>CAJQTU010000003.1:0-2597500 GCA_906901685.1 Desoria tigrina | reverse complement strand
GTTTAAATCTAGAACCTGGTTTCATTGACAAAAATGGCAACTAGTAACTGAAATAATTGAAAATATTTCATATTTCAAAACCTTTGTACTAACTGTAACTATAAAAACCCCAACTGCTCCGAAATGGTCGTGTTCGGGACTTTTGCTTTATAACCGGGATAAGGCAGACATATTACAATGCCTATTCATATACAAAACAATCACTTATTGAAATTATATAAAGACAAGTGTGACATTTAAAATTTAAAATGTTTTATAACGTTCTTGAAGATTGTAACATTAACTTACTTATGTTGACAGTAGATAAATTAATGCTACTTTTAATCCAAGAGATTCTTTGAGCAAAAAATTGTTTTTATGTGCAAACTTAGAATTAAGGCTAAACGTAGATTATAAGTTTTCAAATAAGCTGTCCAAGTGAATATTTACAATATTTAATTACAATTAATCAATAGAGGACTAATTAGAAACTCATAGTCTAAGCGTTTGCCTTTCAATGTTTCAAAATAGCAGAAGAAAAAATAATATAATTCTTCATTTGGTTGAGGAAATGAATTGTGATACTAGTTCGTATTTTATGTGTCTTCTGCAATATAATTGTCGTTAAAGGAATGGATGGATGCTGCTGGGGACAGGAACAAAAACAATACAGAATGCTGAGGTTGTACAACAAAAACAAAAACAAAATTTCCCTAAGTTCTGCTACGATTTCCCTGTTAGCGACATCCATTCCGTATTATATTCATGAATTATGACTCGGAGTTTGTAATCAATAATCTGCAATGACATTAATCGATAGCGTATAAAAAAAATGTTATTACGTATCTGATGCATACACACGTTCTATGCATTGATTAATACCTGTAAAGTTTGATTTTTTTAAATTCTCTAGGTATTTTTAAGTTGTTTTTTATTAATTGCGGGGTTTATGTACTGGATACTGGATCATGTATGCTGAAATATGTTCTGTTCTTGAAATAAAAGAGCTGTTAAATGAAAAAAATTAGCATGTAGTAATTTTATTATCATTTACGATTAAAAGCGTATAAAGAGTTTAGGAGTTATTTTGAAAAAATATGTTGAATTAAAAACTATTATTTCATTACAAATTAAAAAAAATAGCATCATTAGTATTTAGTATTCGCTACTATAATGTCAAGTGTTCAGGACAGTATTTTCAATCTCAAAATATGAAACACGATTTTCGCACAAATCTTATCTAGATTACGAAATTTTCAATAAAACCCGTCCAACATAGAAGCGTTAGTTTCAAAATAAACCCCGGAAAACCGGATAAAATTCGGGGTTTTTCATTTTAGCTTTGGATGCCTTGAACGAAACATATTATTGTCGTCTAAAAAGAAGCCACAACTTTTTGAGCATTTGTAATTGAATGAAGGCTTACAAATGCAGCTTTATACAATTGTAATTTTTATATTTTCCAGTTTTAAATAAAGCCATTTCTTTCCATTTTAATTTTTCAACCGTTCTCATATTTTTATAATTTCACAAAGTATATAAATATAACCTTGCTGCGAAGAGGAACATCTTATTTCAATCGAAAAATATTTCACGCTGCCATTCCTGCTTTCAGGAACTGAAACAAAACAAGTCGTCTTGTAAATATTAAACAACGATCCCAAAACTCCTTAAAAAATCAACCTGCTTCCACCTTCAAAAATCTTCCCATCCTCTAAAAGCATATTTACCCTAAAACAAGAATCGCACTTAATTCTCAAAAAAAAAAAAAAAAACAGAAACCAAATGAAGTGTAAATGAGTCTAGGATGAATAATGTCATCTATTTTTGGCAATATAATTGATAATCCGAAGCAATTAACGTCAGCCCAACCTGCAATTCGCCACATCCTTCTCCCTCAAACCTGCCTATTACTTAAGGTGTATTAGCAAAATACTAATATATTTTAGTAATATATGGGCAGATCGAGTTTCCATATTCATTTCTATAATAATTTCCATAGGTTCTAAAGCCAGAATCCATTAAATAAAATACCTCTGAATCCTTATGGAAGATAGAGAGGTGTTAGACGGAGAGTAAATTCTTAAGGCAATTCCAGGACGGGACAAACCACACCTGGAAAAGAGTCATAGCCAAATGTGATTTATAATTGTTTGTCCAGCGTGAAATGTAATTTGCAATTATGAGAGGGAAATAGCGCATTTATTCATCGCAAAAGCCATTATTTTTATAACTTTTTAGCCCTCTCTCCTCCGGCTGGATCCACAGGGTTTATTAGGACTGGACCTGGACCTGCTTTATTTGCTAAATACGTTTTTGGCTTGCAATTCCACCCACACTACTCACGAGCAGGTAAAATAATCTCGAGGAGTTGCATAATCCATAAACTGAGCAGGTAATCACATCGTAATGCATAATGGACGGGAACGATTTCGAGGCCATGGGGGGCACACGACAAATAATTCTGAGACGATTGTGTCCATACAAAAGCGAGATGAATGATGATTATTGAGGCTGGTATTTAATGCTAGGACTTTTTCGGTTTTTACATCCTATTATCTACTTGTTTGCTGTTTTTAAGACATCGATTTCCTGTCAAAAAACCACAATTGATTGCTGACAGTTATCACTGTTATCAGGACATTTTTCAGAGATAAGAATTAACACTAATTTGAGAGGTCAGGTTCTGTAGGGTCAGGATTATCTCCATTTTTATCTCTGATTGATAATCGAGAATTGGTTTTGGAGGTGATTTTAGGGAAGAAAAACGATGCATAATTAAGTTAGTGTTTTATATAGTGCTACGCTGAAACGTACATTTTAAGGCGAAAAAATAAAAGCTTTTCAATTAGATCTGATTTCTCCACTCTGCCTGCACTTACAGTGTCAATTATTTTGGGCTTACACTTTGACTTCGAATTGTTGGTAAGTTCAAATTTTTCGTCAAATCGAAAGAGCTTAATTTTTAGACTATTTTGATTTCGGTTTTCCAGTTAAATTTTGAAGGATATTTTATCTAAAACTAAATTCCAGTATATACTTAATCGATATTAATGATTAACACTTCAAAGGCCAGAATAATGTCTGTAACAATTTCAAACGTTAATAAAAGCAAAAAAAAAACTCCCCAAAGTGACACTCCTATCGAGTCGACAGAATTAAAATATGAAATTTTTCCCCACGGAATATTTATCCAGGGATAATCGTAACGGGCCCATAAAAACCATGTCTAACTCATTAACTCTGGATGGATTTAATTGTACGAAATCGTAGGATAAGGAATCAGTACATCCTACAAACAATAAATCCCAATCCCACAAATCAGTCAGTCTGTCCAAAATCTTCCTTCCTTAATGATATACTACTGTCAGAGGGGGGACAAAAAACCCTGAAGTAAAAAACACAATGTTTGATTTCATCTTATAAATTGCAAATTGTAATCCTGGAGAAATTACAGTCGAAAAAAAAATCTACCTTTTTCGGAAAATAATATCTCGTGTTACATTTGGTGGATAACATGGGATCACTTAATAACATCTATCACATCATCATCATCATTATCATCCTTCTCAAATCTCGAAAAAACAGGCTCTCAACTAACTTGGAATTATGAATAAATTATTAAGTGTTGAAAACACTTTATGCGAACGACAAGTCCGTCTGTCCGTCTGTCCGTCCGTCTGTCCGTCCGTCTGTCCGTCTGTCAGTCTGTCCGTCCGTCTGTCCGTCCGTCTGTCCGAGCGATAACTGGAGAACGGCTTGACCTACGGTCACCAAATTTTGTACACTTGTTCCTTGGGTCCTAACACAGGCTAAGTTCTAACTTGGGTCAAATCGGTCACACCCCCTGACCCCCATCAATTAAACCCCAAAACAAACCATTAAATCAAACAGAATAGTGATATGTAGGAGTCCAACGCCAGGATAGAGCTCTTACTCATTTATTTTAAAACTGAGGCTTACGTAGTTTACATTACACTCTATGTCTATCATCTATACATGATAATACCCTGAACCTATATTTCAGAGTGCGAAACCTGAAATTGGGGAAATTGAGATATGGGGTTTAAACGATTCCCATGAGTAATAGAACATCTTTGACGGATACGGGACCACTCCTACTGACACCAGGGTGCAAAACCCGGGCTTTTTGGGGAAATTGAGATTTAGTTTGTTTATCGTTATATTTTCAACACTTGGTTACACCCGTTACATCGGTTTATTATCATTCATATTTACACATCTCAAAACATGAGTAATGACAGGCAGATTTATTAGCTGGAGTATTGTTTAGTTGTACATGGATTTAAATTGCAAATCCCAGATCTGCTTCGGATTAGTAGGAATTAAATTTTGAAGTTGCTAATTTTTAGACGAGCTGCGGGCCGCCATCATGTTAATTTCAATCCGTAATTGCATTAACATTTAAAATCTATCAACTGTAAATGGGAAACCCATTTAAATTTAAATGTCTTAATTCTTACTGGAATCCATTAGGGATAATGCGTCGCAGATGCTATTTTAAGAGCTGTTATTAACTTTATATGCATACAATAAAATTCTAGTCAATTAATTTTTGGATATGCATAGAAATCGTCTTGGATAGAATTGCAGTAAATCATGCGAACTATTAGCTTGTAAGGGAATTGTTATTTCGGGGAGGAGGGGTTTCAAAAATTAATTTCAAGGTTAGGAAGTCATCATTTTTATTCATTAAAACTTTGAATGAGATTCAAGAAGCTTTAATGTAATGTTTACAAAAACAATGTTTCAGTGCAAAATTAGCTAATGTATTAAAAAATATGAAATCGATACAAAAGACGGCTACTTTTTTAAGCCCTCCAGAAGGGTGAGCTTCTATTTCGGGGGTGTATATTTTCAAAATCACCGCAATTTACACAAAAAATTACGGCAAATCCAAAAGCTTGACTTGCAAAATGTATGATTTTTTGTAATTTTCGTAGCTGATCTTTTTATATTGCAGTTTTTGTCACATTTATTAAGCAATTGTCAAAATTATCTTGATTGATTTTGGTTAACGTTTTCTCATTTTTCCATGGCACACATAATGGCAGTAGCAGTTCAGTCTTGCTCAGTGGGGACTTATTTCGGGGAGCAATTATTCCAAACTCTATCCTATAAACAACCGACCTCGTCTGGTATCAGGGGTCAACTTCTCACTAGGTCAAGAACTGCATTTTTTAGTTGGTCCAACCCAAACAAATATTTTGGCTCATCAAGGGCCAATAATTACCGAACTAAAGAAATATTTCCCTATTATAAAACCCTCTAGCTTCCTTTTAAGCCTCTGCATTCAATTTAAAAACCATTACTTCCATATCCTATTGATTTATTACTGCTTTCCAAACCCTCTGATCTGATCCTATGCAAAAAAACAATCAATTCCTCCAATCGCTTCTGTTTACAGTTAAAGTACACCCTGTCCATATTAAACACTTTACCGTTCCCCCAAGGACAACATATCAAAATCAAGCTTTCAATATTCAATATTCAATATCCGGTGGTCCTTACATCCTCCTTCCTCTGTCATTGCAAAAGTGGATCTTAATCATCATTTAAGATCCATTAATCAAACAAATCTTAAAAGCATTCCTGTCCAAATGGCAATGATAATTGAATGTTGAAAAGTTACTCTACTAATTATGCCAAATTGACTGACGTGGAAAAATATGTCGGAAATTATGACGATTAAAAAAATTGTTTTGCAAAATCGATACCTTGATTCGATAAATTTTTGGCCTGTCCATAAAAACCGTAATTTTTTCTACCCAGTTCCAGCCCTGCTATCAGACTTATCGAAATCTACATGAATTTTTTCAAAAAATTTCAATTTTTTCCCTAAATTTTCGATAAGACCTGTGCCTTTAAACTCGTTTGTCAGATTTGATTTGCCAGAAGCAGGCTTGTGCGTCTATAGGGATAGAATGATGGTCCAAATAAGGAAGGTTGTGAAGGACAGGCCACTTCTATCCTTCTATCTCTGACTGATCTTAACACGAACCCAGAGGGATGTGTAGGCTCTTGAATGGCGAGGAGGGATGGTCAGTTGACAAATGAACTGATGTTCGCCTCTCATAAAATAATATTATGAATACACTTCCAATTCTTTAGAAAATATTATAGGTTTAGCCAGAGTTGGATAAGAATGAAGAGCGTCTATTTAGCAAACATCATCTCGACTTTTAATAATAATATATGACACTTGGGCTGGATACCTACTAAAAAAATTGCAAACTTGTGAATCATTATTGTATTCTTGTTATTAGAGGGATGAGAATAAGAGTCAAAGCAATGAGAACAAGGTGCTATCAATTCGATTTGGTGTAGTTTGGCGAGAGCCGTTCATATTTACTTATTTTGATGCTGTATGGAATCATTAGGGATAATATATGCTGCTGGAATTTTGGATTGGGATTTAGATTTCATGGTTTTCAGAAATTTTGATAAAATTCAACCTACTAATAGTATGTCGCATTTGTTTCACATTATGTATTTAAAACACTGACCTTTGACCTTCCAGCGAAAACAGTCCTAAAAAAGATTGATCGTTTCTAAAATAATATTACTTATGACCACAATTAGCACAGAAACACGCCAAAAAATCTCCGATCACAAAATATCACTGATTTAACGGATGTTTGGACGCTGTGAACCCGATGCGGCGTGTTTTCTCATCTTATATATATATGGAGGAATGATTTTGCATGTTGGTAACGCTTATGATTGGTCAGAATCGTGTCACGTGGGGCGTGTTCGCGGCAAATTCAAACTCATTTAGGTTATATTGCCGATGTGTATGTTAAAGCATTGCAAATACATGTTAAAGCATTACCAATACATGTTAAAGCATTGCCGATACATGTTAAAGCATTGGAAATACATGTTAAAGCATTGCCGATGTATGTTAAAGAATTGGAAATACATGTTAAAGCATTGGAAATACATGTAAAAGCATTGGAAATACATGTTAAAGCATTGGGACTACGCTACAGCATTGGGAGTGCATGTTAAAGCATTGGGAATACATGTTAAAGCATTGGAAATACATGTTAAAGCATTGCCGATGTATGTTAAAGCATTGGGAATGCATGTTAAAGCATTGGAAATACATGTTAAAGCATTGCCGATGTATGGTAAAGCATTGGGACTACGCTACAGCATTCGGAATACATGTTAAAGCATTGCAAATACATGTTAAAGTATTACCAATACATGTTAAAGCATTGCCGATACATGTTAAAGCATTGGAAATACATGTTAAAGCATTGCCGATGTATGTTAAAGAATTGGAAATACATGTTAAAGCATTGGGACTACGCTACACCATTGGGAATGCATGTTAAGGCATTGGGAATACATGTTTAAGTATTCGGACTACGCTACAGCATTCGGAATACATGTTAAAGCATTGCAAATACATGTTAAAGCATTACCAATACATGTTAAAGCATTGCCGATACATGTTAAAGCATTGGAAATACATGTTAAAGCGTTGCCGATGTATGTTAAAGAATTGGAAATACATGTTAAAGCATTGCCGATGTATGTTAAAGCATTGGGACTACGCTACAGCATTCGGAATACATGTTAAAGCATTGCAAATACACGTTAAAGCATTACCAATACATGTTAAAGCATTGCCGATACATGTTAAAGCATTGGAAATACATGTTAAAGCATTGCCGATACATGTTAAAGCATTGGAAATACATGTTAAAGCATTGCCGATGTATGTTAAAGAATTGGAAATACATGTTAAAGCATTGGAAATACATGTAAAAGCATTGGAAATACATGTTAAAGCATTGGGACTACGCTACAGCATTGGGAGTGCATGTTAAAGCATTGGGAATACATGTTAAAGCATTGGAAATACATGTTAAAGCATTGCCGATGTATGTTAAAGCATTGGGAATGCATGTTAAAGCATTGGAAATACATGTTAAAGCATTGCCGATGTATGGTAAAGCATTGGGACTACGCTACAGCATTCGGAATACATGTTAAAGCATTGCAAATACATGTTAAAGTATTACCAATACATGTTAAAGCATTGCCGATACATGTTAAAGCATTGGAAATACATGTTAAAGCATTGCCGATGTATGTTAAAGAATTGGAAATACATGTTAAAGCATTGGGACTACGCTACACCATTGGGAATGCATGTTAAGGCATTGGGAATACATGTTTAAGTATTCGGACTACGCTACAGCATTCGGAATACATGTTAAAGCATTGCAAATACATGTTAAAGCATTACCAATACATGTTAAAGCATTGCCGATACATGTTAAAGCATTGGAAATACATGTTAAAGCGTTGCCGATGTATGTTAAAGAATTGGAAATACATGTTAAAGCATTGCCGATGTATGTTAAAGCATTGGGACTACGCTACAGCATTCGGAATACATGTTAAAGCATTGCAAATACACGTTAAAGCATTACCAATACATGTTAAAGCATTGCCGATACATGTTAAAGCATTGGAAATACATGTTAAAGCATTGCCGATGCATGTTAAAGCATTGGGAATACATGTTAAAGCATCGGGAATACATGTTTAAGTATTGGGACTACGCTACAGCATTGGGAATGCATGTTAAAGCATTGGGAATACATGTTAAAGCATTGGAAATACATTTGTATTGGAGGGATCGGAGGTTTGTGTTCGAATCGAGAGATGTTAAAGAGACCAGAGGTTTGGTTTTGAATCAAAAGGCGTTAGAGAGATCGGAGGTGCAGGTTTGAATCGAAGTTTCAGAAGTTTGGAGGGTTCTTATGTTTGTGTTTAAATCGAACGATTCAAAAGGATCGGACTTTTGGGTTCGAATGAAGAGGTTTGGAGTGGTCAGATTTTGTGTTTAAATCAAAGGTTTAAAAGGATTGGAGTTTTGGGTTTAAATTGAGAGGTTTAAGGGATCGGATGTTTGTGTTTTAATCTAAGGCTTTAGAAGGATCGGAGGTTTGGTTTCGAATTGAGAAGTTGGGAGGTATCATATGTTTTTGTTTAAATCGAAAGGTTTAGAAGGATCCGAGTTTTGGGTTCGAATCAAGATGTTTGAAGGAATCGGGTTTGTGTTTAAATCGAACGTTCGTGTTTGAATCGAGAGGTTTAGAGGGATCGGAGTTCGGGTTCTAATCGAAAGGTTTGGAGGGATCCGAGTTTGCATAAGAATAAGATGGATTGAAACAAAAACACGAGACAATTTATTGAATCGTGTAGGTGTAGATAACATTGCTCCTGAATATGAATGTAACGAAAACTTAAAGTAGCTAATTAAATCGTCATAATCTAGATGGGCGAAGGACGCGCGGAGCGCGTCCGAGCACAGCTAGTAAAAACATAAACCGGAGATCGGATGCTCACGAGTCCACAGTTCATGTCCCAAAGCTAAAAGCACAGGCTCTATAAGACTTCGCACAAAATACACGTGTCAATGCACGAGACGGAACAAATTTAACTAGATAGACCGGGAGAAAGCATTTTATTGAACATTGTTTATGAACCACCCCTGATTTTGCAAAACTCGCTAATTTTTTCAGTGCAAAAAAACCCTTGATTATTAGCATTTCAGTATTATTGCTTGACTTTTCAACGTTTGTATAGATAATTCGTTTGATCTTTGTGAGAAAGATTCATATCTTGGGTTACATTGCCGATTTGTCTCATTCTCTATTTTGGAGTTTATCCATCAACACCTTATTCATCTATATTGGCCTTATATTATCATCTACAATTTATACTACTACATTTAAGTGAAACCTGAACCTGAACCTGCGGGGAAAGAAGAATAATTAAGCACCTATTAAGATTTAAGATAGGATCTATAGTCATACGGGTTTGGGTCAGTAGCGATTTGGTCTTTGTGCTGATTAGAGTGAGAGACTTATCACACCTTGTGGGAATTTTTAATTTTTTTTTGTTTACAGTTTACAGTAGCTGTGCTTTATACTGATCTGATTTGAAATGGGGATTCAATTGGGACAAAAAGGTAAGAGATTTTTAAGGATGATATTTTGAAATTTCGAAAAAATTTCGGAGAAATTTTCTGCTTGTTATTTTGATCAGGTTTAACCTAGTCCGTATATGGTTTTGTAGGCTAGGTTCTATTGGTCTGACAGTGATAAGAATTTTAAATATTTGGGTTAGGATAATTTCACTTTCCAATTTTCGACAGATACTAATGATAGGCCTGAAATTAGTATTAACTTCTGTTTTCACTGAAATAAGGGCCAACGAGCGAGTACCCTTGAAAAGCAGGACATTTATAGAGATGAGATATGGGGAGTTTATTTCGGTAAATATGGTATCAATTAATCATAAAAAAGTTTCGAATAAACCAATACAACATCTGGAGTAAAAATCGTTTTTAATTCCTTTGAAACATCATTTTTCAACGCATCACTTACATAAAAAGATTACATTAAAATCTACAACACTTAAAAAAATGCATATACCACACTCTCATCAAAACCAATTCTATTTTTAACCCCATTGTTCTCCTAACCCTAGCTCATTTTAAAATTAAAAAAACTGGACAAGCATTTCCCTGCACAATGCCCCATTAAAGTTTAATTAAATAAATAGCTGTTTTATAAAATGGTAGGTATTCAATAGATCATTACTCACCCTGATATCGTTCCTCTTCCATAAATGGGCCAATATAATTTATTTACATTTCCAACTGTGGGAATTGTCCTGTCAGAACGGACACCTTAAGACAGGTAATCAGGATTGAGTGCCCATTCTTACGGAGCTAATTAAGATTCCTGTAGAGTTGTCTTAATTTATACGGATCTCCGTAAAAAACATTTGGAGAAATGTCGCCTCCTTATAACCATTTCTTTTGACCCTATCCGACAAGATATTCGAGAGCCGTTTAGGCTGTCTCATTAATGACAATTCCGTGGGTTTTACGAGATTTGTCTCATTCTTCCTCCTCTAATTAAAGCTCAATCCTGATCACTAACGCGTTTAGTAAGTTGAGTGAGTTACATCATGTTAGATAAGGGATTCCAAAGAGGGTAGGTTGACAATATGGTTATCTAATGGGAGCTCTCCGTATTTCAGCGATTGCAATCAGTGACAGGGAATGGTAATTTAATGGGTGAAGTTTATTTATTTAAAGTCTTTCAGAAAGCAAATATTTATTGTCATTTTTAAGGCAGAAATCCATGCTTTCTGAAGCTGGGATTGATATTTTGGCGTGTATTCCTGCATTTCAGATGCATTTTGTGATAGAAAATGCTTTAGAATTTTAAAGATTTTAATTTTTCTTAGAATCCGGATATTTTTCCAGTTTTTCAGATTTCAAAAAATTCGAAAAATGCTCCCTCTTCAACGTTTTAAGATTTTTACAAGCCCATAAAGATGATTCCTTAACCGGATCTCCTGTAACTTGACTCCACTTGTTTTACCGTCAATAAAATCATAACTACAACTACAACAGGTTTAACATGGGAGCATCATCGGCTTTACCAATTACAGAGTAATTACTCGGTTGCCATATATCGATCGGACCCGACATTTTATGACATGTCCAAACTTTGCAAACAATCTGAAAAGCGACCTAGTATCTTCGTACTCAATTTTTAACAAAAGTGCCCAAAAATTCTAAATCCGTCCTCCATGTGCCTTCTGGATTGACATCTCCACAAAACAAAATCAAAATATCGGCACAACATTCTTGTGATCAACAGCAGGGGTGTCGAATTCTTGACTCAAATTGTGAGTCACCTGAAACTTGGTCAATTGTTGGTCAATTGTAAATTTTAATAGCCTATGAGCCTATCATGTAAACAAATACAGCCTCCACCCGGGGAGTATTGGGACTTTGGATTTAGTCTGGGACAAAAATGTGCAAACGACAAACTTGTCAGCGACAAAGTTGTCAGCGACAAGATTGTCAGGACAAACTCGTTAGCGACAGAGTTCAGTATTTAAAGTAAATGCCGAATCAAAACCTAGTTTCGTTATAACCAGAGTTGACTCTATCTCTGAATAAAACAAAGGCATCAAAAGAGCGGAATGCGGAGAGGAAAATCATCCTTAGTCTACTTTAACTAATGATTTAGTTGGCATGAGAAGAAGTGCTATTTAGATCGCATTTCACTTAAACATTGTTTCTAGCTGAGGGCGAGGCGAACATTATTTATTAAAGAAATCCTTGACTAGAGATCCGCATGTGGGTGGCTGAGGATTGCCTTAAACTTGACTCTCACCAACAACTGCTCTATTCAAGCAGAATAAATTAAAAATGCGCCTTGGATTTTGGATTTGCTTTTATTGTTAGATTAGAGGAGTAATATCCCATAGCAAAAGCTTATCCCAACCTAGAATCTCAATGAGCTTAAATTGTTTGTAGAACATGTACCTAGACATCAGAGTCGAAAACTAAAACACTCAACGACAAAAGCCAAACTTTCGGTTCTTTAGAAGTTTTGATTAAATTCTTAGGGTTCGGGTTTGTCCAGTAGCATTTTAGGAGGCCCTGGTCGGGTGTGGTCTGTAAAAATCAGCTAAAAATTTCCATTTAAATAGAAAATTCGATCGTATCTTCTCAATTCCAACGATTTTTTTAGTCCTTTGTGAACGGATCAGGCTCATAATGATTTCGAGCCTCGAATCGCGAATCTCATCAAAACAATAAGTGATACATAAAAGCTAGGTTGGGTCTCCTCGAGATTCACACAATTTTTACTTTTGGAGATGACGAGCCAAAACTCACTAAATTATCCAAGTTTATTCCATCAAAAGGAGATTAGTGGCTTGGAGTCGACTTTAAATCCCTCAATTTTGACCCTCTCTTAAGTTTTTATGATTTCCCTTCATTAAACCCTAAAAACCTGCCTTAAAAGTTGGCACGAAAAAAAATCCCTATTTTTCTCAAGGAAATGGAATACTCTGATGACATTAACTTGATAGTTGATACTCTTGTCTCCAATTACAGAGTCTGGTGGTACCGGTTTCTCGTCAGCAAACAAAGTAGATGACTTCATTGTTGGTGACACGGTCTATGTCAACGGGGAGGGGGATTGGCGAGGGAAGATCTGTTACTTAGGCGAAGCTGATTTCGCCAAGGGCGAGTGGGCCGGGGTCGTGCTTGATCATCCTTTGGGTACATTTAAAATGTTGCATTTTTTCGGCCCTAAAAACACGTTTTTTTCTTCTAAAAAAACAAGGCTTTTGCATCCGTAGTGTTGTTGTTATTTATGCTAATCTCGTATGGCTTTGAAATTTGAAATTGTGGGATGGGGAATGGAACAAATAGAACATCTCGATGTGCAACGGTTTGAAAAATTCTTTGCAAAAGGGAACCACGACGGCCTTGCCCGTGGGAGACGGTACTTCCAGTGCACCCCGGGGCACGGGATTTTTGTGAGGGCGAAACGGCTTAGTAAGAGGCTCCTTGTACCAGAGACGTTCGATTCGGAGAAGATTGGACTCTACCGGGAACGGGAGCGGGAGACGCCGCCACCGCGGTTTTTCCGGGAGAGTTCCCCCGTTTCATCGACGCATTCTTCGGGGTTTACGAGGTCCCCTTCGAGGGAATCTTCCCCGAGGCTCCAGAGCCCTGGAGGGACCCCCATAAGGTTTAAGTCTATTTGTAATTTTTTGATCCGCGTAAGTCATCAATGCTGATTTGAAGACGATGATGATGCAATTTTGACATATAATAGGCAGTACTAGATCATTGAATTAAAATTATTCGTATTGAAAAAGTCGAAATGAGCATTTCGACCATGCTTCTAACAAGGGAGGAGTCACAACGCCAAATTTCCGATTGAATTTTTTTAACGCAAATAAACAGAGCGGAAATGAAAAATGAAATATACAGAAAAATCAAGAAAAAAATTAGAAAAAATAATATCTAAATATCTCGCCGTAATTCGCCAGGGTTATTGAGAAATCGGGGTGGGAAGTGGGGGCGAATGGGTGCGGTGGGAAAGAGGTTAAGAGAACGAGAAAACCCGATTTCTTACCTTCCGACTTTTCTCGCTCGCTCTCTTAACCTCTTAGCCACCGCACCCATTCGCCCCCACTTCCCACCCCGATTTCTCAACAACCCTAGGGAATTATGGTGAGATATTTAGATATTATTTTTTCTAATTTTTTTCTTGATTTTTTGGTACATTTTATTTCTCATTTCCGCTCGGTTTATTTGCGTTAAAAAAATGCAATCGGAAATTTGGCTCTATTGTTTAGGATTTTTTTTAAATATATCAGATATAAATTTGGGCCGCTAATTGTTTGGTCATTAACGTTCGTATGAGTTGTAGATTCATCACAAAAAGATTAAAATCAATCCGACATTTGGCTCTGTGACACCTCCCGTCTAAACTTCGTTGAGGAATGAACAATTTCACTCATGAATTCTTTTTATCGAACCCTCTGAACGTCAGGGAGCTACTTTAAGGGTGTAATTAAACCAGGGGGACTTAAATAGCTATTTACGGTTCCTTGGATCTTGTATTTTACAACTCTACTAACTCTAAAATAAACTCAATTAATCAATGAAGGTCCGTCAGCTTCTACGGGGATCGGGAGAGGGAAGGGAGCCCCGCCAGTAGCACCGGAAATGGACATCATCATCAGAAACCACTTAAAATCGGGGAGAGGGTTATCGTGGCCAGTTCTATCGGAGAGACAAAAACGGGAGTGTTGAGATTTTTGGGACAGACTGACTTTGCTGAAGGTAAGCCATGACGGCATTGATCAAAACCAATCCTCTCGAAACAAGTGTGAAATTTCCAAGTATTTAAAGGAAAATAGGCTTAAAACTGATCAAAAACCGGTTAGGCTATTGGGGACTTATTTCGAGGGGGGTTGTATGTTGGGGAGGGATCTATTCAGATCATTACGGTATTCCCCTTAAATATTGGTTTTAGTTTGATTGGCATTTGGTTCATCTTCACATCCACTTGACTCGATTGAGTATTTTAGGGCAATCTTACAATTAGTAGAAAAAAGTCCGAGGACTAAACACGAGCCACAATACTAAACGTCCTTATGCTCAACGACTGAACTTGATCTTGTTTTGCTAAACTTGACAAATCTGTTTACAAATCCGCAGGTGACTGGGCAGGTATCGAGTTGTTCCACCCACTCGGAAAGAATGACGGGACAGTTCGAGGAAGACAGTAAGTTATTTTGTCATGTTCTACCTACTCCCTACTGACTTTACCTACTAATATCTTTGCTTTTGTTTTATAGTTTTATCTTGCATAATAAGAAGAGGATAGGAGGATGATTTAATTTATGTTAATTGGATGCAGGATTTTAAGTGGAATAAATTTTATTAAACTTCTTTTCTGCCCAAGGTATTTCCAATGTGAGCACCCCTTCGGCCTCTTCGTCCCGGTCCATAAAATCGAAAGCTCTCCAGCAAATAAGACGCTGGGGAAGCGGATGGGAACTCGCGAGAATCTGCTCGCCGTTATGTCGGCGACTAGGAATTATGGCAGGGTAAGGTTTATTAATTTTTACAGAGGTTGAAATTTAGTTGTGGGACTTTTTCATTCTCTTGTCATTTATGTTTTTTATATGCAAAAAAATAATGAACTTGAGATTGATGAACGTTTTTATATGGCATTTTTGGGGTGTGGATTTATTTCGGGGTTGTTTTAAAGGTATAACGGATAAAATGGTCAGAAACCAATCAAAAACTATGAGTTTTGATCAATTTTTGATAATTTCTTTGTAATTTTTAAGAAATTCTAGCGCAGATATCTATGCATGTAAATATATTTAGATTAAATTTCAATTTTTCTGAAATTCCAATGAAAATTCCTAGTTAATTCTTGTTTTACCCTAGCAGTTTTAATGCATTTAACGTTTTGAGTAGGATGAGAAGCTTTTTATTTAAAGAGAATCACGAATCACGAATGAGTGCTATATGGTAGACAGAGAAGGAAAAATTCCTAGAACTAAAATTACAGCTCTGTACAAGCCCAAAAATATACGACAAAAATAAGTAGGATTGATTATCGAATACAGACGATTGTTTGATTTTTTTTAATCTAATTTACATATTGTTTTTAGGCTGGATCTTACGATGACTATTATTAAACTGGACACGTGGATTGTCTGTCGAAACTCCATATAACCTGAGACTTGAGAAGAATATTATCAATACAACAAATTTATATATATACAAAGTTATTGCTAACATTTCATAGTAGCAAACTAAAACGCAGAAAAGTATGTAGTTATATTATAGTGTAATAACATGTTTGTAGGTATTTTTATCAATATTACTGTACAGTACTGACAACTAATTGTACGGGTTTTGTTTAAAATAGTTCTAAGATTTAATTTATTAACCAATTAACTTATACGAATAAAACAAGCATTGTATTTTATAGTAGGATTATTAAAAGTCTGGCATAATTGTTAATTTTTTCATTATTTCGATGTATGATTATTAACTCAAGTATTAAGGGCATCGCGAATGGAATTTGTTTAAAATATTTTACTAATTTTGCCTTTCGGAATAAACAATTATTTCTTGAACAAACATCATTCATAACTTTTGTCAAAATTAATCTTTTATTAATGTAAATGCTGAATCTAGATACACATTCTTAAATCTAGAGTCTAAAGAATCCCCATAAATGATCTTTGAATAATTCAGAATAATAGATTTGAAAATTTTAATGAAATTCCGTAGAAATGGGTAAAAATTCAGCAAACAAATTAATAATTCTGTTGATGCCAAACGAGCGATATATACCTGTCGACATGGGGAGTTATTACGGGGGGTAATTTTCAAAGTATCTATTATCACAGATTTACACATATTGCTCAAATTGCTTTAATTTTAATGATTTCCATTCGATAATTAACGATTAAAAATATATGCATTTGCCTCACACAATTACAATCATTGCAAATTGCAAAAGAAGCTGTGACAAAAAGTCACTTTTAATTAGTGACCTTGCCTGTTCACTCTACTCTGCTCTAATTCTTGAGATCTAATTTCGTTTTGCAATTGTGTCAAACCAGATATCAGAATGCTAAAGAAAAGGGACGATGGTTTATTGCATATTTTATTATCATATCTCAAAGCCTAACGGTTCAAGAATTAATTTAGAAAAAATGGCATTTGGAAACTCAGTTCTAATTTAATCAACCAATCTATCGCTAATTCTATTCGTTGATGATATTTGATTTAGTTGACATAATTGATCTCAAAAGCTGCATGGTCGTAATTAATTAATTTAAAAAATAAATGTCTCAATCTCTTTAGAGTATGACTTAACCAGTCGAAATTTTAAACTATAATTTTATCCAACGACCAACGACAGGTTATTGAAATGGGTTAAATTTTGAAAGATTATCCAACAATCTGGAGAAAAATTCCGAAATTCGGAAAAATTGTCGATAATTTCGACAAAGATTCGACAAATCCACATGAATTCTCCATGATGCATACCCTTTCGAATTCCAATCTCTCAGTTTTCGCCATTTTTTTAGCTTCAAACTTTGTATCTTAATTTCAACTCTTAATTTCCTTTCATATCTTTATCTCTCCGTCAATCTGTCATCTCAAAAGTCAGAACTCATTCCCAATTAGGTAATTAGGTACCCACAAAAAAGCGCAACGAAAAAAACCTGACAATGATAGACAGAGTATTGTGCATGACTCCTGACATAAAATACTAATCAAATTACAATCAAAAACTCTTGAAAGAAACGACTCCATGTCGAAAGAGAGCCGAATAAGCGATATTATTCCTTCATCTTAAAAATTTATAATATTTTCTGCTCTCGTCTTGACGTCCTTGATGGCAATGCACTCTGATCCCCCAAGAACCTGTTTCCCATTTGCCATTTACCATTTGCTCAATAACAGATCTTACCTACGATGAAGCCTCTTTGCCCTATCGGAATCGTAATCCAATACTTGGTAATTAACATAGTTAAATAGCCACCTTTCCATTTCTCCATGATGAAGCCGACGAGGGCTGATGATCTGAGGAGAGTTCAAATTCTGAGAGTTTAGTTGTGACTGCATCGAGCATCGCAGCGGATCGTCGGGAAATATCTCTAGCTGCTTTAAATTTTATTAAATTATCATCATTTAACTCATTTAAACGCATTTAAACTGAGTTAGGATGATGGTGATTAAGAGGAAAGGGCTTGCAGCCATAGTGGCATTTTGCCTTATTCTGACCGTCAGGGTTGGCCATGCTGCGGAAAATGTGACGGGTTCGGTTGTGAGTACCACAACTGCCGAAGTCCACAAGAGCACCATCGTCACGGACCCAACTACTGCAGCTACAACGACCACGAAAGTTGTGACTACGGCTCCGGTCATTGCTAAGGTTATTACTACAGCACAGGTTGTGACCACAGCGGCTCCAACTACGGTCAAAGTTGTGACCACGGCCCCTGTCACGGCCAAGGTTGTGACCACAGCGGCTCCGACCACGGCTAAAGTTGTGACCACACCGGCTCCAATTCCTGTCCAGGAACTGCAGAAGAAACCAGAGGAATTACAAGAGGCGGTTAAGCTCGGGCCTGAAGTCGCTGTTAAATCTGGTAAACTTCGACCTAAGGTCTTGAGTTCGAGGAAAGGGCGAGAGTACTATGCGTTTCTGGGAGTGCCTTATGCCAATCCGGTAAGTTACTATTTCTTTTACGGTTTTTTATACAATTTTTTACGTCGAAATTAATTTTTTTTGCTTGTTTTAGCCCATCCGATACCAAAGATTCAAGGTACTTTTAATTTCCAAAAATTCGTTTGAAAATCGAATTAAAACATATTAAAAAATTAAAATGCGTGATTTCCGTTTTTAGCCCCCATCACCAGTGTCCTCATGGGACGGTGTTCTCAACGCGACCAAGTTCGCCCCCTCCTGTGTCCAGTACAATCTTCTGGTAGATGAGATCGAAGGGGAGGAGGACTGCTGTAATTTTTTTTTAATTTTAAAGAAATTCGACATTACTTTGAAACTATTTTTTTTAAATTAAAATTAACTCTTTTTTTTTATTTTTATTCACTAAAGTGTACCTCAATGTCTTCACACCGAAGGTAACCACACTAATCTGGTTTAATTTCATTGAACGAAAAATACAAAATGTACGGTTTTAAGATAGTCTAAACGTTTTAATTTTTATAGCTTGGAGCAGGCCAGGACGCAAATACCCGATTTCCCGTTATGGTTTTCATTCATCAGGGTAAAAGCCTCTTAATTTCTATTAAAAACCATTAATTTGAAGTACTTAACTTCAAAAACTAACCAATATTTAACTAATTAAAGGAGCGTTCATGTTTGGAAGCAGCAAGGACTACGAAGCCAAATATCTGATGGACGAAAATGTGGTTTTGGTAACTATTGCTTATCGCCTCGGATCTTTCGGTAAGTTCTTCGGCGTCTATTTAATCACAACTCATTCAAAAAATGTGAAAATCAACCTAATTACTGTTTCATAAAATTTCAGGGTTCTTGAATACGGAAACTGGCTCAGATGCAAACGGTAATTTATTTTGGACGAGTTTAAATACTAATTAAATAACTAATTTAATTTTTTTGAATCATTAAAATTAAAATGTGGGTTTCCAAATTTTTAGGTAATCAAGGCTTAAAAGACCAAGTCCTTGCCCTTCAGTGGATTCAGGAAAATATCGATGTTTTCAACGGACAGAAGGATTCCGTTACTATTATGGGTGAAAGCGGTAGGTCTAATTTCTGAAATTAAATTGGTACCGTATTTAGTCATTTAAATCACCCCGGAATAACTCCCCATGTCAATTTCGAACTTTCAGAGTTTTAGCTTAAAAAAAACAACCCCCTGGGGTTTTAATAAATTCGTATGGTAATTTTGGAATTTTTAATCTTTTTAGCTGGAGGAGCGTCAGTTCACTATCATTTACTCTCAGAACGGAGCAAAGGTATATTTTATCCAATAGTAGATTCATGAGTGTTGGTTTGTTAGATTTTAAACAATTAAAAAAAATTATATACAAAATTATAAGAAAACCCAAAAATTGTTTAATTGTAGGATTGTTTGCGAGGGGCATTTCCATGTCAGGGACAGCCCTGAGCCCCTGGGCCTTTACCCGAACACCCCAGAAAAATGCCAAGAAACTCGGGACAATGCTCAACTGTCCAACCACCGACATGTACGACCTGTTCATGTGCCTTCAGGGAGTTGATGCTTTGGTCCTGGCTCAAAAACACAAGGACTTCTACGTAATTAAAATATTTAACTTCACTTCGGCTCTTATGGGCAATTAGTTAATTTTTTTCTTAATTTTAAAATTGTTCAGGAATGGTCCTCGGATCCAATTTCACCCTTCGGACCCTCCGTAGAAGTGACGGTGGACGAGCACTCGGCATTTATTAAGGACAGTCCCTATGCCTTGATCAACAAGGGTCAAATCAATGACTCTCCTTGGATGTTAGGAGTTGTCGAAGATGTTTGTCTTCTCGATTCTTGGAGTAAGTTTCTGATGTTATAGAGCATGTAGTTTAGTTCTAGGACATTTTTATTCCATATGGTAGGGGATAACAAGGCAATGCTTGCATTCTGAACTGCAACTGAATATTTTCCGTCATACATTGACCAGACAATAGTCAAGAGGTTTCTGGCAGTCGAGGAACTGTCAAAGTCCTAGAACTAAATGATTGATGCAATAACTAAAAAAAACACAAAAATAAACCCATTATTACCCATCATTTGAATGGACCCATCCGGGCTTTGTAAACTTTTCATGATTTTAACACGAGGAACTGAATGTATTAGCTACTCGTCTAAATAACTACCTGTTTTTACCCTAGTGATTACTCATCTGCTGAAATAAATTCGATAATTTCTAATCCTTATAATTCGATCCTAGGCATCCTGAAGGACCCTCAGTTAATCGCAGACATGAATCAAGACTGGCACCGGGTTGCCCCTCTCGCCTTTTCCTTCCGCGACACGGCCCTGGAACCCGATGCAGTTTCCAATCAAATCCGAGCCTACTATTTCGGATCTCAGGAAATTGGGAACGCGACGGCCAAAAATCTGACGAATTTATATTCGGATCGATGGTTCAATCACGCCACAAGGACGGCAGCTATACTTCATGCCAAAAAGAACGAAGCCGTACCGATCTACTTGTACCAGTTCTCGTATATTGGGAAGGAGTCTCACTTGAAGTTCCTCGATATCGAAGAAAAGCTCGGTGAGAAAATTTGGAAATTTTCGTCTCTAATTTTTTTTAGGAAAATTCTTTTAAGAAAAAATTTCGCATTTTTCTAACCAAACTCTGTGCTATTGTGTAGGTGTTTCGGAAGGAGACGAACTTCAGTACCTGTTCAACATGGGACGATTTTCGGAGATTAAGAGAGGAGATCAAGATGAGGATCTTTCTGACAAGTTTATCAAACTCTTTGTCTCATTTGCTGAGGAAGGGTAAGCTTGGGAGTTGTTGCTTTAAACAATATGCAATTATGGAAGTCGGCTCAGAGCCTAGAACCTTTAAAATAATAGTCAATGCAATTAATTGATCAATTAAAAAAGTTGCTTTTTTAGTAAATAAAAACAAACCAAATTTGGCAGTTGAAAGTTGAAACCAGAAGAGTATAGTAGCAATTTTAGCAATTTTTATACTATATAAATAGCCTTTTTTAGAGCCAATACTTTTTAATCCAATCCAGTTAAATTATTTCTGCTTTAAAGACAAGCTGTCTGAGTATTAGTAAAAGCACTAAATGAGAGCAATTCATTTTTTTGGAAATTCCTTTGTTTGGGGGAGGCCAAAAATTACAGTGGAATTTTATTAAAAACCTACCATATACTTATCTAAAAAAATATTTCTGACCATTTTATCAGGAAACCGACAAAGACCTGGAGCGGTGGCCCTTGGGTCCCGATGTCACGTGACCAGGTCAAAGGTGACGAGGCGATAATGTTCTACAAAATCGACGCAAATTGCTCCGTCATTGATGAGCCCTATACGGCCCGCATGGGTTTCTGGGACAACCTTCCCCTCAACGAAATGGGGAGCGAAGTGGAGAGCCCCACCGCAAGGTCTGACAGTGGTCAGGCCTCTAATAGGATGTTTTCCCTTTGAGGAGTTATTTAATTAATTATAATTAAATGGCCATAAAATGATGGACTAACTGACAATGGAAGACTTTTTTGAGGGGTACTTTTAATGATTCTTCTGGAATTAATCGTATTTAATTTAAGCTGAAGAAGGTTTTTTTTTATGACAAAAAATGCTTGGATTAATTTATGCAACCAAGCGTTTTTATTTTAATGTTCTCAAGTAGTCAAGAAGTGAGCGGAAGTTGTGGCTCTTTTAGAAGATTTTAGACATATGGAATGTAGAGGTTAAATCAAAATAAATTGTTTGATATTCATGAATATTTTACAAGCATGCTTTGATTTCAAACAAATTGAAATGTGAATTTACAAATACTTGGTGAGTGCAATTAGTCCTGGATTCTGTGAGGAAATGCTCCAAGCATATTTTTCCTACTCATTTGTTATCCAAACAAAACCTTACCCAAACACCTAAACCTAAACATTTCCAAAAACTTGATTATGATCGCCCAAAATTGATATATAAATGGTGTCTTCAATATATGAAAATAATACTCACACAAAAAACTATTTTTGAACCAGGAATATTTATTTATTTAAAATGGTTTGTATTCAGTGCTTCGAAAATTGTTCCGTACATATGTGTGTAATAATATAAATATAACTGAGTATCAAATTTGCATATAATATGTAGACACGATATACAATTTGAGGTGCAAGTGTATACAGTATCATTAACTTCTTCTCTTACTTAAAACTAAAGTTAGTTATTTCGAAAACATTTTGAAATTTTTTGCATAAAGGAGAGAGTAGAACGAAACCCTAGGAAGTTGTCACCGGTTGATCATTCAATGGAATCATCATGGCTACCCAAAATCCCGGAATAGATCCCCCCAATGGGGCTTTTATTTCGGAGGGGATCTATTCCAGGATTTAGAGGCTCTGTAATTATCTACTTATATTTTAAGTCTCATACTAAACTGCATACACAGGGTCTCGTACATTTTTTTTATAAGTTACAGAGAACTACAGCGTAGCAGTACATTTATGAATTAAAAATTAGAGTCGAGTAGAGTTTCGAATTAGACGATCCAGTACAGGCTTCAGAGAGGCAGAGTAGTTAAGTTTTGTAACTCCCATATATATATTATCTGTATTACATATTTGGCTTGGCTATTACTTTAGAAATGGTTACAAAAATCGTCTCAACAGGGCAAAGGCATTAGGCACAAACATTCATTCTGTGTGAAACTTCGGTCAATTTTAACGGAAAATTACATTTCGATTTCCAATTTCAAGGTTTACGCTCATCAGAACCCTTAGGAATAAGTCTGTAACTGTGCTGTCACAATTACGTGCATTTCTTCTAATTAGCGCTAGGTATATTATGAATTAAGTTGGCAATAAGTAAGTAGTTTTTATAGTGAATTGTAGGTTGAATGGTGTATGTGGTATGAGTTATTTGTGTAATTGTCTCAAAAATTATGTTACTTTTTAATCGGAGGTTTTTGACAGTTTTGGCTTACTTTACTCTGACTTATTTTAGCTTTTTGAGTCTTAAAATCGGAGAGAGAAAAAATATTTCAAATTTCAAGTGTTGAACGATTGGTTTAAGTTTAGATTGTTTAGAATTCTCTGGTATTGAGTCGAATGTCAAAAGATCTTCGACTCGGAATAAGCGTGGAGGACCGAAGATAGAGTAATTGAACTGGATTTGTAATTTGTAATTTTTATAGCTATTATTAGAAGATAGTTTGACAATAGTTTTTACAATATATCTATGTTTCCTGTTAAATAAATCCTATCGAGTTTTTTAGAATTATTATTCTCTGTATATGGTTTCTTTGTGAAAAGTCTAATATCACAGCGGAAAGTGTTCCAAAAATGTAGATTCTTTTGTGTTTTTTTTTGTAAAAGAACCGAAGACGCAAAATTTATAAAACATAATTATAATTACAGTATTTACAAATTAGAGCTAAGGAGTAGTAGTAGCAGAAGGGCTTTAGTTACCCAGTGATTAACTACTGGGTCTATTTTGCAGTTTGCACCAAAAAAATGATAGAAATCGTAACCTAAATTGTACAATTTAATGAAAATAACCTAAAGATTGGAATTATAACCTCCAAAATGTCTTGTACCATTCCAAATCCTCTGGTGACTACAACTGGATTCTTGGGTGCTAAATAGTTAAATATTTAATTGCATTGGTTAATTAAGCACCACGAAAGGACAACTCTCTATAAGGATGTCTAAAGTGACGGATATATTTATCTATGTAGTATTATTGCATAGGGAGCTTTATTACTTTCACTGGGAGAGGTATAATATATATAGGTATTGTAGTGTTCTTTACGGTTTGACAAACTACGATCTAAAAGGTCCGTAGTTTGTAAATAAGACTATTTATTAAATGCAAATAGTAGAAAATGGAATGGCAAGTTATAATATAATGTCGATGATGAAGAACGGACTAAAATTAAACTGGTCAAGGATCACAATTAATTTCTTCAGGATGAAACTACATTTTTCTTTCTTCTTGTAAGAATTCAAAGGACAAGATTGTTTGCTTTTTCTGTCGGTTTTTACACATTTAGAGACCAACAATTAATGAAATTGGGATTCGTAGACTAAGTTGACTTCGGTTCCGGATGGGACTGTTGGTGTGGGATTTGTGACGTTGAAGTTGAGGTTGTGGAAGTGGCAGGGAGAAGGTCTTTTTTAAGTTTCTCAATACTTTGCAGGATCCGTTTAATATGACCGATTTTAGTGATCCCAAGTTCCCTCAGGTCACGCCTCTGTAATGTAAGAAGTTCCGATCCTCGAATGTCATGCCGGAGAAAGTTGAGTTTGTATTCTCCTAATTGAAGGTGCTCCAAGTATTCCCCAACTTCCGGTACTGTCCACTTGTCGACGGGCTTTGCTTCTGGAAAACAAAAGTTATCAAAGGGTCAGGTTGGCCCATAGTGGTCACACTGCCCCCACCGGATTTACTATCGAGAAAAAACCTACCCGACGACCCAGTCTCATCACTAATCCCATCCGATAAATTATCAACTTCATCTGTCCGATGATGCTTCTCTCTCTTGAACTTCAGCTTGAACCTGGAATGCCGTTTCTTGTCCAGCTAGAAGAGTCATATCACACAAACCCTTGAAATTATTACAGAAAATATTACAAATACACACGACAACACAGCAAAGCCAAATGTATTGTTTCGAGTTCAAACAATGGCACGTCAGGCCTACCTCTTCTTGCTCGGTTGGACTTGGAGTCATTGTCAAGTGCCTCTGCTTCTCTTCCCATGCTTTTAAGGAGGATTCCAGGGCCTGGAACGGAAGTGAATGAGAAATTGTAATGACTAGCATTTCATATGTTTTAGTTATTTAACCCCCCCCCCCCTGGAATAACTAACTATAACCCCCGGGGACTTATATCGGTAAATACAGCAGCTGAACAAAACCTACCCGGTTCCTGCACAGCATCTGCATCCGGTTCTTGTGAACGATCCGTATTACACCTGGGGACTGGAGCCAGGCTTCTCCATCCACCTAATTTAAGATTTGTTTACCAAAGATAAGCTCTCAACTTTTTACAACAACATTGCTGGGCTGGGAATAGAGGGGAAAGTTTACTGGAATAAGAGGAGTAAGTCGGAAGGTAAACAATCCTTCAACGAACCTGAACAGGAATCGGCTCATCCCCCAGAATCGTGATCTTGATAGACTGACATTGAGCAATCCGGTGGTGCTGGAGGTTGATAAGCCTTGAAGCCGCCATTTGCATCGTATCAAAGACAGCCACAACTTCCAAAATCCGGTCGTCAAAGGACGGGGCGAGGAAGCAGTCGTCTTCCTTCGTGCCACCCCAGAAATTCGTTCCACCCATAAAACTGTGGAAATAAATACGGGACTAATGCAAATACTTCTTCACTAATGAATTGGTTCAAATTGACCTAGTGAGGCGGAACATGGCTCATGAATATCCCATTAAGTTATGGATTTGCGGTGCTGCGGATAGTAAAGTCGGGTTTTAAAGGTCCAAAAAACTGGCATT
Organism: Desoria tigrina; assembly: GCA_906901685.1. Lineage (NCBI taxonomy): Eukaryota > Metazoa > Arthropoda > Collembola > Entomobryomorpha > Isotomidae > Desoria > Desoria tigrina. The sequence goes on along the minus strand of CAJQTU010000003.1, from coordinate 2,571,400 downwards.
TTCATAAAAAAATTAAGGCGAAGAAGCACGAGGACGATTCTCTAGGGTTAAAACCCACGTTTTTGAGGCATTTTCAACCGGTTACCCGGGTTTAACTTTAAGTTTTACCCGAATATCGGATAGTTCCCGGATACCCGCGGCATCCCTACTATTCAGTATACCGGATACCCGGATTTAACTTCCAGTTTCACCCGAATACCGGCTAGTTCCTGGATATCCGCGGCACCCCTACCATCGGCAAAAAAAGTACGAATATCTCTAACTCTGTCCTTACCTCTGAATATTCAGAATAACGATCCCCTGTAAACTCGGGAGAGGCAGCCGTTTCCCATCACACTCCAACTGAACCTTCTGCTCCAGATTCTTGCAACTCTTCTGAAGGAACTCCTTGCCCCCAAGAACTCCGTACCAAACGAAGTTCCTCGTACGGCTCCTGCACTTCTCCGGATGCTCTTCCCTCTTCAGATGGAAGTCGAGCGTGATCTTGGCATCAATACCGATCCCGAAGTAGTTGTTCATCACACACTTCTCATCAAACCCAATCATCAGTTCCTCGGAGTCGAGGTCGGGGTCCATGAGCGGACTTGCCACGGCACAAATCGCATCGGCATTCGCCAGGAGCACCTTGCTCACCATCCCACCCGACGCGATCGCCGGCCAGGATGGGTCACTAACTAAAGGATTGACGATCGGCAGCGTCTTCCGCTTCCGGTGATGATGCTTATTCGGAGAGGAATGAGCTGATGAGGAAAATGGGGAATTAGCTGCTGATGAGTAGGAACAACCGTCCGGGGAATCCCCGTACGATCGGGGCGACTTTGGAATCTCGACTTCCAGCGGTTTCAGGAGAGAGCCCATTGAGATCCTTCGCGAGGCCCTTGGACTCGCACCCCGTGGGAAGTACGAGCCTGCCCCTCCTGGGACAATCAAGTGTGACCCGTCTCCATAGCCAAAGACACCCGGAGTGGTCACCGACGAGTCGTTGTTACTCAGAACACTACTGTCCTGCCCTATCGACACGTCGATCTCGACTTCGGAGCTTTCGTCGGAATCCTTATGAGTTTTGAGGGAAGAGGAAGAGGGTGATTCTATTTCTATTTTCGGATAGGATGATTTCCTCAGGGACTCTCGTCTCGATATCGCCTCCTTGTACTTTTCCGTCTCATCCTTATCTAATTGCACCTTGTTCTCGTTCTCGTCGTCTAATGACCCTCCGACCGACTTGGGAAGGTGGGTGAGATGAGACAAGGGTTTGCTACAGTCGTCAGGGCCCATCATAATCGGCTCTGCAACTTCGTCTTCCAACTCCCCGGGGATGGAACTGTTCGTCGAAGAGGCGTTCGAGAGCTTCCGGTACTGGTCTGAGAATTTATGAGGCACGGGTAAGGTCACATGAGGGTCGATGGGGCTGTTGGTTACAGAGAGGACTTCGGGTGGGGACATGGTCGAAGATGACATGGATGGGACTGACGTAGGAACGAGGTCAAATTTTAGTTTGTCGTCCAGCTCCTCGATCTTCGAATCTTCATCCGGGGATAGCATCGTCAAGGTCATGGGTCGGACGATGACGATCGGTGGTGGTGTCGTGGTTTCGTCAAGGGTCTTCTCGGCATGTTCAATGATCTGCCGAACCGCCTTCTTCAAGCTATTTGCTCTCGACATGAGGGCCTCCTTCTTCCGGAACTTCTTGACTTTGTCTTCTTTTGGCACGACGCAGGTGAGTACAGGCTTGGGCTCTGCTTCCGAACCCTGAAATAAATCAATCAATAACCAGTTGTAACTCTGAAGTTTTTACAGTTCAAACAGACCAGTCAAATCAATACCAATTCACGGAAAAAAGTGAGAATTTTTTCCCCAAAGTCGGGACGATTACCAAGAATCTACGCACCACATCCACATCGACATCCCAGCACTAAATTTCCATTTGTATGAATGAACATGATAGATGATGCCGGGACCACCCTCGCATACAAAGTTCTCGGGCAAAAAAACTACTTGCCAACTTCCATAATATTTTCGAACCCAAGTTGGACTCATATTCCAAGACACGGGAAGAAAACCCATAATGCCCGTAAATAATGTCCACAAAGTTGGGCTATATAATCATGATGCTAACAACTTTCTCCGAGCAGATATACTACTAACCGATTACCGTCAATTCTCCCGTTTCCGCAACTTTCTCCGGATATTTTATTTTATTATACTACACTCAATAAGATCTCTCAGCACTTCTCAAAAACCCGGAACCCCAACCTCTTACAAACTTATTTAGATCTATTTAAGACCATGCATCGGATAGAGATAGTCGAGTAAAATAGGTCAACATTTGTCCTCGAGGAAATTGAAAACCGAAACTCATCGGAAATTTAGGCTTAAAAACAAGTCGTTCAAGTGGCGTACCCTAAGCCTCGAAATAGATCCCCATGGGCTTGTATTTCTGCTACAATGTTGAATGCCACCTCCTCATTAAATATGCATGAACGATAGGATATCACCGATGAATATATAGTACTTCCTAACTAACTATCTATTGACTAAATGCCTACTGGCCTACTCAGACCAAAGAGAATGCCTAAAGACCGAACTCGGTGTATAAAAACTCTTTAAACTTCAGATGGAGAATCGACTAGTGTTTGTATTTAGTTAGTGTTGGCATAAATTTGCATGGAAAAGGGTTAAAAACAAACCCTGGAGGAGACAACGGAACGAAACTTACAAAACTTTTAGGGATTCTATGATATTCCATTAGGGAAAGCTACATAACTTCTCTAACTAAATACTACCACCGACTGAAGAGTCTTAATATATCCTACAAGCTTACAACTTACAACCTACAATTTTTTATCTCTTAAACTGAAGAGAAGTCTGAAGTGTTGGAAAAATTAGAAGGTACAACAGGGTACCGTGACAAATATTACTGAGACGAATGGTCCTCGACAAAATGCCTAGTCGACGACATCGACAACCCTAAAGAGTTTTTCATTTTTTGTCTAGAAAATATTGACTTCCATAATTTTTTGTCTTGGTCACATTTGTCACAGGGTCGACTGTCCAAAAATTTTGTCACGACAGTCTAAAAATCTTAAAAACACGTAACCAACCTCGATTTCCTCATCTTCCGGAGTGGTGGGACTCGGGGGCTCATTCTCCGTATCTTCCGTTTCCTCCTTGAGGGTCTGGAGCAGGGAGTTCAGCTTCTGACTCAGGTTTGCACACTTCTCGTCGATCTCCGTGTCCGTGGATGATGAGCCTATCTTCCCAATCATGTCACGAACCGTTTCACACAACACCCTGGGAAATTAACAGAAATTCATCAGATTTTCAAAATCATATTAAAATTATTATACATCTCTCTCGCTCTCTCTCTCCAGTTCTCAACAATCTAGATTCTAGACTCTAGACAAGATCGTGCTAATGGTAATGAATTCGGAGAAATATTAAGGCGGAACGTCTTTTCTCGTGATCCTCCTGATTACTTCTCTAGAGTCCTAGGGCTACTACTACTACCTTTTAAGTTACAAACACACGCAAGTCCAATTTTCTCAGAATTGCCGACATTTCTGAATTCGACATTATTGTAGAATGAGACGAGAATCCTGCATTCTACATGTCCTCCCACATGACTAGAGCTAAAATTAAATTGCTGACTTTCACTTTCAGGTTGTCACATCCAGGTCCCAATACGGTGCAAACAAAATTACTAACTTCCCTTTCCCAAATCCTTAAAAAAAGTTACCAAATCAGCTACTTCGGATTTGCGTTCTTTCGCAGTCAGTTCGAATACTGTTATTACGTGTTAGGAATTGGTAGAGCTAGGTATATAATATAATTTAAGATAGGTATATAAGTTAAAGGGTCATTTATAGTTTGCCGAACCGAATCAGACCATTTACAAGACTTCGTTCATTTTCTACTGGGATTAAATTATCTTTCGAAATGCCTACTGGAATCAAGTAATCGGATAGAGTAATTAAGCAGGGAATGAATGGAGAGGAGTCTTTTGGTTTCATTTGAGAGGAGATTGGGAAAGAGATAGAATTATCTCAACATGTAAGAGTCATGGGGATTTATTGGGGATGTATTTTGGGGTGGGGCTTTATTTCGGGGAGTTTTTTTTAAACATCTGAACGGCTAAAATGTATAAAAACTCGAAATTTTGATTGAGTTGAATTCCAACTTTTTATAAAATGCATGTAATTGTTCAATTATTAAGGCCAAGACTCGCATTCGTTTCTTAGTATGTATATATAACAACTATGACATAAGTCAGTCAACCTTTTCAATTCTGAGATATTATACTTAATCCTAAATAGATTTCAGAGGTGGGGATTTATTTCGGGGGGTGGTCAGCTGTCTATTATTTCACCCCACCGTTAAACCCCCAGAAGAATCGAGATCAATTTCAGGGGGTTCTAGACAAACAATATCCGTATAACCTACAAAACCTGCTTTTTAGACCAATCATTTTTAGCTCCGCGATAAGAAGGTCCCCGGAGCTAGTAAGCAAAAGCGGCTTATCTACGAGGGAATACATTACTTAACTACAACACAAGACAAGAGAATTCCCAACAACTGCTAATCCTCCTCATATTTGTTTCAGGATTTAAGCCCATGGGAAAGCAAATCCCTGCCTTGATTCAATACAAGACCTCTATAGGGACTTGAATCTCAGAATTCAGAAATTGAATCTTTTACATCCAACACACAAGATAACAACTATGATCTTAACACGAGCAGACTCAATTTAAATACGAAGATCAAGATTCAAGATCAAGATCCCTGACGCTAAACTACAGGAAGATATGTTCCTTAACCTCAAGTCCCTCAGATCTGCAAACCGTCCCCAAGTCCCTATTCAATATCCTCAAGTTCTTCAAGTTCTGGAGCCCTGCCAGGGAGTACATGATAAAATGATAAGATATCCCTGTATGATCCTCTGTCCTTCAGAGACTCCAAAAAAGCAACTTAATTCATCCCATCATGTGCATGACTTCCTGTATGTCAGATACGATACAACATACAATCTACTGGGTATCCCATCCTTCTGGGTTCTAAACAAAAAATAATGTTATCTTCAAATTCATGGGCCATAACTCGCCTTATCTATCCTAAACCCCGGAAAACGAAGACAATCCTAAATCTTACATCCCGTCCCAATCCAATCCATCCATCTTCTTCGGGATTGTAAACAAAAACTAACAACTCGTGTACGTACGTGTGGGGTGTAGTTTTAGGATTTGAAATTTACAATGGAACATTCTGAGGTGCTAAAACCGAAAGTACTATAAAATTAACATTGTTAGTATGTTAAAAAACAAAAATTTTGAATGAAATTTAACTGTCTTTGCTAAGAATCCTCTATGTAAAATCTGAAAACTCAGCACATTGGATAACAGAATCACCCATATTTGAATCAAAAAATAAAATCAGCTCAAACAAATCGACCACTTCAGCAGGTTCCATCCTAACTGTCTTATAAATTCTTACAAGAAGGACAGCAGTAAATAAAAACAACTATGCTACTCATCAAGGCAAAGACACGTTTTCATGGAATAATAACAAAGAGGAATATGTGGAATTATGGATGACAATGACAGATAAGAAGAGCTAAAAAAACTCAATAGGAGACAACTGTCAACAAGGCCCCATGCAGTCCTTCTACTAAATAAAAGACGGATCCATTTTTTGAACTTTCTCTCTTAACTTTCGTTTTATTTCCGACAAGTATAGAGTATATAATTCGACTTTCTCTTTCCATTTGTTTTTCCATAATAATAATAATAATAATAATAATAATAATATATCTTCGTCATTCGGAAACATGGGAAGACACTTTCATTTTAATAAAAAGGGATAACCCTTACATTTCCTCTACAAAATAGACCGTTGCAAACGCGCATTGCAAAAGGGTGAAAATACATGAAACATGTCGAAGGAGTCGTTGTATACTAAAATCTCATTATGCCCCAACCATAGAGTTAAGTCTTGTACATCGTTGAATAGCACTTCACTGTACCGTTCCAACATGTATAGTTGCTATCTGAAAATATTGTGACCTTTTGGCCGTACACCCCTTGACCTTTGACCAACATGGTTCTCACACAAACCTTGTCTCCGATTGCTGATGCAAAAATACACGGACAGACGGACGGACAGAGTAAAAACATTAAAGTGTTTCACCCTTTAATAATACATCTCTCCTCGTTCCCTGTCTCCTCCTGCAAATACACACATTAATAATAGTCCGCTTTCCCTTTTGTTGTGGATTGTAAATAAAACCTAGAGAGCCCGGAATTAAGCTTGAACTCTTAACTAATGTCACTACGAATTCGATGCAAAAGCGTGTGGGATGATTTCTCAACCAAAAAATTGCCTTGATGCAACTTTTACCATTATGTTATACGATTATTACTTATTTCTACTTTTCTAAATATAATCCAGAATTCCAACGAATACGGGACAGGGATGGAGGGCTTCAATTCTCGGGGTATTAAAATTACACAGTTCTTACATGAAGCTCATGTTTTTCCAAGTCCCAAAATTTATCATATTTGCTAAAGGGGGTTTTAGAGAAAGCCAGTAAAAGTGGCATTATTCCCGTAGACTTTCACATTTCGTTAGACTCGGTTTAAGTTTAAGTAGCCCTACTGTACGCATCATCTGTAATATTATTAGACTGTCATCCACAAAAATGCCTTGAGATTACATTTGTCCCGAAAAAGTTTCTCTGATCTCCGACGAAAATAAAATGAAGTAATGAGCCTATTACTGTTCCCTACCTGAGCCGAGGCCGGAATAAGCATGACTAACATTGTTAAATTGTGTTGTTGTAGGACAGTCAAATCCAGACTGTTGCCTATTAATTAAGTTTGAAATGTTGGTTAGAACGTAGTTACATTTTTATATTTTTGCATAAGATCAGATCAATGTTAAGCCCAATGTCAGGGGTGGCCTTTCCATTTTTTTTATTTTTAGTTGCAAAGGTGGTTAATTATGGACAGTTTTATATTCTCATTCTATGAGTCCTTGGTTTTTTGGAGATGAGGTTGAGACTATAAATAGCTTTTCATTTATTCGTATACATACAATACTATGAGACAAATATGTTCATTTTTTATTCCGAAATCGTATATCATTTTCTGACTGCTAATTTTACGTTGATTTTTTTACGTTTTACTAATAGAAAACGCGAGACATGGGAACGATTGTGAGATAAACCCCCAAAATAGGGTAAAACTCTGATTTTAGCCAATTTCGAGCTTAGATATACCCTCTAATCGCAGTTTGTAGTTAAGCCCCTGTCCAATAGTCCATGACTCCGCTTAGAAGACTCATTTATATAAAACTCTTACTAATTCTAACAAATTCTACTGGACTCTTGACTTATCTGCAAACCCAGACTGCTTCAACCCTATGGCATTTGAAAATCTACATAATCGTTTATAATGACAGTCCTTTCTCTCTCCGTTTCTGACAATTTAAACCCCTTAAAACCGATTGTTTTCTTCGTCTTTTTCATTTTACATTTCAAACAGTAGTATTATTATTATTACTTTTATGCACATTATGCAAATGTAAAAGGATAAAATAGAAAGTATGTATGTCAAAGATCACCGCTCTTCTAAATAACTCCAGTTGTCACATCCAGTTTTAAACTCATAGCAATTCTACATATGGCCCTTTAAACGTTCATTCAATCATAGTCATCATCATAATCCAAACCCAAGTGAAAGTTGCCAAGAAGATTTACTCTCTCTGGGATTGGATCCAACTACCCAAAAAAGGCCCACCTAAATAATTCCCCATCTGCAATGCTCCTTGGCATAGCCACAAATGCATACACTTTCAAAGGCTTTAAAATATACCTTAGTTCCACATGGGGACTTATTTAGGGGTGAGTTGATGACAAACTCTAACACTTCCCCATAATCACAATTTAAAGCAAAACTCATCATGCAAAGTGAAAGCAACTTTCACCATTTCATCTTCGCATGAGGACAGTTCCATAATTCACCCGAGTACATTCTAATAATTATGGATGCAGATTTAGAACCATGTTGTTGTGTACTAATGATCGCGTTTTCTTGCATTAAAATATCGACCTAAACTAATGAATTTCTGAAACAAAAATCCAGCCTACAATGCCGAAATAATTCTGTTCGAAAGCTGCACTTTCTCCAATCAATTTTTTTTGTCTTTTCCTACAATACTTTCACGGTCCATCATGATTCCGTAGAGTTGGGAGATGGAATGGGTGTGGATGATACGTGATTTCACTCTAATGAAAAAGGTTCCTAATATTCTGCTAGAGAGTTTCTGAAAAAAATGGGAGTCTCGTGGCGGAAAGTAATTGAAATGGCACTGGGTCCATGTCTCCTTCTCTATAGTCCTCTGCTACTCTTCTGAGAAAAAACCGAAACGAAGGACAAGATCAGAGGTTCTTCTAGATTCTAGAGCATCGAGGAGCTGATTCTGATTGAAAGGACGAAAGTAAGGCCCAGAAGGGCAATATTTTGATTAGCCGACAAGAGAGAGGAAATGAAAAAGATATACTTTATATGCCCATGTAGTGTATAAATGTATTTTTGTGATATTTCGACAATAATAATAGCTCTGCTCCTATCTCTCCAGGCCTGATATAAGTTGCATCTATAGAATAGAGGAGGATGTCTTACTTGGCGGAGTTGATAACGGTTTGATGTTGGTTGGACTGGAGGATATTTTGAAGATGTGAGACAACCGAGTGCTCGTATTCTGCAATTTGTGGCTTTTCGGGCCCGAGGCAGAGCCCTTCACCTCCACAATTCGGTTTCAGAAACACTCCCCGTTCGAATGCCATGATGCTCCATCTGAAATATCAAGTATCATATCATGATTGCATAATATCGGGATCGAATATGAGACGGGACGGTTGTTTTTTGGATTGTGACACTTTGTTGTGACAGATTCCTCTTGGTTCAGTTCAAGATTGTCTTGCGACACAAGGTCAATCGACCAAGACAAATATGTCGGTTAACGTTAGGGTATTTGTCACAGGATCTGTCACCAAGCCCATTTGTCCTCCCGTTCCTGGACAGTTAAAATGAAGCCGTACCTATCCAACATCTTCGTGGTTGACTTCTCGTACTTCTCAAGAAGATGAGGTAAATGAGCATCGTCATCGCAAGAAGCACCCCATCCAAGGACCCTCGCCAAGTCATTGCCCGTTCCCAACGGGAGTACACCAACTTGGCACTGTCTCTGCAATTAAGCGGAAATTAATTACACCCTGATCTTCCCGTAGCATAAATCTCAATGAAAGCTAGGCTCCTCATTATCGTCGCCCACACCGTCGGGCTCAGTGAAAAGGCTCGTAAAGACAATGAATCCGCTGGGTCTGCTCTATTCGGCCATTGTAAAATTTCATTCGTCTCACTTTCCATTCCAAGTCCAACCCCAGAGAGAGATAAGGTTAGGTTCGGAGATACCTCGAAAAAAGATTTAAAGATACTGTTGACTGTGTCGAGCGTTTCTCGTTATTTCAGACAGAATGAGAAATGGGATTTAAGATACTATCTTTTTAATCTAGGTAAACACGAGTCAACGAGTCACAAGTCAAGTCAACGCAAAAATTAAAATTGTGTGGGTTCTTTCTACCAGCAATTCCACGTTAAAAATCATGCATTTTGAATGCTTAGAACGTGCAAATCGATCGTATTTCGAGAAGGTTAGATAAAAAGTTAATAACCCGATTCCCTATATAAACCTCCCGAAATAAATCCCCAGTTTTTCAGAGGGTTTTAAATAACTAATAAAGTCTCTGTGCTCTTTGACTGGTCGAGTAAAACTCCTTTCGTCCTCTATAGCCAGACGCATACACGTAGACGAAATGAGTTTTACCAGATGCGTCAAAGAGCTTAGGGACTCTATATTATCCATTTGGATAAATCCATGTACGCGTCCTACATCCCGGAATTCCTGTAAATCACAAGCTCCTCAACTCACGTGCATATCCAGTCGGTCGATTTCAGTCATAACCCATCCGACAGACCCGTCCCCTCCACAAACGAGGATCCGGAAGGGTTCAAAGTGCCGGAAAAGTTGAAGTCCGAGCCTCGGACCTCCGTTCATCAGGTCGAAGACTTGAGCAGGATTCAAGAGTTGTTTGAATCGGCGGAGGAACTTGAGTCCCTGATGATCCCCCGATTTGGAGTTGACAAAGACGAGGAGAGGCGAACATCCCTGTAGTGGTCGGGAGGCTTCCCATGCGTCATCACTTCCTATCGTGTGAAGTGCTGTCGGGGGAACGACGCTTATCCGTCCCAAAGGGCACTTCTGTCCCACGGCTGGTCGGCATGCCATGTGAACCGTCGTTCGGCACCAGAGACACCGCCAGTCCTGAAGTCTATATCAATTAGGAGGAATCGTTAACCTCGGAAGCAAAATTCAACTTGTTGAGCTCATAAAATCAATCATTGAAACGGGCGTATCGAAGTAACGTAGATAAGGTTTAAAAACCAATGCCATCGAAATATTACTCATCCCATTTTGCCCCAATCATAGAACAAATTCCAACGCATCAGAATACCCAATGATAATCTTTGACGGGATTCTGCGCCTATATCATGGCATCGAAATATTACGCATCCCATTTTGCCCCAATCACAGAGTAAAATCCGATGCATCAGAATATCCAATGATAATGTTCGACGGGACCGCTGGCCTTTTATCTAAATTATACGCTACATAATAGTATGGGGAAATCTCGGCTCACCTTAGCACAGATCCGCATGTCTTTTCGCAAGCATCACATTTAGCGGAAACGGGCAGGTTCCCTTCGAGCCATTGGTGCGGTAGTGCCAATGCCTATAATTAAGCAAACCTTGAATTAGTCAAATTAATAGCATTCAACATCCACGGACATCCATAATTAACGGCAGATCTATAATCACTCCAAAATCAAACGAGAAATGGATTATAAAAACGAATCGGTCCATACCCCATCCGGCTCCTCGATAATCTCCTTCCCCATCGACGCGAGTGTGGTCCATTTGCAACTGTTCAGGGCCCTCGACGCACACTTTTTATGAACTTTGAATTTACATATCTCACAACTGAGTCCATGGGATGTCACACCTGTGTGGGTCCAGAACAATAATATTCATGATTAACGATCATCGTTATAAACTGCAGCCCATCACAATCAAATACGCTGTAACTTCCTCTACTTCCGAAATTATAACCATTACAAGGTTTACGATTTACATCGATGATACATTAATACCCGCCTGCCCTAAACAATACACTCAAATTATAGCCACTTTAGGCTCAATTTTATGGCGGAGGCAATATTAGTTCCCTTCAATTACTAAATAAGTCCCCACCCAGCTTAATTTGGTGTTTCAGAATGGCTCGAGACATCCCCAAATAAGTCCCCAGCCCACTTAATTCCCCGAAATAAATCCCCACGGGTATGATAACCCCCACTAAACGAAGTATCATTTTATTTCCTCCGAAATGACTCTATAAAAAGCTACGAAGCTAAACCTACCAGAGAGCTTATACAAGGCCTTTTGTCTCTCCGAATTCCAAACGCATCAAATACAACTGCTCTTTTCCATCTCCCAGCATCTTTATACGAAAATCGAAGGTAAATACTAAAGACAAAAGGTTTAAATCTCTTATTACTTATACAACTCCTCAGTCTAGGTCCCTAGCGCTTGGAAAGAACGTGTACACGTCTGTGTTTTTCTATATCTAAAAAAAAAAGAATACGGATCTCGAGGCAAACATCCATTTCCAAGAGACAAAAGAGAGAAATTACTTTCGGAAGACAAATAGACATTTGACGAGATTCTTCTAAGAGTTGACATTCGAAATTCGAGACGGTTGAGTACTGAGCTTCTCTTTACTGTAGTTACAATTCGAACTGTTATGTAGTTACTACAACAGGAGGCTTCTGTTTCGTGATCCTAGTGTTTTTTAGCTTTGGAAAATGACAAAGATTTGGCTGGTGCATTTAAAAGTTCAGTTCAAGTATCCGAGCACTCTGTTTTTATGTGCTTCAGATGATAGGTCATTTACACATAGGAATTTAATTAGTAGTTCACAGATGCCTTAAAAGCTGAATTAAAATCCCCCCGTTTGTTTTGCATCCCTTAGAAGTGGGGAAGTTATATCGGGGAAGGAGTTATTTTGTCAAAGGAGAGGCAGATTATAACTGAAATCTAAGGGATGGGGAGTTATTCCGGGAGGTTCTTAAATCAGTATTTACGCTACTTCTATAACATTCCCTTAGTTCAGTTAACTAAACCCCACTACTAAAAAGCACTACAACTTCAACCTGGTCGTAACTTATAGAATATGACCAGACCACCACCACCGCCTATTATTCTCATCCCCGTGCATCCGAACATAATAAAAAAGGAAATAAAGCCGGTGAGAGATTGAAGTTTCGATACGAACGACACATAAAGCTCTCCGAAGGACAATTTCATTTATGTTCTCATTTCACATCTCTCCGAGAGGTCTCATCTTCCGTTCTGTCCTGTTATTACAGGGAAATACATCTCATAAAATAATATATGAAATATATATTTATCTCCGCAAAAATCTCCACCTGAATCTACGAGACTCTTCACTCTGGAAGAACTCAAGGCAATAGAGCCCTAAACTCTAAACTAGACATGAATTGCAATCTCATTTTTATCGGAAGACCATTCGAAATTCTCGTAAAAATATGAAATCACCCCTCCTCCAACTACGAAATAAAACCCGACATTAACGGAACAATAACAATTTAAAAACCAAACTACCCACTCTAGGCTATCATGGCTTTAAAATTGTTTTTGTTTTGTTTTCTTTCACTCACCGCAAAGTTGCTCCCGGCAGACGTTACAGTAGGTGGGCCTTGCATGGGATGTCGCGTACCAGACATGAGTCCCGGATAGAAGCCTTGTATGGTCACCACTCTGGAATTTACAAAAAACAAACAATCATTTCTCTTGTCAAGAACCACTTAACGAGTTTCGAATTAAAGTTTAATTGGACTTGGAACAGGGGACCTTGAGAATTTAGAGTCAGTCAAATCATGCCGTTAAAGCAAGCTATAAAATAAAATCCCACCTCATCTCCATCATAAACCGTATTTAAGGGCTAACGAACCGTTAGAACAAGGCTAATTAGGCTCTGTATTCAGATTCAGGACCTTGGATTCCAAATCAAAATTTTACTACATCTCTTCAGCCCTTTTACAACGCTTTCCATAAATTACAGCCTTTTACGGTTTAATAAAAACCCGACATCATTCCAACAATTAATTTACAGAAACTACTTCCAGTCCACCACTTCTTTCGCTAATAGATTAACTTTTTCGGGGATAATTAGGCCCGAAGTTCCACTTGTTCCTCTTTACATAAGAACTCCTCTAGAATAATTACAAAGATAAATCGCACATTTAAAATCTCATCTGCATTTAAAAAACCAACTTCCGGGACAGCATCTGCCACTGCCACTTTCGTTTATGCAAATCGGGTCGTCTAGGACCTCGAATTTCGCGATAACACGAATTTCATTCAATATCAAACTTTACCTCTACAGTTTACCTCAACTCGAGTGTTTCGAAATTCTTAAAAATATAGGGAAATTCAGCTACCCTCTACCTCGAGTTTAGAATTTAGACAGAGAGAGTCTCGTCGTCCTTGTGCTTAACTTACCAACTTATCTTTCAAATCGACCCTAATGCTCTCCTCAAAGTCTCAATAAAATGCAAATTCGTAGAATAACTATCCACAATATCTACTTTAATCTTCCCTACCTCCGAATGAAGTTCAGTCAAATTTATTCAAAACTCCTATAGATCTTTCCATTTTATTCAGTATATTTAGGGGAAAGTAGCTTAAAGTATATAGATAGCATGCAGATGCTTTAGTTTAAATTCAGAGTTCTTATTTTACAATTTCTAATGGGCTTGTAGAAGTATGCAAAGTAATCTTTTATAAAGAAGCGGGATAAATTACGCCGGACTAAGTCCCCACCAGTATATGCTTTACTCCCCGGATCAGACAATGCAAATCCACACATTCATTATTCAGTTCTCAATGTTCTTACAATAGTTAACTAACTTTCTAACAAAATACAGCTGCTAAATTCTGCTTCCCTAGTGCAAGATCTTTTGAGGAATTAGCTCCTCTAAAAGCCCTCTGTAACAAGTCCCCATTGGGGAGTTATTTAAAGCTAATATATTCGAGTAACAAAGGCAAAGAGGATAAATAGGAGAAAGTAGTGGCAGCTGGGAGAAAGTTGGCAAGTCCATTACACCGAAAGGGACATAAATAAATTACCTCATAAAAGCTGGAATTACTGGCCGACCGAATGGCATGGACCCATTCTTCCATTTCCGATCTGTTCTCCCCGGCCAGATTGAGTACTCGGTAGGGCGTGATCACCTACGAAAAAAATCACAGATAATTACAAACATTGTCTTGTTTCATGGTTATCTTACACAAAAATCCAAGATCCACTCATTTAAATTAGGGAAAAACACAAAAAATCACAAAATATAGAGCCAGAGTGCCAACTTTAGATAAATTAACCAGGGCTTTTAAAGCAACTTTAAAACATCTTTACAGAAGTCACAGACATCATAATAGGAGCATACTTCCTACGAATAAATTTCTAGAATTTATCCCATTTATTCAAGGAAAGTAAGACCTTCAGGGAATTAAGTACCACACACCGCAGGACAGGGAAAAGTTATTTATTTATTTATTTATTAAGAACCTCGTGCGGGTGTAGTATAGCATATAGAACATATCCCAGAAAAGTTCATGTCAGTAGGAGAAGGCTAATTTTTATTTAATAGCTGCTGAGGTGAAAGCTAAAGGCTACGATTTATTGATAAGGAGCCTAAGGCTCTCGAGTTTTAGTCGAATGAAAAAAGTTCATAGAGAAACTTTGCTACAGTTTAATATTATATTGCAGGCAGATACTCCTTGTATATTCACGGAGCACGATAATCTAGAACATAAGAGGAATTTGTCTCGGGATTCTCCAATACTCTAGCCAGAGCTTAAGCTTTATAATGACATGGAATCCCTGGAAATTACATGGAAGTCTGGAACTTTGTCGAAAGTTTTAAAAAAAATCGGGAAGGAGGGGCAGAATGATATATTTGTATCCTACCTACAATTTAGAAAAATAGAGCAAAGGAAAGGCTTCATTAACCTAGAATTTAACAATTTAGCAGTTTGTAGGATGTTATATATTTTAACGCAAAATAATTCCCCACCCCTTCATCCGCCACAATCACACAATAATAAGCCTCCCCGAAATAACTCCCCACTCTCCTCGACTTCCAAGCTGTATCTCCAAAATAATTCCCCACCCCTTTATCCGCCACCATCACACAATGGTAAGCCTCCCCAAAACAGACTCCACCAATCTCCTCTACGTCTAAAATGTACCTCCAAAATAATTCCCCACCCCTTTATCCGTCGCATTCTCACAAAAACTGACCTCCCCGAAATAAACTCCCCATCTCTCCTACCCCCAAGGGGACTTAATTACCAATTTCCGTTACATTACACCCAACAGCTAATTCGATGATCTAGTTTCCAGATTCTAGACTACGGTTAGAGAGCCCTAATCTCTCATCCTGCCTTGATTCATGATTCCATACGGTCTTGACCTCCCAATCAGAGAGTCGGAAGTTCCCTGTTCCAGGATGGACTCGACTAAGACACGGAGAGGAAAGAAAGATAGCTCCATCAAGGACTTGATTTAAGACATTAAATGTTACGTGCTCCACAATTTAAGCTTTCTCCACATTTCCCCAGCCAACCCGCTCTAGTTTCTATAAATTCGTGGACAGACAGCCCAGAGTTACATTATGTAACCGAACGCTGGTTTGGCTAACAACTTTATCCTCCGAATGCTTTATGTTACCCTTCGAAATGTGGTGGCATTGCATTAGGAGTTTAGGAGGATACATGGGATCTTGTGGAGAAATAAATCTTATCCTACTCTGGATCTCCCTTAGTTGATGATGATGGTGCCAATCTGAGTTAAATTACAGCAGCCTGGCCTGCTACTACCCAAATTCCTGTACTCTTTCCATTCCCAAGACGCCCAACAATTTAGACTTCAAGGCTCAAGGTGTGTGGGGTAAATTATTAGCCATTAACTAACTTGTCCTTGTCTAAACTGCCCTTTCTTTTGTTTCGGACTGAGGACGCTTGAATTATCTCAGTGAGAAGAACTTACGATCTAACATCTGGATTAGAATTTAAATCAGTCCCCAATGAAGTAGAAGGTGGTAAATCGATTGAAGATTGGTTGAGACGGGAGAAAAATAAGAGTAAATTGTGTAAAATTCAATTTTCTGGGAATACATTCGGCTGTTCTTTCAGAAATAAACTGAAGGATTGGAATAATATGATTTATTCGTCATCATAATCAAACAGAAAACAGCAGAGTCCGACCATTTTTTCTCTGGTTCTATACTCTTATTAATAAAAAATTAAGTGAAGCTTCATTTCTCGTATAATCGCCGATAATACCTTCGTTCCATTCTGACAATTTCCTGGATGTTAAATTTTGAATAAAAAATACAGATTTTTAAGGATTCTTCTATTGAGTTGAAGAATGAAAACGTTCTTAAGTAACCTCCTCCACAATCAAAGTGTCCAACAGGTCAATTAATCCATCCCCAATCCAAAATCCCTGTCATTCCAATTCCAAATATTGTATCAAAATCCTAAGTTAAAAAACCAAAACCGTTTAAACTTAAGACTTCAATCCTCCCATTAATTTCATCAGCATTTTACATTCCCCCGAATGTCCCTCCGATGCAAAATGCAATCCAATACCGCATTTACAAGCCTCATTCATCCCGAACTGAATTAAACCTCGAGCTATTACTCACTCCGAGCTGTTAAATATGCCAGGAGCTGGGAGATGAGGAGCTCTTATCCGTACAGACATATTTATAACTGCACAGAAGTAAGTATATACAGGGTGATTCCTGGCAATGTCCAGGTCTTTAATATTTAATTGCTCAAAAACTTTTGGGCTGATTTTTAAAAAAATTCGGTTTTTAAATGGCCTGAATAAGAAGGAGGGGGTAAAAAAATTAAATCATTCGATTACATGGACCCATGTGGGTTTTGTAAAATGGTATTGCAGGAACCACCCTGTATTATAAACTAACATCTCTGTGGTATCGCATTATTTTTCCCGTTGGCAAAACCTCAAATGAATCCGGAAGGCAATTTATTTCATCATCATCATCCTTCTTCTCAGAAAGTCAAATGACGTATTTTCCGAGTTCCCATAATGTTTCACAGTTTCAGCCGACCAAACCGGCTCTTCCAGGGAACCCGGAGTGCAACCCGGTTCTACCAGTATCACCATCAGAATTTACTATATGCAACCCATTCAACAACTCCCAATTTAATGGCAGTAATAACGATCAATATCCATTACTCTGCTGCTGAGGGATTCTGAGAATCAGGATCAGGGGCCTCCTAATGCCTGATGACAACAGGAATAACACGGTATGAAAATGCCACGGGTGTAGATAGGGCATCTGATTAAAAATAGTGACAAATGCGTACAAGCTATGATACATTTCTCTTGATTCTTATGAGGAGTTACAGATGACTGGGATGGTTTTGTTTTTACAAACCAGACTTGGTAATATACCGAAACCGGGATATTTTTCGTGGAAATTACGGAAGTATAGACAGTTTGAGATCAAATGGACCGAAATTTTCGCAGAAAATAAGGTATTAACTATGTCAATTGTTCCTGGATTTGGATTCACACCCTATAGAATTGTTATAAGCATCAAAGCGGTAAAACTACAATGAATCCGGAAATCTGTGTATATTTCAATAAGTATTTTCGGATATGAATGACAAGTATGAAAATTTTGAGCTAAAATGGACCAAAATTTTCCCAGAAAACACACCGCAAAATTAAAATAAATCCAGAAACAGAACTGCTATAACATTTCAGCTCTTTTGATTTCACTCATTTATCCGGTAATTCATACTGCAGTGTCCGATCCAAACCGAATTTAATAACTCTCCGTCCATAGTCCACAGGTCGTCATTAACAAGTCTTCACCCGAAATGCACTAAAGTTACCTAAATTTCCCATTGTCTGCCTTCAACCCTTTGAACTATAGAGCCATACTGGTCCGTTTTTGAAGCCTGGACTGGACTTGCAACAGATCTGTCTAGAGTCTAGACTCCTGCCCAAAGGCAGGTACCTAAATCCGAATTACGTTTATTAAATGAGTCCGAGAAATGAGAGAAGCCATTAATCTGCTCTTCTTCAAAGGCTACACCCTTGTTGTAAACAATCAAAATATTCGGACTAAATGAACCGAAGGGGGTCAATAGCCAAACCCGGAAAGTCTACTATTTCTAAACAATAGTACGGAGAAGAGATAGCTGAAACCTAGAAAAAATTGCAAACTCAGCCGAGTGAAAGTTGGCTAATATATTCGACTATTTATACCGTATAAGTTATAATAAACCAAAGCCAGATTATTGGATATGGACCTCTAGTGCCTTTCCTTGTTTTTAAGTAATCAATCAATGTCTTGGAGGAAACAAGAAGTAAGCAGTTTTAACTCGTTTGGCTGAAAAATTACCTCCAGTTCCTATACTGACTTCCTGTACTAACCTTACGAGGGAGGTGCCGCAGAGACAAACCTCCGATTGTTTTGTTGTAATGAATCTACAACGCATACTAACGTTAATGACGAAAAAATGAACGGACTAATTTTATGTTTGATATGTTTAAAAAATTGCTAAACAATGGACATGGAAATAAAGAGGGTGGAAATGAGAAATGAAATGTACCAAAAAATCAAGAAAAAAATTAGAAAAAAGAAAATCGAAATATCTCGCCATAATTCGCAAGGGTTGCTGAGATATCGGGGTGGGAAGTGGGGGGAAATGGGAGCGGTGGGTGAGAGGTTAAGAGAGCGAGAAAACCCGACTTCTTTTCCTTGCGACTTTTCTCGCTCGCTCTATTAACCTCTCGCCCCCCGCACCCATTTCCCCCCACTTCCCACCCCGATATCTCAACAACCCTAGCGAATTATTGCGAGATATTTAGATTTTCTTTTTTCTAATTTTTTTCTTGATTTTTTGGTACATTTCATTTCTCATTTTCACGTAAAAAAATTCGTCATTAACGTTCGTATGCGCTAATTGTGGGGCAGTTATTTATGGAGACTCAAATTATGGGTCAGTAGTTTCGGGGGGCTCAACAGTTAATACTATAGAGAGGTCGCACAATTTAATTTTCAATTACCTTAGATCAGGCATACCTTACCCTTTTACGGCACAAAGACTAAAAAACGCAACAAATTACCAAAAAACCCTACCTGAAATCTAATCCTTGCCATTCCACGCACCAATAGCACCAACTTCCTCCTAGTTATAATGTTATAAATAGCCCAAGCCGATCTATCCCTATTTACTCCGTTTTTTACAAGTCCGAGTTAAATCTCCTATTAATCCACTTCAAATCCTCCTCATAATAACAGACAATGCAAAGACGCAATAACCTCTCCACTCGAGTGCTCGAAAAAGTGATCTCTCTCAAGATTTATACCAATATCCCATCCTTACAAGAAGATGAATAGGGATTGATAGGAAAGGACTCTATAAAAGTAATAAATATCAAGTATATATTATATCCCAGTCCGCCGATTTCCAAGACGCAGAACGATGAACGAGAAGAAGTTAATCAACCTAATTTCCTGTAATCAAAAGGCCAGAGTGTGTAGCGTTCTTAAGAGCATCTGAACCTCGTTCCTTGGCCAATTTGCGATTTCCGGATTTTTTAGATCCAGCAGAACCAGAGCCTGCACAACAATACCGATACGAGCCTATTTATTTCAGACAAATTGCTGCAGCGTAAAAGGCCCTTAACTTTCCCTAAGTGAAAGTCCTGTAGGAAATTGGGATTTTTACTTCTTCGCCAGGGCCCGTTTCCACGGCATATTGGCCATTAGTCCCCTGTCATCTTGATGATCGTCATATTGTGTGGATAAGTGGGCTATACACTAGTAGGATCCCCTGTCTTATTTACTACGCTTTCCGACTGCCTCTTTCGTAAACACGGAAATGGTCCAGATATTTAAAGTTTAAACGGCAATTTGTCGCACGGTTTTTGCCACTTTCTCCATGCTAACCTCGAGATAGATCACTAGTCGTTCAGACATTGGGATTTTAAAAGCTAGGAAGATGGGATGAAAAAGGGCGTTAACTTTTCCCACAATAACCTCCCATGGGGACTTATTTAAAGTTATCTTCACTCCTCTACCTCATTCCGGCTTTCAGAACCCCGAATAGCTAAGGAAAACTAACATTTCCCTCAATAACTCCCCATAGGGATCTTCCAACTATTACAGGCATTCTAAAATCCTGGAAGATAGAATGAAAACGAGGGTTAACTTGTCCCGGAATAATTCCCCCATGGGGAATTATTTAAAGTTATCCCCTTCTTCAACTTCTTCTGACAATTTTATTCACGCCACCCTCTCTCGTGCACCCGAATAGCTTCCTAGACCTCCAGACATGCTACAAACAAAAACTAGCCATTCCCTCAATAACTCCCCATGGGGACTTATTTCGACCTACCAGTCCTCAAATATCCCTTCATTTCCCCATACATAACACCCGAAAGGATCGCATCGCACGGTTCCCCACCCTCCTGACATTTCCTGTCAAACCTCCATCTCATTGTCCGGCTCTCTCTCTAGAATCCCCGACAAATGGCCAACCCGATTTCCACAATTTAATGGAAAGTTTGGAAATGGCAAGGTCCAGAGTTTACTTTTCGCGAGGCCACTTCTTACCCAATATGTAATGTCCGGTGAACCGAAACTGTCTTTTACTTCGGCTCCGTTTCCCACATCAATCAATCCAACACGTATACAAACAGGAGGACAAAGACCGTAAAAGGATGGGGTTCCTTCCGGAGGAGTCCAGCCAAGGACAGTTATACATTTACCCCGTATACATTTACCCCGTATACATTTACCCCGGTATATATTTACCCCGAATGTTATTAACTATACCTAGGGAAAGTAGGTTTTTTCATACATGCTCAACCTTTTCCACATCATCCGATCCCAAACTCCACTCTTGATCCCGATCTAAAAGGGCTGTCAAATCGATTTCCGTAATCTACTAACATGATCTACTACTACCTACTACCAACTACGACTCAAAACATTAAATACATGTATGAATATACTACAGGGGGGTTTATCATCTCGGGGATTTGGGCATTAATTCTCGTTGTAGGTCAGAGTTCAGCTGGGGTACTCGTAAACTACAGTTTATGACGAGGGTTTATGGGATGATATTGATTGTTGTTTGTAACTGATAACAGATTAACATTAGGGGGTTAACTTTTGAAGTGGTGAAAGTACAGTCATTTTTTGAGCTTGTGAATTATTAACATGAAATAAAAAGAAGTATTAAGAATAACAAAAAAATCAAAGGTTATGATGCATTTTTAGAACTGTGCAGAGTTAAATATCTGCAATGTTCTGCCATTTGTAAGATATTCTAAGCTATTATTTTAGACCATTCTTATACCAGATTTTTTTTCATTCTGTTGGATTATTCTCCATTTATGACTAAACCAAACCCAGATTTTCATTCAAGAATTTTAAATTTTAAAATTTCTCTTAAAACGGAACTTTCTCCCAAACCTAAACTAATTTACAAAAACCTGTAGACCTTAACCATTCCAAACTCAACTAATCTCGCAAAAATATCCTACTTTTCTAAATAAGCTGTTAAAAATCTATTTATAAAATATTCTTATTTCTTTTCGGTTTCGCTGCGTCCGTAAACATATATTTTGGGAATTATCTCCGGTAAATGAACATAAACTACGCGTTAAACTCAACCAGCCAATAATAGTACTAACTAACCATAAAACCCCCTGTTCAACAAAACCTCTAGACGTTCCTATTTTCGTATATTTTATTTACTTCGGAACCTCATAATTCAGAAACACTTACAAACGAACGTCCAGTTAGTTACTCCAACTTAAAGCATTATATTCCCCAACACACCCACATCAAAGCAATTTAAATATTTCTGGCTCATAAACCCCTTCTCTCTACGACTCTTCCGTACTTTTCTCCGTGTGAATTGCTAATGAAGCACTAAATTCACAAACAGCATGCATAAACTATAACCTCTCTCAGACAGTGTCTTAAGACTCTCTAACGACTCTTATGACGACTCTGTATAAATACGTAAGACCGAATCCGACATTTGGAACCAGTAATGTTGAAATCCATAATCCTTCTCTTTGTCCACGTTAATAAGGAAAATCTTAATTTGCCCCAACCATAGAGTGCCACCATATAAAAAGTTTCATAGCCGGTGACCATACCTTTCCACGATGACACATGAGAGATTACTATTTAAAAAATTTTGACCTTTGACCTACATGACAAACAACACCTTCGTGTCAGTCCTAAATTTCTCGAATTTTTTCACAAAGACGGACGGACATCAAGTATTTGCATAATATATCTACGATTCAAAATAAGGTTTAAAAAACAAGCCGTTATTTCCACAGGCCTAACCAGTCCAATTTGGCAGCTTTCACAAGACTCGAGCCGAACAAGCTCTTTGCGGCCTTCACCCTCTGTCAAGACGAACTTCATTGTGCAATTCCACCATTATTAATACCACTTGAACCAACGTATAATATATTTCAATGTATTTTCTACATCTTCTTCAAAAGAGGAAAAAAAGCCGGATAAGTTACATCCATGTTTAATATACATCTCCTCTCTTTTATATCAACTCCTCAAGCTCCGTAACTTAATTCAAAATTCAATGGCAAATCCACCGACTCCATAACATCATATAACATGAAGCAATTTCGTGAAATGCTTGGCCGTACAACGTACAATGGGGCACCCAAAGCCTCCTTGCTTCTTCTTCTAATTTGCAATTGTAAGTAAGGCTTCACGACGGGAGACGATGCATAATGTATTTTATATCATGCATATAGTATATCCATCCTCAACGTTTTCATTTATGTAATACTCGCTTCATACACTATAAAGAGTGCCGGAAAAATGTGAAAGTGTAAATGTATACGTGTTTCCAGAATGTAAAAAATATCCTGGAGGAAAAGCTCAAAAACAAAGAGATAAAAAATCTTTGAAATTCTCAGGAAATCTGCATAATCCAACACTACTAACCTACAACACTGCATCAGAACTGCAAGGTCTTAGAAATGGGTCTCAGGACCCAAGGGTACAAAAAATTCTGGGGCATTTTGAAACCTAACTGGGTACAGGGCAACCGTAGACGAAATTACAGAGCGTAACTTCAGAGGAACCTTGTAAAAAATGCAGGGACTTGGAACTATCTTGGGATTTTTCTCAATTAACTTTACCCTTGATGCTTGATATGATGAAAGTACTACATTTTCCTACAAATCGAGGCTAGAAACCCAAGTTTACAAAGAGATTACTAAATTACGAACACTTTCTGAATTATATTTATAAAAAAATTCAAGTGTCTAACACTAACGAAGTTAGTTTCTTAGTCCCAGACCCAAACGGCAGGCTCTATAATAATATTTCAGTATTTTCCCAATCCACTGGGGATAGTATGAAAGACATGGACATTTATAACATATTATTCCCATGTAATAAAATGACAATTTACAACTTTTTATTCTGCTCTTTCGTGTCAATGTGTCGTTTGAATTAAATTAGAATTCGGGGGTCGTGACCTTGCGGCCTTAGTCCTGGAAACAGAGTTATCATTTTGCGTTAGATAACCTCTTCGTCTTCTATAATCTAATCCATCTCTCTATATACTATTATGATGATTATGAGAAGACCTTCGGATTTGAGCAGTGAACCAGGGGTAATTTGACTTTAATTATAATTTAAATGCACATGAATCCACAAATCCCCGGAATCCCAACCGACTAAAACTATGAGAGGTATTCCAAATTCCAATTACTCCCAAAATATGCTTCAACTAACTCTGATGATCCTGATCAAAGGTATCGGGTTCTTAATTAATTTGTGCCACTCAAATTGTCATGCTCAACGGGAACGGGAATGTTCTTGAGAGATGGAAATCTTATGCTTGCAAAATCAGCCAGTCCCGTTTTTGTGATGAAATTAGAACTAATTATAATTCACCAGGTTGAATTCAAGTTAGGATTCCAATAATTATACGATAGTCACGGGTTCCATTGAAGTGAGATCGGAGAGGGTCTAATTTTGTGAATTTACAATTAATTCTGCTTTCCAGCTCAATCTAGTCGAGACGAGCCGTTTGTGGAGGTAAAACAGCGGAAAGATGAGAGTAATGCCGTTTTAATGATCAACTCGATACACCCTATTTTCTCATCGTTATTAATTAATTAATACTAATTTTAATCATGGGTAGGAATTATCAAGACATCGAGACTAGCCTTAACTAACCCGATTATAGAACAACATGTTTTCTCTGTTTTAATCTTGTAATTTAATCATCCCTTCTTTTACGAAATTATCTATCTTTTAGGATCCCATTTGCCCCACATCGAGACAACCAATTTTGCAGCACATTTCTCCATTAAAATCCGTCTCTATTTCTGTCTAGCAATGTGTTTTTTCCAATTTTACTTGTCAATATGGAATAGGGGAATCCTCAATATTGTCATCTCATTAAAAGCTAAAAATATCCCGAAAACAATTTTATTTACTCCAAAAAAATCCAAAAATACGATCTCATCCAGGAAGCCAGTTTTTCATTCCAGTTTCAGCTGTAGCAAATTACGTCTTTGAAAGAGGATCCATTCGGGATTTTTTTCAGGCCCAAATACCTTTAAATTCTGCTCAGTGAACCAGGATTTGCTCTCCTTGTACCTTTCCAATTTTTACGTTTTTGGCTCTACAATTCCTTGTAAATTCTACTACGATTCTGCATCCGACATGGGCAATGAATAAGGGATAGGTAAGAAATAGATCCTCTATGAAATTATTGGCTGTAATAGTATTGTCAGTCAGTCAAACGGAATATGGAATGGAAGGGCATAAATTATGAATCGATTCGTTTAATGGATTCCTCAAGACTGAAGGTTCCTTGAAACCTTCACCCAAATCGACCCTTATTTCCCTGTCTCTGGATAAATCCTATGAATATTTCAATATCATTATCCGTCTAGTTCCATCATATTCAAAACTAACCAACCCACCCGACCGTACGCAACGTAATCGATCTTGTGATATTTTTTATAGGAAAAACGGCTTAATTTCACCCACTACTTCCGTCAGGATAATGGAATAAAGTTGTCAGGAGTCGGAATCGCTAAACAAGGGGTTTGGGAGAAGGTCTATAGGGGTGCCTTTTGTGATTGGCTATTTAAAATCGATGGTTGGGGCATTGTGCTAGCAGTAGTTTTACTCTGATCAGATCCAAGATATACAGGATAATACTCAAAAATTGACTTGTAGGTTGTTACATTGTGACACAATGCAGTTTTTATTGTTTCTGCTTAGTTTTGGTATTTTATTTTTAAAAGTATTAAATAATAATACTTTATTAAAGTTTTAAATACAGTTAATAAAGTTTGAGTATACCAAACTATCGATCTATCATAAGTTTAAATAAATTTATTATGTGTAAATTGTGAACTTGGTCACACAACGGAACATTTTCAACTCATCAAAATTTTCAATTATACATTTCTGTTCACTGCGAAATAATTGAAGCCCGACTGGGATAATGCATTTACTTGTAATGTAGTCACTAAATATAATCCAAAATAAAACTTTTCTCCGAGCCAGAATGCTGATATTTTTTCCAGTAACTAAAGCTCACGGGATACACAATAACAATAACAAACTCGGGAATAATTTCCAAGAGAAAGTCAGTCAAGTAAAAGTCTGTGTCTCGGCATGTGCCTGAGAATGACAGATAATTGAGCTCGGGATATGTATTTCCAAGCTAGTTAGAGTAACTCCAACAGATAAACACTGTCCTAGCCTGTTTTTTAGTCAGAGAGGAGAGACAAACTGCAACATTTATTGCATTATATGCAGCATAGAATTGTAAGTATTTATATGTAAGATGTAACTTCAGATACTTTTATCCCAATATTATGCATAAAATATATAAATTGTAATTTATATTTTTATGTTGTAATCTTTATTTTTAAGTTTTAGGACAAGTACAAAGAACGATCTGAAAATTTTTTAAATTTTTATTCTCTAGAATAAATACAATTTGGTTGTTAAACTATCGTTTTTTCAAACACATTGAAAAATAACAAGAATTTAATCCAAACTAAAAATCCAAAAACACTTAGTCATTTTCTTAGAATCATCTCATATACTCCTGCTTGTCTCATCGATATTTGATTTATCAATCCCAAGTCCGAACCCAAAACACCCATCATTTAGCAGTTTCTCTCAAGACTTTCGTGCATACAAGAAACTGTTACGATTGACCCAATTTTTTAACGCAATATCAAATATATCCCCCGACGGGCCAACCCATCCCAATATCCCAAAAATCCTGAAATATTTTTCAGAGATATATTGTGTTCAAATAAAGCCTAGAACTTCCAGTAATAAAATCACTCTCAATTTAGATAGTCTAGAGCTCTAGGTGTTTTAGATTTTTCGACAATTTTTTCGACAATATTTTGCGTCGTAGGCGTGGAGTTGGGTTTGCTGAAAGTGTTCCTGAATCTGAATGTGTGTTGGTTTGTATTGAAAAGGTGTTCATGTTCGATGTTCCTGACATGACATGTATGACGGACCGTATCGACTTTCTCCCTGTTGTCCCTAGTTTCTTGGATATATCAAATCGAATTACCCCGGAACTTCCTTTACCGAAATTGTAACCTTAATAGATTAATGGAATAGAAGTTATAAAAGGTTCAAGCCCCCCGTTTCCTCTACAAGCTCTAGTTTGTTGAATAGAACTTTCTCCGATATATTGTCATTGTCATATTTGTCCTGTCACCGTTTTTGTAAGTGCTTGAGTGACTTACTGGAGGTTTCTGACCTTTTCTCCCTCAAGTTTGGAAGTTGGAGATTGGAGCTGGATCGAATGCAATTTTATTTCATTTTGGTTGATTCGTTTAGCAACTAAATTGGCAATTGGTTGATGGGCTTACTGATTTTGAGTTAAAATAATTACGAGTGGTTATACATATACTTTTCCCAGCTTTATTTATTGTCAATTCAATATTTAGATCGGTTCAGTTTGCTTAGAGGAATCTATAGTTCTGTTATAAGAGCCTCTGAAAATTGCCAATCGCCGCTGTGTGTACAAGGATAGAAGAATAACATAATTGATCGGGTCGAGTTGATTGAATTATCAAACTGGCTAAAAAATTCATACCTACAAAATTTTGGCAGACAGAATATTTGTAAAAATCAACAATTTCCAAACAACATCTATTTTACTTGCATTTATAATCTGATTATAAAAGCATGAAGTTACTCTATATTTTAATCTCTGATCTGCTACCAGCTTCCTGAACATCCAATTACCTTAATTTTATAGAGCTTTTAAAAGCTCATGTATGTACTTTCAGTTGTCAGTTTTATGCTTATTTCCTAATAGCATCAGAAACTCCTAAAAATACATAAAAATAGTTATAGTTGACTTTATCAGGCCATCCTTTGCAATCTCTTGTTCAAAAGTCACCAATTATTGTATAGGATTTAGGAATCTCCAGGGTTTGTTAGATTCGGTGGGGCATAGTTTCGTAAATTCAATCTCGGTGACCTACCGTCAACTGCTAATAATAATATTTGAAGTATATCCTACACACGGAGATTAAGCTCGTAAGAAGCTTGTTGTCGAACTTCATCTTGTTAAATGGTGAAATCCTCTAATGTTTTTACTCTATCCGTCCGTCCGTCCTTGTGTATGCTACGAATTTGTAGCTAAGGCTAAGTTCATTTGATGACCCCTGTGGGTCAAAGGTCAGGGGATGTTTAACAATTTTTCTAAATAGTAGTCTTTTAGGTACGTGTGCTACATCGTTAGAATGCGAATGATACGATGGATCAAATGCTGTTAAACAATGTATATGATTCACTTTATGGCTGGGGCAACTTGAGATATTGCATAATTCGACTCCCAGATATCGGACATTAACTGTTATTTGACGTTCGCCCTTTTGCAATGTACGTTTGCAACTGTTTATTAGAGAGTGAAAGTAGGCACCCTAAATACATGCCTTCAGCAGAATTTATAAGTTTTTTTAGGAAAAAGCTTAAAACGTTAAGAGCTGTATTAGTCAACAAGTATACGTACTTGGAATCGAACAAACTACAACTTCCCATTACAATATATACTTACAATAACAAAACCCTCAATCTTTGATCTGTAAAACTTTGAGTAAAAGCACCAGCCGAAAACAGTCCCTTTAAATAATCAAACTGAAAATAAAAGTTTCACAAACTATCTCAATTTGCACAAGAAAATACCTTACCTGAAAGCAATGTTTGTACGTTTTTGAAGAGCCTTCCGCAATCGTTACATCTCCCAGGTCAATTTCGTCAAATATCTGGGCCTGAAATCAACAAAAGTACAGACACAAGTCAGTTAAACGGGCATTTAGGAACCAGACAACTTCATTCCATCCAAGTTAGAATTTACAAGCCCAAGGCACATTAACTTTAATGCTAATGCCTTGGCTTGACAAGATATCCGAGACCAAACAAAAAAAACACTTCTCTCCAAACCAATTCTTCCTCAAGAACAAGAGACTAGAATCAATCTATTTTTTCATTTCCGAGAGAGGGAAGTGACCCAGTAGCTGGTCCCGATTCATGAATCTTTAACAGGATGAGTTTTCCAAAAGAAATGCTGCAGAATTGCAAATTGTAATCCCCAACCTCGAGGTAATAATCATAAATATATAACCCCCTTCTCACCATATAAAATATATCCCCATATTCGGGGAGAATAAACCCCCAAAAAACTAGGCAGTATATTTATTTTTCTGCATTACTTCGCTACGATTCTTAGAGAAAGCAGGGCAGATGACTATATTATAGTATTTAATGGGCTGTTCACACTTTTCGTAAATACATGGGGATTTATTTCGGGGTGATCTGATACTCTGTTTTTTAGGGAGATTATTTTTTTCACCGAAATAAACTGGCCCCAAAAACTCGAAATTTCGATCAACTTTGAGGAAAGTTTTTGATCCTTTTTATGAGATTCACGTTTGATGGGAGTGAAGGGATTTTTCCATAATATTTTAAGGTTTCAACTACAGTTTCATTTTTAATATACTTATTAAGCATTTTGAGGTGGGGTTGTATTTCGGGGGTCGTCAGTTATCGGTAGCAATTGCGGTTGGAAGGCCTTAAATTAAGTTGGTTGACCATTGCATGGTTGGACGTTTTCAGTTTTAAGTTGGAAGCGTTAAAATTGTCCCCATGTTCCTCATGTGTTGGCCCAAACCTCGCCGATTTTTGCTATTAGACACATGATCTATGAACAACCCCCAATAACAAGATTAAAGGCGGTATGTCCCGTAATAAATATAACCCTTTGCAATTCCGACATCCCTTGACGGAGAAAAAATTCTTGCACAGCATGAGGATTTTTTGTAGAAATAGACTAATTCAATTCCATAGAAAAGAGAAATAAGGGTTCAATTTAGCTGAGGATCATAGGGAGAAAGTCCCTGCCTCAATTCCCATCATCTCTACAGGGACATAGATCCAGGGCAGAGGGACAACTGGCATGACCTCATTTGCATTCAATGTATAGAATGGCCCCTTCAAAAGACGGCTGTAATTACACCCGTCAGACCCGACTATTTTATAATATTTCATTAGATTTGTTTCAAAAATAGAAGAGCATCTCCAAGGGAGAACCCAACCTACCTCAAGGCCTTTTGGCATGTTATGCTTTATCATCACTGCATTTTAGTTACGAGTAGAGGAGAGCTAAAAATAGACGAGGTAATTAGTTTGACCGTCCATGTCACGTCATCGATTTCCAAGTATAGAATTAAGCTGTAACTCGTTGGATTCTCAAACATAAAAGTTAGGGGAATGCTGATAAAACTGCTTGAAATGCAGTAACACTCACGGACCAAAAAGCCCATTTCACATTTGAGATAAACCCCGAAAACCAGGTAGAATTTCGCTTTTAGACGATTAATACCTATCTAAGTGTGAATCAGAATCGAACTTAAACCCTTTGTGAGATACACCCGGAAACCAAGTAAAAATTAGGGGTTTTGAGGAACATTGATCAGGAATCGATTTATAAGAAGATTTGCTGCACGCAACAATCATCAACAACTTTGATGCCATATTATCCACACATGGCGATTGTTTTTTCCAGCTGCTTCCTACAGATACAACAGTAATGTCCCGTTAAATGTCAAACTCGACAAATAAGAGTCATTTCGATCAGAAAAATCACATTGTTCGCCAAAGAACACCGATCAAAATCATCAGTTCTAAGTTGTAACAAACTCAAGGTCTCAAACCCGACAGTAGTACTATAAAAATATAAAAACAGTCACATCCCGAAAAGCACAGCCGATTTCTCAATTCCATGTCGTCTCATAGTATTTTGCCCAACAGACCTCTAGCTACACAAAAAGAGTAAACTTCAAAGTGGCAAAAAGCCAACTATACGCTCTTTCTTGTAGTCAAAAGGTTAACATTTTCTTTAACCCTTTCATTTACTCAATTTTGATAGTTTTGATATCGAGACGATGTCCTTGTCATTCTATCCAGTCGGTGTCAATCTTCCCCCGGACACGTGCTCCCGTTTTTGGATTTTTTCTCGGATAATTCCCAATTCTCCAAACAATCCGAAATAAATCCCCACCTCCATCTTATCAGTTCAGGTAGTAATCCCTTGGGTCTAATTTCCTTCAACTTTCTCCGAGGCCGAAGCCAGAGCCCGGAAGAGATGAAGTAGAAGACGATATGGCTAATATATTCCGGTTTAGCTATTCAATGATTCAATACCGATTATCCGGATTTCCGTTACAGGCTAAAAATAGCTCGTCCCTATTCCGTAGACACCCAGTTTTTTTTATATAAAAAACGGACCGAATTCGGGCATTTCGAGGCGACAGGAAATAGGGGATAGTAGAGGGGCTCTTAGATACCCGAAGCTGAAATGAGATGACAATGCCTCTACTCTAAGCCTCCTCGACTCTGAAAAACATGATTTGGCAGCGTAAAGGGAAGAGGTCAACGAGGGTAATGATAATCTTATTTTATGTTATGATTCTTCTTCTTCAGTTTACTTTAAGCAAAAACTTTTTACGTTCACACATGCACATGTTCCAGTTCCACAAACTTCCGATCTGTTATTACAAGGAGGAGGGGGTAGTTATATGGATTTACAGCCTTATCCAACTCGGCCCTTATCGAGGCCTATTATGATAGCTCCAAAAGCTTACTAAACTAAACTGTTACAGTTGAGTAGGGTATAGGACCTCGTTTCCTAGTTTTCTACAGTTCTTCCATCTAAAGCTATTTGGTTCTGAAAGAGTATAAGGTTTTGTCAAGTGAAGGAAAGTATAGATCAGAGTTGTGCACAGGGTTTCTGAAAACTGTGCTTTCTTGTAAAAAATAAGAGTGAATTTAAAAAATGTGGATGTGAACGAGGAGTCGATACATGTATTTATGCATTCCTTGAGCATGTCCGATTGAGTATTACAAAGCATTTGATAGATCAACTACATCTATTTAAAAATCTCAAATATTTGTACCCGTACAGTTAAAAAACGGCCCCAAGGCTGAAAACACTACTTATAACTCAAAATTTCGATTTTCAAATTCCAAAAAATCTCCTCAAAACCAGACCCTGGAATGGAACCCTACACTCCATATATGCCCCACTTGTTATCAAACTAGCCCATATAAAGTGAATTTACAATCTGGGGAATACTGTGGGCCAAATTGAAACTTTTACCCCAGAAGGGTCAAAATTTCGATTCAAACTCAAAAAACTCTCCTCAAAACCAAGCCCTGGAATCGAACCCTACACTACTCCATATAAGCCCCACATATTATTAAACTAATCCATATCAAGTAGCTAGTCAAGTCGAATTTAAAATCCAGGGAATGTGGGCCAGGACTTCCTCCATCCATTCATATGAAGTAGTTTGAGAAGAAGAGGAAGATATTATTTGCCGAGGAGATGTCAGGTCATATTCTTACATACTTGGATAGGCACTTCAGGGCAAGACGACAGGGCCTGAAAAGGTCCCTTAGAGGACAAAGCCATGGCAGATAATAATCCCCTCTGCTTCTTACACCCAAAATAGGACTCGTAAATTTGAGTATTCAATAAACCCCTCGGCCTGGCCTGGATTTATCTATTGTGTCTCATGTCTCATCCTAGTTAGTGGTTTGGTTGTGTGGTGCTTTTAGTTTTGAACTAGAGCTTCTTAAATTACTTGATTTCCTCGATATAGATTTTTTATATGATAGTACGAGGGTACGCGGAGATGATGAGGTTTTCGAGATCCATGAAACTCTTCCATTTTTATTGGAACCGATTTTTTTTTGAGGTTTTTCTTGACTCCAACAGACGACCTGTTTATTACAACTGGCATAAAGATAAGTGCAGATAGGCACGGCAGAGGATTTAATGAAGAAAGACATGGTCGGCTAGAGGGTTTAATTTTTTGGACCCGTTCGTTCAACTCTGTGTGTTTAATATGGTGGAAGCTATCGGTCTTAAACCTGACTCGTTTCTCATGATTTTTGGCTTTAAATTTTGGATTTGACAAACGGGACCGTGTATTGATGCTAAATAAAGCTCAGACCCAAAGGTCCAGAGTTCACGGTCAAAGGTCACACACTGCCTGATACGGGTGTATACTACTTTACTCTATGGTTGGGGGAATGTGAGATTCCTAATACAGCGTCAACAACGTGTCACCCCACATTAAATGTTAATTGATGCCTTGTTGCGTATGGTTTCGCCCTTTTCGATGTGCGTTTGTAACACTTGTGAATGATTCCACACCCCGAAATAAGTCCCCACCCATTCCTACTTCGGAAACATCCCTCTCAACGCGGAGGTATAATTAGAAATATATCAACTATGAATACCATTAAATGATGAAAGATGAGACCGAGTCAGTCATCCGTTTTTGTATTACTACAGGGCTTGGGAACAGAGAAACCTCTTCAGGAATCTTACGTGAAAGACGCGTCTTGAACTCCTTTCTTTCGGAGACTTCATCTCTCAAGAAGAAGAAGAGTCAATATTAAAATACGAACCGAAATATAGAGACAGAGTCTCGTTCACAGAGAAATTCACACAATCTATCAACTCATCTCATCATCCATCATCACGAACATCACATCTAATATATCACACTTCAAGACGTTCTGAATTGTACATGTCTTAATCCTCAATCCATATGTCCACATTTTCTACGCTAAATTATTAAGAAAATTCAAAGGCCTTGTTCCCAGGCACGATTTCCTATTTCAATCAGTCATTTCCACTCAATATTAAGAGACAGATCTATTTAAGCAGAATTTCAAATCCAAAAATTATGAATTTCTACTGATTTTGAAACTACTACAATTTAGAGTATTTTTGCTCAAAAAAATTCAGTTGAACCCACACAATCATTTTGATCAAAATTTCCATAATTCTTGGCCTGTCTTGTACCAAATCATAATAGCCATTCAAAAACCACTATGTCAAACTGCATTCTTTTAGGTTAGAATAAGATAAGCCTGACGTTAAATTACTAGCCGAATAGTCAGGTTTTTTTTTACCCAGCAAGCAACACCATCTCCAAATCTGCAAAAGCACCCAAAATACCATCCCAAACTACATTACAAATCCTAGAAACATAAACAATGCTTATCTTTATATCATCGGAACTGAACGCTGAACGGCCCAAAAACTGTAAAATTAACTCCCTTACTGTGCTAAACTGCAAAAAACAGGGGCATGTTGAACTGGAATATCGAGGATCTGATAATCACAAAAACACACATCTGTTATAACGATTCTGATCTAATATCTCTGCCTCTCTCCTATTTTTTATCTCCCAAAAAAACCTTTCGTCATCCGACAATCTTTATCGACAATCTCATACAAATACTTACTAGTTACTACTACATGGGCAGATATATTCCCGACTTACCGACAGAGTGAAATGTTTTCTTTATTTATATTTTTATGGGCTAA
Source organism: Desoria tigrina (assembly GCA_906901685.1). NCBI lineage: Eukaryota > Metazoa > Arthropoda > Collembola > Entomobryomorpha > Isotomidae > Desoria > Desoria tigrina. Next base: position 2,537,186 of record CAJQTU010000003.1, on the reverse strand, counting down.
GGAATACACGACCTAATTCACTTTCTAGTGTTTACATAAAGCATCTTGTTCCAAAGTTACGACAACCAATAACCCGTTCCCATTCAAACATCCTCGGCTCTAACTTATCTACACTACTTTCAGGCCCGTTCCGATTCATAATAAGCCGTTGCAAAGGGGGTGTAACCAAAGGGTGGAAGCAATGCTTAAAAAAAATTTACATCACAAGAAGGTTATGGCATCTGTAAATACAATTCTTATTTTAAGAGTTCATCAAAAGCATGAGTGACAATCGTACGAAAAGTCAATTTAAAGTTACAAGTAAAACAAAAATTTAATCGCACATGAGTATGTAATGAGATTCCTGTATTCAACACCTGCAAGCAGATTTTTTAAACTTGCAGTCCTCCAGAAGCTAAAATCGGCGGACGGACGGACAAATGAGACATGAGAAACCATAAAGGTGTTTCATCTCTACATCTATTCTTAAGTTCAAGCTAAGACAGATACGAAGTCTCTCTCTCTCTGTTGATATTACAAATGTAATAATATGACGTATTTTTGATCTTCCTCTCTATTCAGACTTTCACTTCATTTACTTCTGCAAGGAGGAAACGTCAGTTTAGAGTTATTATTATTCTTGCCAGTAAAAAAAACTGAAGACGAAGCAAGATCAAATCATCTTTCTCTGTCTCTGCCATGACGTTTTGACGAGCCTTTTCGATTTTTACAGATTATTATGTCAGCTTCTAATATTTGACAAAATAAAATGTAATTTCTTTATGAATTACAAAATACAGACAAAGTTTGAAGAGGAACTGCTTGACGTTGAAAAAATTCTAGTCTTGTGCAGAATGGCATGAATTGTGGACAGAGGTTATAGGGTCCGATGGACCTTCCCTTGATCTTTAACTAACGAAAATGCGATTTTTTTGCTTTTTTGGAAGAGCTAAAAATGAGCTATTTTAACACAACTGTTTAAAATATTAATTGATTTAAAAAAATAAGAGCCCATGGGGATTTATTTCATACTTTCCCCGATCCGTTTCCTTTACAAAACAAGAGGATTCTTTTGACTTTCTATCAAGACCCAATATGGATCTGCTTTCCCCGTACTAAACCCACCCATATCATCATAAATTTTATCCCGATTGTTCAAGTTGACTTTTACTCTTACATGACCGGACATTGGGACATTAGTTCCTAAGTCATGGAGAACTTCTCGAATTCTGCTCGGCGAATAAAATGACTAAATGACATTGTCAAAACTGATTGTGGATTTGTGAGGTCAAAAGCCTGAGAAGGGCGGACTGGACTTGGAAAGGAAAGGAAAGAGCTGACACAGTCAAAGTAATCCCGTATTATGACGTGATGTGTCTCCAGAGACTTGGGACTTTAAGATACTTTGCGGTTACATGTAGCTTTTCCAGACCCTAAAGATAAATAAAATAAAATCCCGTTGGAGGTTACCCGAACCCGAGCTTTTAAATAAATAAAAAAATTTATTTCACGTGGTGAAAAGCTGAACAAAACTAGGGTTCAAATTTTCAAAACTATATATAAAATCAAAAATTAAAAAATACTGAAATATATATTTTTTTTTGCATCTGTTTCTGTCAAAGATTTTGTTGAACGAGAAAACATACTAAATCTAAATTATCTGACGCTATAGTGTCAATACTCACCACAGAGTTGGTCCTGTCGAAGAAGCAGCCACAAAATCAAAAGTCCTTCAACTAAACACAAACCTCAATACATAATTCCCTACCAACTCCCACTATTCCGCGATTTGAACCGTCAATTAAAAAAACGGACAGGAACGTATTGCCCGATTTCGATTTTTTTTCAAGTCCCTCTATATATATAACATATTATTAGAATTACGTGACAAATCCGAATCTATTCTACTAGTCAAGTCTCATCCCTATTATCATCCTCAAACAGTATCAGTTCAAGTTTCGAGCATCTTTGATCTCCGCAGTTCCAGCAGACATGAAACCCTGTAATCCCATATATCACCATATTCCGAAATTCCGGTTTCTTTCGGGACTTTGGAAAAAAATTTGGAATTCGAGGTCCGTTCCTCAAGCTCATTAATTCCATCCTCTTGTCTCCGGAATAAAATAATAAAATTGGAACACGGACCTCTGCCCTTGTTCTTACAAGAGTTACAACCTAGAACCTACAGAGTCTCGTAAAAGTCACCGCATCCCCAATGATCTGGAAATTAAATAGTTTCAGTTTAGAGGAGGCTAATGTCCTATCCTTCTCATCTCCTTCAATTACTAATCAGTCCAACTGTCAATTTGTCAAGGTGTAATTTCTCAACCCGTCTTGTCCTTGTACTTTTCTAATTAAATTTTTAGTCTGATCCTTGTTCTTGAACGGGTGCCACGGGCTTGACATTTGGCTTGGAATTTGGAATTTGGAATGCAGCTCGTTTTTTATTTAGTTTCCTTGATTTATTTAGATATTTCTTTGTGCATTGTATAAGTTCCTCATCTGTCAGACTCCATTATCATCGGTTTTTGAGGGATTTTACAATATTTTTTACATTTATTTCATCCGGGAGGTTCAATAAACTCTTAAATTCGTCAAGAACGATTCTAGAGATTCTATTTCCCAACCGATCGTTTAGTGCTTAACTGGTTTTTGAGGTTTGGGGATCAGTTTCTGAAATTTCGAGACTACCCTCGAGTTCTAAACTGTTTGTCAAAGTTAAAGCTTGGCACAAAGTTTTTTAACTGATTTAATCTATCGACTGTTAATTAAAATTTCCTTAATTAATCTAATTTGTACCTGAATTGCAGAACCACTACATACTGTGGTGAAAGGTGCTATTTATAGTTAATGAGAGCATATTTCTGTCCCAAACTAAAGTTGCATTCGCAATACCAAATATCTCTCACTAGAATTTGCACTAAAATTCACACTATAACCTGAATTGAAATAACACTGCAAACCAGCTTACAAACAGGGGAATTTACATACATAAAATGTTCCGACACTTTTAATGGTTCAATCATACAATTTATTTTAACACTAACATTTACGGCAAAACCTGCGGGGCATTCCATACATTGTAAAGCCTTTAATCCAAAATCCCTAGAATTTCGCATAATTTCCTAGAAGCACCGGCTTTGAAACTATTTTCTCAAGACAAAACCAAGAGGTTCTAATCCTCTGTAGAAATATGGAGGATTGTAAGAATAACCCTCGAGACATTTACATTCTCTTTGTTCCAAATTCAGAGACAATAAGAAGAGGTAAGACAGACTAAACCGGAAGAACTCCAGTCTCAACTTCTCTGAATCTTTCAGGAATAATGATTATTCCTATGAATTTCCTGAAAACTAAGAGAGTCGGTTATTTTTCTTGGAATCTTTCAAATTAAAAATACCTTCAACATGCAATTATGTAATAGACAATGCCTCAATAATTAACACGGGATTTGGTATTGCACAATGTGGGAGAAATATGAGTACTACTAACAGAGTGATTTACAAAACCGATTGTGTTTAGGATTCGGATAGAATAGACTTATAGAGTACGGGGTAACCGGAACTCTCAAATTACAGGCAACTTAACTATACTTTACTTAATAACATACTTCCTTCTAATTGAATAGAAACAAGTAATATTTAACTATTTAACTCGTACATCCTATCTACTCTTTATTAGACCGTTTGGATTTATAGAATGGGGTAAATTGAAACTAGCCCCATTAGCCCCATGTAAAGTGTATGGGGTAAATTGACACTAGCCGCATTAGCCCCGTGTAAAATATACGGGGCAAATTGGCAGGAATTATCGGGCAGAATATAATTGCCCCGTACAAAAATTAAGCGTTCTAAATGCCTTATTTACTTGTAAGAAACTTTTCAAGCCATCTCTTCTAGAACAAAAAGCTTATTCCAGGGTGGGACGATTATTTCGGTAAATACGGCAATATTTCCCAATCCCAAAAGACAACTGAAGCATAAAGGGCATTTCAAACAGGGACATGTCTATGTCTGCCAAACCTGTCCATGACACGGACATGAATGAAAGCATAATGATTTAATGGATAAAGATAATGAGAGTCCAAATTAGAATTTAATTGAAGGTAGAGAAGAGAGCTCGTAAAAAATAAAAACACAACCCGACTCAGTCTTGAATCTACACGTGTGGTCTTAATTTATCATCGTCGCTAATTGAAAAGAAACGTATCAAAAACAGGCTTGATAAGTTACAACCTTCCCATAAATATACCTACAACCTACATACAAATCCAAACATCAATCCACGGCCTTGTCGTATTGTATCCCTTGTCCATTCATCCATTCATTGAATGAAAGGGCTTAAGTTGCTGGAAATTTTAATTTGAAATTCAGCAACACAAAAAAGGGCAATCGATTATCGGATAAGCCCTATGAAAGGGAGTTCTATTCAATTCCATTCACGCCTTCCTTCTCCTATTAAATTAGTCAGGGGCTGGAAACCTTACAAAACAGCTCTACTTCTCAGTAGGTCGTCGTAAAAAATAGCATGGAACTGTTCAAAATATTAAAAATATTCAAATTCAGCTATATATCGTACATATCCTGTATTTTACAGCGATTATAAGTAGATTTTTTCGGATTTTGGATCATTAGTACGGTAGTCAAAGGGAGAGGAAGTAGAGGCTTAAAATCCAGGGATAATCATTATTAAAATCCCTTGTGGAATTTTTTTATTACTACTCCGCAGACTGGATGATTAATCAATATTTTCGTCCATAGTAAGAGCAAAATTTAAAAAAGGGACAAACTACTTAAAAGGGATTTTTCGCAAATCCGTTGTAAATCTCAAAGTCTTTGTACATCAAACGATCGTAACTTATAATTTAAATGGGGCGAAAGAAATTTTAAAGAAATTAACATCATTTTAAGCCCATCTTCCCTGAGAAAATAGCTTAGTTCAAAAATCGTCGTAAATCACATTTTAAAACAACAAACGATGACTAATTACAATATTTTAGAACGATAAACCTCCAATTTCTCTCGATAGAATTAGAACCAAATTGACAGAAGAGCATTTCCACAGGCTGGATAGATTAGTTAATATTTTCATTCTTTGTTAAACGCAAGTACATTTTAAAACGGGATAAGCTACTTAAAAGACATTTTTCGCAAATCAGCCATGCAAAAATATTTTGAAGTATTTAAAGATTGGATAATATCACAGTCTGAATGAAACTCAATTGAAATCAAACTGATTTTGAAAAAAAAAACAATGTTTTAAGCCCCTGATTGGTCCCAAAAACGATCTCAAATCAGGTATTTTTAGACTACAAAATGATGACCAATTACAAGAATTTTCAATTTCTCTCGATCAAATTAAATCCCGAGTTGTTAAAACGTAGTTTAAAGTCCCAATTAAAATAAATCCGTAATTAATCGGGATTGGAGGATTTGTTCGCTTTTAAGACCAACTTTCTCGACTCTAGAAACTCAATCATATTTCCTTAAATCACTCTCATTACTTTCCTGATCCTTCTTTGAAGTAAGTTCCTCCAATTCCAATTTCCAATCCTTAATCTCTCTTGTAAAAATGTCAGAAAACAAGTTTTTCTTCCTCTTAAGTTCTTCCAAAAAAACGAGGAGGAAGAGATGATGTCAAAATAATAAGACTCGAGAAAGTGGAACAGAACTCAATCAATGGAGCTTATCCTCCTTAATTCTCTGATCAAAAGTTAAATTGAATATTTTATTTCCTCCTACAAAACTTCCTCCATTGCCTCGGGATTCTGAAAATAATCGTTTAGTGTTTAATCTCGAGTTGGCCAAAACATTCCCTCTAAGTGTTTTATGATGGCAGGATTTTAAAAGAACTTCCGGTCTTAACATTATCTATAGACGTCCACGTTCCACCTATTAATTAACTAGAAGTAGTTAGGAAACATTCATGACAATGGCTTGAATAGTGTTTTTATGTAATTGTAATAAACCCCTACGGATTCATAGCGGATTTGCCTCAATTTACAGAGCACTCACCACCGGTCATTTACACCGACTGTCTGTGGTCATGGTTGTAGGTGGTCTCAAAGGTCAGAGGTTTCCATATTACTGTTTAAGTCCACCGGGATTAATTTTTTTTTAACCTCAAAATTTGAGAAGTTGAAAATTGGGTAGTTATTCCTGGGTGGGACTTTTATTACGTATGTCTAAATGTCCACTCCAAAAGCACCTACCCAAGCCCCCACCCCCATTATCATTAAAGTAAATCCAGGCGGATTTACTTTGATGTGCAGAAGTCTAAAGTAAAGATCAAAAACAACTACAGTCATAACATAACCATCAAGTCAAGTGTTTGCTCCCGTGTGAAGATAACAATGGAGACTGGTCAATAAAAGAGATACCATTTCCTAGCTCTGTTTTCTCTTATGAATACAGAGAGGCTTCATACACTCTAGGAGTTTATGAATAAATTATTCCGAGTCAATAGCAGATGAGTCCCATTTCCATTATCATTTGCAAACAATCAGGATCAAATGTGTATGTAATCTAGCCCTCTCCTCTCGAACTTGAAAGTTCAATTCCCTATATATATTTACGTAAATGTGTTCTACAGTTCGTTACACAATGCAGCAGCCTAAATAGCCCCGTCTGGATTCTTGTACTTAACCTAATTTGCTTGCTTTGACAGTTTGAGACCCGAGAGGAGAGATACAGAATTAAATCCCTCGTGGCTCCACAATACTGTTATTAGTATTATTATGGTTTTACGAACTGTTTGATTCTATTATAGATTGGGAGCTGGGAGCTGGATCTATAAATTCTGAACACGTCGTACTTTTATTGGCCAATAGCGTTAAATTACTGACTTATGAACTTATTATAATATACTGTGACTCAAACTTCTGAGAAGGTAACTTTCTCTTCGGAGAAAGTTCTTACTTTTCTGAGTAGAAAATTGTGTAAAATTACTCAAATTTTCTTTTGATTTCTATTTCCAGTCGAATGCATTTTTTTTAAGTGCAAAAAACTACCAAAAACGGGGTTCCTTACCTTTATTTTCCCGTAAATTCTTGGCCCGATTTCTAGAATCTACTTTGTCTTTATCAAAACTTGCTTTGTACAGGATTTGGCTTTGTAGCAATAAGTAGTAGGAACAGTAGTGGAATAATTGTCTATCCAGACATCGACTTCAGGATCAATACAATCAATACAACAATGTCTTTAAACATGTGAATAATTCAGAGTTAGCCAACTATAAACTAACTCATTCTCCACGGGTCCACGGCCGAATTAATTACAATTTCTCGCCGATTTTGGTGTATTTTTTTGTATTTTTTGAATTTTAAATTTTAATTTTAAACTGCTTTAAACCACAAATAAGTCCCCTATCCGTGGTCCTTGACAATCCATGACGAACTGACTGGAGGAAGACAGACAGAGCGAACTTTGTACACACGTCTGCTCGGCTACTGGGCGACTCGTTGAATGGGTCGTGGAGTAGTAAAAACTATCTCTCATCCTTCTCAACAAACCTGGCTTGCAAAACCCGGAACGGGGATACCCGGGTATATTGTATATTATCCTCTGCTCTACAGGGTGGAACTACAAAATACCCGACTGTGCGAAAACCGTACAAAATTCCGTATAGAACAGACTTTAATTCATTCCCTTACATTCCCGTGCGCATATCATATCTCCAATGTTCAATCTTCACAAGTTTTGAAGCTCGTAGACTTATAGCTCAGGCTATCGCGTTTTATTATCAGTTCTGATCCCTACATTCTATAGACAAATGTGTAGAGGGACATTATTATGTGTAGTGGAACTAGAGATCCCTTTGAATAATGGATATACACATGCTCATCGAAAACCGAACACGATCACTCCGTCTCTGTGAAGTGGATGGAACATCGTCTTATTAGCAAATTGTCTTCACTCGTGTGGTTGGCATTTACGGGATATAATATAAAGGTCGGAATAAGTCCCCAGGGGAGGTTTCACTAAAAGTTGCTTAGAGGGTGGGGAGTTATTTGGAGGAGCTATCCTACCGTCATAGCATATTATACCTTAAAACGTCGGAATAAGTCCCCAATGGGGGTTGGTACTTCAAGAAGAAATGGGGAGTTATTTAGAGGGGCAGTTATTCCGATCTTTCCGCTAGACAGAATTAGATGAAATGAGGACAAACGGACAAAGAAGAATGTCATTCTTCACGAAGAGCAAGTCCCCCGCGTGTGTACGGGAGATCGGGATAAAATGCCTCCAGATCTTCTTATAATATTTTATGACGGAATTGGGAAATGTCACTTCAAATATCAAGACTTGATCAGGAGGTAGAGAGGACTCGATTCCGAACTGAACTACTTGTCCGAACCCTTGACGATTTAGAACTGTCAACTTGTCATCTGTTGTTTTAAGGGGTATGCAATTATCCCAGGCACATTTACATGTACACCTTCGTTACCCCGGAATCGCGGTGTGGAACTTAAATTATAGGCTGCTTAAATTATATACATGATCGAATTCCAAAAAAATATCAAAAAATTCGAATTCACAAAATGTGTCAATTAAAATAGGCATTTTAAAAGAGAAAGTACACCTTCCTTTATGATATTTGACTACGTGATCTAATCAAATCTGGCCCATTTTACATGCAGCTAAATACGATTTCCCGGCGCTGATATCTCCTTAAAAATACTTTTAATTTTATAAACTTCTGTAGATTTTTATACCAAAACACAAGGATTTCGAACGATTTGCCTGTTCGTATTTCCTTTGCTGATTTTCTAAAGCTCCTTGAAAATTCAAGGATAAAAAATCCCAATTACTCCAGCGATACAAATCCCAAATGCCGAATCAAAGCTAGTAAAAGCAGGTTACCTTTTCCTCCTTTGCATAGAAGAGTTTCTTCCCCTTGATTTTGAAGAAGCGTCGGTGCCACCGCTGGAACGAGGAGGTCTGTTTCATCAAGAACCCCTCTTTCAGACTTGCCTGCAATTCAAAAGAAATCAAAAACAGAGTTAATTATTAATTACTAATTAATCCAATTAAAATCCAATCTAATTCCATAGCCTCCAAAACAGGAACCCATTCGTAACTCTTCCTATTTCCTATACACATTTACTTCCTTGTCAATTGTCGATATGAAATATGAAATATGAATGAAGAGCACAAAACGCTCAGACAAATCAAAGGCGATGTGATCTAATTAGTAGCGAGTCCCGTCCAATATTTAATTCTCGATACATGACAACAGTCTCTATAATTGAGCACAAAGTTCTGCTACAACAAAAGCTTGACTTAAATCCCCCTAAATGAGGGTGTTTTCCGTCAGTAAAACCAGACTCGGATGTAAATATAAGTTCTATAAATACATAGTAGTTTGATTGGGATTCTGGAACTGGAACAACCTTCCAAAGTATGGAATAGAACCAAATAAATGCCAGATATTACCAAAATACAGTACAGTAGCTCCTATTTTGTCGACAAATTAAACCACATATCTGACCCAGTCGGGTTTGGATTGACAGATAACCTTAAAAATGGGCTCTACTGTCCCCTCTCTAACTCCTACACAATTCCGAATGGAATGACAATAGTTTGAATTTGCACATGCAAATTCTGACTTTGTCGACCACAAGACAAACCATATATTTTTAACGAGACTTGCTCTCCCAAGTTCCTGTCCCATTTTAATAGAGAATATTATGATGAGTGGCAGTTTCTCTGCTATACTGCCTCCTTGTTCGCGTGGATTTGGATAAAAAATCATGCCAGGGACATGGCTTTGAAAAGACCACAACCACGTGACTTAATTAATTAATTGAGCATCGTCCTCGGTTCATAATTTGGTTAATTTCTATTTTATTTACTTTAAATCATGTTTTTCATATGTGAATTTCAGCCATTCAAATATTTAATCACTTTCTCCGTAACATGGGATATCTCTCTATTATTATGCATGAATCAGCGCAATTAAACAAACAAACTGTGAACTCAAATAGCAGAATCACAGCTAGTTGTCTTACATTCCAAACTTAAATATTTAAATTTTCTGCTGCGCTCAGACAGTGTTTACGCCGATGCTATTGCAAAACAAACCTTCAGCATGGAAATAGGCTATAGGAGGCGGGGGGGGGGGCACTTATTCCGGTTGGGACTTATACCGGAAAAAAACCTACAATTCCTTCCAGAACTTCCTTAAACAAAGTAGATCAAATTTTAATTTAAAAATAACATTTAAATTCCGTATCTAAATGTTTTAGAAAGAAAAAAGAAAGGGCTGAAATTGTTAAGATCGTCTGAAAAACTAGGTTATTCTTAGATAAATAGATTCATTTGAATTTGGAATCTATTCATCCCGATTCTCACTCCTTTGCTCCAGATCGTGTGAAAAAGTTAGATAATAACAATGATGATGATACTAATAATTTACTCACACACATAAATACAGATTCATACCATATAAACCGATAATTTCTATTTAAAAGCCCCCCATCCCTAAATAGAAGCCCACGCTATTTCGGACAGTTTAAGTTTTGAACGATAGTTTCTTCTAAATAGAAGGCACAAAGCAAATTATTTTACAAGTAATTTGAATTGGATTTTAAACTTTCATCGGCACATAGATTAAAGTCACCCCGAAATAAGAACCCCCCCCCACCGTTATCTTGTTTTAAAGAGGTCGATGCATGTGGACATGATGGAAAATAGTGATAACATAATACCATTATCCTCCCTCAATAGAACCCCATGGACTTCTAATTATTGAGATTTAAGGAAACCCCCTTAAAATTATGCTACACCGATAAAGGTCACCCCGAAATAACCCCCCCCCCCCCAAAAAAAAATAATATCTTTTGAAATACTCTACGGTTTCTCTAGTTTTAAATGGGCAATGCATGCGACCTAATAACATTATTCTCCCGAAATAGAACCCCATGGATGGGCTTTTAATTCGAGATTTAAGGCAACTCTCTGTAACTAATAACTCCAGCCCTTCCTATCCGTCTCCGTATATAGGCTTCCTCTCCAAGGGTTATCATTTATCTTCTTTGTAATGAAGGATCACAAAGGGGTTCATTTATTTCATCCAAAAAAACGGAGGCTGGATTGAGGGCAGAGTCACCACCGCCATGCCGTGCCAATCCAATCCACACGGGAGAGGAGACTAGATTCTAAATTCTAAGGCCTTTCCGATTCCGGATCTAGGACACAGAGGAAGGTAGTCTCATTATTCTCCATTTACCTTGCGTTTTTTTCACGTTTTTTTGTAGGTGAAAGTACTACCTTTCCCTAAGAACATGACGAAGAGGTTAACGAAAAGCGTTTGAAATGAGAAGTAAGTTTAAAAAAACGAGATGTATATTTATTTCCTCTGTCATCTGTTACCTGATGTCGGGAGAAAATTAGTTAATTTTCCGGCTATGGTTTTGGATTTAAAAATCCAAATTTTAAGGGTTCTTTAAAACTCGATATAACCGGGTTTTAAAGTCACGATGTTTGGACATTTAAAAATCAATTCTTTTGGGAAGCTAATTTTCCTGATGATTAAAAATTCCGTGTAAGCTCTGATGCCTTAATTTTAAGTGATTTTTACACGAAAAACACTAAGAAATTCTTGTATTTTAGAAATCGGCTACATTTACCTACGCTTTTACGGAATTCCTCACTCAATCTGAAGATGAAAAACAATTGTTGAGATGCACAGGAACTGTTTTTTGGTTCCGAGATGCCCAATTCTCTAGATTATTTGCCATAAAATAACTAATATTTTGAACAAGTCTTCCTATTTTTAGAACTTCTAATCTGCTACTAGTTGAATAGTAAAGATGACGAACGAACCGAAAAAACTTAATAAAATCCTCAAAAAGCAGCTTATAATTTTTTTGCAACGAACTGGAAAGCCCAGCTTAGGGAATATTTCTAACAAATCTTAGCAACAGCCTCTACTCTTTGTTCCTAATGATAACAGATAAAACCCAGCCTGAACTTACAATAGAAGAGTTTGAGATGTTTTTGTGACCAATCCTTTATAACATCTCGAATTACATTTTGTTCCTAAACTTTATCAAGTACCCCCTAAAAAAGTACAATAAAATTACAACAAAATAGCCGAAACAAAATGAAAAATACAACTACAAAACTACTACTTTATTTAATACTAACAAAAGCCTCCATTTCTTTTAAAACTGGAATATAAACCTTGGCCATTGAACCAGTTAAGTACATCAGGAATCATGACAGTTTTGGGTACGACTGACCGATTATCATGACATGACCTTTGAGGCCTGGAAGGAATCCGATTAGTTCATACAAAGTCTGCTCACAGAGATTAACCATTAACCTCGCGATTCCAACTCATGCAAACTCGCTCTAAATTACAAGGTCTGGATCTAACAACGTTTGGATTTGCTAAAATTTGATGATACTCTGCTGATACTTTAATGTAAAATGTAGTGAAATTCATCCATATCTCAGATCTTGGCCAACTGCAACTGCCTCCATTATTTCAAACAGCCTTACGTTCTTCCGGTTCCAAGTAAGTTATTCTTAAAACAAATCCAAGCAGATTCATCTTTTCTAAGGAAATCTGACTGCACTAAAGCCCGTCCCTCACGCAAACGTCTTAACGAGTTTCCAAAGTTCCTTAGATCACAACTCCCAGAGGAGGAATATTCGTAAATTGTAAATTGTAAATTGTGAATTGTCGGATTTTGGCATTTTTACCTTCGTTGTTCGTGGTAATTTAGCAGGAGTTTTTCGGGGAAATTCATTTATTTAATACGGGAAACCGGAAGTTGTTAAAGTCTGGACAAGAAAAATAGTCAGTCTTTTTGCACGACTTTACCCGGATTTTGCCCTTACAAACGTGCAAAAAGACTGACTATTTTTCTTGTCCAGACTATAGTTAAATTGCTGAATTATTCGTGGACGGCCCCCTTACCTGTCTGGAAAGGGTTGGACTGTAATTTCTATGCAGGCCCTATACTACCTGAGACTTGTAAGGATGCAAAATGATGGATGCCGTGTTGAGGATTCATCCGTCTGTCTTGGATCTTGACAGGTCTAGGTCTTGTAATAAATCAGGATGTCTGAGATTTACTAGAACCGAACCTACCTTTACAATTTACGATTTGCAACTGATAGAAGTCATGGACAATCTGGCCCAGTATCTCTTTATGCAGATTTATGGAATTATAGATTAGGGATGCGAAATCCTGTATTCTTCTCTGCAATCTGTAGGAAATGAGCATAGGTTTGGATTGCATAGTGTAGAATCAAAAATGTAATTGATTAGATACTCAGATACAGATTAATTGTCTTCAGGGTTGTTTTTAAGGGCTTTTGAGAGTTATGGCCAGAAAAATAAGTAAGTAAAGTAAAACAGTAAAACAGTAATTGAAATAAAACAAGTTTAAAACTCAAACTACGTTCAAAAGACAGTTTTTATGTCGGCATTCAGCTTAGGTCATGAAAATCCCAGAATCGAGGCGATTTGAAGCGGAAGCAAAAAAAAACACCAAAATTTGGATTCCAATAGCAATAACACAATTAGAATAAAAAAAAAACTGTGGGATTGTAGGTTTAGTTACATGATAATACAAATTCCGTGCTTTTTCTAAAGTCCAAAAATTGTAATCATTTTAAGTCTGGAGTGATTTTAAAACTTGTTTTTGATCACAGAGCATATTATATTGAAATTAACATAATTGCACAAGGAGTATGACATGACAAGTGATGTGTCACTCGGATTTCTCAGATTGAAAAATTTCATAAGCTAGCTGTCTTTTACCAACACATTCAAATCCAGTAACCGTTTCAACGAGATACTAAATTTTTACCCTATCAAGCAGATAGCAGAAATGTAAGGTTTTGGAGTGAAAACTTCCTTTTAAAAACACCTTCAATTAGTATCAAAAAATAAATTGTAAATTTCAACTCAGATTATTAAGAAGCCTGACAATCCCAACTACTTTTCTTATTCTGATACAACTTTTGAACCCATTCATTCTCTTACAATTTGGCAGAGGAATATTGGTCTGGAAATGGGATCGAGATAGAAGTTTAACTTAATTCGAAAAGATTTAAGTGATCTTTAATACTAAATTATAAACCCATCTTCAACCATCAAGTCACCACAAATACTCCTTACAATTTCAACAGAAAAATTAAATTAATTCTAGCGTTTCCCAAAAAATTGCCACAAATAATCACCATGAATCGCTTGTATAATTAATAAAGCTCGAATTTTAATGACATTGACAAGTCACTAAAAATTATTATCCTCGCTGTTTTAAAAAATATTACATGACAGCGGAGAGATATTCCACGAATTTCACAAGAAATCCCATAAAAATGCCAAAAACTTTCCTATAAAAACATATCTGAATATCGAATTTCAACACCTACAAACGGCAGGATCATTATCAGCCGACTTAAAACGTCCAAAACAACCGATTCTTCTTCTTTTTATTTTCTCCAATTTCTCCCCATGATTATAAAAATAAATATCCCTCACATTTCACACTTTAAGTAACCGGAGACTCGGAAGAGATTTATTGGATTTTCCTAAAAACTTCTGTCTGCTAGACCTAGAAAGTACAAAGGAGGTTTGGGTATCCAATTTAGCCATTTCAAGTCCACAGAATTTTAGAGATGTGCCGACGGGTCAGAATTATCTGAAAATCAATTGGGTTTAATGTCACAGTTAATTCGTGTTCACGGCAGCAATGTTTGGATTTCAGTCGTGTACACGGTCAATCTAATGTTATTGGGGTTTGGCGTGTACACGGCAAGGGCTAATACAATGTTGTAGTTTTGACGTGTACACGGCAACGGCTAATTCAATATTGTGGTTTTAGACGTGTACAAGGTCAATCAAATGTTATTTACACGGGTATACGGCAACTGCTAATGCAATGTTTCGGTTTCAGTCGTGTACACGGTCAATCCAAATTCCAATGTCATGGGTTTTGACCTGTAAACGGAAACGGCTATACAATGTTTGGGTTTCAATCGTGTGCACGGTCATTCCAATCTTATGGGTTTAAAGTTTAGAGTGTACCCGGCAACTGCTAAAACAATCTTTGAGTGTCAGTCGTGAACACGGCGAATGGAATGTTTGAGTTTCAATCGTGTACAAGGTCAATCAATGTTACGGGTTTAGCCGTGTACACGTCAACGACCAATACCATTTTTGGGTTTCAGTCGTGTACACGGCCAATACAATGCTCTATCGCATCGTAAACATATTTGTAGCCTTACTAATTTCCTGAAAACCAATTCGGTAAAAAACACCATAAACCGTGTACTCGAAATCAACCGGTCGTGTAGCGAGTACTCGTCCCACCCCTACAATCCACCAAATACCCGACAGTCGGCATAAAGTGCAATAAAGTAGAATACAAACCCAAGCCTATCCGGTTCAGCGTGTCATGGACTTTTCTCTCCAACAAATTCCTTCTATCTCACTTACCACTCACCACACAAACACTACATATTTTACCATCCTCTACCCAACAGGCCTAAATCCTAGCGTTTCGAAACGCTGATTCGTTAGATCAATACCAGAAATACAATATATATGTATAACAATATACTAATGAATGTATCGAAGAGGGCAGAGTGGGATATCCATTTCACTCACCGAAACCTTGACCTTTCCTACTACTAACCAATATCGGATTTATTGACTACAGAAACCCCAGGAGGACATGAGAGGGAGGGGTAAAAAACAATATATTAAATCGAAGATGCTGATAACAGCAACGGGATTTGCCCCCCCCCCCCCCCCCTCGGCCTTTCCTTAATGTTGAAAATACACCCTGCAAATCGCTTGTTTTAAGAGTACTTCAATGTGGATATCGGATTGGACAGGCCAACTTGAAAACATCCAAATGTTTCTGTTTGCAAATGTTTTTTTCGAAATTCTTTGAGCTAGAAATATTCAAAGTTGCTTACATAGTACGTTTTTTGGTTTGTACGTTTCGAGTAAAAAAAACATCAGAGACAGTTTGTCTATTTCAGATGTAAAAATTCCATCGATCCCAAGTCCTAAAATAAGATCTGACTTATTTTGGTCCTCCATTTATTTACGAACGTCTAAAAGAGAGAAACTGAGAAGAATGTCAAGCTCTTTGACATCTTCGGACCTCTGCTGTCTTGTCTCTTATGGAGTTGATTTACTTCTGGCTTGGACGAGACGACAGCTCTGTTCCGGACATTCTTTTGGAAATTGGTAAATTTTTAACATTTCATCAGAAACAGAAGGGCCACCCACACCCCCATCATGTCAATCCAGCTAAGACCTTCTCTGGTCCATTATATGGGACAAATATACCTGACACAAATGTCCCATGACAAAATATATCTAATTATGCTCACGTTTACAAACCTTCATTTTTTCGGATTGTACTCCGTCAAGACCTATTTCTCAACTATCTATTTGTTGGATATGTAAAAACCAAAAAATGCCACTCTAGCTCAAATAGTAGTTATAGCTTTCAAAATTACAGTCTGTTACTGTCATTTTAACCCAGCCTTACTTTTGTTCCCATGTTTCTCCTCACCAAAATTATTTTTCAAGTTCGTATGTAAAGTTCCCGAAGAGGATGCTTTTTCCTACCAAACCAGGAAGAACAGCATCGATCCTGTCTTATCAAAAATCGGGTTCTACAAAAGCATCATAACTCTCCTGGACATCCTGGACTTTGAAGACATGCTAAAGATAATTAAACCGATGATTTATTGCCGGATAAACATTTATTTTGCCTGGAATAAATTGTTTGTCCGAGATGAGGAACTGATGGACAGTAAAATATAAACTCCATCACCGATGTCGGACCATCATTTCGTTCTGTTTGCCCAACCGGATATAAAAGTTAATCAAGTTGGAATAGGATATTAACTACAGTCCTCGTAAATTCGTACTTCTTTTTAATGGAGTTGGGAATCTCCTCACTTATTGTCCCGGCTCTTATCTCGGGGATCGGTGACTTTGATCTGTATTTGCTAATTGTAAAATGTCTGTCCACCGCATTCGCAGTTTCACACTTTACGATTGCCTAGGATTATGTGACTTTTGAAATGGATGAAATATGAAATGTCAGCCTGACTGCTTATGATGAAAAACTGTTGTTTGAAATGAAAACTTCACGAAGTCCACAAAATGTCAGTTACTGGACATTAACGGCTCAAAGGCCAACAGTTTATTGAAAACAATTTATCAAAAAATCTCCAATTAACACTTTAATTGTGGTTTAAAAAATATTACAAAAATGGCGAGTTCCACGAGGCACACTCTCTCCGACTGTACATAAACGTGAACTGAATGAGACGCGTCTTCCACGCCTCCGAACATAACATTTTTAAATTTACCTCTCAATATAATTAGGATCGCACAGATTAACCCCACTCTCTGGGCTGGTTCATGTGTGGCTCATGAGTAGCTCATGTGTGGCTCATGTGTGGCTCATGGATGGCTCATGAGTGGCTCATGTGTAACAACCATTAACTCCACAGAAAAATACCCACATACATATTACATCATATCATTAAATTAAGACAAGCTATAAATGACTACCCTGAACATTCAACAGACTCCCACATTTCTTCACGGAGTGAAGAAACAAACAAAATGTGAAGGGTATTCGGAAATAAAAAACATCAACTAATCACTTTGACATCAGAACTAAAATCAAATCAATCAAATTAAACGTACATTAAGTTTTATAACCTATAAACTTTCGAAGAACTTTCACTTCACTTTAAAATGTTTTAAATCTGAAGCGATTTACACTTTCTCCAACTCCAGGACGTGGTTCCAACTTCCTTCCTTTCGGCCACTCCCAGTATCCCATAGCGTTGGCTGCGACCAACCTATCCTCTTCCATCTTCCGTCGATCTCTTCCTATTCGAATTCTTCTTTGGGCAAGGCCAGCAAAGGTTTCATTTCCGGAGTTTCTCTTCTGCTTCCTTCCCTCCCACGAGTCAATCTGCGAATTGACGGGTTGGATTTTGTATCGGTCTCTTGAAACCTTGCTCTTCTTATCTTCTTTAAGGACTTTCTCCTTCGGTGTCTTCTGGACATCCCCTCTCTCCCACCAGTCTCTCTGCGAAGGGACTGTAGGGACTCTGTGTTTCTTCGGAAAAGCCTTGGGACTTCCGTCTTTGTGGGCTTTCTTCCGAGAATATCCACAGCTAATCTGCTCCTGGAACTTGACATCATTTCCGGGACTGGATCCTTTTACACATTTCCGTCTGCCGGAATCCAACCCGCACCCACTTCGAAACAGTGGGCCGATTCCGGACTCCTCCACAGAACGGTTTTCGATCTTCATGATCGAATTATACGCTGGTGGCCGAACTCCATTCGGTCCAACAGCAGGTAATTGTTGACAAGATTGGCCTATAATCAACAAATTATGAACCAACATAGAAGAAGTAGGTAAAACGTCCTTACTTTTACCGTTGATTGTCCAGCCTAACGCCGTCTGCGTGGCTGTCAATCCATTACTAACTTCGAAGATATTCCCTGTAAAAAGTCCTCGTGTGCCGTCAGCACCGATCAGGATTTCAATAGGAGGAGCATCGCGTCCGACATCATTCAACCAGATGCGATTCTGTCGAAGCTCCTTCATCCAGGGTCCGTAGGAAACTCTCTTCAATTTTCCGACGATTTGATCCGAATCCAATGCTTCTATACGATGCTTGAATCGTCTGCACAGCGATCCCAGCTCCACTGAGTATCGCTTATAGCTTTTCGCTTCGGTTTTGAATCCACCGAATAATTCCTGGACAATCTTTTCGGTTCCATCTGGCACCAGATCCAGTTCTTGGGCCAGGGATTTAAGGATGTATGACCGCTCAGATCCACTGTCGATGAGAATTCTTACATCTCGCCATCGACGCTGAGCTGGGCTCCAAATCTTGACTGATAAGGTTTGGAGCAGTGTTGTAGACGAAGACACAAAATTTGTCTTCACGTGAACGGGGCTAGAAGAACATGCAAGTTCCTCAGTCCGGGCTCGTTCATGTTGACGACTTTCTCTTCTCATATTTCTGGAATTCTGTGGACACAGCAACACCGTATGTCTTTCACAACAAATTCCACACACAACGAAATTCTTACAATTTCCTTCTACGCATTTGTCCTTAACACAAATTAAACAAATCTGGTTTTCCTTAAGAATCCGTAATTTCTCTTCAATGGGCATCATTATTGCCCGACCGCAGTCAGCGGAAAACGGGTGTTTATAACAAAACACACATTTTGATTTTTCTGGGTTTGTCTTCCCCACGAACAGTGCTGCAGCGGTGGGGATGTCATCTTCTTCAGGATTAACCCTTTTCGGGGGGTCTTGGAACTTTCTCTTTGCGCCATGATCCCCATGTTCAAAATGTACTTTCTTAACTGGAACTGGGGCGACTTTTTCTTCTGGTCGCTGGGTAGGTGGACATGCTTTGCAAGCGATGGTGACTTGTTGGTCGATCCATTCATTGAAACTTGTAATACATCTCGTTGTCGTGGGGTCCTCGGCGCCTTTTGTCTCCACGTAAGTTAACCATTGCATCAACGATCGGCGAGGCAATTTGTTCTCGAGCTCTTTGAGAAGCTGAGGATTATTGAGATGTTGGGGCTGTTTGAGGGATTCAATGGTTGCAATGGCGTTTTGCACCGCAGAACCGTACTCAATTAATGCTTCCAGGTCATCGTCTTGGAACGCTGGGATTTGTTTAGCTTTAAAAATCATAGACTCAATGATAAGTTCAGGATTGCCGAACCTAGTCTTCAGCCTTTTCATTATGATGGGGACGTTGTCGGGACTCACCAACAGGCTATTCACGTACTTCCTAGCATCACCGACGAGTGATCTCTCCAGCCGAGTGATGTTGTCGCTGTTGTTGAAGCCACAGTTGTCAGTCGTCCTTTTGAAGGTTGCTACAAAGGTAGGCCAATTGTCAGGCTTGCCATCAAACTTCGGGAGATCTTTCCCATAAGATTGACGGGCCAGGAAATGGTTAGTTCCTGCGTGGTTAGTTGCTGTGGAAGGCTGAGTAGATGCCAAGTGTTTTGCAAACGCATCTGCCATAGCGACTCCAATACTGGCGATGGTTACAGTGTCTTCCGCCACTATCGACGGAGAAAGTTGGACGCTACCGTTGTTAGCTGGTACTGAGACCGACTCTCTTTTCGTCAAGCTGTTTAGTTTCAGCTCGAGAGCCTTTAACTTCTGTACATTTTTCTCGTCTTCTATGCGCCTTCTTTCAGCCAAACTTCTCTCTTCCTCCTTTGCCAACTCGAGGTTTCTGACGGCTTCGGCCATTTCTGCTTCTGTTTTGGCCTTTTCTACCGCCGACTGAACCATCTGTCGTTTTCGGAGCTCGTCTTCGATTTGTTTCTGTCGATGAGCCTCCTCCACCGAATCGGATAGAAATTGGTCAACTCGGGTTTCGAGATCTTGTCCTTCATCCAATTCATCACTAGAGCCATCTTCTACGTCGTTGTCGAGAAGCTCCTCCTTCTCAAGTTCTGCATCTCTCAGCAGTTTATCTTTCTGAGCCCTTAAGTTCGACCGTTGTACCTTGGCTTTAAGTAAATGCCTTTCTTTATCATCACTTTTTGAGGTCAGGTCTTCCCTTATTCTTCTTAGCTTTTGTTTGAGCAGAAGGCCTTCGTTGTCATTTTCCCATGACGTGGAATCTTCAAACTGCTCTTGTGTTTCCTTGAGCTTTCTCTCTAGAATTTTGATTTCAAAATCATAATTTTCAACTATGAGATTAAGTTCCTCCTCTTCACTCTCGATAGCACGGAGGCTGGTGGCCTTTTCATTGTCAATTTTCTTCAGTAAAATATGATTACTGTGGGACGATATTCTTGACGACGATTTGGACTTTCTTCCCTTTGACGAACATACGGAAAGAGCCCCCTTCGATATGGGTCGGTTGACACCGGAATTACCAAGCAAAAACGCTGATCCGTCTTCTCCTTCCCCGTCCTTGTCCATTGCCAGCCTACTCGACCGTGTATCGTAATGTTTGCTCATTTTTTAAATCGCTAGGGAATAATTCAAACAATAACGTCGATTTTCGACGGTTAACAAATATTTCTCAATTTATCCGGAAACCTGCTACGGCGTGGATGATCTCAAGGGACAAGAAAAATTGGTTAGATCTTGCCTGTTTTGGAGTCCGAGTTTTTGGTGTGAGACTCTACACACACATATACAGCTGCTAAATAGCCTAGCAGTGGCTGACGATTCCTGGAAGTGGTCTCTCAGCAACGCGAATGGTCTCTCTCCCACCCGCACAACTCCGTCTCTGTCTGCTGCAATCTCCAACAGGCCCTCCCCCTCTTACGTGTAGCTCCGCGATGGAATCCTCGACCTTTGGCTTTCCGCACAGGTCCCTGCTTCCTCCGGTACGTCTCGGGATTGGTTATGTCCAGCTGGCCGACTCAAAAAGAACTTCGGACCGAGATGCACGGTGGGGATGTGATGGCCACTCCGTCGTCACTCAACAAGACACACTCAACAAAAATGTCACAAATCCTATACAGAATCCTGCCAGGGTCGCCATAAATGTAAAATGTCTGTCCACCGCATTCGCAGTTTCACACTTTACGATTGCCTAGGATTATGTGACTTTTGAAATGGATGAAATATGAAATGTCAGCCTGACTGCTTATGATGAAAAACTGTTGTTTGAAATGAAAACTTCACGAAGTCCACAAAATGTCAGTTACTGGACATTAACGGCTCAAAGGCCAACAGTTTATTGAAAACAATTTATCAAAAAATCTCCAATTAACACTTTAATTGTGGTTTAAAAAATATTACAAAAATGGCGAGTTCCACGAGGCACACTCTCTCCGACTGTACATAAACGTGAACTGAATGAGACGCGTCTTCCACGCCTCCGAACATAACATTTTTAAATTTACCTCTCAATATAATTAGGATCGCACAGATTAACCCCACTCTCTGGGCTGGTTCATGTGTGGCTCATGAGTAGCTCATGTGTGGCTCATGTGTGGCTCATGGATGGCTCATGAGTGGCTCATGTGTAACAACCATTAACTCCACAGAAAAATACCCACATACATATTACATCATATCATTAAATTAAGACAAGCTATAAATGACTACCCTGAACATTCAACACTAATGGTTTTAACATTTAATGCCCAATAAAAATTACCTCTCGATTCCACTATTAGGTAAAGGTGGTAAATCAATTGGTATCTTGACAGTGTTCATTCATTTCCATCTGCGTGCAACGGGAAATTAGAGGAAATCATAAATATCTGCTGATTTTTTCTCATCTCCGTTAATTTCTACGCATTTCTAGTTTTAACGGATAGCCTTACTTAGGATAGCCTAAACTACTATTCATTTACCCAGTATCTAGCATTCTAATCTTATGTTAAATAGTCTTATCTTTTCCACTCAATTCCATGAATATAAACTTGCTCTTTCAAATGCTAAAGCTCTAACTGACACACGGAGAGCAGTTTAATGAATCCCCAAAAATGGACGATTTCTCCCTTAATGAAACATCAATTATTTCTATAAAAAATCGAGAGCAAAAAGCATTAAAAAATGATTAAAATTGGCGAAAACCAATTGAAAAAATAAGTTTCAAAACAGAGCAAAAAACAAGCAACTCGACGAGGAAGGGATTCGAACCCTCGCGTGCAGAGCACATTGGATTAGCAGTCCAACACCTTAACCACTCGGTCACCTCGTCATTCTTAGCAACCTAACTGCTTTAAATTTAAGCTACCTCGAGGGTCTAGTATAGTGCTAGTTCTCGGTTCAACAATTAGAAATTGCAATTATTGTTTAATTGTAAGTTACAATCAAGTCCGACTTGAACTGCTATATGTCAGCGAAAATATTTTTTATCGATGTATCAATGTTATCTAATTTTGATGCACTTCATTCATATAACAGTTTGAGTTGATTCCTTATCAGCTTAACCAAGAACCTCTCTAACGCTTTTAACGAGAGATTTCGACTTAAAAATATATCTTAATTGCTATATTTAACTTATCTACATATTCACTAAAACTAAGCCCAACATTAAATATTGCATCTTGTTTTTTACCGCATAAATTTTGAGCATCTATTTCTATTTTGCGCGGTAAACGTTGCTTCCGCAAGCTCTGGCATGAATTTTTAAAATTCTCGCCGTGCGTACGTATAAAAGACCGTTAATCTCGATATAGAAGCCCCCTCGAAATAAAAACCTCGTTTTGAACATTATGAACATATATATGACCTCAAAATAGAGCCATTTTTAACTACAATTATTTCACAAAATTGATAAAAATAGTTGATTTGGCTGACACTAAAATATCTTGCTTTTCTGGCGTCAGTTTAATAAGACCACTATTTCAGAGGGTTTGAAACCATACCAGCCCAGGGCTTATATTTCGACACTTACACACGGTACTATTAAATACAGATAATCAACCAACCAATTTTATCATGTGTCAGTGTCAGTACCTGGCTGGTACACATAAACACGGTACAATACCTTCGGTATTCTCATTTATCCAAACAAAACCGTTAAAATCCCACACTATAAAAGGTAACCAGGCGTCATTGCATTCAATATTCATTAAGTGTCAAAAATCCCCTCAACACGTACCACTTGGGCTGGGTCTGATTTTTGACTTCAGACAAGCCACCATTCATTATAGCCTCCAACTCGCCGGCACTTGAAACAAAATAATTACCCTGGCCTGGCCAACCCAGAGGCTCTCATTAATTAGGAATATGTAAGTAAATTTCATCAATTACAGCAAAAAGTCAACATTCGTCTCTCACCGAAATCCCAAATCCGGCCTTGTCGTTCATACATTCCCTTTGAAGTTATTTAATGCATTTGCTGTTGTTATAATATATCACAAACAATTCAATGACAAGACAGGGTCGAATTTCTGCACTGTCTTCAACATTATGGGATTTCGTCAATTACTAAATTACTGTTTACGTTTACATTGCATAAAATATTGAAATAGAGGCCACAAGCTAGTCCGCTCTACGTCAACACATGCAACATACACGTCTCATGACGGGACAGTGTTGTGTATGAATTGAAATTGATTGATCTAATTTTGTGGGATATCATGTAATAGAGACGGATAATGTATTAAAATTTTGGCTCATGTATCACTCCCAGTCAGGACTGCCTCTTTCCCTTCAGCAAATTGATTTGCATAATTAATTACTTTTCCCATTCATACTCCATAATCAGTCAGGTTTTATTCTTGCGAAAAAGATTGGGAAATCGATGGTGTTTGTTAGGTTTGATATGAGTATTGGAATTCTTGTTTCTGTTTTGGGGGTGTAACTCATAGTTTCATATCGATGGACAATCTAATCATCGACACAGACCATAGAATTGGATTACATAACAATGCAATCTATGGTTTACTCTTTTAAAAAAATGTACTCAATTATCCAAAAATCGGAACTTTATATCATCCATTTAAAAATTGATTTTAAACTTTTAATTGGAAAATTTTAATTAGTTAGTTCAGTTGTTCAATCAATGATATTTCGAAGACGGACTTGTAAAATTTTGGAATAAATTCGAAACTTCTGGCACCGTTCGTTTAGAAATAAGAAGCATTACACAATTTCGGTCTCACAAAGCCGAGCAAATTGCATCCTGCTGACATGATAAGCAAACAAAACTCGTCATCCATCATTATATATACTGTTACTGTTGTTGTTGTTGTTGTTGTTGTTGTTGTGGTAGGAATGTGGTTATGGAATGCTAATATCGTCTGTCAACTTGTAAGGTTGGGTTCTGAGATGTTACCGATTTTGGATGCCAAAAAATCCCGTTTAAAAAATATTTCGCAACCTCGTCTCTATAATAATATATCCTCTTATAATTCAAACTACTCGGTCTTTCGAAACCTCATCGCAAGTTTTGAAATCCAGAGGTAATTCAATAAGAATCCCGAGCACTTGTTTTTATTAAGGACCCGCATGGGATTGAATAACCTTTAAATTTCAATGTAACTAACGTGTCACTACAGCTAAATTACCATTTAAACGATCAAAACAACCGGCATCTAGACAATTTACAACATTCTGGCTTCTGTCTCTAACCTTAAAACTTTAGAGCTTTTGCATACGATCATTTCATTTGAAAGGGAAAGTCAGGAGAAAGTCAGAACAATGGAGTACTCCATGCAATCTCTACGATAAAACTTGCCAGCATAATATAACAAACAACAAGTTGCAGAATCATAATAATAAACAATGTCAATTGATATCGGGCACAATAGACCGATGATGAAGAAACGGAAACGCAGTTGTTTGAACTTGGACTTGTATAGAGAGATAAATTAAGACCCGAAGCCCCTGAGAACAAGGGTTGAGACTAGTTGCATAAATGGTGGCGAATATATGGATATTCCCTGTGTAACAATAGAGTTTTTTAGTGGTTGACATTATAATATTATATTAGATCCCAATAACTACTTAAACAAACCCCTGAATAACTCTCTCGTTTTTAATTCTAGGTATCATTTCCTGGCTAATTTTACATGTAAAATCTGTACTTTCAAAATAAGCCCCGAAAATCCTCTAAAATAAGTTCTTTACGGGATTTTTAACAGTTACGAACGCTCAATAGGCATCACAAATATATCACTTTGGAACGGACTTAGGAAGGAGTTCAAATTCGACCTAAAGTCCCCAATTTTTGTGGTAACTCTATTAAAATGCTTCCGTCTAGGAATTAAAACTCAGTGTACATAGTGTACTACTACAGTGTCTAAAAACACTACATTTACAAAACCACTCCGAGTTTCAAATTCCACTAGACCTGTTTTTCTGCCCTTCGTCTCCAATAAAGGAGAAAGAGCCCTCGTTGTTAAAATTATTAAAAGTAGATAGAGTGCCTCATTCACTAAATTTAGAGTCTTGTTGACGACGACGGGGACGACGGGGACATTGCCGTCTATAATACCCTATACAATATATATGTATGTCGTCAATGTTCTTTACTTTCACTCCTGAATACATACATGAATTTAGTGTCTAGGGCGTGGGACATCTCCTGGGACATACACTCCTGCTCTATC
The DNA here is from genome assembly GCA_906901685.1 of Desoria tigrina. Lineage (NCBI taxonomy): Eukaryota > Metazoa > Arthropoda > Collembola > Entomobryomorpha > Isotomidae > Desoria > Desoria tigrina. The sequence goes on along the minus strand of CAJQTU010000003.1, from coordinate 2,511,119 downwards.
TTATTTATATGTCTTATCTAATACGGAACCCAAAACTATTTATCCTGCAAGTTAAGTGGGATGAGATATGGGATGGATCAGCTCTAAAAGGTATTTCTACATTATATATTAAGGATGATAATATATAAGAAATAACCATATTAGTATAGCCTCATTCTAGACGATTTTACAAGAACTACGATGCAGGACTTGTGTACAAACAAAGTGAAAGTCGTCTGACGGCTTCTGTTCTGAACCTGAACTTGACTCGCCAGGGCCGGCGGAATAAGACTTGAATTTTGATAGCATTTATTGAGTCCTGTGTTTAGTTCTTGGACTTTTTTATGCCATTCGACTATTAGAAGTCTCTGGATTAAATATCAACCTCTATACTTGCTAAGGTATAATGGGAACCAGTAGCAGGAGAAGTTTTACAGTTTTTCTGCAAATTTTACTTAGAATCCGAATCCGCACTGGAAAGTGGCGAATTAACCAGCCGTTTTTTAGATAAACCCCGAAAACCAAGCGAAAACCGGGTAAAACTCAGTTTTTTTCAGGGTGTTTTCTCATTTTAAGGTACCTTATCCGTTTAGAATTGCAAAACATAATCGGTTCTGCCCCCACTGCCCCAATCCATGTAGTAAACAGCCGGATCTGACTACTGAATAGAAAGCAAATGGGTCCACACCCACTTGAAATTACAATACCCTCACAACAACGCAGTTCCTAGTAGAAGACGGATAGCTCTGTCGGCTTTCCTTACTCATTCTGCCTTGTTTAACTTAAAAAACTAAACAAAAAATATTGCATCTACTTTCCCTCCGTACCTCATTCATATGCAAGGCCTAAGGTCGGCTACCTCACTCTACATCTTATCATAAATGTTAAGATATAAAGATATAACGTTTCTTATATGTATTCAGACAATGGGAGATACCTAAACCTAGAGATACCCTAAACTACAATATAGAATCCGTATGCTGTTTTTACTTTACTTTAGATGGAGTTTTCCCTTAAGCTTTCACTCAAGGTAAGACTTTCACTTACGCAACAAAGGATAATTTATTGCCGAAGATGTAGGGAATAAACCGTTACAAACGCACGTAAGCAAGGGGTGAAACGACGTGGAGAAAGTACTAACTAACATCAGTATAAGGTAATTTAAGAGTGCTTGTCACGTGACATTTGGGGTGTTCACGTGACATTTATTCGCTCATATTTATGTTTATGATTAGGAATCGCAAGTCAAAAGCTGTAGTTTAATGAAATGTAAAGTATTATATGTCGAGTTATAAATGTTTTAGAAATAGTATGTATGCATGCAATTGTTATATGTGTTTAAGTGCTTTGATTTTTTATGAACGATCGGTTTTACCAATTGTTTCCAAAAACAACAGGCTTGTGGCCAGCACATGGTAGTTTCGAAATGTGAAAAAAGAATTTGAAAAAGTTGAACCGTTCGAACGCTAGAGCGCGAACGGACGGACGGACGAACGGACAGAGTGAAAACAATAAGGGGTTTCACCGCTTAATAAAGAAGTGGGTGTGATCGTGTGACGACGACGATGATGATGATGGTTGTATCGTAGTATCGTACCACCCAGATTTTTGTCAACAAACCGCTAATTTTGGTGCAGGAGGTTTGGGTATTTTTTTAATAGATTCAATAAGTCCTAGGACGTTTGGACAATTGATATTTAAGCACAAAAGTGCCTTATTAAGGCCACACAAACCCTTTGTGTACAGATTGATAAATTTTGATTAATGATTTAGATTTTAAAGAATTTATTTTGGAAGAACTTTTTCATCAGAAAATATCTCCGTGAAATTGGAAAGTTAGGAAAATCCAACAGTAAACCAGGATTTTAAAAGAACAGATTCATCCGTTCAAATTCTCAGAATTTTATCGAACCAATGAAATGAAAGCATCACATTTTTACTGCTTAATGAACAATTTCATAAGATTTGGTGTCAAACAAATCGCATCGCCAAAATAAAATCATTGTTACAACGGAAGCAAAAATGATTGGTTCAAATATCCTATCAAGTAATGCATGTTGCCAGTTGACTTATTGCCTAAACTTTCGGCAACAGATAAATTTCCCTTAATATTAACACATAAACCGAATGTAAGATGTAGTTCTATCTATCTATCCATCGCATGCTAAATCATAAACCAAAATCTGACACCGGCATTTATTACAACTTGCAAACCTATCAATCTCCTACGACCAACTACTGATCTGCCTCAAGGTTCTCCAACTATTTAACCTATTAAATAAGACAGAGTGCTAACATCCAAAAGAAATTGAAAGTCGACGACGAGGATAACTTTCCGGGATTTATTGCTGTGTTTGGGAGCCATTAGGTTTAAGGGAAACTTACGCCTTGTTCCTTAACAGGGATGGACAGGTAGCAATTTAATCGGATGGATTATGAAATTATGAATAGCACATCAGCATACTGGGTACCTCCTACTTATTATCTCTATTAATACATGCTACGAGTTTTACATCGTTTTGCTTTGATAGGAGTAAATGTGACGGATCGACACGTCGTAGTTGTTGTGATTAGCCATTACTCCCGATTCAATGAGCTGGGTTATTTATTATGTTTAGTCGAAAATGGGCACAATATACCCCGCTCTATAGGTTTAAGGTAGTTATAGGGTAGGTTAGGTTATGTTACCCCTGCCGTAGCCCCGGAATGAGGGCTATTTGGGGCGATAATTATTCATATTTCACATTTTTTGTAAACAATTTGTGTAAATCTCAGAATTGTTTTTCAACTATTTTAAGATGCAGCAATTTTTCATATTTTACAGATTTTTCGTAAAATACTTGTGTAAGTCACTGAACTACTTTTCATTTTTTAACATTTTTAAGGAAATCTCATGCAATTGGGCCAAGATGTCCTTATCGGATTACATTTTTTTTATTTCGTTTGAAATCGCATGAAATTTCACGTTTTCACATGAAATTTCATCAGCGATCCTCCTTGGTCTTGGACAGTCACTTTGAACAATCCAGCATTAACCCGTGACGGTCCGTTACGTAACAGAACCACCTCTTTGCGTCACATTACTTGGAAGTCATTATAGACCCTTCCACAAAGCCCAAAAGACCTCTCAGGAGACAAACAGAAGGTAAGTTAAGCTCTTGTTGTAAATAATACAATCACAATGTCCCAAAAAAACTCTAAAAAAAACTCTCAGGTATTTTATCACTAATGCATTTGAGGGAACCGGAGACTGCTGTGAAAGAGACACACGTTCTTTTCAAACTCCTCTATCGTCATTTGGGTTGACCTACCTTACGGCACAATTCTGACTCCTCCCAGGGGACTTGAAACCTGTGAATTGGAGTTTGGAGTGGTGCGGCATCATTATTTAATGCTTCTATTCTATCTTGTGTCTATATCTAAAGAACCGAAACTATCTAATTAAGAGCCGAAAAAAATGTGTATCTCATACAGTTCTAGAATACAAGCTCTGGTAGTAGCTCTTGGCAAAATGAAGTACTGCTACTGATATTTAGTTCTAGGACTTTCCCAAGTTCTAGGAAATCCCCGGTAGAAATGAATGAAATAAACCCCCAGGGGCATTTATTTTGTCCAAACTTTGAATAAGGGCCTTATTTAAGTGGTAGATATCCCATTTTTGGGGTATTTTCTAAGGGTTTTAAGGCTTGCCCTTGAAATCCGTAAAAATCGGAGCGACTTTCACCCAAGCAATTCAAAATCGTTGATCAATTCCACCTGCAAACAAGATAGCCCGAATTCCTCTTATCGATTAACCTTAGATCCCCCACCATTACATAACAATTTCGTTGAAATACTCCGAAAATCCCCAAATCATCAAACCCCCACCGATTTCCCCGTTACAACTAACAACTAACCCTAAAAGTCTATACGATTTACTCGATTACTCAGAAAGAAGAAAGCAAACTTCGACTATACCACCACCACCACCACCACCACCACCACTACTAACCAAGCGGAAATGGACTATGTGGTATTCCGTATTTTGACTGACGTCATCCGTCTCACTAATAGTAAAGTTTCGAGTTGGAATTTAGAATTGACTACAGCAGAGACTGCTGGGAACAAACAGGCTTGAGAGTGATCTCAAATCCCATGTGACTTTTTACTTTTCCCCGAACCTCAAATTCCTCCTCACTGAACTCTAAAAAAACACTGAACAATTCTGTTGATAAAGTTTTAGAGACTCGACTGACGGTTCAAAAAAAAAACAAGAAAAAAATCTATTTATTTATGAACCCACTTTCCAATGGATCATTAATATCTAAAATAATGGGAGGATGTAAAAGGTCAATCTAATTTTTAGACTTTTCTAGCGCATTTGGGGTGATTACAAGACAAAGTTAAAGCGTAAAATGTGACTGTAAAAAGCTCAAATTCCATCATTAAGGAGAAAGCATCCGGGATTAAAAATGTCAATGTAGTTTTTAACCCTAAAAAATAAGTACTTTACCTGACATTTACATAATTATCGGATTTCATGTAGGTTTTAGGAAGAACTAACATCATTAGAATATTGACATCACAGCATCTTTGCGGTAGTGCTTACAAATTGAAGATTGAATTTCCCAAAGGAAACCGTAACGAAGAAGACAATCAAAATATTTATTATTTATAGCCATAATCCAATAAATCGCCCGAGGGACGAATATTAAGTTATGTTCCTACACTTTTTCGAATAATTCAATTTATGGTTTATGGGCGGTGGGGGCAAAAATCGGGAATTGTTCAGGAATCGGAGGACACGTGCCCGATGGTATCGAATTACCTATTAGGAAAGAACCACCTCTACCTCATCCTCAGGCAACATTCGACATAACATGCAATTCAAGCATGACGTCATTGCCTTTTGCAATCCTCCGAACTCGGAGCGAACAGGATGACACATTCACTGTCTCTTTTATACCTAAAAACCTAATGCTTATTCACAGTCTAACGATCTCTAACATTCAATACCTGTCCGGAGCAATTTGGCATTCTATTTTTAGACTTTCCAATCCGCATGTAGACCACGTACTTTCACCACGTACTCTGTAATATTCACGTATGTATCTATGTATCTAGTGTACAGAGTAGAGGTGGTGTGGTGGTACCGGAAAAAGAGTTGAGATCAATGGAAAGTTGCTTTTTGCACTGTTTCAGTATATAAGCTAGTTATTTAAGGTGGGGAGTTATTTCGGGGGCTTTTAAATTATGATTTAACTGTTGATAGGGGATTAATGGGTCTATTTTGACTGCTAATCGGTATTTATTTTAATAATAGCTACGGTTTAAGCAAATTAGTTATTTTTACTGGACTAGAGGAAAAGGACCTGGGGAGTTATTTCAAGCAAAGCAGTCGTTTTTACTTACTGGATCGGAGGATGGGGACTTATTTCGGGGGATTTGTGTATTTCCCTCACTCCGAAAGTGGGTGGGGCAGTTATTCCGGGGAGTTTACTTTACGGTAGTCTATACACAAAATGGTATATGCAAAACCGAATCCAATTTGGGTGTCAGGTGCTACCTCATCTCTTTATTACATTCCCTTTCGCCGAGATCTACTGAACAGAGATTCAGAACTGCTCTAGCTCTCTTCTGTTTATTTTCCAATTTTTCATAGCAAACCGAGACTGGAGTGACATGACACATGCCATTCATTCATTCATACGTTCCAGAAATCAATGAGAATATCTAATATTCCTCCATCTACTTTATAGGGAGCAGCGAGGCTTACACTTACAAGTCCCGATTTCAGGAAACGGGACAAATGGAAAGTAAACCCAATCTACTCATTCAAGTGCGAAGAGAAACCTGCATTTTGCATACGGACAAAATAAACTCAAGATAAGTTACACGCTCCGCACTCGAGAAACGTATGAATTTACAACGTGTCCCATATCTGACTATCCAAGTGCAAGTAATTCGGCCTAAAATCAATTCGGAGGATTTCTTGGAACACCCTGTATTTACACTTTACATCATCTGCACATTATAAAAATATCAATCTTCTACATAAAAATCCCAATTTTCCGCCACTACAACTTCTTAAACTACATTTTAACCTTTCCAATCCCGAATATTATAAGAATGAAGCCTTCAAATCACGTTCCTTTCATATCAGGAAAGCAATAACTCATCCCTGTTATGAGGCCCATGACATGACACACGGATTGATTTCACAGGAGGAAGAGGAGCTAATAACTTAGCTAAAAATAGCTCGTTTCATCCTATACGACCAGAACTACTTTCACTATCAGGTTCTATAGTGCAATACGAGTATATTAGCCTTGTACAGAACGGGTACATGTTTATCCGAAGAAACCAGCGTTCCTTCCGGGATCTTGAAGGGAACCATATGACAAGTTATTGGCAAACTGCGTCAATGAGCTTGGTCTTTTCTTACGGAAATTAGCATGTATTTTTCTTGGAGATTGGAAATCCCAACTCAATATAACTACCATTATCTTGTATACTAAAGATAGGACAATTTCTTTGTTTAACGCTAATTTAAGGACATTTTCCAGTTGTGTACTGCCTGCAGGACACATGGTCATATATAATCAACCTAGTGGAAGGAGTAGCTTCGAAGCTATACTAACTATACAGAGTTTAATAACTTGTTCAAAGTTTGTTGAGTGAGACAAATGGTCTCTTCCTTCCTCTCTTGATGACGATATGACGATATGACGAGGAATAAGAGGTTATGATGATGACGATCTTCCTAAACCTGGAAGATGAGATCTGAAACACACTGCGATATTGATTTTTACTGCCAGAGATAGGGACCAGAGATAGTAGGATCCTGTTTTATGGAAAGAGAGGGTGGTTACGCTTGTTAAACGGCCATTCACCTTCAAACTTCGGCCTTCCGTAACATTGTACTATCAGTTCAGTTGGCTGAGACATCGTTTCGCCGAAAATCCCGGCGCCGCCGGTTCCGAACACCTTCAGATTGTATTCAAGGGGAAGGTTGGAAGAACGAAATTTCGGCGAAATAGTGTCTCAGCTCAGTGGACAGAGAGAGTACATTTTACGATGAGTTCATATCTATCTATATTATATATCCCATACAATATAGGAGAATTAATCAAACTTGACTCCCGAAGTTCGGATCCCGACAGGAGCCTCCTGATCTTCTCTAACTGGATTCCTCTAGAATCTGGAAATTCACGTCCCATAACCGCTGCAAATCATGCTAGGCGTGTAATGAGATGTGATACATCTCCCGTAATAATATATGAGTCTATCAGCCTCCAACGACATTATCATCGAGATTGAAGGATGTTCTAGATAGAACTTGATGATTCCTGATTAAAGTTCCGGGAATGGAAGTTCCTCCGAAATAACTCCCCACCCACCTTAATTCTCTTCTAAAGACTAAGAACTTTAAAGAACAAATGCCCCTATAATTCCCCCCTGGGGAGTTATTAAACCCTTTCTAATAATAGCTACTTCAATAAGACTCTCCAGAGTCCGTTACAGCCTCAATCTCCAATCTCAAACCCTGACTTTCACCTCTTCATCTTCTCACAATGCAATTAGGGAAGATGTAGGATGTAGTTGGTCATCTGACACTCTCAAGACTCGTTTTTTTCAGTACATTTTTTATATTACTTTGCCTTGGTTCTTGGATGAATGAACTGGCCGATGCGATGAGAGATGAACTCTTGAGCTACAAGTACCACACGTTCCATGTGCAGAAGAACAATGAGACAATTATATTTCAGAACAAAAGTAAAAGTATTTCCCGTCTCTCTTTTTGTCTATTCCATTTATTTATACAATCGGGGTTGGTAATTGCATTTTATTATCTGGAAAAGTACTCCAGAATTCCAGTAATTTTTTCCCCATTTCGTGAATTGCACTTCATGTTTCAAATCAGAGTAGTAATCAAAATCGAGACTATAAACAGTCTCAAGTCTGAAGACAGAACCTAGCCCAATGTAATTAACCTCCATTTCGACATCTTTCAGAAATTGTACGATGGGGCTTAATTAATTTACCCTCATAGGTAGAAATGTTTTGACGTAAAAAAAATGTATCTATCGTAATTATTAAAATAAGTCCCCAGCCAAAATAACTCCCCCCTCTTAAATATCTTTCTATAGAACTAATGGGATTTAACAGAATACATCCCCCTGGGGACTTATTTAATTATTTGCGGTAGCAGCTCTTCCTTAATTACAATTGCAATATGGTTTCATTACGTTTCTTATACTCAGAGGCGATCTAAATTAGGAATCTGTCTATTGTCAATTTACAAGACCCAACCAAACCCATCCCACCTGTCTTTAATCCTGAAATCCGAAGCCTCACAGTTTGCCAACATATAACGAACCTCAAGGCTTAATTTGTCAGGTCAGAAACCTTTGTTATATCAATGCAGACTTGTCGGTTTTAATTATTTCTTCAGATTGTACTTTCTAGGCTTGTCTAAAAGCAATCAGAGATTCAATTAAAAAATGACGCGTTCCCAATATCCATCTGATTACAGTAAATATTGAAATAAGTCTCTCCGGAATAAGTCCTCACCTTCATAAAAAATGACTCGCCAGGAGGGTCAAAACCTTTTAAAAACGAAGCAAAACCACTAAAAATTATCAAATTAGCAACTTTAAACTACTAATTTTATAACCACCGCAATATTATATTTACTCCATCACATCAATAAATACAAACAGCCCTCCCCGGAATAACGTATCCCCCTAAATAACTTTCATAATTTCCTGATCTACCACAATAGTTTAAAGTGAGCATAAGAGCAATTCACAAAGGTCAAATAAAAAACGTAATATAGTAAGCAAATTTATTTCTCCTGCGTCTTTTTATAGAAAACTATGAAATTCCTTGCCTATTTCTGTTTCTAAAAAACATGATTGCATTCACTCGGTTCAAAAAGACGTACAAAAAGGTAGACATATTTTAGATGAATGTTTTTTATTCCTCTTTTATCCGAAACTTTTCTCGAACAAAACTGTAGATTTACTTTAGAGGGACTTGCAGATCCAAATCTGCTGCTGCAATCCCAGTTCAAAATTTCTAATTCTCATCCTCAATTCCCAGAGTTGATTTCAGATTTGAGATCAAAGGGGAAAGTAAACGAGTTGAGTGGTGGGGGCTGTGGGGAGCTTTGGTACTTTGATCTTGTAAATCTATTAAAAGCAGAAAAACGGCATCCTGCTGACATATAGGATTTAGCATAAGGTTCAATCTTTCACGAGGCATTCAATCGAATAATATATCGTCATGTCATGTCGGTCCTTGCGATTTCGGGGGCGAGAGTTGTGACGAATTCCCAGGTCAGAGGTCAGACTAGATAAAAATGACGTCAACTTGTCACATTTGCCTGTTTATAAGTAATCGGGTTGACGATTCAGGTGTATTTTTAGCACATAGAAGTACAGATTTGGTCATTTTTGACAAAAAAATATTTATTTCTTGTCACTTGCACTAAACTAAGTAAATGACGAATTCAATGACATCCTACTCATTTTATGAAACAACAGATGAATTTAGCTAACTCTCTGGTGGATGGACAGTTTGACAAATAAAAAGGCAATTTAAAAAACTATGGTCTTGTAAATTTTTCATAGATACCTTAGATGACGACTCGGAAAATATGTAGAGTAAATCTAATCTAAGGAGCATATAGTAGGGGTAGTTATTTCGGGGAGTGGAACTTAAAGCAGAGTTAAGTTACTGTAGTTTGTTAGAGAACCCTTCACGAAATATGAGTTTGGAGCTAGCAGAAAAATGTGAACTCATAAGGTTAAGCCTGATCATGGATTGTGTCTACTCGTGCTAACCTTCTTATCTAAACGCATATTCAAGCCATTCACACGTGGCTAACATTTTGATCCACCTTTCCTACTTTGGCTTTCACCAGCCAGTTGAAGAGATAGATGTAATCTTAACTCACCTAAGCCAAAGCTGGGGGAAAAAATTCAATTTTTGTGATTTCATTTCCAAGGCCTAGTATAACACTTAGGAGCCACAGAATGAACCACATCCACAGATCTCTAACCTCTTGGAGGGCTCTCTCCTCACGATATTGCTTTTAAATTGAATTCCGTTCTGTAGCCCTTTTGACCTTGTTCAACCTTGCCGATTTAGGTCTTGAAATCTAGGTGAATTGGTGTACAGGTACAGCACACCGATTTTTTACTGCCTGTTTTTGACAAAAAAGCAAAACCCAGTGGATGTACTCGTTACACTCACTACTAGTAAATAAAACATTCATGGCTTTTCAGATAAGTAAATCCGGTTCAAACCCAGGTAAATCATCGATTGAATTCGACCACACAGAATTAGCTATTCATATTCATTCAGAATTCAGGCATAGCGGCTAGAAAACAGAGTTTTATGTCTAATTTCGGGGTACAAAACATACATTTATTCTCTTTAATTGACCAAGTTTAATAAAATCCAATGTCTTAATTGTCACAGATTTAGATCATTTATTTGATACTTTAAAAAATGTCTACACCCCATTTCACCGGAAAAACATCAATTCCTACTGTTTATTTACACTAAAACCTAAATCATGTCCAATGAACAAAAACGCACAACCAAGGATCCCAATTAATTTCCCAGCTCCTTCCCTTTCATCCTTTCAGGACCGGAAAATTCGGCGTAGTAGAACCGAAAAAGCAGCAAAAGAAGTGCTTACAGAGAGCTCTTTCTTTGAAACTTCTCTTGTTCAACAATTCAATTTCTATATATATGAATACATATATTCATACTCCTCCTTTCCAGCCTATTTTTAGCCCTCTTTTTCCCATTTACGAGCCTGTTTTCGAGGGAAGACAACAATATCCCTGAATGGATTTAGCAGAGAAGCCGTAAATAGGTGCCCCTTCCGTGCTAACCAATCCGACTCAAGTGGTTGGGCCAATTGTGAAAGTCAGTGTGGAGAAAGCAAACAGGGAGTGAAGTGGTTCTTGTACGGGATTTGTAGATTTGTAGTCCTCTCTTTCATCTCGCTCTGATTCCCTTTGTTTTTGGTTCAAAGGAGCTGGAGATTTGGAACAATCTCGCCACTTCCTACCATTTATGACTTGGACCTGAAACCATTGTACTGTTTCTATATTCCTAATGCATTCGCTTTATTCCTGAATGTAGCCACTGGCTCTGTTCGGGGGAGTGGTTGCTGACAGGCTGTGTGAAAAATTTCCTCGATTAAACTGATTTCTAACCGGTTGTAGTCGAGGAAAGCAATTCAGAGGCTGTCTTAATAACTATGAAATTGGAAATTTCGTGGCTTAAACTGCTTTCTAACCGGGTTTAGTAACCGAAAAATAGGGGCTCGAGTACTCGCCAATATGCGCTCTGTTCTAACTATGAAATTTTGATCAAACGAAAAAGTGGCATCGAGTAGGAGTAGAAAGCTAGGTACTCGAGTACTCGCCAATAGTTGCCTGTTTTAACTGTGACATTTTAGCTAACGAAAATGTGGTAGTGAAAATATAGTGTTTTTTAGCTATGAGGTTTTAGGTTTGTTATAGGAAAACACGTATCTATTGCACACACGCTTAAACAAATATATCCTGTGTTTTAGTCGTAGGCTTTTAGTTATCAAGAACACCAGTTCAACTTAAATAAAACCTTGTAATGAATGAGTACTGTTTGTAAATTGTAAGCAGTCTATCTATACGTCATTGTGATTCTTCTGATTCTAGTCTCTTTTAGTTAACTAAAACATCTATATACTAACAACAATAAAACCGGAACAACAATCCCAAGGCCCAACAACAATACACCCGAAAAACACTACAATACCTCCAAAAACTGTGTTAACTTCAAAATTTCAAGATCCCAAACCCTGTGCAGTCAAGCCTTCGTCAAATCAGTCTTGAAGAGGAATTTTCAAGGGGATTTTTCGGCGAGAAGTTGGAGCCTTGGAGCATCCGCCTAAAACCCTTCAGTAGATTTGAGGGATTTATTCCACCTGGAAAATTTAATAATTTCCATCTCCAACTACGTTTTATTTTACTACAAACTACAATATAGCTGGAAAGTGTGTTTCCGACTAGGAGGCTAAAACTAAACTATATTATTTTCCACACTCCAGCCCTTCTCTCCTTGGCTCCCCCCCCACTCCTTCCAGCTACAAAACCAAAGTTTACACGATATTTCGAAAAGTCAAACTTTCTTATTCGGTGGAAGAAACCTCTTAAGAAAGTTAAGGCAATTTTCCCAGCATTTTTCGGCACAAATTAAGTTAATTGGCGATGCTGCGGGACTTTCTATTTTATTCTATAGATCCGTTTTAACATGATTATTGTCAGAGAAGCTCGTAAACTTCCGAATAACTCTGGGATTCTAGAATTGGAACTACAATAAACCCAATTGTAGTAAACGATATGCTCCGGGCGATACAGATATTTTGAACCAAACCATTATGAAACTTCTGTGTACAGATCTCAGTTGTCTTAAGATGACACTTTCGAGAGGCATTTCGTATTTTAAATCGGGTAGTTAATGATAGGGAAAGGAATAAACCTAGTTGTAAGTTACAGAATCGTGTACTAAACTACTAATCCAATCCAAGTGATCTATTAAAAAGTAAAAAATAAAAACAGTAAGTTTTTCTGTGTGTGATATCAACCATTTCCATCGTATGATTCTGTTTTAAAAGTTATTTAAATTCAAACAAAACGATTTAAAAATAAATCAAAGAGAAAGCACCCACAGAGACCAGAGCGATCGGATAACACTTCCATGTCTATAAATACTTAAATGTATTTTCATCTCTCTATAATAGCCCCTTTTCTCCGAAATAAGTCCCCATCTCCTCTTCGAATGTACCTAACCTCAAAAGCAGTGTTCCCCCCTGGGGATTCGTTTATATTGAATATAGTGAGTCCGTCGTCGACATCGATCCTGGAGGAACAAATAGGAGAGAGAAGAAACCGCAGACAAATTATGACAGACATGGCACACACAAAACAGATCAAAGTCCGGGGAAATGTATTTGACAAAATGAGACGGGTTTTCTAATGGTGGAGGAGGGTGCGGGTGCCCAACCGGGCTACGGAACAATAAACATTCCCTAAGATCCAGAAGGCAATAAACTTTATCTACGATAAATAGGCCTACACGTCGGGTTATTACACGCACATCATCATGCCTATTCTCCATAGATTCGGATTTAGGGATGTCTCGAGTACACGGTGAAAAACTCGGGTTCTTTAATAATTTACCGTGTACACGAATTTGACATGTTGCCAGACCATGGTAGTCAAAATGCATTTTGCTTAAAACCTAAGCAACTTCGGATGTCAAACTATGGAAAAACACTACGAGTACTCGAATTTCCCCTGTAACATTGAAGTCAACATGTTTTTTTTTTACCGTGTACACGAAATTGACATGTTTAAACCACACTACCGTGCTATTAGGGGTAATCAGGGGTACACTTCGGTCAAAAATTAGCAGTTCAGGAAGCTGCATATTATGTCGAACTAGGCAAAAACACGGTCGAGCACTCGAATTTTTTCTCAAACACGGAATTCAACACCTCAAACAAATTCACACCCGGTACACCCCTAAATCTCATACCAAGACTTACAACTTTCCCAACCCGGAATACCCGACAGTTTCACTCTGTCGGCTAAATTCATTTCAATTCCCCGAAATGAAACTCCCATCTTTATCATCCATTTTAAGGATTTTGAGACTTTGACAGGCGTCTAGGCCTTTTTTCTCCGTATTTTTAGCCTCTCCCCGTACAATAATAGCTTGTACAACCGTAGAAAAGGCCCACAGGCCTGCAAGACACAGCCACGAAACTTAACCTAATTGACTTCTGTCCGACTTTCCGGGAACTCATAAACCCAGATGTGTTTTCCGGATTTATCTCGTCCCCGTCAGGGAATGGGAACGGAGAATTAAGTACGTAGATAGCCAACCTACCTTTATACAGTGCTAAATACACAGCTAAAACCTCAAATTTCTATCCATCAAGCTTTAGGTTTATAGATTCAATATCGGATCATTGTCTAGTCCTAGTCGAGGTAATCTGGAAACTGTATCAGACTAAAGATTTAAAGTAAATAAAAGATAGGCTGACAATGAGTCGGTATTTGAACAGGCAGGGGAAACCATCGTCATGATCTACCTCAAATGAAATCCGGATCAGAAATTCAAAAGTAAATAGGGATCCAGATCGATAGTATTTTGCCTTGTTAATTTATGAGAAAATTGAGCGTGGAATGGCACGATGTCAACAATTCCAATTAGAAGCCATGATGGTGTTTTTGATCGTAATATCCGGATATTGCCGGATTGGTGTTAAAACAGCTCGTCGAATGAACAGCTCTCGTTATTGTCCTGCGACAGAATGTTTCACCTACTAATTTTACTTACACAGCTGCAGTTATTTATTTGATAGGCAGAATTGTTGAGGTTGCAAATGAGGAATATGATATTTGACCATTTTTGACATTAAAAACTTTAAAATTGCAATTTAAAATCGGCTAAGCATTAAAATTTGGCAAGTAGAATTTAATTTTAATTAATAGAATGCCTCACATTATACATATGTTAGTATTGTTAAAATGCTGTTTACTATCAAACAACATGCGTTTCTCAGCTTATTCTAACCTTTCCAGAACTTTCCTTGACGAATACAAGTCCCTCTAAAAGTAGCTCTATTTTTGGATCTTGTTGTCTAGTTATTTTAAGAAATAACAGTTAAAACTCTATATACTATATTTACAAAATACACCTAAGAGAAGATGAAAGCAAGTTTTAATTATATGCTTTCACCGGCTACGGGATGAATTCCGTAATGGATTTTCAAAATGACATTAGAAGCAAGTTTTGGGCATTTTTTCCTTGTCCAACTAGCTTATATATAAGACACGAACTTTATATAACCGTGTCTAAAAGGTTTGTCTATCTTAACCAGTAAACTATAAATAACTGCAACACGTTCTGTGTAAACAGGAGTGGAAATATTTATACACAAAACGTGTTATTTATATACAAAAACTTAGGATCATATCATAGCTCCCCGAAATAATTCCCCTACCTATATTAATCCAATAAATTCTAGTTCTAGCCTTAAAATTAGAACTAAACCCGAATCAAACTACTAAAATACATCAAAGCCAAAAACATTTCCGTCCCAAAAGCGAAGCTCTAATTCTATTTCTATATTTCATCTCCAGTTGGAAAAATGTACCAAATCCCAATTATCCTCGGGCCCTGTTCCAGGAAATGTTAATCAAGCACAAAATAGTACAGAATATACTATTGTATTGTACCAGTCCTTGATTATGTTCGTATTTTGAGCTTATAATATAATTATAATTACATCGGATCCAAAGACCAGAAATGAGTCAAACTATTCGAAAATTGACATAAAATTCAGTTAGCTTTTGGGGTTGAGACTGTGTGGGTCGATTGTAGAGGGACTTCCTTTACGATCTATGATGGCTTTCATTATATTCTAACAAAAACGTGAAAGTCTTTACTGCGAAGACTTAATATGTCTGTCTGTCTGTCCGGCATCTAACTTTAGAAGTTTCAACAATTAAACGCTTTAAAAAACGTGTTTCGAATTTCGAATTTAAAAAATAAATAAATGTGTTTTCTTTCGGGTTCACCCTTTCCTTAAGTTCGTTTGCAACGATCGATTAACCTTCAAATCAAATTCGAAATCTACGACTCTTTACCTCTCAGCCTATTTCAGATCCCATATAATCGTCACAAATAATAGTAACGAATAGTAGGAATAATACTGTTTCCTTAATTTCATTACTGCCTATTGTAGAACCTTCCATTGGATTCATTCATCCAAAATAGTTCAGTCACAACATCCGAACGAATGCTGCAGGTTTCTAGGACTTCTACAATCATATTCATCATCAACAATACCAAGAACAGGATACAACCAGTAGTCCCGTATTCATTGCTTTTCCCGAATTCCCGAAAGTTTACTTTACTTTCTATTGAAGGATTGTGCATTAGAAATCGAATAATATATTGTGAACTCTATTAATTTGATCATAATAGAGATATTATGTTGTAAGTATTTGTTAGGCCGAGTTCCTGAACCCTTATTGAATACATAATTGCTGTTAACACACGAATGGGTTCATGGGGAATTTCACGGATTTCTTATGAAACGAAACCGGTTTTGATTGGATTTAGTGAATCGGTTGACCCCGTAACTGGGGCTTCCTATTCGCCAATGGAACGTTTTAAGCTAGCATTTTTTTAACCGAGTACGGTAAATTAAGACCCTTCCGGAATAAGTCCCCAGTCTAAATAACTCCCTGTCCTAGCAAGGGTGGTGTCACGGAGCCCAAGCTCCGATTGACTTGTATATTTTTGTGATGAATCTACAACTCATACCAAAGTTAATGACGAAAAAATTAGTGGACCATTTTTATGTTTGAGATGCCTAAAAAATTGCTAAACAATGGGGATGCATATAAATAGGGCGGAAATGAGAAGTGAAATATACCAAAAAATTAGGAAAAAAATTAGAAAAAAGAAAATCTAAATATCTCGCCATAACTCGCTAGCGTTGTTGAGATATCGGGGTGGGAAGTGGGGGGAAATGGGAACGGTGGGCAAGAGGTTAAGAGAGCGAGAAAACCCGACTTCTTTACGTTACGACTTTTCTCGCTCGCTCTCTTAACCTCTTACCCACCGCTCCCATTTCCCCCCACTTCCCACCCCGATATCTCAACAACGCTAGCGAGTTATGGCGAGATATTTAGATTTTATTTTTCCTGATTTTTTTCCTGATTTTTTGGTATGATTCATTTGTCATTTTCCCTCTGTTTTTTGCGTATACATTGTTTAAATTTTTTTTAACCATCTCAAATATCAAATTGGGCCGCTAATTTGTTCGTCATTAACGTTCGTAGGAGTTGTAGATTCATCACAAAAAAATGCAAGTCAATCGGAGCTTTGGCTCTAAAGAAATCTAAGGAAATCATGAAACAATCATGAAATGAAGACGAAAGTTTTAAAAAATCACTAAAACGTGAGTACGTACGCTTTTCAATAATATTTAAACTCCCGAACCACACACTAATTAATTGTAAAATTAGAGGATCGGATTTCAATAATATTATGAAACTAATACCTCAACGACTAACGACAAGGCATTTTGAACTGATTGTACATTCATAATATAATTACAGACTTATGCAACTGTAACTGATATCGCTGTGGTTTTATGATTGGAAATTTCATTATTATTGATACACGATAATATTGACATTTGCATTAATTTTCATAAAGTATGAAGTTTCATCGTCACGTTTCCCATCAACTCGAGATCACATGGATTGAGAGGTTAATATCACAGGTAAATGAACGCAGTACAGTCGAATAACAATCAACATCAAAATGTCATCACGTGCGAAATAAAATACATCTAACGAGCAAAGAAAACTTAAGTGTCAAGTTTCAATTAAGCCTTATGTAAGTAACGTAAGACGAGTAGGCATACGACTCACCAGCAAATAACACGCCGAAAATCCCGAAATATTCATCCCCACCGACCTATTAGTGGGTTATAAATCTTAATAACTCCCCTGGGCGACTAATTCGATATTTATGGCGATTGCAACAGGCAAGAATGCCCGGTACAGAAATTCTTTAAAATTTCCAAAAAAACAGGGGTGGTGTCTCTAAATTAAATAAGTTGTCACATTGTACAACAGTCACGAGGTCTTATGTTTTTGAAACCTGATGCAATTTTTTCCTCAAAGGGATCCACGCAAATTACAGTGTAAAACAACACAAGAAAAATAACAAGCACATTTCTAAATATAAAAATAATGAGCTTGAGATAACAATTCGTTGTATGAAAACATAGAACAGTTCTATTTTTCAGAGGTTATTTTTAGGCCTTTTTAAGCACGTGGCATTTTTAAGATTTAAATTCGACTCCTAATTAGGAGATTCTAGAGATTTAAAGAAAAACCCGTTTATTCCTCAGACTTTTAGAAATACGCAACTAATCGCCTTAATTGTATCATCATAAGTAACCAAGAACAAACAATCCTCCATCGATCCATCTCTCTGTATCCGTCCAAACATCCGGTATTATGAGATGAATTATCTTGTAAGATATGATTAAAATTGATAAATTGTGGCTCAACAGCTTATAAGTACGAGAGGATTCAGTTTCTCAACTTCCGTTTCCTAATTTGATCGATTTCCAAAGATAATTACGGAATATTTATGGACATGGACTCCTATATGTTTGCTTCAACGCATTCAGTTCAGATATATTATCTATTGAAACTCGTTCAATTCATTAGTCTAGAAATACCTAAATAAGTCTCTCAAATCCGTTAAAACAAATCCCTCACCAAATTACTCAAAAATATGAGTGAAAAACTAAACCCACGAAGTTAATATCGAATCTTAAAAATCACGACACTTTTGGCCTTTCACAACAGAGCTAACCATAATTTATAAATAGGACAGGATTATAACTAAAAAAAACTTGACAAAGAATCAGGGTTTCCCACCTGGCTTGTCTCAATGGTCCTAGACCCCCCACAGAAAATTTGGAAATTTTGACCCCCGGCGGAGCCGGGGATCAAAATTTAAAAATTTTCCAAAAACAAAATCGGACAGGGGGTTGAATTCAAAACTTGTGACAATCCGGCAAAGCCTGATGGTCTAAACTTTCATTTTTTGGGGCAGAATCGAGCTACAACTTAAAATGTGTAGTAATTAAGTCAAAAAAGCACTCAAAATAAACAGCATTATCAGTGCATAGCAATTTGTACAAGTACAAAAAAACAATAATTATGCCTGATAAATCAAAGTGGGGTCAAAATAAAAATATACATAGGGTTCCCCAAATGTGGGGCCATTAGAAGCTTTAATATGTGACCCTCTACTTGAAAGTGGGGACAAAAAATTAAATGCAATCTGCAAATATGTTGCATACATGGATAGCTCATTTTATTAGGGATCATTAATGGGAATTAGGTTGGTTTTATTAACATTAGTAATTAAACTAACAAGGGAAATTTTTCAGTGGTGTTATATAGGAAATTGATTGAAACTTTTATCGTCAATTCCACAAGTGTTATGGGCAATAAAAATCGAAATATTCGATGCTCAAATTTATGATGTCGACTATGTTTATAAATTAACAAATAAAAAAGAATCATGTGAATTAGCTTAAGCAAAAATATTTTTAAAACAAAAGGTATTAACCGGATCTAAAAAAAAAATTTTAAATTACAAAGAGTTGTATTACAAGAAAATATTAAGATTTAAATTTGCAAAAACTATATCATATTTTTAGCTCTACAAATATCAACTAATTAAAAAAAAATCAAATTTACGTCTTTGTATTTTTTTTAGAAAACAACTGTTCGAAAACTAAATATTCCGAAAATCGGGTTCATACTCTTGTTTGTAAGCATTTGTAATGTAAATTTGTGATATTTGTGAACTATTTGTTTTGTATTTGTCAACTTTTTAAAATTTGGACATGGTCAACATCGATTTGAACAGCTAATTTTTTAATTTGTATTGCTATATAAAGTATTGAGTTGCAATCTGACGAACCATAATTTTGGCGATGATTACTACAAATACAAATTCAATGTTATAATTATGTCACGCCTTTCAGTTTATGGTTGGTCTTGTCACAATGTGACCAACCATAAACTTAATGTAACCCTCACATTAAGATATCGTTCGGAGACCGACCATTAACATGAACACAGAAGATAGGTAGATATCATATTTAGTTAGGCAACATTAATTGTCGTCCACGAGAAAGAGTAAAAATTGGTGTCCGGCTATCTCGTCCCGCACGTTTCGTCCCCGTCCATTTTCGTCCCGGACCAATTTCGTTCCCCTCCAATCTCGTCCCCGAATTTTTTATTGATCATAATAACAATGAATGGAGTGGTTATTGCTAATCATGTCCTCTATTTACGGTTGATTTGCTAATTTCCTTTTAATTGCTAAATGATCTCCAATATACCTTTGGGAGTCGGACTCTGCTTGATGGGACCCAACAAAATATTTCCAAGTTTTATTTAGAAAAATTCTTTCTATTAATTGATAGATCATGACTGTTTTTTAACCTCGACCACAATGCATGTTTGCTTCATCAAAAGGTTAGGTTACTCGTTGAATCAGAAAAATAAAATATGCATTTAAGAAACAAATACTGAGTTGCTTTCATTTTTAAGATCGTACTCGTTCTTCGGATTGAATCGTAACCTAATAGGACTTTAAGTAAACCTCTATTGTGGCCGAGTTTAAAAAAGTGAAAGGCCACTGAGCACCGTGATCTTAAATAGTGACCTGACAGAAAATTTTAATCGTTGAAAATTGCTCGGGACGCCACATAGAGTCGACGAGCGAACGAATGTTGTAGTAAGATTTTGTCGTCTCCCATCAAGCAGAGTCCGACTCCGAAAAATGTATGTTGGAGGTCACTTAGCAAAAGGTCATCATCAACCGCAAATAGAGGACATGATTAGCAATAACCACTCAATTCATTGTTATTATGATCAATAAAAAACTCGGGGACCAAATTGGTCGGGGACGAAATGGTCTGGGGACGAAATGGTCTGGGGACGAAATGGTCTGGGGACGAGATTGGCGGGGACGAGATTGGACGGGACGAAACGTGCGGGACAAGATAGCCTAGAATCGTAAAAATTATTATAAAGGCGAACTGTGTAGCATTTATCTCATTTTTATAGTCAATAGACCGTCAGAAAAATTTAAAACTTGAGAAAGTACAATAAATTTTAAAATTATCAGCACATTACTCAAATGCTTTTTGCTATTAAAAAATATATTTCTGCTATTAAAAAAAATCTATTTTTGCTATTAAAAAATCTCTCTAAAAAAGAAACACCGAATTGTGTCATTTTTAAATTCAGACTTTTTCATCATGGTTTGATTTGATTGATGGTTATAACCTAACTTTAAAGAAGCAGACCTGTATTGTGGTGGAACTTTAAAGTGGAATGTCACTATGACCGACCTCAAAACTTGACCTGACAAACAATTTCCATAAATTAAAAGTGCTAGGGAGGGAGGTCACAAGGGAGCCGATTAAACGAAAGAGATTTTTTGAGATTTTTGCAATTCCTGACCTTTATTGACCGTGAATGTCAAAATGTTAGAGAAAAGTTTTTGTTTTTTATTATCTATCCATCATGTGAAAGAAAATTTTTTGGTAAGATTTTCCAAAAAAAAACTATTTTTCTTGGTCCCATCAAGCAGAAAGTAGCAGAACCTGACCGATGGACTGACGGACGGACATGATAAAAACATTATTGATTTCACCCTTAGCCCTTAATTGAACAAAAAAGTATTGAAAAATTTTGACCCCCCTTTGGTGTGTTGGTTTTGACCCCCCACGGAAATTCGAGGTGGGAAAGTATGGCGTATCGGCCAATTGACAGTTTAAGAACTCGTGTCACTTCTACTTACGACCTAAAATAGGCAAAATGATTTGCATTTTGATTCTTTATAACTCCTTAAGATCTTCTCTTAAACCGTCGATCCATACTGAGCAGGTGTGAAAGGCTTGAGGATAAGACTTAATTCTCTACAAATTCTAGAACTGCTAAAAATGTATGTACTTATAGTTGTAATAGTTGTAATCGATACGAATTGTCTACTCGGAATGGCCTCGAGGGTCTCTGAGTCTACCACTGACTATAGTGGACTATTAGCGGTTGGAAACCTCATTAACCTTGTAGACGTATTAATTATAATCTAATTCACCGCCGTTATGTGAGTGACAGGAAAAAACCTTGGAGCCTAAAAACCTACCCTTAAAAGAGATGTCATGAAATAAACTCTCCAACGACTGTACTGGTGTATCGCAGATGTGCCGTTTTTAGTGAAATGTTTTACGTATTGAAACCGTTTTTTGAACATATTCAATTGTGTATTAAATTGTTTAAAATACACAAATATCGAAAATCTTATATTACCCCAGCCATAGAGCTAATTCACACATGTTGACCTTTGACCTGCATGACCCCCATACAAACTCAACATTTGTCTAGAGGTCCTATGCTAAAATTTCAAAGTCTTGAGCCGTCCCCCCGTATTTGTATTAACGGACAGGCGGACACTAAGTCATTCGCATAATGCATAGGTAAGAAAAAGAGTCAACTGACCAAAACCATGAGGATCCTCTTTATGGAGAGAGAATGATGAGATCATGAAATCGGATGGAATTAATCCCTCAAAATTCCTATTTAATTTCCGAATGAACATCAGATTCCTAGCCCAAAAGATTAGTCGACATGTCAGAGAGAGCCTTGAGCCTTTCATTTAATTCCATTAGCCCTTTGACAACTTAGAAGATTCCTTGTGAGGAGATCCTAACTTTTTAACTCTCTTTCTGGGACGAACAAGGACGGGTAATTTAATGAAAGTACAAGGGGATGACCACATTGGAACTTTGGAACTGTTGTGGTTAGCTTCTTAAGAAAGAAAGTAAACAAAACACCCACAATAACCTTGGCACAAAGGGACTTTTATCCCTGCTACTGATTTTCTTGGTGTTTTTTGGTATTTTAAGAGAATTTTTTTTTATTCCGACATACATTTATAATTAAACATCTTTTAAGCATTTTTGGGATAACCCTATAAAACCTGGGGTAAAACTCTGGTTTTTCTGGGGTTTAATCATTAAATATGTTTTGTTTTAATGTTTAGAGCAAGGACCGTTTTGTTGCAATGATTAATACGCTTAGGGGATTATTAGATATAATTTTCTTTACAATAAGTTTATTTATTAAATTTGAGATAAACCCCAAAACCGGGTGAAATTCGTTTTTCGGGGTTTTTAACAATAAAATATGCTTTATTTTTTCAAAGGTATTGGTTGTAGCCAACCTATTTGTGCTGAGTTCAAATTGAATTTTTGCCGCCACCAATGCTATTTTAAGTCCCTTAAAGGGATAATTTGAAAACCCGCGAATAATTCCAGCACAAATAGCTGGGATCATTTTGTTGCAAACCTGATGATTTTTACATTTACAAAGACAACCCATCTAACCATTTAAAACAACGAATTCCTGAAACCATATCAAAAACACATTTAAAAATTAAAACCAAAACCCAACAACTAAAAAACACTAAAATCCGAAGATTGAATTCCAGAACTTCAATTTCCCAAAACTTTAAGGAGTTTCTCCAAGAAAGCCCTTAGAACCAACTAACATCCTCCACCACGACGTCTTTCTTTCCTCCCATTCTATTTTACACCTTGAGGATTTAAAATTTAACTCCCTAACTATTAACTATTCATCAATCCAATCCCCCTCTTGTTTGTTCGGCAAAGAAATTAGGAATTCTCAAGGCAGCCCTAAACTCCATTTTCTTACTCTTTGACATCCGCCAAAGAAGATGCAGAACCTCAGAGGCTCTAAGATTTATTTATCAAGCGAATCAAGCCCTGTTTCTCCCTCATTGAGATCAGAGAGAGGTGTTGTTACCTGAGGAATTGAGCCGTGAAACATATAAATTTAGAGCCAAAGATGGGATTGAATATTTTTAGCATTTACAAAGAAAGGGAAACGTCTTTAGAGAAATACCGGAGGGGGATGTTACGGCTCTTTGAGCCTTTGAGTGCTCTTTGTAATTAATTTAGAGCAAGGTTTTGAGATATTAGCTGGGTTTAAATTGCATGGGTTTTTAAACGGTTTAGTTCTTAAATTAAGGCTATGAATTGGCTTAGTTTGAAACTATTAGTTAAAGTTACTCTAAAATCTTTTTAGTATTTAAAGCTTCACAGGTCAAATCTAATACGTTTTTCAAGTACCAATTAAATGGAAAAAAATGTAAAAAATCTTAAAAAAACATGCTCCAAAAATTTAGTTCCTAGAATTGCATAATCTTGCATCATTTCACCATATGCTAATTTTTCCACCACCACCACCACCACCACTGACTGCAAAACAAGAATCAATTCTTCTCCTATCTTGCCATGTCAATTTCAATTTTTTTCAAGTCCTCATACTCAGGACAATTGAATCCTTCAAAAATGAGTCGTAAGAAACCTTTAGAGTCTATTTTTCTTGCCAGCATAAACTATTGCATTTGGCATAGGATCTGAAATCCAAGGGATATGACAGGCCGTATCAGACTCAGAAACCTTACTTTCTATGATTTTAAATGTAAATTTGATTTATTATTCAACAATAAATTAGATCACACTCGGATTGTTCCCAAGTGGCAAAGAATGAGCAAGGCTGTAGGCTAGAGACAAGATCAAAATCAGAGGCAGGCCCTGTGCAAGGTGGCAGCTAGAATAATTGACAGGGATTGTGACTGGTAACAAAAAAAAGTGTCACAAACATGACTAAATTGTCTCTTATAGAGAACAAGTTGGATGGACGGGCTAAATGTCTTGTTCTCAGCTTGTAAATTATTATTCAGCTCGTTACCTTGGCCTTTTAGTCTCATGTTCGTGGGTACCGTATGTACTTAAATAAGTCCCCAGGGGGGTTACTGTCTCAGACCTTAAAAAATCGAGTATATGGGGAACTTATTCCGGGGGTAATTTACGGTACTCTACATACTACAATGATCTTATCAATGAAGTCATCTACTCATATAGCTATAGGCAGTTATCAGAAATTAAAAAAATACAATTAAGGGGAACAATCAACCGATCTACACGGTACTTTAAAATCATGTGCCCTATTGGTTACTTCACTAATTAACACGACCATTATGGAGTTGGGATGGATGTGTCAACCTTCATTAAAAAACTACAACAAAGTGAATGACAAATGAGGAGAGGAAAGGTGACAACTCGATAACAACAATACAAGGAATAATAATGATAATCTCATTCATTGACCAAAATCAAACATCTCTCCGGTTTGATTGGTTCTTGAACTCCTGAGCTGATCTGTTCAGCATCGTAGGTTTGACGTTGGAGGCTTGAATATTAATTATTTTGTGCAATTTCCACCCTGTCGAAGGCTGGAAGCCCGTCAGGACGTAATAAGTACCTGTCTGTGCAGACAGGACCTGAGAGAGATGACATTTGGTCTCATGGGATGGAGCAGAATCTAGGTTATTTAAATAGAGTCCCCAATTAAAATTAAAACATCAATAATATCTCGTAGCATGGAAGATACCTTTAAATACACATTTTTAAGAACTTTTCCCTTAAATTATAATCTAAAGAGAAGCAGTTGGTTCTTGACTGTAGAACTCTAGAGGAGGGATGCAAATAGCTGGAGTTGCCTTCGTAAAATTGCAGACATGTTTAATAGGCCAATTAAATGAGTTGTTTTTCTTCCCAAGAACCCTTGTTATAGATTATTTGCATCAATTCAGACTCCTGAAGTACATTTTTATAGCTTTGTTTAACATAATTTATGGCCTAGTTTATTGATTTCTTTATCGCTTATAACAAGCCATTCAACATCTTGGCTACGATAAGCAAACACACTCACTAACTAACAGCCATCAACCATCAAAATGCATCGGTTCTACGAGTAGTTGGTCATATGCTTATTAGTACCAACAGCCAACAACTGCCTATAGTTTAATCCTTGACGACTAACTTAATTTTGGTAAAAATACTATCTGTTCGGCTGGTACCGTAAAATCTCTAAATATGTCCCCATATGCATGTGGTGTGACGTGTGACACTTATAATTCAATAGATAAATTAAATTCATTTTTTAATTTTTAATTTATAAGTAGATTCCTAGAGAGACGCAGATTTAACTGAATCCGTATAGATCTTAACCGCTTTTGAGACTAACTGCTAATTAGACTCCTGTACTACTTATACGTCACCCAACATGGGGAGTTATTTCAGTAGGGTTTCTATTTAGAGATGCCCGTGATTAAGATGTCTATCATGCCAGTAGACTGCTCGGTAATACCGGTATATTTGCCATCCCAAGCCAATCAAGCAAGGCCTCATATATCCAAGCCAGTTAAATATTTACGAGCCCTCTCGAACATCTAAACCCAAAGCCAATTACTGGACTCCAAGCCCTGCTTCTTCATCATCAAGTGGTACAAGTACAGAGCGGAAATTAAAGGAATTATGTAAATCAGCCAATTATCCCATCCTCGCAATTATGATCCAAATAACTAACTAAACTCAATAAGAATTTCACATTTAAATTCATGCACAGTTCCAATGTTCCAAATTGGACATGTCCAATGTCCTTGAGACTTGAGAGGAGGATCCTCTTCCAATTGCTTAACCTTTCGATTGCCAATTCATCCCCGCGATCCATAATAATATTTCGAACCAAATGCCCAATCCTATTGAATAAATTGTGACTGAAACTGTCATGATGTGTCATGCTAAAAAACCTATTACTCAACCCACATCCTTCAGCTCCCAAGTTCATGAGCCGTGAATCCTGAAATGGAATTTAAATTAGTGATCCAATCCATGTATGATGTACCTCACTTCAATATCTTTAGAGAAGTGTCCTCTCGATCGTTAAAACAGTAGGATCCTTTGTACTCAAAAGTAATCACCTCGTAATATTCGCTAGATTGCATTATTTTGATTGATATTTCCCATAAATGCGACTTTCGACAATGGCTATCAATTTTTATCGACAGGCTAATGATCCTCTATATGCACTGTCGATATTCGATATCGATACAGAAGTCCCAATCAGACTTGTCAATATGTCGAGGAATCTGTCAGTGTCCTAATGGGTTATTATTTTATTATGTCATCGGCTCGACTCAATTTATGTCATATCGATGTAAATTGCAAATCATCTCCTTCTCATTGAATTACATCTTCATAATAATCATGCTTTGATAATGCCAATCAAGATGTCATGATTGAGGATCACAGTTAAATCTATTGTACTATACGGTCAATATTTGTCATTACATTTTTACTCTTATAAATTGAGAGATCAGCATTATAGAGCGTTTCTTTACACAGACCCCCGAAATAGAAGCCCATCGCTTTAGACGTTTAAAAAACGCCACAGGAGATCTATTTAATTCAGAGAATTATACAGTTTAGTATTTCAAACCATTTCGACATTAAAAAAACACACAACCTTGGGACTTAAGAGATCGATTCCACAACATTTATTCTTACAATTAGCCCTTGGTTCAACTAGGACATTACTATTACTAGCACAAGCAAATTCAAATAACATTATTTAAATAAGTAGACATAACAAATTATCGGATTGCGTGATATTACAGCCTTATAAGGGGAAGGTATGCAGATCCTAAGGCTGCCTTTTGCAGATCAGCAAACCTAAAAACCCATATTATTATGTAACCAGTCGCAGTGAGGCAGATCAATTGTTACAATATTTACTACGACAAGAGAGTCAACATTGCTCTTTTGGAATTCTGCTTCAGGATTGGATTGCGTGTTGTATTGTTAATTTATCCACACGTCAGCCATTCCTCAGCAATTATCAATCATACTCGCATCAAACTAACTACAAATACAAGCTGAAGTTGGTTTCGTTGGAATGGGAGTATGTAGTGTTTTTAAGCTCGGGTTTGTCAATGATCTAATTTGCTGCTAAAAAACACCCACGTTTTTGCACGAATTTTAGTCATGACGAGAATTTTTAATAGCTTCTATCAGTTCGAGCTTGAAATTATTAAATAAAACAAAACAGAAAAAAATTCGTTTACCACCTAGAATCCAATGCAAAATATTATATTAATAGCATCAATGTATCGCCTAAGTTATTACGCAAATTTTAGTAGTGACCAGAAATTTTTGTTAAATTTTAGCTGAAACTATAACTGAAAGTTCCAGCTTCCAGTTAACTAAAACCCAATGGCTAAAAAACCCCTACAAACCTAGAACCCAATGCAAAATAATATATTAGCAGCAACAATGTAGGATGAATTCAGGAACTCTCGTGAAATTAAACAATAATGATGGCTATTTATTACTTGCTATCGTGAATTTCTGGATCCCTGACTTTAGTGTGGGTTTTATTTAAATACCAATGAAAGGTGGTGATGGTGGTGGTGGTGGATTTCTATACAAGTTCCTAGGACCGAAGGCACTTATCCCAAGAAGAAAGCAAACACTATGTCATTTTATACGGCATTTTATGGCAAATAATTAAACGCCTGTTATTCTGAAGTGGGATACATTTCAAAGTAGGCTAAACACAACAAACCACAGGAATACCATCATGAAGCATGCCAGATCGTTTGGGAGTTTGTAGGTAGCATAAAATCGTCAAGTTTGCTATTGTCGATTGTAGCAGCAATGTGTCATGCCATTACTTACAGGTTTATAACAATGCACGTGGTAGATTTTACTTTCAGGCCTTTGAAACAAGTAAGTACTCTTTAGTAAAATTTAGGCTGTGGTAAGTTCTGACGAAGTCATTTTGATGAATTAACTGAAGTTAAATTTTTTACCGATGATTTATTTCTTGAATTTTGACTCTATTTTACTGAGCTGGAGACTTTAGTTACGGAGAAAAGTGTGCTTGAATTAAATTACGGAAATTATAGCATTTTAAACAGTTTTGCAACTATAGTCAGTGGGGGTGTGTGTGTGTTGTGATGTGGGTGTGGCTATGCATCTACTCCACTAAAAATATCATGCCATGTCACCCCGGGCTTCTTTTATCCCAAACTAAAGTCACAACCTCAATACCTTTCCATGATTTCCCATTTTTTAAATCATAAAAAATTACAAGTCTATAAACGTTCACACGAAATGATTTTAAATTTTTTAATGATTTCCAGCAAGTTGACAACACAACTCTACGATACATGATTCCTTACTTATCCTTACGTCATAATAGCATCCTCACGAATTAATTAACACATTAATATTTACGAGCCTCTCTCTAAGATCATCCTTTTTACGACAATAACCAACAGGGACTGAATATTAACACATACTAGATACCATTTAAGAATTTAAGAATTTAAGATCAAATGATTATTAAAGACCAGCACTTTTGACTCTCAGCTTTCATGACTTTTCATACTTAATAATCCCTCATCTTATATAGCTTTTAATAAATATAAAAATGAATTTCCTCATTCCAATTTCCAACTCAAAGTTATTATACTACAGCCGAGAGTACCTGTCTTAGCTAACCCAACAAACCATTATATCATCAACGTTTTCATATAAAATAAAATAATATTTGCCAACTTTACGCTGCAAATCTCATCTTAAGAAGTGGAGGAGTAGCAAAAAAAGGATGACAATTCAAGGTGAATGTAAATCCATAAATGTAACGATTCTTAGCCAGTCGTCTCGACTCAAGAATCTAATTTCAAGTCTACAGCTAAAATAAACTATTAAAATGCATATAGCAAAGTATCGTAGAGCAAACATTAAAATTCTAAGCTGTTTTGAAACTAAAATTCTAAACCATTTTTTGTAAAATTTGAACTGGTCTGGAGTTATCCAACCGACAGACAGACAGACACCACAAACGAAACCATAAAGTACATACCTACGATGCTTAATAAGGGATTTTACAACAATGTTGTAAAATAGTAAATTGCAATAATATGTCTTATGTCTAAAGCTGAACCAGAAGCCCGGTCGCAGTGATGCGTGTAGCTAAGCACTTGCAATTCCAAAATCTTACATAAAAACCTATTTTCATTTCACATTTAATTGTATTCCCCGACCTTGCATGTAACGTGAAATTAGTCTTTGTTAGTTTTGGATGTTGATGCATTATAGTCTTGTAATATAGCAAAAGCGGAGGCTTTAAAATTTAATTCAAAACTGCGGTAATTCCTTAAATAGATTACCCCGAAATATATCCTCACCCCATAAGCACATTACAATTTAAAATGTTACATGAAAAACCTATTGTCATTTCAGATCTAATTGTCGTTACACACCTTTCCTAAACATAATCAAATCACAGGCTTGTGGAATTTAATTTAAAACAGCCGTAATTCTTTAAATAAAACCCCCTCCCAAAAGCGATGCTCCCCGTTAACAGTTTGAAAGAATAGATCGTCAGAAAAATGATCCTACCAACAAAATATTTTATTCCTAATTTTAAAGATTAGAATTCTTGGAATCCGTGATACTGAATTAATACTCAATTAATTACTAAAGATGTGAAAGAAATTTTGTAAAAACTTGACCGTAATTTCAAGTTATCAATAACTCCTGCGGATCTATTTTAGATAAATGCTATAAATTCTATAAAAACCAACCCTGTCTACAAAAAGCAAAGAAAAAGAATAATCATGATCTTACCGTATTAGTAATCTCCTTATTGGTCGAAACCTTCCTCCGAAACCCAGAAGAACCCTGCTCAGGGTCATGCTCACTATCATCCGTCGACTCATCCGCTGTCGCCCCACTCGTCGACGTCTTCGGGGTCGGGGTCGGGGTCAAACGCCCCGACTGACCTATGACCTTATTGCTTCTGTCCCCCTGTTCCAACTGAACAAGGGGCGTATCCTCCCCTCCTTCATCCGACTTCATCTGCTGATGAGGGTGATGTGACTTCCGTCCGAACATCGCGGAAAGCGCCCCCGATCTGGAACTGGTACTCGCTGACGAGGAAGATCGGGCAAATCTGGCTGCAAATCCGTGTTTTTTGCCCCCAGACGACCTCCCGACCTCTTGGAATCCGTGACTCGCTTGGGTCGGATAGTCCTGACCTTGGGCCAATCCGGGGGAAAAGTCACTTCCGTTCCGGTTACTCGTCTCCATTAATATTTAAACTCTAATCTCTGATTTGGACCTCCGAATTTAAAACCGTAAAATCTTAGAACTTCTTGAAAGAGTTGGCAGGTTGTTTGGAAAAAAAACTGTTTTTAGGCAATTTCAAAAGGCTTCCGTCCACTAGAACTTGTACGGATTTTTCATAACGGGTTTTTGGCAAGGAGGTTATTAATTGCATCGGTTGCTCTGTCCATCATCTTGAGGGTCCTCCGTCTCTCTAATCTTATCTCTTCGATTGGACCACTCGAAATCTCATAGATTTAGCATAAAAATCGTAGTTAAGTATCGTATAGTCGTATTGCACTGATTGCATATACCGTTGAAATATATATTTATAATTTTTACATCATCTTCCTCCTTCAAAACGTATTAAATATTTTTTGGTCTTGATTTGATCGGATTTCTAAGTAGATTTGATATGTTTCGATTCCATTTTTTTTCGGGCTAAATCGACGAAGAACTTACTCTCAAGTTCAAGATCATTCTAGGGACTTAATGATCTATTCCGTAGGATTAAAAAGACGATTAATTAGGGAGTAATTTGGTCGGGTGCCAGGAAGCCCAGATATATTCAATCAAGGCTGCGGGTTTTATACGCTTATTTCACACGTTGGCCAAGAAGAAAATGAAGAACTGCTTCAACATGATCTGTTCAATGTTACACACGTTTTGACTCCTCAAAAACTCGTATAAAACTTGGGGCTGGAAAAAACCGAGATGAGTTGAGACGAGGTGATTTTTTTGGCTCAAAATCCGCAACCTTTTTATTGCGAAAATAAGTCCAAGAAACGGAAACTGTTGAGGAGAGGAAGTGGAGGAAAAACTACCGGAGATGCTATTCCTTGGCCGGTAATAAGCCAAGAAATCAGTTCGAAAAAAACCGAAATGTCAGAGGTTATCCTCGTATATAGAACTCTGTTCGTATAGATCCATGTGTTCAGTCTCAAGTCATGAGGTTGGCGTTATAACGTGGGTCGTGGCTGCAGAAACTGTCCAAATCCGAGACAATTGAATTAAAAACAGAGCTTTTCAATTGCCCAGTCTTAATGAACAGTTTAATTGTAATTAAACTAGAAACGCAATTATTTTTCCCCTCGAGTCATTTCAAATTCCAGGAGTTTCTACGTCTAAACAAATCTCAACTCTCTGCCGTTTCCCAACCACAATAATATGTAAAAACCACATCCATATCCATACTGCAGAGAAGGTATACAATATAAATTCGCGATATTTCCGTAATTAAATTGATAAGACGGTTGGTTAATAATTACTCAATTGTTCCAGTGCATCCTTGCATCACGGTCATATTCCCAACCACACCAACTTATCGACGCTTAGCCCAGAATTTTTCCCCCAAAAAAATCACCATGATTTCCTGATTTTTTTTCCAGAGAACTGGAACAGTTTCCTAACACCTCGTTCTTTTGCAATGTTTTCCTTGCAAATTTTTAAATCAACAGTTCATTAAAAGGCACTTTTCACTCTTAAATAATTAGTCCCCGCACAGTGCAGGATTTATATAAGTTCCCACGATTATTTACGATACGGACGCTTATAACTCTTCACACGAACGGCACTCTCCCAACTGCATATCAAATTAGCAAAAACAGAACCGAGTTTTAGTTTTTAGTATAAACCAGCATGACTTTGCAAAGGCGAACTGCATTTATATAAATATAAGATCTAGGTTACTCTTTACTATAGGAGAGGGTGGTGTTGATTCGTTGATTCTGGGATATAGGGACAAGGTGTGTGTGGGATCACGTAATATTATTACGATAATGATAACAATTGATGATAAACTCTGTTAATGTTAACTCCTCTCTCCAAACGTCCCTATAAATAACTGTAGCCCGTTCCTTGATCACAATTTTTCTGATATTTGATAACTGTTTTAAAATGACTTAACCCACCGGAGGATGTTTGAAGAATGATGATGATGAAGTACAATGTTTTTTACAAGTCAAACTGCTACCGTTCCCAATGATAAATGATCCTTTAGCTAACTAACTTGTCTAAGTGTTTTTTTCTCTATTCTATTTCCATCAGTCTTAAGAACATCTCGTGTGATTGTGGACCAAAGGAGGAGACCGTTTCCAGATCTAACTAACCTGCCTCTTAAATGCTCTTAAAGATATGCCCAACCTTTCATGTTTTAATTGATCATTCATTGCCAGAGTTGCCACCATGGGCTTGGGATCTTAATAATAACAACAATAACAATATTAATAGGAGTGATAGAGATTTAGGGACCTGAATAAAATATTCAATAAGCAAGGTCCGTTCCTTGTGATTATTGTGCTGTAATTTTTTGGCCGGATTTTTGCAAGGTTTAATGATAGTTCTATTATGTTAATGCATGGAATCGATACATGTTATTAATTTATTATGATTATTAGGGCCTCAAGAGGGTAGGGATATAATTGGCAGTTAGTTTCTAGCTACGTTACAAATTAAGTACTTATAATAATGCATTTAATTTAAGATCTTTCAAAGGGGTTCCTCCTACCTTCTCTGATTTTGTAAGCCTCTTATTATGATTTGAGACAGAGGTGTATCCGAAATGATCTGTCTCTACTGACTGCTAATGTAGTTGAACTGGCTATTAAATGCTCGGTTGTAGTTTATATATAGTATTAGAGCGTTAGTGGCAATCCTACTTTAGTTAATTTTTAGTTGAGGTAATAGATAGGTAGGGTCTGGCCTGATGATGATCCTATGTTCAATGCTAAAATTTTAACATGTTAACATGTTAACTGGGATTGGGAATTGTTTTGTATTTCCTATAGAAATTACATGGATAGCACCGTATTATATTACAACTACATTTTGTTACATAGGATAGGAAGATTGCATTGATTGTGTTTTTTTGGAGGCACATATTGCCTGTAATAACAAGTACAAGTTTAGGAATAAGGACAGGACTAGCACAACTAAATAAAATACAATGAAACGAAGTAGCAAAAAAATCATGGACCAGGTTTGCCAATTTTATCCCGTCCCTTGTTTGTGTTTATCTACTGTCTTTTGCATAAGGATGTTTTTTTTTGTCTAAAAGTTGGTAATTTAATGAAGTTTTGTGCTTATTGAGCTGAATATCCTATGAAATAGATGCTTTCGCATTGATTTTTTTAGGAAAAACACAAGAATTAGGAATGAATCTGGGTTCTATATTTATGACACATTTTAAGCATTAAAACATCCTATTTTCGTTGCATTTCCTACTCTGTTTTATTACAAGTTTTACTCGTTTTAAGCGTCAAGGAAAGTCGATAGATAAATTCGACTGTAATTATAAAACCGAGAAATTAAATCTTAGACATCTAGCAGCTTTAAAATAATGTTATTTATGTGATCAATAAAAATGCAACTTCTTAAACCATAAATTAAGCTTTTAATTACTTGTAAACACTTCTACAAATCTACAAACAACGATTTAAAAGATAATTACAGATAGAAACACGAGTAAAAAAAACTACACCAACCTCACCTCTCCATTTTTTAATACTTCAAATTTCCATTTCATTATCCAGTCCAATAGGATAAGTGAAAGAAAATAAACTCCGCTATGAAAAACGAGTAATTGTACACCATGAGAACTTATAAAACGTCTAAAACCACAAGATAAACACGAACCAATTAGCGATTTTAAGCTAAAAAAATCCGAAAAACTGTCCAACTACATTTTATCCATTTATGTCCACATTTAAGACAGTTTTTATCTAAATCTTGATCTTTAAATCTCCTTTTTGATCCAGAAACTAAAGCACCTTATATAGTTGCTTAAAATTAAAACACTACATGACTAGAACCATGCCATTAAAACTCAACAAAGTTCTATTTCCTTCTCCCTGTGTAAACTACATGTTATTAAAATAGCCCTTAAACCTTATTAAATTACTAAAGTATAGAAATAGATGTGCGAAAATTCGCACTAAGAATAATAAGTAAATTATTTGGGATTATGAATTAGAGTCCCTATCCTCCTCAATCTAAAGTAAAGTAAGTCTGAAATGAGTGTTTAAAATTTCCTTTCTATGGCGCTTCGTCTGGCCGGTAGCCAGGGTTTCGGTCACCCGACTCCTCTCCAATACTTCAGTTCCTCCAGCGGGATTAGACATGTGTTTTCTCGGATTTGGGGCCCAAATTCCGGATTTGAACTCATAATTTGGACATTTGGACAAGGCTCTGTTTAACGGGGTAAGGTTTTGGAGATGGATGTGGATTTTTCCCACGGTTTTTTGAGAGGCTCGGAGCCTCTTTCTGGAAAATGTTTTGTTTGCATTTTATTTGGTGTTTAAGCAGATTTTGTAGTTCTTGCCTTACTTAACTTATGCTTTAAAGTAGAAACCAAAAATGGCTATGAAAGTTTTTAAAATTTTCATAAAACAATGGTAATTTTTACAATAAAATCGGACTGATTTTGTACCTTTTTTTTTAAAGAACTGCACTGGATAAAAAAAATAGATAGCGTGTAGCGAATGGAATGAGAATGTTTTTTTTGTCAAAATCAAAAATTAAAACAATTGACTGGATGAAATAATATTGCTGAATTAAGAACTTAATTGTTAATTTGAGGGTGCCTTTTAACGTTTGATTTTCTGCCATAATTTTTCAGTTACCGTAAATAACTGAATAATACACTTTCTACAAAAGGGTTTCACTTGCAGATGATGTAGGGGTTAGAGATTAGGAAACAAATCCCCCGGAATAAGTCCCCACCCTAGCAAATCAGAAATGTCAGAAATTACAATATCCCTCAGTGTGAAATATCATTTCCTAATAATACCACGGGGACAAAAAAACAGTACTGAAGAAATTCTTCAGTTTGGCTATCATGATACATTAATGAGAATTAGAAAGAGTTTGAAATATAATTATTAGCATAATTCAATTAGGTTTAAAATTGTTTGAAGATTCATTTTGATTTGAAATTCTCAATAAAATATTCAACAGGGTATTTTTCAACAACGTTTATAATAGTAAAAATGTGCCAACACTAAAACGACAAATTTAATCATTTTAAATCTAATTCAAGGATCATCACAACTATTCTAATTACAATTCATGATATTATTCTTCCTAAAGCTATACTATGATATTTTTTGACTAATTTTTTAATCTGACACGAGTAAAATAAACATGCATACATTTAAAAAACATCATGATCATGATTCACATCCGTTTCCGGACACTCTGCATTTTGAGAAGACTTGTAATTGCAGTCTCATAAACATTTTTGGCAGTATGGACAAGACCATAACATACAACATACGTAGCTGTCATCTTCCCGTGTATCAAACCCAAAACGAATTTAGGATAATTAAAAAAGTCCTATAATTAGATTATTTAATTTTTGTACATTATTTGTTGTTTTCTATTTCTTAACATACATTCTGAAGGCACTTACAATTTCAACCGAATTAAGAAAACTCAAAATCATCCAAATTCACTCAAGATTTCCGTACTAAATTCCACTTCTTTATCCTTATTTCACACCATAGAATAATTACAACTGAAATTGTCTTTCAGAAACTAAGGTGACTGTTTTGAAATGCTAACGTTTCAATATAAAGTACAACGGTATCACCCCACGGTACCAGGATATCCTGTGCAAAACCAACAAAACTAAAACTTCCTCTCTTCTGTTCGTTCGAGTATCAAACATATTATAGACTGTCAGAAAGATACAATCGATTTCGTTGGAATAACAGCTTAATTTACAAGTTTTTGCTATAAGCCTTATTACCTTTACTGCAGGTTCCAGACGAGCCAGATCAGACAGATATTATTATGCAAATTCTTAAGTAAGGTGTCCAACCACAAGTCAGAAATCTTCGTTCGATAAGAGCATTTTTTTATTAAAAAAAATCACGTCAGGTTTGATCAATAATTCGATACCAGTGGTGGTTATCAACTTTGCGAACCAAGTCCCTTCCCAATCATCGATTTCATATCATCCATTTTATCACTGGTTTTCGTACCAAGCAGAATATACCCCGAAATTTTCTGATTTTTTAAAATTTAAACTCCAAATTTTAAAATTTCCAGATCTAGTCAGCCATCATGAGTCTAGCCACAATCTCGGCAGTAACTCTGAATCAATTCGCCCTCGATTTCGACGGGAATTACAAGAGGATCCTTAAAAGTATAGAAATAGCCAAAGCCGAAGGGTCGAAATTCCGAACGGGTCCTGAGCTCGAGATCTGTGGCTACAGTTGCGAGGACCACTTCTACGAATGTGACACGAGGGACCACAGTTGGGAGGTTCTGGCCGAGTTACTACAACATGAGATTTGCCAAAATATTTTGGTCGATGTGGGACTGCCCGTGATGCATAATGGAGTTACTTACAATTGTCGACTCGTTTTTCTTAATCGGTAAGGAATTTTTTAATTTTGAAAAAAAAAAAATTCGGAATTTTATGAAAAATTTAATGAAAGGGAAATGCAGGCAAATTCTTCTCATCCGTCCGAAGATGATCCTATGTGACGATGGTAATTATCGAGAATCCCGTTGGTTTACAGGCTGGACAAAGGTAATCTATTTTAAAATAGCTTCTATTCTGTAATTTTTCGTTGTTTTTAGTCGCGCTGTTAGGTTAAACTTGCTAATTACAATGGCAAATAAAATAGCGTTCCATGACCCATCCTGGATGTTACACTGATAGCTATGAATGAGACCTTTAATTTTTTGCTGCAATCGAAAAAAAAATTTAATGCTACTCCAGATCAGCGAAGCGTCCTAGTTCATATTGTGTAATCAAAAGTGACAAAAGATCCCTTTAAGATGCTTAAAAACCGTGTTATCACCGATTTTTATTCTAAAAGCGTAATGACCCCCATTAAATTTTTTTTGTCTCTATCCAGAGTCTCAAAATTTTCAAATTTAAATTGCAGAAGAGAACGTTAGAAGATCATTTCCTACCGGCAATCATCCGCAAAATCATAGGTCAAAGAACGGTCCCCTTCGGAGATGCCCTCCTGCAACTGGAAGACACGTCTGTCGGGTTCGAAGTGTGTGAAGAGCTATGGAACCCTCAGAGCTCTCATATCGAACAAACCCTTGCGGGGGCCGAGATTATCCTAAACGGTTCTGGCTCGTATACGGAAATACGGAAGGCCTACTATGCGTTGGAACTGATCAAATCCGCAAGTGCGAAATGCGGCTGCCTCTACGCCTTCTCTAACTTGAGGGGGTGTGACGGGGAGCGGGTTTACTTCAATGGGGCCTCTACTATTGTCCTCAATGGAGATGTTCTGAAAATGGGAGAACAGTATGCCTTGGACGATGTGGTATTTGCAGACTTACTTGCTATTTCGAGTGTTTAACAATAACAAGTTTCTGTCCAAAAAGCCCCAAAATAAAGCCTCATCCCGAAATAGATCCCCCACCCTTTGATTTTGATGGAAAATTACGAAACAGTGGCACAGTGGCACTGAACATAAAGAATTCGCTCATTAAATGAATGAAAATGTCAAAGAATTCATGAAACTTTCTATTTCGAGTGTTTCATAAGTTTCTGACCATGCGGTTTACTTGAACACACGAACCCCCCGAAATAAAGCCTCATCCCGAAATAGATTCCCACCCATTGGATTTGATGAAAAATTACGATGCGATTGTATTAAACATACATAATCTACCCAAAAATACATTAAAATGCCAAATAATTCATGAAACTTTATATTTCGAGTGTTTGGTAACTTTCTACCCCTGCGGATTTACTTGAACAAACAAACCCCCGGAAATGAAGCCCCAACCCGAAATAGGTCCTCACCCATTCAATGTTTATGAAAATAGCCCCTGGGGAGCTCAAATTAGAGAAATTCGATATCCAAGTAGTAGTCTCAATCGAATGCTAAGTAAATCCGGACCTGTTGATACAATTTACAGGAAGTCCTCACAGCAACATTCCTCCTCGATGAGATCCGAACGTACAAAAACACGATCCGAAGCCGGAATGTTATGGCTGCAAAAGCGGAGACATACCCCCGAGTAATTGTGGACTGGTCAATTAGTCAAACTAAACGCGGACTGAGACCCAATCCCCCGATCCCGGATGTTAGTTTCTGTTGTCCCGAAGAGGAAATAGCTCGGGGCCCCGCTCTCTGGTTATGGGATTATCTAAGGAGATCTTCCGCATCCGGCTTCTTCTTGCCTCTAAGTGGCGGAGTTGACTCCTCCAGTGTTGCTATCATTGTTTATTCCATGTGCTGGATGATCGTCGAGCATGTTCGGAAACGGGAGGACCAGGTTCTGATTGACTTGAGGAAGGTATTAATTCGGATGTTTCGATATTTGGAAAAATAAATACCCCGTTTACATTAACTGTCTTTACTGAAATATGTCCCGTCTAATTAAAATATTAAGGTAAAGTAGATGATAAGTATAGCGTGTATCTCAATAGTGTTGCGAAGATAAACCCGAGTTTTCATGCTTATCAGCACAACTCTAGCGTAATTTCAAGAAATATTGCGAAAAATAGCTCGTTTTTTTATTTTTTACTAGAATATTTAATTATTCAAGTGGGTAAATAATGTGTACCCTGAAATAGCTTACCCCTTCCCAGATATAATTCTCATATTTAGGTGATTCAACTGGTATGCGGAGCAGTCATTCCATCAATTCATTACCATAAATTCATTACCTTATCAATTCATTACTTTTTTCATCACATCACACTTGGAGTGTTTTCTTTATATGGGTTATACTAAACATTGAGACTTAATGAAATTATGGTAATGAATTTATGGTACTGAGAGCTCTTAGAATCCTTTCAACTATAAATCCCTCTGGGACTTATTTCAGTCTAGACGGTATTCAAAAACGGCTACCGGAAATAGATGAATGATGAAAGTATTAAATCATTAAATAATTATCCACGTTTATTAGCTTCTTCGTGACGATTCGTATTTCCCAAAGGACGCCCGTTCCTTATGCAACGGCCTCTTAACAACCTGTTACATGGGAAGCGTCAATTCTTCTGCCGAAACTCGAGCACGAGCCGATTCGCTGGCAGTGGCAATTGGAAGGTACCTCGATTCCTCTGTTAAAGTACCGCATTTCCAATGAAACATGATTACTTCAGCTTATATCTTTTATTCTAAATGAAACGGTAGCAATCACAAGGAAATCAACATATCCGACGTCTGTGACAAGTTTGTCGAGGAAACCTCAAAAGCTTTGGGAACCGATAACCCAACCTTCTCGGGTTCAAGAGGAGAGAACTTGGCCCTTCAAAATGTCCAAGCCAGGAGTCGGATGGTCTACGCGTATTTATTTGCCCAGTTGGCCCCGTGGTCTACGGGAAAGAACGGGTAAAAATTTAGCCCGACTTGTCATTAATTAAAAAAAATTAAGTTTTAAAGCCTAAAATCGTCTCTAGATTTCTTCTGGTGCTTGGAACTTCAAACGTAGACGAAGCTATTCGTGGATACTTTACGAAATACGACTGCTCAGCAGCCGATTTGAATCCGATCGGAGGAATTTCGAAAACGGATTTGAAAAGCTTTATAGTTCATGCTGGGATAAAGTATGTCATTTAATTACGTTAAATGCATAGATCATCTCTCAAAGTTAAAATTCGATTTAATTTGCAAACTCTCAGGTTCAAACTCAACGAGGTGGCGGAGATCGTAGAGGCACCCCCAACCGCCGAATTAAAACCACTCGACTCCAACCAAACGGACGAAGAGGACATGGGGATGACTTACGAGGAATTGTCATTTTATGGAAAACTACGGAAGCCTTTGGCATGTGGTCCATTTTCCATGGTGGCCCGACTCCTCCATTTGTGGAAGGATAAGCACGAACCGTCGGAAATCGCTAGGAAGGTTAAGCATTTCTACGTGTCTTATGCCAGCAATCGGTAAAGAAACTCGTAAATAACTGTAAACCTGCAAGTATTTAACGAAACAAATTTAATGCAAGAGATTTTAAGTTTAATTATGATTATAATTTAGACACAAAATGAGTGTACTAACTCCCTCGTGCCATATGGAGAGTTACGGGCCAGACGATCATCGTTATGATCTCAGGCCTATTTTGTATCCTGTTGATTTTAAGTGGCAATTCCGGAGAATCGATGAAATGGTACATATAAATATAATCGTACCAGCTTAATGTTTGACCCGTTATCTTATAACTGATTGTGTGATTGATTTTTTAGGTTGCAAATGTAACGGAAAGCGAAGTAGATTGACCTGTCAGCGCTGAATTAGTTTTAAAATGTGATCAATGTTTTAGTCATAATCTGATTAATTCATGATTTTATGCGTTCCATAGATTTTTTGTTAAAGATAATTAAGCACAAGAATGAATAAAATCACATGTACATTTCATTCTGAGAAGACTTGCAGTCTCAGAAATATTTATTGTCAGTGTGTACCAGTACATATAACAGCCATAGCTCTAAGCAGTTATCTTGCCGTGTAGTCGTGATTTTAGAAGCCAAGAAGAAGTTAGGTTAGGGTAATATTATACCTGTATTATTTGTTGCGTTCTATATCTGAGATGCGCCCACTTGCATTCTAAAGGTTTTCAGAATCTCAACCCCATTAGATTTCTGTATAATTAATTATTGATATATAACTATATTTAATTACAATTATTTATATGGTTGTTAGATCTTCGGTATAAACGTTCTTAAAAACTGAAAGCTCTTACAAATATGTTGATTTTCTCGTAATCGTTTAAGGGGCTTTAGTATAGTTTAGAATCACATTTAACGGTTAGGCCCGAAATGGACTTGATTAGAATTATTATGCATTCAGTAGACTCGTTCACGATAGGTGGGCAGTGAATCCGTCACATTTACAGACTACAAAGATTGAAATTATATTCATAAACATTGCAAATGTGTTACCCGAATCAAATATACATTGTAAATTACAACAACCATAGTCATAGTCATAGATGCCACAATAAAATTAAAATCATTCTTCGTTTCTATTACAATATTACAAATGACATAAATTGGCACAAGATCTGCAAATGAGCAGTTGTTATCATATAAGTTTCACATTATGTTTTAAAAATTAGTTAGCTGCATTAGTTACTTTTAATATTGATAGTTTACATATGGCGGAAGTAAATAAAAATAAACACTGCATTGCAAAGACGTTATAATCCCACATTCACATGCATACCATAAATCTAAACTCTATTTGTCCGTAATTAACTTGGTAATTACGGATTATCTAATTACTAATTATACGATATTATAAAATTAATAACTTAATAGACTTTTAAAACACAACTCGCAATTACAGCATCCCATACAAAAATTTGGTTTAGTGTTGTACATTATAAACTAGCTAGTTA
Source organism: Desoria tigrina (assembly GCA_906901685.1). Lineage (NCBI taxonomy): Eukaryota > Metazoa > Arthropoda > Collembola > Entomobryomorpha > Isotomidae > Desoria > Desoria tigrina. Next base: position 2,469,103 of record CAJQTU010000003.1, on the reverse strand, counting down.
CATGATATTGATTGACAGTTTCAAATATAATATTTTGTCGACGAAGGAGCTTAAATACATTGAAAAAGAAATCAATGCATTTCAGGACCTTTGTCTAGGTTTTTTTTTAATATAATATGGCTTTTTAGGCTACATTCCATAGATAACCAATACATTTTTTGATTATCGATCCTCGTTAATATCAATTTATTTACAGGATGAGATTCGGCCAACGTCACGAAGGCTGACTGAGATCTTCCTTCAGCCATTGAGGAATGGGTTGATCAAGTCGCTTCAAAAGTTTTACCAGAGCACTATTGTGAGACTTGTAGTATGCCTGCAATAATGAAATTGTAACAAGGTTAGTCTTTCATAATCACGTTTCTGTGGTACGGTAAAATTAATTGGCCTACCAGGAGATATTTGGCAGACTGAGAATCCATGGGGGGATAATGCCTTCCTTTGCTTCGACCTAAGCATTTGTTTCGATTTTGACTGATTACTTGGCAGTAAAACCCTTTGGTCCTGTCGTACCTGAGAAAATATAATAAGGAACATAATTAGACCAGCCCGTTGTTAGATTCCATGAACCGTTCGTCAAACTTCAGACAGATGTATGTATCTAATCCATACCTTAACCTCGTTGTGTAATCAAAGACAGGTTCAATTTGGAGGAATTGTTGGAGTCGGTACATGACGGCAACAGGGTCATTTCTCAGTTCCTCTCCATCCAAAATGAGCAACTGCTGAGGAGTATAATAGCTTAACCACCTTTCCAAGTGCTGTGCATACCTCCCTGGGTTCACGCACCTGTAATGTGAACACAAAATTAAGCCGGATGTGTCAGTCAGTGGGTGAATTAATTTCCACAACTGCATTCATTAAGGAATTCATACCGATTCCGCAATTCTCTCAGATTTTTTGGGGAAGTGGTGGTGGCACTAAGAACTTCGTAAAACGTATAGTTCAGAGCAACGGAATCATTATGAGCACGCATGTGTTGATACCAACTGTGGGCCCTTTTCGCAGGTGAAATTAAAATTGTAACCTAGAAGATTCAAATGTCATGTCAGAACAGTTGGTTTTAATAACGCATCGGCAAGAACCGTAAATAAGTAAGCACATACTAGCTTAGCACGTGGAAGTAGAGCATGGGCTCGTCGAGGCACCAGCTCATTATCAAAATATGTGGCACTTTTCTCAAATAATATGGGTTTCTTGACAGAATCTATCACGTTATTGCTTGTTGAGTTTGCACCATTAGTCCCGTTTTCCGGTTGGAAGAACCGCATATACCTAGACAAACGGCAAAATAACAATCCGTCATTAAAAATTATTTACCACACGACTCAATAACCTGAGACACTTACCAATCAAGCCCACGGTAATAATTCTTCCCATTTAAAAACTGGACTTCTTCAAAAGTGTCCGGACTAGGTCGGTTACTGCTAACAGTGGGATGCATCGTTAGGAATGTATAGAGAGCAGTCGTACCCGTCTTTTGAGGGCCGATTACCAGAAATTGAGGAAGACTTTCACAGGTTTTATTCGTTGACCAAATTTTCTTATGGCGTGGATCATCACAAGGATTCTGAAAAGTTTATATAGATTTTTGTCATGATACCTTGTTTCAAACACAATAATTTTAGAATTAGGATTCTTACCCCCCAAATAGGATCCATTTCATCTGAATGCATTTTAAAATACTTCTCTGCGAGTAGTAAGGGCGGCAGCGTTATCAATTGCAGGTTCGTCCAGCACTGAATATATTTTACCACCGACTCGAATGTGTACAAGCCGAGCCGATCGTTTCCATAATTTGACATGTGAGTCATGAACACATTAATCTGCAAAAACATAAGCAAACACGTCAGATTATTAAAAAATCTTCATCTTAACCTCGGATCATTTAACGAACTTTAACTCTGAGAAATGCAGCATATTTTTCCAAGAAACTGTACCAGTTCTCAAAATATCCCATTCCAAGTTCTAGCATTGGATTTGATCAAATCAATACATATGAAACCCCTTTCCGGGAATTGGATCCCATTGAAGGACTATTTCCTTGATCCTAGCCATTCCACCAATTTTTTTTCTCAGTAAAGTAACTTAGCTTTTCATTTTTTGGCATCTGATTTCTCCAAAGACAGAAAGTGCCATGGTCATGAGGGGATCGGCAAATGGAAATTGTCTCATTTCACATTATGCATGTACGTTATTATTATGGAGGGCGGCCTGAAGAGACTGGCAAGATCGAATATAGTACTAGGTCCTTATTCAAGTCTACACAGCTTACTTGTTCCTAGCTACCACTTTCATCCGCTTCATTTAAAATAGATAGGGAGGACAGAGGAACAATGGGAATTGTAACGATGAGGAGATGGAATTGTTGGAACATGTAACCGACGAAGTGAAGGGAGATAATACAATAAAATATTACGGGATGAAAGTTACTACGACGTGAATAAGATGAGCTATGCGGTTGCCAAGAAAGGACCATTCTACTCGATTCATTCATGGGCAACGATAATCTTGGTGTCGCGTATCTGTATATCCAAGTAGTTGTACTACCGTAATTATTTAAATAGACTCCCACCCCCAAATAAAAACAGGCACAGTTCCTGTATGGAGGGTTTGACAAAAAAACACAGAAATACTACCCTACCCCACCAAAGACACTGGATTGATTGAAATTTGAATAAAAATGTCATTGGTCATTGCATGCAAAATATTAAAAGGAATCTACGGTAATGCTTTAGAATTTTAGGAAAATGCTAAAGAATTTGGTAAAAATAATATAATGCTTGGTCAAAATGCACTACATTAAAGACAATAAACACACTCATTTACAGGCTTTGATAAATTTTAACTACATGGGGCCTATTTAGAGAATTGCGGTTAAATAGACATGTCGAGACTATACCAGCTTTTTGTACTTTAAAAATCGTCGTCGGACTTTTTGTTCATTTTTCTGGGTTGTTGGTTTGTGGGACTGTTTACTCCTTATTTGGAATTCGGAAACTACATTTGCATTTCAGAGTTTAGAGACAAGTCGGAAAAAAAACTTTCCCAACTGAAACCATGAAATGAAATGACCACTGACGCGGTGTAAAGTTACAACCTCGAATTCATTTCATACTCCTACCTAACTTACCGTATTATAGACGATACTCTGAAAAAGTTCTCCGCCCCAGATACTCTCATCTAATTTTGATTGCCCTCCTGGATAACGATCGATGAAAATCGTGTGAGTGAACAGGCCACAAGTTTGTCGAGGCAGGACCTATAGAATCCAGAAGAAAAATCGTCAGTAAACCCAACTGCATATATAATCTACTAAACCATTATCAATCGATATTTCAAACAGGGACTCATCATAAAATTTAATTTACAAGATTAGGAGTTGTCATCACCGTATAAAATACCATTCAAGGCATAGTCAGCCTCCTATAACAAACTAGAATCTCAAGGACCGTCCAAGAGCACATTTTTAAACTTTCGCATTATTAGAGTGCGGTTTGAAATTACTTTTACTTCGGTGGTAGCCTAATATTATCTGCCTTAATACCAACATCAATGGAACTTTGGATCCGAGCCCAAAATTGATTTCAACTGCAAAGGGCTCTGAAGTTTGCAATAGAAGTAACCGAAACGTGGAAACGGGAAGCAGAACGGTTAGCCTAAGCCCTATATACCGTAGTAGTCATCAGATTCGAACAGCAACCGATAGCCTAACTCATTGTCAGAACCCAGCCACAAAAGCCAGACCACATTCAATTTATCCAGCGTTCTTGTTTTTCCATGTAACCAAACCATTACGGCCAAAATACACAGCTCCCAGTGTGAATCAACACACTACTTCTGACGGAGTGAGGCTCAAAAGTACCCGTATCCCATCCCCCGCCCGGTCTCCCATAGCTCAGAGCAGTGCAGAGGTCATTCACAATCTCATCTCATACATTTTGCATGAGAAGAACGGGAAGAACATTCTACTTCTGCTTTAGACAACGTACTTTGTTTGATTTTACTTTACAGAAAATCGGAGTGAGAGTGAAACATTTCTGTCGTCGTTACAAAACTCAACTCTCTCTTTCTCTCTCTGAAACCGGAAAAACCTTGTACAATTTGGGAGTGAAAGTAAGGGCTGGAATGAGATAATTACCATAATTCCCCTGTGAATAAAGCCCCTTCTAAGTCGAGCGGGTCTGAGATGTGGATATTCTTCTGTACTGGTCACCTTGATGTTCCAGACCTTCTTCCAAGCGTCGTAGAGGAGCTCGTGGACCGGGTACACACCTGAATGATGTGGTGACACAGAGTAACCCGAATCCGTCGGTATCCCGTGTTCCTTTTTACGGTAAACGAAAACAGCTTTTAAAACCTCGGTCTTTAAGTAATCCACAACTAGAATATATAAAAGGGAGATAAAAACGCTAGATTCCTAACCTTTGCGAAGTCTTTATTCTTTATCATATCCAACATTAGCTGAGTAGTATTGGAATATAAATGAGGCTGGATATGATTCCACATGTGACCAAACCACATGAATTTATCACTGTTCGCTGGAAACACAAATCAAAAAATTAAGTCTCCTCTGTCATTCTCAGATGCTACAAAGTAAATTCTAATGTTGGTCTCTACCCAGAAGCAAGTCGTCTCCAGCATTTTCTTCCTCGTCTCCCGAATGAAAGTATTTCCCTGAAAATCCGAGATTGAACTTAAAGCCTGGAACAAGTCTCCGTAACTTGTTTTGAGTATCTAGAATTGCCTGCAAAGAAACGTAGTCAAAAGCTCATTTATACACGCTCTTACTCCTCTCTCACAATAAAAGCACACGTTTAGCATTGCATTCTAAGAATTCCTTACATCGACATCACTGTTTCTCAGTCTCGTCCCCTTCTCTCCAACGAAGATGTCATCAATATCAATTAAAATGTATCGCTTGAGACTGACGCTCAGCCGCCCACGACTCAGGTACGATACCGCGTCCACAAACAGAAGCCGATGGAGCCAGAACTTTAACCCTGCACCAAATAACACCCTCCGGATCCCGTCTGCATCTCCCTTGTCCTGAAAAACACAATGTCCATAGCATTTAAATTTTAAATAAAATCCATTTCCAACGAGTAATTCAATACCATCGGAACCATCGAATAGCATACATAACCCATCCCTGTTAAATACCTAACAAGTTCCATCATTCCAAATTCAGGCCAGTCCAATATTACGACATCAGTTCGGCATGACTGACTTTCCCTGACTTTCCCCAACTGGGAAACGTCCGTCTTAAATGAAAGGTAACCGATATGAAGTGTCCAGTTTCACCCTATATATTCTTTGATCCCCGAATCCCCTCAAACTCCTGACTCCATATCCTAACTCAGGTTCGGTCTGAGTTTTGACCTACAGTTGACCATGTCGGTCCACCAGGGAACCATTCCCCTCACAAGTCCGAAAAACCAATTTGAACTTCAATTTATGGACTCCCTATATTCTCTCGAGAAGAAATACTCCTGGGTTTTTTTCCAAACCGACACCAGAGATAATATTATACGACAGTCTCAGGGGCGTATTGTGCCCGAGTAAGATAAACGGGTTCCATGCAATTCCCCGAAATTACCTCGTATTTCATTTAGCATTAAGCTTGAATTATTCAGCTAACCTATGCATTCCATCTCAGTTTTATAAATCTTCTCCCTTATCTTCCAGAGAGCCTTGTTGTTTTTACAAGCTGTGATACTGATATGGAAACAAAGTCCAAGACTGTCGGGACCCCCACTACCACCACCACCCTCCCATTTCCTTCTGATACGAATTTCCCTGGAATTGCCTCCGGTCAAGAGCGAGAAATTTATGCCCGGTTCAAGTACCGAAATTGCAAATTGATTTATCTTATAGGTCAATAAATTCATAGTCGATTGAATCTAATCTCTGATGCCTTTGAGCCCTGTAGGATTTATCTCTAGTGAAAGTATAACTATCCGGAAGAAGAATGGACCTACGGCCCTGTCCAAAACCAACATTCATTTTTCATTTCGACCCTGACTACTTTGAATGTTTGGACATTTGGAGACTTTGAGAGTCAGAAAATGAGGAGAAAAATAAAATATGATGGAAGGTTTCGGCCACTATTCCCACGCAACCGTCCAATTGATCTCTCGAGTCCGACAGGGCGGATAAGCTACTTTTTCAATTTCCATTTTAGCACAATAGGGACAGTTTCTCATGTTTTTTTTACCTGGATCACGGTGACAAGTGGCATATTTGACGTTGATGGAGGTGAATGAAGATATTCGGCTTCATATTCATGGTAATGGGTGGCCATCGAGACGGGCTCGTAGGACGTGTGGTTGGGGTAGAAGACCGTCCAAAGATCATTGGGATCGTTGGGCAGGAGACCGCGTACGATGTCCCCTCCTCGGGTGAGTCGGAGCACTTCAGACTTCGGATTCAGATACGCGTCCTGCAAAGTACCGAATAATTAATCATAATTAAATATCGACGTCCCCGGAGGTCCCACAATTACGGACGCTATTCATGATTCGGATCTGTCATCATTTCCAATTCAGTTTATGACCAGGACACCGGGAGTGAGCTTTTAGTATGGCTTTTGTTCAAGTTGTAGTTATTACTGTGGGGTTTCACCGTACCGTATTTACTAAAATAAGTCCCGCGGGGGTTATTTAGGGGCCTATTCCGGGGAGAGTTACAATTTTAGTACCATAGTTAGCAGTCAAATAGGAGAGAAGTTGTTTTATTTTGGTGTGGGGACTTATTTCGGGGACGCGTATTTCATCAGTTCACAAATCGACCAAATAACACTATATTTACTGATCCTAAAACATGGAAATTCGAAACCATCTTTAACATCAAAACAAAAATCCCAACCCAACATCCAGAAATCCCTTACCAAACCCCGCCTCAAATTCCTGTTGGCAACCCGATCCCAAACTTCTTTATTTCCGTCGACGTCAATCCCTCCCCATATCTGGCTATCGTTAAAAAGCAAACGACTCCTTATTTTGCAAAATCATATAAAATTCATGACTTCCTTCAAATAACTTTAGCCCAACAATAGGGAAAGTTTTCGGAATTAGAACTCAACTCTGCATGTTTTTCTTTTTAGATTTTGGGAAAGGAAATATTATAACGATCCCTTTTGAGTACAAAATGACCTCTGGGCTTGTGTTCTTTCCGACTTTCACTTACAACCATCCAACTACTCCTCCATCCTACATCCTACACAATCCCACCCGATACTTCATAAATATTCTATTTTCCGAGAAAATATATAAAAAGCATCTCGTCATATTCTGTATCCCAGCAGAACCTCAAAAATCCAGACAACTTTCCAGTCTCATGCCAACTAATCTCAAGTTTAGCAAATCATACGAGAGAGAAACCATATCGGGCACGTTTGAAGTTGGACAGCCGTCGCGTTTCCAGTTTCCACTCAACTGGACCTCAAACTTCGACATATCAGCACATCTTGGCAGAGACTTGTATTTACTAAAAAAAATCTAAAAAAAATTCATAAATCCAACTATGAATATGATTAAGTCCATACGACTTTCCCCATCTGCATTCCCTCAAAAAGCAACAACTACTCCGTAAATCCCTAGCCTTGTCGATAGCACATCTCCTAAATCTATTACCTCCGTCATTGCATGGTCGCGTGCTCCAAAATTGCATTTCCGGTAGGATCAATCACGGGATTTGCCTTGCCCCACCTGCCTCACTAACCCTGACGGAGACATGATACTGTAAATGATTCCCACACACTTCATCCATTTTATTACCATGTACGTCCATTCCTCTGCATTTATCCGCCCGACAACCCGTCCAAAGGACGGATTTAAGGAGCCGATGAAAAATCCCCTACCACGACAGTTCCAGACGATGATGTACAATTTTTATAAACCCTTCCGACGTACACAGCTCGGACCTCCGAATTCCCAGTTTTTATTCCAAGTTAAGAAGCTATATATAACATATCCGCATAATGCCACCCAAACTCCAAAGGCAGGTGGAGTAGGATCTCTCTGGAACCTGTATAAACAGGAGAGGCAGGATTTTAAATCCCTGGTCATTCGTAACCGGAATACTAAACCATCCCTTGTTCTATTCTGTCGTAAATCTCCATTTTATTGGATTTTCTCTCCCCAATCTACTCTTCTCCAGAGAAGTGAAAGTAAACCCCTCCGACTTCTCAAAAACTATCCAACCGATTTTTCAAAAAATTAACTTGTCTTATTTGTTAGGACCTAATTTTAAATCCGTCTCCGCTCCTTATCTCTCTCCCAAACAACCAAGAAGAAAGCTAACTTTCTCTTATCCCCGACTTCGGACTGACAGAGTACAACTGTCCTATTTGCTCCCGTAATAAGTGTCCCTTACAGGATAAATCCGGCTCTGACATACGCTCTCCTTCTCTCCATCCTAATTTTTCGGCACAATCGACAAAAAATCACCGTCATTAAGCTTGGAAATGCAACCGCAATACAGATCTCTACAATCCTTCATCATACTTTTTCCTTTTGAGAAATCAGGGAATCCAACGGGGAAAAAGCGGACGGACCGATTCCGGCCCGAAAAAACATCTATATATAATACTGCATTCATTAAATAGGAACAAACAAAGGTGGACGGAGGAGATGGATGGATGAGTCTTGAATCCCAAGGGGATCAAACCCGGCTAACGAGAAAAGTGCTGAACCGAAGTTGGTAGGACCTAACTTCAGGTTGGACCATGAAATCGGCATACTGGCATAGATATTGACTCCACAGAGTTAGACGAGGAATGGACCCTCTCCTCTATCGATCCCTGATAATCGAAAAACGAGGCTTATGTATAGAGACCTGCCCAGGAATCTTTGATTCTCGGAAATGTAACGAGAATCACACCTATACTAATACTGGCCCAACTTGAGTCCTGGTCCTGGTCCAAAAACCCGTAACAAACAGAGGTAGAGTCTCGAAGCCTCGTACCATGTAACCTCTTGAGACTTGTGAGGTGAAAAAGAACCGAGTCTCGGACCCCAATCTCCAGAGCAGAAGTACGGGAAATCTGACTCTGTATTTAGAAGACGGTAAAATTGCAATAATAATTCATCCGACGGATACTTATAATAATACAGCCACTTGACTCTAACCCACCGATTTAAACCCGGCTCAAATACTCTGGTCTAAGGATTCGGGGCTCGGTTTTGGCAAAGTCCGAATTCGGCGAATTTTTACAGTTGTAGAAATTAGACCCGATTCCAGGATTTGTAAACTTTAAAAAAACTTCAAATCTCCAAACCATAGATCTGATTTTTAATAAGAATTCAAACCTCTAAAAATTACCCCGTTTTCGGCTAAAAATTTGTAAAATTTCATCCCCGATTCGCCAAAACGGTACTTTGCCAAATCGACCATTCACCCAGCTCGGTCCTTCAGTGTTTCCAGTCCTAGTCCTAAACTAACAGCCTCAATGGCCTAACCCTCATCCAAAACCCCTCCTGATTCTTCCTGCTGGAGTGTGGAAACTGCAGAGCCGGTAAAAAAATATAGCAATAGCAGTGCACAATAATGTACACTGAGGGAAAATATCGGAACATAAAAGCGGGTTCCGTTTAATATAATCACCCTTTAAATTACTTTCCTACCTCTTAGCACGTCTCTCTTCACTTCTTCAGCCTCACTTTCCCTCAGTCTCTTCAACTCAAAACGGCCTTTCTCCCCGAGACTAAAAAACTAAAAACCCAACCTGCCCAACCGAAATCCGGACAAAATCCACTCTCTACCGAATTAGAGCTTAAGCGGAATATCAGAGAGAGGAAATAGTTTCAACGTCTTCTTATACCGATTCAGTTACAACACACTCTCTCTCTCTCTCTCTTACAGACACTTTCTCTACCTAAACTTATTGTTGGAAACAAAAACAAAGAATCTGAGAGAAAGTCACAAAATTAAAGCAATCCGTTTCCACCACACCTGAGCCTCACACGGACTTACCAGATGCTTCACCACTGATTTTTTCTGCTCCTTTGCACTCTCACCTCAACGTTTTAAAGGTGTTACAGGTCACCTTACCGGAACATCGTGAGTCCCTAAATAAGTCCCCACCCTGTATGGGGAATTATTGCGTAAATAGTGATGGTTATAGATGCTTTTGACGTTAAATTGTGGGGATTTAATCCGGGAGCGGTTACAGTATCCATACAAGCACCTAAATAAGTCCCCACCTATAGTTCCGTCATGGGGACTTAATCCGGGAGTTATTGGTCTTCAAAGTACATAAACCTGGCAATAGATCCTGGGATAACAGCAAATCAAGGATAGTTCCTCCATAAAATTGATGGGGACTTAATCCGGGGGTTATTGCTCCAAGTATATTTAATTTACCGTATCAGCAGTACAAACTACAAACTGATTTTTGATTTGTCCACGAGCTACACCAATATTATCCAAGGAAATTGCCAGTCAAGGCAGTCAGTAATATCATAGCTAATTTAATTTCCGGAACTCCAACTCAAAATTGAATGGGTAACTGCAGAAGATAGCCAGTCGTTAGATTATGTCGATAAGCATGCAAGGATCATTATACCCCTCCTTCTAACCTAAGTATAGTAGTTTAAGTAATTGAAAAATAACTACAAAAAACCTTCCCAACGGGAAAGCACTCATATAATATTTGTAGACTCTGATTCCAATTCCAACCCGGCTCATCTCGTTCCAAATTGAATAACAAAGGCTGGATATATCCTAATCCAAACCATCTTGTTTTTTTTTGTATTTGCAATCCGATTAAAAGCCCAACCTGCTAAATCAATAACTACCGACTCTCATCCTACAATGCTAAAAAATAACTAAAATCGACCCTTTTTAACGTTTTAAGATTCGAGGAATCTAGATTTCGGCTCTCTCTTATATACGTTCCGATTTTTATATCATTTTATTCCGCATCGGGTTTGTTGCACTCTATCAACCGCAATGTATATATGTGCACTTTCTGGCAGACTTTCCATGTCCTCATCATATTAAAGAATGTGCTTTCTCCCGGCTCCTGTACATAGTGAGTTATTTTTATAGTCTCCCCGGAACTCTAGAGGTGTAAAAATCAATAAAAAAGCGTAGGTTGGACTAGGATCCTTTCATCCTTGATAATATTCCTTGAGTTTCAGAAGAATCGAATCAAACTCAACTCAAGTATTTCATGTACCTGGTTCAAGGCTCAGTGTCAGTGTGCAAAAACCACCACCACCGCCAATACTAGATCTTATGTGCAGTTTTTTCATTAAAATAAGACCATTTTTCAATTCCGATAAATAATGTGCAATTTCTTGCAAAATTTATTATTCTTAGATTTTTAATCTACATTGATACCCCCGAAGCCTACACGTTTTCGACATAAACCCCGAAAATCGGATAAAATTCAGTCTTTTGTTTGTTTTAACGATTAAATATGCTTTATTTGTTTTTAAGTAGATCAATACGGTATGAAATTTAATGCTCAAAACGCAGCGATAACTGAATCCATATTTTAAGATAGGGAACGCTTCGTATCTCAGTATTAGAGCATAAAAATTGCTAAAATCACCAAGATTTTAGAGTTTCTTAAATTCGACAGAAATATAGAAATATCCTTGCTTTTGAGCTTTTGACATAAAGAAACTAATAACCCCTTCCCAGTCAAAATAACTACGATAAGCAAACTCATTTCCCCTCCCAGCTTACAACAAATCGTTGGAATTTACAACTAAGGAATAATTGTCTAGATAAAATGTAAGGAAATTATAAATAATTACAGACTCTACTAAGCACCTATTACACGAGCAAAGTTCCAGGATAATCTATTCCCAATCCCTTTCAAATTCATATTTTTTTTTCTACAAAAGCCAATAACTATAAACTATGCCACACATAGCCATTATGGATATCCATTTAATCTAATCTAATTATTCCACGTAAGACGTAAAAAGCTAGTCTTACGAAACACGTTCGAACAGTAAATAATTCCTCCATTCATCAAATAAATTTCGATTTCCCATAAAAAATACCACCGCATTTTATTAAGCTGAATTTTAGCCTCGAAATCAGATTGGAAGTTTGGCAGCCAGTGTTTAAGGAACTAATTTCCTCACACCAAACCAACCCGTCTGCAATATTTTAATTTTTAACCCCAACCGAACGAACTTCCAGTCAGTCTGGAGTCCAAACTTAAAATTTCAAATTACACAATCTGCCCTCTGCATCTACCTACGTTCTTCAACCTCATTTCTTTAGCCAACAACGGTATTTCTCCACCACCAAAGCTATTATTACGAGATAGCAATCTCAAAAGAGCCTAATCATCATCCAACAGCACCTGCTAATTTCCATCCCTATATTTAAAATATTTATCCTATCCAACCTTGCATATTTCTAATTTGAATGTCCTCGTGTTCTCTATCAAATCCGCAATTTATCCAGGCCACTTCTCTTGGAAAAAATAAAAAATTTCCACATCGTCCTTCGATCAGAGTTGGGAAATGCTCGCGTTTGGCCAAATCTAAATCAAGTCTACAATAAAGTACGCAATAGATCCACATGGATGGGCTTTTTTTAAATAAAGAAAAAATATGGGAATTTAAATAAAAATCGGACTACAATTACTTATAATTAGAAGGGAGCTATGTATTTCGGGGGAAATCAATTTCATGTTTTACAGCATTAAATATATATTCGACTTGCTATGGGTTATGGAAAATACGTCTTAAACTCTGACTAGCCATTAGCAGAATTTCTAAGCCTCCAATTTTAGCCTCAGTCAGAGAGAAGTGAGCCTAGTTTTTCATGAACTATGAACATTATTGCCTAATTCCAGATGCCCTGAGCATTTAAAGTAAAAATTGCCCAACTTTTTCCAATACACAGTTGGACCCGAAGTTCTAAAGCAGAAGCCAACCTTTCTCCTGATGAAGAAACAAAAACTGAACTGAGCTGCGGCAGTGGTGGTGTTGATGGTACAGTTTAATTTAAACTGAACAAGACTTCCTGGGCGGCACCAACGAAACGTTGGGCAGGGGCCCCGCACTATTAAACAGGGTGAAAGCTAGGAAGCTATGCAACTTTTAAATACTCAATGCCTTAGCCTTGACCAGCAAAACCAGAAAACCCGAGTTTTACCCCGTTTTAAGGGGTTATTTAAAGTGGTTTTTGATGATTTGAAGTCACTGCAAAATTTCCGACACAATAGTACACAATTTTTCTTATTAAAAAAAAATTACTCTTCCATATATTAAGTCATTATAGTAGTAGTATTCCACCAACAGGAAATCGTATCTCGAAACCAGTTGTTTCTTTTCCCCATCCAACTTCAACTTTCTCCCGTTCTTATTATAAATGCATTACACATATGTGCCCTCAACTTTAAACTACTAAACTCGACCAGAACCTCCCATATCGAATCATATATGATTGCAAGACACCGAAATGCCTCAATATTATACACTAACCTAACCCGCTCTTACCAGCAAATAATAACACAATGTAATAGTTAAGAAAGAAGAGTAGACATGCAGATCCAGCGGGTTTGGTTAAGACTTTTCCGGTTTTCCTAAACTACAATCTATAAAACCAGGCTCTCTCCTCTAGATTTCGGATTTAGGCATAGATTCTAATTTCCAACCAAACTTTGCCCAGGAGGATTCATTCCGAGGTTAGAACTTACTCTCTCAAGCCTTGGATTAATTAAATACTGTTTCCTAAATGCGACAGCTGCCATTACTTAAAGAACCCAACTCATTGGAGAGGACATGCAAAATTATCTTGGAAGGAACAACACTATAATATATAAGGGTTACAAATATAATTAGAATTAAATGCAGCTAGATACGGCTTCTTTCCTACCATACCAGCCGTACTTTGATCAACCCCACCCGAAAAAACACAAAACAAGGGGTGGGTGGTTCTCCTGTAGAGGATAATAATATTATTTCACTCGAGGCATGTATAGCCCTACTCATCTGCGTCACACGTAATTAAAACATCAAGAAAAATTACGGCTGTCCCAGAGTCTTAGAGCGGAAAAGGTAGTTATACCCCGGATATGTTACTGTCAACCTGAATAATTTGTTAGTTTTGGGAATCTCCAGCCAATGTGCAAAATGACACGACTCGTAATTTGATATTCGAGAAGTCAGACGGGCCCAAAAACTCGGTCGCTTCAACATAACGGCCTCTTCGACATAACGCTTAGGTTAGGGTCAAGCGTCGCTTTCCAATCAATTTAGTCCGACTGACACAGATCGACATGTAGAGATAGTGAGTGAGTCATTACGGGATCGATAGTTGTCAATTGTCACTGTCTAAATCAACTATAGATTGAAATTGACACGAGATCGATGCGCCCCACATGTTATCCTACCGACTTAACCACGCTTTATGCAAACATGCCCACAATCCGTCCGTCCGTCCTATCTCCATTAACTTTCAAATCGAATTTTTTCAACTCTTGTATCGAGCTCTAAGACTCGATCCAATCAGACTGCAACACACCAAAATAAGTACAAGTTTCGGCGGCTTTGGCAGCGTTAAGTCAAAACTCCGCCTCCGCTTCAAGCCGTGAAAGTTGTGCCTAAACCCTATAATGGGGATAATACATCACTTATCCCGACTCACCCGGTCCGCTCTAATAATTCATAAACTCTCCCGTCGTAACTCGTAGCAGTTCTAGGGACAGTAAAAGTTCGCAAAACTCACCTTAACTTTCACATTCGTGTCGATGAAGAGGGAAGTGTTCCTGAGCTGAGCCCCCACAAAGGTCTCGTCCCGTGACGGCATGAACCCCACAATTCCCACGTTATATTCTCGGCAGTACTTGTCCAGTAACTCCTTGTTCCACTTGTCCATGTAAAGGTACTTGGTGTAATTCTCGAAAACTATCGCACCGAACCGCCCCTTCTCCCCATTCGTCATTATTGGCAGAGACTTCCCCGACACTTCAATTTTGTACCTGTAAACGGACAAGAAAAAATAAGACAGTTTCTCAAACTTCGGTTCAATCCAAGAACCCAATTAATTCCACCTTTTTCTCTTTCTTCTCCGGCCCTGTGGGCTTTCGAAAACCGATTTATGTCAATCAAGCCCTAAACGTTGTTTCGTAACAGCTGCAGCTATATAAGCTGTGGTCTACTTTCTCCGACCGTTCTAGACGATTTTGACATCGGAGAGTGTCCAAAAAACCCAAACTTTAGACATGGGTTTTTCCTAAAGAAAATGTCTAGTTGTAGCCTTTGAATCATTTACAGCAAATAGACCAATTGTAAAAACTCGAAATGCTACGAACTACCAACCAAGCAATTAATCCGCCTATTGATTTGCCACTGCAATGTAATGTAGTCCAAATGCATCAATTTAGCTCTAACTGTACTGCAAGTTGCAAAAGCCAGTTGGATCGCAACACATTAAATAACATATAAATCTCCTACGCAATCTTCTTCCTTTGTCCTAAGGATTAGAGATAGAGTCATAACATTTCGAATTTGTTTCCAACCCCGTTGTTTGGGCATGATAAAAGTACAAACAGTTCCCCTGTACAAAAATAACAGAAAAATACGAAAATTCCATCCGTCCAAAACAAAATTTATGCAAATCCTTCTTATCCACCCGTCTTTAAGGATTAGTATAGGAAAATCGATTCGCAATATCCCAGACTCCTCCATCTCGAACTCGTAGACTACACAACAAGCATACAAGCTGGACATTCTTTTACTTAGTCGACGGATTTTTCGTACTATTCTGCCCCTGCCGTGCGATCAAAATAACTCCCCATGGGGGGGGGGTTATATTTTTTACAGGGTAAACTTTCAACCGAGATAAATCGGTATCGAAATCGAAGTACCGATCTTCTAATAATAAGATTTTTCTATCCGCCTGCTTATAGTTTTACTCTGTTTAGAATCGACTGCCTTTCACTACTCTTTCCAGACTTTCCAACCCACGACAGGGAATTGTACGGGGGGGGGGGCTTATTTCTAGTTTTACGGTAAGGTTCTAATTTTTTACTTCCCAAACCTCGCATTGGATAATCATGACATAATTTCCCCTCCAATTCAAAACTCCGTTTGGGTGGACGTGGGGGGTGGAGGCAAAGGTTCAACAAAAGAAATATTGTGAAAGCAGGAGGGCTCTTGCCTCAAAAAGAAGAGTAGTCAGTTTGGATAAGCTGGTATTAAATATTCAGTCCCATTAATGCTTTTGATGTGAACATCTCAATCTCAAGAGATCCTTGAGGGGATCCTCTCCGCTCTTTCTTTAGAGACGTTCTACGTTCTACGTTTCTTTATACACCCCTAACTTTCCCTCTCTTACCAACTCCTCCTGAATAGAAAACAAACTTAAGATATATCTTACTTTTACTTTTACCAGCAAAAACCTAGTCTAAATCCTCCTTTTTACTCTCTTTTTGTACGTTGTAACATTGTAACTAACTATATATCTTTTATATTTTAATTATTGTGTTCACTCCTTCCTGAAATACATTAAATATTACAGTCAACACTATAGTACAATCCTGCTGCAGATTATACACTTTCTCACTGTCGGTATGAAAGGAATCTATTCGTAAAAGATGTGATGGAATTTGTCAATTTTGTTCGTGGGAAAACAAGGCCAAATAAGAAAATTTGTTAAAATTCTGCATGTTTTGTAACTATTTTCTTACTGTACTTTGCTTATCGATAAATATACAAGTTAAACGCTAATTTAAACTCTTTCTGACAAGAAACAAAAAGAAAGATTCGTTTTAGTAGATCCCTGACAAAAACAACAATATTATTACAGTTGTCAATGTCAGGATGTGACATTCATTTCGGCATTCATAAAATTCTTTTTTTTTCGGCAGTTTCTAACGGAGTTTGACATCAAATACCCGTCAATCAATACAAATTAGACATCCCCATATTTTTATGCTAAGACTACCTGCAATTTTTTTAAGCTTAAAAAACAACATTTATTACAATTCGAACCTTCGTATTTTATCATATTTTGTAATCGATTACAGACCTCATCTCACGAAAATCTTCAAAAACCACAAACTCTACAAACTCTCAATCTCAACGCCAAAAAAAATCCGTCAAACTATTCCATATCATCGTCATCCAACCATTCAACAAGATCCTCTCCTCAGCCTCTTAAGAGCCCATCTCCAAAGTCTGAATAAACGGGAACATGCGAAACTGTTAAGTCTCCGGGATAAAAGTATACAAAAGAGTTTAAAGACCCTCCTCTATCCCTCAACAGCCCATTAGTGCAAACTGCAAATCCTCCTCCACCATTAAGATTACAATTTAATGAAATCCTTATCTCCTCATATAAATACACGCTTCAAAAGGAGACACTCCTGATATAACATTCCCAATCCTCCCTCCCCCATTAGGATACTACTAGCTCATCTAACAGAATTCGGCTCTAAAACTCTAAATAAAAAATTAAATCACCAAACCCATTAGCCAACTGTGTAGGAGCAAAAAAAATCCGGATTTTATTTAAGCTCTATTAAATTAACCCTAAGTAGTTAGAGCTAACAGATACTTCCACAGCCTAAAAAAAACATGAACAAATGTTTAGCACTCTCGTCGATTCATAACATAACCCAACCTTACCAATACGGGTATTAATTCTTATCGCTTCCCCCAACCTCGATTCTAAATTACCCCCTCCAGACCCACAATTCAAGATTCCAGTATAATCAAATTCCTAAGCTCGCAATTGAGGTTCGCACAGTCTTATAAACACGAGTAAAAGTATCATATTTCCACTCCAAATAAATATAATAATAATATTGTCGTTCAAAACTCTAAGCTCCGACTATTTAGTATGCTGACACTGCATCCGATAATTACAGCAATTTGTTCACCCACCACCACCGCTACCACCACCACTACCAAGCCAGTATCATCCTTTACGACCTCACACCTTCCCAATAACATGACCTTTTAGAGGAAGTTCTCGATTCCTAACTAACTTTCTCCTTGTACTTCACAAAGACATCATAACATATTGTAATGGAGGGGGCAGGAGGCTAGGAACTTTCCTAATTCCTTAGACAAACCCAACTAATTTTTGGCCAAAATATACAACTTTTCCACCACCACCACCACCCCTGTCTCTAATCTGGCAAGTCTTACAAGGAGTTATACATGCTATATAAAATGATATAAAATAGAGGCGGAGAAAGCAGTCCTTTTAATACGGGGAACAAGTTTCTCCACTTGAAACTGCAAGATGCACGCGGGGAGAATAATTTGCAGTTAGCTGTTCCGCCTCTTTGATATAAAACTCGATATAAGCCATTCTCCAGTCAACTGAAAGATTAACTTTTTTCTCTCTACTATCAGCAGAGCATAAAATGCCAGTTTTCTCATCTTCTTCCTCTTCAAAAGTAACCCGATTCCGGAACAAAAGTGGGAACATCGAAATTTGCAGACGGGGAACGGGTGGAGGGGCGTTCCAGAAGAGCAGGCAGAGACAGAGATACTAATACCAACACCTCCTTACAAGAGTAATCTACTGCAAGTCTTGAGTCCTCGAAATAAGTCCCCACCCTAGTTTAAGCCTTTTGAAGCTGTATACATAGTTATGGCCCTCGAAATAAGTCCCCATGCAATTATAAGCCTTTTTGAAGCTGTATACATACTTAAGACCCTCGAAATAAGTCCCCACGCCATTTTAAACCTTCTCCTGTAAAAATCCTAAAGTTATTGTTGACTGTCTGACTAAATTCACAAAATCGGATTGTAAATATTGGCATTTGCTCATTTACTTCTCCATTATAGGACTTTCTCCTCTTTCCCCCACCAACTATATACATCTACAGCCTAATTCCCCATGGGGATTTATTGAGGGATTTCGAGTAGACCAGTCCGGACTGGAGGAGTACCATCCGGTGACATTATTAACAATAAATAAGGAGACAGGAGAAATGAAAGACTTTCTCCACACAAAAACTCCTTTCCCAAGCAGAAGTTTTACTCTGGGATCAGATCGTTACTCCGCTCCCTGATATTGCAACTTTCACCCACAAAGTCGCAATATCAATCTTATAGGTAACTTCACCACCACCACCGCCGCCGACTTTTGCGAAGAAGCCACAACCCGCACCAACTCTATACGAAAATGAGACCACTCCGCTTAGGCCTTAGTCTCTAGAATAAGCTCAACTAATTAATTATCATCCTGACATTTCTTCTCCTTCGTCTGACAAACTTTTATCCCTCCTGCTTCAGGTTGGACTGAGAAAATCGGAGCGTCGGCAGTCGGGGTTCTAAAAATAGCCCCGCAATAAATATAACGATCCGATACAACCCATTCTTCCCCCGCTGTCTTTCATATTATTTCGAGCTGATGAAGATCTTCTAACCCGAACTGCAACTCCAGACATTCGGGTCAAACTGCAAAGTAATCAAAACCACTTCCTTCTCGCTCCCCTTCCAGGCCTGAATTAAGCATTCCCTTTGAAAAATGGGTCAAGCCGGGCCCGAATTGCCGTATCAAAAATGCAGGAAGGAACCATACGTATGTATGTGTAACCCGGAACTTCTTGGTCTTCAAACGGCTCATCAAAAGCCCGGAAGGCCTTTGGTCCCGAAACTAATTGCCTCTCTCCGTAATTCACAAGGTGCAGGGCTGCAGTCACTACAGAGAGATGGGAACCGGAGAGGGGAACATAATGCCCATGTTAAACAACCAATTAACTCACTTCATACGATTGTGGACAAGGAGTTCTGCAATTTCTCGGCCAAGTCTCGAAAACGTGGTTTCCACAAAGAGGAGGACTTTGGGATCGATTTTTAACCGACTTCCAGGAGTTGCGGAATGGTCCGTCCATTTTCGGATCCTCTGGCCATCCTCAGCCAGCGTTGGGCAGCGGTACGACGCTTTCGGCCGGCCACGCATCAACCTGCAACAACAAAGACGAATGTAAATAAACAGATTCATAGATCCAAATTACCCATTAAAATCATCCGTCCCCCTCACAGTTTCAACGAAATCGCCCAAAAACCTTTCCCCTTTCCACTGAAATAAATCTAGCTAACTTCCACCCGAAAACCTCAAAGCCAGCCCTTGTAATAATAATAAATACGTTAGATCACCGGTTACAAACCGAGAACTTTCCATTATGCAGAACCTTAACCTCTCCAGAGAGATATGTTTCCACAATACCATCATCATCCTAACTAGATTTAACATGTAGAAGACGGAGAGGAATTGAAATCTTCATAAATGGAATGGAGCCCACAAGGCTCTAGTTGAGCAGAACATTTCCGTTCTCCCATTTATCCCAATGCAAGGGGCTACGTTCCAAGCCCCCCGTACTCCATCAAATCAAACTCATTAGAATTCAAGAGCTGTCCAGAACGTACGGCACTAAATTATTGTAATAATGCCACGTCCAGAATCCCCCAAAAACCAAATCAAACTACACTCCACCACCACCCAATCCTTACTCTACTATACAACTCCTCTGGCATCTGCTATCATTTTGGCATCGATTATAATCTGCAATAATGCACGAGTCGCCTAGCTCCACAAAAACTCATACCAACCAAGACGATCGGCAATTTACTTTCCCTTAACCACCACCATCACCAGGAAAAGAAAATCCTAATAAATCTTAACTCAAGCCTGGGTAATAAACTTTAATGATCTCATGAGTCATAGATCCTTACTCCAGAGGAGAAAGTGCATACTAACATCCCGTAATGTCATAATATTTTTATGTCAATCCAGCAGATCCATGAAACGCAATCGGAACGGTGATCAAATACCCAATCCTCCAATTCAGCCCATTCCATCATCATCATCATCCTCCTCGTCGTCACAAAGCCATTGATTTTCCGTAATTTGTAACCCAACCCAACGCAGCCGAAATTAGGGAACTTTTTACCTCAAAACCCACATCGATTCCCTCAATCTCGTCAATTGAAAGCATACCCTCTCTGCAACCAAAAACCGGACTTAAAAGGTTAAAGTTCAAAAGCCTGCAGAAGTTCATAACCATTACAAACCCTCCACATCCCACCAGTCTCAATGAATAGGAGAGAAAGTCCAACCAAAGCCGTAACTCGTAAATCTTTCTCATTCAGTCGGCCAACTGCTGGGGAGGAAGGACAGGAGAGCTAATCAGAATGCAAATGAAATTTAAATCCCCCGATATACTTCACTTCCACCCCTAATAGGGAGGTAATTAAGAATAAGAGGAAGTGTTAATGCCTCTTCCGATTTCCAATTCATAAAGTAAAGTGATATATGGGAGAGGAAGCGGAGGGAGGGGGTAGCAGGTGGAGGAAGAAGCAGAGGAAGCAGAGGAAGATGATGATGATGAAGTTTAGCCAAACTGAACCTTTTAAACATTATTCATTTCCTTTTGAAAAGGCGGAAGAAGGGAGCACAGAATTCCAGAAGACACCCAACCGGGTACTAGACCGAAGAAGAACTGTGTGGGAACCTTCTTTCAACAGCCGGTCCGGTTTCCCCGATTTTGACAGCAGCTTTTGAATCAAATATAATAATTGACGTACGCCAAAATCATTTTATCCGCCGAGTGAGGAGGCTCTGTTCCAGGCCGTGTTGGAAATGCGGCGATCTTATATTTTATACAATTTTTCATAGATTTCCCAGCTCTTATATCCCCGGTTGAGTTCTGTAAATTAAATGTCTGTGAAGACACCAGATAACGTTTACGAGGTCGACCGACATGTTGGAGACGTTATAAAAAATTTCACAGTTACCCAAAGATATCGCGCTGATAGTATCTTTCCAACATTCCAACGATGTATGATGTATGTATCATATCGAAATTAAGATTTATTTGGGGAAAAGTGTGACCTTTGACATTTGACTTAGACGCCCTCGAACTTAGTTAGTATCTGCGGTATAAATGATGTGCAATTCCTGAAATCCGTACTATTTTTAATTTTTAGACAATTTGGCATTTAATTTCCCCTGCAACTGCAACACCCAAAATCCACCCATCTCCAGAGTCAGTTGTTACAAAAGAACAATCAGAACCATATCCCAGTTCCATTCCGGAAAACATCCCAAGCAGCCACACCCATTTCAAATCCCACCCTTCTATTCCATTGTAAATGCAAATTCATTTCTGTCTGTCGGATGGCCAGTTCTACCTCATCTCTCTACTTTCTCCTCTGACAATGAGCTTTCATTCATGGACTCCAGCCTCACAGATTACCATTTCATTAAACAATAATAATCCTCCCTTCTCATCACAATTTCACAATCGTCTCTCTCCTTCGATTCATCCAAACCCCCACTAACCTGTGGGTAAAGTACCTCCGAAATCGTAGAAAGTCACCATCTCCGAAACTACAAAGGCCTCATTATCTCTTATAAATCCAAATTACTAATGATTAAGTATTTCAGGTCCCTCCTCTTCTACTCCGATCACATTAATTATTAAAGGACACAACTCTTTTATGGCTTGACTCTGTCTGTCCGTCCGTCCTTCCGTTCGTGCTCTAACTTTCGAGCGGTTGAGTATTTTCAAATTATTTTTCAGGGAAACCATTTATGATCTTCGAGCAAAGGCTAAGTTGGTTTGAGGGCTGTGTAGATCAAAGGTCACGGGTCTTGGTCTCGTTGGAAAGGTACTGTCACCTACTATTCAACCATGTATGCAAATTCACTCTATGGTTGGGGAAATGTGAGATTTTTTATTTGACGTCTCGATCGTGTGGTTTCACCCTTTTACGATATGCGTTTGCAACGGTTTATGAATACTCTGTGACGGAAAAAGAAAGTTAGCCCATCTCCAGATATTACTGAAATCAGACCAACTCAGCCTGACACATGTCTTTCATGTCCTCTGAAAGGAAAGTCCATAACTGCCCATATTAATCTCAACTTGTTACAAGAAGCGGTTGGAATTCTGGGATAAAAGTAATAAAGCCAGTCCCCTTCCATTATACAGAGTCGGATTTCCACACAAAAAACAAGGTTTTATTATTAGGCAGAGCGGATTACTATAAACCAGTACGGATCTTCCTATTAGCCATGACTAATGTGATGACAAACTTTTACTTTTACAGAACAAGAAACTCTCTTTTTTACTTCGTTTCCTGGAAATACGAGGGCAAAAAATTATAAAAGAACAGTCAACTAAATAAAACCAAGTCAGTGAAAAAGAAAGTTGAGAAGTTGTATTACAGAGTCGAACTACTTGAGACTAAACTAGTCAAACTTCAAAGAAAGAGTCCCAATCATCTCCAATGTTTAAAAATAAAATATATCAAAAAAACCGGAACTGATGTGATGAACGGGGATGATGATGATGATTACTTCCCTTCTAATTTACTTTACTCGTTTGAGGCTCAAATAAAAAATAAAATATGAAACCACCTTCACTTTGACTTTGAAATTCGAATCGCAGAGGATTATCTTCGGAATTTCTATTTGTATATGAATATGTAAAAAAAATAATGTAATACATATTGAATGACTTGAGTGAAATTAAATCATAATTTATTGAATAAACATCAACTATCTTGAAGCAGGTTAGCAGGTGATCTTTCTCCACATTAAGAAACACAACAGTTTGTGAGGCGACATAATATTTGACATTTGCATTAAACTAATGCAATAACCACAATACCTGGACGTATTTTTGAGCAAAAACTCTAAAATCCGACACAATTCCGTTTATAGGGGTTTTTAACGATTCCATAACTCAACTAACCTGAACAACAGCTTTTCCTACTAAACCTCTTACCCTTGTCAATTCTTACCACTTTGGATTTTGTTTATCTGGACTGTATTAAAATCACCCGATTTAAGAGTGAGTCGAACGATAAGGATAAAAGCCAGGGACAAACGTTATAAGGTGAAATTCCAAAGTAACTAACTGGGCCCAAAAAACAAAAATCCCACCCCAACTAAACAACTACAACCCCAAAAGTAAAAAAAAAAATACAAAGTTCAAGTTCGAAACCCCTTCGGGTCACAATCAGCAATACCAACACCTCGCGTCCAAACTAACTCATTCATTAATCATTCCCATTTCATCTTGATTAGATCTTCTCTCTTCTCATTTACAGTCATAATTAACCTCCCCGTGGACAAGCCTCTATTTAAGCAAGAAAAAACGCTACTTCGTGATATCCCCAAATCTTTCTAAATTCCAATCAACCCCCCTTGTCTTCTAATTCTTCTCAAATGCCAATAACAACGATTCTGAAACCTAAGATCTTAAACAAATCCGTATCTCACTCAGCTCAATACTCTACAAACACTAAATAAAAACACTTCTCTTCAAACTCCCAACAAAAAGAATCTCTAACAGAAAAAACATCAAAGAGTCTAATCAAGTCCAGCCGAGTGCTAATAAAAGTCTTCACAATTCTAATTTCACCATCATTTCCTGCCTATAATTCAAATCGGGAAAGTTTCCCTAAGCCTCCACTTCGGGTTCGCTGTTCGCTTATCGAAAACAGAAGAGAGAAAGCAGTATGGAAAGTTGGTTCCAAACCTTCAAACTATTCAAACCCAACCCGATCCCGTTTCAGTTTCAATTCTAATCATCTCCCCACTCCTCACCAACTCACCAGTTAACTTAAACAGAAAAAGATAATTTCTTTTCCAGAAGAAACTTTCTCATAAATCTGAAGATGATGAGACCTGATTGCAAAAAGGCACCAGCTAGCAGCTCCCCTTCACAAAGTCAAAATTAAAATGAAGTTTTTTCAGAGAAAGTCCTAAGTTCTTCTAGGGATTTGCAAACTGCTCCTCAGTCACAATCAGAATAACAAGTAAAGGGATATATAATAAATCCTTGCAAACGTACATCGAAAAGGGGTGAAACCACCTGGTACAAGTACAAGACGTCAAATAGCATTTAACGTCGTTGCCCGACAACTGGGATGGGAGTCGTTTGATATAAGAAAAGGATCTGACATTTCCCCAACCATAGAGTAAAATCATATATATTGTTAAATTTTGACCTTCGACTTTGCGTGCACCTCTTCACTTTTGACTTTGAATTCGACGTCGTTGGCCGACACCTGGGATGGGAGTCGTTTGATATAAGAAAAGAATCTCACATTGCCCCAACCATAGAGTAAAATCATATATATTGTTGAATTGTGACCTTTGACCGTACACCCCTTGACGTTTGACTTACCAAACCTTCAATTCAAACAAACGTATTCTAAGCTTGACGATCGTAAATGGTTTCCCGAAAGTAGAATTTCTAAATAATCAACCGCTCGAGAGTTAGAGCAAAAACAGCGGGACAGACAAACGGACAGAGTCTTCCTAGTAAGCGGTTTCACCCTTTAATAATATCTATGACGAAAACACCAATCCTCTCATACACATTTGAAACGGAAACCAAATATATATAGGCCCAACTGGGAAGTGGATGGAAAAAATTAGAATTTCTTCTTCTGATTGCCAAATCTGCTTCGAATATTTAATGAATCTCCTTCTCCTCTACAACAGTCTCGAAAAACTCTCAAAACGTCCTGAGGAGAAATGAAGAAATGAGCCTTTTACTTCACTTTCTTCTGTTCTTTCTCTCTTGATGAAACTCATAAATTAAGAATGGGATCCTACAGTTGCATATATCCACTCTCTCTGGCCCAGCCCCGTTCAAGAAAATTAGAAAATGATGAAAAAATTACACCAAAATCCACCCGGGCTATAATATATATTTCCCATTTATAAAACATGATCCATTTCTTAAAGTGAAAGTAAATTTTAAAGGAAAAAACTCCCGTTGCCACCAAAACACCCGTTAGCCCTTCAAATTCAAATTACCATTTTTTTCGTAATAACTCCCCATGGGGAGTTACATTCGGAACAGTCAAGGCTGTTTTAGCCAGTTTCCGGTCGTTTGCCAACACGTCGACGTCATTAGATCTATTAAAATTACAATTTAATCCACAATACAGTAAACTCACGCCCGAACGTCTATTTCAGTCAAAGTATTTATTCCGGGCTGGGTCGTACTATTTAGATAAATCGTTTCAAGTTTCAAGGCAGTTATTATATCATATCCCCATCAACTACCCCTATTTACCTTTCGTCACCGGCTAACCGACTCTGAATTCTGAATTGTAAATTGTAAATCAACTAAAGCTCTCAACAGCAAATAACATTGGAGTCTTATGCCTCTCCTCAATCTCCAGTCCATTTTTCTCCGCAAAACTGTTATGTAACCAATGCCCCTATGATAATAAACCGACCGTTCCAAAACCATCAAATAGTATAGGGATTTCGGAAATAAAACACCAGTCCTCTGTCAGTAGTTCCAACTCCGAATTCCAATGCATGAGCCTGAATAACTCAAGGGATTTGAGGAATAATAGAACAGAACATCCCAAATCTCAACAATAGCTACCTTCTCTCAACAAAACCATCGGAATAAATCTTCCCCTGTCCTCCCTTCACGGCAAAACAATGAGGGGAACAATGTCCAATTGAAATACAATGAACCTACAATTTCCATAATAAACATAATAATATTCCCTCTAGTCTAAACCCAAAATCCAACACTGTATCTGCCTGCAGTGAATCAAACCCAGAACTGAACAATAGGGCCCAATTTATCCATTAACTCTACAACAATCGATTCATTTTCCACGCCGCATTTTAAATTCACACTTCAACTTGTCTCCAAACGCTAGTTTAACAAACGAACTACCTCTCTCTCTCCAGCAACCCATAAACCCACGTGTCAGATGTCAAACCCAGCCCTATTCAAGTCAACGAGTTGGCAAGCCGTCAAGACTCGATCAAAATAATAATAGAACAACAAAACAACTCCCACGACTACTTCAATCACAAACACAATAATAGCCTCAACCAAACCGACAAAAAAATCCCGAAACCAGAACAAAAGAGCAGAAGAACACGCATCTATCGCCGATCCCTAAATTCCCCACAAAAAATTCACAGTACTAATCGGGGGCAAAAACTTCATAAAACATTTACGGTCTCCGGATTCGTAGCACAAACTCCGGGATAATTAACCCTGTAATAGCTTCCTGGCACATACTACACTTAGCAGAGATCACGCACTCCATTTCATAAACACAGTCGACCCTATCTAAGGCCCTTAAAAATTGCAGAAAGGGTCACATCCAGTCTAATCAAGATTTACACTCAAAAGCAATTTCCCCTCTAATGGCTTGATTTTTATTAGTTAATAGATTCAGATAAGATTCAGCTCCCTGTAAGAACCGTTGCAAATTCATAGCATTGCTATTTTCTGCAAAAACTAAGCCAAAACTATTGAATACAAATCCCATTTAATCAATGGTTCCGGGACTTAATTGCCCATCTACGAACAACAAAGTACCTTTTTGGATTTGACCCAAAAAATTCCACCCTTATCCATCATATCGACATCGACATAGTCACCCAAATGGGCAGTGAAACTGGGAATCAAACCTCAGATTTGATTACACAGACGACGAGAACGCAGCCCTCAATTATCCTCAAATCCACAACAATGACCCCCTCTGCCTCTTCTACAAGTTGATTTAGCCTGTAATCACAGCATTTGGCCCGGACAAAACAAGCCCTAATTCGGGGGAAATGGAACTGCACCCACCGACAGCCAAATAAAAGCAACGCAAAACGGAGCTCTACTTTCACTCTCTCGGACAACCGTCTTTCCTTCCTGTTTTTCCACAAGAACCATCAAAACCAGTGACTAGACGAGTGAATAATAAACAAGACTCAAAATGACAACTGTTATGATCACATTCTACGTCTGTCTCCAGGAATAAAGAGCCATTATTCCCATCGCCCTGGTGAAAGCAGGAAGTGGAAGAATAACAGTGACTTGCACTACAGGAACGAGAACAGGACGTAAAACAACATGGAAGATA
Source organism: Desoria tigrina (assembly GCA_906901685.1). NCBI lineage: Eukaryota > Metazoa > Arthropoda > Collembola > Entomobryomorpha > Isotomidae > Desoria > Desoria tigrina. The sequence goes on along the minus strand of CAJQTU010000003.1, from coordinate 2,441,249 downwards.
CAGGGGAACCAGTCCTAGAATCGTGGAATCGTAGGGATTTAATAAATGAATGAGGGGTGACAGCCAGTGAAACAGAACAGGTGCTTTCTCCTTTCATCCTAACGTCATATTATTATGTATAGATTAATAGATAGTCTGTCTCTGTGAAGAACGGCAGGATGCAACTTCCGAATCATCATTATTACGAAATAGAATTTAAAATCACCAGAAAAGTACAAATAAACTGGAATAATTCGGGACGACCCGTCCAGGGTTCCCTGATCCGGGATCACTGATCCCTTTTATAGCTTAGCTTTGTAATAAAAGATGTATATTTTTTCTAAACGCACATTTTTAGAGATATTTTTCTGAATCAAACGTTTCCAGTTTACTGTTGCCGCATTTCTTCAAGTAGGTCCCTTGGGGACCTGAGGGTGTTTTTTAAACGCTTCCAATGTGTCGAAATCATGGAAATGTACCTGAATTCCGGATACCGGTACATATATTTCTTTCAGGGATAAAAATCTCAAATTTTCTAAAAATTCTTCGACATTTTCATATTTTTCATGAAATTGTATACGGTTAAAAAACAACATTTTCCACACGTTTTCATAATTTTCAATGATTAATGTAAGGTTCCAAAATTTCGATTCGCAAACGCTTCCAAATTCCTTAAAAACAGCCCTACCGTCATTTTCCCCAATTTCCCCTCCAGTCCAACCCAACACATATGGAACCACTTGGAACGCTAGAACAAGCAAACCAAGACCAGTAGCTAAAGGGATAACATTATAAACCCGAGACGAAGGCTCACATGCATAAACAAACATTGCATTGAGGGTGGGCATTTTTTCCTTACATCACAAACTACGGGAAACGTAAGGTATTCTAAATTTTTCAATATTATTATCATATATATACTTGATAGTGCATAAAGTACATGATGTGACGGCTTGATTTTAAATTGACTTCTTCCTTAGCCCTTCCAGCTTCCTTAAAAGCTACAGAGCTAAAACAGCCCTTCTTCCTCCCTCCAGTTCAATATTGAATTTGTTTTTTCTATTCAAAGTTTGAGACCAGAAATGGAATGACATGAGCCATACTCCATACACCAGCCACCACCACCACCACCATTTCTTCTTCAAACAAAGTCAGAGCCTGAAAGCAGAACGGGTGGAACCGTAAATGGAAAAATAATCACTTCCCTCCGAACAGATCCCATCATCCATCCATATTCCGAATCCGGTTTTACCTACTGCCACCACTGCATTTTTACCACCAGCCTCGCCTACTACGTCTCTACAATTCTACATCTAATCCTGTAATATTTAATGTAATGTAATATTGAGTCAATATTGAAATGGAAATCACTAAATCAAATGATTCAAATTGGATAAAAAGACGATTTTTCTTTCACGTCTTGTCATTTCTTCCTCTCTAGAAAAAAAATACAGATTCAATCTAGTAGTCGAGATGACATGACGTACATTTTTGACACAATATTCCGATGCCCGTAGACAGACGTAGAAAGTTTTATCTGGAGCAAACCCCTCGCCTCGAAAATGTTCCAATTAAGCAGGAGAGTGACAAAAATTAAGGTAACTCCAGACTTGGTGCTTTCTCCATTTCCCAAAACTTGCACCATCCGACTTTCGGTGAAAGTAATCTTGTCACCCGTCTGGGCAAGAATGTCAACAACAAATCAGAACAACATCATCATAAGCAAAACTTTCCCCGTCTCTAACGACTCCTTTCCCCTCTAAAACTAAGCTAATCATAATCATAAACAACAAAACAACAACAAAACAAGGGAAAGAACTAGGATCACTGAAATGGACTATTTAGTCAGCCAATTCAAGCCGATATCATGGCATTTAGAGAATAGAACAAGTCTATAGTCCCCTCTTGTCATCTGTCAACTGTCAGAAGCAAAGGCCGTGAAATCCCCCTCTTTATCTATCTACATAATATTACATTGAAGACGCCTCGTCCTCGTCCTCGTCGATAATAATCCCGATCTGCAGAGCAGAACTTCACAACCACACCTACACAATACTTTCACCAAAACGCATCATTTCCTTACGGTCGTTGCATTAGGGAGAGAGGGCTATGACGGATGCTCCTCAATAAAATAAACTTTCCCCTCTGGCCACTTTCACCAAATCTCTAAACTTTCTCTTCAAATGTTTTCATCTCAACAAGAATTTACTACCACCTACCTCTACCACTACTTCCACTTCCAAATCATTTGGAAAAAAGGGATAGAGTGTTCTATGGGTTCTATTCTTGACACCGTCGATCCCGCTATAAGTCCCCCGGAATAAGAACCCCATGTCCCGAACCAACCTAAACTAAACACCCCCTAATAAGACTTGTCGTAGAAGAGATGAAAAATTATGAATATATAGGACTTCATTGAGCTGAAATCATCATTTATTTTTTTAAGTCCCCCCCCCCGGAATAAGTACCCCACCCCCTAAGAAGACTACTCGTAGAAGATGAAAAATCACGCCTATTATGATGAGGGTTTCAATGAGCAGAAGTCAAAATTTCATGTTTCTCAATTCCCTTTGTCTGCAAAAATAATCAAATAATTGAATTTCGAGTGCAATTTCATTAAAAACCATCAAACTATTGGATTCTGAGTCATATTTTTTAGTTTCTCTGCATAAATCAGAACTACAACCTCTGATTTTTTCGCGCAATATCAAGCCCCCTCCCACCGGAATAAGTCCCAAATTATCCCTCTCAACATATTTTTAAACATTAAACCCACTCCTCTCCCACCGGAATAAGTCCCCAAATAACTCCCCCGGGGGACTTATACCGGAATGTACGGTAGTTCACTAAGTTTAAGCTCAAGTGTACTTCTACAAAACCGAGTCTCTCCTCTCTATATAAAACGGGTAACAAAAAAAAGTGTAATATTTTATTGGTAAAACTTTTCCCTTTCTCAATCCTTGATCGAGATCGAGATCCTTTCTCCTCCCTAAAGAAACTGTGCCCAAATCTAAAGGAAGATGGTAAACTAGCAACTACGACTCTAGCAAAACTGACTCCTACTTACCCGTAAAGTGGAGGGTGAATTGGAGTTTTGTAAGTAGAAGAGTAAATGACATAGGCAAGGGTGACAAGGACGAATAACAACAGCCATCGTTTTGCTGCCACCAAGTGCAATCGTCGTCTCCAGTTCCAATTCCAGAACCGGAAAACCGTTCCCGACGAGGTCCATAGGCACCGGGCCCTGCTCAAGCCAAACATTTCTCCGTCGCTCTTCTTCCGGATGATTGTTGCATGTTCCGACTCACACATAACTGACGGATTTAATTTAACACGATTGGAGGAATGATAGGAGCAGTGTCAACCTCTTGAAGACGACGGAGAAGGTGGTGCATCTCGAGAGTCACAAGTACTTTATAACTGCAGTTCTTTACTCTTCTTGTAGGACCTGGAATCATTGTCTTGATCATAATATATTGCACTAAAGAAATAAATCCACACACAACAGGACAATATATTCCCAACACGGTTACTTATTCACGGTCCTCCCAATTCAATTTAGAGGAGAGGAGCCGTAATAAAAGCAGTTCTAAACACATTTGACGACTTTACAATCTTATCCATCGTGCCCGAGTATAAAAATTCCTCAATCGGAGACGGGGCAGAATTTCGTCTTATCGAAGGGAGAGAAGCCGTTAACTTTTATAGTCCTCAGACTGTTATGGATGATACATTGTAGGAACAAATCGAGAGTGTAACATATTGTAACTCTTATTCCCGTCAGCCAAATGATCGATTTCAGTTTAGTTTCTAGATGAGATTTATCTCCTTAGTCAAGGCACCACCATACCACCCGACGACCCGGACTGGATCCATAGTAATGATAACGGAAGCCGAGGCAGAGTCCAACTCCATACAGTCAGCCACGACGCCGATGAAATTGATTCAGAAAAAACGGGATCTTGTAGCAACTGTAACATGTCAACTCTCCGGGACCCAAACCAGTCCATGAGGAAGGGAAGATTGAATCTTAAATTCTTAAATTCGCGACTATCTCATCGAAACTGGCTCTTGAATCCTGGATTTTTTTCCATACAACCCGAACTACAACAACTGCTACACATCATCGGGATGATCTTCCTATTCCCAGCTAAACGGAATGCCCGGATTAGGACTCAGCCGGTGGTGGTCCTTCCTCTCGAATTTATTCCTGCTTTCTTTGTCATTTTCACATCTCTGACTTTCTCTTTCCGTTTCGACTTTATCGAGGACTTTGGCGGTGGCAGCCGGGTCGACGTGGGACGTAGGACGTAGGACGTGGGATACGAGGGCAACCTCCCTTATCCTGGCCCAGCCGTGCGAGGTCTGCTGTATTGACTATTGAATCCGATTTGAAGATCTTGTAGCAGGAGCACTTTATATTTCCGCAGATGTCCCAACAGAAATAGAGGGAGTAAATCGTAAATCTCTTTCAGAGGAACGATGAGGGGCGCTATTTATATGGCACAATCAATACACAATGCATATATGGATTTGATTTCCGGCCAAGACGAGATTACCTCTCCTTCGGTTGGGCTCTCTATCTCACGGAGGGGGTTCTGCTTTCATAGCCCCCTGCCAGGTAATTGAGGTCAGTGGGCCTCTCTTCTCCCCGTTTCCACTTCCGGAATCTGAAAATTGGACATTAAAATCAATCTTCAGTTAAGTGAAGGTTGAATCCGTGATTGATTACTACTTGCTCTAGCATAGGTTAGGTGTATACTGTATCTCTCTAAATGGATCCCTCGTGGACCTTTATTTTTTCAAACTCTTTCAATGGATCAATGGGGATTTCCGGGGGTATATTTTTCTTTTAAAAGAACCAAAAAGGCCAGAAAAATAGAAATTTTGTTCCAAATTTTCATAAATTTTATAGTAAATTAAACTCCTTTTAATTGTCTTGTGTGACTTAAATAATTTTACAATCAAGGTAGATTCCAGATTTCGGAAAAATGGATATATTTCGACAATAACGACAATCATTTGGCATTTACACTCTGTTAAATCCAGGATGCTAAAAACAATGATACTTTAACCTTTAACTTTACGAAACTCTTTCAATCGAGATCTAATTCTATGTGTGGAAGGAACATTAAGCACTAAAATCCCGATATTTGAGACCCTCATATTATAGTGACTACGAAATATACATGTCCATGTCATTTAAGTACTTTTTATGGGCTGGCAAATGGTTTATTACAAATTACAAACCTTCTACGTTTCAGCCTTGTAATAGAAATAAGAGTCAAATGTCAAAAATGCCTTAATGACCCACGGAATGGAATGCAAATGCAGTATGACGAATTGATATGTAGTATGTAGGAAAGTGCATAGTAATTTGGCATTTATTCCGTCTATTATTATTCAGCATATTCACTGATATAATTTGCAGTTTTCCAGCCTCGGATTACAGCTCTTAAAAATGCATTCATGATTTGTAAATCGATACTCGGATAAGCTGCTCATGCTCGTGTATCCATTCATTACGGACTGCATATCAATCTCCAGGAAACACGAACTCAAAGAAAATACATTCAGGAATCAATCTATCCAGTTTTAATGGGCATGTGTTCTTCATTGCGGCATAAAAATGTTTTTGTCTGGAACATTTATAGTTCAGACTAGAGTAATAAAAGCTTTTAGGAATAAGATATATGATGCATTGATTTTTTTTATTTTAACTTAATTTCAGTTCAGTTGAGACTTGACAAGTCTATACTATAAAATATATAGTGATAAGTTCATTATATTTCGTACGAACTCATGTATAAAAATTACCTCTACCCGTATGAATTAATTTCGAGGTTGGGAATCTAATCCTGGGTTATTTTCAGGGCTTTGGTTGGACTATACGAAACCGGGCCACTTTTGGTCAAGATTTTTTCCAAGTATTGTTTCCTCCGGAAAAAATCTAACCCCCCTTTTTTATCTCGGATTTGAACTCCTCTCAAAATTCTATGAAACCGAATTTTGGTTGAGGGGGGGTGCCCCCCTCCCCCCTTGACGCCCCCCCCTCTGACACTATAGTTTTGACCCCGGATTTGAACAGTTCTCAAAATTCTGAGACTTCGAGTTTCCCCCCCTCCTCCCACCGCCCCCCCCCCACTTTTTTCATAGTCCTGGATTTTGATGTTATGTTCAAAAATCATGTTTATTTTGTGATTGGAAAAAATTGCCGGAGGAAACATTACTTAGAAAAAATTATGCCGGAGGAAACATTACTTAGAAATTTTTTGCCGGAGGAAACATTACTTAGAAAAAATTATGCCGGAGGAAACATTACTTAGAAATTTAAAAAGATAAGATAAAATTAAATTTATTAATTGAATTAAAATTACTAAATAAAAATAATTTTATATAAAGATTCTAAATCAATTGCACTAGTCTGCCAATTTAGCACCTAGTAAAATATACAAATTATTGGTCCTTTCGTACTAAAAAATTTTTAAGTAATGTTTCCTCCGGCATAATTTTTGCTAAGTAATGTTTCCTCCGGGGAAAAAATTTCTAAGTAATGTTTCCTCCGGCATAATTTTTTCTAAGTAATGTTTCCTCCGGGGAAAAAATTTCTAAGTAATGTTTCCTCCGGGGAATTTTCTAAGTAATGTTTCCCTCCGGCATAATTTTTCTAAGTAATGTTTCCTCCGGCAAAAAATTTCTAAGTAATGTTTCCTCCGGCAAAAAATTCTAAGTAATGTTTCCTCCGGCAAAAAATTTCTAAGTAATGTTTCCTCCGGCAAAAAATTTCTAAGTAATGTTTCCTCCGGCAATTTTTTCCAATCACAAAATAAACATGATTTTTGAACATAACATCAAAATCCAGGACTATGAAAAAAGTGGGGGGGGGGGCGGTGGGAGGAGGGGGGGAAACTCGAAGTCTCAGAATTTTGAGAACTGTTCAAATCCGGGGTCAAAACTATAGTGTCAGAGGGGGGGGGGGGCGTCAAGGGGGGAGGGGGGCACCCCCCCTCAACCAAAATTCGGTTTCATAGAATTTTGAGAGGAGTTCAAATCCGAGATAAAAAAGGGGGGTTAGATTTTTTCCGGAGGAAACAATACTTGGAAAAAATCTTGACCAAAAGTGGCCCGGTTTCGTATAGTCCAACCAGGGCTTTCCCAAATAAATCACTAATCAAGTAAAATTTTATTGCCTCATTTGCAGCAAATTTGTAGTCTAGAAACTAACTAAACTCTCAATTAATATCATACATTTTAACATTTTAACCTCTAAATTGAAAATCAATGCTCGAGTAATGTAACATTAATTGATAGTTCAAGACTCAAGTCCAAAATAAATGCAACATATTTTACCTAGACCTGTTAACCCTTTTAATACTGTTTTAAGCTTTTTTATAACAGAACATGTAGTTTACGAAATAACGTGAGATGTGCATAAAAATATGCAATGATATGTTAATATGACTGACAACTAAGACATGAAACAGAGAACCTATTGCATATTGCAAACAATTTGAAATTAGTATGTCAAAAATAGTTAAAAATCATACTTACTTACACACGTTCAACGTTAAATTACCAATTTATCAACAGATATCTATAAAAACTTCTCCAGAAAGACGCTTTGCACTTTATCAATTAAATCACTCCACTATACCACTTTTTAAAATATAATTAAGATACGATATTATTCATCCATATATCGATAAGCTCAGATTTACTAAAATATTTAGGAAACATTCATTAAAATCTAAATTTACACCTCCCTTGCCCTTTAAAAACTGGTAGGTTAAGGCTCAATTTGGACACTTAAAATTTCTTAAAATTCCACTAATCTTGTTTAAATTTTTATTTCCAATTTGGAACGGTCCAAATGTTCAAAATTTGCTGTTAGCTTATTTTAATAAGAATTTTAATTTAATTTTAGGCTGTCAATTTGCAATTAATAAATTTCTTTAGATTTACAGCCTCTTTTTTACTCCCCTGTTCAAGTTCGAAGTCAGAGGCAGAGAAATTGGAGAATGAATTACTCTCAAACATCGCACTTCCCGCCAACCCAACCGGGTGACTTCCCTTCATTCAGACTTTCTCCTATCCATATACTCCGGACCGGATTAACAACTTTCACCCTAAATAAGTCCCCATCGGGAGAACTTTGAGTTGAGGCACTTATTTAGTTTGTTTAGATGGGGACTTATTGTGGAGAAGGTACTGTGAAGGTCTCATGAATTAAAAGGGCTATTTTCGATTGCTACAAAGAATCATATATCAGATGGGATTCCGGATCAAGAACTTTCACCCTAAATAAGTCCCCATGGGAAGGGTTAGCTTTTAGAACTTTTGCAAGGGGACCTCCATATTTTCTCACATCAAAACATATTTGGTAAATTAATTCTATAAATAAATCTCGTACCTACAATCTAATTCTTACGACATGAATCAGACGAAGTTCTTGTGGTTAAATAAAAGCAATATTAGCAAAATTAACAGGAAATACATGCATTTGTAGTGTTTATTGTACCTGATAGTCTCAAAATTGCTTTTGATCAAACATTTTAACTGAGCTATCCGTCTTCGAATCTGAGTTCTAATTATTTAAATTAGAACGTCCAGAAATCCATTACAGCTTTCTTAACTAAATCAAAGCTGGAAAAACTCTGAAAAAAAAACGGGTTAGTTAGACCGACAACTTGAAATTAGTACTTCTGATTCCAACTGCAGATTCTCAAATGATTCTCAGAGAAAGCTTTTAGAAACATTAAAATTCCCCGAAAATGCTTAACCAAGCGCAACCAATACCACCAAATGCATGTGGGATCATGGGATTAGAATCCCTTGATAACTTTCTCCAATCCTGGAAGTTACAAAGCCATCGATCAAACGCCATTTCCCTTTTAATTTAATTAAAATTTACATACAGGCACACCGGTTGAAAGTAAGTGAGGTTCGGTTCACAAACTAAATCAGAAACGTTTGAGTACAGGCTTTGCCATTGCAATGCAGTCCTAGTTGAACTTACTAAATTCAATCAAAACGAAAACCTCGTCGTCAAATTAAAATTCAACTTCATTTCTGAACGGGCCCGACAAAGCTTTATATTTATCCAATTCAGCTCAACCACAACAATAAAACAGGAAACGGTTTCTTTCTTGTCTCGAAAGAAACGATGGAACAGGAGTGTATTTGCATCTTTCACAAAAATTTAAACTTAAATCCTACAAGCCTACACAGTAGAACAAAAGACTTTAAAATACTAAAACAAATTACAATTAAATTTAAATTCATCCATTCATTGTATAGAACTCAAAATATAAAACGGTAAAGTCTCTTCGAGGTCGAATCCTACTCCAATTGTTCTAATGCTTCCTATACAACTATACTTGAACCTCTTGTCCTTACTGAAATAAATCCCCAGGGGACTTTATAATTTCTTCAAATCTAGCATTTTTTGAAATAACAAAAGGTATCTTTTTAAGCTCTATCAATAAAAAATAAAAATATTTACGGGAGGGGAATTATTCCGGGGAGTTAGTGTCTCCTACTTGATGAATGAAAGATTTCATTACAAAATCGGCATTTTCCATTCATTCCTCATACGGGAAGTTCCACAGAGTCAAATCTCCGATTGGCTTGCATTTTTTTGTGATGAATCTACAACTGATGCGGACGTTAATGACGAAAAATCTAGGTTCCCTATTTGATATATGATAGATTTAAAAAATTCCTAAACAATGGACAAGAAAAAAACCGGGTTGAAATGAGAAATGAAATGTACCGAAAAATCAGGAAAAAAATTAGAAAAAAGAAAATCAAAATATCTTGTCATAATTCCCCGGGGTTATTGAGAAATCGGGGTGGGAAGTGGGGGGAAATGGGTGCGGGGGCCGAGAGGTTAAGAGAGCGAGCGAGAAAAGTCGTATTATAAAAAGTCGTATTAATAAGGAAAAGAAAGGGACTTTTCTCGCTCATTAACCTCTCGCCCCCCGCACCCATTTTCCCCCACTTCCCACCCCGATTTCTCAATAACCCCGGCGAATTATGACAAGAAATTAAGCTTTTATTTTTTCTAATTTTTTTCTTGATTTTTTGGTGCATTTCATTTCTCATTTCAACCCTGTTTTTTTCTTGTCCATTTAGGAATTTTTTAAACATATCAATCAGATATCAGATTGGAAATTGGACCGCTAATTTTTTCCTCATTAACGTCCGCATCAGTATCATTTATCACAAAAAAATTCAAATCAATCGGAGTTTTTTTTAGTCGGGCTATCAATATTAGCTTAATTTGACAACATATCCATCTTCCTAATGGCGAATGGGCTTTAACATTTTCCAATTTGGAACTTATTCCAATTGGAACTTATTTCAATGGGGACTTATTCCGGTCCAGAAACTCCTTCATGAGAAGTCACCTCACACCCCCAACATCAAATTTTATTTACCAGTTTGCCCCCTCCGATTTTTTCCTTTAAAGTGGTCACTGTCTGTCGAACTGTGGACAGATTAGGGCCCCTCTCGAACTCTCGATCCAGAGCCGTTCACCGTTGCGTGGGTGCGGGGGTTGTGTGTGTTATAAGGTATCAGAAGCTAAATATTCCATCCACATTCCCCGATTTCCTCACGCCACAGCAGAACAAGACTAAAGCCAATTCAATCTAATGCCAATCCAATAGACTTTCTCTAATCCATTGAGGTTACTTTCACTTTCTTCTCTCACTTCTTTTTTCTCTAGACCACAAGGCAACCCAGTTTCTTTATTCCCTTTATTCTTCTACTATCTTTCATCCCCGAAAAAAACAGAATCCAAAGACTATCACTATTCTTCCTAGAAACACCCCGAAATAAGCGCCCAGGGGGTTATAAAACCAAACAGAGATGGAAAAAGTCCCAGGATTAAACACCAACCTCAGTACCCTTCCATTTCTATTAATAGCACCCCTCTCGCCAAAGCCAGCTTAAAATACACACTGTTATTGATTGGATCTGAATTAAACATCCGGATTTTGTAGTGTAGGACACTGCTCTGGCGACGAGAGGGAATTCATAATTCATTTGATTGTTTTTAGCTTTAAACCGTGTTGGGTTTACAGTCAACATACAGCTCAATCCATTGTGTGGTAATCAATAAAACGGATTGAATAATTAATTGCTCCTGAATAAATACTCCCTCTTATAATCGACGACTAATCACAATCAGATAGAATTTTTCTAAATTTAACCACGTCATTTCAGACTGCAATCCAAAACATGCCATCGTTTTAATAAGTCCCCACCCTCAGAAACACCTACAAAAATGCTCCCTTTCCTAAAAACGCATTGCGACCTCGACAAATACTCCTAAATAACTACCCCAGGGCTCTTAAAATAGGAACATGCTCTCTTTCCCAACGCCCTCTCACAATAAAAACCCCCCTAAATACTACCCCGGGCTCTTAAAACAGCAACATGCTCTCTTTCCCAAGGCCCTCTCACAATAAAAACCCCCCTAAATAACTACCCCGGGCTCTTAAAACAGCAACACCGGTAACAAACCAACACAACAGGCCATCACATGCTCTCTCTAAAGAGTTTCCAATTCTTCCAAAATTGCCGACTGTAGATTATTTTATAGATTGCTCTACCTCAAGCCCTCCGTCCTCTTTTCCAAGAAAAAGGCTCAACTCTCGTCTTAACAACACCACAGAGGAATAGGAGGACTTCCAATAATACCGAAAAAAAATATAAAAAATATTCTTCTTCCTCTCCGGTTCTGTCTACATTCATATGATTATATATAAACAAAACGGGATGGGAAGAGGAAGGAAATGAACGTATCATTTTTGCCACAAGAATGGCCAAAAGAGAGTCAATCAGGGAAGCCGAGACCCAACCGGGTGAAAAGAGTCCCGAATTTAAGCACAAACTCTATAAATTCCATTATATCCTCATCCTTTTGTGTGGTCCTTCTTGCGAGACGATTCTTTCCTTCATTTAACACCTACTTTATTCCATCCCAATTATTCTTTAGCTCCGTAAACACGGGTATTATTATTCCTATTCGTATGGACCAAAATATGCGATTTAAAGAATTTGTCGTAAATTCAGTTCTATTTTCTATGATAATATTCCTCATATTACCGTATTTACTGAGTTAGGCCCCCCCCCCCCCGGAATAAGTTCCTCTCATATTCTTTCAGGGCTACACCTTCCCAGGTTACGAGGTTTTAAACAATTACTAACGTGTTTACTGATTTAAGTTCCGAAATAACTTCTACTGTACTTTCAATGATATTAAACTTATAAATTTTATAAGCTTAAAAATAAATTTTGGGTTGTAAAATAGTATCTAGCCGGGGACGTCATTAAATAAATGCTGGATATGAATTTAATTTAGGGTAAGAAATATAGGTTTGTCTATTCTTCATTTTTTTAGTGGATTCAAAAATCGGAAAAGTAAACAATTAAAATTGAATAACACCGATCCATGTTCCCTTTGCTCCGAGCATTTTTTTGTAAGAAAAACATCGTCATGTGAAGATGTTAACTGGACAAAAAAAATTGTAACCAGTAATTACGATTAACCACGTCGAAATAACCGTCCACGGTTTGAGATGAGTGCGAGCGTGTGAGTGTTATAATTATAAGGTTGCCTTATCGGAGACTGAAAAAGTCCTACAACTAAATGCCAACCTCAATACATTAAGACTAAATCCATCATATATATCACATATTCCCCGACGGTTAAATAAAACAGACAAATCGCAAAATCATTATCATGAAGCCCTCAGTATTTATGATTCAAAGAATAGCATACTTACCCACTCAGTCTTGATCCACTTTTATTTCGGACGTAAACCACAGCTTAACCCGACGTAATATCATTAATATTATCTCGTAAATTACTATTCCTCTCCTAGTAATAATATTGTTATTATCCGAATTTGATTTAGGGTTCAATTTGGGAAGAAGCCTTGTAGAGCTTTGATTTACAGTTATTGTTTATGTTATTTATTATTAGCCGGATCAAAGCAGAGCAGGGCTTTCCCATACAAACACCACCGACACCGAAACCCGATTTTTTTCCTAATCCGATAAATTAACCAAACCCAAAGGATCACAATCCGCCCACTTGGAAAAAAATCGGCTATTTTTTTGCTTTCTCCGAAAATAACCCCAAATATTAATACTAATGGGATCTACCCGTGTATTTCATTCCCAAACAATTCTATCACTGTCAAAGAATCAATAAAAATCTGTACTTTTCCACTAACAAAACATCCAAAGTCTTTAAGTCAAACTTGTCAGAAAAGTAGGCTAAGTAGCTAATTCGTTACCGGTATCGTAGAATAATGAAGATAATTTTTCCTCCTAATTGAAAAGAGCTTAGAATTCTATAGAAAAAAGCCTGATTTTGATTATGACGAGAACAATAGGCATTGATAAGCCTATTCAGAGATTCCGGTATTTTTATTCCAGTCTGATCCAGTATAGCGGTATGGTGATGGAATAGAACTCGGGGAACTTTCCAGCTCGGGTGGAAAGAGAGGACTGATGGGATTTAATATAGAAATCCCGTTCCGGAGAAAAATATACAAACCTGGGAGAACCCCGGAGAACCGAAATGCCTGAGTCAGCGTAGTTGCAGTTGGTAACGTTATAGAATTGTAGAAACTAGGATAGAATAAGGCCCTATCGGACTTGTGTAACTTGTAAGGCTAGAGACTACGGAATAATGCTCTTTCCGAGAGAGTCATTTGTATATTTCTATTTTATAAGGTTTCTTTGGTGGAATAGTTAGGATCTTATTGTACGGACCGTGGAACTTCCAGAGAAAGAAGCCCGTGAGGATTGAAAGATTGGATTATGATTCCCTTATTTCCGTTTCCGTCCAATAAATAGGGACCTCCATTCATTCGGGATAGGAAGATAAAGATACAGCGAGATGGGATGGAAATGATCTGGGATATTTTTTTGAGGCTCTGAAATGTCATTTGTAAGATTGATGAATCTGTTCTAGAGGTTTGGGTTTTAAACTTGATTGGGACGGATGAAATTAATTTGTAATTAATTTAAAAACAGAAGTTGATTATATGGAAAACATTTGCAAGACTGAAGTGGGAATTTCCTCCAAAGCCGCCCGACAGGTAATTTGTCCATAAAATTTAATGACCATGTGCTGTATCTAGTTAAAATGAACGTTTTGATACTCAAATCTAATCTAACTATCTAATCTTGAATCTAATAAAAACTATAACATGTCTAGGATAGGTGTGCGTGTGAGAGAGCAGCGGACGGATGACTGGGGATTCCCCCCATCTACTATAACATGTGTAGGATAGGTGTGAGTTTGTTTGTTTATTAAATCAAAACTTCCTTGTAGCTACAGGGTGAGTGTGAGAGAGTAGCGGACGGATGGCACGGGATTCCCCCCTCTACTATAACATGGGACAGGATACGCGTGTGTGAGAGAGAGTAGCGGAGGGATGGCACGGGATTCCCCCATCTACTATAGCATGGGACAGGATACGCGTGTGTGAGAGAGAAGAGCGGACGTATTCTACCTATTATAACATGTGTAGGATAGGTGTGCGTGTGAGAGAGTAGCGGACGGATGGCTGGGGATTCCCCCCATCTACTATAACATGTGTAGGATAGGTGTGCGGGTGAGAGAGTAGCGGACGGATGGCTGGGGATTCCTCCTACCTACTATAACATGGGACGGATACGCGTGTGTGTGAGAGAGTAGCGGAGGGATGGCTCGGGATTCCCCCTATCGACTATAACATGGGACAGGATACGCGTGTGTGAGAGAGAGAGAGAGGAGCGGACGGATCCTACCTACTATAACATGTGTAGGATAGGTGTGCGTGTGAGAGAGTAGCGGACGGATGGCTGGGAATTCCCCCCATCTACCATAACATGTGCAGGATAGGTGTGCGTGTGAGAGAGTAGCGGACGGATGGCTGGGGATTTCTCCTACCTACTATAACATGGGACGGATACGCGTGTGTGTGAGAGAGTAGCGGAGGGATGGCTCGGGATTCCCTCCATCTACTATAACATGGGACAGGATACGCGTGTGTAAGAGAGAGTAGCGGACGGATGGCAGGAGATTCCTCCTACCTACTATAGTACTATAACATGTGTAGGATAGGCGTGCGTGTGAGAGAGCAGCGGAGGGATGGCACGGGATTCCCCCATCTACTATAGCATGAGACAGGATACGGGTGTGTATGAGAGACTGAGATTGCGTTAATTTGCATCCTGACTAATGCTTTATTTATAGCTTATCTAATTCTAAGTTTCTTAGGCTTGTTTTCCCCTTGCCCCAAACCCCCAATGGGCAAAAAATTCCAAGAATTCAAGTGCTTCTGAATTCTGAAGATTGAGGAGTAGACTATACAATTCTATGGGCGTAGACGATGACATTATGACATCGTCTCAATCGTCTGTAATATAATATAGAATCTATCAAATACACCTCACCACAAGAGGGACACTCGCAGTGTCTAAAGTCTACTTGTCAAGTTAGGAGGATGATAGGTTTGAGATGTTAAAGAAGTGAGTCGGCGACATCTGGCCCGGCACTTTTGCCGCTACTATTTGCGTCTCTTGGTTTGGCTTAGAGAGACATGGGAATGTCGAGGCGGGATTTGCGTCGGCACTTGATCCCCCGCACAAATCTCCAACGTACTTATTTCAGACACACGGAGAGTACGGACACGACACGACCTCCTTCCTCTTCCTCCATGTTATCTAATTCACATTCATTACCTACACTTTTGATTATTGTTTAAATTTAAAAATACCAACTTTCTAAGTATTTTAAGTATTAAAGTATAGAGGGGAACTATCTAACTGCAAACTGAAAAAACAACGGCCGGAGTTTGGAACTGAATTGGTTTTGTTCATTTGTTGGTACCGAATTTTAATTTTGAATTTCGAATTTTGAATTTTGAATTTATTGTGATTGTTCCGTTCCGTAGCAGAACTTTTGTTTTGCCGTCGACGGATCGGATTTTTGGATTTCACGACACACGGTAAGTACAAAGACAATACAAGTGTGAGGTGGAGACGTGGAGCTGGAGAGTCTTAGTTCATTTTGCATTTGTAGTTTGAATTTGATATTTTGTATTTCATTCATCATTGCACATTGCATTTCAATTTTGTGTTTTGTATTTTGTATTTTAATTTTGTATTTTTCATAATAATTTTTTAGATCCCGACTGACCAAGCAGTTCGGCATGTTTAAAAGTAGGAAGGGCGTGGATTCCCATGTTCGAGATTTGTTTTCAAAGGTGACCAGTGAAAGCGATGTAAGTTCAAAGTTCAAGTTATAAAGTCAAAAGTTTAAAATGTTTAAATATTGAATATTGAATATAATGCAAATGTCAAAAGTGAAATGAATAAGCATCAAGTCACAAGTACAAATACAAAGTACAAAGTATAAGTTCAAAGTATGAAAGAACTGATGAAATTATTATTATTATTCTATGAAATCAATAGAAAATACAGAAGTGCATGATTGTTGCCAAACAGTACGCAGCGATTAAGGATTTTGTTTCCGCCAAGAGGTACTTAGAGACCTACCTACAATCCACAAGTCCACCAAACCCAGCTGAAGCTCACAAGTTATTGGGAGATGTAAGGAACTTCTTACTGTTTAAAATTTAAAATTAGCCTCGACACAAGTTACTTTTTTTCATAATGGTTTAGATATTTAAAAACTGCTCCAATAAAGGAATTATCGAAATCGAATGCAGGCAATGCAGCTAATAAACGTTTTAAATTATGATTTTAGATTCAATTAGAATTAAGCGAAGAAGAAAACGCACTCGAGTCTTATAAATTAGCATATCAAATCGGAAGTAGGCGTGACGCATTAAATCGAGGTATGTACCTAATTAAACTCGAAATTGAAATTAAAAGTATTCAATCAATGTTATGCATTTAACTTAACTAATTTTGTTTTATGATTTTGAATCTGGATAGTTTGTGATTTGCTTTCCCAAGGCTGTGGAGTAGGAGAAACCTTAGAATCGCGATCAAAGTGGGTGGAACTGCAGAAAGCATCTTCCGTAACAATGGATACAACCTCGGGTAGACAAAATGGCATTGGAAAAGGCCAATATAGCACTAACACATTCGTTAGCCGAGCATATACGTCACCCGGAGGTCCACCAAAAAGTGGGATGAATGGTAATGCTATTTCAATCTGCAGCAGCTCCAAGTCAAAAAACGTCACTACGCCTTTAAAAAGTAGCACCATTCCTGGACTGCATGCAGAAAGCCATACACCAAAGCAACGAGGAATGGGAACTTCCCGGCTAAACGCTTCTCCTGAAAGATTGTACATGCAAATGACATTCTTAGAGAAGAAATATGAAGATGTTATGGAGAGAATCTTGGAACAGAATGCCTTGGTTCTAAATGGCATGCTCACAATGAAAGAAGACGTTTCAGAACAAGTTTTAACTGGGATGTTCGCGATGAAAGAGGAGTTGTCAAAACAAGTTCTAACTGAGGTGGTCACGATGAAAGCAGAATTGTCGAAACAAGTTCTAACTGAGATGGTCACGATGAAAAAAGAGTTATCCGAACAAGTCCTAAATGGGATGCTGACGATGAAAGAAGAGCTGTCCAATCTAATCCAGGAAAAGGTTGACATAATTTGACAATTCACTATTGACTTTCAAGTTGAACTCATTTCGCTTTCGAGTTTCAACTCGAGCAATCATAAACCCTATACATTACAAATGTTTAAACTTACATATGGACATGTTTTTAATAATGGCTATATTCTTGTTTTATAGGGCACTGAATCCAAAGCCAAAATGGAAGAGATGATTCGGCTAGTAGGCAATCCTCAAATCGTTTCTCAAACGGCAGTTGTTAATCCGAAACCCGCCAAACCCCATAAACAAGACAAAAAAGAAGCTATTTCCGAGCCTCTAAAACCACTTACGGAACTCTTCAAGAAAGATGCGGGAAGTTGGGACTGCAATACATGTTATATAAATAACAAGAAGGAGGCAATCAAATGTATTTCCTGTGAAACACCTCAACCTGGATTTGAAGCACTAGTGACCGCCCAGAAGGAAGAGGCAGTTAAGAAGGCTGCCGCGGAAGCCTCCAGTTTCTCATTTGGTTTCCAGCAGACAAATCCGGAGGCGGCCACCAAGAAGGAAGTGGAAACTCAGAAACCAGCATTTACTCCAGCTTTCTCATTTGGAGGAAAGACTCCTGTATCGACGGAATCAACTGTCACTACTTCCGTGACGGAGTCTCCACTTAATCTATTTGGAGGCGTTTCTTCAGCTCCGTTTTCTTTTAGCCTACCATCAACAGCAAATGTCGAAAGTGGAAATAGTGTAACATCTAACCCTAACCCGTTTTCAAATATGAATTTCGCATCCCTGGGATTCGGAGATTTCTCAAAAGCTTCACCTATCGGTGCAGTTAGTAAACCTTTAGACTTCAAAGGGTTTGGCGGAGAAGGAAAGTCACTGTTTGGAGATTTCGGAATGAATAAATCGGTCAGCGATGTTCCAGACACCGGAGCAGGAACTGAAAGTAATCGAAATCGAACAACATCAGGAGGCGCAGACGATGACTGGGAACCCGATACTCAATTTACTCCCGTAATTCCGCTACCTGATCTCGTTGAAGCGAAATTGGGTGATGAGAACGAGAACGTTCTTTTTGACCATCGAGCCAAAATATACCGATTTGATTCTGACCTGAAGGAATGGAAAGAACGAGGAGTTGGAAAC
Organism: Desoria tigrina; assembly: GCA_906901685.1. NCBI lineage: Eukaryota > Metazoa > Arthropoda > Collembola > Entomobryomorpha > Isotomidae > Desoria > Desoria tigrina. The sequence goes on along the minus strand of CAJQTU010000003.1, from coordinate 2,422,521 downwards.
ATTAAGATCTTACAGGATAAGGATCAATCTAATCGTGTCAGAATTCTGATGTGGCGAGAAAGGGTCCTAAAGCTAGCATGTAACCATCGAATAACTGGAAATATGAAAGTAGAAATTTTCCAAGGTAATCCAAAAGTCCTGAAATGGAGTGCCGTGGACCATTCAGAAGACGGTGCACGGCCTGAAATTTTTACATGCCGATTTGGAACTGAGGATAAGGTGAGTATTTAATTTGTATATATATTTATGAAGAGTTTGTGTGCATACTCTTGAAATACCTATGTAAATATGATGCACGTAACATGGAACTTGCATTAGATTTTATTTAAAACTTTACCATTTCATTTTCAGTCGGCTGAATTTAAAGCTAAGATGGAAGAGATGATTCAGCTTGTCGCCAGTTCGCCAAACGAATCTTCTCCAATTCAAACGAAAATTTTAAATTCGGAACCTCAAAAGCAAGACAAAAAAGATGGAACTTCCGAGCCTCTAAGGCCGCTATCAGAACTTTTTAAGAAGGATGTGGGAAGTTGGGACTGTAACACATGTTACATAAATAACAAGAAGGAGGCAATCAAATGCATTTCCTGTGAAACACCACAACCTGGATTTGAAGCACAAGTGACCGCCCAGAAGGAAGAGGAAACCCAAAAAGCATCATTGCAGTTTCCAGCTTTCTCCTTTGGAGTGAAGACTCCTGTAACGACTGAACCAGCCTTCAGCACTTCCACGACGTATTCTCCAAGGAACCTCTTCGGTAACAATTCATCTGCTCCGTCCCCTAGGTCTGAAGAAGATGTGAACGTCTCAAAGGAAGTAGAAAATCCGAAAATAGCGTCTCAGATTCCAGCTTTCTCATTTCAAATGAAAACTCCTGTATCCACGGAATCAGTTGTCAATACTTCAGCGACGGATACTTCAATGAACCTATTCGGAGGCGTTTCTTCGGCTCCCTTTTCTTTTACACTCCCAGCGGTGACTAAACCATCGACAGCAAATATCGAAAGTGGAAATAGTGGAATGCCTAACTTGTTTACGAATTTAAATTTATCTTCTTCTTCTCCTGGATTCGGTGAGTTGGCCAAGGCTTCTCCAATCGGTGCGTTTAGTAAACCTTCAGACTTCAAAGGATTCGGAGGAGAGGGAAAGTCACTGTTTGGAGATTTCGGAATGAATAAGTCGGTCAGCGATGTTCCAGACGCCGGAGCAGGAACTGAAAATAGTCGAAATCGAACAACATCAGGAGGCGCAGACGATGACTGGGAACCCGATACTCAATTTACTCCAGTGATTCCACTGCCAGCTCTCGTAGAAGCGAAATTGGGTGATGAGAACGAGAACGTTCTTTTTGAGCATCGAGCCAAAATATACCGGTTTGATTCTGACCTGAAGGAATGGAAAGAACGAGGAGTTGGAAACATTAAGATCTTACAGGATAAGGATCAATCTAATCGTGTCAGAATTCTGATGTGGCGAGAAAGGGTCCTAAAGCTTGCATGTAACCATCGAATAACTGGAAATATGAAAGTAGAAATTTTCCAAGGTAATCCAAAAGTCCTGAAATGGAGTGCGGTGGACCATTCTGAAGACGGCGCCCGTCCCGAAATTTTTACATGCCGATTTGGAACCGAGGATAAGGTGAGAATACAATTTTTATTTACTTGTACAGACAGTTTTATGTGTTCCTTTTATAATATGATGCACGAAACATGGAAGATGTTCACTTTTGTGTACATACTTATATTTCTTAACATTAAAATTACAACATTTGTTTTGCAGTCTGCTGAGTTTAAAGCCAAGATGGAAGAGATGATCGAACTTGTCGCCAGTTCGCCAAACGAATCTTCTCCCACAAAGATTTTAAATTCCGAACCTCAGAAACAAGACAGAAAAGATTTAGCTGCTGAGCCTCTAAGGCCGCTATCAGAACTTTTTAAGAAGGAGGTAGGAAGTTGGGACTGCAACACATGTTATATAAATAACAAGAAGGAAGCAATCAAATGCATTTCATGTGAAACACCACAACCTGGATTTGAAGCCGAGGTGGCTGCCCAGAGGGAAGAAGCAGATAAGAAAGCCGCTGCGGAAGCCCCCAGTTTCTCATTTGGTTTCAAGCAGTCAACTCCGGAGGCAGCCAGTAAGAAGGAAGAGGAAACTCTGAAACCAACATTTACTCCAGCTTTCTCCTTTGGAGGAAATACTCCTATAACGACTGAATCAGCGCTCTCCACCTCCGCGACCTATTCTCCAAGAAACCTCTTCGGTGGCAATTCTTCTGCTCCGCCACCTATATTTGAAGGAGACGTTAACGTCTCAACGGAAGGAGAAAATCCGAAAATAGCGTCACAGGTCCCATCATTCGCGTTTGAAATCAAAACTCCAGTATCCACGGAATCAATTTTCAGTGCATCTGCAACGGATACTTCAATGAACCTATTCGGAAGCTCGTCTTCGACTCCCTTTTCTTTTACCCTCCCATCGGCGAATACACCATCAACAGCAAATATCGAAATTGGAAATAGTGGAATGCCTAACCTGTTTTCAAATTTGAATTTCTCCTCCCCTGGATTCGGAGACTTAGCCAAGACTTCTCCTGTCGGTGCATTTAGTAAACCTTCTGACTTCAAAGGGTTTGGAGGAGAGGGAAAGTCACTGTTTGGAGATATCGGATTAAATAAATCGATTAATGATGAAGGTGGAGCAGGGACAGAAAGAACACGTACAACATCAGAGGGCGAAGCCGATGGTTGGGAACCTAATGTTGACTTTACTCCAGTGATTCCGCTGCCTGCTCTTGTAGAAGCTAAATTGGGGGATGAGAACGAGAACGTTCTGTTTGAGCATCGAGCCAAGATATACAGGTTTGATTCTGACCTGAAGGAATGGAAAGAACGAGGAGTTGGAAACATTAAGATCTTACAGGATAAGGATCAATCTAATCGCGTCAGGATTCTGATGTGGCGAGAAAGGGTCCTAAAACTAGCATGTAACCACCGAATAACTGGAAATATGAAAGTAGAAATTTTCCAAGGTAATCCAAAAGTCCTGAAATGGAGTGCGGTGGACCATTCTGAAGACGGCGCCCGGCCCGAAATTTTTACATGCCGATTTGGAACTGAGGATAAGGTAAGGATTCTAGATTCTACTATTCAGGAAGAATCGAGTTTACTGCGTTTGTAAGAAATTAGAAATAACGGCTGTACTGTCATAAATTTCAACAATTTTAATTTTGTTTTGCAGTCTGCTGAGTTTAAAGCCAAGATGGAAGAGATGATCGAACTTGTCGCCAGTTCGCCAAACGAATCTTCTCCCACAAAGATTTTAAATTCCGAACCTCAGAAACAAGACAGAAAAGATTTAGCTGCTGAGCCTCTAAGGCCGCTATCAGAACTTTTTAAGAAGGAGGTAGGAAGTTGGGACTGCAACACATGTTATATAAATAACAAGAAGGAAGCAATCAAATGCATTTCATGTGAAACACCACAACCTGGATTTGAAGCCGAGGTGGCTGCCCAGAGGGAAGAAGCAGATAAGAAAGCCGCTGCGGAAGCCCCCAGTTTCTCATTTGGTTTCAAGCAGTCAACTTCCGAGCAAGCATCTGCACCTGTAGTTCCTTCCTCTTCGGCTTTCACATTCGCTCTACCGTCTTACCGTGATTTTGCAACACCTGGTGCTAACCAGTCTGCCATACCGTCGACCGATCTCAAGGAACGTGCTAAGCAATTGCAACTTCCGGAAGATTTTTACAACTACGAGTCGGACCCAGACGCTCACAAGTGCTCTGGATGCCGTGGTTGTGAGCCCGACTCTTTTGAGTTTACGTCGTCAAATGACTTTAAGGAAAGTATAGCTCCTACTAATTTCCAGGAAATATTAACTGTGACGGAGAATCCGGATGTAGTCCATTCTGCATGGTCATCTTCTTAGTCTTGTATAAGTTGTTCTTATTATTTTTTAAAGGAGTTTTCAAGAATGAAAGTTTTTCGTTTTTAGTGTGAAAGCGTGGAAATGCGTATCCTGAAAAAATTATTTCTTTTAAGATTATTAGTAAACTATGAATAGAAGGATGAATTACAACATTTTTAGGTTAAATACACATATTTATGTTTAACTGAATTCAATATTCCTGAATCATATGAATTAATGTTTGGAACTGACGAAACTGAATCGATATTAATAAAGTTTGAAATAAACCAAGTCTTATAAATATTCACTTTAATTTTTCAGCCAGTATTAGTAGTGACATTCGATAAGCTGTACATCAACCGAATATTTAACTGAATAAGCCAATAGCTCTAAAAAGTGAGATTCTGGGATTTTTTGTTAGATTGAAGGTTCAGAGCATTGGACCTGTCGAATTGGTTTCATTGATCATTAAAACATTCGAGTAAATACGAAAGATCGTAAACTCCATCCGTTCCGCTATTATCTATATAAGTTTACGGTTACTTCCTCACCACCAGGACTTTTATACGTATTTACTTAAGATTGCTTAGGTTTAATTGTAATTTCCTAATTGAAATTAAATTAGTATGCAGAATATGCTGATTTCTGAGTTAAAGTTTCGAAGCTAAAGAGTATACAAACTATCGGTCTCTACGTGCAATGAGTAATTTAAGAAATTTGCAATATTGCTTACTTCTATTCGCATTTACTGTGATTCTGACGATCATCATAGTTATGAAAACTTACTCAGGAAACATCAGCTATAATTTTTCTGTTGCAAAAGACGAGACTTTTGAGGATTTGTGTTTACAAAGAAAGTAAGAAGCTCAACTCGTACAATAAATACTAATATTAGTGTTTATTTGATAGTATTGGTTATGCTTAATTTTAATTATTTCTATCGTAGTTTCCGGAACAGAGGCAAATTCTTAAATGGCAACGAATCAATCAGAATCGCCGCAGTCTCCTGCGGAGAAGTCAAGATTAACGAGACGGTTACGATGGTCAAGTCCGCGATTGTACAAGGGCTCCGGTTTAACATCGAATCCCTTGAAATGATCTTATTTGCGGATATTGAGACAATGGCAACTTTAGAAGCAGAGGTACTGTTGACGCCCTGATAGCTTGGAAGAGCCCGGGGGGGGGGCACTTATTTAAATCGAGTTGTCTTGAAATGTAAAGCTGTATAGGTTACCTGGGGAGTTGTTTCGGGGAGGGACGATTCTTCAATAAAATTTACCGGTATCGTCGAAATTATATTAATTCAATCCTTAATTTGGCTTAAAGATGGTGTTAATGAAGGGACAGATACCTAAGAGTAGCAGATTATCCTTCCGGTTTCAAATGCATCATCTCCTTCCGATGCCAAAGGACCTGGGAAACTGGTCGAAAAATGCTATGCCCTGTACAACTCAACGCCTGTTCTTCCCCGTATGAATTTTTTTCCGCATCAATTCGAAAGACAATGAATTTTTAAAAATTCATAAATGTTCATTTGTTTAATGAAATTCGTTAGTGAATTCTTTATCTTTCTAAAATTTTGTTGACATTTCCATTCCAAATTCCAACAAATGTTTCCATTCAATAGCATGGCTTCACAAGATTTAGCCTGCATTTCTTGAAGTTAATCTGTTTCTATCAAACCCTCTTAAAATGGTGTACCGAATACGGTGTGCGGGGGGGGGGGGGGCAATTTTAGAAATTACGGTAATAAGTTTCCTAACTAAAATCGTGCTTGTATTTAATGGCCAGACTGCACCATCCCTCAGAAATGTTGACAAGCTCTTATATGTCGACTCAGATGTCATATTTGTAAGAGATCTTCGGGAAATCTGGTCATTTTTTGGTCAAATGAGTAAGAAACAACACACAGGACTGATACCGGAACATGAGAATCCCACCCGGGCCTGGTATGGTGTGGTGAGAGAGTCAAAAACTCCTTTCTATCCTCCGTTAGGTAAAAGGTCTTAATTAAAGCGCTTTCATCTCAATAAATCCCCATGAGAGGTTTTATTTTTTTTAATGCAAAGGGATAGGGAGTTATTTCGATATTATTTTTAGGACTAAATGCTGGAGTGATGCTAATGGACCTTGAAGGTCAAAGGGCGTTCGGATGGGAAGAGAAAGTTATTGCTTACTATCATCAGTACAAGGACCTACTTTCCTTAGCCGATCAAGACATACTCAACGTTATATTTCACTTTCATCCAGGTAAGAAATAAATTATATGTACAGATCTTTCAATTAAATTGGAAATTATTGGCAGTTATCAATCCCGATTAAAGTGGAACTATTAGCACTTAATTTCATGAAAATAAATGTATTTCGGGGAAGGGTCTGGGTCACAAGTGTTTTATGCAGTAGGAACTACTTTAATACGCTTTAGACCTTATCATTTTTGCCATAATTTGTAAAGATTTCATAAAGAAGCAACTTGTATCCTGGTTTAATTGTATTTTAAATTCAGAAAAATCTTAAAATAGCGGTGCTTTTTAATGTAGTTTGTAAAAGTTTAGAGAATAATTTTTCTCTTTGATCAGGGCAGATTGGCAGATACAATTCTTGGAATTTCTGCTTTTCCTCAAACAATTTAGATTTTATTTCAAAGATTGTCTAACACGTTTTAAAGATACCGTCTACGTACTTCCATGTGCATTTAACTATCGGCAAGGGCATTGTGACATTTCCATGAATAACAGTTGTCCATCCGTAAAATCATCATCCAGTGGAACTGGAGTTCGGGTGATTCATGGGAATAATTGGCCGGTCCATTTCCAGGACCCGTTCTTTGCAGCCATTTACTCGGCGTTCCATGAGGTGACATTTACAAGCAATTTTTAATTGTTTTTAAGTTAATTTTGGTAAGCATAATTATAACAAATGCTAAATTGACTATCTGAAATATTCCTACAATTTTACAGTTTAATTTGGCTACAGAAGATTTACACATTGATCTTTATGGCCGGATGCAAAAGAAAATGACAATGCTACGTTCCCTCAAAAGCACCGATGGAATTCCTCAAGATTGTAGTGGCTTAATTAATTTGTTGTAAAATCAGTTAGAGTATTAAATATGATATAACTACAATTTTGTGTAATTTTTTAACTCGGATTTAAAGGAATCTAACACTTTCGTTTTTCTATGTATGTCCCATTCGTTGAGGTGAGGAGTTATTCAGGGATCACCAAAATAATATCCGAGGAATTTTATTAGTCATCTTTTATCCTAGCAGTTAAAAACCAAAAAATAATGAGACAACAAAGAGTTTTCATAAGAATTCACTGTATCAAAACTGCATGCTCAAGGGATTTGCCCCTGACAATGATAACAATGTTTTAAATGTATTTAGTGGACCTGAATGAAATGAGTTTCGTTTGTGTAATTGGTTGTAATTTGTAACGTAAAACGTAATGTCATGCCTGATAGTTTCGATCCGGTAACTTAATACTGAGAAAAGTTCCTCTACTCACTCATTCAATGTTTAAGAAATCTTACGACTCGTTCCTAGTTTGAAAAGTAGTATATTTTTGTCTGGGTTTTAATTTTACTCATCTTATTTGACAAGTACGTTAATGAAATTGCATCATGACATCAGTTTGAAATATCCTGGAAATATCTTGAAAGTTTTAAATTTTTTCAATTTCGACAAATTATACGTCTTCAAATCGGCAATAAAAGAAAGTAGAACAGAGCTAGAGCGTAAACACACGCTTTTAGAATTTATTAGAGATTATGGCCCCAAAAGTGGGCAACATTTGAGGTTTTCGGATATTTTGACGTTTAAAAACGTTGAAAACTATATGTACATTTAGTGAGGAGTCGTAGTATGGATCGACAAATAAATAAATTTCTTAACCGTTTGAGATGATGTGAAATTGCAAAAGACCGTCAAAAATGATGTGATGTCAAAATCAGAATAGAACGAACGTATATATCAATTCATTTGCAACTTACAACTGTTTCCGACATTATAAAAATATCGAAAATCAAAAAAAAATCTTCACAGCGTAATTTGTTAGTTTGCTTACAATTAAAAAATTACGCTTATTTTTGAAGCATCTAAAACTATTCATTTCTCACCTGTTTCTAAATGAGTTATCTCGAAGGCCTATTAAAATCTTAAAATAGAACGATGAGAAATGAGCTTGTTGATGAAAATCAGGGCGTATATAGTTCCCGTTTCCCGTCTCGATACTTTTTACACTAAAAACTTTTATCTTCTAAGTTAAGTTATAATCAACACTATCAACGGTTTAGTGTCACTAAAGGACAAACTTAAATTTTTAAATTAGAGAGGAAGTCTATGATAATCTAAATATGTCTACTTTCCAATCAATGCTAGTCCTGCTTTAAATACAGTTTCACTTTTTTATTAGCAATGAATAATGACACAACAACGAGATGATTCTTCGTTCGGTTCGACAGTTACATTTTAAAGTTAACAAGATAACATAACATGGGATTTAGGCATATTTAATGTACACACAGTAAATAAATTAAGAAATATGCCCCTCCCTGGTGCAAGTATAATTTCAAGCCCTTCAAAGGGATGGGGATTTATTCCGGGGGGATATGATTGCAAAAGCTATTTTAGCATTTAAACGGCCGTATTTCACACGAATTACCATGAACTGATGTTTGTCTGAACTGTCAAGAAACCTAGGGTGGGGACTTATTTCAGAGTGAGTTTTTCTTACGAATGCGAATGGGTCTCTATTTAGTGATTTACGGTACAAACCCTTCTCCTTACCTCTAAATAAATGACAAAATCCTAAAAGTGAATGTCGAATCTCTTTACAGTAGCTGGGGCAGTAGCAGCTTAAAATCTAAGATTTAATAGACGTTTTGTTTCCGCATTAAGGCTTACACTAGATCAACTTTGTGATAATATTTAAGAATCCTATTAACAGGTCCTCATTAATCACAAGAGATAGGAACGTGAACAAAGGGGACGATTATGCTGAGAGATGTTAATTTACAATCCTTCCTCTCCATCTCAGGCTTGGTCACACTTTCCATCTCAACTTATTAGCATGGCATCGCATGCAAATCCATTGTAAGCGTTACAGCACAAAGGACTAGAATTTTAGATTTTATGATGCAAAACATGACCATTCCTCATCGACACTCTCATTTTGTAATTTTTAAATCGGTATGGTAGAAGGGAGCCCTGTTGCAAGTGTCTTTACATACATTTCATAAGGCAAATAAAAATTTTAAACGCGTAAAAACATCATTAAAATCACATAATATAATAAGAACGATAATTTCAAGAGTTAATTATAAAAATCGGTGATTTCCACCAGTTAAACCCATACTTTGAAATATTTAAATAATATTATTTTTATTTTCCAAAGCTAGGTGCTAATGTTAGGTGTATGGTTTCAAGAGCCTAAATTTTTTGATTTTGCAGCAGTTCAAGTGGAAAAGTTGTAATTTTTAGTTAATTAACCTGCCAATAAAATGGCAGCAAATGTAGCCGTTCCAGGCCGAAGTAATGAAGCGTTTCTGCGCTTTATGTACGGGGCTATGGCAGCCATGTCCATGTTCATCACTGCATTCGACAAGAACGATAGGACGAGGGACATGTTCTTGACGAATTCGGTGGAGGAAATGGAAGTCTACGATTTCATTATTGGTATATTTACTCAAATAAATTAACAATCGTTTTTAATCAATTAATTAATTGAGTAATTAATCGGGTTTTTTGTATAATATCAGTCGGAGGTGGTACTGCAGGCTCGATTTTAGCCAACCGGTTATCACAAAAGTACAGAGTCCTATTACTGGAAGCAGGGGGGAATCCATTCCCTCTGCAGTCAATACCAGGTTTGGCATCCTATATGACGAACCATTCAGAAATTGACTGGATGTACAAAACCGTTCCTCAGAAATATGCTTGTCAGGCTCTTAAAAAACAAGTAGGTACTGGTTATAGAGGCTGTGTTTTAGTTGTGGGACAAAATTTTCCCGAATGCAGATCTAACCATATTGTCTCCTAGTTTAAGATTAGCTAAAGTTTCTTTGTCCCTCAACTAAATCGAAGAGTCTATATCCTAATTTTAAACGTACCTGCTCTATAACCTGCTTTAAAAATTAAAATTGCTCCATTAAATTGTCCCGCAACTAAACTGAAGACTCTATATCAACAATGAGCGTAGGCCCCTACTGCCAATTTGTCCCTCAAATAAATAGACACCTCTATATCCAAGTTTTTTTTCGATTTTTCCAGAGAACTTCAATCTGCCAAGGAAAAGGTATCGGAGGGTCAAGTAACATGGGTTTCCTTAACCATTTACGGGGCTCACCTTTTGACTACGAAAACTGGGCCAATGTCACAAATGACCCTGGATGGAAATACAGTTCCCTTCTACCCTTTTTTAGGCGACAAGAAGATTACGACGGGAAATGGAAGGACCGTGAGTTTATTTTGCATTCTTAACAGTCATTCCCGAATTTAAAAAAAATCAGTGGCATTTTTAACAAATCCAGCAATAACCCACGGATTTGGGGGCGAAGTCCACATGGAAACTCCGAACTACACCGGGATGGCGGACAGGTTCATCACGGCAGGGCTGCAAATGAAGTACAAAATGGCAGACTTGAACGGTCTTTTCACGGAGGGGTTTGACTACGTCCTATCGCCCCTTCGAAGGGGCTACAGACAGGCCATGTCCACTGCTTATATCACTAACATTGTCCCGAGGGCAAAGTTGACGATTCGGAAGTTTTCAACGGTCCGAAGAGTAAGCTTACATTCGCTCAAAAAAGCAGCATTTTTTGTCATATTTTTTAAATTTTAAATTGAACTTAATTTTATTTTGGACAGATTTTATTTAAAAAGGGGAACAGCTCAAGTTCCTTAGAAGCCTATGGAGTAGTGTACGAGAGAGCTGGTCAAGTTCCTATGGCCCTTGCCATGAAGGAGATCATAGTGTCGGCTGGAGCGGTCAATTCTCCAAAGCTGTTAATGATGTCGGGGATTGGACCCAAGGCTCATTTAGAGTCACTCATGGTAATTTCGTTCTTCTTTTTTTTTAAATCATTATTTAGATACATCGGGTGACTCCGAGAGGTAATATTTTGCACATCTTTTGCATTCTTCGAACGATATTAATTCGGCAATGAAAATATATGGTAATGAAAATACAGTAATTAAACGATGGTGGAAGGGTTTACCTACTTCCTTGGCCTGTAATTATTTCAATCTTTTACAGATCTTGGGATTATTTGTATTAAAACTGAAATTACATTACAGATCCCTGTCATAAAAGACCTGCCAGTAGGAAAAAATCTCCAAGACCACTTGGTCACATACTTGGGCCCATTTATGATCAACTCCTCAGCCTCCTTCTTAATGGACAGGGACCTGACGCCGGAATCCGTCGCCAAATTCGGGATGATCGGGGGTCAGGGCCCATTAGCTTCTACGGGGATTCATGCCAATGCCCTCATCACATCCTCGCAGCAGAAGTTCACCGGAAATATCTTCTGGCCGGACTTGCACCTCAGCCTCTACGGGATGTCCCATCATGACAGTGTCGACAAGGAATTCGTCGAAATGTACAACATGCAGAGTAATATTTCCAGAAACTACTTTAAAGATACGAAGGGGAAAGACTCGTTTTCGATCAGGATTTCGGGAGGAAGACCATTCAGTCGAGGGCGGATCCGACTGGCCGATTCGAAACCCGATACTCATCCCCTCATTAACCCCAAGTATCTGTCGGATCGACGGGACCTGGATGCCATGATGGATGGGATTTATAGGTATGATTTTTAGTCCTCTTTTAGATTTGATAAAGTCCTTACACATTTAGAACTAAAGGTGTTTCAGAACAGTTTATCTATACAAAAGGGGTTGGGGTTACATTTTCAGAGTTTTTTCAGATCGAAATTAATTTGTAAACCACTATTTTTTCTCGGAAACATTCCCCCCTCGAAATAACTTCCCTTTCTGAAGGTTTTATTTTATAAAACAAATCGAGCTTGAGATTTTCAGTGATTAAAAACTATAGTCGTTTTAAATGATAGGGTTACATAACTAACTGACACTTAAAAAAAATGATTGATAGTTTCAGTTGTGTTTACTACCTTAAAAACATTTTTTTACAGGGCTCTGAGCTTGATTGAAAATACTGCAGCGTTTCAAGAGATCGGAGCGTCTCTATACACTGAACCCTTCCCAGGATGTGAGTCCTACGAATTCCGAAGCCAAGCCTACTGGCAATGTTACATTCGGAGGTTTACCATGTCCGCAAATCATCTCTCGGGTTCCTGTGCAATGGGTCAACCGAGTCTCAAAGGTCCACAGACAGCCGTGGTCAACAGTAAGCTAAAAGTTATGGGTGTGAATAGGCTGCGGGTTATCGATGGTAAGTTCCTTACTTTAATTACTACCTTATTTATTACATCAAAAATCTAATTCTGTATTGTATTTTTTACAGCTTCTGTAATGCCTTCGATAACCGTCGGGGGCACCTTGGCCCCCACCATGGTCATTGCTGAAAAGGGGGCTGACATGATAATGAATTTGTGGGAAGGCCAAGATAGAATACATTTAGAATAAAGCTAATTTACTGGTATTAAATATTGTTTGTGTTCCTAATAAAAAAAAAATAAATATCTAGAACTCTTATTACAGTTGTCGAACGAATAATGATTTCAAGACACATGGACTGGATAATCTTTTATTATTTGATATTCAAGATATTAAGAAACATTATAAAAACGTATCACTGATTATTATCAAATTCTAGGTTAAATGCCGTCGGTCTCTTCAAACAATCAAGGATTACTACATTCTATTATAGGTAAACGATGCTACCGTAATAACGCTCGGCCCTCGGCTGGAGCTTAGAGACCAACTGCCGTCCGCTTTTTTTACGCAATGAAAGACTACTAATTCTTGGCGCGATGCTACCGTCACCGTCTGCAATTAAAGCAACGGTCGGCTGGAGGTTGGAGCGGCCTGCGGCCTTTTGGAAGTAATGAAGGAATACTAATTTGCTAAGAGCAACGCTCGGCTGGAGGTTGGAGCGGCCTGCGGCCTTTTTGAAGTAATGAAGGACTACTAATTCGCTAAGAGCAACGCTCGGCTGGAGGTTGGAGCGGCCTGCGGCCTTTTTGAAGTAATGAAGGACTACTAATTCGCTAAGAGCAACGCTCGGCTGGAGCTGGGAGAGACCAACTGCCGCCAGCCTTTTTTTTACCATGAAGGATTACTACATTCTTGGCACGATGCTACCGTCTGCAGAAAGCAACGCTAGGCAGGAGGTTGGAGCGGCCTGCGGCCTTTTGGAAGTAATGAAGGACTACTAATTCGCTAAGAGCAACGCTCGGCTGGAGCTGGGAGAGACCAACTGCCGTCAGCCTTTTTTTTACCATGAAGGATTACTACATTCTTGGCACGATGCTACCGTCTGCAGAAAGCAACGCTAGGCAGGAGGTTGGAGCGGCCTGCGGCCTTTTGGAAGTAATGAAGGACTACTAATTCGCTAAGAGCAACGCTCGGCTGGAGCTGGGAGAGACCAACTGCCGTCAGCCTTTTTTTTACCATGAAGGATTACTACATTCTTGGCACGATGCTACCGTCTGCAGAAAGCAACGCTAGGCAGGAGGTTGGAGCGGCCTGCGGCCTTTTGGAAGTAATGAAGGACTACTAATTCGCTAAGAGCAACGCTCGGCTGGAGCTGGGAGAGACCAACTGCCGTCAGCCTTTTTTTTACCATGAAGGATTACTACATTCTTGGCACGATGCTACCGTCTGCAGAAAGCAACGCTAGGCAGGAGGTTGGAGCGGCCTGCGGCCTTTTGGAAGTAATGAAGGACTACTAATTCGCTAAGAGCAACGCTCGGCTGGAGCTGGGAGAGACCAACTGCCGTCAGCCTTTTTTTTACCATGAAGGATTACTACATTCTTGGCACGATGCTACCGTCTGCAGAAAGCAACGCTAGGCAGGAGGTTGGAGCGGCCTGCGGCCTTTTTGAAGTAATGAAGGACTACTAATTCGCTAAGAGCAACGCTCGGCTGGAGGTTGGAGCGGCCTGCGGCCTTTTTGAAGTAATGAAGGACTACTAATTCGCTAAGAGCAACGCTCGGCTGGAGCTGGGAGAGACCAACTGCCGTCAGCCTTTTTTTTACCATGAAGGATTACTACATTCTTGGCACGATGCTACCGTCTGCAGAAAGCAACGCTAGGCAGGAGGTTGGAGCGGCCTGCGGCCTTTTGGAAGTAATGAAGGACTACTAATTCGCTAAGAGCAACGCTCGGCTGAAGCTGGAGACCGACTGCCGTCGCCCATTTCAAAATAATGAAGGACTACTAATTCGCTAAGAGCAACGCTCGGCTGAAGCTGGAGACCGACTGCCGTCGCCCATTTCAAAATAATGAAGGACTACTAATTCTGGGCAGGATTCTACCGTCTGCGAGGAGCAACGCTCGGCTACCGACTGCCGTCGCCCATTTCAAAATCATGAAGGACTACTAATTCTGGGTAGGAAGCTACAGCCTGCGAGGAGCAACGCTCAACTGAAGCTAGAGACCGACTGCCGTCGCCCATTTCAAAATAATGAAGGACTACTAATTCTGGGCAGGATTCTACCGTCTGCGAGGAGCAACGCTCGGCTACCGACTGCCGTCGCCCATTTCAAAATAATGAAGGACTACTAATTCTGGGCAGGATTCTACCGTCTGCGAGGAGCAACGCTCGGCTACCGACTGCCGTCGCCCATTTCAAAATAATGAAGGACTACTAATTCTGGGCAGGATTCTACCGTCTGCGAGGAGCAACGCTCGACTGAAGCAGGGGACCAACTGCCATCGGCATTTTTTTTGTCATGAAAGACTATTATCAAATTGCAGGTAGGTCTGCTAGTATCTGCGAGGCGCAACGCTCGACTGAAGCTGGAGATCAACTGCCATCGGCATTTTTTTGTCATGAAAGACTATTATCAAATTGCAGGTAGGATTCTACCGTCTGCGAAGAGCAACGCTAGACTGAAGCTGGGAACCAACTGCCATCGGCATTTTTTTTTGAAGGACTATTACCGAATTGTAGTTAGGATTCTACCGTCTGCGAGGAGCAACGCTTGACTGGAGCTGGGACACCGACTCCCGTCGGCCTTTTTTAAGCAATGAAGGATTACTACATTCTTGGTACGAAGCTACCGTCTGCGAGGAGCAACGCTTGACTGGAGCTGGGGCTGGGACACCGACTCCCGTCGGCCTTTTTTTACAATGAAGGATTACTACATTCTTGGTACGAAGCTACCGTCTGCGAGGAGCAACGCTTGACTGGAGCTGGGACACCGACTCCCGTCGGCCTTTTTTATGCAATGAAGGATTACTACATTCTTGGTACGAAGCTACCGTCTGCGAGGAGCAACGCTTGACTGGAGCTGGGACACCGACTCCCGTCGGCCTTTTTTTACAATGAAGGATTACTACATTCTTGGTACGAAGCTACCGTCTGCGAGGAGCAACGCTTGACTGGAGCTGGGACACCGACTCCCGTCGGCCTTTTTTATGCAATGAAGGATTACTACATTCTTGGTACGAAGCTACCGTCTGCGAGGAGCAACGCTTGACTGGAGCTGGGACACCGACTCCCGTCGGCCTTTTTTTACAATGAAGGATTACTACATTCTTGGTACGAAGCTACCGTCTGCGAGGAGCAACGCTTGACTGGAGCTGGGACACCGACTCCCGTCGGCCTTTTTTATGCAATGAAGGATTACTACATTCTTGGTACGAAGCTACCGTCTGCGAGGAGCAACGCTTGACTGGAGCTGGGACACCGACTCCCGTCGGCCGTTTTTATGCAATGAAGGATTACTACATTCTTGGTACGAAGCTACCGTCTGCGAGGAGCAACGCTTGACTGGAGCTGGGACACCGACTCCCGTCGGCCTTTTTTAAGCAATGAAGGATTACTACATTCTTGGTACGAAGCTACCGTCTGCGAGGAGCAACGCTTGACTGGAGCTGGGACACCGACTCCCGTCGGCCTTTTTTATGCAATGAAGGATTACTACATTCTTGGTACGAAGCTACCGTCTGCGAGGAGCAACGCTTGACTGGAGCTGGGACACCGACTCCCGTCGGCCTTTTTTATACAATGAAGGATTACTATATTCTTGGTACGAAGCTACCGTCTGCGAGGAGCAACGCTTGACTGGAGCTGGGACACCGACTCCCGTCGGCCTTTTTTATGCAATGAAGGATTACTACATTCTTGGTACGAAGCTACCGTCTGCGAGAAGCAACGCTTGACTGGAGCTGGGACACCGACTGCCATCGGCCTTTTTTAAAATGAAGGATTACTACATTCTTGGTACGAAGCTACCGTCTGCGAGGAGCAACGCTTGACTGGAGCTGGGACACCGACTGCCATCGGCCTTTTTTAAGCAATGAAGGATTACTACATTCTTGGTACGAAGCTACCGTCTGCGAGGAGCAACGCTTGACTGGAGCTGGGGCTGGGACACCGACTCCCGTCGGCCTTTTTTTACAATGAAGGATTACTACATTCTTGGTACGAAGCTACCGTCTGCGAGGAGCAACGCTTGACTGGAGCTGGGACACCGACTCCCGTCGGCCTTTTTTATGCAATGAAGGATTACTACATTCTTGGTACGAAGCTACCGTCTGCGAGGAGCAACGCTTGACTGGAGCTGGGACACCGACTCCCGTCGGCCGTTTTTATGCAATGAAGGATTACTACATTCTTGGTACGAAGCTACCGTCTGCGAGGAGCAACGCTTGACTGGAGCTGGGACACCGACTCCCGTCGGCCTTTTTTAAGCAATGAAGGATTACTACATTCTTGGTACGAAGCTACCGTCTGCGAGGAGCAACGCTTGACTGGAGCTGGGACACCGACTCCCGTCGGCCTTTTTTTACAATGAAGGATTACTACATTCTTGGTACGAAGCTACCGTCTGCGAGGAGCAACGCTTGACTGGAGCTGGGACACCGACTCCCGTCGGCCTTTTTTATGCAATGAAGGATTACTACATTCTTGGTACGAAGCTACCGTCTGCGAGAAGCAACGCTTGACTGGAGCTGGGACACCGACTCCCGTCGGCCTTTTTTATGCAATGAAGGATTACTACATTCTTGGTACGAAGCTACCGTCTGCGAGAAGCAACGCTTGACTGGAGCTGGGACACCGACTGCCATCGGCCTTTTTTAAAATGAAGGATTACTACATTCTTGGTACGAAGCTACCGTCTGCGAGGAGCAACGCTTGACTGGAGCTGGGACACCGACTCCCGTCGGCCTTTTTTAAGCAATGAAGGATTACTACATTCTTGGTACGAAGCTACCGTCTGCGAGGAGCAACGCTTGACTGGAGCTGGGACACCGACTCCCGTCGGCCTTTTTTTACAATGAAGGATTACTACATTCTTGGTACGAAGCTACCGTCTGCGAGGAGCAACGCTAGGCAGCAGGTTGGAGCGGCCTGCGGCTTTTTTGAAGTAATGAAGGACTACTAATTCGCTAAGAGCAACGCTCGACTGGAGCTGGGACACCGACTGCCGTCGGCGTTTTTTCACCATGAAAGATTACTATATTCTTGGCACGATGCTGCCGCTTGCGAGGAGCAACGCTCGACCGAAGCTGGAGACCAACTGCCATCGGCATTTTTTTGTCATGAAAGACTATTACCAAATTGCAGGTAGGATTCTACCGTCTGCGAGGAGCAACGCTCGACTGAAGCTTGAGATCAACATTTTTGGTCATGAAAGACTATTACCAAATTGTAGGCAGGATGCAAACTATAAGGTGACATATTGTAATTATGAATGATTATCAAATTCTCTAGTTCTAACAATAAGTTCTAATCCCCTAAGATATCGAATCAAGAATCAATAAAGTTCCAACGATCCCACGCCTTGATTTATGTCGGTATCTTATTTGGCACCATATTTATTCAAGTCGAGATTACGGAGATATACAATATAAAAACCTCTGTTCTACTGTTACGAAAACTACAAATTACAACTTCACTATACCGCTTTAGTCATTATAATAAACCCTCTTTAACACGCAAAAATTAGTCAACTTAACAAGATCTGATAAACAAAACCGCAATAATTTCACAATCATACTTTCATACTACTTTCACTACACTTTAAATATTCCCGATTATACATAGTAATAAGACTCTTCATGTTTCCTTAAAAAATAATTAAAAACTAACTATAAATGAACAGCTATCGTATCTTCCCCCAGAATATGGATATTGTCATAGTCTTGAGGATGAGGATGGAGCGTTGCATAGGCATGAGAGAACTGTGGTGACTGTTGACGATGAGGTAAGCCCTTCTGGATTGCCATCGTCATGTCTTCGTCCATTTCCAGTCCATCGTCAATGCTACCATTGGAGTTGTCGAGTTCACTGGCCACTTGCATCGTCAACTCTTGCTCCTCGTAGGTCTTCATTTTACTGCAAAGAGAATTAAAAGGGGTTTAAGAAATCATATAGTTTAATTAGTCAACAATTAAACAACGAAAATGGGATTCCAAGTAATTTCCTAACTATAATTTCAGATAGAATTAAGCAATATAGGAAAATATCCCAAATTTCGAAATAGGAAGTACCAGGTCAAGGTCAGCGGGTCAAGGGCATTTGTAAGTGACTTTAACTTGTTACTTAAAAAACCTTGCCTAATCATCTTTCAATTAATGATAAATTAAATTACAAATCCAACTGTCAAGTTGTACACTCTATTACTGTTCATAAGTTTTAATTAGGAAAACAAAGGAAATCGATGATAATCTAGGCATTTTATTTGCTAAATACGAACTTACATGTTAAAGTCACTTATTTCATAGCCTTAAAATTACTAAATTCTAACTATGGGAAGAGACAGGAAGTCTTAGTATATAGGACCAGAATACTCTCACGGAAGTGTTTGCGCTTTTGCTTATGTATTAATTATAAATTACTTTCCCAGGCAAAAAATGTGGTTATTGCGTTCGATAGTATTGCAATTCGTTTAAATGCAACTTAAATCCCTAAATAAGAGCTCACGAAAAAAGTGATCAAGAAAAAGAGCTCTCTGAAAGACTCATATAAGAGCAAAACTTCACATGGGGACTTATTTAGGGATCTAAAAACTCAAAAATCAATAATATCACTCCGACTTCGATTGCTTCTAGCATACAAAATCCTAGTGGCACTGGAAGCCGTACGCCGAGTCCCTATCGAACTCCGGTACATGGACGAGGCATTTGAAGGCCTATAAGAAGGCAGGAAGTACTTCTTCTGAATGAGAAGTTTTTTTGGCGAAAACGTATTAAAATTATTATTATTATAATTCCTCGGAGGACCGAAATGGAAGTTAGACAGGGATAGAGTAGTAGCAGTGGAATTGGCTTTAGAGCGCTTGGATCGTAGTTTCGGCCGAAGAGGCCTTCGAGAAGGACGAGCATATTTAGGTTGAACTAACTGGTCAATCCAGAGTGGGTTATCTGTCGCCATGTCCTCGATCATGTCACTGGGATTGTGTCGGACGATATTCGGTGTCCCGGGGATTGAGGGGTGACTTGTGTGCAAGGGGTACTTCATATTCGGCCCGTAGATCGTCTGTTTCTCGCTGTCATTGTTGCTGAAAAAATGAAAAGACATAATGAAAATCAAATGTTTAATTTTTTGGGGTGGGGACTTATTTCGGGACATTTGAGGGGAATGTGAGAAGTACTTATGTTTTGACTTCCATGGGGCTCTTATTCCGACGAAATTTTAATTAAGGTACACTTACTCTCTCTCATACATCTTGTTGAGACAGCAACAGACGGCAATAATGGCTGCAAGGCCCATACAAAGGAGGGCAATGAGGGCAATCAAGCCCGCAAATGCCGTGTCAAAGGTCTCCCTTCCGTTGTAGTAGTATTCTCCGTCCCCATCCGCCGAGGTTATCGACGGCACTGCGGAATGTAGGACAATCGGGGTGTCTGCATTTTTTAGTTGATCGTGACCGACGTCTAAAGCTTGGAGAAACTGGGTGACTGGGACAGTTTGCAAGGTCTTCTTGTCTATTGCTGTTACGTAGACGTCACTCCTGTAATTACATGTTACAGTTTTTTAACTTGATGTTTAAGATTTACTATTAGGGTTGATTGGTTTTTATGTCGAATTAATTGTTTAAAATTTATAATTATCATCCAAAACCTTCACATTTAAGATGTGTACATGATAAATTGATAACATGACTTAAAATTGGGTTTGATTTCTACAATATTCGTTTTTAGCGACATTCAGGCAGACGAGGATAATTGAACTATTCCGGGGGGATCTTATTTAGGTAAATTCGGTAGCAGTTCAAATCGTTAACTCACCAGTCCTTATTAACGCTCAAGTCTTCGGTAACATGAGGAGCAATTTTAGTGACTAGAACCGAATTCCCAGTAATGTTACTGAGCACATCGACTAAGGCATCCTTCATCAGAGCCTTCGGAGCGGACTTGACCGTCAAAACCGTCTCCTGTGAACTCTCTACGACCCAAACTTGAACCTGGCTCGTGTCACTGTGGTACGGTGGGATCGTCTCGCGGACCCCAACTTTGACTTGGAATCTATTATTTCCCCCGGCATATTGCCTCATCGCTGAGGCGGAGAGGGTCAGACGGCCCGAAACAGGGTCAATCCTGAAAGGGGATGGCACAACCGAACCTCCGGACTTGAAATCGTCGAGTATCAGATTGGCTCCGATGAGGGAGTACTGTACCGGACTTGAGGAGTCGACGTCGACGCTTTCGAAAGTTAAGATCTCCCTACCCGGTTCGGCGTCGGAGTTTATGGCGGCGTAGTATTGCTTTTCTGGGAATCTTGGACCATTATCTGTAGGGAATGATGAAATATAAATTTTAGCTTCGGATTTAATAGTCTATTTCATTGGTGCATCCATTTCGAGAGAGACGATAACAATATTTTTAGACTTACCATTTTCATCCAAGACCGTGATATTGAATGATGCAAGCGTGTAGTCATCTTTAGCATCATCCGGGCTCATTATTTCCATTGATTTCTATAACATATTATGTTTTGGTTAAAAATAACAGACTTTTACTTGACGTTTTGAATTCCTTTAAACTAAAAAAAAACACACATTGATGAGAGGCGAAGATGAAGCTCGAACAAACAGGGAATAATGATCGATGCGTTCCCGATCCAAAACAGCGTTCGTGTGAATCATCCCCGTTTTAATGTCAACTCGGATATCGTCTTTGAGGTACTGGTTTTTAGAGTCGGACACGAGGAAGTAGAATATCTGAGCATTCTTTGCCTCGTCTTCGTCAACTGCCTTGACTTGTCCTATAAAAATTAACACAAGCATTTTTATTCGAAAAATCAATACCCATTTTAACAAATATAATCGTATTAGCAAACTCTTACCAATGAAGCTATTTTCCAATGAATTCTCCTTGATCGAAAAGTCATAATGTCGTTGTCGGAAAAATGGCTTGTGGTCATCAATATCCTGGATTTGAATAGTTAGAATATGTTGGGACTGTGTCGATACAGGGATTCCACCATCCTTTGCCACAACTACTAGCTGAAAGGTTCAAAAAAAAATTAATTTAGCACTTTTTAAAATATAGAACTACATTTCATTTCAAAAGTTTGTAAAAACAAAATAATTTCTCGGTAAATTTTGACTTGAACAGCAAACATTTTTTATTTTAAAGCAAAAATCTTTTACTGAATGTTATAAATCTCAACTCACGTCATATTTGTTCATTTCCTCCCGATCCAAAGGTCTAATTTGATGTATTTTCCCCGTATCAGTCTCAATCTTAAATCGGTCCGTATCGGTGACGAGGTCATCTCCGTCTTTGAAATAGAACTGAATTTTCCCAGCATCCGCCTCATCGGGATCGAATGCAAGGACTTGTCCCAGTACCTTGGTATATTGACTTGTTGCGAATTTTTCCGTTTCTTCGACATCCGACTGAAAATACAAAAAAAAATCATTGATTTTTATTTGTATGCCAAAACTGGGTATTATTTCAATGAGCGAATATATTAATTAGTTTTCACCTCCATAGCCACAAGGGTGGAGTTGATTTTATTCGGGAAGAGGAACTCCGGTTTCTTGAAGTTTCCAGGTAAGATCTGAATCAGTACTCCGGTCCTATCGAAGTGCTCATCGGGACTGCCGTCAACTTGATCCCTGATTTCCATTACAAGTCGAACTTCTCCGGATTTTTCGAAAGCTTGAGTCGCTCGAATGATTCCTGTTTCTGAGTCCACTTCGAAAATTCCTACAAAGTCACACAAAATTTAAGTAATCCAACATTTCTTATCTGGAAATGGTTGTTTATGGGGGGGAGGGGGGCTGGAGTTCAGGATGGGGATTTATTTAGGGGCTTCAATTTCAAACCCATTTTCAAATATTTTGCCTCAACTGACCTTCCTCATCCCCGGAAACTATCCTGTAATTCATGACATCCGTATTTTCCAAGTCTCCCCCGTGAGCCGAGACGCGAATGATTTCCTGTTGAGCCCTAAGCGGTGCATGGACCGTGATGTGGTAACTCTTCTGCTCGAACTTGGGCCAAATGTCGTTGACATCTCGAACTAGGATTCGGACCGTTGCATATCCTGACCTTTCCCCGTCCGTCGCCTTAATGCTGAGAGTTATGAAGGGATTGTCCATGGCTTCTCGGTCAATTAATGACGGTCCTTCCGCCGTCACGAAGATCTCCCCGAGTCGACTGATGTTAAATGCGGAGGAGTATTCACTTGGAATGATCTCGTAGGCTATCACGTCGTCAACATCCGGATCTGTGGCTAGGACTTGTTTGACGAGGGTCCCTTCTTCTGGATGCTCGTCGATGTCAGCCGAATACTCGCTCTATTTGCATTGTTTTGTAAGTAAGAAATTTTGTTAGATCTTTTGGAATCGAATTCCACACCAAAATTACATCCCGAGTGGGTAAATATATGGTATTATAATTCTGCCACTTACGAATTCAAATCTGGGATTGTTATCATTGACATTGACGAGGGAGACCATGATTGTAGCTGTCGACGAAAGCTGTGGAACTCCACTATCGACAGCGACGACGGTGATGTTGTACATCGGCCGTTCTTCATAGTCTAATCGACCTGCAACCTTAATCTCTCCGGTTTTGTTGTCTATGCTAAAATAGTCGGAACCTTCTTGGATGAAATAGTTGGATATTTGACCACCTTCTGGATCTTCGGCTTCCAGGGTTAGAATGCCCATTCCTGGAGGCAATTCTTCGTAAGTTTCGATTTCCATATCATCCACTTTCGGTGGGAGATCGTTCACCTATCATGTGCAAAAAAAAATGTCAGTTTAATTTCAGAAATTTTAAATATTCGACTCGACATTTAATCTCGATAAACCATCAATCAACACACCTCAAAAATGGTAATCATCAAGTTTCCGAAATGCCTCTGTCCGGGTCGAGATTTGGGTGAGGTGACCATAATAGTAAAGTTTATCCCAGTGACTAATTCACGTTGTAAAGGTGAAGCCACTAAAACCCTTCCGTCATTTTCTATCTTGAACCATTCCTGTAACAAAATCCATTCCGTTAGTCACATTTAATAAAAAACATTATAGGGCTCGACTTTTAGTGCTGGGACATTTTTAATCTCCGAGTCTCCGAGTGCCCCATAGCTGGAGTTTTAAAGTCCCTGGACTAAATATCAACCTCAATACTTCCAAAAACCCGTACCTCCGCAAGAGTGAAATTTTTCACAGGCTTATTGTCCGAATTCCTAGCCTCCATCGGCTCAATAAACTCAAACTTGAGGTCCAAATCCTCCAAACTGAGATTAAGGTCATGAGCATTTGTCTTCACAACCGCCGCAACTTCTCCAATCTCGGCAGATTCCGAGACCTGAGCCCTCTGAACGACAGGGGATATCTTCGGCAGCGTCATATAAACATCCTTGACATTTATCTGAATGGATGTACTCGTCCTCATCGGCGGAGTCCCGGCGTCGAATGCAGTTACAAGCAGATCAAAGCTCGGATTAACTTCATTGTCCAACTCCTTCATTAGCATAATCTCCCCAGAAACTTCATTAATTTCAAAAGCGTCAGAAGCCCCCTTGTCAATCGAATACCGGACAAGACCATTGGCCTTCAAGTCCTCGTCCGTGGCCTGAACTTTGGTAATTATCGATCCCACGTCCGCATCTTCTGGAATGACGAGGGCTCGATTTCCCAGCGTTTTCTCACTAAATGCTGGGTAATGATTGTTAATGTCGGTGACTTGAACTTTGACCACGGTCGTGGCCTTGAAATTCCCGTCTTGGGCCTCCACTTTGAAGGTGAAGTTCCCAGGGGGGAGGATCTCTTTTCGGACCACAAGTTCCGCCGTGTTTTCGTCGAGTCGGAAGTAAGGGACTGAGGACTCGTTGACAATTTTGTAGGAAATTACGGAGGAGTCGTCGATGTCTTTGGCTTTGATGAAGAATCGGGGTTCGAACTGACGCGTGTTTTCTGGCACTTTGCGGAAGAACTGTGGGTCGAAGGTGACGGGGTTGTCGTTGCTGTCGGTGAGGATGATTTGGAGGGGGACTATGGCGTGGATGAATCCTTCTTGTTTTAGGGTGTCACTTGCCTTTGAAATTTAAAAATATTTTATTGTATATAATTCATGTTTAATCGTGTGTTATTTTTGACAGTGACATTCGTGCCGATTTGGTGGCATTTATTCACGAAGGCCGTATTCTTCTAAATAGTTCCGAAGAATGGGGGTTCATCCATGGGTTCCAAATTTTTAAGGAGATCAAAATGAGAGAAAATACGAATTATTTGATTTTTATGGCATTTAAAATTTTAATTAATTCTATACACACTCTGAAAGTGGGGGGTTCTATTACGGGAGCATTTGATTCGAGAGAATCTATTTAGATAATTACGGTTTCTGTCTTTTAGTCACGATTTGTAATTAATGAATTCATACCATGTACAAAAGGTCATAAGTTTTTTGCGTTTCAAAGTCCAGACAGTTTGTCACGTTTTTCGACCCTTTTGATTCCTTGCATTCGGCAACAAATATTTCTCCTGTTTTGTTGTTGACAGAGAATCTAATGAATCAAATTGATTAATTATAATTAACGAATATACTAATTCGAAAGTCAAATTTGTAGAATCGTTTTTACTTTTTGCTCCCAGCTCCAACAAGTTGATAGATAAGTCCAGCCTTTCCGAAAATCTTCGAGTCTGGATCATCGGCATTAATTTGACCAATTTTTGAACCAGGTTTGGTGGACTCTGGGACAGTTATTGTGTAGACTTCTCTGTCGAACTTTGGCCTTCGAAATAGACATATTTATTACATTTAGCAAAATATCATTTATCGGGTAAATTAATGGTTTAAGCATTTAACTTAAATATCTCACCTATTATCGTTTTCATCGACAGTGGAAACAGAGACAGTGGCAGTTGAAAAAAGCTCCGGTTCATCCGTATTTTGTGCAATGATCTAAAATACAAAGCAAAATTATTTTAAACAATTAAATCAGGATAAACATAAAAAATGGGTTCATTTTTCATTACCTGAATGATAAACTTCCTCTCGTTGGGATTTTCATGATCGAAAGCCTTCTTAACCCTAATTACAGGCCGAACGCTTCCAGTCGCGAATTTGGGCTGAATGTCAAAAACATCGGCTAAGGGCCCATCGATTCTCAGAGTAAAATCGGCAAAGGTTCCCTGTTCGAACCAAATATTGAAACAAATTAATTACTAAATTTAGTTAATTAAATCGTTGAAATAAAATAAATAAAAAAAACCTTACAGTATCTGCATCGGAAATGACCATATCCAGGTCAGGTAGCGGTGTCCCAATCGGCGTGTTCTCATTGATTTCCGTCACATACTCTTTCCGGTTAAATTTAGGCCTGCAATCCAGCAAATTATTAAGCTACCGCTAAATAACACCTCAAAATCCCATCGAATAAACTTACTCGGAATCATTAACATCATCGATAAGGACTGTAATATTAGCAATTGTTTCCAAAACATCCGTGTCAATCTGGGAACCAATCACAAGTTCGTCACTCAAAGGCAGTTCCTGACCCTTGACCTGAAGTGTCAGCAAGCTGCCGAGCACTTCACGGTCAAGCGGCCTAGTTGTCGTTAAATGCCCTGATTTCGAGTCGAGTTGGAATACTTCTCCAGGATCTATTTATTACATATGAAATACAGATTGATTCTATAAATTTTTGGTAAAATTTTAAATTCTGAATTCAAAAACTTAAAATAACCAACATACTTGACAACAGGATCAATCTGACGTCTCGGGGTTTGCCCAAATCTCCATCTCGAGCTTGTATGACCATAACGAGTGACCCGACGGGGGCATCTTCCATGACCCGCCCTGCCATTGCCCCCGTGAAGACTGGGGGCGTATTTTGCACATCCTTGATCCGAATTAGAACTGCAGCTTTGCTTAAGTGTTCTCCATCCTAAAATTTAAACCTCAAATATTGAAATTGCCTACAAAATTACCCTATTTACCGAATAAAACTCATAAAATGCTCGTTTTTCATCCGAATCCAATAATCATAAAAAATCAGAATTTCAAACTTTACTAGAACAAATTCTAAATACAATATATCTCGATAATACAGGGAATCCTAAGGATTTTTCTAAATCTTAATCTATAAATCTGCCTTAAATAACCATCTTTTTTTATTCAGTCTCGCATCTTCACAAACTATTATGCAACCCACAAACCATGACCACACACTCTGCATTATCATTGTTCGGATTACAAAGCCTAGAAACTCTTCTAAACGAAAATGCACCATCCATGCAGTTTCCAAATATAATTGCAATTTTAAATGTACACGATATGGAAAGAGCTTAGATATTCGAAATTATAATTTTAGGATTTGAAATAAACCCTTTTGTAAACTAGCTTAATCCAACATTCCAAAATCTTTGATTAAGCCGGCAATGGCTTAGGCTTCTGATTGACAGAGCAGAAAGAATTAGATGATTAAATAAACTATAATTACTAAAATTATAAATAAGTCTGCCTCTCTCCGTGGCATCATAAGCATTGATGTTGGCAATCTAAGAGCCGAGGACCGTGCATAAATTCCTTAGTAATCGTAACATCCCTAATGTTTTAAATTTTTAATTATTTAAAAAATTAATTTAATGTTAACTTAAAAAATATACATTTATGAAATAATTTTCCGGTATGAACGGTCCCTAACGCATTAATGTGTTACTTTTCTGCCTTTAGTTAGTACACTTTAAATTTGTAAACGTACGTAATTAATATTTATCATATTCAGGATCTTCGTTAGCACAGTCATAATATATAGGCATAAAGAGGTTATCATCCCGTCGTAGTATATTTGGTAAATATGTAGGTAAGTAACTTACGCTGGCAGTCAAGATGAACTGATACAGTGATCGCTTGTTGTAGTCTAGTTTCTTGCCGACCCTCATCTCCGCCTTCAGGTGACCTGCAGTTGCCTCCTTGATGTCCAGGGGAAACATTTCACAGGCTTCGGGGGACTGAAAATAGCATCCATTAACAGTTTACTAATTAGTTAAATGTTAATTAGGAAGAAGTTTTAATTAATCTTCTTGAAAGGAACAGGTCCATAGTGGTTGGGGATACCCACTGTTTTTGACAATATTTTATAAAATTACCTATCAGCAATAAATGAGCATTTCACATTCTAACCAATAAAAAATCATCAGGTCAAGAGGTCATCGCATATTCTATCGCTTGCTGAATCTTTGCAAATAATGCACCAGAGCCATTAAAAGTCCTCACGTTTTTTACAACAACTTAAAAGCTACAAAATAAAGAGAGTTCTTTCCCCCCAACAAAATTCCTAACAATTATAAATCTAACTACAATGTTCAAACATTGAAACCTTAAAACCCCAAATACTCGAATCTTTTGTCTCGTCTCCTCAAAAATTATAGTAAAAGTGAACATTTTTTCAAAGTAGGTTATGCTTCAGGCTGAGCAATCTTACAAACTTAAAACCTGATCTTCCTCTGTCAAATGTTTGCCTAAAAAGCATTTTAAGTTTCAAGTTCTGAAAAACTCAGGATAGGAATATTTGATGACTTGATAACTCCAAAAATTTCATTATAAAAGGAGAGGAAAAATGTGTGCAATTTAGGAATGTGGAGTATAAAATCTCTTAAATTACAGGGAAAAGTGCTACATTTTCATTTTAAGTTTTTTGGACCCATATAACAACAAGTATCTTAAAAATGCAATTATTATCCTGAGACTTGGCCAATAATACTTCACCCACTAATCAAGGTTATTAATGGTTTTTCAGTACACAATTTTGTACATAGACATCCACACTATTTTTCATAAGAAAAAATCCACTTGAGGAAAAATGTAGAGAAGAGATCTAATTGCAAGAAAAATGATGCTCGTTCATGAAACACAACAATAAACAATGGAAGGTAAACGCATGGGGTATCATCACGTATCCTCTGTCGTTTTCGAATAAATACCGTTGGTCATTAAGTACCTAGATTACATTGCAAAAACAGAAAATTAAATGGGCGTGTGTGTGTTTGTTTAAATTGGTAAAAGAATTAAATTCTCTAGTTCGACAAAGGGACAAGGGATTAGAATATTTTATTTTTTGGGGTTTTATTAAAAAGATTTGTCAGACACTGCTTTTTTTCTTCATCTTTCTGATGTTTTTGAATCGTTTAGACGAATACAGGACAATAAATAACTGTATTTTGAATGCAATACCCCCATGTCTTAAAATATGTGAACATTTACATGAATCAGAGGAGCAAATTGACAATAGGAACGA
The DNA here is from genome assembly GCA_906901685.1 of Desoria tigrina. NCBI lineage: Eukaryota > Metazoa > Arthropoda > Collembola > Entomobryomorpha > Isotomidae > Desoria > Desoria tigrina. The sequence continues at coordinate 2,393,756 of CAJQTU010000003.1, read as the reverse complement.
GTATTCGATTGTAAGAACTGTTATTTAAATTTAAACGCATTTTTCGAAATAAATTAATGTTAATGGAATTAAAAAAAGATAACCTCAATAATAAGATTTAATTCATGTTTCTATTCTAAGCCCAATGACAAGGGACTAAAAATACTCGGTCATTTTAAGACCTATTAACTTCAATTTGATAATTTTGAACCTGGTTAAATGATAAGATACTTAAAGAAGCCCTTCAATTTAACAGGATATTAACTTCATTGAATGCAGTTTTAAGTATATCTGAGATTTAAAAACAGAATTAAATCCCAAAGGAGTTTCCCTATTAAATCTATTCAAGCACAAACCCTCGCCTCGTCGAGACGAGGACGAGTGCCATTGACACTTCCAACTGCGAAAAGAACGGTTCACTCTTTTATTGATGTGCTTTTGACGTTTTTGTTCACTCGACATGCAATTTTTTATGTCGAGACGAGATGCGAGTTCCGAAATATAGAATTAATACTGTATTTACCGAATTAAGTCCCCAAGGGGGCTATTTTTAAGGCCTTGAAAATGGCAGTATTTCGGTATTTCTGTATGCTTTGAAATAAATCTCCCATAATTTTTCAAAGGAGGGGACTTATTTCGGGGATGGGGGCTTATTTCAATAAACACGCTTTCTCGTCTTATTATTATTGCCAGTTGAACTTTAAGCATCTCTTAGTAAAACGATTTTTTTTACAGAATTAAATGAAACCCAAGAAGGAATACGACTGCACGAAGATGACAATAACTTTAATGATTATACTTACAATTTAAAAGATTCATTTTTTAGCATACCTGAGGTGATGGGGTACAGTTAACGTTGAGTGCCATCCCAGTTAGGTCAGGATCTTGGATTTCGATGAGCACAATTCGTGAGCCGACCCTCGTGTCCTCAATTACCTCCAGATTCTCGAATGCACTCTGAAATTTAAAAAAAAATTTAAATGTAATTTACAATTAAAAAATTTAACCCCGTTTTAAAACGAAATGAAATTGCGGAACAACTCCTACTCTCTATCCAACTCACCTGGTTAAGGAATTTGGCAGGGTTGTCGTTAGAGTCACTTATCGTAACGGACACGGGTAGTGTGACCACGTTATTCTCATGTTTCTCATTGTTAACCACATCCTCCACCGTCACTGTCACTTTCAGCCGATCTGCTACCTGTAAATGTTATACAGATGTGAATTATGTCATTAAACGAGTTATTCATGGCAAAAATCCATAGATTTTCCATGATTTTCATTAAAATTTAAAATTGATTGTAGTTAACACTACGGAAGGTTCCCTTGTACGTATCTATCTATATATTCTAAGCAACTGTAAATCATTATAATTTTAATCATCAATAATAACCACGAGATCCGTAGCTTTTTAACCCCATCGGAACTACAGTGCTATTATGCGATTAAGTCACATGCCTACGGAGCTTCATTAGTAGCTTAAAATAGACATACGTTTTTGCACGCTAAGTAAATATTGGTTAAATTTAGACTCATATTTGAATATTTAATACTAATTCCTACGGCTAATTCACTAGAGAACCAACTCATATAATTCTACTTATAATTTCCATCATCATCATTATCATCCTAATAAAGCTCATTGATTCTTCTCAGAAACCGTGTAAACTAAAGCTCTAATAAAACCGTGTGACATATTTATACAAGTCTATTTTAAAAGCAAACAAGCAGTTTTAATAATCGGTGAATCTCATCGATGCATCGATAACTTTGAATGACTATACGGCACAAACAATCCTCATATGGTTCATTCAGTTCCCCTCTAGCTTTGCTTTAATCATGTTTAACTTGTTCCAATTTCCAATGCAGAGGCAGTAAAGGTTACTTCATTTGTAACATTTAATTGTACACTTCATTAGTTCGGTGGTGGTGCATTTTCCATACTAAAGTTAGTACATGAATCACCTTCTGGCTAGAGATAACAATATTATTATTATGTGTAGGTATATCGGTATGAGAGAGATAGTAAAATACATAAGGCTATATGACCATAATAAAATGAAATGTGAAGGCCGAAACTGCTTCGGCACAGGAAAACCATCATTAGTTAAAGATTATTGTGGGTGCAACATACTCCCAACCTCTCTGTTCGTCTCTTAAATAAATAATAGGAAGGAAAAAATTTTAATTATTATTTTGTGCTGGAAATTGGTGTTTTTTTTCAGTTAATTGCAATTCATAAGGAAATATAGAAGAAAAACCGCAGCTTTAGGATGCGTTGTGCCATACTTTCGTAAGTTGCATAAAAAGCTTGTGCATTTATTGCTGAATGAATATAATTGTTGTTATGAACTTTAGGACAAAACGGGACAATCGAAAAAAAAATCAATTAAAATGTAGTTGTTTTTAATTATACTATTTTGTTCTTAAATTGAGGCCCTAGACAGTTTGCACACTCACTGTTTAAATTTTTTAGCCTTACTTCAAATCTAGTTATATTTAAGTAAAAAATACTCCATCAGAAGTCTGCAAATGGCACTTACTCGTCATTTTTTACATTATATTGACCAAAACTGTCGTACAGTTGCCCAAACCGGAGTGCTTAACTACACTAAATACCCTGTTAATTAAAGACCACAACCACAATTATCCTAATTCAGGAAGAATCGATCGTCGATCCCAAATTAAAATCATAAGATATGCTCTATAACATCCGAATTTGTAATTTTTTTCCAACTCAGGGTGAGCATTATCAACAACCCGATAAGCAATCGTCTCCGAGGGTGCATTAAAATCACCGGTCTCAACGACGACATCCCATGGGGAACTAAATTCCCGGAAGCGATAACAAAATACGATGACTGTACAAGTCTCCATGAGATCATGCCGATAATCTGCGGGATGCTATCTTATCTGGATGACCACGGCTACAAACTGGTGGCGACGAGTAATGTGAGTGGTTACCACCCTGGGGGGTCATTCATGATCTGGAATCTATCTATCCCTTGAGTTTTCAATACTGATTAGAACACAACTATCTGCTGTTGGAAACGTTGGAATCGAATCTTATTTAATCGAGCTCTGTAAAAGAATCTAAGTAAGGTTATCTGGTCTTGATCCGGTTGCGAATGCCGTGTTTTGTACTTTATATTATATTATAAGAGTATTAACTTGTAATTAACAGTCGTTAATCGTGTAGTAATAAAAGTCATAATAAGTCCCCACCCTGGAATAGCTTAAATATCGTGTGGAACTCCTGCTCGGATAAAACCAAAATCGTCGGGTAGTAACAGCCAATTAAACTGATTTCCCATGTTGTTACATAATTTGAAGTAATTCAGATGGAAACAAAATGTTGAGTGTTTTCTCATGCAAGCAGTTTATTGTCCCAAACTAAAGCTACACAATACATCTCTATTTTGTCGACATTATGCTTACCTCTCTGTCGATGGGTTTGGCGACAGTGACAACTCCAGTCCTCTCGTCGACGACGAGCTTATCGGTGCCCATGATCCCATAGCGGAGTACCGATTTCTCGGGGTCAACTGCCTTGAGCGTATAAATGGCGGTTCCCACAGGAGTGTTTTCAGGGATTACATGATTGTTCATATCGTCCGTAAAGGTTGGGGGAAGATTCGCATGGGAGCCTGTGGTTTTGCATAATCAAGGAAAAAACATTAACTTCGCATCATAATGTACTATCATCAAATTATTATATCATCATTTACACTTTTTTGTAAGGACATCTTAGGAGGAGGAATCTCTCGTAAATTCAAAATTCAATGACATCGGACCTTAAAACCGGTTGCAGATTCAGGAGTTATTTTTTGCGATGATTCGTCTAATTATGTAAATTCAATAATCTCCCCCATAATAACGGTTCCAATTTCCAATGATATATGTTCAAGACCTTGGCTTTGGCCCTGAATCTCCCTTATAACATAAACTGGAATAAATAGTACAATGACACATGTGCCTAAAGACATAATGTGCCTAGACATTTATGCCTCTTACTGTGCTTGACTTATAGGTATGTTCACCGTTATGTTCAACGTTTCTAAACGACCTACGACCTTATCTCCTTTGAAATACTCGAAAGAACCAATTTCCCCAGAACCGCTATACTATTTTTTTGCACCAGGAAATTAAATGACTTATCCAAGATCCCATCTACTTTTACTGTGCTATATTAATTGCAAAACCGCTACCTATCAAAGTAATGATCTTCTAAGCCATTTTTACAGCTTTCGTCATAAAATTACTAGAGAACCTTCCTCCAAAAAGGTTCACAACGGCATGGCAGAGAACAACAGGGCGTTGATTACACATTTTTCATTAAAAACTGCTCAAAAACACCTTCGAGTCTAAAACCCTCGAAAACACATCTAATCCTTATAATATTAATCCTAATCTTTGAAGGATCTTCTCAACTCAAAATAATCATGATGAGTTTATAACAATCTTCTAATCTGAAATGCGATTATTTATTTACATGTGCCAAGAACACTTGCCATTTCACAACTTCCTTGCACAAGAATACGAGAAGTACACACGGTATTAAAAAGGTAGGTAAGTCTCATCCTTCAATGAAATCAAAACCAAAATAAAAATAAACGAGTTTCGTTTCCGGGATTCCACATGCAATTATTTCCGCTTCGTCTCCTGGTTTCCTAATCCTGTTCCATCCTATGTATTTATATTCGAAACATCTTCATATCTACGATGCTTTGTCTGCCTTGTTTTTTGGCCTTAAAGTTAGATACGAAGTGCTTTTATTAAGAGGTGAAACCTCTTATTAAAAAGACTTTGTCCGTCCGTCCGTCCGTCCGTCCGTCCGTCCGTCCGTCCGTCCGTCCGTCCGTCCGTCCGTCCGTCCGTCCGTCAGTCCGTCCGTCCGTCCGTCCGTCCGTCCGTCTGTTCCGTCGACGATAACTCACGAACGGTTGAAGTTTTTAAATTTTTTTTTTCGAATACATGTTCCTCGTGTCCTAAGACAGGGGGAGTTCGAAGATGGGCGAAAACGACCACACCCCCTGGGGTTTGCCCATCTACCCCAATGTTGAAAAACCACCACCATCACATACTAGAATAGTATTACATGCCCATATACACAATACCATCATGCCACACGTACATATTTATATGTATGAAACATGTAACAGTGCACACACATACGGGATCACCCCAACTCGCCCCGGGGCGCGCCCCACGGGGCATTTTGGGGCAAAATGAGATTACGACGCTATATTGTAGCCACATACAGTGCAATGTGTAAACACATACGGGATCACCCCAACTCGCCCCGGGGCGCGCCCCAAGGGGCATTTTGGGGCAAAATGAGATTCCAACGCTATATTGTAGCCACATACCGTGCAATGTGTAAACACATATGGGATCACCCCAACTCGCCCCGGGGCGCGCCCCACGGGGCATTTTGGGGCAAAATGAGATTCCAACGCTATATTGTAGCCACATACCGTGCAATGTGTAAACACATATGGGATCACCCCAACTCGCCCCGGGGCGCGCCCCACGGGGCATTTTGGGGCAAAATGAGATTCCAACGCTATATTGTAGCCACATACCGTGCAATGTGTAAACACATACGGGATCACCCCCACTCACCCCGAGGCGCGCCCCACGGGGCATTTTGGGGCAAAATGAGATTCCAACGCTATATTCTAGCCACATACCGTGCAATGTGTAAACACATATGGGATCACCCCAACTCGCCCCGGGGCGCGCCCCACGGGGCATTTTGGGGCAAAATGAGATTACAACGCTATATTGTAGCCACATACAGTGCAATGTGTAAACACATACGGGATCACCCCAACTCGCCCCGGGGCGCGCCCCAAGGGGCAAAATGAGATTCCAACGCTATATTGTAGCCACATACCGTGCAATGTGTAAACACATACGGGATCACCCCAACTCGCCACGGGGCGCGCCCCAAGGGACATTTTGGGGCAAAATGAGATTCCAACGCTATATTGTAGCCACATACCGTGCAATGTGTTAACACACACGGGATCACCCTCACTCGCCCCCGGGCGCGCCCCACGGGGCATTTTGGGGCAAAATGAGATTACAACGCTATATTGTAGCCACATACCGTGCAATGTGTAAACACACACGGGATCACCCCCACTCACCCCGAGGCGCGCCCCACGGGGCATTTTGGGGCAAAATGAGATTCCAACGCTATATTGTAGCCACATACCGTGCAATGTGTAAACACATATAGGATCACCCCAACTCACCCCGGGGCGCGCCCCACGGGGCATTTTGGGGCAAAATGAGATTACAACGCTATATTGTAGCCACATACCGTGCAATGTGTAAACACATACGGGATCACCCCAACTCGCCCCGGGGCGCGCCCCACGGGACATTTTGGGGCAAAATGAGATTCCAACGCTATATTGTAGCCACATACAGTGCAATGTGTTACCACACACGGGATCACCCTCACTCGCCCCGGGGCGCGCCCCACGGGGCATTTTGGGGCAAAATGAGATTCCAACGCTATATTGTAGCCACATACCGTGCAATGTGTAAAAACATATGGGATCACCCCAACTCGCCCCGGGGCGCGCCCCACGGGGCATTTTGGGGCAAAATGAGATTACAACGCTATATTGTAGCCACATACCGTGCAATGTGTAAACACATACGGGATCACCCCAACTCGCCCCGGGGCGCGCCCCACGGGGCATTTTGGGGCAAAATGAGATTCCAACGCTATATTGTAGCCACATACAGTGCAATGTGTTAACACACACGGGATCACCCTCACTCGCCCCGGGGCGCGCCCCACGGGGCATTTTGGGGCAAAATGAGATTTCAACGCTATATTGTAGCCACATACCGTGCAATGTGTAAACACACACGGGATCACCCCCACTCACCCCGAGGCGCGCCCCACGGGGCATTTTGGGGCAAAATGAGATTCCAACGCTATATTCTAGCCACATACCGTGCAATGTGTAAACACATATGGGATCACCCCAACTCGCCCCGGGGCGCGCCCCACGGGGCATTTTGGGGCAAAATGAGATTACAACGCTATATTGTAGCCACATACAGTGCAATGTGTAAACACATACGGGATCACCCCAACTCGCCCCGGAGCGCGCCCCAAGGGGCAAAATGAGATTCCAACGCTATATTGTAGCCACATACCGTGCAATGTGTAAACACATACGGGATCACCCCAACTCGCCACGGGGCGCGCCCCAAGGGACATTTTGGGGCAAAATGAGATTCCAACGCTATATTGTAGCCACATACCGTGCAATGTGTTAACACACACGGGATCACCCTCACTCGCCCCCGGGCGCGCCCCACGGGGCATTTTGGGGCAAAATGAGATTACAACGCTATATTGTAGCCACATACCGTGCAATGTGTAAACACACACGGGATCACCCCCACTCACCCCGAGGCGCGCCCCACGGGGCATTTTGGGGCAAAATGAGATTCCAACGCTATATTGTAGCCACATACCGTGCAATGTGTAAACACATATAGGATCACCCCAACTCACCCCGGGGCGCGCCCCACGGGGCATTTTGGGGCAAAATGAGATTACAACGCTATATTGTAGCCACATACCGTGCAATGTGTAAACACATGCGGGATCACCCCAACTCGCCCCGGGGCGCGCCCCACGGGGCATTTTGGGGCAAAATGAGATTCCAACGCTATATTGTAGCCACATACAGTGCAATGTGTTACCACACACGGGATCACCCTCACTCGCCCCGGGGCGCGCCCCACGGGGCATTTTGGGGCAAAATGAGATTTCAACGCTATATTGTAGCCACATACCGTGCAATGTGTAAACACATACGGGATCACCCCAACTCGCCCCGGGGCGCGCCCCAAGGGGCAAAATGAGATTCCAACGCTATATTGTAGCCACATACCGTGCAATGTGTAAACACATACGGGATCACCACAACTCGCCACGGGGCGCGCCCCAAGGGACATTTTGGGGCAAAATGAGATTCCAACGCTATATTGTAGCCACATACCGTGCAATGTGTTAACACACACGGGATCACCCTCACTCGCCCCCGGGCGCGCCCCACGGGGCATTTTGGGGCAAAATGAGATTACAACGCTATATTGTAGCCACATACCGTGCAATGTGTAAACACACACGGGATCACCCCCACTCACCCCGAGGCGCGCCCCACGGGGCATTTTGGGGCAAAATGAGATTCCAACGCTATATTGTAGCCACATACCGTGCAATGTGTAAACACATATAGGATTACCCCAACTCACCCCGGGGCGCGCCCCACGGGACATTTTGGGGCAAAATGAGATTACAACGCTATATTGTAGCCACATACCGTGCAATGTGTAAACACATACGGGATCACCCCAACTCGCCCCGGGGCGCGCCCCACGGGGCATTTTGGGGCAAAATGAGATTCCAACGCTATATTGTAGCCACATACAGTGCAATGTGTTACCACACACGGGATCACCCTCACTCGCCCCGGGGCGCGCCCCACGGGGCATTTTGGGGCAAAATGAGATTTCAACGCTATATTGTAGCCACATACCGTGCAATGTGTAAAAACATATGGGATCACCCCAACTCGCCCCGGGGCGCGCCCCACGGGGCATTTTGGGGCAAAATGAGATTACAACGCTATATTGTAGCCACATACCGTGCAATGTGTAAACACACACGGGATCACCCCAACTCGCCCCGGGGCGCGCCCCACGGGGCATTTTGGGGCAAAATGAGATTCCAACGCTATATTGTAGCCACATACAGTGCAATGTGTTAACACACACGGGATCACCCTCACTCGCCCCGGGGCGCGCCCCACGGGGCATTTTGGGGCAAAATGAGATTTCAACGCTATATTGTAGCCACATACCGTGCAATGTGTAAACACACATGGGATCACCCCCACTCACCCCGAGGCGCGCCCCACGGGGCATTTTGGGGCAAAATGAGATTCCAACGCTATATTCTAGCCACATACCGTGCAATGTGTAAACACATATGGGATCACCCCAACTCGCCCCGGGGCGCGCCCCACGGTTCATTTTGGGGCAAAATGAGATTTCAACGCTATATTGTAGCCACGTACTGTGCAATGTACACAATGTAGACACAGCATGTACAGCATGTACATGTACAACATGTACAGCGTGTACTTGTACAACATGTACAGCGTGTACTTGTACAACATGTACAGCGTGTACTTGTACAACATGTACAGCGTGTACTTGTACAACATGTACAGCGTGTTATTGTACAACACGTACAGCGTGTACTTGTACAACACGTACAGCGTGTACTTGTACAACATGTACAGCGTGTACTTGTACAACACGTACAGCGTGTACTTGTACAACATGTACAGCGTGTAATTGTACAATACGTACAGCGTGTACTGGTACAACATGTACAGCGTGTAATTGTACAACACGTACAGCGTGTACTTGTACAACATGTGCAGCGTGTACTTGTACAACATGTACAGCGTGTACTTGTACAACATGTACAGCGTGTACTTGTTCAGCGTGTACTTGTACAACATGTACAGCGTGTACTTGTTCAGCGTGTACTTGTACAACATGTACAGCGTGTACTTGTACAACGTGTACAGCGTGTACTTGTACAACATGTACAGCGTGTACTTGTACAACGTGTACAGCGTGTACTTGTACAACATGTACAGCGTGTACTTGTACAACATGTACAGCGTGTACTTGTACAACATGTACAGCGTGTACTTGTACAACATGTACAGCGTGTACTTGTTCAGCGTGTACTTGTACAACATGTACAGCGTGTACTTGTTCAGCGTGTACTTGTACAACATGTACAGCGTGTACTTGTTCAGCATGTACTTGTACAACATGTACAGCGTGTACTTGTACAACATGTACAGCTTGTACTTGTACAACATGTACAGCGTGTACGTTCAGCGTGTACTTGTACATCATACACAGGAAGATTATTTTTATGTAAATGTTTCGTAGCGGTTTCACCTCTTTCTTACGTGCGTTTGCAACGGTTTATTATTATTTTCATGGTTAAAATGACGTGGGTCTGCCCGACTGACTTTTCACGTTTGTACGTTCTTAGGTTTTAGATTTAAGAAAAAACTGCAAAAAGACCATATCGTTCGAGTTGAAAGACCGTGTGGTAAATAGCTTTTGAGTTTTGACTCTGGCAAGGATGAAGATGAGAGTGTAATTTTTCTCGCCCTAACAACTACGTTTACATAGGGTCCGTTTTTGTCGAAAAATCGGTAATTAATGATGTGATAATGGGGAATGTTGAGAGAGTATTGCTAAATTATAGGAAAAAATATCAAGGTCTGAATAGCATTTACAAAAGTGCTATGAAATTGCTGGATTTTTTTGGCTAGGATTGGCGATATTGAGAAAGATAATTATTTATTGAATTTTTAAGGGGCCAGAGTAGTTATCGCTATGGGAAAATGGGTGTCATGGTGGGTACTTTGGGTCCCTTTATCTCATGAACCAATGCATCTAAAAATAATTGACAAAATATCTTAGAAAGGTATTCTCAATCATCAAATTAAGAAATCATTTAACTGACCCTATGGGGTTTAAGGCGGCTACAATTTAATTATTACAAAATCATGTTTTTAAGCTTTCAACAAGCCCCCAGCCCGATAGGGTCATTATAGAGACTCGATTTTTTTTCTAATGTGTAGACAATTTCATTGCGGAGGTGCATTGATAGGTCAAAATTACATTTTTTTGAAGCTATCCTATAGTAAATCGCGTTTTAGTAAAAAAACAACGGTGTGCGGTTTTGGTTTTTAATTTTTAGCATGAAATCCTTACTACTTAGCACACTTTTGACCCATCAATGCACCTCCGCAATGAAATTGTCTACACATTAGAAAAAAAATCGAGTCTCTATAATGACCCTATCGGGCGGGGGGTTTGCTGGAAAATTAAAAACAAGAGTAAGTTGCCAAGGGCTTCAAATGGTCAGTTTCATGGATGGTTACTATGCCAACAAGACATTTTACTATAGCATTCTTGTACCTTTTTCATCTTTTATCTTTATCAATTTGGTTGCTAGGAATGCAATATTTTTATCAAAACTTGCCTGCCTGTAAACTACTCTGGCCCCTTAAGCGACTACTATTTAGGTTTTTTGTTCTAAGTTACAAGTGAGTAGAAAAGAAAATACGATCCCGAAACTAAACAATAACCTCTATATTTCTGTGCAATCAGCTCATCTACTCATTTACCGTACAATATGATTCTTTTTCTTACAAAAAAAAACAAGGAAATGATAACAGAACTCATCCATCTTTTTAACTGCTGATAAAAAACAGGGTTTCTGGTCCGGTCCAATACATTTTGTAGATTTCGAGAGATCCTTAAGGAAGATGCTAATATATTATTTTAAAACTGTCTAGATCCTGATGATTTCATAACTCAAGCCTTATATATATCATATATATATATATAACTCACCTAAGATCATAAATGCGTGAAGGATTAGTCCAATTAAGATCGAGTTCGTTAATGAACTTGTGGTTGAGGTTGAGGGTCTCCATCTCCAACTGTTTTGCCGGCTCATTTTGAGGCTTCTGATTAGCGAATCTTTTCCTATTAATGGAACGTTTCTGTTGAAGTCTCAAAAATATTTTTGAGATCTTTCAACTCTTGTTGTTTTTTGTTTTAAAAAACGGCACAATTGCATTAACTACCGAGTTCTGCCCATTTTTATTAAACTTCTACGATCGTTATTTCACATTTTTTTCATCACTCCACAAAGAATATCAGAGATTTCGTTGCTCAAAAATCGTAAAAATCCAATCAGGATGAATTTGATATAAATCGAGCCTGTCATAAACTACTTTCATTTAGTTGCACAGAACCATATCACATATCGTCCTAAATCCTAATTGATAGGTTGTAAACTATAATGTCTCCAATCACCTACAATCTGCAAACTAGATTCTATTAATGATGAACTAATTCACACGAAGAATGGACATTCTCTTCATATATTCCATGTGTTATTTCAAATTTGAGGGCATGAATATATATAACAAGGTTTAATACAGGTTAAACGCTCCGTTCTTTTTTATCAAGTCCTTATTCCATTCCATTTCATTCCTTTGCGAAAGTTCCCATCGTTCCCGAATGTAGTTCAGTGGTTTCTGATTGTTTTTCGAGACGATTCCCTATATATTATGACGAACCTAATCGAGTCCGGATGGAAATAAGTGCGAGTGAAGCGTGTGCACTTTTGATTACCAAATAACAATTATAATTGAGGAAAAATTGCTGGGAAACTAGGTGGTGGATTTCATTTGTTTTTATTTTGAAACAAAGGCAATTAAGACAATACACGCTTCCTTGGTGGTGGTATTCTTTGTACTGCAGCCGTTTTTCTCTGGTTTTATTCCAATGAATGGGTGCGTTTTTTCTATATATTTCAATTTAATCACAGTTTATCAGTCTCGAAGAATAATGAAAAGAAGAGCAGAGTATCCGTCTGCAAATGGCAATGTCACAATCAGCTTCAAAATCTGTAAAAATTCCTAAAAAACGACGGAATCCTTGTCGTGAAGTTCACACAGGAGTTATGTTCGATTAGAGCTGGGATTTCGAGATATTCATAGGATTTTTAACGCTCGTTTTTCATGCGATTCTTTTAGATAATTAATTTCACTTTACAATAAGGATTTGAGTCCGAATGATTTTAAAACTTCTGCATACCGGCCTGTTAAACTAGGCTGAGTAAATGTGTGCAATTTTGTAGTTTAGGTTTCCTCTCCGATTTTTTCATACATTCGTAAACATGTTTCGAGTTCCTCAAAAACGGCAGCTCTTTTAGGAGTCAGGAACCATGAACGGAAGAATCAGTAATTTTTTGCGATTTTTTCTAGGATGAAGATGATGCATCCAAATTCCAAAAGCAAATCCAGAGCTTAATATTCCATTGAGCCGAGATGAGGACAAACACCTTTCACTTGAGTCGGCAACCGGCAGTCTGTACTTGCCGAATCGTTAAATCTTGTAATAAAAATGTGTTAATCTTTCGAGGGGATTTAATAATATTTGCGTAATTGTGGATTAAACCCAATAAGAATAGCCAGGCCGATTAAAAATCCCAGCTTAATTATCCCTGATTTTTCAAGTCTCAGTCTTAAAAACAGTCTAGAACTTAAGCCCACTAATTCAGTCACATTTGTATCCTTAAACCATGCAAATTTTATTACCACTTACTAACTCCAAACTTTTACTTTTCCAAAACCGTTTAAAATTCAAAATCCTCTGATTGTGTAATTTCCACTCACTCTGGTAATATTTCCCTTACCAAACCCCTTCTTCTTGGTACCTAGCTGATTGATCACAATTCAGAGTAAAATATCTCAGGAATAATGTCAACTAACAGTAGTTATTGTTACAAATCCCAATAACCTATCAAACCATGCCTTGTAAATAAATATATTATGGCTTATGAATTTAACCCCTTTCGCCCAAGTACAAGAAGGCTCTTCGACCACAGTCAACTGACAAGTAGAACTGATTGAAAAAGCCAAAGCTAAAGTTTAAAACCTTAGCAAGATATGATGTTACTACTAAACTACCTGTTGGATTCAACCAGGCCACAGGGCAGTTTTGCCTCTAACGTCCCTATCTATCCTATAGCTATTGTATGGTTAGAAATTCAGGTGTGTCTAGTTCTGGTTTCTTGGTAATAATCCTAAGATGTTAACCCTATAGAATATAAGGAATAACTTAGCTGGCCAATATAATAACAATCCAATACATGTCTTAGCAGCTCTAGATAGGAGTACACAACTAACCAACAACAATTCAACATGATGCCTCTACTGACTATAGTACAAAGTACATTACATCAAGAGGATTCAACAATGGGAATTTATATTTTATATTTTATATACGAGTTTTAAGAAGAAACAGCAAAAAGGGGGACTAAGAATAAGAAGTTCTTAAGAACGCGTAGAGTTGTAATATTGTATGAAGAAGATGATACGAAATATTACGATATGATATGATGTTGTGTTGTTGATGATGATATTATTTTACTCCCTCTGGCCGGTTTTACCTCTTAGCTGCTGTAAGGTTTGTTTTTAAAAATGATTTTGGCTTTGGACGAAGGCTTGTTCGTAAACTTTAAGGTGATTAAGGGGCTTTGTTTGGGAGTTTAATTGGGTAGTTAGGGTTAAATGTGGTTAAAATGCTGATTTTTTCGAGTCGGGATGTTAAATTAAAGCTTGATTTTGATTTTGATTTAGAAACGCATAATTTGCTGAAAAGTTTTATTAAAAACTTGGATATTTCTCTGTATTTGCTTTATGCTTCCAAAGGGTTGTTCATGCATTTCCAACGTTTGCTTGAGATTTTAATTAGAGCTGTTATGTTTAAATGTGGTTAAAATACTGATTTTTTTCGATTAGAAGACTGTTAGATTTTAGCATTAGAAACAATGTACCTGCAACGAAACCTTATTCTAAACTATTGGATATGTCTATCTTAGTCGTGGTTTTCATACATTTTCAACAATTTAAGGGGAGTTTGTGGCCTTTATTAAGTGTTGAAAACACTTTATGCGAATGACTAGGCTGTCTGTCCGTCTGTCTGTCTGTCTGTCTGTCTGTCTGTCGGTGCGATAACTGGCGAACGGCTTGACCTACGGTCACCAAACTTTGTACACTTGTTCCTTGGGTCAAGAGTGAGGCTAAGTTCGAACTTGGGTCAAATCGGTCACACCCCCTGTCCCCCATAAATTAACCCCCCCAAAAAAATTATTAAATCAGTTCAAAGCCCTTACTCATTTTAAAACTGCCGCTTGGTTAGTTTACATTACACTCTATGTCTATTATCTATACATGATAACAACCTGAAACTACATTTCAGAGTGCGAAACCGGGGCTTTTTGGGGGAAATTGAGATATGGGGTTTAAACGATTCTCATGAGTAATAGAACATCTTTGACGTATACGGGACCACTCCCACTGACACCAGGGTGCGAAACCTGATGTTTTCAACACTTGGTTACGCCCGTTACATCGGTTTATTTGCTGTATTTTTGCTCAAAATCGGTTTATTTCCATGTTTTACAATGACAAATGTCAAAATATTCAGCATAATTCGTACAAAAGCCGTATGAAGCATGAACATCTACAAATAATCCTGTAGGGTAGGTAGGCCAATCAAATACCCGTATCATAAAACATAATCCTATTCTCCTAAGGAAGATGTTGATGTTTGCTCCCCATCTGAATCTGAAATGCATCATTCCCTGCCTTAAAAAACACTGATGACTGGTTGTGTTTGTATTTGTGGTGGACAGGAAGACGATACTAAAACCCTAAAAACCTTAAGCCCAAGCCTAAAAAACCTTACAAAATCAACCCTCTCATTTGATCTGAGGGTGTAATGTAATGAAATAACTTTGGCTCTAGACTCTAGAGTGTGAATAAGATAGGGAAAAATCGTAAATAAATAAGACTCATGCTAGACTTAACTTTTGGGAGATGCAGTCATCTCGTATTCGTTAAAGTATTACGTGGACTTATAGCTTCTTAAACAACGTCTGTAGAATTCCTATAGATTGAAGGCGTGTTGGTGTCCGGTCATGAACCAGACCGTTACTTTGTATTTCGTATCAATGAATTCCTCTATATAAGACTTGAAATGATACGTGAAAAATTGTATAAAATTCAGGGATTATAGGGGATGATAGGCTATATTAGACAGATATTTGGCATTGGCACCCTATCGACTAACTATATTAGAATTTGCATCATTTATTAATATTTTTAAGGTGAAGATTGTATGCAAGGAATATGCAATGATTTAATAACAGTTTAAGGGGGAGGGATTATTAGCTGCAACTTACAGCGTTTTATGTTGGTTACGGTTGTACGGAATATGAAATTATGCATGACACACATTAGTGGACAGCAGATCGTTGGAATTTGGGATGCCTAAATTCTAAACGGGGATTAAATCATGGGATGAAGTTATTGGGGGTGGGCTTGTATTTTGGATGTATGCATCACATATTTTAAAATGTTTTATGTAAGATGACAGAAATTAGTCAGAATATGAAATTATGTGATATTTTTTTTTTGCATGAAAATAAATGGTTGTTTTTAAACGGGGACTTATATTATGGTATTAAGTATCCGGATGGGCTGATTTTATGGTTTACAATATTTTGACCAGAATTCGATGTATTTTATGCAGTGAGTCGTATGAAAATAAATAGTTATAATGCTTAAAAGCGTTAGATGATATATTTCAATTAATTACATTTAAAATGACTGTTTTCAGAATTACAATGTTGCTTAAAATGTGAAAAGCGATATTTTACGAATTTTAGTAGTCAGCAACAGAATGAGCAAATATTACAAGTCAACGTTAACACCTAAAAATATATTGAAAATTAAAAGCATAAAAAATTAGAAGGTAAGCGCAAAACAGATACATTTTTAAGAAGGAGACCAAATCATAAGAGAACCTTATTGAGGGGGAGTCTGGGGAGTTATTTAAATTTTTTATATTACATTTATAAAAATGCTGTCCGAGTTGGGGAATTATTTAGGGGTCTACATTGGAGTGCTTTCAATCTAATAATTCGATCGGGAGATTATGACTAGGACATTGAAAAGTTTTTATATAAAGGTTGTTATTTTGTTTACAAAATTGCATTTTTTTCAGGGACAAATGCATTAAATTAAATCCATCGACCTAAAATACTTCGCTATTTATAGTATAGAAATTATAGGATGCATACAGACTCAGACGGAACAACGAAATGAGCAATCCGAGAGGCACATACCATGAACCTGATCTGATGAGCATCCGTGTCATCATTGGTATTATTACTTAGAAATACAATAGGGTTCAGTTGACAGTTGACAATTGACAGTTTATTAATTTATTTAAATAAAAAAATAAATAGCTGAAGAAGTATGATGATTGACAAGACAAGATGTTTCTGTTCTGTACCACCTGGTTTTTATCAAGATAATGAAACGGCTGATTAAACCTTTAAAAAAATCAGGATTTTATTTTACATTTTAAAATAACTGTAAAATTTGGATAAACAAAAACAAAACTATCACCACATAAATACTTACGCAATTAGTTTCGGAAGATCAGTTATGTTTTTCATCTCCGAATTCATACATGTCTGTTCTGTAATAAATATGAATACGTTTCGAATATTAATTTAATAAATATTATTATTATTATTTTTTAAATACTACAATTTATGAATTTTAATTATGAAATTAAATAAGATTAAAAGGAAACCGGGTCAACCCTATTGGCTCCGCTTCCGTAACAATCAAAACCGAATCGCGTAACAAATGTCAGCTAATAAAAACCAAAAACCGCAAGTGCTTTTTTTAAAGTAATTGTTTCCCTGACCATCTTCCTCGGTTTAAGGTTGAAATTTTGAAGATAATTGAATTCTTAGTCATTGCCACAAATCGTTTGATTTGGTCTGGGCATTTAATCCGCTCACGACGATCTACGGGCGAATAATAAACTCTTTATTAGAAAAGATGAAAAGTCACTGCGAACTGGGATCATTTGTTTGGAGATTTTTGGAAAATAAAGCCTATAAATCGAAAATTAAAAAAAACTCGATCAAAAAACGGCATTTACAAGTTTTTGGGATTAATTGATTAATAAATAAATTCGCATAAAAATGACCTACTTTCCGAATCTGTCGATGATATATTAATTTAATTGCAGTACTATATTCATTTTCAAGCTTATTAATTAGCCAATCTAAAACGCGGAATATTAAAATTGAAATCAACGCAGAATAAATCATTAAAATCATATTTTCTAGCCGTAGAACAGTTTGAAGATATCAAGGCTTTAAGATTTTCTATTTTTTCAAGGAACCGATTGGATTAGAAAATGGAATCAAGTTAAACAAGCCAAGTTTTAAGCATTTTAAATTTAGCAACAACATTTATACCTTATACCAGAGATTTTTAGAAAATACAACAGGGTCCCTTTTGCATACTATTTATAAATATTTGCATGCATAAAATCATATCCAAATCCAACAAAACTCCTATCCGATATTAACGTAAATAATAATTTATAGTTTGTTTTATTGTATTCATGAGTAAATGTCGCTGTATATGAGAAATGATAATATTCCGACAAGCGACAACCACCTAATTATAAATTCTGAGGTAAATTAGGTAAATATCTACTATCTATCCGATAACTAATATTTTTCATGAACCCATTTTAGTATATATGCACAATGCATAATCGTTGGACCAATTACTATCATCACCAAAATTAACGATTAAGTCATTAGCTGCATAAATATAAATGATTTTAAAAATATATAATTTCATGCTACAATAAGACAAAATTACTATTTCAAATTTGCAATTACTCCAATACTTGCAAGTTACTTAAATTTTAATTACTCAAAATCAAAACCATCCCAATCCACAATCCTTTTATTATACAATACAATTTACTCAGTTTTTGAGTCATCTATTATTTGGTAAATTCGGTTCGATTCATTGCGGATTGTGAAGAAATGTCAAAGCTACATTACATCATCCGGTGATGATCACCGACCGCAGTCAATCCATCTTAGAAAATAAATTTCGAAAATATCCGAGAACCTGACCTGCATATAAAATTCATGAAAAACTCTAAACTTATATGTCCAAAAAGGGATTAAAAATCCAGATAATTTCCAACAAAACAAAAGCAGCAGCTTCTCCATCTAAAAAGCTTCATCTTTTGTCTTTCAAAAATTTAAAGAGCAATAAAACCAGAAGACTTCCTCTTCCACCAGAATTTTGGCTCTAAAAATTCCAGCTTTCTCGTCTCTAAAAAAAATCCCCCGTCTCAAAACAAGCTTCCATCATTCCCCTTCAATCCCGGTGCAAAAAGTCCAGCAATTCCAGTCCAAATCCTCAAGCTTTTCTCTCCATTCTCCAACACCAACATCCACAATTCCATCAGAAAATCAGAGGAAAAGAAGCAGGAGCAGCAAGAGCAGATCGACCGGCTCCGAGACAGCATAGCGGGAACTGTGGAAAATAAAATAGGAAAACCCACGGGGGTTTTCTTCGGGGGAGAAGCCAAGCCAAGAAAAGGAAAGTCTAAGCTCCTCCCCTTTTCCCCGGTTCTGCCCTCTGATTGGCTAGTGAGGAAATTCAAAAAAATCCCGGCTCTCCCATTGGCTCCCCCATCCCGCCTTTGGAGGAGACGAGGAGGAAATAATAACGAGTCTCTGTTCTGTCTGTGGCGTCATCGAAGGAGCAGTCACTCACTTGCCTCTCTTTCTCACTCTACTTGCATTCAGCCAACAAGCCGTACCCGTTCCTCAAACTTTCTCACTTTTTTCCGGAAATTCACGTAAATCATGGTAAGTTTTTGAGCTCTTTTGCCCCCCCGGGGGGCTCGTTTTTTTACGAAAATGTAGCGGAGGGTCTCAACTCGGCCCTGCCCAAGTTTCAGGCCTCTCCGAACATTTTTAACCTCTTTTTCGGCGGATTGAAAAGTTTGGATTTTTGGGAGAGGGATTAAATTGTATTTGGTTTGGTGTTGGCGGTGGTGGTGGTGAGTCAGGAAATTATTGAACGTTGAATTTTAGAGCCCAGTTTCATGGATTCTGGTTCTCCAGAATTCTCCCTTTCCCGAAACGTTATTTGCTCATGCTGAATTTGATTTGATTACTCTTGTTCTCGGCTCTGCAGGCAGGAGGAAAAGCTGGTAAGGACTCTGGAAAGGCGAAAGCCAAAGCCGTCTCTCGATCTGCCCGTGCTGGACTTCAGGTAGGCTGAAATGATAACGTTTGAGATGAGTATGATTTGACGGGAGGAATGTCCGGTTTCTCGTGGCTTGTCCCGAGGAGCTTGGATTTTGATTTTGTTGGACCTAAGATAGGGGTTTTTATTAATATGGCTTTGATTACTTTCCCTCCATAAATAGTTCCCTGTTGGAAGAATCCACCGGCATCTGAAAAACCGGACAACAAGCCATGGCCGTGTTGGAGCTACCGCTGCTGTTTACAGTGCAGCTATTTTGGAGTATTTGACAGCCGAGGTTAGTATGTCAAGATCATTGTTTCTGTTGCTTTCTCTCTCGTCTTTAGTGTCAGAATCAGAATGTTTCAACATGGAAACTTTACACGGTATTCAGCATTTCCATGTGCCGCGTATGCTACTTCATACTATATATAGATTATTTATTTTTGTAGATTTGATAATAATATTCAGCACTTCAGCGGTAGGGTTTCAGAATGCATATAGCATAACAGGCAGAGTTACTGGCATTTAGAACTAAAACTATACTAGACTACCCTCGAAGAGCCCTTAGCCTTATATTTGTCAAATTCGGCGGTAGGAAGTTTCTTTTCGGGTCCCGGGCCTTCAAAACCGGTTTGATATTATTATTGTTTTAGGATCAAGGGTTTTAAAATTGCATAGCATAATATGATACTTCAGATTGGAGGGACTTTTTTTATAGCCTTAGGCTTGTTGCTTGATTGAGATAATGAGAATGTAAGAGGGGCTGGAATGGAATTGGAGGGAAGAATTCCTCCGCATCAGCTCATGGCTTTGTTGTTGGCGGGATTTGCTGACAATAATATTATTAAATACCATTACATTCAACATAGTGTTTAATGACCTAATAATATAATACGTCTGCAACTCTATTGTATACATGTTATGGTATTCTGTATACCATTGAACATCCGTTCATTATTTATATTTATTAATTAAATAGAATATTAAACATTAGTGTATGTATGGACTGAGTTTATTAATTTCTATTCCATTTCCATACACCAACAATTACTCATTTATCTTAGTCGTCTACATGCAATAAAATATAAAAACAAAAAAATATTTTGGAAAGGACAGGCGAAGCTAATTCGAAACATTTTAGAGAGGAGTAACAAGACTGAGTTTACGTAATAATGTTAATACTAATATGTTATCCATGAAGATAATCGGAATATAGAGAAATAATGTCTTTTTGGTAATGTAAAACTTGACTTCACAATTTTTTTTTCTCCCGAAGGTATTGGAATTAGCTGGAAATGCATCCAAAGATCTTAAAGTGAAACGTATCACTCCCAGACATTTACAGTTGGCTATTCGAGGAGACGAAGAGCTGGACTCCCTCATCAAGGCCACCATTGCTGGTGGAGGTATGCAAATCAAGATATTCCAGGAATTTCCTGACCCTGGCATATCTCGTGAGTCATTTTCAATTTGACACATTTTAAATCATGCTTTTATTTAATTTTAGGTGTGATACCTCACATCCACAAGTCCTTGATCGGCAAGAAAGGAACGGGACCAGGAAACAAACCAGCATAATTAAGTGGGCATCAAAACTCCAGTTAACCAACAACCTCAACTCATGTATTTATGGTATCTATCTGGATTATCGCTGAAAGAAATGACGAATATTTGTAGTATTTTTTACTGGCTACAATCCGATTATTTGTTGACTTGCTTTTTTATTACTGTTTAATGTTTAATCGACTAGTGTCACCGTCAAGGGAGAGGAGAGCAGAAAATGTAAATTATGTTTGTGAACCAAATTGACACGTTAATAATAAAGTATTCAATTCAATTCAATTTATTCCACTGTCTGTCTGAAGCTATGGTTAGATTAATTAGATATAGAAATGTTTTCAGAGTTTTCTTGTTTGTTTTTATGAGAAGTGTAAAGAAAATAAATAAAAAAGTATTTTCTATGATGTAATTGTACCTCTGGTTGAATCATAATTTCCAGAATGTTAACTGTACTAAAAATAGTCAGTTTTCATATGTGGATGGTGACTTAAATATAGCGTGGTTAATTCGACGAATATTTTTTCCACATTTGAAACCGTTCAGTTGTCAGTCCGCTTCTTCACCGTCTTCGGTCTCATCTTCAGTTAAAGGAGCATTATACGTGTCAACATGACAGCAATTATCTGCAAAAAATTAACAGAATTTATTTGAATACCCGAGGGGGATCAAAAAGGGTTCGAACAGCCTGATAACTGTTTTTCCCGTAGTGTCCCATGATTTCTATAGGATCGATAAGAGGTCATTTTAACGCTGATTTATTTGGATTTGACAAACAAATTTATTGATGACGATACTTAAGAGGGGTTGGCCGTTGGCCCGATTAATATAGCAACGTTTTGCAATTTTTTTGTACCATTATTTTCTACGTTTCAATGCGATTGCAATGGTATATATGACAAATATGACAATACCCACTGCTTTCGAAATTGTTCCAAAAATTGAGGCGAAAGCAAGCGCGCGGGAGGTTTTTTCCTACCAAATACGAGTTCAGTGAGCGTGAGCGCGAGAGGAAAAAACCCTGAGGCTTTCCTTTTTTTGCCCCTATTCCTGCAAGCTTCCTACAAATTCGAAACTTTATTTTTTGCAAGATTTCGATTTTGATAGTATTAATATCCTTATTAATATCAATGGAATAAACCTAACAAGGGAGGTGTTACAGACAGAGCCGAATCGCCGATTGACTTCGATATACAGGGTGTCCCCGAGGAATCTCCCTCATAGTTACAATTGAATAACTCCTTTAAAAATCAACCGATTTCAAAAATTTAAATTTTGGCATAAACTACAACTATGGGAAAGATGATTGGGGTAGTCACAAGATTTTTCAGGTTATGAATTCGGTGCCCATTAGAGTTTTAAAAAAAAAATTGCAAGCCCATAATATGATTTTATTTTTTCTAATTTTTTCCTTGATTTTTTGGTATATTTTATTTGTCATTTTCGCAATATTTATTTCAGTGTCCAATGTTTAGCAATTTTTTAAACATATCAAACATAAAATTGGGCCGCAAATTTTTTCCTCATTAACGTTTGTATGAGTTGTAGATTCATCACAAAAAAATTTAAGTCAATCGGCGATTCGGCTCTGAGACATCTCCCTTACTTGTAAGGAAGATGTGAAGATCAGAGTAGATTAGAAAAATTCAGTCAAAATTGAGAAATTTTCAGGGTTGTGTGTGAAAAGCCTCGGGGTTTTTTCCTCTCGAGTTCACTCAACTCCTTTTTGGTAGCAAAAAACCTACCGCGCGCTTCCTTTCGCCTCAATTTTCTTAACAGTTTCGAAAGCATTGGGAATTTTCATACGTACGTACCATTGCAATCGCATTGAAACGTAGAAAATAATGGTACAAAAAAATTGCAAAACTTTGCTGTATCAATCGAGCCACCCCTCTTTAGTGATGGGACATTTTTGCACGAAGTTAGTGATGCATCATTAATTAAAATTAAGGATTCAAACAGGTCAGAAATGTGTAACAAAAATTATATTAATTATTATTATTAATTAAAAAATTATTAACATGTTCACTTCGTCCAGGTGGTCAATATTTTCTGGATTATTCACAATTCTCAATCCGATACATATGCTAATTCCCTAGATTTAAATATAAGATAATAATAATAGAAATTAAAAAAAAAAAAAGTTTTTACACGCCTGGGATGGGATCTATGATTTCAAGTAAATTCCTAAACCCTCAGTGTTTAGGGATCTTTCCGGTCGGATATAGTTCAAGTTATTCCCCCAATTCTACCATTAAATTTCCATACTCTTTTAAATAATATCTGAAATTGGATTGAAGTTTTTCTTGCATGGAATTTAACGCAGATTTCTGCCAAGAATACTAAAAAAAATTATAGTTTTAATTTTGTTTCAATAATCCGTAAGTATGAGCTACATACACATGTAATCGAAATACAGAGTCCCAGCACTAAATTACCCCCACAATACCCAAAATGTACAAACCTGTCGCCTGTTCCAAAATAGCGTCCTCATCCCCTCTAGAGGTAATAACCCCCCTCGCAATCCTCCCATTCGGCAGTATGGAATACCTAACCGTTCCCCTCGGGTCAAGGGCTGCTCCATCCCCCTTGTTCAAATGCGTCGGTAATTGAACCTTTGACCCCTCGCTCTGCCATTTAGGGGGACTGACCCTTTGCAAATCCAATAAGTCCCCCTTGGCCCTGTCCGTCCTAAAACCAGAGGCGAGTCGTCTAGTACTTGAGGGAATTGATTCCGATTCGGAAACAAAATAACTGAGACCTATTAATACAACGAAGATTAGGAACCCTGAAGATGAGATTTTTGAGAGTGGAAACATTGTCAAAATTAGCTTATTTTTTATGAAAAAAAAGGGTTTTAAGACGGTTATTTCGGTATTACATTCCCTGTCAAAGAACAGAGAAGAAATGAGTTGGATTTTAAATGAAAGTGACATCGAATATCCTAAGGGAAGGTAATAAAGCACCTCTAGATACTAAAATACAAAGGCAATCAGCTTAATTCACTTTGGTTGCATGGATATCTGTCTTCATATCCTGTTATACATCTCCAGAAAGTGTGATAATCAGGGAATAAGAATGCTGATATCATGATATCATTTATACGTTTATAAATTACCATATCTAAACTTCCTCTTTCTCAAGACGATCTCAATTTCATGCACTTTTGTATAAAAAAAATCTCTCTCCTTCGTTCTCCTGTAACAACCGAGCATAAATGATCCTAAGGAGGGATGTAGTATGTATTCTATGTTGTGAATTTGGTGGATTGAAATCACCATTGTATTACACTTAAAAGATATGATATATGATATATCTTTATCTTTAGCACAGATCTTAACTGTTAACTGTGTTTTGACGAATGTCTCGAAAGTGCATGAATGAGATGAAATGCAAAGATGCAGGATAGTTAGTTAGTTAGTTTAGTGTTGTAGGCGCTTGGCCACCCTGCCGAGACTGAAGTATGAAGTGTGAACTTTATGTTCTCTGATCATGATCACCCACTACTATTTTTATGAATTAGGGAAAGCGATTATAATATGTCCTAATCCCTTAGGATATGATTATTGCAGTTTGGCAAAGGTTTTGGGATAAGGATCTTAAATAAATTTACTGTTTTGAAGTGTACTTGAAGTGGCAAATGACAATTTAGCCAAAAACAATCCTCGCGATTTTGGGAAAAGTAAAATCTTTATATGCCTGGAAATTTTGGCAATTATAGTACGATATTATCAGTTTTTAACTAAAAGCAGTTTTTACTTATTTTAGCTGGAATAAAATAACTTTGGGGAATGTAGGAGATGAGGATTTATTTATTTTTGCCAAACGAATTTTGCTTTAAATTGTCACATTTTATCCAAACTTATTGTTAGTTATGATCAAATAGACAGTTTAAAAAATTGATTTTATTAAAATGATTGTAATAATTAATAAAATATCGATGTCCATCTAAATGCTTCAAATGTTCAAACACTGTTTTTAGCGTTGATGTTGAAACTGTTTTGCAAACTGTGATTAAAAAACACAAAATCATACATCCCTGCAATTCAAAGGAATGGTCGTGCTTGTCTCAATTCACAATTATGACATTTCTAAGTGTCGACAGGTTTTTAATTCCATCGTTTGTAACTCAAGAGAGTATTTAGGTGATTGTTGGATTTGGGTCACGCGTTTAAGTAAGGATGGTTAAGTTCAGAACTGATGCTTAAACTCAAATTTTAAAAGCAGTAGCATGCATTTTTTACAAATTATCCTCATTAAGTCAAATGAAATAGTAGAACATAATTATTTAAAATACTTTGACCGATGGAGGAAGGTTATCAGACCCCGAATGAATCCAGGCCCGATATCTCTTGACGAGGGGTTTACCTCCACTATAAAAACACTTAATTTAATCCGGCTAATGGAATTTTGAGTAATATTTACTAAGCTGTATCTATTTAACATTTTTAATCATGTTAGTTATAAAGTTAATCGTGATAATTATCAAATCGGAAATTTAATTGGTCTGTCTTCTCCCAAATAAAACATATTTTTACTCGGTTATCGGGTCGGGGTATATCTCAAGATCAGGTTATTAGAGCTATGCAAAACCGGCTAATGATTTGAAATGATTTTTACCCCTCGATTGTGGGATTGAAAACGTTCCATACATCTTTCGAAATCTAGGTAAAATTTTCGATAAAATGGTTTGTGACTTGTGTACTATTTCGGAATAAAATACGTCACTCATCCATGTCATGGTATGGTTGTATGTTGTATCGAATAGACACTTCAGTGTTTACAAAAGTCCAAATTATTGAAAACCGAAAAACTACAATTTAAATCCCAAAAATACATAATTTATTACACACATCCACTCTCAAAATCTCACACACATAACAAGAAACTAATCATTATCTCACAGAAAGAAACGGTAACAAAAGACTTATTTAAAAACGCATCCCTAAAACCTACTTCTCAACATACATATACTCGTGCTCTTCGATAACCTCCTTGCCATGCGGCCCCGTCCTCGCCACCCTCGCCTTGATCATCTCCGGTGTCACTCTCCTCACGTCATAAATCAGTCCAAACGTCTCGAAAATGTCCAACATGATCTTGGTCAAGTTGATCCTCCAGCCCCATTCGGAGGCGGCATAGTCCCAGGGGAACGTGTGATGGTAATTATGGTACCCTTCCCCAAGGGTCAGCCACGAGACCGTCATGTTCTCCGCAGGGGCAATGTTCTTATCATACGGCCGGTCACCGAACATATGAGCTGCAGAGTTGACCAACCAGGTAGCATTAAGAGCAAAACAATATCGCATAATCACGGCCACAAAATATGCGTTCCAGAGGCTCTCCCCCCAAACGAAATAGGGGATGAGTGTGGGTAAAACGAAGCATGAGATGACGACGGTGGGGACGTAATACTTGTGCTGGTAGAAGACGACGGGGTCGGCGAGGATGTCGGACATGTCAACTTTGCCCCCGATCCGATTGACGTCCGGGTGTTTTTTGCAGAGGAGCCAGCCGACGTGAGAAAAGAAGAACCCTCGTTTGGAATTGACTGGATCGGCGTCAGTTTCCGTGAACTTGTGGTGAACGCGGTGGTCACGGGCCCAGACGAAGATCGAGTTCTGGTACGAGACGGAGTTACAGAAGGCCAGGAAGACCCGGAGGGGAAAGACGGCCTTGTAGGCCTTGTGGGACCAGAGCCGGTGCACTCCGGCCGTGATTCCGAACAGGGAGAGGCCGTAGACGAAGACGGCTGGAATTTAAAAATAAAATTATGGTAATTTGAAGGGTTTAAAAGGTTTAAATTCGGCTGGAATAAATCCCCCGGGGGTAGAAGTGCATTTCGAAAGCCTTAAAATCAGCGTTAAATATGCAAATTATTATGATTGATTCGACTAACCGAGTTGTTATTTAAAAAAAATTAACATCCTGGATGGATTAGACGTTTAGAACCGTTTGTATTGAAAAGATAGAATGGATGGGGGTTATTCCGGTTGGGGTCTTATTTCGGTATTTATGGTGCTTTACTAAGAATATGAGATGGGGATTTGGGGTTTTATACAGTTCGATATTGCAGTCCTTATACTTGCTATAATTTGAAGTATACTAGAAGTACAGATGATGAATTCGGCAAGCAGCGTTCATTCAGTCTTAATCTCTTCACAAACCCTATTTTAAGGGGTGGGGAATTATTCCGGGGCCTTTTACTCTTAAATCTTACCAAATATCGTCGTAGTCCACATGGCGTCGGTGAAGCAAAGTTTGAGACCATAGGCAGCTCCGACATGGAGGAGGATGAACCAGAAAATATTCGCGTAATAAATATGCTCCCAGTAGTTCCATTCCTTCTCTTCAGTTTGATCTTTGACCCCGGACTTGCCCCCCGTCGTCGTCGTCGCCCTCTTATTGACGATCGTCGCCTCGCCCTCCGTATTTTGTGGTGGCATCTTTAACTGTAATTAATTTTGACTGACTTCCTGTTCGAATCAAGGCGATTCTGATGATTCCTGGAAGAGGAGTAAATTCACAATGAGACAAGATTTTAAAAAATATTGCTTTTATCCTGACATTGAAGATGCAAAGCTCGGAAAAGTCATTTGATTTGCAAGTGAGGTCATAAACTTGCATGGATAGGCTCCAGCAATGCTAATTGCCGGATCATGCCATTTGCTAAGTTGTTACGTGCAAACAGTGTATCTTAAAACAGCATTGGACGGTCTATAATTAGGCGTGAGAAGAAATTGAGGATGTTACGGACGTAGGTAAGAGCAGTCTTGATTGATAACGTTTTTTGTTTAACAATTTTAGACTTGATTTTACATTTCGCATTATTAATTAGTTAGGTAACTTGTCGATGAGAACGGATTGAGGAAAAATTGAAGGAATAAAGTCTCGTTTATTTCGAGAAGTTTAGACGGGATAACCCCTAGTTTCTAAAAAAAAATAGAGCTAAATATGCACGGAGATACCGACATTATCATTAATTGAAAAATATATTATATGTACATTTTTCCGAACAAAGTTGCAAAAATTATGAATTTGGTTGCATTCTTGCATTGCATGTTGCATTGTTGCATGTCTTAAAATCTAAAGAATATTTAAATTTAAAGCTGTCGAAGTTTCAAGCGCTTTATTACAAGGATAAACGATCAAATCAAATTGAGTAAAAACCCGAAGTTGCGCTTAAGGCAAAGTATTCTATACGAATGCTCTAAGAATGAATTAAGACTAGATTTAACTGGATAGATTTTTAATTTGATTACTAATGTGAGATTCAATTAAAGTATTAATTTTACAAAAAAAAAACAAAGTCCATTCTCCACATTCAATTAAATGGACTTTGAATGTGGACTAATGGACCAGGATTTTCAGGATGCACGTGCCTGAGCCGTGTTTTACAAATAATTGTGTTGAATTTGCAAGAATTCGATGAATAATCATAATAGGCTTTAAATAGTTAATCAATGACTGAAATATCTATAACTGACGACTAAGCAGTTTATTACTCAAGATTTCAAGGTGGGGAGTTATTACGGGGAGGAAAAATGCATTTTAGTTTTAAGGCCTGAAAGTTACAGCAGAACTATGTTCTAGAATTTACGATAATTTCAGAATTTTCGAATTACTCAATAAAAATGGAACATTTGCTTTTAACATGCATAAAATGTCAATTTTGAAATCAAAATCGGTGTACGAAATCAAAGGAGGGACGCTCTCTGAAAGTTTTTATATACCGGAGTGGATCATTAGGTTGGGGAGTTATTTTGTGGAGAGGGATTTATTTCGAGGCGAATGCAATGCAAATAAAAAAATGACTAGATGACAATCGTTCTGACCTTCCGACAAGAACTTTAGACCCTAATGTTCCCAATGCAACAAAAAAGTGCATTTCAACAGGAGTTCTTTAACGTTTCAGTAGCACGTATTTTACCACGGTACCAGCGCATTTATTGCATGTTTCCTTCAGTAACAACTTACAAGGGAGGTATTACCGAGCCAAATCTTCGATTGACTTGCATTTTTTTGAGGAATCTACAACTCATACGAACGTTAATGACGAAAAAAATTAGAGGCCCAATTTTCATTTCAGTTATAAGTTCGGGCCGCTGATTTTTTCGTCATTAACTTTTGTAAGAGTTGTAGATTCATCACAGTCGGAGATTTGGCTCTGTGATTCTTCTCTTGTTACAGCGATTGCTAGCAATCATGATACCAAGTTTTTAATAGCATTTCTGCAAAAGTTCACTAAAAGTAACTGCTTCGGAAACTAGTTGTGAAAAACTAATCCTAGACTTTTCCGATGACGTGCAATGACTTAACAACCATCTTCAAGATAAGCACACTTTCATTAGAACTTACGGAGGAAGAAAGCAATTTACTGAAATAATTATAAAAAATCTCAAACTTCGGAAACGGGTTAGAAACAGGTTTCCAAGTTTTGTGCGAAACTACAAGCTAACGATGTGCATTTTTTATGTAACGAACGAACGATACTGCATTTTAACAATGTATTCCAGTAACAAGCGTTATAAAACATCTCAAGAGCTTAACTGACCTCGGCAGCTCATTTATCCCACAATGTCCCAGACGGCTTAAAAGTCTTTATAAACCTTACTTTTTATCAATCATTGCCGTATTAATTACTGATTTTCAACAATGAAAAACCCGTCAAAAACTACATAATCGCCAACAATACCCACACACACGGCTCGGTGCAAATAATCAGTTTACAATTTTTATTGCTTACACGTTTTTTAATTCTCCGAAACGGATCAACAAAGCATTTAGAAAACTAACGATTTTCAATTTCCAAGAATCAACAAACCAATTTAGTCTTGCCATGCCGTGTTCCTAAAACCCAAACATTCCTAAATAGCTTTAATTCCTCTTCCGACAATGTCGGACCTTAATTCCTTCGTCTAATATTTAATTAACCTGCCCATTAAAGCCAACTTTCTAATTAACTATCAACCTCATTAAAAATTAAAACCACTTACGTTTCCAACTCCGACTCCGACCCTCCTGAACGAAATCAAATCGACGATATGCCGGTAGACTGGGCTTCTCTGCAAGAACTTGAAGTCAATCCGTACCGGTAAACCGCTGACTGGTAACTGGTCACTTCTCACAAGAACCCGTCTACCTCAATACTTTTAAAGCCCTGCCCTTTCCCATCTTTCGACACGGATATGAAATTAAGAAGCTTGTTAAAATAAGCAAAATGCATTACATATTACATTACAGTCCAACAATATCCCTAACACGTTGGCAAAGCATGGCTTGGGAATTGTATTATGCTTTCGCATTTTTATTCCATCATCATCATCAACATCCAAGAGTGCCATAAAATCGTTGGGATTGGTTGTTAGACCTTATCGTGCAAAACCTTACAACTACCCGACAGCTCATCAGTGTGGTCCGGTTCATGGTTCACAAAAAGCTAAAACATGATCAGCTTATTCGGAATTATCAGGCGATAGTTTCTTTGATAGTTCGATCCCTACGTAATGAATAGTGAACGGCATTGTGTCCGTATGGCATGTTGTGATCCCAGTCGGATTTTGCCCTGTAATGATCAGCCTATCATCAAGGAAGGATTCATTAGTGAGTTGAATGGAACGATCATAATAATAACTGCTTATTGGTATCAAAATGTCTGGAAAAATTGGTGGCGGTGGTGGCGTGGGTCTAAATTCCAAACCAGTCATCATCAGTCAGGCTATAATATGATCTCGTATGATTCTTGGGGTTTAAATGATTTTTTAAGCTACTTAATGAAGAGGTATATTCTGATGAGATGCTTGGATGAGTTGGATACGATTTGGTTTAAAGGAACGAGCTTGTTGCAAAGAGTTTATTATGTCTAGATATGTCTGGAGGATCGGTTGGCAATTTTTTTTAAGCAAGGCACTACTCATGTAATTTGTAGTTTGTGTACCTCTTCTTTGGCCAATTAAACGTGGTATGGTCAGTATTGATGGTAAATATCCGTTGGGGTAGATAGTAGATGCCAATAATATTTTTAACATTAGAATTAATGGACTTGATGGAATTTGCATAAAATTCCGGGCAGTGCACCGTTCAATTTTTGAAGGTTTTATTGATTTTTTAAATGTTCCATTAGATTAATATAGGGAATCCTGTCATTTGACTTTTTAAATTTTATCAAATATTCAATGATATATAATTTATTACAATACTTCCTTAAATATTTCAGAAAAGTTTGCTTTAAAATCAGTGTTAATATTTAACCATCCATTGGATCCTTTACGAAGTTGTCGTTTTTACAGTAGCGTATTTACACAAACAATATGTAAAATTTTTTGTACTCTTAAAAGTACAGTTTTTGTACTCCATAGTACAATTTTTTGTATTTGAAAAGAACTAGTTTTGGTTCTCAGAAAGTATTTTTTTTTGTACTTCAAGAGAACTATTTTTTGTTTTCGGATAGTAAATATTTTTGTACTCGAAAAGTACTAATATTTTTTGGTACTCAAAATTCGGCAAGTCCAAAGTTTTTCTTTTCCATTCAAAGTACAACAAATATTTGCACTAACTTTACTTTATAGCCATCCTGTCACAATATTAATTAATAATTATACAATTATTAATTGCAATGAACAAATAATTGCTCTGAAAGATCAAGTCCACCGGAACAGCTCCATGTACTCCATAATAAATCGGCTGCCCGAAGAATCCTTGACGCAATTAACTCGTCAGTCATATTTACGTCACTTAATCCATCTGGGGTTAAGTTATGTGGAGTAGCATGACGTGGTTTCTAATTATTAAAAAGAATCGGAACTTAATGATAGTATAGCTTTAGCAAACCCAATCTGAATTAAAAACTTATCCTAAAATTGCCTTAATCTCGGATTATAATCACTAATCAGTTTATAGCTGATAATAACCGTCAATGAATGTACTTGAGTTTTTTTAGTTTGTTTTATTCTTATATTTGTTAAAAGCTTATATTTTAGTTGACCCTCCAGGCAAGTAATCGATGTTTTGATGATGATAAGTCGTGATTAGTCCAAGTAAAATTATGTCATATCAATATTGTTATTGTTTTGTTGCATGTTGTTATGACGGATTGACTCTGAATTAGTTGCATCTGTTTCCAGTCTGCTCTCTGACGCAAATTATTTCAATTCTATTATTGTTTGTAATCTGCAATTGCATTGGGGAAAATAGAACGGTAAAGTGAACAAAGTCATCGAAACTCATGTGTAATGTAAGTAAATGAGGTAACATTTATATATAACTTGTGATCTATTATGGGAATCTTTCAGGTGAAAAACAAATTTATGAAACTCAATTTTGTTTTCGAGCGTATTTGGATTGTGAGAGAGTTTGTTTCGGAACGGTTTAAACAACAAAGTAAAATATCCTGGATTTCTTACGTTTCTATATAACAAATTATTGAACATTTTAAAAACAATGTCCAGGGAATGAGGGAATGAGGGTGTAAAAACAGTCTTTTTGACCGTCTCGACAAAATTAACTTTGAAATCAAACATTATGTTTTTAACAATAAGTCTGGTTAGTGATTGAGATTGGAAATAAAAAACAGGCATAAAAACATCCCGATCCCGACACGTGTGTTTTTTATCACAAAAATGTTATTATTATCCACTGCATATGTTCTTAATTACTTTACAGGTGGATTCTTATTCGACCAGACTTGCATTTTAAAAATCTGATTCATAAGACCAGTGGGGGTCAATCTCAAGGAGTTTAAAATTCCTCTCGTACATTCTGGCTTAATGACAGTTTATGGAATGTAATTAATTAGTTTCGTTACTCATTAGTATTTATTAATTTTATTGACCATATCAATCTTAATTTTAATAATACCTACGGGTGGAAAAGTATTGGTAACCTTGCATAATTATTTGGTGATCGCTTATAACACTCATAACAATATGAAGAGTACGATTAATTATTTGTCGTCATTATTTCTAAATGACGACTGTAACAGTAACAGAGGAGGTATTTTAATTAGGTAATGTGTGAATGTGTTAAAAAATTAACAGGAAAAAATGCGAGTTATTTAATTTTTACAAGCATAAGTAGGATACGTCATGTAGACGTATTTTATATTAAACTAAAGTTCTCAACTTCCCAAAAAATGTTGTTAAAATTCCCATGCAATTTTATTCCGCTTTTACAGATTCTAAATTACGGATAGTTGGATAAAATTACAACTTTTGGGATTTGTTAGCAAGTATTTATTTGGATTTGGAAGGATGTTTTTAATAGTATGTTTGTACCGTAAAAAATATTAAAATTACTCGGTTTTTGATCATTCTTGATATCAATAGCTGTCTAACATGTATAATAGCCAACGCGCCGAAATTCTATGTTATACAACAATTTACCCACTCAAATTCTCAAATCTAGTGTCAATATTGACGTAATATATACCAAGGTTAGGCAACGTGTATCCTACTATTTGGTTCAAGTTCATACTCTTAATAATAATTTAACCTCTGTATCAATTAAAATTAGGTATATCTTAGGTTCATTAAAAAAGATTATTTAGAAGGAAATAATATGTCATTTTTGGGCATTAAACCTGGTTGTGTGTG
Source organism: Desoria tigrina (assembly GCA_906901685.1). Lineage (NCBI taxonomy): Eukaryota > Metazoa > Arthropoda > Collembola > Entomobryomorpha > Isotomidae > Desoria > Desoria tigrina. The sequence goes on along the minus strand of CAJQTU010000003.1, from coordinate 2,359,813 downwards.
GTTTTGCTAAAACTGAATCTATTTAATTAAACCTATTGTCTCAATAGTTTTAAAAGCGATTCAAAAGCCTTAAATTATTGTTTTTTTTAGTCAATACTGCCTATGGCCAGTCCAGTAATAAAATTAACCAATATATCAGGAGGTACTTTACAGTAACATTAAAAAATAAAATTAGAAATGTCTCTATCTTCAGGAAACGAATTTCGTGAGGTTCGACAGAAATTTCTAGGGGAACTATCATAGTCGTTTCGATTAGATAAAAGTAATTAGTAAAAATCCGTTTCAAATATACAGTTTTTAACAGCACATAGCACGACTAAAGAATAAATCAGATAATTCAAGCATTTTATCCTAGTTAGCTAGCAAAGCACCACAATTTTGCATAAACAGACTGAACTGAAATTTCAAATCGAGCCCGATCAAAGTTTAAAATGCCCTTAGCACAAACCCTCGGAACCCTAGGACTCCTCTGTTTCACCGATTTCGGTGACTATGTAAGTTCAGCTCAATCCTTTCTAAACTCAGCAATAATTACCCGTAAATCATGATTTTTTCAAGGACCCTTTGTGGTTATTATAAAATGGTAGAGATTTACAACAATTAAAAACTTTAATTTTAAAGTTAACTCATAAAATTTCAACTTAAACTTTAATTATTTCACAAGCTTCAATCTAATATAAATCCGCATTAATAAAAACAGCTGGAATCCTTGCCATCGGTACTAAATTGCCCAACATTCCATGCAATCCTCGACAACATGATCCACCTCTGGATTGGGGCCCTGACCTGGTCCGTCGTCTCCGTTGACCCGGCCCCGTGGGGGCTCAGCCCTGACCTGTTGCGAGTCGCCCTCGGGGCCTCCTTCATCGACGTAGACCATTTCCTAGCGTCGGGCAGCTTCTGGGTCAAGGATGCTCTCCATGCCCCAAAAAGGTTGGGTTCAAAAACTACAATAATTTTGACATTGAAGCCCCAACCAAAATGCAATCGATTTCGAAACCAATTTTAAACAGTTTAAATTCTACTTCAAATTAAAATGCTACTTAAAATCGCAGGGGGATATTCCATTGTACGGGCCTGATGCTGATATTCACGGCGATCTTGTACAAGTACGACCGACCCCACTGGGCCCTTCTGCTCCTGGCGGCCTTTGTGCCACATCATCTGCGGGATGGTCAGCGGAGGGGGCTGTACATGATCCCAGGGTTTCCGGGGATCGAGACACCACCGATTCCCACGGCGATTGTGCGGTTCTTACTGCCCGTTTTCCCCTGGGTTTTGAAATATTTCAAATCTGCCTTTACTCAGGCTGGAGTTGAAGGCTCTGTTATCGACCCGCTGGTTAAGGTTGTGACTGTTTAATTTAAGGGCTATTAGCAAAATAAAATGCACCACTAGTTGTCAATAACTTAGTAAATATTGGGATTAGAAATGACCGAACTTGTGATATTGTGATAAAATGCCGTTTCGGCTATTGTATTTAGGGATAAGTCCCAGGGGAAGTGTCTTTAAAAGGGTTCTAATATGTAATAAGGGGCAGTTATTTCGGGGATGGGACTTATAATGAATTTTACATTGTGAAGCAGATCGTTGATTAATTAATTTTTATTTTTATTATTTTTATAACACAAAGTTTATGTAAAATGTTGTCTAGGGTCTAAGTGCAAATTGTATCCAGTTTGTTGTATCGTGCAATTAACTACACGTTATTAAAACACTGAAAAATTCCTCCGGATTTATTCTAAACTTATTAATTAGTGATGGTTTCGTAATTCTAAAGGATTTCGCATGAGCACATTATTTGAGTTGGATTGTTGGGTGGAGCACCGTGTAATTGCCTCATCTAATGAATAAAATAATGCAGTGGAATGTTCGAAAACCTATACTTATGCAAAATATTGTTATCGTTTTGGCTTAAAACGGGGTCCTTTTGATAAGGTTATACAAATGTCAAATGGAATCAATTGCAAAATTGAGGTTTTTCTGTCGTGTTTTTACAGTATCTTTTAGTTACGGAAGTCGAAAATCGAAAGGAATTGCTTCTAGCTCTGGTTTTAGAAAAACTCACCATCTTTTCATCGATTTCTAGCACTAACTTCCAAAAGTCTTATTAAAATTTCTTAGTTTTCCATTAATTTCTATACCAAACTCCAAAAGTAGTATTAAAAATCCTTAGTTTTTGCAAAAAAAAACAATAGTGTTTCAACCAGAGAAGTTATTCTAGTTCCTGAAAGAACCTTCTGGAAATGGCCCTAAAGAGGTTGTAGAAGGCATAGATCGTCACGCTGCAAATCACCAAGAACACGAGTCCAAAAATAGTGGACATCATCGAATTGTCGAGGCTGATCTTGAAGAAGGACGGACCCTTCTTCTCCCCTTCGATCACGTCAACCAAACCTCGGAGCCTTTGGAGCTCGTTGTAAAGCCTAGTTAAAATAATTAATCACTTAATTACGTTTAATTAATGGGCTAATTGACGTTTTAAAATGCATTTAAACAATGACATGACGAACCCTTCGCCTTCGTCGGAACGATCAACATGTCCGGGTTTTCTTCGTCTCGTTCCCTCGTCTTCTCCGAGATCATCTAAACCTGGGATTGAAATTAAATATTTTTATGAGGAAACTGAAACCAAAACTTTAATGTAAATGAAGTTACCTTGATATCGCCTATCCATTGTTTCTTAAAATATGTCGTTTATAGTTCAGTGATAAAAAAACGTTAGAATGCTGGTTTTAAACTTGAATTTAATGATCGTTAACCATTGTAAAATGTATTTTTTGAAAAACTCCTAATTTCAATGTTTTTGCTCTTCTGAAATTCAATATTTCCTGTTGTTTTTGGGAAACTTGTTCTGCTCTTGGGGAACTAAGGCATGTCATGTCAAAACTCCGAAAACCCCGAATTCGACCGAATCCAAGGGTTTCCTATTAATCTGCTCTGGAGTCTCTGGATTTCGGGGTTTCATTCCACCCCGAATTATTACCGGATCTTTGCTGAACAAAGATTTTAATAAATCTCCCTAAAATGTGATTATACATGTATGTTTGACCTCTTGACGTCAAATTCGTCGTTTCCTTTACTCAAAAGGCCAATTAAGCACTTAAAGATCCAGATTCTAATTTTAATCCAACTTAGCTTAATAATAATAACTTAGCTGGTTTTGAATGAAGAAACCTTTGGTTTCGATTTAAAAATAAAACAATCCCTAAATATAGTAAATGTGTGTTTATTACAATATTTTTAATATTTTCCAATCCTACTTCAAGTACTCGAAAAAAGTTGTAGTTGTATATCATTTACTTACATCTAAAAGATATTTAAGAAGACAACCCAATCACAAGCCCTAAAAGTTTGGCTGCATAAAGATTTTCAGGAACATTAATATTTAATTAACAATCAAAAATAATTGAACTAGATGTACTGGTTCAATCTAAAATTGTAAGCTGTTTAAAATTTAAATTTTATCATCATTTTCTAAAATAAAAATCTTTAAAGCCGTTCCTCCTGGTTAGGATTCACTTTGTCTCCACTCATTTCGAAATCGAAGGTCTGGTTCGTGACCCCGTGGGTATTGCTTCCCATCAACTTCTGTTTCTCCTCATCTTCGGGGATTTCCCAGAGGTACGAGTCGTCAAAGTGCAGGTCATTTGGAACTTTACCGAACACTGGGGCCCTCAGTACCAGTCCTAGGTGCAAATATAGGCGTTTTAAGCCATTTTTATGATACATTTTTCATAAAATTAAAAAAAAAATTCAAGATTTTCATGATTTTCATAATTTTTGTAATGAAAGGTCCCTCTTACCGGTAAGAGATCCTCCCACAATAGCAATGGCCATCGTCACACCCAAAGCAGCCAATTGATACAAAGCCTGTTCTCCAGCCGTCCGGTTCTCCCCAGCTTTGATGGACGAGAGGTCGTTTTGGAGGTCTTGCAGTTCGGACGAGTTCACTAATGGAGCTCGGGCCGGGTATTGCTCATATAAACTGAAATTACGGTTTTAAATTTTGAGAAATAAGGATCAGAATTTTGAGAAAAAACAAAAAAATTACCTGTTGCCATAATCAGAGGTAGAAGCAATGGCAGCCATAACCACTCCCGACAAACCTCCAAGAATCCCCGTCATCCCGTGCAGATTGTGTATCCCGCATGTGTCATGAAGATTCATTTTTGATTGTAAAAATGGCTAAAATTAAGTAATTTAAGTTAGTTAATTATTCAGAGCAATTAAATTTTCTACCTTATTCGCCGTACCGTAATATAAGCATATCCCAAGGTGGAAATGGATCCAGCCAAAGATCCTATGATCAAAGCTCCGAAGGGTCGGATCATCAAATCCGCTACGGCTCCAACTGCCACACCCCCAGCCAAAGTCGCGTTTTGAATATGAACCATGTTAAGTTTGTTGTCGTGACTGACGAGGGAGGAGATGATGAATGTGAATACCAAGGAACCCGTAAGGGACAGGACAGTGTTTAAAACAGCTCGATGTTGGTCATCGCCAGCGGCCAAAGCTCCGTTGAAAGAAGGCCAATATATCCAGAGAAATACGGTACCTTTGATGGAAATTTCAGACATTTTAGTACTTGTACTGTATAGTTTAAAATAAGCCCCCCGGAATAACTCCCCATGTTCAGAAGGTTTTATTTATAATAAAACTTCCCTGTGCGCTTATTTTAGTATTTACGATCAGAAGAAAGTTAGTCATAACATTGAACATAACATCTGTCGGTTTACATATTTAATCTGAGAACTTCTTTGTGGACTTATTTCAGTATATTTGGTAATAATCCTCTAACAAGGAATTGACGAAATCATATCTATAGGAATTTAGGTGGAAAAATTAATTTCAACACTTAAAATTAGGGGCGTCTATCCACATATTCCTTGATTTTTTTTAATAATTACCGATCATCGCAAACAAGTCAGAGGTCTTTGTGGCCGCTTCGTCGGTCAGGGTGATTTCCTTGGTCGTCTTAAGCATGCGACTCATCGCAAGTCCGAAATATGCTCCAAACGCATGGATATACATCGATCCGCCCACGTCAATTGCCTACATGACAATAACAAAAATTTAAAAAAAAATCAAGAAGTAACCTCACTTGATTTTAAATGCTCACTATGTCACCTCACCTGGAATATTTCTTGTCCAATGTATTCATTGACAGCATAGAAGACAATTTCGATTAGACAAAGCATAATGAGTTGACAGGGAGTTGTCACCCCGAGGACGGCCCCTACGCTGATCAGCACTGCCGCGGCTGCGAAATCCGCATTTATGAGTCTGAAAATTGGAATAAGTTACGATGTATGAGAAATCTCAAAATATTTTGGTGATTTGGACAGTGGTTTCAGTTTGGGATAAGCATAAGATACCACATTTTTTAAAACGTTCCAAATAATTTGCTATCTATTGATGACTTTAAAAAAAATGATATAAACATAAACTATCCAGAGGAGTTTTTGCCCACAAAAGAAATTAATGTGTTTATGCTTTGAATTAAAAATTTACAATCCTGCTATAAGTTATCTGGATTTCGACAGGAATCGAGTGTTTTTCAAAACTTCATAAATAAACCCCATGTAGAAACATGCGTTTTCGACAAAGACCAAGAAACGGGGTAAAAATCGTTTCTTTCGGCGTTGAAACGACAACCCGAAAACTTCATAACAATCGGATTTGTAACATTTAAAGCTAACTTAATTGTTTAGTAATTAAAGGACAGATGAGATTAGCCTTGTTTTAAATTACGTCGTAACATCCATGAGGATAAGCCCATTGTCCCCATGATGCAGCATCCCTCGACAGAGGATGGACCATTGGATGCCAACCACCCCGACAATCAGAGTCAATCCTATGGCACTGTATCCATATTTCCTCAGGAAATTCATCAAGAACCCGAAACCGATGAAGACCATGACATGGACATCTTGATACACTGCAATTTAAAATGCCAATTTTAATACTACTTATTGTTAATGCATTAAAAACTCCATGCATGTAATAGGAATATGTATAGAGGCTGTCTTTTAGTCCTAGGAATTTCCCCGTCTACATAGACGACTAGAGATGCTATTGATATTCTCAGTCTATCTATTATTGTACCTTGTAACAGTGGATTTACACGATATATAAAGATTCCTAATACTAAATAAAAGCTCTTTAGAAATTTAAGTAAAATATGTCAGGTATAATTTGTCTTCTCTAGTTCTTGGTGTCTATTTCGTTATTTACTTGAATCGAACTAAAATTTTGAAAACACAAATAAAAATGCCACCACTAAAAATCAAACCTCTATAAAAATGTAAGTTAAAAATTATAGGTGAATAGTTACGGTTTATTCGTTAATTACTTGAATCGAACTTAGTAATGGAATTAGTATTGGGTTTAGCACCCCCCAGGGTAGGGTCGATGCTATTCTTCATGTGACTTCCATCGGCCTCGATATCGTAGCCGACAAATGCTACGAATCCTATCACCATGAGGCATTCCACGCCAAGAAGTAGTAGTGCGAACTTGACCTGATCCGAAGGCATTTTTCAAAATTTCCAAAAACTCCGTAGATTTTTAATTGTAAAAAAACTCTTAATTATCTTTGATTTTTAATGTTTCAACGGGTCGGAAAGAAATGAGTTATTCCACGAATCCCACGATCATTGCCAAGTAAAAGTATCTGTCACTGCCAATTCTATTCCAGTATTCAATAGCCAATAATATAATCTAAACCCAAACTTCCTCTCACAACCCCAACCGATAGAATCAAGTTCAACTCGCGAAAAAATGAGTAGTTAGTTAATGGCAAGGTCAAGTTACTCCGATACTATGGACAAACTGAGACGCTCCAGTTTCAGGATCATCTCATAGGTCACCGATTTTTGCAACGTTTTTTTTTACTTTTACAGTCTACTAAATTTGCAAGTCAAATTCGAGAGGACAAAACATTAGAGTCAACAAGAGGAGATAAAAATATACATTTAGGAATATTTATGGATTTGCGAATGCTTTTAGTTTGTAGTTTTTGCAAAAATATCACAATCTGTACTGGTACTTTTAACGTCTTATTTTAGCGTTTTTAAGTGTTTTAGGTCTAGTAGGAGATGAGAAGCTGCCACCTTGGGCTTTTGAGATGGAATGATCTACATTGAGATTACATGGACGAGTTGGTTGGAGAGGTGCTAATATCTTGGAGCATTTAATAAGATGTCTGGCTTTTGAGGCTTTGGGCTTGTAATTTGGTAACTGCAGATATGGGATGGTTTAAACCTTTTGACTTGGGTGTTATATGTTATGAGATGTTGTTTAAAAATTTTTTTATTTTTGTGTCTCTTTCTGTTATATAAAATAAGGCTTTGTCCATTTCCTTGTATTTTAAATTCAAGGTATTATTTCAAGTTTGAAGTTGCAAAATACTGGATCTGTTTTGGCTAGGAGGCTTAGGATGGATTATCCAAGGGGAAACTGTCTTATCGTTTTAAAATTTCATACATTGACATTACAGTTTAAGTTACACTATATGCAAATACAGGGTTTGGATGTTAAGATATGTAGTTTCAGTTTTAAATAGTGGTTTTAATTGTAGTACCGTCATCGTATGTATATAGACACGGTCAACAACGGTAAAGAATTGGGTTTGATATGAGATGAGAACTGGAAAGTATGTCAATCTACATTGATTTTGATGGAACATTGAGAGTGCGTTTTTTAAGTGACAGATTAAAAGGGTCCGAAGGCAAGGACATCAGTATCTGTAAATTTGAATGCCGTAAATCCTGGAATAAGTCCCCATATGATCTTGTTTTTAATAAGGAAGGGCTAAGTACTGTTTAGGAGGATGGGGACTTATTCCGGTAGATATTTTTCAAACCCCTGAAAGAGGGAGTTATATTGGAACTTAATAATGGGGATTTAAATCGGGATTTTTATGGTATTCTCCATTTGAGCTCATAAGCAGATGCGGTTATATACATCCTGTTATATCTCTTGTTTATAACCAATTCTTTTTAATCAAGAATTAACTTGCCGGCTACAGGACCGAAAACAAAACAATATTTAGTAATGAAAACATTTAAAAAGAGAGTCTCATACGGTTGATTTTAGTTGCTAAATATTTATGAGAATTCTATCATTTTTAGAGTTTAAAGGCTGAAAAACTTAGAATTGCAGATCATCAGGTCAGTATCTTTCAAGTAAATGGGATGGATTGCAAAAATTCGCCAATTTTTTTGTCTCCTGTTTATGAGTTTATTAATCGCTTCATTCAACCCTTACAAGTACTTAATAGTGCCGATTTACGATTCATTAATTTTGACTGTCAGTTGTTATCTATTCGTTTTGATTCGATATCTTCAAAGTCATGGGCTAGAAGTTGAACCCACATTGACTCATTCTCTGTCCGCAATAGCTTATATGCAATGTAATAGAAATGCTCGGGTCAAAATATGTTCAAGCATGCATGCAATGTGTTACCACGATATGCTTCTAGAGTATGGGGAATTATTTCGGAGAAATTTTCAATTTCGTCCTTTTCAAAATGTATTTGATATCTTACTCGTGTCTTAGCTGACCTAGTAACTATAAGCCAGAAATCAATGCATTTCGAAACACAGGGGATGACATTTAATTGATGGAAAAGGTGTTAATTAAATTAATAAAGCCCAAATCTACTTTAAATAAATAAATCAGACCACACATCCATATTTAAAAAATAATTAGCGACAAAATTCTGAACACTATTTTTGTAATCGCTAAATCAAATTAGATAACGAAAAGACATGTATATATTCTGTTTTAAAAGCGCTATGAATTACAATTACTTCAAACCATCTAAAAATGTCGGCTAAAAGTAAAAGTAACTGTTGAAACGGTACTTGCTCTAGCAGTTAGTATAACTTTGTCTAATGATTCTCATGATAATTTAATAATGTTATGCCAAGTTAATGTTGTAGCCCGTCCTGTTTAGTTTTAAAAACGAATCGGTCCAAACTGGTAACTCGGATTTTAAATTTTAAACATAGTCAATGTTGTCATTACACTTCGTTTAATTGCAATTTGCAATAAACTTTACAATTTTATCGGTTTCTCGACAAAATCCCGTCATTAGGGTATCCTTTATAACTCCAACTTGACAAAATAGCCAATGATCGCTGGCCTTTTGGTGGCCTGACATTGGAATTTGAAATTAAGCCGAGTTAAATATCAATAAGATCATGGCCTTTTTTGTAGAGTTGTAATTTCTAACTTAAATCAGTTGTGCCAATCAGTTAGCACTTTAGTTTGTGTGATATTTGATTATAATATATTACCGCAGAAGTTCGGCTCTGTAACTCTACACCTTCAACCCGTGCTCTTTTTAATTAACTAATTAAGCATAATTTTAGTAGTTCCCCGTTCCCTACTTCTATTTTAGTACCATTTGTACCAGTTTACTCCTTTATGTACCAATATAGTAGTATTAGGGTATTCGTGGGTTTTGACAGAGTCATAATATTTGTACCGTATTTTCCGAAATAAGCATCCTCATCTGGAAATCAAGGCTTAAAATTCAAGAAGATATTGACAGTATATCCAAGCTGGATTTGCAGTGCTTTACATGAAAATTTTGACAAACAATTTAATCTCTATGAACTAGAGCTTTGTAATACTGTAACCCTATGTTAGAAAATGTAAAAAGAGAAAGAGAATGTAAAAAAGATAAATCAAATCCCTTATATAATTTCCCCTTTCCGAAATAATTCTCAATTTTGGCGTGTTTGTAAAAATAACTCCTGGGGAAGTTATTCCGGTAGACACTGATTGTGAGTCTTACAACCATAACAAAAGTAGGACTTGCTTGAACCAGATTAGTTTCAAACTTCCATAAATGGTTTGCCAGTAACAATTTGCAAAGTCACAAGCTGCTCTCAACCTTCAAATGATTTATATAGCCGAAAGGACATTATTCTATACTATATAGTGTATAAAATATCATAGTAAATTGGCAGGACTTTAGATAGGCAAACCCGAATTGCAAATTTCCAAATTACAAGGCAATAGTAGCATCTGAATTGTCAATTTAATCCAATTTTCTAAATGTTTGCTAAATGGAATTCAAAAGATATTACACACAGAAACTAGGATATAAAAGTGTCAATTTCACTTTTAAGTGTGCCTCTAATAAAACGATACATATTCCGGTCAATTTTTCTACCTTGACATATTACATACTATTTTAGCACAAATATTGTAGAGGATTCGGATCTGTAATGAAATACTGCTTCATAGAAGCAATTTCAAGAAAAACCCCAAAAACGGGTACAAAATGAAAAACTTTTGGGGAAAAATCGGCAAGGAGAAAGAGACAAAACTCTGTTGGTTGGGGGACTTCTGCTCCACTCCGGTAGATCAAGTCCACTACTGATCACATTAATTATGGAGAAAAGTCCCCCAGCGAAGAGCAAGAGACTCAACTCCATGTAATATATGAGGGATTGGCGTTCCCGATCGCGAACAGGAATTGCTCATATATGACTCAACTCTATTAGGAACTTTTTCCCCGCGACGGCCGACCAAGGCTAATGTTAAGCGTATGGCTTCAGGGCTAAAGGTCCCCTAGCAAGAAGCAAGGTACTAACTCTGTAGGGGGACATTTTTACTCCCTACGGTACATCAAGGCTAATGTTAATCCTATTTCCTAAGGGACAGTCCCCCAGCGAGGAGCAAGCGACTCGAATCTATTGAGGGAATTTGTCCTTCCAGCGGCAGACCAAGGCGAATGTTAATCATGTCCCTACAGGGGCATAAAGTACCCCGACTCCCCTGGTGAAGACCACGAGACAAAACTCTGTTGGGGGTCTGTTTCCCGCTGCACCTGTTCAAGGCTAATGCTAATCATTTTCTGGCTGGGGTATAAAGTCCCCCAGCAAAGACCAAGAGACTGACCTTTGGCAGGGGACTTTTTGCCCGCTGCGGCAGACCAAGGCGAATGTTAATCATGTCCCTGCCGGGGGATAAAGTCCCCTGGTGAGGACCAAGAGACTCAACTCTGGCGTGGGACTTTGTTCCTGCTTCGGCAGACCAAGGCTAATGCTAATCAATGCTCTAGGAGCCTAATAGTCCCCCAGCAAGACGAAAGATACTCAACTCTGGTGGGGGACTTTGTTCTTGCTTTGTCAGATCAAGGTTAATGCTAATCAATTCTCTAGGAGCCTAATAGTTCCCCAGCGAGACGAAAAAAACTCAACTCTGGTGTGTGACTTTGTTCCCGCCGCGGCAGACCAAGGCTAATGCTAATCAATGCTCTAGGAGCCTAATAGTCCCCCAGCGAGACGAAAGATACTCAACTCTGGTGGGGGACTTTGTTCCTGCTTTGTCAGATCAAGGTTAATGCTAATCAATTCTCTAGGAGCCTAATAGTTCCCCAGCGAGACGAAAAAAACTCAACTCTGGTGTGACTTTGTTCCCGCCGCGGCAGACCAAGGCTAATGCTAATCAATTCTCTGGGGGCCTAATGGTCCCCAGCGAGACCAAAGAGACTAAACTTTGGGGAGGGGGGACTTTGTTCCTCTTTTGGCAGATCAAGGTTAATGCTAATCAATTCTCTAGGAGCCTAATAGTTCCCCAGCGAGACGAAAAAAACTCAACTCTGGTGTGTGACTTTGTTCCTGCTTCGGCAGACCAAGGCTAATGCTAATCAATGCTCTAGGAGCCTAGTAGTCCCCCAGCGAGACGAAAGATACTCAACTCTGGTGGGGGACTTTGTTCCTGCTTTGTCAGATCAAGGTTAATGCTAATCAATTCTCTAGGAGCCTAATAGTTCCCCAGCGAGACGAAAAAAACTCAACTCTGGTGTGACTTTGTTCCCGCCGCGGCAGACCAAGGCTAATGCTAATCAATTCTCTGGGGGCCTAATGGTCCCCAGCGAGACCAAAGAGACTAAACTTTGGGGAGGGGGGACTTTGTTCCTCTTTTGGCAGACCAAGGTTAATGCTAATCAATTCTCTGGGGGCCTAATAGTCCCCCACCGAGACGAAAGAGACTCAACTCTGGTGTGTGACTTTGTTCCCGCCGCGGCACACTAAGGCTAATGCTAATCAATTTTCTGGGGTCTAGTGGTTCCCCAGCGAGACCAAAGATTGTTACTGCTTTGGCAGACCAAGGCTAATGCTAATCAATGCTCTAGGAGCCTAATAGTCCCCCAGCGAGACGAAAGATACTCAACTCTGGTGGGGGACTTTGTTCCTCTTTTGGCAGACCAAGGCTAATGCTAATCAATTCTATGGGGGCCTAAAAGTCCCCCAGCAACAAGCAAGAGACTCAACTCTAGCTGGGGACTTTTCCCCACTGCGGTAGACCAAGCTTAATGCTATTCATGTGCCTAGCGAAGAATAAAGTCCCCCGGTGAGGACCCAGGCAGCAGACCAAGGCGATTTTCAATCATATCTATAGCGATGGATGAAGTCCCACGATGTGGACCAAGAGACTCAACTCTGGTGGGGGAATTTTCCCCGCTGCTGCAGACCAAAGATAATGTTAATCATCTTTCTAGCGGGAGATAAAGTCCCCCGGTGAGGACCAAGAGACTCAACTCTGGTCGGGGACTTCTAAACTGCCGCGGCAGACCAAGGCTAATGTTAAGCATCTCAATAGCGGGGGATAAAGCCCCCGGTGAAGACCAAGAGACTCAACTCTAGCAGGGGACTTTCCACCGCTGCGGCAGACCAAGGCGAATGTTAAGCATAACCTTAGCGGCAGATAAAGTCCCCGGTGGGTGAGGACCAAGAAACTCAACTCTGGTGGGGGACTTCTAAACTGTCGCGGTTGACCAAGGCGAATGTTAATCATCATATACTAGAGATCAGGGTTTCCGTCTATACTGCTCACTTTGAGAAAAGAGCTGGGGCTCAAGCCCCTGCCGCATAGCATGGCTCAGATGGCTGAACCACGTTAAAGTGAGCAACAATGCTAGTTAAATGAGGAATCTCGAGGTACCCCCGCTCCCATAAGACCGGCGTTTTCCATGTTAATTCCTCAAAGTGAGCAATATAGAGGGAAACCTGCCATGTCTAATATATGGTTAATCATCTTCATAGTGGGAGATAAAGTCCCCCGGTGAGGAGCAAGAGACTGAACTCTGGGGTGGACTTTTCCCGGCTGCAGCATACCAAGGCTAATGTTAAGCATATCCCTAGCAGGGGATAAAGTCCCCCGGTGAAGACCAAGAGACTCAACTCTCACTGGGGACTTTTCCCCGCTGCGGCAGACCAAGGCTAATGTGCAAGAGACTCAACTCTGGTGGGGGACTTCGTTTCCTCTGCGACAAATCACGGCTAATGTTAATAAATTCTGTTGCAGGGGACTATTCCTGCTTCGGCAGACCAAGACTAATAATAATCGTTTCCCGGGGGCCCTTAAAGGCCCCCAGCGAGAAGAAAGAGAATCAACTCCAGTGGGTGACTTTGTTCCTGCTTTGGCAGGCCGAGGCATATATGAGCGATGATCACTAATATATGAGGCCGAGGGTAATTCTAATCATTTCCCTGGGGGCTTAAAAGTCCCCCAGCGAGAAGAAAATCAACTCTGGTGGGGGACTTTGTTCCTGCTTTGGCAGACATGTGCTAAAGCTAATCATATCTCGGCGAGGGGAATGAGTCCCCCAGAGAGGAACAAGCGACTCGACGGTATTGGGGGACTTTTTAGCTGCAGCAGACCAAGGCTATGTTAATCTCATGAATCTGGCTGGTGGAAAGATTCCCCAGCGAGAAACAAGAGACACGACTCTATTGGGGGACTTTTGCCAGCTTTGGCAAACAAAGGTTAATAAACCGATGTAACGGGTGTAACCAAGTGTTGAAAATATAACGATAAACAAACTAAATCTCAATTTCCCCCAAAAGCCCGGGTACTGCACCCTGGTGTCAGTGGGAGTGGTCCCGTATTCGTCGAAGATGTTCTATTACTCATGGAAATCGTTTAAACCCCATATCTCAATTTCCCCAAAAATCCGGGTACTGCACCCTGGTGTCAGTGGGAGTGGTCCCGTAATCGTCAAAGATGTTCTATTACTCATGGGAATCGTTTAAACCCCATATCTCAATTTCCCCGAAAATCCGGGTACTGCACCCTGGTGTCAGTGGGAGTGGTCCCGTATTCGTCAAAGATGTTCTATTACTCATGGGAATCGTTTAAACCCCATATCTCAATTTCCCCGAAAATCCGGGTACTGCACCCTGGTGTCAGTGGGAGTGGTCCCGTATTCGTCAAAGATGTTCTATTACTCATGGGAATCGTTTAAACCCCATATCTCAATTTCCCCGAAAATCCGGGTACTGCACCCTGGTGTCAGTGGGAGTGGTCCCGTATTCGTCAAAGATGTTCTATTACTCATGGGAATCGTTTAAACCCCATATCTCAATTTCCCCGAAAATCCGGGTACTGCACCCTGGTGTCAGTGGGAGTGGTCCCGTATTCGTCAAAGATGTTCTATTACTCATGGGAATCGTTTAAACCCCATATCTCAATTTCCCCGAAAATCCGGGTACTGCACCCTGGTGTCAGTGGGAGTGGTCCCGTATTCGTCAAAGATGTTCTATTACTCATGGAAATCGTTTAAACCCCATATCTCAATTTCCTCGAAAATCCGGGTACTGCACCCTGGTGTCAGTGGGAGTGGTCCCGTATTCGTCGAAGATGTTCTATTACTCATGGGAATCGTTTCAACCCCAAATCTCAATTTCCCCAAAAATCCCAGGTTTCGCACTCTGAAATGTAGGTTCAGGGTATTATCATGTATAGATGATAGACATAGAGTGTAATGTAAACTACCTAAGCGTCAGTTTTAAAATGAGTAAGAGCTCTATCCTGGCGTTGGACTCCTACATATCACTATTCTGTTTGATTTAATGGTTTGTTTTTGGGGTTTAATTGATGGGGGACAGGGGGTGTGACCGATTTGACCCAAGTTCGAACTTAGCCTCACTCTTGAGCCAAGGAACAAGTGTGTACAAAATTTGGTGACCGTAGGTACAGCCGTTCTCCAGTTATCGCTCGGACAGACGGACAGACGGACGGACAGACGGACGGACGGACAGACGGACGGACGGACAGACGGACTGGTCATTCGCATAAAGTGTTTTCAACACTTAATAATCACTGGTTCTGTTCAACCACTGATACCAAACCCTAAAATGTCCTTGATCTATAGTTTATAAAAGTTGTAAAATTCACCATACAGGAAGATATTATAACACAATTAAATTGTTGATTTTTAGGTTTGTACCACATTTAATAACCATCTTATGTTATTTTTTCTCCGTCAAGAGGTAATTGTTTTAACAGGGTACAACGAAACAACCCCTATTAATTAAACGAACTAATTAAAATTAATAATTCCAAAACCTGAACTTGAAATGCAATGTAACGCACCAATGCAATCATCATGTTCATGTGCCCAACGCTTGTAAGTAACAGAAACGCTCTCATTCCGAAGGGCAAGTCAATTAAAACATTCTCGATTTTTCGGGACATGAGCCGATCCTAACTCTTAAGCATTGAGATACCTGTAATTTGACACATTATCTTAATTACAAGACTACTTGAATCTTGACTACTGCAGAAAACTGCAAGAAAAATATTCGAATCCCAACCATCCAAACTCCTAATAACTTACAGAAATAGAACTGGTGCAAATTCTGCTCAGGGACATCATCCATCCTGCTTTCCTCCTTGGTCCGAGGCTTGCTATTATAATCGATGTTGTTATTATAATCGTAGTTACGGTCATGCTGCAGAAATTGCCTTCTCCCATTATTATTAGCATTTTCCAGATTGCCGAACCTGTTAGTGTCATAATTACTACTAGGATAATTATTCCGATTTTGATTAGCAGGAGCATCGGAAGGGCCTTGAGTATAATCTTCTCTGCCTCGTTTCTTCGGGATTGGAGAGGCTTGGTCATCGTAGGTGACGAACAGAGCGAAGAGGGCAATTATCAGAACCTCTAGGACAATCAGCACGGGTTCGAATCGGATTTCAGAGCCTTTGACCGGCTTTTTTGATGCGATTTTGTTGTAGATTTCCTGCTCGTGACTTGAAGTCCTCCGAAGTTGCCGGACCGGGTCGGTGGGGTACAAGGGGTCAGAGTTCAGATGATAGACCCCATACTGCTCATCCCTATGACGATGATTATGATGATGGTGGTGGTTTTTGTCGTGGGAGTGATGATGATTTTGATCTCGGTTTTGCATAGACTCGACCGGGACAATTCCGGAATGATGATGATTGGGATTGTTTGGTCGGTGATGCTGTAAATGCCGTTGGTATTGAAGTTCATCTTCCTCTGAGGAGGTTATCATTCGCTGTTGACGGGGATTGGGGACGGAAGTTGTTCGGGATAGTGAGGGCCCTGTTGGGGCTACTCTGTTTGAATCTGAGTTTGACACTGGAAGAATGTAATGAAAGAATGGGTATAGAGGTTGATATTTAGTTCTGGGACTTTTACAATTTGGAATTGAATTGAACTGATATATTTTAACTATAGGAAGTTGACATTATAGAGGCTTTTATTTAGGGTTAGGAGACTCTGCGATTTATGTGTAAGAGGTAATACGAGATAGATGTAGGAGGTTGGGTTAGGTTAGGTTAGGTTACGAGATATTGAGACGGCTATTTAGGCTTATTAGGATGTTTTCACAAATTATAGAGTCAGCAATATATGTTTAAGTTATGTTGGGTTAGGATGTATTCACAAAATACAGAGCCTGCTATTTAGTTGTGGGTTTTCAAAAGACTCTTAGCTATATTGTATCGCAGAAACCGAGTGTTATGCTATGTAATTAATTTTGATAACTTACTTTAAAAACGTTCCAGCTTGGCCGCAAATACTCCAAAAAATTCCTTGCTTTTAGAACATTGCTTACAAACTACTTGTACGATAACAACTGGACAAAATCTTTAGAGCGTTGCAAAAAAACGTTCACCCTTCGTAGAATTTCCTAATTGAAAAACACACTTTTGGCACAATTCGTTCCTGTCATGATATTGAACGGTACAATCGAAAAGTCAGCTCAAAAACACGCAAAACAGTGTGCTTTCCTTCTGATTTGACAAGTTGAAACTTTTTCAATTAGCTTAAGCTAAAATATTCATTAACCACGGTAGGCAAAAACAGTGGGATTTCCTACCGGCTTGGACACAGTTCGCTTTGATGATCAAAGTCGGTTTCTGGTCAGAAATTGGGTACACACTTCCGTAAATTGTAATTTATTATCATGGTCCTATACAATATAGTGTCCTATCAGTTTCATTATGCCACTTCCAAGCCTTAAATTGGCAAAATCTAAATTAAATTCGCAAGTAGGTAAGGGCTAAGCCAATAAACACGGATAAAAATCCAAATCCGAAAATCCATTGAGCCGGAATTGGCAAATGTCCTTGTACCCACATTTTTACCCGGTTACTCTTTTAGTGAACCTGTTCTGCAAAGAGCAGTAGGTGCCCCGTCCTAAGTACTTGTAAATGATTCATCCCATGCGATAGGTTACCAGTTGACACATAATCAATGACATATATAGGGGACACGAAGCGACTAAAATGAATAGCTAATTGAGTTCTGTCCAATTTTCCCGTAACAAAACCATACTGTTGTCAGTCTGACATTAATACCTCCAGGACACCAACTACGAGTATTTGGTTTGGTCGGTGGGGGTTTTGTTTGGAGTTTGGACTTTGGAGACTGGCCCACTTCCTCCGGTTTTAATTGAACTGGGAAAGAGGCTATGTAATTACCTTGAGAGTTTATAGATCGATGGAGCATTATCAAATCATCACTTCTTACCCGAGTTTGGAATATCAATTTCTTTTTATGAATGACGTATAGAGTTACTATCATAAACCAAGGTTATATTGTCATTTGTGCTTTCATTAACCATTGGATTAGCTTGTTTTAGTTTACTTTTGTAACACATTTAAAGTGCTGCACACCTTACAATTAGATTAAATTCGTAACATTAAATCAAAGCCGAATTTAATTATGGACGCGAAGAAGGATAGTTGTTGATCTGTAGAGAGGATAATTAAAAAATAGATGTAGGCAAATTCACAACCTGTCGCTTTCATGTTTAAAATGTAGATTTTGTCAACATTTTCAAGAAAAATTGGTTTCGTCGCAAAAAATCCTTGCAAAATTACTCTGCGTAGAACTTCCCTTGTAAAAATATGGCTCTTCGTTATTTTGAGATTTGAAAATGTCGAAACGATTTACATTAATATTTTCTTCAAACTTATTTAACAATTAATTGTAATTAACCTGCAGCCCTTATCAACTCTTCAATTATAGCGATTAAGCTTATGAACTATATCGTCCTTTAGACTTCAAACAATGATTAAAAAATGTAAAATATACTGCTAGGTTCTAAATTCCTAAAAACTGAATTACCCCTTAAAAATTGATGGAAATTCCACCTGAATAAATACACTTAAATAGCTCCCCAACCTTAATTTATAAGGTATGTAATGTAAACAACTATATGAATGAGGAGTACGTAGCCGTGTTTACAATTCTTCATGTTTTAGATGTAAAATCGCAAATAATTAATGCACAAACTCAAAATTGTTGATATCAATAGCAAAATATTTATTTCTAGCAACTACTCCAAGTTATATCTTAGCGTAATTCTATAATAACAATAATAATGTTACGTACTAGGAGTACACTGGAATAACAACTGATACCGACGTGTGTTACTAACTACAAAGCCAGCAAACATCAATTACAAATCTAAGATTCGCATTTCATAATCTCGGCAGATCTAACTTGCAAATTACCCAAAGGACCGGTATCGTTGTCTAATAGAATAGTTTCTCTTATGTAAGAAATTACGAAAAATATGACGACAGCTACAACTTATGATTTCGAAAAAGTTGGGCACAATTTTGAACTTTCTTTAAATTGTAAATTGATGGAAGCACAATAGATTTCAAAAAATATTTCGCAAAACAAAACAAGACTTCTCGGCCCTTTAAATAACTCTTCTCTGACAACTCTTAACATGAAGGCTTAAATTAAATGAATTATTTGTAGGAATTAAAGTCATATATAATTAGGGAAGGGATGAAGAGATTTAATTATTTTCGTTGATCTTCTCTTGGTTGTTCTTTTTCTTCCCCTTGGAAGCGGATTTATTATTAGAGTCTCCATTGGTGGTGGTGGTGGTAGGGATATCCTTATCTGAGGCCACAGGGATGGCATAATTCTGTTTTAAAAAAATCACAAAATATTATAAATTATATTGATTTTAAAATGTTTAATTATGAATTAACTCGATCAAAGCTAATTTAATTCTCAAAATACCCGAAATATATTTCCTTTCATTTCAAAACATTAAATGCATGCAATCGCAATTGAAGCCGAGGCTTGATTAAAATCGACTAAAAATATTTCATTAAAAGTAGAATTGAAAAATATATGCAAAATTCGGAAGTTATTTTGATTTTAAAAAGTGCAAAAAAATCGTCATTTATCTCGTCTTTCTCATGCTGTATAAATATATACCCCGAAATAAGTCCCCAACCCAATGAAAGGCATGGGAGTATCAACTTCTCCATCTGGATCGAACACATTAAGAAATTGTCCCCCAGAACAGATCTCCACCCCGAAATAAAACCAAACCACATCCCAATCTATCTACTTAAAAAAATCCGTAATAATTCAAAGTCAAGTACCCCGTCATACACTTACCACTGCCTTTTTAGCCTGTTTGTAAACCATATCCGCGGCAGTGGAGGTGGAGTCGATTCGGGTCCGGAACTTGTGTACAACCCGGTCCTTGGCTGATCCCAGGAGGCAGAAGAACTGGCTCAGGAGATACCAGCCCCTCTCGGCCCTTTCCTCGGGACCGGGGCTGTTGTCACCCACGACGGCCCCGTTTTGGACGCACTTGTCCCCCTCTCCGGACTCCGTCGGTGGGAGGACCTTGTCCAGCGTCTTATTTGCCGCTCCCAGGATGTACTCCAGCACGTCGAAGTAGACTTGAACCGGCTTGCTCACCAAAATATTCTCGGAGGACTTGGTGACCCGCACTTTTGTCGACACTAACTTCTCAGTTACCACTTCACGAACGTCGGACATCATCTGTTTTAAAAATACAGAAGGGGTTTAATTCAGGAATTATTAGATTTTAGAGGAATATATAGCTGTTTTTGAAGATTAATGTGCTTTTGACATAGTTTAGGGACAATCTTATATCACTAGCCATAAAATATCATCTTTCCTTCTATGCCGGAAATGGGATACAACAAGCGATTGTCCCTCAACAAATCCCAGCACCAATACACTCTGCATCCGAACATGAACCCTGTACTTACAACTTCCGGTTTCTTGGCAAGTGCAGGAACCTTATGTTCCAGATTCGTTAAGCCCATCACAGCCAAGTCGTCCATCTTATGGAGGGCCGGGTTGGCCATGTTGATCCCCCTCTGGGCCAGCGGGGTCACACGACAAACCACAGCTCCAGAGATGTTCTCAGCAAGTTCAAAGGACTTGTGGGTGATTGTGTTGAAGTCCTGTGATTCATAGGAAAAATAAAACATAATTTAGCATCGTCTTCATTAAAATCTGTTACAAAAGCCACATTCAAATCTCTTGGAATCAAGATCAGAGATCACTGAGATCAGAGATGAGAAAGTAAAATCTTTGATCGGAACAGAACATTCTTAATCTTACAAGCCATTAAAGCTAAGCCGTTTCATGCCTAAAGTACATAACATCCAACATCCAACATATTTTTACACGTATAATCTCCTCTGGTCAGCAAGATGGGAAGCTGATTATTTTTGACAGTTTAGCAAGGAGAGGAACCTTGAACCTCCTGCCCTTTGAACGGAATCATTCCAATGTCAAACTCAACGGAATTAAATATAAAATGTCAGTGGTGGTGGTGGTCCACATGCAGAGCCCGTGATTTACATCCACTCTATCAATACAAACCCTAAGGACTGACCTAACCTGATTCCAGTTTTCGGTCATTTTACTTGATTAAAAATTACAATGCCTTCGACCTCTCGTATTGAAATCGGGCTTAATCAGGTAGACATTTAAATGAGATGCTAATTGCCATGTGTGCCCTGTTGAAATCGTGTCTTCTATCCTATCTCTCCTAATCAGTTAGTTTTCCGCCCATCCAATAAAAACGGTTGGGCTTTATCTACAACAATTACTCGATTCTTGACCCCAAAAAAATCCCAGACTGATTGAAATTTTAAATCAATTGCTGGAAGGCCTATAAATAAATAGATACCTAGTTGTTTAATACTAATTTAATCACGCAAAGAATACATGGTACACAAAGCTATTAATCTACCTCAACCTGGAAATACTCCTCCAATTTAAAAATTCCATACATTTATACCAATTAATTGGTTCTTTGAAAAACAACTGCATTAAAACTTAAAATTAGTTGTCCAAATGACATGATAAGGTAGAAGGTAGTAGTATGATTAAAACATTAAAAGAACTTGTAACCCAAATTAAGTCTCAGATTTATCAACTGTCACAAAATAGAACAAAAAAACGGGTTGGTCTCTGGACCGACCCCTGGCAAAGTCGTTAAATATTGAATATTTGGCTACCTCTGCATACAAATAATGGTTTTAATAGCTCATTTCTCATGATAAACGGATATCTGTTTACAAACACTGTCCACATGTCCAATAAGTCCTTAATCTCTTAAGAAGCCAATATTAAGTTTTTATTGATGATGTTTATTCATGCACTTAAACTGACGGAAGGAGAGATTAAGATTAACTAAAATGGAGTAATGAATCGTGAGAGGAAAAAAATAATCCAGTAAGAACTGGAATAAACAATCACTGTAAATCCCGAAATTTGTCCCCCCTGGGGACTTATTACGACTTGTGTCATGCCCTTCAAAAGTACTCTGGATTTACGGTAGTTAGATTATGAGGATTTATTTACATTAAAATCGTTTCTGCCTTGTCATTGTTGTCCTTCTCATTAAAAAAAATCGGCATGCTTTTGGGAAATCTATTTTTAGCCTATTGTTATTCTGATCTTGTTGATCAGAGAAGATGTGGCTTTAACTTGTTGTTGGCCTTTAGGATTATTACGATTAAATACTCGTTTATTTATAGCATTCAATTTGTAACGAGTGTAAGCTAATTGACTGAAATCCTATCAGCACCAGATCTGCCCTAATCAAGGTTAAAAATTATTCTCCAAGCTTTTACAAACGACCTGATAAGTATTGCTATTTTTAAGATATCTCTGAATTTAAAACACGAGGATGCAAGTTTTTTATTTATGAATCTTTACAAATTACGACACAAATTTGACCAAAAATGTTCAAATCTGACCGACTGGAATAAGTTCTCTTTAAGTTTACAGGACCTATTATGCATCACCAAGTCCCTATATAGTCATAAAATCTAACAACACAAGCGTTTTAAAGTAGCTCCTGCTCCTTAAACATTTAAAACTCTATTTTCGAAAATATAACCGGCTAAACATTCTGTAGCATTATTTTAAATGTAAAAAATATGTTAAAATATAAATTAAATCAAAACCAACCTTGACTTTCCCATAGGCACTGGTAGCATTGTCGACTCCACTTTTGAAGACTGGGATTTCCATCAGTTTCTTCAAGAACTGGGAATTAGCCATTTGGGAAGCTAGGGTCATGTTAGCCTCGTTCTCCATTTCTTTCTGTCGTGCTCGACGCATAAACCTGAAATAAAACAACAATTTTAAACACTATTTTCAGAAATTACAGCTTCTTAAAAATGCACAGTGTAAAGGGTCAAAAAGTCAACAACAATCCAGCCTTAAAAGCTAAAAATACCCTAAAATATGCCCTTTAACCCCTTCCTAAACCATTTCAAACCCGTTAATTCTGCAAGAAATCCCTTAAATGTCACATTCAGTCTCAGGACTGGAGAAACAGTACCAAAAACCAGAACAAACTCATTTAAGCCTGAAATCCTTAAAAAAATACTCCCTTCTTCCTAAATCTCTAACCCTTAAAACAAGCACCAAATTCCACGTTTCAAGCTCAAGTAGTAGAAGAGGGCAGAGCCCTTGAAATAAGCTAACTGGAATCATATCCTGTATTTATAAATTATATCTATCTATATGATTTTTTTATACGTTGAATACATATGAACTTAATATAATCTCCAGCACCTCTTCTTAAAGAAAAAGGTCTTGAGAGGATGTGTAGGTTATGCTGAACCCTAAAAGCTACGAAAGTGAATCTTGGACAATGTATTCTATCTCCCCTACGGATCTCAAAACTCAAATCCTGTCAAGCCTCGATCATCACTGGATGACATACGAGATTCTTCACATTTTCACATACCCTCCATGTGTACTGAATGTATGGACTCTATTTATGCTGGATTTTAGATATGATTGTAGGAGTAGGAGCATTGAATATTGAATCTAGCCTTGACCTTCCTTAAATCCTTACAGCAACAGGATTCTAGTTCAAGTTGAAGATAGAGTTCAAAATCACTGCATTTTCAGCCTAAATCGTTTCTGAAACTTCTTTAGGGCCTTATAAAAAAACTTAAGAAACTCTTATCAACCATTTAGAAACTCTAATGGACTTTTACAATGTTTACAAACTCTAGATGATTCAATTCTTGATGTTCTCGACAGTTTTAAAACTATGTATTGACTTCATTCCCGTTTTAAAGAAACTTTAAAGAAACTCGGGTCAAATAAAAAAAATGCATTTCGTGCTAGCTCCCTTACAGCTTAAACTTCTTTCAAAACCAGTGATTTAACCTGTTTCTGTCCTGGAAAATTTTATAAAAATCCCACGGTTTCTTAAAAACCTCAAAAACACCCTAAAATCCAAATTAAACCTCAACTTACAAGAAACAAGACCGAAAAATAAATCCCTGTGCCTTGCCAAGAAATCGCCGTCACTTCCAAAAATCCTTGAGCAAATCCTAGTCCCACAAGCACAACCCCCACAGTTAACCTCAGAAACTCGACTACTTTGCCCTGTCAACTGTCAACTGGAAACTGGACCTCCTCCTATTCCGACACTAAAAACTCTGCCAGAGTTCAAGATTTTAAGAATTGTGAAATGAAGAAGCAGAAGAGACAGATTACAGAAAATGATTAATTGTCTCCACTCTCCTTAAACTCCTTATTAACCATTAACCCTCCTCTCCCTATATACCAATATTCCATAACTCCATATAAATCCTCAAAACCACCACGGGTTTAAGATCCTAATAGCTTTTCAAAGGGATTTTGAAGCATTAGAGACGGATGTTATTGGATATATGTCTTAAATTTTAACATTATACCGTATCCCAATCTATATGTACTGGTGGCAGGGCCAGGGCATGTAGAATTAGCCTTCTTTTTAGATTTAGCTCGTTAATTTTAAATGCCTCTGGAACCCAGTAACATTTTTTCCACAGTTTGAACTTGGACTTTTACACGAGACACATATTATTATGTTAATGCAAGAGTATATTCTAAAACTCTAATATCTTACTGCAGTTGGGTCAGAGCCTCTGGTTCAAACAGATAAGGATTCCTAATCAAAATATTTAAGGCAAATGAAGGAACCTGCATGGGATTTAAGAGCTGGAGCTCTGGAAGATTATGATAAGGACTCTTTCAATAGAAAACACATGTGCTGGACATTTAAGATGATATTTAAGTCAATTTGGAATCAAATACCCCTCGGCTATTTCGAATTAAAATTTTAAAACAGAATGAACTTCGTAAAAAAGAGAGGAAAAATATACGCCTATATTTCAGTAATTTAATAATTAAATTAACTTGTACCTGGCTAGAGACAACAGTTAGACTGTTGACTTAATGAGGTAAAAATCGTGGATTTTGAAATCAAATTGAAATTTTGAAACGATCTCAAAATTTGTAACAAATTGCATGTAAATCCAACTTTTAAGACCTCCAAACACTTTGATCCACCTGACTACCTTGCCATTACACAACTGCTTCAATTTCCTTTGGAAATTAAAAATAAAATTCCCATCACCTCTGACTACTATTTAATACAAGTTGTACCTGTGGCCTTTAGTTCTTGGTTCTTTATATCAAATGAATGACTTATGGTCAATTAAAATCAGGAGCTTATTCCCTCATGTAAATGCGTTTCAAGGAGCTCAGGAGGTAGCAAAAAACCCTGTAGAAGTTTCCTTCACGCCACTAATCAACAGAATCAACAAACCCAATGAGAATATACCAGAGCAACTATTATGCTAACGTCCATGATTACGAGTATTATTATGACTTTGACTCGAAGATCTCGGAAACACAATAATATTTTAATTTACATTTGTAAAGGATAGGGTTGTCTCGTGTACGGGGTGTGAAGTTGTGTTTCTTTAGCCGTGTACTGGATACTCGATAAAAATACCGGAATAAGTCCCCAGGGGGAAGGGGATATATTGATTCAAACCTCGGAATTTGTAGTTTAACGTTGTAGGATAGGATAGTTTAACATTGAAAGGATAAGAGGGAATTATTTCAGTATTTACGGTAGGGACAATGTCATTTCAAGTTGCTGTATCTTATTCCAGCTGTGTACACGGTTATAAAACGCACAGAAACTCAGCCATATAACATTACTGATAAACCGTGTACACGTTTAAATTTAAAATATTAAGAAAACTCAGCCGTGTACACGGTACAGCCCTCCTAAAAGCTGTCCGGATTTGTTGTTATGATCCTCCTGTGTGTTGCAAACCCCATAGGAATGGTTTATTGGCCAACTACGAGAACATCATCAGTAAAAATCAAAACATGAGGAGATCATAACAATATTGACTAAAAAAGAGAGATCTGTTCAACTTGTTTTTTTTTAAATATCCTCATCTCCACTACATCATGTACTATACTATATGCTATAGTTGAACCAGAAAAGTAATTTAACCAATGACAAGTTACGGTAGGCTATGTATTAACAAATGCAGATTCTATATGCATGAAGGGATTTTAATTTTTTCCTATCACTGACGCATACATTGTGTAAGTAGAATAGGGATATTAAAATGGCCAAAAGAATTGCTTGGATAGGACCAGCTTCTCTTAAAAACAACATTGTTTTGCATTTGAAGTTCTATTGAAAAACTGAGGTGGATATTTCATTTCAGGATTCGTCCAAGTTCCAAGTTGCAAATAAATCATAATAATGTATGCAAGACTGTGTAGTTTTTTAAGTCTCGAAATGGACTGGGTCTCCCAATTTTGCTAATAAATATTTGTATTATATGAATTAAGGTGAGCCCTTGTGAGAGATTTCGTAAGAGAGCTACCAATTCGTTTATAAACCAATTACTTTCAATGAATAATTAGTTCTTATTGAAGCTCTGTGGATAAAAATGAGTTTGTTATTTCCGAGTCTTGTTTTTTGGCATTGAATCCCTTTTGAATGTGGTGGCCAACTGACTACTTGTTTTCCTTTTCGGATAATTGCTTAATAACGGAACTGATTCGAGTTGTAACGCTTATTATGGGCTTTAATTACTAAATACAAAATATGTTCCAGTCCGATAGAATAAACGGCTCAAATGTATTTTTAACTGTATTTAGTTAAAATAATTCGAAAATCTGTTCCTTTTGGTTGAAATACAAGAGATCTAAAAAGTTAAGGTTTTTGGATGGGGCAGTTATTCCAGGGTGTACACCTAATTGTAAGTACACCTCTATATCTCGATATATTTGCAGATACTTACATGCGATCTTTGATTGACATGGAAATAAATGAACTCCACAAGAAAAAAATATCTCAAAAATCTACTCGAGCAATTTTTTTTTTCAATTTATTATCTGAAAACCCGAAAAAGGTCTGAAAACTCAAAATTAGCTGTCCTGTTCCCTCCTGGCTGCTTCGTAATCTACTAATTCCTCTTAGAAATCAGAAGGGTAAAAACACATTAACCTACTCACATATTTACAAATTCAGAAAAACTATTCATTAACATAATATGTCCCAATCTTTTAGAGAGTGTTGAGAGCTAAGGTCAAGATGACCGAAGAAATGCGTCCCCAAGAACAAACTGTCCTCCCAAGAGCTCGCTACAGTCAGGAAATGAAGGACTATGCTTTACAACTCGTCGATTCCGTAAGTTTTAGAAAAACCTACGTTAATAAAATAAATTGTTACCCGAGAAAATTCCTAATTCTTTGAGAACCAAGCACTTGTCATATTTATTTAAATTGATCCCCCAGAGGTAGTACCTTTTAAGCCTTTTCACTGGGTGGGGATTTATTCCGGTGAGGTTGGTCTCCTCGAAATACAAGGCCCCTTAGATAATTCAAAAAATGCATGGGGACTTATTTAAGGATTTGAAGTATATGCCAAGGTTTAAGCCGAAATATTTCGGGGGTTGGGGATCTATTTAGAGAATTAAAGCTAAATGCATCTTTCAGGGTCTAAGCTATCAGAACACAGCTCGCCGGATGAATCCGTCCCCCAGCACCGCAACCATTACCCGCTGGGTCAAGGAGCGAGCTGCAGCTTCGGAACAAAAGCGTGACCTGGACCGCTATCGGAGGGATCAACTTATTCGGGCCCCTTTGAGGTTCCTTCAGCTCTATCAAACTAATCTCAACATGTATCACTAAAAATACATACGCTCAAATTGTACTAATAATAACATCCTAACTTGTAATTCAGGAGGAAAGATCGAATCAGACGAGAATAAAATAGCGCTCTCCTTTATTTCGTGTTTCCGGTATTCCATGCATAGAATGACAGATTCATTGACTTTTTCAAGGTTTAAAATTGAAAATAACATTTTAATTGACACAAGACGAAACCCGCATATAATTTTGATGCATTTAAAAAAATTAAACGCTGAATTATAGATAAGTTCGTGACAGATATTGACCAATTATCAGATAGGACCGAAATACAGTGACAATACGGCCAATTCTAAGCACATTGATGAACAGGGTTCTACAATTTCCGAGATTTATTGATGCAAAACAAAGAGATTTAATTCTACGAAGGGGAAACAGTTCCATAATTTTATTAAACAACCGACTGGGATATCAAATATGTGCATTTTTGATCAATTTTCAGAGTAAAATCTTTATCACACAAAGTAACTCCATTTTTTTAAGGTTATTAAATTGCTTTTATCCATTGTTCCCTGTATTTCACACTCTGTTAATGTTAAACTGACGGCCATATCTCAAATGACTCAGAGAAAGAGGTGAATATTAATATTAATCTCCTGACCTTTTCTTCTAATAACTTAGCTCAAATATTGTGAGAAAAGTAGCAAAGGATGCAGTTAATAGAGACGAGTAGCCAAGAAACGTGTATGTCAGAGTGGCTTAGGAAATCCCGTGGTGAATGACGACTGTGTTTTCAAAGTACAAGAAACAATAGTGAAATATAATGCTGTTTAATGCAAGTACTCGTTCAAATGTCCCATTTGTAAATCGTATTTTATTTTATGGGGAATTGAGTATTGAAACAAGCGTCAGTATACTACATCTTAAATAACTTAAGTTTAATTTTAATTACAATCATTTCCAAACTTTAAAACTAAAGTTCTGCAATCATCCCCCAATGTTTATTTTCTGCCTCGTCCTATCCTGAACTTACTGAATCGATTGGGAAATAAGTATTTCAATTAAACTGTGGTCAAGAGTCAAGCCTCACTTTAAGTACGATTTAAAATCTTGGAGGCATTGAACCGATTAAAAGCTATTTCGTAACAGGATATAAATCGTCGAAGAAATCCAATCTCCAGACAAACATGCCTTATGAAAATGGAGCTTGAATTATCATTTATTTATCATTTAGAAGCATTCTATTCGACACTTAATCTTAAGTAACTAAAAACCACAATTTTTGCAACCTTCAACTGGAAATTACAAGCTTATTAATGTTGGGTTTTCAATTTCCTGCTAAGCTATTAACGTATTTTAATTCCCCGAATTTGTACTGCTCTCTTTTTAGGAAATCTTTAAATTAAACCCATTTGCTTCTACGTGTTTTATCTATCAAAATAAATTTAAGCAAAAGATACACAGAGATCAAATGGACTTTGCCTGCACGTGTGATGTGAAATTCCAACGAAAAAAATACATACCAACACGGCTTATTAAGCTACATTCAGTCTTATCGCATTCATTATAGTATATCGTATATACTTAAATGCATATATATCCTATTAAAAAAAATATTAACCAAGCTAAATGGCACTATCACAGCCAATTTAGCTTGGACTTGTCATGCCACCACCACCACCACCACCACCTGAATAGGAAATGCTATAGGAAATTGTGAAACCAGCCAAAGCAAGTGTCTTACCTCAACAACTTCAGATGAAAAGAAAGTGTTTCTTCTTCCTCAAACTGACCCAACCAACTTGTAATTGTAACTTCACCTCTGACTTTGAAATTTAAGAAACTTTGAAAAATAAAATCGAAATTTCCTAAAAATTTCAAAAACAAGCCTGTTCTTATATAATTTTTTTGGTCGAAATCGCTTTGAAATTTTATTAATATTAAAGCTTAGAAATAACAAGTCCCACGGCTCGTGATTTTTTAACAACAGGTTGATGATGATATTATGTTCTGCTAAATGTCGAAGAATTTCGTGTGTCGAGTTTGGATTACAATGCTAGACTGAATGGTTACTACCAGAAGGTTTCCCTTTGCCTGACGAGTGTTTTTTTGAGGTTTTCAGATTTCGTCGTTTTATATGTATTCACGTACAGGGGTGGAATACGTGTATGATTTACTAAGCTAGAATGTATAGGAACCATCGTTTAGGAGTTGTATTTGTATGGCACATTTATACAGATCAGTCATTCATCGTCATCATTCTATAAGTCTATAAGCATATTATATTATTGTGCATCCGGAGACGTTCATTTTTCCAATCTCCATTTAATTAACATTATTTTGTACAGGATTAGTAATAGCATATTGTTTTTGATGTAATATATTGGCAGAAAGTTCAATGTCCAAAGTTGGGTTGAGTTATTCTACAAATCCTGGAAAGAGTTCAACGTGGACTTGTAACGATGATTAGAGCTTAGAGGATGACACATCCAGTAGGTTGAACTTGTGAATATGATATGTTTTAGGATGTTTTATTACTGAAAAAATACAGCTTATAGTATTACATTGAAATGGCAATGGTTTGTCTTGTCCATTTGATACGATTACATTGCTATATAATCTACTCATCTGTGGAGTGCTGATAATAAGAATCGATTTTGAGCTGTAAATTTTAATTCAAGTGTCTACTTAACTTTTCCCAGAAATAATCGCCCCCCCCCCCACAATAACTCCACCGGAGCCTTAAATCTGTGATCAAATGTTGCAGTTTCAAAACTAGAAATATGAGGTCATGATGGGGAGGAATTGAGTCATTTAAATCCATTGTATTAATAATTTAATGATTTTTTTCTTAAAAAAAACATGCTGTATTACAGCATTAAAATTTAACTGCAATTTAAATTATAGCTGCCCTTCCAAACATATGCTTTGGTTGTGATAGTTAAAACCTCAAGTTGACTTAAAAAATTGGACCTTACACCCTTCCGCTGTTAAGTAGCCCATAACCTTTATTACATCATATTAAATCCTCGCAGTTGAACTAGAGGTCCACGTTCCTTGGCCATGTTAGAGTGACCATTGAACTGTTATTAAAATCCCATTAGACACTGCGTGTTTTTGATAAAGTGTTGTTACCAAAGATAAA
Organism: Desoria tigrina; assembly: GCA_906901685.1. Taxonomy (NCBI): domain Eukaryota; kingdom Metazoa; phylum Arthropoda; class Collembola; order Entomobryomorpha; family Isotomidae; genus Desoria; species Desoria tigrina. Next base: position 2,329,103 of record CAJQTU010000003.1, on the reverse strand, counting down.
GGAGTTTAGAACTTGTTTACGTGACTAATTTCATTAAGATATTAAAAGATGCTTAAAATAGACTAAACTTTAGACGAACTTAGCCTGAGTTTTGCGAAACGGGATCTCATACATTAAACCAACCAATTAAACACCTCAATATTTTGTTAAATAAACCAGGTTTAATATTAATTAAACATGGTCTTAACCTCGTAGAGCAGACGGACTAGCAAGTATTATAGCTAATTAGCAATTGACTCTTGAGGAAACAATTATAGAAATTTCCAAGAAACTTTTCCCAGGCCGACGGGAATTCATAGGTCTGATTACTGGGAAACCTTGGTAAAAAAACCTCGAGCTTTTATTGAAAAACGACTCTACCTGTCTGATAACTGGGTAATTTACTCTATATTCTTAAATAAAAACCCTGGGGAGTTATTTAGGGAAGAATTATTCCAGTGGAATTCATGAAATCATTTCAAGCAATTCATGTTTAATTCCTTATCTGTCATTTACCCTTTAATATGCATAAATCACAAGGTAAATATTCGTATATCTTAAAGTTAGTGTCCAGGTAAAGCTTTATAAATTGTAATTTATATTTCTGTAGTCTGAGCTTTAAATTAAACATCAAGGCAATGAATTCGTGAATAATTTGGATATAACAGCAAAATTCACGAAATTCCAACTGTTTCTTTCAATCATCATTCATGGAGCTCCAGGAATTGATTTTGGCTCGTGCTAATATTGGACTATGGTCTCTGATTTCTGATAGATCGTCGTGCCATAGTCCAAGCCTAGCCTTCTTCGTACTGTGACCTCTTCATGTCGCCATAAATAGCTTCCTTAATTAATCAGAGTTGACACAAGATTTATATGTTTTAATACGTTAAGCGTAATGATACGTAATTTGAATGCGGTCTTTAATCTCATATATATGACCCGAACTACGCGGAATCCCACGTGCTTTCTAAATGACACTTAATTTCAGGCACGGTTTTTAATGAAATGTGGAATATTCAAATGAATTATAAATACTTTCCAGTTTCGATAAATTACCCGATTATTTTGCGGAGAACATGCCAACTTAATCAAGGAGTATCTACCGACAAAGGGGGTTTAGCAACAAGTTATCCAGGTTAATCGATAAATCACCGATCGCGTGTTTTGTGATTTGGGACCGCACCGGTCGGCTTACTAAAAGAAACCGATTAGAAGTTGACGTCTTAAACTACGGCAATCTTAATTGTTTTGGAATTACGACAAGGGTTTCATGGCTTTTGAACTTATCCCAAGGGTTTTCAAAATATTTTAAAAGATTGCCAAGAAAATGCTGCCAGAACAAATAAAAAAATTGTTGTTAAGATAAACCTCGAAAACCGGGTAAAATTAGAGTTTTTGTGTGTTTGGACTTTTGTTTTTAAATTGTACGCATATCATCAGATTATTGGGTAAATTTAATGACATTTGACCTAAAACATGAGCTCATAAAGTCGAAAAGTTGGCATAAATTAAAATATTAGTGCATTGAACCGAGTCCAAAGGCTTTTGTCCTTAAAATTTGAATGACAACTAACTCTCATTGATTTAAAGGCCGGATTTTTTAATCTTTGATTTTCAATGAATGGATAATCAAGGTTAATACGCCCAAGTCACTAACAAGGAATCATAAACTGTAGAAATCAATGATAATTTTAGTTTTTAATAGTATTATGAATCACCACGTGGAAAATCAATGAATCAAATAGATCCTTGGTCAACTTATGTTACCGAAAATCTGTAATTTAATACATGGGCTGGTATTTGAGGTAACTCAGTCAGCCTAAGAAACTCAATCGACATCGAAACTATTGCAATTTCATTGGAGTCTGGCATCCCGTGACATTCCGGTGATTTATTATAAGGAATTTCGTTCACCTTATTGGCCCTGGTAACCTTTGACCTCCATGTGTAGAAATAAAACGAGGATCTGTAAGGACAACGAGGTAAGCCGTAATCTCGCTGATGATTCATACGATGTGGTGGATTAAACTGGGATGTTGAACCATTAGAAAATGTAAATGGTAGCGGAGGGACAAGTATTAATAGTGTCTGTGTAATTCTAATTAAAAGTTACATTTTCTCCGTCTTAATGACACATTAAAACTTAACTTAATGATCAGTCTGAGATATCCTGACATTTGACCCGGAACTCTTCGTCGTGCTTGAACTCCTTCACGGATCGGCTGTTATTATGTTACGTATTTAATGAAAGTGACCAGTTGTGTGGTAAGATCCTATAAAAACCGGATGGGGACTTATTTCGATTATGGGATTACTCATAGGGGCATTGCTTTTACTGGACTGACAATGAGTTCGGCAATAGGATTTTGAATTTTGAGGTTTCAAGTTTCAAGTCGTTTATCTGTGATTTTTTATTTAAGTTGGAGTGGTGAAAGATATAAAGGGAAAACAGAATGGTATTGTAGATCCAAATATTGGTGACATCTTCCCCAGTTTTAATTTTCAAAAGTATACCCCAACCACTTGCAGTACGTCATATTTCTCAAAAATAAGTTAATTAATTACTAATTAAAGCTAAAAAAGATTTAAAGCTAGAATAATCAAGACGTCTGGTTTAAACGCATAGTATATAATTAACCGATTGAACTAGACTTACCTAAGTCGAAGTTTCCAATCGAAATTATTCGAAGGAGCCCTGACCGAAGACATTAGATTTATCTAACTATGTAGTGCCCTTAACTACCGGCTGTCATAACACTTTGCTTTAAAGAAAGCCCCCTATAAAAGTTTTCACCCCTGGCCGATCCCCGATGAGGCTAGGAGGAATCATTCTATTTAAAGATTATTATTTTGATGAAGACATTAGGAGTGGGTATGGGTGGGAGTAATGTCTTCGGTCAGGGCTCCTTCGAATAATTTCGATTGGAAACTTCGACTTAGGTAAGTCTAGTTCAATCGGTTAATTATTCTTCAGTCGCCCTGACCTCTACATTAGATTTATCTAACTATGTAGATGTTTAAAGATAATCAAAATAATGCAACGTAATTGCTCAATTAAAAGAGTTTATTCTCTATTTAAGTCCGAACACGGACTTAGAAAATTGATCGCGTGAGTCAATAGGACGATTATAAAAACGGGCAAAACAATTAGATGAAGAGGACCAACTAGCCCGAGCCCTAATGTTATCAATAGAAATTCCATTTTTGAAGGCAGTAGATGTAGCGGAGTGTCGAACACTATGAGATGTGTAAACTCCAACGTCGATACCACTGTTCTTAAGAACCGACTTAATCCATCTACTTATAGTTTGCGATCCCACGGGCTTGTGAGGCTTGCAGATACTAATAAAAATTGAATCGGCGCCCTGGTCTTTCAGGGGCTCAGTAATTAAAAGATAGTGCTCCAACCACAGTTTTACACATAGATCAGGTTCTGTTGTAAAAGAGGGAATGACAAGACAAGGTTGTTGTCGATTTCTTCCACTTGTTTTAATGTGATCCGGTACAAAAATTTCCATACTATTTTCGTGTCGGATAATATTAGAACGTTTTAGGGTTGCAAATGTCTGAACCCTGTGTGCAGTTGCAAGTGATAGTAACCCGATGCATTTTAGTGTCAAATCCTGAAGAGATAGATTTTGGAGCGGAGACAGTTTTCGCAAATAATTGATAACGTGAGTTGGGTCCCATACAGAGTCGTATTTAGCACGGGGAGGTTTGCATTTCCAAACCCCTTTGACTAAGCGGGTTATCAACGGATGACTTCCAACAGGATGGTTGTCAATTTCAGGCAGCACGAGAGAAAGTGCTGACCTTGCCGTGTTGATACTGCTGTAACTGGAACCTGCGGCATAATTGGCTGCAAGGAAGGAAGATACATTTTCTATTGACGCAGAGAATAACGGGAGACCATGAGATTGTGTGAAAGTTGTCCAACGACGATAAAAAGTTTCATATTGAGTCCAAGTTGATTGTGAAAGCGAACTGCATATTAGGTCCAGACTTTGTTCACTTAAACCACGTTTTAAGAAGGACTCCCTCGCAAAAGCCCGGCCATCAAAATCAGGGTTGAATTCAGAGAGTGAACTCTATCATGAAAACATAATAAATGAGAATTAGGTCCAATTACTAAAGGTGCACGGGTGCACAGTGCTTTAAAAAGTGGATACCACGGTTGTGATTCCCATTTTGGTACAATTAGGACACCAAATGCTTTGTCACGTTTGACTTTTTGCAAGAACCTTGATATAAGATTAAATGGAGGAAAGGCATAAAAATATATGCCACTCCAGGGAATGCTAAATGCATCCACATTTGTTGCATATGGGTCGGGTCGCCAGGACACATACAGTTTACATTTTGCATTAATTCGAGAAGCGAATAGATCAAGTTCAAAAGGTCCAAATGCCGAATTGACTTTATCAAAAAATATATCGTTCAAACTCCATTCAGTTTCAGAAAAGTCCCAGCGAGACTCTTTATCGGCAATATAATTGGACTTGGATGCAATATAAGTAGCACGAATTGAAATAAAACGTCTTTCACAAAATTTCCAAATCTTTTGAGTGATTTCATGAAAATGTCGGTAGCGAACGCTACCCATTCTATTTATACAACTGATCGCAGTAGTATTGTCTACTCGCATTAGAACGGTTGTATTATGGCAGTTTGAAGCGTAAGCTCGTAAACCATAATATGCGGCAACCAATTCTAAATAGTTGATATGTTGCTTTAGTTGACCAGCGTCCCAAGATCCACCGGAGGATACCCTTTCACAGCTAGCACCCCATCCAGTTGTCGACGCATCTGTGTAAATTGTGATACCGTAAGTATCATGCGGGATGGTCTTAGGAAACTTCCCGATGTTATTTAACCACCATTCGATGTCTTTGCAAGAGGAAGCGGAGCAGGAAAGTCGAGCTTTATAGCTTCCGTTACTGCGTTGCAGAGCATTTAGTTTTTGCCTTTCTAAGTTTTTGGTATATAATAAACCATATGGAACAGCTGGTGTTGCCGACACAAGAGTTCCAATAAATTCAGATAGACGCTGAATTGTAACATTCTTCCGTTTGTTAATGGATTTGCACAAAGCTTTAATGTGGTTTATTTTTGTGTCCGGAAGCCCGATAGTCATTGTTTGGGAATTCAAAATGAATCCGAGAAACTTAACTATCTTTGACGGAATAAGGTTTGATTTTGCAGTGTTAATTACAAAACCCAATTTTTCAAGACAGTATATAGTTTCTTGAACGTTGAGCAAGCATTGTTCATAAGTTTGTCCCATGACCCATATATCATCGATGTAAACGACTGATATCAGACCCCGTTTTCGAAGATAAAGGAACACGGGTTTTAGTAGCTTAGTGAATATTCTCGGGGCAGTGTTCAGCCCAAATGGCAGACATTGAAATTCATATATCTTGCCTTGCCACATAAACCGAAGGTATTTTCGATGTGGCTTTGAAATTTTAATTGAATAGTAGGCATCTTTCAGATCAACTGTGGCCATGAAACAGTTCTTTTCCATTAGCCGCATAGCGGTTTTAATGTCCTCCATCTTAAATTTTGTATTATACAGATAATTATTTAGTCTTTTTAGATTAAAAATAAATCTCATGGAATGGTCAGGTTTTGGAACCAAAAATATAGGAGACAGGAATTGCCTCGGTTTAGATGTACAGATCATTATCGCTCGTTTACGAATTAAATCCTCAATGGCTATCTCCATTAGATTTCGATCATGCTTTGATAGTATTGGGTCACAGGGACCCTTATTTTGTAAAGGTTTTGACAAAAACGGCAAGGAATAGCCTTGAATAATTTTTAGAGTATTGGGCGTGGCACCAATCTCTTTCCATTTATCTATGAATAGATATAATCTTCCGGCTTGAAAGCTTACCTCAAGAGGATGAGGTGACGGAATAGTTAGTTCTTGTGATGACTCCTGGAAGCTTGGTGGCGCCCGCTGCCCCTGTGGTGAACCGTCTGTTTCATCTTGTATGGTGGCCGCGGGCGCTGGAAGTTTAAAGACTTATTTCCATCGAAGTGCCGTTTCACACTCGATACATTCGAAATATCTCTTGGAGTTATACGCTCACGGTGTGACGAAACTCCTTGAGAAGGCTTATTTGAGTTAAAAGATGTTATCTCACGGCCAGTTTTAGCAATTGTCTGAGCATTCTTGAGTTGAGAGCCCAGGTCAGAACCGAATAGCATCGGCGAAATAGGAGCCTCTTGTAAAAGGTCTTTCATATTAGAATCCCTAATATTTGATTTTATTTGCTTGCGGCGTGTCAATGACAGAGCATAGTGAGTGCCTGAGAGGTAGCGCCCGGCGTCGCTAAGGCGTTTTAGAAGTGTCTTGCGGTCAATAGGCTTCTTCTCATCTATTGTGTCAGTAATCAAGTGCCCAATTGTGGACAGAGTCACACACAAATGGTCTTGGATTCTTCTTAATTCATCATCCTTGTCTCTGCAGAAGGATGGAATAGCCAGCAACAGCTCTGGATTGAGCTTAGGACCAGACAAATTGCAGTTACTGGGGTTGCTATGAGCAACCTTCAGTTTATCCCGTTCTTCCTTTGTTAGACCAGATTTAACAATTGCATCCCACAATTTAGCGACTTCGGGATGGAAGTCGGGTCCCGATGGTGGTGTGACCTTGGGAATGTCTCCAAGGATCTTTCTGGTCTCGTCATCGATTTCGAGTTCAAGTACATCGTCATGAGATTCCGCACCGGGTAAACCCGAGCTTCGCTGGCCAACGGGAGGCCTCTCATTGTCTGTTAATTCAACCGACATTGACCTTGACTGTCGAGTGTCAACGGAGCGACTCCGTGATCGCTTAGATCTTTTTCTTTTCTTCGACTTTCTAGATTTGGATCGGGAGCGGTGTCCCTTCGACTTCGACCGGGAACGGGAACGTGTTGAAGTGGCCCTTGATCCAATCTGTCCTGTGTGGACGGCGGACTGAACCATTTTTCTCAGCTTCTTCAAAGAAGCTTCGAGTTTATTTACCTTATCTACTGTTTTATCTTCAGCTTTTTTCTCAGTCCTGGATCGGGAGGACTCATCAGATGACGAAGATTCTGAGTAAGATGAACAAGAAGGCATTCTGCGCAAATAAAACTAATGAAATGCGTACAATTAGTCTATGCGGCAAATATCTCAGAACAAAGAAAACCAAACAAAGGAATTCCGTCAAAATCAAATCTGGATAGAAATGTGAATTTTCACTAAATATTAATAACGTAAATGCATTGGGTATACTTACGGTACCCAAATAAACGATACGGATTCGAAAAAATTTCGACAAGATAACCTGAAAATATTTAATAATAGTTTTTCAAAAATTACGTTGCCGACAAAGGGGATGGACGTGTTGACGACAGCCACTTTGTTGAAGGAATGATTCCTCCTAGCCTCATCGGGGATCGGCCAGGGGTGAAAACTTTTATAGGGGGCTTTCTTTAAAGCAAAGTGTTATGACAGCCGGTAGTTAAGGGCACTACATAGTTAGATAAATCTAATGTAGAGGTCAGGGCGACTGAAGAATAATAACAAAGACAAATCATCGGATCCTAACATCGGAACAACCACGGAAGTTTTCTTGTAGGCCGCACCCCTTTGCTGTTGTTCCATCACCACATTCCCCCCAATTGTTTCCTGATGAAATTGTAGTATTAAAGAATTGTAACCCAAGTAAAATACCATTAAAACAGTCAATTAAAATAACAATAATTATATAATGGTACCAGTTCGGTAGTTCCATTGGATGACACAATGTTCACATTTGAGCCCTTTGGGTAGTAACAATTTGGTCGAATACCACCCCGTTTCCCCCACCGGGTATTTAGAACCTCCGGTCGACAATTTTAAGAGATTTTCGTCGAAGCATTCCTGGCGTTCCTTTTCAGGGTCTGTACAAAGCCTCCATTCCATAAACCCCAAATGACTTGTCGTCAAATTGACTTCGACATCGATTTCCTAAAAATGTGAGGCAATAAATTTAAGGTGTACTTTTTAAGATTTGATATCTACAGACAAAATGATGAACTCTTTATCTGCCAAACTTGGGGATTTAATTCTTTGGGATTGAATGACATTTTAATAGTCTAAGAATAAGAGGTTCTAAAGCACTGTCATTAAGGATGGGGAATTATTCCGGTGGAATAAAAAATCACATACTTGTCCGGAAGTGTACTGGGCTACGATGATCCCACTGTACCAGAGACCATTGTATTCATTTGCCCTGGGGATCGGGTCAGTTTTGTTGTCCCCACAAACGCCGCAGTTTTTTCCAGGATTTTCGATTTGCTGAAGACCTCCACAAAAGAGTTCGTTGTCGTTGTAATTCTGTGGGGGGTTTTGGGACGAGAATTCCGGGATTCGCCAAACAGAGGATCGGCTTGGGGGCTTCATTAATCGCCCATGGGCGTTTATTTCAATGACCACGAGGGACACTAGTATGAATGCTTTTGCTATAATGAGCTTTGCCATTTTTGGAGTTTTTGAAATCAGAGATTCCTGAACTAGATTAACAGAGGTTCTGCTGTCGAACGGATGAAATTGTATGACTTTTGTATCTTGCTTTTATTAGGGATGCATCTTGATGGAATGGGATTTCTTAAAGATTGTTTTTGTTGTCAATATGGGATACAATTAATACACACTATTGTTAGACGAAATGACAGATCCAGCTCAAGAGTCACAAAACGAAGGACGAGACAGAAAACAAAATATAAATTCTGTCAGTCTAATCTAATTTAAGACATTGTAAACAATGTGCCAACAATACATTTTATTGATTCAAAAAACTTAATTTTAAAAATAGCAAGGTTCTTCTGAAGATGCACAGACCAAAAAACCATAAACATCCATGACCGAATTAACGGTTTATTCAGTCTGGTGTTTCACCTCTAAAATCCTTTTTTATTTCGATTAGGATTTCTAATTGTAATGCAACCCATATGCAATAATTTTAGCCCATTCAAATCACATTTTCATGAAGGTTCTTCTACCCAATTCATTTATCACAGCAAAGATATAATTCTTTGTCTAACTGCAGATTATAACAATTCCAACAAAAAAGATGTTTCGTCAAAACAATTAAAATACAACCCAAACTCATTGATTGCAATATTTTATTAAATGACGATTTCAAATTTGTTCACACGCTGAGCCTTGTTTAATTTTAAATTTCTGAAAAAAAAAACAGATTTATCGAATCCTGACATCAGAGCAACCACGGAAGGTTTCCTGTGGACCACATCCCGAATCAAAGGATCCATCTTCACACTCTCCCCAATTGTTTCCTAAAAATCCATGTAGTCGAAAATTAATTTCCATCGAATTTTAGCCATATTACATACTAAGAAAAATAAAAACATTGCATTTTTTGGGAGTTTTATACCAGATCGGTAGTTCCATTGGATGACACAATGTTCACATTTGACCCCCTGGGGTAGTACTACTTTGGTTCTGTACATTCCCGTTTCCCCAACCGGGTACTTGGAACCTCCAGAAGCCAACTGAAGTAGGTTCTGATTGAAACATTCCTGGGTCTCGGTCTCAGGATTTGTGCAAAGTCTCCATTCCATATTACCCAAGTGACTTGTCGTTAACTCAACTTCGACATCGATCGTCTAAACATTTCAGACAGAATATAAATTGGAAGTAACAGATAGGTCGTGGAAGGTTCATGCGTTCTTGGTGAGATTAATAATTTTAAAAAAAAATAGCAGGACTCTCAACAAAGTATCCTATTTTATGCCATGAAAAACACAATCAGCTCAAAAAAATGAAATTTAAAGATTTAGCCCCCCCCCCTGCACAAAATACCAGATCGTTTGTGTGTCCCCATCATCTTCACACGCCAAAATCGAAAAAACTAGAAACCACCCTAAACAAAATAGCCCATTTTAAGGAATTAAAAACGCAGTTACATGAAAAAATTAATCTTCATAAAACTTTAGCCTTCTCGCACAAGACGTTTAGATTGAAACTCAAAGGGGATCTACAAAAGTTTCTGAACAAATATGAGAAAGAACAGTAAAAGATGGGGAATTATTAAGGAAGCATGGGTACTTATTCCGGTAGACATGAAAACACATACTTGTCCGGAAGTGTACTCAGCAACGATGATCCCAGCGTACCATGACCCCTTGTATTCATTTGCCCTGGGGCGTGGGTCACCGGCGGGGTCACCACAGACACCGCAGTTGCTTCCAGGATCATCGGCTTGATGAAGACCTCCACAGAACAGTTCATTGTCCGTGTAATTGGGTGGAGGATTTTGAGAAGCAAATTCAGGGATCCGCCAAATAGAAGATCGATTTGGGGGCCTCATGAATCGCCCATGGGCGTCTATTCCGATGACCGCGAGGGACAGGAGCAGGAGGAATTTAGCTACAAACAGCTTTGCCATTGTAATTGTTGATTTAACTCGTCGGATAAATGTGACAATGATGTGTGTGGAAGTAAATGAAATACCTTCTCTTTTATATGAACCTTATCTTTGTTTTGCAATCGATGATAAGTTGACAAATGAACTTGAACCGAAATGTACATGATCTCATTCGGATTGGAAGGTGAAAAATTGCGGAGTTTGATTGTTACTCCATCATTTTTTATGAGAGGTTGGTTGAGGGTGTGACAATTATTTATACATATTTTGTCCAATCCAAAAAATGTCAATCGAGTGTTTCCCTCATATTAAACAGTGATTGAGGATCAATCACTCATATTTGTTGTTGAAACTGTCATCGATTCAGTAAGAGGTTTCATCATGAAGTTACATACAACAAATTTTTATAATTAGATGATAGGGGAGAAAGATCATGAACTTGTTACATGAAATTTTTGCACACCACGCGTAGTTCACGGTTCAAAAATTACCAACTTGTTAAAGTGTGAATGTTTAGTTTGATGAATTTACGATAATTTATTCAACAATAATATTGATGATTTTTTTTGCGCCATATTTGTTTTATTTATCTAATATATAGATTAACTTTGTAATCTACTACTAAATCACTTTATCGACATTTTTTTCTGAAAGCTCACAGGAGTTCGAGCCTGTAAAAAACAGGAAATATTCACTAACTTTTCGAGAAAGCCCCCGAAAAACGGGTGAAAGGATTTTAGGATTCATAACGCTTAAACGGGACTTACGGTGTTAAAAGTGCAACACATCGTTATTATGTCGTTAATTTAATGAGGATTCGGCATCTGCAACCATTTTTTGGTAGCGCCGAACCTGTCCCCCGATTTTGCTCTAAAAACATAGTAGGAATATGTGTAATTGGAATTTGAACTGGACATTGAACCAAACGTCTCTGGGCCACGATATTTCCTGACCCTGTTTAGAATATTTATTGATGAAAAATATGATATTATGACGTATATTCGTCGTATTTTAAAGAAAATTTGCTTTTGATACATATTTACTCAAAGAATCGGGTCAAATAAAAATGACCCAAGATTTATTTTATTCTATCCTTGCTACAATTAGCACTCAAATTTCCATTAGCATTCATTCAACTTGAAATCCAAAACATCGAAATTAAATTGCAGCTCAACTACAATTAAATCATTCACAAAAATTTAGGGATTTTCAATATTCAGCATGATCGCCTTCGGGAGCTTGGGACCCGTATTCGGAATGGGAATGAGAACCATGTCCTTCATCTCCAGACTTCTTGACGAAGTAAACGGTAGGTTTGGTCCCGACAATCTCTCCTTGTTTAATTTTACTTTCCACGGAGTGCGAGCTTTTATTTTGCAAAACGTATATTTTGACTTTTGGTCCTATTCCCTTGTTTCCACTGACCTCAATCTGATTGTGGTATTTAACCGGAGCTGGCTGTACAAATATCACTGAGTCCGGAATCATGGGGGCTGGGACAATGACTTGGTGCTTAACGACCTATTTTAATTTAAAAAAAACTAATTAAGTAAATCAGTAATGAATTTAACGGATAAAGCTAAACCAACCAACCTCTTCGTGTTCCTCTTTGGCGAATTTACACCAAATTTTAGCCCCGTGAAATTCACCCCCTTCGGAACCATGGCTGCAGTACTTCTCGAAAGCTTGGAGAACCTCCTGTTCTTCATGGTGATGAAGTACAGCTACACCGGCTTGGGTCACGGTGATGAAACCGAATGCAGCGATCTGAAAATCGAGTTTTTTTAAGGAAAATTACCCGAATTTTACGAAAAAAATAAATCATTCCGACTTACCAAAAAAGCCAACTTCATGGTTTATAATAAATAAAATTCTAGGAAGGATAATTCTGCTAGTTTTTAAGCTATTTTTCTCTGATTGTTATTTGATTCTTAAAGGACTGAGAGACTGATACTTTTTACCTCAAATATCTCCGTCTTATATAGTTGCGTTTATAGCTTTCTAGCGAAATAAGGACTATCAATGAGTCCATTAATCAAAATAATTAAATCAATATCCTGTCTTCGTCAATAATAAATAAAATATCATTCTAACTGCCACTCAAAGTACATATTATCATACCACAATATAATGAAGAAAAATAGTTTTTATCTACAGTTTCATTTTATCTGTAGTTTCATTTTATTCCTATTTTAATTTTCCAAAATGATGTGACAATCTCTATTAGCCTGCCCTAGTTTACTGCACTATTAAAGTTGGGCATGGCTTCTCTTTTTCGCTTGTCCTCGCAAAAATAACGCAAAGAATAAATAATTTCTAAGTTTTTCGAAGTTTGTATTAGATCTGCTTTTAATCAAACGTTTTCATACAAAAAATTAGAGCTCCTTGATTTACATTTATGAATTGCTAAAAAATAATTATTTATTGCAATAATTCACATCTTATAAGATCCATATTCATGAAGATGATGTCCAGTCCGGAGTCCAGTGACCTGCTCAAAGCGAACACTGACCGTTTGCGTTTATAGGAAATTATTCACGATTTTCTGCAGTATAAAACATGCAATACCTGATTAGACTCAGGGCCGTGGTTTAAACCTCATTAAGACCCGTCCAAAATAACACGATATGATTTTAGGAACTAAAATCCCGAATTTCGACTTAGATCCACAATTCAAGGGATACGTTTTACGTTCCTTAGAAAGAAGAGACCGGTTTCCTCGTGGAGATCATTAGATTATCAAAAATCATGAATCCGGAGACACGATATCGCATTCAGTTCATACATTGTCTGCCTTCCTAACACCTCAGAAACAACAATGTCTTGAGAGATTTGACACTTGGGATCCAAGATCTTGTTTTTGTCCGACTAGTCTGAAAAATATTTGCAGTCCTCAGATTTTCTGAGATTTTTAGTCGAAAAATTTCAATTTTTTTCAATTAAAATTATGAACAAATCTCACATAATTATAGCTGCAATATGCCTCTACATTCTATTCGAATTGGTATCCCCTCAGCCCCTTCTTTCATACGAAGCGGAACTTAAAAACCCATGCAAATTAGCAAAGCAGAGGAAGCTCCCTAAAAATCAGCCCGTGATTCGAGTTATCGACGAGGCGACTGGGGTCAGCCCCGACCTCCTTTTGGGCGAAGGGGGCATCCGGTATTACATGTTGCACCCAACTACCCCTACAGATGTTGTCATCGAATGCAGCAGCAGTCTTGGGAAAGTTGAGTGGTTTTATCGAGGTCGTGGAGTAAGTTACATTTGAATTATAACTTATCGACCTATCGATCAGTTTATGGAAATTTCCACCGGTTTTATCGACACTGTAGGCGTCATCGGGCTTTAAGGTGATCAATACCCGATGGGCTACCTCATCTCCGGATTTAAAATCCTCCTGTAATTCCGCAGCCCTTGTGATTTCTAACATTACGGACCAACTCACGGGAGAATATACTTGCCGATCCGTTTCGAGGTCTCGGTCCTCGAGGGAGAATACGTTTTTATTATTCGTTCCGCGTATGTTTATTCTTACATTAATTTCAGGAACTTAATCTGGCTAATTATAGAGGTAGATATTTAGTGCTGGGACTTTTTCTTGATTACCGTCTCTAAGAGAAGAAAAAGTCCTTGCCTAAAACTCAGGATCTATAACCTAAAAATTATTTTCTTAACAGAACCCAGTCCATTCTACCACAAAGAAGGTACAACTGTCAACGTCACAGTCCCAAGTTGGACTACGGATATTTCGGAACCCGTAAACCTACCCTGTATCAGCAAGACCCGGACGGGGGCTGGGATATCTTTGTACCTGAATAAGAATAACGAGGTTAAAGATTTGCACAATTAGCCCACTTTGCCATTCATATCTAAGTTAATGCTTAAATTTTAAATGAGCATAAAAACAATTAGGGGGACCTTGTTAAATTGGAAACTGGTCGGGATTTAAAATTCAATCCCTTCCTTGGATTTCAATTGATTCCAACTAAGGATTTGTTCGGGAATTCGAGCGTGGCAAAATTTCAGTGCAAATTTGATAAGGATCTTCCAGGACATGTTGATCTTGCCAATTCGACTTTGTTACATGTGAACTTGGTGTTACAATCTGGTATGATTTTTTTTATTATTGAGCCTGGGATTTAGTTGTGGGACATTTTTCATTCTGGCACTACAATTTATTGTTGCATCCTCTTCTTAAATATTTAGATGAAAAAATAGCACCGGAAAAGCCGTTAGTTAAATCCTCTTCGCCTTATTTCTCATGGACAACGAAGCATAGTCCTCAATTATCCTTAACTCCAGATGTGAAAGCAAACACTATTTTGTGGCAGCAGTATTTTACTAAAAACGATTATGAGGAAGATTCTCCAGAGTCTCCAGCATTTTATTTGGGGTCTTTGCAACTTGTTAATTTGACTTCTGGGACTGAGGGTGAAGTTACTCTTTACAACTGGAATCAAACGGTTGAGGATGGCTTGATTCATACATGGAAATATGATGTTTTGGGTAAAAAAAAAATTCTCAATTTTTCTAATTTTGCAAAATTGAATCTCTATTAGATCAACTTTTTATAAAAAAAATTATTAAAAGGAGCAGAAGAGATTGCTGGTTTGTCATATGAAGTTGTCGATGGAATGCATCTCTTCACATGTGTTTCCGCAACCGAGAACAAGCCAAACGTGTCCTATACACAATTGTTCACGGACGAGGAGGAATTTTTAATTGATTTGTATGGCCTTAAACGAACAGATGAAGTTAGCCCGCAATTAATTAAGAACATTAAATTTTAAACGTACGTTTTAAATTTATTTTTATTTCATTTTAAAATCACAGAACAACGGTTTATTCAAAACCATGGACTGCCTTCAGACCGAAACTGGTTGTGTAATTTTAACAACCTCTATACCCCTAGGAGAAGTTAGATGTGTTGGGGATGGGATCGATCGGTCAATGCGATATCCCGTTAATTCCTTAGGTATTTTATTTTTATTAAAAAAATATTAATTGTTAATTAGCTCTCGAATTAAATAACTAACTAACTTTTTAAAAAGAGTCAAGCAGGCCCTTCTTCATTGAAAGAGGTGAAACGATCCGTGTCGTTGCGGACGAGATAATTGTCACCCTTCCATGTTTACCCAATGCTCCTGAGGCTCAATATTCAGTTCATCTTTTCAAGAAGACCGATGAAGTAAAACCATTAAATTTTTAATTGACCAATTAGTTTAATCAATAATAGTTTGCAATTAAAACTGATAATGAAATATCAAGGGCTACAAGAAACTGTGGTCAGGGGATGCCCCAGCCAAGTCATCCGAGGCTGTTGAATTCTACCCGAACTGGGGCTTTCATCTGGACACCAGCTACTCTGAACTTTCTGACCCCACCGGGGAGTATCTTTGTACCAGTAGTGCGGACGTGGAAGACCGAAGTGACAGTGTCAAAGTTCTTGTAGTTAAAAGTCCAGGTTTGTCACAATTTCGAATCAATGCTGTATTTTTCATGCTAAAAATTTCTAAAATTTTTTTGGAATTGCTTAGAAATCGAATTTAAAGCCGTACCCAAGGACTCTAAAGTCTACGGAGTCATCCCATTCACTTTACGATGGGAATCGGAAGAAGAGATTGAAATTCTGGAAGATTTGTACAAAAACGTAACGATTGAACCGACGACAGAAAGATCGGAGCTTTCATTTCGGGGCCGGTTGGTCCTGTCACAGGAAATGGAGGTTGGGGAAGTCAGGAATGTGACGCTTATCAGGAAAAAAGACCAGGCCGTTCTTCATACTTGGCAATTTCGTCGAATAAGTTTGTCGACATTTTTTTAGCAATTTTTTGTCGATGAAATGTGTCCTTCGGAGTAGAAAGTTAATCTATCAAAACTTTAGGTCCGGAAACTGAAGAGCAATCCGGACTGGTTGTCGATACAGACGTCCATGAGAATGGGGACCATACAATTGCTTTGACTTGTCGATCGAAATCAATGAACAAGCCTCAACTGAAGTACCACTTCTGTCAGAGCCCGAACAGTTGTGACCTTATGAAACGATGTTCTGAAAAGGTAAATAAGGCGCATTTTTCGGGTATTATTGTTAATGTCGAAATTATCGACATTTTGACCTTAAATAAGTCATTAGTATGAGCGAATTGAGCCTGATTGTACGTTTGGGGCAAGTTGATAATTTGAGAATTCTATAGCATTCACAACACCGTATTTACTGAATTAAGTCCCCTGGGGAGTTTTACAAACCTCAAACCTGGACAGTTTGACATTATAACAGTTAAACATTGAAAGAATATGAGGACTGGGGAGTTATTTCGGGAGGGGACTGGCAGCATACCTTCTAACTCCATGAAGATATGTCAATTCAACAAGTGTTATGGTCTACTCCGAGCATAATTTAGTCCCTGCCTAAAGCAACATCCTAAATACACTACCAGTTATAACAGCCACAGTAATACATGCTTTCTGACCATCTACAGGAATGCAATCCAGACCACAGATTCGAGGATGCCCTAGAAGGTGACCCCAAGGGGTCAACTAATTGCTCGGAAAGCGAAGGATGCACCAAAATCACATTAAAATCCATCCCATTAAACGGGTTTCTCAAAGTAGCTTGTATTGGAGATGGGATCAAGGAACAGAAAACCATTTCCGATGTCTTTTGTAAGTGAACCAAAAACGAGCTTAACAATTAAAATCTTTAAATTAATGAATTTTATGATTTTTTATTGATCTTTAAGTCAGGGAAGACATTCATTGGACGACAAGCAACGAACAAGATCTGATTTACCTGTATGTCAACATGCCTACTTCAACGGATCAGAACCCACAAAGAGAGATCCAAAGTATCGGATCAAATTTGGACTGGGAAATCGGAGAGACAGTCGTATTTTCTTGTGCTGCGGCTCCATTCTTATTTGCAAATGGGATCAAATGGGCTATTGAGACGAAGGATGGGGTCCTGATTTATCAGAAAGATAGTAATTAATGACCTATTAATTAATATTTAACAGGAAGTTTCGAAATTATGTCAGGTCATTTTGTAATTGAAATTGAATTTTTTTTCGAAAGATATCTTTGATCCTCAGTTCAAATACTCAGGCCCAACCCAAGTCCTATCGTCATACACCATGCTTATCGACAGCTACGAGATCAAACGGATCTGGTGCTTTGTTCCAACGTTAAGCTCTCCTGCTCAGTGGAGGAATATTTCTCAACCTATTTTCATTCGGCCAGAGGTACTTTAAATTTAAAATCTTGGCTTGGGTCGGTTATTGGGACCTTGATTTTAGTTCGGAACAAAAATGGGAACAAGCTTTTGAATACATCAATATATGAGCCCTGTTCTTTACCAACCTAAAACAAAATGAATTAATATCAACATTGCGATATTCACCAACAGACCGACGAAAACTGTCATGAAACCGAGCCATCCATAAGACTACTAAATATGTACCCTCCTCCCTCAAAGCTGAACTTTGACCTTGACGATCCCCGATTGGATAAGAGGAATTATTTCGTACTGCCTGAAGGGGTCAAACAATTTGCCGTGAAAGTCACCGCACCCGAACCCGTCGATTGGCTCTTTACTTCCTTTGGAGCTGGGGTATTTTTAATTTTTGTCGATAATTAAAAATTTAACATAAATTCGGTGCCGTAAATATTGAAATAAGTCCCCCAGGGGTCAACTATTGTTCTAAACCTCAAAAACTTGTCGGAACAAAAGTTGAAGGATAGGACGAATTATATAGGCAAGGTTGGGAGTTATTCCGGGGGGTCATATTTCAGTATATACCGTATGCATAATCGATATTTAAAATGAACCCTGGATCTTATCGATATTCGACAATTTAGCCTTCGATGACCCCCCTCATCCAATCTGATCGACACATGACGAACTTCTACGATTCTTCGAGTTACTGCTACACCAGCCGGATGGTTGTCAACCTGAGGCACACGAATAGCAATGATACTGGTCGATATGTGGCCAAGTTGAAGTATCATCCCGAAACATTTATGTCATTTTATTTATTCGTTCCAAGTGAGTAAAAACTCTTCTCTAAACCGCGTCAATATCATCATCTACAATTCGATACAATTTTTAATACGAGCCACAAATTGAATTGCAGGCAACAAGGCCCCATATCTGCTAAGAAGCGGATCGGAGGTAAATGAAACGCTGTTAAATCCTGAGAAGCCATTCTATCTCCCATGTTTAGTAAATAATCCTAACATTACTGTGGACATCTTCAAGAAGAACGTCTCTACCGTAAGAACGCTTCTCGTGAAAATTCCGATTAATTCCAGAAAACACAGGCTGATTTTAATTTTGAAAATTGTAAATTAAAGGGCAATTTCGAAAAACTAGAGAAATCTGAGTCGATTTCATACGATCCCACAGTTGGATATGTATTTCGACCAAAACAGTCGACAGTAAATAATACAGGAACGGATGACGATGAAAGTGTCTTGGGGACTTATAAATGCATCGCCGAAGGAAATGCCGATGACTACATCATTGTCAATGTCGTACCTCCGCCTCGTGAGTTAAATATTTTTAAGTTTATGAAAACTTCATAGAAATTTTGAATGTTTCCGAACTTGCTTTGAAATAGCTAAACGAGGAGAACTGAAATACGAAAAAGTTGGTGGGATTCACATCTTTACTTGTCTTTCGTCAAGTGCTATTACACCGTCTTTGAACTTTACTGATTTCCCATCTCAAGTCGAAAACAATTCGACAGAGTCAGAGGTAAATTTTTCTGTTGATGAAATTTTTTTGTAATTTTAGAAAACGAAATAATTTTTAAAAAATTTCAGGCGAAACCATTCAATTACAAGGAGTGCCCGAATGGTTGCTTAATTTTAATGACAACTGCTCCTCGGGGAGTGGTCCACTGTGTTGGGCATGGTATCGATGAACAGTACCGATTCCCTTCGATTTCAAACGGTACAAAATTGTTTTTAAACTATTTTACGGGAAAAAATATGAATTTTGCAAATTTTTATTCATTCCTCAGCAAATGCAAGAAATGCAGACACAAAAACAGGACTTTGGTTCGACAGTGAAGCAAATGCTTTTAAATGTCAGACAAATGCCATCCTTGCACCCAAACTTGCAGCCGTTACCTGCCGAAGGCCGAATGAGTGTGAAATAATGCAAAATCTTTTACGAGGGGTATGATTTTCATGATTTACTTTCAGAAAATTTTAGAAATTAAATATTTCTTGATTTAATTTTTGATTTTTTAGGAAGGGGATAAAAGCCAAACTACCTACTCTGAGTGTGGGGAGGGATGTGCACAATTAGTTGTTCAGACGAAGGCCAAACCAACCTGGTTAGCTAATTGGTTCAGTGTCTTTGTGCGATGCAAAGGGGATGACAATATGGAAATATTTTCCCAGTATTTCCAGGACAAGAATGAAACCGTTTGTAAGTTAAAAAATATTTTAATGACGGTTCTAACCTAATTAAATCAATACAGTTGATTTGGTAATTGTAATTTTTCGACAAATTCGTGTACTTCGACAATATAGTGGTAACAAAGGACGCTGTGGAGAAATATCGACAAATTCGACTCGACGTAGTCAGTTTCCGACGCGAAAAAAATTTGGTCCAAGCCAAGTTCCGGTGCTTTGCTAATCGGTACTTTTACTCGAGAGGATTCCAATGGGCGCTTGAGAAGCAAAATGGAGTTATGGTATTCCGAGGTATTTATCTTTGGTTTTTAATTGCAAAGACTAGTTTTAATTTAATTTGCCATTAAATGATAATTTACAAATTATTTAATTTAATTGACATTTCAGACCATTTAGCAAGGGAACTAGAAGTTCAGAACTTCGGCTCAACAATGAGTGAGATTATGCTGGATTTTGACGAGACTAAATACAAGGCAGTCTGGTGCTTTGTCCCGATGTTGGACTCCCCAAAATGGGCCAATTCCACAGTTACCTTCCCAGTTAACAGACTTGTTAACAATTTATAAACGTTTAGGTCTAAAAATTTATAATTTTTATTATTATATACGTACGTTTTCGGCTTTTATTTTGTCTTGAATAAATTTTTGTTGTTTACTGAACAAAACGAAACTTTACTATAGTTTTACATGATCACATTTCATCGGGATGAGAATTGCACGGGTTGCATAATTACTAGAGAACTAAATCTGAATCCAGTAACTCATTGGGTCTTTGCATTCTATTTGTAGACTCCGACTGAAACTCTGACTAGTTTTTTGTTGAGGTTAGTTATAACTTATAAGGCTGCCTTTATGTCCTTGCCATACGTATACCCTCTCAGATCTCGGTTAACACGCCCATGAAAATTAACGAATAAATTGCAAGTCTGGAAGGAGTATGTCTTTTGGATGGTTCTCAACCGGAGAGACTTAAATCCTTAAGTTAAAGTTAAAAACTGCACATATTTAAGCGTAAAATGCGAAAATAAAAACCTTTATTTAAACCCATGTTCTTATAGTTTGTACATGGATTCAAAATCTTATTAAAACTAAAACTGTTGGCAACTTTTAATATATTAATTAATAGCAGTAGACACAATTAAAAAAACAACATACAATACTACCGTACTCCTCTTTTTAGATCCCATACCAGGGGTTTTATTTAAGTCAATTACATCCTTAAAAAGCTTGGGGTTTTATTCAGAAAATTTTTCAATTAACTATAATACATACTGGGACGGACCGGTCGAGTCGAAGCTAACACTTAATTACCATTACAACTGAATTGTCCAACAATTAAAAAAATGGAAAGAAACATTGTTCCGGAAATTGTGAACATTTTTATCGACGACCCCATTGCTTATCTTAGGCGAAGAGAATTGTATGATTATTTGAAACTGATTCCAACCGATTTTGTCACAATTGAGAATAAGAATCCTTACAACTTCTTCAAAGACCTTTTCGACATGTGGACCTCAAAAACGGGTCAGGAAGCAACTCTGTCTGCACTCTGGAAAATATGCGATGGCAATGGATTTAAGAAGATTGCAGGTTAGTATTGACAAGCTCTATTTAAAATCAAATGTCAAAGTCATATCACACTATTACCCACCTTATAAAGGTTATAATAATTAACGGACTTTGGGTGGTTAACTTTTTAGACGATCTACAAGAAAAGTATCCACATGAATTATCAAAAGTTTCTAAACAGCTCAACATTGACGACGAACCCGTTGCATTCGAAGTCAACGACGAAGTTTGGAACTTTATCGGAAGGTCCGAGGAACTGAAAACGCTCCACGCACTCTTCCACGGAAACACGGAATACGTGGTAACGATAACCGGGATGGGTGGGATTGGGAAATCCGAACTGGCCAAACGCTTCGCACATGAACTTCTCAAGCAGCGCCAAATCACGATCATTTGGTTCAACGGCCAGGATCGGGAAACGCTTGCGGATTCCGTGGACAGATTATCCCAATTATATGGAATCGTTCAGAATGGTCCTATGCAAAAAAATATACAACGCACGTTCCTTGCAACCGTTTCTGCAATGCCATCCAAAATGAAGAAGAGAAAGCTCGTGATAGTCGACAACGTAGACGAAGCTAACGAAGGAGCAGTTTCTCTTATCAAAGCCAAGATTCCAGACAAGGACTGCTTCTTCCTCGTTACTTCCAGGAACCTAAAAGTGCTTAATTTTGCTGGCGAGATCATCAGATTAAACATTTTCCCAGATGAAGATGCAAACGCTCTTGTATTCGCTTCATTGAAAGGCGAAACGAACAAGGATATCGCTGATCTTTGTAAACTTCTTCAGAATTTCCCACTAGCCTTACAGCAGGCAGTGGCTTATATCAGAGAAGAAAAATTCACATCCTCCTATGGCGATTCTTACAAGATCTCCAATTATATTCAAGGCTTCGAGAGCAAGAAGCAAGAATACCTCAATTACGAACTCAACCTTGAGCATGACTACGAATTGACGACATTGGTCACTTGGAACGTGACGATGGACAAGATCCGAAACAACCGAGACGTTGGAGGCCTTGCCTTCGACATTCTTTGTTGCATTGCTTATTTCGAACCGGACAGAATAGACCGTGATTTACTTCAACACTTTTTCAAGGATGGAGATATCGAGAAAGCGGTCAAGCTCATTAAAACGTACAGCCTCGTAAAGTCCGAAACGAAGGTGATTTCGATTCATCGACTGCTGCAACAAGTGATCCAACTCAATGTATTCGGTACAAAGGAACTGGAAGTTCAACAACTGAGGAAAATGATGCACACAATCATTGAAATATTAGAAGAGGGAGAGAAGAAAGTTGTATCAAGTTTGTCACGATTTATACTTGAACAGGAATATTCATCGATCGCACTCATACTTGAAAACAAGCTCATGCTAAATACCATTCGGTTAAGTTACTTTCTGCATATCCAGTCAGTATGGAATAAAATTTGTAGATATCAAGAGTTAGTAGTCGAATTTAAAAGCATCCCAGTTAAGATTATCGATGTCGTGCAACCAATACGGATCGATTTTTGCACTAAAGATGATGATCTCACTCACGATTTCATTCGTACCAATTATTCTCTGTTTATGAATCTTTTTGGCTCAGCGTCTGAAGAAACTCTGGAACTTCAAACTGAAATTTCTTGCATGGAACCCCAACTGAGTTCAAATGAAATAATAATAAATCAGAACATGACAGTAGCTGATATCTACAGAAGGCGAACCGTCCTTCTGGAGGAGGGCAATTTATCGAGTCTAAGAGCCCTCGAGAAGTTGATATACTGTATAGTTCACGAAGGAAGATATTTAGGAGGAATGGGATCCCTCAGTGAAGATATGATCCAACAAAACCCAAAGTTAGCAAAATATTGCAAGGATTTCTTAAAATTAAGTGAAAACAAATGGGGTCCAAATCACGAATCAACCCGTCAGATCCGATGGATCCTAATTCAGTGTTTGGGAGAAACAGAACCGGAAGTTCTGGATCTATACAACGAACTGCTGGATGATGCTCAAGCATTTTTGGGTGAAGAACATTACGAAACCCTCACGATCATGGCAGGATTTGCAACTGCTTTATTTCGCCAAAACAAGCTGGACAAGGCCAAAGATGTAATTCGAAGATATTTGTCCGCCGATCAAGGGGAGTGCATAATGATACCTAACAGCGCCCGTTTCGATGTATCATTTGCATTGTATTGCCTCGGCGATCGAGAAAGAGCCTTCAAAATCTTAGAATTTACGCAAGGCAATATTGCAGTTGGATCTACGGATCTTATGATTACCAGGTCTAAATGTGATAGTGCGGATGAATTAGTCGCGAAATCCGATTATGCAAAGGCAGCCACTGCGTATAAACGAATACTCGTTGACGTCGTTGATATGGTCAGTAGTACATCGAAAAGGCCAAGTTGCTCAAGTAGCCGTTGGTGGGAATACGAATTACACCGGAAATATGCATCTTGCCTCAACGAACTTTGCAATTTCGAAGACGCGATCCGTATTTTTGAAGATGTTTCGCAGTATTGGGAGGAGAATGCAGGCAAAGATCACAAATTTACTATTGAAACGAAAGAATTGCTGCAAATAGCAAGCAATAGACGAGACAAACGTAATTAACTGTATTTTTTTTAATAAACGCAATAAAAAAATTAGTTTAAAAAGCCAGTACCTATACCACGAGCAGTTAATTGTTAAAACAACTTTTAGGGCTAAATAATTTTATTATACCCTATCATAATTAAAATCAGGCTTTTGAAACCAACGGTGGCCTGTTGTAACATCCGGGAACAATTCGGAACGTCAGCCTCGCCGAAAACATAGCCTTCCGGAATGATCCCGTTGCAAATCTCCGTCTTACAAGTACATGTCGTGGAATTGCTTCCACTTTTCTGGATCTCAGAATCGCATCCGAATTGGTTGTCGTTCGTTTCAGAACAATCGCGGTTGATTAATACAATCGTTCCGCTGGGATCAAATATTGTGGTATTGAAACAGGAGGCTGGAACATAAGATAGCGACAATAATACAATAAATTGAGAATTGTTGTTAAAAAATGTTGTGTAATTTTTGCATTTTTTTTCGATGAAATTGATAATTATTTACGAACAAAAGTGGGGTCCACATGAACGGAGGAATTGTAGATCGGGTGGATTTGTTTTACAGCCTTCGTCAGTCATGCTTTCGTCCGTGTTCGAATAGTCAAAGCCGCAACTGAAACACTTAAGGCCTAGAAACCCCCAGAAACATGAATTTAAAAAAATCGTAAAATCTGAATTTTCGGAACTTTCGAAATAAAAGTCGTCTATTTTAATTTATTACCTTTCACTGGCTCAAAACAACAGAAAACTATTGTGGAAAGAATCGCAAAGAAGGATGACAACTTCATATTGCCACTTGTTGTTGCGTACAATTTTAATAAAATCTAAGAGCATGTAAATAACTTCAAATCATTTTATATGAAACGGTTGCTGAAAAATATTTTTAAATCGCCACAGAATGGACAGATATAACATGGCAACGATAATAAAGGTTTTATACGGTTCATCTCGAACTCTTCCCAAGGTGGGAGTTATTTCGGGGAGGGGTGTTATTCCGGGAGTTGGTTTAAAAAAACTTTTATATAAAGAATCAATACAAAAATATTTATTTCGACAATAACGAAAACTGTATGAATAGGATATGGCGACTCAACAGGAATAAATAATCATAATTAAAGTAGCATAAATAAGTTAAGATTTTAAGATCACATTTTAATATAAATCGGCTGAGAAACATTAGCCCATTCATTGGAATGGATGAGAGGGGCAAAGCACCAGACAGCCTTCCAATCCTGGTCTCCAACCTTCAGGCTTATCTCACTTCGGATTTCGTTTAGAAATGAGTCATCGTCTTTGGTTTTTAAATCTGCACAACAAAAACAAAAACAAAAACAATACAATATTTTGTATATAGTAATCATTGGAAGACTAATTAATTCTTGGCCAACTCACCGACAAATCTTTTGGAACCATTCCTAGTCTCAATGGCCCATTGGAACCCTTTCGAGTAGAAATACTTGCTGGCTTTGCACACGAAATTCGTCGTCTCTCCAATCCTTAGTTTCCGAACAACGTTTGTAATCTCTGGCATTTTGTAGCTTCCGAGGTCATCCCTGTCCGTTACTTGAAATTTAATTAAAATTGCGTTGAAAATCAGTTTTAATGGAAAAACGAAGGCTAAAATTAACCCTGTTTAACACGTAAAAATATACTTACATAACTTGGAATTCTGCGACAGGAAATAATTTAAACTGTCATCAACGCCGTCACCTTTGCACTTGACAAATCCGGTGGGTTTGTTCCCCCATATCTTTAGCTGAGCACAACCTTCCCCGCAAAAGGAGTTATCTCTCCCCGATTCTTCGTTCTAAAATCGTTACAGTTAGGTTAGATTTTTATTTAGGTTAGGCGAAATCAAACTAATTAAAGATTGCTAATTAAAAAAACTAAAGTATTTAAATGCATTTAAGAACAGACCTCAATGAATCGCTTCTTAAGGTTACAAACGTTCGGATTGGAGCATTCGACGGCGAATAGTTTGGGTACATCTTCCGAAGTGGATTTACATCTGAACACGTTCCGTTCCTTGTCTAGCCAGAGCCCCGGTTTACCTGCGAATTATTTCCAGAAAAATAACTAGATTAAAATTGTCTAAATATTTTACACGGACCAAATATTTAAAATTTTGCATTTTTTGGTTATTTAAATTTAAATTTACAAATATTTTAATGGCAACTTTTCCAAATTTTGTGTTAATTAACATTAAATCAGGTAAACGAACCCTTGTTTTTGTAATGCCAGGTATGAACGACAGTCTTATCCGACGATTTGACAACCCGTATGTCTCCCTCCTGGCCTTCGTCCAGAGTCTCTATCTCAAAGGTTCCTACGTGAGGACGGTTCCCTTCCGGTTTTGCAAAAACCCCGGAATAAAAGTTCCCAGTCGATTTGTTCTCGATTTCGAGTTCCTCCGTAGATTCCCAAACGAACTTGAAGGGTGGGGTTCCAATGACTTTGTCGTTTGCGGGATGGAATATGTATACTGAAAATAGGGCAATTTTAATTGTCACATATTTAGTAATTAATAATTAACTTTTCATTTAAAACGAGAGAAGAATATCATGACATGATGTTTAACCTGGAGACGAGGTTACTAAGTAGGTGACCATGTCAGTGTCATCTTCCAGGTCTGAAGTGCTCGTACAAACGTACGTTCCTAGCGGATTCTCCATTTTGCTTGTGTCGAGGGAGAAGCCTACTTTTAGGTCATAAGTTGCAAAGTCCGTTACTTCTTGAACCGTGTCCTGAATAATTTTGAAAATTACAATTAGTATTCAAAATGCGAATTTTTATCTGTTTTTTTTTTTTTTTTTTTTTAAATCTGTATGTAAGCTTGCATTCGTATTCTCGTGGAAGAGATAGACATCTGCATTCGGGTTGTTGATAACACAGGGGAGGATAAGGCGTTTCTGATTTTCGTCCAGGGTCAGGTTTTTCGTCTTTCCTCTGTCTACAAAATAGGGTCGCTTTGTGCCTAGGATCGAAAAAAATGCCGTTAAAGCAAAAAAATAAAATCACCCAAAACCAGACTCATTTAAAATCCCTATGTTCATTTACAATCATCTAAAACCACATTCAAAGCTCCTAACGATTAAACTAACATTTAAATTTAATCAAGAGTAAAAACGTCAAGTAAAATTTTTCATACAGTACAAGTCATTAGGGAATCGGATCGTTTCATCCACTCCATCTCCAACACAATGAACAAGTCCGAATTCCAGTTCCGTTGTTATCATAACACACCCAGGTCCACAATCTTGCTCAGTGTATCCCTTTTTCGACGACTTGGATCCCTAAATAAGTTAAGAAAAAATCGAAAAAACTCGATTTTAAAGGCATTTAATAATTAATAAAATTCCAAATTGTCACATGAAGAAAAACGCAAAAAATCACACCTTTGGCAAATCATCCTTAGATAACGGACAACCGTCATCCGTCAATCTCGTTAAAGTCATCGATGGCTTATCTGCACTTGTCGAGCGACAAGTAAAAATGGAACTATCCCCGTCTTCCTTTCGTTTTAGTCCCTTGGAGTTGTAGGCTGTACTATCTGACGAATATTAATTAAAATTAAAAAAAAATCGAATAATTAACTTCTATCAATTGATTTTTTTTTTGAAAATTTAGAAAAAATTGGAACACTTAGTTCGTTTTAGCTCACTAATAATGAAGTACTTCCAAGTATGGACCAAAATCTCCTTTTTGTTTCCCATATAGTTGACGGAGATCGTCCCTGAATCCCCTTCATTCAAATCAAAGACTTCGAAGGAATTGACCCCGTCTTCGAAAACGCCTGCCTTGTGACGCCTAAACGTCCCGTCCTTAAGGGTATGATTGACCTCGGCCCAATCCGCATAGTCCGTGAACCTCGTCTGCCACTTGACGAAGAAGGGGACGGTTGTATAAACCGTTGTCTCTTTCGGGAAGAACTTGTTCTCTAAAAAATCGCTTTTATTTTTATCATCGCAATTATTTATATTCAAGTCCCGTAATAGATACTCAATTCCTAAGATCTAAAAATGGATAGATGGATACAATCCAGCGATACATCCTCACTTCTCATAAAAATCTGTAATATTCGCGTTCAGACGGTATTTAATTTAAAGTAAATTAACGGGAGTTTTGATTGGAATGGATAAAAAACTACGGAATCCCCCTGGAATAGAGTCCCACCCCGAAATAAATCTCAACTTTCCAAACATTTAAAAACACGACCACAGAGAATATATCCAGGAGAATAATTACCATTTCGCAAATAAAAACATATAATTTATGTACAAAAACAATCCCAAGAGCAGATAACATACCTGGAGATCGCTGAACATCAACTTCCAAAATCGTCTCCTGATCCTTCGTATTTAAATTACTACTAAATCCAATACTATTTATCAAAGGTCCAAGTCCAGGCCGTCGTTTCATTGCCCCCGGCTCCAACAAGCTACCATTGCAAGGGGCATCAGGGCCCATAATAACCTTCTTTAAGACACAGTGCATGCTACTAACAATATTCATCGTTTGGGGCAACAGGTTCTCAGAGAGAAGGGCAGCCGCGCCCCTCCTGGGTGGCTTCGTGGGCTTGGGCGACCCATCTACCCTCATGGACAGGGAGGAATTCGTCTCTCCAGAAACTGGACTAATTTCCGATGAACTCCCAAACTTTTCTTCAGATGACGAGAAGGCCGTAGATGGTCTTAATTTCTGGCCCAATTTGCTGATGAAAGTAGGGAGGACTTTGACGGGAGTTGGTGGGGGTGGATAAGGCATTATCGGAGAGGGGTATAGGTAAGGGTTTTGTGGTCCTGAGGCAAATTGACCCTGATTTGACCCCTGGCCTTGAATGGGCATCCCCTGGGGTGGATGGGGAAATGAACCATGGGGTTGATTATGGGGGTAGGGCCCCATAGGAGGTGGAGGTCTCCGTCTAAAGTGCAGGAACGGCCCTGGTCTTCTTCGGGGTATGGGGTGACCTGGGCCTTGAATATGGGCATGGTTACCAAAAGGGGGTGGGGGTCCGCCCCTTCGACGTAGAATGGCATTATGTCGACGCATAAATGGACGCTTTCGGCGGCGCTTTCGCTGAGGTTGACCTTGCGTGCCAAGTGAGGAACTCATAACCTCTAAGGGGACCACTACATCTTGGGACTCTGATTTTAGGTCTGATTGTGAGATTTTTTCTAAGGAATTAGGGATGACGGAAGGTCGTTTTTGAAGCCGGTCGAGGGCAATCATCTCTGCGATTTCCTCGCTCGTCGGGAAGGCGGAAATCCCTGGATATGTCGAGGTTTCGACAGGAGGAGTCATGAACAAAGCGATCTCTCGTTTCACCCTGGTCGACTCGACTGACTTGTCGATTTTGCAAACGTAATGGCCGAAAGATTCTCGGGATAAGGGGACGTGGAATCCCTTATAAGGGTCGTAGTGGACCCCGTTGTTCATATTTACTTTCCTTAAGGAGCCCTATGAAATGCAACCATTTTTGAGATAGTACGGGTTTTATTGGATAAAATAAATGACCTTAATTACGGAAATAAATCCCCCAAAAACGTTCAGAGTTGGTTATTCCGGATGGGGACTTATTTCGGTAATTACGATGATCCTATTAATTTATAAACTCACTCCTCCCATGAGCTGCTTATACAAATAGACGGAAGCATCTCGAGAAGTAACCCGACAAGGGATGATCACTTCGGGTACATTAGTCGGTGGTACGATTTGTATCTCTTGGCCAGGCTCGTATATTTCTAGCATCTCTTCTAAAAAATTCCATGAAAAACAATCGCATCATTCTGATAGGTATTTTTAGCTTTGATTTCAGTAACGAAAGTAAAATAAAAAATACGATACAAAAATGACTTTATCTTACGAGGTACGAACAGGTAGAAGGCGTTCGAGACTCCTGGCTTAACAACCCCTCGGCAAGTATAAGTCCCTGTTAATTGGTCACTGACTTTCTTGATGATTAACTTGGACACATGAGTGTAGGTAGTCACAGTCCAAAAGTCCCCTGTAGTACGTGTATTGTCAATGTCAATGTCTGGAAATACCTAAATTTTAAATAATGCATTTTCTTATTAGGTACAATTTGTTTGATCCAAAACTCTTATTATCCGGATTAAATTAAATAATTAATAAAAATTAAACAGTTAATTTTAAACAAATTTGCATTGCACAAACCCCTTTGCCATCATAATCCCACTCGACAGGTCCGGACCGACTCCGACATTCGAAGACCACTTGGGTCACATTGGGTGGTACGGACCACTCCGGGATCTCACCTTCCCCCTGGCCAAGTTTAACCACTTTGGTCCCCGGACCCTGTCCCGGTTCGATAAGTTCGTCACAATGTCCCCCGACACAGTTCAGCTCGTCGGTGATGACCCAGGGGTCCATGTTCTTAACACGGTAATTGAGTACCTTCACCCTGGGTCTGTCTACCACCAACCCGTGGGGGGTTAACGAGGACACTGCCTTCTTCTTCAGGCTTAATTTCAGGTTCCGATTTACGGACAAATCGGTGACCTTTTTATTTTTGAATTCTAAACCATTCCCAAATCCGATTAAATTGAACAGAAGAAACCCCGTTACTAACAACCCAATGTATTTGGGGGGAGACAATGTCGGTGGGCTTTGGGCCCCCATTTTTAGACTTGAAATGCACTTGATGAAGCTATTTTTTCAATTCTCGGATAATGTTCCTAATTTATTCATTAACTAGGGCACAGATTTAGGCAAAGTGACTGTGATCGAAGAACAGTCGAAGTCTTATGAAGACGAAGAGGACGCTTCAGGTATTAGTTAGTGCATAGTGGCTTGTATGCAAATATTTCTTCGTATTACGACGAGGAAGACATGACATGAGATGAGATGAACATAACTGAACCGGCTAAACCTAAAAGCAATATTAATGCACATATTGGTTTAGTGTTAAAGTTAAAGGCTATGCCGTTTTATTCTGATATTATGTTCGTGTGGGTCATCTAAACCGGTTCTCAATTTAGAACAGTTAGTTATGAGATTGAATGATTCATATCCCAAAGTCTTTAAATATATGAATTAATAAGAGAAACGATGAGGCTCAACCCCGTCAATACTCATGCTGAAAAATATATGGATTTGGGATCTAAGAGCTATAGTAAACTATTTTAAAAGTCTGTGTTTACAGTAATTAATAAATATGGTCATTTGTCGGGTTTAAATATGCTAGAAATCAGGGATAAACGCTCATAATAAAAATGCTAATAGAATTACAAAGAAAATGTTTATTTTTGAACCACGCCATAAAGTCACAATAATATTATTACTGAATTTAGTTGAAAAACATGATTATAACTGGACTATGTAATGGCTGAAGCAAACCTTTTTTCAAAAATTATAATAGGAGATGCGTACAAATAACCGAGTATACATAATTAACTATTATTGTTAGCAAACTGTTTAATTTTAGTTATTAACTATTATTAATAGTTTTTTCATGATCATCCAAAGGGGGAGAAGTCTCCAACTCCTCGTCCTTTACAGAGGGGACAATGAAATAGATGGAATCGAAGGGGGTGGGGGATGTAGGGGATTCCGGGATTTTAGACGGGGTCCTCGGCAAGGGGGGCCATATGACCCCAAATGACCTCGATTCCTGGACATGAAGCTCAGACGGTGGTTGACTATTCTTGGCTGCATTTATGTTCGGCACGGATTTCGAGGACTCTGCTGCGGATGCTGAAATGTTTTAATGTGTTTTTTAATTAAAATAAACCAATTATAGTTTTAAACCGCTTTAAACCCCAACCCCGGAGGAATAGTTTTAACCAGACAACAATAGCTTAAGACCCCAAAGCCATAGTTTTAAGTTTTAACAGCTTTGAACCCCACAACGGCCACTACCATTTATCTTAAAATTAAAACACAAATTAATAGCTCAAAATACCTGCTGGTTGAGCACTGCTGCAGCCAGCCTGTGGTATCGGAGTTAGGTTAGATTCACTTTCGAAATAGTCCACGCTGTTAACCCGATAGTTGACATATTCATGGATGACACCATCGAGAAGGGAAACGGTGACCCAAGCTGGAGTCAGGGTCGGTATCGCCAACTTTCGAGCCCTTTTGCAGCATGGCTCTCGAGTGGATCTGCAAATCGCGATATCCGGTTTATAATAGTTTATGCAGCCCACTAATTTACCTCCTGCAATTAAAAATAAGCCCATTTTTATTCAACTACGCTGATTAGTTGGATCGTGATTTTGTCCTAGAATTTTATATGCTTTCTCACAATCCTGCTTGTACTTTCAGAAATGAGAAACGATGTATCTACGTTAATGTAAGTAATTTCTAACCAAACAAAAAATTGCAATCAACCCTTTGAATTGGCATTACGCGATGAACAATTGTTGTTTCATTAAAATGTACCTTAAAATCAATATTAAAAAGCCCAGAATAAGTAGGAATATGGGAATTTACACCTCGTTCTACAAAACACTATAAAATCCGTCCGCTTGGAACACTAAATAATGATTTTTAATTACTAGTCTCAGTTTCAAATTTCAATAAAATCTTACCGTTTTTAACGATCAAATCCTTCAAGACCAATTTGTCGATTTTAGAAACTCCTTCCGAGAGGTAAAACTTGACGTTGTGGAAGAGGGGGCAAGTAAAACTCTGAAACTGCGGCTGGGAACCGTGGACGTAGGGGTCCGACTGACAGGCCTTCCAAACAGCGTCCACCCATTCTAAGGTCATGACGGGTAGCTTGCGCTTCCGAGCCAGAATCACCTTCTCAGTCAGGGCGTGGGTTGCTACGATATGAGTTGTCGCGGCCGTATAGTTTGGTGTCACGATCCCGCACATTTTCTTTATCTTTGTTGTGACTGCAACCTACGGTTTAAAATAAGTTTAGACATATTGAGCCACGTTTTTAGTCCTGGGACTTTTTTAGTATTTTTTAGAACTGTCTAGATGTATGTAAATAGCTTTGCTCTGTTTGTGTTTTGCCATTCTGATATCAACGATATAACGCCAATCAAAGGTATTGAGCCTGATTTTTAGGTCCGAGACTTAAGTCGTTATATTGGAAAGTTCCTAGAACTAAACTCAAGGCCCTATATTTCCATTTTCATCCACTATTTTGATATTAAAAAATGAGTTAAATTACCGAGCTTATCTTGGAAATGAAACCACTAGTGGACACAAGCATTTTCCCCATGGCCGAATGGAAAGGAACGTCTTTGAAATTGGGAGGCAAGGAGGTTCGATTGGCAATCGAGTTGATGATTTCCCAGCACCGTTCGATCGAAACCACTTCGTCCTTGTCGGCAGGGAGGATGGCCAAGGGATTGTCATTTTGAAATTTATTATTATCGTCACTACTGCTTCCCCCAGTCCAATCGTCCCCCGACTCTGGAGACGGCCCCATCAAGTTAATGATCGGGATTTCTATCATTAAACTTCCAAGAGGTACCATGGTGGGACCGAAATTGAGCCAAAATTGACCCAAGTAAACCAAGTTTCGAAATTTTGAAACGCAACGGATGGACTGTGAATAGATCTTGATAGAGATCAGGAATAAGAATTTTGGAGCTTGATGTTCTTCACTCGTCTGGAACTAGGTTCCTTGACCTCTGGAAGGTCAGTTAGTTAGATATTCGGATTATGGATTGGTAAATAATGGTAATTAATTATATTAATGAAGATGGCCAAGAAATCTCGCCCTAAGTCTAGCCTTGAAGGAAATGGGAGGGGTTTTGAGGACATTTTCAATAGTGGCGTCTGATTCTGATAAGCAAATTAATTATCGTAAAGATTAGAATCAAAGCTGATCTATGCACTTGTGTTAAATTGTAGTTTAGTCAATCCCGAACGATTTACATATTTTTGACCTTTTTGAAAGCCGTCATTTCGGCTTGAAATGAAATATTCAGTTTCTTGCATTTCAATTGTTCGATTCGAGTCGATGGATTTCATGGAATTTAGGGTCTAACTAGAGATGAGATTGTTGTAATCGTTAATTAAGCATGTCTGAATGAATTAGATGATACGATTTGATTTGAATGTGCTATTTTTTGATTAATTAACTGATTCAAAGCATCCATCGGGCCATTAATTGCCATTCTGGCCACACTAATTTGTTTCAGAAACTGCTACAAACTTCTGTGGTGGGAGTTAACATTTCTTAGCGACATTTCAACATTTTCAGATGATTGGCATAAAATATTTTTTATTTATTTATGCATTTTTGTGATTATTATCATTCGAGCGGATTTGCATCTATTTGTCTCGTTAGCGAAAATGATTTTCTTGAAGAATAATTTATTCAATTTCTAGTTTAACATTGTTTGTAATAATTGATTTCCGTATTTATCAGTCAGCCAATTTAAAATAAGTTACATTATTTCAGAGTCAGCAAATTGAAAAATTTCGATGGATAACATGTCATATTGGAAAATGTAGTTCGGTACAAAAATTAATGATTTTATGATTGATTCACTTAACAAAGGTTCGTTAAAATCCTTAATGGGCCCTTAAAAATTACCAGAATGCCCCCGGAAATCCAAATCCACCATATCCGCCATATCCTCCGTAGCCAAAGCCTCCAAAGGGATATCCACCGAAGAACGGTCCCCCACCGTAGAATCCACCGTAACCAGGACCATAGAATCCAACTCCGTAGAAAGAACTTGCCGTTTCTTGGTCCGCATTTGCTGAAGCTGCGGCTTTGACACCAGGCCCGGGGTTTGGCCCGCTACCGACTCCGCTCAAGGCTGCCCGTGGTACGGCTCCCGTCGCTGCGGCCCTTTCCGCGGTCAGGCGCCTTAAATCCGCCGAATGCGCTACTGCCATGCAGAGGCAGAGGGTGAATGCAATCTGGAATTTTGAAATGGAATTAAGCTTTCAGAAAAATAATTAAAATTTTGGATTTTTTTGACTTACGATTAATTTGACCATTTTGTGCTTGTTTTTGTTTTTCTCTTAAAACCAACTTAGGATGCGATATAGGAATGAACTGATATGGAGTTTACAAAAACAACCCATTTTTATATGAAAATTCAAGTTGGCCAGAAATGCAGTTCTGTTATCATGGGACTGATTGTGAGACGGTATTTTAAGGTTTTTGAAATAATCAAGACTTCCTAGACGATTAATTAACCTACTGACACAATCTGTATCAAGGTTTCGACTGGGTTATCATCAATATCTGGTAACCTATCCCTCCGTGATGTGTGTATATATGCAATAATATATATGTAACTATTTGTATACCGTGGCTACCTTATCTGCACGAAATAAAGTAATAACCAACAATGGGTCTCTAGAGTCTAGAGTGATGGGAGGTGTCTATTAATAGCCAAAAGTTATATTGTTACAGCCAGTAATTATTATGCGAATATTGCGTGTTCATTCATTGTTGATAATGAGATCGTTTCCGGTCCTTGGTTCAGTCAGAAAATGTTTTGTCATAGTTGATGCTAGACAATAAGATAAGTTGCTCAACTTTTTTAATTTATTAAGCGTATTAATTTATAGACGCTTGCATGTGTTTATCTCGCCGACAATCTGTATGAAATCGAATATCGATGCGGTAATTTAGAAACAAATCTTGAGCGGATTAGGAGAAACGAGGCTAGAACAAGGTAACCTCCCGAAATAAATCCCCAATCCTGCTATGCTGGAGGGTTTCATAAAAGTTACTCGTCTCGAAATAGTAACACAACAGTTATAAGTAAGTTAGCAGTTAAAATGATCACACATATTACCGCAAAATTAATTAACTCCCCACCCCGAAATACAAGCTCACCCCTTTCGAATTGAGATTTTTTCAGGGTTTGTGTGGAGTAATTACAATTCTGGAGATTCAGGGATATTAACATAAAATAGCTAGTGTTCAAATTTTAAAATATGCTTGTCAAACGAAATTTAATGGATGAAAGCGAAAGTGTTGATCCTGAGGGTCAAATCGTAAACAATTTTTTCCGTCGGTCAATCACAAAACAAACTCCATTTATAATTGAAATTTGTGATCGTAATCACGATTTAAATTTTTAAATGACCATTAACCATAGAAGTATATGCCATTAACTAACGAACGGGATCTATATAATTGGATGGAGTCATCCAAAACACAAAAAAATCATTTGATTGTTGTTTAGCTTTTCAAAATGTAAGTCAAAACCCTTAGATAAAACAATAGAAACAATTGATGCTATCTTTGTGCGATATTAACTTATTTAATTTCATGGTAATCATTCATGACCAAATAAATTAAAAAATCTCATATAAACTCAAAATGCATGGACTTTAATTTAAAACCGTGTTGGTTTTAAATGCTAGAAAAATGATCAACCATCAAACTCTCATAATGCAAATATGACTACCTCGCTGCAAAAATCCACCAGAGTATTCTAAAAGAAATATCAACTTGTCGATGTATCGATGAGAACTCATCGACGTAGAAATCCGCATCTCAATATACCCCAGCATGTCAAATATTCCAGCGGCCCTCGTGCTTCCTTCAAAACTGTCTACATTTCATCACTTTCATTTCAATCTTTCTCGATATCTCGATGCAGCAATTCCAAATTCCGACAATTTTTATAGTATTTATAAATGTTACTTCCACATTCTTAAAAACTTAAAACTCTTGACCTTTGACCTCAACAATGTTCCTCACAAGCTCCTTGAGGTCATCAAGGTCACTTCGACTCCTCCGCGGCCTCAAATCTTCAAATACTCATCATTCTTATCACAATCTATTCTGTAATTTTGGGAGTAAACCGGTCAGTAGTGGCAGTGGCCATTACTTGTTGAACTTGTCACGCACCCTTGCCCCCTCTTGCTTTCAGATTGGTTCGGGTCAGTGTCGGCAGGTCAGGGGTCATTCTGTGTCCCCCTTCGGCAGCCAACAAAGAGGTTTCTGCTCTCAGAAGCGGGATGATGATGACGACCCGAAGAAGAAGGACGATGCCTTGGAAGAAGAGTCGGAAGTGACAGCTGTGATGCTCAAACCACCGACCCAGCACGTCCTGCCCGCTGCCATGCAAGTCCCAGAAGAGTTCCCGTACATGCCTGTTGTTGCGATCAGTAGGAACCCTGTCTTTCCGCGGTTTATCAAGATTGTCGAGCTGTCGGATGCCCGGCTCATTAGCTTGATCAGAAGGAAAGTCAAGCTGGGCCAGCCTTATGTTGGCGTCTTTCTCAAGACTGATCAGAAGTAAGTTCTGTCCATACATAATAAAAATTGAGACTAAGAGTGGATGTCGAACCGTTACTGACTCTTATTTTGTTTTGCAGCAACGACAAAGAAGTAGTTCACACAGTAAAGGACCTCCATAGCGTAGGAACCTTCTGTGGGATCGTAGAAATGCAAGACATGGGAGATAAGCTGAGGATGATCGTCATGGCGCATCGAAGGATACGACTGATCGGACAAATGGTCGTTGATGAGAAGGATGAGATACTAGAGAATGAGATCATTCTGGGCAAGGAAGCTGCAGCGGCTGAAGATAAGAATGGACGTCGACGACGTCGAAGAAGACCAGCAGGGAATGGTAGCGAAAGTGGAGCTGCCGTTGAAGAGGGTAAGGTTATTGATGGGGATAAGGCTGCTGACAGTTCGAGTTCTACGTCTGCCAAGGAAGATCCACTTGTTCCCGAGAGTGACGCCAAGATTGAGGAAGCCGAACCCGTCTTTGAACCAGTTCCTTTGTTAATGATCGAGGCGGAGAATGTGAAACCTTTGAAGTTTGATGTTGACACGGAAATTAAGGTATCAGATCACTGAACTCGTACATGGCATGTACTAAAAATACGGGAATTTAGCAACATGTGAATCTAATTTATAATATTTTTCTAAAGGCATTAGTTCAAGAAGTCATCCGAACCATAAGAGACATCATGCAGTTGAATCCACTGTACAGAGAATCTGTACAAGCAGTGATTATGCAAGGAGATCGCGTGGTTGAAGATCCCGTTTATCTTTGTGATCTTGGAGCCGCTATCACCAGTGCCGAAAATCCAGATTTCCAGAAGGTTTTGGAAGAACGAAATGTAAATTAATAATATTTTTATATCGGACATCAAAAAAATTAGCAAATCAAAATACACACTGGATCAATTAAAAAATCCGACATTACTTTTATTTTAGCTTAAAGAAAGACTTCTCACAACTCTAAATATGCTAAAGAAGGAATTGGAACTAAATAGGATTCAGCAAAAGATTGGTCGGGAGGTTGAAGAGAAAGTCAAGCAGCAACACAGAAAGTATATGCTACATGAACAACTTAAGGCTATTAAAAAAGAACTGGGAATAGAGAAAGATGACAAGGACACGATAGAGGAAAAATTCAGGGCAAGACTGAAGGTATTCATTGGAATTCGAACGTTTAACACATGTGTGCTTCAACACTATTTAAATTTCATGTCGGTTGCATATTACAGGGAAAAACCATTCCACAAGGAATTTCAGATGTAATTGAAGAAGAAATGGGAAAACTTAGATCACTTGATTCTCACGCATCTGAATTTAAGTGAGTTATTGACTTGACTTACCTATATACCTATGCTATAATTCATTGGTATTGATACCACGAAAAATCGTCAAATCATTAGATATAGGTATTGATAACTAGGTATTTATTTTTACCATGTACAGCGTTACCAGAAATTATATCGATTGGCTGACAATTCTTCCATGGAGTACGATAAGTGAAGAAACATTAGACTTAGACAAGGCAAGTGGTATTTTAGATGAAGACCACTATGGAATGGAAGATGTGAAGAAGCGAATCTTAGGTAGAATCTTATTCATTATGTATTTTAAAATTTTAAATAATGGATTTTAAAAACGAATCACTAATCCACATTTGATTTTTATATGATGTGTAAAGAATTCATTGCCGTAAGTGCGTTACGCGGGTCAACACAGGGAAAAATTTTATGCTTCTACGGACCTCCTGGAGTAGGTAAAACAAGCATAGCTCGTTCAATTGCAAAAGCACTAAATCGAGAGGTGAGATTCTAAAACCAAGCTCTGTTTCAAGATTTCTTGACAATGTTTAAATATGTAAACTCATTGAATGTTTCAGTACTTCCGATTCAGCGTAGGAGGAATGACGGATGTTGCCGAGATCAAAGGGCACAGAAGGACTTACATAGGAGCAATGCCTGGGAAAATGATACAATGCCTGAAGAAAGTCAAGACTGAAAATCCTTTAGTTCTGATCGACGAAGTTGATAAAATGGGACGGCATAGTTACATGGGAGATCCCACTTCGGCTCTCCTTGAACTGCTAGATCCAGAGCAAAATGTCAACTTCCTAGACCATTATCTCGATGTTCCAGTGGATGTGTCTAAGGTTTTATTCATTTGCACGGCTAATGTAACGGACACGATACCTGAACCTCTGAAGGACAGAATGGAAATGATTGACGTTTCTGGTTACGTCCTTGAAGAAAAGCTTGCTATTGCTCAGAAATACCTTGTCCCTCAGTTGATGGAAAGTACAGGATTAAAAGAAGCAAAAGTTTCCATCGATGAACCTGCATTAACAAGATTGATACATTCATACTGCCGAGAATCAGGCGTTCGTAACCTTCAAAAGCAAATTGAAAAGGTACCACAAGATTTATCGCAAATTCGCAAGTATTCGAATATAGGTCGCACACGTTTCTAAATCGTACCTCGATTTTTGAGGAAAAATTTTGTCTAGACAGAACCTCTAGACCCGCACCCTACTTTTTAGAAAATCATCCATCCTCCCTTAATTATTCCACTATTATTTTCCAAGCACAGTTCTCGCTAGATTTTGCTTCGTCGCTTCATTAGTACGGTGAGTCTCACTTTACCCCTCATCCACCTGCACAAGTGGTACTCTCCACATATATAAGCCTCCAATGTTAATTCAAGTGCTGGGAATTCAATGCCCACGGGGCAATGTGCACTTGATCTATATAGTCGGGATCACTAATACATGCATTCGTCGATGTTGCGATAGTACAGGGAGTCTCAAGTCACCCCTCTTCCGCCTCCACGACTGACACTCCACTTCTGTATTGCGCTAGTACTGGGAATCTCTCCCCATAATACCCCTCGCAATTTATACCAGAACAGAACATTGCAGGGCTCTAATTTGATATGTAGGACTTGTAGGAGTGCGAGTGTAACTTAACATATATAATGACACCGCGACTTGGATTGTTAAAAATATGCGAATCTAGTCACAAGCTGCTACACGGTTTTAGAATCAAATTTTGGAAGGTGCGACCTAGACTCGAGCATTTATGTAATAACCATTCTTTGCAATTTTCTGACCTTGCGTTTTTAATTGTTAGATTTTCAGGAAAGCGGCATACTCGATTGTGAAGGACAAGGCCGAGGTTGTTGAAGTGACAGCAGACAATATTGAAAAGTTTGTTGGAAAGCCAGTGTTCACACATGATAGAATGTATGAAAGTACCCCGCCCGGAGTTATAATGGGTCTCGCATGGACAGCAATGGGTGGATCAACTCTGTTCATTGAAACGACCTTAAGAAAGCCATCAAATGACCCTAAGCACGATGGCTCCTTAAAGCTCACAGGACACCTTGGGGACGTGATGAAAGAATCTTGCGAAATTGCCTATACCTATTCAAAATCCTTCTTACAGAAAATAGATTCATCTAATCGATTTTTGATTGATTCTCATATTCATTTACACGTTCCCGAGGGGGCTACTCCCAAGGACGGCCCAAGTGCTGGTTGCACAATAGTCACAGCCTTAATTTCCCTAGCCAAAGATCAACCTGCCCGACAGAATTTAGCAATGACCGGTGAACTATCGTTGACAGGGAAAGTTTTGCCTGTTGGTGGAATCAAAGAAAAAATCCGTGCTGCAAAAAGGGTTGGCGTAACCTGCGTAATCCTTCCTGCCGAAAATAAGAAAGATTTCGATGATTTGCCATCTTTTATTAAAGATGGTTTAGAAGTACATTTTGCTAACCATTATAAAGATATTTATGACATTGTTTTTGCAAGCTAGAAAACTCCTAATGACACAGTCTCGTGTTTGATTTAGTGTAAACTTTAATAATCAATGGTACAATTTAGAGATAGACCGTGAAGGAATTTTACTTGAAAAAAATAAACTTGACTTGATAATCTCCTATGTACTTAATTCTGTTTTTTTTTTGCTTTGTGTTCGTCCAGGCCAGAACTTCTATGTAGTGGAAATCGTAGTTTGACCAGTTTTTAACCCCTGAATCATCTTGCTGAACGATCTTCTACCTGAATTTGAAAAGCTGAAAACTTTGGAGTATGAGTATGAACCCGAATTTTTAATTATTTTCCAAATTGATAGGCAATGCATGGAAATTAAAACCCTGATATAATGCATTGTTCCTCAGCCTGCAGATTTAATATCATTAAGAAATGGTTGAGAAATCTTTAAGAGATGAAACAGGTTTCTGTAAACGATTCCGAATAATATAGCAGAAGGTAGACTGCGTGCGTGAAAGATGAGGCTTTGTCTCAGGTTGTTTACATTACATACATATTACATCTTATGCTATGCTGTTACGGAGTTTGACCGAGCTCAAGGTAATCATGATTTTTCCGGAGATGAGATGATAGGTTTCGATTTTAATATGAAGATGAATCGTTGAACCTGGTTTTATTAGCTATGTTCATAATAACAGGAATTCATAGGGGTATGGGTTTTAATGAATCTTGTACAACGACGAGTCCTGGTCCTGGAGGTTACTGGAGTTTAAACAGATTTTTTTGGCTAGATTTCTCGTTTCTGCTTTCATGCAAATAAAATTCTTGATCTTGTGGCTACTTTCATCCAGAAGTTCATCGGCATTTGAAGAAGTGTGAACTGTGAACTGAAGCTCTTGAAAACTTGCATTAAGTACGTATGTTATAAATAAGCCCTGATTTTATATTTGTATCGGAAAGCAGGTCTTTGATTTTATTTTAACATTAATTAACCAATCTATTACGTTCACAGAATGAAGGGAACCACGCTTGCAGCGTTATTAATCGTCTTCGTTGGAATTGCTGTTGCATATCCATGGAACGAACGACGAGGAAGGATCTCTCAGAACGTTGCCCCACGCACATCTGTCAATACTCTTTCGTCATCCCCCTACTATTACTACCGATCACCTCGATACGATTCCCAAGATGATGAAGAATATCTTCCAAGCCAAGGAAGGAGATACAAGATCTACAGGAAGGACGAGCAGAACGAAGAATCTGCCGAGGAAGAGGATGACGACGATGTAGCTGATGACGATACGGATGATGACCAGGACGAAGATGAGCCTGAGGATGACCAATTTGACACTCCAACTTGGGAAAGGCTATTCCCTCGAGAGGAACAAGGATGTAAGTCAAAACGATATTCGATATTATTGTAAATCCTCGTATGTTGAAAAAATCATAGCCCTAAATATATCGATATAAGTAATTTACAAATACAACTCTGTATAATTCCAATGAAATGACCAAACGTTTGATTTTTCTTCCCTTAGCACAAGGACAAGATGTCGGTCCACCACCGTCCGGAGGAGGGTATGAAGGTGGTTCACAAGGAGGACGTGGAGGCCCACCACCACCATCCAGGAACGGAGGTTATCCAGGTTCAGACGCCCAAGGAGCAACTTACGAAGCCATTATCCCACAACAAGGACAAGGATTCGGAGGTGGCAGCCCCCAAATCGGAGGACGAGGTCGATCCGGATTCGTAGGCAAACAACGCATTCGTCCAGTTGCCGTCCGAGTCATCAGGCCCAACAAGCACATTCCAGTCAAGAAGTCCTACTGGGAACCCGCTTATCAACCAATGGTCCAGGGACATCGCCAATCCCAATATTATGGCCAAAGGAATTCCCGACCTCAGCCATACCAACAGTATGTCTATGTCCAACCAAGTGCATCCAGACGATGGGCTTATCAACCAACTGAGCAAATGCCACAGTATCATGCTTATCAACATCGACCAGTCTACCGTCCATCCTCAACTGGACCGTATGTCTGGGGAAGACAACGACGAAGCAGGAACTAATTTTTTGTATCTTAGGCTTTTATAGTTATAGAAGCACAATTCAAGCCTTCATTTATTAATAGTGTTCTGAATTCGGGTGCTATTAATTTTCCTGTTCCTTCAATATGAATTTTAAACAAATTGAAATTGTTTCATTCTGATTTCGACACTTTTTTTGCATTGAATAACCCTTTGTATA
The DNA here is from genome assembly GCA_906901685.1 of Desoria tigrina. Taxonomy (NCBI): domain Eukaryota; kingdom Metazoa; phylum Arthropoda; class Collembola; order Entomobryomorpha; family Isotomidae; genus Desoria; species Desoria tigrina. The sequence continues at coordinate 2,285,932 of CAJQTU010000003.1, read as the reverse complement.
CCTTACAGTAACTGACTAATATTTAACTTATTCATTGAATTCCAAGTAATCTAAATCTAACAAGCTAACACACAAATAAAAAAGATTTTGAATGGAAATACGCATGCATAATCATTTTTAATTATTATTAAATCTCATCTTTGTATAATTGTATGTATATATGATAATGAACAGTTTATCAAGAATTGAGGTTGAGGAGACAAATTACATCAAAAATCACATTATTTAAGGTTTAGAAAGATTAAATTAAAGAGTTTCATGAAAATGTGAAGGAAAAAATTGATGATGGATAATTGCATCCATATTCATTTAAAGGGCTTACAAAATCCATCACAATACCTCTATCTATTCTAAAATATAAAGCACATTTAAAGAATAAACTTCAAACATGGCAAATAACATCAGAAAAGTTAATTTTATGGGATATGACATCAAGAAATGCTCAACTGAAAGTTTAATAGTAGAAATTGCTAATAATTAATTAGCAATGTGCAATGTAATTTAAATTTTTTAGGCCATGTATAAAACACAAAAATATTCCCTCAGCTCGGCCAGATTCCTCGGAATAAATGCGGACTGGATTCCCTATACATATCGTGTTAAACTCCTGGATGTGTGTGCGTGAGTGTGTGAGACAGGAGCGGACGGGATTCCCTATACCCACCGTGTTAAACTCCGGAGATGTGTGTGTGAGAGAGAAGCGGATGGGATTCCCTATACTTACCGTGTCAAACTCCGGGAGCTGTTGTGTGTGAGAGAGGAGCAGATGGGATTCCCTATACCCACCGTGTTAAACTCTGGGAGCAGTGTGTGTGAGAGAGGAGCGTGCTGGATTCCCTATACTCACCGTGTTAAACTCCGGAGATGTGTGTGTGAGAGAGGAGCGGACGGGATTCCCTATACCCACCGTGTTAAACTCCGGAGCTATGTGTGTGAGAGAGAAGCGGACGGGATTCCCTATACTCACCGTGTTAAACTCCGGGAGCTGTGTGTGTGAGAGAGGAGCGGATGGGATTCCCTATACCCACCGTGTTAAACTCCGGAGCTGTGTGTGTGCTCCTCTCTCGCACGTGCCTTGGGTTACTTTAACAATAACTGTACAATAATGCCAACGATTAAATACAGGCTGAACAATTAAGTGGTTTTGGTTTAATTTTAGTTAAGGCTAATTCATGATTAATTGCGACAGTTGATGGTATTTTAACTGATAAGTGATAACGTTTAAGTTCCTATCAGAAAGAGACTATAAACTGCCCAGTCAGTAGTATATATTATAGTACGGGAATAGCGGGAATTAAGAACTTTGCATTGTCATTTCTCATTTCATTCGGCAAAGTATTCTGCAAGCGAGTGGAGAGAAAACAGGAAATTTATTGCCAAACGTCATTAATTAAAGGTTAGAATTTGAAAACAAATGATTTCTCCAAGATTCGCGAATTTGGGAGTAAGCATGCCACCGCAAATCTCATCAACGAAGAAACCCGCTGTTCGAGACATGCCTGACTGGATGACTTCCGAACATGCTACTGGTGTAAGTTTACTTTTTAGATAGTTTGTAGTTGTATTTTTAAATTTTAAATTTGATGCAATGCGTTGGAGTTATTAAGTTCTTGATAGAACGTGTAACGTGTAATGCATAATGTGTAATGTTTGCCTTTCGAAACACAAAAAGCACAACGCAAAAACAAAAAACTACAAACAATAGAATAATGCATAACACATAATGAATGACTAGACTATCTATTTGCTATTGTTAACAGTTGTTCTCGTTTCTATGATGTTCTACATCGTACCTGGTTTGTTGACATACCATTATTACCTTTTTTGTTTTTACTATTTCCTCAGACATCAATCATGGCTTGTGAGTTTGACGGTGGAGTCGTAATCGGTGCAGATTCTCGAACGACGACGGGGTATGTATATTTTTGTACTATCACGACATTCACGACCAAGTACAAAGTAAGAATGACAGTAATTAATGTCAAATGTATCATGTTTTTCATAGAGCCTACGTTGCCAATCGAGTAACAGACAAGTTGACCCGTGTCACTGATCGAGTTTACTGCTGTCGGTCGGGATCTGCAGCGGATACTCAAGCGATTGCTGATATCGTTAGCTATCACTTGGAATTTCATGAGTAAGCATGTTGCATGTGTTTTTTCCAAACGCCGAAGTGAAAATATTACAAAAAATAATAATGTACGAAATTGTTTCTCTTAGAATTGAAGCGGGCGAGCCAGCGCTTGTAAAATCGGCTGCAACAGTTTTCCAGGGTCTTTGCTACAATTATCGAGACTCAATGTCAGCTGGTATTATCGTTGCTGGATGGGATTCTCGACTTGGTGGACAAGTGTATTCCGTTCCCATCGGTGGAATGCTTGTTCGACAGGAAGTATGTATTGGTGGCTCCGGGTCATCTTTCATCTATGGATATATTGATGCCAATTACAAGCCAAAAATGAATCAGGAGGATGCTGTACAATTTGTTACAAATGGTCAGTCTATTACTATTTAAAATAATGAGTATTTCAGTTGTATTTGTGTACTTCTTTTGGGTTGACTGGATTGATTTTCATTGTGTAGCTTTGACGTTGGCCCTGACTCGAGATGGTTCCAGCGGTGGTTGTGTCCGATTGGGGGTTATTACTAAGGACGGAATTGAACGTAAAGTGGTTCTTCATAATGATCTCCCTCAGTTCTACGAAGGTTAGATTATCGTCTCCAAGCTCAGAAAGACTCACTCTCAGTAATAACGGTCGCGTCGGTTAAACCATAGGTTCTACTATTCAATTTTCTATTTGCTTAAGTATACCTTCGCAGGTATATAACCATTTATTCCACTTACTTACTATTCACGATTTTAATTACTAAATTCATTCTAAATTGTAATGCAATGTATTCGACGGGTGAGCTATTTGTTGAAATAATAAAGGAATGTAAGAGGTACATTATTTAGAATTTTACCTTTATTCATTATTCTAGATCATATTCGAAGTGACTTGTTTCGTAATTTATTATGCTTACATTTTGTAGGAATCTTTTATAAACTTAAATAATAAATTTCTAAATTAGACATTAATCGAATAATACAATGTAAGAAAATAGGACCAAATCTACTATAGTATCCATATCTATGACCAAAACCAAAGCCTATTTTTTTAACTTTACCTATAATGGTTCACAATTTGAGTATAATCAAGTTAATTTCTGACGAATCTTCATAATAAATTAGTTTGGTTTTGTGTTTGTCAAGTATTCTTCCAACCGACTGAAGACCAAAAAATAATAATATATAAGTGGTTGGTATCACTTTCAACATCTAGCACTCGCAGTTAGCAGGTAAACGGCTGTATCATAAGTTTTGCGTTTAATCGAAAATTACAAGGGAATCTTATCCAGCAGAGAGAGAGTAGAATCTTTGAAGTTTCGATGTTAAAATCCTGCCGTGTTTCATATTACGCTTTAGTTCTCTAATATATATGTTTATACCAAAATATTTATCGCTTGCTCGGTTTAAAATAATTTGATTCTCTTATATCTTAAAACTACGTCGCTGAATGAAAAAAATGAAATAAAAATCAGCATCACCAATCACCGTAAATATGATATATAACCCTACGTACATTCTCCATTCACATGAATGCGAATTGTGCATGCATGTTGTGATTGTATGTTCATTATAATATATGGTGGATTAAACCAATATGGTATGTACCTGATCGAGTTACTGCTAGTTCAATTGGAATAGTATTAATACAGACCTATAATATTTATTTATCACTTCCGTTCACTTTCCATTGTAATTTCTTCCCTAAATCGTACAAATCTTCCAATGCCTTTTCCAACTTGTTCGAATCCCTTAACTCCTCATACTTTCTGAACAGTGCTAGGGCAGATCGAGCATCTTCTGCTGAATCATGAGTGTCTGATTGAATCACCATCCCTGTAAAAAATAAAAATAAAATGTCACTCATTGCTATAATTTATTAATTGTAAATATAGACAATTAAATTACCAAGAAAATGCCATGACAAGAATCTGAGAGAGACCATTCGCTGATTAGGTAAGTAGAACAAGTTAACTGTATCGATAACCTGGTCAGGTGGAACAACGAGGTTGATGACTCTAAATATTTTCATAAGATATATTACTGCTCCACAATAAAAAGCACAATTTCAGTTATACCTAGAATAGAAGCATACTAACCTGAAGTCGTTATTAAGTCCATGTCCCACAAACTTCACTCCTGAATCCACAAGAAACTTGAGTTTTAAGTACACAGATTTTAACCCAGTGACATGTTTCGAGCTAAAATTGGCATCTAAATCTCCTGGTTGAATCCCAGAGAATTTGGTCAAGTAATCCACTACAACCTCTTGAGTGGAAATATAGTCGTCCAAAAATGGCTGGCCTTCGGATGGGCCTTGACCTCGCAGACAAGTCACTCGAGCCAATGAGAGCTGTTGAGGTTTTACTGTTGCAAGTTTTCCGTCACTACGTAGCTCAGTTTCCTCTTGGCCCAAAGTTACGAATTCGGCATCCATTGCAACTAGTTCGCCCTTTCTGGGAATTTCATCTGGACTCAACGGTTTGTAGGTCAATTTTTTATTCTTCCCTACCTCCTTTCCTTTAATTTCTTTGAAAACATCTACGGTAACAGTGGAGGTTACAGGATACTTTTGCAACTCTTCTGGTATCAAGACTTTTCTGTAGTAGACTACGCTGGGAATTTTCCACCGCGGATTAAACGAATTTGCCTCTGATGCAGCAACTTCCTTGACACTGCAATAATTTGCATAAATACAATTTAAATTTACACTATACCAGAATCCAAAAAAGTAAACCGGAATCTTCAAAACTTACCTAAAATCGTTAAACAAAAACCATCCCGTTTTTCCTTGGACTTGTCCTGATCGTTCGAAGTAAGCAGGATCCACTTTTACAACTGAAACCAAATTGTTCTTATCTTCATTTTCTATATCCTTTATGAACGCAACAACAGACATCAGTTCGTAATCTGCTGCGGTATTTTGTTCCATCTGGCTTTCTGTTAATGGTTGAACATTATTTGCTGTATCTAAATCCAAAACATTCACCTTCCCTACTTCATCAATGGTGATTCGAAGCTTAGACGGTAGCCATTTGACCTGAACTTCAGGATTCAGTTCGAATTCGGTAGCTTTTACTGGAACAGAAAATGTAATACCTTCAGTTACCAACAGGTGAACATTCGTACATTTTCAAAAACCTTTTGAAAACAAAATTACCATTCTCTAAATTCGGAACTGGATTCCGTCCTTCATGCCAAAATTTACAATCGGGACGCACACAATTTTTACCATATCTGCAGGATTTCATATGCAACCCAGTGCCAAACGAAGACGTTGGAGATGGAGAAGCGTCCATAACTTCACTACGAACTGATTTATCGGGAAGCAGAGACTCCATATAAGTCTTCCATGTCATGAAATCCTAATCAAGAAAAACAATTTATTTTAATTTTTCCGTCTTAAACTTGGTATCATGGGATAGAATCATAGAATATAATAGATAGTTACATGTGCATTATCCAGACAAGTGTTAAGTGAAAGTATTGAGGGCAATGCTTGTGGTACACGACTTTGAAAAGTCGGCTGATACTTTTCGCATTTGTCACACCAGGCTGGAGTGGTTTGTTCGGGATACAGAGATCGTTGTAAAATTTCTGCAAACTTGCAGCGTTTTCCATTTCCAGTTGCTACAGTATAAAAACAAATTCCTGGTGCTAATATTGAAACTACTACTAGGGTGTAATAAAAATATTAAAAATTTATAAGTAATATGACGGACCATCTAGAGAATATAGAAGATTGCTCAAAAGCACTGTCGATTCCTTTTTAGCTTCCCTGGTGCATCTTGTGCACCGATTCATGTTTTCTTGTTTCATCGCGAAAAGTCGTGAAATAGCATCTTGCGATTTAAGGTTTTCGTTTTTACTGTCAACTTCCGATTTACCAGTTTCTGTCTCAATCTGATGAAGGATGAATCGATTCCAACTCTACGAAAATCGAAATTCAATGTTTTTTGTAGTTCCATCCCATCGATAATGAATAAAGTAATTATTATTAAAGTCCAAACAACTTATAACGTACCTGTATCAGTCTGAAGCAAGCTGACCTTTGTTTCGCCTGACTCTCTTGAAGAATCAAACCCAATGCAGAAGCTTCAGGAACTACGCGAAATGCTCTCAAAAAGTTGCTTCCGGCACACGGTAAAGATTTACTTTGATCCAGCATATGAAATAAAAATCCTAATTCGCAGCTAAGACATGCATCCTTCTTACACAAATGGCTGAGCAAGGATCCACGCAAGTAATCTATGTGGTACAGAACCTGTAGCATTGAATTGCAGTAAGCGTTGACAGTTATTGGTTCCAGACCAGAGAATTTCGTTTTATTATAAGGTTCCATATCCGCTTCTTCAAAAGAACTTTTCTTCCATTCGATACGAGCATAGCGTTTCGGTATTTGAAATCTACTGTGGTAATGTCGACTATAATGAGGATGATGATGTGGCTTCATTGTTCCAAAATTCAAAGCGGTTCTAGGAATTGAACTATGGTTTTGTTGATGATGCAAACCTATTTCAAACAAGGAGTTTTTTATGAATTCACTGAATTCAAATACAAAATGAGGTAAATTATTTTTTCAAAATTCAAGCACTTCAATAAAATGAAATTCTACGAATGTAGCTGAATTTTCTATTTAGATACCTTGACAACCCTTCATTCAACCCTCGACTTTCAGCATGTACCTAAATGTAATTCGTCTGTTCTTTGCCAAGACCAAGGCAGGTAAAGTTGAATCTCTCTGCCTTGGCCAAGACCAAGATCAAAAAGTAAAAGATACGTGAATTGACTTCATAACGAAACGAACTCAATTCTTGTCGTACAACTTGCAAGAAGTCGATGCATTCAAAATTGAAAAGATTTTTTCTCTCAAAAACTTCCAAATATTTTGGCCAGTGCCAAGCAATGGCATTATAAAAAAAGTTCTGGGCCGAGCGACCGTTATCTTTAAAATGAATTATAATTTAGATAGATTATTATTCAGAGAAGTTTCCTAACCTAAGAAGTTTATATAAAAAGTAGTAAAAAGAAATTCGTTAGTTTCCCTACTATTGTACCTTGGTCAAATGTTAAGACAGCTTGATTGATCAGTTTCCGAATTCGATCGCTTTCAAGAAACATTGAATAAAAAATAAGAATTACCTTGCGGAGGAGTTGTAGGAGAAAACTGTTTATTTCCTGAGAAACTTCTGACTGGCGAGGTTTGATAACTGCCCGAGTGCGGTGCCACAGGGCTTACGGCTTGCTTATTCCCACCGATTGTTCCAACCGTATTTGAAGATTCGATCTTCGACTGATTTTGGTTCCTTCGAAATGTTCCTGGATTTGGAGCATAACCGATAGTTCCAACCATTTTCATAGACTGGATAAGTTGAGGGTCGATCTCAGGATTTTTTCTGTACGCTGGTTGAATAAGATGAGCAGGCCAATCGGATGAAAGCGGAGATGTTAACAGTGGAAGTGGAATAGAGGCGAGACAAGCCATTTCGTCCGAAATGCTCATTGGTGGAAATGTTTCTACGGGATCAGCAAACTCAGTGTCTCTCGAAAATGAATTAAAAATTGCGGATGAATTTGATGAGAAGAGATTAAGAGTTCCAGTAGAATCTCCAAAAGCCATGTGATGACAAGCTGATGAGACATCAAATGATAAACACATAGATGCATTAGAAGTTACTTGATAAATCATTATGTTAGCTGTGGATAAGGCTTGTGTTTCCAAAACTTCCATTTGCCCACCGGGAGAAACGGTAGCAATCCGAGAAGAAAAACTGGGCAAAAACCTATTAAGAATTCACATATTGTCATATAGAATTTTATTCCAATCATATCCATGCCTAACATCATAAAATAAAGTTTACTCAGCTAGTTTTGAGTTTACCTTAACATAAATGGATCAATGGAGACTTGAATTGGGGCCAACGCCCGCAAAACTCGGACATCATAAACTTTCACAAAGCGGTCCACGCTAAGAGCGCCGTGTCGAGACGAGAATCCACAAGTGACTAACAGATTACTTCAAAAAAAAATTAAAAAAATGTAATAAACCAATGAACTCAACTCTAATTTAATAACGCAGAATCATTACCCATGAACATCAAAGTCTGACAGACTTCCGGAATGAGCCTCAATACTATGTTCCTTTTTAAAGGTTCGGGAATCTATTATTTGAATTTCACCAGTGGCTTGTCCTGCACAAATTCTACCATGTCCATAACTTCGCAGAATTGCACAACCCGACTCTCCAATTCGTACCTACAATCTCATCAATTATCTCACATTTCTGATTAACAAAATGCGTTTTTCAACTTGTCTTATTCATTGTACTAAAAATTACCGCATTTGTTTCTACGGATTGCACCACATCAAATTCAACTAAAGACTCCTGATGACCTCCAAGAAGAACAGTTGTTGGAGATGTTTGAAGCATACACTGCATATCCATTAGATTTTCCGATCTGTTAATGAAAGTTGTTTGTACGAATAGAATAACTTTCAGATTCAGTTTTACTTAAGATCTTAAGAATTAAGTCTTTAGTATTTTAAAATTTAAAGCATACGTGTGAGTAAAAACAGGAAGACCCCTTCTTATTTGTCCACGGAGCTGAGACTGGCTAAGAATTAGAATGAGGTCATCGAATGTCAGAATCTGCCGAATTTCTTGGTTGTTGATGACTTGGAATGATCTAATGATACAACAAAAGCCAAATAAATTAATAGATTTTTGATAGTTCCAGAATGACATAACAAGTATTAAGATTGTTTTATAGCGTAGGTACGTGTATTTCTCCATATTTGATCCATAATATGATGTTACGTGACCCTAAATAAGTGAATTGTGAGGATTAATAAAAGTTCCTAAGATTTCGACATTGCGATAAAAAAAGCTTACCCCTTGATTTCCCATCCAAATGATCTCTTCCTGTAAGTCAAACGTCACCGCACTGACCCCAAATCGGTCCCCTCCATCCACCAATACCGAGTGGACCTTTTGAAACTCCCCAGCCTGAGCCAAGAATGGTGACACTCCATTTCCGGTGGTACCACCGTCTCCCGATGGAGATGTAGGCAAAGCTCCATTTCCGTTTTCAACTTCCCCATAATCTATAAATAATTTAAACTAATTCGTATAAGGTCTCGAATATTAATAAACATATGTTCCGATATTTAGTAATTTAGTGTTGTAAAATAGTTTGCTCATAAATTAAATAAATACACATTGACTTAATAGTCTCAATACTCTTCATAACAATGAACTAATCATAACTAAATAAATAATGAACTGACCATTTCCACTAATACACACTAATTGAATTGATTAAATGTAATAGTGTTTTAACAACTTACAAAGTCCACTTCCAACGCCAAGCATAGCATACCATTAATTACAAATTGTACTTTGGGACGATAACAACGGAGAAAAATATTCAAAGCAGAGCCCGACTACAATACTTTGTATGTGCTCAATAACTGTAACTTACAGTTACAGTTTCGCAAATTGAAATAAATGTTGTAACTGTTACACAGGATTAACTCGGTTTACACGAAGTTTTAACATTTTAGAAGCTACAAACAAAACTAAATCTATAATCTAGAATAAAGAATATACAACTGATTAACTAATTACGATCCAAACCTAAACATTTTGTGTTGAAAGAGACATCACGATCCTTTGACATTTCAGTCTCTATATTTTCTGTTTCTCTTCTTTCAAGTCCAAGCGGCTGACCCAGTTTGTTTTTTGTTTGCATGAAACTCTATACCTGATCTTGTACGGCAGAATCTAGCTTAAAACTCCAAAACAACATACTCTTTAAAAATATCTTTCTATCTGTTTTCATAGGTTTCTAAAGTTGGTTGACGAATATTGTAATTCTAGTTGGATGGAAAAATACATTAAAAATAAGAAGGATTATAAGGTTAGAAGAATAGGATAGGATATTAGGACTTGGGTTTATTTTTTAATGTCGGACAGGCAATTTGTAAGTGAAAGATGAAAGACGCAAATAGGATTAGGACAGGAATTACTGATATACAGATTAGTTTTTTTGATACGTATTGTGTAGGAATTTTCACTGTTCCTATGAATTAATGAGGAGGACATCCAATAGGTTTTCTGTAGTTCAGAGCAATGACCTTTCTGATGTACTCGACCAACTCACAACAAAGGTTTAATCGCCTCCATTCACCCTCAAAGTCCTGTGGTGACCCGAATCCAGCAACGTATCCATTCAATCGAGCAGCAGCCTTGGAACGGATGATCGGAAGTCCCACTTGAATGTCCAACATGTTAAGAATGTACGGATACTTCTGTAGAAAGTATTTTTGATGGTAACTGAAAATATAAATATAAGGATTGTAATTACTGAAAACTGTGAATGTGCAATAAAAATATAAAACTATATTGGAGAAACTCCAATATTTTATTGATTAATGATTAGTATATAAAGAACTTACTATTCAGCCTCATAGAACTCCTTAGCTGGATAAATCTGCGTCTTAATAGGGCGACTTCGGAGTCCAACTTCTCGCCGCAACGTCTTCTCCGCGATTTCTCGCTGCTCCGGAGTATGGTAAAATATTATCGACATGTACTGTAAACAAAGGCAGTTTCAGTATGGTTGGAAAATAATTATGAAAAGCAATCGGAGAATGCCATAAAGTAAATTAAAAAGTTTAATTGAGTAGACGAGTCGTACTTGACGAGAGCATGGAACCGTTGGGTCATGATTCTTCCAGAAAATGTCAATGAGTTTGGAAAAGGTTGTCTTCAGAGGGTCATACTCCATGTCCACGGTCTCGGTATAGTCAAATCTGAAAATCATAAACTTGTTAATTCAAGCGCAAGATTGGTTGAAGTGAATTTATTGCAGAGACTCACATATTTTCATAGGAAGGATTAGGCATAGTTCCAAGGCCTGCGTAGCCAACTCGAGTTCGAACAACGCCAGGGGTGCATCCGAAGATAGCATCTGGCGACCAGAAACAGCTCATGGCGAACGTTGCTCTTTCCGTTCGAACATCAGGTTCATAGTACAGTCCATCGCTGCAAATATCTCGATAAGCAACGTCCATTGCTTTTGGCAAAGTGTTTACTAACTATAATGACTATGTGAATGATCAACGTTATGATCTCGGTATTCTGAAAATGGCCTAATCTGAGAGTGAGAGGACAGCGAACAAGAAAATACAGGATTGATGAAAAATCGGCTCGTTGTCTGTCTATCCGACACGCTTGTATCGATGACAACATTTTAACCCAAAAATAGGGAATAATGCATTTGAAATTGGATTAATTCAGGCCAGAGATTTTATAATTATTCATAAAGTGATTTGTAAAGTGATTTGTAATGCTTTTATGGGTATCTAATCTTGAAAATTTCATGAGAGCAAAATGTGTGATGTTGCCTTAAATATTTGTGCAATACTGGTTAGGGCTCAGTAGTCAGTATTATCAATTTACAGACTTGTATTTCTTTACTCTTTCATGTTTTTAAATCTATTCAAAAATCTTTGTATGAGGCACGGTAGGTTTAACAATCTGAATCAAAATAATTTAAATAAATAAATATAGAAAGTATTAAGTATATCAATTAAAATAATGAGTTTGGTCAATATTCATACAGTTGCTGTATGCATTCAATATCAAGAACGATATTAAATTTCATAATTAAAATTCGAAATTACAAAAGTAGATAAAATCTTAAAACAATTCCGAACTAAACCTTTAACTGGCATAGCAAAGTCATAAAATCTGAAAACGCATATTTTAATACCTATGTCATATGTAAAAGAAGAATAAACGGATAAGATTACACGATATGTCTATTTAAAATTTAAAAGTTAGATATTTGCCGATTTTGAAGATTTAAACGAAAAATTGCGTTTTGAAAAAATATCGGTTGATTGAAAACAGAAATTTAACCCACTTGAATTTTAGTTCGCAACTAATAAGCCGAACAAACCATTTTCATGCAATATGAACCTTAACCTTAATCTTAAACACCCACCACATTACATTGTGTAATTGATTTTCTCAACCAAGTGCCGCGCACATGATCCCGTAGATATGACAAAGTCGTGAATATCTTTATCTTCGTAAATAGGAATCGCAGGATAGTAAAACTCATTGCTGAACCTGGAGTATATCTATAATTATAAAATAGTTCAAATGAATTTTAAGAAAAGATTTAAGGATCCTGTACACTAAAAAGGTCCAAACCTCTGAAACTGACTTACATACCTTGTGTAGGTTATATATGGAAATATGTTCCAACGGTACTTCTGTCGGGGTGTGACAGAGCAGATCCACCTGGTCTTCTATTACCTCCTGCAGAACAACTGACATTTCATGCTCCAAACTTCCATACGGTTCGGTCTGCAATACTCCGAATGCCTCTTCTTGAATTTTTTGGACCTCCCAAAAGATTTTTGGAATACATTTGAGTTCTTCCCCGTCTCCCCACTCTAGGTACCGTCTAAAGTCTCTGAGATTCTTGTACGCGTGGGCGACTTGAATTTGAAATAGTATTCGAGCTATTCAAAGGAAAGTATACAGCGTTAATACCACAACCTTAAATAAGTTTAGCAATTACCAATAGTATTTAATTAAACATGCTTTTCAATTAACACCTCGTTGTATGGACGCCCCGGGGCTGATAATGTCCAAAATAGTAATTGCCCGGTTGGCTAAATTAATACAGCTGTTAAAAAAATCATATCGGGGACTATAAAATGGTAGACCACGAACGCTGCCCCAAAACAATTCCACGCACACAGTTGCAGCCTTAAGTATTAAGAAATGATTGGGGTGCAGAGGGTGCCTCTCGTATTTCCATATCAAATCCACTAGTGCCCAATAGTCATTCCCAGCTTCATCCATTTCATTATGTATTCTGTTAATATCCTGTATAATGAAACTGCCTTTCATTTTCGTATTGCATTTGGAATTATGACAGTTCCACTCTGAAGTTGGATTTGATGGATTTGTGGGAAGAAGATATCCATTTTCACCATCGCATTCTTGACACTTCACACCTGAAAAGAAGGATCCCAGTTCTGTTGGGTCCTTACAACGTCTGCAATCGCAGATCGTATCAAACCGGATGGTATTGTATCTTCGGGGAAAAGACGCTCCAAAATCAGAAAGTTTTGAAAACGATGCTGTTAAATATGCACCAGCCTCGATATTTAACGTTGAGTGAAGTCGTAGGCTGCAGTCTTCTAGGTTTGTCGAATGCTTAATTGACCATTTACAATTCGGACTGCATTCTTCCGTCACAAGGAATTTTGAGGGAAATACGTACTTTGCGCTTTAGAAAACAAACCGTTGTTAATTTTTTAATTGTAGCAGAACAGAGCACTACTAAAATTATAATTTAGCTATATCTTATCTTACCAGAAGAAAGACTTTCCAAACTCATTAGCATGGATTACTACACGATCTCCAACCATAAGGGAACAAAAATCAACTACTTTTAAGTAGTCTGGAAGCTCTTCCGCCTTAATATCCAACAATTCGAGAACCCCACACCGCTCGGTCAGGAAGGTAACGATACGTTGGTCGTACAATGCCCATGTGGAAGTTCTTTTCTTCTGGCTGCAAATACCTTTCCACTCGAACAATTCCTCGAACTTCGAAGGATCCTCTTTCTTTAGTAGCAAACACCGTAATGCTAATATAGCATCGTCAAAGAACTGGGTGTGGTCTACCGCCGTCGGAGGGATCACTTTGTTAGACGAAAATACAGAACATTCATATTTGGAATGTAGAGAGTTCTAAAATAAAATCACGTTATGATGTAATTAGAGAGTTTAAATATATAGATAGATCAATGAATTAGCCAACTAAATTATCAAGAAATATCCCAGATTATTGTTATGCCGCTTTTACCTTTTCGCAGGCCAGCGAGCACACAGGCCAACGACATTTGGAGCAGCGATAGCCTTGGCTGGATTGATACCATTTACAACAGGTTAAGCATAGCACAGAATCTGGAGGATGTACAAGGCCTAAAAAATACAAATAAAGAAATAGAAGGATGAAGGATTTCAATTTAAGAATTTACTAAAAATCTAAAACAATAGTTAAAAAAACAATTTTTATTTAGCTTAAAAAACAAAACCAACCTTTGTCGTTACAAGCCATCATGACGGGTTGCAGGTGAAGGACATTCTCTCCCTGTTGTATTTTTCTGCGAGCCATCAGTTTGCCATTGTATTTTTCATTAATTTCATTCGGTTTCCCCTTTTTCTTCTTATATGACTTTGCTTTAACAACATCTGGAATAGAATTTGTTTCGTTTTTCTCTTCCAACAAAATTCTTTTATCTGCAATAGCAGCCGGCTTGCAATTTTGTTTGTGGTTATCCCAGTCAGCTTTTTGGCATTTCACTCCACAGTACGCCACACGCCCACAAGCAGTACATAATCGCCCATTTTTTTTACAACAGATAGAACATAAAACGTGTGTTACCGACATATCGCGTAATATTCTATATCCTGGCTTCATTCTATCTCCTTGCCCCTTTTCCGTATTTCCTCCGGCTGCCTGTCGACCAGAATTCGGACCCGTCATATCACCAGTAAAAACACCGACTGATGGTCTACTGGATACTGATTCGTCTTCTTGATCTGAGCAAGGTGCGAGTAGCAATGCTTCTGAAGAAGGACCACATACTGACGGTGGCACAGCATTGTTGCCGTAGAACGACATAAAGGTTGCGGCCATTGAGGCAACAACATTGTTAGGATGCATTGAAAACGGTGTTGACCGCGAACCTCTGGCTCCTCTAGGAATGGCTCCGTTAGGTGAATGCATCCCGAAGGAACCTGGTGTCCCTCTTCCGAAGTTTTGCAATCGTTCATGGTAATTAGGAACGGGAATCAAGCCAGGACCTGGGAACTGTCCTCGAATCATATGATTTCCCGGCGTTGGTGCGGGCATTTGCATCGTTCCACCGGTATTTCCTTCTCCAACATCTGAAGGAGGCTCAGACCAAGATCCTCCAGAATGTGAAGACCCAGAGCCCGAAGTGCCTGGTGCTGAAGTTGGGATTGGGAACGCCGAGGGCGGAACTATTCCATCTACAATCAAATCAAATCGCAAATATGAAACGTCAATTTTAAATCTACCGTACCCGACGGTTCACGGTAAAACATTCATTGGACATGTAACATTTATCATTGAACAGGAATGGTGAATGTGAATAGGAATATAATAAGCAATACATTATACATTTGGCATTGACATTCAATAAAAATACATGCAACGACGATGCAACTCAATAGTTCACTCTTTTAACCTGAATGACCTGTGACTGTGACCTGATTGAAATAGTGAAATGTGTTAACTGTAAATGTGCAATGATGCATTACATATTCAATGCAATTCACGAATGAACAATGCATTTTTTTAAACACAAAATTAAAGTTCAAAGAGTTCAAAGTTTTTGGTGTGGCATTCTTTCTTAATATAATTGCTTTTGAAATTTGAAATTGGAAACTAAAGCAGGACACAGGAAGCTTCAGCTTTGAGCTTGATTGAACTAAAACTAAAATAAAAAATCAGGATGAGCTGAACTCCTTTCGCTTCACGTTTCCCTTTTGTGTTTTGCCTTCAGCCTCAGCCGTTCGTTCAGCGTTGCCTTGCCTTGCCTTTTGCCTTTGTGTTCGTTCTCGCTATCTCGCTCGTCTCTTTTTTGTGCTTTCTTTGTGCTTTGTGTCTCGTTGCTCGTAATAATGTCGTAATACTTTGTACTTGCTTTGGAATTTGGTTTGCATTAACAGTATCAATTTCACATGACTATGACACATGAAGTTGATTAAAATTCATTGATGGTTAACACTTCGATTTTGTATTTTGATAAGTTTTCAAGACAAAACCTTAAATAAAAAATTACAAATTGTTATGCAACTCCTCAGGCAAAAAAAAGCCCCAAAAGAAAGGTTTCAAAATTTCCCGCCATTTCCTCCGCTTGTCCTATAAACGCGCTAACTCTTGAAGCATCTATTTTCCTAAGTCATTTCTGAAAGTGGAAAGTGAGTGTTTTTTTTTTAATTTTGGATTAATTTATTATTAATTTAATTTAAAATCTAGTTTGTAGTTGCTTTAAACTTAAATTATGAATGATTTGATTTTTGGCTTTGTTAACAGTTTAGGCTGACGGAGGACACAACCCATTCCAAGACTCACAGGACACAGGAAGAAAGGACAAAGGGCAAGTAAATACGTTGTTATGTTGTTATGTTGTACTAGGCAGCCACAGGCCCGATATCGGGCCTTAAAATTGTAGATAAACTGTTAGTGGCAGCTAATTTCAAACAAAAAGTTTCAGGCGCGAGCCACAGCAATTTTTACGATTTCACCCGTAGGTCAAGACACGGACACCTCTGAACCTTGCCCTACTCGTTATTGGTTATTTAAACCATAAACCAACGCCGTTGTTTAAGGGTTCCGATCTAGAACCCTTAAAACATTCATTCCCCATTCCCCGCCACTGTTTATCTAAATACAATCATTGAACTCTGCCCCAAACACCCTCCATTCCCATTACACATTAACATATAACACTAACCCCTTCTAATCACTAATTCACATTCAAAAGGAGATACGTGCTCACTCCGTAAATTTGAAAATGACCAAAATTAGACCTTTTAGCCGTCTGAAGGTCAGGGTGCCAAAATTTCGAAATTCCAGTACAACCGAAAGTTTTCTCAGCGAAGGAAGTTGTCAATCGATATGTCACACGATAATTTAGAAATTTCGACGACTTTGACCGTTTCAAGGTCAAAGGGTCAAAATTTCAGAATTCCGACATAGCCAAAACATTTCTCGGAGAGTGACGGTGTAAATCGGTGTCTCACATTACCGCGTTACGAAAAAAAATTCATTAGGTCACGTCAGCCTAGGTCACAGGTCACCGAATTTCGAAATTCCAAAATTGCCACCTCCTCCTAAAAATAATTTGCGGTTATTTGGCTATTTCAGTTTTTCGATAAGATTACCCAGTAAGAAACGTATACCTATACCTGGAACATCACCCACATTCAGACATGATCATTTTATGTAATAGATATAAACAACAAGACACAAGTACAAACACAAAGTCAAAAGTATGAAGTAATTGTGAAGTGCTTAAGAGATTTTTGGACCGTTCTGTTGATTGGTTATTTTTGATACCCAAATTCACAGTGACAGTGTGCAGTGAATACATTGTACATTGATTTGATTGGCATTCATTCATCATTCATTCATCATTTGTCATTTGCATTGCATGCATGCTAAATTATTGCTATTAAAATAAAAAAATAGGGTAAGTTAGACCTAAAGTCAAAAGTATGAAGTAATTGTGAAGTGCTTAAGAGATTTTTGGACCGTTCTGTTGATTGGTTATTTTTGATACCCAAATTCACAGTGACAGTGTGCAGTGAATACATTGTACATTGATTTGATTGGCATTCATTCATCATTCATTCATCATTTGTCATTTGCATTGCATGCATGCTAAATTATTGCTATTAAAATAAAAAAATAGGGTAAGTTAGACCTACCGGCCGGACCTACCAAACGAGTACGGAGTACGGCACGGGAGGTATGTAGTACGGAGTACGGCAGGCAGACGTACTTACCCCAAAAATTAATTAATACTGACTGAAGACTGAATTACCTACAACAACCTATTTCATATTTATTTACAAATTATTTATTTGACATTCATAGGTGATAGGCTAAAGCCTCAAACTGCACTGTGAACTTTGCATGTGCACTTTGTACTACACTACAAACTGGGATCAAGCCCAAGCATCAACAATCAAGCCACAAGCACACATGGGCATCGAGGAATCGTACGATTCTTTGGTATCGTAAAAGTTCAAAAACAGCGATTCCGCTACCGATTCCGATACCACACTAATCGGTATCGGAATCGGTATCGTATGTTAGTCAAGTATCGGAATTTGGAATCGGTATCGGAATCGTAAAACTTCGGAATCGGTATCGGAGTCGGAATCGTAAAACTTGGGAATCGGTATCGGAGTCGGAATCGTATGATTTCCAAGTATCGGGTTTTGGAATCGGTATCGTAAAATAGAAAACAACTTTTCCGATTGGAAGACAAAAGCTACCTCTAATTTAGCAGCTGCCACAAAACCCACAGTTTGCGCGACTTTTAAAAATTTACTCGAGCTTTCCGCCTGTTGATGAAGAGATGAGTTTTGTCCGTCTTTTTGATTAATTAACTTTATGTATCAACTATATTCAATAAATAACAATTCACAATGAAATTGATGACCATATCATAATAAATGCAATTTTGACATTTCATCGATCAAAATTGCATAATTCAAGAGGATAATAAATCTCATATTGTTAAAATTAAAAATAATAGCAATTGACCGAAGAATCAGTGAGCAAATATTTAGTTGGAGAGGGAAATCTGAAATCGGCGATCCATGAGGCTTATTGACGAAAGGCAGAAGAAGAACGACATTTTAATTTTTAAATAATGAATAACAGAATTAGAACGAAGTGCAGTCTGCATTCTGCAGACTGCACTTTGCGAATGCGATAATTATAGTGACTATTATCGATTTAATTGAACTCTGAAACATCCACCGGCCACGAAACCACCGGCATACAAAGATCCTGTATTTTTGTTCAGACTTTAGAGCAGTATCCGAGCAGAGTAACGCCTACCTAGGTAGGCATTTCTATACTATTTTTCAGCTTTTATGTATTTAATATCTTAGTTTTTTGCATTTGATTAGATTTAAGACATGTCAGGAACCGAGGAGATTGAGGTTGACGAAGGACATGACAAAGTAATATTCCTTCAGTCAGAACTTTCAAATACCCCAGGTCTCGTCGGGACTTTTGAAATACAAGTACAAGCGGCACATTCTGACGTTGGTATGCATATAATGGAACAAAATAATAGCATGTCCGATGATAACACATATAGAAACAGTCTGCACTTTAGCCTAGAAAATTTTATCTCGAAAGCGACGCAACCTGACAGCTAAACTGAGGCAGAATTATTGATATAAAGACGGTGTGTATGTTTTTTGACCCCTAGCTGCAGATTTTATGCAAAAAATACATAATCGCCAACCTAGGTTGGCGATTATCGTTGGCGATATTACCTTACTCTTTCCTAAAAAAATGTAAAAAAAGATTTTAGCTTAAAATTCTTGACTAAGGGTGTTTGATATCTGTAGTTTGTGTTTATTTATCAAAAAAAATTACAAATAAATCTTAATTTTTTGCACCGATATTTCCGGAGATGTATGACTAAGAAAAATTATTTTGTGTTTCAATCTTCGGTCAAGTATCAATATGATCCCACCTTCAACATCTCGTAGAGGTCATCGGACATTGCAAAGAGAACGGTCAACCCCGTATACTTTCATATCAGTTCTTCCTTTAGTTTCGCCTATTGCCATTTCCTGCTCGTAGTTTGCCATCAGAGTAAATTTAAAATACTAATTATAATATAAAGCTGTTTTAAATGATACGATTCCTAATTGTTACAAATTGGTTAACGTTTAGAATGTTCAAAGTCAAATTGATATTTACATTGTTGTTTGAGATTCGTTTATCACTTATCCCTGTCTCGGTTGTTGTCTTTTTTTTCAAAAGCATAATTCTGCATCTCCAATCGTGGATACTCCCAGTCACTGTTTACAAGGAAACAAAACTTCATACTTTTTCTTTGGTGTGTTGTGCTTGTGTTTAGCGCTATTCGCTGACTCAAATGACTTAATTACAATTACAATTTTGTATTGTTTTTTGGATCTAATTTCGAAGATGCCGCAGATCGGTGATGGCTAGCTAAAAGAACGCCAACCTAGGTTGGCGTTCCTGTTCTCTTTATTTATGATACAATGCAATAACTTACTCCCGAGTTTCAAAGATTTCGTATTGTATATAAGTATATTATACAATGATCGCATGTTGGAATCGGTATCGGAATCGTATGTTTTCCAAGTATCGGTTATTGGAATCGGTATCGGTATCGTATAATATGGGAATCGGTATCGGAATCGGTATCGTATGTTACCCAAGTATCGGTTATTGGAATCGGTATCGGAATCGTAAACTTGGGAATCGGTATCGGAGTCGGTGTCGTAGAAACTTAGCAAGTATCGGTATCGGTAAAAAGAATCGTACGATTCCTCGATGCCCATGTGTGGCCACAAGCAAGGATTACAAACACAGCATACATTGGACATTGATTGGATTGTGGATTGATAAGATTAGATTGATTTTTGATCATGGATTCCGATTTAGAATTGATTGAACAGTCTGAACATTCCGAAGATATGTCGATTTCGGAAAATGGAGCGGGGGAGAGTGTACCAGGGCCAAAAATTGGAAGTCAGTTCCCTGTCATGGATAGCGATGCGTATAAGAGTGTTATTGGAATCTCAACGATGACAAGAGTATTGCCGACACCGTCGAATGAAACCGTCGGGTTTTGCAGTCTTCCGGATCAGGCTATGAGCAAATCGACGGAGCGAGGGTTTATTTTTAATATCCTCTGTGTCGGTGAGTTGGTCTGATCTTAACGTTAATTGTTTATTAACGGGCGAACAAGCACACAAGACGCAATTATAAATTTTAATTTTAAAATTAATTAGCAATAACTTCACTTCATAATTTAAGAGTTTTCATATTTCAGCAATCAAAACGGCAAATTCAAAATTGTTGTATTATGGTTGATTACTCTTAATGAACGTTGTTTCCTTTGCTTGTGCTTAGCTTATGACCATGTGACGATGAACGAAAATACTGCGGGCTGAACGCTGAACACATTATTGTGCTAGACAATTTGAGCAGTTTGACTTTGAGGCCATTAGGAATTTCATAATTACCTATTTATGCATCAGTAATGCTAATGAATGATGATAATTTTTTAATGACATAATGAGCAGAGTAAAGTATATTAGTTTAATTAAGCATACCTGGAGGGGAAGTCCCATTAAAAGTTGGTGGCACGAACCCTTGAGTTTGAGTTGGATAGCCTAGATTGGGTGGATAAGGAGGTGGCTGATGGAAGTAAGGTGGCATCGGCATGCATGGTGGGTAATGGGGTGGGCCTGCGTTTCCAAAACTATAAGGACTAGGACCCCATGGTGGCGGTGAACCTTGAGTTTCCCAGTTCCAAGGAGGGAGTGGTCGATGACCATCCCAATTCCATGGTGAACTCACTGAATTCTCCCAAGTCCAATTACCCGGAGGAGATCCGAAAGTTTCCCAAGGATTTTGTGCAAATCCCGGTGGCGGTGGGAGGGTAGGATTCCAGTATGGCGCCCCATAATCTATCGTCATTTTCTGTCTTGGTACTGGATGGAACTGGAAAGGGCTTGGTTAAGGACTTGCTTTAATGCTTAAACTGTATCAATCCTTTCGTAATGAATACTCTCCAGTTTTTATTTGTTTCCGATATTGACCGATATGATATTATTCGTAAGGCTGTCACCAATTATAAGTCTATATCGTTTCGTAACTACTGTAATTAGGGACTTTGTGTATATAATACTTTAAAATTATGTCAATTTGATAAATCCATGTAGTGTCAAAGTTGCTGACACCGTCCAAGATTTATATTTTAATTTGAGTCTGTGCTGACAGCGACAGCCTATATTTGATATTGATGTGTAAACCTACAAAACATCATTGCCGTATTTGCCGTCCTGCTCGACCTTCAAAATTTAAAAGTGTCTAGAAGTTTCAGGTAAATTAATGTGAAGCAAGGAGGCATTCATTCCAGCATCCAAGAATGAGCTTTACTTTATAATATTTGTGCATTACATTGGTATGCATACGATTATGATCGGAATGTGTCAGAAATGATGTATGAAAATTTGAGCTCTCATATTTACTGCTTAGTGGAGTCGAGGGCTTGGTAGCTTGGAAGTTGGTTATTTCATTTTATGTAATGTAACTGCTATTTGGTTGTAAAATATTGCTTTGTATATTCAGGAGAGACAGGAATTGGCAAATCAACTTTGATGGACTCTCTGTTCAACTCGTCGTTCCCATTCACAGAGTCAACCGCTCATACACTTTCTGAAGTTGACTTAGAAATCAACTCCTATGATTTAAAAGAAAGTAATGTCGCCCTGAAGGTTTGTAAAATTCTAAAAATGACTCATTTGCATAGTCAGTTTTCTGGTCTATTTTCATAATATGAAACGAATGCTCCGAATACAAAGTTCTCCATTCTTTTTACTCATCGATTTCACTGTTATGTTATTTTGTATTATTGAAAATAATATAATTAATATTATTTAATGCTTAGCTTACTGTTGCTGAGACGAAGGGCTATGGAGATCAAATAGACAAGGTGGACAGCATTGGACCGATTCTTAAGTATGTGGATGATCAAATGGAGGCTTACTTGCAGGAAGAACTTAAAGTTAATCGTTGTTTAGCTTTATACGATGATACGCGAGTTCATTGTTGCATTTTCCTTATTGCTCCGAATGGCTATGGTTTAAAAGCATTGGACATCGAGAGTATGAAGAAATTAGATAAAAAGATTAATCTAATCCCCGTAATTGCAAAAGGCGATGCTATAGCCAAGTCCGAATTATCGTTCTTTAAGGTACGTGTACTTAACAACGTTATCTATGCGAGTTCATGAAGTCATCCCACCCAAATATGAGTAAAGTTAATGTACATGATTGGTTATTGCTGTATTATGAACGGTTTCCTTTTCATTTTGTAGCAAAAGATCATGGATGACTTGAAAACTCATGAGATAAATTATTATAGTTTTCCAACGGATGACGAAGCAATTATAGATGCGAATGAAGCCATGAATAAAAGTCTTCCATTTGCCGTTGTTGGAAGCACGGAATATGTCCAGTCGGGAAAAACTGAGGTTCGAGGACGATGTTATCCATGGGGGAATGTTGAAGGTCAAAATACCAAACGCCAAACAAATACAATATGCATATTTTTAAGCATTTTCTTTGACATTACTGTAATTTTCGCTTCTTGATGCTAATTTATAGTGAACAAGGATACACATTCAGACTTTTCAAAGCTTCGAGAATCGATTATTCGTACAAATATGCTGGATTTATTGGAATCTACTCATAAAAATCATTATGAGATTTTTCGTCAAAAACGATTGGCTCATGTATGAAATTCAAATGATATTAGTATTTTACCGTAATCTGGCATTGTTTGTTAGTACTATCACAGTATTTTATTAACGGTTTAGTTGGGATACGACGTTAGTTTTGATACTTCTGGGGACTCTTGTTCACTTGGGACCATAATTGAAAGGAAGGAAGAAGAGAATAAGCTTAGAATGCGTTATGACGGTTGGATGAAGAACGAAGATACGGAATTTGATGAAAGGGAGGCTGCGGTAAAGAAGCTTACAATTTATTCGTATGTAAAATATCGATAGGTTATGTTATGTTATGTCCTATATTTGTTTTTCTATATTCTAATCTTGGTGATTAAAATCTCGGGGAATGTACATATAATACACCAAGTACCTACATTTGTTTACAGATTGCAGAGATGAAGCAGGCTGTAGAGTCGCGATATAAAAATCAGATTGAGAACTTGAATACAGAAATGTGCAAAGTAATTGGGGAAGTTGAAGAATTTCAAACTCTGATATTAAAAAAGTCGACGAGTCGAAAATCCTTTCCTAATTTGCCCAAGTCTTCGACGCTTGGAAGATTTGGATTTAATTCTATGCGTAATTGAATTTTGGCTATTTATAAAATCAGATTTCCATCTTTTTTAGTATTTTGGTCTCCTTAAATTTCAATGTTCTCATTTATTTCTATCTTCCAAACATTAATATTAATAACTGGATTTCTATATATAAATGAATTTTTCGGGTGTATTCTAAATAAATGAATGAGAAGGCTTTTTCATACAAAAACCGTACGACTAGTCAACTATCATTATTTATCAGTTTTAGTGAAACACAAACAATAAGTAGAAATTAATTGTTTCTAGCGTCACAATATAACGTCATTAT
This sequence comes from Desoria tigrina, assembly GCA_906901685.1. NCBI lineage: Eukaryota > Metazoa > Arthropoda > Collembola > Entomobryomorpha > Isotomidae > Desoria > Desoria tigrina. Next base: position 2,261,812 of record CAJQTU010000003.1, on the reverse strand, counting down.
ACTGAATTCAAAAATTGAATAGAATTGAATAGAATTGAATAGCTTCAGATTATGTATGCAGTATAATGGCAGCTTGTGAAACTAAATAAAAGCATTCCTAGGTTATTCTCTTATTCTATTTTAATAATTTCATTTGCTACTGTTTAGTTTCTGAAGTTTAGATCGTTTGTTGGATACCAAATCAGCAGGAGTCATGTTTCCTATAGCCGGTACAGCGTAACGGATATTTTTATCCTTGCCCCCGGTACAGTTACGGTCAATTTTTTTTCTTTGAAACTCAAACAAGGTACAAATGGGAGCTAAGTGTAGAGGATACGAAATTTCTTTAGCAAGAACAAGATAATCTAGTTAACATTTGGAGAAGCGTTGTCTACAAATCTACATTTTGTGGGATTGTACGTGACAAGACCTGGAGACAACTTTGTTACTGCAAGTCTTGCCCAAGGCCCTAAATCTATAGCGCCGAAATACTTCACGAGGTTGGATCACTTGCCTTTACCGTTTTATCCTCAATTTTTTGGGGACTGGAGATTTCGAAATGTATTAAAAACGCCCTATACTTGCAACGTTAAAGTCTGGGAGATGAGTGTGAGAGAGAGGAGCAGACGGAATTCCCTATCCTTGCAATGTTAAAGTCTGGGAGATGAGTATGAGAGAGAGGAGCAGACGGAATTCCCTATCCTTGCAATGTTAAAGTCTGGGAGATGAGTGTGAGAGAGAGGATCAGACGGAATTCCCTATCCTTGCAATGTTAAAGTCTGGGAGATGAGTCACTCATCTCCCAGACTTTAACATTGCAAGTATAGGGCGTTTTTAATGCATTTCGAAATCTCCAGTCCCCAAAAAATTGAGAAAACGGTAAAGGCAAGACCCAACCTCGTGAAGTTTTCGTCGATAGATTTAGGTTCTTGGTCTTGCCTAGTCGAAACAAGAATGATGTCCCAAAACAATTAATAATTCATATCCATTAAATAGTTACAACATAAGGTTTTCGAAGTTAAAAAAGCATCTTCGCAAAAGCGAAACAGGGCAGGACAAAAGCCTAAACGACAAAATTTAATTTAAACCTCAAAACAGATGCCAAAAAAACTTTCTCCATGTGTTCCATGAACCAAATCCATGTTAATGATTTGATTTGTTAATGCTCGTGTTGTATACTCTTGAAATGGCTAATTAGTTTGGAAGATGAATATGTGATGAACGTGTAAAATTTAAAATCCTGGATAACTTTCTAGAATAAATAGATACCTTGCACATCTGCTATGTAGGTCACTTTTCAATCAACCTGGTTTGTCGTACTTTTGTGATATGATGAGATGATGACTACTAGAAATAGAATGTGTATTATTACGGTAATTGTTGTTAATCAATTGTTTTTTCATGGCCTACATGAAGGTTTAAATGTCAGTTCCGTTAGGATGTGTTTTTCAGTAATAAGAATTGATTTATTGCTATATCCCTTTAAATGAAGTAGCGAAGATAAGTTTCACGGGGTAATCTATATTCATAACTGAATGAACCAGATTATATTTATATATAGACATAGTCTGTAACCTCATCGTTCGTGGCCAACAGATTTTTTATCGGAATCAGAACTCATAACATGGTTTTCCCATATCCATTATAGGGAGAGTACCTGTGGCGAACTTGACTTAATAAAATCCCTCCTGCTATGGGATGAATAGATTTCGAACAGTGATAGTAAGATCATTTTAAAACAAGAATTTCAGTTCGTCCTTTAGTGTAACACTGATATTTTGATTTCATTATGAGTCCTTGTAATGTATTCTTCCGCTTTATATAAAATCCGAAGTTGCTTGACAGAAGTAAGTCATTTCAGCTTAGGATTTCAGAACAATAACTTCAAAAACTCTCCAATACCAGAAACCAGATCGATTTGAACAAGTTTCCTTAACATCGTCGTCTGATTTTTTTTTAAATATCGACAATGAAGGTGTTTTACTTCGGAGCTTTTCTGTGTCTGCTTGCCGGTTTGGCTGTTGCCACCCCCACAGTCAGTGGACAATGTAAGTTCAAAGATTAAATCAATTTTAAACCATATTATGAAGTCAGATTGATACAATACATTGAATGTATATTTGTAGACTCCGTTAATGTCCATTTCGTACCGCCCTTGGTCACTGGAACCTGCTCCGTTGCTCAGTTCTGGAACCCACCAAATGTGACCTGTGCCCTATGCTTTTGTATGACAGGGCAACTTTCTCGGTGCATTCCACAACCGGGCTGTAATCCAATGAACGCTACTACAACACCCAGACCAACTACTACAGGCCCATCGACAACTAGCTCGACCACAACTGCTCTTCCGCCCATGGTAGCGGAACAGTCTGCGAACCACAAGCCAACGCCCCAACAAGAACATGTCACCGCAAAACCTACTTCTGCACCCGGCGATAATCCCCCAGCGGATGCTGAAGTAGCGACAATGCCATCAGCATCTATGAATCTGATCCGTCGAAGGCGACGGGTACAACTCTGACCATTTTCAGTGTAAATGGAAATTGATTTAATCAAATAATATTTAGTCATCTATTCGCATCATCTTTAACTTTAACGTATTTCATTAGGTACTATTCCCGTATATCTGTGTGTATACTGTATTAGGTATTGTTATTATTTATAAGTTTATAGCAACCCTTACTGTACGTTCAGGTATTATGTATACTTTTTAAAAACTTTAAATAAAGGATTTTAGAAAATTAAATTAGTCAAAACGATTCCTCATTTCAATATGCTTCGGTAGAGAATTTGGATTTTTATAACTAAAGAAATTACCATACGCACAAATTATGAGAAATAACTGCAAGATAATATTTTAATTCTCGAGATAAAAGAAAGACATTAAAAGGAGGTGTTGGATTATAAAAAAAATCGGATAGTCCGGGATAGTATTAAACTTTACTTCATGTATTTGGAGTCGTTTTCTGAAAGCATCTTTGCAGACGATTTTGCATCCATAAAGAGTCCTCCAACTTCCGCAACATCTTCCTTCGTAACTGAAGTTCTCCCATTTATTTTTGCAGTGATTGATGCTGGTGTGAGCAACTGTACGGCATATCTCAGTGTGGTTTTTTCACCAACTTCACTTAACTCCTCCAATGCATCTTCAATAACAATAACACAGATTAAATATGGAATGGAATCTTAAAACACGGACTAACCAGTTGGTTACAAGATTTCTTACCCTGCTCTAATGTCAAACCCTCAGTCTGAGCTCGAAGCTTCAGAATGCACAGCATCTCGTCTTTATTGTATGGACATGTTTTGATAATGACTAGTCGATCCAATAAATCCATCGGGATTCCGTGGGCAGAAACAATTTCTTCAGTTCCTCTGATTGTACATTTACCGCGGTTTGTGGCAAAAATAACAATTGGGGCCAATGCACTTTCAAGGGCTCGATGAAGGTAAGTAAAGCATTCAATATCTAACATGTGAACTTCATCGATGAAAAGCACTCCGGGTACTAACTCGGCAACTCCCTGAAAGTAGTGTAAACAAATAACTTGATTTATTTGCGCAATTACTTAGTCCATTTTTGCGATTGCCTTGCTCTTCCAAACAAATATCCATTTGCTACCAAAAGCAGGGATGAATAATAATGATGAATTACAAATAAGAATTTATTTGCAGACCTGATCAATATATCGATTGACAACTTTGTTGATTTCCTTCCTCAACTTGTCGGTGATTTCTGTTTTTTTGGGTTTCATAAGCTGACCCAACATCGATAAAATATCTTGGCCCCCTTGAGGTCTTGCATTAGCTACGTCCAAATCATGAAGGGTTACATCCTGAACTATCTCTTTCTTCTTGTGAACTTCCCCCTTGGGTAATGGGACGTAATCCTCAGCTTCCAAATCATATTCTGTAGCATAGGCATCACTTCGTCCTTGACGCTTCACCGCTCCAGAATTTGCTTCTATATAGATCACATCTCCTTCAACAACCTAGATCAAAAGCAAATTAAGAATACTAATTAATTACGGAACTGTTTAGAATAGTAAATTTTTCCAGCAGATTTCGATCATGGTACCAGTACCAACTGCTGGTAGGGTCGGACTTGAAATATGACTTTCTGACTTTTAGTAACAATTTTTACCTTTTGTCATTTAGTATTTAGATTCATATTTGGAATTCAATGAAATGTTCACCAACCTTTTCTTTTTGAATTGCTTCATAAATTGAAGGGTCTAGTTTCAGTTGCTTGGTTCCTTTGGAGGTCTTTAATCCGATAACAACATGGCTTATGGTCTTTCCATACCCACCCATGGGGTTCTCAGTTTCCTGAGGCGTGACTTCAGTTACTTCTCCTTCATAAATTTCTTTCGTTTCTGTAACATAACATAACATATTTGAATTAATTGGTAATAAATTTATATAATCATCGCCACCGTTGGTGTCAATACACTGTATTAAATAGACATAAAGATATAAAGGAAGTATTGAAAGTAATAAGTAACATCTGCAAAAAAAAAACTCTCTTAATTAGTAATATTAATGATAGTTATAAACAATATAAACATATAATCACATAACAAAATAATTATTTTGCAAAATTATCATATCACCTTTAATTCTGAGACCAATAGCGCGTCGAAAATGTTCCATCAGAACTTCCGTCTTCTTAATTTCCGACGAATAAACTTCCGAGCCAACCATTGGACAGAAAGGAACTTTCGACCCCAGCTCCTGTGCCATTGCAAGGGCGATAGCAGTTTTTCCTGTCCCAGCTATACACCACAAACCATTCATCTCAGTTAATTCAGTTAGATAATAAATAAGTTCCAGCGTTCCAAGTGAGGAATGGTTAATGATAATTTAATTTAATGTCGTAATTACGTGGGCCAGCGAATAGAACAGCTCTCCCAGCCATTTTTCTTGCCTTTATCATATCCACAATGATCCCAGCAGCCTGTATATTAAAAAAAATACATTAAATATATTATATCAAGCCCATTTCACATTGCTACCTAAGTTAAGTCTCACTTCCAATCCACAATCTGCAATCAATCAATCAATAGTAACTCTTTTATCCCATATCATCATAAATTCTAATTCTGACCTCTCGAGCATCTTCTTGTCCAACGAGGCCTGCAGCCTGGGAAATAGGTAATCCACCTTCATCCAATCCCAATCCCTTGACATGGGAATGAGCTGAGATCCTTTGAGCCTTTGCTGTGCTCCTTACTTCTTCAATCTTCATAGTGAGTGAGACTGTTTTGTCAACACCGACACACCACCAGGACAAAGAATTCCACTGCACTCACTGTCAACTGTAACAAAACAATACCAATTGCAAATCCCAATGAAATATACAAAATCAACTGTACTGTTATCATTATTTGTTATTTGTCATTACACATTACAAATTAAAGCAAAAAGTGAAAAGAAGAATAATTTTATTTTTAACATGCATTGCACTATTGCACATTGATTGCATTGATTGGCATAATTCAACTCACAATTTCAATCAAAGTTCATGTACAATACAAATATGAATGTGGAACGCATCAAAATATTTATTATTTTGAATAATGAATAATTAATGTGTAATGTCAAATGTTCACCTTTAACCACCTCACGTGTGACGTGTCACGCCTCACACTGACTGTACACACCTGACCTGTGACCTGCTGCTGCTGCACGTCCAGAGTTTGGCTACTTTGATGACCTTGACCTTCCACCTTTTGTTTATGACGAGATTACCAGAATCTTTGATCTTTTCCTGCACCGCACACTGTCAACTGTTAACTTTGAAGTTTGAACTATTTCTTTTTGAGTTTGAAAAAGTCAATTTTTGAGAGAGAGGAAAGCAAGCACAACACAAGGAAATATATTTGAGATATGGTTTGCCGGCCCAAAGAATGAGGAATGAAGACGCGGGCTGGTAAGTCGATATGGTTGTCATGGTGAACTGGAGATGGCAAAATGCCCTACCAACCAACTGAACCAACCAAGAGAACAAAGTGAATCATTTCGCCCCTACTGCCTCCTGCTTTCCTTTCATATTGATCCTACTGTCTTTGAACTACTTTTTGAAGCCAGCCGAAGATCGAGTTATCAAAATCGAACTTTATCAGTCAGTGTATCGTAATCGTAACTTCGTAACTGTAAAAATAAAAAATTTAATTAATTACTATATTTGATTCAAACAACCATGTTTAGCATGAATACGATAATGGTACAAATACACGAAAAAGAACAATATATTGTAAATTCAAAATTTAGGTTAAGTAAAATATTTCGTCGAGACTATCTGATGAAGGAACGGTCCCCATGATGGATGCAGCATTCCCTCTTTGAATAGCTAGACTTATCCGTTGAATCAAATATGAAGTGGATTTTTTAATTAATTACTTTATAATGAACTTTCAATTCATTTTATTTAGTAAGTAAGTAAGTAGAATTTCAATATTATCAATTTATCGGCTCCGTTAGAACTGCCGACTACCAATTATAGGCTTTTTGATATTCAAACAGAATAGTAATTAGTCATATATGAGTGATACTTGTTCCCGATACGGGAACTGTTCATCAGTCATATATGGTAAATTAGTAATCCACTGCTGTGCAGTGTCACAGAAGAGGTATTCCACTCCTTGCCTTGCCTGGCAAGGAGTGGGATACCTCTCTGGTCATATATTAGACATGACAGGTTTTCCTCTATATTGCTCACTTTGAGGAATTAACATGGAAAACGCAGGTCTTATGGGAGCGTGGGTTCCGTGAGATGAAGTCATAGATATATATAAACAATAGATATAGATCATTCCATACTGCCCCACTATTTAATTCGAACGGCTTATGGAGATCCCTAGGCCTAAATTTTTAGGCCTAAGGAATCGAGTTTCACTCAATGCCCATATCCATTTTATAAAAATTGAGGTGGGAAAATGTAAAAGGGGTCATGCATTACAATTGTAGAATAATTTCTTAAAGTAGGTAATACGGTAAATTATTTGTCATATGGTGAGTTTACAATTATGATTGGATATTCGATGACTTTGACATTTAAATGTCAAAATTGTAAGCCGCGATATAAAATGTATGGATCCCCCTTGCTATTAATATGAACCGGCCAGTACCCTTATGCGCCATCTGCACATCCAATTCTGACTGCGTAGCCTCCTTCAGAATTTTATTATTTAGCCGGGCGACTTATTACCTGCAGACCGAGTTCTACGGTATCTAATTCTATGGATGAAGTTGTGCGTGCGAGAGGAGGAGTGGGGCGAGTGGCGACTCCCCATCTACTGCAGTATAGGATGGAGTTGTGCGTGCGGTAGGAGGAATGGGGTTACCTGCGACTCCCCATCTACTGCAGTATAGGATGGAGTTGTGCGTGCGGTAGGAGGAATGGGGTTACCTGCGACTCCCCATCTACTGCAGTATAGGATGGAGTTTTGCGTGCGGGACTGCTGGAGGAGGGCTGCGGCTGGGGTTACTTGCGACTCCCAAACTCCCAACCTACCGCAGCGCAGTATAGGCTGGAGAATAGAATATAGTAGAGTTGGATGACTGATGCGGGCTTGAGTAGTGCAGCAAATATAAATATCTTGTACTTACTTAAGATTAGTACTTTGTACATTGTAAAAAAAAGCTTCTAATTTATTTCAGTATACAGCATGTATACAGTATATGACATATGTCACACAGATGCAGATGCAATTTGGAGTTTTTTAGGCTCAAACTCCAAACTTAGCGCTTTGGAGTTGGGGTCTGTTGGAGTTTCTTTTAATTACCTTTGACCTTGACCATCTTCTTTGTTCCCTTTGCAATGGTTTCAAAAGATTGAGCCGCTCGCGACAGTCGCAAGGCGAGACGAGAATGAGTTGTTTGTTTTGTATTTTGAAAGTATTACAATTACGCTATAATAATAGCGTACCAACCAGGGTACGTTATGTTTTCTTGATGGAAAGATATTCAACTTTGAAGTTTGAACATATTGCTCATTCATTTATAGCTGCTACCTTCTAACTAAAGACTTCGAGTGCCTCTAGTCTTATAATACTCATATCTTACACATAATATATTATGCTTAAAAACGCAGAGTAGATTAGAGTGCCTCCGCCTCCACCATCTTTATTATTGCAGGAAGCATTTTAATTTTACATACAGGTTGGACTTTGGACTCCGACTCGTCTCGTCGCGTCGGCTCGTTCGTGATTCTTGAATAGGAGAGCAGAGACCACACACGTAGAGGCCGACGAGCAGAGAGAGAGAAAGGAGAGAGTAAATATGAAATAGCTCATCATGCTCATAGTTTACGTTTGTTGTCTCCTTGTCTCATTTTGTTTTTTACAACACAAAGAAAAGAGGAACGCTCACTACTCTCAGTCGTCTGTCGTCTCCCCGTCGTCCCAGTTTGCAGTTTTGTTGGTTGGTTTTTTTAGTTAGTTGACTTGGTTTCTTTCCACCTTTTGCCTTTGCTTTGCTTACTGTGTACTGTACCGGATCCGCGATTTGATTTATTTTGCATTGATTTGTCCCATTCTCCCATTTGTCCGTATTTTCAATTAATTCATTTGGATTTTTTCTCTCAACAAGCTACAGCCAGCCATTTCACATTTGAGGCATTAAACAAAAGACAAAGGAAGGAGAAGTTCAAAGTTGAAGACAAGGCACTTTTAACATTGTGCATTTTTGAGGTATGAGATTGCAGATTTGTTGGCGATGGATTGTGGATTGTGTGCATGATGTGTATTGCATTGTGAAATTCACAATGTTGAATGTGAATTTTTGCTTTTTACTATTTATGATTTACTACATTTTACACATTACACATAGTGCATATTATATCATATCGAATATCAATATCCATACACCATATCACTTATGTGTTATGATTTCATATTCAATATTTGTATTGAAAATCGGCTTACATTCATACGGTCAACTGTGAGATCACGGATGCCGATGCAGTTGAATTAATCAAATTTAATTCACAATTCGCAATTCAATACTGACAACTGAACTGAATATTCATTCATTTTTACAGGAGGTGGTATCGAATCCGTTGTAGCTTGTGGATTGGATTGCAATTGAGCTTTTGAAGTAAACCTTTGACATCTGCTGTTGTAACCTCTGACCTCTCTCTGGAGGAAATTGCGAATCGCCATCGTTTTACATTTCGCAAGCGACAGGACAGACAGATAAATTTCATTACTAAATACACGGCAACCAGCGCTGTAAACACGGAGCAAAAATGGCATACTACAGTGACCGCGTTGGACTTACTAATAGCAACGCATTCCATATTGACGACATTGATAATAACAATATTAACAATGGTACGATAAAATAGTGTGAACTGTGAAGGAGTTAACTGGTGAACTAATTTATTTATGATGTATATGTATGATTTTCGACATAAAAATGTTTTACTGTGAAATATAGGAAGCGGAAGGTTACAAGAGGAAAACCGGCGGAAGAACACCAATCCCATGATTGAAAAAGAAAATCCACTGGCCGAGAGGAACAAAAACAAACAATTGGCTCAGGACGATTCCTCATATTCATCCATGGATCGAAATCGAAATCGAATTTTCACACAGAAAATTTTGAGTTCATCTGATTCTCAAAATAATATCAATCTTAGCCCAACATTCCCACCATTTTCTATCCAAATGATAAGTGGTGCGAAGATGCCAAAGCCTGTGTCGGCTGTAAATCCAGTAATGGTATACAATGATTTTAAATTGATGATAATGCTAACTTTTATTGGATTGAATGGAGAAAATCTATTAACCTTTCACCTTTACTTTTAAATCCCTACCCACCTTAAATACATAAAAAAAATAATTCTACAACATTTTTTTCTATCGGATATGTAAAGGATATGAAATTATAATTTTCTTCAAGTGCTTGAACGAGTTAGCAAGCCAGACAGGGAGGTTTGGTCCCGTCATTCCTGTGTATAAGGTCGTTAATGCCGGTACTCTGAGTAATGGTAGATCATGGTTCGCATGTGAAGTTACTATCAGGGGGATTCAATTTATAGGTTTGCCAATTTGAATATTATTTAAAACGTATAACTTAAAAAGTATTGTTCGAGTTTAGTGCAATTCATGTAATTCGACACCTTAGCAGGCTATGGCAAAGGATTTAGTAAGAAGATGTCAAAGAATCGAGCAGCATTTGAATTTCTTGAGAGCTGGGTTGCTGCTGATTCTGAAATATCAGATAAATTTGAAATCCCGTTGTCCATTTTCAAGATGTATGCACAGGATGACGAAGAATTAAAAGGATTTGTTGCTGGTACGTAAAAGCTATTTAGTCTGTGAGCTAGTGTGATCAACACGCAGATTGTTGATAATGTTATTGTTCTTAAATATTCATAGAACAATTTACTGACGTTGGGATTGAAACTGGATCTGACGAGCCTACGGCAGTTCCACCTAATGTCGTAGGTGCTTCTCCCTATCCGGCTATAGTTGGATTTTCTCAATTGAAGCCAGAGGAACGGCGTGATCTGCCGATACCTACTAACGATATCAAGAACTTACGACTTGAAAAGGAGTCCGTCTCGAGGAACAATTCATCTGACTGTCAAGGAACCTCTTTAGACGCTGAAAGCAGTAAAAGTGGTGCAACTGGTAGTCCAAGTTTGATGATGGATTCTGACGTGGACGATGATCCCGTTATTGAATTGCAGAAGTTATATCGTACTGTAAGTGACAAATGCTTTATTCGTTTTAGTTTATTTCGGTTGACTGTTTTGCTCCTATATGCTGAATAAACATAAACATCTATACTTTGTAAATAATAAGTGTCGTTTTCTAAATTTTTCAAAGTTAACAGGAAATCTTCCAGACTATGACGTGCACCGACTTAGGATCGCTGACGGAATGTGGGAAACACTTGTATACGCTTCAATTCAGCTTGGTTCGCTTGAATCGGATATTAAGCGATCTGTTGGTATGGATCTTTTATGAGTTACTTGAGTTAATTTGATTTTATCGATTATTTGACGGCCACAGAGGTATTGTTAAACATTGAATTTCACATTTTTTGTTAGCTCGAGCTCCAAATGAATTAATAGCAAAGCGTATTTGTGCTGCTGAACTACTGAAGATTCTTAAACGCACTGATTACCGCACTAAGAATGTTTTTGTCGCTAATCCTGGACCATCACCGCACAATGTTGCATCAAATGCTAACGTGCCATTGCCATTAAACATACACTCAGATTCGGAACCCAATGTCGACACAAATAACGTGGATTTAGATTTAAGTCCCACTCAGAATGTTAAGGCATCTATCGAGAGCTCTGAATCACCAAAGGCTAGCGTATATATAGAAGTAAATCAACCAGCGGAAATGGTGTATGTATCCGATATTACCGTAAAGGGGAGTGGGACTGGACGAACGATGTTGGCATCACTAAGACTGGCTTGGCAAAAAATCAAGTTGATTGGTGACAAGAATATCGAAGAATTGACCAGATGTAGCACAGATGAATCATGAAGATATGAAGCGAGATACGTGTCAGATCGTAGTGAAACAATCGACGACACATTTCCAAACATTCTGATTTTTTTTTATTCGTAAAACGGGCGCTCAGATCCGTAAATCGGTTTTTCATTTCTTATTAGTATTACCAACTGAAAAATGAACTGTTAGCGTGCATATCTATAATACACTATTGATAAAGTTAATTTTGAATTATATTTATTATTTTGTAATGAGTTAAAATTCAATCGTACTTCATAGGTACAAACATTTATTTAATCTTAGCAACTATGCTCCACTCTGTCTCGATTCGGTACGTCTGGGAACAGTAAATGAGAGTAAATTCACATAATTGCACTGCACTATTTACTATTTCCATAAACATACATTTTGCTGCAATATTTAAATTTTAATAGTCGTCATAATTTAAATCGATTTTAAGGCTCCAGAGTATTAATCACTATGGGAAAATTGAAGGCAGGTGGTACATTTTGAGCACCTCTACCGCTTGACCAAATGCACTTAAATTAATGTTATAAATTTTATCGGCTAGATTATTTAATGTTACATTTTAAGACACCATCGGAAAGACCCGACAGGGCTGTTATGGGTTGGAATTTAAATTATACGAAAACCGTTTTATTTGACTAAGAACAACGGTTGTTGCCGATACGATAACCGTACACTTATGACAAGGTACGTGAATTGAGTTCGTAAAGAGGTAGCGTCACTGGGCAACATTTCGAAAAAACTGTCACTTTTTCAAAAGTGAAGAATTAAAAGTCATGGCAACCTTTGCTTCAGCTACTGCATCATTTTACAGGTGATCTAGCTCATAAAATCCAGTTACGAAATCGTACATTTTCAGCAATCGGGACAACCGTCAAGTACTCCATATGCGGCCGATGCGATATCGTGACCAGATTATTTGTGCGACAAATAATCTGATGATATGTATGAAATTAATACTTAATGAAGACATTACAAATCAATGAAAATGATTATTCTGTTTAAATCTAACTTTTGTTAGTGATTAAAAGTACATAATAAATACTAGAGATTTTTAGCCCGACTCCGAGGGCTTATAGAATCGAGGCAGTGTCCTGTCTCTGTGGAAAAGCACGATAACTATCGAACAGAGTGACATAATGTCACCAAATTTGGTACACACCGTTTTTTTGTAAAATTAGGAGTTAAGTTCGAAGATGGGCAAAATCGGTCCATTGGTTGACCCGCACGGGTCATTTTATGGAAGTATGTATTTGTATGTATTTTAAACCTAGACAAAAACCAGTAGAAAAATAATGGCATATGTTTCTATACAAAATATATCCATATCATTTAAAACTACTCCAAGCAGCCAATAAAGCCCAGATTCGGAACCCAATGTCGACACAAATAACGTGGATTTAGATTTAAGTCCCACTCAGAATGTTAAGGCATCTATCGAGAGCTCTGAATCACCAAAGGCTAGCGTATATATAGAAGTAAATCAACCAGCGGAAATGGTGTATGTATCCGATATTACCGTAAAGGGGAGTGGGACTGGACGAACGATGTTGGCATCACTAAGACTGGCTTGGCAAAAAATCAAGTTGATTGGTGACAAGAATATCGAAGAATTGACCAGATGTAGCACAGATGAATCATGAAGATATGAAGCGAGATACGTGTCAGATCGTAGTGAAACAATCGACGACACATTTCCAAACATTCTGATTTTTTTTTATTCGTAAAACGGGCGCTCAGATCCGTAAATCGGTTTTTCATTTCTTATTAGTATTACCAACTGAAAAATGAACTGTTAGCGTGCATATCTATAATACACTATTGATAAAGTTAATTTTGAATTATATTTATTATTTTGTAATGAGTTAAAATTCAATCGTACTTCATAGGTACAAACATTTATTTAATCTTAGCAACTATGCTCCACTCTGTCTCGATTCGGTACGTCTGGGAACAGTAAATGAGAGTAAATTCACATAATTGCACTGCACTATTTACTATTTCCATAAACATACATTTTGCTGCAATATTTAAATTTTAATAGTCGTCATAATTTAAATCGATTTTAAGGCTCCAGAGTATTAATCACTATGGGAAAATTGAAGGCAGGTGGTACATTTTGAGCACCTCTACCGCTTGACCAAATGCACTTAAATTAATGTTATAAATTTTATCGGCTAGATTATTTAATGTTACATTTTAAGACACCATCGGAAAGACCCGACAGGGCTGTTATGGGTTGGAATTTAAATTATACGAAAACCGTTTTATTTGACTAAGAACAACGGTTGTTGCCGATACGATAACCGTACACTTATGACAAGGTACGTGAATTGAGTTCGTAAAGAGGTAGCGTCACTGGGCAACATTTCGAAAAAACTGTCACTTTTTCAAAAGTGAAGAATTAAAAGTCATGGCAACCTTTGCTTCAGCTACTGCATCATTTTACAGGTGATCTAGCTCATAAAATCCAGTTACGAAATCGTACATTTTCAGCAATCGGGACAACCGTCAAGTACTCCATATGCGGCCGATGCGATATCGTGACCAGATTATTTGTGCGACAAATAATCTGATGATATGTATGAAATTAATACTTAATGAAGACATTACAAATCAATGAAAATGATTATTCTGTTTAAATCTAACTTTTGTTAGTGATTAAAAGTACATAATAAATACTAGAGATTTTTAGCCCGACTCCGAGGGCTTATAGAATCGAGGCAGTGTCCTGTCTCTGTGGAAAAGCACGATAACTATCGAACAGAGTGACATAATGTCACCAAATTTGGTACACACCGTTTTTTTGTAAAATTAGGAGTTAAGTTCGAAGATGGGCAAAATCGGTCCATTGGTTGACCCGCACGGGTCATTTTATGGAAGTATGTATTTGTATGTATTTTAAACCTAGACAAAAACCAGTAGAAAAATAATGGCATATGTTTCTATACAAAATATATCCATATCATTTAAAACTACTCCAAGCAGCCAATAAAGCCCAGATTCGGAACCCAATGTCGACACAAATAACGTGGATTTAGATTTAAGTCCCACTCAGAATGTTAAGGCATCTATCGAGAGCTCTGAATCACCAAAGGCTAGCGTATATATAGAAGTAAATCAACCAGCGGAAATGGTGTATGTATCCGATATTACCGTAAAGGGGAGTGGGACTGGACGAACGATGTTGGCATCACTAAGACTGGCTTGGCAAAAAATCAAGTTGATTGGTGACAAGAATATCGAAGAATTGACCAGATGTAGCACAGATGAATCATGAAGATATGAAGCGAGATACGTGTCAGATCGTAGTGAAACAATCGACGACACATTTCCAAACATTCTGATTTTTTTTTATTCGTAAAACGGGCGCTCAGATCCGTAAATCGGTTTTTCATTTCTTATTAGTATTACCAACTGAAAAATGAACTGTTAGCGTGCATATCTATAATACACTATTGATAAAGTTAATTTTGAATTATATTTATTATTTTGTAATGAGTTAAAATTCAATCGTACTTCATAGGTACAAACATTTATTTAATCTTAGCAACTATGCTCCACTCTGTCTCGATTCGGTACGTCTGGGAACAGTAAATGAGAGTAAATTCACATAATTGCACTGCACTATTTACTATTTCCATAAACATACATTTTGCTGCAATATTTAAATTTTAATAGTCGTCATAATTTAAATCGATTTTAAGGCTCCAGAGTATTAATCACTATGGGAAAATTGAAGGCAGGTGGTACATTTTGAGCACCTCTACCGCTTGACCAAATGCACTTAAATTAATGTTATAAATTTTATCGGCTAGATTATTTAATGTTACATTTTAAGACACCATCGGAAAGACCCGACAGGGCTGTTATGGGTTGGAATTTAAATTATACGAAAACCGTTTTATTTGACTAAGAACAACGGTTGTTGCCGATACGATAACCGTACACTTATGACAAGGTACGTGAATTGAGTTCGTAAAGAGGTAGCGTCACTGGGCAACATTTCGAAAAAACTGTCACTTTTTCAAAAGTGAAGAATTAAAAGTCATGGCAACCTTTGCTTCAGCTACTGCATCATTTTACAGGTGATCTAGCTCATAAAATCCAGTTACGAAATCGTACATTTTCAGCAATCGGGACAACCGTCAAGTACTCCATATGCGGCCGATGCGATATCGTGACCAGATTATTTGTGCGACAAATAATCTGATGATATGTATGAAATTAATACTTAATGAAGACATTACAAATCAATGAAAATGATTATTCTGTTTAAATCTAACTTTTGTTAGTGATTAAAAGTACATAATAAATACTAGAGATTTTTAGCCCGACTCCGAGGGCTTATAGAATCGAGGCAGTGTCCTGTCTCTGTGGAAAAGCACGATAACTATCGAACAGAGTGACATAATGTCACCAAATTTGGTACACACCGTTTTTTTGTAAAATTAGGAGTTAAGTTCGAAGATGGGCAAAATCGGTCCATTGGTTGACCCGTACGGGTCATTTTGTGGAAGTATGTATTTGTATGTATTTTAAACCTAGACAAAAACCAGTAGAAAAATAATGGCATATGTTTCTATACAAAATATATCCATATCATTTAAAACTACTCCAAGCAGCCAATAAAGCCCAGTCAATCCGATATATCGGTGTGGCGGATGGACCGGAGAGAAGCAGAGGGGTTTAGGGCCATCGCAATTTTTTCGAAAATCGAATCTTAATACTTGAATGCAGTTTTGTACAATTTCATGACTTAATTTTAAGCCCATGATGCTGAGGTCGTGTCAAAGTTTCGACTTTTTTCAGGTTATTGCAATTCCAACCGAAATGGGTTTGGTAGATTGACCGTACGGAAATAATTAGACTTGGGGCCATCGCAATTTTTTCAAAAGTCGAATCTTAATACTTGAATGCAGTTTTGTACAAATTTTCATGACTTAATTTTAAGGCCCATGATGCTGAGGTCGTGTCAAAGTTTCGACTTTTTCAGGTTATTGCAATTCCAACAGAAATGTGTTTATTAGATTGACCGTACGGAAATAATTAGACTTTGGGCCATCGCAATTTTTTCAAAAATCGAATCTTAATACTTGAATGCAGTTTTGTACAAATTTTCATGACTTAATTTTAAGGCCCATGAAGCTGAGGTCGTGTCAAAGTTTCGACTCTTTCAGGTTATTGCATTTCCAACAGAAATGTGTTTATTAGATTGACCGTACGGGAATAATTAGACTTGGGGCCATCGCAAGTTTTTAAAAAATCGAATCTTAATACTTTAATACATTTTTGTACAAATTTTCATGACTTAATTTTAAGGCCCAATATGCTGAGGTTGTATCAAAGTTTCGACTTTTTTCAGGTTATTGCAATTCCAACCGAAATGGGTTTGGTAGATTGACCGTACGGGAATAATTAGACTTGGGGCCATCGCAATTTTTTAAAAAATCGAATCTTAATACTTTAATACATTTTTGTACAAATTTTCATGACCTAATTTTTAGGCCCATGATACTGAGGTCATGTCAAAGTTTAGACTTTTTTCAGGTTATTGCAATTCCAACCGAAATGGGTTTGGTAGATTGACCGTACGGGAATAATTAGACTTGGGGCCATCGCAAGTTTTTCAAAAATCGAATCTTAATACTTTAATACATTTTTGTACAAATTTTCATGACCTAATTTTAAGGCCCATGATACTGAGGTCATGTCAAAGTTTCTACTTTTTTCAAGGTTTTATAACGTTATATTTAATTCTTTCTATAAATTTTCTCATTCGTTTCCATAGACCCGGTGGGGTTTTTGGACTATAGCTATTGAACGGGTTGGCCATTTCATTCCAGTTTTCTGCAGTGCCGTGGTTCGGTTGTGATACAATTTTATGCAAAATTTCAGAGGGCTAGTGTAATCCGTGATGGAGATAATCTCTGCACAAGAATTACGGGACACACGGAAAAGACGATCATATAAGCCCATTTGACTGGGCTAAAATTTAAAGTGCCCCAAAGAGTCGGGCTAAATAGAGTTGTACCGATAAGTTTTTATACGTTATGAAAAAGAACAATATATTATGAAAATTCCGAATTTAGGTTAAGTAGAATATGTATGAAATAGTTTCAAATATTATGGGAAATCAAGGCAAATAAGTACTTTGACAATTCCGGCTGCAGATTTGATGTGAATGATTTTACAATTTTGTGTGATAATTGCTATGGATAATATTGGGAGATTTTTCCTTGGAGGACTCCAAGGATAATTTTTTAATTAATTTTCAAAATGTTGCTCAGTGACGCTACCTCTTTACGAACTCAATTCACGTACCTTGCACTTATGAGACCAATACCATTTTGTAGAGGGTGGGGAGATTATGATAAGTTGGCAGAAGTTGTCTTGGATACATACCGAAGTCCGATAACTTTGTCGTTTCACAACTTCGAATTTGGAACTTGAACATTTGGCTCACAATAATGTTCAATTTATTTTATAATGTTTTGTCTAATCGAATCATGGTTTTGTAATTGTGGTGATGGAACAAAATTAGCTAGTAGAAAATCATTAAATTGGTTCGACGGATAATTTTCACCATGACTAACTATAGGGAACCTTTTATGCACTACGATAGTGGTCTTGAGGCAGATGATGAAGCTGACGTAAAATTTGCATCTATATTAAACACCAACATGAATTCTTTGGTTCTTGCCAAACGGGCGTTTTTGGAGAACATTAACAATAACAATAAACCCCTCACAAGACCAAAAGAGTTGGATCCGTTGGGTTTGGATGCATCTGCTACAGTTGCAATTAACAATGACACTCCAATTCCTAATTCAAAACCTCAAAGAAATAATACATCATATCACCTGGATGGACAACACCAAGCGCCCAGTCCGAAAGAAAGAAATAGCATAAATGAAAATTGTCAAGATCGTAAACGCAATGACAACTCAGCAAAAACACGATTGCTTAGTTTAATTCAAGACCTATATGAAGATAAGATACAGAAACCCGAAGAGAATAATGTCTTCGTTACATCACAACAAGGAGGTACAATAATATTCAGCTTAATGTACTTGATGTGACCAAATATGCAAACGACTAAAAATTATTAAAATATATATATTACATTCCTTGTCTCTTAGCAAACCAAGAAGTCAACTGTCAATTGTCAAATCGAGACTCGGTAAAAGCGTCAAATAAGACTAAATTGTCAAATTCCAAATCTAAATCCAAGCATCGTCACCGAAGAAACCACCACAGGAAGTCCCATGTATTTCCAATCGATCAAGTTCTACCCTCCCATACAATAGAAGCACAACCGATTTCATCAAAGCATGCAAGCAACATCATGACAAATATGAGCATTACACATCATCCGCATTCTTGGGGTCAATTAAAATTGATACAGGCACACTTGCCCCCTTGGAAGAACGTGGATCCTACATCAAAAGAGGATGAAGAAGAAGAAGAGGAAATACCCAAACCTAAGAAATTTGTAGTATTTTCGTATCCAACAGTATTGGAATATTCGAATTCAAAGTCCTTTGGGCCCAGCCGTACCTTGCCTCAAAATCAAGCACGCCATTTCAGCCATCAATCGTCGAAATTGGAAGAATCTAGGCCCAGCCGGAACTTGACGCGAACTGAACAACAACAATCCTACAATTTCTCACCAAGAAGCCCATGGCCAGTCGTTCCTAAACGACGGGATGTAGACGTTCGCCCTGCGCCTACCGTGGTAGTGCATTTCCAAGAAATCTCCAAACCTTCGGGGTCACGTCCACAAGTGCATCATAAACGCCCTGTTCCACTACCTCCATGCACTGTCGATGGCTCAAACATACCAGCATCTCATTTATCGAATAAAAAGTCATCAATAATGGTTAAAAGGAAATATCCTCGCCCCTGGGCGCTTCCAGTAATATTAAAAGAAACCAATTCCATCAAGGTCCGAAAGGAATTCGAAGACAAGAACGCCATGGCTCGCCGGATCCTTGAGACAATGTGGCAAAAGGAAGACGAGAAGCGTGTGGCAGATCTAACAGAAGAAGATAATTCTATCAACCCTTTAGAGGCGCTAAAAAACATAAGCTCGGAAGTAGCTATGATTGATAGACTTTTGAAAGAGATCGGTGGGAACAAGGACTTGTCGACTGCTTCAGAACAAAAGAACAATATCCTACAGGAGAAACCCAACCAGCTTAGTCATATGAGTATCACAAAATCACAGAAATCTAGGGCCACCGGTGATCGAAGTAAAATTTGTAATCCTCAAGCGAGTTACGATGACAAGCCTTTGGACAATAGTCATTATGTCAACCAACACTTATCTTCCACTTCTCATTACATTGTACCTCTGGTAAACCCACAGCAACTTCCGAAGCCTGTTTTTGATTCCGACTTTGATCTCCCCGATGTCCTCAAACCTAATTTTGAGTACCTGTTTCAAGCAGATTTGAGAAAGTTTCAAACGAAAAACTCAAAATCCGAGTTTGTTAATAATTCAGACGGTGGGGGTCAGCAGACTGATTCTATGGATGCATCCAGTGGAAATCAAAACGCGGATGAAAACCCAAGCCAACTTAGAAACTCGTTAGGGTCTCTTTTTGAAAGGTTTAAATCTTGTAATTATAATAATAATTAAAACCGATGATTACCTACAACTGCTACATATATGGATATGGATAATAATATAATCCTTGGTTTATTGATAGGGAAAGGGAGATGATCCATGAACCTAGACCTGCTGGACCAAAGGAATCTTACATTGTTCCGGTCGGGCAGCGAGCAATAGATCGTTTTTTTCCAAACAACCATGCAAACGCTCTTCAGTCAAGTGTTCTAACCCCACTTGAACCACAATACATACCGCCCCCTCATATCGAACAACGTATGGTAGAAAGATTCTTTACATCGACGACAACTTCAAGAACTCAAAAACGACTTGACAGGGATGAGTCCTATACAATAAATACAGAGATCCGGTGTAACGACAGGAACTCGTTAAGAAACCGCAGCCATAATATCGCTGAGCAGAATCCAATTAATTCAGAGCAAAACGAAGGTCAGAAAGATGGGGATGACGTAGAAGTAGAGTCGTCAGAATCAGATTCAACTTTAGATGCTTCTTGGACGATGTTGCCCACCCCTTCAGATCATATGCTGTTGAAGACCCATGAAGCTACTGAGGAATGGATTGGAAAAATGGCAAAAATAAATAACACGAACGAGGTCCCGGATGTGTACCCAATTATCAAGACTCTCTTTGCTTGTTCTGGAATGCAGCAGCAGGGCACATGTCAAGGAGATGAACAAAAATCAAAAGAGGAACAAGAACAAGAAATAACACCGAATGTTGAACAGCTTCTTCATGTTGTACCAATGGAAATGGAGGAAGTAGTACGAGTATCGAATCCACCAGTCGCTAACGATAAGCTTCCTGAAATTAACAATGGTGCCAATCCTCAAAAAACTAACGTTGAATCAAAAGGTTCACCTGTAAAAACGAAACCCGTTCCGAAAAGCACACCAAAGCCCCAGACAAAAACTCCTGCCCCTAAGCATATAAAACCTTGGAACGCTGCGACGAAACCGGCAAAAAGAGAACCCTATGTTCCACCTTCACCGAAACCAAAAGTTCAACCGTCGCCTGCTCAGCGAACTAAAAAACAATTGGCAGGGGGGGAGCCCAAAAATAAACATCCACAAGTTTCAAAAACTGCGAACCAAGGTCATTCCCAACGTTCCAATCTACCATTCCCTACAGCTCAATTCCCGATATCTCGTTCCTTACTATTACAGTCGGTCAAAGACGCATATGATGAGTTCACAAAACAGTATAGGATTCAGGAGTTCGTCAACAAAGCAGCCAGAACCAAAACCATATCCCAGGTTCTTCGAGGTCGTGTCCTGTCAGCCCCACCCGATCTGCATTTAGACTTTTCGTCGTCCTTGATTGATATAAGAGTCCCAACAGCGAAGGATTTTAATCAAGGTCTACGTGGCTGCAAGTCCTTTTTTTTCTAACCTGGATAATCTTATGCACTTTTTCCTGTAAAAGCTTTATTTCCAAAATTATAAGTCAGTCCGTTACCTTGTTCAGTACCCCATGTCATAATGAACCGATTCTTGTTTTTTTAAGCTTTAATTATAGTTACACGAACGTCCTAAAATTTATCTCATAAGGTTAGGTCTGTTTGTTTGTCCAGGCAAGCTTGAACATATTTTTGTACCGTCTTTATACGGAAAAATAAGTCCCCAGGTTTCTGTCCTAAAATGGTTAATTATTGTGGTGTGGGGGCATCATCACTCAGCATGTATGTGTACCTCAACTAAAGGTCAGGTACACTAATACTATACTATACAATCGACGATTGGAAGATTCGATTCAAATTACTTATAATCCAAATTCTGCAACCCTTACGTCTCGAACCCAGGCTGACCCTTTCTCGCTCGTGCTAGTTTCCTTAATATTTTTACACGGCATTAACAAAATGGACAAGGACACATTTCTGATATATTAACATGTAACCATAAAATTCGTTGGATTTCGGTTTTATCTCGTTTTCCCTTACTACGTCCCTTTTGTGGGATCAGATAATCAAAGTATCAAGGTGAGAGTAGGTAGGAGCAAAGAAATAACTTGCCGCACCAAAACCATTATTCCTGTAGTGGTGGTCCCCTATGCAAGAGCAATCATCGGGTTTTGCATTAGCATATTAATCACTAATTAGTTTAATCTTCTCCGATTATTCCGATCCCTATTATCCATCATAGGATCGTCAATGTTGGAATGAAAAATGCTAATAAGTTTTATGCTAACTTGTAATTTCCTATAATATATTTATCCAGCCTCCACTCAAGGTATGTTTAAAGGTTATCCTTAACTATATTATATGATTTATAATCTGTCTTCTGAAAAAAGGTCGTCGCCTTCTGGAGTGGATTATTCCTTATTGAAGAGATTAATAAGTAACGTTACCAGCTCCCAAGAAGAAGGATGTCCAGGCTCGACTAAACGCAACCGATTGTAACCATTTACCATTATCCGGAGCCTGACCTCTGTTGCAAAACTCCCATGTGCTCCGTTATTGTCCATTGTTGTAACTAAAATAATAATCACATCAGTTTCGTCATCTTTCGTACTTATAAGAAAGAGGGATTCGTAGTTAGCAATTCCCTTGTTGTTTCATAGACGCCTATTTTGCATATTATATAGCAAGTCAGTAAGTGACCGTTAAGGCTCAGGATTCGTAGACGGGCTTGCTGCTAGGATTTTTTTTGTGCCCTTTCAGAAAGGTTCTGGACTCTGGGTGACTAACTGGACCATCTCTCCTGGAGAGAAAATACGTTAATTTGTTAATTAACATTAAAATAACGGTAATCATAGGGTTATTGGAGACTTAATAGTTCTTAATAGTTGGAAATTGGATAGTGTTCTGCACTCCTGAGTGCAAGCACAAGTTGGACAAGAAGACAAATTAGTGGTGGTTGTGGACCTTGCGTTTTTGGACCATCCGGGTTAAATTGAAGGTGAGATGCGAAATCCTATTTCCTATTAACTTATTTTTTTAATAATTTTGATTAATTTTCATGAAAAATGAAGGGTTACAATTTTTACGAATGGATTTAGAGGTCCTTTGCAAACAAGTAAATTTCTGACCCGGTTGTGACGTGGAGTATATTTAGTTTAGTAAAGTTTCGGTCATTGTCAACTTGCCAAGGTTAAAGTTTAAGAGGATTTATGGATGATATCGGATCTGAGAAATGGTAGAAAGGATGATAAGAGTCAACATGTTAAAACGATAATAGGGAATGAGTAATTCCATTAGTTTCAACGAGATAGAGTATAGATTTCAATAATTTGATAAGTCTTCATCATGACTCCTTAATCATTTTCTATCTATATCCTATTGTCATTTGCCATGCATTATCATTACGAAGTCCCGACTGCAACTCCGTAAATCCCTGATAGTTATTCAATTATTGATACCACACGCTAACAGCGATACTAACAATAAAATGCTTACCCAATTGTTTATTTAAACGCAGATCCAGGAAAGGGACTCGACCATCCCTACATGCTTCAAAATGCTACAAAACATGCCCTATCAGCAGTTGCCTCATCATCAGAGCCTCGGGAACGTTTCGGAAGGGAACATATCGGACACGATTTCGGAATCCTCGGACAATGCTACTCTAGTGTCTCTGTCAAGAGAGGACTTGACGGCCCTTGGAGCTGGGCCCATACGGGAGGATGTCCGTGTCAACCGGAAAAAACTGGAGTCTCTTATCCTACGAGGTAACCAAAGAGGCTATTTATGCAGTCGCATTGTTTATTTTTAGAGTTCATTACATCCAAAGCCATTACTATTCTTCGCATTTTCCTAACCAAGAAATGCAAATCATTTATATTATTAGTAAGGATTTAGGAAGAAAGACTGGTCAAAAGGCGATGACAACAGACAGTGTCATATAGTTTTATGGTAGACTTTGCCAAAAATTAATGCAAATTCTCCAGACGTACAAACGTTTGAAGTTGTCCTTTCCGTATGGGGTTCGATGTCCTTTTTACTCAAATTACCGTTAGCATTCCAGAGGATTACGAGGGATGACTTTCCATATGAAGAATTAGGGCATTTTTTAACTACTCCCTTTCATCTCCCATGATTTTGTCTGACCGTGTAGAGGAGGTTATGGTTTTGAGAATTTTTTCAGATTCCTAGTTTCAACTAACTTTAAAGGAGTTTGAAAGCGATCTTTTGAATAGAGAAATGCCTTGCATTTTTGGGGTTTGGTTTGGTCTTTGGAAATTGAAGAGATGGATAATATGTTAATTGTCAACGGGATAAATAGTTAAGATTTGGGCATATTTTAAGACATTCATTTATGAATAGTAAATGATTGTTTTGGTTTAAGATATCGGTTCAGTGGCCTTTGTAGATGGGATAAAGGTGCTTAAACGACATAAACGATTGAAGGATTACATAGGGATATGTGCATTATTAGATCGCCTGTATGATAGGTTATAATCTCTTTCTCGCTCTTATACAATTGTAATTTATAATGAATTCTATTGTATTTAAAAAATATAAACTTAAATCATGCAGGTCTTATTTTAAAATTTGTGTGGGTTCAGGTGCAGGTTAATTAATTAGGTGGTATTATATGAAGCATAATAATATAAAGGAAAAAATATCCCTTCAGAAAGGACACTGTCATTGGGTCATTGTCATTAATGTCATACCTGTCGATTGTTATAAATATTCAGGCTTGCTTTTTAGGCTTATAAAGCTTCATAAAGATCTCTAAAAAAGTTATAACAGGTTGTACTTTCTGTTATATCTTTATCATCTTCATTTTCGAGCGAACATATTTTTCAATCTGCAAAGGCTGCAATTTACACTATTTAAAACGGCAAAATTAAAATTGCCCTTCTAATATAAATTAATTAGTTTTTGCTAAAGAATAAAATCAGGTTCTAAAAAGGTTAAAGATTATTTTGGAGGATTTATTCTTCAAAAATCTAAAAGAACGTTCAATTGAAATGACTTTTGAACCTTTCCAACTTTGTAATATTACCGTAATAAGTCCCCATGGGAGGATTTTCCCGAAAGATGCTGAATGAAATCCTAATACCCAAGCCACGCTAAAAGTAATGTCCTTTGCTGCTTGAGCCTGAGTCTACGAAAGACAAAGGAATATCATTGTCTACTTCAGAGTTTCCGAGTAGCGACGCGTTCTTTGTATACGAATGAGTAATATGATAATGTCAGATATTTGTTAGGCATTCTGGTAGTCCTTAACCTGGTCAATTTGTCAAAATAGTTTTCATACGTATAATAAGTGCTTGGGGAGTTCAAGAGAACCTTGGATTTCCTTATGTAAATGTAAAATGCAAAAACAGGAAAGCACGCTTTTAAATGACAACAAATGAGTTGCCACTTGACACATTGTCATTGTTTCATCGTCACGTAAAGTAAGAATAAGAAAATTCTCGGTAACTGATACGATTTCCAGGCAAAAACAATATTGGTTCCATTCATCCCGTTCCATCCTGTACCTGGCTTTCTTCTGCTTGCATGATATACCTAAATATAAAACAAAATTTGGAACCTGATATGATGTGGTTGTATTTTTATGAGTTTATGACACGTACTGAGCAATCTGTGCAGTTCAAACGGTCAATAGAGTTACCTAATCATTGCCACTTGTCACAAATGGGCTATACATACACTCCGTTGAGAATTTGACACGAGATCAATGATGTTGTTTATCCGCTTCTCATCCTGATCTTTGAAGTGTGTCAGATTCGTGGAAGCGAATGGCCCCAACTCGGAGGTCAATGGACTAGCATAGCTTCACTGACCTCGTCTAGTCCATCTCATTTATAAATCAGTTCTGCTCGATCCTCGATCCAGTAGTGTCATTTGGGCAGAGCTCCTAATTAATTAATTTCTGAACTTTCGAATTTTTCCATGTCGTTCTCTTGACATCTTGATTTCAGACTTCCCTTAGTTTGCCTAGGTTCGGAAACTTAAAAAGTAGGTAGCATTTTTGTTGAATTAGGCATAGGAAGTCGAATTTCGACGTTTGATTAGAAAGTATGAGTATGGGTATGGGTCAACGAGGGGACGAAAGTACGGGCCTTAATCGGACTGGGCCTAGGCTTCATATCGACGACTTGAGCATTGGGGCCCGATTGAACCTGACACGGGTGCCTGGGGCTGGGGCTGTGGCTCGAAGACAGCAACAGGCCATCAGCTTTGGTCCTGCGAAATTCGTGAAGAACAATAATGGTGGGGGTGGCCCACATCATGTTGATAATGAACTTCGTCTCGATATTGATATTGCAGAACGGGATAACCACACGGAGAAGCATTATATGGACAAGGTACGTATGGGCATGGGTTCTTTTTGTTTTGTTTTTTTTTTTCATTTCCGATGGTTTCGAGTTTCGGGGCGTAGCACATTTTTGCATGTGGAAATTGGAAATTCGAATTTGTATCTTTTTTTATATATTAAAGTCATTGACCTTTGAGTTATCGGGTATAAATCAGTGTCAGACGCAAGGGGACCATAGCATAGAGGCATGAAAGCGTTTAGTGCAGAACAAAGACACGCCAGGCAGGGCAGAAGTAAAAATGCTACTCTTCGGGTCAAGGGATTTACCCCTTGACCCGTTTCGATTTTTTTGGGATTATGATAGTTTATGATTTATTTAAAATTCGGAGACTGAGTACTATTGAATTAATGAATTAAAAGTATGGCAGTTGGACTATTGGATGTTTAAAATATTTCTTAATCATGTAGTTAATGGAAAAGACGAATACTTACATCCAGTGGCCTTCTCGGATGAAGATTGGTGCAAAGACGAAGAAAGGTATTTTTGACAGTACAAATTTCAATAAATGGGAGTTGTGAGACGATTACTAATTGTATCAATTCTTTCTGGTGATTTCAGACTTGTTTATAAGGGTATATGGCCACAGACAGGATGACGTTAACGAAGCGAAAAACCAGATTCTTGCAGATTTAGGACCGCATAGGGTAAGAACATACTTTGCCTTTTTAGTCGCAATTTGGATACCATTTTAAGATTCGAATCAAACTTCATGTCAGTATGAGCGATAATGTATTTTAGCTGTTTTTATTGTGTGTAGGACTTACGAATTACGCTGAAAATGGAAATCAGTTACACTGATCATTCGCATTTGATTGGATGTCGTGGACAGACTATTAGACGTGTTATGGAGGATACTGGATGTCACATTCATTTTCCTGACTCAAATAGGATGTCCAAGGAACATAAGAGTAACCAAGTTACAATCGCTGGAAGTTCAATGGTTCATGTCGAACAGGCTCGGACTAGAGTTAGGGTAAGATTTCCAGGTTTTAAAATAGATCTAAAATGTTCTTAATTTTTCCAATTCGATAATAATCTTAATTCAAACTTGATTTATGGTTACAGGAACTCAGCCCATTGATTTTTCAATTCAGTCTGCCGATGATGCACTCTCCTTATGAGATGCAGATGAATCCAGACGCCCACCATGTATACATTGAAAATATTCAGTCATCGTACAACGTTCAGGTGACCATCCATCCTCCAAACAAACTTCAACAGACTACAGTTTCCGTAAAAGGATGTGAAGTTGATGCCGATGCGGTTAAGGAAGCTGTTGCCAAGATTGTTGGATACTTTTCATCCGGGACTATGGTACAAATTAATGCTTTTAAAGATGTGTTTTATGTCGGGACTCAATTGTGACTTTGTAACCCCCTTTTTTGTGTAGATGAATTCTTTGATGGTAGAATCGACTATGGAAATCTCAGCAGTTCAACAAAGCTTCGTACGAGCAGTGAGTGACAGTAATGTCCATGCAATTATGATGAACACTGGAGCGAAGATAATTTTCCCTGACCTAACTGACAGCAACATCCAGCAGATTAAACGGTCTCGAGTCTACATAACTGGCGATATGAATTGTGTGTACAATGCACGACAGCAGCTTATTGTAAGATCATTCGAATCGTTGTATTGTATTTTGCTTCTCGGCCCTATTCTCAGAAATTTGCATTTGAAATTCATTAAAAAAATAAAATATAGTTACCTATTATAAGATGCATTATTTCAATTTAATGTAAAATTTTCAGGGATGTCTTCCACTTCGAATGATCTTTGACTTGTCAGACGACCACCAGTTGGACTGGGATTCTGTTCGTCTCATTGGTTCTGATCTCAATGTTAATGTGAAACTGATTAATCGTAATCGTAATTCGAATGATAGAAGTGGTCTTGGTGGACTGTCATCCCTTCCACCACCCGTTCCTGGACGTAGTCGAACTATACAGCTTATTGCGGCTGAACGTAACACTTCTAATATTTTTGAAGCCCGACGTATGATTTTGGGAGGTTCTGAACCCGTCTTCCCAGCTAATGTACCCAATTCTTACCATCTTCGGCCTGCATTCAATCAAGGTATGTTGTTTTAACTTGTTAAACATGGTTATTTCTTTAAGATATGAATTTATTATTATTCTTTTCTGTGCACAGGCAATGCTTTTCATTTTGGAAATCGATTAGGACCCAGCTCACTGCCCCCATTAATGCTTCCAACAAGCCCGAATATGTTGTCTCCAGTTTTGTCACCTTCGTTCTGGCCTCCGACGCCATTTGCCAGCCCATTTTGCTCACCACCAATTGCAACTTGTGTTATGAACAACTCGGGTCAAAATAACGGAAACAATATGGGCCACAACAATATGGGTCACAATAATGGACCCCCGCCAGGTCTTGGAGGTAAAATGACACTAACTCTCCAACATCATTCGAACTACGGTTACAATAGCAATATTCCATCGCCTCTGAACCCGCCAGAAATTAACATCAATGACATGAAGCAGCACTTTCACCTTCCATTGATGGATCTTCACGCTCATCATCAACAGCATGGCAGTATTTCGACCTTGAATACGCCTATGAGCATTGGAGGGACTTCAACAACGTCGGAATTGAGCCCCATGTCGATAAATCATCCTGGTATTAGCATGGTTAATTCAATTATCAATGACTTCGGTAGCATGGATTTAAAAACAAAAGCTCCCGGATATGAGAGGTCAAATACCGCACCGAATTTGTTGGCAAATGTATCATCGCAGCCAGAGTCCGTGGTTGGAACTCCATGTCCATCTCCAAGTTCAGCTGGCGCTTCAAATAATCCCGAGGAGGGTGCATCCAGCGTTGTATACAAAGATGGTATGGCAGATAAAATCAACAACCCTACTAATGAAAAGAAATATATGGCTGTGAAAGGTATGTATATATATCTACTGAAAATCAGATTCATTTTAATTTTTGAAGAATTAAGTGAGTTTAAGCAAAAACTGATTTTGTTTCAGCTATGTACAATGCAAAGATCGGAGCCAATGCCCGAGTTCCAACTTCAGAGTGGTCAGGCTGTGGATTCAGCCGGACATACATGAATCTGTTTCCTGAAGAGAATGGAGCTCGGAATGGGGAGTCGCTTGCGAGGGAAGACGGACAGAGCTCTTCTGGGGTGTCCTCTTGGACCAATCCTTCATCGACGGAATCTACTGGAAGGAACAGTCCTGACCAAACCAATGACCGAACTGGAACTAAAGATGGATCGACAATGCAAAGGACTCACACCCCTCTAGGACCACAACACTCGAATCTACTTGACTTCGCAGCTACCCGACTCAACCCTGATAAGCCCCCGACCGATTTGGCATCACTCTTCATTCAGAACGGACTTGAAAAATATATTGGTAAATGTTATTACATAAGTTTCGTCATCTGTATTTTGACTGACTTTAGTATAATTAAATTAACTCATTGTTTTCTTAAACGTTCTAGATACATTTGTCTCGGAAGAGATTGACTTGGATTCATTCTCAACTCTGACGGAAGGCGACCTGAGATCTTTGGGAGTTTCATCCTATCCAGCTAGGAAACGGATGCTAGTTCTCATCGCTCAACTTGCCTGTCCTCATCCCGACCAAGACTGGCATTAACGAGGACTTTTCTTAGCTATTTAGATTAGAATTGTAATTTTCGAATTTGTATCCTTCGCTTCTAAATTTTTTCTCGCAGTATAATGTGTCTCGCTATTTCCGGCACATGCTATCACTATTCTACGAGTTACAACATATTATATTCCAGTATTTCGATTTTGAGGTGATATTGAGGTTGTTATCTACGAGTCTTTATGAATCGCATGTTTTTTCGTGAAATGGTGCTACGTTATTGCACATCTAAAATTTGCAGCTTTATATACTCAGTGTATAACAAACAAGTATTAAAATAGAATGTCTAGTATGTAGATTTAGAGTAATTTAGCTTGTATGGTTGTATCATGTGTAATGCTCTTCTGCATTGAAAAACAGTTTGGTGGAGCGGAACAATTAGTCAGTTGACTATAAAAAGTGATTTAACTATTTAAAATGTCAAAAAGCAAAATTCCTTGAGTGAGTTAATGTAAACAGTGCTTTTATATACCCCAATCGGCAATCTGTCGGGATCCTGTTTTGTGATATTTACGAATTGTTCAGGTTCCACTCGTTAAGATGATTATCTATAAAAGCGGAATAAAGTTGATCATTCTTAAAATAATCTTGATCGATTGTGTACATAATTATATCCACTTGTCACCTTTTCCAAGTATTCTTGATGGCCTTAGGCTACTGTCTCCTGTGAAGATCTCATAAAAATTAAATTAAATCAACACCATTCAGGTCTTTTGAAGAGGCAGACACAGTACATATACTCCTAAATATGGGAGCATTGTACTCGGAACGAGTAGGTTTAACACTTCATGAAACGGTCAAGTTCCAGCAATTCTAAATCACTCAAAAGCAAATAGCCCATTACCTAAATGTGCCAAAGTAAAAAACGATTGAAGTAGTTAAAATTAAAGGTTTAGAGTTAAGAGGACCATATTTTCTGAAAGGAAACGGTTAAAGGCCTTTAAGCTCGGGTCCACTTCGCTAGTACTTCATACTTAAATTTGAATTTAAAAGCCATTCATTGTCGTAAAAAAAATGCAACAGGTTATAAGTTACGAGTACACGTTCTGGCATTTAAAATTTAGATGATTCAAATTCGATAATTATGCTTTCCTCGTTGGAAACTAAAGGGCTAATCCCATTTAAGACTGTATGCATTATGGTGCAGTTGGATTAAGCCATATTTTGGATACAGTATCTAATCTAATCGTAGAATGATTCTTGCCTTTGACTTTCGGTTTTTGGGTTATTGATTAACATACTTTGTTCCAGTCTCTAATATTTTTGTTACATAGTTTGTGCTCAATATGATGGTCTAGCTAAGTCCATATGGTTCATCTCGAGCCTTTGTCGTGAAACCTGCCTTCGTTTATTATGGCCCTTTTGTCTTAATAGTTTAATATCTAATATATTATTGATGTCGATGGGCTTTTGGCTTTGCATCCAAAGCTGATCCCTTAACTCAAGCTTAAACCTAGAAATAAACTCCAATACTTCCTGGTTCCATGCCTTAAACACAGGGTCAAAAATAGCCAAAATGTGTTTATACTAGTAAAATGGGACTCTAATGTTTGAAAATTAATCCCCGAAATAAGTCCCCATCCTAAATTTCTTGCGTAAAAGAAGAATTAAAGCTATTAAAAGTAATAGAGTATATATTATTAGCTTTCTCAATAGGAGCAAATCCCTTTTGAGCAACAGTAAAAGCATAAAAATAAGTCCCCATCCCGAAATAACGTTCTTTGAGTCATATCCAAGCTAAAATGTAATTTCCACATGGGGACTTAATTAGGGACTTCGCTTAATTAGAGCTTTCAACCAAAAATGATTAAAACGATTCAAGGCAGAGATGCTACACCAAACGAAGGTTGTCCAATGTCCATGCAATTTTGTGTAGGTTTAGTAGAATGGTTTTAATTAGCATTAAAAATGTCGAACCTCCTTCTAATCACTAAATTATTCTTTAGTTTCATTTTTTAGTTTCATTAAATTAAAACATGAACTTGAATTGTTCCCAGTCATTCATATTCCTACGATCCTACAACTACAAGTCTACAACACACCTCACGCAAGGTTACAAAAGGTTAAGCATGCAAAGTCCATATGCAAAACTGTTCATCCGTCCACACACTAAAAGTTTAACCCAAATAAGGCTTGGTCGTCCCATAATTCCCTTTCATCCTTTATGATTAATTAAACAAATGCACATTTAATCCGTCCTAGTACAGTCCCATGGGGCTGTATTATGGTATAATTCCAGCTATTGTTCCATAACACGAACGTTTTAACTATTGATTATTGATTGTTTATTATGTTAATTTCACATATACTTGTTAGAGTCAGATAAGAACCATCATATATTTAACTGGTCTCAATTAAATGCAAATTTTATTAATTGGATTATAGGCTGAATAAACTAGTATTTTTATCTCCAAGCAAGTGATAAAATAAAACGATATTTACTATGGGATTGCAATCCTTGGAACTAGTAATCGTTCTATTGGATTCCAGTTTCAGAAACATAACATACTTTTTCAACATGGAATGTAAGAGGATTTAGAAAAAAGTTTTATTAAACATGTCCTTGTATTCTGCTATTTTAGTTTATAAGAAAGATACGGAACAACAATATCAAGATTCACTTCGTCTTTAGCATTATCAAGAACAATATATGCTATTGTATTACGGACATAATAATCGTCAAGTTCAAGATCATCATCATGAATTGAAAGTCGTCATCCTATTAGTTTTATGGCATTTGGAGTTAAGACATTCGATACGAGATAAACACGAACCTACCATCGTGTAGTTGAAGAAACAAAGAGAATTCAGGCATAGTTGGAGTTGTCAACAATAATGAAACGGTAGAAATCTTAATTTAGGAATGAAGGAATTTAAAATAGTGTAAAATCGAATGACAACAAGAATATAGAATATAAATAAGTAATTTCGATTTTCACCCGGTTTTGGGGTTTATCTCAAAATCTTACCTTTCTCTCTAGAGATTCTTTTACATATTCCTAAAGAAGATGTATTTGACTCAACAAACTAAATCAGCTTTGACACAAACTGTCAACAACTCTAAAAAATACAGCTTCTGTCACCACAATGTCCAAAGATTTGGGCACAAAAGCCCTAAATAGAATTTTTTGGGGTTTTAAAGTTCTAATATCTACACACACCCACATGCATTTCGTATCGATGGGTTTCCTTCACTCTAACAGTGGGTCATATCAATAAAATACTTATTTAGTAGGCTTTATCTTACCTCATCCAACTATGGTGGGTCACATCAACAACTCGCGTATATTTTATTATCCTACTCATTTCACACTAGGTACATAAGAATACATCACCAAACAAACATGACTAACACAGTTCTCATTATCATGCTAGTGTCAAATTACAAAATACCAGCAACTTCACGGACCATGGTCATCATCCTCCTCACTTTAAAACACGAATTAAAAAGGGCTTCAATGCCTTCCAAGAAACATAAAACCAAAAAAAACAGTCTAAATCTTCATCGCATTATACTAATTTACGAATCTAAAATTCTCAAAACAAAACCCTTCAAATACATGCATTTCATCACTACGTGTTCAATTCCAAATTCCAATACAATTGCAACCTTCCTTTCCTCAAAGATTCGTATACATTCATAACATATAATCATAATGCACTATTATTTTCAGAAATCAAGACAAAAAACGCTTATAAAGATTCATCATCATAATATATGTCTAGAAATCTGTCCTTCAAGTTCCAAGTTTCAAGCCTTCGCCAGTTGATTTAATAAATGAATGAGGTACACATTTCCACATGCTTCATGGAACTTAAAACGCTACAAGGTTTAATGGTTATAGTTATAGTTATTGTAGTTAACTTGTATCTTCTTGCTAATATGTTATATTTCATACAGAATAGCTCCTTTCCGAAAGACCCTACCTGTCGTGCATTCGCTCTATAGATGATATAACACAATCTCCATTACCTTCAGTACCTGTTTCTTCTCTGGAATTTACAATTAGAGTTGGATTCATCTCCCAAAAAATCCCAATTTTTTTTTCTCCTGTAATTCCAACCTGCACTTATATAGTATGCTTTTGTACCATATATTTAATATCTAAACCGACTCTCCTGCGGTTCTCCCCTTTAAAAGCTTAGGGCTTAAAACTAACGAAATAAGTTGTATTATAACACTTTCGATCAAGGCAGGAGCATCAGTAGAATCATCGGGGTTTACTTTTGTGGTTGTTTTGTTGTATCCAGTTCTAGTTGCTTTTTTGCAAGGATTTCTTCTCTATTGGCTTCTTCAGGAGATTCGAATGTTTACGCTTCCCATCGGTGATAGGGGTACTGTAAATTAGGATTCAAGTCCTCTGGAATAAGCTAGCCCTAAATAAGTCCCCATGTTTTCAGAGAGTTTGAACCATGTTTGAAAAGCTATGCAAAATAGCCCCTATGAAAATTTCTTAAAAAATTAGGATAGTTCGCTTGCAGCCTTTTTTACATTGTATTTTTTAATGTCCCTGAGTTAAATTTTACCATAAATAAGGATTTAAGTCCCCCGGAATAAGGTTCCCCCTAAATAACTCCCCATTCTTTGTAACTTGCAACTAATAACCCCCTTTAATTAGGTCCAACTTCTAATTGCAAAGCGAGACTACAACCCTAGAATTATTACATCAATCAATAACCCCACCCTCGGAATAACTCCCCTCCCCGAAATAAGCCCCATCTTCAATATAACTTCCCCCGGGGGCTTAAACCGAGATTTCCACTATACAACCTCTCATACTTAATACCTATCCCTATTTCATACCGAAAATAAGAGTGTGGGACATTAGGAGATAAGCCCAGAGCTAAGTTTCCTCTCTACAGCAATTGCTTCTCGTAATATTATTGCCTTCTCCCAAACTCGTATCCTCAGATTCCTTTTCGCATGTACGAGGGCAAGTCTGTCGGATATAGGTCCAAAACCAAGTGGTTCTTTGCATGCAAGCTTTAAACCATTAAACCATTTTTACACATTAAAACTACCATCTCTCTCTTACCTGAATTCTGTTTAAAAAACATCCAGCATCTGCGGCTTCGTCGTTCTTTTTTACTACCTAATATATTCCCTCTGCAGAATGATCTGTCAAAATTTATAAGAAGGGATTCTCTTGTTTCCTTTCGTCCTTCCTATAATATCTCGAGTTTGAAGCATTTGTGCAAATAAGCCGAGTATAGACGTATAGAAGTATAGAATAGGGACGGCTTTCCCCCAGATCAATCTCAGTTTTTGGGTGATAATAATATTATTATTCATTCCAACATTCGAGGCATTAGTACTTGTTTGTGGTTCGTGAGAAGTGCCAGATTGGAAGGATTCTCTGATTTTTTGCAACAAGGCCTTGTTGCGAATTCCACGTTCTTCTGTGGACTTTTGAAGTTTGTCTTGGGGCTTAGGTTTAATTTAAAATCGTGAGACTTGGAAATGGAATTCCGACCCCCACTCATGTTCCGGTTTAAGGGTACCGTGATCCTGCAGATCTGGTGGCAGATCGTGTTTATGACACTCTATACCATCGCCCTGGTTTGTGTTCATAATTACGTGGATGGGTTCCGGATGAACTTCCCTCAGACCCTCATTCCCGTCCTGGGGGTTGTGACGGGATTGTTGTTGGTCTTCCGGACCAATACGGCCTATGACCGGTAGGTATTCTGTTGGAAAGCTAGGGTTCTTGTGGGTTTTACAAGGAATGAGGCTGTTTAGTTTTGACGGTTTAATTATCGATTGATTTCGGTAAACTAGTTGATGAATTTTAATTAGCTTCATAGAATTGGATAATACAATGAAGCTAAACGTAAGACAACGGTCTGAGGGATGTCAAATGGGCTTTGAATTTGAATGGATGCAATCTAAAGCATTGCATTAAAAATTTGTGAATTCATAACGCTTAAAATAGACTTTACAAAAAATCTAAAATATTTTATAAATGCCGATAAAAAAGTCCAATTCTAATAACAAGCTAAATATATTCAACCAAAATTAGCTCCAACGTCCTTCCTCTTCAATTTCAATCATATGGGGTTCACCATTAACTTTAAAACTTTAAATTAGTTTCTTAATTATATGATTTTTATAATTAGTGCAATTTAACAATGGAATTTCTAAAAAAAATTTAAAGTTCATAATTTTTAAACACTGTAAATAATTTTAAGTAACTGATTTTTCGAATGTATGTTAAATATGCTAGCCTCTAAAAGAGGTGAAAAAAGCAAAATGCGAATAGTCTCAATCTCAATAATGATTAAAAATGTTCCATATTCTTCCCTAAATCTAACAGATTCAAAATGAACAACTATCCCTTCGACTCGTTACAGGTACTGGGAAGGGCGAAAGATCTGGAGCTCGATGACCCTCGCGATCCGAACCCTGACCCGGTGCATCTGGGTCATGGTCAAAGAGCCTGAGGTCAAATCCGGGGGTAAACCTGCCGAGAAATCAGCGGCTGAAAGCATTGTCGAAAAGACGTCAGCAATCAACCTCCTCCTCGCATTTGCCTACGCGACCAAGAACTACTTGCGAGAGGAGTACTCCTACGACGAAGACGACTTGAAGGAACTAATCAGCCATTTCCCAAAGTTCACAACCCCCTCCTCCAACATGCCAATGGAAATGCAGGAGGATGACGGAAAAGCAGCGCGTCGGAGCGTGAAGCGCAAAGCGTCGAAAATCAGCGTCACCTCCGCTGCCGCTTCCACCGGGGGATCGAAGAAGTCGAAGGAGATGCTCTACTTTGCTCACGACATCGTCACACCCACCAACATTCCTATTGAGTTGAGCTACTATATTGCTTCCTATATCCGGAGCATCAAGGACAGGGACTTGGTTGACCCATCCACTATGACCGTCATGAACAATGGTAAGTGGATTTTTGTGATTTTATTGACTACTATACCCTGAAATAACCAACCCCCCCGGAATAACTACATCATTTTGGAGACTTAGAGGAATAAGTTACTCTCCTGAAATAAGCGCTCTATTCCTGAAAAATTAAACCGTGGCCTGAAATGCAGTTCCATTCTAAAGGGTTTGGAAAAATAAAGCCCCATGGGGTCTAATTTTAGGATATACGGCACTCAAAAATTCTAGATTGTAGAAGAGTCGATGCTTTATTTGATTGACTGGGAAATAATGGCGTATTTGTTTGTTAAATTATTATCTTCCTCATTTATTTTACTTTTACGTGATTTGTTCCATATTTGGATTCTCCTTGTGACGCTCCGATTTTGACACTCAGAACAGAATGACCAATTGCTAATATAACTGCAAAGTCATCCTCAACTGTCACTGTCGTCTTCTAAACTGTCAAGTCTCTATAGTCTCAAGTGTCGAGCTAGTGGGGGTGTACTATTACATCAGATCACGATTCCTATTAATTCGACCGACAGTAGAGCTGACAATTGGTCCATTGTCTCTTTATCTCCAGCTTTAGGATTTTAACGAGCTACAAACCAGTCGGGGTCTTACCAATCGTGGTTCTGAGATTTAGCCATATTTGCATAATATGAATATGAAAAATCATCCTGATCTTAAATCTCAGGCTTTGATATGTCTGAATAGCTTGTTCTGCGTGTATTATAGTTTTTTTTTCTTTAAAAATATTCTCGTCATAATTTTCTATAAATCGACAGACAGGCCAAACCCAGTCCCAGATGGATGATTTTAGAGCCATGGCAAACTGTCAGACTTGAATAGGAGACCATGCCAGTTTTGACATGGTTCGTGGTGGATGAAGTCAATCAGACACGGCTAATCTAACAAGAGATTATTTTTTTCCAAGATTCCCAATATCACAATCCACTCCAAAAAATATCTCTAAAATGGTTCGTTATAAATATAATGGACTTTTATTGTCTAGAAATGGCTGCTGAGAATGCTAAAATCAAAATCACTGGCTTAAAACGAAGGCGTTACATCTTTTTTGTTCATAAAATGCACTAAAACCAATTTAAACATCCAGTTCCAGCAAGGGCAAACTCGAGTGAACTCATAGAATGTCAAAGTAATTTGGGTTACGTAATCTTAAACTTTCTAAGATGAAGAGGTTCTCTGATTCTGAGAGATGAGATAAGATTCCATGATGCGTTTCAAATCTGCGAAAATTCCTAGGATTTGTCTGACATTATTTTTTGCAATTTCAAACTACAGGACTACAATAACTTAGCTGACTAATATTCCAATGTTTTTTAAGCGTTGTTCTTAAAGTCCCATAATATTATTAAAGGGAAGTCGTGGTTGTCTATAATTACGTAGTTAATCCAGCTTCACAGGTTGATGATTCAATAAATTGTCTCATGGCCATGGCATTGCCACATGCCCTGCTTATGGTTTGTAAAAATTACTATATCGCTGGAATAAGTCCCCAGCAAATTAAGTTAAAAAAACACCCAAAAAGCTATGTGCTATGAAAACACAAACTAGTACAAAAATAATTTTGCAAATGGAATATTCCACTCTAGAACCAACCGGAATAACTCCCCTCCCCGAAATAATTTTCAATTAAAATGTAAAATACCTCTCTAATAAATTAATTCGATTATATTCAAATAGATTCGATTGGTTGAGTCGTTAGTTTAGAATTTGGCAATGACGATGGCATTGTATATTGTATTATACAATTTTATTGTCAATATTGAACCCCTAAATACAGACTGCTGCTTTGTCATTTTAAAATAAATTAATCATAATTAATCATTCCGATTACTCGTTAAAATTATGGGCATGTCAATGTGTGACACAGGGGAATTTACATCTTGTTACAATGTTCCAGTCCCCTCGGTGATGTTAATATAATGGGATGCCATGTACGAAATATACGTAATTTATGCATGACTAAAATATTGGGAATTCCAACAGGTTTTTTTAATTACTATTTCTTCTAACCTCTGCCCACTGCCAACTTGCTAGGGCTTTTTATTTATTAGTCACTTAAATGCTCAAAATGCTAGGTTATCACCGAATTAGCGGCTTATTTAACGGGCGGATATTTTGGAAAAACTGATGATAGCCAAAAAGAACAAAGTATTAAAAAATGACCTGCTTTAGTAACTAAAAAAACACTGTATATTTTACAACCGAAAGGCTTTTAAACACTAAATAATCACAAGGAAATATATAATATTTTAAAATCTTTATTCGTAAAACAGTCTCTAGAGGAAATCAATTAAATCTGGGGGAAAAATCATGACAAACCATAACAATACCGTAGATCGTTCCAATTCAGAACACATTGCAATATTTAATCAGTTTGAACCATAGAACTAGATAATAATACTATAAAAATAATACAATAGTTTGAAGAACATTCAAAATTCTTTTCAACGAGATTATTATTGTATTTTTTGTCGGTGTCGATTATGTTGATCACCGTTTTACGCAGATAGAAAAGATAAATGCTGTATGAAGCGGCTCAAGCTGGATTTCTTCTGTTCTGGATGATTTGAAATAGATTTTATTCGTATTTTTAACTATTGAGATTTGCTAATTATTGGAGGTCGTTGACAAACTCAATTGTGATCAGGGCAGTTCTGATAATTAAAATTAAAATAGATTAGAAAACTTCGACGAAGTAAGTCATCCCCCAGGCCCTAGTATCATAAAATATCGTTTAATTCCTTACATTTTAGGCATATTTGAAATCGAAACTAAATTGATGATGCAAAATTTACATCCAACTATAACTTTTGTACTGCTTTAACTCATGATGTTGCAGTCAGTTGGAGTGACCTGTTAACGTGGAATAAACCAAAATTGCACATGCTTTAAAGAATATTTTGGAAAGTTTTCAAAAACCATCGCAATGTTTTAGTTATGTTTTATGTCAGCCACAGATAGGTAGTTTTGTTAATTCATAATTTGTCATGCTTGGATTGTTTGGGTTGCTGATGGAAATGGGATTATAAGGTTTTTAGAGTGTACTTCAAGTGTACATTTAATACAAACCATAAAATTTAGGCCTATCAATCGTTAATTTCATGAAGGAATGAATGCATTTCATGAAACTAATGCAATTAATCATAGCAAAGTCTATTTTAATGTGGGCTATGCCGAATCCTTATGGTTTTGCATTCATGGATTTTAATACATTTCAGTTGCATTGTACCACACACCCGCCGATCTAAAAAAAAAAAAAAACTCTGTTTCCTGCTCCCAATTTATCCCTTAAAAATGACATATCAAATACATAGCAAGAAAATGCCAACTCACTAGATATGAGAACAAGTTGTGCTTAGACTAGGGATTGACAAAATATTTATTTACAAAGAATTAATGGAATTTTCCATTCAGTTAACTAATTGGGGTATTAAAACGGAACTGGTTTTATAACAATCAGTTTATTACATGAAATTCATAATTTATAACATTTAATGAAAAATGCCAGAATGTCGCAGTAACAGACTCATAATTAGGAATAGTTACGTTTATAGAAGTTTTTAACGTACTTTCTCATCATCCTCGTAGAAATGTACTTTGGACTAAATCCATAGGAATTTAATGAACCGTAGGCGACAATCTACGATTAAATCCCTAACGCATAAACAAACAGCTTAATTGTGTGTTAATCATTGTCACATTACTTGCGATTTTATCACCAGAAAATGTGGGTTTATGCTTTTAAGTGCGTTTGATTTTCTGTGTACGAAACTCTCCCAATCTTCTAATGGGCTAAAAAAAGGATGAAATGAAAACAAGTTTAGGGTGCCTTAAAATCAAGTCTCTATAAAACCTTATCGTAAACACAATAAAAAATCAATACGTATTTGGGATAGATTTTTTGTAGTATTTACACATTTTTAACCCAAGACACGATATGAAACCAACGCAATTCGTCACCCTCATATTCCAAAACATTAATTAGGAAACAAAGAAACAAGGCGTCAAATTTTCAATTACCCCAACCAGTCCAACTTTAAAGAATAGAAGGAGACGGATTCTGTCAAAACTAAAAAAAATTCAGTCGTAATTTAATAACTAATTTTAATTCAATTAAATTGTTTCAAGCTTTAAATCGATCGGACAACAAAGCCTAACTCAAAAGCTTCCCTTTCTACCTATCGTTTTAAAAGTTACATAATGATACGGTTCGTAATCGTAGCATAATTACGATTATGAGCAAAAAAATTATAAGCAAAATGCAGAAAATTTATGACCTCAAGTTTAAAATCAAGTTTTTCAACCCAAGTTAAGGCTGGCAGAATCTGATGGCGAATATCCTCAGGCTCGTTAACTTGCATATATAATTCTGATTAGCATTAGTACACTTCATAGCTGGAGATTTTGGACTAGTTTTTTGGCATGTTTTCCAGCTTGATTAAATTATATACAGCTTTCTCAATGAGTATCAGCTACCATTTAAATTTTTAAAAGAACGGCTAATGGTCCCATAGGATTTAAAGGTACTTGATCATTTAGAAACTGTAAAAATTTTCTGGATT
Source organism: Desoria tigrina (assembly GCA_906901685.1). Classification (NCBI taxonomy): domain Eukaryota; kingdom Metazoa; phylum Arthropoda; class Collembola; order Entomobryomorpha; family Isotomidae; genus Desoria; species Desoria tigrina. The sequence goes on along the minus strand of CAJQTU010000003.1, from coordinate 2,220,310 downwards.
AAATTACCCTGCTTGGAATAAATAATTTCGCACTTGGTAAAGTAAACATGATGGACAGGAGCTTCAAGACGCTTTGTGATTTTGATTGACCATTTGTCTACGAATCATCAGATTTTCGATACCTTTCAAGAGAGACAACTTACAAGTCAGAAACAAGGGAAGAGCATGCCGAATTTTTGTTCAAATAAGCAGGTTTTTCAGGATTTCAATTTGCCAATATTCAATAAACCAGCCGGTTTGTCATTATTCTCAAAATTTGCATTGATTTCCATATCAAAGGATCACGTAGTTCCTTTTGACAAGGACCACAAATACCACAATCGTCTACCAGGCTACGTATATCTTTTATGTTTGAATCCTCATAAATTATCATCAGTCAGCAGCATATAGTGTAGGTGGGTTGGGTAGGTACGCCAACTATTCATCAAATTAATCGGTTTGCTGTAAGTTGTAAGATAAAAAAAAAGAGAACCTTGTTGGTACCGTATTTCCCGAATTAAGTCCCCAGGGGAGCTGTGTTGTTAAAAACCTCAAAAGCTCTAACGTTTAACATTGCAGGATAGAATAGTTAAGGAGGCAAGGGTGGGGAATTATTCCGGTGGGGTTTAATTAAATAAATACGGTACATCGAAACCCACTTTTTCATGAATTAAATTGAAGGTTAGACAGTTCAAAAGTCAAGCCATCGAGACTCGTTATGTTATCCAGGATTCTTACTAGGAGTTCATAAGGTCGTTAATAATTAACGATAATTAATTGACGATGTGTCTTAAACTACCTCCCAAATGTTCATTTAACTTCAACCCTCTTTAGTTAGTCAGTTAACATGCCATTAGCCCACACCACTCCCAGAGAATTTAATTACTCACGTCGATTAGAGGGAACTCTTGTACAGGTTTCTAAATTTCTAAATAAACGCAAAGAACAATAGAAAAGTCGCCACCCCTGACGATAAAACCCTTTTAGTTTTGCCAAGAATATGGAATCTAACCAATATACAACCAAAGATTAAGTTTGTCATAAATGCAAGACTGGTTCTGCATTATGCTTTTTCTTTGCCATAAATCCTGAAATAATTCCACCTGAATAACTCCCCATGTTTGAGTGTCTGAAAATTCCTGGGCGCTTATTTCAGGACTTACGGTAGGCATAAACTTAATAGGCTGTCATCATTCAGGCAATAAAAACTTATTATTACTGCTTCATCAAATCGAAGGACTACTTCTAAAGGTTGGAGACTCTTGGCTGCTGTCATAAATTAAGCAATTGCAAATGGCCAGTTGAGCTGGAAAAACAATAAAACTATTTACAATTATTTGTCGAATTTTTATTTGAAGATAAACCCCTTTTTTCCAGCTTTACTTCGTGAATTTTATGAATTTTAAGTGAATTTTTATGATTTTTGAAGTTAAGACTGAATTGAAATGTCCTTGTCCACAGCCCTGACGTCCCTCGTCGACTGCCTAACCGGTTTTGAGCGGATTTTGAGGACCCCGATCCCCCTGGCTTATTCCGTTCATCTGCACCAAGCCGTTTGGCTCTACCTCCTCGCCTTACCTTATCAACTCGTCGGAGTTCTTAATTGGTTTACGATACCTGCCGTCTGCCTCGCTTCCTTTGCCCTGTTGGGTATTTTGGGAATTGGCTGGGAGATCGAGAACCCCTTCGGTTACGACGATAATGACTTGGTAAGTCGGCCTTGAGCTTGGTTGGAAATTAAAATGATTTATGGGTTTTAATTGTTTGGGGTTATTGATTGATTTCTAATGCTAATTACTTCGAGGAAATCAGCTAGACAAAAAATTACCTATTTTTTACTGCGATTTTGCAATATTTTTTTAGTAGGTGGTTACTTAAAATGTATTTGCACACTTGGTTGATTCCCGTGGCTTAAAGTGTTAAATAAGTCTGGAAATGTCTGGAAATGTCGATTTAAAACTGTATACGTTGTTTTAAGACAACGTGTAATTTTTTTGAACAATAAAAGGTGCCAGGCTCTCGAGTCCAATTGTAATAATATTTCATTATCTGATCTGTCATTTCTATAATGAATCTCCAGGATTAATTACTTACGAATTGCTCAATAAACCTAAAGTGTCTTTTGTACTAGAGATTTTTATATGAAAAATCCCCTTAAATAGTCAGAGATGCAAAAACTCCCAGAACTAAACACCAGTTTTTGCTAATTTTCTTCCATTTTTTCTAATTTTTTCAGCCGTTAGACGATTTCTGTCGTGTGATCCAGAAGGAAATCATCACGATCATTGGTCGTCGAGTGCCAAAACTGGAAACGTGGGTCTTATCTGAGGAGAATCATCCTCTGGCCCCCGAGTCCCCCCTGACAGCCTCGGAACTGATAAACATGAAGGAAGAGGAGATTCGAAACATACTGGCCCTCTCAGCGGCCCGAGTCTCCGGAAAAGGTCACAAGTTCAAGGAATCGCTGAAGGGGGTTGTCGTCGACGCTTCGAGTTTGCATCGAAATGCGCCGAAAAACGGGAGCCGAGGAGATGAGCGGGTTGCAATGATCGTCAATACTTGAGCCCTGGGATTGAGACTTTAATTTTGTATTTAAATCTTAAAGAAGGGTTTAGAGTTTAGTAATTAATTAATTCGATTGCCAACGTTAATTAACAAGTGATGATTGATGAGTAATTGATTTTTAACTATAGAAGAGTATCTGTGTTTTTGTACCTCGATCCATTTTACGGTGTAATTAAACTCAAAGTACCTCTAGATATGTACTGTTTTCCTAATGTCATTAAGATTTTTAACTATCGTGCTTTTGTTACCTTTGTAAATATACATGTAAGCTATATTCAAGTTGGAGATGTACTTACCGATGTTCATTTAAATGCCCATAGCTGTGGTATACGTAAAATTATTGCTGGAGGTCCCATGATATTGATAATAATTATTATTTTATGGTGAAGTGTAATTTAAAATGACAATCAGGATTTTTCCAAAGAGGATTTAACGATCATTCCAGAATATTTAAATCAAAGAGGCTGAGAGAAATTAATGCGTTTAGCCTTTGACCTTGAGTTTTAGAACTGTATTTTTGTAAAGCCAGGGGTTCTATACAATTATGGTCCCTCGAAGTCTGTTTAGCTCTTATGGAGTAGATTTGGAACCAAATGCCAAATCGATTTATGAATTGAACCACTGACTTACTTTATGCATTCCTAAATATTTGGCTTGAAACGGACAATCTACACTGATAAAATGCTAATTTGTACTTATAGTAATGCGACAGATGTAATTAAAAAATAAATACTGTTTTAGCACTACTTCTGTTACACATGAATAAGTGTATTTTTTAATTCCGACATATTGTTCATTTTCTCGCAACTTTTATGTAGGTTCCAACTTCCAAAGCTGAAAGAAAATATCTAGGAACCTAGGTATCAGTTTGAGATAAACCCCGAAAACCGGGTAAAAATTGGGGTTTCTCAGGGTATTCACAATTAAATATGGTTTATGTGTTTAGAGGTTTAGAGGTTTGTTTGTTTTAGTGACAACTTTTTTTCGAAGCTGTCGGTGCTCGTAAAGTGCGTCCATTGTTACGAGTCGTTACGCGAAATAAATTCATACAATCAATCAGTATCAACAGATTATTAGTTTATTTTAGTTCGATCGAGGAAGCAAGCGCTTGAATCCCAATACATAATAAAAATGGCAGAATGATAAAGTACTTTTCAAGATAATTAGCTCACACTTATTCCTAGGATCCTAAATAACCAAAAAATGATCATTTAACTAACATCTTTAACTATACATGATACACAACCAGCCATGCAACAAAACAACTAAAAAATGCTAAAATCCCAACTAAAAACACTACTTCCGTCCTAACATTCCTAACTCAACAACCCCTAAGTCCATCGTCCTATCGTCCATGTCGATATCTTCACCCCTCAACGTCAATTTTACAGTTATCATGCTCAGTTTCCTCTGGACCCGCATCGTTGACGGGATCGACCCCAGTCACCGGCTTAACGAGCCAGTAAATCCGGTCCGACTCCAACGATTTCTCAGTCTTATGAAAGGAATGGAGTAGGATTTCGGTTGTGTTATCGAACTTGAACTCCTCCCCTTCCAAGTACGTGTTGGAATCCCGGACCTGAATCGCGATCTCATCGTCCGAATGCAGGGTCAGTTGGAAATGCGAAGACTCGATCTCGTACAGGTTCCCAGCCTCCTGCATCTTGAACCGTGGGGAATTGTTCACGTCCTGAAGCCGATATGACCAGTACCTGTTCAGTTTAGGAGGAATGTGTTGGAGAGTGAACTCTCAGAAATGCTTGATTTTTTAGGATATTAACTAAAAGTAATAATTTCATATTGACCTTGTCGAAAATAAAAAAAAATCATCCAAATGGTAAAATAAAGTTGCAGTCGGATTTTCAAAATTTCGGACGTTTTTCGATCATAATGAGCTGTTTTTGAATGAAATCTAAAGATCCCGATTTTGTTTAAATCTCTTTAAAAATCGGATTTTCACAGTAAAAATTTGCAAAAAATTGGAAATTAAAAACAAAAATGCTCGTTTTTTTGACAAAATCAATATGAAATTGGGCAGCTATTTTTTACGTTTTGACTTCAAGTTCATATCCTAAAAAATCAAGGATTCAATCATCCGTATACCGTTACTAGCCTTGGTAGATTAGTGAAATTCGGAGGGTTGTTTAATCGTGGTATTAAATAATAATTTACGAGAATTTGCTTACTTGTCTTGGTTCAGCAAGAAGAATTTCGAAACCGTCTCATCCGTAGTGTTCAGTTTCCAATGGTATCTCCGACGCTCCTCCCCCTCCAGCGTCTCCAGCTCTTCTGCCCCGATCCGCTTCGTGAGCACGTCGAGACAGTAGAAGTAATGCTTCGCGAAGCATCGCTTTGCATAGTAGAGGTAGCCCTTGTTGAACTTACTCTGAAGCGTAAAGAAATCGGAGAAGATGGACTGGACTGCGGCTGGAAGCGTCTTGAAGAGAGCCGAACCGCGGCCACAACAGCGTTTGATGAATTGGGCGAGGGTGAAGATCCCTCGATTGTTGTAGATCTGATTGTAGTTTAGCATTTCCTTGTGAAGGATGGAGAAGCCGTAGTACTGCTGGGTCAAGTCGATGAATTTGATGACTGGATAAATGTTCTGTTCTTTGCCAGAGTAAGACTCCTTGATGAGTTGGGTCAGGATCGCGGACTTCTTGGTGGGAGTGTCTTGGTAGCGGAGGATCTGGTCCCAGTACTTGAGGGCGAGGGTTTGATTTCCGGTCGTGATTGCGGCGATGCATTTGTAGATCCTCTCGTCTACTACGGTACTTTGCATCTGTTGTGGAACAAAAATTTTGAAATCAAGAAATCTCGTTAACTTCTAAAAAAAAACTTCGTCCAAATTCACAGGTTTATGTTTGGGAAATAGTACAAACGCAAGAATTATTGGGTTTTAAGCTTTGAGCACAGTTGGCATAACTTTTTGACTAATATTTTAAGTATGAAACGTACCAGGACTTCCATTTTGTCGATGCTTTGGTCGATATTCTTTACAGCCGTCATGAGACTGTCGATTTTTTCGAGGAGTTGGTCATACGAAATGACGCTTCCGGTTTGACAAGTTGGTGGGGATGTCTCCGTTTCAGACCTGTGATATTCCAGATAGACTAATATTCCGAAATAACTCCCTTGGGGACTCATTTCAACAACGACGGGAATTACATATCACGACGATAGTGCAACTTAATTAACGATTTACTCAAAACCATACCGTTCTTTTTCGGTAGGAGTCGCCGGAACAGCTTCGGCAGCCGTTGCTGCTGAGGTATCGGAATCCTGGAACATTATCAGATAAATACAGACCTTATTAAAGGTATTTAATTTTTTATGCCTAAAATGTAAGTGCGTTTTGATTTGACTTCAATTGCAGTTAAAACTTTAAACCAAAGTTTAAATTTTAAAGTTAAATGAACCTGGGTAATGTTAGAGCAGAAATGAATTACCGGTTCGTCAATATGCTGAACAACCACGATCTCGTGGGGACTATCTGTCGACTCCGAAGGCTCACTTTAAAAAAAGTTTCATTAATTTAGAGAAGCGAAATAAATTGTTTCCACGTATGTTTTAATTATAAAACAAAACTTATCAAGGATAGCTACCCAGGGTAGCCTACCCTTACCCTCCAATTGGTTGAGTAGCTTTTTCTCCATCCGTTTCGCCTGTCGGTGGTGTCACGACTTGTGTCCCATCAATTCCTATTGTGGTACTTTGCCCATTGTAATTGTGGTTATTGTGATCAATGCTGGAAAATTTTTTAAAAAATTTAAAAAACTAATGAAAATGTAATAATACATAAGCCGGGTTGCATTACGATACAACATGCTACAATTTTTATTAGATTTTTTGCAACTAATGTGCATGCCAATGCCAATTAAATTACGAATGCATTTTTTAGAATTTAACCATCGTTATTAAGTATTACCGTAAATCTCAAATAATATCCCCCCTAAATAGGTCCCCACCCCCCAAATAATCAATCTTTATTATCTATCTCATTGAACTAGATAACATATCTACAACCTACTCATAGAATTGTATATAGTAACCTACTCCAATTTGATCTGTAAAAGAAACGCAAAAAAGGACCATGGCTGATATTCATTACAAGGTACGGGAATATACACTACAATATATGTACAAAATTTTAGCCACACGGGACTTACGAATCCTATTCATGCAAATCGGATCCAAGCATTATTCTTGAAATGCTTCTGAATGATCATTCAGGAATGACTAAAATTATAATCTCATAAAAAAACCGAAAAATTAATAAAATTTCAAACCCATTATATCCATACGAAGGGACATCCCCATGATGATCCCCATGTCCAGTATCAGCATGATTGGGATAGCCATGCAGAACCGGATTATCGTCCGTCGCATAATCCACGGGATTCGGATAATCCGCACTTTGCATACGGACCGGAAGGATCACTCCAAGGAGCAATATATTGACGACGACGAAAAATAAGCAAAATCTCGAGCAAACCATTTTGAAAAACCAAGTATGGCTCTTTAGGCAACACGGGGCCCTTCGTTCCTCAGAATCCTCCGCAAATAACTCCGTAATAATGTCCCCTATGACCTCTTCGTTTTGGTCAACGTCAACTCCCAGCCGTTGGCCCGTGGCAGTGGCAGTGGCACCAGAACCCGATGAATCGAGATTGATAAAATTATCGGTAGTGTTTCTGGTGTTCGTAGGAGCGAGTCGAAAAGTGACTTTCCGTCTGTCAGAGTTCACGGAGGAATGGACCAAAATCCCCCTGTCATCCATCAACCATGAGATGGGACAATTAAACCCGCATTAATTATGATCTCTGATATATTGTCCTTCTGCTTCTCTATTTTATATGGAGATTTTACTTGCAATTCTAATGAATGACCTACATACAGTTGTCCGTTTAATTTATACAGGGCCTATTAAGGTCTTCCAGACTCCTCCAGTCCGCTCATAAGTTGTGTTCGATTTTGGAGTGGGGATTTATTCCGGAGGTATATTTATTTCGGAGATAACTCTGGAATTACGGTAGCTTTGACTTTAAAAAGATCTGGAGGCTGTGTCCAGCAAATATTATAATTCTCCATTAACCAAATGACAATAGCACAATAAATAATAATCTAGTTTTAAAATCGTTTGAAAAATATCTTAAATCGACATTTACGAACGGTCAAGTCAATAGCTCTTAGGCTACAATCCTAAATGCTGTTTAGGAGTTGGGAAATGGGACTATGGATAGTTTTAAACGCTGTACACGTCTACTAAGAAGATTCATGGTAGTTTTGTCATCATTTAAAATCCTAAAAAAAGCAAGCCAGGGACAAATTTATCAGTACAATTTTGTGCAAACTAAAAGGTCTCGACAGTTCTGGAAATGAGATAGGCTAGACTTGCAAAAAAATGCGAATGGCATGAACTAATGTATTTACAGTTGGATTTAGATGGAGATCAGGGTCTCCTCGTTGCAAGCATTTTAAACATGATTTTTGCCAGAGGATGATTTTGCATGTGCACCAACTACCTAACTAGAGATATAAAACGAGAGCGCAGTGTAAGTTGTAAGTCTTCGAGACAAATTAAGGCAATTAACTGCATCCTTTTTAACTGAACAATTAATTATGATATGCAGGCAAATGCAGTTTAAATTTGAAATATGAATATATATGCCTGTTCTCCTACATGCCTACATGGCTTTGGCTGTCAATTCTATTCGCCCTCAATGAGACCTATTTAATAATAAAATAATAATTTAATTTTTAATGTACATTAATGAGACGGATTTACTCAAAGCTACTGAACAATTTAAAGGAGATTATCATAGTGCCCCATTCGATGTTTAAGGAAACTCGTCCTAAATCACCGAAATAAGTCCCCATCCCCTTAATAAATGCATCCTTCTGAAATGAGAAGGGAATTACAGGGGGCATATCATGGCATATGTGCATCCGCCCAGGGGTACTTGAATCCATTACAATTTACAATGGCAGTATTCCGCTACTTCAGTCAGTGTCTATAATGTAATTTCGGGTTATTTTTATTCTACAGGGATTGTTGCTGAGACTAATTAATTATTTAATAGAATTTCAAAACAATTTACAGTCAGTTAAAAAATGCCAAAAGTTCCATTAACTTCTGGTTCACGAATCAGGATTTCGATGCCCTTGGATTGGGTTCCATACGTTACGTAACAATTTCATACGTTTACAACAAGAACTCTAACAAAAAAAGAACAAGTAGTTACTTTCTCTTTTATCGAATGAAGTACAGTATAATTCTCATTTTTGTCATTAATTAAGTTTTTTCTCATTCTTTAACTGTCATTAGTGTCATTGCTCATTACCTAATTGTAAGTTTTAAAACAATAAAAAAAACATTTTAAAAATTAAAACCAGGTTTTAGAAATCTTCAAGTTCAAGTCACTCCAAGAAATAATAGCTGAGGTTGGGACTCTATTTGATGGGACTGTGGGACGTGGGAATATGGATTTGGGGCTGATTTATTCCGGGGTGGGGATCTATTTCGGGGTATTACTATTCCAGGCAGGCAGATGGGTGAAGTAGTCTCTGCCCTCTAATGGTCTGCCTGCGTGAATAAAGCATGGCGGAGAGGAGTAAAGAAACATGCCTGGAATTCACATTCACAATTCACAAATCACAATTCACTCGACTCATTCATTTCTAATCAAAATATAAAAATCAATCAAAAAAGATTCCACATTCTGAATTCATTCATCAATCATCGTGCATTGATCAATAAATCCTTTGCGATTCCTATAAATTATCAGAAATCCACAGCACATAATATATGACATAAACCATATACATATACAATATACATAATACATCATCATTCCCAAAATTCCAACAATTCCAAATAAATCCACAAACAACAAACAACTCATTTCACATTTATTTGGTTCGCTTTTTTCTATTGCAATTTGCAAAATATTTTAATGACAATAATATGCAATAAATTAGTGGTATTTCATATATCATATGGATATATATTGCAGAGAAAGTCATAAGTAAGTGAAGAGTCAAGATGGAAGAGATTGTTGGAGCCGAAGGAGGAGGCCCCACAACCACAACAGCTGGGGTCGCTGAAGAGAGTGACCTGAGTTTGACCTCGGCTCCTTCAGGGTTGTCAGAAGAAGGTCAGGATGAGGAAGAAACGGGGGATTCAAATCCAAGTCCAAGTACTTCTCAATTCTGCCTGGATCCAAATCCAAGCGTTGATGATAATGAGATGGTACGTCTTGTTAAACGTCCTTTGTCCTTCATCCTCTTTTTGCCTTTATTTGTTATTGTTTTTATTTTTTCATTATTTTTCTTCGGGATCAGGATTAGGTTAGTTGACAGTCGTAAGTCCTATTTAAATTTAGAAACTTGAAACGACAACGCTAACGCTAGGACATGTTGTTTAACACTTTTTCAGATTAACCAGACAATGATGGCTGATTTCTTAACCGTACGCAATTTTGACACTTTCACGGGAGAAGTCATGGCCAGTGTGCCGGATATCCACCAATTGGTGAAGAATGTGGTGCGAGATATCCAACGATTGATGGAGTCAGACTCAGAGGATGATACACAGCTCGACTTCCTTCAAGAGGTCTTTCAAAATCCCTTGGTATGTTAATGACCCTCGTAAATATTCTCGTAGCCTATGTCGAGTCGAACTGTATTTGTATTTTTGTATGTGCTGAATCCTATCACATATCAATTCACAATGCATATTTTAAAATCTCATTATATACTGGGTCAAATGTAATATGTTTGAACTTTTTCAGACTGGGGAGAAAGTGGCTGAATTCTTAACCCTGTCGGATATGAAAGCTGTCAGTGAAGTATCAACTGGATTAAGCCATTCGGTGCGAAATACCAAACGATTTAGTGATATGGCAATGCTTCGGATCTGTAGGGAAACTGTATTGAAGGATATCGTTGTAAATTCTACCAAGTCGTGGAAACGGGTGGAGATAGACGTGTCGCTACCGTTTGACGTAGCAGATAAAATTGTGCACATTTTAAAAACCGTCCGCACCCTCAGATTTGTGATACAGCCGATGGAGATGGATATGGATACAGATGGAAATAAGAAATTGGATGTGAAAGAACTTGCTAAGTTTCTCATCTTCATTTTAACTAATTCTCCACATCTCGCGACCCTACAACTCGAAAGTGTTGTAATGGAAATGAAACTCCATGATATCTTTTCTGATCTAGCAGTTCAACCCCAACTTTCAAGACTCAAGAGCCTCGAAATTTTTTCGCAGCCTTACATATATCACTCCGCCCTATATACAGCAAATGGAGGAGAAATAGAAATGCCGTTTCAGACAAACTTCCATCAGCTATCCATGATTTCCCATTCTCTGGAGACTTTTAAGATGCCCATAAGATCTTATGAAACCCTTACGATTGATTTCAATCCAGGTGCGGAGATGATGCCGCCGATGCCGGGAATGCTAGTTTTTGGTCAGTTGTGTTCTCAACTTCGATAAAAAAAATTAAAAATAGGTATTTGTTTATGATATTGAACTTTTAATTTTAGGCAGAGGGACTAAGAGCGTTAACTTCATCCCAAATCTCGTATCATCCAACAAACACACTTTGACGGAGCTGAGTCTTCATTTGGACATTTGGAGTTTGGAAGATATGAAGATGATAAGTTGTCCCAATTTAAAACGGTTGACAATTACAGCATATGCCCGGGATTCCGCTGTTGTCGCTGCATTTCTAAATAACCAGCCGTCACTCGAAGAACTGGTTGTAAACATGAGAGACGGATTCCCTCTCTCCGTCATATCCGCGATCAAAGGAAGGTGTTCAAAACTGACGAAGCTTCATTTAAAGGGGAAATCGATTAATGAGTTACCACTTAACGGTGAAATGGACTGGAGCTTCCTGAAAGGAATTAACACCCTCAGAGATTTCTCGATCTCAAAGCCTTTATGTAATTCGGGTCCTTATCAAGGGATGTATCAGTATGGGAACGGTATAAAGTTTCTTAGGCTTTTGCCAAATGAACTCCAGAAACTGAGGCTGCAAGGCTTGGGCAATTTTTGGTGTGAACTGACTGGGAATCCATGGAACCACGCTCCCGTTCCCAATCCGGAGCGGTTTGCAGTTATGCATCTTTACAAAAACGTCACCGAATTGAGTTTCATCGGTTGTGACAACGCCTTTGATAATAACATCCTTCAGTATGTTTTTAAAGAGTTTGATAAATTACGGACGTTGGAACTGTCCCACTGCTACAATCTCACAGATTTTGGACTGACTGGTATTCCGAATGCGAATGAAGTTGAAAATGATGGTGCTGAAGAGACTGGCATTTCTTTAAAGAATCTTAAAGGTGAATTTAACTTCTACAGCTATGTCAGCTATTGATTTTTTATGTTAGTAGATTAGTAGTTACGTTGTATAGTTATATCATAGAATTGGATATCGTTAACATATTACATTTCGAACCTGTTATTAAAGGCTTATCGGAATTCAAATTAAACAGTTGTGTCGATGTTAGTTCTGCTGCAGTTCAAGAAGTAGTTGCACTACCCAACCTCAGGTCTTTCGAATACTATAGCTTCATGAAGGTTTGCTGGCTTTCCACTTATTAAAAATAGTGGATATTTCTTAACTTGCATTATATTATTAAGGTTTAATCCTAGCGCATCCTATGTTTTTTTGTTTTGTAATTTCAGCTGGATAGAGAGTTCGCCATTTCTATTGCAAAGCAAAATCCAAATTTGGAATCCTTATCTCTGCGTGTCTCAACAACCGACTTTTTGCAAATAAAAAAGGATTTGAGAAACGCTAATCCCCGGTTGTTACACTTTTATAATTTGGTGAGTAGTTTTGATTTTGTAATACCATATATTTTTCGTTTACAATTAAATAGAATTTCATTCAGGTAGGAATAATTATTTAGTTATCGAACCACTCAAGAAGAAAAAAGGGTTTGCTGACTTGTAGTTTTAAAAAAATATCACATCAAGACTTAAACTTTCAAGATTTTAATCAATGAAAGTTGTGTACATTTTAGGATCAAAGATCTATTTGCATACACGATGACGATGAAATATGTGAAGAGCAACCAGACCACGGATTCGAATATAATTATGACGATATTGACTATTCTGATTCTGATACTGATACTTCTGATTATGACTATGGAAATGGAACCGGTGATAACTCGGAGCGCGATTCAGATGGGAATGAGGAATGAGGACGTAAGTATCGGCCTATGGATTGAATGTCTGCAATTGCAAAGCCTTGATTCCGTCAGAAGATTATTAAGATTAACACCAGTGACTGGAAATATGGAAGTCTGTTGATAGTGTTACATATATAAAATTAAAATAATTATAATCATCTTATACCAAACTATAGCACTTATCTAAAACAAACATTCCCTAATAGGTAAGTCGTAAGTGTAAGGTGAATTATAATAATATATATTTATCAGTTATTTTGATTTTGTTCCTGTAATTAATTTGTTGAGTTTGAACATAAATAACCTTTCCACATTTGAGAAGTGAAATGGGGTTGTTTTTGCTTTGAATTCTATAATTCTGTAATACATTACAATATTAATGAAGGCTTTCAATTTGAGGCCACCGACATTCGTCATCGTTTTATCCCGAAAAATTTTCCAAAACGATTGAATACGTTAATATTGCCGCTAGTATCTAAAGAATCAATTTTAAAAATTTTAATGCGTTCACAGATTTCGAAGTATCTAAGCCAATATTTAACCAGTAGTATTGCGCTTGCCGAGGTTATCAATCTTCGGTCGATTATCAACAATCCCAATGCACTGATTGTTAAGGGGTTTGAGACCATCTGAGCCACAAACACTTGTACCTTTAAAATATTAAAAATTAAATTTTGGTTAGTTATAGTTAGTTTGAAATTGATAATAATATTTAATATTGAGAAAACAGTCATTGTTAACTATACTTGTATGTGATGTTCGACACATACATACTATACCTAGATATATATTAGCGAACCGACCGACGGCCGACGACTGTTTTAAATGTCCCCCAAACACCGACATACTATGCGGTACATACCTACGGGTCTAAGAACGTAGGGGTCTTAAAACACGTTATTAGATTCATACATTCCGGAACATATATATCGGATTGTATTCAATGTCTCTAACGTTTGTAATGGGATTTGGGCGTATCGAAGTTCGGATGGTACCTACACGCTATTGATGGTCAAGCGACAAGAAATAAGCGCTGCAATTGTAATATTTTAAATATTATATGACTGCAACTTACAAGCGAAACAAGTCGACGAGAATGAATTTTTTTAAGAATCGACGTTTCCAGACTTCGAAGACATCGCTTAGCCTATTTGATTCAAAATGTTTTTAAATATGCCAATCTAGCGTCCGTCAGTAAGAATTTCTTTAGAATTAAATATAACGGAAATGGCGAACCAACCTTGGCTGAAACGGCAACGGAATGGTTGCAAAGAAACACAAGAAAAATCATAGCGCTCAAATTGGCCGAGTGTAGCGTTGCAATGATGGCCAAAGGACTTGTCGACCACCCCCCTTGCTTACTTACCAAAATTCCCAATCGAATTGTCACAAAAAGGGAATAACATGCTTTACCCACCGAAATAAGTAACTTATATCCAAAAACGGATTGGAATTTCTCTATAAACGATACGGATTCTTCGTATCCTTCCATAAAGCCCGTAATGTCCTCCTCATTTTCTCGAGAAAATATTTCTTGTGACAGTTTTTGCGACCCAACCGGTTCAACGAACGGTGACCCAGTCGTCTCAAAATCCGACGACTCAGTGGTCCTAAAATTAGACGTCCACCCCGGCCCGTCCTTAAAATCACGTTGAACCAATGTATGCATATTTTCGAACAATAACTCAAAAAGATGAAGGAATAGAACACTAAAAATCATATTCAATGTGTAAGTAACACTGAAAAGTGTGTAAATCCCCATCAGAAATAAATACCCTGGGGAAACGTGACTGAAAAGCCCTTTCGAAACTATAAAATCTGACATTAAGACTGTGAAAGCTAACATCCCAACAATAAAATACATGCAAAACTTCTTGCACTTTTTTTCTAGATGTTCGGAAATTTTTACAGAGTTGGAGCTTTCAAGTTGGTTTAGAAAATGCTGGAATTGATTCCAAAATTTGACAAACTTTCGGCTGGTAAATGTCTCGAGGCTTGTGACGTAGGTTAAGACGCTGAGTGGTCCTTCGAACCCGAATGCAATGAAATCTACTTTGTTCATGCTGGCCTCGACGGAACGAAACTGGTCCCGGAACAACTCACTGATTATGAAGACGTAGACGAAAAAAGAAAGCTGATAGACTACTAGTAAAAAAGTATATGAAAATGCTAGGCTCGTTTTTTGGAAATCTAGAAACCCATTTTCGTCAATGGTGTAGGGGAAATATCCGAAGAGTTTTAGGAAGAAGATGATCCCTTTCCATGATTTGGACAGTCTGACTTTCGCCGTCGAGTTTGATAGATTTATTAGATTTTGACCAAAATCGGGGTTTGAAGGCCCAATTTTTGACGTAGAGAAACTGCGATTTTCAGGAATCATATTCCAAGATCTGGAGGAAATTTATTAGGAACCGACTTGGGGTCGGGATACGTACTACTTTCTTCGATGAATCGCTAAGACAAGGATGAGGATAGCCCAATTAAACACCCACGACTCTAACTCTAATGAATAGAAGGCTTTACCAACTAATAATGCCTATTATTATATCGAGCTATGCTGGTTCACAAAACAAATTGCGATTACTGCATTTGATTCCCATAATTGATTTGCGTAGGGCGAGAAAACTTGTAAATGGTATTAGCAATACTAACAAGTGTTTAAATAGGGTGTTAAATGTGTTCTTACGGTCATGAAAAGGTTACTTTTATTATTTTTATTATCGTTTGTCAACTGATGGAAACGATCCGTTATGATGAATATCTTAAAAATCCGGACATAATTCCGTTAATTCTGGGTGAAAAAATCTCCTTAGTCGAATGATCCGACATTAACGAAACGACCCATTAATGGTAGTCAGAGTTTCAGACGTATTATAGAGACAAGTGACTCTATTATATACATATTATACATTAATGGAAGCATTCATATGAATCCCGACCCCGATTTCATTCCTATTTTCTGATCCTGTAAAATCCTCCAGGACGATGGAGTATGTTAGTATTATCGCCAACATCTAAAGTATAATTTTTATGAGATCAATTAACTCCCATTTAATTTTAATTACATGATATCAAAACCGGAGCATACCGAGGTTATTAATTTTCGGTCAATGGTCAATACACCGAATATATTGATAATTACAGGACTGGAAGTCATCTGAATAACGAAAGCTTGTACCTATTTCCGGATAAATTATAAATAAATGCGGGTTTAAATAATTTCATCTGCTTGACATTTTTTATAATACTTTGTCATTGTCCGGGGTATCACTGACATGACTCCCCCGAAAGGGTTGTTTTCACGAACTTCTCAATATAAAGCTAATTTATGAACGCTTTATTTTTTTAGTAAAAAATTGCCTTATAAAATAAACTCACAATAGTCAAGAGATGTTCGGAGCGAACTTCTTTGAGAACCGAAGTCTTCACAGTTCGCAAGCACCGTTTCGCCTGTAAGACCAAAACCAAAAGTATAGAAATTCCAAACAATGAGTTTTTCTAAACAATTATGCAAAAAACAAATCAAACCTTAAAGAATAGGTCAACAGAAGAATTACAAAGGATGAGAAGGAATAGAACAGTCAGTCCATAAGCCAGATGAAGGCCTGTAAGCATAACTAAAGGGCTCTCTGAATCCCCTTCTTTAACTATCAAAATAACAAGCCTCACGGAAACGAAGACAGTGTAACAGACTTTCGCTACTGCAATTAACAACTTGGGCCCAAAAATGGCTTGAAATTCATCGACAAAGGATACGGACTTTTCGAACTTCTCCAAAAATCTGTAAATGTCCTCGTCATACTTGTACAAACTGCCTGAACAGATTGAAGACGCTTTTAATGATAAGTTTAACTTCATCGCAAGACCAATTCGAAGCGAGTCCTCCAAGTTTTCAAAAACTGAGCTAAATACTTGAAGAAATAGTATGAAAATGATTATATTTAAGGCGTAAGAAACGCTGATAAATGTCCAGACGCCTAACAAAATTGCAAATGAAAAGGACAATCTATTAAATATAATATTGGTGTGGCCAATCTGATATATGATCAGGGAAAGTAGCACGGCCAAGCAAATGATAAAGATAATACACAAGTCTCTTGACTTCTTGTAGAATCTTTGCGACATGATTTTTATAGATCCCGAATCCTCAAGTGTTAGCAAAAATTCCTGGAAATTATTCCAGAATTTTGAAAATCTTTTGCACCGACTGGTTTCAAAATTCAAAACGAAGGTTAGGAAGGCTAAGGTCCCATCGAAACGAAATGCTTGGAAGTCTATCGGGTTAAACGTATTTTCGATGAATTGAAATTGCTCAAGGAACATTGCCGAGTAGACGAAGAAATATAAGAAGAACGCTAAGTAGAAGGTTAGGATCAACATCGTGTAGAAAAATTTTAGGCTTCTGAAGGAGAAGTGCAGCAACCCGGTTCTGTCGTCCACTTTGTAAGGGAAGTATCCGAATATTCTGAGAAAACTTATCGTCTTCGACCATGATCTTAGAAGGGACAATGACCCATTAATTGAACTAGGGTTTCTGTGATTGTTTTTAGATTCGTGGGATTTCGTGACGAGTTTGATTTCTGAGGAAATCATTATGTTATTTTAAGAGTCAGTTATTCTTATACAGCAAATTAAACCTCTACACTCAAGTTTTGCATTATTTTCTAGTTTTAAGTTGCAATTCAACCGAACTAGCAATAACTTTCTTACCTAAACATGAACACCCTGGCAAAAACAGTAAGAGCTTTTACACTAATTTTCAAATTGTATACTCAGGGCGAATAAGTTTCGTTTTATCAATAACCAATTAAAATATATCCTTTTAAACCACAAATTACTAAAATTACTAAATATCTAAAAGAAAACCTTGATGGAGAGGTACGATTCAATCCTTCAATTCAAGCAACAATTACAAACAAATCGTCAATTGCTATCGTTGTTACTAATTAAATAATTATTTATAGAGGAATTTAATTAGGAAAATTCTTAAAAATATGACAATTGATAGGGTGTGTCTTTCATCTACGTGACTCTCACTCATATATATATATATACATACACCTCATACATACATATTTATGTATGAGTCTTTAATCTTTGTTTCCTTTCTAACTAATTGCTTCTGATTACACTAAATGAATACTCTGTTGATTGCCATAATTAAGTCACAATTTGAAAACTTAATTTATTAGTATTCAACGGATAAAAATATCAAAAATCTAAAATTAAAACTAACCTAATCCGAATCTCTATTAAAAACCTTATGTATCCAAGTAATATCGTCTTTCGCGACTTGGTCCAAGTCGACAGTAAATCGCTTCTTTTCTACATCTGACTTTTTCCCTGTGTCAAATAACTCTTGTGTCGGTAAGGTAATGCGCTCGGCTTCGTCGTCACTTGAATCATCCCACTTTTTGTTCTTTCCTCGTTTAGGAGGTTTAGACTTCTTGAAGGAAGCAGTCACTGCCTTTTCAATATCTTGTAAATTGTCACTAGTTAAAAAAAATTACAATTACATGTATTACCTATTACTATTAAACCACATCGTATTATGAATCATTTAATAATATGAAATGAGGTTTTACCTTGCAGTCATTCGAACACTGAGGGCTTGAAGTAATTGACTACAATAATATGTAATCGATGGCATGGTATGAGGAGACTGATCCATAATCTAAAAATGAGTACCCCAAAATGAGATATTAAAGCCTGAGCCCCCATGGAAAATGGTTAATTTTAAATCGTAACTATTATAAAAACATAGCTAAACCTCCTTACATCTCTAATGACCTGGTTTCCCGGCATCCCTGTTTGTCCAACCGTCAAATCTTTTTGATATTTCTTACTTTCATATACAGTTTTCTCAGCAAGTAGTTGAGCAAAAGGAGTCAATATAGATTTGCCACCCTGTGGTTTAATTTTGAGCACAGTTTCTTCATCTTCCTCTTCAACCGGTGGAAGTAGAGCACACAATTCCTGCAATTAAGACGAATAGTAATTTTTTGATCCGTTCTTAATTTTAAAGTGAACAATAATTTTTTTTGTATAGACTTTTTACCTGTGAAGAATTGATGAAAAATAGTGTTGACTTCAGCCCTAAATCTCCCCTATGGCTCCCACGGGGAACAAACAATGATGAAACGACCTTTGAAGAAGAAACATTCTTATGGACAGCAAGAGGATCGGGTCGATCCAAGGAGAAAAGAATTACTGCAATAAATATGCATATTAAGATTTTTTTAAATGAAAACTTCAATATTGGCAATTTACATAGGTATAAGTAAAGACCAGCTTACAGTGATGCTTTGACGAGAATGCCGCAGCTAAATTACTGAATGGATCAATGCATATATTTTCTGCTTGTAATGGAGCGACCCACAGCAATGAAGAAGTTATCACATCCCAAGTGGCGATGCTTTTTCCGGTACTTGTGATAACTAAATGAGAACTGATATGACTGCCAAATTCAACCAACCTACAAAAAAATTATTTTGGATAGTGTTATTACAAAACATAGGTAATCAAAATCAAAATGTACACAAAAATAAAAAAATAAAAAATTACTTGATATCATCCTGCAACTTGGAATGACAAAGGCTAAGCTTAAATTTATGAGCGTCCGTGGCCCATATGGTTAAAATTTTTCCAAAAGCCACAGCTAACAGGGAAGCATCTTGAGAAAATGAAAGAGGTCCAGTTGGAAGGTTTCGAAACGAGTTGAAGTTTTCACAATTCCACCATTCACTTTTTCCATGAATACTCGGATCATGGACAAGTCCCCAGGTTTTGAACTTCTTATCTAATCCGCTTGTTGCTGCAATAAATGTTGGATCATCTTCAGAAATTGGCTGGAATTTCAGGCACTGTATACCATCCTCATGAGGCCATTCGATTGATGTATTTAATACAAACCTGCAGAACAAATTTTCGATAATTTAGTAGCTTGTCGTACAAACACTCAAGAATTGATAGTCTATAAATAGTATAAATGTAAAGTGTCATTTTTTACATTTGCTTCACCCTGTCAAATTTCCAAAACTTCAGCCTCAATTCACTACACTTTCCTTCATCACGACGAGTTTCTCCAGTAGATAGCCAAGTTCCATGCTTTGAAAAGGCCACGTGAGAAACGTCTGCATTTGGAATTGCTTTGTTTCTCTCCGCAGTGATATAATTCTGCTGGGTTATATCTAACTGTAATAAAAAAACATTAAATTAACTATTAATACATTTTTATATGTAATTTAAAAATTCACAAATCAAATATAGTTAAAAGTTAAAACCAAAATTCAGTATTAAGGTATTATTTAATTTATCTGTACTGGTACTTACATTATATAAATGCTTGTCCTCACGGAATGAGTAACACTGCAAATGACCCGGTCGGCCGTTTGTAACTAAACTATGATTATTTGGATCAAGATGAAGTCCAGCTTGAAAAACAAGAGAACCTCCCAACGATGCATCTGTGATACTGGCGTCATCAACATTTTCAGGAATATAGCATTGCGTAATGTTTTGTATTCGACATTCAATTTGATTTTGAGGGTTTACAAGTTGAATACCTAAAAACAATTCGAAATTTTTACATGACGCATTATATAAATAGGATTGCGTATTCACGATACTGTCAGTGTCAATATATTAATTTTCAAAGCTTACAATTATCTGCATGCGAAACGGCTATCATGTCATTTCTTGGAGAGGATTTGACATGTCTGATTGGGAGACCCATCCGAGGCAAGGTCCTTTTATTTGTGGTGTCATTAACATCCCATTTCACCATGGTGCATTCTCCACCACCACTGAACATTTGAGTACCTAAAATAAAATCAACAAAAGTAGTGAAAGGAGTAAGGACAAAGGAAAGGTATTTTAGTTAACAAAATAAAATTTAACACATACCATCAGTAGAAAAGCAAAGATCAGCTACAGGAAGAGTATGCCAATGGAATACAGTTTTCGCGACGGTCATGTGGTCCTCTAGCGAGTTAGTCCAAATCAGAATCCTTCCGGAGTCATCCCCAGTAGCACAAATCCACTCTGTTGGATGCACAGCGATACAGGTGAACAGTCTCGATCCAGCCTTATGCCACCTGCAGCCCTTAGTTTCAATATCTTTTACGTACAAGGATCCAGGTTGGACAGCAGCAACAAATCGACCATTCGAACCAGTTCCAACAGAATGGAGACCAGGAACGATTTCCCTACAAAGGTGTGACACGTGTAGGGTGTCATACTTCACACCGTAAAGAACCGGAAGCGTCGCATCTTCCGGATAAGCTAGAATGTAGAAGTAACTGGGCTTTGAAGTTACAGCCGGCCAAATGAAATTCAATAAACTGACGATTGGCACCCAGCCGTGTGGGCACATTTTGATCTGTCGGGTGGATTTGATTTCAAGAGTTTTTGCATCCACTTCGAAAATAGTCCCGGACGATGTTACAACGATAAGCTGATCTTCCACATGAACTAGATTTACAATGGAGCTCGCCGTGGGGGTGCTGAATTTCCCGACACATCGCCCCGTTTCAGTGTTATATATGAGGGCCGAGTTCTTTTGGATAATGTACAAGCTCCTAGAACAAATAACGAAATTCCGTCATGAAATATTTTCGATTTTACATCGAGATCTAACCTGCAAATTCCAATGCAACCATAACACATTATAATCCTGTGTTAATTCAAAATTACAATCAAACCGGTGCGTGCTGGCCGCTTGGCCGCAAGCAAATGTTAATGTTCAATGTTTTTCAGTTTTTATCAAAAATCAAAAATATATGAAATACAAGAGTTTCAAGAGTACAAAACATAAAATATATGAAATACAAGAGTTTCAAGAGTACAAAACATAAAATATATTTCATAATAAATATACATCACACATCATAGAGTATTATCATCATCATACATAACACATAAGCATTACAAAATAGGATTATGATTATGGATTGATTAGGAAAGGAATGCAGAATGATGAATGACAAATGATGAATGACAAAAATGAAAAATGAAAAATGAAAATTATTTTACTTTGAATCAGAAGAGAAGACGGGTGGATGACTCACAAGGCTCCCTCCGCCTTTGACAGCAACTTCAAGCTTCTTTAGATTTTCCTCCGCAATCATTTTTTTTTAAATTAGTCTAATTTTTCAATTTTCAAAAAATCAAAAAATCCAGACCTAAATTGTCAAACGAACCCGAATCCACATGCTTGAAAAATGTCCAAAAGCATCTTATCAAGCACATGCAGTTCAATTTTAAAATTACCGCAATTTCCTAACACCACTTTCTATGTCTCAATCTTGACTTGCCCCAACTTTGCCAACGAAATTTATTTTATTTTATTTAGAATTCCTTAATTTTCATCAATTTCACAGTGTTTTTTTTAGCAAGACACCTCCCTTCCTATTGATTATCATTTACTAGCTTACATCAATTTATTTTGGACTTGAAAATGACTATTTAGAATTGTATAGGCTTTAGTTTCCATAAATGTATTTAATATTTCAGAAATTCACATCATAAAGGCTTATTATATGCAAAAGTCAAAAGGGCACGCTAACTTCAAAATCTTTCGAAAAGTATGGTTTAAAAGCATTAAGAACCCTGTTCATTTCATGATTATTTAATTTTTAATTATTAAAAATACGATGCAGAAGGAGTTTACTACTCTATTTAACTCTATATCATTGTAGGTAACCCCTTCGTGGAGTACAGAAACCGTGCAAAAATTCGCAAGAAGGTTACCAGAAAATGTTGGGTATAGTGAGTCATGTGAGATGACGATAATAAGAGTTGTGTTTTAGTACTACTTTTCTAAATTATCTTTTCATTGATGTTGTTATGTTTAATTATTTAATAGTTCCGTTTTGAAATATGGTAAAAATTGCATTAAATTAGCATCCAATGACTCTCTCCAGAGATCCGATATTCTCGACTAAAAGCTCGACTGAAAAATAAAATCATATGCATAAATAAGTGCATACCTAATTATGCTATTTAACAAATTTGTAGAATCTCACAATTGGCCAGTATATGGACTCCAAATTCCAATATAAAACTCCTATAAATTCAATTATAAAATTGCTAATTCTTTTATTTTTTACTCGCACCGATGTTCCTCTTCTCGTAATCAAAAACCGAAACATTTTAAATCAAAAATTTTCAAGCAAAACACAGTGTTTTAAACGCTCAAATCTACTCCTCCTTTAAATTTAATTTAAACCTTTAAATATTTAAATATAAAATGTACATATATCAATAATTTAAATTCACTTTTGTCTAAAAAAAATCCAGCTATCGAAATACAGGTATTGTAAAAATGTAAATAATAAACTTCATTTAAAATACGCATTTCTTCGGGCATACTTGTCAAAGTCGTAAACGTCGAGGGAATATTTCTCCTCGGTATATTTGTTCTGTACTAAAATGCGGTCATAATTTACAACTGGTCATATTTTGTCGGTCGGAAGGAGTGAATAAGAAGATACAGAGCATCCGAATTCGATTTGGGAAATAGTGATGATTTTATTCGACACCTCTAATAGTAAAGCATTATAATTATCCTGATTATCTATCATCTCTTCGCGTCATGAATAAAACTATTAAGGGCTGACCAGTGAGTTGGAAGGGTCAGCTTTCCCCTGCCCATTAAATGAAGGAAGTGGTGTGGGCTACTTGACTTTCCAATTTATTTGATATGAATCTTCGTAATGGTTTTGTGTAAATCATTGTCTTCCCTAAAGGTTGGAGGGATGGAGGCTATGAATCTAATTCAATCCGATTGGGCTCTTTTTTTATTTATTTTCTACGAAAACTATCATTTCAGTTTGATTGCTTTTTTGGTGTGGAAACAGGGGCCAAAAGTTACTGGATGCTTTGGAAATAATTGAGATATTTCATCAGTACTGGGGTGGAATTTTGGAATCCGGTAACTTCGAAGGGGTTGGTTGCGGTGACGGTGACTATTCTTTTTCGAATGCGTAGCTTATTTAGTTGTAAAGCCTCCAATGTCAAGTTAAATGTCTGGGACCTAGGACCCAGGGGGTAATGTGAAATCAATCTATTTACACGGGGAGCAGGGAATCGCTAATATTATATGCTAGGAAATAGCATCTCCGGTCAGACCTATTATATCCATTTCTATGGGTCAGACCGGAGATAGATAGGAGTTAGATAGAGGACTGGATTCCCTATATTTACCATGTTAAACTCCGCGCGTTGTCTGTGTGAGAGAGGAGAGGACTGGATTCCCTATACCGCACCATGTTAAACTCCGGGTGTGTGTGAGAGAAAGGAGAGAGAGGAGAGCACTGGCTTCCCTATACTGCACCATATTAAACTGCGGGTGTTGTGTGTGAGAGAGAGGAGAGGACTGGATTCTCTATACTGCACCATGTTAAACTCTGGGTGTTGTGTGTGAGAGAGAGGAGAGCACTGGCTTCCCTATACTGCACCATATTAAACTGCGGGTGTTGTGTGTGAGAGAGAGGAGAGGACTGGATTCTCTATACTGCACCATGTTAAACTCCGCGAGTTGTCTGTGTGAGAGAGGAGAGGACTGGATTCCCTATACTGCACCATGTTAAACTGCAGGTGTTGTGTGTGTGAGAGAGGAGAGGGCGGGATTCCCTATACTGCACCATGTTAAACTCCGCGAGTTGTCTGTGTGAGAGAGGAGAGCCGAGAGGATTGGATTCCCTATACTGCATCATGTTAAACTCCGCGAGTTGTCTGTGTGAGAGAGGAGAGGACTGGATTCCCTATACTGCACCATATTAAACTGCGGGAGATGTGTGTGAGAGAGGAAAGAGAGGAGAGGACTGGATTCCCTATACCTACCATGTTAAACTTCGAGAGTTGTCTGTGTGAGAGAGGAGAGGACTGGATTCTCTATACTGCACCATATTAAACTGCAGGTGTTGTGTGTGTGAGAGAGGAGAGGGCGGGATTCCCTATACTGCACCATGTTAAACTCCGCGAGTTGTCTGTGTGAGAGAGGAGAGAGGGGACTAGAGGACTGGATTCCCCATATATTAACGATAAAGGTTCCCGTGATGGGACCCGTATGTGGACCACGGGAACCTTTATCGTTAATATATGTGGATTCCCTATACACTATACTGTACCATATTAAAATGCGGGTTGTGTGTGTGAGAGAGGAGAGATTTTTTCGTGAAAAGTCCAATAAATAGTCAAATCAAAGCTTGAAAATCGACTCGGACCCCCATAAAGACTTCATTCAAACCTTTAAAAAATCAAAAAACATTATTGCAATTGTGGAATACTATAATTTTAAAAGTTAATGGATTTGGGATTATAGCCTAAGAGATCACGACTTTTTTTTACTTCAGAATCGAATCTTTACTTTTGACTTGGTGCGCTGGTGGATAAACTCGGCAACTAACTTTTTAGGAAATCGGGAAATCAGAAAAATTTGGCCCCCTGGCCCTTCGCTGCTGGTGGAAAAACCGTTGTCTTCCCGGTAGCAAAAATTCGGCCAAAAAATTTCCCGGTAGCATTGCTACCACGGTTTTTCCACCAACGACATGTTATAATTAAACCATATCATAATTTGTAATTATTAATTTCATTCTGATTCTATAATTTAGCTAAATTATACAACCATTTCATCCTTTAAAACCACCGTTTTCACACCTGAAAATAAAAAGGAAGTCATAAGGCCTAGGATCAAGTTCAAGAATGAAATGACACTTCCTCCTTTACGGAGACAAGCGGAAGGACAATATGATACTACGAGGGAACGATGATGATGATGCTGATTATATTATTACTATTAGATCGCTTTCCCTGTTCCAAAAAATGGTGATGGTGATTCTTCTCGGTTTTTCTGGCTCCAAAATCCCCCGTGTTTAGCTGCTTTTTCGGTATGAGAATGAGAAGAATGAGAGGAGATGATGATAGCACAAAGCTATAAATGGTATTAAAGGTGAGGAATTACGTATGAAGTGTTTTTCATTTGAAATTCAAATTCTTTGTGACTTTTGGCTGTTAATATTGCATTGGAGGGAGAGAGTGAAGGAGGAAATCCTGAAGTAAGCACCCGGGGATTAGGACCGGGTCGCAATCATTCTGACCTCCTGCTGACACTTCCCCTCCACTTAAGTCCCCTATCCTTCCGACAAAAACCCCGTGTACACACCACCACCCGACCAATATTCCCCACAATAAGACCCGACAACCCGACAAACTCTTTGGTCCCAAGAATAACTCAAATATTTTACAGCATCGGAGGAGCCTTGAAGTTTCGAAATTTCGAAATTTCGAGAATTTTGCACGGTTATTCCAATGAGTACCGTTTTAAGTTGCTTGCTACCTGCTAGGAGCTTAACCGTTTTTGGGGACAGTCAGTGGGTGCTTAATTGGTTGAATTATGGGAATAATTGTGAAACTACTTCCTTCCTCGGGAAATGGGATAATAATAACCTCTACCTGTCTGAAAGTCATATTTTATCGTGTTTGCTGAAATAGAAACTCTGGGGACTTATTCCGGTTGGAGATAATTATACAGGGAAGGCTGCTATAAATCCATCTACTGTTTCAATGCTTATCTTTGACCTTTGGCCATTGTCATATTGGCGACAAGGTGAATTCAACCTAATTCTATGCCTAAAATTAATACTCCTTGTCAATTTCCGAAACGTACGTACAAATATGTAACAACATCAGTCCTTCATTCTAGTCATTTTAAGACTCGTAAAAACCCGTCTATTATAAAAACCTACAAATCTCCAACCCAAAATCAAGAGCAAAGCATTAGAAACAACAATAAGCAATAAAACCCAGTCCCCAAAATCTGATCACCGATAAGGTGTCAAGGGCGTCTTGGAAATGTCAGAGTTGTCTCGTCTCCTCAGAGTCAATCCTGCCAGACTGACCAACCAACTGCCAACTGGAAGTCTGGGTAGAATTTGAAGAGGATGAGGACATCATGATCTCCTGATCTCCTTCAATATTATTATTATTCTATTAGATAAAGTTTTGGGTGAGACTGAGCCGGCTAAGCCGGACCCCACCGGGGTGTCCGTCTCCCAATCCCTCTTCTTCATCTCGTCCATGCCCCACTCTTCCCGTACTTTCCCTCGACTGTCTTTTCGAATCCTCTGGGATCTTGTTTCCTGGGGAGAGAGGAAAAGGAACCGGAGACAGGGATACCCGGTACTTCCAACACTTTTCCGACACCGATTTCAGATTTTGGGGATTTTGGGGCAGTTGAGTTGAGAGAGATGTACAGGTCTAAATAGAACCCCTCCGAAATATATCCCCACTTTTGAGGCAGATTTACAGATAGAGATGAACCTCACCCAAAACCAGAAATATACACGAATGAATGCGAGTCTTGATCATCCCCAATAACAAATTACGGAAAGATTGACATTTAGCAAATAGATTAAAAAAATTAAAGGTTCAAGTATCTGGTTGGGATACCCCGGAATAAAACCCCCACCCTCCTGTCAGCCTATTAGAAACATAGAGATAAACCTCAATCAAAACTAAATACATATGCAAATGAATGCGAGTCTTGGTCGGAATTCGGAATAAAAAATCGCGGAAAATTGTCATTAAACAAATTGTTAAAGTAATTTAATTGCGATTTTCATTAAAATTAAAAACAAAAAACTTGTCAAATACTAATCCAAATTCCAAGTTTAAGTATCGGTTGGATCCCCTTGAATAAAGTTCCACCCGAAATAAGTCCCCATCCATTTCCAGCATTAAAAAATAGAACCCCGGAGGGTACTTATTAATAAAAATACGATGAAGGCAGGATCTTCTTTTCTTATAAGACAGGGATGAGTTTCAAGCCTCTTGTTCGTCGGAAATAAGTTCCCAGATACTTGATACGGCCTTCCTTCCCATTTCCGAAGATACTATTTTACCCACACTTCCTGTCCCAACACCTTCGGATGAGGTCCATCTCTCAACAAAGAGACTGTGGTTTTGTACTAGTGGTGGTGGTACAAAAAAATCTGAACTTTCACCAACTTTCACCGGAATTGTCTCATTTTGCCTCATTCTGAAAGGGTTTCCGCTCCGCACTTCGGCTCGTTTAGATTGAATTAGCTCTTTATGTGGGCTACAGCTAATTACTGGGTAGTTAGTTAATTAGAATTAATTGATAGTTATATATATTCTTTGACACTTGGACATGGGTGTGAGGATATGAATTGAGAATCTGTACAAAATCCATTAAAATGTGGTTGAGTCACCATAATCGGATGGCGAAGCAACAATTGGACGACTTCCAGAGTCAAGGGGACCAAGTCCAGTCCAAATTGAATGGGAAACTTGGTAAGGTTTAATTATACTTTGTAAATTAAGTAACCTACTTGAGTAAATAACTCTAAAACAAAATAATATCACAAAAATCCATCCATAATTACCCTAATTTTCCCCAATACTTAAGAATCCTAGATTGTGGTGGTCTATTTTGCGGAAACCGTAAATCACTAATTGAATTTCCTCTAAATAAGGCTCCTTAACTTTGTAGTTTACTCATGGGAAATCAGGAATAAACTATAAATTAATAACACGTACGGTTGTAATTGTTAACCTTGAAATCATTACATGCGATTCAATATTCAATAAACTCCACACCGAAATAACTCCCCATCTTTGAGAGCTTGAGAAATAACTTCCCTTTAGGGGAACTTACGTTATTTAAGGGCAATTACTTCTGAATTAAATTAAAGACACAGATTATTGCTATTTGAAGTGGTGGTGGTCCATCTGAGGTTTATGAATAAAAATCAAAGTCTCACACTATTCATCTGTGGGATTACAATTTGCAATGTAGCTTAAATTTAAAACCAACCGTTCAGGGATATAACAGAAAAGTATTGGTGGGGGTTTTATTTCAGGGAGGACTTATTTCAGTACAGGCATTGTTTATAGATATGACATCTATAGTTTTTATATGCATTTTTTTCAGGATTCGGACAGAAGGCTGTCATATAATTAAGTGTAGCAACCTTGGCATTCAACTTTAATATTTAAACATGCAGTTTAGCTCAAAACGCACAATTACATCACTAGTCCATTCATTATAATTAACTAACATAGCATTATACTCCGATTTATTTTAGTATAAAGGCTGTAATCTTTATGTTGAACCCCAAAAATAAACCCCTATTAAAGCTTCCTGAAAAATAAGTTACAACTTAAATGTTAGCCTTTTATGCGAAAAAAATGTGGAAAACCATCTTTAAACTTTTTTAAAGTTTTAAAATATGATTTTTTTATTAAACTTCTTTCAAAATTATGAAAAATACATTTACAAATTCATTTAATTGAAATGGCAAAATCTGTTTTCTAGACTAACCTGCGATTCTTTTTAAACCTGTTTTTTATGCAAAATACTCAATTGTGGTTAAATTAGCAGAGAAGTTTTTTAGTTTACTCATCTTTTTTTTCATATGGTATTTTTACTACACTTGTTGTAGCAAGTACAGTATTTTATTATCTCGGATTGATATTATTTATTATCACTTATTCATTCCAAATAAATCCAATGTTAAATCATGTATGCCTAAGGACATCAAATAAAATGTTATCTATTGATGCTAAGCCCCACAGTAAAATAGTAAAGCAAGGCGATCACCACCACCACCACCATTAAAAGCGTTTAAAACAGGTTCCTGTACTAAATCCCAATCCTAATGTAATGAATCTCTTACATAAGAAGCTGTGGAGTTGGCATTAGTTTTAACTTCAGTTAAGCCGAAATAGCTCAGTTGGGAGAGCGTTAGACTGAAGATCTAAAGGTCCCTGGTTCAATCCCTGGTTTCGGCAATTTCTTTTGTTTCCGGACATTTCTTTTTAATTTCTATCGCCAATTCCTTAATTTTTTAGTATTTGGATTACTTTTTTTACGCTCAGACCTTGAACCAAGTGCAATGGGTTGGTTTTTATGTTTTTTGACAGGTGCCTTTGATTTTCTGTGTTTTTCATGGATGGCTAAAGTTAATTTCGTTGCATGAATTTTGAATTGATTAGTTGCTTTTTTGGATGTTAATTAGATTATACGAACACAAAGAGACCCATTACATCTTTGGTTGGACTCACAAAATAGTAGTAGTAGCATAAACACCGTGTGGACCCAAAACCTGCAAAACCAGCTGATTTTTTAAAAAAATTTAACTGATTTTGATCTAAAAAATAGCATTCAAAATTTGACCATAAATGTGAAATGACAAAATTTACAGATTCCTCGTCACGAAAATCAAGCTGTTGGGCCCCGTACTACCCTGTGACGGTAACGGGAGGTGGCCCGAACTCAGGAAATCATGTCAACTTCCAAGGTACACTCTTCCGTTGGAGAAAATTTGATCCCGGTGGAAATTAGATTAATTTGTTAATTACTACCATTGTTAATGCTAAATTAACTCCCCATAATAATAAATCTGTGATAGTATGGAGTTATGCTCTCTAATCCCAAATATAGAGAAAGAAAGGGATGTTACTAGGAAATAGCTGATAGTATAGCTAAAGGTAGTTTATTTAGGGGGAGGGACTTATTTCAGTATTAACGGCAAGCATAAATACATATTAACAAGGGATGTAATGGAGATACAAACAATCCGATTGACTTGGTTTTTTTTGTGATACAACTTGACGGTAAATGACAGAAATTAAAACATGTGTCTAAATTGAAAATTAAGGTATATTAACAAATTGATTGATTGAAAATTCGTTGTGTACCGAGAGTTCGAAAATTTTTCGACAATTTTTTAAGTTTCTGAACTTT
Organism: Desoria tigrina; assembly: GCA_906901685.1. NCBI lineage: Eukaryota > Metazoa > Arthropoda > Collembola > Entomobryomorpha > Isotomidae > Desoria > Desoria tigrina. The sequence goes on along the minus strand of CAJQTU010000003.1, from coordinate 2,189,777 downwards.
TTTAACATGTCAAACAACTATTTGGGCAACGACTATTTAATTTCTGTCATTTACAAAGTCCGAGGTTTTATCACAAAAAAAAATCAAGTCAATCGAAGTGTTGTCTCTCCATTACATCCCTTATTAAGCCAGAAACAGTAATTTGTACATTTTGCCATCAGAAGCTTACAATCAGCTAATGATGGCCACAAGAACGTCTCTGCATCCCACTAATTCACCTCATCAGCGTTCGTCAAGTCCAAATCCATCGTCGTCGGGGTCGTCGAATAGTTTGTCTCAGATTGGACCCTCCTCGTCGTCTTCAACGGGTCAAATCCAGTTGTGGCAGTTTCTTCTTGAACTTCTGTCCGACACTGCCAATACATCCTGCATCACTTGGGATGGTCACAATGGGGAATTCAAGCTCACGGACCCCGATGAAGTCGCTAGACGATGGGGAGAACGGAAGGCGAAGCCGAATATGAATTATGACAAGCTTTCTAGAGCTTTAAGGTTAATTGACTGGGATTTGTATTATTTTATTGGGTCAATGGGGTCATTTTGTATTTGTTTTATAATCCCTTCATTATGGGAACCATCGATTCATTGGAAATTAGATGAGAAATTTTAACACTCGATCAAAATTCACTAAAACCCCCTTGATAAGACATTGAGGTATGGCCCAAAAATAGGATAAAATTGGGGGTTTTCGTCAAGGCGCCTTGCACCGGGGCTTCGGATTTAATGAAAAGTACCTACCTGTGACGGTGCCCGACTACTTCCATAATTCTTACCCGTTTTTGAGATATGACCAATAAACGAGTAAAAATGGAATGTTTTTTAGGTTTCTATTTTAACACTCTTCAGCTGAGCCTTATTAATTAGTATTGGACTAAACAAAATGTCAAACTTGCATACGTTTTGGCTCTTTGACATACCCGATAATCCCAGTCTCGATCGTTTTTTTTATAAATCAAAACGGTATAAAATGTCATTTTGAGGGATTTTTACCCGAATATCTTCGTGGAATCGCTTCATTTCCAAAAACGTCTTGATCTTCTGCTCAAATAGTTCATGGTCCCCTCAGAATATTTCTTACATTTAACCACATGTATGCAAACTAATTCCAGGTACTACTACGACAAGAACATAATGAGCAAGGTTCACGGGAAGCGGTACGCTTACAAATTCGATTTCCAAGCCCTTCTTCAGCAATCGTGTCAGCAGGCTGCAAATACCGTGGAAAAAGTGTCCGCCGATTTCCAGTCATCCTCATATGCCAAGTTCAACTGCTCTTTCTTCAGCCACGCTGGAAACGCTGGTTCGGGTGGCTCAGCGATCGTAGGCGCTGCTCATGGCCACCACCATCACCCGGGACACATTTCCGGTCATCCCGCTTACACCCATCCTCATTTGATAAGCCCACCCAGTCATCATCCCTACTGGCCCGTTTATCTTAACAATCGGTAGTTCATGCGAATGGTTCTAGTTTAAAGATATAAAATCTCCCAAATGTCTATATATTATCGCTGAATAAATAGTTGTCTTAAGTTTAATAGTTTTTTAGTTCGCACTGGTATTATTATTTATAACAATGAAATTACAATATCAAGTACCCAATCAGGTGGGGATCTGAGATCTTGAACGAACCCAAAAATTGTCACAAGAATTCTTGAAGTAGGCGTCTAGGTAAAAAAAGATTTGTGAAAGTTTTGACCGCATGATTAATTAATTAATTAATTCTCAAAACACAAAGAATTATTTGGATATTTTATTTGGTATGCCAAATTTATAAAAAAAAACATAAACGTCAGAAACAGTTTTGCGAGCACTTTCTCGAAGCTCAAAATCAACAACACGGGCTTTCTGGGCGTGGTAACAAAAATAGAACCACTTGGGCCTGATTACTCCAATTATAATCTCTCCTAATTGCTTCATTGCAAATTAGTTTTTTCTTCCATCCCGTTCAATGAAGCTGTTGTTGACAATTTTGGCAACCTAATCATTTATATGAACAGAAACGCAAAAGCTACAAAAATATAGGATCCGACAGTCATTTCCGTTTAGATCCCTTAAAAACTAACTAATTTGGTTTAAATCCCTTAAAAAACAACCAAACTCCTCTAAAATCTTAAAAACTGTCTAAAAAAATTTAAAATGTCCAAAATAATCTCAGTTAAAAGCAAATCCACCCCAACCTCCGACGAACTCCACATCATCACCGAAAACGAGCTAATCGACCTAGCAAAGTGGGCCATCATCAGCCTCAAGATCCCCGGCTACTTTCCCCTCCGTGTCAAATTCGCCACCGAAAAATCCGATTTCCTCGCCGCAATTTCATCTCAAAATTTAAAGACCTATCCGATTTTAACCAACCCGAAACAGCTTCAAAAACCCTCTTATTTCGACATTCAATTCATCTACTCCATCCTCCTATTCCTTGCCTCCATCGTTTTGGAATACAACAGCATTTGCTCTGGAATCGAAGCGGCGTCGATTGCGATAAAAGACGATCGGAACAGGTCCCTGTTTTCCGCATCCGATAACCGCCTACTCTTCACCTACAACGGGATTTTTCTCACTCTTATGACCATCGTATTTCGGATCGGTTTCTTCGGGTGGAATAAAAACATCCTGGGATTTTGGAGACATTTAGTGACCTTGCTCAAGGGATTCGAAGAGGTCGGGTTATTTCGGGGGTGTAGTTATTTCAAAGAAGTCGAATCGGGGACTAAAAAAGAAGCGTTTAAGTTCTTGACCGTAGCCGTTTCCCAAAGCGTCATGAGCTTTGGCCTGCTCCTGGTTTTGAAACGCTTGATGCTGAATGATATTTATCTTCCGAGCTGGGCTTTGGGTCTTGGGATCATATACTTTCACGTAGGGTTTGTCGTCTGGGTTGGGTTTTTCATCACCATGTACAAAGCGTGCTTCCAAGCGATTTCGGAGGGGATCCGAGACCTGGGTTCGAACCTGAATTTGACGGAGACGAAAGCTGCCCAGGGGCGGTTATTTAGGTTGCTGGATCTGTACGAGTTGACATGTGAGGAGATTGAGAGGTTCAATAGGTTCTATGGCCCCCCTATTATTATTGAGGTGGGGATTTGCCTCGCTAATCTGTTCACCTGTGTTTACTCGGCTAATAAGTTGATCTTGGACACGGGGGAATTGTCCTGGGAATGGATTGTTATGAGTTTGTTGCAGGTTTTTCCTCAGGGTTTGTTCATTCTGAGGTTGATGTTTTTAACGGGTCAGGGGAGCTTGGTTGTTGAGGAGGGACTTAAGGTCTTAAGGGCGCTGCAGAAAATGCCCGGAAATATTGCGGATTTGGATATACAGCTTTATGCTAAGGTTTGTATGAATTTATTGGGTTTTTAAATAGCTCTACATAAGTACCCATGCAATTATCTAGAAGATGGTTCCTATTCCGATCCCGGTATTTTAATTAATTACAGAGGGCTTGTTTTTAGTTCTATGGGGAGTTATTTAGAGACACGCTTATCACCAGAATTCTTTTCATAGTTTATGTATAAGCTTAATTATACATGTTGAACTTCCTTATCTATTAACCCCATGGGGACGTATTTAGAGAGGAGATTGTGTTCGGTTTACTACAGGTTAATAATGTTTAAACTAATTTGTTTGTAATGCATGTATAGACTCAAACGCTTGTGACGAGGATGTCCGTCAATCCTCCTGGCATTTACCCTGGGAATCTCTTCCCTATGAACAAGAAAGGCATGGTTTCGGTATGTTCAAAATTGCTTATGGAATTAAAATGTATGAAGTATCATTAGTGAAATTTGTATGTATTTTTTAATTAATTATAATCTCCTGTTTTTTGTCAGGTTCTCAGTATTTTAGCAACATATTCCCTTGTTCTGGGTCAACTTCGAGAAGAACACGAGGGCCGGAACTTGATTCGATCCCTTATTCGTTTATGTTCCAAGAATTGATTCAATAAACTGTTAGTCTTAAAAATAGGTTTGGTCAAATTCTTTGAGACATAATTTCCTATTCATTTCGAAATAATAGTGAAAAAATTTATGGAAATTAATTAACCAAAGCTGAACGTGTGAACCCGCATAAACCTAGCACAATTTTTTTTTTGTGCTGGCCCAGCACAAAAAAAAGTGTAAATCCAGCACAATTTTTTTTTTGTGCTGGCTCAGCACAAAAAAAAAGTGTAAATCTAGCACAAAAAAAAGTGTAAATCCAGCACAATTTTTTTTTTGTGCTGGCTCAGCACAAAAAAAAGTGTAAATCTAGCACAAAAAAAAGGTTGCGGCAGCACAAAAAAAAGTGTAAATCCAGCACAAAAAAGGTTGCGGCAGCACAAAAATATATTCGTATCAATCAGGGTAACTTCCAATTTGACAACCTAAGTGTCAGGATGACAACACGAACAGGTGAGAAATGTGTCAAGTGACAAAGGTGACCTATCATTAAGGTGACAGGCGAGAAAAGTGACAGGACGGAAAAACTGATAGGTGAGAAAGGTGACAGGTCATAAAGGTGACAGGTGACAAATGTGTCAAGTGAGAAACATGACAGAACGACAAAAACGACAAAAATGACAGAGGACAAAGGTGACAAGACGACAAAGCTGACAGGCGACCAAGTTGTCAGGTCATAAAAGCGAGAGGCAACAGAGGTGACACGTCATAAAGGTAAGAGGCGACAAAGGTGACAGGTGATAAAGGTGACAAAGGTGGCAGGTCATAAAGGCGACAAAGTTGTCAGGACGACAAAACTGACAGGTCACAAAGGTCAAGTGACAGAACGACAAAATTGACAGGTCATAAAGGTGACAGGCGACAAAGGTGAGAGGGGAGAAAGGTGACAGGTCATTAAAGTGACAGGTCATTAAAGTGACAGGTCATTAAAGTGACAGGTCATTAAAGTGACAGGTGAGAAAGGTGTCAGGCGACAAAGGTGACAAGACGACAAAAATTAAAGGTCATAAAGGTGACAGGCGACAAAGGTGACCGGTCATAAAGGCGACAGGCGAGAAAAGTGACAGGACGGAAAAACTGACAGGTCATAAAGGTGACAGGAAGGCAAAGTCAAAACTGATAGGTGAGAAAGGTGACAGGAAGGCAAAGTCAAAACTGATAGGAGAGAAAGGTGACAGAACGACAAAACTGACATGTCATAAAGGTGTGAGGTGAGTAAGGTGACAGGTCATTAAAGTGACAGGTGAGAAAGGGGTCAGGCGGCAGAGGTGACAGGTAATAAAGTTGACAGGCGAGAAAGGTGACAGAACGACAAAACGGATAGGTGAGAAAGGTGACAAATGTGTAAGGTAATCAAGTTGGCAGGCGACAAAGGTGTCAGGGGAGAAAGGTGACAGAACGACAAAACTGACAGATATAAAGATTGGGGAAAGGTTAACCATTCCGGATATTATAGCATGCATAGGGGGAACGGCTTTCCGTTCCCCAAATCTCATTGTCCTAGTCTCTGAATTCAAATAACACTGAATAGTTAATTTTCACGATTTAATGTGTATAAATATTTCAATATGATTTATCGTTTGAAAAGAATATCACGGAAGGGGGTTACGATGGTAAAATTATAAACCTAGACTTTTGATACATCGTTCGGAAGGTATGGCCAAGGGTGATGTAATATTACTGACCAGTCAAAACCGGAGTCTGAGGTGTGGGATTTCTCTATTTGATTCTATTTTATGTTGAGCTTGTCTATCAAGAAATAAGGATTTAGTATATAAACCCGTTCAATTTCCGTGAAAATCTGTTTGACTTGTCATTAACTATTGATATTATTTTATTGCCATTTTTAATTCTGTGTTTTTCCTAAAATACCTTACATGGGGTTAAAATGAGGCTCTGCTACTAAGCTGAATCTAAAAATATTTGAAAACAGTCTTACAAGGGACATCACCCAAAGGTCAGAGCCCGAATCGTCTGATTTTTTTACGGTCGAACACACAACTAATATGAACCACAAAACTGCAAGAAATATCTGCGGTAGTTCGTCCTGGTCATTTTAAAAAAAATCATGAACTAAAAAAATCACGAAAATTGACTTTTTCAAAAATTAGTAAAACATCGATTTGTGGTCCGATTTTCAAAATCTTTCGAGTTTTGCAATGCTAAAGAGTTGTTCTTTATAGAAATCTAAAGATCTGAATTTTCGTAAAAAATCGAAAAAAAAAACTTTTTTTCTTTAACGTTCCAGGGGTTCAATATTTTTCAAAAATTAAAAAAAATTGAAATATTTTTAAAAATTCAAATCTTTTTATTTTCATAAAAAAACAACCTTTAGCATTGCAAAACTCGAAAGATTTTGAAAATCGGACCACAAATCGATGTTTTATTAATTTTTGAAAAAGTCAATTTTCGTGATTTTTTTAGTTCATGATTTTTTTAAAATGACCAGGACGAACTACCGCAGATATTTCTTGCAGTTTTGTGGTTCATATTAGTTGTGTGTTCGACCGTAAAAAAATCAGACGATTCGGGCTCTGACCTTTGGGTTATGTCCCTTGTTAGGTCATCCGCTAGAGTTATTTGAGGAAAGAGAAAGTATGACCAAGTTAAATATGACATTTACGACAAACTAAAATGGTTCATGCCAGAAGATATGTATTTTTTACCAATCACAATGTTTTATCTATCAGATCTTATCTATCTATCAGAGGGTGAGAACCCCAGTCTTTTTGGGGAAATTGAGATGAGTTTTAAATGAACCTCTCAGTTTTATCGTTCTGTCACCGGGCAGTTTTATCGTCCCGACACCATTGTCACCTGACACCTTCGTCGCCTGTCACGTTTCTCATCTGTCAGTTTTGCCGTCCTGATACCTTTATGACCTGTCGCTGTCACTTTTCTTACCTGACATCTTAGTCGTCCTGTGACCTTTATGACCCATCACCTTTCTCACCTAACACCTTTACGACATGTCACCTTTCTCACCTGACACCTTTGCGACATGTCACCTTTCTCACCTGACATTTTAGTCGTCCTGTCACCTTTTTCGCCTGTCACGTTTCTCACCTGTCGGTTTTGCCTTTCTGTCAGTTTTGTAGTCCTGACACCTTTCTCAGCTGTCACTTTTGCCGTCCTGTCACCTTTGTCAACTTTATGACCTGTCACCTTTTTCGTCTGACACTTTTGTGTCCTAGTCACCTTTGTCGCCTGACACCTTTCTCACCTGTCACCTGATACTTTTATGACCTATCACCTTTGTCGCCTGTCACCTGACACATTTATGATGTCACCTTTCTCACCAGTAACCTTTGTCGCCTGTCAACTTTATTACCTGTCACCTTTGTCGCCTCACACCTTTCTCACCTGTCACTTAAATGACCTGTCACCTTCCTCACCTGACACCTTTGTGACCGGTCACATTTGTCACATGTCAGTTTTGTCGTCCTGTCACCTTTCTCATCTCACACCTTTATGACATGTCAGTTTTGTCGTTCTGTCACCTTTCTCCCCTGACACCTTTGTCGCCTGTCAACTTGATTACCTTACACATTTGTCACCTTTCTCACCTATCCGTTTTGTCGTTCTGTCACCTTTCTCGCCTGTCAACTTTATTACCTGTCACCTCTGCCGCCTGACCCCTTTCTCACCTGTCACTTTAATGACCTGTCACCTTACTCACCTCACACCTTTATGACATGTCAGTTTTGTCGTTCTGTCACCTTTCTCTCCTATCAGTTTTGACTTTGCCTTCCTGTCACCTTTCTCACCTATCAGTTTTGACTTTGCCTTCCTGTCACCTTTATGACCTGTCAGTTTTTCCGTCCTGTCACTTTTCTCGCCTGTCGCCTTTATGACCGGTCACCTTTGTCGCCTGTCACCTTTATGACCTTTAATTTTTGTCGTCTTGTCACCTTTGTCGCCTGACACCTTTCTCACCTGTCACTTTAATGACCTGTCACCTTTCTCCCCTCTCACCTTTGTCGCCTGTCACCTTTATGACCTGTCAATTTTGTCGTTCTGTCACTTGACCTTTGTGACCTGTCAGTTTTGTCGTCCTGACAACTTTGTCGCCTTTATGACCTGCCACCTTTGTCACCTTTATCACCTGTCACCTTTGTCGCCTCTTACCTTTATGACGTGTCACCTCTGTTGCCTCTCGCTTTTATGACCTGACAACTTGGTCGCCTGTCAGCTTTGTCGTCTTGTCACCTTTGTCCTCTGTCATTTTTGTCGTTTTTGTCGTTCTGTCATGTTTCTCACTTGACACATTTGTCACCTGTCACCTTTATGACCTGTCACCTTTCTCACCTATCAGTTTTTCCGTCCTGTCACTTTTCTCGCCTGTCACCTTAATGATAGGTCACCTTTGTCACTTGACACATTTCTCACCTGTTCGTGTTGTCATCCTGACACTTAGGTTGTCAAATTGGAAGTTACCCTGATTGATACGAATATATTTTTGTGCTGCCGCAACCTTTTTTGTGCTGGATTTACACTTTTTTTTGTGCTGCCGCAACCTTTTTTTTGTACTAGATTTACACTTTTTTTTGTGCTGCCGCAACCTTTTTTTGTGCTAGATTTACACTTTTTTTTGTGCTGCCGCAACCTTTTTTTTGTGCTGAGCCAGCACAAAAAAAAAATTGTGCTGGATTTACACTTTTTTTTGTGCTGCCGCAACCTTTTTTTTGTGCTAGATTTACACTTTTTTTTGTGCTGCCGCAACCTTTTTTTTGTGCTGAGCCAGCACAAAAAAAAAATTGTGCTGGATTTACACTTTTTTTTGTGCTGCCGCAACCTTTTTTTTGTGCTAGATTTACACTTTTTTTTGTGCTGAGCCAGCACAAAAAAAAAATTGTGCTGGATTTACACTTTTTTTTGTGCTAGATTTACACTTTTTTTTGTGCTGGGCCAGCACAAAAAAAAAATTGTGCTAGGTTTATGCGGGTAACGTGTGATATTGAATTTCTAGGATGATTTTTTTCCCTTAGTCCTTGTAGGTAAGTTGATGACTTAGGAAAAATCGGGAATTCAGAGAGTAATAAAAATGCAAGTGGGATCATATCATAGATAAGGGATATCAAATAGAGGAATATTTATTTCAGTGAGGGGTTCTTATTTGCGTAAATTATAAAGTGGATTATAGCATAATAATCCACTAATTCCTCATTAGTTTATGATCCTTAATGTTTATCAAATGGGCAGTTCAAGAATAAATACTAACAATTCTAATCAATTAATTTGTATTTCAGCCAACAGCCCATTAATCAGTAATAAAATTAGATTAGAGTCCTAATTCAGGCCCCAATTCGACGTAAACAAATTTCTCGGCTAAATTCTGCATATTTTTTATTAAGAAAAACCGACATGTCCAAAACCATAAGAAAACCCCCTGATAGGATAGATTCCATCTTAATTGAAAAACTAAAGTCGCCCCTAAAAATCGCCCAAGCCCTCGGGTACTTCCCATTCTCAATCCAAGGGGCCCAAAGCCCCGACGGGGCGACCCGTTTCGCCCTCTCGACTTCCAACTTTTCAGCCCCAGCCCTGATTTCCTTGTCCCTAATTGGCGTATCAATCTGGATGGGCATTATTATCTCCTCAAACCTCCGAGAAACTGAAGCCTGGCTTCAGCGCTTTATAGTCCATGGAAGGACGACGGGCTTCGCCGTATTCTTGTTTTGGTCAACTACCCGGATTTTTTGCACAACTTTCGTCAAAATCGGGATATTTTGGAACCGGGAACATTTCCTAAAATTCTGGGAGGATTTTCAGAAAATGTTGGGATTTATTGGAGGAACGTTACCGCTTTGGATCATTGATACAATCGACCGGAAAGCTATACGTCGGAGAATGTTCCTTCAGATTTCTCTAACGTTTCTTTTGACAAGTTTTCTGAGTTTTATCAAGATACTTGGTAGCGGATTGGATACCTCTCCAAGAGTGTCAATGTCAGTCAGGTTGATTGATTGCATTCCGAACTTACTGGAATATTACCATAATGGGTTTGCATTGTTGATGTTGCAGTTCCTTGGGACTTACAAAATCGCCATGACTTGTATTTTAAGCAGTTTAAAGACTCAAGAACAACTTGGTTTAAAGGTAAAGGTTTGTTGGTTTCTCTAAATAAATCCCCAGTGGGAGTTTATTTTATAAAGCTTGCATGAGTATGGGGAATATAATGTTTTTCACAATTCTAGGCAGCAGTCCCAAAATGTAAAGGCTTTATTCAAAATTTTAAAATATTTATAGAATTTAACTCTCAATAAATCCCCATGCTTTATAAGGCTCTTTAAAAAAGTTTGAGTTATGATAAACAGGAGACGCGGTGTAGTTTTTTAACAGTTTCAGCTAAAAAAATAATTTTCCAATACATTAAGGTTCAGTATGATTTATGTAAAAAGGTGGGGATTTATTTAGAGATTTCATTCACTGTCGAATAGGAGCCGAAACAATCAAAAATTCTGGCTCTGACACCAACATCTTTTAAAATCCCCAACAGTTTAGGACCAGCTCAAGCTTATCAAAGATAAACGAACTTATCAGTTGCTACAAAACCCTACATAACCAAATCGGTGTTTTTAACGAACTGTTTGGAGTTCACATGGCCGTGATCGTACTGCATTGCATCGGGACGACGGTAATGACGGGTTACTTTTTAATTGCTCTTCTTGACCAAGAAGAGACGAATGGTTATGCATTTGCCAGCATCGTTTCGTCAACGGGCCTCTTCCTCTGGCTCTTGTACTTGATTTGCAAAGAGTCTTCGGATTTAATGGACACGAGTTTAAGGTTCTTGAACGAATTAGGGGAACTTGCCCGAGTGGAGGTGGGGACCAATACTGGATTTACGAAGGTATTATGTTTTAAATATGGAAGTATAGATTAATTTATCTGTCGAAACCTCTGGTTCAGTATAAGTGTAAACATATAATATGAAAATTCCCAAAAATAATGTGACATTAGTACCTCCTAAAAAACTGCCACTTACTTGCAGAGGCTCCTGAGGTATTAATTAAGAGACTTAAAACATAAATTTGATCATTTCTAGGTGTGTTTGTTTGTCAGTAGGGGATCTGTCAATGCGATGTGCTGCAGATGTAAATTCTTTGACATCAACTTGAAATTGATGACATCGGTATGCCAAAATTAACTACTGTAATTATCTTTGAAATGGATGATACAGAGCTGAATTATTTATCTGAAATATTTATTGATCAATATACTTGCAGATCCTTGGAGCTGTAACAACTTATTTGGTAGTTCTCATACAATTCCAAAGGGGAGAAAAATATTAAGTAAATTAATCATTTTTACTAATTATAATTGAAAAAAATGGGATCAATAAATTGTGTCTTTCATCAAATAAGTGCATGCCTTTTTTATTAAATTCAGTTGCTACTGCCCAGGTAAGCGGTAACGGGTGCACCTTTGTGTGCTGAAGAATTAGGCAATTACACTCTTCTAATTAAGAACAAAGCTTTATTGCAACAGTTCCTCGGGGTCTTATTTTTCCTTAGGCCAGATCGATCGTAGAGGGTTATTCCGGGTGGGGACTTATTCCGGGATTTACGGTACATGGCATCATTTGGGCGTGGTTGATTTCATCTAATGTCTATCAGTTTCAGTCCTTCGGAATTACTTAAGTGAGACCGATACCGATCACCAAGGATCAGAACTTTATTAGACTATCGTCGCAAAATAAAAAAACTCATCGACAAAACCCCCAACACATATAAGCCATGTCGACAAAAACTTTCAAATGTCGAACTGAAATCGATACGGTTCTAATCCGAAATTTAAAATGGTCTCTAAGGGCCTCACAATTTCTCGGCTATCTTCCCCTGTCAATAAAAACCATCAACGAATCGGATCAAACCCGATTGACCCTCTCGTCCCAATTTAAGTCATTTCCGGTCCTCCTGTTCGCCACACTATTCTCAATGCAAATCATATCCGGGATTCTTTACTTTCAAAACCGAACGGAAGTTGCGGAATGGCTTGTGACTAGCTATAAGGCAGGCGGGCAAAATACGGGACAATTGGTCTACGGATTTTGGTCATTCAATCAGTTATTTTGCATCTCGTTTGTGAAAGTCGGGATTTTTACTCTTCGGCAAAGTTTCCTTAACTTTTGGAACGGTTTTCAGGAAACGTTAAACTTCGCTAAAACTGTCAAGTTACCCCCGAATCAAGTTAAAGTTACGGTTAAAAATTTTAACAGGCTTGGAATCCTTTTTGAATCAATTGTAGTCCTTAGTTTGTCAACATTTCTCAGCATTCTGCTCCTGCTTTTTGTGACAAAGCCAACCCTGCCCGTGGTGATTAAAATCATTGGTTGTGTTCCAAACATCCTTGGCTACTTTCATATTGTATTTCCATTGTTGATTTTGCATTTCCTAAGATGTTATAAAACCATTATGGGTTGGATTTTAAGTGCAACCCAAAATCGGGATGTATTTAACGAGTCAGACTTGAACGTTTCCCATGTTCCAGGGGTCAAAATTTATTCAAAATTGTCGTGTTCAACGGGAACTGTAGAACCTAACTATTTTCCAGGCCCCCTTGGAAAAGAACAAAAACAAGAACAAAAGTGGAACTTGTCAGAAATTAATCGTATATTGACTGCGTATAAAAAACTGGATGTTCAGATTATGGAATTTAGCCATCTTTTTGGAACGTTGATGGCTATAGAAGTAATGCGGTGCATTGTAAGGGGCGTTATGACCGTGTACCTTTTAATTTCGATTGGGCTTCAGGAACCGTTTAATTATTTCGGGGCCTTTAGCTATAGTTCATCTCTGGGATTGTCCTTGTGGATATTGTATCTGATTTGTAAGGAATCGTCGGGATTAAGAGACAAAAGTCTGAGATTTATGAACAAGTTGGGGGAGATTGCTGAAGAGGGGTTGGATCGTGGTCCGGGATTTTTGCAAGTAATTAATTTTATAGGAAATTTAAATGTAGTTTAACAATTAATTAAAATTTAATAGTGTTACTAGCTTATGGATAGTGTTTAATTCTAATTGTTTTTGAAAAATAAAAAACAGGTTTCGTTATTCGCGATTCGGGGCTGTCAAAATCCAATTTGTTTCAGAAGCAGCTTCTTTGACATCGATCTGAAGCTGATAACTTCGGTGGGTAGTATTTTTTTCTTTATTTATTGAATTTACTTGCTATCTAATTACCGTAAATCTTTAAATAAGACCCTGTTGGAATTAGTTAGAGCAATTCCTAAAAAAATAAGAAATCAAAACATTCCTGCATTTAAACTGTTCATTTATTGTTAATATTATTTTGATGTCATAGATCCTGGGAGCAGTAACAACTTATTTGGTGGTTTTGATCCAGTTTCGAGTGGTTGACTCGACGTGATTTTTTGCGAATATATATCTAAGTCTAGCAAAAGTAATTATAACCTTAAAATTGAATATATCAGTATGTCAGGCGAACCTAAAGGGAGAATATACTTTACCAAAACTAAATGTCAAGATTGATCGAGTACAATAAATTTCATTCGAATTTCGAATACCGAATTTAATCGCTTAACCTCATAAGTCCCACGTCCGTGACAATCACGTATCTTGGCAACGGGCTCAGGAACCCAGATACGTGACTTCACGTACGCCCTTTACAAAGTCCAGCGTCCCAAATACGCGAGATCGCGTAGCTTAGCAACAATGTCCAGGGTCCCATATACGCGACATTCACGTATTTCACAAACAAATCTCTGGATCCCACATACGCGAATGTCACGTATTTCGAGTTCGAAGGAAATCTAAAAAAAATTCTGAGATTTCTTGTCAACGAATCGATTCTGCACCAAGTTTTTATAAATTATAGTCCCATTTAGTCGAGCCCCTGATAGTTTCGGGTTAAATTTAATATTGCGTATGTTTTAAGTCATCATGTCTGAAGGTAATTCATGAACTTCCTCCTTTAATTCATAGCATATACATTTTGAAATGATCTGAATTATCATCACTTTTCAATGAATTAGAGGCTGAAGATGAGCTTTTCATGCATACTGATTCTGAAGAGGAGGTTGATCAGGAACTACTAGACGATGAAATTGCAGGTCTAGAAGGGACAGAAGATGGAGATGAATTCGAAGATGCCGATATGGACGGTAGATAATGTATGAAAATGAAATGTAGAATATTGATATTCAATAAGGATAAAATCGAAATTAATAGAATATTTTGTGTAATCGAATCTCATCGATACAAAAGAGCCCACTGTATTCTCAAGACGATTTCATACCCAACGTGGAAGAATTTGAGGAACCAGAATCAGTTTTCCAGGATAATTTCATCGTGTCAGAAGAAACGACACCTTTACAAATTCTGAAAAAGTTCCTTACTGATGAGGTCATAAATGATGTTGTGACCGAGTCGAATAGGTTCAAAGATCAAGTTTACAGAAGAAATGCTAAATCTTTCCCGGATTGGACTCCTGTAACCCTTCCCAGTCTATGGCAGTTCATATCGATTTCATTATTGATAGGGATTATTAAAAAACCTGCAATCAGAGACTACTGGAGCACTGATCCCATGATTAAAACTCCATTTTTTAGTGAAGTCATGTCCAGAAATAGGTAAATACTTTAACTTACACGTGATCTATTTGCAAATTGAAATGGATTTTAATGCCTCAAACTCAATTCTTCAAGGTATCAATCGATTCTAAGGGCTTTGCATTTCGTTGATAACGAAAATGTTCCATCAACTAATAAGAATAGATTCATAAAATTGGGAACATTCATGAGGAACATATTAAAAAATTTCAAGTCGGCGATCAATCCTGGAAAATTCCTCTGCATCGATGAAACTTTGCTGAAGTTTAAAGGAAGGCTATCGTTCAGGCAATATAATCCGAAGAAGAGAGCCCGATTTGGCATTAAAATGTTCGTATTATGTGATTGCGCGATGAACTTTGTCCTGGCTATTCTACCATATCAAGGCAAAACAACTGAAATTTCGGATAGAGCTTTGATATCAGAACTCGGATTTGGAGGGGCAGCCGTCATGTCATTACTAAAGGACTATTTTCAGAAGGGATATCGTATCATTCTGGACAACTGGTTTCTTGGACCGAAATTGGCCATAACTTTAAAGGACTTGAAAACCTACGTACTAGGGACCGTCCAAAAACGAAGGAAGGGGATGCCTTTGATACATGGTAAACTTAAAAAAGGTCAAGTTGATACGTACTGCACTGACCACATTCTAATAGAGAGGTATTGAATTTATTAAATTAGAGCTATTGGATTTAGATGATTTCGATGCAGATCTTAATTTTTAAAACAATATTTTTACCATAGTTTACATGTTCAATCAATGTTCTTTACTATTTTACATACTAAAAATGTATTTTTATTTTATATTTGAAGTGTAACTCCAATATTTGTATTGAGTGTGTTCTATTCTTTTGGAATTGTGTACTGTATGTTATAGTAAGTATGATAAAGTCGCATTTCCCTATTTATTTTTGATACAAAATGCTTTAAAATGGTGAATTCTCAATCTGTATTACATTCATTTCCAAAATTCGAAAGAATTTTTTCAAAAATATTATTTTAAAAACTTGGGACGCTGGGGTACTTTTAATTTGTCAATAAGTGGGGACACGGGGGATTTTGAATTTGACAAAATTCGGGCTGAAAGGTCAATTTAATCCCATAGTAACTTGGGATTTTATAAGCCTCCATCGTTGCTATTCTTGGGTCTGATGAGGTTAATTATTTTGCCAATCTATGTTACATTAAAGGGTTTTATCCATCCTAATCACTTGGCGTTGATCAATCATTTTATTCTCTTGTCAGAGAATGATTTAATTGTGCCAACCCGAGTTTGACAAATTGATTGATTTACATGAGATAGGAATAATGAGACTTGTAAATACGTATCAAATGAATTATCCCTAAATTCGCCATCCTCGAGTTTGCACAAAAAACCAAGTTATTTCATGGTTTCATTACTTCAAATTAGAATCAGCATTTTACACAAAAAAATTTAAAGAAAATGGGAAAAATTCACATTTGCATCCTTTTATTAGGGTTTCTGTCCCCATCAACATTAGTTGTAAGTCAGGAATATTTCATTGACCCTGGGGTCACTTTAGTCGAAAATTGGGACGGTTGGGGCACTTCTTTGGCATGGTGGGCGGATGTCCTTGGAGGGCTGAATGAGGATGTACGAACTGCTATCACAACTGCATTTTTCCATGTGAGTTTTTTCTTGCCATAATTTACCCCACAACTAAATACAGCCCCACCAATCCAAAATAGAACCCCATGCCATTCGATGGGTTTTAAATGGATAATTATGATAGTTGTTAACATTTAATTAAACACAGCCGGATAAGCTAAACATCAACATTGTTCGGTACGTAATCGGAGGCACGACTCCAAGCGATGTAGAGCCGTACCCCTGTGGGGATTATCGGGAGGGTGCAGCTACAGAATCCTTCAAGGATGGACCTGGAAGTGAATACAATTGTGAGTGGATTAATAAATACAAGTCGATAAGATCTTATCGAAATTTCGATGAGATTAATTCATGTAATTTCTTTCAGGGACGCGAGATGCACGGCAGAGGGACATCCTTCTCCGAGCTCAAGCTCTTGGAGTTAATACATTTGAAGCTTTCTCTAACTCTCCGCCTCAATGGTATAAAAATAAATATCAACCGGATTAATCGTCTGGTCAAATTAAAAATATGGTCAAATTTGGAGTTCAAAAGTGACCCCGAGATTACTTGTGCCTTTCTTGTGTCATTAATTCATGCTCTAGTACCCCGTTTTGACCCCAAAATTTGACCCAATTTTGACCCAAACGACTTATGATTTCTTTCCAACATTTTTCTCCAGATTGTTTGTACTTGAAATACAGGATGACGATTAGCGGATGTGCAAAAGGTAATCCCAACATAGGCTGACCATATATTTTTCTCCAAAAATCGGGACACATTTTTAGTCGATAATATCTAGTATGCGAGACATATTTTTAGTCGATAATATCTAGTATGAATTTTTTTAATTCTTACAGTGCTTATCCTTATTAAAGGGTTTCACCCTTTAATTTTGTCTTAGTTTGTATGTTTATGTTTATAGTTTGTCTGTCTGTCTGTCTGTCTGTCCGTTCGCAGCATAACTCGAACGGTTGAATATTTTCAAATTTTTTTTTTCGGGAAACCATTCATGACCTTCAAGCGGATCTTGAGTTCGTTTAATGATCGTGCAGGTCAAAGGTCAAGCGGGTACGGTCATATGTCACATTTTGTATAAATAGTAAACCTAGATGTGAACTACATTGTTGGGACGGTACTGTCGAGTGTTGTTCAACAATATATATAACTTCACTCTATGGTTGGGGAAATCTGAGAATCTTGTATAAAACGACTCACATGTGTCGTAGAACGACATTAAATGATATTTTGAGTCTTTTTCGTGTCGTTTCACCCTTTTTTGATGTGCGTTTGCAACGGTTTATTAAAGGGTGAAACCCATTAATGTTTTTACCTTGTCTGTCTGTCCGTTCGCAGCATAACTTTCGAACGGTTGAATATTTTCAAATTCTTTTTTCGGAAATACATACTTGACCTTCCTGCGGAGGCTGAGTTCGTTTGAGGACAGTGTAGGTCAAAGGTTAAGCGGAAAAGGTCATAGGTAAAAATTTAAAAAATGCCTCCGTATGTGCATTTTACATCGTGGGAAAGGTACGGTCAAATGTAATTCAAAAACGTATATGACTATACTCTATGGTTGGGGCAATGTGCGAATCTTGTAGAAAGCGACTATCATGTGAAGGGCGACGATTCTAAATGTAATTTTACGTATTGTTCGTGTGGTTTCACCCTTTTTGATCCGTTTGTAACGGTATATTTTAACCCCAATGTTATATTCAAAATCGGATTACTCTACACTCTACCTTAATCAATAACAATTAATAGTAGATTGACGTTGAGTAGGCATTCGTTTTGATGATTATTAGTGAATTTACAAGATCGTTTTGGAATTTTAATAGACTTAGAAATACTAAATAACAGCATGAACAATTAGTTTTTTTTTTTAATTTTTTAACAGAATGAGTCACAGTTAGAAAACGTTATGTGAATAATAGCAATGAAGTGAAGTCGCTGAACGTGAACAGTAAACTAAAATAAAATCTAATATATATTATTAGCGCCAAACCATAGAGTATAGACTATCCGAATCAGATAGATAATAAAAGTATGAGTTACAAGGAGGGGCATTGCAATATAAATCGTCACAAAGTATAAAATTATACAATATCTGTTGCAATTTCATGTGGAAAATTAGGTTAAAATGTAAATTTGTAATCTGATGAAAAATCGGGACATCCGGGACATTTTTTCTGAAATCGGGACATTTTTGGGACGTTGGGACAGGCCTCGAAAATCGGGACTGTCCCGTAAAAATCGGGACGTATGGTCAGCCTATCCCAACAGCCCCCTCCTCCACGCCAATTTCGCCGCAGAGAAGGCGGACGAGTTCGCGGATTACGCGACGGAAGTCATCCGTCATTTCCACGAGAACTTCGGCGTGACCTTCACGACTTATGCCCCGTTCAATGAGGCCTTTGGCCTGTCTGGAATTGGGGGCTGGTTCGGGGAAACGAATTCCCAAGAGGGCTGCAATATGAACAGGTCCGTCATGGCTGCCGTTGTCCGAAGCGTCCATCAAGCGATAATTGACAAGGGGCTGGACTTTGTGAATATCACGACGGCCGATGAGACTCAGGTCTCCACTGCTTTCCTTACGCAGGAGTATTTTAGGGACCAGGGCCTGTCCAGCGTCATTTCCAAGGTTAATGTTCATGGGTATTGGGACGTTGTGGGGAACAGGAGGGATCAGATGTCCATTTTGTGCCATAAGGAAGGGCACCGTCTTTGGATGGACGAGATGTATGCATGTTTTAATTACAACGACTTCAGTTAAAACCCTAAATATCTTGTGTCTAATAAAATAGCGTCTAAAATACGTTAAAAGCTCATAAAAATATTAACAGATTTGCATGCTTGATCGAAAAATTTTGAGTTTGTGGTTAAACACGGACATTTTTTTATTTTTTAATTGTAGGGGCTGGGGCGAAAGTTTAATAGGCAATATGACTCAAGGCCTTGAAATCGCGAATCGAATCGTGAAGGATTTCCGATACTTGTTCCCCTCTGCTTGGGGTAAATAATGACTGAAATGTTTTTTTTTAATGCTATAAACACTTCAAATTATTAAATTAATTTAATAATTATAATTCTTAATTGAACAGTTTATTGGCAAGCAATGGAAAACATTGGTGCCTGGGGATTGATTGGATTTCCTTACAGTGGGAGCCAAACTGTAGATGAAATCCAGTACAATTCCGGATATTATTCAATGATGCAATTTAGCAGATACATCAAGCAAGGTTACATTACCTTCTTTGCTAAGAATAAAAATTTGCAAAACTTGGAAAAACTTTTATTTTTTGCTTTGACTCGTTAGGTTACAAGATAATTTACTCAAGCGATCCAGATTCCGTGGTAGCAATGGATGAAACGTCTAAAACGCTGGTAACTTTCCGATTGCAAGCTTCAAAAATGAATTTTAACTCAAACACCAGAAATAATTCTTGATTTTTGTTCATACTTTCAAAAGGTCATCGTAACGGTCAACAACGCTGTAGAAGCAGTTAGCAAAAGCTTCAACCTAAACCTCCTCTCGAGTATCGGAAACATTGAAGCCACTCGAACCGCTCCAAACGAGCCCAATGTCCCGGAAACAAGCGTAACAGTTGATGCCAATTTAATTCTTCGTGTCGAAACCGTCCCCGAGTCCATAACCACAATAATAATCTCAGACGTGACATTTGCCGAAGAGACAATTTCAAATTTACTGAAAAACGGGGATTTTGAAAGCGAAGACCCGTCGGAAATTCTAGCCTGGACCTTTGAAGGTGAGGGAGATGATGACTTGTATTCCGGAGTATTTCCATGGCGTGGTGACAAAAGTGGTTTCCTGTCTGCCCCCACCGACTCAAATTCTACTCGACGAGTCAGCCAAATTGTCAAGCTTCCAACCGATAATCTAACTACCTATCAATTGTTCCTGAGTGCCTGGGCTTCTACTACTGGATCGGCTACGACACTAACTGTTAATGTAATTGGCAGTGACGGGGAAACTTCTGAAGAAGTTAGCGTTTCGGGTTTCGAATATGCAATGTATGGGCTCAGTCTGAAAGGAAAGGGTGGCGATGAGGTTAAAGTTCACTTCGATTCATTAGACGGGGTCAGCTATGTCGACAATGTTGTTTTGCACCTTGTTAAAGTTGAAGGATGAGAATGAAGGCAACAGGTCATCAATACATCTGGATTTTCAATTAATAAAATAAAAGACACCATAAATTTATAAAAAATTAATTAGTATGTCAATTTAACATTCGATTTTGTCGAGGCATATTATCGTAAAAAATGTCAATTGGTTCCATTTTTGCTTATTTATCGTAATTTATCGTAACAAATTAAATTGTGTTTTGCTGATTTACCCACACATTACTCGACTGAATTGGAAAAAGTCATTAAATGTATTAAAAACCCAAACCCCTTTTGTAATCGGAACAAATTAAATTAATTAACTTAATCTACGTTAAACCCCAAATTTATTTTTAGTTATTCCATCCCAGTTCCACGTAATGCCTATTTTTCAATCGGACACGAAATCTAACGTTCCATTCCAGCTCAACTGTCCACTATTCCATATATTTATGGGATATCGGTTCTTATACAAAGCTCTATTGTTACTTCAGACTAAGGAATCATATTTTAACAGTTTTAAAACACTCCCTTAAATTCATTGCTCAAAATGTTCAAAGTTCAAAGTCCAACCCGTTCAAAATCAAACGCTAAAGTGCTTCTTCAAGTAGGGAAATGGCCCTTCCAAGCCTCCCAAATATTCGGATATTTCCCAACAACAATCGTTCAAAATTTCGAAAAAAATGACCCAAAACTAATTTCGAAAACAATATCCTTCCCGAACCTCATATCCATGTCATTCCTCTTATTTTCCACATCTGTTGGCCTAACCTATTTACTAAACTATTCAAGGATCATCAAGTGGATCAAGACATTCGGTGGGAAGGGACATAACACCTATTTCCTGGTCACCCTGTTCTGGGTAGCATCCATGTTAGTCTGCACCACCTTTGCCAGGCTGGATATGCTGAAACGAAGAACCGAGTTCATTAACTTATGGACCGAAACGGTCAAAATGGTTGACTTTGTTGTAGAACGCTTGGGATGTCAAGCCGATTTCGAAAAAAATTGTGAAAAATTGCAAAAAATTTTGAGAAACCGAGTGATTTTGTCCTTCGTTGTTTTTAGTTCCTTGGTAGGGATTTTGGCACATGGTCACGCAGAAGTTTTCTTTGATCCAAATCAAGTGCAAACGTTAGCAGGAATTCTGGATTTCTGTTCTTGTTTTTTAACCTATTGCCACGTGTTTTCCCTAATTGTTTTAGAGTATTTTTTGCAGGTTTACAGCTTAATGTTGGATCTAATTTTAAAAGAATTCATGGTCGAACCTTTGGGCCCAACGGGTAAGATTAAACCATTGCTCACCCCGCTGTTAAATTGCTACACCCGGGTTGAGGCTCAAGTCTTCGGGTTTAACCGATTTTTCGGAGTTCGGATGGGCTTTGAGGTTCTGAACGTTATCTTTAGCACCGTTTTTGGGGGTTATTTCTTAATCACAATGTTCGCGAATACAAGTCAGTGGGTAATATATTCCCTCCTCGTGCTTTTCGGATGTTCGGGTGGGGTTGGTATCATGGGCTACCTGATAGTAATGGTTTGCCAAGTATCCTCGGAAATCACGGGAAAGAGTAAGGAGTTTGTCAGGAGTCTTGTGGTTGTTCTTAATTACGAACATAATGCCGATTCAAATGAAACTGTACCACCGAAGGTAGTTAAAATTTTACTTAATTACGATGCTATCAGAACTCCAAATTCGATGTAATTTGATGTATTAATGTTTTTATAAACAAAAGGTCCAGCTTCTAGTATCCCGAATGGCGAATGATCCTCTCTGCATTGGGAACGATTACTTTGACCTTAATTCCAAGCTCCTTTGTTCGGTAACTAAAAATGGTCACTAAATTTTAAAGTTAACTACATTAAAATCCGCTCAAATTGAATGATTTTTTATTTAGATCTTAGGAGCTGTTACAACTTACTTGGTCGTCCTAGCGCAATTTCAAAATATCGATGTATCGTAATGCTAAATTAATTCCATTCGGAAAACTTGCAAAATCGTCTTAAATTCAGAATGATTTACGAGTAAATAAAATAATATTTTAATACACATTGTATTTAATTTTTCGTTTCATACAAAAATTAAGAAATTAGTCAGTTAAACATGATTAACAGGATGAACAATCAGAATACGTAAACATTTTCATGATTCGAAGTTGATTACTCATTTCCGATTTGAAACTGGACTAAAATCACAACGTAGGTTGTTACTGCTCCAGCAATCTATATTAAAAAACTGTACTATTTTCTCTTCGTAAATCGGCAATAATTTAGAAAAGTACACAAATTAATAATTGTTAATCTACCGTTGTCAAAAACCGGCAGTTCAGGGCAAATAGTTTTGCTTCGATCGCAAATGGTCGATTGGAGAGTCTCGTAACCAGAAATTGGATCTAGCAAACAAATAATTGATTGAATTTGAACACAGATTCTTCCAACAATATCTCTACGTTCATAAATTAAAAATCGCAAATTAAAACTAAACCTACCTTCGCCGTAGTTTTCGAATCCAACCCCGAAAATTCCAAATTCCCAACCAGTTTCAAAAACCCAAGGCATTTTACCGACAATTCTGACGAAGCATGACAAATCAAGAAGAGCGAATAGCCAAAAACCCCAGCGGGGATAAAAACCCCCGCAACAACCCCAATTAACAACTCACCCTTGTCCTTTTTTAGACTCAGGATAAACAAAAAATAAAAAGACAGGATCAACCTAATTAGGGACAAAAATGAGTAGATGAATAACTTAAGTCCAAAAACCTTGTTAAATTTCTGGATCTGTTCCTCTAACTTACAAAAACAAGTTAAGAGATGCCTAATCGACCTAATTTCAAGGATCAACTCTCCTTTCGCGTTAAAAGCAGTTGTGGAAATTCTTTTCAGGATCGCTGCATAAAATTCTGCGAAAAAAATCACCAAAAATTCAGAATAAAATTGGCAAAGATTCAGTAGAATCATCCCAGCATCTACGAAACTCGAAAACACAAAATCACTGACCATCATATCCGTGAAAATGTTATAGAAATATAAAAATGCCATGATCTCTAACGTAATGTAAACTAGGGACAAATTTCGCCATTTCTTGGCCAGATTTTTGCCATCGTTCTTGAAATTTTCCAGTCCATCTTGGTCGTTAAATGTCGACACTACGAGATGTGCTAAATTGACGAAATCGGTAAATAGTTTTATTATGTTATTCCTATTTGTGAGGATTTCGAATCTTGAGAAGCCGGAGGAAATTAAAATACAGGAAGCCCAAGTCAAGTAAACTCGGTAGTAAAAGATCCTGTATTTCATCCCGACGTAACTTGTTGCGAATTCTAAGGTTTTCTCCGTGTTGGAGTAGAAGCCAATTCCAGTGATTATCGAGATTAATATGAAAATTCCGGATATTAACCAAGGAACTGAAAATTTCTGAAGGTCCAGGTTGGATCCGGATTTTTTTATGGAGATTGGGAAGTATCCAAATAATTGAGATACCCTCAAGGGCCATTGTCCACTTTGAAGTATAAGTGTCCTGATTTCGGTGTGAGTTATTTTCGCGACCCTGTTACCTTGATATTGCCAAATCTTGACAAGTTTTTCCATGTCCAGTTTTAGAAAAATGATTCCAAGTATGCTAAATTCGTTAGCATTTATTCTCGTGGATTCGTATGATTTTTATTAGATACTTGCGAATGGACAATACTCTCAAAACATTATAAAGGCTGTGGACTGATTTGTTCCAACCTCCTAACCAACTCTCCAATTATTTTTTTATTTTAATTGCAATAGCATTTAATGCATGAGACTTATAATATGATATTTTGTTAAATGCTTTTGTAAAAGGGGTTACTACCGTCCAAATCCAAAGCATAAAATAAAATCGATTTTTTTAATAATTCTAGTAAATCTACCCACCTCCGTCCCACCATTTGTCAACACAGCAAATGAATTGTGTTGGCCCTTATGCACACAGGATTCTTTGACAAATTGACCGATTAATTGCAAATTACGCAAGAATAATGTACTATAATGTATGTATGTAATAATGTACTGTAAGGTTATTGTAACATCGTGTGTTTTTTAAATTGACTACTTTCCAGATTGAAATTGAATCAAAACGACCACATATGTTGTAACGGCTCCAGTAATCTGAAATTGAAGAGCAAGATGACGAGGAAATTTGTAAATTCTTACACTTAAATTCATCAGCATTTTAATTTATTTTTTTTAGATATTTACCGAGGTTAACAAACGGCAGTTCAGATCAAAGTACCTCGTTCCAAGAACAAGTGGTCTACTTGCGAATCGCGTTGTAAGGAACTGCATCTGCACAATAAACCATACCTTAGCTTATTGGCATATAGTATAGTGACTAAATCGTTAGCTCTGTAAATTCGCTTCAATAAAATACTCGTAAAGGACCTTCTTAAGGGTCGAAGAATCCAGTCTCTCCAAGTCAATCTTCCCGAAACGTGCTAAAAGCATCCTACATTTTTCCGACAATCTCGACGATGACAAACAAACAAGAGATAATGCTAGTGCAAGTCCACACGATGCCAATCCAACCCCAAGAATAAGTCCGGGGGACAAATCCCCATATCCTTCCGTTTGTATCCCAACAATTAATATAAAATAACCCTGAGAAATAACTTGAAACAAGCAGTAAAAGGTTTCGACGAAGAGCTTTCTCCCGAATAACTGATTGCATTTCCCAACCTGATCCTCCAACTTATCGCAGCAATTTAAAAGGTCCGAAACAGAGGTAATTGGGATCGCTAGCTCTCCATGCTCTTTAAAAGCATCTCTTAAAATCAAATCAAGGACCAGGTTGTACATCTCGAGGAAATAGAGAATGCTCAACAATGAGAATGATTGGACCACATTCAAGAGGCTCAGTATGGAGTCCACAAAACTTAGGGCTTCAAATGGAACACCCTCTTCGACAAAATAAATGTTCACAAAGTAGTAGGTCACGATTGCTAGGAAAATATAAAAAATTGTCAATTTTTTTAAATTTCCATTCAACCGTAAGCAAAATCTCTCGAGGCTCTCTGCGTCTCGTAAAGTTGACACGACGAGATATGCCGTTTCCACGACTTGGTCGAAAAGACTGAGCAGTCCTTGACGGTTCACTAGGAATTCTAAGCGGGACAAACTGCAACAAACGGGGACGCAAGTTCCCCAGCACAGGTAGACGACGAAATAAATTATTTCGTACTTTGATCCAACGTAATTCAGTGCAAATTGTCTAATTTCCCTTGGAATGGAGAGGAACAGGAGACCAATTAGTACGGAACTGGATATAAAAAAAATTGCAATAAAAAATGGATAAGAATATTTTTTAACACGAAGGGAGTAATTATTGGCAAGGCTATTATTTACAACGCGATTACACGACTTATTTGGTACTGCTTTTTGAATCGTTAGTGGAAAATATCCGAAAACTTGGGATGCCGTCAAGGGCCACTGTCCTGTTTTCAGGAGAAGTGTCCGGATTATTTCGGGGGTCGTATTAAAATTTCCTAGAGCTTTATGACGTGGAGGACTCCACATGAGCTTGGCCATTTTGGTTATTGGCTTTGAATTTAACATATCTTAAATACGCAATTTGCTGAACTTTTGAAATACTCAACTGTTGACTTATGGTGAAATGGTAATTGCTATTGACGTAAGGAGGGAAGCGTTAAAAGCCAATTTATTTGACTGAATGAATTTGCCAAGAAACATGTTTTAGTACTTATAAGTAATAAAAATGCATGAAGCTTTAAATGGAAATGGATCGAACTATGATGAATCGACAGTTTTAAATTGGGCCAGCACGACCAAGTAAGTTGTAACAGCTCCTAGAATCTGAATACAATAAAAGAGGCATTCAATAATATCGAGTAATTACTTATTTAGTAATGCATGTTTCATAGCAGTATCGATTGCTTACGGAAGTGAGTAATTGGGAATTAAGATCAAAGTAACTGTTTCCAATACAGAGGGGATCATTTGCCATTCGGGATACCAGAAGCTGGACCTAGGTTTTGGATAAAATGGCACAACAAATTACATCAAGTTCCTCAAAGCTCCTCGAAATGACTCTCTAAGAGGGGTCTTTAATTGATTTTTACCAAAAAAAATTACACTAATTAAGTTGCCTGTTTTTTTTATATAAATAAAAAATTATAGTAAAATAAAATTTTAGCTACCTTCGGAGATACAGTTTCATTATGACCCATGATATTATCAGAATTCAGTAAAATCACCAGCCTCCTAACGAACTCCTTGCTCTTTCCAGTGATTTCCGAAGATGCTTGGCAAACCATCGCCAAGATGTAGCCCAAGGTACAAACCCCTGCCGAACATCCGATTAATGCCAGTGTAGAATACAAGCCCCACTTAATCGTATTCAAAATCGTCCCTGTTAGAAAGAAGCCCCCAAAAACGGTGATAAAAATAACGTTCAAAACCTCAACTCCCATCCGAACACAAAAAAACTGGTTAAACCCGAAAATTTGAGACTCAACCCGATCGTAACAGTTTAAAACTTTCAGGTCCTTAGACTTATCGTTTGTTTGGAAATCCTTGAGAATGAGGTCCAACACTAAACTATATATTCTCAGAAAATATTCTAGAACGAATAGGGAAAAGACCTGCCAATACGTCAGAAACAATGAAGCCAGATCAACCAAATGAATGAGTACTGACCCCTGCTGCTTGTCAACCACCATATCTTTAAGCTGGCCGTAAAGCATAACTCCGTACAAGTAGGTAATTGCAATTAATGTCAGGATCGCTCGATTTCTCAATTTTTTTTGCAATTTTTTACAATTTTTTTCAAACTCCTGTTGACATCCTAAATTTTTCACAACAAAATCCACCATCCTGACCGTTTCCGTCCATAGAACAATGAAGTCCTCCTCTCTCCTAAGCATATGGAGCCTTGAAAATGTTGTAGAAACTACCATCGATGCTACCGACGACAAAGTCACCAATAAATATGTGTTTCTTCCAGTCAGTTTTGTGACCATGATCCACTTTGTAAGGGCTTCATAGTTGACAATGTAAGTTAGTCCAACAGAGACGGATAAGATGGTAAAAGATATGGAGGCTAGTTTTGGAAATGATATCCGTTTCGAAATTAGGTTTGGACCACGTTTTTCGGGTTTTTTTAGGATCGTTGTTGGGAAATATCCGAATATTTGGGAGGCTAGGAAGGGCCATTTCCCTGTTTGGAGAAGCACTTGGGCACTGTGGTTTGAATTTGAATCGGTTGGAATTTGAAGTTCAAACATTTAGTGGTATTTGGTCTAAACCTAGCGTTTTTTTCGGATTTTATCAGGCGTTTTCGAGATTTAATCGGGACTTAAAGACCTAAACCTAGCGGTTTTAAAATTTTATTAGGATTAAAAGGCTAAACCGCTAAGCCTAGCGTTTTTGAGATTTAATCAGGACTTAAAGGCCTAAACCTAGCGTTTTTAAGATTTAAAAAAGAAATAATTTTTCCATCGGTTCAACCATGGAAGTTTATAATTAGTTGAGATGAGGCCTTTGGATCCCGTCTACGATTGAATTAACCGAATAATTGTACGTAGAAATTACATGAAATTAATAATATGTTCAATAGTTTTAGTTTGTTATGAAAGTGGGCTGGGTTTTAATTGCTTTATCTAATTCTGAGAGTAATGTACCTATTCTAAAATCGTCAATTAGCACGACAAATAAATACGTTCGAAAAAGTTGTTCAAATCAAGTGCTATTTCGGTTGGGGTTTTTATTTTCGTTAAATATAGTGTAAAATGTCACAATTTATCCGCAATGTTTTGGGTATCGACAAGTCGCTACTAATTTCGTCGAAACATGCATGTATCTTTTCTCTTAAACTCCTACTAATAGCCCTTGCCAGTTTGAAATTGAATCAAAACTACCAAGTAAGTTGCAACCGCTCCTGCAATCTATATAAAGTTGGAACATATTTAAGTAAACTTGTTATCGATTACGGACATAATTAAATTATAAAAACAGTATAACTGTCAATTTTTGGATTTACAGAGGTTAACAATCGACAGTTGAGATCAAAGAACCTGGTTCCAAGGACGAGTGGACTACTCGAAAGCCTGTTCATCAAGAACTGTATCTGCAAACAAACAAGATTAATATTTATTTCGTTATTGTGGAGATGATTTAATTGAGGGACACTTTAGAGGACGGTGTCACAGAATAATTGAAATTTTTTCGTCATTAACGTTCGTTTGGGTTGTAGATTAATCGCGAAAAAAATTAAAATCAATCTGAGATTTGGCTCTGTAACACCTCCCTTGTTAGCTACAATCATCCGACATTCACGAACCACTCATTAAGTTATTACATCGAAATTGTCCCACAACTAAATTTTAGTCCCAGTATCCCTTACGAATATCCCATAAACGCACTATAAAATACCGTTGCAACTGTATTAGAATCCAACAGATCCATATCAATCCTTCCGATAAGCATTAACAGCCTACAGCATTTCTCCGACAATTCTGACGATGCCTTGCAAACCAAATAGTGCGAAAACGCAAGTCCACAAGCGGGCATTATTCCAACCCCCCAAATAATTCCCCATGACATGGCTCCATCAACTCCATCTCCTCTCAGAATCACCACAATAAAAAAGTAACAGAGGATAATGGATTGAAGCAAGGAATAAAATGTTTCCATGAAAAGTTTCTTCCCAAAAGTTTTATTAAATCCCTGAACATTTTCATCCAACTTGCTACAACAGGTTAACATGCTTGGAACCAGAGAAATTGGAATATTTAACTCTCCATTTACTTTTAAATTAAAAGCGTTTCTTAGCATTAAATCCAGGACTATGGTATAGATTTCCACGAAATAGGAGACAAAAAACAGGGAGAAAAATTGAAACTGGTTAATGAGGCTTATTGTCAAATCGATAAAGCTGAGGAAACTAATTCCTCCGATGCCCGGTTCGAAATAGGAACTGATTACAAAGTAATATGCCGCAGGTCCAAAAACCAACTGACTTATGACAATTCTTTTCCACTTTAAGTTCAACTTTTGGCAATCCGTTTCGAAACTCTGTAGACTATTTTGTGTTCTTAAAGTTGAGACGACTAGACAGGCAATTTCGACGAAATCGTCGAAAAATTCGAGAACTCCTTGCCGATTTGCTAAGGTTTCGAACCGGGTCAGAACACTACAAACGACGACAGAAGTTGCCCACGCAGAGTAGACAACGAAGTAAATTATTCGATGCTTGGGTCCGACATAATCTTCTGCAAACTTTAACAGCTCGTCGGAAATGGCGATTAGGCTGATTCCAACTGTCGTTGAAATTAAGGTAAAGAAAATCGAGAAAAATGATGGAAATGAACATTTCCGGAATTGAAGGTAAATGGGAACATTTGGCCCCGGTTTAGAGATAGACAGTGGAAAATATCCCAGAACTTGTGACACCCTCAAGGGCCACTTCCCTGTTTTAAGAAGCAGTGTTCTAATTATTATGGGAGTGACGGTGGGGGTTTTATTAAGATGAGATGGGGAAGCGTAAGTTGGTGTACTCAAATCCAACTTCGCCATTTGGGTAACCAGTAACTATCAATATAAAAGTTCTGAATTTTTGGAGTTTAAAGAATACTGCATTTGAACTAATACGTCCTGATGGCATTTAATAATAGTATTATCGACAATTTAATATGATTAAAGGGTGTTACGTCGATTGTGTCAAATTGGCTTGGTTTCTTGAGGAAAACGATGTAACGATCATGAGATTGAGGCGTTAGCTTCTATTGAAGTTGATAAGTAAATGGTAATGGAATTTCGATTGGTTAGTAATGTGTTTCGGTAGGTATTTTTAATCTATTTTACAATCAATTACAATTATTTCCTATTTCTTTTCCTATGTATCTATGTTCTGACTCGAAAACAATCGATCATTAACAATTGTTTTAAACGTTTAAAAAAAACTTTTAAAATTGTGATTATTATCGCCTAAACTTCATTTGGAAGTCTAAAAATAGACGTTAGGGTTTTTTTTTCAGAAAATTTACCACAAATGCTCTTATCTTACAAACTCTGAATTTGCTTTAGAATAAACCCAAAGGTAAAAATAACTGGACCGTAAGTAAAGACGGTTTTAATACCCCAAAAATTAGTTGGATGACTATCTACAATACAAGGTTTACTAAGGAGATTTGTTAAATCACTAAAACAGTTAGATTATTTGACCGAAACATGAATGTTCATAGTTTTTTTTAGTCCTCCCCTTAATTAATTAATTAAATTATTTAATGAGTTCGTGGACCTGGTTAAAGAGCTCAGTACAAAAATGGCTTCCTTCCCGACAACATCGACAAAGTCGGTTCCAACTCTACTTCTTGAAGTGGCCGGTTGGCCCTTCAAGTTCTCCCAAATACTTGGATACCTTCCAATAAAAATTAAAAATCTAAAACCGTCCCAAAAAATCGACCAAACCGATTTCCAGCTATCGTTCCCTAAAATCATCTCAATAATTTTTGCAATTGCATCCCTATCCACCGGGTTCCTATTCCTGACAAATTTAACAGAAATCACGAAATGGATAACAGCCTACAGTTCCAGTGGAAGTAATACATATTTCTTTGTTTTCCTGGCATGGATCGCGGGTACAATACTCTGTACGACGTTTGCAAGATTGGACGTCCTGATCCGGGCTCAAAATTTCATAGAATTTTGGACAGATTTTGTGGAAATGTCTGACAACGTTTTAGCTCATTTGAAATGTCACGATAAGTTCCAGGAGAGATGTCAGAAATTGCATTGTTTTTGGCGAAAACGGTTGTTCCTATCATTATTTTTATCTCTATTCTTGCAATTAAACATATTGTATAGTGAAGTTGTAGGGATCATCCAGGGTTACCCTATTTCGCCATCGATCATGGATTTCATGACAACGTTGTTCGGAAATATACATTTTTTCTCTCTGATTTCCTTGGACTATTTTCTGCAAATTTATAACATCTTACTGGACTTACTAATTACTGAGCTTCGTGTCAATAAGAATAGGTCAATAATTTTAAGAGATTCCTCTACTTTAAAGCCATTTTTACAAGTACAATTCCGATGCTATGAAAGGCTCGAGAGGCAAATCCTAGCTTTTAACAAGTTTTTCGGGCTAAGGATGTTGTTCGAGATATTGTATGCGATGTTATATGCTGTTTTTGGGTCTTATTTTATAATTGTAATGGGTTCAAAAGCAAGTTTTGAAGCGATTGACTCCATTTTTATTATAATTTCCTGTTTTATGGGGGGCATCATTCAGAGTTACTCTCTCTTATCCGTTTGTCGAGCTGGGTCTGAGATTTTGGAGAAGAGTAAGGAGTTTGTTCGGAGAGTTGTGACTTTAATCATGGCAGTGGAATTTGATGACGGTGGGGGTCAGGAGTCATTTTATTCAAAGGTGAGCCTGGTATTTGCATTTTTCAATTTTTCGAAAGAATTCTCCTCGAAATAACTCGTTTACTCCCCAAAATAACTCCCCAATTAGACTTATTCTGATTTACATAATTTTTATGCAGATCCAACCCGCAGTTTATCGGATAACTCAAAGTTCACTTTCCATTGGAAATAACTTCTTTGATCTGAATGTCAGACTACTTGTTTCCGTAAGTTGTCTTAAATGACTTGAAATAAAAACCTATTTATGGTACCGATAAAATTTATTACAGATCGTGGGTGCCGTTACAACTTACCTTGTGGTTGTTGTCCAATTTCAAACTGGAGACAACTCATAGTTAATGTGTTTTAAGTTTAAAAAACACCAGTTAATCTAGTACCCTGAATAAATCATAATTATATGCTTTACTTGCCTTTAATCAAATAAAATTTAGAGAATTGAATTTGACATTAAATGAAACATGCAAATATTGATGTTTCTGGGAAGTCTAATGCATCTTCCAATAAGATTTTAATGTATTTTACTCAAATTAAATGTCAACAATTATACTCGATTTTTTAAATCGTTTACCAAATTGCTTCTGACCAATTCCAAAATGACGAAGCTTATGGTAGCACCATGGAACCTTCTTCCGGAGGGCTCGGATATCGCCCAAGCCCCAAGTAACCCCATTTGCACGCCCACAATCGCCCAGATCCTACTCAAAACGGGGCAGTGGCCCTTGCGGGTTTCCCAAGCCTTGGGATACCTCCCAATTTCCATTGGAAAAACCAGTTGGGACTCCAAACTCGTCTCGTTTCCGGTCGCAATTCTAATCCTCATTTTATTACAAACTATTTTAACTGGAATTGCTTACTTTTCGAATCTGCAGGAAGTTATTGAATTTGCCCTGTATGCAGATCATGCTAATAAAAAGGTGTTTCTAGCCGTTTATTTTTTCTGGGCGGGGGCTATAGTGATTTTTACGAGTTCAGTGCGGATTGAGGCTATATGGCATCATCAAAGTCTTCTGAATCTGCATAAAGATTTCGAAACTTTTGTAACTTTCATAATTTTTACTTTTAAACATCAAAATAGTCACGCGTTTTTTAAAACAAAAGCTTCGAGATTGGCTTCGAAATGGCGACTTATGATAATTATTTATACTTGCCTTCAATTAGTAACCTTCTACTGTACAAACCTCATTTACGTTGTGGGGCGCCTTGAAGCTGTGAATTTTATGTTTGTAATCGATTGCCTCTTGTCTTTGATAAATTTGAGTCAATGCTTTTCTCTATTTGTTCTATTGTACTTTGTTCAGTTTTATAATCTTGTTCTAGAACTAGTTTTAACGGCAGGATTCAACAGCCGTGGGGGTAATGTGATTCCGACAACGTCGGTTTCGAATCTTCTGGAGTGTATTGACAGAATAGAAGAGCAGATGCAAAAAATTAATAACGTTTTTGGGGTACGGATTTCCATCGAAGCTCTGTATTCGTTGCTTCAGGTCATCCTCTTATCTTATTTTGTGTTTTTAATCGGACAGGTTAGGAAGAGTGCGGAGATATTGTTTCAGGATGTTATTGGATATGTCTCACCCGTGGGGGTTTTAGGGTTTGCACTCTTTTCAGTTTGTAAGGGTTCCTCGGAATTGTCGCAAAAGTGCTATAGGTTTCTTCAACTTCTTGGGAAATTGAATTTGGAGAGATTGGATGCAACAACTATCGCAAAGGTTGGATGTGATTTAGCTTACAACTTTGGTTAAAAAATGCCGATGCTGGGTTTCTTATGTTTTTTAGCATTTGTTTCCAATAATTTAGATTCAGTTGGTGGTCACAAGGCTGTCGAGTAACCCATTGTGTCTGAGGACGAACTTCTTTGATGTGAACTGCCGTCTTATGACTTCGGTATTTACAGATTATTGCTATAAATATCGAAATAATAAGACCCAATCAGGGAAAGTAGCTTGGGTATTTCGGTGTTTGTAAATTTTATTAATTTTTATATGAAAAACAGACTAATTAGTTTATATCCTTGAAACTCCAGATTCTTGGAGCTGTAACAACCTACATCGTGGTTTTGTTGCAATTTCAACTCGGCAAACAGCTATAATCATAATCAACAATTGTATTACCAATTACAATACAAAACATGCACAACAAAAATGTCAAAAAATAACCCCCATCGGACTAACCCCGTTGCGGTGAGTTAATAGGATTTGAGGAAATAACCCCCAACAATAGGATATTTTGGGATCGGGGTTTTGGTGTTAAATCCAAATCGATTACTATCTTGCTATTTTCAGTTTGGCATTTATAAAATTTCTTTCCAATATTGTTAAGTGATTTTGGGCTAAACTATACAAATATTTATAATATTATTATGGTCAGTAAAGTTCACAACGCGATTAATCAAATTTAATCAAATGAATAGAATCTATAATTTCGATCAAAACAATTAATTTTTAATATTTGAATGCTTTATTGGTACACTAATAACATATAAATGTAATAAAAATGATTCTAATAAATTATTTTCTACTATTCCAAAATGTCAAAGATACTGAACAGGGCATCGTACAAACCTCCTCCGTATTTCCTTATCGCCCCGGCTGCCCCCACCGGCTCGCCCACCGTCGCCCAAATCCTTCTCAAAAGCGGACGTTGGCCATTCGGGTTCTCCCAAGCCCTAGGCTACTTCCCAATTTCCATTAAAAAAACTAACGTTGACTTCAAAATCATATCGTTTCCAGCTGCAACTTCAATCCTCATAATTTTACTGACCGTTTTAACTGGAATAGCATACACGACGCATTTAAAGGAAATGTCAGAATACACATTATCTGACGGAAAACCAAATGCAACCGTTGTCATTGCAGTTACATTTTTTTGGTCAGGTTTAACCTTTGTTTTTACAGGATTAGTAAGAATTGAGGCTATATTCCGTTATCAGGGGATTAGAAATTTATTGCAAGATTTTCAGTCGACTGTGGATTTTGTGATTTCTGCTCTGGCACATCGAAATAGCTACGAGTTGTTTCGAAAAAAATCCTTGAAATTGGCATCAAATTGGAGAGCTTTGCTGATTATTTTTACTTGTTTTCAAATCCTCAACTTCTATCACTTGAGCCTTTATTACTATGTTGGGTATTTCGAATATTTTAACTATTTGGCTTTAATGGATTGTATTTTGGTGTTTTTAAACCTGAGCCAGTGCTTTTCTCTGAGCGTTGCGCTGTATTTTTGTCAGTTTTACAATCTAGTTTTGGACCTGATTTTAGGGCTAGGTTTTGATAGGCTTAATGGTACTGTCCTTACAGCAACGTCGGTTTCGAAACTTTTGGAATGCTTCGACAAATTAGAGGAGCAGATCCAGAAATTTAACGCTGTTTTTGGAATTCGGATGCTGTTGGAAGTTCTCTATTCGCTGATTCAGGTCATTCTTTTATGTTACTTTATCTTCCTTTTGGGTCAAATTACGGATAAGGGCAAGATGACAATCTGGGTGGTTTCGGGGTATATCCTGCCCGTGGTGGTCCTGGTCTTCTCCCTGTTTTTGGTTTGTAAGGCCTCGTCGGAACTGACGGAGAAGTGCTTGAGGTTTCTACAACTTCTGGAGAAATTGGATTGGAACATGCTGGATGCTAAAAGTATTACCAAGGTTGGGTTTCATTGCATTAAAAATATTTTTTTTAAATTTAATTAAAAGTCAGAAAATGTTTATTTAATTATTTGTTTCGATTTCGATTCATTATAGGCTCAGTTTAAGATCGCACGACTCTCGAGTACCCCATTTGGCCTGAGAACGTACTTCTTTGATCTCAACTGCCGGCTCTTGACTTCGGTACTTATACAGATAATCCCGTAAATACCGAAATAAGTCCCCAGTGGGAGTTTAAACTCTTGTTATGGTTATGGTTTAACTGTGTGAACGGCATTGGGTTGAAGTTTAAGATTGCAGCTTTTACAGTTTAAAAATTAAAGTGAGGAGATATTAAGTGGGATAAATCCAGGGTGAGTTATTTCGGTATTTACGGTAGGCATATAAAGTAAAATCCTAACAAGCCATTCTGGACTACTGAAATGATCATGACGAAAATTTCCAAAACTTCTTAGATTCTCGGAGCTGTAACAACTTACATCGTGGTTTTGGTCCAATTTCAACTGGGAAAGCAGTGATAAAAGAAAAATCAACCTGAAAATAAATAAATTTAAAATAATCCCTTTCATTCTGTGCTAGAACGATCTTACTTAAACAAATTAAAAACTAAGTTATTGTCCAATTAATAATTTTCGTCCTTCCACAATTCCAATTGTTGCCATTTGATATTCCTGGCTTAAATAATTAATTAAGTCAATCATCCAATTTCTATTAATTATCTAATTAACCTAATTAATTAATTAATTTACGGTCAAAACACAAAAACCTCTTTACATCCTATAGCTCTTGTTTTCCCAAGTCATTTCCAAAATGACCAAGATCATGTCCAGAACGGGGCTAAATCCTCCGGGGGAAATCCCCTCAAATAACCCCATCGACACACCCTCAGTGACGAAAATACTCCTTCAAGCTGGGTCTTACCCCTTAAGGGTATCCCAGGCCCTTGGCTATTTCCCAATATCTCTCAAAACCCCTATTGAAAACAATTCCAAAAACGCTTACAAATCCAACCTATTTAATACCATTCCAGCTCCTTTTGTATCCTCCCTAATTTTCATTTTAATAACCATTGTTTGTGCTATCAGTTACTTCTTAAATCTCAAAGCCGTCATGGAAAACGCTAGTATTACAGGCCAAGCCGACCCCACTCTCTACCTAGTGGTTTACATGTGCTGGACGACCTATATTCTGATTTGCACCGGGGTCGTTAGGATCGAAAGTATTTTAAGTCGTCAAAACCTTGTAACCTTTTTCACAGATTTCATGGACAGCGTAGATTTCGTAATTTCAAATTTGAAATCTCAAAACAGCTACGTTTTATTTGAAGAACGGTCCTTGGTTTTAGCTAAAAAATGGAAACGGAGGCTCATAACTAATTTTTCGACTCAGTTCGTAACTTTCTATTATCTGCAAATTTATTTCTATTATGCTGGATACGGCCGATTTAAATGGATCAGCTTGGTCGAGATGGTTTTGAGTCTCTTGAATACCTGTCAAACCTTTTCCCCCTTCCTTTTGCTCTATTTTGTTGAGTTTTATAATACGACTTTGGACCTGGTTTTAGAGTTAGGTTTCGAAAAACGGGGAGATTCCGTAGTTCCATCGACATCGGTTTCAAATCTTCTGGCCTGTTGCAATAGGCTCGAAGAGCAGATCCAGAAATTCAATACGGTTTTTGGAACAAGGATGTTAGTTGAAGTGTTTTATTCGTTGGTTCAGGCCATTCTTTTGGTTTACTTTTTGTTCATCTATTCCGGAACCGGAGTTATGTCTATCGGGGAGATTGTGGGGTTTCTGTTGCCCGTTGGGGTACTTGGTTATTCCCTCTTTAAAGTTTGCAACGCTTCGTCGGAATTGTCGCAGAAGTGTTTGAGGTTTTTGCAACTTCTTGGGAAGTTGGAGCTGGAAGAGTTGGATTGTAAAACTACTACTAAGGTGTGATATTTTGTTTCTGGTTGAATAAATTGTTTTTAAAATAAAATGTAATGTTTTTTTATTGTGTATTTTGGTCTATTAGATACAATTCATAATTGCGAGGTTGTCGAGTAACCCTTTTGGACTGGGGACGCATTTCTTTGACCTGAACTGTCGATTATTGTCTTCGGTATGAGTTTGATCTTAATAAGATGTAAGTATAAATTGAGGCATTTATTATCATAACGTGACATATTTTAGATTCTTGGAGCTGTAACCACCTACATTGTCGTATTGGTCCAGTTTCAAATGGGGAAGAAGTTGTAAGGAGTTAGTAATGTCGATTTGTGTTTAATCAATAGATTAATTAATTATTGATAATGTTTCCCTTCTTAAAATTTTTTTTACCAATTTATATTGTGTAATAAAAAAAGATTATCGTTTTTCTTCACTAAAACTATTCATAGTTCATGCCTATGTTTAGGAGCCTTATCAGTCAATTTCATCACAGCCAAAAACACTTAAACAAATTACGCTTAACTTGAATCTTTGTCAGCTCGAACGACCTAGATTTAACTGTTTCCACCTTAATTGTTTGCCTATGCCCTATATTCAATTCAATATTTTCGACTAAACTTCGAAATAAACGGAATAACCGGACAGTTTTCAGCTAGAATTTGGATTCAAAGCCGAGTAGCATTGTGCCGATTATCAAGATAGCTAAGGACTTAACAATGACAACTCCTTACTACAATCCCCCAAGCCATACCACAATTATAACCCTTAATTCAATCGACACACTCATTTTAGAAACTGGAAAGTGGCCCTTGAGGATCTCTCAATTATTCGGCTATTTGCCAATTTCTGTCGAAAAAACTGAACCCGACCTACAACTACAACTCCTAGCCAAAAAATACTCCATTCCTCAAGTAATCACAATTTCTCTCATCTTCGCCTCCATAATATCCGGGGTTGGTTTCTACTGTAATTTAAGAGCCGTTATAGACTACACGATGATCTACGTCGGTGAGAAGTACAAAACGATCTTTGTCGGAGTTTACATGTCTTGGACTGCTTGTGTTGTACTTTCGACAAGTGTGTCCCGAATCGGGATCCTTATGAACCGGGACGGATATCTATCGTTACACACTGATCTTGTCGAAACTCTCCATTTCGTCACTGTCAGCCTAAGGGATCACGACAGTTTGGCCTATCTTCGTCGAAATTGTTGCGAATTGTCAAGAAAATGGCGAAAATTTATAATTTTATACATCTCATTCGGAGTCGTGTCATACTATTACTTGAACGTCTATTACTTCGTGAGGGACGTGGGGCAGTCGGATTTCATGCATTTGGTGGATGCGACATTAAGCTTTCTGAGTCATACTCAGTATTTGTCCTTGTTTACTTTGCTCTACTTTGTCGAGTTCTACAACTTGATCCTAGAGATGATTTTGGCCAAAGCACTTAACGATCTGGTCATAGGAATGGGTGTGGTTTCTGACATTTTGCTCGTTTGTGCAAAAATGGAAGTCCAAATTGGGAAGT
The DNA here is from genome assembly GCA_906901685.1 of Desoria tigrina. NCBI lineage: Eukaryota > Metazoa > Arthropoda > Collembola > Entomobryomorpha > Isotomidae > Desoria > Desoria tigrina. The sequence goes on along the minus strand of CAJQTU010000003.1, from coordinate 2,151,028 downwards.
TTAATGATTTTTTCGGTCGACGGATGGTAATTGAGGTTCTTTACAGTTTAGTACAAGTGATCCTACTCTGTTATTTCATGTTAACTTTGGGCCTGATTCCTAATCGGGAGGGGATGTCTTATGGAATGATTGCGGGGAACGTGATACCCGTTGGGGTCCTTGGGTATTCCTTGTTTTTGATTTGTAGAGGGGGGTCGGAATTGTCGGGACGCTGTGTTCAAGTTATGCAGCGAGTTGGGAGCTTGGATTTTTCGAAGTTTGATTTAAAGGATATTGCCAAGGTTAGGGTATTTTGTTTTGATTTTGATGATATAAATCGGTGTTTAAAAACGTTGACAGTTTTTTTGTAAAATAGATTCAAATCATGATTACACGACTGTCAAGCAATTCTTTGGTGATTGGGACCAAGTACTTTGATCTGAATTGTCGGTGCTTAACCTCGGTAAATTTGGATCTCTTGCTTTTAATGATCATTTTAGGAATTTAAGCAAGTTTTGATGGTTTTCATTCTAGATTCTTGGAGCTGTAACAACCTATATAGTCGTTTTGGTTCAATTCAAAACCTAAACTGTTTGACTTCTTTATTAAAACGGCAACTTATACTTGTTTTTAAGGAGGTTCTTGTGGTAATACGATTCATTCAATTTATGGACATATTGAGGAAACCAGATTAAATGTTGAAGTCATGAATGAATCAATAAAATTTATTTGATAAGCGACCAACCTACACTTGACTAGGTACGCCCTTTGTAAACTCTGCTATATAATCTAATTGAATAAAAATATCGTATAGATCATATTGAGTCCATCATCACAAATACCACGATTTATTAATCCCAACCGGTCAAAAGCTCCCTAAAAACCATTCCTTAAAATGTCAAAAGAACTGATACTGCAACCCCCAAAACTTAACCATCAAAGTTACACCCCCTTAGCCCTACTCCCAACCATGACCATTAATACGATTAGCACAATCCTTCTAGAAGCTGGGAAATGGCCCTTAAGGGTTTCCCAAATATTCGGTTACTTACCAATCTCCCTCAAAAGAACCGGACCCGACCTACAACTCCTTACCAAAAAATACTCCATTCCTCGACTAATCACAGTTATCTTAATCCTCGCTTCTGGGATATCAGGAATCTGTTTCTACTCCAATTTAAACCCCGTAATTGACCATGCCATGGCCCTCGTCGGTCCAAACTCCAAGATCATATTCGTCGGAGTTTACATGACTTGGACAGGATGTGTCGTACTTTCGGCAAGTCTGTCCCGAATCGGGATCCTTACAAACCCGGACGGATTCCTATCTTTACATGCGGATCTTGTCGAAACCGTTCATTCTGCCACCTCTACTCTAAGAGAACAAGACAGTTTGACATATCTTCGCCAAAATTGTTCTGCAATGTCAAGAAAATGGCGAAATTTACTGATCTTCTATACCTCGTTCTGCATCGTCTCCTACTACTATGTAAACTTTGTCGGGCAGGTTAAGAAGGATTGGATGCAGTTGAACGATATGACCTTAAGTTTTTTGTGTTCTTCTCAATTTATGTCATTATTTACCTTCCTTTACTTTGTCGACCTCTATAACTTGGTTCTAAACATGATTTTGTGCAAGGGGTTTAATAATGAGGGGGAATTAGCCATTCCAACGAGTATGGTTTCGAATATTTTGGTCTGTTGTACAAGGATGGAAAAACAGGTAGGGAAATTCAATGATTTCTACGGCAGGCGGATGGTAGTTGACATCCTGTACGGTTTAATCCAGGTTATTCTACTGTTTTATTTTTCATTCACTCTGGGATTAGTTGCAAATCCGGAAGGTTTTTACTTAAATTTGATTCTTGCGAATGCAATGCCCGCTGGGGTCGTTGGGGTGTCCTTGTTTTTGATTTGCAAGGGGCCGACGGAACTGTCGGAAAATTGCTTTAAAATTATGCAGCGATTGGGAGACTTGGACTTTTCGAGATTGGACTCTAAGGAGATCGTTAAGGTTGATATTCATTTTTGGGTCAATTTTTATGTTAATGAGACGGAATAATAACTAATTACTAATTAATTTGATCTATAAATAGATACAAATCCTGACTACTAGATTGTCGAGCAATCCTTTGGCAATTGGGACGAGGTACTTTGACCTCAATTGCCGGTACTGGGGTTCGGTAAATGTAAAATTAGCATTATGTTTTCAGTATTTTTCATTAATGTCTAAAAAATGGTGTTCATTCTTTATTTCAGATTATAGGGGCTGTCGCAACTTATTTAGTTGTGTTGATTCAATTTAAAACATGAAGTTAATCCGAATTAATCCAAATGTGAAAAATTAGCTGGAGTTATAAATTAGATCGAGATATGTACGGCAGGGACATATTTTACAGCTTGGAAAATTCACTCGTATTGGTCTAATCCATGTCTAATCTAAGCACGACTAAAATATCCTCGATTCGCTATTTCATATGAATGATGTGTACATATTTATTAAGCAAAAATAACGCGAAGATTTTATGTTTGTCATTAATTTCATTTACTTGTCAGATTTAATAAACTGCAAGTCCTATTTACTAATTGACACTTCTTCATCATTTTAACAAAGTAGAAAAAAATCTCGTATTTACAGTCTGTCATCCGAAATGAGTCTTTCATTCCTGACTAATTACACGAATTCTAATTACTGTTAGGAAAAGCCAATGCAGATAAAACGTACAAAGGCCGTATTTCTGGAAATGTAGATAAATCATTTGTATAATTGTCAACCGTAATTGATGTCAATCTTGCAATGTGAAAAAATGATTTATATCGGATAATCCTGACAACCCACGCCTTTCTTAATTGCCCCCAAACAGTATTTCGTACTTTCGATCACTATCAACAGGGGATAAGTCACTAGTCTTGAATCTTCGGCTGCCACAGACGAGCAAGGGGTTCACATTTCCGAAGACTACGTTATTTTAATTGAAGATTTAATTACTGAAAATGACGAGTTCAGAAGTGAAATTACTAAAACTGGGCAAATGGGCCATTTTAAGTGCCCAAATCGCAGGGTATCTCCCCCTAAAAATCAGCCAAAATCCCACAATCGGCCGCTACCTTCATTTCAGCCCCACCCACATCTGCCCCTTATATTCCTTAACCTTTTGTGCCCTCGTCTTCATCTGGCTTATCCTCTTCCTTCACAACTTCTCGTCCCTTCTGAAGCTCCAGTCCTACCTCTTGGGAGGCTTACTCTTTGGTCTAACCCACAACTTATCAAGCCTCTTCTCTGGAATCGCGGTACTTATCTTAAAAACCTTAGGGTTCCTTCAGATCCAAACCGTTCTCAAGTTTTGGCACCGAACCGTCGATTTCGTCGATAGAGTCCAGGCCATTAAAAACGGCTACGGGATCATTAAATTGGAATCCCAGGAATTTCAGAGGATCCTCTGGGACACGAAGACGAGGTTCTTTTGCTACTGCATTTTAATCGGAATCCAACTCGCCACCTTTGACTTCAGGGAGACGTTTACAACAATCATCTCTAAGGGGGGTTATTTACCTGTCCTCAAGCTGATTTATCTGATTCTGTCTCTCATCCAGATCCTTGCCACCTTTTCACATCACGGACATCCGATTTGGATCATTTTCTTCATCAAATTCTACAAGAACTGCTTCCGGAGCGTTTCAAAATTCATTGAAGAGAAGCTTATCAAGGACCAAGCGTTTGAGCTGAATAACAGGAGCAGTAATAAGATTTCTCACGTTTTGGGAGATATTCATCAGAACCTGTCTCTGATGGGGGCGGGAGCTGCCCCTGGGGTCGTTCCAAATGGGGCGCCCGATGCCCTGGACGTTATCCAGTTGCCCAAGGGGTCAAAAGCAACTGATAGGGAGGTCACTGAAATTATTGACCTCTACGAGGGGATCGAGGAGGAGGTTGGGAGGTTTAATAGGAGCTTTAGTTGGAGATTGGTGGTGGAATTAGGTTATCAAGTTGCTTTCCTCGGGGTTTATCTCCTGTCGGTTATCTGGATGATTTGGACCGGGATTTGGAGTTGGATGAGGATTCTAGAGTGGATTATACCAACGTTTTTGGCGATTTCGGCGCTTTGGTGCATCGCGTCGGAAGCTGATGAGATGAAGGAAGCTGGGATTAAGATCGTTAGGAAATTGGAGAGGGTCCCACTTCAGAATTTGGGATGGGAAACTCAGCTGAAGGTAGTTGAATTTGTTTATGAGGATGACGGAAGGAGATAATTTTTTAATGATTACAAAATATTAAAAACTATGCAGCTCCAGATATTGATTTCCCGAGCTGCAGGGCATCCCTGTCAAATTAAAACAGGATTTTTCGTGGTGGATTTAAGAATCCTGACCTCAGTAAGCCTCTTAAAGCTTTCACTCTAATAAGTTCTTTAATGCCCCATGGGGAGTTAATTAGGGTCGACTTTATTATTATTTTAGGTCACTGCATGGATTGTACTGTTCCTCATTGTTCTTCTGGTCTAATTGTAAAACTCTCCTTAGAAGATCTGAATAGGCGTACATTACATCGGAATTTTAGTTTAGTTAGAGTTTAGTGTGTTTTGGCAAGGGGTGTTTATTTCGGTATTTGTAATTAACTAAATCTACGCATTTGGGCTAAGGGCCAACATGGAATGTTCTAAAATGTTCAATAAACCCATAAATTACATGATTAACGACATTACTAAGAGATTCGAAGTAAGTATAAACATACGTATATACACAGCGATCAAAATGTTTGCTAATTGGGCGGATCCAGTAAGGAGGACATCTGATAAGTTCTTTTGTTTGTTTCCACTTACTTACTCCCGAACCATAAAAGTCACCTTTACATAATAGTACTTACAACCAATTAAGTTTATTTTCAGCCGTCTCCTTACAAATAATGACTTACTAGAACCAATTAATCAATTGATAATAATAACATGGAAAATATGCCTCGAAAAAAATTGTTTCTACTCCTACATAAGTTTCTCAGCTCATTTAGTTCTAGACTCAAGTCCTAAGGCCATGGTCCCTACAGTAATCGTTAATCCATCCAAGGACAATCCATCCCAAACCGAATCGGAGTTAATAGAGATAGGAAAATGGGCAATCATAAGTCTCAAAATCCCCGGTTATTTCCCCCTCCGGGTAGAATCCATAGCCAAGGGACACCTATCCCCTCCGGGTCAAAGTTCAAGGTCAAAAATTCTCCAGAGTCTCGGGTTCGATTCCAGCCTCTGTTGGATCCTCCTCTGGTGCCTCGTCAGCCTCATCGTGGACACGTATCTACTGTCCAAGGGCTACGAAGCGATGTTGGCATTCGGCAAGGACAGTCGTCTCTTCTCCGACGTGGGGAACACGCTGATTTACACCTATAACGGGATCATAGTCGTTTGTGTCGGTACTGTTTTTCGGATCTCCTCCCTCATTTACCGCAAGAGAATCCTTGGGTTTTGGAACCGAATGGTCAAATTGGTAGATGAATTCGAAAAAATCGGGATTTTTTCGAAATCCGAAGATTTTCGAAATATCCGAGGGGAGTTAAAACACCAGGCGATTACGATCTGGGCGATTACAGCCACCCAATCCATCTGTAGCTTCGTCCCTCTGTATTTACTGAGGAGATACGTTATTTTCGGTGACGTTTGGACACACGGGATCCTTCTTGGGGTGACACTGGTCGTAATTGAAGTTCACATCGGGCTTTTGGTCTGGCTTAGTTTTTTCCTCAAGATTTTTAAAGCTTGTTTCCAGTCCATTTCCAGTGAGATCGAGGCCGTAGGAAGGGGGTCGAGGGGGTCTGCGGAGGAATGGGTTAAAATCGTTGTTTCCAATCCCTTGATTTTTAATACAGGGAGTTTTAATGATGGTTCTACTCCGTTAGACAATAGTGATTACGGCAAGTCTTGTGATGCAAAGGAAAAGCTATCGAAATTGATAGATCTGTTCGAACTGACTTGTGAGGAGATTGAGGAGTTTAATCGGTTTTACGGGCTTCATATGATAATTGAGGTCATCATTTGCATCATAAGTCTCCAAGCTTTCATTTATTCTGTGAATAAGTTCGTTTATGAAATGAGAGAGCGATCTTCGGAGCTGAACTTCCTGATTGCAATGCGTCTTCCACCACATTTCGTGTTTATGCTGAGGTTGTTCATCTTGACAAATCAGAGTGGACAGGTTACGGAAGAGGGTTTGAAGGTTTTGAGGAAATTTCAGAAGCTTCGGCTTGATGTCTTGGGGCATTTATCGCTTCAGGCTAAGGTTCGTTGCCGAAAATACCTAAATAAGTCCCAACCCTAAACCCTTGGTGAAACATATTAATTAAATAAAAAGTTAAACTAACATTTTAAAGGTTCAAATGTTGGCGACGAGGGTCGTGATGAATTCACCAGGGATTTCCCCAAGCAACTTCTTCACCTTGAATAGAAAATTATTGGCTTCGGTAAGTTTAGAGCCTGGGAGTTCCAGATTTTTTACTGATTTTAAATGCTAATTAACCGTGTTAACTAACGCATGAACGCTAATTCGATCTATTCGTTTTTTTAACATGACAAATTAATCCAGTAACAATTTTGTTCTTATTACAGATTGTAAGTCTACTCGTGACCTACTACTTCATTCTAACGCAATTTCGGGAGGAGGACGAAGGTCGAAGAATTATTAGGTCTCTCAACTTCTCTTGTTCAAAACACTAGCTAAAACACAATTTTATTATTGTCCACAAGCTCCTCAGGCAGACTGAGATTTTTATATAAATTGTCTCATCGAATTTTAATTAATTGCAATGGTCAGATAATAAAAATAAATCTAATCGTAGAATGACTTGCCGTGGTTAGTATTTAGGCATTTTAATGGCAAAAGGGACGAAACGGTAAATTTGGTTCATTAATTTGAGCGTTCTGGTTTACAAGACAATTACATTTACAACACGAGCAATGTTCGACATTTTTAATTTTGATAATTAGTTGTTAATTTTTGAATTCTTCATGAAATTTTTGCATTCGGCAAGGCTCATTCCTCCTCTATAGGCCTCGTTCTCACAATCACAGTCCTTCTCATCCGAACTTCCGGAGCCGAATCCATTGAAGTCCTCATTTTCTAGCTTCATGTTCTTCAGGCTGTTTTCATAAGGCTGTATAAAAGCATAAAAAACATGGGATCATGAGTACAATCCTGTCATTCGATATTGTAAAAGGCAACCTGATAATGTCTAATTCAATTTTTTTTCCAGATTTCCTGTTATTTAAAAAATCTGTTTCCGAAAAAAATTCTCCAAATTAGATCCCCACCCCGAAATGCAACCCCACTCTTTCATAGGCTAAAACGAACGATTACATTGGTTTTCCAGAGAAAATATCTCGTTCTCGTAATGCACATCCCCCCTTCATAAACAGGCTGTCCATTGGACTTCATGTCAAACACATCGCTGTTGCACTTGTTATCGTCTTGGGAGAATGTGGGGAGGCTAGGAAACCGGAAGTTGAAGGCTGACGAGCAGACGGTGTCGTTGCGGTTGGAATCCCGCGACTTCCGCGTGTAAGCGCACATGACGCAGTCCTGCGTCTCACCGCGCGTCGTTGCATTGCAGTAGGGGCAACTTGGCTTTGGCGGAGGCGTCCACGCTGGAACTTCGGCATTGGGACCACGGGCTTCAACGCAGTTTGGACAACCACATAAGAGGCTTTCGATCCGCTTTCGAGAGAGGTCCGCGGCAGAAACTTCCGGTTCCTTAGTCGGTTGATTTGGGGCTTCGGGGCATTGTGGTTCTTTAGTTAGTTCAGGGGTACATTCTTCAACTGCAGGAGGAATTTGATCAGGAACGCAGTCCGTGTCTTTCGATGAGGTCACTTCTTCTACGGTGATTACCACCGGTGGTTCTGATGGGTCTGAACAAGGGCATGTGCAAGAATCTTCTTCAGCAGAAGTTACTTCCGGAGTCGGAGGAACCGGAAGTTGAGGTTCGGGTTCTGGTTTCGTACACGGTTGCTTCTTAGAAGGGCCATCCCAGGTCAGAGGATTTGCGTCGTAGTTCCAAGGTTTTTTTGTTGGTTTCGGTTGTTCTACAGGTTGAGGGGTACAAGGTTTGGTTTCCGAAACGATTGCAGGAGTACCTTCCAGGATCGTTTCTGCACAACCCTCAGCTTCTGTGGGAATCGGAGCTATATCTGCAGTGTCGTTTGGTTCTTCTTCCTTACAGGGACAGTTCTCCTTTGGTGTTTCGATGCAGGTCGGGGGCTCTAAAGAGATCTCCAAAACCTTGAGCCCACAGTTCTGTTTCGTTTCATCCTTTGGCTCGGGATAGGTCCGTTTGCGGGACTGGCAAAGCTTCTCCAGAACAGCTTCACAGCTCTCATACGCTCCGTCAGCGAAGGGGGCCTGAATCCGGATCACGAAGTTACTCATAGGAGTACAGCAGCTTTGGCCCTTCTTCTGACAATCGTCGCAACAGGCTGGGACTTCGGACATGGGCTCGAAATTGCATTTCCCCGTTGCAGTAAAGTCGGGGACTTCGAACGAATCTTCCGGTTCCGATTCCTCGTCGTCTTCTTGGCGGATGCATTCCCCCTCGGCGTCTTCGATGCATTCGTCGTCGTCGTATTCGTTATCGTCTCCGCCGGTCGAGTCAAGAGTACTGCTACCTCCGTCATCTTTGAAACAGTTTACTTCAGGAACGGTTTCGACGGGTTTTTCTTCGCAGATGTTTTCCTCGACTATATCTCCGCAGCCACATTGCTCGTCTGAAGAAGCTACTTCTGGAACGATTTCTGGGCAAACTTCTTCCTGGACTGCGTCTTCGCAGCCACATTGCTCATCTGAAGAAGCTACTTCCGGAACGGTTTCTGGGCAATCTTCTTCCTGAACTACTTCTTGGCAACTACATTGTTCGTCTGAAGAAGCTACTTCCGGAACGGTTTCTTCACAAATTTCTTCCTGGACCGGGTCTTCACAACCACATTGTTCCTCGGAGGAAGCGTCTTCTTCAACCGTTTCTTCACAAGCTTCTTCCTGCACTTCCTCTTCGTCTTCGCAACCAAGTTGTTCTTGTAGGACCTCGTCTTCGTAATTGTTTTCCAAGTCCTGCAGCACTTCCTCATATTCGCAGTCGACCTCTGGTTCCGGCTCTTCGTATCCACAGGTTTCTTCGGGTTCGGGTTCAGGTTCAGGAATCGGTTCAGAACATGAACAGCTACAGTCACAGTCTGTGCTGGGCTGGATGATCTCTTCAATGGGTTCGCAGCTATCGTAACCGGCACAGTCAACCTTCGGAATCACTGGGCACATGTAGCCGTCAGCTCTGACCAGAAGTTCCGGCTCGAAGACGTCCCGATGATGTCGGATTTGTTCATCTTCGACGTTTAATTTCTCGCAAATTCGGTCTAAAGGAGTCTTTTCGACCTGAATAATTGGTTAGAGGAAAGAGGAATTTTATCGTGAAATACAATCACATTGGCATTTTCTTGAAATTTTTGGCGATTTTGTCTCAATCTCATGAATTACAGACCTTCTTTCCGAATCCTAGCATTGCAGTCAAATTGGAAAAGAATCCTCCCGTAATCTGGTCTCCGATTCCGGTGGATTTTGGCCTCATAATCGGATAGTCCGTGTCAAGCTTGAGTTTTATTGCAGACAGTTTATTTCCCCCAGACGATTTGCCCCATGAATCACTCTGCTCAATTTAATCAATTTTATTACTCTAAAGCAACATTTTCTATTAAATTTCCAAGCATTTTCATCATTTTGTAAATTAAATCCCCCGGAGCCATTAAATTCAAACCTTAAACCTCGTTTATTCGTTAATTCTGCCTTATTCCAGGGGGCTTAATTCATAAATTACGGTATCTTAAAATAAATTCTATTCTCCACCCTATTTACCATCACGTCATTATTACGACCGCCGATTGAAATGGGAAGAACTTCGACTCCTTCCGGTGCTGGATACGTTTTCGAAACCTGTTGTGGACACGAAAGCCAAGCGGGTTTACTAGCCAAGAAGTCTGATTGACAACAATTAAAACACAATCAGCCATATCGCTCTGATTTTTTATTGTTCATAAAAAAGTAGCATGTTATTCTAGATACCAGTTACGGGCATTGGTGGAAATTTTGATTTCGAAGAATCATTCATGCTAGAATCTCTTGTAAACATTATTTTCTTAATTGATGAAAAACCCTGTAAACATAAGGTCAGAATATGAATTCATGATGTGTGGAAATCGAAGTCATAAATCAATTCGAATTCGAAGCAAGTACACTTACGAAAATACTCTTGTTGTAAGTATAAATAAATGGGAAGTGTGCTACAAGTTGTGGGCAGGATCAGTAGTTAAATTTAAGACGAAAAATTGACAAAATGATCAGCGTTGAAGAGTCGTTGATGCGGTTTATTTACAATACTGGTGGATTTTTATTCGTTAAAGTAATTACAAGCGTTTAAAAAAATTCGGCTATAAAATAAATCTCCATAGAGAAATTCAATGATCTTTCCAATTTCGAAAGTATAGGTTTCGAAATTTTAGGATGACCCCGTTGGGTCCTTTTAATGTGTTGCGGTAAATCAATTCGTGTAAATCAATGCGTGTAGTAAATGTATGCATAGAATGGTCAATTATATGATCGATTTAGATTTAGAACCGACCCTTGAGAGATTATAAATTTCCCTTGCTCTAGGATTCAGAGGACGATGGTTCTGAATATTATGCCTTAGGAAGAAGAAGGGTTCTTTATTGGGAACTTATTCCGGGGATGTTTGAAGCAAAAAATTACGAAAATGTGCATGATTAACGTAAATCATTGCTGGAGGTTTCAAAAGTATATTGCCAAACTGTATTTAAAATACCCGAGTGAAACCCAATTTATAACTCAAAAACACGATCCCTGCACAATTCAATCTAATCATTAAAATACAATTTAAATTCCTCAGAATTTGCATGCATGGCATGGAAAAATGGATTAAATTCAAAATAAAACAAATCTTTAAAAAGTATAAAATTGCAAGTTCTACATATTTTTAAGCTCCATCACCAGCTTGAAACTGTGCCAAAACGACGAGATATGTCGTTACAGCTCCAACAATCTGAAAATACACACAAATCGATAAATTAATTTGGACTAAAAACGTTAAATGTTTCAATGCAGAATATGACAAAACTAATAATTCAATTTCTCCAATTGCGAGGACATCAGAAATACCATTTTCTCGCGAATTTTACACAGATATTAAATCAACAAAGAACAACATGTAAGCATTTTTTTTTTACATAAATCCTGGAAATAGGGCATAATACATTGTTCGGAGTTTATAGCGATTTAACGGTTTTATATAGGGAAGATCAACATGTTTCCCAAAATGTTTTGAGCCCCTGTCCAATAGTTCATCATCCCCGGCGAGAAGTTTTTTATATACCATGAAATATACAAAAAAAAAAAAAAAAATTAGCAACGACTTACTGAAGTCAGAAGCCGAAGGTTCAGATCAAAGAAATGGTTCCGCACAGTAAGAGGATTATTCGAGAGGCGAGCAATGAGCAATTCGATCTGTAATCAAGTCACGGCTTAAGTAATTAATTGCACACTATAAAAACAGCTTAAATTGAATGAAATATACTATTAACTAAATTAGAGTAATTCCGGGGGTGGGGACTTATTTCAGTCCCACCTCACCTTTTTCATAGTCCCAGTGTCAAGGCTCTGAGACGAGGCAATGCCGGCCAAATTCCTCACAAACTCATCCCCCAACTCGGTCAGCTCCGAGGAGCCCTTACAAATCCTAAAGAGCGAGTATCCCAGCGTCCCAGCCGCAATCCCATTCTGCAGTAAACTATTGATCCTTAGCCCATCCGATGACAAAATAATAACAAAATATGCAGAAAACACAGTTTGCAGAAGCAAGTACAGGACCTCGACGACAAACCTGGCCCCAAAGAGCCTATTAAACGCTAAAACCTGCCATTCCAGCCGTTCGTAGCAGTTCATCAGCGTATTCACGGAGATCGAGGCCAAGTGACTCCGGTCCTTGCTGTCCGATCGCAAGGTGATGAAGACAATCGAGTCTGCAACCCCGCATTTCTTGATATTAATACCGTTGTTTCGTATCTCCTTCTCGGAAAATGGGTCTCCGAGCCGGAGGCTAACTTTCCTAAAACCCTGCAAAATGATGTTCATATTAAACTTGAAGATTTGCATGAAGTAATGCAAAAGAGGTAGAGAGAAGTAGTGGAACGTATTGACTAAGAGGATGAGATAGTCCAAAAAATTCCCAAGATTAGAACCATTGCCTGTGGAAATGATTTGCTCCCCAAATGCTCCGTATAAGTAGACACTACAGCCTAAGTAAACCAGACAAATTAGGCGAAGATTTTTCTCCAACGATTTGCAACTACTCTTGAAGTAGTCAAAGGATCCCGAGCTCGTGTCGATGAATTCTGTCATGTCGACAAGGCCGTTCCAGAATTCCACGAATTGATCCCGATTTAACAAAATGGCAAGTCGGGCGATGACTGCCGCAAAAGCGAGACTCATCGACCAGCCGATACCGACGAGTTTGAAGGTGTTCTTGGCCATCGGTCCCGAGCTGGGGAACCATGATCCGCCAATGTCGGTTTGTAGGATGTACCCGGCCGCGGTTGCGATTGAGGTTAGTATGAGGGTTATTGAGGTGACCAGGGGCCACGAGAAACTTCGGTTTTCGAAACCACGTTTTTTGCCGGAGGGGTCGAATACGGTTGGGATTGGGAGGTAACCGAGGAGCTGGTTGATCCGGAACGGGAGTTGACCCGTTTCGAAGAGGATCGAGTTTATGGAGTTTCGTTCGGGATAGGAAGGGGTTTGGACCTTGGCCATTTTGGATGTGAGCTATAAATATTAGTTTGAAATTGGGATTTAAGAGTTTATCTGAAATTTTTGCAAGGCTGTGGCTGTGTCGATTTGTGTCTGCTTTTTGTGCTTAATTTGGGGATGGCTTTTACTTTTTTCAAGTAATTGGGTTGACAAGGTGGAGTCAGTTTGTTGGTACTAAATATACAAGGGTTTAATTTCTTAATCTATTTGCTGTCGTTTTAGCTGTCATTTCAGTATTACAACGGGACTTTCATATTTGCAGTCATATTATTTGCACTGTCCATGTTGTTAAAATGAAATGTCCTACTCCTAACATACACCTTCTAAATCCATAATAAAACAATATAAACTAAATTATTTTTTGCCCGAATTCGAAAGGTATTCTTCTGTATTTTCCAGCTTCCAAACGACAACACGTACTCCATTTTCTATTATAACATATTGTGCATCAAGATTCACATATCTACCAGAAATATTACAATTTAAATTGTAAGCCAATCGAGTAATGGCAAATAGCAAACCCAGATGCATTGATTATTATCGATTACATCAATTCATCCAATATAAAATATAATAGGTGACAGGAATTAATGGAACGTTTCCGGATTAAAAAATGTATATTAAAAAAACAAGTGTTTAACTTTGTCCAGAAATATTTCATCTATAATCGAACCATCCGTTCACGTACGATATGTCCATGAGAATTGCAAAATCATACTACTTAACCTCCGTCAAACCTGAGTAGCTGACAAAGCTGTAGTATTAACAGCAGTTGAAAGGTTTGCCCTTTTGAAATCATGGCTTATCATGTTAACATTGCTTATTTTTAAACTACTTGATGAAAAAAACAGGCTTCAGGTTCAATTCCAATAATATTTCGACGTATTACAGAGAGAGAGAGAGAGAGGAGGCCTGACACTACTTGACATTATCATGATTTTGATTGATCTGGGGAAAATAGGCTTATCAAATCGGAATCATCATTGAACTTGGAGGTTTATCAGGGGCAGGCTTCTTCTCGTCAAGTTCAATGATATAATTTTTTATGCATAAAATTTAGAAATATCGATAAGGACGAAGCTGCTTTTTCAAAACAGGGGGATTAGAGCAGGGAATAATGCTTGAGTTATATTTAAACCCAAGGTATGAGCCACTTCAGCTTCAGTTAACACCTACGCATAAGCCTCAACTGTTTTGTTTTAGACTTCTGAATTTTTCAAAAATTTCGAAATGTTAGATTTAAAAAAATCAGCTATTTCGGTAGCCCTTCTACTGATTGCAGCTTCTTACTGTAGTTCCGTAAATGGGGAAATTCGGACGATTATCTTCAACGATAGGTATGCCGTCCAATGGGAAGTTATTGGAGACGAGGTGATCTTTGAAGTTTTGGCAAGGACGAATGGGTTTGTGGGCCTGGGCCTATCGCCCAATGGGGCTATGGGGGGGTCGGATATCGTAATTGGTGGGGTTATGCCTGATGGGACCCCTTATTTAAGTGTAAGTAGGGGATGTATTTAAATTGTGATTTTATCGGGGCTTATTTTAAGGTTAAAAATACTAAAATTTTCAATTTATCATTAGGATCGACATGCAGTAGGGAATTCAGAGCCGATTGAAGACGCCGTTACGAATTACTACCTGATCGAGGCGATGGAAAATACAACCCATACTTACCTTAAATTTAATAGAACTTTGGACACTTGCGACAATGACGATTTTAAAATCACGGTGCGTTTCAAAACGGGGATTTTATTGTCATTTCTATTAACGAATTTTATTTTTTTAAATGTGTAAAAAATGTACAGGAAAGTACATTTAAATTCATCTGGAGCTACGGGGAGACTGATACGATCGGCTACCACGGATCCGACAATCGTGGGTCGCATACTGTCAATCTTTTGGACCCTGAGATGCCTACCGCCGATATGTCCAAGTAGATGAATATTTTTATGAGTTTATGAGTAAATTAGCAATTAAATACAGCATTTATACGGGTAAATCACAGGTATCAACAATGGAACCTGTCGGCAACAACTCATCTTCCAGCAATTGATACGGTCTACTGGTGCACGATCCATAAGACCCCAAGCCTTCCCAAAATGCATCATATGATTGGGGTGATTAAATTGTGTCTTTAAGCTTATCTACGTGTGGAAGAGTAAAAAATTGTGCGTGTAAATGTATTTATCGATTTTTTCCGAACACAGTTCGACGCGATTTTAAGCGGTGAGCAGTCGTTCAAGCACACCCATCACATCGACGTCTACAAATGCACCGCACCGGAAGGTATGAACGAGACCGAGGTATTTGGCCCTTATGTTGGGCTACCCGGGGCGGATTGCTACGACCCGGAAGCTCTATATTATCCCTTCCATTACTGTGAATGGATCCAGTATGGATGGGCAATTGGCGGAGAGGTATGGTATACATTGTAGTGCCATAATCCCAATTTAAAATCCCCCGAAATAAAGCCCCACCCTAAAAATATTCGAATTAGATTCAAATCTTAAATTTAAATTTTTAATTCTCATTTTCATAATTTTTGACATAGTTGACACTCTGGCCCGAAAACATCGGATTCCAGTTTAAGGGAGATGATTACTTCATGCTCGAAGTCCACTACGATAACCCACTTTCGGATGGAAATATCGAATATGAAACTGGGATGACTGTTTACTACTCCGAAGAAATTCGGTAATTACAAAACCAAACTGCTGGTTTTTCCATAATTTATCATTTCTATTTCTTATAACGTTAAATATTAATGCAATTAGGGAGATCACTGCAGCCCAGTTCCTGGTGGGATCAATAATTAGCTTCACCCAAACCGTCCCACCGATGGAACCAAGTTTCATTACGACGGCACATTGTCATGCTTCTTGTACTAATGAGTTCCCTGAGGAAGGACTCACGGTTTTCAACATGTTACTTCATTCTCATAAATCAGGTTAGTGTTAATTCTGAGAAAAATGATGTAAATCTATTTGTAAGTCCCATGTTGGGCCCTATTTAAGAAGCTTCAAAATATGGGGAGTTATTTCGGGGAGGGGAAAGTATAGCGTCCAATATAATACTTAAAATAAGTTGCGTTCAAGTATCCTTTACGATTGAAAACGGCAGATTCCTCATTTCTCTTTATTCTGGGGGTGGGGATGCTTATTTTGACAAGTGCTATTCGTATTACCTCGTTGGGTTGAACTTATATAGGGATTTACATATGGTACTTCAAAAACACCTTGATAACGGTTAAGCCATGATTTCATTTGCAATTAACACTTCATTGAACTTTTGATAACAGGACGTTCGATCCGCGTTCGGCATTTCAGAAACGGGACAGAATTGCCTTGGATTATCTCTGATGATACTTATGGTAAATTGACCTTTTACTGATGAGTACATAATTAATTTGATGCCATGATTCCTAACTTGAAAAAATATCTGAACAGATTTCAACTACCAGCAAAACAGGCCTATGCAGGAGTTTAAGCTCCTTCGTGGTGACCATATTACCGTCGGTAATTTATATAGCTTATATCTTCTGTAGTATTTAAAATTACTCGGAAATTTATTTTTAAAACTTAATGAATAAATCTGACAACTTCAGAATGCACGTATGATACGACCTGGAAACGGGGACTTCCGGTAATTGGGGGACGAGCAACAACTGAGGAAATGTGCATCGCATTTTTCAATTACTATCCAAGAATGCCAGACCTTGTCGAATGCAATAGTGAAATGCCAGAAAAGTCACTTCTCGATTTTTTCGGAATTGAAGACTACGATCTGTAAGTTGATTTGAAATAGTTTATAATTTGCTTAAATAAGCTATTTTTAGATCCTGCAAATGCGGAAGTTATTTTGGGGTGGGCAACTATTCCGGAGGATGTATTTTTATTTTATGGCAAATGCAAGTTTGTATTGAATTTAACTCAAATTCTATTTCAAAAAGATCTTGTTCCCATCCAAGAGTTCACATGATGATCAAAAAATTAATTTCAACTCCCGTCAACATAGCGTTATGTTTAAAGATTTTGTACCTATTTGTCAAAGTGGGGACTTATTTCGGAGAGACTAACTAATTTTTCTAAGCTAAGCATTTTAGCAAGCATTCCTCTTTCAAATTGTCCTGTCCTTGTCCTAAAATTTGTTGTCCATTGTACATTTTTACGATACCGGCTTTGAATTATAGATCTGAATTCGAAGAAGACCCCACAGTAACTGCCCCAGAGGCACTTAAAGGTAAGAAGTACTCAGATGTCGTGAAGGACTACGACTGGACACCAGAATCCCGAGCCGAGTATCAACGAAAGGCCCGTTTTGAGCCACATAATGGGGAATGCATTCCCGTAGGACCTTCTTTTGAAACCAGCTTCCCAGACTATGAACAAGAATATGTGCCCCCAAACACTTGCGGAGCGTAGTAAAAAACTGCACTGATCCCGAACCTGTTTCCTTGTATAATTCAACGACTAATTAATCTGCAAATGTGAAGCGAAATTCAATTCATCATCATCATTCATCAACCCGCAATCACTGTAAACCAGTTCAGTTAACACGATTCGAATACATGATACACGCATGAATACATTCAATGGATGTACCCAGTATCGCTCTCTAAAAAAAATTCCAGAACCATTATCTCTCGTTATATAACTCATCAAATTGACAATCGTCCCGGTTCGAGTGTTTGCAATCAGCACTATGTATAGCTGTATAACTGTGTTAATTTTTTAAAACCGAGAATAAATTATTCTTATTTAAAAACAATCCTATCCTATATATTCAAAATCATTCTTGTCAAGCTCTTCTGAACATTTCGACTCCCCAGAGTCAATAAATTAATATAAGCACATCTAAAAACTGCATAAAAACCATGTCGGGTAAACTAGGGATCTTGACTCTGGTCTTAGCAGTTTCGGCAGCCGCACCCCCAGCCCACTGGCAAGAGCATTGGTTCGGCCACGAGCAGAACATCAGCTTAGTTTTCCAGGATCAAGACCTGGCCGTCTATTTTGACGACGATGTCGACAGGAACATAACTTGACCCTTCACGTACCTCGGGGCCGTTTGGAGGTACACGAAACGAGTTTATGGTAACTTTGGACCGGAAGCTGAGCTTTATGCTATTTTTCACACTGCGAAATACAGCGGGGGTCATCCATCCACTTATTTTGACGAGCATCACGACTACAGGAATGCAATCGACTGTGGTTCAACGGCATTGGACGCTTGGGTCACTGGACAAGGTATAAAATCAACCGATTTTTAAAGGGGTATGCAGATGATTGCTCCCCATGATTTGCTCCCCATGATTTGCTCCCCATTAATTGCTCCCCATTATTTGCTCCCCTGTACGTTTGGCTCCCCAAATTATTTGCTCCCCTAGAAATTTTGCCCCCTTGAAATTCGCCCTCCAAGATATTGTCAAAACAAACTAATCATTATTATCCTTATACCTAATTTTACTTCGAAACACCTAACACCTTTACTACCTAACTTTACGTAAAAATCGAAACAGACAGCGACTTGTAATTGTAATTTTGCAAGTTAGTAATCACGAAGTACAGTACGAGGTATAGAAACATAGAATAATATCATAGTTTGAACCAGTTTGAAGTAAAAGACACAAATTTTTAGACAAAAAAAATAAATTTTTATGTTGAAATGGGTAAATCCTCGGAAAATTTAAATAATCCATGAAAAATGATCTCCTACTTTGTATTTCATATTTACTGACATATTTATATTTATTGTTCTTATAATTGTCAGTCAGTAGAGATTTTTAATTTGTAAGTAATAATGCCGTGTATTTATGACCATGCACATTTGCATGCAAAACAAATTGGAAGAGTAATATGCAAGATCGCATAATTTCCAGGGTGGAAAAATTTGTAGGGGAGCAAATAATGGGGAGCAAAACGTACAGGGGAGCAATTAATGGGGAGCAAATCATGGGGAGCAAATCATGGGGAGCAAAGATCCGCAATTCTTTTAAAGGGGTTAATATATGACGATATGACATATATGATTTCTGCTTTTGTTACAAAGGGAATGACTTGGACATCGTCACCCACGAAGTCTCCCACATCGTGGAAATCGCCAGCAAAGGGACCCTTCGGTCCCCAGCCTTCCCCCTTTGGGGTGACAGTAAATGGGCCGAAATCTTCAATTACGACGTCTACCGGGGGCTAAATATGACGGAAGATACTGAGCGGTGGTACAACAAGGTCGTAAACGGGTCCGAGAATTTTCCAGCTCCGAATTCCTTCTGGTTCCGGGACTGGTTCCACCCGATCTACACGAATTACGGGGAATCGGCTGTACTTAATAATTTCTTTGTGGTACTGTCGGAAAACTTCCCCAAGGAGGGGGACCTCTACGCGAGGGACTTGACTTGGGGAGAATTCGTTCATTTCTGGAGCGGAGCTGCGGGGAAGAACCTTAAGGACTTGGCAACTCAAGCCTTCGGCTGGTCGGCGGATTGGGAAACAGAATTCAATCAAGCGAGGTCTGATTTCCCTGGTGTATTATATAGTTAATCTGTAGATATTTAAAAAAAAATTTCATTTGGATTGAGTATTTGAATAAACAAAAAACAATGGTGGTTACAGTATATTTTTAATGCATAATTCCTAGATTTGGAGCATTTATTTTTAGCTCTTATTGAGAATGTCATGCGAGATGTTACAAAATGATTACCAATGAATTAGTATTGCAATTAATCCTATTCACATACAAGAAGACACAATACGAATAAAATATCGATGCCAATAATGAATAATGTACACTAAATGTGGGATACTCTGTTATCAGCTTGTTATCAAGCGTCAAATAAAAATCTCATCAATCAAATAATTGACCGCAATCCATCAATGATAGCAGACATAATTTGGATCGGGTGCAAAACGCCGTAAATTACGATTAAGTCGCGTAAAATGAAGTTCCTCTAAATAACTACCCCTGCTCGTTAGAGCGGTTTAAATATAGTCCACCGGAATAACTCCTTCTAAATATATAAACTCACATAGGGAACTTAAATCGCGATATGAGGTAGTCAGAATTTCAGAGGTATTCTGGGTATTCTACATTACATGACAACAACTCAGTACGTACTGCGTACTTTTAAGTATCTGACTAACGATTTGTTTCGAATACGAGTCTATTTTATTAAGGTAGGCAAACTCGTATATAAAAGCTTGAAATCGAGTAAAAACAAGTTACTTCCAAACAAAACTTTCCTACATTCCAAGCCACTAACCCCCGATGTTTTAGTCAAGTCGACAATTTATAGACTGACAATGACGTGTAAACTATTCATACTTGCTCTTTTCCTGAGCTTGACAATAGCAGCACCACCAGCAAATTGGCAAGAACATTGGTTCGATCATGTTCAAAACGTAAGGAACGTCTTCACGGACTCAGACGTGGCAGTCTATTTTGACAATGATGTCGATCCATCTATAACTTGGCCTTTCAAATACCTCGGCGACGTCTGGAGATACACAAAACGAGTGTATGGGAACTTTGGACCGGAAGCTGAACTTTATGCCATCTTCCATACTGGGAAATACAGCGGGGGTCATCCGTCTACATTTTTCGACCAAAGTCACGACTACAGGAACGTCATCGACTGTGGCTCATCTGCCTCTAATGCATGGGTCTCAGGTCAAGGAAACGATTTGGACATCGTCACTCATGAAGTTGCCCACATTGTTGAAGGAGCCAGCAAGGGTACTCATAATTCGCCAGCCTTCCCCCTCTGGAGTGACAGTAAATGGGCTGAAATTTTCAATTACGACGTCTACAAAGGACTTGGCATGACCGCAGATGCTCAAAGGTGGTATGACATGATGATTGTTGGAAGTAATGACTTTCCTTCTCCGAACACATTCTGGTTTAGGGACTGGTTCTATCCCATTTACACCAATTACGGAGAATCTGCAGTCCTTAATAACTTCTTTCAAGTTCTGTCTGAAAACTTTTCAAGAAACGGTGATAACTACTCCCGGGACTTAAATTGGGGAGAGTTCGTCCATTTCTGGAGTGGAGCTGCTGGAACAAATCTGAAAGATTTGGCTACACAAGCCTTTGGATGGCCGGCTGAATGGGAAACCCAGTTCAATAATGCTAGACGAGACTTTCCAGGTGTTCATTACAACTAAGCAATTCCTAATTAACATCCCGATTTTATAAAATATAAGATTGTGATCTTAGTTTTTAAACATATGCTATTGATTTTAATGTTCAGAAATTAAAGACTTGTAAAAACACAATAATCGAAATAAATTCGTTAAATATAAAAATATATTATTCGCATCGCTCTAGAATTACCTTACACATTTCATTGTCTCTAGCCATAACAAAAAATCCAGGCACACCGTTGGTCGGCAAATGGTATCTTCAAGTTTCATAAAATATATTATTAGTTTCCACACGAAAATCGGTTAACCTTTTTTTCTTCAGTATATTCAGAACATACCTTTCGTGTTTTAAAACATCAGCAATGGTATCTTCAATATTTATTTTGACGTAACCTCCACGAGTGATATCAATGAAATACAAGTCCACTGTGTTGACCCGATATTCTTCGGCCCGATCCCAGTGTGGTCGATCATTTTCTAAGATTTCTGTCAGGTGGTCAATAAATCTAGAAAATACAGAAACCAGTAAGAATGACATTTAAAAACCACTGCTAGACTTTTACTGATCAATTCCACTAAAATGTTACCTAGAATCTTCGTGGAATGCTTCAATGAAATCCGATTGAGAAAACTGCGGATAGTAAAATAGCACCGGCCAAGACAATCGCCCATCTTCCCCCACCGTTACACTTTTCCCGTTTTCCGCTTCATCAAGAAAACTGTCATTTGTCACCTTCACCCCACGGCTCTTCACACTGCTCAGCAATGCTGCCAGTTCCATTTCCTTTTCCATGTTAGCCGATTTAGACTTCCTCATCTCTACCTCACTCAATCTCTAATTAATAACATAAATAAGACCAATTAATTTACAACCAATTAAAATTCTAGTCAACCACATCAAATGTAACAAACCAAATACGATACCTTTTTTCTTCTTGCATTCAATCTTATCTTATCGATCTCAGCATTCTTTGGTGAGATTTTGTCACCCAAATCACAAAATCCCAATGCCTTTTCCCACTTCTCCAGCTTAACACAACATTCCAAGGCTTTCATCAGCGGCTTTATATAGTCCGGTTTAAAGGCTAGGGCCTTCTCACAATCTTTAAGGGATGAACGGTAGTTTCCAATGTAAAATTGAGCCGCTGCTCGATTGTTATACAACTGGGATGTCAGAGTTGCATCTGGATTCTCATTCAAGGGATTTTCTGCATGCCGAAGAGCTTCGGAAAAGCAAGTCGTTGCAATCCTATACTTCTTTAACTTAAACTGAAATAAGCCATCTTCCTTGTAATTAGCGGCGAGTTCATTGGGACTGTTTTCTTCAGTCGAGTACTTCAGTTGCTGGAAAGCTTCGATAAGGGGAGGTAAAGGCTCTCCTTCCTTTGGCATCTCCGTCATGAAGAAAGGGTGCTTTTTCAGTTCCTGGTAAAAAATAACAGCAAAACTTTGTTTAATTTCATAAATCCAATACACTCATAGTTGGGAATTGACAGTAAAACAGTCTAAAGCTATTAAAGTTGATTTCATAGCATTAAATACAACTAAATGAAGGTTCAAGATTTTGTTGTAAACAACAACTTCATGCATATCTAAAACTACATATAAATATATTTTAAATCGTAATTCATATTAAACTATCATATATTCAGCCCTTTTAAAATCACATTCACGTGTCATGTATCAATGTAGAACAATTCTAATGGCAAATTACAGGTGAAATAGGATATCCAAGTTAAATTCATAGCAAATACAGAGGTTTTAGGAGCCAAACTGATAGGGAAAGGGAGCTTTTTGCTCTGTACACGCTCCTTTTAGAAATCATCTCGGAATTCGCTGAGACAGGTACATATGCGAGTTGAAATCTTTTTACACAGACTCGTTCTTCTCATAAAAAGCAGACGGGAATCCAATCCACGCGTGAAATGTTGATGCAGACTGCAGTTACTAGCCGCACATTCTCTGTTCTAACCATTTCTTCTTATACAAAAATGTGGTTGGTTGGCTACAAAATCAGCTTGTTAGAATGATTATTTAAAGGATGAATGAAATTCTTCTTTAATATTATAGTCAACATTGCATAAAATTACAATGCTCCTTCGAGCCGATTTTTTTGCTATTTTCTAAATCCATACAATAGTATTGTATAGCCTGTTCATAGAAACACCCGTAACAAACGTGCCTGCCACTCCCTGTTTCCGATCTTCAGTTTAAAGATTCAACGGGTTCAAAACAATAGCAGAAAAATTCCACACGCTATAAACCCCCTTTGAAAAGCCCCCTTCCTCTTCTTCTCTACAAAATAACTGCATATGGGAATTATTTAGCGATTTAAGACATACATAAGTGGAAACTGTATACAAACCTCTTCCAACTTATCAAAGTCCCAACCATCCTCATATTGAAATTTTCCTTTGGGTTTTAAATGCTCTGGGATCGGTTCATCAGAATTTAAAGCTTGCATAATCTCCTGCATTCTCTTTTCTTCGGGATCAACAACGTCTTCACTCGCATCATCAGGTTTAGAAGGCTTGTCCGATAAGTCCAATTCTTTAATCCCTGTATCCACACCATCTCCGTGTGGCGTCCCTTGTGTATTCGATTGGGAAGCCATTTCACGTCACTATTTTCCTATTGGGACAAAAAAAGAAATTAAATCATAAATAAAATGTAATTATATTTTAGTAAAAATTCCATTGTCATGAATATTCAATTTATATGCACCCGGATGACAACATAAAAATATGAGCTGCACTTTCTTCGAAATTACCATAACCTACAACTCATATAAAATTCATCTGCTTAAAATGTCGACCAAAAGTTAACAGCTAATTACTTGACAAAGCATACAACCTAAACTGCACTCTTCGATATACTATGAGCTAATTTAAATTCAGGACAAGCTATTCTTCCTTCTCTCAATATAATACACAAGTCTCAAGGTTCATGATGCATGACAAATTTGAAATGGAAAGTCAAGACGTGAAATCAACATTTTATGGATTAAATGACGCCCAAGATCTTTCCGCATTTTCAAACAAACGGAATAAATGTATCAATTTAAAGGATTTTTTATATTCTGTTTCCTTCGTAGTTTTATTTTAAACTACAATTAAAATTGACTACACACAAACAGGATTCGACTTCAACGGTTCATCTACTAAATCATAATAGAACTGTATCGCATCGACATATCCCAGCCCTTTAAGGTTCCCAGCTTTTGGGATCCTCCCGACCCTTTGAAACCCATAAGAGTCCCACAGCTTGAGGGACGGAATGTTGGTTTCGTAAACGAGGTTGAAGAAGCTGGCTCGATATCCGAGATCTTTGGCCACCCGAAGGAACCAAGCGACCAAAGCCTTCCCAATCCCTTGACCTTTGACCGACTCCTTCACCATGAAACCAGCGTTGCAGATGTGGGAACTGCGGCCAGGGAAGTTTGGCTTCACGTAAAATGCCCCCAGAATGTTCCCAGAAGCATCGGCACGGCGAAGGACAAAGACGTCATGGGACAGGTAATATGCCTTGAATTCATCGACATTGTCGACAGACTCCTGTGGGTAGGTTTGCCCTTCCTCAATCACGGCTTGAAAGATATCGAACAGTTCCGGGATGTCGGAGTCATTGTAATGGTCAAAGATAACCCCCGTCCCGTTTGGCAGTTCCCCTTGCTCGGGGAGGTAGGGGAGCTTTTTGGAGACTTTGGACTTCAAAACGTAGGCCATCTTCAATTCTTCTAAAGATAAGAGCAGACAGTTCACAATAATAGCATGTACTGTAAATAATGAAATATACCCCCACGGGAGTTAAATCTCAATATGTTTTTTTTCGTTTTTGAAATACTATATAGAGACCTCATAGCTATCAAAATGTTTTTACCGTTCCGTATATATGCCCACTGAGAGCGTCCAAAAATGAGCAAGTTGCACAATATTTTTTTAACAGACTGAAATAATCAACTGTTGTGTCATAACAAACTAATTTAACCATCATCTTAAAACGAACTGTCCCAAACCTACAATTATTCGTGAAGATGAAGAAGCCATTGCCATTGATTACACAACTTTAACCATTCCATTAAGCCTGAAATAATATTATTATGAGGATTAAACTAAGACAGCCCAACCCTTTAAAAGCCATTTCCGCTTCTCATTTAGCCCAAATAAATGCCTCATTGTTCTCAGGATCTTATGGTAGAACCTATACACATAAACCAATTTAACCAATTACAAGATATACATAGGATCACCCACATCAACCTATTAACCTAGCCTTACACTAGATCTCAATCTCAAATTGCCAATTTTAAGATGACATAAACCTGAATTCTCATCGTAGCTTAAAACCATATTAGCATTACAATTTCCATGGGATAATAATTATACTCCCGACTTTCCTACTGAATTTAAATGTCAAGATGTCAACTTAAGCTTTTAGAAGACCAAATCCTACAGACCGACAAATCTAATTTGAATTTCAAATTGAATGCATTTCCAACCGTGTAAATCGAGAACTGGGATAATGCACCTTTAAATCTCTCAACAATGAATTTTCATTGTTTTCTCTCTTACACGGGGTCGAACACAGACTGCTTAAAGATCCCGTTTAAAGACTAATTATCCCGAAATAACTCCCCACCCCTTTAAAAGCCTTTCAGGCACTTATTTAAGTAAAGACACACTACACACTCATATTAAAAAATTGTACATACATGGGTAATGCAACACCCCCTGAATCAATCTTCATTATTTAAAGTACTAATTAAAATCTTTCTAAAAATAAAGAACCGCAGCTGTCTCCTTTATCCCTTTATGAATCATGCGATGCATTGTACTGGGAACGAATACAAATAAATAATACAAAATAAACATAATAATAGGATTATAATATAATTAATATCATAATAATGGAATGCTGTAATTGTAATTCATCTTTCAATCCCAGTCTTCCTCAGTACAAAGAAAGCAAATAAATAAGTAATTAACAATTAATATCCGCCTATTCACTCCCAGCCATTCAAAGGAAAAGTGAAACAAAGGGCAGTCCTCCGAGGGGCAACTAATTTCAGAGACCACTTCCTAATTTCAGAAAAGTTATAAAACCATACTGACGACGGAAGGTATATTTCCAGTCACGATCCCAACATGGAACCCAACAGATTCATTTGGCCACCTTCGAACCCCAGGAACCAAGTTCAACCAAGGGTTCTAGCCCTGGCCATAACTTTGATCCTGAATTTCCCAGCCTTGTCACATGGACACGAAACGACAGGCTTCAAGCCATCCACAAATAATATTAACAACCCCGAGAAGTCGAATGGAAATAGTGCGGACAGTGTGGTTTCGAAAGCCGTCGATTTCATCACGGGAAACCCAAACCAGCGGAGTTTGTCAAATAATTCCCAGTCACAATCGTACGCGGATTACTACACCCGAGGACTGGGACAATATCCCGGTGGTGGTGGTGGAACGTCCGTTTCCACGGGGCAGTTAGGGTACTATCCACAGAATTATGGACAATTCGGAGGAATCGGTCTTGGTCAAGGGGGGATAGGAGTTCATCAAGGGTCCCAATTTGCCCTTGGAGGAGGGGTCAATAAGGGTCTGCCTTACCCAGGAGGGCCGTATACCTATCCTTTGGGGCAATTCCCAGGATTTAGTCCACATCACGAAGGTGGTATAGGAAAACCCCCATTTCAACAAATTCCACAGCAACAATATCCATTTCATCTGAATCCCCCGTTGGGGCTACCTGCAGTCGGAGGGTTCTTTCAACAAGGATTTCCACACGGTCAGGGCCATCACTATCCAGGGGGTGGAGGTGGAGGCGGAATCGGCGGTGGCTCTCATCTCTATTTCGGAATACCGAAACAGATTCGCGTCCCAGGACGGATTGAAATTAGCCTCAGTGGAAATGATGCTGAGATTATCTGCGAATTCCCCCGGTTCCTCATCTTAATTCAGGTAAATAATAAATATAATTATCCTATCTTTTTAACTTTATCTCATAAAATCATATAAAATGTAATATTAATTTCGTACCTACAGAAAGTATACTGGCACCACAAATACGACGACCCCTACGGCACCTACTACGACACGAGCAACCGGTTCGGCCCTCGAATCACCGTCATCACCCCCGACAAGTGGAGGTCCATCCTCCAAATCCGGGACTACAACGAAGACGATTTCGGGACGTACCGTTGCCTCTCTGCAGCCATTCTCCCAGACGAAAGCTCAACTTCCGGTTACGACGACCACCGCGGCCAGATCCTCCGAAGTCCTTCAACAACAACGGAAGTGAGTGCTTCTTCCTCACCACAACACGGTCATTCCACCCGACTCCAGATCCCTGAGCCAGCTAAGACCAGAAACAGTAAGGACATGAAGTTTCCTTCCGCGGTAGGAAACCGGGTGGCCAGAAAGATCCGATTTAGTCGAAGTACAGTCCCCAAGCCTCTCCTGAGA
Source organism: Desoria tigrina (assembly GCA_906901685.1). NCBI lineage: Eukaryota > Metazoa > Arthropoda > Collembola > Entomobryomorpha > Isotomidae > Desoria > Desoria tigrina. The sequence continues at coordinate 2,123,598 of CAJQTU010000003.1, read as the reverse complement.
ACCTCCGCTTCCGATTTCCACCAAATCGAGACGTTGAACGGGCTGGGAAATGGCCTTAACAAGGAGCTCCCAACCCGTTTGAGGGAGTTTGATCTGACCAAATCGGGGTCAGAGGGAGTCTATGACCCGTACTACTACCAAGGTCATCAGGACCAGGAAGGCCCTACGTCAAGGAACTATTTCTTGGACCAGAACCACCACCTACCTCACCCTGGACGAGGGCCTTATTCCACAAGTACGATACCTTCAATCGGAGGGGTGCATCCTCCTAATCATCATCATCAGTACCAAGACCCCCGTTATGGGGCTTATCCAAATTATGGGCAACAACAACCGGGTAACCCGAATCATAATTATGTCGGCCCTTACGCACCATACTACAAACCCTCGTATGGAATCTTCATGATTTACCAAGAGATCAAGTTTGCTCATCCACAGAGTCGAGGAGGGCCAAGGAATACTTCCATCCGAAGCAATTCCGTTAAACTCTAATTGACTTATTATCAAAAACCGATTATGCTCCACTGAATTGGCCTGTATGCTAGTATGATTTAGAATTTACGACAGCCGGGTTTATTTTTTTTTACAAATATATAACCAAAACATTAAAACCAAGCTAGACAGAGCCAGGCCTTTAGAGTTAGAGTCTGAGGCTCAGACATTTTGACATTTTGATGTGTACTGTACAATTTTAATATTTTTATGTACTTTCATGTAATAAACACTAATTTAATGCATCTCCAAACTTCAATCTCTGTACCGATAAACGATTCACCATACCAGTTACATGTCCAATATACAATCAAATACAAAATATATAGTTTTATCTTGCATTCATTTGCATCTTAATCTTTTATCTTATATCTTATCCTGTTGTATTTTGTATTTCATATTTATTTACATTTTAAATCCCAGTGGGATTTATCCCACCTTCTGTTCTGTCTGTGTCCATTCATGTTGACATTCATCAATGCAATGAATGATGAATCATCACACATCATAAATGCAATGCAATTAATGCAAATCATCAAACTGCAAAATGCAATGGATATGGAATAATTGAATATTCAATAATATCATATTCAATATTGAGGTTTTTTTCTTTCAATAACAAATAAAGATGAAAGACAAAAGAAAACAACAATGAAGAAGAGAAAAAACAGATTTTTCTTACCTTAATTTAATACACCTCGATGAACTAAATACTACAAAATTGGCAATGCGAAATTTCCAAAATACTTTTTAAAATATTAATTTTTAATTTACTTCCAGGGCACAGGGCACAGGGATTAATTAGGAAGGTTCGAAATATGGAATCAAAATAATAAATTTTATTTCAGCACATGGAAATTTGCATGGCGGGTTAGTCTGGTAGTGTAGTTGCGGTTCTCTATGAACAAACGGCTATCCGAGACTACCGAGACTCCGAGAGGTGAATTGATACATACATATAGTTTTTATAGCTTAATTATCAGAAAACCCTCGGTTAAGTTAAATTTATTTTAACTATTGATAATACTTATTTAAGTTTCTTGTTTATAACTAGTGAGTAAAGAATGAGCTGATATTGATATGGTATTGATACTTTCAGTTTAAGCACAAATCATAAACCACAGCCAATAAAATGAATGATGAATGATGTTCGGAATCTCTGAAGAATTCACCGAACCTAACCCACTCAGAAATTTATTGACTATAATTATCAATTAATACAATAATGATTACAATATTCTTTTATAATAACATTTTTAGTACTTGGCTAGTTTATACTACCTTAAAAGGGTTGAATGAAAACTAACCATAAATGAAAGGCATGCAGTTAATCAAGGCTCTACGTTTTCGATTATATATGAGATGATTTTTAATAATAAAATTCACAATTGTACTTAAAATCGAAGGATATTAAAAAAACATAAGTAAACCCAATGATTTTTTTTTTAAATCGAACGTATATCAGATTCATAAAGTCTCCCCTAAATAACTTCCCCATCCAAGTTCCCAACATAATCAGAAATTCAGAAGTCAGAACAAGTCCCCAACCCCCTTAATAACTTCTCCACCTATTATAATCAAAGACTGCATTTAAGCCCATTCAGTATTGGAAAGGTTAACGGAGACATCCCACAATTTCCTCGCCACTTCCACGTCCCTCCCTCTCGGCGGAATGTGCGCTTTGGAAGGGACCCCCCTCATCTCGTAAAACCCGTTGGGTCCGTAATACTCCGCCGGTTTCGCGTCCGGGGAAATTGCCGCGAATAGAAGGGGCAGCGCCCCATCCACCGCGCTTTGCATGAAGAACGCTCCAAGCGCAGCGCCAAAGTAGCCCATGGGGCTTTTCAACCCCGGGCCATTGGCTAACAGATCGGTACGGGAAAAGCCAGGGTGGGCCGTTACAGCCGTTAGACCCCAACCCCCCTCATCACTCCGTCGCTGCAGTTCCTGAGTAAAGGATGATATTTAATTAAAATTAAAATGTAAAACGTGTTTTTTTGCAAGTGGGATTTTTTTACCTGAGTAAACAGCAAGTTTGCCAACTTAGACTGGGCGTAAACCTTCCAGGAATCGTAGCCTCGCTGGAATTGAAGGTCGTCGAAACGGACGTTCCCCTGCCTTGCCGCTAAACTGGAAACATTGACGACGCGTGGTGATGGACTCCGTCTCAGAGCTGGGAGCAGTTGGGCCGTTAGGGCGAAATGAGATAGATGATTCGTTTGAAATGAGATTTCGAAACCATCTTGGCTTGTTTCTCTCTTAGGAGGCATCATAATTCCAGCATTATTGATCAGAATGTCCAGCACTTCGTGTTTCGAGTGGAAGTCCTTACAGAAGGCCTTGACGGACTCGAGGCTTCCGAGGTCCAGTTTTGAAAAGGAGACTTTTGCGGCTGGACAGACTTGTTGAAGTCTTTTCAAAGCGTCCGACGCTTTCGATTCGCTGCGGCCGGCGATGACGACCGTTGCTCCGGCTTCGGCTAGAGCTAGGACCACTTGGTAGCCCAGTCCTCCGTAAGAACCTGTCACGATCGCGACCTTGCCGGTTTGGGATGAGATGTCCGATTTTTTCCAGCCCATCTTTTCAATTCTTCTGAAATATGAACAGAATCGATCAAATAAACTGGTATCAGGTTATGAAGAGCTGACTGAAACTCTAACTAACGGATATCAGGAATTTATTTGTAACTTCAACTTACAACTAAACTCTCCAACTCCAAGGTTCCAAAAATATCCAGAACTTCTAAATCCTTATTTTATAGTCAATATATTGACTCAAATACTCGTTTCTGACTCCAATTCGTTCAGGCTCTGAACTGAACGGTGTCCATAATATATTACTGGAAAACTAGTGCTGAGGATAGAGGTCTGTATTTAATTAAAACTAACACATCTCGTAATATAAAAACATCAAAAGCAGTTCTTCACGCTGTACACGGATTCGAGTGCTTAATGTCTTACTTACCGGTCCAAACCCCAGATAAACTGACCATTTAGAATTTAGTCTAGTCCTATGAGGAAAACCTAAATAAATAGCCCTTGCAAGCTGCAAGTGCAACATGTAATTTAATTTTACATAAAAATCATGGCATGCAAAATGAGGACCGAAGGATAAAAACGTCTGCATAAATTTACACCTTTTCCTCATAGACTCGTTTTTAGTTGTTACATCTAAAAACTAATACATCAAATCTCGATCTACGTCTGGAGAACAACTATAGGAATTGTTCCTATTGAATTGTACATAAAGCTAATGTAATTACTATATGGGATTCATGTATAAATATCCGTGATCAAATCGTTATCATGTAAATATTATTATACATGTGATTTTTTAAAAACTAATCCTAGTTGACAGCCAACCGCACATTGCATTGCTTTCAGTTTCCAATTACAGTTATTAGTTAATATTAATTAATCGAAGCCTACATTTGACCAGATTACAGACTTAACGAAACATATAGTTGAATTGAAAGGCAATTACAAGAAAGGAAGGTTTATTTTAATACATATTATGTACAGATTTAAATGCAAAATGAGCATTCTCATTCATGACGATTTTTAATACTAATTAGGTTTCAGATGATGACTTTGCCCAAACTAGACAGTAGCAATGTCTCGGTACTTCCAAAGCCCTTTCTCGTAGCTCTCCCTGACATGTTCCAAGATTATCGTTATCCGACGAGCACAATACCGGCTCTTTTTCTGTATCTAAAAATACATTAAGTTTTTATAAATTACAAATGAATCATAAATCCTGAAATAAATTCCCACCCCGGAATAACTCTTCCCTCTCGATGTAAAACTACCAATTACCCTACCTTATCCTTGATAGCAGCAAGGGATACTAATTTTAGGTCTCGTTCCAGGTACTCTGACAGTAACTCCGTTGCCACTTCCAAGTCCATCTGATTCGTCTCGAAGATCTGTGCTTCGTTGTTATTTTCCAAGTAGAAGGCGAAGATGTAGGAATTGGACAGGACTTGCCGACACTTGGATAAGGTTGTCACGGCCTAAATTAAAATAATAAAATAATAGAACGTTGGATGCTTTTGGACAAAGTTTTCAAGGCCTAAATCTAATAGATAATCCTCGGAATTACCTTGAAGAGGAACTGACTTTCAGTCCAAGTTATGGTTTTAGCCTCGACGTTCTCATTTATCTTCGTTTCTGCCAATTCCAACAGCTTCTTCTCAAGAGCTTGGCTCTTCTTGTGGTTGTCGAACCGGGTGAAGTAGTGGAGGTAACGTTCCAGCTCCGCTCGGGTCGACGTTTTCGAATCTCCTGCAGCGGCTTCCGCCCTCGCGGTGAAGAGATTGCAGTTGTACCTGTAAAAAATAGTACAAATTAGTTATTAGTTTTAAAATAATTAGTAGAAAATTAAATGGCTAAAATGAAAATGCATTTCATTATCTACTTACGCGTTGGCCATGGCGTGCTTGGACCAGTCTCCGAGGCAAATCCAGCAGAAGTGATGCTTGCAACTGGGGTTTTGGCACGACATGTGGTTGCAACCACCGTTCTTCTCAATGGGCGCGTTGCATTTAGGACATTCCTAATTAAAATAAAAAAGTACAGATACATGCTTAGTATGTATGAGCCATAAGTATTATTTTATACCTTTGTGTTCACAGAGATCCAGTTGAATGTTTCCGACTCATCCGCATTCTTCTTCAGCCACATCACCAGGAACCGACACTTTACGGGATTATGGTCCCCGTTTTCGCAATCGAAGCAAAACTCAGAGCCACAGGAACAGGCGGTGGTCCTGTAGTATTTGGCGATCTCAGAAACTTTTAGCTTCACAGCCTTATCGCAACCGGCAATGGGGCACCAGCGGAATAGACGATGGGTCTAGAATTTTAATTATACAATTATAATTAATTGAAATTAATACTAAGAGTATTAAAAATGTCAGGAAACCTGACCTGGACGAATGAATTCGTTAGGAGAACGGAGTAATCCTCCAAGACCGCAGCGTCAGTCACAAGGCCGGTGACAATGTCGCTGTCGACGACGATGCTGCAGCCGTGGGAAGGGCAAGTGATTCTGTCGCTCATCCTGTCACTAGTGATCTTGCTGGTCAGGTATTCTGTCCAACAGGGCTTGCAGAATCTGTGACCACAACCGATTTCCTGCCAATTCTATTAAGGGAAAAGGTTTATTAGTTTTAACCATTGTTATCGGTATGGATTTTTACCGATTTTGGTACCTCATCGAAGACTTCCATGCAAATTTCACATTCCGAAGGCCCTTCTGGCTCCGTGGTCATCTCGGGGTCTTGCTCCTCTGGAATAATGACCCCAGCTTCCTTGCACACTTGCTCCCCGTCGACGAAGTAGTGGTCGAAGAGTCGGACCTTATCCCACTTGAAGTGGTTTAGTAGGACTCTTACTTTTGCTGCCGGAAGTTGGAGGATCTCACTCGTCTGTAAAAAAAAATACCGGAAATTATGGTTTATTTTATGAATTTTTAGATAAATTTTTATTAATTTATAAACGTTACCTCGCGAATTAGTGAATCCACCATCGCCACGATCTCTGTACGATTGTAAACGGTCGTCTCTTGGGTACCATTTTCTAAATCGTCATTCTGCTGAAAATCGTCAGTTTCATCTTCGCTTTCGACGTCAACCTCCATGTTCTCTGCTGCTGCGACCCCCGTGGTCACTTCCGGAGCAGGGTCGGGTCCAGCACCTCCGTCAGGTCCAGCATCTCCGGAGTCGTCTACTTTAATTCTTTTGGTGTCTACACCATCAGCATCCTGTTGTTCAGAGGAACTCATCTTGATCACGGGTCTTTTAGTCTCGGAAAGAAGGTCAAAGGTCGAAGGATATGAGGTTTAGGACAAGAAATGAATTTCGTTTCAATTTTTTCGAAAGAACGCTTTCCGACAGGCTAGGATTCGGCTCCTATTTATAGGTTCTGGATTTATGACGACACGGTAGGCATGCCAATTGACAAGGAAAGGAACCAGAGGAATCGAGATCAAAGATTTTTTCAGAAAAAGGCATGATTGCATCCTATAATGATGACTTTTGGCCGATTAGCTAATCTAATCTAAATTCATGATAAATATAAGCTATTTTGCGGTATGGATGAAAATAAAATCTCTAAAGGGATTATCTATAAATATTTTTAGAGTAACATTGCTACTTTTGGATGAATTAGGAATTATTTAGACAGCTAAATGAGCTGTTAGACTTGATCATCTTCTGATCATTATGTTTTTTTCGTCACCCCGAAATAACTTCTCCCTTTTGAGAAGACGCCTGGGGACTTATTTCAGTGAAGACATTCCAACGAACAGCGTATAGCATATTTATAGCTTTTTTAGCACGATTCAGGAACAAAGGGATCTCTTTGTTCCCTGTTCTGGGGTTCTGGCATGACGCATGGTCGAAAGTCGAACTAGTGCATCAGAGATTCCATATTGTTTTTGTGGATTGTTTACATTTTACAAGTCACATTTTCTGTTGCTTGTGAATTTTGTGAATTGGGAATTCCGTAAATTCGAAATCTCATCGAAGTCATCGACACATCGAACTCCCGTTGGTGTCGAAACATCCAAAGGATCAAAGGACACATCTGACACAACACAAGTAGACACTCCAAATTTTATAGCTGATTCCTGACAGCATGTTCTTGGTAAGTTTAGATTACATAATGATAATCATATATCATAAAAACGTGTTCGATTCGCATTCGCAACAACTTCATGTTCATACTTCCACTGTCTAATTGTCCAGAAAGCGATGCAGTTGCAGATGTCCCCATCCGACCCCACTGGGGATAGATACGAAATACCTAGAGATGAACAAGGATGGGCCCCAGGACCAGGACCACCCTCAACCCAATTAAGCGACGTACGACCCGGATTAAAGAACATGATCGTGACGGTAATAGTGTTGGAAATCGGGGACCCCAAGACTGTGAAGGATGGGCATGAGGTCAGGACCATTACGGTGGCCGATAAGTCCGGAAGCATGAACTTTTCGGCTTGGGGCGAACCGGGGAAGATCATCCAGTCGGGTGACGTTATTCGACTCAAGAGGGTTCGTTATTCGCTATTCTGTATTTAATGAAAAATTACGTAATTGTAGACATTGTTGGACTAATTAAATTGTCACGCTTATACTTAACAGGCCTACGCATCGCCGTTCAAAGACAGTCTGACTTTGTACGTCGGGAAGAACGGAACGATCGAACGAATTGGCGACTTCTGCCTCGAGTTTTCGGATCTGCCAAATCTGAGCGAACAAGGCTTGTACCCGAATACTGCCGGTCAGTCAGGCCCAGGCCTACCGTCAGGAGGATATGGAGGCGGTGGCGGTCGTCGTGATCGTGAAGGTCGTGAGAATAATAATCAAATGGGTTCCAATTCCAATGCTGGAGGGCAGCGGGTGGGGCTCGGGATCCATAACTGGAGGTCTGGAAGCATCAACTGGAAGTCATGACTTCGCGTTGTGATGGAGTCGGAGTGGATTTCAAAACTCCAGTCCTCCACTCAAACCATCAAATATCAATTATAGCATGTATTTTTACGTATTTTTCATGATTTTTTTTACGTAAGTTTTGTTAAAGTTGCTTGAAAAAGATCGACTCTTAAGTTGATGTGACTTTAAATTAAACGAAGTACTACAAACTAAATTATTATGCTTGTACGATCTATTATTGGTAGGGAGGGACCATAGAATTGGATAGTATAGTAGAATTTAAGACAAGCCCTCTCGATTCTTTAACTGACATTATATTTTGATGAGCTGTTAACCCAAGTGGATTAACTACAGGTTTTAAAACATTTTCTCCTAAAATCATATAATCTTATAAAGTAAACCCTGGTTTTGATATCATCTTCCATATATTTATCCGGTCCGGAGGAATGAAATCCTATACAATTCCATGAATGAGACATGAATGAAATCCGGGATCGGGAAATCGGGTAGGAGAGATTGGAGTTGAAGTAGGCAGGGCCTCCAGACCTTTCCCTTCGATCTCGGAACCGGAGATCCAATCAGAGCCGTTACAACTGTGGGATGGAACTATATGGAACCCTACAAAAAATCTGTTACCTCTTCCAGGGCTAATAACTAAAAATAAGCTTCTGTATATATATATATACATTACAGACAATGGATCAAATCTAGGGATATCCCGGAAACTAAACCGTACTTTTAATATATTATTAAAAATCTCAACTTTCTTTCACCCTCTCCAGAACTTTGAATGCCGTAAACTCTGATTTAGGTCCCCCGAGGGGCTTATTGTTTAAAAAAAAACGAAATCTATTTAGTTTAATACTGGCAGAATAGGATGGTGTGGGGATTTATTTCGATGGGATGGGGGACTAATTTGTAGTACTTGTTTTAATTCAATAACCTCTGGAGTCTTTAAAGGAAGAGAAATATAGTCTCTTCTAACTTCAGATTTTATTTTAAATTGTAAAAATTCGTGGAGTCCTGTAGTTGAGATTTAAAATGTTACTGATGAGGTCATTTTTAGCTACATCTCTAATATTATTATGTGAAGGGTGTGACTGGTGTGAGGTACTGAGCCTCATATTTGGTTGTGGGACTTTTCCATTCCCTACCTACCTACTGTACTGTTTAATCAGTTGGTATCAGTTTTTTGTATTATTCACTATTATCACACTCAAAATATTGAGATAATTCCCATTTTCGAATATTATTGGAATGATGAATGAGATTCAGAAACGAGGAAAAAAGGGATGCAATATGCAATGCTTTGCAGCTGCCTGACAAATTAATTTCGACTTTGCCTCACACCCCCCAAAACGACTTGATTAATTCTTTCCCTAAAATAGGAACAAAAGTAATCCAGCCTTGATTTCGCTTTTGAAAATGCGTTTATTTTGAAAGCCGATTTTATTAGATTTTGGGAAAATCAGGGATAAAAAAATCCCAACCTATAAAAATCATAAGTTACTAGCAGTTATAATAATTATTTCTTTAGTACTGACCATAATAAAATTTTCATTATATTTTTACATATATATAGATATATACAGAGCGTTTTATACTCTAACTTACTGTACTAACTTTATTTTGATTACATTTATATACATGTATATTTTATTAGCACCCAAAATGTTTAATGAATATTTGTGGTCCATTTCATTTCAAGTTCCAAATCCATTGTGTAAAATTGTCCCAATAGAAATTTCATCTAAAATATTAATAGATTAATTTGTAAATGAGCTCTACTCCTTATCGAACAAACGTAAAAACTGTGTCAAATCAACTCATATTCCTCTTACTACTGCTAATAGAATCAATTCTAACATCATAAGTTGAAAAAGTTTATAAATTCACAAGCTGAGTTAAGTGATTTAAGTCCCCACCCCAAGGGCTGCTTATTAAGAGAAAAATTCATCTGATGTTCAGACTAACGAATCTATTAAAACATTATCGCCCTGTTTACTGACTGGCTACATTACAGCATAAACTAGCTTGCTGCTTAACAATCTTTGGATTTTAAAACAAATAGTAATTATAGAGTAAAATCCCTCATTGATTCATAAAGTCACCTACGTTTAAGCATTTTCTTATTGATAACTATTGAACTCGCATACACAGAAATTTTAATTCTGACTTGGGTTATAAAAAAAATAAAAACAACACAAAAAAGGGCCAAAAACGAAGGGATAATCCCTTGGAAAGGCTTATTAATAAAGTCAACTCATCCGATTAGAGGGTTTACCCACGGCTATTGTGTTACAATCACAATTTGTCATTTTTATTATTTAATAAGCCGTCACCCCACACGATTCTTAACAGAATGTGGCCAGCCCCGGCCCATTGTCCTTTAATGAATTGCCCCCTTCTGCAATACAAAAGGCAATTCAATATACAGTAGTAGTGATACTGTATACCGTATACGATATGATCTAATACTAACAATAAGTTACATAAAATAGGCATGAAATATTCCAGCTATAGATGTGCATAAATACGGTCTCCCTTCCCGTTGTTTTGACCGTGGAAATCTTCAATGTGTTTCCCGTTTGTTGATATATTTTATTGGCATTTAGATTTGCGGCAGTGTGTCCCTCCTTGAAATGTGGAATCCTGATTCCTGACTGAAAGGCTCTATTCGTTACGCCTCATTTAGCACTGTTACCGCATTTGTTACGGGGACATTTAGGAAGATTTTTAGAAAAACAACAAAACATTAGGTTGTATATTAGATGATACAGGATGGATCAAATGCACATGTTGATTTTACAATAACTAACATGTGGAAATACATCTGGGATATTGTTTCGGAGCTCTTTTTGGAGGATTGATGCGTTTATGTAAATCATGATGGATGATGGATGATTTAAAAAAATATTTTTGATGAATTTTCTTCTATTTTTAGCGAATTTAGGGTTTTACGGAAACGCCAAAGACTATGAGTTTTACTCCTGCCTACAGGATAATATTTAATCAATATTACACCGAAATAAAGTCCCATCCACAGAATATATAGATATTAGGTTAAAAATTAGGACGTCTCACTCTACCCCAAGATTCCCTAACCCAACCACAATAAGCCCAAGCTGGATCGGGGTGAAATGCGACATCTCAAATATTGACCCCATGGACAAGAATATCTACGGTAATTGTGAGATTTATTCCGGGGTGGACGGGGCTTTATTTCGATGTAATATCGCTTACATTATCATGGAGTTATATGAGTAAAAATCCACTTCGGGGTTGTTTCTCAATAACCTCCCATGGGTTTTTATTCAGGGATTCACATTTCCTTATAACAGTCAACATCAGTAATGTCAGCATCCATAAGGACACTTGAACCAGGATCAGGATTTCAGATCCGAATAATCCCTCACTATGCACTACTTCCTGAAATCGGACCCCTCTTGCCTACCCAATCTGAAACCCGATCCTTACAGTTTTGGACGCAAAATCCCACCCCGAAAACACAAGTCCAGCCTACAGAAATCGCATCTCTGATCCTCGATCTCAACATCCCTTTCACTCTCTGCTTCAACTTTCCCCAGAAACTTTCTTTACAACCGAACCCGAAGGAGTAGGAACCCAATCCACTCTTGTTCCATAAAAATCTTGAGAAAAATATGGTTTCATGGCCACCAACAATCGTTCATCAGCGAATAATCCGACAGTGAAGTCAAGTAGTAGTAGTTCTGTCAGTTCCTTAGTCACCGGGGCCCTGTCCCAAGTACGAAGTTCAAGCCAACAGTCGCCCTTCCCGTCAGCCCTGAGTAACCCGTTTTGCCCCGGAGGGGCGTCGGACTTCCCAACGAATTACGAACTAGTTTACCATCACCACTTACAGACGGCCCTGCAAATGGGCCAGTTTTACAACCCTGAATTGAGCCATCATTCGGCGGCGGCAGCAGCCGCCGCAGCGTTAGCCATTCGGGGCTCGGGTTCTGGAACCAGTGCTGGAAATGTAAATTCTGGGGGCAATCATCCTGGGGCTAATGGGGCTAATTCTGGGGTATGGGGCGATGGGAGTCAGAGGTCAACCCCCTTGGGGTATCATCACAATCACAATCACTTGGGGCATCAGGGGGCGGAGTTACTCTCCAGTTCTAGCTCCATTCCTTGTGACATTTGGCCGAGTTCGGGCTCTACGTCGAGGAGTGGGGGTAGTGGGATGGGTCAAAGGTGAGCTTACAGTATTTATATCATTTTAGCTGGATTTAGTGATACTTTAGGGGTTCTGAAAACAATGCTAAACATGGACTTAGAAATGATGATTTCTGGAAGTAATTATACTTTACTATAAATTAAGGTTTGGACAGAAATCATCGTCCAAAAAGCCACGTCGGAGGGTTGCAACGGTTGCTCAAAGGCGAGCAGCGAACATCCGTGAGCGACGAAGGATGTTTAACCTTAATGAAGCGTTTGATAGGCTCCGTCGAAAGGTAGACAACAATTTTTAATCTTTTTAAGTAAATAAACATTTTCACACAAATTGTAGAAAATAAAAGAAAAAAAACTCATTTCTCTAAATAATAATATTCCCTGGAACATCCCCCGAAATGATCCCCATTTTTTAGAGTGTTTGAAAAAATACAAACCATTCTTAGAGAAATTAACACACTATATTACAATGAAAAATTAAGTTTTTCTTCGGGTTCTTGGAAATCGTTCAACTGGCAAATTGTGTCACCACCCTCCAAATATATCCCCACTTGTTTTTAGCGTTTCATAAAACCCAGATCTACAGAAACTCGTTCTCAAAATTATCTTAAAATTCGAAATTACTTGTTCAACAATTAAAACATTTCAATCTCAAACCCTCGTGTAATAACTCATTAAATCTCGGATAGGTCCCAACCTTCGCATACGAAAAACGGCTGTCAAGGATCGAAACCCTACGGCTTGCAATCACCTACATCTCCTTCATGGGAGACCTCCTTACAGTCCCACCCGACGATCACAGTCAGAAGGGGTCAAAGAATCCCACTTCCAACAACAATATAAACAACAACAATAATAATAACAATATCAACTCCGGTTCAAATGGTCAACTCCATCATCACCACCATCACAATCACGGGAACTCTGTGAACAATGGGCACTTTCCTCATAGCAGTGGGTCGGGAATTGGGCTTCCATCGAACGGCGGTGGGGGCAATAATAGTAGCAATGCCCCAGGGGGTGGGGGCATCAATGGGGGGTCCTTATTGGGGGGCATGGACATTCACCAGAATCAGAATGTTCCACCCATTTCCCCGTTTCCCCTGGGACGGATCTATTCCCCACATCATCATCCATCTCATCATCCTCCACATCCATATCTCCCTTCAAGTTTGCATCATTAGATCAGCAGTGGGTTAGAAACTTGAAATTAAAACCGGAAATGCCGGAAAACATGAAGTTTTTAGCTTAGAATGCTAAAAAACATTAATCGTCAGTCAAGGAATGAAAAAAATACGATTTTTTGCACAAACCAATTGGATATAGTAGTACTCGAATTTTGACATTAGTCTCTTAAAATGCCAAAAATACATTAATCGTAAGAAATTACAAATAAATAAATAAAATTAAGAACTCCTGAGAGTTTTTGCAGGAAAGATTTATGTATTATTAATATAATATTGAATGTTGACAATAATCTCTCTTAGAATGCAAAAAAAAATACATTAATCACAAGAAATTGAAAATAAATAAATTTAAAACTTAAGAAGTACTGAGATTTTTAGCACAAGCATCAACGTACTACTTGAATACGACACGACAATAATCTCTTGTCGTAAGGATTCCTACAAAAAGTATTAATTTTTGTAATTAAAAATCTGCGATATAATTTTTGCTATTTCTTGGACAATCTCTTTTAATTTAATTTAAAATATTTTAAGCATCTAAAAATATCCAGCTATATCTACAAATTCCAAATCATTCGCTAAAATGTCTTAGAATTATTTAGTAAAATTTAACCCATACAGTTATGTATGTGCAGTTGAAAAAAAGTCATTTTATTCAAATTTTTATTATAGTTCTGTGCCTGTGTGTCAGGACAAATACAATACAAATGTGTAAGGATTAAATTGACGTTCTTGTTTAAACTGTGAACTCGTTGACAATAATATATAAAAGCACAATAATAAACGAACAAAAATAAAAGCCATCCTTGTCACAAAAAACGTATTAAATTTAATAATGATCTTGAGCTCCTAGAGGGATTTAATCCTTCAATTAATTCATTAACCCAACACTACAATTGTAAATGCTCATAATTATCTGATATTTTTTCGATTTAAAAACTACGAATTCATAAGATATGAGCCGTGCATTTTCAAGGAATTTTATAAATACGAAAGGGTCTTAATGATGACTATTGTATTTGTTTTGTATGGTACATTTGCTATTTTAAATTCAGAATTGATTTAGTTCATTGGACTGGATTTCCTGTCTGTTTTGATAAGCCTGGTTGGCATCAGTTCTACGTGAATATTGCGTATGGATTTATTGATCCCTTCACTAACAGCTGTATCTTACACTCATAATTAATTAATTTTGAGTATTCATTTCGAGTTATACTAAATAAGTTAGTTTGCATCGACTTTGATAGAGCGTTTCATATCAAGAATTTTATCAAGTAAAATTAAAAAGTTAAATTAAATCTAAGCATCAGAATAATCAATATTTAAAAATTCAGTTTCACCTAGCTAATTACAAGTTTTAAGAGCTTTGCAAATGGATTGAGAATCCTATAGATTTAAAACCGATTCAAGCCTATCACTAATTCAATAAGTCCGGCATTAAATATTTTTAGCAACGAAGCTATGAATTTAAATGAGCTCGTTTCGGATGTCGGATCCTCACCCAATTTAATTCCATTGAAATTGGCATTATTTATGGATTTTCATACACGCGACGAATCAGCGTGCCTGGCATGGGCTACCGAATGTAACCTCTAACTACATTAAATGCATTAAACAAAATCGTAACGGAACAGAGCTCTGAATTGCATTGTTATCCCACGCCGAATTTAACCCAAGTCTAATAATAAAATAGACTTTATAGACCTTAACCGAGTAGAGACGATCGTTGATCTTGAAATCCATGGAAAATGGGACTCTCGCCAACAAACTGTTATTCCGATATTATGCAAAATCCTACAAATCCCAACTGCAAAAATAGAGGACCAGAAGCTAAACTCGAATTGCCAAAAAGTGTCTTATATAATCAGGTTCGAATTATCTTAAACCTTAAGGGTTTTTCAAAAACCGTACGGTTTTTCTGAAGAAAATTTCGGAAAAACTATGGGGGCTGAAGGGATACTGGTTGGGAGCCTGATCTGGTTCTGCGATGTGACCACCGTGGGCCTTTGTGTCATCTGCAAAATCCCTCAGATTTGGGCAATCTACAAAAGCCGAAGTGTCGAAGGGTTGAGTGCCACTAGCTTGCTTTTGGAATTATTGACGTAAGGGTTCTTTAAATTTTTTCTGATTTTTGAAAATTTCGAATTTTTTTTGACAGTTTGAAAATTAAAAATTTTGAAAATCTGTTTTTTTATTGACAGGTACGCGATTTCCCTAGCTTACAATGCCATGAAGGGTTACCCCCTCGCTTCCTATATGGAAGACCCCTTCCTCGTGTTTCAAACTCTGATCGTTCTTCTCATCGTCTACTATTTCCACCAGGAACTGGATGTTCAGAAGTTTGGGATGATTGGGGGTGGGGCTGCCGTGTTCTATGCCCTATCCTTAGAATTTCCGCACCCGTCCGTCCTCACCATGTTATTGGTAATTAATTAGTTGGCAATTAAAAATTAAATTAATTGATGAACAGAGCAATTTAATCAATAATCAATTCAAGCGGTATGGCATTCCGGGATTCTTTTATCGACTTCGATGGAAGGGGTTTCAATTAGTATATAATGGTGTAAATTCCATAATACCAGAATAACATCCCCACCCCGAAATAACTCCCTACGAGATTCATTGTCGAATTTCACTAAGCATATCGGATTTCATTTACAGGCTAAATATAAACGACATGTTCTTTATTCCATCTCTCACCAATAAATAAAAAAATTAATTTCGTTTAATTTCAATCCAGACGGCAACACTACCAATGAAGGTATTCAGCAAACTTCTCCAATTGAAGGAAATCTGGGTCAAGAAAAGTGCTGGGAATATTTCCCTCGTGTCCTGGGCCATCAATATCTACACTTGTGTCAGTAAGTTGACAGAAGCATAATTACCTCAATGTATTAATGGTTACGAAAGCCAATTAAAATCATTTAATTAAATGTCTAAATGAAACTAATTAAATTCGCAGCCCGAATCGTAACAACGGCAATCGTGACGGGAGATCAAACCCTCCTGATCAAGCACACCTTATCCGTCACACTAAATGGTTTAGTAATCCTGTCAGCTCTGCACTTTAGGCCCAAATCCGACGGTTCCGACGAAACGGAAGAACCAGTTAATGGACATCTCAAGGACGATCAAAAAGTGAAAAAAATCGGGTCGAAAAATAAGTCTGATTAAGAATAGCATCGATCATCCATTACAAACTATAGAATTTAGAAGCCTTGACAGTTAATTGTCCTTAAATCAACAATCTCATCCATAATACTCTGATGCCTTAAATGTTCATTATAGCTAATTAATAATTAAGGTTAACGACACGCCCTTATGTTACTTGCTTTCGAAGAATCAGAACCAGAAATTTAGAAAATCGTCTCCGCTTTTTCGTATTTAATTTTTAATTGTTATTTATTTTACTGGTACTTGCCTTACTCTTCTAAAAACAACTCGATACCTGAAACGAATTTATAGGATCTTTACCTACTGTTGAATGTTCAGGGTAGTCATTTATAGCTTGTCTTAATTAAATAATATGTATGTGTGTATTTTTCTGTGGAGTTAATGGTTGTTACACATGAGCCACTCATGAGCCACACATGAGCCACACATGAGCCACTCATGAGCCACACATGAGCCACTCATGAGCCACACATGAGCCACACATGAGCCACTCATGAGCCACACATGAACCAGCCCAGAGAGTGGGGTTAATCTGTGCGATCCTAATTATATTGAGAGGTAAATTTAAAAATGTTATGTTCGCAGGCGTGGAAGACGCGTCTCATTCAGTTCACGTTTATGTACAGTCGGAGAGAGTGTGCCTCGTGGAACTCGCCATTTTGGTAATATTTTTTAAACCACAATTAAAGTGTTGATTGGAGATTTTTTGATAAATTGTTTTCAATAAACTGTTGGCCTTTGAGCCGTTAATGTCCAGTAACTGACATTTTGTGGACTTCGTGAAGTTTTCATTTCAAACAACAGTTTTTCATCATAAGCAGTCAGGCTGACATTTCATATTTCATCCATTTCAAAAGTCACATAATCCTAGGCAATCGTAAAGTGTGAAACTGCGAATGCGGTGGACAGACATTTTACATTTATGGCGACCCTGGCAGGATTGTGTAGAGGATTTGTGACATTTTTGTTGAGTGTGTTTTTTTGAGTGACGACGGAGGGACCATCACATCCCCACCGTGCATCCCGATCCGAAGTTCTTTTTGAGTCGGCCAGCTGGACACAACCAATCCCGAGACGTGCCGGAGGAAACAGGGACCTGTGCAGAAAGCCAAAGGTCGAGGATTCCATCGCGGAGCTAAACGTAAGAGGGGGAGGGCCTGTTGGAGATTGCAGCAGACAAAGACGGAGTTGTGTGGGTGGGAGAGGGATCATTCGCGTTGCCTAGAGACCACTTCCAGGAATCGTCAGCCACTGCTAGGCTATTTAGCAGCTGTATATGTGTGTGTAGAGTCTCACACCAAAAACTCGGACTCCAAAACAGGCAAGATCCAACCATTTTCTTGTCCATTGAGATCATCCCAGTCGTAGCAGTATTTCGAATAATTTGTGGAATATAAATTAAAAGTCGAAATCGACGTTATTGTTTAATCTTGTTCCTAGCTACTTGAAAATGGAAGTAAAGCGCTACGATACACGGTCGAGCAGAGCGGTAGCGGACAACGAAAGGAGAGAAGTAGACGGATCAGAGTCACTGCCTGGTAACTCCGGCGTCAATAGCTTCCCAAAAAGGAAAACCCTGTCCGTATGTTCGTCAAAAGGTCGAAAATCAAAGTCATCGTCAAGAATATCGTCCCACAGTAATCATATTTTACTGAAGAAAATTGACAATGAAAAGGCCACCAGCCTCCGTGCTATCGAGAGTGAAGAGGAGGAACTTAATCTCATAGTTGAAAATTATGATTTTGAAATCAAAATTCTAGAGAGAAAGCTCAAGGAAACACAAGAGCAGTTTGAAGATTCCACGTCATGGGAAAATGACAACGAAGGCCTTCTGCTCAAACAAAAGCTAAGAAGAATAAGGGAAGACCTGACCTCAAAAAGTGATGATAAAGAAAGGCATTTACTTAAAGCCAAGGTACAACGGTCGAACTTAAGGGCTCAGAAAGATAAACTGCTGAGAGATGCAGAACTTGAGAAGGAGGAGCTTCTCGACAACGACGTAGAAGATGGCTCTAGTGATGAATTGGATGAAGGACAAGACCTCGAAACCCGAGTTGACCAATTTGTATCCGATTCGGTGGAGGAGGCTCATCGACAGAAACAAATCGAAGACGAGCTCCGAAAACGACAAATGGTTCAGTCGGCGGTAGAAAAGGCCAAAACAGAAGCAGAAATGGCCGAAGCCGTCAGAAACCTAGAGTTGGCAAAGGAGGAAGAGAGAAGTTTGGCTGAAAGAAGGCGCATAGAAGACGAGAAAAATGTACAGAAGTTAAAGGCTCTCGAGCTGAAACTAAACAGCTTGACGAAAAGGGAGTCGGTCTCAGTACCAGCTAACGGTAGCGTCCAACTTTCTCCGTCGATAGTGGCGGAAGACACTGTAACCATCGCCAGTATTGGAGTCGCTATGGCAGATGCGTTTGCAAAACACTTGGCATCTACTCAGCCTTCCACAGCAACTAACCACGCAGGAACTAACCATTTCCTGGCCCGTCAATCTTATGGGAAAGATCTCCCGAAGTTTGATGGCAAGCCTGACAATTGGCCTACCTTTGTAGCAACCTTCAAAAGGACGACTGACAACTGTGGCTTCAACAACAGCGACAACATCACTCGGCTGGAGAGATCACTCGTCGGTGATGCTAGGAAGTACGTGAATAGCCTGTTGGTGAGTCCCGACAATGTTCCAATCATCATGAAAAAACTTGAAACTCGCTTTGGTCATCCCGAGCTGATCATCAAGTCAATGATCAACAAAGCGAAAGAAATTCCACCTTTTAAAGAAGAAGATTTTGAGGCATTTATCGAGTTCAGCTCGGCCGTACAGAATGCCATTGCAACTATTACTTCGCTGAAGCAGGCGAAGCACCTCAATAACCCTCAGTTGTTATCCGAGCTTGAGGATAAATTACCCCGTCAGATGCAAAAGCAATGGTTGGAGTATATGAACTCGAAGACGACGGAAGACCCTTATGAATCTCGAAGTTTGATCTACTTCAATGAGTGGATAGATGTGCAAGCCACTATCGCTTGTCGCCTGTGCCCACCGGTTCAGAAGCTGGAAGAGAAAGTCGTTCCTGCTCAAGCAAAGAAAGTACATTTTGAACATATGGATCTTGTCGGAAAAAAGAAGTTTCAAGAACCACAAAAACGGTGGAATAAAGAACAGGATATTCCGACAGCTGCAGGACTCTTCGTTGGACACAAGGAGCAAGAGATACTTAAATGTGTTTTTTGTAACAAGCACCCGTTATCGCCTGAGTGCTCAGTGGGGCTTAAGATGTCCTTGGAAGAAAAACTGCGGATTCTCAAAGAAAACAAGATTTGCTTGAGATGTGTGCGAGCCAAACACTGGGAGAAAAGTTGTAAGGCGTTTGTGATGTGCGGGTCATGCGGTGGACCACATACGTCGCTCTTATGTCCTGAAAGCCCACTTAATAAAAAACACGCCTCCGGGAACTGCCAACCACGGAAGGAACCGGAGAAATCTTGTGATACAACCCACGTAAGAACCAATTTCGTTGCATCTTCCACGACATTTTTGCAGACCTTGTCGGTGACAGTCTGGGACCAGTTCAGGAAGAAATGGAGACCAGTTAGAGTTTTGATCGACATTGGTTCCGAGCGTTCCTTCATACTCAAGTCCTTAGCTGATGAATTAGGCCTCGTCCCACAGGGTCATGAAAAAATAATTCAAGAATTATTTGGAGGATTTAAGACAGACGTGAAGAACTACAATAGGTATGAAATTACCCTTCAATCGTCTTGTGAGAGATTTATCCACAATCTTGAGGTATTGGATTCGGACCGAATTGTTGGACAATTAAAACGAGTAGATCGAGGACCTTGGATGAGGGAGTTACACCGCAACCGGATATGCTTAAGCGATTTTGGGCGCGACGCCCCTCCTATCGAAATATTGATTGGAGCTGATGGGACTAGTGCGTTTTACACCGGCGATGTATGTGAGCTAGATAATGGATTGACGGCCACAAATACGGTTTTGGGATGGACGATCCACGGAAGGAGCAAGAACCATGATCCAATTCCCACGTCAACAATGGTGGTTCATAGCTTGTTGGTAGTTGACCAACCTATCCATAATTTCTGGGATCTCGAGGCAATAGGGATTAAGGATCCCTCAGAACAAATTTCGAAAATTGAAGGTGACCGGATCACGAAAGAGCATTTCTTACAAACCGTAAGCAGGAAGGAAGACGGGAGATATGTCGTCAACTTGCCCTGGATAAACGGAAGACCGACCATTCCAGATCACAAAAAGATCGCGGAAAAGCGATTGGCTTCATTGACGAAGACCTTAATTGTAAAAGACCAGTATCAAAACTATGACAAACTGATGAAAGAATGGGAAATATCATCTTTTATCGAGGAAGTTAATGAAGAAGAAATAGACAACCCATGTCATTATATCCCTCATCATGCGGTAATCAAACCAAGCAGTTTGACAACACCCATTCGACCGGTCTTCGATGCATCGTGTAAAGCTCATCGCACTCCATCACTGAATGAATGTATGGAGAAAGGCCCAAATCAAACGGAGTTGATATTGTCAGTCCTTTATCGCTTCCGAGAAAAGAAATTTGGAGTCATTTCCGACATCAAGAAGGCATTCCAGATGATCGAGGTGGTGAAAGAAGATCGTGATTTTCTGCGGTTCATCTGGTGGGAGGATGAACAACAGAGGAAACATAAAATTTATAGGCACTGCCGAGTGGTCTTTGGAATAAATAACAGTCCGTTTCTCCTTGCGGCAGTATTGGAACATCATCTCTCTCATGTAAGTCCAGCTTACACAGAAATTTCTAAAACCCTTTTGACTTCATTGTATGTGGATAATTGTGTGTCATCGGAGGACACTGAAGAAGATGTCATTCGGTTCAAAGAGTGGTCTACCCAGACTCTGAAAGGAGCCCAAATGGAATTAAGGTGCTGGGAAGCCGGGTTTGTGGAGGAGTCCGGAATCGACTTACTGCTTCAAAGTGAGTGCGGGTTGGACACCGGCAGACCCAACCTAAACCTTCAGACTAAAGGAATCACCTCAGTGCTAGGGTACAAGTGGGACAAAATCCTGGATCAGATCTTTTGCGATGGCAATTTTGAAGAACTTCCGGTGAAAGTCACGAAGAGGACGATACTCAGCTTTCTTCAGCGAGTATTCGACCCGATCGGGTTCACCTGTCCTGCAACCCTAATTCCCAAGATACTTCTGCAGTCTCTCTGGAGAGAGAAAATATCATGGGATGCGGAACTTCCCGAAGAACAGGGTCTGGAGTTTATGAACTGGTGCAAGGAGTTATCAGAACTCAAGAAAATTAAAATACCACGACATATTGCTGTCGGTAACTGCAATCGAGAGTCGTGGCAACTGCACACCTTTTCGGATGGAAGTCAGAAGGCCTATTCTGCGGTAGTTTTCCTTAGGACCGAAGACAACGACGGAAAGGCGACGATTCAACTTGTTGGAGCGAAATCGAGGGTGGCTCCTATAAAAAAGACAACAATCAATAGGATCGAACTATTGGGCTGTTTCATCGCTGCAACACTAACCGCTTCAGTAAAAGAAGCATTGTCTCTTCATGAAATCCCCTCAGTATATTGGACCGATTCGACAACAGCCTTGTCATGGATAAAAGGTTGCGATCTGTGGGGAACCTTCGTTGGAAATCGTGTTAGGACCATTAATGAGCTCACAAATTCTAACCCGTGGAGACACGTTCCTGGCCCACTCAACCCAGCTGACCTTCCGTCAAGAGGGTGTAGTCCGTCGCAGTTATTAAAGGAAAACTGGACGTCAGGACCGGATTGGCTAAAAAGGTCAACAAGAGAATGGCCAGCTTTCGACCCAAATCCGAATGAAGAAGAAGTCATGGCAGAGAAGCGCACTTCGAAGTGTTTAACTGCTCACACGGTTGAAGGACAATCGGATACGTGGTACTGCGTGAAATCAACTTTCACGAAGAATGTGAAAGTGATAGCTTGGATTCTGAAGTTTTTGGAAAATTTAGGAGCGAAGACGAAGGTCGAAATTTCAATCAGAAATTCAAACCATCACGAAGCCGTGATGTTTCGTGAAGCAAATCGATTGGATATCCGGATTAAAGAGTTCGAGATTCTTTTGAAAATTTATGGGAAGGAATTGGACGATCCAAAGTTGTCCAAGAAAATTCGGACTCGATACGAGGTTCAACTGAAGAAGTATCGAGAAATCCTTGAAGACAGCACCATGAAAAGACGAGACCTAAAATTGAGGTCTAAAAAAGTTTCGCTCCCGGTAAATCGGAATTTATCAGTGGAAGAGTTGAACAAGGCGGAAATCAAGATGCTTTCTCTCGTCCAAAAATCAACAATCCCAATGAATCAAGACCACGTTTCGGGGATCAGGGTGTGTACAAGAGACGATGGACTTGTACACGTTCAAACTAAGTTGACCAATCGCCAGGACATGGAAGGATTCAAGTTTCCAATCTTGCTTCCACACTCTCATCCAATCGTGGATCAACTAATTATAGAAGAACACGCGAAGATGAATCATGCGGGAGTACAAATACTCATGGGGAGGATCCGGGAAAGGTACTGGATCGTTCAAGGAAGAAAAGCCATGAGGAAAATGGTAAATAAATGCGTCAAGTGTAGACGATTTATGACACTCAAAATGAAGGTGCTTCCAACAGCACTTCCGGAAGATCGAGTCAAGGATTCTAAACCATTTGAGGTGACAGGAGTCGATCTTGCCGGTCCATTGTTTACATCCGACAGGAAGAAAGCCTGGATTGTTTTGTTTACCTGTGCGAGTTTTCGTTGCCTGCATTTGGAACTGGTTACTTCTTTAAGTACGGATGCCTTTCTCGACGCTTTTACCTGTTTTACCAGTCGAAGAGGAAGACCTTCCATTATCTACAGCGATAATGGAACAAACTTTGTCGGGGCGGACAACTTATTCGCTAAGTTAAATTGGGACAGGATTCAGAAGGAACACGGATTATTGAGGATTAAGTGGAAGTTCAATCCCCCCGCAGCTCCATGGTGGGGAGGCTGGTGGGAGAGACTTGTCCGATCTATCAAAGATCTCTTAAGACGGACGTTACAAAGAGAAAGGATTTCTGCGGATAAGCTGCGTACCTTGCTATACGAGGTCGAAGCTGCGATTAACAGTCGACCACTGACGGTTGTCACTGAGGACCCGGAAGATTTTACCCCTTTAACCCCGGCTATGTTCCTGCAGGAGCTATCAATTCCCGGAGTTTCAGACCAAGATCTACTTTGTGCCCAGGGGTTTCAAAACACGTATAAGAAGAAGATGACCCTACTGAGCGAAATCAAGATGCGATTTCGTAAGGAATACTTCGCCCTCCTAGTTCATCGTGGAAAGAAGATGAAGGAATCTAGGGAATTGGAGATTGGAGAAGTCGTGTTGGTTGGAGCCGACAACAAGAAGCGTTGGGAGTGGCCGATGGGGCGAATCTTGGAGTTATTTCCGGGAAAAGATGGGAAAGTTCGCGTGGTTCATGTGAAAACGGCGTTTGGAAGTTTAAAGAGAGCAGTACAACATATATATCCGATGGAAGTATTTTCCTGTACAGAACTTCCTGGCGTTGTTGAGAATCGCCGTATTGAAACCGAAGACATCGCAAGAGAAACCATTGGAGATCCGGAGAAACCCGAAACCTTTACCCGTATAGGACGAAAAGTGAAAGTTCCTGAACGTCTCGGGTTTTAATAAGTGAGTAAAGTGAAGTGAATAAAGTTCTTCGGATATTTATGTATTATTGAGACTTATATGTATATATATAGTGTATTATTCCGGTTTTTTTGGAATGATTTTTTTTCGAACTGGAAGTAATTATTTTTCAATTTTTGATTCTGTATACCCTTCACATTTTTGTTTTGTTTCTTCACTCCGTAAAGAAATGTGGGAGTCTGTTGAATGTTCAGGGTAGTCATTTATAGCTTGTCTTAATTAAATAATATGTATGTGTGTATTTTTCTGTGGAGTTAATGGTTGTTACACATGAGCCACTCATGAGCCACACATGAGCCACACATGAGCCACTCATGAGCCACACATGAGCCACTCATGAGCCACACATGAGCCACACATGAGCCACTCATGAGCCACACATGAACCAGCCCAGAGAGTGGGGTTAATCTGTGCGATCCTAATTATATTGAGAGGTAAATTTAAAAATGTTATGTTCGCAGGCGTGGAAGACGCGTCTCATTCAGTTCACGTTTATGTACAGTCGGAGAGAGTGTGCCTCGTGGAACTCGCCATTTTGGTAATATTTTTTAAACCACAATTAAAGTGTTGATTGGAGATTTTTTGATAAATTGTTTTCAATAAACTGTTGGCCTTTGAGCCGTTAATGTCCAGTAACTGACATTTTGTGGACTTCGTGAAGTTTTCATTTCAAACAACAGTTTTTCATCATAAGCAGTCAGGCTGACATTTCATATTTCATCCATTTCAAAAGTCACATAATCCTAGGCAATCGTAAAGTGTGAAACTGCGAATGCGGTGGACAGACATTTTACACCTACTGTGATGAAAAATGCAAATAAAATGGGAAACTAGTGGAATTTTTTTGGGTTCTGAGTTCGTAAATCGTAATGATAGGGCAAACCTCGTATCATGCACGTTACCTTTCCGGGAATACCCGGTTTTTCCTCATCCTGCACGGCGGTTGTACTCTATCCAACGGCTCAAAATACCCGAATTTCCGAACAACTCTCTGCAACTACTAGTAGCACGTACTAACCAAAGACCCGGAACAAACCCCGGTTTCCCCACCGATTTCTAGTTATGCTATCTCCTCCGTACGTTTTGCCCAGATTTACTCTACCCGTCTCAAATTCCAGTCTCCCCGAATTCGGTCCAGCGAATCGATCTCTCCGGCAACCGCTCCGCCACCAAGAGACCAAAACCGGAATGTCAATGTTACTCACTGTCTACAACAGGAGATGTCCGAAATTGAAATAGGGAATTTCAGGCTGGAAATCGGGAGGATTAGCATTGTGCTTATGACAAGGACCAAGGGATCTATTCCCCTACTCCTTGGGTTTATACGGGAGAGTTTAACATGGGAATCAGGGACTGGGGACGCTAAAAAAATCCAGACTGTCTGAAGCCAACTAGGAATCGTATATGGACAACCCAAAACTAGCATCATTCCTCGATAATATTATTATTTTTAAGCATATCTCATGGTTTCAGTTCTACCCGAATTCGGTGTGGGGTCACTCATATCTTACTAAAGTTATTGTATGGGGGAGTTTCATCGGGAGAAATAATTGTAGTGACCTTTAACCAATGTATTATACATGTAGTTTTTATGGAAGTTCTGCTTAGAAAAACTATTTTATGCTTATGATATTCAACACGGAGCACTAGAGAAATCTACAGGTTGAATTAGGCCTATTTCGGGGTGGGTATTTATTTCGGAGGAATATATAGTTTTCAAATCCGTCGAGAACAGGCTAAATTTTTTCATGAAATTCTATGTATTTTATTAAAACACCTAGAACTCGCAGTGATGCAAACCGGAACACAAAAGCGGTTTTGAGATCCCCGAGAAATTGCTGGGTTTCTCGTTTTTTTTAAATTAAATATCTTGTATTTGCTTCCAGGAAACAGATTTTTGTCACAAACAAGTTCGTGCAACTCTTAATCCTTGAGGGATGGGCTTTTATTTAGAAAAGTACGTTATTTCCACCATACTAACGCTGAATAACGTTGAATAAAACACCCGTTTTAATATATAGCATATCCTCATATCATATCCTCTGCTTTCTCGGGGGATTCCAAATTCCAAGGTCAATTTCATTCAATAATAAGAGCAAAAAATCCATGATGATTCCACGGCTATTCTCCAGCAGCTCTTTCTCTGGGACTTTCTCTCTCCAGGATCTATAGACCAAGACCTTCCGGGAATTCGGCCGCCTCTGTGCATGACTTCACAAAACAGACTACTTGGCATGATCACCTCATCTCTATTCTTATTATATCGTTTATATCCTATGCATACAGCTCTGTCTGCTCACTATAGATGGGTTGGACTTGGAAAATAAATGGCAAATTGGCAGAAAAAAACTGCTCTTTTTTAAT
Source organism: Desoria tigrina (assembly GCA_906901685.1). Lineage (NCBI taxonomy): Eukaryota > Metazoa > Arthropoda > Collembola > Entomobryomorpha > Isotomidae > Desoria > Desoria tigrina. Next base: position 2,096,994 of record CAJQTU010000003.1, on the reverse strand, counting down.
CAAAGGGAAAAGGTTGTGGGCTTATTTTCCCGTTTTTTCTGCTCAACTGTTGATTCTTATTCATATGTAGAGACTGAGCGGATGTTGACTTGTTTCCGGAACAGGGCTTTGAAGATCCTGGATTTTAGCCTGTTTTTGGTTGTAATTCAAGGATATTGTGAAATACATAGAAACAATCTGGGCTTTTGATGTATTTTCTTCATGTTTGCTAAAAATCCCAAAAAATTGGGTTTGCTAGTACGGACTTAACGGTGCTTTGAAGACTAATTGGGGTACAAAGTCCGTAGTTTGTATGTGTTTTTCCCTAAGCTAATAGATCTCTTCTACATAGCCTTTTCTGTTCTTTGAAAGTACGAGTAATTTTAATTGGATTTTGTAGATTAACGATGTTTTTCTGTCTTTGGCCGGGATGTTTTCTCAATTTGAGATTAAAAGAGTATTTCTCCTTAGTTGTGTGTTATAAATAATAAAAATGTGAAATTAAAAACATTTACATAATAGGCAATAGAACACATACGATGTAAAACCTGAGTAACAAATTATAGGGATTGTGACAGGATTTTAAGCTCGGATAAAGGCTTATTATCTACTAAAGTAAATAGGATGTTGATGACAACAAAGGGATTTCCTTTGTAAAAGCTGATGCAATTATAACCTGGACTTGATAAGTTAGGCAAACAAGCTGTTAACTGGTAAATCCATAAATTTTGTTTTATATACAAATACTCTAAAATGTAATAGTTCTTTCCTGAGTATCCTGAGGGCTTAGTAACACTTTAACGAGAGTAAATTTGTTAAATTATTCATAAAAGGTGCCAATCGGTTAAGCTATGTTACGGGGCTACTAATTCCAACGTGAATAACAACGACGGCCAAAAGGGTACTTTTTTTATATTTTTACTATAAATCATGCATGCATTGTAGAACCCGAATCCTTAAAAAATTTAAAAGTACTTCTTTGGCCACTCGGGCAGTATCCATTACCCCGAAGGGGTTTTTTAGGCAAATTTTTCCCTCGTCTTGGTTAAATGCTTGAAAATGTACAAAGGTCACTATGGTAATTCAGACTTGGAGGTTTTACAAAGTCCTCACCTCTTTAGTTCCCGAGTGCTCTTCCTCACTTTTTTTGTATTTACTCCTATTTGAGACGACCTGAGCACTCACCTCTGTAGTACTCACTACTCTCTGAGAAGATCCGAGTGCTCACCTCTTTAGTAGTCAGTGCTCTTTAAAAATATCCGAGTCCTCACCACCATAGTACTCAGTACTCTTTAAGAATATCAGAGCCCTCACCTCTTGAGTACTCACTACTCTCTGAGAAGATCCGAGTGCTCACCTCTTTAGTAGTCAGTGCTCTTTAAGAATATCCGAGTCCTCACCAACATAGTACTGAGTACTCTTTAAGAATATCAGAGCCCTCACCTCTTGAATACTCACTACTCTCTGAGAAGATCCGAGTGCTCACCTCTTTAGTAGTCAGTGCTCTTTAAGAATATCCGAGTCTTCACCACCATAGTACTGAGTACTCTTTAAGAATATCAGATACCTCACCTCTTGAGTACTCACTACTCTCTGAGAAGATCCGAGTGCTCACCTCTTTAGTAGTCAGTGCTCTTAAAGAATATCCGAGTCCTCACCACCATAGTACTCAGTACTCTTTAAGAATATCAGAGCCCTCACCTCTTGAGTACTCACTACTCTCTGAGAAGATCCGAGTGCTCACCTCTTTCGTAGTCAGTACTCTTTAAAATATTCGAGTCCTCACCACCATAGTACTCAGCACTCTTTAAGAAAATCTCAGTGCTCACCTCTTTAGTAATGACTGCTCTTTAAGAAAATCCCAGTGCTCACCTTACTACTCAGTACTCTTTAAGAAAATCAGATTCCTCACCTCCTTAGTACTCAGTACTGTTTAAGAATATCAGAGCCCTCACCTCTTTAGTACTCAGCACTCTTTGACAAAATTCGAGTCCTCACCTCTTGAATACTCACTTCTTTTTGAAAAAAAAACCGAGTCCCCTTCCTCCCCTATTGATACTCACTCCACTTTGAGTCGACCTGAAGCTCACCTGTGTAGTACCTGGGAATTTCAAGACATAAACCCATGACACGTCCCTCACATCATTCTGCAGAAAAAATTCAAAGTAGAAGCTACTTGTCACATAAAGAATAGAACTCATTAAAGCCCATGATATTTGTAACTTCAGACACCTACATCATTGAAGCTTCAAGCAAGACTGTAGATTTATATTTTCATGCCTTGTACTGCTATTGGCAGAAACTCCCAGCCCCGATGAGACAAGATGTTAATTTGGACGGAGAAAGCTACGCGCATTCAGATGTGGACAGAATTTTAATTCAAGAAGAGAAAATGGATGAATGGATATAAAATTACCCCCTAAATAATTACATGAAGTAATAATTAAGTAAACGACTCAGCTTGGTATCAAGTTGACGAGATTCTTGACGAAAGGAGAACGGAAGGCGGAACTCTGGAGTATCTTCTTCAGTGGCACGCACATCCAGGTATGAATTTTTGGGATTCCAAGAGTGTAATTAGGTGTGGGAAGCTCATCAAAGAAATTCAAGCCTGCTACCCCACCTAAAGTCCCCATTCTATCAAAGGAAGAGCTTTATGAAGCTCGCATCCGTGCCCTCTCAATACCTTTCAGGATTTCACTCCAAGCGCCGGAGGCGACTCTGGCAATCAGCCCACCGGCTCCAATCGAGCCTTCGGAAGGGATTGTGGCCATCCGACCAATGTCTCTCCAACCGTCCACCTCCCCTATAGCCCAATCCCATCCGTCGCCCCCGCTGAGACGACGACGAAAAGGAACTTCGACTTGACCCAACCCCACAACTACAAGACCCGAGCCAAGAAACCTGCAGCAATGTAAATCGAGATCTAAGATCTCTAAGACCTCCCAAGATCTCCTTTCCATCGCCCAATCCGCTCCGTTGCCCCCTTGGACGAGGAGTTTCGACTTGTTCCCACTCCGCAAGGTCCCGGCTAAGGCCCGGAAACCTAACCCAAGAAGGCTCAAACCACGGAGCAGGCTAAAGTCGAGAGGACGATACGCCCAAGAACGCCACTACCGTCCACCTCCCAAAGGCTAGATTCAATAGTCCAATCCCATCCGTCACTCCCACCAAAGCGACGACGACAAGGGGCAGACCCCCGCCAGACTATACCAAGCCACGGCCAAAAAAAATCCTCGACCTATTGTGCTCGAATGCACCAAATGTGGACTGTTGTACAAGGGGATGTTGGCCAAAGCTAAGCATGACCATAGGATGACCCATAAGAAAGGAGGCCGGGCAAAACCCCTATGCCGTCATTACCTCGGGGTTTTCCGGTCCCATGATCCCCCTACTGGTACTCTACTATAAACCTACCCTCCTAACCTAAATATACTTTTGTTTTGTATGTTGGTGCCTGCCGTAGGTATGCTGATAAAAATAAAATATTATGATAGTAGTTTCGTTGTAATAATGCTAATAATGTCGTTTCATTAATGGCAAAATGTAGCGCTTTCTATATAAAGTGCGCAGGGAAAAAGACCCCAGGTGGCAGTTGGGGGCTTTGTTCTCGGATATTCTCAGAGAGTAGTGAGTACTACAGAGGTGAGGACTCGGATATTCTCAGAGAGTAGTGAGTACTCAAGAGGTGAGCACTCGAATACTCTCAGAGAGTAGTGAGTACTCAAGAGGTGAGTACTCGGATATTGTAAGAGAGGAGTGAGCACTCAAGAGGTGAGCACTCGAATACTCTCAGAGAGTAGTGAGTACTCAAGAGGTGAGTACTCGGATATTGTATAAGAGGAGTGAGCACTCAAGAGGTGAGCACTCGAATATTCTCAGAGAGTAGTGAGTACTAAAGAAACGAGCGCTCAGGTCGTCTCAAAGATTAGTGAGTACTAAACGAGTGAGTACTCGTGTTTTCTATAAGGGAAGGTGAGTACTGAAGGGGTGAGGACTCAGATTTGCTTAACAGTATGTAGCATAACCTAACCAAACCTCCAAGTCTGATTTACACAGCCACATGCATTCCCTAGACCAAAATACGAAACCGTCTCCATTAGAGGGATGTTCGCAACGTCTACAGAAGCATCATATGAATTTGCATTTTCCCTTAGTTACAGAGCATTTAAATGCTGATCTTTGATGAGCCCAAAAATTTATACTTGCTCAAACTGAGCTTCACATGAAATTAGCCCATTTCCGGTTGCTAACCGATCAACACCTTTCATAGAAACGGTCAGAAAAGTCAGATTTGTGTTATTACTGATTACACAGAGATAAAGCCACAATATATACTCATTTTCAGTCCCTCGCCTTCGTGCATTGTTTTTTTTTTTTATTTCGGCGAGGGCAGTTATTTCGGGGGTGGCATGATTGATTGCAAAAAAATTGATCAATTTTAGGTTCTTTGGTACGGGCTTTCTGAAATAATAAACTACAATTTATTGATGTAAATTATGATCCATTAAGAGAAACAATAAAATTAAAATTAACATAAAGCATCAAAGCATGAATCATCATCATCTTTACCCTCCTCCTCTCGCACCCACATGTCCCCCGTCTATACTGCGGTAGGTATAGAAATCTCAAGTCACCCCTGCCCGCCGTCTCAACGGTCTCCAATCGCAGTCAGACGTCTCGGTCGATGTGTGTGTGTCTGTGTGAGAGAGGAGCGGACGGAATTCCGTATACCTACCATGTTAAGCTCGGGAGCTGTGTGTGTGAGAGAGAAGCGGACGGGATTCCCTATACCCACCATGTTAAACTCCGAGAGGTGTGCGTGTGAGAAAGAAGCGGACGGGATTCCCTATACCTGCCGTGTTAAACTCCGGAGACGTGTGTGTGAGAGAGGAGCGGACGGGATTCCCTATACCTACCATATAAAACTACGGGAGTTGAGTGTGTGAGAGAGAAGCGGACGGGATTCCCTATACCTGCCGTGTTAAACTCCGGAGACGTGTGTGTGAGAGAGAAGCGGACGGGATTCCCTATACTGCACCATATTAAACTCCGGGAGTTGAGTGTGTGAGAGAGAAGCGGACGGGATTCCCTATACCTGCCGTGTTAAACTCCGGAGACGTGTGTGTGAGAGAGGAGCGGACGGGATTCCCTATACTGCACCATATTAAACTCCGGGAGTTGAGTGTGTGAGAGAGCAGCGGACGGGATTCCCTATACTGCACCATATTAAACTCCGGGAGTTGAGTGTGTGAGAGAGCAGCGGACGGGATTCCCTATACTGCACCATATTAAACTCCGGGAGTTGTGTGTGTGAGAGAGGAGAGAGAGGAGAGGACTGGATTCCCTATACTGCACCATATAAAACTCCGGGAGTTGAGTGTGTGAGAGAGCAGCGCACGGGATTCCCTATACCCACCATGTTAAACTCCGAGAGGTGTGCGTATGAGAGAGGAGAGGACTGGATTCCCTATACTGCACCATATTAAACTCCGGGGGTTGTGTGTGTGAGAGAGGACTGGATTCCCTATACTGCACCATATAAACTCCAGAGACGTGTGTGTGAGAGAGGAGCGGACGGGATTCCCTATACCTGCCGTGTTAAACTCCGGAGATGTGTGTGTGTGCGGACGGGCGGGTGCCTGCTTACCAATTACACCATACTTATGACATGACATGACCTACCAATACCAACCATATACAATATATGAGTGATCAACGTCCCGGTAGGTATAGCATCGTACCAACCTCACGCAATTGAATATACACTGGGGAGCCTTGTTAAATTAATAGTTTATCATTGTTGTTCCACATCATCATCAATATTGAATATCGGTTATCGATAATTACTGGTCTTTGGTGTTTATTGACATCTTGTTGAGGCTGCCTCAACCGACAAGGTAGCCTCAACAAATTCAAAATTGACATCGGAGAGACAAGTCAAAAGTGCAAGACTGTAAATAAATCGGTGGTGGTTGCTCTTCCACATTCATTGAATTGCATTGCTCCTTTACAAAATACACACACCCATCTAGTTCCATTCCGGATTCCGGATTCCCCACAACACAGACCCACTAGTACTAGTCTGCACAAAATCTGTGCTAAAACACCTGATCGTTTTTATGGGAGCCAGACGTTGGTTTCATCTCCATTGATTCTCTGTTATTTTCAGTTGCACAATCATAATCGTAACTAAATCATCATCATCATTTTCAGCGTAAGCCCTTCCTCTACTACTTTTAATTGTAAGAGTTAGTTTAATTAAGTACAAAACGCCCTTTTCCTATTCAAAACAACTCCAGGAATCCAATGATTCAGAGGAGAAAAATTTTAGAGTAGAGAGGGAATTTGATTGCGACAGACACAGATCGCAGTTAATCACAGAAAACAACAGAGTTGTATTGCATATTGTGGTTTGTGGTTATCGCCGTTTGCCGTTATAAGGTTTTCAGTTTTATACATTATTTTGTATTTCATATGATCTTTGTTATATTCATTCATATTCTTAAAATGATAAAAGTTCAGTTTAAAAATAAGAAAGACTCATTCCACATTCAACATTTGACATTCAACTGACATTCCATTTGTTGTTCGTTGAGCGTACACGTCTGTTACCTTTGACATGTCAACAAAATAAATACAAAAATTATTGTATTCTATGATTGTATAATCAATAATGTTGAATCAGTTGAATGTATTGTATTGTATACATTTATTTTTAATCGTCTACTAAAGGTATTTCTCAATACATAGTAAATAACAAATAACGAAGTACCACCACATTGATTGACCATCCAATCTGCAATCTTTCAGTCCTCCTGCCAGTCCTGGTCTTTATGCTTTATTAATTAGGACTAGGACAGTAAATTTTAAGGTAGTTTAACTTGAGTTTAACTTTGTAACCCATTCACCATTAGCTTTTACGACTGTCAGTGTCAATGTGCAATGTCAACGGTGGACTGAGAATTGAATTGGTTGAATTTTGAATGATGGTCAGTTATGTAGAGTGCACAGAGTCCCATCCACATGCCAAGATCATTGATAAAGTCTTGATATATGTTTTACAGATACCTTAACGAGGCATCGAAAGTTGGTTATTAGCTCTTGTTCGTGATCTGGAATCTGAGATCTGGATGGAAGATCTGGATCCAGGGATGCCATCAAACTTGATCGATAACCCTTCAAGCCCTTGTGGGAAGGATACCTTTGACCTGAAGTGTGGCTGTGAAGAAGTATGAATATAATGAGAAAGTTGTGGGTTGGGGGAGCAAGTGGCGGGGCTGCTGGGGCTGGGGGTTCCAACGGGAGTCAGAGTATTTCACTTGGACTGATGCACTTGAGAAAACTCTTTGGTGAATATATTCACTCCCCTTCGGATGACAAGATCTATAACATGTTGCCTCTGTTTTGCAAGGTAAGATTTACGATATATCTATAACAGCGCTTAATTATGATTTTTATTAACATTATGCCCTTCCTTTGAACAGGTATTCGGTTCAGCCGCAGCTTCGGAGATGGTCGAAAGGTTCCCTGAGATTAATACGTTCTGCCAAGCGGTTTCGAAACTGATTGTGTCAGAAGTTAAGCGTCGAGCTGCAAATGAGTCAACAGAAGCAGCCGCTGTGGCTATTGCAAAATTCCTAGAAGCGTCCCACCATGCTGAGGAAGATTCCAGGGGATGGTCCCTGCTCACAACTTTGAATCTTCTGTCAGCCGGAGAACAGAATCTTGTGGATACGATGACCGCTGCTTCAGTACCTTCGACATTAGTCAAGTGCTTGTACTTGTTTTTCGATTTACCTGCAGTTCAACCCCCTGAACAAAAGGGACCGACGTCAGATTTCTCACCTATGGAAAGGCGACTACTACTCCAGAAGATATTCGTTCAACTTCTTATTCGATTGTCTTCTTATCCAGCCCCGGCTGAGGAGTTGGCTAAGAAGGATGATTTAATCCTGTTGTACTCGGCTGTTACGAGCAGTTGTCCACCTCAAAATGCTATGTGGAGAAAAAGCGCAGCGGAAGTGTTAATGACAATATCTACTCATGGATTAACCCCTCCAGTTTTATCGTATATTCACAGTAAGTTCAGTTTCGATAAACGTAAAAAATAAATTGAAAACTCGTTAGCACAGAGGCTTTTAGTTACAGAATGTTTTTTTTAAACGTTTGCATAGATAAAGGATGTATTTCCCTCTGTATCGAAAACCTTCGGCGAGGATCCATCTTGACACCTCTTGAAGTGACGGAAATGGTACTAACAGTATTCTGCTTTCTCAAAGACTCTGCCGACCTGTCACAAGTCCTCTTGGATGACTTTAAATCTTGCCAAGGGTATCAATTTTTAACAGAAGTACTTTTGAGGTAAGGTTACCACAATAGACTCAGACGAAACGAAACACATACGAGTCAATTGGCTAATCAAGTTTTGTATAACTGTTCACAGACTGGAAACAGATCTATCGAGTGAAAGTCAAGAAGCCATAAGAAACTTGGTACTCGTCGTTGCTTCTTTGTCAATGTGTGGAACTGCCGCTGTCAAGCCAAATATGGCCAATTTCAACTCTCCATTCTCATTGCCAACATTCCAGCTTCCTCCGCTTGGTCCTAAAGGTATATTACATTACTGTCACAGATATTGCAGTAAAGGCTGTACATACAATTTTTGAATTATTAATAATTGATCTTTTTACTAAAGGGAGTACCGTGCGGAATTTGCAAGCATTCCAAGTGCTACAGTCAGTTTTTAGCCGTTGCAATACAGCATTCCTATCATCTGTAGTACTAGAATCGATCTCAACTGTTTTTAAAGCTGACAACTCTAATTACTTTGTCGTGGACTCGGCCCTACCTCAAATGGCTGAACGATTAATCCAAAAAGCTCCAGACGTGCAACAAAAGTATTTGGAGCTGGTGGAGTTCGTTGTATTCCAGTTGCAGTTCACTCCATGCAAAGAAATTATTTCGATTTCTCGAATTTTGAAAAACGATATAAGTGAAAACAATATGTTAGATAATAACGAGAAATTGAAAGGCTTCGCTGTTAGCAGTGGGATGGTTTCAGAAATCGAAAACGAGACTAGATTAAAATTAAAGTGTGTTAGAATGTTGCTAAATCTTGCCAAGCATAATGTACTATTCAAAGATGTATTCCGTGAGGTTGGTATTCTCGAGGTTCTTATAACTTGTCTTCATCGGTTTGGAAGCGATTTACAAACACCGGACCATAGAAAAGGTATGCAAAAAAACCGTGAAGATTTTATTACAATTAAATTAATAATCTTAAATTCTTAAGATGTTCCACAGTCCAATTTGTGTGATACATAATTTTAATATTTAACGTCTAATCATTATCATTTCAGATCCAAACTTCCATTTAAAGCAGGAACTAGGATTGGTTGTTATTGAGTTACTAACCTTAGTACTGTGTGCTAACAACCCAAATGTTCCAATATTTCGAGAAAACAACGGATCAAAATGCACAATTCAGTTGATCACTTCTTCAACATCTATTAGACCGCATACATTAGGTAATAGAAGCTTACCTATATTATTCTGAATTCGTAATATTGAGAAGAAACTATATGGAAAATGTCATGTAATGTATTTTATCTTACTACCGTCGTTGTTAATTTATAGGACTGATGCAACAACTTCTAATGAGTCAAGGAGGTGAAGAAGATATGGCTACAATGCTTGTACTTCTCCATTCATCAGATGTTCATTCCGAGGTCGGTTTAAAAACCGAAATACTTGGAGCCCTCTTAAGCTGTTTTCGAGAAAGCCACAGAGCTCGTTGCAATTTTCGTAAAGCAGGAGGATTTCTTTACGTTATGAGTGTCTTGGTTTCGATGGAAGGTCTTCTGACGAAAAGCAACGCTTGCACGAGTGCAAATATGCGAGAACGAATGCAGTTGATCCAATTATTGTTCACCTGTATTGCTCTGGCGATGCGATTTGAACCTGCCAATGCCAAATTGTTTCATCAGGAAGTATGTCATTGTCATTTGTCGTATATTAGCGGTTCACGGTTTAAAACCAACAAGCATATATTTAATTTCTATACATTTCTTTTTGTAGATATGTCTTCCTAGTCTTGCTGACACTTTGGGGTTGTTGGGATGTTTCTCTCGAGAATGTCAAAAACTTCAACCTTACACCGGTCCCACACAACTTATGCAAGGGACAAATCTTCCATTGCTGCAGTCGGAAGATAGTCTGCAAATATTCCACTCTGTTTTTACGGCTTGTCCTAACAACATCGACCCGTTCACATTCCAAGACAAGATTCCATTTCCTCTAGTTTTATCTGTATTTATATTTCGACTACTCTACGACCTTGCAACTGACAATTATGAGCGAAATCCTGTTCCAGCATCATTAGGTGGTGCCTTTCGTTCTCCAAGAAAGCAAATCTCGGGAGACGATGGGACCTCAACTGCAGAGAATTCTACTCCAACTAGTCCTGCTCCTGGTACAGGAATTGTACCACCAAAGAAAAGTTATATAGGAAGCTTAAACTTCTGTCCGCCAACTCCAGAACCGGTTGTGATCCACTCAGCAGTTGTGATTGTGATGATGAAGCTAATCCCATCCATCTGTGCTGACCCAGTTTGTGACAATTCCAGTATTACTACTAATAACTGTCGTGGTCAAATCGACTACTTGTCAGGCGAAGCTCCTAAGAATCTCAAAACGTCTTCATCTTCAATGGAACGTTTGTGCCAATTATTCTGTGCGGAACTGGTCAAAAGTCTAGTCAGAAACGAGAAGAATCAACAAATAATGGCCCAAGCAGGATTGACTGAAGAGATTTTGGAACGATTTTCAGTAGCTTTAAGTGACGAAACTCATTTTCTTCATCAACCAATTCATTATGCGTTCGAAAGAGTGGCAACTCATTGTTTAAAACCAAAGGATTTAAGGTAATTTGTATTTATATAGTATTTTATATTAGCATGGCGTAGTCTTTAAGTTATGATTTGAAAATATTCAATATATTCCAGCAACCCGTACAAATGCGATTTTTTCTTTTGACAGGGGGTTTCTACGCTTAGGAAATCCTTTGAATTGTGAACGCAATCCTTTGAACGGGATGGCGACTGTTTCGGCAATCTGTGGACCAGTTCCTCTTTCTCGGGTCAAGTCCCTTGTGTCGATGACTACTCCGAAATCTTCCAGCAGTAGTTCATCACATCAGTCATCTCAGTCTAATTTTTACTCAAACTCATCGACACCTTTTCCACCTTTTGTGGAATTTGACATGTCAGTTGAGGGATTTGGCTGCTTATTTTTACCATCTGTGGCACCGAATAATTTTCCTACCGCACCTGACTTCAGCTCAGCCACTCTTCTTGCCACTGGCATTGGTATGGGTGAACGTGCCTTCCCTGGTAATTTTTGCTTGTTTTCCTTTTATTTGCCGAAAGTGAAATGACAGACAGTGAATAATAATATTGCTACAAATGACATGACGTCAATTAAAATGTTTCCTATACAAGGTCATATCTATTTAAATTTTTCACATTGAAAATTCAGCTTTTTACTCAACTAGCTATAATCTTTTGTATTATTAATTTTGTTCAAAGCTTAAACTATCCGTTAATATTCACATAGTACACGCTTCTGATTAAAGTACGTAGAGCGAATTGAACATTATTAAATTATTAACTCTTGACGCCTGTAATTAACAATAGGTTTTTAGCCTTATTGCCTGACTAAAATTTTGATAAAAAATTTTGCGTTTCTAAAAGTTTCAAGATTTTAGAATTTACGTTTATTAGATTGATTAAATTAAAACCGGTATTGAACGGAAATGTCATATAAAACCACTATTTTCACCCTTCACTCTTATAGGTACCACTGGAATGGGGTACTCGACATGGTTTAGCGTTGACAAATTTAGCGATCCTCGAGCAGATCCCCATCCAATTCGAATTCTAACAATAATCAAGGAGGCGAATGGAAACCAACGCTTATGTTTAAGCGTTGTTGTGTCTGCAAGAGACAAGGCACTTCTCATATCAACCAGAGAAAGTCAGCTTCCACCTCAGGGTATCTAATTTACATCACAGATTATTGTATTATATTTTATTATATATGTTTACGTCTTTGTGTCCAACAGAAATATTAAAATGATCAACGATTGGTTGAATAAATAGGTATCGGGGAGTGGGAACCGGATGTCAGTCCACCACATTCAATCCGAGTCTGGTGTCCAGAATTGCTTCATGAAGGCCAGTGGTGTCATGTATTTCTCCAGTTTTCACCTTCTTCAAATCATCCCTTTTCGATTTATATCAACGGACGACAAGCACACTCATGTAAACTTGACTATCCTAATCGATCAAAAGGAGCTACATACAGTGCGTTCATTGGCACTCCTCCTGCGTGGAGAAAAGCTTCGCGGTTAACGTGGAGGCAGGGTGTTTGCCATTTATTCGAAGATTGGGTTCCAAACTCACAAACAATAGCAACTCTTTGGAAATTGGGACCTGAGTATCCAGGAAGTTGGCAAGCTGTAAAAATTCAAACTGGTTAGGACCCAAATGTTCTTTATATGCAATGATTTTTATTAATTAGATTATTAATTAAAGGATTAAAAATAATGTGTTGTTTATGCCACACATAGAACATCACGGAACGTTGGTGTCGGAAGATAAAATCATTTTTGGTCTCAATGCTCTTGCGGTATCACAACTTACGCTTGCGAAGATCCGAAAATTGTATTCTAAATCGGATGCAAAGGCCATTGCTAAACAAGTAAATCATCTTGAAAAATTAATATATATAAATGGAAAATATAGAAAGTTAAAAAATAATTCTATGCTATTTTGTTTATTTAAGCTCGGTTTATCATCCCATGAAAACGCAACACCAATTTCAATTTTGCACAATTCTGCCGCACATCTGGTTGGACCAGGAAGATGCCTTGGTGGAGTAGCCATTGGTTATCTTGGAGTCCGAATTTTCAGCCCTCAACCAGTTTCGAAAACTGTTCTTTCGGTTGGAGGAATTCCAATCTTAATAGGACTCGTTGCAATGGCTAATACAGGCGAGGCCCTGTATGCTGCACTTAAAGCTCTTGTTTGCGTTGTCAAAAGTAATAGTGTAAATGGGGCATCAAGTTCAACTCTTGTTGATCGAACCTCCTGGCAGATGCTTGGATATCTGTTGAAGCGAAAAAAGAACTTACTGTCAATGCGTGTCCTCCACTTGGTATTCGGGCTTGTATCGACGGACAATTCATCAGTTGCAAAGGATCAACATGGAGGATTCAATGATTTGTTGGGTGATCTGGATATTTGGTGTGGAGGAAATGGTTACTCGTTTCCTGGCCAAAAAGTTGATAATAGTTCAGGTGCATCTACTCCTTCTGAAAACCTTGGAATTTTGAGAAAGCAAGGGCCCTTCGAACCTCAGCTTCAAACATTTGATTTTAATCACGCTGATCTAGAAAAAGCATTGTATGAACATTTCCTGACAATGCTTACGGAAGATCCTAAAAACTCTTTGGAGGTTTTACGCGACGCCAATATTGTTCCAAAATTATTAAGGAGATTATCACAAGTTACATCAAATCAGACCTCAATTTTTCTTCTACTGGGTCATTTATTGGCTCATAAAACTAGTACGTCGTCTTCAGATTTGATAACATTCGGACACTTCGTCGTTGGTACTTCTCCTGTTGAATGCTCGACAAGGGAAGCGATTTTAACTGAGACAATTGAATTAAGAAACAAATGTCTTCAACTCATTCATTCCTTGATGTACACTGGGAAGGTACTGAACGTTGGGTTTTGTGAGGAATTAGTCTCTCGTCTGGGATATGACTTTGTCCTCCTGTTTGCATCACCACATTTGCACCCCTCAACCCTTCTATGGTCTTTGAGAATTCTGCTTTTGCTACTAACCAGTTCTCCAACATTGAAGAACAAGTTCCGTGATGGGGCTTCAAGTACATTCGGATTCGGACGAACAATCTCTTATCAAAGTTTATCTGGAGTCCGTAGTGGAGCAATTTTGCCATTAAAGAAACAAGACTCTAAATTGGGAATTAGCGATGATGATTCTCCGGGAGGCTCATCTCCTGTTTCTGCTGGTGTTACAGTCGCTAGTATAGCAAGTGGATTAGCAGGAAAAGGTTCTGGCGGACGATCGGTGGCAGGAGGCTGGTCCAGATTGAGCTGGCTTCTCGGCCAACGCTGTGAGGATGTGAAAACGGAAGGCAATGACATTCTTCCAACGGAAGTATGGCTGATCTTGTGTGCCATGGCTCTTAGTCAGCCTTGTCGGAATATAAGCATGAAAGTTGGGGAAGGAGAACAGGTTGGTACAGCAATTCCATTTAAAAATTAAAATTAATGTAATTTTTAGTAATTATTTAAAAATTGTTGGTTTAAATGTATCTTATTTATCTTGAATTACAGATGACTTTGGATGCTATCTGGAACTATGTCTTTGCTCTGCCATCAGGAAAAATGACTTCTTCCTTATACGGAAAGGTCACCCTGTGTCCAGATGCCATTATAACACTTCTGACACTTATCCGTTGCTTTGTTACTGCTGAAACACAAAATTACACTGGAAATGTTACTTCTCCCTGCGGACCTTCACGACAAGTGATGTCACCCACATCAGCTCAAAGTTTCAACTATCAGTCAGATGTAGGTTCATGCCTCATTCAGTTTCTCTGCTACCTGTATTCTCATACTCCAGAATTTCAAAGCACATTCACATCTGCTGAAATACTTAGCGCTTTTGCTGCTGCTGGTAAGACCAATTTACGTATTATATATAAATATATATTAGGTATATGAATATGTAACTGGAATAAACGAATTTTTTTTTGTGTAGTAATGCCTATCGAGGTTAGAGCATTTGATGGAACAAATAATGGAGGCGATTTACTCGACTGTGATGAAATAAAACCGTTTGCTGACTCCGAACCTATGGTTGTTCTCGGTCAGAAAATAGACCGATTAAACTCTGCTTTTGACACGGTGGATGATCCTTCGTCTTTGGGTAGTGACTACGGCGATGGCAAGGAGGATTCACCTAAAGAAAGTAAACTGGGCGAAGTGGTGCACGATTTTCCCCATGACTCTGCAACTAACGTCGAAAACTTGATGAATCATCCGGCCAAGAAAATTATTCTAGATGTACTTCGAATGATCATAATTGACTGGATGTCCTCTTCTGGGTCGCAAAATCAATCGAAATCCACAATGAATATGAATTTATTGATCGATACGGTTTTAGAAGCTGGAAATTCCGACAATGATGCATCTTCAGGAATGACGGCTGGTAGTAGTCCTGGTGGGGCCTACTCCAACGCTTTGGGATACGGGCAGTGTTCAACAGCAATCTTAACACAGTTTCATACAAGCCTATTGGGCACTTTGCTAGATCATTTGATAGCATTTGATTTGGATAGAATGACAAGCTATCTCCATTCCGTCGCCCTCTTTTTATCTCGACTGGTTGATAAGCTATGGATTGAAACGTTTTCCAGGGATCCACAAGTTGTTTTGGACTATCTCTTGATTCTTATTAATCATTGCAGGTATGCTATCAGTATTATCATTCTAATACATCGAGCGCTTAATTTCGCAAGTCTTACATTTTAATTCAGATTAAATTTTACTATAACATGTTTCTCAAAGCTCTTTGGGTTTTATCGGTTTTTGACTTTTGTGTCGATTTCAGAAGTAAACGTGTACCACCGGCAACAACTGATATGATTTATAATTCGTTCAATCGAGTAATTCTATTCATCTTAAGTCGACGAGGAAATCAGTGGGACAAAGTTGAAACCTTGAAGAAATTAAGGAATATCAGAACCGTGGTTTTCGGGTCAGGAAACCATCAGCAAGAATTCTTCGGTTGTCTCGTTCATGTTTTGATGCAGTTAGTAGACGGTCTACCCATTGTGCTAGAAAGTGCAAATAAAACTCAGTGGCATGTACGGGTCACTCCTCGGCCAGGAGAAGAAATTTCGGAAATCACAGATGTTGAAAGTCGAAGGGAATTGCGCGAGGCTGCTAGATTAGACGGTGAAATTTCTTCAACCGCAGACAAGGTTTGGGAAGATCTCTACATTAGTAAAAAACCAATGGTGGAAGATTTATTCAAGATATCATTCCCATCACCACAACCGCCTGCTTTGTCGTCGTTGAGAAGTCAGATGGGAGATTCAGCTAACAAGTTGTGGTTGGTATACGTTGCGACTGAGACTTCTCCCGGAAGTAAGAGAAATTCAAATATGGCGAGTCTCTCACAGTCTTGGGAAATTCATCAGCAACTTCAATCGAAGTTGCAGAAAGTTACCGGTGGATTAACCAGATTGGCTGGCAGGTCTGGGATCAGAAAAGATTCAGAAAAGGAGAAAACAATAAGAGAATTAGTAACTCAATGGCCAGACGCCAAGAGACTTCAAAACGTAAGCAATATATGTTTAATCAGTTACTGAATATTTATTGTACGCCAAGATACAATTTATATCCTATTTATAACATAAACATAACAAATGTATATACAGATCGGGAATAGACAAACACTTTTGGTGAAGGAAGTTTTAGATTCTCAAGAAAAATTCAATAGTGAAAACATTCGGCATTTGAATCGATTTGTAAGAGACACGCTACTACCACAGCTTGAAATTGAACTCACGAGAGAACGAGGTTTGTGGGGACCCTTCCACCCGTCCCATTTAGGTACAGTAAATATTACATTACACAACTCCCTAATGGATAATTTCAGTAAATCACGATTAATTAACCGTATGTCTTGAACAGATAAATGGATGATGGACACAACAGAAGGACCCTGCAGAATGCGTAAAAAATTAATTAGAAATGAGATGTTTTATGCACATTATCCATACGCTGGAGATGTCATAACAAGTACAGGACTATCGGGATCTGTTACATCTCCTAAAATCAAGAGAATAAACCTTCCTATTAGTAAAGACTCGAAGGAGTTTCACAAACGTTTCAAGCATCAGCCATCGCTTATTAGTGATATCATTAGTGGTTCTTCAATATCTTCGTTGGAGGATGCAGATGACGGTCTAGTCGGGACTACTGCCTCAGGATCCACGTCCAGTGACACTAACCTCTCTCCTAGAGGACAATGTACGGTTGCTATATATAATAAAAAGAGCATTAAGTATATTATGAGCAATGGGCAATTTTTATCAACATATTTTATAAGTAAAATTATTGAATTTTTGCAGTGCAATCTACATCTACAATCGATGATCCATTTGCCGACAGCATGGTGGAAACCGCTGAAACGGACAATCAATCCATGTTATCACGTTTAATTGGCTCAACTAACGAAAAAATATCACAGATTTTCCGGGTTGCTCAAATCCAGGGACTTGATACAGCGGAGGGATTACTTTTATTCGGAAAGGATCATTTTTACCTCGTCTCAGGATTTACGATTCTAGCAAAAACCAGAGATATTAAGGATTTGTATTATCTTCCTCCAAACGTGTACGAACCTATACTGCCTCCCCAATGTTACGGAACTGGGCCAACTCCTGCAAAACCAAGAACCAAAACGCATACGTGCTTGAAGTTTTCGTATGAAGATATTCGCGAAGTTCACAAACGACGGTATGTCAAATGTTATTTTGTACAATATATTGGGTTTAAATTTGCTGAGCATGTACACTACTTGACTAATCAAAATGCCACCTTCTTGTTGAATTTCAGATATTTGTTACAGCCCATAGCTCTAGAAATTTTCTGCTCAGATGGAAGAAATCACTTACTTGCATATCCAAGAAAAGTTCGAAATGTTGTGTTTGCAAAATTTACATCTGTTTCGAAGAACCTTTCGGATTCTGGAACGGATGCAAAGCAATCCATCGCAGGTCAGAGAAGAACAGCTAGCGTTGAACAGAGTGCAGGACTTTTCTCGTCGTTAATTGGGGATACTTCTGTAACGCAACGATGGGTGGTATGTATGACATGTTGATCATTTAGCAATATTATGAACACTTAGTTTATCATGTACATTAAAAAGTGATAACACTTTTCTATTTTAGAGAGGGGAAACTTCAAACTTTCAGTACCTGATGCAATTAAACACACTTGCTGGTAGATCCTACAATGATTTGATGCAGTACCCTGTTTTCCCCTGGATTTTGGCAGATTATGATTCGGATTTTGTGGATTTAAATGATCCTTTAACATACCGAGAGTTGAATAAGCCAATGGGAGCTCAGTCATCTAACCGTCTTGGTCAGTTTGTCAAACGGTTTAGAGAGTGGGATGATCCTCATGGAGAAACTCCTCCTTACCATTACGGAACACATTATTCCTCTGCTATGATAGTTTGCTCTTATCTTGTAAGAATGGAACCGTTTGCCCAACATTTTCTTCGATTGCAGGTAAACCTACGATTCTGACATTTTTTAAAGTTCAATGATATCTCTACAAGAAAGAAGGCTAACTTTTTTTTGTTTGCAGGGAGGACATTTCGATCTTGCCGATCGAATGTTCCATTCTGTTAAAGAAGCTTGGACTTCTGCTTCGAAGCATAATATGGCTGATGTCAAAGAATTGATTCCTGAATTCTTCTATTTACCCGAGTTTCTTGCTAACCATAACCACTTCGACTTGGGCTTTAAGCAAAATGGAATTGCTTTGAATGATGTTATATTACCACCATGGGCAAAAGGAGATCCCAGAGAGTTCATAAGAGTTAATCGAATGGCACTTGAATCTGACTACGTGTCACAACATTTACACGAGTGGATTGACTTGATATTCGGGTATAGGCAACAGGGACCTGGAGCTGTAGAATCTGTTAATGTCTTCCATCACTTATTTTATGAGGGAAACGTAGATATTTACAAGTAGGTACCTACTTTGAAGCATTTGCATTGTTTGATACAATAATAACAATTTGTTACCTCCAACAGTATTGACGATCCTTTGAAGAAAAATGCAACCATTGGGTTTATCAATAATTTCGGTCAAATACCTAAACAATTATTCAAGAAAGCTCATCCAATGAAACGTATTAATGCCGGAACCAACTTATCTGGATCTAGTATGGGGATTATGAAACCGTATAATCTGAGTATTCTTGATGCATCTAATCCTATTTCCGCCTTAGCTGCTACAGCTGGAGCGCTAACTGGTCATAATGCTACTGGAGAGAAAGTTTTCTTCCATCATATCGATAACTTAAGACCTACCTTAACTCCTGTAAAGGAGCTGAAAGGCCCTGTTGGTAATTTGAAATTTAAAATATAACTACTCTGTGGTTATTTGATGCTTTCGTGTACATTTCTCTTTTGTTTAATCACATGTTTTCTCAATCTATTAGGTCAAATTATGGCATTGGAAAAGGCAAACAGCATTATCGCTGTAGAGCAAAACAAATGTTTGTTAAGTGCAACAAAATATATTTCCTGGGGCTTCGCCGATTGCAGTGTAAGGGTTTGCCATGCCGAGACAGACCGACCTCTTTTCGTTTGGGAACAAGCACAACAGCATCTAGCTTTAGGCTCAATGGGCGAAATTGTTTGTTGTGCAGCTGCCTCTGATAAAGCAGTTGTCACTGGTTCGACAAACACTGTAAGATATTTTTATTTAAAGTTTAGACTGTGTGCGGTCAAGCCGATCCCACCACGTAATATAATTGTAAATCTCAAATAATATATTGTAGGTCATTTCGGTTTGGGATGTCGGAGAACGTGAACTGAAACTCAAAGCCCATTTATACGGACATTCAGAACCAATTACATGCGTTGCCTGTAGCCCTTCCTACAATATCATTGTATCCGGGTCTAAGGATTTAACATGCATTGTATGGGACTTAGCGAGATTATCATTCGTACGTCAACTAGTACCACATGCAGCTCCAATTGATGCTGTTGGCGTCAACGAACTAAATGGTGATATCGCGACTTGTGACGGCTCGTTCCTTCATTTATGGACTGTTAACGGAGAAATCATCGGCCGGATTGATACAGCAGGTGTTGGTGGTGGGGGTGGAATGAGTCAAGGAATTCTTTGTGTTAGCTTTTCCATCTTGAATGAATGGGATAGCGAGAATGTTGTTATGACTGGATCGATGGATGGAATCGTTCGAATGTGGTCAATTAGATATGTTCAAGTTCCAGAAAATGAAGTAGATAGCAAAGGAAATGCGCACATTACTTTGGTTAATAAAAGCTTGTCGGAAGATTCTTCTCTTGTGACAGCCAGTGACTCTGAACCAGAAGAAGGAGAGGATGACACGACCAAGGAAACAGAGGAGCCAGAAATGGATCATCTAGTGGTTGAAGTGTTTGATCCTGACAAAGATAGGGACAGTTTAGAAGACGTCCATGAGGCATCGGGATCGGAAACGGTTCAAACCGGTGATGATAAACATTCTGAATCTCATCCTGAAACTCAGGTAGATAAAGTACAAGCCGTGATACGAAGACAAAGAGCGATGAGTTCTGAAGCATCCAGCGACAAGAAAAAATTAACAGATGCAAACGATGCTGAAGCTAAAAGGGTTAAGAGGAGAAGTGATATTCCAACCAAGATGGGAGAAAGAATTTCTCAAAAGCCGCTGATACGAGGTTCAAAGAGTGAGACCAGTTTAAGTTTTGATACAGACGAGAGCTTCGAAGTTGTGAGTGAAACGGAAATAGGAATTTTAAGACACGAAGAAAGAAAACTGAGTCATGGATCTGCACTCTTAGAAGCACATAAATTAAGAGAGGGTCAGGCCTGGGAACGAAGATTAGTTTTCCGTGGAAAATTGACAATGCACACAGCTTATGATAGGAGGGATAACACAGAACCTGCTTCTATAACTGCTATTAGTGTTTCAAAGTAAGAGATTAATTTCCTATGAGTTGTAATTTTTAAATCCAGTTTTAATTAATTCTTGCGCATCTTTGATTTTCAGAGACCATAAAAATGTTTACGTTGGAGATGCTCGTGGCCGAATTTTTTCATGGGCAGTTTCTGACTCGACTACAGGAAGGGCAGATCATTGGGTCCGTGACGAGGTTTCAGATGCCTGCGCTGCCTGCCATACAAAATTTACGCTTACTGAAAGAAAACATCACTGTCGCAACTGTGGTCAACTATTCTGTTCCAAGTAAGATAAGAACGCAATTATACAAGGCACAACACATAACGTATTATTCTAACTACTTGTTAAAATTTTTTATTTTTTAAATTAGGTGCAGTCGATTTGAATCCGGTAAGTAAACCATAGAACATTTCACTTGTTTAATCATACATATCATCTAATATTTATCGATTTTTTTATAGAAATATTCCGTCTGAGAATCCTCAGGCCTGTAAGAGTCTGCGAGCCCTGTTTCGTTCAACTGAAAGGCCGCCTGACTTCCATGGCATCGCTTTCTTCATTTGATTCGTAACTTCTAACTGGACGGTCAATTTGGATTGAGAACATCTCTTAACTCGTTTCCGCGTTATCTTTACTAATACATGCAACAAGACCAGATAATAACGTCGTATATAAATCTTGATACTTCTGTAGCATGCATAATTTTGAGTCAGAAATATTGGGAATCCTAACTATTTTACTAGCAAATGTTATAGAAGTCTCTATCATATGATAGCCATTATAGTAACAGTTCAAATATACTATTTCTATTAGAAATTAAAGATGAAAAATGTCTACCGTGTTAGACTTACTAGAAGGATATCCAGGTAGCAAAAAATAGTCGAGTGTATCAAAATACATATTATAGGAGAGAATAGGAGTAAATGTCACATTGCTTTAACTTGAATATTAAAGTCTCAAAATGTAGATATCATAAATCGGATTTATCAAAAAAGCTCTCTTGTAACCTTGTAGGTAATCGTATATTGGTGTCTGTGATGTCCAGAACTTATAATTCTATCTTTATATTTGCCTATCTGATCTGTGTGATTCAAATATCATTCCAATTTAACGTAGTATGACTGATCGTATCTTACTTGCAAGAAAGTCTGGAAATTACCTTAGGATATACTAAAAGTTCTATAATATGATCCGTGAATGTCACAAAGTTTTAACGATCTTCGTTTTTAATCTCATTCCATCTCAAATCTCATTCCGAATGAATGTTACGTGATTTTAACTCTGACTAAAAAGAGTTTTCGATTTTTTAACAATGCAAATGCAACAAATAAGCCTAAAACGATAGGTAATTTCAAACCTCGCTGCTGGCAATGAAACAATTAAGACGAGGTTTTAATTTAAAGCTATTTATAACTTAATATACTTTAATTATCACCTTGTATCGCGCCGAGAACACTGTATTATGAACCAAAGCAACTAATTACTTATTATTAGCATACATTATTATATTACATCTCAAACTATTTTATAATTTTACGTACTTCAGTTTTCTATATATGCTTAGACAATCTCTCAAAAAATGGTCAGTGGAAATATTAATATGACTTCGTTATTTTATATGTAACGTTAATTTTTTTTTCTTTTCCGGAAATACTGTCTCTAATTTTTTTAGCTCAGTCTCGAGATCTATGATTGATGTAGAGAAGGAGGAATAGGATAGTCAGTAGTCAGTAGCGATCGTGGCTTATTGTCTGTAGTCTCTTAAAATTACAACAATATGTTAATTTAATTTGAAACATGAGCGATGCATTTTAATCCCAATAGAAATCTGTACCGATTAACAAAGAATATATAAAGTATGGTTTAGAAGTATATGAATAACTATGTCAAGTATTTATGTAGAAGAGTAGTCTATTTAAAAATATACTCTTCTCCACAGCAGCAGACTGCGTAGTAGAAGAGAAGATATTATACTATACTCTCCGTGATGTAGTGTGTAATAAAAAATGTGCAAACTACCAAGAAATGTTGAGTGTGATTATATTTAAAATTTAATTAAATGGGTTCATTGCAACAAGGTTGAGAGGCATTGTCCTTGTCTTGTAGTGTAAAGAAGAAACGATGCGAAACTGCTCAGAGAAATACATAAGCATTCCGGTTCTTGATTTTTTTGTTTTTGTTTTTTGTTTTGCGATAGCTTTAGGTCCAACAGAGATGATATGATTTACACATAATTGTATCCATGAAGGATAAAGGTCATGAAAGCTTCGATAACGATGCGGATTTCATGCATATATTCAGGAAACGGAGCCTTCGGAAATCTGCAAAATGGTTTTCAGCACTTGCTGTTAGCACAATTGCACATGCAATTACATTTGCACTCTGGAAAGGTTGGAATGGCAGGGCAGTCCTTATCAGATTTCGAAAAGTCTGAAGAAATCGGGGATGAGGGTCTACTACTACTACTTGTTCCCCCGGGTGATGTAGGCCTGCTTGTTCCACTTGTCCCCAGTGTGGCTGATGAAGGGGGGATTGTTGGGAGAGAGGTTAATGATCGACAACTCATCGATAAGGCCGAGTCTGCGGGTAAGGGTGAGTCCACTGCTACCACTATTTTCTCAAAGAGGATGTACTGGTTGGCTCCAAGATGCCCTGTCAGTTCGATCTAAATAGGTAAGAAGTTTAATTGTCTTTAATTTAAGTTTGTATAAAGGAATCCCAACGAGCATGCAGTTCCCATACTTTCATATGGTTTAAACAATAACTGCCGATTAAAGATTAAACCGAAGTCTGAACAATGGGAAAATTGTATATCAGACGAAGGTACGAAACCCACACTGGTTTGTTAAGAAAATCTGACAATATATTAAACCATTAAATGCCCAAACACTGCCCACTGATTTTAATAATTATGCATGAGAAACTTTTACAAATAATATCTACCCTCACTGAAATAACTCTTTTCAATTAGATATTTCCTAAAAATTAACGCCCCCGGGGACTTATTTCAGAAGTTACAACGACTCCCGAAAGATTAGCAATAACTGTAAGGCCCCTTTACCGGAGAATCATTCGGGTCAATTTCCTGCCTCACTTCCGTCCATTTCGTCTGAGTTGACACTGGCAAGAGCAATAGGGACCCTCCAGCCGCCGACTTGGCCGGAAATAGAGAATTCCGTCGGGGTGCATTGTCGTAATATTTCAGATAAATCTGAACGCTCTTGGCTCGGCTTGTGTAGAGGCTTGGGGGACTGCGGAACGTGATCTCTTTAGCTGAGCCCACCGAAGGGCCCTCCACATACCAGATCCCGTTCCCCCCGAGGGAATTTAGGTTTCCAAACCCCTTGGGTAATCCTCCGGCCGTCGTTACGGATTTAATGTCAGTGTTGAATTTCCAACCCGCAGCCACAACGTCTTCTTTTGTATCCAGGCAGATTAGCTTCCGTTGAGAAACTGCTCCCTGAATTAGTCCGGTAATCAGGACCGAGATGACCAAGAGAATTCTGACTTCCTGCACCATTTTTTTAGGATTCGAATAGGTTTTGTTGGCTAAATTTACAGGATGAGCCTTGCCGTTAAACAAGGTGTGAACGAGGAATAAGACTTAGGATATTAAATTTTACTAAAGCGAGTTGGGATTTTTATTTGCATAGATCTGAATCTGGAATATCCTGGAAATAATCCACTCGAAGCATCTGCTGTCTCGCGAGTTAAATATGTTGATGCAGCAGTTAAGCTGAAGATTTCATATAGTTATTGTAGTTTAAAGTTATTGTCATACGTAAGCTATTTGACCCTTTAGGGCTTCACCTTGAGAGGAGAACTGGGACCTGACCTGACTGCAAATTGAATCGTATTTGTGTATCTCGTGCCAGAACTTGATGAATAGGAATTAATTAGGTATTACTATTCTGAGAATATTATAGTTTTGTTTATTTAGATGAGCTTCCCTCACATAGTAATCCATAGCTAAAATTATTAAGAAACATCATTTATGCAGAGATCTTAAAACCCTTTAGAACTAATGGAAACACAAGACCTTGGACTATGTCGTCGATGAATGCAAAATCGCAAAGTAATTTGCATTTTTATTTGATTTTTAATTAAGTTGTACGCACGCTACTTTAATGATTAGTATATGGCTAATGCCAAGCTGAGTCACGGCTGTGTTTTATTCACATTATAAAATGACACCGCTTTTTAATAAATACTTGAAGTATCAACACATTGATGCCGATTGTAGCGTCTGTAAGGAAGGTTCAAGTCCGAGGTGTTTGATTTGTCCCTCAGGGTTCCGAATTTGGGCCATTGATAAGCAGTAGGCAAGTCCATCCCAGATTTCACGGCCCTTCAAGTCATTCTCTATTGGACTGGGAGCATTTCGCCTATAAAATTGCAATTGATTATTCATCTGGATTACAATATTTAAGGACAAGTTCATCCGAATTAGGGGGCAAATTTATATTTAGAGGGGGCATATTAATTTTTATCCATATTCAACC
This sequence comes from Desoria tigrina, assembly GCA_906901685.1. Lineage (NCBI taxonomy): Eukaryota > Metazoa > Arthropoda > Collembola > Entomobryomorpha > Isotomidae > Desoria > Desoria tigrina. Next base: position 2,071,675 of record CAJQTU010000003.1, on the reverse strand, counting down.
GTTTACTAAGCCTACATCAGCGTCGAGCATAGTGGATAATTTTTTTATAGTGTTTTAGGCCTAAAAATAAGGACTACCGTAAAGACTGGAATAATATCCCCCCGTAATAACCTAGACAGGGGACTTATTCCAGTATTTCCGGTACTTATTTTTTAAGTCGAAACTAACCTTTTCCGCTTCAGCCATTCGGCTCTTCTACCTCCAAGACGTTTGGACTTTGTCCCAAGGATCCCAGCCGTCCTAAGGCTGTACCTGTTGATTTTTGGCCGTCTTGGAGGAGGTAGACTGTCCCTCTCACTTACTGCGAATGACGTCTTTTGAGGTTTCTTAATCGGGCTATTTTTAAAAGCTTCGAAATCATTTTCCATATCGATCAGTTCCTCTGAAATCGTATCGGACGAGGACATTTTTCGAACTAGAGCTAAATCTGGTCGATTGACCCAACCGTGAGGGATGACCCGTTGCCTCAGTGCATAACGAAGAATGTCCAACTCACGCGTCCGACTCTTCAGTCCCGAGAAGGCCCTTCCGTCCCAACTGGGGACCATCGTTAAGTAAATGCTCTCGTCCAGTTCTTCGCTGAACCTGAATAGTTTACAATTATAATTAACTGTTGTATATTTTTTAAATCAGAATCCTTCTAGTTTCGTTTCTCTAATTTTTTTAAAATTAATCCCGAAATAGATCCCCACCCTCTCAACGTCTCAACAATCCACAAATGTATTAAATAAATTAAAATTAAAAACATATTTCCGTAAAACAAAGTCACAACATTAAATAAGCAAAGCTATATAATTCGTGAAATACAACAGATTTTTCGAGCGTGCAATTGGAGTTTTCATTAAGTATCGCCGACTGTTTTGATTTCTTTGAAAAATATACCCCTTAATAAATCCCCACCCCGATATTCATTCTGATTACTATCCCGTGCGTGAAAAATTCATACATCACCAGAGAACCTGTTTAGGGAAAAATGACAATTTAAATCATCTAGTTAGTATACCAATGATTCTGGACATTCCCATTGTAAAAAACAAAGGATGCATAATGGGATTGATCCCGTTAAAAAATATACCCCTGAATAAATCCCCACCCCGATATTTATTCTGATTATTGTGGCGTGTGTGAAAAAATGCACTTCCAGCTAAACTAGTTAGACTAATACGACAATTAAAGTCATTAGTACCAATGATTCTGGACATTCTCATTGTAGAACAAGTGATGCATAATGTAGTAAGTCATCCTGCTGTGAGCATTCAAGTCCTCTTTGAAGTCCATGAAGCAATAAATGCTAGCAATATCAAAGACCATGAACATCATCTCGACGAATAAGTGGTGTTTCTTCTGGAACTTGTTTCGACCAAGCAAAGCATCCCAATTGGTTGACCTCACATCGTTCTCGGAGTAAACTTCGACCTTATCGAGCTGATTTAAGGGATTTGGCACCCCGACCGTTTCATTCCAGGCCCAGCCTTCTACTTCTACGCTTTCTAACTATTTCATCAAAAAATTAGTAAAAAACATCAATTGTGGTTAAATTGTTGTGTACAATTGACATGAAGATATATATGATCTGAATCTACAGAGGAAAAAATACGGGAGTAAATATCGATAATTGACTCAAAACTGGCCGGTTTGAGAGTTTTTACAAAAACTCTACTCGACGACGAAGATAGATAAATTCACAAACTTGCCTGTCGAAATACCATATCCCTAAAATATATTGCCTAAAAACGTTAGAAATATCCGGACAACAACGATGAAAATGACGAGTTTAGAACAACAATTATTGCTCATAGATGAACTCTATTCTGTTCTGATGCCAAATATTAACTCACCTCGAGAGGACAGGAATCCTCATAGTACTTATAAACCGGAGGCTTCATCGTCGGAGCCGAACCGCAGTTCTGCAACTTATCAAGTATGGATTTAAGGGTTGCCTTATCCGGCCCCGTGATCAAGTCCAAGTCATCGTCAACATTTCGAAACATGTAGCCGAAGGCCCGAAAAATGTCGAATTCGACGGGCGGATTAATGGTCGGTGAGATCTTATCGACAACTTTGACGGACGCCTTGAGGATCTGATACCAAATCGTGTTTTTCAGGGGCCCGCTTTCCGTTTTTGCTTTTTCTAAGAAGGATCCCGTGTCTAAACTACGTCCTTTCGGGTCGACTTCAGATTGTAATTCGAAAAGGTACATTTTCGAAATTTCTAGGATTTCATAGAAAAACATTGGCATCGTCTACAGGAGAAAAAACATTTTTTTTTAAAAACCATGTATTTCTTGTGATTGTTTATTTATTTTTGCTATACGGTTTGTTTGTCGAGGTCAATAAGGACCCCTGGCTTCAATTCTGAATTCGGTAGTTCTTTTCCACCGTCTCCGATTGAATCGTCCCCATCAGTATTAGATTCCAAAGATACTGATGGTTCTGTAGATTCGTCACCGTCACCGTTATCGACGGATTCATCGGTCGTAGATTCGTCGACCGATGGTTCAGTTGAAGCTGGTAGACCTCCGTCTTCTTCATTGGTTGTTGAGATTGTTTCGGTTCCAGACTCTCCATCTCCTATTCGAAATTATTAATGACGACGATGACAGGGTTTGAATAATCAAGTCTCATTAAAAATAGATCAAGAATAGATATAACGAGAGATAACAAAACGATAAAATTCAAATGTAAACCTAGCTTCCTTCTTTAAAGAATCCGGAAAATACTAGTCGATCCGATGTAAACTAACACAAAATACTACTCCTTATATCGCGTTTACGATTAATAACTTGTAAACTAGGGATCTCGGTGTCTTAAAAACACAAATTGATACCTTTGTCGTTATCTTCATCAGACTTATTCACATCCTCATCTCCTTCCGATTTTTCATCCTCATTTCCAGGATTTCTATCCGTCGTAGCCTTATCATCATCTTCATTCGATTTAATTCCATCTCTTTCCTCCTCCGATTTAGATTTGCCATCACTATCCTCATTTTCATCCTTTGTTTTAGTTGATTCAGGGACTTTAAATTCCGTCTCTTCAGACTTTTCCAGACTCAAGTCCAAGAACACCTTGTCGTCATCTGGGTTATCTTTACGAACTCGACGAGTTTCTTCTCCCATGTCAGCATCCTCCTCCAAGTTTATCACCCTTGCGGGAATTCCTCGAGCGAATCGCTTTGAGTTTGGGGCTTAATTAAAGAAAAACGTCAAAAATTGGCGAATATAAATTTCTAGAGTTAAAATTTCTGGAAACGTTTGTAATTTTTGAAACTTTGTCATTACTTCCATCTTTTATTCCAAACCGTGTTCCCAGTGACGGTTGGACTGTTATGCTTGTTTCCTTACACCCTTTGGAAAAGAAGCCGTATGATTCTGTTGATTAGAAAAATTTTCCTCAGATATTATGTGCATGAATTACAACTTTACAAGAAATTATTTTAATAGCAATATATGCAATTTAACGCAGAATTTTTCATGAATACCTCCGTTGCTGAAGTCATCTTGAATAGCAACCTTATAAGCGGACCCTTGAGCTTGGGAAATCCCACTGTAGCACAGTCGTCCTATACTTATATCCGGTATTTTACGCGGATTCGAAATCAAGACGAAAGAACTGCCATTTTCCCTTGGGATATACTTTCTCCTTGTTGCAGATTCGATTGTGTATCTTCGAAAACCCGTGAGCATGTCTTCGTTATCGTAGAGGGTCACGGTGTGGTCCGTTGGATAGTCTGGGTTAGTTACAGGAATCAACGCTTGTACCTTGAAACAAACAGACAATTTTAGGAAAATGCAGAGCGATATCGTGTACCTTTTCAGGAGTTTGCTTAAAATGAGTTAAAATCCGGATTTTCGGAGAAAACTAGTCTCGAGTTTCAAAATTTTATGGAGATAAAAAAAGCAGTGATTTTGTGTGTCATCGTGGTAGTACCACACCAGTTTGTCCAGAATTTCTTGGCTAAATCAACCCAGATTTATAGATATTTTATTTTTATATAGACCCCGAAAATCGGTCAAAAATGTGGACTTTTTTAATTGTTTTAAAGGCTTTGGGAATTAAATCAGTTAAAATTATTACAGTTCCTGAATCCAAATCTCTGGACTTAGGCCGCGAAAGCCTTTAAAAATTTAATTGCAGTTAAAATAAGACCTGTACCTTTGGCTGATGCTTAGAATAATCGGTACAAACATATTGTTCAGCTCCAACAATCTCCTCCCCTTTGGCCGAACATCCTCTTGCACGTTTCAAAAAACTATGATGAATTTTATGATTTAAAAACCAAAAAACAAAGATTTTTGAAATAACGTAATATTCTAAGAGAAATCTCAATCAACTCACTATCCATTCGGACAAAGATAGTCCAAGGTAAGGGGCTTCTTGAAGAAGACTCCCCCCTCACAAGTTTCGGTTGTAAAACTATAGGACTTTCCCTTGTAACCGAATAGGAGTCCTCCGAGTTCTTTAGAATTAGTTTCGAGTACATTTCCGACAAGAACTAAAATGACAAAAGCTGATAAGTTTATGGAAACATTAAAAACTCGGGTTTTAAGTGGAAACCCCATTTTTATGAATTTTACTTTAGAACCACAATTAGTGGTTCTGAAAATAATAAAACCCTTGTGTACTAATTAAATTGCAAACTTCTTTGCCCTGTTTGAATACCTGCATCGATACTCTAATGTAAATATGCGTCAATTAAGAAAGTGCCTTATTGTAATTGAAGTATGATAATTAAAACTTTCTGTTTCAAAAGCTACATATTAAACTACTAAAGATTTTACTTTCCCTTCGGCATTGTTTCCAAATCCCCTACAACCAGTATCTCTTGGAGTGATTAGAAATTCGGATTGTGACGTCATTCTGAAAAGCATTTGGATGATTTGTGTCATTTATGGTTTACCGTAAATCATGAATTAACCCCCTGGGGCCTTATTTCTTCCTTCAAATCCTTATATAGATACTGGATTGGATTTCAGAAATACCTTGTGCATATTTTATTAATGATTCAATTAGTTAAAGATTACGACAAAAGCTAGCTAACAAGCTTTATTACAGCAATCCCAGTAAATTTTATTATTATGTAGATTTAAAAGTAAGATTTCATTAGGGGGGGCAAACACATCGTATATTCTAAAACCGAGGGGGGGGGGGTTAAAATATTTCGGGGGTTGGGGAGCCTATCTAAACTAATTACAATACTTAATTATTTCGTAAACAAAAACAAAAACTCATCAAACACAATACGAAATACTTACTAGACAATAATAATCAACAATCGGTAATTGTTTACAATGTACTTAAATGGAGTTGTAGAACTTAAAATAGAAGGCTGTCGTAAATCGGAGTAAAAACCCGATGAGGTTACCAACCCCTTGTAAACATTGAGGCTTCTTCAAAGCCCTTTAACTGTCCATCCTCAACTTAATTAGTATATATTCATTACAAATTACCTAGTATATACCATCATATAGTAGGTAACATAGATAACAATGACAAAACGTACAAAGTTGCTATTATTAAAACACCACAATCTCGACCCAATTAGCCAAAACTTCCTACTCAAGTCGACACTTACCGGTAATGCATTCGTCGGCAGGATTATTAAGGACGATTAACAATGAGAATGACCTCTAACAATTTCATTATTCCCTTCTAAGAAATGTTAGATAACGGTCAAAATGGCCATTTAAATTTGAAATAATCATTGTCTTTTGTCGGAACCTAATTCCGGTGGTAAGGCAGCTGTATATCGTCGATAAGTACTAACGTTTACATGTGAAGCATTGCGACTAATTCTTATATTCAATTATTTTTAAGATGCTTTTTACTGTAGACCAGTTAAAAGCAATAGGCATTGTATTTTTAGCCATTGTAGTTGCAATAGTTGAATCAGAAAACATATTAAAAGTTTGTACAAAAGAGGGGAAAGTTCATGAGGTGTCCACGTCGAGATGCTCCAAGGGGGCTTGGACACCCGACCCCGTCAATGTCGACTGTGTTTGTGCCAATGGACTGTAAGAAATGGAGACGGATTTGGGTTTTTTAATTTTTATGTCAATATTGAAATAAATTCCTACCGGAATAAGTCCCCATGTACGGACGGTATCTCAACTCATCTGGGGGGTTTATTTTAGTATTTTTTCTCATTAAAAGTATGTATGTATGTGGATGTAACAATACTTGTAAACGATTACACAGGTGGGTCCTCTCTGAAAAGTTCTGTGATACGGATTTCTTCCTCGTCGCAAGCATGGAAGACGAATGCTTCAAAATCAATAGACCTGTAAACTCATCAATTATATTCTTCTGTACTAGTAAATGCCGTAAATGTCGATATAAGTCAGGGGGAGTAGTTATTAAGTAGTTATTTCGGGGAGTTTTGTCTACAGATTTCCATGTTTTCGTGAATATCCTTTGCAAAATAAATAAAAGTCAAAAATTAAACTTCATCCCCCGTTTTTGACCGAGGACTGGCTATTTATTTTGATATGTCACAATTGTTTCGGGGGATTAAATAAAAACTCTCTGGAAAATAGGGACTTATTTCGAAATTTACGGTGCAAAAACAGGTTAAACAGTAGAAATTTGGACATTTCGACAGATTCGTCGATTCCTCTCCCTAATGAATTTCAAAGACTTCAAATCCGGGAACGTTCAGTATTTCAAAGGAAATCTCGGTGCTTTCAAGAAGTTCACCAAGAACTTAACCCTCCCGTCCTCGAATGAGCCCTCCTATCTCATCCGATTCAATGACACGGAGTCCCCCATGTACTTCCGGCACGAGGAGGGGGTCACTTCCAAATTCTGGCAAAAATGCTACGACCCTGCCGACGAAGTCGACTCAATCCAAGTTATAAAATCGGATGGGGCCAGCTATATCAATGCTTGGAACGACTGTGACGAGCTCCGGGACCTCAAGTTCGGATATGGAAATAGTGAGACGGGGGTTTGGGAGCTTCCACTGGGGTCTACTTGGCACTCCAAGTGTGAGTTGACGAAATTATCTTTGATCATGGTTAATGTGACAGAAATTTAGTTGAGGGATAAATTTTTTTGAATTGTAAGTTAAATCTGTTGGAGTTACTCTAACTAAGTAACTTAAATAGTAATATTTCGGTAACTTTTTAATGATTTTAATCCAAAAATGGTGAGTTATTTATTTTTCGTACCCTCCCATGGGGATCTATTTAGGGAGATTGAATTTCGGGGGAATGTATTTAGAGAATAACGGTACTGCAAAATTAACCAATGGGGCTATGTGCTACTCACCTGAAGTCCCCTCTTAAAACCCTATCGATCGGCTAAATTAGATGTAATCACATCAGTCACATCACTAAATTAATTTTGAACTCACCCCCAGACGGTCAGGAAAGTTCTTCTGAATCCTGCATGAACAGTTGCTACTCAAAGAAGGCCCTTAAAGGCCGTGCTATGGAGGCTGCCGAAAACGAAATAGTCTCAACTGAGAAACTGGACAATCAGATCGGAGACTCCAAGGAAAATGCAATGACGGACGACGAGTACGACATTTCCGGTGACGGGGACATGGACAATGACAAGGACGTATTGATGGAACGTTTGAGGGACAATGGCCGAGATACGATTAAAATAATCCATCATTTAAAAAAGTGGATCGTTCACAGTGTCAAAGGTCCTCAAGTCCCTTACAAGGAGTACAAGTATTTACAATTGGCGAGGATCATCTTCCTCAAATCCTGTCCCGAAGTTGATGGCCAAGTCCTCACGAATTTTATCCGATTATTCCGATTCCTGATTCACGAGGCATTTTCCAAGACGCCGGATAAATACGCTGAAAATACGGATATCCGGGTTCATGAGAGGATCCTCGACACCCTCAGAACTTGCTTCGATAGCGTGGAGCCCTACACGTTCGAATATGACCCTAATGCCTGTCCTGCAGAGATGGATGAAAATGTATATTAAAATAATTAATTGTAATTAATTGAGGATTTGATTTTGATTGTGCTTAAAAAATTAATAGATATTGAAAGTAGTCAACTCAAATGGGACAGAATTTGAACCTAGGATCAAGGGCAAAGATTTGGATGACTTGACGTTCAAAACGGGCTTGGAGAGTGATATTGTATTGGAGACGGCTTGGAAAGTCATGCTTCATGCTCGTAATTGTTTTAATATATTTTTGTCGGATTCTTCTAAAAACGGATAAATCCGAAGAAGGATTAATTAAGGGGATGGGGAATTATTTCAGTAAACTACTGACTTATTTCTATGAATTTAATTGTGTAAAAACTTGCTCTAGATTATCAGTGTGCTGAGCATTTCACCGAACACCCCGATGACTTGTCCGTAATGTATGTCAAACTGCAAGAATTTCTTGTAAACCCCCACATCATATTCAGATGGTAAAGAGTAAATTTATATCCTAATTTTTGCTAATGCATCTAACAGAGTATTTAAATACAAAAGGTATTGTAGAACATTTAAATTTTTCCTAAATATTCTTTAAATTTTTTTTAGGGAACATCCTGGAAGTTATCTCAATGAAGTGTACGGCTTTTTGCACCCAGGCTTCAAATTCAAGAAATTTGCCACAGCCGTTGACGCTTGTGTCAACGCGGGTCATGCCTCGTCCTTTTACAAAGACGAATGGCTCCGGAGGCCTAAGGATCAACAGTATGTCTCAATTATTTTAATTTAACTTTGTTTAATTAATTAATATTAATTTTAACTAAATTAGTTAGAGTACAATGTTCCTAACGGAAGAAGGCTTATTTAGGGGAGGGTAGTTATTTCCGTGCGAAGTATTTTTTTTGAGGACGAATATTTTACCTTAAAATCTGAATTTACCGAGTGCTTTCACGAAATATAATTGACTATAATTACTAATTGAAGAAACCTAATTAAGATAATTATGATTCGTAAAACAAGGGATTACAGGAAGGATGCCGTAATGGGAAGAGGGATGACTCTGTTCGGAGCTCAAGGCTCTAATATCCCGACCTTATTTAATGGCAAAGGGTACTGCGTCAACAAATTCGAAGACCCCCTCACGTGGACAAAGTTTAACAACGCCGTTAATGCAAGATGTCAATCTCAGAAGTAGAACTACATGTGCAAATAAATACTATTTACAATTAGTCATTTATTTTGGGGAGTTTGTGATTTAGATTTAAGTTTTGAAATAAAAATACAACGTTTGAAACACTTTATTTGTGTAAGACAATCGATCGAACGGGTTCTTGTCCCAGACTAAAGTCAGATCCCCAATACCAGAGTTTCCATAGGCATTATATAGTTTCAAGTTCTAGCCTATGACCTATGTCATAATAAAATTATCTAAAGAAATTCGAGAATGGGAAAACGCTTTAGATGTTTTGAAGCTGAAATATTTGGCTACGAATTTTTAAGACCATGAAAGTGCTACATACTGAAGGAATGAGCGTCATGTCACAATGTATCAGACTACTTTGGTTGGTGTTAATTTTTGACATCGTGACATCGATATCAGAGACAACTACGACGGTGCCTTTGACCATCGCAAACGATACGGCTAATAAGACTAATGCGACTAAACCTGGTGGGGGTGTGGCCAGTGATGCAACAAGTGCCAATGCGACTAAGGAATGTGACATTAAGAAAACCCCAGATAAATGCCCTACAAAAAAAGCTGCCAAGATTCCAAAAACCGCATCATTTCAGGGTATTAATTAGTACTCAACAAACTATGATTAAATTACTAAATTCTAAACAGCAGGAACTCCATCAATTCAAGTAATATCCACGATTTGTAGAATGGACCAAATGGTCCACCCTCTTCCCGATGTGCAGTCCAGAAAACAATCCATTTTTAGGCCCCATAAAAATCGACACGAAAAAAGCGATACCCATCCAAGAACAAACGTTGATCGTCTACTCCGGTGACCCTGTCGATGTTTATACCTACTCCTCCCTCTACAAAATTGAGGATGATGGTGTTGGGATTGAAGCCTGTAAAAATTTAATTTAAGATCTACTAATCAGTTCCAGAAATGCCATGAATTAGGGGGTCGGGTCGGTGGGGCTCTATTTCAGGATAGATTCAGATTTTTTTCTCTTAAATATCTCTTAAATACTGTATATTTATATAATATAATTTTAGTGAATATCGGGCTTCGAAATAAGGAAGTGTACCGGGACGCGACGTATATCGCGGGGTTAGGTAACCCGGAATACCGTTTCTTTCAACGAGCGATGATCCTCTTCACAAAGGAAGCAATAACCGAGCCGGAACGGTCACTTCATCAAATTGATGGGAAAAAGTTCCCGATGGAAATCGTCTTCTACTTCGAAGATCTCCAGAAAACTGACCAAACTCAGATTCACGTCCTATTTGAGGTATTGAGACTCGGATTTAGTTGTGGGACTTTTTTTTAGCTTTTTTATTACATTTTTTTCAATATTTAGTCTATCCACGCTAATCCGAAATAATATGTTAAAATTAGAATGAACTGTTCATAAAATTATTTACTGTCTTGTTCTCCAAATACAGATCAGTGACATTGGAAGTCCAGCCTGGTGAGCTCTTCTCTGCAAAAGCGATCAGTTCGTGCCGACCTCCCGACGCATGCAGATTTTTCACAATACAATAACCTTTATATTGACGCTGATTCTTTTACATAGGTTCTGGAACGGGGATGCTACTGCCCAACTCAACCAACTTCTCGACACCGTGGGCACCGACAATGACATGAAGGACTTACAGGAAGCGACACAAAAGCACTTGAAAGCCAAGAAGGAGTTGGACAAAATGCTGAAAGCCGAACGAAGGGAAACGAAGGAGATCTCTGGAGGATATGAAATGACTTTTAGAGACGTTCGTTCATTTTTCAAAATAATAAGCCCTCTCCTCAATTTAGAAGCCCTCCTCGAAATAACTCCCCATACTGGAGGGTTATAAAACACTCTCCGGGGAGTTAATCATAGTTTACAGTAAATCCCCTTCACCCCACCAAAGTATAGAGCCCATGATTTAGTTTATAGACAAAATTCTTCCAACCTCATCTTTTCAAAAGACACGGAATTACTGATAATTTTCTAACTCGAATGAGACAGTTTCTAAAATCCATATCCTAACACAGTTGGAACTGCTCCACAAACTCGTCTCGTCCGCAGAAGACACGAAGAAGCAAATCACGAAGCAGAAGGAAATCTCGAAAAAAATCGAAGCTACCAAAGCCATTGAGAAGGACATCCAGGATGACATTCCGAAAATGGAAGAGAAGCTACAGTTGGCCTTGGACGAAGTTGACCGGCAGCGTCGGACTGGGGAGCTTCAGCGAGGTCAGGAAAACGCTGCGACTGACTTGGTCGCTGATTTGAAGGAGAAGAAGGCCGGCCTTCTGAAGACTTACACAACGACGCATAACAAAGTTCGGGCTTATGAGGAGAAGAAGCATGATTTGGACAAGGAAATTAACATCAAGAACGCTCTTCTCAAGAAGTACAAGATCGGGAAGGGAAAGGGGTCACAGTTCAAGTCCGTCAAGGACGTTGCTAACAAAAAGAAGGCGATGCAAGCTAAAGTAAAGGCCCTCACCGATCTTCAGGTATAATCTAGTTTAACCAGTATTGAGGTTGGGATTTAGTTTTGGGACATTTGCATTCCCTGCTTGCCGTGCCTGCATTCTGTCCCTGTCCGAGTGTCCATTCGTCAAAAAATATAAATGCATTGCAATGTAAAACAAAGTCAGCCGAAAATTACATTGAAATAGGCCCATGACGGATTGTTCTTTTAAAAACGCTCAATTTTTCAATTGGGAATTTAACCTTTTAGATCCCAATTAAAAATCCCAATACTTTTGTATGTAATTATCAAGTATTCTGCATTAACCTGATTTTACTTTCCCTTTCATAGGAGCTGGAATCCAGCCTGAAAAATGAGGTAGAGACCAAAGGGGCTATGGAACCCCGAGATGTGATCATTCCTCAAAAATTTCAGGTAAAGCTTATTCGTACTTACATACGAAGTGCTTTATTTATATCATTACAATCTTAAATAATTTGATGACAAAGTGACCAAATCCGACAAAAAGTTACTCCGATTCACAGATTTCCTGGCTATTCCCAGACATCGGCGGTTATTACCGGTACAACGGGTCGGGAGTGGTTCCACCCTGCAAGAAGCGGACTCATGTCATCGTGATGGAGAACTCCGTCCAACTCCTCAACGTAGTCTTCAACGAATTCATCGCCAAAATCCACAAGGGCCGGAAACAGGCCGATATTGACTCCTTCGACGGGGATCCCCTCACAGATCTCCCGAAAATTGACCAAGCTATTCCCATCCTTCGGGAATTGGGAAACCGGACCGTTTGGTACAACCGAAAAAACCTCCAGTACAAACTCGACGATGGTTGGCACATGAAGTCGTCCTTACGACGGAAGCTCAAGGATCAAATGAAACAAGCTACTGGACCCCCACGGGCTTATCCGTTTGATATGGTTAACCTACTCATCCTTATAGCTGTTATCCTTTATTTCGTATAAAACCTGTTACTATTTTTTAGTGAATTTCAAATAATTATCGAAATTATTTCTTATTTATATGAAATGTGGTTCTAATTGATAGATAAGGTCTAAGGCCTGTAAATCTTATGATCCTGAAATTGTCGCTTTTTTGCATATTATGACAAGTGATGAATTAAAAAAAAGTACGATTTTAGAAACGGTTCGGATGATAAACTCTACATTTACTAGAGGCAGCAGTATTTGTACTCCCAGTTATACATTTAATGTATAAACCCAACCCATACGCACATACACGTTATATGCTGGTTTTCAGTATCATTATAACAATATTATAACAACGGTCCAAAGATCATACTTCAAGTTATACCACACTCTAACAAACGATTGCCATCCAATATCCAGAGATCAGTGTAAAAACAATGAGAATTAGATATTCACCATAAATTAAATAGGAATGGCTTTGTAAAAACTTTAAAATATAAATATATATATATATCATATGTACATCTTTAGGTAAAGCTACGTTTCTTACTTGGAAAACAAATTGCGTAATTATAAGTTTAACCTAGTAAAACCCTTTTTAGTATTTACTTCTTTTTGGGAGCAGCCTTCTTCTTTGGGGAAGCTTTTGCTTTTGGGGCTTTCCTTGCTGGAGACTTTGCTGCTGGTTTTGCTTTGGCAGCGACTTTTTTGGGCTTAGCAGCGGCCGCAGGTTTCTTAGCTGGAGCTGGTTTCTTGGCTTTGGCTGGTGATGCTGGAGCGGCAGCAGCGGGGGCTGGAGCAACGGCGGCTGGAGCCTTCTTGACGACCTTAACCTTTGCCTTTGGAGACCCCGCAGCCTTGGCTTTCTTTGCTGGAGATTTCTTAGCTCCAGCTGGTTTCTTGGCCTTGGTTTTCTTTGGGCTTCCGGGGGCCTTGGCTTTCTTGGGCTTGGCTGCAGCCTTCTCCTTGCCGGCTCCCTTGGCTGGTAGCTTGAAGGATCCACTGGCTCCCTTCCCCTTGACCTGGATAAGCTCTCCGTTGATAACTCCGCTTTTCAAAGCTCGACGGATGAAGGGGGCAAGCTTGTCGGCATCAGCCTTGTAGTTCTCGGTGATGTACTTCTTGATAGCCTTGAGGGAGGAGCCTCCTCGTTCAGCGAGGGCCTTGATTGCACCCTTAACCATAACGGCTACTTTGGGATGATCAGAGGGAGTGGCTGCCTTCTTCACCTTGGGGACCTTTGGCTTCTTGGCAGCGACAGCTTTCTTCTCAGCGGCAGGCTTGCGTCCGGCCTTTCCCTTCTTAGGGGTGGCAGCGGCAGCGGGGGCAGTTGGCTGCTCAACTTCGGAATCTCCAGCGACGTCAGACATCTTAGATGAGGTTAGTGACGGGATTTGTTTAGTTCAAAATCTGGAAAATATAAGAGGAAAAATAAGTTATAATGTCATAAATAATCGTAAACCCGAATTGTCATATATTATACATATCAAATGGACAAACTTTTAAACTACTTTTAATCGCATCTGCATAATTTGTGATTAAATATAATTCAATCAATTGCAATCTAATGCAAATATATTCTAGAAATATTAAGATACGAGTGATACGACATAAGATTCCGACGATAATACGCGGATATGACCGAAAATCCCGAATTCCTCGTTCTGAGTAAATCCAAAATGCATTACCAACTTCCTATATTGCAAACCGGCATTTCTTATCGCGTATATAAATGCAACATTTTTGTATCATTTTTCTAATAACTGCCGAAGCGAGTCCCAACCAAGTTAATTAAAAGGTAAAGGGCCATTCATAAGTAACAACTTTTACTAGTACTAAAAAAATTACAACTATCCTATTCCTATTTCATACTTACAGACAATTTAAACTGCATCAGAAAAGTAAACTGTACAGTCCATGATTATAAATATCCTAGTTATTTATGAATGGCCCAAAAACAGAATACGATGTTTTTTAACGCATATAAAATATGGATCTCTACATCTACTAAGCTACTAAGAGAACATAATACAATGAATATAAAATTTCTACAGATTTTACGTTTTAAACTTATCAAGATGTTCGAGCAACTATACCCGTACTTTTTGTAGAAATTTAAAGCAAAAAACATTGACTACATACGTAGTTCTCAAACTCTAAACTAAATCTAATGTCAATCTGGAAAAAAATGCTGCTAACAATTTTTATCTTTCGGCGTTTCCCTCTACAATAATCATCATAATACCTCTGAAACTCTGAATTAATACTTCAAAATTTTGAAAAAACTTACCAAAAATCAGCGATTCAGAATCAGAAACTTTCGTAAAAGCCGTCGGAAGTGGATGCAAAAAAGGTTGGAGTAGCAGCAATGCTTTTAGATCGAGGAGTAAAAGTGGAGTAAACAATTCTACTCGAGGGGATTTAGGCTTTAAAGGGAGTGCGGACGTCAGAGAAGCGGCCAACATTTTCTCTCACATCCAAACCAACTTCTCTCTCTCATTTCCAATCTCATGTGTTTCCTCGCAAAATCTCTCGAATTTTCCACTCCCTCCCGAATTTCCAAAAAAAATTTCCGCATCCTACGAATTTTCCTCCGTAATTCCTCTTTCCAACGGTACTAAACTTGACCCCCTCGGATGTCCGACAACAGGGGTAAAAAGCAATTTACCCAGCTCCGTGGACACTCGCTCTCCAAATTTCCGGACATTTTGTTCAAAATTTCGAAAGTTCATATAAAATTCTTTAATTTTTCACCGGAATCAGAAACTTTGATGTTTTTCCTTGGAGGGGGGCAAAAAATTTCAGGAAATTATATGCATTTTAAGGACTAAAAAAATATTTCTTTTCACAAAAGTCACACAAACTTCCTCTGCTGGCTAAGGCTATCTGAAACTTCCGGAATTTTTTCCCAGGAATCGGGACCGAATTTCGAAATGAAATTTTGGCACGGTAAAGACTGATGACTTGTGAATAGGGTGGTATTTTTTTATTTTCGAAATTTTGAGGCCTTTTTTGGAAATTTCAATTCTAATTTCATCATAGTACGTAGTAGGTTGGGGCTTGATATGACTTTTCCTATATAAAATATGCAGCTCGAGAAGGCGAGGTGAGCCATTTAATCTCTTCTCGTATTTTTCTCTCTCTATCTATCTTTGAAAACAGCTTGTATAGGGAGTATATGAAATTTTTAATTATCCTTTAAATTACAATGACATTATAATATATGTGATTTCGAAATTTTGACAAAATTTCGAAAAACAGACCAAAATTTTAATTCCGCTCATTTTACAAGAGTCCCATTTCATTGAACTCGGAGAAGTTCTTGTAATAAACCGGACTTTGGCTTGAATCCAGACTCTAGATTTCTAGAATCCCTTTTTCCGGTGAAAAACTGCTAATTTTTCCCGATTTTTTCAGGAAACTTATTTTTGTTTAAATTTTTTTCAAAAATTCAGCGGACTGTCTCATAATTTGAAACAAAATTAGATTGTAGTTAGTTAAGAATTTTTGACATAATAGATAGACAGGCTGTTTCCCAGCATTATTGCGTAAATGGTTGGTGAATTACGACGGTTTGTTGACTCGTAGAGAGATATTCACCTCCCTATGCTATTCCGTAGGAAATGTTTCATTTTTTAATGTTTTGTTTGCAGTTAGTTAACTTGCTAGTTAATTATTCCTTGTTTGCCACTAGTTCATATCATATAGTGTTAGTGCTACAGCCATATTATTCATATAATCTCTTATAGTATATAGTATTAAATGTTTGTAAGCCCAAAATATGACAAGGAATGTAAAACAGAGCAGATAATTAAACCATGATTGATAGTTCTTGTAATTTCATCCAAATTATTGCAGTTTCTTATTCTTTATTTATTTGTTTAACTGAAATTTACAGATTTATAACATAATCATTGTTGTTATATCCTGGAATCTTTACCGACAAAAATCTCGGCAAAAAACCGCGTCTCCATTTCTCCAGCTCTCCGAGACTCCAACGGCCAAAGCAAAATCCCTCCATTTCCATATTGTAATTTTAAGAACATAACATTTTACCGGAAGACCTTTCTATTCTATTTCTATAGTATAGTGCGCCCAGGTTAAGGATTGTGGAGGGATTTTTTTACGGGGTTTTCAATTCCAGAGACGCCCCTGCTAATTAATCCGCACCCAAATTAGTAATGATTGCGTTGCCTATAGAGGATTAACCTCTTGAATCCGACAAACACATATGAGGTGTACTATGGTAACCGACCTTTAAATCCGAGATACACATATGAGGTGTACTATGGTTACCGACCTTTGAATCCGAGATACACATATGAGGTGTACTATGGTTACCGACCGTTGAGTCCGAGATACACATATGAGGTGTACTTTGGTTACCGACCGTTGAGTCCGAAATACACATATGAGGTGTACTATGGTAACTGACCTTTGAATCCGAGATACACATATGAGGTGTATTCAAATAAAAATGCCTAGGAGACGGAGTACACATATGAGGCGTATTTTCCATATTTTTAATTTCCTTGTGCTTTCGCAATAAATGCACGTTTTTTAATTGAAGAGAACGAGAAAATGGCAGAAGGTAAAAAATCATTTATCAAGCATCTTGTCATCCTTTACCTTAACCAAACTGATTTCAAATTACTGTAATTTTTCAACACAGTCCAAAGAGAATATATTTTAAATCCTGAATTCGACGGGGATTTTTAAGAATGACGGCCATGTAAGGTGGAATCGTCCATTTGCTCCACAAGTTATTGAATTCATTTGGTGAGGAATGAAATGAACATATAGGGATCAACTACGTATTTTGAAATCGTTCGAAAATTCCTGACAGATGCGATCATACAAGATATTGTTACAGAACGCAATCGGTTTGTTTCACAAGTTAAGGAATCAAATTGCAAGGTCAAATCTTCAAATCAAATCTTCTGGGTCTGACGTGTCTCTACGTTTAGTTGGATATCATCCCGTGAAACATGTCACAAAATTGGCACTATTGAAAACTGCTGGGAGTTCGAAAGTCGTCTTCGTTTATTTGCACTGCTTGAAACAAGAGACCATGTACAAAGGGCGAGAATTCTTGCTTTAACAAGTACCATAGCTTGAGGACGCTTCCAGTGGTAATTACGATTTTTTATGAAAGTCAAAGGTATTTAATATTCCTATTTATCAATGATTTGAATTACCGAATTTTCTAAATAGAAACAGAAGAAACAAAACCTAGTACCTCGAGGTCAACTAATTCCGATTCAGAGATTTTAGCCAGTCCCTTCTGAATCTTTCTGTCAACCAATCTCAGCTATCCAGTAATAATACCGAATCCGATTCTGTTCAAACTAATTTTAATTCCGATTCAAGTTCAACAGCCACCTGCACTTCATCGGAATCGATTCCTTTGAGCTTTTTATATTCTGATATATTCATGAATTAGTTACTCTTTTAATCATTTTATACTTTAAATATTGTTTCACGAATTTGTTGGTCTTGTTAATGCTTGATAATGTTAAGGGGTTTCAAAAGTATTAGCTCTAACATTAAACGTTTATTTCTACTGGGATGTTGTCTCTTTTGTTTTGAAATTTGGTAGATCATCAGTTTGCATTATATATAGTTCAGTATAACTAAAATTAAGTCAAAATTTGGTCAGAAAAAATTCAGGCCCGTGGGGTGTGTGCATGAATATTTTGCCTCGGATTCTTAGAAAATTGCAGATTTTAAAAATTAGGTCTTTAAGAGATTTAAGGTCCATAGTAACCAGTTCTCAGCGGTTGGCTTTATTCAGCATTTATGCGTTCTATAGTTTTTGTAGGTTCACAGTAACCTCGGAGTCAACGGTTTGGTGGTTTAGATAATTGTCGGATTCAAGAGGTTAAAATTGAATAAAAATTGGGAGATTGATAAAATAAAAATGAAAAAAATGTTGGTTTTTAGAGTTTTAAAGAAGCTTTAGAAGTTTATACTCCTATAAAAACATAAGAACCCCCCTAAATAAATCTCTATTGTAAAAGGTATTTTGAACCCCCACCCCGGAATAACTCCCCCCATGTTTTTTCGTAATCCGATGAATTACCCCAAAATTCAGTGGTTTTATACCCCCAGGGTCATTTCCCGACATTTACTTTCGGTACTTAATTTTGTTTAAAATAATTGTAGATAACACGTCCTATTTTTAAGTAATGTACATATTGAAAAACATCCGTTTGCTTGTTGCTCCTCTACTACACATAATGTCCTACGACCTATATAGCGAGCTTTTACTCAGTAGCAACTTAGTCAGAGTTTCAGACGTATTATAGAGACAACTAACTGCCACCACTTCCAAAGTCCATACCGATAATAGCAGTAGCCGACATATTAAAACAAATAATTATCAAATTATGACACGTCTCCATCTCCACACTCGTCTTACGTATCCCTCCTATATAGTCTCATTCTTCTTCGTAATTTACAATCAATAATCTTTATTTACAACTTATACGCACATTAAATTACTGAAATACGTCTCCAACACTCCAACCGATAGCGTTGGATAGGGATATATAAACCAAAAAAATCTATAGCTATTTTATCGTTGCCTATATCATATTTCAAATTCCAACCGTCTCCAGACTCTTAGAGACGGGATCGACAGTTATGAATATATTTAAGTATATGAATTCCTATTAAAAATGTCATGAGAAACCCGATCGGGTTTCGGGAGCCGGAATTCCTCCTCATCAGCTCCTCATCTTTGATTTTTCTCCTAAGGGGGGAATTCATGTGCCATCCATCGTCGAGTTTGAACTGAAGTCGTTTGGAGTTGTACCAGATTTGTCGGGGACCCAGGTCCCTGAGAGGGGGGATCATCCGGTCGATGGTCTCCAGATCTATGAGAGGGTCTCCCGTGAAAGCGTCGATTTCCGCCTGCTTCCGGCCCTTGTGGATCTGCGTGAAAAATGCCGAGAACTGCAACTTCTCCATCGTGATCGGTTGCTCCATTACGACGACGTGGGTCCGCTTCTTGCAAGGGGGCACGACCCCTGAGCCGTTGTAGCGGTAGTAGCCGCCCTTGTCGGGGAACAGCCAGGATATCTTTTAAGGACGATAGTGACAGATTAGGATCGTGGGAATTTTTAAGCTTTGGTTTTGAGATCGGGGAAAATATCTAAATAGATACCCTTGGGGCTCTATTTAGGGGGCTGATAAACCTTAGAAAAATTTAAATTTTTAGAAATGTTTAGTTTTAATTTTAATTTATTATCAAGGAATTCAGCAGTTGGTAGACTATTTTAAATCGTAGCAGTTGAGGGTTTTTTGGCTTGATTTTCGTATTTTAATTCAGCTAATTTAGATTAGCGATTTAGAAAGCAATCTGATTGTAAGGATGATAAAAGTCTCAACATATTACAGACCTTACCTGGAATTTATGCGGAACCATCACATTCCTTGGCTCCATCGCGCTCCTTGTGTCCAGCTCGTTCTGAGCAGTGTTGACTCTATCCTAAAATGACGTTACTTATTATTTAAATTATTCAAACATTCATTTCAATAATTCCCCACCCCTAGAGCGGAATAATTACTAACCCCCGAAATAAATGCCCCCTTTTGACCATATGAAATCACAATCGTAATATTTCTTCGACATCTCAAAATCTCAACGTGAATACCCATCACCATCACCCATAAAAAAATAAAAATACAACCTCACCCCGAAATAATTCCCCAACTACCTGCTGTAAATAGAGTTTGTCTAGCATTTCCTTCATCTTTTTCCTCTTCTTGTCAATTTCCTTGACAGACTTGAAGTGATCTCCCTGCTCCTTGCCAATCCTGTACTTCTTGAGTAGGGCCTTCCTACCATTAATTTCGTTGTCCAGATCATGTTTCTTGGACTCATGTTCCAGTAGCTTATCTTGGGCTTGTGTAAGTCCTTGAACTAGAGTGGCTCTCTTGGCCTTCAGCTCCAACACGGTATCCGTCGCAGCGTTTTCCTGACCTTTCTGCAATTCTCCAGCGTTTCGTTGACGCTCCACTTCCAGCAATGCAACTTGTAGTTTGGCTTCAAGTTTCGGAATCGATTCTCGGATCGATTTGACCAATTCCTTGGCTTTCTCTACTTTTTTCATCAGCGTTGTTCGCTTCTTCTCCTGGCTTTTTGTGTCTTCGGCTGAGGCTACGAGATTGTAGAGCAGATCAAGCTGGTTAAATCGTAAATTACAACAGTTTAAAGGGTTGTTTAATGCTCTTTTGGCTCGTTTTCACAAGAAAAATCAGTTGAAATTTAAAATCCAAGATAAAGTTAGCCATTTTAACTACGTATAATGACGTAGATTTCGGTATAAGCCCCAGGGGAAGTTATTACGGGGAGGGGAAATGTTCAGGGTTTTGTGGTACTTTAACTAAGCTTTCTGAAGCGTAATCAATTTCAATACGAATATGGGGTCTTTATTTCGGTGAGACGCTTATTTCGAAGAGCTTCTATTTTATAAATTCATTTGACTTCCATAACTATACCATGACCTGTTAATGCTTAAAACTGATGAGTAATTGTACTCACATCCCGATACATCGCTTCGTAAGTATCATTTCCAGTCTCGGTCATTTCTTTCTTCATTAATCCTTCCAATTCTTTTATTTCCATTTTAAGAGCCTGTTTCGAGTCTTCAACGTCCTTGTCCTCATTGTCCGTCCCAACGGTGTCGAGTTGCTGATTGAGTTGGACTGTGGCATCCCCCACCCAGAACCACGCCGGACTTACTGAATCCGTGAACTATAGTTTTTAGTGATAGAAATTAAGCCTTGATTAAAATAGGGGCCCTGGGGAGTTATTTTGAGGTCTTTAAGCTGGATGGGGTAAGGCGAGAATCGAAAAGAATTGGCTGAAATTGAAAGCTTTTGGAAAATGTATCTAACGTCTTTATCCCTTGATTTCCACTCCGAAATAGAACCCACCCCATTAATGGTTTTTAAAAGTAGCACCCCTGGGGACTTATTTAGAAAAGCAAGACATTAATTTGCAGAACAATTACTTCAACCATAACATGGATCTGTGTCTCGTCCGTATTTCGAACATCTCGGAAGAAAAACACGAGTTCCAAAGGGAACTTCTTTCCGTCGATTTGATGAAGGGATCTACCGCTCTGCACGTCCACGTTCGTAAAGAGCAGCATGGCCCTTTGGAAGAACCGATACTCCGGATTTCCAAGCCCCGCGATATACGTTGCCTCCCGGTAAACTTCCTGGCTTCGGAGACCAATGTTCACTGGAATCACAAAAAATAAAACTTTAAAGCTAAATAAAAAACAATAACCACAAATAACGAAAGAATCGGGGAGGGGGCAGTTATTTCGGGGGTGGAATTATTTCGATGAATTTCAATAAATTTTGTTTAATGTACTAACAGGCTTCAATTTCCACCCCGTCAAACTTGTAAATTGAAGAGTAGGTATAGACATCGACAGGATCCCCAGAATAGACAATTAAAGTCTGCTCGTCCAACGGGATCGCTTTTGTCGTCTCGATATTTATCGGACTCAGGAATTCATTGTTTTTCGGATTACAGGTTGGGAAGAGGGTTGCCCAGTCGGCCCATTCTAAACTTAATAAAAACACTATTGTATGTATATAGATTAATTAAATGACATTGTAATTTTAATTTTATTTGTTGTCTCTACCGTCAAAAGACGTTGTTTTTGGTACATTTGTAGGTGTTACAGGGGGACAGTTATCCAAGGTTTTGTTGTTGGATCCGCAACCCCCGACATTAACAGGAGGCGATTCTCCAACAACGGAAGTGATTATTGGCGACATGAACAGGAGCCATAAAGTTTGAATAATTAACATTGGAACTTTGGTACATGATTCCTTAGAAATTGGTGACATTTTAAGATTTTTGCCTTGAGGTCGAGGTATTAAACGCCTTTTCATTTTGGAAGGTTATGGTATCGTGGCAGTCAATCTTGATACTTGACAGATGAGTGGCAGAAGTAGAGCTGACATTCTTCGTGGTTATCGTCGCGTGGCAACTTTTTTAAAGCGTTTGGAAAGGGCCAAGGCAACTAAAGAAAAAGTCAGTTCCGTTACCAGGTAAGGTCATTCGACGATTTCTGAAAAAATAAACAACTTTTTTCACTGGGGGACCTTTTCCACCCCAGTAGTAAAATTTCGTAGTAATTTGAGAATTTATGAATGAACGTCCGATCGTATTTATGAATGAAAGGTTGTCACGGAAAATTTGCAACAGTTTGTGCAAGAAATTGGCAATAGTTTTTGCAAGGAATATGGATGGCAATCGATTTAGCGAGAAATTGGCGATAGTTTTAGCAAGGAAGAATTGGCATCTTCGAGTAGGATGGCGACAGTTTCAGCATGGAATTCGTTGCCAAGGATAATGAATTCAATGCTGAATGAAAAATCGAAAAAGTGAATTTTTTTTTCAAAAAACCTTCGAATGTCCTTACCTGGTAACGGAACTGACTCTTTCTTTAGTTGCCTTGGGAAAGGGCATAAGGGCTCATTTGAAACATTTATAAGGGTCCATAATTCTCTGCCATAAAATAAACCGTTGCAAACGCACGTACCAAAGGGGTGAAAAAACACGAACAACTCAAGACGAATAACATTTTTTAGCGCTACAAGACAAAGAAAATCACATATCGTCCTATTTATTGCGGGCACACCCTCTAGTGTTGGTATGGGGTGGTCCCATACGTTGCACTGCTATTTCCTGGCCCGTAGAAGGCATTTGACACAAAAATCTAAACTTGAGCTATATGGCGCGGGCACACCCCCTGGTGTCACTGAAGGTGGTCCCATAAGCATTAATGTTGTATTAGAAGCATAGCTAGATTGTGATATTAAATTCACTTTTGTAAATTCAACGGTTATAGTTCATTATATATACTGTACAAGTAGACAACAAACAGTTATACTGTAATATACAACTGTATAGGCAACTGTTATATGAATGTGAAGTTTCGAATTTTTTGTGAGCGATGTGTGTGACCGATTTTATCAGAAAACGATAGGCTTATGGCCAGGCGAACGTAGATCCAAAATGAAAAAGAAAAAATTGAAAAACTTCAACCGTTCGACCGCTAGAGAGCAACCGGACGGACGGACGGACGGACGGACGGACGGACGGACGGACGGACGGACGGACGGACATGATGAAAGCATTAAGGGGTTTCACCCCTTAATAACGAAAAATTCGAGTTGTGGGTACTGTGACTGATTCATAAAGGGTCTGATGCATAAAGGGTCTGATGCATAAAGGGTCTGATGCATAAAAGGTCTGATGCATAAAGGGTCTGACGCATAAAGGGTCTGATGCATAAAACGTAAAAATGATATAAAATATAAACCCTTATTTTATTTCTTTCATAAATGTATTGTATATTTATGAATTGTATATATTTGAGCTACTTGTTTTTACGTATTTTAATGACAAATGAAAGACACAGTGGACATTTTAAGTTACTCACGAAATGACATCACAATTCACAAACACAATATATTTTATCGGAACTAACCTAACATTGAAGATGAAATATGATGAGTTTACATACGATTTTATGACTCATTGCAAAATCATTATCTAGCACCCTTCAATATGCAATAATATTTAAATAATACAGTTCAACCCTTTCATTTCCAGATTTGAGTCTAATCCATCAGTATCGTAATTTGTTTTCTGAAATTTCTCGATTTTAAAGTTTAATTACTAAAAATTTTTATCCGGTAACTAAAACTTCAGAATTTTATTACACACCCAAAAAACTCTCATTTCAAACTATCAAATTCATTGTAGGGCTAAGAAAAAAGCTCACATTGCAACACAGCCCAGTTATCATGCAATAATGAATCATTTCATATGATAACGATAAATATAATTTAACGACCAGTTAAACTTCATCCAAGACTCCACTACATGTTCGGACCATGAGGAGCTGCCTTCACTCGCCATTGTACTTTTAACTAAAAAAACGTATTTAAAACTTAGCATAAAATCATTTCAACTTATCATGTTTCAAAACGAGCTGGAAATATCCGGAAACTCCAACAGGTTTCACAAATTTTTTCATTAAAAAATCTTCGATAACTTCTGCTCTTTCCAAAGCAATCCAACCTTAACTATCTTTACCTCAATCAGTTCGACAGAAATCCTGGAACTGGCTTCACAAACCGAGCTGCTTCGCATTTTGGAATGTCCAGTCTGCAAAGAAGTGCCCTTCCCTCCGATTTTTAACTGTCGGTCGGGTCACATCATCTGTAACTCCTGTAAATCCAGACTAAAGTACTGCGCCCTTTGCAAAGAAGAATTTTCGGAAGCCAGGAATTTCACGGTCGAGAATATCGTCATTAGTTCGAAACATGCCTGCAAGTACAAGGAGAATGGATGTCCGGCGGAGTTGACGGGGGATCTGATGGTTCAGCATATTCTCAAATGTCCCTTCCGGTTAGCAGAAATAATTAGTTTGAGCTGCTAAAAATCATTTGGATCATTAAAAAAATTAATTGCCAATTTTTTGTAAAAAAAATTCAGGGGACAACGAGCGAGCTGTCACTTAGGAAGGCATACGAACTGTAATTCTCAAGTCAACAATACATCCATCCCTCTGAACAAGTACATTGAGCACTTGCAAGAAACGCATCGCATGCTGCCGAGCATCACGAAATCTCCAGGCATTGTTTTCGAGTCTCATGTTCTGGCCGACTGTAAAGGTATTTTAATTTAATTTTTTTTTAAATTTCGATAAACTTAAATTAAATGGATGAAATTTTTATTAATTATAGATACCTTTTGGCTAGGAGATTATCAATCGTACGATTCCAAGAAATTCATCGTCCGCCAATTTGTGAAAGACGGGATTGCCTATTTTGGGCTAGGGGTTGTTGGGGATGACGCTACGGCTAAGAAATACCTTGCGGATATTAAGATTACTTCGACCGTCGATAAGGTTAGTTACATAATTATAATGTTTTTTAATTTAGTTCGGGGTTAATCCTTTGTTTAATTGACAGTTTAGCAAAGTGGAATGGACGGTCCCGGTTCATTCGATAGCGAGAACGGAGGAGGACATTAGTGACCGTTTTTGTGGAGCTGTGCCGTTCAAATATCTAAAGACACATGGTTCTACGATACGGAAAAACCCTAGTATTGGAGTCTCGGGAGGAATTCGAAAGGAAAAGTTGTCATTTTTTGTGGAATATCTGATCCGGGATAAGGATTTAGGAATTAATCGAAGTTCGAGTAAACTTAAGGGCTGATTAATATATTATGATTATATGATTTTTTGATTATGAATTTATGATGAATAATGCTTTTTATGCTCTAGACTCTTTAGTAAACTAACTACAAAACTGTTAAGAATAGATCCTGCAGAACGGATAAGAAATAATTTATCTGAATTTAGAAGAAAACTTAAATAAATTCATCAGACGGCCAAAAAAATCATGGAACATTATTCATTACCCGTCCGGAGTACGTCAATAGAGACGTTATCTTAATGTCACAATGAGGGAATGATAAGCAACGGAGAATGAAATATTGATCAGTAAACAAAAATGATAACTATAGGATTCAATAACTTCTAATCATTCCATTTTATAATTATGATAAGCCAATGTTGTACAGATGTCAATAATCATCAGCTCTTGAAGAAGATATTGAAGTTGAAGGTCTCATTCGTATATGATATGGAGCCTAATCAGCTTGGGTTTTTTTTTGGACAATTGAGCCGTTTGAAATAAACCTTGGACGAAATGGACTTACAGCCATTGGATTTAATGTTCATACTTTTATTAGTGCGAGGCTGCCGTGATACAGCCGTTTTGAAATGATTGAATTAGGATTTATATTTACTTTTTAAAGCAAATCTCCATTAGGAAAGACCAAAAAATCGGTATTTTGACCCCGGACCCGGAGATCAGTTTCAGGAAATTTTAAGCCATTTGAGAACTGTCCATGCGTCTACATCTAATCTAGGCTTTACAAAAAGCCATTCAGATGGTCATATTCATATCCATATATTTAGTATACTTGTACTAAAATGACATGTATTCGGTTCAATTCTTTCAACCCCGACATATTTTATACTATTTTATCGAAACTTGCGCGTAGATTCTAAATCCGCAATAAAAAAACCTCTAGTCATATAAGCATTTTCAGAATAACCCAAGAAAACCGGGCAAAACTGTTTTTTTTTAAGATTACCTCATTTTTAAGGGGGGGGTTTAAAAAACTATGGAAATTTTGATTTCCCTATCTAAACCAATGTTAAAAACCGGTTTACGGGGACAACGCCCCAGCCCCCACGGGTCAACTAATCCAATCAATTTTTTTTTTATAAAATTCCTCGATAAATTTCGTATTCAGTATGCCCTTTACATTTTTGATTTTTTACTTTCACCTCTTGCTATATTCATAATAACAAAATATTAGTCTATTCGTATGCCGACTTTACTATTCACTTGAATTTTGTAGCATGCATGGACAAAAAATCAAAAAAGTAAAGGGCATACTGAATACGAAATTTATCGAGGAATTTTATAAAAAAAAAATTGATTCGATTAGTTGACCCGTGGGGGCTGGGGCGTTGTCCCCGTAAACCGGTTTGGCCACTTTTTTAATACTTTCTGAGAAGTGTGAAAGTAAGTAAAAATTGTCGTTGCCATGGGCATTTGCGACGGTAACTATAGTAACTTCAACAATCACTATGGTAACCAACCTAATAATGGTTGCGTTACCAAGCAATTTTCAAATTGCTTAGGCTTTTGATAAAAATCCAAATCAAAGTTTTGTCGTTATGTGTATCTATGGATGGTCATTTCAGGCCGTAAAATATTTTTCAAACCCCCCCTTAAGGCTCCAGAGTAATTATCACCAAGGAAAAAAAATGAGTCATAAGGGGTACTTTGAATGCTTCTAGATTGTGACCGAATGGAAATAAAACTTTGAAATAAAATTTATTAGACAGACAATTTAATGGCCAAAATTTTAAATCCAATGTAAAGTGCCTATGAGATTCGGATCGATTGTAAATACAAATTTAGTGAAGCCCTCTTAAACATTTTCCAACAACGGTTTAGGCCGATAGGGTCGTCTTTCGAAAAATCTATGATTGTCATTCGATAGATAACTGAAAGGCCGAGGTGCATAAGTGGGTCAAAAGTTGATTTTTATAAACCGATACTACCGAAAAATGCGTTTTAATTAAAAACTGTTGTATTTCCGTTTGGTTTTTAATTTATTCCTCTAAAACCATAACACATAAGAGCTAGTGGGATTTTGACCCACTTATGCACCTCGGCCATGAAATTATCTATCGAGTGGTAATAATCGCTTTTTTGTAAGGTGACCCTATCGGTCTAAACGGTTGTTGGAAAAATAAAAAGTAGGATGGTCTTGACCATCGTTGCTAAGTACATCCCTCACTTACTTTTGCTGGGCATCATCTTTAGTCGTGTTGCTAAGATGAAACTAAATTGGTTAGTATCGAAACTACTCTGGAGCCTTAAGGGGGGGGTTTAAAAAAAATTTGATGTCCAAAAATGACCATCCATAGATACACGTAACGACAAAACTTGGCTGGCGATTTTTATCAAAAGTCTATAAGCAACCAAGATGACCTTGACAACAGCGCCCGTTGTCAAGCAATCTTGATAAGCAACATCAAAATTGCTTGTCAAAGCAAGGACACTAACATTACACGATCTATTGCCATGGGAATTGTCGTAGTTTCCATAGTTACCATCTTAAATTCCCATGGAAACGATAATTTTCGTATGCATTCAGACTTTTCAGAAAAGTCTTAAAAAATGGCCAAACCGGTTTACGGGGTCAACCTACCCGCCCCCACCGGTCAACTAATCGAGCTGATTTTTTTTTCTAAAAATTCCTTGAGAAATTTCGTATTCAGTATAGTTTTTACTTTTTTATTTTTAACTTCTATCTGTTTCAAAACTCAATTCGCAGATGAAATAGACCCTTTTAAAACCAGATAATTTGTTGTATTGCTTTTACTGAATGCACAGGGCAAAAAATCAAAAAAGTAAAAACTATACTGAATACGAAATTTATCGAGGCATTTTTAGGAAGAAAAATCAGATCGATTGGTTGACCGGGTGGGGCGGGCAGGTTGACCCCGTAAAACGGTTTTTAACATTGGTTTAGATAGGGGAATCAAAATTTCCATAGTTTTTTAAACCCCCCCTTAAGGGGGGGTTTAAAAAATATTTTACGGCCTAAAATGGCCATCCATAGATACACATAACGACAAAACTTTGATGGTGATTTTCATCAAAAACCTAAGCAATTTGAAAATTTGCTTGGTAACGCAACCATTATATGGCTTGTTACCATAGTGATCGTTGAAGTTACCATAGTTACCGTCGCAAATGCCCATAGCAACGACAATTTTCACTTACTTTCACACTTTTCAGAAAGTATTAAAAAAGTGGCCAAACCGGTTTACGGGGGGGCTCCCACAGCCCCAACCGATCCATCAATCGAACTAATTTTTTTTTCTAAAAATTCCTCGATAAATTCAATATTAGAGATGATCCTTCGATTTTTTATTTTCATGTTAGAACTACCTTAAAAACTCAGTTTAATTGAAAACACTGTCATCAAAAAGCCGATATTTTTGTAACTACGAGGTTTGCCGGTGTGGTACAAAAAACTTAAAAAATCGAAGGATCATCTCTAATATTGAATTTATCGAGGAATTTTTAGAAAAAAAAATTAGTTCGATTGATGGATCGGTTGGGGCTGTGGGAGCCCCCCCGTAAAACGGTTTTTAACATTGGTTTAGATAGGGAAATCAAAATTTCCATAGTTTTTTAAACCCCCCCTTAAGGGGCCAGAGTAGTTTTGAGGTCGTCAATTTTTCATAAAAATATTTCCATCTTAGCAACAAATGGAATCCAACAAAAGCCAAAAAATTTATAAGAATCGTATAGTAAAACGCAGGATGTCAAGCAATCCTGAGTAAAACGGTTAGTTGGCATAGTAACCATCGATAAAACTGATCATTTGAGATCCTTAGCAACTTATCCTAAACCCCCTTCATTTTTAATTTCTTGCAGACTGCAGGGCCCAGGGTTTCGATTTCTTCCTTGGGGGCATGTATCCTAAAAAAGAGAGGGGGGGTAGGAAACGAAAAAAAATCCCGCTCATTTTTTTTATCCCGCTCCTTCGCCGGAAACGGCTAAAAATAGCCAAAACGGCTAAAAGTAGCCAAAAAAAAGCTAAAAATAGCCGAAATCGGCTAAAAATAGCACACATTTTTTTTAAGGTTCCCAAACTCGAGAAAAATCGCTATTCGCTCTAAATTGTAAATATTTAAAAAGAAAAAAATGTATGACAATTTTGAAAAAAATCGCAAACATGTGAAGGCTTTACCTGAATTTGAACGCCAAAATTAGCCATATCAATTTTTGGTGCAAATAAAAACCCAATCAACTGCTCAATTATTATGACTAGAAAATAGCCATATCACACGAATGAATTTAAACAGCAACCTCTTGGTCGATTTAACGAATCTTCAAAAGTAACCTCGTAACCTTAACCGACTTGGTACTAAAAATACCCAAATTTAGAATTTAGCAAATAAACAAAATACAATTATCCCGCGGAGCGGGATTTTTTGCCACCAAAAATATCGCGGCGCGAGATTTCTCGTCACATAAAATGCCGCGGCGCGAGATATTTAGACATATAAAATACCGCGGAGCGAAATTTTTCGACACATAAAATGCCGCGGCGCGAGATATTTAGACATATAAAATACCGCGGAGCGAAATTTTTCGACACATAAAATGCCGCGGTGCGAGATATTTCGACACATAAAATGCCGCGCCGCGAGATTTTTCGCATAAAAAATACCGCGGTGCGAAACTTTTCGACACATAAAATGCCGCGGAGCGAGATATTTTGACATGTAAAATGCCGCGCCGCGAGATTTTTCGCATTTTTCGACACATAAAATGCCGCGCCGCGAGATTTATCGCATAAAAAATACGGCGGAGCAAAATTTTTCGCCACATTAGATGCCGCGGCGCGAGTTTTGTCGCCTAAAAAAATCCCGCTCCGCGGGATTTTGCCCCTCCCTCACCAAAATCAAAATCCCGCTCGGTATCCTGGATACCAGGATACGGAAGAAATCGAAACCTTGGCAGGGCCCGACGGGGTCATCTAAAAATTTTAAAACCAGGACTGTTGGATAGATAATTTTATAGCGGAGGTGTCGAAGTGGGTCAAAACTTATCTATCTCTGATGGTTTTTGAGCTATAATTAAAAAACTAAACCACAACATGCAATAAAACGTTTAAAATGCGTTTTTGAGGGTCTAAACGTACAAAAGTTAATGTTTTGACCCACCTTGACACCTCCGCCATAAAATTCTCTATCCAGCAGTACTAGTTTCAAAATCTTTAGATGACCCTGTCGGGCCCTGCAGTCTGCAAGAAATCTTAAAAAGTGGATCAAGAATAAATTAATTGGAAGCCTTGCAGACCCGCTAGGTCCATCTAATTTATTTCATAAAATGCTATGATAATTATTTTATGACACTGATTTTTTTCAAACCCACATATTGCTGATAACATGAAGAAAATCAGGTTGGAAATGACCCTCATGGCTACGAATTTCCTTAGCGATAAACTACTCTGGCCCCTTAAGGCTCCAGAGTATTAATCGCTATGGGAAAATTGAAGGCATGTGGTACATTTTGAGCACCTCGGGTTTACACATTGATATCTGTAACATGTGAATCCAAAGCTCCAAAAGCTGTTCCTATTCCGAGATTTACCATGGAAATTATAGAGTCTATAATATAAACCACTTCCCATTTTGAAAGAATGGATGTCAGAACAAAACCAAAACTCGAGTTTATTTAGGTTAAATTCTAGCATAGGATCATCATGTCGAGTAACTACACAGCAAACCAGGTACCGTATTTCCTTAATTCAGTCCCCCGGAATATCTGTCTCACCCCCACAATGCTAAATTTAAAAAAAAACACTCCGCTTGAGGTCTTACTACCGAAAACCGAGTTAAATGCCAGGATACGCTTTCTGTCTCATATTTTGCTTATTTTATGTCAATGTAAAATTTAATTTTGAAACGCAGTTCGATCACGCTTTCAAGCCGATCCTACTCGGGAACTACCAGTACGGGACAAATCCTTGGCCTGGCCGTTTCGCGATGTGCTCCCCCACGAAGCCAAGGGGGACTTTGACCCCCTTCATCGCTGACGATTGCGGCCACCTTCTGCCGGAGATTTCGCGGAACGCTTGCACGTCTCCTTGGGGGGACTATGGGACGATGATTTGGGAGCAAACTGCCCCTTGCCATACTTCCTATGCCATGCCACGCAAATGCATCAACTTGCGTCGGCACCCCGAGAGGTTCGATGAATGCGGATGTCCCGTCCAAGCTCCGAAGAAACCGAGGGTCCGGAGGTTCCCCAAGGTCCCCAAGGACATGGAAGTTGGTCCCGGTGGGTTTCCCTTTAACTTTCTGCTCTTTTTTCAATTCTCATGAAAAATTGCCTAAAATCAGGAAATTAGGTATGTAACAATATATGATTTTTTTTTGTAACCTTAGCCGGTGGGTGTTGCCGAGGGCTGGGACTCCTGAATCCTATGTACGGGAAGCCCGTGATGATGGGTGACGCCAAGACGGTTACGAAGGCCCTGCGGGATCAACGGCGGGCGGAAAAAGCGGCGCTGTTGTGCGGGCGCGGCGGGAGCAAAGGGCCCCCTCCAGGATCTGACCTCATCACCTTCCACATTCTTCAAGGTCCCGGAAATTTCGGCCCTTCCAGGGAAGAATGCATCTGATTTTAATAAGAATTCCTAATCAACTCGGTTCTGCTGAAAAAAAAACGTTAATACAACTATAAATTCAAATTTCAATTAATTAGGCTTCAAAATATCCCTTGGATTTGGATAAAAGGAAATAACTTATGTCGAGGAATTCTTGTTTACTTTGACGCAATTTCTCAAAGTTTGTGCTTTGATAACAGTTCAAGAGGATAATAAATTATTAAGTTGAAAAATATTTGTGTGCTTCTTTCCTAATTTTGTTTAGTGACTGGAAAATATCCCCGATCCAATCATTAAATTAGAATGCAATCATGAAGATGCCTATTTTGTACACTTTGCAATCGGACCATCATTAAATCAGAGCAGCTTTGACAAGCCCTGTTAAATACAGCATTGCTGGCAAGAGTTTGTGTACTATTTTTAATTTTAAATTGATCTGACATAATCTAAATTGCAAGGGATCGTGCATTTTTACAGGTAAAACAACATTACAGATGTTTTGCCAATTTATATTGCATTTATAATAGACAATTTATAGTAGTAAAGTCACATTGATTAAAAATATATCGATGTGCTAACTAATTATTATTTTTGTTACGATTAAATTATTGGACCAACCATGACATCTTTTCCCAGACTTTCATTAATTGATTCTTGGCTTCACAGTAACAAGGCAAGGTTATTTTGTATTTGCTTTTTGATAACTATCACAGGACAAACAGGCTTATGTTTTTTTATGTCAAAAGAGTCATTTTGTAAATCGATGTGTTTATAAAAATAGGTTACATATCTATGCATCTCCTGTTCCAATCTCTTTGGTATTGATTTTGTAACCATGAATGATTGTTTAGTCGTGAATTTTCATACGAAATTCCAATAGAAATTCAACGTTATCTGCGATGCTTACACATTCATGTGTATCCAATTAAACAGTATACTAAATGACGTTTTTAAAAATATTATGAAGCAATATAAAAATTATCCGGATCCATCAAAAGTAAACCCAACAGATGCTAAAATATAAGTCAAAATAGCTGAGTTTGCAGGACAAGAAACTCAAAACTATTTAACCGTTCATTTCAGACCAACAAGCCCCAAGCTCCAAGCATCAGTAACTGACAAGTTTGTGATAATAACCTACGGTATTACACGTCGCAGAGCTCAAGAGACCGATAAATATTAGTTTGTTGTTTTTCGAACATTAGCATTTAAAACGTAAACAAGGTAATTGAAACTGGAACTACCTTTGATTTTGATACCTGGAAAATTACCTACAAAGTTATAAATACATCTGTTCGTAGAATCAAAATTTAAAATTAATACAACCACATGAGGATATTGTTCAAGATTCCCGAATTAACTCCCCATTGTTGTGAACGTGTTTTAAAAAACTCTCGCCCGGAATAAATCCCCATGCAGATTGATTGTTAATTTGCATCTGCATGAAACGACTCCCGAAATAACCATCCCACCCAAAAAAAACAAGAACTTCCTTGAAAAACTTAATTATTGTATTTTTACCATCTCCTAAACGCTAGTAAGTAACTATTATAGCTTCATTTGTCATAATCGAAGTCAGACATTTGAATTAACGTATGGTTTTATGACTTGCATGAAAAGCAGGTCTATAAATTCTACACGAAATAGAAGATCACTAAATATTACACTTATACAAGGATTATCGTAGGAAATCCGCTTTCTACATCAACTTAGGGCTGTCAAATTCCATGTAAATGGTCCATTCAACGCAAATTCAATTCATTTTATAATTTAATATTACATTAAATACGATAACATTACATAGTTATACTATAACACAGCAGTTACTGGAATTGCATGTCCAAACACCATTTGATCTTGTATTGCATGAATAGATGTTTGTTTGCTAACCATTTGTTTACTGTAAAATTGAAGTATGTTCAATTGTACTAACAAACAAGGCCTATTTTTATAAATCAATAAATTTGTGATTTAAAAATTCGTTAAAATCATACATTTATAGTAAATAGAGGATATAGTACAAGTTATTCAGGTTGACGTTCCAAATCCTGTATTTACGTCAAATGAGGTAGAGAATCGTGCTCTTGAAACAGTGGAATGTTGAAATTCGAGGATTTACAGATATCCCGATATTCCCATATCCTTATCATCGTTTATCGCATGTAATACCTATATTCTATCTATGTGTTATCAACTGTAAACTAACCCAAACTGAGATTGTCTTGGCTCTCAAGAGACTGCGACGACGTAAGCAAAGCAGTTAGTCTGTCTAAGTGGTTTGGCATAAGCACATGTAAATTTAGTCGGTCCAGCCGAGCCTGAGAATTCTGAAATCTGAAAACTACAAGTACCGTAAGTCTTGAAATAAAACTCCCCTCGGAATAAGAGTATCCGTTTTAAAGGGGTTTAAAAAATAAGCTATCCTCGAAATAAAACCTCACCTTCAGTTTAGTTGTATAGTAAGTTAAAGTCGGGAATATGCTGCTAGTTTTTATGAGTCTGAAAAGCCGTATTCTTAGCAATTAGCTGTTAAACTCCTGTTAAACTGTTAAAATAAACTGATCTTTAAGTTTTTGTAAATAATCCTGAAATTACCTTAAACTGGAGTCCCCAATTCCCAAAAATTACTATCCATTGGGAAATTCTGTCGCGACATTTTTTATAATGACTTCGGCTGTGAATTATTGCATATTTTGTACTCAACATATTAATAATATGCATTTTTATGGCCGTAAATTAAAATTCCAGGCTCATTTTAGGATAAGGATCCAATTGACCTTAACCCGACGAGAGATGAGGACTGTATGGATTCTTCTTGGGATTCTAAACCATTTCCATGGCTCAGCCTTGTCCAGGAGGACCACTGATAACCCTGTCGCCACAAATAGGCTTCGTCATAGAAGTTGTAAGATTGGGCTTTGCTTATTATGACTAATGTTCTAATTATTTTTTAAATACCTAGAAGTTTAAAAATCTTAAATCTTGATTCGTTTGTTGAAAATACCCTTGAGACAGGATTCTTAACAAAAACACTCAAGCGAAATTAGAAATGGAAAAATGCCAAGAAATTCGAGCATGCTTTTGCATTACTTAACTTCGTTATACAACTTGACTCGAGACAGGCTTAAATGACGTCTCTCCCGATTCCAATGTTCAATATTCAATAATTTACGGTTACATTACATCGGGAAGTCGTTTTAGGGCAAAGACATGGATTTTTTGTGTGAAAGATTTACTCTTGTCCTCTATATGCCTCATTTTCAAGTCGGCAAGTTGCCACTAGTATAAAAAATGACCAGATAAATTAGCAACAAAAACGTGGACTTTAGAACAATTAAACGATCATTTCGGCATTATTTTCTAGCGATTGCAGCAGAACCCGGTAAATGGGCAACTTTAAGCGGAGAACCCACGATTTTGGTCGCTCATCGAGGAGAGAAGGTCCTGATGCCAGAACACACCTTAGGATCCTATGAATTTGCATCCATCGAAGGGGCAGATTATGTGGAACCCGACCTGGTCCTTACCAAAGACGGGGTACTCGTTTGCTTCCATGACCTGACCCTAAAGGTCGGGACGGACGTAGCGTCTCACCCCGAATTCGCTCATCTCGAAACGAACTTCACGGGGATCATCGATTTCGAAAATACGACCATTTTAAACAACTGGTTTATCAAAGACTTTGCCCTAGCCGAGTTAAAGACCCTTTCGATCGTTCAGAAAGATGTTGGGATCAGGCCACAGTTGTTCAATGGCCTTTTCCAGATTCCAACCTTCGAAGAGTACCTGGACATTGTGCACCATAACGCTTTCAAGCTCAATAGGTCAATTGGTATGTCATTTTACCGTAATTTTCGTTAAAAACTCTCCGGAATAAGTCCCTACCCCGGAATAGGTCCTAAATCTAAATAATAACAATACGAAAAACATACTTGTAAAAATGCAGGAGTAATCCCGGAACTGAAGCATCCACGATTCCACAACGAACTCCACAGCCCGAACTACATAGAAGACGCTGTTCTGGCGACTCTCAGAGCCTATGGATACCCCCTGACCACAACTGCCACGCCAAACTGCACGAGTAAGATGGACCAAAACGCACCGATTACATGTGGTCACCTAGTAATCCAAAGCTTCGAATCCAACTGTCTAAAGTACTTGGCTACTTTGACCCCAGTCGAAAAAATGATGCTTCTGGACGAGAAGCAACTGCCCTTGTTGACATACGACGGTATTCAAAGCGTTTCGGAATACGCTACCTACTATAGTTTATGGAAGGAGCTTCTTTATACGGGGATCCTCGCTCAGATTGAAAACGAAGGAATCAAGTACAACGAAACGCTGATAGCCGAAATGGGGGGATTCATCGACCCCCCTAATAGTATTGTTTCGGAGGCCCATAGTTTGGGGCTCAAAGTTGGGATTTACACGATTTATGACTCGAGGGAACCGTCACACCGAGGTTGCTCCGTGAAATGTGACCCTGAGAACAAGGAGGGTGAACTATTTTATTACTTTGACATGGGCGTTGATAGCATGTTTGTCGAAAACGTTCCGGAAGCTAGGGAAATACGCATGAAGTACCAATATGAAGTTGTTTCGAACATTTCCAAAACTAGCGAGTTGGGATCAAAGAAAAGTAGTTCTGTTAGGAAGGAGTACAGTCCGATGTTGATACTGATAACTTCTTATGTGATAGCACAATTATATTGATGATGTCCTAATGAGTTGATCCGCCTGCATACTGTATACTGTGATATCTTGCTAGTTCTATTTAATAGGCATTACAATTTGTACTGATTATATGTTCTTTTAATCACTAGTCAAAATCTTCCTGTTCCTATACATCAGCATTAATCTTCCTACTTCCAATCCCTCCTGTGAAGTAATCTAGTCCAACTTCCAACCAAATGAAATTGTAGAATACAAATACGATTGAACTTTGCATTTAATAAACTCTTTAACGTTGTCGTAACTGTTATAATGATAAAATTACAATAAAATCGAACTAAAAAATTATAATCTAGAATTTATTTAAATTCAACTATCGTTTCTTATAAACGGACGGGCTCAATTTAAGGGAAGGGAGGGATCCTAAACTAGTGTTGAGTTTTCGAATCTTCATAAATTCAAAAACAAGGAAAACATCGTCATCTCCGGAATCATGGGACTTCTGTCCTTTCTGCTTCGCGACAAACCCAAACTTCTTCATCCTCTTGAGAAAGGCAGTAAAAGTATTTCCGGCAAATCTACTAGATACCTCAGCAATTTTAAGTATCCCACTGTAAACGATAAAAAATTATGTTTTATCCTGTCCATGTCAAGTAATATAATGAAAGAAAAAAAAATTGCAAAACATTACTTCATTTTCAAAACTCGATTAGCCTCCGCAATGAATTTGCACACATCCGTTCCCATAAGAGACAGGCAAAACACCGCAACATCAACCGTCTCATCTTCCAAGGGGACTTTACTCATGTCACAGGCCGTGACCCGGTCATTTAAAGCGAAAAGGTCAAAGGAATGGACTTTATTTGGAACGGCAAGGGACAGCCTGGCTTCTCCACATCCGAAATCAGCGATTATCCTATCTTTCGAAACCTTTCGGTTGATCCATTTCACAATCACGTCTAAAGGGTTCTTGGGCCAGTGTTCCATCCGTCCTTTGTACGCTTCGTGGTACTTTTGAAAGAGCTCGGGATTGGATTCAAATGCCTCGGCTGGATTGGAATCAGGCGTGTTGTCATTGTTATCCAGTTCCTCGTTGATTTGTCTACAAAGAGTTATCAAACACATCTTTCTTTAGGCAACATTAAGAGTGTAATTACAAGCAATTAGTATTAGCTACCGAAATCTGGCAGCCTGAAGCCGTTTCGTCATCCGATCCTTCAGGGATTCCTTGGGAGGAGCTGGTAATGCTGATGAAGATGCTTTGCTCTTATTTTGTGTCGGTTTAGACTTGGCATTTAAAGATGATTTAGACGTCAATGGTACAGGTGTGTCTTTAGAATGTGGAGATTTCTTTGGCCCTTTTGGTACAGCTTTGGACTTTCCATCCCCGCTCGTCGAGTCTTCATTGTCTGACTTTTTGTTCTTAAGTTTCAATTCCCTTGCCTCGCTCCATTTATGTACTTTGGCAGCCTTGTCACCTTTTCATAAAAAAATCCAATCCAGATCAATAAAATTATCATGAATTTTAGCTGCTGTAATGACTAATTAAAAAATAATTAATTTGACCTTACCTTGTTTAAGGGCATGTGTTACAGCCGGTAAATTCTTTTGTTTCCGTTTCCGATTCTTGTTCTTTCCTTTTGGTTTATTAATGCTTGCCTTCTTGGGATTTACTGGACCCATTTTAAGTCTGAATGGGTTTTTTAAGCTTAGCAGGTCAAACTGGTCAAAATTCAGAGATTTAATCGCAGTTAATTAAAAAATCTGGTAAATTAAACGACAAAATAAATGTATTTTTCGAGTTTTTACTATTTACGGTATTAATGTGCAATGTGCATCTGTGCATGTAGATTTGGTTTCCGCTAACTTTTTACCCTTTTTGTGAAGCTGGGGCACTTTGACACAATTTTAATTTTAATTAAGCCGAATTAAGCGTCTATTTCGCTGAAAGAAACGCTTCTTAATAAACCCTCAATTTAGTTTAATAATTCCCCACCCTCTGACATTAGCAATAGTTGTAAATCGGGATCCCGTCTGAAAAATTCCTCACCCCGCCCCCGCCCGTTAAAGGGTGTTAAAAATATCCTACGCATATGAACTTTTCTAATGATTCTCAATATTTATGCAATTTAATTAGATATTTTGGAAACTTTATTAAATTAGACAATTTCATACAACATTATCTGCGATTTTCGACATCAATATCAGAACAGTTCCGGGATTTGTTGCTTTGTTAACTTAAAATTAATATCATTTATATATGAAAATACAAAAGAGAAACAAACTAAATTGGATCTAATACAAAGAGCATTTCGTATTTTCGTAGTTGAATTATTGTTGAAAGTATACATTTTAAAGATAAATTTAATAAAGCGACAGGACAGGTCGCTTAAGTAGTTAATAAAGGCTGAGTTCCTCCATCTGATTTAAATAGAATACACAGAGGTTTTAACCGATTCGTATTAGAAAACGGTTTAAAAGTAACGGCGGATGAATATCTATTGTGTAGCTGGAGCAGAAGAAGCCTGGATATTCCATCTTTGTCTTGGGTCGTCCTTGTCGCAAGAACCTTCGATAAGTGTAGCTTCATTCCTAAAATACGTATAAAAAATCCTTATGATTGATCTAAGTTATTTTTGTTACAAAAATGCACAAAATTGCCACATACCGAGAATTAAGCAGACATTTTTTGGTAGATAAGCTTTGTAATTCGGATTTTCCATGATTCACAGGGATGACCTTCCATGTCTGCTCGCTTACAACGTTTATATCTGCGATAACTGGGGCAAGGGTCCATGATAGATCCGCTGTTGAAAAAACATCAAAATAATTTATAGCAATTTATTCATTAAAAATATAAGACAGGATTTTGAAAGTTGGAAATGTATAAATGAAACCTCCCCGAAATAATGCCTCCAAGCTTCTTTTGATGTGCTTAATTTTTAATATACAGAAACGATCTTGCCAACAGAAACCCTCGTTTGATAATACCTCTTACTCTGAATAAATTCCCTCTACAAAATATGTCCCCAGGGGATCTATTAACGAATTTACGCTTAATGAATGCATTGTAACGTGTCCTTTAAAAACCGAAGAGTAAGTAATAATGTGAAGCGAGGCTTACCGTTCTGACTGAAGGTCCACCGATTGCCTTGATTTGCCCCACCGGTATCTTGTCTAGTTCCAACTTTTCCATTTCCAAGGGCTGTTAAGAACTGTAATTACAACCGTTAATTAGCTCAGTCTCCCAAATTAAGACATGTACAGGTTCTTTAGAAACTTACTGCTCCGTCATGCTGGCTTTCCAGCCTAAAAACACCCCCAGAGACCAATTTAGTTCGTTGGAGACCAAGTACGCCTGGGAAGGCTACAAGGGCGAGACAAAGTCCGATAATGCACTTCATTTTATGACAAAAACAAGCTTTCAAAGCAATAATTAAAATCGGACTTCAAAAATCAGTTGAATTAAAATCACGAGAAATTGTCGATATAGTTCGAAGTGACCAACCGTCTTCGTACGAATGAACGGTTGGCTCGAAGATTGCAGAATATTTATTTCCATATTCATTACCTTATTTACACAACTCCCAACGATAATTAATTTTAACACCAACACTGACTGACAAATTGCAATTAAGGCCAAGGCATCCTCACTTATTAATTTATAATTGACACTTTTTTAGCATAAATTTATATTTAATTACTTACTGCGACCAAGCTTTAAGCACCTTAGCCCTTACAGGGTTCTAATCTTAAGTTCTAAGAAAACAAGCTGCTGGTTATAAATGGTGTGGATTACATGGAATTATTGGCAGAGTGGGCCATTAAACTCTTTTACAACATGATTATGAATAAACTATATTGTGATTTTGGTTTGCCTATGATGTCATGATCATGAGAAGTAAACTATTATAATATTGAAGTGACACTCTTTAATGATTTTTAATGATTATGCCATAAATAATATACTATGAAAATAAATATTTTTTATGACCATTTTATTCTCACTCCTGAAAACCTTAACTGGCCACCCTGACTGATGAGGATGCCATATTAAAATGACTTCTGACTTTGTGAGCCATAATGGACTACTCTATTAAACTGCTCACTAGAAGTTAATAAACCTGTTTCCCACCAGAATAAAGATAATTTTTCATACGTTATGTACATCTGTACAAATAGGAGACATGAAGCTCATTAAATCGTTGGAAATGCTCTTTTTCCAAATGATTAATTAGTACTTAAACGGAAAAAACCCCACAAGAATCTATCTATATACGTATAGTTGAATATTTTGATGTTTTCCTAATCTTGCATATTTAATCGGAATCAGAAGCAGGTTGCATTACAATGATATTGCTTTAAAGATAAAATGCACCATTTTATTTCATTTGTTTTACGTTTAAATGATTTATCACATTGATCACGTTCAACATGAAGAATTTAAATTTGTATTACTTCTATTGGTTATTTAACAGTTTAACATATACATATATGGTTACGGTAACTTTTTAAGTAAAACAAATAGAGAGTAATTTGATATTGTTAATCAAGTAATCCACTCTCACTGCTAGTCGCTTCTCAAAAATGGTCTTCACTCCATTATTTTTCTATTAATTAAAGATATGTTACTCAATTCCATGATTAAAATTGAGCAAACTCAACAACCAGAATGTTTAGAAGAAGTATGCGAAGAAAGAAATCATTTTGATAAGTTTTTTAACTGTAGATACTTTGACATTTTAATAATATAAAATATTTCCTGAATTCCTTATGTTCTTCAGATTTCAAAGAGAATGTTTTCAATGATTCAGTCCAATTAGTTAAAATACAAAATCGCTTCGGAATATACTATCATCTTTTTAAATCTAATAGAAACTAAGTAAAGTAATTTTTAACAAATACAAATTTTGAACTTAATATTATAGTAATCTATTTCAGTCTACTTAGTCACTTGTACAAACAAACAAAATCGTCAATCTTCAACAACTTCAACAACGTTAAATATATTTCAACTCTTACAATGACTTGATTTTATCTATAGTTTATGGATCTTACTATCCTTCCTAATGCTATCGAATTTTGAGAACTCTGACTTTTACCACTGTGTCTTATTGGAGGCATGTGATACTGTTGG
Organism: Desoria tigrina; assembly: GCA_906901685.1. NCBI lineage: Eukaryota > Metazoa > Arthropoda > Collembola > Entomobryomorpha > Isotomidae > Desoria > Desoria tigrina. The sequence goes on along the minus strand of CAJQTU010000003.1, from coordinate 2,029,574 downwards.
ATAGTTGACTTCGACGGTGGCTATTACAGTATGAACACAACCTTTTTATAATCTGAATGTCTGGAATACGTTAGTTTAAGTATCTGAGCACAAATGAACATCCACATTGACGATTCATTCTGTAGCAGGAATTTCCGCAATTCTATTCATTATTAGATTGTACATAATCTCCAGCTTTACTATAACATCTGAGGCCAAGTCATCTAGGCTTGAGTATCGTACTTTTTCGAAAGAGAAAACAGCCTCCAGAAATTCTAGAAACTTGTCCTATTAGAGGAGCAAAAACAACTTACAAAAAGAAGGTAACATTTAACTGACTATTGATGGTAATTGTTAATAGGTACCTTGAAGAAGAAGCAAAGGTCCTGAATGGTATTTGGAGGACCTAGGAATCCCCAAGCAAGGGTTGGCATTATGTGTTCGGAAAGGTCATAAAAATGTGCCATAAATCCATCAGAATACCGTAACCATTTCCGTTTTGTTTTCAAAACTGACCAAACTGCGGTCCCCAGTGCAGTTTCCTATAAATTCCCATACAATGCAATCATTGTTGTTTCTCTTCGGTATATGTATATTCATATTCGAAGTTTAAAATTAAGTGCATTTTCGAAATGCAGTCATAGTACCTTGAATGAGTTCGACAACCAACGATTTTGTGTTACAGCTAGAACAGAGGCAGGGGGTGCTTCAAGATCTTCAAATGCGTCGAGAAATATGAAGTCCAAAACGATGTCGTAAAATGTGAGGGCTCGAAGTCCACGATCTTTTAACTCACTTTCGGTCAAAGTCCAATTACCAGCTTCTTGAGCCCATGCAACTAAAAAGCAATTTTAAAATTTTATTTGAATCCTTATTGATGCACTGCGCACTGTTCGGAATATATTATTTTGTTAAAAATGATCTGCCAACCCATAGCATCATATGACTCTTCAAACTCTTTCGGGTCCTGGAATTGGTTAATCCAAAATCAATTCACCTTCAGCACTATCATTATTAAATGCTTTACCATATTTTGCAAATTACCTTGTCGCCTTTCATTAAAATCTCACGAAACACTTCCTTCCCTTTCAAACAAATCCATTGTCGTTTCTCATGATCAGAAATTATACGACTAAAGGCACCTCGTAAGCAATGTAATTTAGCCAGATATTCCTGATCCCCATGCCTGCAGCCAACTAGTTCGGTTTTAAGAGATCGATAAGGTACAGCGCCAGCCTCCACCAGTCGAAGTGCGGCTTCATACAATGGAAAAACACCATCGCCCTGAGGCTCATCAGAGAGAATTCCAGCCGATTGCAAACTTGCCCTAATGTCTTCGTCATCTGACAGGAAATCGTCGCAAGACATAAATGACTCTACTGAGCTAACGGTTCGTAGCCTTCCGAATGACGCTCTTTCACTTTCAGCGTACAGTACAGAACCCTGTAATTGTAATAGTAAACAATTTCCAAAATATAACGTAAAAATTCAAACTTTATTCTATAAGTCCGGGTCTCACCTCATTCAAATACAGCCCTTCTGATAATCTCTGGAGTTGATAAGCTGCATCTAGAATGTCTTCAAGTTGCTTCGTGGTTCTTTCACAGTTGAGTAACTCGTCTTCGTCAAGGGCCTCTGTATCTGATCTCAGCATGTGAAGTGACTCTTCCCAAAACGAAATAGACTTCTCCAGAGTTTCTAGACCTATCAATATTCATGATTATCAAAAAAGCACAATATAAAATTAAGATGGGCAGACTTATGAAATTATTCCAACCAAGAATTCCCAGCTGAGTACACGTAAGATTAGCTCCAGGCTCAATGACTGAGTTGGAAACTAGAGTAGTTTGCGTCAAAATGGAAGAAGCAATAGAAGATCGACCTCCTCGGTCATGGTTCCGACCACCTGGACTTGGGTACGCTGAAAGCGTCGTTGTTGTGGAATTCAAACTGCTTCCACCAGCTCCTACAAATAAAATCCGATTAGTTAAATGTTAAATCTAATTCAGCTCTTTTAAACTCTATATACAAAATGAACACAATAAATACCCCGGACAGATGCATCGTACGACCCTCCATTATTGCCATTGTTAGTCTTAATTATTGCAGGTCTTGCATTTCCAGGATTGGATCCCATCCTTCCTCTTGCTGGCCTTCGAAAGTATCTAGCCATGAAACCAACAACCGTAACACCCAAAGCAACGGCCACGAGTACTACCTGTATTTAAATATACAATATAGGTATATATGAATATTAATTATGAATTCCATTCGAAATTCGAATAGACTGTGATTTACATTATAAACAAAACCAATACAAAATACGAAATATGTACCTACCTTTTGCTGTCGGGAAAACGATCCCTGGCCTGATGATCCCACGACCGCATTGCTAAGACCCTTATCCATCTTTTTTGTTCTTGCAATTTAGATATACTCATTCATTCTTTGAAATACATTTTTATCGTTTGTCGTTCACGTGTCTCTACAGAACACAGAAAACCGACCGAGGGCGATTAAATTTCGCAAACCACCCGAACTATGAACTACTAAATGTTTAATTAAGTCCGACGGAAGGTTCGGAAATCCGAAGGAACAAATGAAATTTCGAAATTTTAGGAAGGATGAAGGAGGAACAGGAACAAGGGAAGGGACAGAAAATCCAAAATCCAATGTAAATATGTTGGATTTTTCTATGGATAATTTGAAGGATTTCTCATCCCGGTTTTTATTTCCATTCCACACTGCGACTACGACATTCACAAAATCACAACCACAACCCCTCCTATAGCAATATTTAGTACAGGACTCGACTGGAGCTTCTAAAACCATTCCTAAGATCTGTAAAATTTTTAATGACGTACCCACGTACCTACCGGCTCATGAAAGTTAATGTAATTAGATGAGATATGAGACATATTTACTACAGTGAAAACGACACAAGCATAGCCAAACAGACTTAAACCCGGTTAATTGACATTCAGCCTATTTGCTTATTGTAACTGGAATTCTGGATATCTATCTATTTGAGATGTCTCTATATATGGATGTCGTACATGAAACAATAGTATGCTTACATCACGATCAATGACGATCATGTTCATTTATTTTCCAAACGATAGCGTAAAGTACCTAAAAAATGGGACTCCAATTCTATGGTCTAGTCTAAGGTCTAACCTGTTGGTTTATTTAATAGTCGAGAGCTGAAATCATCTGCTGGTCTATCTACTATTATTTATTGACTGGCTGCCAACTTTTCTGTTTCATTCTCCGGTTCCTCATTGATAGGGCCGTCAGGGGATGAGTGGGCAGCAGGTCTCTTCCCTTTTTCTGAGACAGTGGTTAAATAAGATGATACGTCGACTGAAAATTCTTCGAATGCAGTACCAGGTGTCTTTAGAACACAACTAACGATGAATTGTTCGGGTGTCTTTCCACTAACCCTTCTTGGAACGGTGTCACTTAACATGGATAAGAAGTTGGCTTCTAAGCTCTCCGTAGACATATTTAACTGCAAATAAACCGTAACAGTAGTTAATCAGGGCGTATTGTAAACACAAATCGAGTAAATCATGAAGTCATACAAAGTGCATTTAAAATATGGTCTAATTGACAAAAATCGAAAATCGCATACCGTCCCAATCGGAGTCTCGATAAATCCAAAATCGGGTTCCCGATCATTTTTCTCCATTCTTATTTTAATTCCAGATTTGAGTCGCTTAATTTCAGCTACTAGATCCACACTGACTGTTCGATTTTTAACCATAGGAAACTTTTTTTTAATCACGCCTCGAATAACTGTCAATTCAGGAACCATTGATGGGTGGGCCACAATATATTCGTACTCATTTGAATCCACTTCACCATCCTATTTTTTAAATTATTAAACATTCTTTCATCAACTTTTATTTCTTGTGTAGCAAAAAAGTAGCAATTAAGTATATATTTTCTTTATTAATTAGAACCTGAATGGATTTGATTAGCTCTTTGCTTCCAGCCACATCAGCACCGGCTTTCAAAACCTCTGATATATAGTCATTGTCTTCAATACAAAATGCCATCACCGAAGGCCGTGACATTCCAGGGAGTAGAAATGCCTCCTTCATTTCAATTACAGCTTTCCAACCATCCTGGAACCTAATTCAGATACAAAGTTGAAAGTTACAGTTACAACGAAGTCCCTGTTCGGTATTCGATTCGATGAGCACTGCGTATTGTCTAAAATACTAAAAATAGATTTTAACGCGTACAAAAAGACAAAAACCAAACATACTTAGTTGGTCTATTAGGGTAACCCAAATCGATATTCATCCTTAAAACTAAAGGTGCATCAGGGATGTTATAAACTGTCGGATGATGAGTCTCCTTCAAATTCTGAACAGCTTCCGTAAACGACCACATCGTTGTCTGGAACCGTCTTTCAAAATAGACATCGTCAATGGCTACTGGATAGTGAGACGTGTCAAAAGGCCTTTGCTTGACGTATGGCATTCTGTACGAACATTAAAAAAAATATTTTTGTTATATCATGCTCCCGATTTAAAACTCAAATAAAAATTGTAACTTACTCCATGAGTTTCCGAACATTCTTGAAAATGAAAGTCTTCTTGACTTCGACCTTCTTGACCTTATTTTTTTCTTTCCTTGTCCTCGTCCCCTTTCTTGCAGCAAAATGTCTTGACGGGATTAGAAAAGGACTGAAGGCTGGAGTTCGGGTCATAATGGAGGATGAAATGGGTATATCATTTCTACTTGTACTTGGGCGAGTAAAGTTAATAGTAGCCAACTGAAGTGATCGCGATCTGGGGGCAAGCTCAACTGCTTGGAAGGCTGCGGAAAGACTGATCTTTCGCAAGGATAGTGTTTTACTTAACATTTTAAAACTCGATTTCTGCTTCTATTTCAATATGCTTTGGCTTTTAGTTAGTTGCTTTAGTTTTTTTTACTACCGCGGCGCACCGATTTGCCACATTCATCGAATCCAGGTAGCCAAATAGGAGTCCTTGTCCTTCCTCGAAATGTTAAATACCTGAAATACACAATCAATGCAAAAAATTCAATACATAGTGTAGTGAATCCAATAGTACGATTCTAGCACGGTCCTCTCCACTCTATATTGCGCTAGTACAGAGAGTCTCAATTTCCCCCACCTCCACCTGCACGAGCGGTCCGGCTTTCCACACTATATTGCACTAGTACGGGGAGTCTCAATTTCCCCCACCTACACCTGCACGAGTGATCCTCATGAGGTGAAATGAATTAGACGATGAGATCGTCTGTATGTACTGTGTGAGTTACTCGCAATGAATGTATTGTGTATTGGACCACCAGCACCACCCAATTTGGGGCTTGTCTCACCGTCTAACAAAACACAAAACTATATGGCATGTGTGATGTGCAATAGTGCAATGCAATGCAATATGCGGTTGGAGTAAGGCAGAGTATGCGGAATGCTGCCTCCCATACTAGCGTTTTACTATGGGAGGCAGCATTACCTAATGCTGCCTCCTATACTGCCTCCCTCCTAATGCTGCCTCCCATACTGCCTCCCTCCTAATGCTGCCTCCCTCCTAATGCTGCCTCCTATACTGCCTCCCTCCTAATGCTGCCTCCCATACTCTCACGAAATAATTCCCCGTACCTCTAAATAACTCCCCACCCCTCTACATACCTCTAAATAACTCCCCATCTCCCTACATACCTCTAAATAACTTCCCATCTCCCTAAATAACCTTTTAAATCACTCCTCACGTTCCTAAATAAGTCCCCACCTCCTTAAATAACTCCCGACCTCCCTAAATAACTCCCCAACTCCGTACATAACTCCCGACCTCCCTAAATAACTCTACAACTCCCTACATAACTCCCGAGCTCCCTAAATACCTCCCCACACGTCCTTACACAACTCCAATTCTCAACCTCCCTAAATAACTTCCCACCTCTCTAAATAGATTAGGTTAGGTTAGGATAGGTTAGGTTACCTAATCTAACCTAACCTAACCTAACCAACCCGGTCGGAAGTTATTTAGGGAACTGGGGACTAATTTAGGGAGCTCGGGAGTTATTTAGGGAGTTGAGGAGTTATTTAGGGAACTGGGGAGTTATTTAGGGAGCTCGGGAGTTATGTAGGGAGTTGGGGAGGAATTTTGGAAGGTTAGGAGTTATTTAGGGAGCTCGGGAGTTATTTAGGGAGGTGGGGACTTATTTAGGGAGCTCGGGAGTTATGTAAGGAGTTGGGGAGTAATTTTGGAAGGTTAGGAGTTATTTAGGGAGCTCGGGAGTTATTTAGGGAGGTGGGGAGTTATTTAGGGAGCTCGGGAGTTATGTAGGGAGTTGGGGAGGAATTTTGGAAGGTTAGGAGTTATTTAGGGAGCTCGGGAGTTATTTAGGGAGGTGGGGACTTATTTAGGGAGCTCGGGAGTTATGTAAGGAGTTGGGGAGTAATTTTGGAAGGTTAGGAGTTATTTAGGGAGCTCGGGAGTTATTTAGGGAGGTGGGGACTTATTTAGGGAGCTCGGGAGTTATGTAGGGAGTTGGGGAGGAATTTTGGAAGGTTAGGAGTTATTTAGGGAGCTCGGGAGTTATTTAGGGAGGTGGGGACTTATTTAGGAACGTGAGGAGTGATTTAAAAGGTTATGTAGGGAGATGGGGAGTTATTTAGAGGTTTGTAGGGAGATGGGGAGTTATTTAGAGGTATGTAAAAGGGTGGGGAGTTATTTAGAGGTACGGGGAATTATTCGGTGAGAGTATGGGAGGCAGTATGGGAGGCAGCATTAGGAAGGAGGCAGTATGGGAGGCAGCATTAGGAGGGAGGCAGTATGGGAGGCAGCATTAGGTAATGCTGCCTCCCATAGTAAAACGCTAGTATGGGAGGCAGCATTCCGCATACTCTGCCTTACTCCAACCCAATATGCATATAAAAACAAAATAATATGTGATATGAAAATCACCGAATGAATTTGGAATTTTGAATTGAGTTTATGACATATGAACATGCACAATAGCACAAAAGCACAATGCATGAAGAAACAGAAATTATCGAAATTTTGTGCCTCTTCACTCTTTGCTCTTTCTTTCTTTCTTATGTGTTATGCATTGCATTCACAGCATTGGCATCTCACATGTCGAATACAATGACTTTAGGGACTTACGAAAATCGAAAACAAAAAATGTAAAATCCAATCCATGAATGTTGAATTAGTTGAATGCAAACAATCAATCAATGTGACGATGTCTCTTTAAATTAATTCATAATTATGAATTACAAATTAATTCGTAAAGAATTGCTCCGATAAGTTAAAAGTTAAAACCTGCGGCAAAACTTACATGCTGCATAAACAACTTAACTTTAATCTCATTTTACCCCAAAAGGATTTCATGAAATTAAAAATTATTAGAATAATTAAACTTATCATCCATATCAATTTTTAAACACAAAATTAGAATATTCGGATAAAACCCAACCGTATTCTTTTAAATTAAAACCTCAACTCAAAACTCAAATAAAATACATCGATTTAGTAAAAAAAAAAACAAGTAAAATTAGGCATATTCCATTCCGATTCCATACTGCACCTGCACATTTCTAAAGCCCCATCCACACCAAACCCTCTATTATTGTTCACAAAAGCCTTAAATAACCTTTTACGCCAGAAATAGCCTCATCCTCTTTAACTAACTATGTAGCATATTTAGCTCGGTCAATTAAACTTGACTCATTTTCAAAACAATTAAAGGGGGTAAATAAACAAAGTGGGTGAATGCCCCCAGTAGCCCCACCTCCAAAATATGTAGATTGGCAGAGGAGGCAGGAGAAGGAGGAGATTGGACGAAGTCTCAAGTCAAACGGATTGGAGCGGGTATAACGTGCCGAGGACCTGCCAAAATAACACAAGAAATGTCTAACGGACAAAATCAAACCACCACCGGCACCACCTTAGTTTGTAGGAACAGGGCAACAGGGTTACAGGGTTCAGCAAAGTACCGTTTTTTGGAGGGATTACCGATTACAGATTATCGATACAAATTCCGAGCAAATGTGAAATGCAAGAGGTTGATTGAATTGAACTAATTGAAGGTGAGTTTATCGGATGACATGCATTCATTCATTCATGTCACATGAATATGAATATCAAAGATTTGAGATTGGTTTGTAGAGTTTGACTTTATTTATTTTGTTATTTTTATGCCTTGCCCTTATCTCAGTTTGTTTGATTATTGATTATGCTAATGCTATGCTAATTATGAATTAGGAGAAAGGTGACTGACATCATTTCACATTTAATGGAGGGAAACGACGATTGCTATTCACTATTACTGCAGTGCATTACACATTCAACATTAACCGTGATTGATTGTCCGTGAATTGTGAATTTAAAATTTGGACTTGTGTCTATCTAAATTGTTACATTTTAATTTGTAATTACTTCATATTTCATACTTTATACTTCATACTTTTATAGTTTTGTAGGTACTTTATTTATTTTTTAACTTGTGACTTTCTTTGGACTCGATTCATGATTTGTGATTACGCCGATTACAGATTACGGATTACAGATTACAGACAAATGGACAACAGATAGATTGAGATTAGATTACCTCTACTGCATATCTTCTTCTAGTTTGTGCTTGTTTGTTGTTTGTACTCCGTAACTGGTTTGGGTACAACCGGTACTAATTCTAAACTGAAATTTGAACCAAACATCAAAACGTACAATTTCGATTATTTTTTCTTTTTACGGTTTCTGCATTAAGCCATAAAAATGTATTACTGTTCACTGTTCATTTGTGATTTGTGTACTCGGCCGTATAATAATAATTCCAAATTCTCAACAATTAATGTGTAATGCTTTTTTTGTTGGTTTTAATTAGCGCCGCACCTATTCCTTGTCCTGATGATATTACGGCAGTATCTGTGATATGTATGCTGTATCCTGTTCACTTCAAAGTAGCAGATGGATTGATTGACTTAAAATTGGATTAAACTTGACAATTAAATCGCCGGAACCTAAGCAAGCATTTTTAGCAACACAACGTAAAATTTTAAAAAGCTCCTCTCCTCCATACTCGGGCGTTTCTGTCACCTGCTCAGTTTCTGAATCGGAAGCTTCAGTCGTTCTAACTTGAAGGGCAACAGTACGGACCGGACAGAAATACATAATGGCAGAAAACAGTCCCGTGAAAAGGAATCGGAACAGCCCCCAGTTCCATCCGTACGAACGTTCGGGAAGGTCTCCATTACAGAGTCTTAAAGGAGCGAATCATCCCAATATTCTTCATAATCCACGACAAGTAAAGCCTCTACCATTATCATTGGTTAAAAATGAAAAGGATTTTTTTTCATTTTCTGGGGGATCGTCATCTCTTTTTCCGTCCTCGGATTCGGCTGGGCTAGGGTCTAACAAATTGTCAGAAAATGTAACTCCGGTTATAAGTATGGATCAAGACCAAGGAGGCATGGCATTTGTTCCTGATCACAGAATCGCTTTGTCCAGGGTTATGAATGTTGTAAATCAGAAACAGGAGCCACAACCGGTCCTTCCGTTGAAGGAGAAAAAACCAGCAGAGCTACAGCCAAATAGTTCCAAACCTGCATTTGGTATCATTGGAGGAAACCGGAAATCTGCATCTATGGGATTTATACCCGTTGACCAGTCTTGTAAAATTGGAGGTACATGTGAAACCGAAATTATACGATTTGAACAGGAAGCCAAACCTAGAAGATTCTTCAAGCATGAAAACCCATGGAGAACTTTTAAATCTCAGCATGGCTATTTGCCTACTGTAAAGCCACAGCCATCATCTACAAGTGTTGGAGTTGGGGCTTCATCCTCGTCGTTCTCTATTTATGTCGATGAACCATCGCCGGCACCGGAATACCTTAACAGCAGCTTCAAGGAAAATGAACCTGAAGAATCCATTCTGGGTCTTCCAAATAATATGCATTGTGATGTTACAAGCGGAGTAATCGGACAGGTTAGTTTGGACTTTTATGCTGACAAGTATTTCTTTTTAATCAATATTAAAATTAATAATTTTTTAAATTTTTTAAAACAGCTCCAGCCCAAGGGACTCAATTCAAGTTTCACAGAAAAATTTGTGTCCCGATTGGGCCTAAATTCAGGACCTGCTGCACTGCCTGCGGCGGATACACGTCAAGAAAAAGATGCAAAGCCGATGGGCGAACGTCGTGGGATCTTAACTGAAAAATTCATTCCACTCTTTGACTACCCAGAATACTGTCCGGACATTTTGAAATATTGGGGCCGCGTTGAGAAAAGAATTAGAACACTGTCGTACATGGAAAAGCAGAAGGAAATTTCCTACAAGATGAGAAGTATCTTGGTTGATTGGATCGCAGAAGTTATAATAGAATACGAAATGTCTGAACAAACTCTACATTTGACAGTGAACTACATGGACAGGTGGGTTTACAATTAATTCCATCAATTGCGTGTTTTTTATGCATAACTATAAAAGTTTTTTAAGTTTGATAAATTACGTTGTTCCTTTTTTAGATTTCTTAGTAAAATGAACTGCCAGCGATCTAAACTACAACTTATCGGGACGACTGCTCTTGTCATTGCTGCTAAATTTGAAGAGATCCATCCTCCCGAAACCGCTGACTACGTTTATGTGACAGACGAAGCGTATACAAAGACACAGGTTCATATTGTTTGTTGGTCTCAACTCTCAAACATAACATTGCGAGTTAAATGTATTGATTTTGGCATTTTAAAATTCTTTACAGATTCTAAAAATGGAGTCGCTTATGTTGAATGTATTAGATTTCGATTTAATGGTGCCAACAGCTCATGATTTTGCCGCAGCGTATTGTTCCATACTAACTGTTTGCGCTCCTATTAAATGTCTAGCCATGTATCTAGTGGATTTGTCTTTACTGGATGCTGAAACATTTGAAGACTACTTGCCATCAGTAATAGCAACTGCAGCAGTTGTTCTTGGACGCTATTCATTCGAGGTCAGTAGTTTTTTAAAATTCTCTCAAAATATTTCATAGACCAACAATGGTCTATATAACAGGTTGTGAAAATAATGATTGACTTCATGACTTGCAGCACATATATTGGGATGATCGCATCCGAAAGTTGTCGGCACATCGACAAAAAACGATCACTACATGTGTCAAAGATTTAGTCACTCTTTTTTTCAACGCCCCGGAGATGACACAAACAGCAATTTATGAGAAGTATATGTCAGTCAGATACTGCGCAATTTCTCAATCGTTCATACCCAGCCAAGGACCTTGGACGGAAGGGTGGAAATGAAAACAACCCAGAATCTGTCGCTCTACGATATGCATCTTATTGTGGAGCGAACATTGGGATTGAGACTCCGTCTTGTCTAGTGTCAGGCTTATCAGGTTCAAGTTATGACGGATTACGATTACTGGATAACTCGTGTAGTTGCCTGTTGCATATTTACGCTTACTTACTTAACATTGTTAAAGAAGTACACTTCTACTGCATTTATAGATATTATTTACCTCAGGTAGTCAGGTTAAACAAACGCTCGATGTTCAACCACAAGTACAATCTTGACTTGCAATTAGCAAAGTATCATTTCAGTTTATATTGTTAATAACATACACGTATGTTCCATGCCATCGAAATACACTTTTACGCTTATTCGTTGTTAGATAATGAAATCCTCCAGAATTAATTGTCATGCTTGGACTCATTAATGATTAAATGCATAATAAAATGCAAAATACTAAATGTGTAAGATAGAATTCTGATTGCGATCGAATTTAATTCGATAATTCAGTGCCACAATTATTCGCACTGACATGGTATTATCGTATCCGCGTACCACTTAACCTGTATTTTTGTATAATCATTTATTGTCACTGTATTCAGCGTCAATGAAATGAATAGGTCTAGGCAAAGTTATATACATATATATCTAAATTGTCATCGTCTCGTCGTTGGTTAATAAATTCTGGATGAATCTATGCATCTCCTGCTCCTCTCAATGGAAATGTCATACAATTACTGTAATTACTTCGTATGGACCGTTGTTGTTATTAAAATGCTGAAAGGCAAGTATTCAAAAATTAAAAACGCATTACAGGTCTGAAAGTTTTTTTTGGCCAAGCCAAACCGTGTGGTTTTATTAACGATTCATCACATTTTGAGATTTTTTTGTACGATTTTTCTTTCTCTCAAACTCAACGAAAGATAAACTCGTCGAAAATACTTAACATATCGATACTCTCTCTGTGGTTTATCGAAGCGAAATAATTTCCTCGAGTCGTTTAACATTTAAAGTTTTAACATAAATCTTCGTCAAGTTCTGTAAGAGTAGTAAAGTAGTAATAACCCAAGAGCTGTAATTCAGCAATTGCAATAATCTGCCATTACATTTATAAATCTTATATCTCGTTAAATTCAATCATTTATACCTAATACACGCATACTCAAATATAACTCCCAAGTGAATAAGTCAACAAAACTTTATACAGATGCCAATGACGGTACACACGAAGATACAGAATTAACAGAATAAAGGCTTAACAGATTCTGGTACTTTTCCATATTCCATTCGCAGTCTCCTTACTGTATACTATCCATACTTTTGTATTTCTAATCTTGTCCATAATTATAGGTATATATCAATTTTTATAATTCACGGATTCATTACATGTACATAATTCTACCTCCTCGAATGTTTCCAAAATTATTTCACACCAACAAAAAGTCTATATTTATAATCATATTTTATTAGCTCGGGTTTATATATAACATTAGCCCGAACTTGTAAAATCATAATGACAAACATTTGGCTGGGCTGTTTATCTGATTGTAAATTTTAAGTTGTAAATTGTAATACTCCAGATTGGTCTATGCATATTATATAATAATCTTTGTTTACGAAATGGTAAACTTGTCGGTAGGCTAGAAAGGCTTGTAGGCAATTCATACAAAAAAACCATGTCTCTGTGTTAGCTCTAATTCACACATTTACTCAATGGGAATTGATGTCGATGTAATTATCCATCATTCATGGAATAACGGGATCCGAAATCAATCGCCAAAAGTACATTATTGGATTTGGACAGTTCCAAATAAGCAATTTAAATTTTTTTTTCATTCAAATTAGATAACACTCGAGTTGAGAGCAGGATATTTCTTTAAGAACGGGCCTTACTGTTCATCAAACATCACAGAATGTTGAATATAATGATTATACTTTATAAAGTACTTAGTATTTAGGTAATTAGTGGCTGATTTCTTATGTGCGATGTCATGACATAAGCCAAGTCCCTATACAATTACAATTACTTATATATTTATTCCAATATATAATCTGTTGGATTATCAAGACTCAAAAAATTGGAGTCAAGAGTGTGGTGCTGACTACAGCAGAAACATACTCTTGCTCGTTAAAGTCGTTATTATTCCATAAATCCCCAAATCCCCAGCATCAAAACATTTCTCAACTTAAAGTTTTTATAAGATTCGCAATTCCCAATCGTGAATTGACAAAACATGAATTATAATTGCTTGGCATCTATGATTAGCTTCTAATATAATAAAATAATTTTAATTTTTAACGTCAACATCTCATTGAGTAATTTGTCAAGCTCAAGACAGTCCAAAAATAGTAGTTAATTACAGCTTATAATTTCTGAGTTAATTTGGGGAAAAGTTTACCAAATTGCCAAACTATGTATTAATGTATTTAGATGAATGCATTTTTTCACGGAAAAACTTTTTCCAAGTTTTAATTGGATTTAGAATAGGAACCCAGTATTCGAGTATGAGTCTTGTTGTTCGAATTTAGAAAAACACAAATTAAACTAAAAGATTTGTAGAAAGAATGAGTCAGAGTAGTTGAAAAATACAAAGCTTTAAGGAACAATTTGTATTGCAAACAATTTGAACGTCTTTTTTATCTTCAATTTACTTGTTAAGCTAATTTGGAACCACTCAGCTTCGATTTTAAAAATTATTAATTTAAATACTTAAACAATTCACTAATTCAAAAGTAAAGTAAAAAGTAACAAATGATTTTTGAGTGAGCTGTATTTAGTCATGATTCCGAAGGCAACCACCGTAGGTTTTAGTTTTAGATAATTTTTAAAGACGCATTCACAACTTTTCTTCTTGCAAGCACACACTAATTAACAACAGTAACAATATTCCTATACCTATTATATATAACCACAAAAATACAAATGAGCGCCTTAAACTATATGAGCTTGTGTGGAACCCATCCAAATTAAATTTTTAACTCTGTTTTATTGGAACAATTGTCATTATCCTATAGTGACAGAAAAGTTGGAAATCAAGTATTTTCATTTAGACCATAAGACCATAATGTATATATTCGTAAATATAGTTCGGAGCTTTCATCCTCCCTATCGAATCGAGTCTAATTGTAACTGTAACTGTAAGATAATGTTATTTTGTTGGCTGTAGGAAGAAGTTTAGCAAATCTGTATTCTGTATTCTTGAATGATGCTACTATGATGATGGCAGCGGAAGCCTGATAAGTTGTTGTACTCAAGCAGAATTACAAGTCCATCTCGAACTGCTCCGAGTCCAGTGTTTGAGCAACTTCGATACCTCCTAAAATTGAACAAAACAGACCAATTCAAATCATTACCAATTATTTCACGTTGAGATTTTTTTTATTCCAAATGTAAGACTCTCGTCTAATAACAATTAAATGCCAACATTCAACAAAAAATCATCTCAAAGTCTCCGAAACTCCGGTTCTCGCAAATTAAAATGCAACATCTCCAGCTCCTTTATGAGAATTTTATTAAAAGACACTGAAATCTTCACACAAAAAATATCGTAAAAAGAGGACATGAACGGGTATCAGCACTCTAGAGACTACAAAAGCTAACAAGCAACATCAAAATTTATTAGGACCCTCATAACATAACACAGAATAGTGGAATATTAAGATAATTAATTCCTTGTTGTAATTACCAGCAATAGGAGAGGGTGGCTTCCGTTCAACAGGCTTCTGGACATTATTGTTATCGCAAAGACCCGACTGCGACAGTTTGCTTGGAGACACTCCAGGGATGAATTGAATATTCTTTGGTGGCGTCTTGGCCATTGGAGAGTTTCGTAGTTGCATCAAGAATGACCGCTCGTACACAATCCGGGTACCTGAAATACAACAACAACAACAAAATTAAACTTTGCCTTGAAATTAGAAATTAACATTTAGACGAGAATAACAAATCCCTATCAATACATTATTCATACATAATTTCATACATCTTTCACAAATAGCGAATCAAATTCATCAAAAATAGCACTATTTCTTTCGTGTAACATCTATTAAGTTCCGAACTATCCCACAACAAAATATTAATCACTCCACGCTGCTACCATTATGCCTCTAAACCTTGTACTGTGCACAGGCCGTCAGAAAAACACCTCACAGACCTCATTAGTCACGTTTCGCATGTTATTATAAACACAAAAACCTTTGAAACCTTAATAGAGTCAACTACATTTACATGAATCATTCCTCTCCGCAAAACCTTATTCATATAGCACACACATTAAATTTATTTAGAACATTCAGTCGGATAAATGACCTCGCTTCGAATATCCCTTTGCAATATGCTTTAAATTCTATACATCTGATATCATATATCATCATTTTATTACCGTACATAATTCATATGTTCGTATTTCATTAATTTGTATTTGAAACCGAGAAATCGACAATAACCTCATCTGACATCCTCAACTCAACTGCCTCTGAATAAACAAACTAACTGACAGTCCATGCATGTGATTACAATTTTATAAAACCCGAGCTAGAGTAAACAAGATATGCATCAAATTATTTTTCTGAAACTCTGGATAAGTTAATGATAACATAATAACTTGATACTCCAACGCCGCGGCTGACGATGACATCAAATCAACTATGTAACCTAAATGTCATTGACAGATATCATTGCTTCATTAGTACACGTGGAATCTGTGCAAGAATTGAACTTACAGATAAAAAACGTGCTCATTCTCAAATCATTACACGAACACGAAAAATAGAAAACAGAACGAAACGACCGTAAACTTCTCTAATTCGAATCGAAAATCTTGCTGGTTCTGATACTGTTTCCAAAAAATGGATTCATTGTACAAACTACAAACCCCACCATATTTCAACGCTAGCCAACAACGGTCAGTTGGTAATTTGATACCAATCAAATTAAATTCGTGAACATTGGAACTGAACTCTACGCAAATAATAATGCAGTTATAAATAGAAATAACGATCATCAGTGTGGGAACATAACCCTTGACAATTCCATTAAATCCTGTTTACTTCGAATCTTCAACATTATAATCTAAATCTGCATGTGAAGATTCAGAAGTCGTAGAAATTTTCTACTTGAATAACAAGACTGAGGTTTAAGCGCATAGTCATAAAATAGTGATCACTTTAAATTTTAAAGATGATTAGAAGGGTCGCTTTGGGGCTGAGGCGTGTAGAATTACAAAGATATGTTACACGAGTCTCCTGAGAAAGTTCTTAAATAATCTAATCTACAGTCTATTTTATATTTATTGTCAACAATTATTTCTATTATTATAAGGTTGAGACAATAGTTCATAAAAATAATAATAATAATAATAAGTTCTACACGGGTAAGAATCAAACTGATAGTTCGAATCAGATATTCAATTTCAATATCTTTTATCTTCTAGGAAAAAAATTAATCAAGCTAATGCCTAGATATGCTCTGTCTTTGTTTAAAATAAAGCCTAACAGATAACAGATTTTTTGTGTCCTAAAATCCAGCAGGCAACATACGTAGCATATCGGGATTTTTTTTACCATATTTAAGTAATAACAGAACAATCCTACAAAATTATACTTCCTTCTAATCTTGAGCCAAAACCATCCCATCATTTCTGACAAGCTAGATTAAATTAAGTAGAATTAATAAACAGCAAATAAACAAATAAACTACAAAACTAGCAGAAAAAAAGCATAATGTACATTGATCAATTTTTCAGAACCATTTTTTGTCATCAATGTCAAACGTCGTCATAATCACCTAATCTGCAATTTTACTAATCCGAGCTTCAAGGATTACTTTGTCAACATGTCAACCTAAACTGATGCTTCTTTCTTCCATAAAATTTCCAGGAATATAGTTAGTTTGACCGCGATCAGCGACGACAAAAAATACAATCAAATCCCATCATTTCCTAATACAACAAAACATATCTAACAAAATAATTACTTATTTCAGATGTTTCCTTTGTGTTCCTTCCTCTTCTACGAATTGTATAAACAAAAGGTGTTATCATAACACCAACACACACGGTAATTATGATATGTTCTCATTGACATTGGAATTATGCGTTCCTTATGATCCGTATCCGCAACAGTTCTCCTCAACCAATGCAATCCTTACTAATTTATTGGCCAATTACCATTACGACTATAATTGCCTTAATAACTATAACTACATTCAACGAGTATTAAACCGATACAATATAGAATAGATGAATGTTTTACATTATTAAATTAAATTAAAATGAAACTTGAATTGGAAATCAAACCTATTGAATTGACCTAATGCACCATTCGATTGGTTAAAACATGAAAAAATGGATTAAGCACGGAAAAATCGTAATTTCTCAATTAATAAATCAAATGCGATATTAAATTCCTGCAGCTGTCGGCTGCAAAATGAATTTCCCAGGTCGATCTGACCATTCGATGTCCAAGTAGTAGTACAAAACCTTGATATGCAATTTTTGTAATCATGGACGAACAGAGGACAAGATCATTTGAATTTTTAATGTACTTGAACACCTTGAAAAAACAATTCATAGGTACTACGGACATTTGCAATCCTGCTGGACAATTTATTTTATAAAGCCACGGAAATCTTGTTGTTTACAACAGGTAAGTAAGTTTATTAATCGCAATTTACGTCATTTGCGGATGAAAACTATTGAAAACGGCGGAACCAGTTGTAGCAATGCTAAACCAATTTCGTTTCGCCATCTTATTTTTAGCGTTGTCAATCTATTTGTTATCATATTGAATTGGATTGGGGATTGAGGTTCTACAAAAAAGGACAAACTGCCTACGACATCATCATGTAATCATCTCATAAATCGACAATAAATCTTACGAGTCTCGCCGTCTCATTACATGAATAAAACTGCGCACTATAAAACGACTATCTACAATTTTTTAGCAAGTAAATGCAAATTACAAATCGCATATGCATTGAAAATTAATTCACCAGACAGTGTTGCATATTGCATTGTAATATCCAGTAGTAGTACAGTGTAGTTTTTAACATTTTTCTTTATGTTTTAAAATCCAGACCGTCCTCAACAAAAGAGCAAAACATTCAATAGTATCAATAGATAATTTTTTTCCAAGATACAACATATTCGACCGGGCCGCAACTTGGTAAAAATGTCTAATTTTAATATTTAAAAAATTCTTGCAAAAATTGAATACATTTAGTTTCTTAAAGTTGGAACTTGAAAGTATGAAGTATGAAATGTCGACTTAATTTTAGCAATTTTAGGAATATTAAACGCAAAATCTCTTCAAGTTTTTATGATGTTCTGCAACAATAAGTTCTTTATGTTCTTAAACGTGTACAATTTGCAGAGCATGCTAAAATTGTGACTTTAGGACTTAACTACGTTTGTTCTAACTTTACTTTAGTTGCAATGTATCTATTTAAAAAAACCAACAGTATACAGTATTTATGCTCGAGCATGGACCGTATTTGAAGCCCCAACATGAAATGTCCTTTTAAACTTCTGGAACAGAATAAAATTATATTTTCTCATCATAATATTAATTTAATATTCACCTCAGACATTGTTACATTTGTTACATATAATTTATAAATATTTTATAACTCCTGTGCAGCCAAGCTGGATGTGGATAACAGCCATAAAAATATTTCTCCAGGTCTTCCAGCTGGTTCTTGCATATTAACATATTATAAAAAAGTTGCCATTAATTGCGATTTTAACGTGATAAGGCTGTCTAGCCATGTTAAAATCGTGCAATACAAAGGATACATCTGAAATTGCATATCAACATCGCTGTTTTATGTCTTTGCATACGAGCACTTGCTAAACCCTAACAACTTATTAGCCTCTCTGCCTTTGTTTGCCAGAAATTGAATGACTCATATTTTTACACCGAACCACAAGCAATAAACAAAGCATTGATCAGTCTCGCTGTCAGCTAACCTAAATTTGTCTTAATGTTTACCTGAACAGGAACAGGGACAGAAAATGCTAAATCAAGAAAAAGTTTCGGTGGAAAATGTCCATCGTCACATAAATATAAATATCATAAAAAATTGGACAACAACAAAAACATGACCGACTAACTGAAGTTTTATTCCCATTTTCAAGTAACAGCAAATCTATTAATAGTATCAATACCTTCTTTACAAATTACAAGCTTTAAAAGTCGTAAACAATACATACCTAATTTAAAACCCCAACCTCTAAATAAACAGTCGATTGGATTGAACACCAACGTTTCAGTCAAATATTGACACGAGTACAAGAAAAGGGACATTTACTTTAACAAACAACAGATAATAAACGTGGCAAGTCCACACTAACCAAAATCTTATTATTTAGTTAACCTACCTTTTCTTGTACAAACCAGTTAAATCCCAAATACACTCAATAATTGAATATTATATTATACCAGCTCCTTTGCAACTGTGATCTTTCTTAACTCTCGATAAAAAAAACAGGACCACATAGTCACATATGTGTGTTTTAACTGTTTTATAAGCAAAAACACAAATTAATTACCCAAATTAGTTGTTACTCAATCTATATAATTTCGGCATCGGCAACCTTAACCTTCCTATCATAACTACTAACGCCCATTGTTTATTAACCCATTAACTTTAACCGTATAATATAATCATAATCCAACTGGTCTAATTATTATCTTCTCTGCTGGCGATGACCAAAGTTATTACTGTTTTTGTCATCGTCTAGTCAAGTCCGTCTTTGTCTTTCCTAGACTATTTTTTTTGTTACCTTTTCCTGTCATCCTGTCAATCACAATTTTTAATAGAGTCAGACACCATCTGATTCAAATAAATTCCAGACATCGCGATTCTCTTATCGAACGACAGAATCTGTATCCTTTGTTTCCGTAGGTTAGGTTCCTAGAAATAAAATGTTATCCCGAAATCGCATAATATGCTGAATCGCTTACAATTTTTACAACTTCCCTTTTTTCCATCCAATTTATTCAGTTCTAAAAAACGAGATTATAAATTGTACGCAACGCACATGGCCAAAAATGACCTTCTAACCGTTTCAACCATTCATTTCGTCATAATATTACGTAAAACTCGACTGGATCCTAACCCTTCCATCCTGCCAAAAATCAACTTAATTTTATACCGTCATCGACCACGCTAATCTAAAACATAGTATCTTCCTCGTCTTATCTGCCGTAATCTCTAAGGCCAATATTAACAATAAAATTTATTATTCTGTATGCCACATCATCCTGTAGTAGTAAATTTAACCAGTTGTCAGTCTTTCATTCTAAATAGGCCTGCCCGTTCACTATATAGTACAAGCATAGTCAATGTTCTGTCCGTAACTAACTATTAAAATTGTAAGGTGTGTGGACTGTTAATTATGACTCAAGAGTGGATCGTCTACTGCGTAGTCTCTGGATATAACTAGATCGACCCACTTAATTGTATATATATTTAACTAACGTGAAATTATAAGCAAATTTCCTGCAAGTGGAACGGCCGAATTGTTGTGCACACAATAACGCAGCGGTGGCAATAAATTGATAAGCCTTAAAAAAGTGTATCCAACCATATACAAGCTACGTTGACGCTTTTAAATTAAGTTTCAGTATTATTAAAGGGTGAAACCCTTTAATGGGTTTGATCAGTCCGTCTGTCCGTCCGTCCGTCCGTTCGCACTCTAACTCTGGAACGGTTAGAGATTTTCAAATTCTTTCTTCACTAAACCATTCATGACCTTCCAGCGGATGCTGAGTTAGATTAAGGACCGTGTAGGTCAAAGGTCAAACGGGCACGGTCAAAGGTAATATTTTTTCAAACTACAACAGTGCATGTATTCTACATCGTTGGAAAGGTACGGTAAAGTGTTATTAAAAAATGTATATGACTTTACTCTATGACTGGGGAAATGTGAGAATCTTGTAGAAAACGACTCGCATGTGTCGTACAACGGTATTAAATGCTAATTTAAGACTTTTTTGTGTCGTTTCACCCCTTGTTGATGTGCGTTTGCAACGGTTTATTAAAGGGTGAAACCCTTTAATTGGTTCACGTTGTCTGTCTGTCCGTCCGTCCGTTCGTGCTCTAACTCGAGAACGGTAGAACTTTTTCAATATTTTTTTCGAATATGTATTCTACGGATCCAGGGTTCCGTTCAGTTCGAAGTTGGTTGATATCGGTCACACCCCCTCCGTTTTACCAACCTATCCCAATGTTAAAAAACACCACCACCGTGCGTGTTACCCTTACCACCACCGTCAACACTTACACAGTTAGCATATGTGTGCTATATCGTAGAAATGGTACTTTCACGTGCTATTTAACGATGTCTACGATTTTACTCTATGGTTGGGGAAATGTGAGATTCTTCAATAATACGTCTTTAACGCGTTAGACAACGTCGTTAAACGTTTTTGACGTTTCGCTCGTGGGGTTTCACCCTTTTTCGATGTGCGTTTGCAACGGTTTATTTCTATTGCCAGGCCAGGCCGTATAATATGATGACACCGCTTTCAGTTCAAAATATGCTAAATCTAAACTCAACTATTTTAGGTACAATTGAAAATTGATTGATTACAATTGAACTATTGAACATATATTGAACAAAACAATTAACTAATTTTTAATTGCTTACGCACGTAAGCACAAGCAGTAATAGCACTTTGATTGAACTTGATACGAATCACTTTTATTTTGTTTTCGTGTCACAATAGGGTTAATGATGCCTTGTTATCTGGTCATAGTTTATTACCAATTGGTACTAGAGTACCGCAGGTCACTAGAACAATTTCATCCCAAAAAAGTCGTTTTTAATTCATGCAAAACAATAATATATGACGAATTAAATTCCTATTTCCCAAGCGTACAGCGTGTGCAATTTTTGCACCTATTAATTTTAATTCCTTTCTTAAATTACTAGTTTAATTTAATTACACGTCTAACAGTTACATTTTATTTAAATTAATTTCGTATATGTTAGACGGACACCAACATAAAGTTGATCATTGACATTGGCAAGGCATTATTACAAATTGAAGTAAATAAAAAATAAATTAGCACAGTAAAGTGAGACAACTCTTGAGAAAATCAAATATCATCTCTTCAAATTTCCTGATTTTGATATGAATAACTTAAATTTTTCCGTCATATTCCAGATATACGGTTTAAACATTAAAATATATCCCCGGTCAGTTATTTCGGGGAAAACAGGAAATAAATACATTTAATATTTAATATGGAAATAAAGTGATTGAATATCGATTATCTAATCACATACGAAGATACCATCACATTTCAAAGATAATATGGAAATCCACTTCCTCTCTCATTTTCAACAAATTTTCCACCCATTAATAAACGGCATAAATGTTAAAAAACATATCGATTTGCTGGAAATACGGTTTCAAGTTTTAGATTTCATTCAGTCAGATTTAGCAATGTTTTTTAGATGAAACCATTTCAGCTCAATATTTCAACATCATACATCATATTCATCATTTATGTCTTGCTTGAAACGGAAAAGATTCTTATCCGCAAACTGAGCCAGGCTCTGTTAGTTTTGAATCTTTTGATGTCAGCCATGTGGCAAGATGACAACCGACCTTGCACCGAAACATTCAACCTGACCTTCACAAAAATAGGAAAAAAATTACTACCCGACCCTTTCCAACTTCCCAACTAGTTCTATATACATTCGGAAAAATCCTCGATTCAAGATCAAGAATTCCAGTCCCAACTGAAAGTTCTACCCAAAGTTATTTAAACCACTGACTTGACTTTTTCTTGTAAAGTCTCATTTATTTATGTCACAACAACGTCAACCTATTTCGCACCTAATCCTATCCTAAAAAATGCCAATCAATAGGAGCTAATAAGAACAGACAGGGTCAATTTGACCTTGGGACTTTCTTCCTCCGGAATATCCCATTTCCTGACTGAACCACTTAACCTTATCGAACTATATTGGTGATTTGTCTGCCCAGCCAAAATGATTTCTCAAAACCCAATACCTGAAACCAACCTTATAAAACTGATATTAATTAAGTTTTAATTAAGTCGTGTCGAAAACAAACCGAACCGCATCCATAGCCAATAAAAACCAGATAGAAACCTATATACCTAGTCAAAATTACTGCGTATTTCTGTTACCTACTAACAAACAGAATAGGAACTAGAAACACATAGGAAAAGCAACAATAAAATATAGCAATAGTCCACCCTCGCCTCTTCATGCCTTATCTAAAAAAAACACTATAAACCCTTTCCTTCCTCGATCAATTTAATTTGCAGTGAGTCTGGACAGGGTACGGTGTGGTTTTGCAGACAGGGTTATCCATAACCCATGCTATAGACCCCGTCTCCAAAAAAAAAGACCAAGTTTTAGCCGTAGAAGAGCCTAGACTCTAACTAGACGCATCATGCTAAACCTGCAAAAACTACGCAGACATTTTTGCACATACACAACTCTCGTACTAAACTAACTTTACGATGACCTTCCAACTTCCAAGCTTCATATCAACAATAAGTATTTTCCATCCTAAAACCCCTGCCTCTAACTTCTAGCCAATTCATGCGAAAAATGTATATAGATCTAGATCACGGATGGATATGGACCCGTTGTATTTGTATGTATATTCCCAAGTCAGGTTGGACCATTGAGAATCGAGATCAAATCAAATACATAAAAACCAAGCCCAGGAATGTATTGGTTGAATATATGCCTTTGTTAGCTTTTCGGAATAAACAAACTGTCAACATAAAACATAACTTTACCGTGAACTGAGAATCGAGTCGAATAAATAGACAAAAACAAGAAGCCCTCCTAAAGCATATTTGTTGTTGGTCAAATTTCAAATTGGTCATTAGATATGCCTTTCTTTTATTCAACGAATTTCCTCGAAATTTTACTTAAACGCTTTGGAATAAACTGTCGACTTGTCTCTGTCTCAAGAAAAACAATGTCCAGCTTTCAGCTCGTTCCAGCATTTCTAGCTATCAGAACCAAACCAAGCGATATCGAGATATATATTTTGGAGAAAGTAAACAAGAGTAAAAGTGACAGTCATCTGCTAGTATTTACATTTAATGATTTTTCGGATAAATAGATCCAGTCCAATCTAGTTTAAAGTAAAGTTCTGATTCAGTGATGTTGAATATGTTGATGTTGATTTGCAGAAAGAACGATAGGTGTTAGTTTAGGT
Organism: Desoria tigrina; assembly: GCA_906901685.1. Classification (NCBI taxonomy): domain Eukaryota; kingdom Metazoa; phylum Arthropoda; class Collembola; order Entomobryomorpha; family Isotomidae; genus Desoria; species Desoria tigrina. Next base: position 2,005,100 of record CAJQTU010000003.1, on the reverse strand, counting down.
TTAGTATGTATCATCTCGTCTCGATATTCCGGATCCTAGATTCCTCTATATTATGCGTCTTCGAATGACTTTTCCTCACACGTGCCAAGATCATTCAATTCACTTCTCAGCTTCAAGTATTTTAGTATTACAGTGCAGATAATGTAGATGTAAAAAAAAATCTCAAAAAATTAGCTTACAAAATTCTGAATCCACACCTAAAGTCCTAAACAATATTTTTTTAATTAAGTCTCATCGTGTGTTCGAAAAAGACTAGGCTTACAAAACGAATCATGTTTCCTTTATATATATGGATGGTTTCCTTTCAAAATTACAAATCAAATCAGTCTTAAAATAGATTACATAACTCGACTTCACGCCTAAATCTACTCAATCCTTTCCCAGGCACGTTTCTTATCCTCTTACCGTACTACCGATCTAAAGATTATTAACAATGTCCATATTGAGCTAGTAGACACAATATATTATATATATCATTCCAAAACGTAACATTCGTTCGTACATAAGTTTCATACGGTTATGTTTAAATATAATATCAACATCTGCATATTTTAACATTTTTAACTATCAACATCAACCACAATTGCATTTTTATTTTTACTTGCATACAGCCTTATCATCGACTGTTCCAGTCCTGCTCATGCTTGAAGACCAAGACGACGACGTAATACATCTTACAATGCAATGTCAGGCACAAGACGACCAAGACAAAACACTCTCTAATCTAATCATACAAGATACAATTCAGACATAGACAGCACCTACTACAGACGTACAAAACAGATTCCTAAACGCAAATCTCAGCTCAGTATCATTTCTTTTCCATTATAGATTTTACGATCATGCTACAACCTACAGTAAATAAATACATATATCGTACTGCACTGCAAATAGCAAATAAAATACATACAGCATACATCCAACACTAGTAGAGCCACCAGGAACATTTAATTGCAATCTGCAAACCTCATTTCATTACTAACTATTAACTAAACTATATAAATATAATACAACACATCTGTTAGCCCAGTCTCCCTGTTTCCATCCAACAAACCAACTACTTTGCAGTTTGCACTCACTTATCAACTTACATTATCATCAACCGAACATTTCCCCTCTGAGATGAATGCATATAATATAATATTGAAATAAAACTCCGATGACCTTCAGTACAGACCATATGAACATACCGTCTACTGCGACTTGACTCGCTTTTTTATATTTTTACATCTATATTACTTTACTTATTAGAGAAGATTGCAAAGACGAGCCTAACTCGTAGCACTTCATGTTGATACTCTTATCTTATATATATTTATGTAACACTAACCAATACCAAACGAAATCAAGAGAAGCCAACTAACTAAACATTACATTATCATCACTTTATAGAACTCTTCAAGAATATGTTAAATATGTTAAGTAACACCTAACACCATAAACCGTCATTAACATAGGATCCTCGCATAATAAAAAAAACACTTTAATATTAAATACATATACATATGTTAGTTGGTTGAGCGGCTAAGTTTAGTTCATTTAACGTTCTATAATTATCCTTAGTTTTAGGATTCCGTAAGATCCTCCAGCTCAAAATAAACGTGCACACTTTAATAACGTTAAATTAAAGAATATAGTTAAAAATACAGCACATCTAATATAAATCTAACTGCCAGTTTATTCAATATTTCGCTATAAAGTACTTTACTTTGCTTTGATAAGAGATTTATGTCAATATTGAATATATGATTCTTTTTCCTGCTAGTGTTATCCAATCGACGAGTAAGTAAACAAACTAAACTAAATGTACTCTTGAGCAAGGTAACTAAAGTAAAACCAAATAAAACCCGAGACCATTGTCATAAATTGAACAGGACGAGAGGCTTTAAATTAAAGTTTGTTAAACTACACATGTTTATGTAAATTTCAACATATTTCAAACAACAGAAACGTAATCTAATCAGACCGCAGAAAAGTAAATACAACTCAAGACCCAAGACTGCGTCGCACCAAACAATCTGATCCAATATCCGACGATGATGGCCTGACAAATTGATGATGCCACAATTGATGATATATAATATTTATACTATCTGAACCTAACCTAACCCTTTTACTTCGATTCGACTATTAAATCCGATTGCATAATTCAACTTTCTAGATATAAAAATAATAAAAACAAACAGACTGTCAACAACTTACCAAATTCTTGACCCTTCAACCCTAAAAGGCTCACACGAATACTGAAGTTATCCATCATATTCATCGTCGCAAAAGCAGACTAGTTAAACGCTAATAAATTATCACTATCCACAAAATCCCAACACAACCCTACGCCCTACACTCTATTTGCAAATATTTACTGGATTTTTTTACACGTATCTCCAGAACCAGAGAGTTCCTAGATTTTTAACCTTCGATAAAAAAACAGATTCTGAGAGAGTAAAGAACTTTAATCTAAGCAAATCCCATTTTTAGCTTTTAACGATTTTCCACAAAATACACGACCTATCGAATATCGAATATCGGAAGAAAAAGCTCTGAACAAGGCCTTTAAAAAGCACAAGACCATTAAAATTAAACTTGTAACTTGAAAAGCGACTGACAGACTGAATTCGAAATCGCCTAGAGCAGGAGTCAGGGAGTCTAAGAGGCTCAACCTTGAATTCACCGTGTCACCCTCGACAGCCAATGTCAGTGTCAACATCTTGGGAACTTAAATATAGAATTTCTAGAACATAATGCACATGGATCAGGATGGAAGGAATAACCTATTTCCATTAGTCACAGATATGCCAGCTTTAATCCAAAAAAACTGAGTTCGCTTAGTTCGCAGAAATCATTAGATTTAGATATATTTAGCATATTGCACCATATATGACGGACGGGTTCTTATATAACCTGATCCGTGCTCCTGATTGTAATTCTGCCAACTGGCCTGTCTACAATAAATCTTTGTTCATGAACCGTTTAAAACTCAACCAAAATGCCAAGAAAGCTTCATCTCAAAATCCTCATTCGTTTAATGGTTAAAAACGGATTCGTTCGATGACGATTGACGAATTGCAGGTACTACTTTCGTACATTGACTTTAGATTTACATTAACAAGTCAATTTTTCGCTTAATTTTAGTCACAGTCAAGTGATGCTGATGAAGTATTTCAATGCATAACGTACAATGTCAGGTACCTTTGTTTGTCTCAATATTTGCAAAAATATTGTAATCCCAAGTTTTTTGACCGTAGTCCATATTATGTACTTAATCCCCTATCCCTCTAAAGTGAGATTTGTGTGATTCCACAGAATTTAACTACTCAAAACGTAAGAGCGATTAAGATTATTTAAAAATTAAGTTTCCTTTCAATTTGTTAACTAACTTCATGTAATTATAATTCCCAGTAAAAAATAAAAACATCATTACTTTAGAATGATTACAAAATAACAGACAAAGTTCATCTTTTTTTTTATTTCTAACCATTCAACTAGAGTGGACTCCATGCATGTGAATTCTGGAATTCGTAACTTCTAAAAATTTTCTCGCCATATAAAAACTGCAATGACGCAATTTCCGAGACTTGCCTGAGTAGAGAAGTAGAGGGATTCTAATATTCTGCTCACGCTGAATTTGTTAGAGTTTTATAACACGCATTCAACAATTCATTAAAACTTTAAAATACAACGTAGAGTATACTGGACACGGGACCGTAAACTGCATTTATTTAACAATACAATCTGAATCTGACCTAGTCGCATTAGAACTTTTTTTTATTAATTAATTACTCCCACGCCCATTCTCCTCGTCGTCCTTTGCCTTACGTAATACCTGCTTAAAGTTTAATCCATTTTTTGTTTACGAAAATACAATTTAAAACCGGTTTTGTGTTTCATTCAACATTTTGCATTTTATTCGGTACAGCTTTCCATTTCAGACTCTTCGCAAAGCAAAATCAAACCCCGGAAAAATAATTAAATTAGAAATAAGAATAAGAGTGTTAAAAATCTAAAATGCTAGCAGACAAAAGGCTCACAACACATAAGGATAAGATATACGATGTTTCGGGTTTGAGCTCATGACGATGGATAAGGATTATTTTTATTGTAATTTCAGTAAATAATTCAGCTTCAGTAACTTCCTCTTCGTCTCTAATTCCATTCCAGATTCCAAACTCCAAGAACCAATTCATTCATTCATCCTTCAAATGCTCAAAGCCGAGCAGTTCATGATGCTCATGATTTCATGACCCACACGGCCATGTCAAATGTCAACATTTTTCTACAACAATGGTAAATTCTTAATAGTTCAACCATGAACTATCCATGACCACCAAATCAAATGTAAAACTGGACAAACCTGGAGAGTCCACTATGATCTGCCTGCACTATTATATTCGTTAATCAGAGAGGATAGCTAGGATAGTAGATGTTCTTCTGCGATAAATTAAGTCTGACTTTGCCGGAGGGCGAAACATCCAGTTCTTTCATTTAAAGCATTAAATTTTGAAGTTAGCCAAACGAAACTTCTTTAAAGTTACAACTTGAATGTAACTAATCTGACTGTACTTTCAATTTAACTATACAAAGACAAACCTACCTGCCTTACCTTCGCAGTACATTTAAACGAAACCGTGTGCATTCTGAAATTTTACGATAACGCAAGGAACCCAACCCTAGTAGTTTCTCTACTCTGTCCATATAAAACTTTACAATATCTCAAATATTTTATTCGCATCTTTCATATCTAGATCTATGAAATGAACTGAAAAATCCGTCTCTCTAAACCAAAACTCAACTGAATACGACGAATACAAATCTTAATCTAACTGAACGAATGAATCTTTCTATATATATTAATATAGCCAAAAATCCAACTCAGCAATTCTGTCAAGAGATCGTCTGTGGCGTACCTGATTTGTTGATTGGAAATTGGAAATATATTTAATGATAATGCCAGGTATTTCGTAGCCAAAATTATGGCTAGACCTGAACCACCATTGGATAGTCGCAATCACAAATATATATCGTTAAATCTATAGCCATGAAATATGTAAACCTCCATTTCAAATAAATAATTCGGTCTAATACATTTTACTTTACGAACAGTAGAGAATACAAAGATTAGTAGATGATTAAACAAATCCATTTTTTACGGGTACACGGGGTACCTTTGTTTTGATGCAAAACAAAACTCAAAATTCAGTCTTCCTTCAACGTAAACCTAACAAACAATAACAATAAAAACAACAACAACAACAACAAAGCAATTCGGTCATGCAACAGCCAAACTCTAAAATTCTAATTACAAGTTAAAATAGCCCAACAGGCAATAGGATCATCCCAAATCCCAATCATCCAAAACCCAATTCCGTAGTGACCCTAAAAATCTAATTGCATCGTCATGCAGACAGATAGATAGAGATAGGAGGATCTGTCATATAGAGTAAAATACCCACTTTTAGATTTTTAGATAACCCCCCCCTTCGGTTTCTTGGAGCCGAAGCCGTTAAATCCTAAATCATTAAGCAATTTCGAGGGCATTCACTTCAGTAGTCAATACAAACATGTTGGTTTGGTGGCACCGTATAACGTCCACGTTCATCTTCAAGAGATATACGTCTCAAATCTTCAAGTCTGACTGACGAAACCTTTCTGCTCAGAGGAAAGAGCAAGGTTTACTTTCCAAGAACTAAATACTAAAAATATAAGCTCATGTTACAACCACAATATCCTAATCCTAATCCCCACCTTACAGTTTAGTAAGCTTTCGGAGACACAAAATTACGTTTATTTCAGATTGGCACATTGTATTGTGCAAAACCCAACGTAGTTAAGACTAAACTACCATCCCACTTTTGCAAATCTATACAAGAATCCTAGCCCTCCAAATGATAATGTTCCGTATGTATAATACCAACAGCTGCCAGTTTTCTTGACTCTAAAACTCTAAGAGCAGACTTTTCTGGCATCGTCAATGTATTTACATCTTAGAACTCCGACGTTTAGTCCGTCACATCTTCAGGAATCCCTGAATCGGAGACAACAACAAAACTTTTGTTCTCTTGATTCGAAATTTTAATTTACGTCTTGACGTGACACAGTTAATAACTAATAATACGTACAATGCTCAAGGAAGGTGTGGATTATTTGTCAAAAAATCAAAAAATTAATATTAATGAGAATGTTTCAAAAACCGATTAACCGACGACAATGATAATACTTTAAGCGAAAATATCATTTCTTCGCCTAAAAATGAATTACCTTGCATAATCATTAATTAATAATAAACAAAGCGCCTTTCCAATTCTAATTATTTTCAGCGATAGCATAATGCATAAAGTTTATTTGAGACTGAGATAAAAAAACGAATTTAACGATTGACGATAATAACTAATAACAAGGTCGATGTTTAAAGGATCAAGTACTTGAAGTATTTGTGAACCAACGACTAAAAAGACCATCAGCCAGAGAACAACAAATAATAATAATTTGCAGAATTATATTTTCAATAATTTCCATTAAATCATACTTTCAGGTTTCAAGTGTTTTTCTGTTTGATGTATTCCATTGGTTCATTCACTCAGTTTACATTTTCGGTCAAAATGAACATGAAATGACATGATAGCATCAACATCAAGGTAGTCTCGTCTGGACTGGAGAGCAAAGCATAATCTTCTTTGAGTCTATCTAATATCTAATGTCAATTGTCAATTTGAGACGTCATTTATAATTGATTGACCCTCCAGATCGTCAATATCTAACTAACTGCCCAAAGAATCACCAAAACATTTAATATCGACATCCACAACACCGACATTATTAAAATTATTAAAAACATGAAATAGTAGTAATTAGCATTGTTTTGTTATTCACGTCATGAAGACATACCATTTCATATTTATTTAGTAACATCGAAGATCAAGCATCAAGATGCATGGAAAATTGACCGTGACAAACTCATCAGCTTTTAGCTGCATGTTATCGTTATCAACATTTTCCAGCAGAACAGAACCAGAGGCCAAGCCAAAGTCAATGTAAAAATAAAATTCGCCAATGTCGTCACGTTAAACATGAACTAAAAAAAAGCAACAAAAAAATGGAAAAATTGCACATTGATTTTGATTTACATTTACCATTTAAATTTATTTATGGTCAGTCATGTCGGTGGTTCATATCAATATCAATATGTAGCAACAACAGCGATATCATCCAGAGTAAAAACTATATAATATTACATCATATAGCCATTAGTTGTGTAGTTGTGTACGTGTGTATCTATATCTGGTAATGCAGCGTTGGTTAGCATTTTTTAATGAGAATTTACATTTACAGAACAGAGAGATGCACTTTCCGTCTTTCGGTCTTCCGTGACGCAATCGTGTGACTGTGACCTTATCGTATTTACGTTCTAAGATGATTTTTATGTTTAACGTTGTACTTATTTTTATTCGGTGAAAGATTAAAGAAACTAAAGATGTCCACAATCAAATAAAATAAATCAAAACTCTAGAAAAAGAAGGAGGCTTGAGATGAACGCTTAAGCTTCTATCCAAGCGAAGATAAACAAAGATTAAAAACAAAACAATAACGTCGATGTCTAAAAAAAAAATGACACAAAGGAGAAAGGAGCTAAAATATATTTTCATTACTAACTTATATTTCTCTATTTAATCTTCTACATTTATTTTTATAGTATTGGTTAATTTAATTTTTTTAGCGACTTTTATTTATGAACTGGAATATGTCGGATCAAATACAATTAAATTAATATATGAAGTTTGTACATTTATTGACTGGTGATCGTTGAATCATTTTTAAATGTCGATCCGACCGGCGAACGTCGGAACGTCTACCTACGTACCGGACGGAACTACCGGACATAACGTCAACGAGAACGAATGTCAGGTTTAATTCTTTACGTATTCGAATTATTGAATTATATACCGTTCCAATTCGAATTAACTGCCAGCCCAGCAGTTGCCATAAAATAAAATGCAATCAAACAACCAAAAACGCTGTTTGCTGTTTCACGGTTAACTTTCTCGTATGTAAACCTTTACCTTACAATTTCCAGAACGAATTTTCTCGATCGAAGTAATAGCAGTTACTTCGTTTTTATGTGTGTGTTTTGTTTTTGTTGTTGACTTTGACCTTGACTTAGTTTCGAATTCCGCAACCACATCCTGTGGACTGCAGTCGGTGCACAGGGCACAGACTTAGTTCTATTCTATGAGTCGGTGTCATTATCATAATTTCATTTCATTTTAAGATGCATATGTTTCTGTATAGCACGATACCCTGTGCCCTGTGCCATGTTGCATGTGCCATATGTCACACGTGTAATGACAATAATAACAGTATAAATCGCCCAAATTAAAACTAAAAAATATAAAATTGGAGGGTTACTTACCCCCAGGAGTAGTGGAGTACATGGTTCCACCCGGGGTGGTTGAGTAGTCGGCAGGGAGTTGACTTGGAGTGTTGATGACCATCCTTCGGGAAGGAATGGCCTGACTCTGGGTCACTTGACGGGCTACAGGTGAAGCACTCATTTTCCGGCTTGATTATCGACTCAGGTCAAAGGTTACAGTTCAGTTAGTTACAACAGCTCAACTGTTTTTAGGCTGATTGATTGTTGTGGATTGTAGATTGGATTTTCTGGAAGACGAAGAGAAGATGATCCGTTTGGCTTCGATTTCGATGTAATTTTGTGAATTGAAGATCGGTTTTCGGGAATCAGAATTGGAATGGTCCTCGTTCTTTTCTTTGTTTGTTGTTTTTTCTATGTGGCTTTCCTCCTGAAAGGGTTATCAAATCAACCAAGTGTTCTAGGGATCACACAAAGTGATGGCTCTACTGCTGACGGTAGTAAAATGTAAGTAATTAAACAAGTAAACTGTTAAAGTTACTGGAAACGGTGTAATTGTAGTGTTTAATTGAAGAGCAATTAAGAAGGGGATGGATGAGATGAATAGAACACACGGCGAGAGACGAGAGAGAACCCACAACATACACGAAGGATGCAAGCAAAGACCAGACTGACGAAGGCGATTAGCAACAGAGGCTCTCCAGCTCACGCTAAATGCGATGTTGTCTATGGCTCCAGGGCCGGAACTCACCAGACACGGTTAACATCCCCCGAGGGGCCTAGTTTCTGGGGTTTGGCTATTTATTGGGCTAGAAGAGCCCATCAAACCATCCCCTAGGGGTTTTGACCATAAAAATGGGTTTTGACCATTTGACCATAAAAATGGGTTTTGACCACATGTGATCTCGCATATAGGTTTTGACTTTGACCATAAAAATAGGTTTTGACGACATGTGATCTCGCATATAGGTTTTGACTTTGACCATAAAAATAGGTTTTGACGACATGTGATCTCCCATATAGGTTTTGACCATATGTGATCTCCCATACAAGTTTTGACCATAAAAATGGGTTTTGACCACATGTGATCCCCCATATATTGTGGGTTTTGATGTTCCGCCAATTTTACCTGTCTTCAGAGGGTTTTTGCTTCGACGGTATGGGTTTTTCCCAAAATAGTTGTTCTCCCTGTCGTTCTAACGTTTGTGACCCTGAAAGGGATCGCAATTGGGCTGGAAAGTGGAAAACCCCAAAGGCCAAAGGGTTTTTAGAAACCCGCAATAAAGATATGTTCATCCTCAAAGGGTTTTTCCTTGCAAGTATTTTCCCTCACAGCCACAACGAAGGTTTTTTTTTAATTTAAATGGTGTTTCCCTTGGCTAGAGGGTTTTTGTTTCCCCGCGATCGCGATATAAAAACCGTGCGTGTTCCTCCTCAGGGTTTTTCTGAAAGTATTTTCTTTCATAAAATGGTTTCTTGTTATTTTCAGGGTTTTGCTCCTCTGCTCTAGGGTTTTTGCTTAATCCGTTCAACACGTCAAAAAAGTCCTGAAAAAGCTAATACACAACGGGATCCAAATTTTGTCTTTTCTCATTTCATTTCATTCTGCAACTAAATTAATTAACTCCAAATAAAACAATCACAGTTGGCTAACCCTTTAAGGTTGTAAACACAGTAATCATAATCATTTAAAAAGTAATCCTAATTAAGTCAATATTTACGAAAGATTGTGTCGAAGAGCCGACAGGAATCCGAACCCTTTTCTATATCAAAGAGTACGACCCTGTATTCTGGCAGAGTGCCGAGTTTTTTATTTATCACCGAGAGCCTCGTGAATTTCATTTAGTTGTTCCAAAAAGTATGGTGTGTTTTGGTCTCACGTAATTGGCTACTCCGAGCACCAAGTATTATCAAAGGGTGGAAGATGTGGGAGGATGAAGCTAAAAATCTCTCAAGGTTTCACTGGATACTGGATCTCTCCAGCAGCTCCAGCATGTGCTTCTCCAATCTCCGCATATTCCAGCTAGCCAGCCAGAGATCAACATGAATGAAGAATGCAGATGAACAAAGGCAACTCTGGCTCTGCTCTGCTGGAGCTGGAGATAGAAATCATGAAATCATGACGAGTGATTATACTCTACAATTCTATGGACGAACCTCATGGAATGATGCACATTCTAGACCTACAGAGCCACAAATGCTAAAGCGAATCATTAAATTCACTATGCAGATACAATTACCTAATGAGTTTTGGCTCTGAACGATAGGGCACAGTTCGAAGTCTTAACTAATGTTACAGATTCTGGAGTCAGAGGTGGCAGTAAAATTACCTGTGTAAAGAACTGTATAAAGCCTAAAATTGTCTCTTTATGTTCGGACATGATTACAAATTGCGTACACATAAACATGAGTAAATATTATTAAGGGAACAAAGGGCTTGGAATAAGTGCCCTCCGGAATAAGAACCTAATCCGTAGTCCGTAAATATCCCTCAGAAAAATATATGAAAAAAAATGTTTGAAATTGATGAGTTGAGTTTGATAAAGCAAGATGCAAAGGCCCCGAAATAACTTTGAACTGATCAACTACCTATATGCCATTAGGGTTGGGCTCGAAATGTTATTAACGTTAGTTTGATTTTCTAGATCGTTTCTATTTTTAGAATTTAATTACTTGTTATTGTACGCTCGGTTTTTAGTTTTTAAAAGCCTGGAAGTGTACATTTTATAAAAGAAATATGGACATGATCGATAATAACACGAGTTATGCAATTGGCAAATTGTAAATATTAAAACATTATTGGGAACAAATATCGATATACGTGTACATCATGTTATGCAGTCCAATTTTGTATCTTTATGTTAGTTAAAAAGTTATTTTATTATGTTACTTAAAATCGTAAATCATAAGTCATATATGGTTGGAGTAAGGACCGTGTCGAGGAACATCCTCATCCCTGGAGAACATCCTCATCCTAGGAGAACATCTTCATCCAAGGAGAACATCCGAGGAACATCTTTGGAGAACATCTTCATCCTAGAAGAACATCTTCATCTCTGGAGAACATCTTTGGAGAACATCCGAGGAACATTTTTGGAGAACATCCTCATCCCTAGGAGAACATCCTCATCCTAGGAGAACATCCTAGGGTGTAGGGACATCACTAGATACCAGGCAGTCTCACCATACCGCAGGCTCAGTATTATTTTTACACTTGAACAGGAAACATGCTTCCTGCCAAGTGTGCGAGGTGTAAGTGTAATGAGCCCATATCAGCACTGGGTGCATCCTGCGTGTTTCGGAGAAAGTGCCGAGCCGGGGGGCATAAAAATTTGCCCGGGGTGTGTAATGTAGTAGGGACGGGCTACAGAAATCTGCGATATGGTGAGACTGCCTGGTATCTAGTGATGTCCCTAGGATGTTCTCCTAGGATGAGGATGTTCTCCTAGGATGAGGTTGTTCTCCTAGGGATGAGGATGTTCTCCAAAAATGTTCCTCGGATGTTCTCCATTGAAGAGGATGTTCTCCAAAGATGTTCTCCAGAGATGAAGATGTTCTTCTAGGATGAAGATGTTCTCCAAAGATGTTCCTCGGATGTTCTCCTTGGATGAAGATGTTCTCCTAGGATGAGGATGTTCTCCAGGGATGAGGATGTTCCTCGACACGGTCCTTACTCCAACCGTCATATATCATGCTGTTTTTGCAAAGAAAACAATTTGATGTTATTAATTCCGTACGCTATACCACAGTCCTTGATTTTTGCATATTTTAAAATTTCCATTTGTAGCTGAAATTGGAATTGTAAAAAAACTACGAGCCTAAAAACAATATGTATATTTTTGTAACGCGGAGTTTGCAATAAATTGTTTTGATTCCGGATTCTTAGTATTTGCCAACAAACATGCGAATAATAAAAACTACACGTATCGACGTATCCCTTTCATATTTACCGTAGTTTAAACTTTAAACAATTTAATTTTTTTAATAATTTGAAATATTTACCACTTTAATTTCAAAGAAACCTGATTACAAATCGTTCTAATTCAGTGTCAAAGCTTCACAAATATACGGGTTTAGATTTTAGACACTTAAGCCCCGGGCACACCAACGCCATATGCGAATCTTGTCCGACTTTTTGTTAACTCAAAAATGTTTCAAACCAAAATTTGTTGCATCGTTCACACCAAAAATGACTTAGTTGACAACAAAACTGTCACTGAAAATCTGTTTGTCACGAAATATTGGACTTCAGCGGTGTGAACGATGCAAAAAATTCCATCCAACACATATGACATGACTGCAACTGCTGTATTAAAATTTCATAGAGTGAAAAGTTTAAAAAATATTTTTGCTTTTAATTAGCCATGTTTGAAAACGAGTGACCCACCCTTTAAATTATTTGCACCATCGAATAGCCCTTGACAATAAGAATTGTATCAATATATCACACATCGGGTGAAACTATTTTTTAAAAAATGTTGACCTTTGGCCTTTCCCCTCTTGACCTTTGACCTACCGGGCGCCCAAACGAACTTGACCTCCGTTTGGATGTCGTAAATAGATAACTGAAAGAAACATTTAAAAAATTTAAGCCGTTGTCGAGTTATCGCACCGACAGACGGACGGACGGACGGACAGCCTAGTCATTCGCATAAAGTGCTTTCAACACTTAATAAACCGATGTAACGGGTGTAACCAAGTGTTGAAAATATAACGATAAACAAACTAAATCTCAATTTCCCCAAAAAGCCCGGGTTTTGCACCCTGGTGTCAGTAGGAGTGGTCACGTATCCGTCAAAGATGTTCTATTACTCATGGAAATCGTTTAAACCCCATATATCAATTTCCCCGAAAACCCGGGTAGTGCACCCTGGTGTCAGTGGGAGTGGTCCCGTATTCGTCAAAGATGTTCTATTACTCATGGGAATGGTTTAAACCCCATATATCAATTTCCCCGAAAACCCGGGTAGTCCACCCTGGTGTCAGTGGGAGTGGTCCCGTATTCGTCAAAGATGTTCTATTACTCATGGGAATCGTTTTAACCCCATATATCAATTTCCCCGAAAACCCGGGTACTGCACCCTGGTGTCAGTGGGAGTGGTCCCGTATTCGTCAAAGATGTTCTATTACTCATGGGAATCGTTTAAACCCCATATATCAATTTTCCCGAAAACCCGGTAGTGCACCCTGGTGTCAGTGGGAGTGGTCCCGTATTCGTCAAAGATGTTCTATTACTCATGGGAATCGTTTAAACCACATATCTCAATTTCCCCGAAAATCCGGGTACTGCACCCTGGTGTCAGTGGGAGTGGTCCCGTATTCGTCGAAGATGTTCTATTACTCATGGGAATCGTTTCAACCCCAAATCTCAATTTCCCCAAAAATCCCAGGTTTCGCATTCTGAAATGTAGGTTCAGGGTATTATCATGTATAAATAATAAAATTCTTATCTTATGTTCAAGTGAGATTCTGCAGAACTAATGCCAGTAAAGTATTTGAAAAACAATGATTTCCTGGAGAAAGGGTACCAACGTAGGATGGACAGTCGGACGTCACCAGGCATATTTTCCTTCTTAAGAGGCTGCGATATCAGTTAATTTGTTGATTTGGACTGATTGCTCCTCATTATCTCAGGAGTCCCTTTTGAGAAAAACAGTTTTGCAAATAGTTGCACAACGTAAATCTTTTTAATAAGCACCCCCCCCCCCCCCGTATAGGTCAAGCGCGTGTATATTGTAAATCTATACCGTTAAATACTTAATTAGCAACCCCACCCCGGAATAAGTCTCTATCAACATTGAGGCCTTCAAATTAAAACTCCTCACAATATTAAAAATGGCATGCTTTATAAGGAGTTGTAGTGTAGACCGATAGAGATTTGATGAGCATCGACGGAAATCCGATTTATTTTCAATAGCTTCAACAACACAATCTTAATTTAATTCGTTCGTACAAGCATTCAAGGCAAGGTGACGAGGATCCAAAGAGAAGATGAAATATGTTGGTTAAATTAAAATAAATCTAGGTCAATGTCAGATTGTCCTATACCACCGAGTCATGGTTCGAGATGGAGGAACACTCCTGAACTCTCAATAAACCGTCCAACGTTATAGTTATGTATCGTAGATGTGGCGTTTTTATAACGTTTTATGCACATCAAAACTGTTCTTCAACATGTTAAACGTGAAAACTGTGTTTTGAAATGTTCAAAATATATAAATTTTTGAAAATCTCACATTGCCCTAATCATAGAGTAAAGTTACATACGTTTTTTTGAAAGCGCTTGTTCATAGCGTTCAAATGAAGTATCACCCAATATAGATTCGTAGTTTGACCTCCTTGACCACTCCCCACTGGTCAAGGGGTAATCCCACCCAAAATTTATATGCACCATTGAATAGCCATTGACAATAGCTTTCCATCGATGTATCACACATGGGGTGTTAGTATTTGAAAAAAATGCTGAACTTTGACCTTACCCCCCTGACCTTTGACCTACATGGCCCCCGAACGAACTTGACCTCCGCTTAACCGTCCTTAATAAGTTCCCGAAAGAAAAAATTTAAAATATTAAGCCGTTCGCCCGTAATCGTGCTCACGGACGGACAGACAGACAGACAGACGGACAGACAGACAGACAGACAGACAGACAGACAGACAGACGGACACCAGGTCATTCGCATAATGTATCTACGATACATAATAATAACAGAATTTACCCCGTATTTTATGTCCTTGCTATATAAAAACGGTATTTTCGTTCAACGACTGTCAAATTAAAGTAAAAAAGCGTACTTCCAGGTATAAGGGATTTATAAATACGAATCAAGTACGTATTCATAGAAATCCTCTGACGTACATCTTGTGAGTCTTGCCTTATGGACCATGTGTACATCTGTAACGTGTCTATAATAATATTATCATCCACGGTCATGCATCATGATGGCACAGTCTATTTTAAACTCTTTTGGTTGAATGGCTTCTGGTATTTTTAAACTCGAGATTCGAGAACCATAATAATCCATAATTTATTATATAAACTGACGGGTCTGACAATTAGCATCCAAAAGATCGACTCAATTTCTGCACATATTATATATTCCCGTGTTGGGATTCCTTCTTCAAACCCTCTACATGTGGGGGAATATTTCGGAGTGGATTGATTTTTAATGATATCAGACGACAAAGGTTATCGAATTCATTTATCAGAGTTTTTGGCGTAAAATAATATTTTAGATTTTATTAGGATTGAAAGAATTGTTTTATTTAACCAAAATCCATTGCACCGTTTGACAGAAAATAATAATGTATAAAGTTCACTTCAAAACTGATCTTGAAAAACAATTATTGGCCACAATTAAATAAAAATTCTATATGATATATAATGACATAGTATCAATTACATTTTCAACAGGTGACAGGATAATTTTTAAAACTTGCAGTAATAATGAGTGTTTTTAATATCCGATATTCAACAATGAATTAAATTAATCAAAAGCAATACTGACCCATTAAAATAATTTGGCATTACAGTATTGTTATTACGGATTACTAAAACCAAAATCATCCATCCGGCCTGATTCTTAGGATATCCATTGGATCGCAAGTCCCAATGCATTGTTAGCTGTCGTTAAATCTAAAACCCTCAAATCATATTTAAATTACTGCGTGCTTATCTTTAAATCTACGAATTATATCTACGAATACGACTGGAATCTAAAGCTGGCCTAGACAAAGAGAGAGTATTGAGTAAGACAATATGTGTATACTGTTGATTAGAAACATTTTTACAATTCCTTATTTATAAACTATCGACTTGAGGTTAAAAATGTTTGTTTTTTTTGCAAAAGTTCCTGTGTAACAATTTCAATTGTAATTTGGTAATGTATGATAAGTAGAAATGACTTTGTTAATGTTAATTAGTTATTACAAATTACGCCGACGACTTTAATAGAGCTTCGATGGAATTAATCAACTCGTCACATCGTTTGCTTATCCCTTTGAACGACGATGGTGGTGGGCCAACCATTTTAACTAGACCAGGAACCTTTCAAGGAAAAATTTTTTTATCTCATTAAATGTCAAATCACCTTTATGATGTGCTGCGTCTTATTAACATTCATCGAAACTTTTTGATTACCTCCGAACGGGCCAGTTGACAGCACCGAAGTAATGATTTTAATGCACGTTGTGCCAATGGCTCGGCTGGCTTTTCAGACAAAAATTGAAGAAGTGCCATCGCCAGTTCTACGGCTACGTCATCAAAGATCTGCAATTCAAATAAAAACAACACATATTATTACTTAGTATGGTTTTGTGGAGGCAAGCAGCTCAACAACCAAACTCTCAAACAAAATATTTGAAATATCTCACAACAAAACTGAAAAGTTTAATCAACGCAGAAACGCAGGTCTAAAACCTAACTACACTATTGGAGTAGCGTAACTACGTTAAAAACCAAGTTGTACTTGTAAGTGTATTGTGATTTCATTTCCTTCAAAATGTGACATTTTAATAAGGAATAATTATATTATAATTGATTGTCTGGCGGGACATCACACCTTTGACTTCGATTTGGCTGGTAAAATTGACCGCACTAGGGATGTTTCTCCGATGCGCTTGCGAAAAAACACAGACGAACAAATTAATGATTATGTTAAATTTTAGTATAATTGATCATTATTTTTAAAAGTCCAACTTCCAAACATAAGTTCATATCAGTGTGTAAAAAGCACAACAATTACAATTGCATTACGTGTATAGAACCAAAACCACAAAATCTACAAAAAGCCACGAAAACAGAATTATTTAAAAGCAAAATTGTACATTAGGATTTGATCTGTAAATATTCAATTTAGATGAAGGTACGCCTAAAAATAAAGACTTGTCAAAATCGTCTACAAAGATTTTATCGTCATAAAATTCAAGCCTTCTGCTTTGTGTAACGTCAGTAAATGGACTAAAGCAAATTCGTAAGCAAAAGTTGGTGGATCACTCGACATAGCTCTTTGCAATGTGTATTATGAAAAGGACTTGTAACTGGTAAGCGGCTAAAGCGCCTATAACATGAACTTAAAAAACGTGTATAGTTTAGTGTCACTGTTTCTGGAATGAATGAAAGTGTGGACTTATTGCACTGACCGCAGTTTTTACCTCCTTCGCGACCATGTTATAAATCAGGGCCGAACCCACATCCTTATATTCTTTGGATAATAGTGCATGCACACCAACTTTGGTAGTCACACGAATATTGGAAGTTTGGCCCCTGCCTTCAATATCCCACTCTGAAATGTATCTGAAAGAAGATATTTAAAATCTAGAATAAAATGCTGTCTTGTTATAATATCAATATCCAATCTGAGAAAATGAGAAGTATTACAGCAGCCATTCAGATGTAGACAAATTCTCAAATAGATTGCACAAAAGAAGAGCAGTCGCCTCTTGGCATCCAGGGCTCATTTGGTCAATATTGTTAGCATATCGCATAATAATATGATCTCGCCGATCTTGATGGAGAACTAAAATCACATCGTCCTTTGTAACCTGTATAGAATTTGAATATGTTAAATCTTGGATTGAAGTTCGGCCGAACTCTACGAGCTTCGTTTATCAGTTTTAATAGATTTGAGAATTACCGCAAGCCAAGCTAAAACTTTTAGGCAATAAATTCGGCTGTCATCGCCAATACCGGACTCGCCTCCAAGGAGAACTCGAGCTATTATAAAAACGACACGTATTCAAGTTCATATTTAGAAGAGTCAACACTGAACAGAATAGCAGTTACTCTTTATGATATTATTGGGATATAATTTCAAATTATGAAACGCTGATCCGAATCCTGAATGTTGTCAAATATTCTGGCAACTTACCAACAAAACTGAGAAAGTCATCTGACAAAACCCAAGAGCCTTCGTCCCCAACAGAATATTCTCTCAACTCTTTGAGACATCGCATTTCTTCCTCGTTCAATTCCACCTTGGCCAATGACTTTTCTAACTCGTCCAACAATTCATCAATGGAGTTGCATATGTCTCTAAAAAATCCAAACAACTGATTGCATTTCAAATGAATTCAACTTTATGGAAAATTTACTCTAGATTGAAATTAGCTTACCTAAAGACGATAGGAGGTTCTCGATTCTTTTTCTTTTCTTCTCTTTCCTTCCGTTCTTCTTCTTCAACTTCGGCTACCATATCTCGCTTTTTAATCACTGCCCTTGGAGGGGGAGTTCCTTCATCGGAAGAGTCGCCCATTCTTTTACTAAGTCCTGTGGCTTCTAAAACTCCGTCACGAATTAAATGTTCTAAAGGATTAGGGTCGTAACCTCCCCTTTGTCTGATGAGAGATTGGTCGTGGAACTGCTTCAAGAGTTTTCCAATGGGCCTGTTTAGAAAAATCATTTTGCATGATGGTATTTAGAATTTGCAAAAACCGGTGTAAACAAATAGTATTATGAAAATAAAACCTACGTATTTAAAACGGTTTCCGGCAAATCTAAAATGTATTCTGGAATAGAAGCGCTACAGAGAAAACTGGCAAGTTCGTTACTAAAATGATTACAGTTGCGATGAAATAAATCGTACGAAGATCCTTTAAAACTTGATTCTAGTTCTTGGATCTGAAGGAGAAAAACTTCTTCTGGAATCTCCGTTTGGCCAAGTGGATGTATATGAGTTGGTCTTCCCAAAATAGTTCCGCACTACGAACAAGACAAAAAAATTATTCACTTCTCTTGATCAATAAAAATTAAACGTAGTTAGGAGACTATAGATTATCAACTGTATATTTTTATTTTAAAACTCTGAACTAACCAAATTTAACTTAGAAATTGAAACAATGGAAAATTTGCATTTAATCTTGTAATAAACGGCTCAGTAAGTAGTATGTAATACAGTAGCAGAAACACTTCACCATAAACTCACTCAGACGTTCTATTAGCTTGCTCATAAGCAAAAACTATATGTACCATACTCAGACTCGATCTAATTATCTGTGGAAACCGGCGTGTGCAAGGAAGTACTGAGCACAAGATCATATACTAGATGCAAATCGTACATCGTACTTGCTCTGATCTTATTATCTAGCTATTATTTTATCATTTACACAGCTAGGCAACTTACCCTTTAACTTTCACTTACTTTACTTTGTACGCAACACTTAAGTTAAGAAGAGCATGTACAATGATAAATACAGAGTTGATGTTGATAAAGTAAACAAAAGTTTCAAAAACAAAGAATCTAAAGGGTAATAGTTTAAAGAACTGCGAACTTTTAAACCCCACTATCTTCACCTATGAATTTTTCTTTTCGGAGCCGTATGAATTCTCTGGCTTAAGTAAAGTTTGTAGCAAAACCTAAATGTATACCTCCAAGATCCAACGTCCACAGAAACTAAATTCTTGTTAAATATCAGGCTTTTGCATTCTATATTTCAATATACCATCAGCCAAAGGGCATTATTTCGGATGCTCGAAACACCATAGTATAAAATCCCATCGTTACAGATATCCCACGCCCTATTCGTCAATCTAATATCCGATAGTTGGTAGAAAACGCCTATGAGTAAGAGTTCATGATGAGTCTTGAGAGTATTTTTAGAGAACTATTTCAATCTTAGAAGTTCGTGATAGTTGGTATTTGCAATCTCTCCGGCTGCCGTCCTTACGTTCATCAGTTCATGACCATTTAGACAGACTAATATAGAGAAATACTCTTTCCGACTTTCCTATTAAAACCTTCCGTTTCTAGGATAAATTAATGGACTTTTCATGACAAAACTGCATTTTAAATTATACTTTTTGAAAATCTCGGCAACTACCAATCTTTAACTTCTGTAAACTGTAATAGTTATATGGTATGGTAGTCTTTTGAACTTTGTAAATGTTTAACCATGTCATGTTATGATGCTTAACTTACAGGGGGGCACTGTTGAATTCCGGATGCTCCAAAAAAGTACTCGCCTCCAAACACTACGATGCTGGTATGCCAAATTCCTTCAAGCTGTCGACCTGCAGAATAATCAAACCATTGTTAGTGCATGCTCACGTATTAGTTCCGGCTAAAAAATAACAAGAAACTCAAATACACACACTAATAGAAGTAACTGTATTAATCCGTGATGACGAGAATGACTAGAGAAACTAGAATTTAATTATCTATATCTATTCTTCCTACATGGGTAGACCTGCCTATTAAAAGTCTACGTCCCCCCGACATAAAAATACCAAATACACCTTCGCCAGACACAAAAATGCACCATTATACATGCAAACGGGAATCATGCTCCAAGAAGCCAGCTGTCATCAACCCGACCCGATTTACTGCTAACGCCCTTATTATACCCGGGTAATATAATGTGCACCGTAACTTAGAACGCACACGGCACACTAGTATTCTTTTTGACAGATACATAGGCATACGTCTAAAAATAGACTGGGCAGATTTACCCATTTCCGTTAAAATCTGCCTCTTCGTCTCTTACAAATACGAAATATACACATTGCACATTAACAGTATTAACACATTAGGCCTTTTGTCACATCTCAGGGATACATTTGCATTATTCCATAATATTACTTACAGAAAATGAAATACTGTACAGTAATCTTCATTAAAAGTTTTTGTTTCATGAAGATTAATGAATATGTATTTGTGACTTTTCATAGGAAATCAAAACCATGTATAAAACTACGTGAGGAGAATACATTTGATTGGAAATTGCAACAAAGTACAAAGCAAAAATTATTTTTTGACATTATACCGGGTGTACCGGGTAAAAGATATTGGTTCTAAGAATGCTAGCAATGACTTACCTATCAGGGGCAGGGATAGGCTTTTGGCGATTCCTCTACTCAGGTCATACACGTATAAGTCCACTTGGTTATGCTGGACCACGGAATCCTCCGTCCTACTTGCAACCGCGTTCGGCTGATTTGAGCCGGAAGGTACTTCCAAGGAACTGTTTGAGGCCATTTTTATGCAATTAATTACTTTATTTTCTTATCTTATTCTTTCGATGGTCGATGAGGCAGGTACAGGTACACCGGTAATTGCAATTGCAAATTGGCAATAACAAAATTAGATTAGATCAGGGATCAAGGATGAGGTAGTCGACTAGTTACTCATCCACGTTCTACAATAAGTAAAGCCAAGGAAGGGATAAGTCCATTCAAGAAAGCGTCGTTCTGTTCTAGAGCGATTCTCCAACTATATTGTACATACAAAACCAAAAAATTAATAAAATACGAAAACATGGCGATCATCTATCTTTCAAAACACAATAAAATGTAATTAATAATTATATAGGCATGGCATAGTACATTTAACAGTGTCCACAATTAAATTAAAGAAGGATTAAGGTAAATGGAAAGAATGGTAATTTTTTCCTACTAGCTTTCTCCTTATCCTTGCATTTGCATCGCATTCCTTTCAATTTCCTCTTCATTTAATCAGTTTCAGAGTATTGTATTTTACGCAGACTAATCTATAATATTCTTGTGGTTCTTTCTTTTAATTCCATTCCATTTGATTTGGGAATTTCTTAATAAATTTTTCAAATGAGCACAAGAATTTTCTTGTACTAACCATGCTACCAAATTAATAACATTATGAATTTGGTAGCATGGTTAGTTTAAGAAAATTCGCCATTTGGCGATTCATGATATAAATGATATCCCGATCACATCAATATCGCATGCATCCACAATCGGCTCAATCATGAACATCCAACATTGTAAATCATATTAAGATGAACATATGTAAATGCGATGAAGAAACTATGCACTACACAAATGTCAACTATACATTTTATACATACAATCCGAAAACAGGACTTTTGTCGCAGTTTCAAAGTTTCAAAGTTAAGTGAAATTTGACACCCTATCTTATATCTATGTGCAAGCTTTTGTAAATGCACTTTGTTGAAGCTGAAGGAAAACGGGATGGGTTAAATTATGAGATACAAAACCAAAAATATTACCAAATGAATGAACGTATCATGCAAAATTGAAAGGATGAACTACCATACTACCATACGGAATTAATTGAGTTTTTTTTTTTTTTATACTTAAGTTGGTTTGTAGTTGCTGCTTCAATATACTATATTTATAACTGCGTTAATAGATAGATACCACGAACCACAGTCGACACACGATACCAGACACTTAATTTCTTGAATGATGAATGACATGCAACATGCAATGACAAATGACTATCAACAAACGAAACCTAAAACCTTACGAGTCTGTGTCTGGTCTGGGCCTCTATATGTGCTATTGCTATGGATTTTACTTGGGCATTGGGGGCAATGAAGTAAGTGCAGATGGTCCAAGTCCACAGTGTTCACTGTGTGCAGTGATGAAATTTGAAATGCAGCTCAGCGTTTTTGTGTTGAATATTTCTTGCGTCTACAAATTTAAACAAATTTGAAATTCATATATTTTAATCAAATGTCGAATTGCAAATAAATGTCAAATGTTGAATGTTGAATGACATGATCAATGCAAATGACAAAAATAATGGTAAATAAAAATATGTTGTATTATGTGGAAATTTGAAATTGCAATTGTGGATGTGCAGTGGAATACCATTTCATTTACATTTGCCTTACATGTACCGTGCCGTCCGTGCACCGTGTGACGAGGTGACGACGTTCAATTGTGAATTTGGAATTGTGAATTGATTGTCAATTGTGGATTGTGGATTTTGTGATCACTGCACTGTTGCCTGTGATCTCTGATCTCTGACTGACTGCAGACTGTAGTCTGATGTCAAATCACAAATCACAAATTATTTTGTACGAAGAAGAACGATGATGAACGAAGAACAAAGAAGTGGAAGGAACGATGAACGATGCATCAGACACAGGAAAAGCACAGGCACAGAATGACTAAAAGTTTTTGAAGTTCAATCTAATCTTAAGGGGGGGTTTGAAAAATATTTTACGGCCTGAAATGACCATCCATAGATACACACAACGACAAAACTTTGATTTGGATTTTTATCAAAAGCCTAAGCAATTTGAAAATTGCTTGGTAACGCAACCATTATTAGGCTTGTTACCATAGTGATTGTTGAAGTTACTATAGTTACCGTCGCAAATGCCCATGGCAACGACAATTTTTACTTACTTTCACACTTCTCAGAAAGTATTAAAAAAGTGGCCAAACCGGTTTACGGGGACAACGCCCCAGCCCCCACGGGTCAACTAATCGAATCAATTTTTTTTTTATAAAATTCCTCGATAAATTTCGTATTCAGTATGCCCTTTACTTTTTTGATTTTTTGTCCATGCATGCTACAAAATTCAAGTGAATAGTAAAGTCGGCATACGAATAGACTAATATTTTGTTATTATGAATATAGCAAGAGGTGAAAGTAAAAAATCAAAAATGTAAAGGGCATACTGAATACGAAATTTATCGAGGAATTTTATAAAAAAAAAATTGATTCGATTAGTTGACCCGTGGGGGCTGGGGCGTTGTCCCCGTAAACCGGTTTTTAACATTGGTTTAGATAGGGAAATCAAAATTTCCATAGTTTTTTAAACCCCCCCTTAACCTTCAGAAGATATCATTCGTAATTTGTAAAACTTTTTTTAGCAAAGTCAGCATGACAAGAAAAGGACAATGATGAATCAATTCTATAGTACACAAAGTCAAAGTGACTCGTTGTCGTTGCTCGTAATATTTTGATTTGTATTTTTAAGGCTTGGTTGGCTACCTCAACAACTTCCCCGTTCCCGCTTTCCTCTTCTCAATCATCCTCAATGACCCTTTATCTCCTGTGCTAAAGTGTAAATACCTGCAAATAACGAATAAGGGGTAACGTGGAACTCCCAAGGTGGTGTGAGAGAGGAGTGGACAGATGGCCGGGAATTCCGCCTACCTACTATAACCTACATGGGATAGAGGTGAGTATGTGAGAAAAGAGTGGACGGATGGCCCGGAATTCCCCCTACCCATTATAATATGGACGGATGGCCCGGCATTCCCCCTACCTATTATAACATGGACGGAATAGGCGAGTGTGTGAGAGAGGAGTGGACGAATGGCCCGGAATTCCCCCAACCTACTATAACATGGACGGAATATGCGAGTGTGTGAGAGAGGAGTGGACGGATACTCGGGATGCTTCCTTCCTATTATAACATGCATGGGATAGGTGAGTGTGTGAGAGAGGAGTGGACGGATACTCGGGATGCGTCCTTCCTATTATAACATGTATGGGATAGGTGAGTGTGTGAGAGAGTAGCGGGCGGATGCTCGGGATGCTTCGTTCCTATTATAACATGCATGAATAGGTGAGTGTGTGAGAGAGTAGCGGGCGGATGCTCGGGATGCTTCGTTCCTATTATAACATGCACGGGATAGGTGAGTGTGTGAGAGAGTAGCGGGCGGATGCTCGGGATGCTTCGTTCCTATTATAACATGCACGGAAAAGGTGAGTATGTAAGAGATGATCGGACGGGTGGGTGGCCCGGAACTCCCCATGCCTTCCGCATTATTATATGGGTGGCTCGGGATCGGGATAATCGAGATGTAAATAGGGATTTAAATCCTTCTAAATAAATAGCCTTCCAATAGAATTTAGTCATGACATGACGATTGCTAAGGCTATAGCTATAAAATTATCAAGATTATTCAATCCTGCACTTCATTATATTTCTTAAATGAAAGCCCGATACTATTTTAATAGTATTCTTACAAGTAAATGTAACAACAAAATTCGTAAAACTATACTTCAGAAACCCCTAACATTTATAAATACAATTTATTATATTTTTGTGTGCCTGGCTTTTCAATTTACAATGTCCTAACTGTAAACATAATATCATTGACGTTCTGCAATTAAGATGGAAACAAAAACATTCATCAAGCTAATCAAGCTTATACATGTACATAGAGAACAATCATCTCCGCAGCATTTTAACACAAAGATACCTTTAAATATACATCAATGCATTTGAAAAGAGACTACAAGGATTGTTGTTTGCTTCCATTTACTTTTGGTAGTTACAACTTTAAAATAAATTTTCTTCAAAAGGCAATGCTCAGAATCAATATATCCATCTGTCAATTTTGGTTTAGGCTTTAAGTTTTCAATCTCAACGAAAATTTGCAATGTATTTCCGGTTACACTAAATCTAAAGTATTGCGTTCTCTCCGCCTTGCAATTGACCATACTTATTACCTTATTGATGTAAAACGTAGCCATCACACTTTAGCATTTTAACAAATACTAGACATACTAAATATATTCTATACAATTATAATTATACCTCAAGATCTGTACACATAAACAATTATATAATTTAACATATTTTATATTAAGCTGTTAAAATCTTTGGACTAAGACTAAGTCAGACTCCTGATCGTTGGATAAAAATAGTATACTACTTACTGCGAGCTATCAAAAATGTGTAAAAAAAAATCTGACGTTAAAAATATCATGAATTTGATGGATTTTAATAAACATACTATTACTTATGATTCCCTGATAAATAAATATATGCCTATCAAATAGTATCGACAATTAACACAAGTACAAATAAGCTATCAACAGTCCGTTTCTCTTTTAAGGAAAAAGCTATATGCTCGATACTACTTAATTACATTCCAAATTACAACATTAAAGGGCAGAAAACTATTCTGGGGGCATGTAACTGGTTTCACCTGTTTCTAAAACGGCGACTATATTGCATATTAAATAAACTCCCGAGATAAAAATATATTTAGCTGTAACATTACTTTTCGTCTTCTGATCACGTGGGATTTTTTAATTCAATGAATATGTATATGAGTATTTCAGTCTTCTTTGATATTATTTTGCGACATATCAAGTTCCGTAATCAACAATCTGGGACTTGCTCTGCCAAATCTGGATTCATTAAGATTGGATTTCGCCGGAGTCCCCGGAGAATCACCATTTCCTAAATGGCCCGATCTGTTTGAATATGGGCTCGATCCTACCCCCGAAGGCAAAGTATTTCCCCCACGCTTCCACAGAACTTGAAGGTAGCGAAAGGGAAATGCACTACGGAGCCTAAAACGTAAATATTACCATCTGTTTAACTGTAATTGACCGAATGATGATTCATTTATTTCAATAAAAATGCCTACCGTGTACAAAGCTCCTGCCGAATTGCAGATGTAAACTTATTCACCAAACAAATAGTAGACGCCACTGAGAAAATGACATTGTACATGAACACAATGTAAAAATTTCCCAGCCATTCGATCTGTCCGAAATTTCCTAACAGATCGAAGTTTGTTATCCCTGAAATATTTATAAAAATCGTATTAATCAACTTATATCTTCACAATAACACTAAACACTATCCTTGTAATTTATGAAAATAAAACTTGACCTCACCTAGAATTCGAGATAGTAGGGGTAACGCAGAACTAAGAATCAGAACAAGGGCACAGTTGTAAATAATATGAGACGTGGGAGAGTCCTCAATACGAGGCCTTATGTTGCGTACTCCCGGAAGGTTGTACAAGCCAATTAGTGAAGTAGTCATGAGGTAGAAAATTAGTATTATTTCCAGTCCAGCTCCCCACACTCCTAATACTGACATAGACGACAATCCAAGTGAAAAAGACTGCAATCAATTAGATCACAACAGTTTAAATCTCGTTCAAAAATACAAATGCCTAAAAAACCAAAAGAGAATAATAATTTCCTAATTTAAAAATGTCATACCTGTGCACTCAGAGGCAACCCCTTCAGTCCTACGACCAACTGCAGCGTGTTAAGGATCACCATAAAAACAGTCAACGCTGTTAAGACTAGTACTATTAAAAATGCTAAAGGGTAAAGTAGGTTTCTTTTCCAGCCTGGAGTTTTCTTTAGTTTCTCTAAAATAAAAAATTATCATTAATTACCAATTGAAAATTTCAATTACAAAATAGTTTTTTCTTTCTCAAATTCAATAATACAAAATATACCTAGAACAGCAAGTTCCTTTTCCATGGCTGTAATTCTGGCTACGACCGTAACTTCATCTTCCTCGAGGACTTTGTCGCCATGAGGCACGATGGACATCATTCTGTGGTACTGTTTGATAAATTCTGGTTCTCTATTCAGTACAACTTCTGCATTAAACTCTTCGTCGTCGTTTCCATTTGCTAGTTTATTCCAGCGATCTTTCAATGCAATAATATCAACCCCTTGTGAAGTCTTCACGTTCTTATCTTCATTGTTCTCAATCCCACTCTTCTTCTTTCTCTTTTTTGTGTCTTCGTTTTTCTTTGCATTTTCATAGTAGAGACTCAAGTATTGTTTCATTTTCTTGGAATTTTTTATTTTCTGACCGAGTTTACTTTTTAAACTCTCTATCTCCAGAAACTTTTCTCTGTGCTCCTCTTCTAAGTTCCGGAGAAATTGTGGACCAACCAGAAGTTGACTGAGAACCGTAAATAAATGGGCAAATCCTAACGGCGTACATACTAAAATACAATTCAAACACAACATTTTAAATTAACTGATCCTGGCTGGAACTTTATAAACTAATATCCAATCCACATTGCAATAATGCATTTTTTAAGAATTATTATTTTACTTTACTTACATAGCAGTAACAACACACCAAAAAATGAAATGCATGAGTAGACGAATGGGAGCTGATTGCTAAATCCTATAAAGTTGAACAATCCTCCTAAAACAGATCTTCCAGGACTGAGAACCGCAGCTAGTATGTGAGAAATTCCAAGAATGGCAAATCCTGCTAGGATTAGAACTACTACGGTTTCGTAGAATTTTCCAGCCAGACCCTGGCACAAAAATAAAAATTAATAGGTTTGTAGTTTGTATGAAAAATTTTCCACGTAAACAAACAATTTCGAATGAAAATAACTTCTATTATACCTTCTTATGCCCCGAGAATCCTTCAGATTCAATGAAGAGATGAGCAAAAGGGAGCAAAATGAATAAGGAAATGTTTGCAAATAAAAATATGAGGTTCCACAGTCCTTGAATGAGCATTTCGTTCAGCCATTGTACGTAGTAGGTCTTTGGATAAAGAAGAAGGACTTCATTAGAAACGATTGAGATAGGAAGCAACAATGCCGCTCCCATTGAAATGCTTAGGGAGAAGACGCAGAGCCAGAAACTGAAATAACAATTAAAACGTTACGAAAGTTATGACATACAACATTTCGATAAGAAACTCTTGAATGATTAATTATAATTCAGCTCGTAATCCTTTCAATACATGCATATGGTCATGGTGCATCGTGCATCGGTTTGGTGCATATGTGATGTGACGATTCCCAAACGAACGGGACAGAAATACGAGTTTTTTTTATTGGAAACTTACCAAATTCTATAGACGACAGATTCATCATCATCAGCCGGCGGGGGTGGAGCAGAATCTTGTTCATCTTTCTCTTTCCTCCTTATAAAGGCTCCTATAACCGTCCAACTTATCATACATAGGGTGAGAAAAAACAACAGGAATATCTATAAAGAAAATATGCACAGCAATTAATCGATATTCTTCACTAAACATTTCCATTTACTCCGAAATTAAAATTTCAACCCTGGAAGGGCAAAATTCAAAATTGGCCAAAATAAAAAATGGTACTTACAATATTTTCTCTAACATTGTCATGAAACTGTTGACTCAGGTCCAAAATGTCCTCATCATCAGCGGCATTGACGCTGCCATCTGATCCTGGTGCAGTTCCAATTCCACCCCCGCCTCCATTATTACCACCACCACCAGCTACTGAATTTGTGCTCGGCCCAATTCCCATGAACAAGAAACCGTTTTCTTCTTCCACCTCTTCACTCAATTTGGATTTCGTCGAACCCAGGGTGAGACTATATTTTGCTAAATTGCGTTAAACTACGCCCTAAAATACCCTGCTTAGGTATTGACTGACATGGAAATTGTGTACTGATTGATACTGATGCAAGGCCAAAAACCTGTAAATCAAGATCAAGGATGAAAAAGGAAAGGAAATCCAATAGCAAATAAAAATGCATTCGCTTTCGATTTTAAACTCAAGGCTCAATCTGAATAAATATTTCTTCCAACGTCGAAAACAATACAAAATAGGCAGTTTCAATTACAAATGTGGGAGTCAATACATTCAAAATTTTGCTGTTTGTTGTTGCATCTTTATTCTTTGTTTATTGACTTTACATTGTAATTTCAACAATGATAGCAACATAACATCAAACATTGAACTATTGAACAATCAAATTAAACCGAGCATCAATTCATCTTTCATCTTTACAATAACAAATAATTTCAATACTGACAATCTACAATGTCAACTCAGTGTATGATTTAAAATTTAAACAAAATCAAAAAATATTTTGTAATTAAAGACCAAAGACAGACAAAAAATGTGAAATGTAAATAAACAGTATTTTTGTAAAACAACCAATAACAAATAGTAAAAATAAAATTTTTTAGTTACTTACACCATTAATTCATAATTAATTAACGTCCAGACAGCAGTTAGTTTGTAGTTAACTCCAACTCAATCTATCTAACTTCAAGACAACACAAACACAGAACAGAAGTACACCCCAAAAAGAGTTCAACTCTTTTCCATCAAATTCCGAATTCTTCGTCATATAAACAGAGAACAAATCGGACCGCGCTAAACTCTACTTCACAATTGCTCTCTATGTCTTCAGTTGTGATTTCATATTCCAATGCAACTCTTGACCATTTATATGGATGGTCAAGACCGAATTAAGTTACACACCTAAATAAATCCCCACCCTAAATGTTACACTGGTACTAATATAGAGACTTGGTTCTCTACACCATATATTATTTCAGATTTGGTTTTTAAACATTGTTTCAATGGGGTTTTTCATTTAACTTGAAACTAATAACTAATCTAATTATTGAGAAATCGCTCCAAAGCAAAGCCTCGATTTAAGGAAAATAAAAATCTGCATTTAATGCCCGTTCCTTTTGCTGAAGATACTGAAGAACTAATTTTTCCCTGTTCTGAAAGCTTTACAGTTAAATATATAAATAGTAATAGTATACAGTATTATAATATTGTGATTGAAATAAATAAAGAAACAACACAATCACTGAAAAAAAGCAAAACCAAATACATTTTTATACTCTCCAGGACAGACAGATAGATGAAGTTAGAGTTAAGAATCGTCAATGACTAAAGTCACCAAATTGAAGACTGGTAAAAACTATTATAGGTAAATAGTTTATAGATACGTTGATGGATTACCACCATTAAGAGTCACCTTACATGAAACTATATGAAAATTGTATTGTGGTTGGCGAATTTTAATTCATTAGGAACACAACCGTTGTTGTTAGACATGTTTTCGGAATCCACGTGGAGACCGAGTCTTCTTCTTGAACACGTTGGCCTTCTTTCTTTTCTCATCTACGTCTACGTCGACCCGAGGTTTTGGTTTTCGCTTCCTTTGAGGTTGATCTCTCTTGGTGTACCGCCATTCCCAGTGGAGGTTTTTTTTATTTTTCTTTTGATTCAAGACTTTCATCTTTGCATCAATATTTTTGCGACATTCCTCGATTGCTTCTGCTAACACAGCTAAAAGAAGTACATAAAAGTTGTTGTGATCAAGTTACACATTTATAAAGAAATGTTAGAACAAAAGATATGTGGAATTGAAATTCATGAAATTCCAAAAATTTGCTTACGTGTTTTATTTGCCACTTTAGCTAAAGCATCGAATAATTTCCTTAATTTAGTAAAATCGTGTGGCTCGACAGTGTCTTTGCAGAACCGACCTGCAGATCAGAAGGAGCAATTAGGTATTCACTTTAATCACAAAATATGAATAACATGAACGTGAAACAAATTCATAATCAAAATAAAATGTAGATAGGTGTAGTGTATAATAATGTATAATTTCTTGTCATCCTTTCTTTGCTTATTTAATAAATGAAGTATGAAGTTACCAATGGATTGCAGAATAGCAGCATAAACTCCATCTGTTACAGTTGCTTCTCGCCAATCCTTGGTTAAATTTGGTAGCGCAGTTTCAAGGAACTTAATTGTCCATGTAATCCCTCCGAACAAAAGAAGCATTGTCAGTGTCTGTGATGCTTCCTCCAGCCGTTTAGCAGACTCATAATCTATGGATTTAATAAGTCGATCCGATCATTCATACCAGGTTTGTTATGTAATCAGACACGTGAACAAGTAATTTAGTAATGCATTATAATTCGCAATTACAATGTAAAATTATTTTTTACCTCTAATCTCGTTGATAACAGAAGTTACGAACTCATCGTAGGTCATATCAGGCACAGTTACTCCGAAGGCATCCTTGAGCAATTTACTCAGTCTCACCCACATCACAGCGTCATTAAATCTAGGGGGACGCAATACGATGAAGTTCATTGCTCGATCCTTTAGGTCCAATTGATCTGAAACGCAAAATATAACTGAACGATGCTTTTCTGGCCTTATAATAAATAAGGGAACCAAAGGATAGAAGTATAAGTTTACCAATCAAAGTTTATTTTAATATCATGTCACGGTCTCAAGGGAAAATTGAATTGAAAGTTAAACCTCAGAATAATCTAATCATTTCATGGATTTCAAAAATGCTAAGAAAATCGAGTAGGAAGTGAGTCACCGCTGTGTAAACTCTAGATTTATCACTTATAAAATGTTAACTTATTTACTTTCGTGAAAAAAACCTTGCACGCTTTTCTTCTGGTCCCTATTACACGGTTCCTAATTACCTACTCTTTCTTCCGTATTTTTAGCATTTTTGAAAGTAGTGATTATTGGAATATCCAAACCTCAAAGATACGGAAAAACATGGTGCCATAAAAGTTTAAAATTTTGGTAACATCATGTTAATGTCTTGTAGCTATACAGAAGATTTATTATTAATGCTTACCGAATGGCAAATAGAAGAAAGTTGAACTGTGCACTCTCCAAACTCCATGTGCAATTGCAAACGCATGTGGTGGTCTCCGGTACATAGATTCGAAGATTAATTTTCGACCCACAAGTGACCCATTTTTCTTGTCAATAATTGAACATACAACTCCGTAGAATCTGCTCAAGTTTTCAAGCACGGTGATATCATTCTAAAAGTTGAATTTGATCAAAAATAAGATTTCATAATTAAATAGACAATTATTATTGAATACACATTATTGGTGTTAGGTAATGAGTCCCAACAAAATGAGCAAGAATAAGAAACTCAAAATTACCAGGAAATTATATGTCTGGATGGGAATAACTTGTGTAAGGAAATATCCTAAAGTTCTTTCAGCTAAGTTTCCGTACAACTCTGGAGCCTCTTCAGAAAGGCTTTCAACAATAATTTGCAGTTTCCGCTGAACTTCAGTCAATGGATTTCCTGGCTTCTGTTCCTTTGCATCCTCAAAGATTGTATGATAGATTTGTCTGGGAAAAGAGGGAACGGTATTATTATTAATCCATTTTTAATAACATTACAATTTTAAAAAGTTATAAGTATTTACCTGGCCAGTCCAATATCAGGAACTTGCTTAAACCTGGTTCCCAAATTATATCTTAGTATCACAGATTCAAAATTGTTCAAATCATCTTCACTTGCTCTTAGTAGGTCATCCAATATATCTTTCGATAAGGTCAATATTATTCTTCCCCCGCTACCATTGAGAACCGTCCAATCTACTTCTGAAAATGTAAAGCTATTTTCTTGATTCCTAATTCCAACCACTCGCTTGTTGGTTTCAACAAATGATCTTGACGCTCCATTATTCGACGTCGATGCTTGTGGGCTCAGAGGGCAGGGACTCATCGGCGAATCCCTTTTGACATCTGATTCATTTTCAGACTCTGTCGTTGGTCCCATTGAGTTATCTGAGTTTTCATCTTTAGTTTGATCACGATCAAAAGCCTGAGTCGACAAATCTGTTACACTTTCGCTCCCAGATAGCACCGGTGAAATTGGTTCGTCCTTAACATTGGTTTTCTCGATCTTAACAACTCTTTTCGAAGACGGAAGAAACTTTTTTTCAGTCTGAATTTGTGTAGCCGACTTCATCATCGATAGAGTGGCTGAATTTTTAGAGGAATGTTTTTCTGTGAAATTATCGCTGTCGCTCTTGGATGACACCGATGAAACTGGTTCCTCCTTATCCTTATTCTTTAAAAAATCCTTTTGGGGCATGTTCAAATTTTTTGCTGAAGGCGACAAAGACCGCTGTGTTTGTTTTTTTCCAAGCTGGTACTTGGCACTCTCAGCTTGGACTAAATTGGAAAGTCCAATAGAAGATCGCGATCTACATTTGTCGGCATTTTTTCGAATTTTTGCCAGCTTCGATAGGGGTTTCCTTTTTTTAACTGGGCCCTTATTTATCGTAATTTTCTCATCTCCTTTGTACAGTAAGTCGACAGCAGTTCCAGAATTTGTTTTTTTTGTCAAAACGTCGACTGTTTCAGCTGACTGAGAGTTTTGATTTCCCTGGGGAGGTTCAAATGGGGATGGGTTCATGCAACCACCATGAGTTGATGCGCTGAAGCCTCCGAATGGTGGGGTGGAAGGGATCATGCCACCGAATTGTTGAGATCCGGGCACATAAGGTGGAACTGGAAACTGACCAAAAGGTCCAGGCGGAAACCCAAATTGCCACATATTTCCAGGATGCAAAGGCATTTGCTGATCTCCGAAGGTTGAAGTATTCATACGAGTTGGTACTGACGATCCTTTGGATTTCTCAGAATTTGAATTCAGTTCAGGACCTTGTGGTACTCCAAACATATGATGTGGGGGATATCCAAACTGAGGAAAGTTGGCATTCACAGGAGTCGATCCTGCTGATGTATTAGATTTCTCCGATGATGGGTTCTGTTCAGGACATGGTGGCATTCCAAACATAGGATGTTGGGGATATCCGTACTGGTTGAAGTTATAATACGGGAACGGGTAATATGGGTTAAACCCTTGTCCAGGGAACATTTGTTGCGAAAATGGGGTAGACTGTATTGGACTAGTCGATGGTTTTACTATTCCTGAACTGGTTTCTGGCATCTTCTTATCCTGAAGCTTTGGCTTCTTAAGCGTCTTATCTGGAATGTCGCTATCACTATTCCCATTACTGCATGATCGAGATTGTCGTCTGTTTTGAATAAGCTTTTCATTAGAAGCCATTCGATTGCGGGTGGAAATACTCTGCAGTTTTTTTGAAGCTCGTGCAGTTGGTGCAGTCACGATGTGGGATATAGCGGTTGGAATTTGTTTTGAGGAACGACTTGCCTCATTAGTGGGTTTAACAAAAGGAATATTTGAAGATTTTTGAGAAACATGGGAAACTCTAGACTTTACTTGGTGTGTAAATGTTCCTGCTTCTGGATCCGGAGAAAGTATTTTTGAATTCCTTTCATTACTCGTTACGGGTTCTATGTTATGTGATAATGGTTCGACTTTCGGTTTAACTTCTTCATCTGAACTGTCTGAAAGACAACCGGATTTTGCGGTGGCAAGAGTCGAAGCACCTTGGATGCTACTTCGCATATTATCTTTTTTAGTCGTGCTACCATCATTAAGATGTTCCCCTGTCTGTCTTTTAAGCATCTGCTTCTCAAACAGTAATTTCTGGCATGGTTTCCCCTGACTCCCCACAGCCGTGATTTTAGTACAGTCTGCTGAAAGTTGTTTTTTTACAAAACTCTTTCCAACGTAAGTTGTCGAGGCAGGTTTACGAGGGCCGGTCGAGCTAGATAGAGGAACAGAGGAGGCCTGCAGTTTTGATCTTGTAATTCGTTGGTTAGATACGACTGACTGCTGTCCTTGATGAATACTGCTTGAATCAAACGGTTTCTTATCGTCCTTACTACTTTCCTGAATTGACCCATTTAATGACT
Source organism: Desoria tigrina (assembly GCA_906901685.1). Taxonomy (NCBI): domain Eukaryota; kingdom Metazoa; phylum Arthropoda; class Collembola; order Entomobryomorpha; family Isotomidae; genus Desoria; species Desoria tigrina. The sequence continues at coordinate 1,969,905 of CAJQTU010000003.1, read as the reverse complement.
CATCAGCCTGATCATTAGCTAATGTAACATTCTCTTCCTGTTTAAGAATATCCTTGGGTGCAGTGATACACGAAGATTTTGTGATACAAAAATTGATGTCCAACGGGTTGTCGAAGTTCGTTGAGGTATCCGTTTGAGCTGATTCCCGTCCTTTTTCCACTTTTACAACCTTTGTATTTACTATTTCAAGACTAGGTGGGATGGGATGAATTTTTTCTTTTGAAACCGCGACAATACTATTATCCGGCATCTTTATCAAACCTTCTGCAACTAATCTTTCTTGAACTTCTTCTATTGACATTGGAGCCTGCTTTTTCATTGCTTCGCTTTCATCAAGAGTGAAGTAGTATTCGTCGTTGGTATCATCCGGACTATGAGTAGATGACAAACTAGAACTATCATCATCGCTAATACAAAGGTCGTGTTCCAGAGTTCCTTTACTCTCAAATTGATCAGCATGGACATTAAAATGTACATCTGTTTGAGTTGGGGAATATTTTGGCGACTCTTCTTGATCTGTGTTGTCGTCCATTTCTATGTCCGCGTCACATTCTTCGTCACTGCTGATTGCAAGATCTGATGACAACAATTTATCAACAGCGCTTTCGCTCTTATCATCAGCAGCATCACCATTCCCATCTGATTCAAATAATCCCATTTCCTTTTCTTCAGTTTTCTCTTTTTCAAGATTATGATCGATTTCTATTTCATCAGCCTGCTCTTTTTCAAGATTATGATCGATTTCTATTTCATCAGTCTTCTCATTTTCAAGATTATGATCGATTTCTATATCTTCAGTCTTCTCATTTTCAAGATTATGATCGATTTCTACTTCCGATTCAGAATTGAGCTTTTGCTGACTGACTGTAGAGATCATAAACTGCTGACAGGACGCCATTTCATGTTTTTCAACCTCCTGATCCATGACTTCGGGTTCAACAGCTGGCAATTCCTTTGCCATTTCTACTGAAATTTCGAAGGTTGTTGGAATATCCTCGGATTCTAAAATGACCAAGTCTTCGTTCTCTGCCTCTACCACAGAATCTTCGAAATTTCCATCAGATTCTTCCTCGATATCGTACACCATGAATTGTGCGTCCGTGTCAGCCGTACATTCTTCAGAATCCTCACTGGAATCCGGAATAACCATTAAAGGAGCGTTATTATCACACCCATTGTCTCCAGGCTCCTTATTACTTGACGCAACGGCAGATTGACTTGAAAGATTGCTAAAGAAGATTCTAAATCCTTTCTTTGTAAACTTCTTCGATTTATCTTTCAAAATGCAACTGAATATCTCATGCAACGAGTCTTTCATTTCATTGGAAGGTTGAAAGTCCAAAGGCATGGATTTGCTCTGCAAGATTTTGTCGATACATTCTAATAGGGAATCTATATCTCCCAAAATATTGGACTTTGATGTACTGGATTCAGAGATCATACGAGCAACTTCAATGATGCAATTACGCTGAATCCAAAGGGCTGGCTTGATGGCTACTGTAATAAATTCTTCCATCAAGTCAAATTTCTCATTCAGCTGTTTATGCTTCGTTTGAAGTGCCGCTCGTCTGGCTTTTTCGGACTCGAAGCATTTGAGAACTTGTGCGTTTTCGTGAGATAATTTTAGCCTATCTCGGTCAATATCTTTCAAACGTTTTTCAGTCTTTGCTTTCTCTTTCTCAACCAGTTCTTCAAATTGCCGGTCATAATAGTGTTTCTGTTCCCTGGCATTTTCCTCAGCTTCGTTGATGATACGTTTTTTATCTCGCTCCGACCAATCGGAAATAAATCTACTTCTTTCCAGAGCCAGCATCTAAAACGAAAGATTTTGGTAAAGTAAGTAACAACATCAATATCGTCCGGTAAAAAATGGAAATGTATGTATGTATCAATCACTGGAATGAAGGTTGTACGGTATCATAATATCAGGGGTTGACGATGCCACACCACAATTGTATTTATACCGTAAAAATTGATACTGCTAATTGCTATTAATAGCAACAAGCAACGCAATGTTCCGTGTATTGTAATTATAAAACAGTCGGGCTGTCGGTCGGCAGCTAAGTCAGCTACTCATGTGCTCTTCAAATTTCGATTGTAACTTTAGGACAAGGCATAGAATTGGATAATATAGTAGACAAGGGGACGGTCTTACTGGAGTCTATGTAATCTGATTTGATTGCCAATCAACTACAATGCCTTAGTGTTATTAAATTAAATCGAATTTTAGTTAAAAAAAATAAAAACGAATACGTTAATTCGGTTTTACATTAATTAAGTTTAAATATTTGAAGTTGACATTAAATAAGGAAAATAATAATACTCTAATTAAATTTGGAAACAAAATGAATGGGTATTATACTGAAATTAATTTTAGATTGGATATTATTTGACGGAATCAAAAATAAACGAATCGAATTTTACCTAAGTTTTTCGTATAACGATCCGTATTTAATTTATATTATAAATCGAATCGTTTAAAACTAAAAACTATTTTCAATTTTCAACGTTGGGGCATAGTATTAGTAGTTGTGCTTACAGTATTAAGTTGTTCACACTCATTAGTCTTTTTACGGAGTTGCTCGTTAAGAATCCCATTTTGCTTCCAAGAAATTTCTAATGCACCCTTTAAATGATAATCTTGATCCACAATTTCTGTATTAATTTGCTGTACTTCATTCATTACATTCTTCTTCATCCTGAAAAAAGGAGAATGATAAATGGGAATGAACTTAAGAACTTATTAGTTAAAAGTTCAAGATTCAATGCATCACAATTTCATTGTAAATTATAATAATAATAAATAATAATTTAGTAAGTAATAATAAATGGTATCTGTATATTTGATAATATGATAATTGTATTTAACCTTCTCGTTCCTGCCGTAGATTTTACTGCAACGGCCAAAGGATGCTTGCACATGCCAAGCATATGCTCCTTAGGAACTTCGATATGCGTTTCCATGATTTTCAATAAAGGCAGGTCTTCATTATCACCTATCATTTCCTTTGGTGCAAACTAGAAACGTTTAAATAGTTATTTTGTCATTAATTTATATTTTTTATATCATGATTTGTATTAATTCTCACCCGTAATACAACATCTGGCTCCCGTATTGTAGCCGTAACACCATCGAAGGCAGGGAAATCATTTTTTGCCTCGATATTTTGACCTCCAGAATTTGTAGCACCTTCCAAACCACTAACTCGATCAGAAGAATCATTCTCATTTTTCATTTCTACTTCTCTCACCTCTTCCCAATTTTCATCTTCGCTAATAACTGGAGTCACTACTTCAGTCTTGATGTTGACGGCGACGTTGTTCTTGCCCTTGGGAATTGGAACCTTGACTCTGGAGACTTTCGGACACTTCGTATTTGACGTGGTGTCAATTGCCGAAGCTACTTTTGATGTAGCCTGCCGTTTTCGAGTTGAAGATCTTACATTCAACGGCTGTATCGTTGGAATCTTACAATCCTCTTTCTTATCCCCTGATGGCTCCGATTCTTCAGAACAGCGCTGTTTTGCATTAGAATCAGACTTTTTCGACACAGCCCGCTTTACGCTGACTTTTGTTTTTAGTACCTTTTTAGGCATTTTCTTTGACTTGGGCCTTTTTCTCGCCATCGTCAATCAGCAATCAGGAACTACTAAAATAAATTGCAGAACAAAAAAAATATAAAACAAAGGTTCTTGTACATTTTATGGAATAATTTAAAAGATTCTGATGAAGTCAAGTCAATCTTCAATAATAAAATAAAATCAGCGTGGATGGCGTTGAATCGGGATCAGCTTTGTTGAGCTAGTGTAATCTCACCGGTCCGTGTGTGTCGTATATTTGCAAGTCTAAAATTCAAATTCCGTGCCTCAGAACTGAACCTTACTCAGTTACTCATACACTACACACAGACTAACCCTCGTTTCTCTGTAACTTGCTGTGCCTTACAATTTCAAACCTAAAAATTATCAATAGAACTAGAACTATTTTAACCTTGGATGACAAACTACGATCCAAACTATTTCCTTTTTTCTTAAATCTCTTGGAATTCAGAATTCACTAGCACACGTGCAGAATATGCACAATTCATGTCTCAACAATCAAAGCGAATTCAAGATTTAGTAATACTGAATACAAATATTCCCAATTATTCCACAGTATCCACACTTTCATTTGTTCTGCTGGATTTGCTGGATTGATATAATACTGAATTTTGTAGACGTACTAGGATTTTGTTATGACTATGAATTTAAACTGGACATGTGTCAACAGAATGTAATAATTTTGAAACTTATTGACACTTAAAAACTAAATCATAATAAATTTAAAAAATCATATTTATATTTAATGTAATTGGTCAAAATATCCTGTGAAATGTAATAGTTTAATCGTAATTGTGATAATTTCAGCAATTACAGTTCACACTTTAAGATTTGAGTCTGTAACGAAACTATACAAGTTGGATAGTCGGTGGAACCAATTTAATCAAAACTACAAGCACAACAACAATTACAAGTACAATGTACAAGACCATGATTAGGACACGGAATAACATTTAAAAAACATAATCATACACCGTCAATAATTACAAATTAGTGAATAGTGATTAATACTCAGAACTTCAATTTACATACTGAATATAGTGATTCCTGGAACCTGGAACCGGCGGTGAGGAGATTTAAGATTTAATGCGTTCGACAATCGACAATTGTGTCCGGTTCAGTAATTTTGTAATTTATAACTAAATTGACTAATAACAAAAAATTTAGGTTCCAAACCTCAACCTCCTAAGCCTAAAACCGTTTTCCAAAAACTTTAACCGTTCGAAAGTTAGAGCGTACACAGACTGACGGAAAGGCAGACAAGGTGTTTACATAAAGGGGTAAAATAATTGTTTCAAGTTTTAATTTGTAACTGCACCATGACCATCGTTCACTGCATTGCATATACAAAACAGGTATGCCGGTATTATTGTTTTCATGTAAGAATGAACATGGAAAAGAAATATTTCACGGTTACAAGGGAACCTTTTTTGACTGTACAGTGTAAAACATCGAAATTATTGGAACAATGTAGATTTTTATCGCCAACATGAACACGGCTCACCACATGTGACTTATATAGTTTAAAGGCTAAAAATACTCCGAAATAATTCCCCACCCTAAATAACTGCCCCAGTTATTAAAAATGGTTGAAAACCCACCTCTAGATTTTAATGCAAAATAAATCCACGGTTTTATGAGACATGGAAAGACTTTTCTCACCATTTGAAATAACTGGGAGATTTATTTAGGGTGGGGAATTATTTCGGAGTATTTTTAACCCTTAAACTATATACGTTACGTGTAGTGAGTTGTGTTTATTTTGTTAATAAAAATCTACATCGTTCCAATAATTTCGATGTTTTACACTGTACATTCAAAAAAGGTTCCCTTGTAACCGTGAAATATTTCTTTTCCATGTTCATTCTTACATGAAAACAATAATATGCGACTCCCTATTTGTGGCAGTATAGGCTGTAGTTGTGCTTGCGGGAAGAGGGCTGGGGTGAGTTGCGACTCCTAGACTCCGTATCTAAAACAGTATAGGCTGGAGTTGTGCGTGTGGAGGAGCGCTGGGGTGACTTGCGAGCTTGCGACTTCCTACCTACCGGACGGCAGTATAGGCTAGGTTGATTGTGCGGGAGGAGCGCTGGGATGACTTGCGACTCCAGTGTGCTGAATCTTCCCCGGTTCCCATGTTCACCCGTCGATATTCTTGAATCCTCCCCCGGGTCATATATGAACGATGAACGTTTCCTGTAGCAGAACCTGGTATCACTCCACAGAAGAGGTCAAGAGGTATCCCACTCCTGGCAAGGAGTGGGATACCTCTTCTGTGGTATCACTCATATATGCCCCCAGGGTGACTTTGAACGGCCCTAGGCACTCCCCCTTTGAATTATAGGGACTTAGTGACCCCAACTCTCCCAAAATGGCCAATTGTTCAATCCCTACATTATACACCGAGGACTAAAGTCAATTGTTGCAGCAACCCACCGAAAACAAGTAACGTACCCAATATTAATTTCAACCTGCAGTTAGACAGGACCAAATATAGATTTTGCGACTCAACAGAGTCGGAAAGCTCGAACCACTTTTATTAGATCCCAACAGGCCATATCAACACGTCTTACACGTCAAAGAAAGAAGTTTCAGCGAACTTGACGTTCGGGAACGGTCACATGGTCAGTTGTTCAAAATCTCTTTGTGGTTAGGCGCGACTGAGCAGTCGGAAAGCTCGAACCACGTTTTCTGTGGGTTGCTGCAACAATTGACCTTGGTCCTCGGTCGGTGTATATTGTAGGAATTGAACAAGGGGTCATTTTGAGAGGTGGGGTCAAATAAGTCAAAGGGGGAGTGCTGTGGGGCCGATCAAAGTCAACCGAGGAGGATTCAGGAAAAGAATATCGACCGGGGGGGGGGAGATTCAGCAGTCAGCACACTGCGTTTTTGTTTGTTGATGGTTTTTTAACATTGAACATAGTGAATGTCAATTTGCATTTGCGTTCGTCTTACTCGCAGCAACCGCAACCGTAGCCAATCTATAACTCACATTGGCAGCGACGACGACGACTGATTGAATAGGCTAATCCAATTTTCAAATCTGCTCATCTGTTGCTTCAACAGGCAACAGGTGTCCCTTTGTGATTTACCTTGACTAATTGACAATCCAATCATTCATATTTATTGCAAACTTGACATTCATTATTATTATGTGTTATGTCTTATGCATTATGTATGTACAATGTATGCAGTAAGAATTCGATATTCATCATTTCAATATTTTCAATTTCACTTTCACATACATTTTGTACATGCATGCATGCTACAACGCTACAAGGTGTTCAAAGTCCAAACAAAGTCAAAAGTCATAACCGTATTCCGTAATCCGTATGTAATCATTGTTTATTATGTATTGTGGCCTGCCTAGGTATGATGTATGAGGTAGGAAGCTGCCCTAGCCCTGTGTGTGACTAGTGTGACGACTGGAGTTTATAGAGCCCCCACAATAACAACCGCTGGAGGACCAACCAGGACACCCGAGTTTTTGTATTTTGTCAGCTGCCAAGCCAAGAAAAACGCAAAAGTGGCCAACTAGACACAATCGAGACTCGAGTTTGGAGTTTATATTTCTACATTCATACATTTGACATTCAACATTCTACTTTTGTTTTGCAAACCTTATCCACTACACACTAACTACCAAAAACTATCAAAGTCCTAAGCCCCGAAGTTAGTTTGTCCTCTATCAATGCTCTAAATAAAGGTCAAAGGTGTGACGGTGTGAGGTGATAGGAAACGGATTTACGGATAAGAAGTGGAAGAGTGAGATAGACTAGACTAGAGTCACCATCACCAACGACAAGCAAGATCAAAGATGGCGACCGTCCATAGTGGGAAAGGAAGGAGAGGAATAACTAGCCAAATAATTCTAACAATTACAATTAATTTAATCCTCTTACCTTCGTCACGTCCTTCGGATGTTGGTCAGGCTGAGGTAAGTCCCTTCTTCCGCTTTCAAAGTTTAATTTCTACCGTTTCTTACCGGCAAAACGCTTCGTTGCACGACCCAAATTCCAAAATCCAAATGTAGCTTTGAGAGATGAGAGACGCACTCGATCTGCGTGTTGTTCACCACCAAAAAGACAGGACTCGACTGAGCGGAGGGAGGCCCTCGTGCCTCGTGCCTTTCTTCTAACTCGCCTCCAACTTACCCGCCAACTTTAAATTCAAACATTTTCCGGGAATTCCTTTGTTGTTGAAAACAAAAGTATTGTTTTGTTTGTTTTTGTTTCTTATTTTGTTCTGAGTTGTTTTATAATTTTGTTTTTATCTTATTTATCGGGATTTACTATATGAACGTGGAAAATGAAGCTTGTCGCGTTCCTTGCGATTTACGTTATCGTTTATGTTGGTTTGGTTTTTATATCATATATGTTTTTCTTTGTTCTTTGTTCTTGTGTTGTGTGTGTGTTGTTTGATTGTTTGGTTGTTTCATATTTTGGGTTTGATCTTGATTTTTGTTTTGCATTTTGTGTTTTGTTATTGTGTTTTGTGTTTCATTTCACATGCTTTGGGTTTGTTTGATTTTTGATAACCTATGGCTATGGCTATCTATGTAGACGATGAGATAGTCTGTTGCTGTGCTGGTCTGTAGAATGGAATTCTTTTCGTTCTACCAAATACAGTGCACCACAAGAGGGACACTCGCAGTGTCTAATTGCTATGTCGAAATACATGAAACACAAAATCTGAAATGATCACACACGCTCTTCCCTGTGCCCTGGCGTACAGCACATAAATAAATGTTTCATAATAAAATTCCAAATAGTTTATGCAGCTTTTGAAGCTTCTGGTTGTTAATATTCGATCAGTCATTAATTAAGCACATATTTTCCTTTTTGCTTTTAGAACTCTATCCATGGAATGCCGGTAGACAGAAACAACGGTTCGGCCGAAGACCTTGAACTTCTGGGCGAAAGGAAATCTGTTCCAGTGCTCCTAGATACTCAAGATACAAATTCACAAGATAATGAAGTTGAAATCGAAGACGTAGATGTTGAAGGTGCTGTAGTAGGACCATCGGGTTCGTTTTTTGAAAGCTCAAACACCGCAGTGGAAGAGGAAGTTCAGGGTTCTGGAAATCAAAATGCAAGTGACCCCACTGCCGTTGCAAAGGTTTACGAAGATCCAGTTCCAAATTTTGTTGCTGGTGGAGCCTCGGCCGAAGAAGATGCTTCCGGTGGGAAGACTACAGTTGTACCAAAGCCCAGTCGAATTAAAGTAGCTTGTTGGGATTTTCGTTCTATGCCAGTTTTTAACGAAAGTACCACAGGAAATGATACGGGTACTACGGCTGAACAAGAACCTGTTGCAACTTCAGAAGAGGAAGTTCAACTGTCGTCGCTGCCCGAGGCAGTTCCTGATGATGGGGAGGAGACTTTCGACGATGTTGAACCTATGGACTACTTGAATAGGACCGTGGAGGTAAAAGAAAATTTAACTATTTTCCAGACTAACTGTGTCTATTTTAAAACTATTGAGAATAAAAGTTATATATTTTTTCTTTATTTTTCTTTATTAGATTGTAAACATGACGTATCTTCTCCATGATATCCTGTATTCGAACGCAGCTCTTAAATCACGATCTAATCCTGCCAACTGCTCCGTCGTCATGTTCTACGCAAATTGGTGTCCATTCTCAGCCCGAGCCGCTCCGCATTTTAATGCCTTACCCAGAGCATATCCGCCGTTGAGGGTGGCTGCAATCGACTCTTCAAAGCATAAAAATGTAAACACGTACTTCGGAATCTTGGCGGTTCCCACAGTCGTTCTTTTTCACAATGGAAAAATAATAGCGAAATTTAACGACACTTCGTTTACCTTAACGAAGTTTGCAGAATTTATTGAAAACTTCACAGGTGAATTTTTACTTTAAATCGTATATCCGAACACACACCGTTAATATGTTAGCTTATTTAAAATGCCTTAAAATCTCCATTTTTTAAAGACCTGAAACATGAAGAGAGAATCAACGTGACAACGAAAGATTTCGATGGACCCCTGCCGTCTGTTCCAATTAAGGAGCGAGATTGGTATCTCTACCTGTCTTGGGTGTTTATCATATTCTGTTTTATTCATTACGTGACGAAGACTGCTATTTGGAGAAGAGCTGTGGATTTTGTGAGGACTACTTGGAGAGAAGCGGAGGCTCAACATGAGCACATCGACTGATTGGAAGATCTCGTAAGAACGGATTCATAGAAGATAGTATAATTTATCAATTTTGAGTGAATTTTTTAGTCATTGCAATATTACAAATTATTATCTTTAAATAAGTTAATAAGTTCGTATAATATAATATAATTACATGTACGATTAATTATTCAGTATAATTAAAGAAGGTAAATCACTTTTATTTTTATTGGATTTAAGAAAGATCTATTCGTTTTCGGTACAGTTTTCTAGCGTTTTAACATGATGAAGATCGTAGGATAGAGACTTTCCATTGTGTCTTCGTACGATTAGCTGAACAACATAAGTTTTTCCAGGCTGGAGACCAACAATAGTTTGTGATAGTAGCATCCTGTTCCAAAAATTAGAACTTTAAATAATCAGTTTTGAAACAATGACTTGCGTATTCGAAACCAACAATTTAAACGTATTTTTTAGAAATGGGATTACATTTCAGGAGTCAAGGTTCTTTGTAGACACAGTGAATGGGTTACATACGGGTCGCTTTTTAAGCTCCTCTCAACGTCACATTGATTCGGCTTCTTGAATTGAAAAACCCGTTTCCGACTTTCTTCTTTAAGGAAAATGCAGTATTCGTTGTCCCTCGGATCGGGAGAAGGCCACCATTGGATTGAAACGGTATCACAAGTTCTCTGAGATTCGTCTTCGGATATCTTTGTAATCGCTGAATTGAACAATTCTTACATTAATCAATTTAAAATATATATTTTTTTAACATGAAAGTGAAAGTTTACGTGGAAGTTTTGGAAGAGGAAGACGCTTGTTTTTCTTAGCGACATAAACTTCAGCCATCCGAGCTTGATGTTGTCCAGCGGAATCATTTGACGCTTGGAAGATCTTCACATAATACTTGCCCTTTTGAGGCAAGCCAACTTTAATTATGTCTAAAGAGTCAACTTGGCTAGATTCGAAGATGGATCGGTTTCCATGAAGTACTTCATACAGAATCGAACCTCCTCCACAAGGCATGATATACATTGTTAGCTCGTTACAGGGTTTATTCAAGTTGAATTTCAAAATTGTGGGTTTGGAATACTTTCCTGGCCCGTTCGCCAATTTGACTTTCGTTGGCTTTGCATCTCGAAGCCCGTTACCAATGGTCTAAAAATTTAAAATCTTAATATGTGTTTTTACCGTGAATTATTTTATAATCATATACCAACAGCTTTGAATGTTTTCTTATCATACCTTAGCAGTTTGGTACTTCAAAGTGGTCCGCAGATAAGGGTAGCTCACATTTGTACTCAGGTCCCTCAAAAACACATTAAAATAGTACAGCCTCCCCTGATGCAAGTTATTCAGAATGTAGTTAGTCTTCTTGTTAACACAGCCCAGAACGATATCTTCATAGGTTGCACGGGCCTTCCGGCTGATGTTGTCCTGTCGAGGATGCCTTCTCCCGTGTCTATGTCTATGTTGTCTATGACGATCCGGGCTGTCGGCAAGAAATCCTCTGTAGCCACCACCATTAAAATTATAATCAGCACCGTGATAATTGCTATTGTTTCTACTGCTTGCAGCTTCTTCCCGACTGTCAACCATGACATTGTTCTCAGCATTGGAACCGTAGTAAGTGACATGCATCAAGTCAGGTGGAAGGACGCCGAACCGTTCTCCGGAAGCGGAACAAAGGCTACTGTAGTCCCTCCGGGTATTTACAACGATGCAGTAATTCATGAGATGTGGGTTGACCGGGCTCGCGTCCCATTTCACCTGAAGCCGATTTCCCCGTAATCGTCGAACCCATATTCGGGGTTTATTCCCTGATGAAGATGTTTTAATTCCCTCTCCGTCGTTATTACTGGGATTGCTATTAATTTGCAGTCCTTCCGATAGTGGAACGTTTAGTGGATTATCGGATCGGGCTACTGAATCCTCGGAATCCAAGTTGATGGTGGTTTCACTATGGCTGAAACTGTGTTGGTAGAACTTGTCCAAGTTGTCTGGAAAAGTGGAGTGGTCCTTTCGAGAGAACTTGTTGAAATCTGTCGAATCGGTTGGGAAGTAGTTCCTCATCGGTTCTGGATAAAAGCTCGTTCCGTAAAGATGGACGTAAGAGTCCCAATGAAGAGCCCGGATATCGATGGAGTAGATTCCACGACGGGCTGAGGGCTCCGTAAATGTTACCGTTCGTTGGGTCCGGTACGTTTTCAGGTGCTCGGGGGCTTCGGTGCCGTTTTCTGGAGAGTCAAAATATTCAGATATTTATTGCACAATAAAGAAATCTGATTATTAAACGTATTACCGTAAACCACGAAATAGTACCCCCCTCATATAAAAGCCCTTTTTAGTTAATATGTTAGTATATGAAGGAAACACTGACACTACTAAATTACTGAGAAGTTACATATAAGGGTAGTTTCTCACGGGGAAATTGAAGAATTGTTTGAGACTCTTATGGTTTAACCTATCAATCTAATGACCAATAAAAATCGAAAAATTAGCTGGCCTGATTGATTTTGACTATGTTAAAAAATTACTGATACTAAAGATCATGCAAATTGACTTTTTCAAATGCTCATAAAATCACACATTGATTCGATTTAAAAAAAATGAATATACAGAAGTTGTTAAAGGTCTGAATTTTAAAAAATATCGAATTTTCAAACTGATCGAAAAAAATCAATTTTTATCTTTTTTCAATTTTTCTCCGTAATACAAACCTTATTTAAGGAATTGGCAAAACGGCTTACCTGAAACGGGCCAGAACTTAACATTCCACAGAAGAATAGACGTACAAGGGGTTATCGTGATGCTCAGTGGATTCCCAACCTTGTCATTAAGGAACAAGAACCTAGTAAATAATGAAAAAGAGAATGCATACAGAAATTAAAGTGTCCTTAATTGACTTGTACTCATAAGAGTCATGCATATTTTACTATAGTTAACATCAAAATATGTCACTTCAATTCCAATTACAAAGCCCATAACCCAGAACTGTTTGGAGTTTGAAACGAGCATTTCCTAAAGTTCAGAATTCATTTACAACCAAGAATGTATAACTCTGTACTACTCCTATATTAGCAAATATTCGAAGCGACTACACATTGGTATCATCAAGTATTCTAAAATTCGTTGCTTCTAATCAAACTAGAAGTGTAAGGGGTTAGGTAATTGAACGTCTAATTCTAATGGTTTCTAAAATAATTACATGTTAGCAATGGAATGAAAGCTGTCTGGAGTTTGGAACCTTGTCAGTTTCTGATCTCATGAAGACAATGACAATGACAATCAGAGGGATACTTATACAATTACAAACAAAGATCCCACTGCTTTTACAGAAATTACCCACCACCGTTCTAAGCTATAAATATAACCCACTGTGTATGCAAAACATATAGGCAAAATAACGGTTTGGGTTATTTAGGGATGGGGACTTATTTCCAGGGCTCGATTTTTCCTTGATGTGATAAATCTGAATATCTCAGCAAAAAATACTCGTAACTCTTTCGAGCATTATAATTGTTCCATGATCTTCTTCATGTTCTAGCTACTTTGTTTAATATTTATTAAGGGTGAGGACTTATAGAGGGCTAAACGACCTCTTCCAAAACGAAGCATTATTCCCGAAAGTGGGTAGCATTCCTAAATTAATTCTACATAAATTCGGATTTTAAAACCCTCTCCGAAATTATCCGTTTTTCTAGCCGTTTCCTAAGAAAACTTTCAAGGGTGGGGACTTATTAAGAGATTCTCGAAATAACGGTAAACCCTCTTCTAAATGGCCCTGTCCCGTCCTCCAAATCTATTAATAACATTATTATCATCTCAATTTCACAATGTCTTCCGATCCCGATACATCACGTCCACATTACCGTACATATATACAAATACATGACACGTATATACACAATATATTTCCTCACTATCATAATTCCATAATTTAATATCTTTGACTCGAGAGAGAAAGTTAGAAGATCCTCCATTAGATTAAAACCCTTTCTCTCTGGTGCTCTCCCGTTTCCCAGATCTAAATTCCTCCCGGATTCTGGATCCAGAATCCGAGAATTCTAGACGGGGAGATCATGTTATTTCCTTGGGTTTGCAGCTAATTCAAAGATTATGATATAAATTCATATAGGATATGAATGGAGGAATGTGTAAGTACTTAAATAATTTGCTCTGGAGAGAAACAAAGGGCGAGACAAGGGACGAGGACGAGGGCGAGGGCCAAGACAAGAAGAGTGAGGGGTTGATATTCTAATTTATCTAGTTATTTAATTACATCGTCATAATTATTATATAGGAGAAGTACTTTGTACTCCTCTACAAGAGCTCTAATAATTCAAGGAACAAATCGCCAGAATCTGCCAAGTATGGGTATGGGATACGGAACTGAGACAGCTAAATAAATTCTACAGAGTCAAAGTTCAATTCAAAATTTGATAATTCAATTAGGAGTCTCGTCCTCGCCGAGATGAGTATCATATAGATTACTAAATGCTCCATCATTGATCATAGGGAACTTCAATTAATAAATAGTATGTGTCGTATTTGCACAGTAATTAGTATTGTTCTGATCGTCATGGGGCATCGTGAGTACTCCGGAATAAATCCCCACCCCTTATTTTGTACTAAAGATCGAGGAACCGTTTTCAGGCTTATTTTTACCTCAGATTGACATACAATTTCAAACGTCCCAGTTCCATTTTAGCCTTAAATAATAATCGCCCATGGGGACTTATTAAACTGTTCCCAATAAATCAATCAAGTCACAATGCAATATGCATGATATGCTCAAAAATACGAGCTGAATTTACTCTCACAATATGTGTCGAACTAGTAAGCTCATTTAAAATTACACCATGTCTTAATTTTATTTAAGAAACGCAGATGCAAATACACCATGTCCAATTCCCCATGGGGAGTTATTTAGATTTGTACAGAATATCAATTAAACCCCATCGACATTCATATCAAAATCAAGCCCAAAAGGAACTTGATCTTCTGCAGTATGATTATACACAATGTCTCTGCTTATCATTTCTCAAATATCTACAATCTCCATTCGTTTCATAAGCCAAATACTAAAATAATGCATCGTCCTCCTCTTCTTGCTAGCAAATCTTAGGACTTTTAGGCTTGACAGTTTCTGAACTTCCAGAGAACCTTTCACCCTCGAGAGAGACGGAGGAAAGTGCATTAGTACATTACATTCAAAATTAAGAGTGTATATAGCTGGATATATAAAATATATATGTATTATACATGTAAACTATATCCATGTTGATACAGTATCCAATGTACTTAAGAGGAGGACGAGAAATTGGGGACTAAAGTTGAGTCGTGAAATTATTGAATATTTGATTTGATAGTTTGATAGTCCAACATCTCAGAGAGCTGTGTGAAATTGCATCAGAGCCACACTACTTAGGGATTCCTGGCTCCTGGACTCCTTCTTAAATGACTTGGGGTGGGGATGTTATTTCGAATGTTCTATATGTGATTCTACGGGCTATAGGCTTATATATACGCCAAGCTAAGTGATTTCCCTAAATTAGTGAAAATCCTCCTTAATAGAACTCCTAAAACTATAAGGTATCGCATTTTTTTTAGAGATACGAGGCATTTTAAACTGTGTCAAAAAACTAAGGAGTTATTTAGGGGGGTATTGTATACCGGGGTGTGAAAGTTCTAAATTTTAACTAGTCTTTCTAGATGCAATTAAATATAAATATTAGTCTCTAATTAAAAATGCTAGCTTTGCTTCAAACTTCAAAAACTCCTATTTAGGGGCTTATTTCGAAGAATACCATTTATACCGGCCTACAAAAGTAAAGTAAATTATTTAAGGGGGGGGGGGTAGCAATTATTTTTTGTATTTCTCCAAGGGACTAGACTAGACTAACTAAATTTTAATTTCAAACCCAGGCTTTTTTCTTCAGACTGAATGGCCCTTAAAAGCAAGGCATTTAGTGCTCTAAATTCTGAAGTATCTGAAGTGCATTGGAATTCGGAAATTGTGATGTGTTATCTTATTCCATGTGTTTTTAGCATGTCGATTCGGATCCTTGGAATTGGAAGTTGGGAACTGATAAGTGGATAAGGAAATAAATAGGTAATAGGACTTGGCTTTCCGCCTCGACCGAGTCAATTCACTTAAATCCCTTTGCATTTGCATCCTCTGTACATCTACATGTTCCGTTTATTCCGAGAGCTTCGACTATTTGACTCGGATTTTGGCATCATTCCCTCTTTAACTTTATTAATTAATTTCTTACACTTTCTCCATTTACAATATCGTAGGTAGTCTCGAATACTGGAGCTTTAGTGAAGGTCTTATTTTAGAGTTACAGTAAGTAAGCTGAAACGAATCTCAATAACCATTACTTACTGATTACTCTGATAAAGTATTTCTGCATTTGTAGCAATGCATCGGGTTAAGATTTATGGTCAATTATATTAGGGAAGAAACGTTCAATCGAATTCAAGAAGCCCGAAATAATAAAAAGCTCTGAAAATTCGAGAATTATTCAATTATTTTATATTCCTACTAAAATCCGGCTGGTTCATTAGTTCACATTATCAAACTATCTAATTCAGACGATTATTTAATTAAAGTACCTTACTTTCCGGGTTGGGGATGGAATTTTAACTGGTTTTGGAACATATTCTTTCGAATCTTAATGTTGTAGCAACAATCTATCTAGTAAGACATTAAAATAATAAAAGTGTCTTACTTTCGGGGTTGGGTATATAAATTAGTGGTGCAGGATGTTTTTAACCCTTTGGAGTGGTGTTGCAATTTACGGTAGACGAGGACAGACTTACTTCAAAGTCTAGTGGTTACCATGGTCAATCTCCTTAATCATACAGGCCCATTGACACGGTACATTTTTTCATTGAACTGCCGTCTCAAATGGGGACATTTTTGGCGATATTGCGAAAATCAAATACATTTTTGCAAGGTTTGGCGAAAAAATCAACAAGCCATTATTGTACTGTGTCTATGTTACTCCAAATAAGTATAGCAATTAGACCCCATCAAACTTGATCAACTATCTTTTAGACGCTAACATGATCAAAGACAAAACTCATAATTGTCTTATGTTTCAAAACACAAATTTTATTAACAATGAAAGTATAAAAATAGCTGCTTTCATTGATAATTGATGAGAAATGGACAAGCAAATGAATATAATATTTACAGTGATAATTGGAATGAAACAACAAGATTTGCATTTAAATATAATGCTTCATTTTTAAGAACTCGGACGGCGGGGGGGGGGGTGGTCGAGCTTGCGAAAAACGGAAAAGGTGGAGGTGAGGGAGAGGAAGATAACGAGCGAGACAACTGTACTTTTGCTCCCTTTTTCTACAGTAAATGTCCGTCAGTTTTTAGTGAAATGACTCACTATGACGCTATGCTATTTTTTGAATGTTCACTCCTCTAGTTGCAGGACTAACACAAAAAAGTGAGTGAAAATAAGGTACTTATTCCCAGCGTTTCATTTTTTTTACAAACTTAAAATCAATGAGTGCAACTAATTTCTCAATTTTTATTTCTAATACAACTTTCATGTTCAACTGTAAAAAAAAAAATCTGGCAATTTATGACTATGAGTGTTCCCTGTGGGTCAGGTTATCCCCAAATGGTCTGTAGGGGCACTGGCAAATTTGTATTTGTTAAATTATTCAGAACTCATCAATTGAGGCCTTCTCAAGTTGAGTTGGACTAAAAATCAGATCAAACGACTTCGGTATAAACTCTTGCGAATTGCAAAAAATTTTGCGATTTGCAAATTTTTGCTTGGGAAGAAAACTTCCCAGACCACGATAAGCTATTTTCTCACACTGGGAAGAATACTTCCCATTCCATGGGAACAGTTTGAATTTGACTGGGAAGAATAGTTCCCAGTCCATGACAACGGTTCGATTTCCGTTGGGAAGAATAGTTCCCAGACCATGACGCAACGCTTTGCTTTCAGTGGGAAGAATACTTCCCGTCCCACTCCAAAGGGTTAATATTTTGCAAAGGGGTAGGGGATATAATTCGGGGATCAAAATAAAAAAACATAAACCAAATATAAATACTCCCAACCCACCTTTTAAGAATCCCCTTATTAAGATAAGCGGAAACATGATGCTCGTCAGGTATGATCTTAACAGTTGACGAGGAAGTCGTAGGGTCTTCCACAATATCCAGAATTTTATCCATGCCCCCACTGCCCCCACCACTACTTCTGTCCCCATTCGAATTCCCATGCTTTCCTGCCAATTCAGGTGAATCCTTATGCGTCCAAGCTCCCATGTCATTCATTATCTGGTCCATGTCCATCATCCCCATCATCCCTCTCCTCAAATGTACACCCTCGTTTGTACTGTCCTTATCCACGGTCAAAATCCCGACCCTGTTAACCCCGAGCAAATCATGGCTATCAATCGAGGCATTAATTGCGAGATTTTTCCCGGAGCCCTCATCCCCGAATCCCTTAGCTCTTAACTGTCCGGGTGGGTGTGGCCCCGGTCTCTGAGTAATCGGCTGGACATTCCAC
The DNA here is from genome assembly GCA_906901685.1 of Desoria tigrina. Lineage (NCBI taxonomy): Eukaryota > Metazoa > Arthropoda > Collembola > Entomobryomorpha > Isotomidae > Desoria > Desoria tigrina. Next base: position 1,951,616 of record CAJQTU010000003.1, on the reverse strand, counting down.
CATGGAACTGGCGTAGTCAGTAATGTTCTGCCCTTATTAGACAAATGCCCATTTCTACTATTTCTCATGGAATGTCTGCCACTTCCGGAATTTCCTCGTCTCGAACTAGTGGTGGTGGCAAATGCGGATGGAATTGTGCCGAAAAGCCCGAAAACAGCTACGGGTAGAGACAAAACTGGCATTGTTGTCCCTGTCACTCCGGACGATCCTGATGGTTTGATGAATAGGACTTGAAACAGTAGGACTGAAATTGATAAGCTTATTAAAGTATTTGAAGTTCTGGTTGTAGGTGGTGGTGGTGGTCTGTAGGCTATTGGTATCGGTGGTGGTGGTGGTGGTCCCGGGGATTGTTTCGGTCCGGGAGATAAGGACGGGAGCTTTGCGGTTGAATGGGCCTTCATTTCCAAATTTCAGCTTTCAATAATAACGGTAATAATTTGGCTCTATTGTTTTATTCACGGTCGATCAAACGCAAATAATATATCGGACAGGGACGGGAGACTGTGATTTATATCCTGAAATCATGACGGCCATGTATTCCCGTGTTATTTCACTTATTATTCGAAATCGGGCTGTAATTGCAAATGGTCTGGAATTCAGATTTCCAGATCCCTGGCATTTATTTTGTGTGAATTGGAGTTATGAATATAATGTAATTTATATATCGGTTCCACTCTCCACCAGAGACAATCACAAAAGATAGGGGAACTGGCTAATGTTTCCACACTGATGGTTCGTATTTGTAGAGTATTGTTCCGTCCTTTTGTTTGTGAAATAAATTGTGGTTGACTCCCAAACTCAGTCCATTGTCTTTCATATTGTTCTTGTTATTGTTTTTGTTGATTCCAAACACTATATAGACTTTTAACCGAAGTTGAGAGAAGAACTAGGAATTGTTTTAAATTGGCATAGCTTTATTAAACTCGTTTTAAATTGTCACAAGAACTTTTATGAATGCAAGATGTAGACTGTATAGTACTTTAAATTGGATTTGTTTGGTTCTGATCTCGATTTCCACACCGTTTTATGAGCCTTGTGTCTTGAAATGGCGAAAAGACATAAGGAGAAGTTGGAGATGAAGAAGCTGAGGATAGATAAGAAAAAAATCAAGATTGTGTTTGATATGCCTGAGGATTTATTACGTTGAGTTTGAAGTATTATGTATCACGAAGCGCATCAGGTCTTTTTAGAGAAAAGTTAATTTGCTTAGGATTTGAGTTATAATTTTATGGACTTGTGATGACAGGCTGTAGTTCTGGTTTTTATTTACTGCATCGTAAGCTTACGGAACTCACAGGCACTTGATGTAATCTAATCTTTAAGAATTAAGGATTTTCTGGGGTAGATGTAAATGTTTAAATAAGAGCCTGTTGGGCTCCTAAATAAGTCCCCAGTTGGAAGGGTTCCTCTTACAAGTCGTAAGTCTTTGCAAAAATAACCCCCCCGAAATAACTGCCCCTCATATTAAATCTCCCCTTTTAGGTGGGTTTTGGGAAATAACTAAGACGATGGCAGTTTTAATTTTAAACACTAAATTATAGCCACTGTCGGACACCTAAATAAGTCCCCAGTTGGAGAGCTTCGTCTTTTTAAATGGTCGGCCGAACACAAGTGGTTAGTCTGGATAGAAATCACACCCCGGAATAAGTCCCCCTCGAATTAAATGCCCCCTTTCAGGATTTGGAATTTAATGGCTCTTAAGAAGATGACTAAGTTAGTTTTAGTTTTAAACACTCTATAATAGCTTTTTTCAGGTACTCCGAAATAACTCCTCTACCCCTTCAATAAGACTCTATTTCTATCACTTGAAATAACTCCCCATGGGAGCTTATTTAAATGTTTTGGATCAGTAATAGGTTAGTATAATAGGAATCAGGTTGCAAAAGATTAGACGTGGAGGTGGACATGATGATGATTGATAATAGGTTGCTTTTTATTACAGAGGAGCTTGGAATATAATTATAAAGAACCTGGAGGCATTTCAAGAACAAGTCCATCTTACCTTTCCCCTTTTTGTGTGTTTGTAAAATATTCATAAATAAATTAGTTTAATTTAGAGAGAATCAATTAGCACTGGGATTATATAAAAGGAATCCATACTCCATTAAGTTATTATAGGGATTGGTGTTAACTTTTTTAATGTAACTTTACATACAAGGATCATCGTTGGTTGTAAATTATAAAGTTTAGCTTTTAGCTTGTTTTGGTTAGTTTACACCATTACTTTTGTGTGTGAACAGGTCTATTTCTTCAATTCAGGCATATCATTTTCAAGCTATTTTAACGTAGATTTCAAATCTGGAATAAAATACTGCAGTTTTATTTAATTTAATTAATAAACCCTGAAAATCGGGTAAAACTCAGCTTTTTCAGGGGGTTTTAGCAACGAAAGATGCTTAATTTGTTTAGAGGTGTCATCATTTTGTTACAAATTTAACAAGGAAGACACAGCGTTCATCCAATCTGTTTTACTCCTACCCGTTTTTAAGTAAAAATGAATTTTTTGGGGTTAAAATTTATTCCAGTGCATTTAGATATAGTCCAAAAAATCGGGTAAACTTCAGTTTTTTTTAATTATTTGACATTTAAAGTGATTTTTAAATGACAGACGTAGCCTTCAAAATTGTGTTGCGAATTTAATCGAAAATGTGGATGAGACATAAAAACCGATAAAAATATCGGAATTTTCATGTTTTTAATCACCTCAAAATTACCTCAAAACTTTCAAACTTCAATCGGCTTGTAAATTTCCTCGGCCTCGTCTTCATTCTCGACAATCTTAATGGCATGAATCCAAGCATCCATCTCCAAGTACGTTTTCTCCAGTTTCCGGAACTTGACAAGCCGACAGTTCTGAACGGTCAAGTCGATCTCAATGATCTCCGTTTCGAGGTCCCCTTCGGGTGCCAACTTGGCCGGGTTCGACTCCATAATCCCCGTGTGAATTTCCAACACGGTCGTCCCCCAAATCGTGTCAACTACTTTGCACTTCTCTAGTTTCGCATCACACTTGTAATCTTCTGGTGGATCCACGTCCTCTGCGGTACAAACAAATGTCAGATTTTTAGTCTTTGACATGTTCGACAAAAAAATCGACAAAAATAACACTATTTTACTTTTATTTGTCAACAACTCAACAAGTTAAAGTTTATTCGTTAAAATAATTTTCGACAAAAATACCACTATTTTACGTTTTATTTATTAACAACTCAACAACTCCTTTCACTTCTAAACCCTCCCTTAAAAGAGCCAACTTATCTCCCATTGTCCCAAGCTAATGATGTCAAATTCCTGCCGATATTTCTAATTAGAATGGTTTTATGTGCAGCCACATCCCCACTGACTCACTTAGGGATGACACAAGAGGTGACAAAAATGGTTTGAGATTTAACACGGTTATTCTGTTGCACAATAGCAAGAGGAGTTCTTTTGGTTTTTAAGACTGCTGAAATGTTCATCTTCAAAATAACAATATTACTAAACGTGTTTAGTATTGGGATCTCTCTTAAATGTTTAAATGCTTAGATGTTAGTCAGGTAGAGAGAGATTTTAATTTTGAACAGAGCTTGAGTCTGCATACAAACAGGGCTTAAGTGGTTGCATGTTGAATTGTTAAATTCTTAGCTTCATTCCTTGATTGCTTGGGAGGTGTGGACGATTAGTCTCGAACGAAGAGATCATGTGGATCTTTCCAGCTATGAATAATTGCATAATATTATTAGTATTCTGAGACGATTGTTGCACCCTATGCATTGTTGGCTTTGATGTTTGTAAATGTTGGATTGTTGGCTATATAGTCAATATATAAATTATATTATGGCTGGTGGTAGTGGTGGTTGCTAGATAAACATGAGAAGTGCCTTGTTATGTTATCTGTAAATTGTAAATAAGAGGCAGGTTGGAGATTGAAGATTACAACAGGTTACAGGATTAGTATCTTAAGATTGTCGAGTCGATTGCTATATAAGCAGATTGGATTAGAACGGGTTAGTTTTGTGCAATGCTGGATTGGACGATGATGGATGTATCGTTTTTTTATTTGAGAATTGGAAATTGGGATTAGAGATGGATTTAATTAAGTAATCGTATATACAGGGATTAGGGACGGATTTTAATTGTTTTTTTTTTGGAAAATAATCATTTTTTAAGTGGAATCTGCAATCTTAACAAACTGAAATCTCCGATTCGTTTTTTAGCAGATACTATGAACATGTAGGTGATAAAAAAATCAGCGGCCTAATTTTATATTTTCTGGATTGAAAAAATCATCAAAATCGTGATTTTCAAAAACCGTAAAACAAGGCTTGTTCGATTCTGCTAGATTTGAGTTTGTGGCGATTCCCTTGTTGTACAATTACGTTTACAATCTCAATTTACGAAATAATTATAGGTCAAAGGTCAATAATTACAGTACCAACAAAGCAGTAGTAGCAATTAGCTGTCAATTTCTTAATTTACCCATCCACATTAGAACTATGAAATAATTTTGTTAGGGTTTCATACCCTCGATAGTTTATGATAATTTAGGGAACCCTGTGTACTTTTACGTTTAAAGCGTTGATTGTATTGTAAAAACCTGATCAAATTACTATTATTACAAGGAAGGAGTTTTTTTCGATCAGATAGTGGATTTCGAAGATGAGCCGAGCCCACATCGTTAGGAACGAGGTACAAGACATTTACATTAGATTACAGGATTCCCGTCGAGCAATAAATATTACCATCTCCCCTCGTTTAGAAACGTTCACATTATTTATTCTTCTTACCTCAGCTATTTACGAAGGCTAGCTATTTAAATACCGTAAATACCGAAATAAATCCCCAAGGGTAGTTACTTCTGTAAACTGTAGTTTTGTCTGTCATCCTCCACAAATAGACTTGATATGGGGATGTGTATTCGGAGGAGATGATATTTACCACGTGGGATGGGGAGTTATTTAGGTATTTACGAAACTTAAAGTTTGTAATCAAATTCAATGAGAAACGAACCTGTTATTAACATCGATTAAAGGGTTAAGAACATTTCTTGCAGTTCTATAAGGACTTTTTGTAGTGTGTTCAGATACATTAGATTAGGATGTAATCTAACATTTTAATTAAAAATGCCACCCTTAAATACAATTAAATCAAATGTTTCTAAAGCCAAATGGAATTTAAAAAACTTAAAATTAAGGATCCTCGATTTCACATTTGCATTCTAAATTGTTGACATTAACAATTTAGCTATTCATCAGGTATACGGGGAAACCACCCCCTCAAAACCGCCCCCTCAAAAGCGCCCCTTACAATAAGCCCCCTTACAAATACGCAATGCAATACTTAATAAAAGTACCATTTGGTCAGCTCCACGCTAAAACTATCGTCATCCAACACGAAACTAATTAAACTACAATTGCTCTCATTATGTCATCAAAATCCATGAAAATCAATGAAAACCCATGAAACTTCATGTAAATTCCAGGCTCCAGCGGTCCCAACCCCTTAAAATCAGTGCAATTCACGTATGTTCAAGCACAAAAACCCAGTACTGAAACTCATTTCAAATCAGAATCCATTACGAACACTTCCCGATCCCCGGAAATTATTGAATCCAAACAGCCGTCATTTCCAACCGTCCTTAAATGTACAATGTACGATTGTGTACACCATAAAGTCCCACCTCCTCTCCCATAAAACTAACTCATAAGTACCCCTAATAAGTATCATGAGTCTCATAAGTAATAAACATTAAGGTCCTTAGATTTTACTCCCTTTCCTTCGGAGAAAAGTCAGGATTGGGTAATTGTGATTGGGAATAATCCTCAGAATTATTGGCATACAGTTCTCTAAATGCAAAAGAGCCCGTCTTAGAAATTCGAAACGGTTGCCCATAAACCCCGATATAACTTCCCCAGGGGTAGGTTACATACAAAAATATCTATATGCATTCGGGTTGATTGAGAAGGTAGCTGTGTAACTGTGTAGTATGTAGTAGATATGAATTGGGCCGATTTTATTGTCTCGGGAATTTTGGATATTTTGCCCATAAAAACTAACAGACTCAACGACCCATTTCCCTCTAATTTACGCCCAAACTTTCTCCTAATCGCCCAATCTTGCAATTTTAGAATTATATGGAGTTTGGAATTTGAGAAATCTTCCTCGGCCCCGTCAATACGTGTGGTACTAAGCGTTAGTTCCAATTTTCTTTAATCATTATGACTATTTCTCGGGATATATAGGAGTATAGGAGGTGTTATTGTGATTCGGGTTACAGGATTCCCGTTGGGGTGGATTCTACTTATGAATTTTGTAGTTATGTTTTATGTTCCTCTACTGTATGTGAGAGGTGGAGGAAAGATTTTATTAATTTTATGATTGGCAATAATGTCCCGTATTTGAGGAAGGCGAGAAATAGGTTTGAAAGGCTGATGAAGGAATTTACCGTATTTACTGAAATAAGTCCCCATGTTGGTTTAAATTCTTGAACAGGGGAGTGTAGTGGGGTGTTATTTCAGTGAATAGTTGATTTGTGATATTTACTCTTTGTGTTTAAAGTTGATTTTTAAAAACCAAATTTAAAAAGCAAGCTATCTATTTAAAATTTATAACAATATTTACTTCAACCAAATGCTGCAAGAAACGCAAAACTTAAACGAAAATGAGGTGAAAAATAATGTAAAATGCTGTCGAAATATTTGTAAATTGAATATCGAATTGGCTTATATCAATAAGACCAGGAGATTTTAGTTTTTTAAATTGGATTTATTTAAAATCACAGATCTTGGTAAGGTTTTGTGACTGCAAACCCTACGTACGTACAGTATCAATCTTCCATTGAATGTGTATAGATATTTGTAAAATAATCAACAATGACATCCCCTTAAAATTTAATTACGCCGATTGTACTTACTCTAATGTACGTATTTTCCCCCACTTCAGTTAAAACTTTTCCTATTAGCGTCTCTCTCTAAATGAAATTCCCAAGAATAGGTTCAACATTGTAAAATATTTCGTAAGAGTAGCACGTTATCCTCAATTACCTTATTAACGAAATCTCCCGGAATAATTCCCCACTGTAAAATAGGAGTTTTCATAAGTATTTTTTACACGTGTGTAACTGGCAGAGACCCCTAAAATAAAATCCCTAAATAACTCCTCACCCACAGTCCACTGAAATAGCCTGCTCGTCTTGATATTTTATTGGAATTAGTCCCAAAAATCTTTGACTTTTCATAATGGGGATTTAATTCGTTGAAATTATTTTGTAAACTTCGACTACAGTTACGGCACTTTTGAATACTAAAACTCTTATACAGGAAATAGGGATATTTCACGATGAACCGATTTTATAAGTACTCAAGTACCCTTTACTAATCCCTACCTTTTATTCGATTTCTTTTGTCTTAAATATCCCATTCCGATCCTCGACATCAAATCTACTGAAACAGAACTACTGCCTGTTGACCCATTCATATCGTCCATTCATATTAAATCAGATCGAGTCGAGCTGGAGATTAAATATATCCAATTATTAGTAATACCCCCCTCTCTCTCCAGAAAATTATTCCAAGGAAATCTATCTGCGTTGCCAATAATAATAATCATATTATAATTACCTTCCCCTAGCCTGTATTGTTTATGTTTATGCTCCTACTTTTCCACATTTCCATATTTTCATATTTCCAAATTCCAAGTCATAAAAATACATAATGATGAAAACCTCTTCCAGCTTTGGCTTCAATTCCCTGTAGTAAATAAAATGAATAAAAATTAAGAGCGTGGATGTAAATCTGGGGAGAGTTAATAGCCCACTTGAGATTCCTGGAACTTGAATGAGCAGAATTTAATCTATTAAATGTTATAGGGATTTTGAGGAGTGGGTGCTTTTTAATTCCCTGTTAACTTTGTTTTAAATTACTATACTGGTATTTTTCTAAGATTTTAAGAGGGACAAGTGCTAACGATTTTACATTTTATACACGTTTTTTATTGCTTGTTTTTTATGTAAAAATTAATCATTCTTTCGCTGAATATTTTAGGCTCGGGGCTTTATTGTACATAGAATAAACTACTGAAATAACAGTCGTAAGTCATATAGTGTCTAATTTCAATAGTAAAAGGTTTGAAACCATTGAATCAGCATCTCAGCTCTAATTTATTTGCATGGAAGTTCATCTTTCGAGTTAGCATTAGAATTACAGACAGATTACAGAGTAATTTCGACTTCCGAAAATTAGTCATCAAAATTTGAATCGATTATGAATTATATGATCACAATTTGACGATTTAAATAGTAACAAGGTCAGTTCAAAATAAACCAAAACAAATGACAAGTCGACTTATAAAGTTATAAATGTATATATTTGATTGAGCTCTTATTAAGTCGAGGGATAATCCTATTTAGTTCTTCCTCCTACTTCTTCATCTCATTATCATCAAAATTTATAATTCCGTCATAATCATTCATGGATTATAGGAAAATTATTCAATTCTCAAATATAAACATCAATGCGTCTGCCATTCATCTCTTCAGGTTTCAGAATTATGCCAATACATTAAGTCCTGCTACGCGACGTTCTTGGTCCCAATCCTTAGAATTTCCTTACCATTTCTAGTAGCTCAAGTAGACCCCCGAAATAAATCCTCTCTGAAATACTGCCCCACCCCTTTGGATGGTTTAAACGGAAGAGGTCTGTTTGCTACGGCCACCTTAGAAAAATTGCGTTTAGTACTGTTCAAGAACTCTTGTCAAAAAATTATACAATGATTTCGAGATTATTGTCAAAAATTATGTTTTAAGCACATTACACGGTAGTGGAGAAACATTCTGGTCGTTTTTATGTTTATGTTTTGACAAATTGCATCCCCCGGAATAGCCCCCCATCCCGAAATAAGTCCTCATCCTCTCTTAAGAGTTTGTGCCATCCCACCCCTGGGGGGTCTATTCCGATAATTCAAGATTTCAGGTTGCAACTTCCAGCTCCTTAGATTTTAAGACGTCTTACACCGCCCAGTTTCATACCCCCATTTTGAAGCTAAACTCTTAACGTTTTAAAATTTAAGTGAGAATTTAATTTAAGGGCTAGAAGGGTTGTTTTAAGGTGTCAGTACGATGGGATGTGATGATATAAATATGGATTGCTCCCTCCATAATGTTTATACATAACCAGGGGAGGATTTCCTAAAATCTGGCCTAAAATGCTCTAGATTGTGCCTCGTGATTCCCCGCATATTAAAGATGATGAGTATGGGATGCATGGATTATGAAGAACGGTGTAGAGGGATTAGTCCAGATTACTTCATCTCCTTGTCTTCTTCCTCCTCAGTTCTGTGGATATATTCGTATAGTATCCTGAGTTGAAGATCATCTTCCGAATCATGATCATATCGTTTCAAAAATATCAAAATTCAAGCCTGCTACTGTCTTCCTTCACTTTATTCCGTTGAATACCTTATATTTATATAGGACCGGAGATTGGACACGTAAAGTGGCAAGTGTAAAATGGTACAATGTTAACTGGTTCAATGGTTAAATGCGGCGGATAATTTATCAGAGTGTTTTTTAGTCATTTTTATGCTTACTATTCGAGGGGGTTGGTTTAAGAGTCGAAATAAATCCTCAGGCAGGAGATGCATCGTTTACAATTCACAAAAGGGATGGGCTTATATTTTAGGTGGATCTTTTTTTGCACGGAATTAAATCATTTGTCTTGGTTTGCACATTTTGTAGTAAAAAACGTGCTAACAGTTTTATTGACATTTGGATGCAGTTCTGGTTTTATTTTTTTCTGATAATTTATTACCGATTCGACCTAGTTTCGGGTGAAATAAGCGGTTAAGTCATAGATAAGCATCGTGTCCGTCACAAAAAAAATCCACATTTTTTAGTCGATTAAATAAAGATTCGAGACGAATGAATGCATTTGAGAAAAAATCAACTCTTTTATTCTCCGTTTAGAAGATGGGGCTTTACTTCGGGATGAATCTATTTATAGATTTGAGTTTCTGTTTCAGTTCAAAACTAAGCTAATATTCTCGTCAAAACTCGCTAACTAAAAAACACTACTCGTCTCGGAGAAAGTGTGGTGGTTTTGTTAGATAATGATGATGATGATCAGAGAGATAGGGACAGGATTCATATCAGAAGATGAAGATGTATAATGATACAAAGAAATTTGAAATTTTCGACGAGATTTCCGAGATATCATCTCATCTCGGCCAGTAAGTTCCCTATGCAAATTTTACACTCAAAATATTCAAAATGCAAGGACCATCCTGTATTTAATAATACTAAATATAGGGACTAAAACTCAAGATAATAATATAACCACCAGAGACGATTCCTGACATGTCCTATGTAAATATTCATCTATAGGCGGTTGGAGATATTGAGTCTTAAGTATGCACATGTTTAATACGTCTTCTATATGCTGGAAATCCTGCTTTCTGAGCACAAGAATGTTTTCGGAGATATTATTATTATTATTATTATTTCGTTAGACAAGTCCAGGAGATTATAATCTCCAATCTCCTCATCTCTCCGAATTCCCTACCCCCGTCCAATGATAACAAACGCGGGGATTACTGATCCAGGCACTCTGACAACTGACAGTCGACTCGAGGACTAAATATTTAAATACCCTCCTCCCGTACTGATATTATTACATTATCAGATTACGAATGGTTTTGATATTTTATGCAAATTGTACAGAGACAATCGAACGTGGTAAATGAAACCGAATTAAGGTTCTTGGTCTCAATTTTCAAAATTTTGAAACTAAAAATCGGGTAAATACGAATAGAGGTCTTGAGATCAGTTTCTTTCAGGTCAGTTTGGAGGGGGTTATTTCGGGGGATTTTAATACGGATATTAAAATGATATCAAAATTGTAAATTTGATTTAATGAGTGTTATAAACGCTTTTTACTTGGCTTTACGTTACGGGTTTTGAGATGAGAAATGTCGTTTATGAACCTAAGCTTTAGAAATTTTAAAAATTTTTCCGATTTCTGTTAAAATTCAATTGCGATGGAGAGTAATGTGTGTCTAACAGTCTAACCCTGGGAAACTACACTCAAATCCCAAATTTACTTCCCGAATTTATGAAAAAATAAAATTTGGAATAAGTTTTATCGGATTCTACTCATACAATTAATCTACAACCCGGAGAGCCTGAAATATTTGGACACTCCGAAGCCAGGATAGTTTAGAATCAGATTCAGAATGCCTGGCAGTCAGGTTTAGATACTTCGGATGTAGGATCTATAAAATTCCTCTGGAATCTGGAATCTGGACACATTGTAGTTTGTAGCATTCGTTGGGTTATGATCTTATGGTTATTATTGTAATTTGTAATGAAATCGCAATTCCCTTACACTCGTTCAATATTTGATTTCTAATATGCAATTTATTACGAGGCTGCTTTCCTGGTTCGAATTCCAAACTTAATGGTGGGATTGCATTTTCAGAACTGGCTGAGCAGAGTTCGTATTAGCGCATAGGTTTTATTTCATGGTCTGGACTAACGTAGTAAATTCTAATGATTATTTGGAAGGCAGGATACTACTTTAGCTTATATCAATGAAAGGAATTTAGGAAAATTGTCCAGGTTGCACAATTTGAAACGTTAACGATAGACTAGGTATAACAACATAAGAAGCAGCTATTACTGGGAGAGTTAATCGAGGGTGGGGACTTATTTCAGTAAATACGGGATCTTTTATGATAGGGGGTTGAACCAGTAGATAAGGAAAAATTCGAATATATGAATAGGTCACATATTAATGTAATGAAAGATGACAACGCCTTCCTGCAGTCATTTTTATTTGGTTTCAAGTGTCATTTGAAGATCGTATCTCCTTTCACTTCATTTAATCAAGAATTAATCCCCAAGAACAGCAAAGAACTACATAGGGAACGACAGGTAAAAGTGAACACAAAATAGAGCGAATACTACAGTCGATTTATAGTTGGATTGTAGACAATGATCTTGGTCAAACGAACTTAGTTTTTTTGTTTTTATCTCTCGTTATAAAGATCAATTGTTCAGCAAGAGCGACTATCTTTTTAGAGAAGCCAAAAATTAAAATCGCAGCAAAAGGTTAATATGACGTTTTATTAGTGTTTTCATTTATTAAGTGTTGAAAACACTTTATGCGAATGACTAGGCTGTCTGTCTGTCCGTCTGTCTGTCTGTCTGTCGGTGCGATAACTGGCGAACGGCTTGACCTACGGTCACCAAACTTTGTACACTTGTTCCTTGGGTCAAGAGTGAGGCTAAGTTCGAACTTGGGTCAAATCGGTCACACCCCCTGTCCCCCATAAATTAAACCCTTCAAGAAAAAACATTAAATCGGTTCAAAGCTCTTACTCATTTTATAACTGCCACTTAGGTAGTTTACATTATACTCTATGTCTATCATCTCTACATGATAATACTCTGAAGCAACATTTCAGAGTGCCAAACCCAGGCTTTTTTGGGAAATTGAGATATGGGGTTTACACGATTCCCATGAGTAATAGAACATCTTTGACACATACGGGACCACTCCCACTGACACTAGGGTGCAAAACCCGGGCTTTTTGGGGATATTGAGACATGGGGGTTTAAACGATTCCCATGAGTAATAGAACATCTTTGACGGATACGGGACCACTAACACTGACATCAGGGTGCGAAACCCGGGCTTTTTGGGGAAATTGAGATTTAGTTTGTTTATCGTGATGTTTTCAACACTTGGTTACACCCGTTACATCGGTTTATTAAAATCACGAAATCCCACGAGTTAAAGCTAATTATTCAGCAAAATACAAATTTATGGCTTTACATCGCAAAAATATTCCCCCAACTCCCTTTTCAGGACATTTGAAGACTACCAAATTCGCCAGATTGTACTCCACTTGGTTTGTCATGTTTTGACCATAATATTTGACCTATTGAACAAGTACAAAAATCGAATCCTCAGAACAATACGAACTCTTCAAGTATCCCCCCATCCCCGATTTTAACCCCCGGGTTTTATTAACCGATATCCCGTGCATACAACCCGTCCAACAGTAGTTGACAATTCCAAATCTCCCAAAATCTTGTCCATTTATTCCCATTCAAGAGAGAGTAACGAGTAACAATGGGTCTGTAACTCGTTGAGCAGTAAAGAGTAAAGATCTCTCAGCATTTGATAATCAATAGAGAGCCACGTCGTTGAGTCCTGAAGTCTTGAAATGAATGATAATTAAAATAAAAGCATCTGCAATCTGCAAATCTTAGAGCCGCTCGATCCGGAACTCAAGAGACTTTGTGAAAACAATACAAACAATACGGAATAGTGAGGACGTTGAATGTTCAATCCTTAAGAAGGAGGACAGTGATTGGGATTTCTATTCTTAGTCCGTCATTATGCCCATTGTTTGAGGAACCCACGGGTAATTAAAGGTGGACTGAGTCCTAAATCCTAAAGGTTTTAGCATTCGGGGATAATCAATAGTCCCTTGTCAAAAATTGGGCATTGTTTAGCAACTGAGGACAATGGCTATTCCGCTACAAAACAATCACAATCAGATTTGGAGCGACGGACGAGAAATGATTATTAATTAATGTGTTTAAAGTGTGGGTTTCTTGGTTTAAGTATTTTTAGATCAAATTCAAGCATTTTTTGTTCAAACATATCCATTGTTGAATGTTCAGGGTAGTCATTTATAGCTTGTCTTAATTTAATGATATGATGTAATATGTATGTGTGTATTTTTCTGTGGAGTTAATGGTTGTTACACATGAGCCACTCATGAGCCATCCATGAGCCATCCATGAATGAGCCATCCATGAGCCACTCATGAGCCACACATGAGCCACACATGAGCCACTCATGAGCCACACATGAACCAGCCCAGAGAGTGGGGTTAATCTGTGCGATCCTAATTATATTGAGAGGTAAATTTAAAAATGTTATGTTCGGAGGCGTGGAAGACGCGTCTCATTCAGTCTTCAAGCTCACCTACAGCCGAGACGAGTTGTACCTCGTGCTCCTCTTGCAATTAAATTATTTTTAGCGATAATTAAAGTATTAATTACCCTTTGCTTTGATTAATTGTTTCAATAAACTGTTGGCCTTTGAGCTGTTATTGTCCAGTAACTGACATTTTGTGGACTTCGTGAAGTTTTCATTTCAAACAACAGTTTTTCATCATAAGCAGTCAGGCTGACATTTCATATTTCATCCATTTCAAAAGTCACATAATCCTAGGCAATCGTAAAGTGTGAAACTGCGAATGCGGTGGACAGACATTTTACATCCATAACATACATATCTACTATTATATTATGGAGCAGTTTGTTTTTTTATGTTGGCAACGCTTTATGATTGGTCAGAATCGTGTCACGAGGAGCGTGTTTGCGGCAAATTCAAACTCATTTAGGTTAAATTAAAATACATGTTAAAGCATTTGGTATACATGTTAGAGCATTGACGATACATGTGTGAGCATTGGGAATAGATGTCAAGCCACATGTTAGAGGATTGGAAATACATATTAGAGCATTGCCAATACATGTTAGAGCATTAAATACATGTTAGAGCATTGGCAATACATGTTAAAGCATTGGGAATACATGTTAGAGCATTGCCAATACATTTGAGAGCATTGCCAATACATGTTAGAGCATTGCCAATACATGTTAGAGCATTGGAAATACATGTTAGAGCATCGGAAGTACATATGAGAGCATTAGAAATACATGTTAGAGCATTGTCAATACATGTTAGAGCATTGCAAATACATGTAAAAGCATTGGAGCTACATGTTAAAGCATTGCATATACATATTAAAACATTATATACATGTTGGAGCATTGGAAAACAATTGGCGGTACATGTTAGAGCATTTGCAATACGTGTTAGAGCATCGGAAAGATATGTTAGAGCATTTCAAATACATGTTAGAGCATTGGCGATGCATGTTAAAGCATTGGAAATACGTGTTAGAGCATTGGCGATACATGTTAAGGCATTGTAAATACATGTTAAAGCATTGGGAATTGATTTTAAGCCATTGCAGATACATCATAACGCATTAGAAATACATGTTAAGCCATTTCAAATACATCATAAGGCATTAGAAATACATGCTAAAACATTAGATACATGTTAAAGCACTAGAAATACAAGTTCGAGGAGAGTTTTTGGAGGTTCGGGTTCGAATTGAGAAGTTTGGAAGGATCGGAGGTTCGGTTTCGAATCGAGATGCTTAGTGGGATCAAAGGTTCAGGTTCTGGTAGAGCGGTTAGAGGAATAAGAGATCGAGGGTTCAGGTTCGGATAGAGAGGTTTAGACAGAGGGGATGGAAGTTCGGATTCGTATTGAGAAGTTAAATAAACCGTTGCAAACGCACATACGAAAGAGGTGAAACCTCTCCGATACACGAACGATTTAAACAGAGGTTAACTTCACGTGATACATGTTGTACAAGTACCCGTTGTACATGTTGTACAAGTACCCGTTGTACATGTTGTACAAGTACCCGTTGTACATGTTGTAAAAGTACCTGTTGTACATGTTGTACAAGTACCCGTTGTACATGTTGTAAAAGTACCCGTTGTACATGTTGTACAAGTACACGCTGTACATGTTGTACAAGTACACGCTGTACATGTTGTACAAGTACACGCTGTACATGTTGTACAAGTACACGCTGTTCATGTTGTACAAGTACACGCTGTTCATGTTGTATCAGTACACGCTGGTCATGTTGTACACAGGTACACGCTGTACATGTTGTACAAATACATGCTCTGTATACATTGCACGGTATGTGACTACAATATTGCGTTGAAATCTCATTTTGCCCCAAAATGCCCCGTGGGGCGCGCCGGGGTGAGTGGGGGTGATCCCGTATGTATGTACAACATTGCACTGTATGTGGCTACAATATAGCATTGAAATCTTATTTTGCCCCAAAATGCCCCGTGGGGCGCGCCCCGGGGCGAGTGGGGGTGTTCCCGTATGTGTGTACAACATTGCACTGTATGTGGCTACAATGTAGCATTGAAATCTTATTTTGCCCCAAAATGCCCCGTGGGGCGCGCCCCGGGGCGAGTGGGGGTGGTCCCGTATGTGTGTACAACATTGCACTGTATGTGGCTACAATATAGCAATGAAATCTTTTTTTGCCCCAAAATGCCCCGGGGCGAGTGGGGGTGGTCCCGTATGTGTGTACAACATTGCACTGTATGTGGCTACAATGTAGCATTGAAATCTTATTTTGCCCCAAAATGCCCCGTGGGGCGCGCCCCGGGGCGAGTGGGGGTGGTCCCGTATGTGTGTGCACGGTTACACGATTCATGTATACAAATATTTACATGTGGCATGCAGGTATTGTGTATAGAGACATGTAATACTATTGTAGTGTGTGATGGTGATGGGTTTTCAACATTGGAGTAGGTGGGCAAACCCCAGTGGGTGTGGTTGTTTTCGCCCAACTTCGAACTGCCGCTGCGTCTGGACAAAAGGAACATGTATTCGAAAAAAAAAATTGAAAAACTACAACCGTTCACGAGTTATCGTCGACGAGGACAGACGGACGGACAAGATCTTTTCATTAAGAGGTTTCACCTCTTAATAAATATCGGGGGGGTACGATGAGCATTGCAAAAACATGGCAGAGCATGGAAACTACACGTTAGATCATTGGGATAAGTATGTTAAAGCATATGGAAATTTACATACATGGAGGGGTCGGAGGTTCAGGTTCAGATGTTTAGAGGGGTCGGAGGTTCTACTTCAAATTGAGAGGTGTGTATGGTTCGGTAGGCAGGGCCATGGGGTTCGAATCAAAGAGAATTTAAGGGGATCGAAGGTTCGGGTGGGTTCAAATCAAGGCGTTTGGAGTGATCGGAGGTTCGGGTTCGAATCTGTGGGTTTGGGTTTGAATCAAGGCGTTTAAAGGGATCAAAGGTTCGGTTTCGATTGGGGCGATCGGAGGTTTGGATTTGAATCTAGAACCAATGCTTGGAGGGGATCGGAGGTTCGGGATCAAATCAAGAAGTTGCTTGCAGGAATCGGAAGTTCGGGGTTCGAATCTAGGGGTATCCATTGAATCGTGTACACATTGATAACTTTGCTACTGAATGCAACAAAAGCATCAAGTCGTTAATTTTATCGTCCTAACCTAGATGGGTGAAGGACGCGCGAAGCGCGTCCGAACCCAGCTAGTATTATATTATAGAATACAATACATCTCTGATTTGAGGACTCTGACGCTTAGCTCTAAGGTAGTTTGGTTTGATATGTAATGTCTTGTTTATTTGGGACTTTTTAAGCTCTGACAAAAATACTGGTTCCAGAGCCGTTTTAATGACAAATATTCGAATCCAATCTCGATATTTTTTTTATTAGAAGGTTTAATATTTAAAACATTGAATATAATTATAGTTAGTTTAAAATTAAAGCTTAATTAAAGAGCTATGCCATAGTCGTATTATTCCCTCGGACGTGTAAGTCACTTTAAGGAGATCAATACTACATGAAATCCCATCCATCTAACAGAGATTTGGAAAAAAAACTCTCCTAATCAAATCGCGTTTGGCTTATAAGCATTTCTATCGCATGAGCTGATTTTTTTTAAATTAGGAAATTGGCTTGAATTTAATAGATGCACAGAAGACCTTAAAGTTGTATACATTAATACATATGGTTTTGAGACGAAATGTAATCAAAATACACCAACTTTATCTCTTACGATTAGATGGGTCTATTAAACCAGAACATGATACTCTAACTCCTGATTTTTCATATTCTCATAATTATTTTTTCCCGTACTTCTGTTCTGCCTATAAGTAGGGTCTATAAATAAATACATAAGGATATAATAGTGAAAGGAAACTGTATTTTCCTATACCCATGTTCACTCTTGAGAGAGATAGAGGAGTCATAATTTCAAAGAGAATTTCTTCATTAAAAATCCGCATCATTAAATCCCTCCCGTGAGTCATCATCACTTCCCTTGATTATGTCACATTCAGTATAGACCATAGATATAGAAGAAGGGGTAGAACTGGTTGTGTGGTAGAAAATGCATACAGAAAATGGGACTATAAACCGTAGATTATTCCTATTGCCTCTTAAATTTTAGACGAGTGCAGCTTTTAGGTTCTGTCTAAACCGCAGGTTATTCCTATTCCCTCTTAAATTTTAGACGAGTGCAGCTTTTAGGTTCTGTCTATAACGAGATGATTCTCGATTTGGAGCTCCCCTATGTTGTTCGGATGTTATAGTGAAGCGGGATGCAAGGATCTATATCTACTCCTTTCTATATCTATGGTATAGACTCATCAAGAAAGACGTGGAAAAAATGTATCAAATGTGAACAGGGTTTAACGCACCGGGCTTTAATAATTTGGCCTGCTTTTTGACACAACCTAAAAACCCAATGATTTTGTGACAAGTTGTGTTTCAAAACTTTCAGGCCTAGATTGACAGTTGGAAAGATAAAACCGACAATGAAACCTGTTGGCGATATTATTTAGACTAAATAAGAGAACTTAAAGACATAACAATATTTTAGCAAAAGCTGATATTGATCCTCACCCCGAAATAAACACCCCATTCAACAAGCCTAATTAATCCTCTTACCTTTACTACTACTTTTGGAATGTCAAGTTATTTAAAAGATTACACATTTTTTAACTGAATTTAAGCAATTATGGCTGAGCATATCACTTTAAAATCGTATCAAAATAGTACTCCACCCTAAATACCCCCTCAATCTGAATTTAATAATTTAATTATGTCCTCACCTGTCTCCAATTTCCATCCAAAATGTCCAAAAATCACAGAAGTCTTAAAACCATTCAAAAACCTCCCAGAAACCCTATTTTTTTGCAAAAAAATCTGTTTTTTTCGAACCCTAACTACAGGAAACCATATCTGCATCCCCACATCTTTAATATGGGCTCTTCTATCATGGGACCGTCCTCATCATCATCATCATCATTATTATGTATCGTAGATACATAATGTTTATGCCTCGGTGTCTGTCTGTCTGTCTGTCCGTCCGTCCGTCCGTCTGTAAACACGATAACTCGAGAACGGCTTAACTTTTTGAAATTTTTCTTTCGGTTATCTATTTAGGACATCCAAACGGAGGTCAAGTTCGTTTGGGGGCCCTGTAGGTCAAAGGTCAAGGGGGGAAATGTCAAAGGTCAACATTTTTTCAAATAGCAACCCCCCATGTGTAATACATCGATTGAAAGCTACTGTCAAGGGCTATTCAATGATATATATGATTTGGGGGTGGGATAACCCCTTGACCGGTGGGAAGGGGTCAAAGAGGTCAAATTACAAACATATATGTGTGATACGTCATTCGAAAGCTATGATCAAGTACTTTCGAACGACGTATGCAATTTTGCTCTATGACTGGGGAAAATTGAGATTTTTGATATTTCATTTATTTTGAACATTTCAAAACACAGTTTTCACTGTGAACATGTTTTGATGTGTATGAAACGTTATATAACGTTATATCTACGATACATCAGTACATTCGTTGGACGGTTTATTATTACTATTAAAATAATCGCCAGCTAAGAAAGGCAGAAGGGAAAGTCAAGGGAAGGAAGCTCTCTTTCCATGTGGATTTCCAAGAGTGAAAGCCACCCAAGGAATAAACCGTCCAACGAATGTACTGATGTATCGTAGATATAACGTTTTTATACCGTTTCATACACATCGAAACATGTTCACAGTCAAAACTGTGTTTTAAAATATTAAAAATGCATGAAATATCGAAAATCTCAAATTGCCCCAGCCATAGAGCAAAATTACATACGTCATTCGAAAGCCCTTCATCATAGCTTTCGAATGACGTATCAAATGATTAATCTCACTTTGCCCCAACCATAGAGCAAAATTGCATACGTCATTCGAAAGCCCTACATCATAGCTTTCGAATGACGTATCACACATATATGTTTATAATTTGACCTCTTTGATCCCTCCCCACCCGTCAGGGGGTGACCCCACCCCCAAATCATATACGTCATTCGAAAGCCCTTGATCATAGCTTTCGATTGACGTATCACACATATATGTTTATAATTTGACCTCTTTGACCCCTCCCCACCCGTCAGGGGGTGACCCCACCCCAAAATCATATACGTCATTCGAAAGCCCTTGATCATAGCTTTCGATTGACGTATCACACATATATGTTTGTAATTTGACCTCTTTGACCCCTCCCCACCCGTCAGGGGGTGACCCCACCCCCAAATCATATACCCCATTGAATAGCCCTTGATCATAGCTTTCCATCCATGTATCACACATGGGGGGTTGCTATTTGAAAAAATGTTGACCTTTGACCTTTCCCCCCTTGACCTTTGACCTGCAGGGCCCCCAAACGAACTTGACCTCCGTTTGGATGTCCTATATAGATATCCGAAAGAAAAATTTCAAAAAGTTAAGCCGTTCTCGAGTTATCGTGTTTACGGACGGACGGACGGACGGACGGACGGACGGACACCAGACCATTCGCATTATGTATCTACGATACATAATAAAGACAAAAGTAAATAGGAACAAAAAAAATGTATTTTTTATCAGCCGGAGCATAAAAACTGCGTCGTGTGCACACAAGTGTAAGCAAATATATTAATACATTATATACCCTGGCACACTGGGACTTAAAACAAAAGTACAAAATAATCCGGATTCCCGAATACAGAGTTCTGGGCCGTTCATATTCAAGGAACTTGTGGGTTTTATTGGGGATGGGGATCTATTTCGGTGTGATTATTTCAAACTATCCGAATGATTTTTAAAATCACTTGGGGGTTTATTCCGGGGATTTTATTAATTTATAACCCGCAATAACTTCCCCACCCGTGGATTTTCGAATGTACGTTCCTAGTTCCTTTATACCCAACCTTGCTTAGAGGTGTTACTTTATCGTGTTTATATTGGCACTGTTCTTACTTAACGTTTTAAAGGATGGGGATCTATTTCGGGGTGATGTATACTTTCAAACAATTCAGAAGAGTAATAATTCGTTTGGGGTGGGTTATTCTGGGGGATTTTATCAATTTCTAGAGCCGGGTGAAAGCTCCGTCTGATAAAACATACAAATCCCGAAATAACTTCCCCAGGTCGTTTATATTTCTAAATATTGATGTTATCTTTTTAGCATACAGAGGATGGGGATCTTTTAAGGTGTTATTTATTCTTTCATACGCCCCAAATGAGTACAGTCGTCAAATAAAACATGCAAACCCCGTAATAACTTCCCCATATCCTTCACTACTATTCAACTCCCCATTCATAATAACTCCCCACCCTTTACGAACAGCTCTCTCTCCACTTCAAAACAAAGTCGTATTTTAATACATAATACATCCTATACAAAAATAGTCTAAAAACCGAATATCGCCCCGTTCCTCATTCCCAACTCCCAAGTTAAGAACTCTCTCTCTGTATGTGACTGATGTGCTGATAATGAAGAAGATGTATTAGTCTCTGAATGAATGCATTTGATAAAACAAAGGATGGATATTATTTCCTCTGCCGAAGAGAAATCAAGAATTTAGAATATAAAAAAAATTTGAAGGGGAAGACTGTTTTTTAAGAGCTCTCTGCCTCCTTCTGTTGGTTCATCGTTCATCGTTCATGGTAAATGGTAAATGGTGATGATGATGGCATTGTTTTAAATAAAATGTCCCGTGCAATGCTTTCTAGGGGAGAAGTTCCTACTAATGAGCCCAGCCACTCATAATCACTCTCATATTATTATTATGCACATTCTAGATCCTAGAATTCAGCTAGCATCAGCTATTAATATTGGAGGATTTTATTTATATTTTATAGAGATACACTATTCCGCTATTCTTATGAGTATTGTACTCGTTTCAAAATCATGCATCATTTTTCACCATCACCAGCCCCTATTCCTCTAGGAATTGGAGAGAAATCAGGCCTGGAGAGAGAGGGAGTCGAAGTTTTGGAGAATTAAAGTTGGGCCCGATTTATTGTGATGGAAATTGGAACTGGATGGGAAATGATCTGTTTTTTTGGTAATTTTTGGGGTTTTTAGACACCTTATTCTGGGAATGAAAATGGGGTTTTAGTGGTTTGTTTTATAATACAGGTACATGGTTGGTTTGGGAAGTGTTCTACTATTAGTCGAAACACATCTGAAATCAAATTGAACTTTTTTTAACCTGCTTGGAAACGATGAATGTGCTTGAAATAAATCATTCCGTCAAATTGTAAATACAATTATCCCAACTGACTACTTAAAATATTTACAGTAATTTAGTTACTTAACTTTAAAAAAGCCAGTTTTCCGAACATTTCAGAATAGTATGGTAGTGATTCGAGTCCGGAACGGGACTGACCTCGAACCTCGACCTCGGATTTTTATTGTCTTGATTAGTTCTAGATTAATTCGTTAAAATTGTGATTCTGTTGGATAATTAAAATTATGTATGATTTAAGAGATTTATCTTTAAAATTGTATTGCACACATTCGTACGGAGGTCTAACCTCGATAGCGAAAACCCATTTTAAAATGGTCTAAAATCGATTAACTGTCCAAGATTTAAAAATCGAGCTTTAATCACTCTTTGATCTATTAAAGTACAACCAAAAATATAATTTACACATAATACATATTCTGACGTCTATAGCAAGACACTACAAAACAAACACCAGATAAACCCGAAAAAATCAGAAACGTACAGAAATAGTAATATTCTTGCTAAAGAGAAAGTTTGAATATTTATCTCGATTTATAATGGATGTAAATGGATTTAGGAACTAGGAATGTCCGACGGAATTTTAATCCACTCTCCAGCATATATGGCATACGTGTTTCTATTGTGTTCCTTAGGCTGCTGGAATCTGGTTCTATTTTGGGAGATTTTGTGGATTGGAAGTGAATGGGGTTTTATAGGTCCGTACATGAAGATATTAGATTATAGGGCCCCCACGACCCGAATAAAATTACGGGATTGAAGAGTAATATTATGGATAGTTTGTTCCTTGAGTAATTTCTCATCATGGCAGAAGAGCAGGAACCGACAGAGACTTCCTTCTCATAAGCATAACATGCATATGCATTTATTTCATCTCTCCTCTCTCCCTTCATAAACTATTTTAGAATTTCATTTACCAATCCACATGGAGGAAGAAGTCGTGGTCGTAGGTCGTAGTCGAGAAGGGAACTTCTTCAAGTGTTAAGCACTTTGACACAAAAAATCAGAAAATTATCAGGGTTCGCAGATTGAAATTTCATGCCAAGAATATAAAAATAATAGAAGAGAACTTCTTGAAGTGTTAAACACTTTGACACAAAAAAATCAGAAAATTATCAGGGTTTGCAGATTGAAATTTCATGCCAAAAATTAAAAAATATCACTATTCGTGAAAATTTGGAAATTTTGTCCCACTCTGTAATAATGACTTTTCAATAATTGACCTGGGGGTTCAAAAGCCCAAGATTATTATTTTTGTATTGAACTGTCATCTAATGTGGAACTTGATATTTTTGCCAATTCTGTAAAAATTGTCTGAAATGTTGCACCGGAGTTCTACAGACTTTAGAATGATTTTTGAAATAATTAGCAACTAGATGAAGTCAAGATGATGAAGTCAAGATGATGAAGTTCAATCTAAAACCTACCTTAAAAAAAATTCGCTACCTGCTTTAAACCTGTCGACTTCCACACTCACCACATTTCCAGAATCTATTAACATAATTAAAACTTTAATTAAATAATTCGTGTTTGAATCTCTCAATTAACCATTTTGATTTTTTCCAATTTTCCACTTCTCCCTAAAAAGATCAGGAATACAAAAACAGAAATATTTCTTCCCTGAAAATCAATTAAAAATTTCCAGAAAATCCTTCAAAATTCTTGCGAACTCCGACATAAGGAGAAAGTGCTCTTGTCATTTCCTCATACTTCTTCTTAAGGAGAATGCCCCCCCTGCCTGGCCTCTGGCATCCCTCGGCCTCGTCTTGACTTGGCCAGATATAATCGGGAAATGGTAAGACGAAGACGTGTGTGAATATGCATGTTTTCTCCCACCTAAACCGTATATGCATAGCTTTCATAATGTACATTTATATGGAGAAAGCATATATCAAATTTAACTTAAAACACATCCCTATAACATTATATAATCTACTCGGATGTAACCATACATGGGATCGGTCCTCATACTCTCAAATCTGGATCCGGAATGTGTGTATATAGCGGAAGTAGACTAGAACTAGACGTATACTAGAACTAGAACCGCTTCTATTCTATTCCCCAACACTACTATTATCATACAAAGTTAAGTAAGAATAAGACTGTATTTGCATGGGATCGAAATTCTAATTCTAAATTTCTAATGCCCTCAACTAACAACCTCTAACTCTCATCTCCATCTCCATCATCATCATGGTCCCAGGTCCCAGCCTCTCATTTATATACACAAAGGGTCCCGTCCCTATAAGCCTCGAGAGAAGGTCTCGAAAGAGAACCTATATCCCGCCCTAAAATATGCATATATATGCATAATAATAATGTATGGAATACATGCAGAGATGTGACTAATGTCTAAAACGGTCCTCCGAGGGAATTGATCCCGGTCGGGTACTTACATACATCACTTATATCGAGAGAACACCTACTGCTGTCGGCTCTGCCTATTTCTATGCTATGTTTAGACATATATTTGGCATATATATGCATAAGACATAAGTGCTATATGTATTCTATTTGATATATTTATTATATAGCACTTAGTTTCAGTTGAACACATATAATACATCTCTTGAGAAGTCCATTGTCTTTCCCAGTCACCCTTCGTCTTCACCCCGAATTCGGAATTCTACACTTAAAATCAGTGGTGGATTCCCAGTATGCTTTTGTAGGGTTAGGAGAAATGGCTATAATGACGTGTGTCTTATTATGCATTAGGATGTGGTGATAGCAGTAGGCAGTAGGGATCATGCTAGATTGTTTGTTCTTTTGAAATTTTGTAAAAAAAACTAATATAACCAAAATAGGCAGGAACTGCTTAAGCCAGGGTAGAAATCTAAAGAAAGCTTAAAAATTTTGATGAATTTTTAACGTTAAAAACAATTCTGGGGGAACCTACTATAAATATTAGAGTAATATATTCACTGAAATAAGGCCCCACCCTTTAAATATATATATATCAGAACCGATTTTTAACCTTCATGAAGATACTAAATTTGTAAGGTAGTAAATGAAACAGTAGGACAATTACAGAAATAAATTAACAATTCTTGTAATTTTGTTCAAATGTTATTTTTACGTAGAAATTGATTGCCACGAATTCAAACTAATTTTAAGTCCACTTCAAGAGGATTTCTTTAAAAAAACATAAAGCCTCATGGGGCACTATTTCATGGTTAAGGGGGGGTTTAAAAAACTATGGAAATTTTGATTTCCCTATCTAAACCAATGTTAAAAACCGGTTTACGGGTGCAACGCCCCAGCCCCCACGGGTCAACTAATCGAATCAATTTTTTTTTTATAAAATTCCTCGATAAATTTCGTATTCAGTATGCCCTTTACATTTTCGATTTTTTACTTTTACCTCTTGCTATATTCATAATAACAAAATATTAGTCTATTCGTATGCCGACTTTACTATTCACTTGAATTTTGTAGCATGCATGGACAAAAAATCAAAAAAGTAAAGGGCATACTGAATACAAAATTTATCGAGGAATTTTATAAAAAAAAAATTGATTCGATTAGTTGACCCGTGGGGGCTGGGGCGTTGCACCCGTAAACCGGTTTGGCCACTTTTTTTAATACTTTCTGAGAAGTGTGAAAGTAAGTAAAAATTGTCGTTGCCATGGGCATTTGCGACGGTAACTATAGTAACTTCAACAATCACTATGGTAACAAGCCTAATAATGGTTGCGTTACCAAGCAATTTTCAAATTGCTTAGGCTTTTGATAAAAATCCACATCAAAGTTTTGTCGTTATGTGTATCTATGGATGGTCATTTCAGGCCGTAAAATATTTTTCAAACCCCCCCTTAACATTAGATAATTATTTACTGTAACTTGAAATTTACGGAAATTAGGAAATCAAGGATTTTAGCATTAAAATTTTGATAAAAATTTCAAGGAACTATTTAGCCCGGGTTGTAGAGTTTGATTTTGATATGATACAATTTATAAATTATTCTGTGCATCTCATACCAACTCTCTCATTTCATTACGTACGAGTTTAGGTACAAGAGAAAGTCTGGTTTAAATGGTGGTGGTGGTGGTGGTGGGGGTTATGGACATTTTAGACTCGGCTTTGAAATTTGTATTCAGAGCCATATGCACCCTTCATAATAAATGCTGTTCTTGTGCGGATTCAAAAACAAAAGGGTTTCGTCACCCTCTCTGTACATTTCCTCTCAATAGCTGCTATAGAATCGTATGAAAGCACATACATACATATATATGAATTATGTGGAGGAATATAATACAAAAGCATGTAGGCCTGATATATGTACGTGCGTTATTATTGTCTTTTTAAACCAAAACTAAAAGCCCTGGGATGTCGTAAAATCATTTAATTTCTGGTCGGGGTGTATGGAATCGGATCCTGGATTTATATTTTATGATTTTAAGCTCTCAGAAAAATGTCCTTGCTCTGTTGTAACGTATTATGTGATTCTGGTTTTTTGTTCAAGATTTTTTGGGTTACAAAAACTTTGAATTTAAATTTAAAAATTTGTGTAATATTTGGTTAATTTTTTAAAAATCTTGTAAGAGAGGTAGTAGCCTAAATAAGTATGCTAGATAAGAAATTATCATTAAGAAACCAGGATTTTCGCGTACTGTTGTTGTTCCAACTCTGTTTTTTGATAGAGGAAAAATGGGCCCAAGTTTAAGAACCCTCCACCTTGTCATATATCTTGGGCATATATACTGATTAATACAGGGAGTGGGGACTTAATCCGGGAGATTTATAATTATTTGCAATCGAATTTCATTTTTATTGAAACAATCTCAGATTTCGGATCAGTTCTGCTCCGATCCGGTTAGATCGGGAGTACTCTGTAATGGGGAGCGAGAGGGCTAATTCGGATGTTTGTTGTAGTTGATAGGGTGGAGGCTGAATGGAGGCTGGAAGCGTGGAATTAAGATGACACCTTAGGGACTCTGCAATTCAAGGACTTCAAAGGGAGGCTCTTTGATTTTAAATTTGATATGGATGCACTTATGGGAATAGGCCTCTCCGAAATTCCAATGGGGCTCGTAAATTTTTATCCCTGGACTCCAAATTTTGAATCATGCAAATCGACAGAGTTTGATATGGTATTTTGGAAAACACGGGAACTGAATTAAAGAATTTTTAAAAGCAGATTAAATTTAAGGGCAATTGTGATTGCTATTGAGCATAAGCTTCAACTTTAATTGGAAAATCTATTTTTTAAATGATATTTAATCTGAAAGTTTCTAAAATTAAAGCCTTAGCCCTTGTAAGCCACATGAGATTTAAACACTTCAAACCAAGGTTTGTATTTCGGGGTGGGGTTTTATTTAGGAGGACCCGGACACTTGTAGTAGTTAAAAGCAATTGTGTCACCTAATTTTAAAGGAGTTTTTAAAACAATTACATTTAAAATGGATTAATAGACTCAAAAATTAAAATGTTAATCCATCAAAAACTAAAAAAAATTGAACTTTAACTCTACTTTAACGGTAGTAATTATAGAAATTAAAATCACAGAGAGTACAACTTCTCACGATTGCAGCACAAATGCTGGATCCCAGAGTCCTAGATATCCGAATGTAAACATTTGCACTTGAATTGTCAGGCCTAAGACCCTCAAGATTTAAGACATAATTTATTTCCTAGATTTCAGAATCTACAATCTAGAATCTTAAATAAATCCAAACGGAATAGCTGTAGTGTGCCCGGCTTTAAAATATATTCTCTAACTAATAATATCACCAAACCCACAATCCAATCCTCTATTAACCACGTATACATTACGGACACCATGAGCTATGCCTTGTTCGTATATAATTACTAGTTACTTTACCATCCGGCCGAGGTTCATCATTTACAAGGTGCTGCGAATATTTCTGAATAGTTTTAAGATAAACTTATAAAATCCTTAAAAATTAACCTGGATTTATTAATCTTACACTGTGATGATTTGATTTTTTACATTTTTGATACCTTGAAAAAACTTAAGAAAATAGATTTTTTAGCAAAACTTTATTGGCTGACCTTTCTGTTATGTTGTTCATTTTTATTGTGTCTTTATATATTCATATGAGGTCTTTTAAAAACAAATTACGTCTTCCGAACAACCTTTTATATACTGACAATTAGTAGGATCATGTGCTGCATAAATACTAAATCTAATCGACTTATTTCGATGAAGAGCAGTTTAAGAAATAAAACTTCACTATCCCTATAAATGGGATCAAAATCCACTGAATCGAACATCTCATTCAGAAATAACCTGAAAACCAGATAAAATACTGATTTTTCGACGTTTAACCTAATCAAACCGATGTATTAGAACGCTATACATGTACCATCGTGCTGCAGATGTAATAGATAAAGAGGACACTCAGCACTGTATGATATCTTGCATCCATCATAAACACAATCACCGATAGTATTCAAAAATAGTTACTTAATGCATCAAAATGGGTAAATTTTATTTACAATCTTAACAGATTTTAAACCAAATATATAGGTGAAATCCTTTCATTTCTCAAAGCAGTTTGAGACCCTGCCAAAGAGGTCGTAGTCACCATTTATAATCCCTGTCCATTTAACTATAAAAACAGGATGATCTCGCTTTTACCCGTTGAATGAAACCCGATTTTTACCGTATTTAAGCGAAAAATTAGAAATACTTAACAATTTAGGATCAAATCTCAAAATTTCATAAAAAGAGTCCTAATTTTTCTCGATTTCCTGAAAAATGCACCGACAATGTTGTTACCGAGTATTTTCCAACAACAGGAATATTTAGCCCATCCCATCGGTTAAGGTTAATTTTCTCCAAAGCACCTCCAAAAAAACCGGAACACCCCGTATAGGGGAATGAGGAATCGGGACGGGTATTTATGCCCAGGCTAGCTCTGCTACTTACTTATACTCCGACTACCCTCCTCCTTATTACAGTTTGTGTATGTGTGGCCGGGTACTAATTAAAGGAAGATTTACGTCTGCCCAAAAGCATTTAATCTGGTCACGGACCATAGTCACCCCTCTCCCCATTCTTCCTAACTAACTATCTCCACATATACCTACTTTCACCCTCGATAAGAAATAAGACTATATCACATTATACTTATGGTTAGCGAATAATTCGAAATTTAAACTACAAGATCTACCCTATATGATTCTAAAACTCTGGCCAAACTGCATATGAACAATGAACATGTAGGACAAGGAGGCTGCTAAGACATAACCCCCAAATACCCGGGGAACTTCTTACTTATCATTCACATTTACCCCATCGTGTTTATACTTTCTCTATATCCCTGTGTAGCTCTTCAAGTAGATTCGTGTGTATGTAGTATGTAGTATGTAGTATGTGTATATGTGTGTAACACAATTCCAAAAACACAAATCATTCCTCCAGCCCAGAGAACTTAGTAATTCTAATCTTTAATTCGTTTTGCTTCGTTTCTCTCACCCTCAATCACTACATACATTCATTATTCACGTAATCACAATCCGCCCTCAGTACAATATTTTATCTCTCCCTTTGGTCTTCTTCCTACTGTAGTAAAATATACGGGAGAAATTTATTATTCTTCCTAGAGATAGAGTTCCTTTCCGGGCTTTTTCCACGAATTTACATTCCAAATTTTAAAACCGATTTGCGAAATCGCAGAATATCCCGATAACTTCCTCTCAATTGGAATTAAAAATTTCCAATCCCGACCGCGTCATAAAAACAAACCGGCACAAACGCACATCGAAAAGGGGTGAAACTTCTAATCAAACGTCAAAACATATATATTCATGTTAGAAGCGTTTTAGACATAATTCTCTCATTGCCCCAATCATAGAGTATAATTACGGAAATCCGTATTGACCTTGGCCATTGACCTACAACGAGCTCAGCCTCTGTTCGAAAGTCATAAATGATTTCCTGATTTTTTTTAAATATACAGCCGTTCGAGCACAAACGGACAGACAGACAGACAGACAGACAGACAAAGTCTTCACAATAAGAGGTTTCACCCTTAATAAAAATAGATGGTAAGGTGTATGGAGAAAGCGTTGGAGCTAAAATTGTTTAAAAAAATTCCGGTTGGAGAAAGTCGTCTAAAAACTGTCTCTCTGTGGCCCTGATCTCATCTACATATCTGGATCATCAGGAGATGAGAGGAAGAGAGATCGGAACTGATGATGATAAGTTTGTATGAATATTTACTACTCCTCTCCGCCTTTTCTTATTATGGTTTTGCGTTCCTAGAGAGTGGATCTTATGCAAATGGCCTAGGAGATGCACACATATACAAGTGAACAATGTACCACGTCAAAATACCACCACCGCCAACCCTGTTCTATGATCAGGACGGGTTTTTTAAGACGGATAAGACGTGGAGGATAAAGCATGGACATTATGCAGAATATCTAAGCACTCCTCCTCTAAAAACAGCAGAAGACACACTCTGCTCTGCCTTCATTCAGAAAGTTGAGGATTCTTGAAGACGAAGAGAGAGGTTTCAAGTCATTGTTTTCCTCAGCTGCTGTAATATTACATAATATTGTATATTCTATGTATCTAGGCTAAGATTCTGATGTATTTTTCGACTAGAGACGAACTATGCTAATAACATACAGAGAGGCAGAGGCAGACGGAGTTTTCTCATCAGGCACGGAGCAACTCATTTACTTAAAAGAAGGCTGAGGAATAGAGACTGAAAGGTTCCCTGTGTTTTCTAAGTGTGTTGTGTTTCCGTGTCTTATGTGTATGCATGCATTATAATAAAGTATAAGTTTGGGTCTTGGTTCGGTCCTCCGCTATTAAGTGTAAAGATGGTCAGATGGAAGGAGACGGGAGGGACTGTTCGCAAGCTATGGAGGATGGGGTTTTGTTTGTGAGTATTTTTAAATGGTCTTGATATTAGAAAGCTGTATATACTACTGGATCCATGAGATCCTAGGGTCTGGTCCCCAGCGTTGACCCTAGGGTCTGGATCCCAAGCGTTGGACCATGGACTGAATATCATAAACGCTAGACTCTAGGGTCTGGTCCCCAAGCGTTGAACCATAAACCGAATGTCATAACCTGCCAAGATTTAAGGGTCTGGTCACTAAGCATCGGTTCATGAACTGTATATTTTAGACGCTAGACCCTAAGCTCGGGACCCTGAGTCTTATACAATCAATTAAATAGGTTAAACCCTATACATCCTAAGATCCGGACCTCAAGAGTTGAACCATTGACTAAAAATCGTAACCTCTAGGCCATAAACTCGGAACCCTAGTCTCTGAACCCTAAGTATGGACCATAAAACTCCACACCCTCAAGACCCCAGATCGTGCCCACAGACCCTTAAAAACTCCCAAATAAGCAGTGGTACAAACCTACAGCCAGGGTTCGGTTCCACCGACACCAACTTTCACCAAACCAGTCTCACCTTTCCCCCACTCCAGAATCCTCAAACAACCCCAAAAACCCTCATTCATGACCCTGATCACCCCAATCACCCCGTTTATGAATGACCCGAGAAAGGAAGTTGGTGGTCCCAAGTTAAGTCGACGATCTCTGGGCTGGTGTTGGTGATGGGATATAGAGGAAATGGTGAAAGACAAGAGGAGAGGTGGTAGGTAGGCTTTGACGTAGCCTCGACATTCTTCTCCTGCAGAGTGTGTGCTTGGATTTCCATTCCCATTTGCATTATGCATAATATTGAGGAGAAAGGACTCAAGGCACACACACTCATTTATTCCGACCAAGACGAAGACGAGGAAGAACAAACACATATCCATTATATGAGAAACACAACAAAACAAGTCCTGAGTAATCAAGGAGCTTCAACCTTCTTTAAACTTTATGTCTTTTGTGTGACGACCAAGACGAGGACGAGGGCGAGAGGGTCTAAAACTTAAAAGCAGCATTCCACCACCCAACAACATTTCCCCCAACTTCTCATCTACATCTTACCAGAAATTTACAACTTACAAATTTACAAAAGCCTGTACTAGCTGAATATCGCTACTATCCCTGTAGGAGGAACGGTGTCGCCTTTTCAAATTTCAGGACTGGAGGGACCGTCAAAAAAAACAATGCGGATTCTTAGCGATGATAATGAAGGTGGTGGTTGGACGGATGTCAATATGCAGAAGGATTAAGTTTTATGATGAGCTGGTGGTGGTGGTGAAAGCTGAAAGTTGTGGCTTGGACTTATGAGAAGCTATATTTTTGAAATTTTGATGAGTTGCTTCTTTTAAATATGATTTTAAATGGTTTTAAACGTTCGTAGAATTTTTTATACTTCAAAAATCCTAGGTTTTAATCGTCATCAAAAACAATACAGAATCTTAGAGATGATAATGAAGGTGGTGGTTAGACGGATGTCAATATGCAGAGGGATTCAGTTTTATGATGATCTGGTGGTGGTGGTGAAAGCTGAAAGTTATGTCTTATTGTTAGGTTACGGAGAAGCTATAGTTTTGAAATTTTGAAGAGTTACTTGAACTTTTAAATATGATTTTAAATGGTTGCGTTTGTAGAATTTTTTTATATTTAAAAATGACAAGTTTTTAATCGCCATCAAAAACATTGCGAATCAGATCAAGATGTAAAGGTACATCTATGAAATTATTGAATCCTTATCAATTCTTCCGCTTTCATGGTGTTAATCTGCTATATTTTTAGTAGCAAGACTCGTGCTTCAGTTTCATTCGGTTTATGGTCAGATCGGAGTGCTCATGGGTTGCTAAATCCCAAAACAAGTACGCAGACAACGAGGTACCTGACTATACTGAACTTAATAGAAGTCTCAACGAAAACTACAGTCGGCCTTGAGTTTGGAGTAGCATTCAAAATTTCTAGGAAACGATGTTTCCGATAGGAATGTGGATTTATTTCAAGAATACTTTAATACAATTTAGGATGATATATTCCAAAGCTACAAACTCAAAAATTCCAAGCACTGCTGGAAACCCCTTTGAAACCTGATAACGTAGGTGAATTTTTTTGAAGAAATCGGAAAAAAAAAAAATCTGGACATGTTTTTTAACAATTTGCTGATTTTTTCAGCATAAAATAGCAGATCTCGATAAAATTAGGCTTCCAAATGAGAACATTTTTCTAGATCTTTAAAATTTCTTTAAAATTTTAAAAAGAACTTTCTCCAATTCATCTTCAAAATTAACTTCGCTCTTTTTAGGCTAAGGCTACAGTAATGTTCAGAGTCCAAGTGTGCACATAAGGCTCTTATATTCAGTAATAATATAATATCTCTCCCAACTTGTAACTCACAAGTTTACTGTAGCAGTCACATTAATTCTAAGAACATCTCCGCCCTCAGGTTATGTTATGTTAGGTTATGAAAAGGACCTCTTCTTTGCATTGTATTTTAAGACGTTGGAGCATGGAGACGGTGGGGATAATTTAGCCAAGATCCATGAAGAAAGAGAGCTCTGTCGTTTTAACTAATAGTAAGTAATGATAAGTTGACAAAGGGAGATGAGATAGGAGGACATCATGACATGTCACCTCTTCTCCTAACTATTGCCACCACCACCACCACTGCCGCCATATATAGTATGACACGTCTATCTCCTTACTTCGAACAAAGAGCAAGTATCAGGAACTAGATCTTAAACCACCACCACCATCATCATCACCTTACATCGTTACATTCTACATCACATCACCACGAACACTATTAGGAGAGTATAGCTAGTCAGATTATGTTGGCGAATTGACAGGGTGACACCTCAGAATGTGTCCAAGTACTGGGCCTCGTGTTTAAGGCTGGGAGTTTTTTTTCTCTGACTAGCCTCATCTATTCAGTCCACTAGAAGTGAAGAAGAATGTCCTAGAACTAACTATAAAACTCTGTATATTTACAGCATTTCAGCTAATCCAGCTATGACAGTTCAAAACAGGTCCACTAATGTACTGTGATTTGTGTTTAATCCCAGGAGTTTGGTTTCGTTCTCTTACAAGCTTACACCATTCAGTTTCTCGTCATTAAAGTAACATGAGAAACTCCCAGCCTTAAAACTCAGGCTCTGTACACGTTTTAGACATTTTCGGATCACCCTGTATATCTCAGCCTGCTTATGTAAAATGTAAGTAATATCAAAATAAGATGTGTTTCTTTAAGATATTAGGTAGTGTGGGGTGGACTCTAATATAAGAGATAGGTTGTAAAAGTGAAAGCACTTCTGCAACAGCACCACCCCTCCTATACTTATTCCGCTTAAGAATTTAAGATTTAACTTCTCAGGGCCCCAACCTTACACACATTATTGTGTGCATAATATAATATAATCAGGATATATTCCTTAACTCTTAAAACGGGTGCATATATCCGGAAGGGAGGTTTAAGATGTTAGGATCAAGCCGAGGACACTATGACAAAGGATGATGATATCGGGAGTAATCTAATGAAATATCCCAATAAAGCCCAAGGACTTGGGTAATATGAGCTACTAGGTGAGACTACTAGGGCCGGGTGATTTGACATTTTTTTTTGGTTTTCAGAATTTTTTTAGGTTTTTTTTAAATTGCATGCGTTTTTTTTTTTTTTTTTTTAAAGATTTATGAAAGATGTAGCCGGATAAGTTCAATATATTTTTGACATATTGAGTTACTAAATTCCTGCGCGTTTGTTTTTAGAGACGAGAAATTTAACTATAAATTTGAAGATCCTAAACAACATTTTCAAAAACGATTTCAATTACTAGAGATTTAAGAGTAGAGAAAAAGTGGAATCTGCTCTTGATATTTCGAATGACTATATGCCTGAGAGTTTGATACTGAAATAGAAAACAATTCACATTTTAAGATCCAAACACGAGTTTTGTTTATTTTTAACATACTGCAAAAAAGTCAGCATTTCATTTTCCAAGTCAAGATTTTAAGATTAAAAAATGTAACTACAAAATACTTCAAAATTTCCAAAAAAAACGACTAAATGATTCCAATCCCTCTTAAAAACGTTGCTTTTTCCTCAGAATTGGATCAAAAGTCCGGCCCTATATGTTCCTCCATAATTCATATGGATTCCCACTGTCCATTCCACCCTTCGTTTCTTGTGGCGTGTATATCAGCTATCAAGCATCCTGACATCCTTCCGCTATATTCTTTATATATTATTCTCATGGCGAGAATTATTATTATTATTATTGTTATTATAAGCAGGAGGTAGTTAACTGATTACGGCCCTAGCACATGTCTTCGCAGTCTTAAAAAGATAAGGAAATCTCTGGGATCGGGTTGAGTGACGACGGAAGGAGTAGTTCTTTGTACTTATAAGAGAGAGAAAGTACTTTCACTTAAAATACTTCCGCCTCAGTTTTAGAGAGAGATTTACAGTAGCTTGGGCTTCTGACTTTGGAATTCTTGATGAAAATACTATGTTTAGCTATTTAATAAAAAACTGGTAAAAATTGTAAAATTAAAATCAGTCTAAATGGCTAAAAACTGTTTTTTGAACTTATAAAAGGGAGAAAGTACTTTCACTTAAAATACTCACTAGAACAATACTAGAACACTGACGCCACATTTCGAGAGAAATTTCAGTAGCTTTCTCTTCTGTCCCTGAAATCTTTGGCAAAATTGCACAAAAGTATTGGTAAAAATTTAAAAAAATGAAAATCAGTCTAAAATCAGGTACTTTCACTTGAAACACTTCAGGTAGCAACAAGATGAAAAACTAACAATCTGTCTATCAAACCTGTCTCCATAATACATATCCAAGAAAATAACAAAAAAACACAACTTTAGCCAAACTACGTATGTGTCCAAAAAAACCAACTCGTCTCTAATTATCAAGCACATTGCCACCACCACCATCTCCGTCATCCTCATTCCTCATCATCATCAATACCCAACCGGGCTCCTTCCAACCTGTATCTTCAGGCCGGGATACCCGGGTAACGGGTCCAGCCGTAGTCGGAAACCCCCACCTATGACGACGATATGTGTGATCGTCTCTTAAGATGCTATAAACTGTACATACATACCCAAAACCTACAAAATCCTATACCTCTCCGTCTTGAGACGAATACATTAGTTCTACAGGGAGTAGACTTAGAAGTTGGGCTGGAAATGAGGGTTCCAACAGTTCCAAGTCTCCATTGTCCCCGAAGTAAACAAATTCCCCCGGGGGGACTGTAATTAAGGGAATAAGAGTATAAACAAAAGGGGGAAATGATGAGGGACTAAAGGCTTGAAGAGAGCTCCAGAAGTCCCAAATTCTGCTCGAATTGAAGAGGAATTTTAGGTGGCGATGAGGATATGGAGATTGTCGAAGACGAAGACGAAGGATGCATTAGCAGAAGCGCACACTCTCCTAATTTTCTCCCTCCTCGTCTTAAGATCAATCAATATTTCCCATCCAACTAAATCTACATATATTATATACATATATATTTCCATACTTAGACATGTTAGACATTATATATGTTCCAGTGTTAAACTATTGCGAATTTTACCAGAAGAGGAAGATGCCCTTTTTGCTCGATACTCCCTATTTACTGCTATTTAAGGACGAGACAAGTGAGGATGAGGAATAATAGATTAGAAATAAGGCCGACAGTCTAGAGTTTTTGGAGATTTTAGTAGGTTTTTGAAGGTATGAGAAGACAATGATCTTGTAGATAATTAACTGGTATTGTTTGAGATTTTGTGGTTTTTGAGTTTGAAACAGTGAGTTTTTACAGTTGTTCGAATATTTTCAAGCGTTATGAAATACCATGGAATACCTTTATCTGCAAGCATGTAGTTTTAATATCCAGACCAGTTTAATGCTATAAACGCTTTTAAAACATGGATAAATCCCTAACAACATAATGGGCATGTAAAGAAATAACCTGCGGTCCCATTTATTTTGAGCATGGGGACTTATTTAGGTGAATTCAGCCAAACAATATTCTCAACTTACCCTCAAACCGATTGGGATAAACACAGAACGGGTATGCAAAGAAATAGCATGGTCCCCGGAGTCACCTCTTTATTTTGAGCATGGGGACTTATTTAGGTGAACTCAACAGCATTCTCAACTTACCCTTGAATCCCCATAATGTTGACTTACATGAAATCTGGGATTATTGTCCGAGAGTTTTGGAAGACGGGACTTTGCCGGTGTCGGAATTTGTAGGATTAGGATGCAAATATTATGCCATGCATGATTAGCATGTATTGTTTAGAGTTTCCAGCTTCGTCTCAGGGAACTGTAGACGATTATTGCTTAAATTTTATCCCACTCGTATGTTCCATGTTGTTGTTGTAGGGTTGGTACATTTACTTCTTCGGAGACTTGTGGACTTAAGGACTTGATTTCGAAGTCAACTTGTATTTCAAATACATTTTATCTGGAGGTAAAGTAGCTGAAAATGACAGGCCCGAGCTGAAGAAGAAGAGCTTTGGCTGGGGAGAGATTCCGAAATGTTTTTGTTTCTCTTTAATCCGATTAGTTGAAATGTTTGAAATGTTCAACTACTCAAACTGTTCAACTCTCCGAGTATTCAGTTCTAGAGATGTTATTGTTTTTAGCTTCATATGCATTTACCAGTTTACTTTTGCTAGAATTCGGTCGTAAGGACTTGATGTGAGTCGAAGGATATGAGATTTTATATGAGATTTTGATTGATTTTGTGCAGGATGCAATGAGATCTTAAAATAAGTTGTATTTTTGAAGTTATAATTCTGAGATTATACTTTGCCAGGTGCTACATATTATGTATGCTTCAAACCGCGGAATGTAGAAACGTTTTTGAGATGAACGTCGAAAATGGGGTAAAATTCCTGTTTTGGGGGGTTTTTAACGATTAAAAATGTGGTGTTTGTTTACGGGTAAGACCATTTTGTTATTCAGGGTGTAGGGATTGTTGTTTTTAAATGAATTAGAAATGCTAGAGACTAATAAAAAATTTGAAATTTGGCTAGCCTTTCTAGAAATTCTCTAATTTCTAATACTAATTGCAGCTCTGATTTTGTCGTTCATATCTTCTATTACATTTCTTCGGAAGTCAATCTAATTTGCCTTATCATTAATAATTAATTCCTCCAAAGAAAACATTCATATTATTATCTGCCAAGGAATGCTCCAAGTACTTTCTAACAGTTTTCAATAAAGACCCCATATTCCTACACATAATAAAGTATAAATTAAACCCTCACAGAGTATATACAGTATTTATCAAAGTGTTGAAGACAAGCTGAAAATTCAAAACCTTTTCAACATTTAAAATATTCTAGATTTTAAAACATTTGAATTTTCATAAATTAAAAGTTGAAATGAATGCGTTTAATGTTAATTATTGGAAATCCCAACTTGCCCCACCCATAGAGTAAAACTATTGTCATTTTTCCTTTCACCCATTTCTCTGAATACTGAAACAAACTTAGCCTCCTCAATTCAAAGGTTCAGAATAAATGACTTGTTGGAGACTTGTCGCACGGACGGACGGACAGACACTGACTCATACCTTCTCATAAAGCACATCTAAAATACTTAATAACCGAATCTTCTCCAGTCCTTGGTTTGGTTCATGTGTGCAGGAATCCTCCTCAATCCTCCTTTGTCAAAACCGCAACCGATACAAGAGACAGTTTCCTTTGCATCTGGGCCGAGATCTGTAGGCAAATGGCGAAATTGAACTCCAGGATCAGGGAACCATGCATGTTTTTGAGATGAAGGACACACAAGCCAAAACCAAACCTTCTTATATCTTATTTTAATATTGTTATTTTACAAAGACCCAGAACTATGCTCCAAGAACTAATATCGGGGACACGGGATGACTCTTCTGGAAGAGAAAGCTATAAATACATGTACATTCTAAAACTAACTAAAACCAGCCCTATTCCTAGGGTCTTAGAAGAGACTAATATTCTTAAGGTTAACAAGACTAAGAGAGGGCTGTTTTAAGTGTAATAACTCATAGTATATGCTTAAATGTTATATGCAAATCAGGATAATAGGAGAGCAATAGTCCGTACTGTTGGGACAGACTGGAATATTATTATTAACTGAGGCTTGGGATTTGTATAAGGAAACCACGAGGCATACATAAGAGTCGAAACCACACGGTCGACTCCTGCTTTCTCCAGCACATTTTCAGGTACAATAATTCCCATACGTTCCTTCGCAAAACCCTGTCTCTTATTAAAACAATCCTCTTGTCTCAGGCCTGTGGTCTCCCTCCCGAAGCCTATATATTGTAGTGTAGTCTATAGTCTATAATATAGGCCTAGAGACTAGAACATCTCTATCTACTCTATGACAGGAGAAGACTAGAAATTTAGTGGTCGAGTGTTATTGATTTAGCATTATTACGGATTTGGTGCCGGGTACTCGGTATCAAGCCGGGTACTCGGTATCAAGCCGTGTACTCGGTATCGGGACGGGTACTCGGTGTCTAGCCGTGTACTCGGTATCGCGACGGGTACTCGTGTGTATGGAATCGAGTTCTGGTACATAAGATTTAGAACTGAAAAATGTTAGGGCGAAATTAAGAAGAAAGATGTTATATAATAAATAATTAATTAAGATTCCAACCCGAAATAACCACCCCCCCCCCCTCACTGCTTCTAGAAACCTGTTAAAGTTTAACTGTTTGTGCTAACTCAAAAGATTTAAAATTGATTCTTCTTGATAGCAGATTAAAAAAGGAATTTTCATCCCAATATCTAGCATTCTGTCGCATAAAATACTGGCGTCTGATTCTTATGATATTGGGTTTTTGACGAATACAGATCCATAGCCCCAAACAGATCCACATCCCCGGGAATGAAAATTAACAATTAATTAAGACGATAAGATGTTAATGTGTTCTATGGTTCGGATGATGCGAAATGGTGACATCGACAACTCCAGCTTCCTCTGAAACGACACAGTCTTCTGGGTTTCTAAACTCTGTCTCCTGGAACGTGAAATCTTGGATGAAGGGTTGAGAAATGTTCAATGTATGGTTGACTGATTGGTGTCATCTCCAGATTTGAGATGACAGACATATTAAATTCATAACCAAAGTCAGGCCCTGCCTTGTATTTGGTATTGCATTAAGTTTGATAAGTAAGCCGAGTTTATCAATGAAATTTGTACTGTAGTTCACCAATTAAACAATCTGGTTCTTACCGGAAGTGGGTGGACCATGAATTAAGGGATCTAAATATTACATTTATAAGTTGGGTGACTCCTAATTGCTCTTCAATGAGCTTAAATGCTAGAATTGAAATTTTAATATCAGTTTGCGTTGCTTTTAAACAAAATTGATCTTTTTAATCTTTAAAAACACAACTTCGTGAAGCCTCTTGATCTAGTTAATGTCTAATTTTTTTTAACCCTGAATAGTAAGTCGTTGGCATCTCAGCTGTGTTTTTTGGAATTTGAAAAATTAGTTCAATACTTACAATTAGCATTTTTTATGTTTTTTATGCTACTAAAGCTACGTAGTATAGAGAACCTCCGTAGACTTCAGGTTACGGTTGAATGGTTTTATTCAAGGATTTCAAGACAGACTTGAAGCCAGTGAAACCGTCTGGAACGTAACTTTATTCTTCGGAGAAATTCTTAAGGGGTTTCCTTTAATTCTCAGCTCAATCACTCATTTACACACACATGCTTTACTAACTAAATGCCATACATATAGAGGAGAAAGCACTCGAAGTCGTAGTTTACTAGAATTTAAATGGACCGGTCGTAAATCACGGAATCTTTGCGATCAAGTTCAATTAAGGTTAGAGGTTTAAAATTAAACCCCTAAAAACAACACGGGGGGGGGGAGCTTATTTCGATTAAAACAATGTTTATCTGTAGAGAACGTAGGAACAAATTATGGAAAATTACACTGAAAATGGTATAATTAATTGGACCTAGTGTTTTGCGAGTATTTTTGTATTCAACATTATCCTGTAGAGAAAGTACGATAAAAAATGTAAAAAAAATTACACCAATAGGCTCCTATTTTTCATGAATAAAATCATGTTTTTTAATCTGCAATTTATTTATGAGAGAAGACAAATTATACATACTAATACTGGAAATTGTCATGTACGCCTTTTCGTGATTGTTTTTGTTCTGCATCATCCTGAGAAACAAAAATTACCCTGGAAAATGTTAAAAATTACTCAAACAGGCTCTATTTTTCATTAATAAAATCGTTTTTTAATCTGCAATTATTTATTTATTTATGAATGGTCCAATCGTGAAGGACTATATTAGATATCCCTCCCTTAGAAGCAGATCAATTAACTCCTTTAGATTAGCTCCACTGACTTGAAGTTTCCTATTCCGATGATCCCTCCCTCCTAGTTTGAAGTAACGAGACTTCGTATCTTGAGGGAAAAAAATCTTTCATAATTCCAAATTCCAATACTATTTTATATGATCCGATTAAATGAAATGTGAAATCCTGAAGAAAGAAGTCAGGAATTAATCGAATAATTAACAGGACGAGAAACTCTGGTTCTTAATTCGGCTTTTCATTCTTTTTTATTATGATGATTAAATTCACAGATTTTTCTCTACTTGCTAAAGTCCTACAAATATTTATTACAGATTCATTTTATTTTACTTATTTTACTTTGATGAAATAGTTAACTAAATTATAATTAAACTATAAACTTTTCTGTACAGTTTGAGAGGTAGGTTCGTTCCATTTCAATTCACATGTGAGTTTTTTTAGATTTATTTAATTCCACAAAATTACGTATAATAATAATGTTTCATAGAATTAACCCGTCATCAATTATGTTTTATACCCGATTTCCAAAGTTTTGATCCTTGATTATCGATCTCTGCTTATTCTTAGTCTTAATTAGAGTTGTTTTTGTGAACAATGTCTGTCCTCGTATACTTTTCTATCACTTATCCATCCTAATTCAATGGGAATACACAGTATTTACTGGTTGGCTAAATTTTTAATGCACTTTTCATATACCTGAAGTTTTCAAAAATTAAAACACATTTATACGTTTTTACAAGACTAAACCGTCTAACTACAATTAAGTTATTAACACAACAAGATACAATGCTTACAAGTTACAAGTTACGAGTTAAAGATAGCGGGACCAAACCCGTAACACGGACAGACAATATATATATATATATATATATATATATATATATATATATATATATCAGTCCAAGAAATCCATGGATTTTCATGGAATTTCATGAAATCTCATGAACTTTCTTGAAAATACAATACCCGAGATTCACCTTAACCCGTCTGTTTCCAGAGGCATGATTTTTTATTAAATACTAAAGTACACCCGTTTTAACGTATTTATTTAACCCGTTTCAAGTTTTAGAATTTTCAAGTACCGCAAATATCTCTAATATATACATGTCAGTTTGATAACTATTTCCACCGTCGGTAATCATCAGAATAGCAATTACATGCTATTACATACGTTGTTCTTACGCTAAAAATTTAATACGTAATATCATCATCATTGACTATGTTAAAATAGTTCTAATTAAATCTGATCCTAAAAAATATCTTAACAATCCAATTTTAAATAGACTAATTAATACTTTTAATTCGATGTCATTATTACAACAAGTTCATTGATAAAACTTCTAGACTTGAGATAAACTCCTATGGAATCCTGGAATGTGAGGCTGAATCGTATACATGGTTTCAGTTTTGGTCACTTTGCAATAGATTTTTAAGTTTAACTAAACTTATCTTAACTCGTCAAGTCATCTCGAATATGAAAAAAATCACATGTACCTAAAATCTAATCATGCTTAAAACTTTAAAACCTCGCTATTCCGTCGAATTTTTTTTTGTCGAAAAATCCCAAAAATTTCGACAACTTACTTCTCATCATCCCCGACACTCACCTTATCATTTCGACCAAGTCCGGGGTGGCTAAGCCCTCCATGCTGATTGACAAGACTGGACTGAGGTAGAATATGCGAAAGTGCGGAGGCAAATGGGAAGGGAGACGGGTATTCTCCGAAGATTGAGGCTGCCGTAAACGGGTTAAACCCGGGTGGGAGGTCATGAGGCAATTCGAGACCAACTACCCGGTCCACCACCGACTTATTCGACTTATTATTATGATGATGCTGCTGTTGCTGTTGTTGATGGTGATTGTGAAGGTTCTGAAGGTGCTGGTGAAGATGACCCATCCCCGTGTTATTATTATTGTGCTCCGAGCTGAGGCTGCTCAGGAACTGACTCGAATTCGAGTTGGAATGACCTTTGACCGATGAGTTTGAGGTATTGTTGTTGTTATTGTTGCTCTTACTGTTATTGCTACTAGAATTGTTGGAAGCTGTGATGCTGAGCCCCAGACCCTGAGTCGGTGGGCTTGTGGTTGCATTGGTATTTGTTGATGAGTTATTATTATTCGGATTTGCGTTATTAATCATGGAATTGGTGGATGATGGCGAGTTTACGACGGGAGGGCTGGTGCTGGTTGCGTTTGTGGTATTGGAGCTGGTGTTATTGGAATTGTTATTAGCTGCAGAATTTTGACTGTTTTCCATCGCCTGGTCCAGGCCCTTTTTTAGGAGGTCCAGTTTAAGGGACTTCCCGTACTTTCCCCGAACGTACATTAGGAGACTGTTGTACGGGATTCCGAATATTCGAGAGGCCTGTTGGGTAATTTAAGGGGAATTAAATTTTGAGTTTTTAAATAGGTACGTATTATTCTCCTTTGGTCAGCATATTAAAAATTATCTGATAAATCGATGATAGTTCGAATTTGGACAATTTAGTGGGATTTAGAACTAGTAAACAGTTCTTCTTAGGTTAGGATCGTCAAGATCTTATCGATTGGGCTTAGCCGATTCATTTTCTCAAACTACCCCTATTAAACAACAATTTATTTTGACAATTTATGTCATGAAGATTTAAGTCAAACAATGCAATGTAGTGAGATTCAGTAATGGAATCAAGAGATCAATTCCAAATTTACAAATTTGCAAAGTGCCCCAACCATAGATTCTATCCTGGTACATGTTTCTTCAGTTCATCTATTCTCAAAGTACCCCAAACGGTGAAAGTAAGTATGACGAAAATTACCTGAGAAGTGGTCATCTTCTTGTTCCAAACATTATGCAACGCCTCCGTCAAATCCGCATTACTCCAAGCCCTGGGTGGACCACCCCGTGGGGCACTATGCTGGGCTCGATGCCTTCCAAAAATAGGTGGTGGCCCCAAAGGTAGCCCCGGCCACCCCACA
Organism: Desoria tigrina; assembly: GCA_906901685.1. Lineage (NCBI taxonomy): Eukaryota > Metazoa > Arthropoda > Collembola > Entomobryomorpha > Isotomidae > Desoria > Desoria tigrina. The sequence continues at coordinate 1,907,246 of CAJQTU010000003.1, read as the reverse complement.
GGGCTCCCCCTCGTTCCATCCTTGCCCCCACCCCTGCCCCCTCGTTCACCATCCCTATCCTCCTTCCCTCCGTGGAGATGATGATTATTTAGGCTATTCAAATGATGACTCCCAAGACTGTTCCCTGACCCTATGCCCATGGGCAACTGCATGGGAAACCCAGCCGGGGAAAATACATTCGGTGGGGTCGAGGGTGTCCCAGCCCTAGAATCGTCTCGATCACGATCGCCACCATTTCCTGCAATCGGGGTGATTGACATGGACCCCAATGGCCCCAAGAAGAAATTCGAAGGTGATGGGGGTGACTGCTTGTTAAATTGCAAAGCTCCCACGAGACTTGACCTCTGAAGATTGTGTGGGTGGTCCGGGTGGAGTCCGAAAAGTGAGAAATCGTGTGGGGAATTGTGATTGTTCATGTGACGAGAGAGGAACTGCTTCGGGTCCATCGTAGGGGACAAGAGGGGTGACGAGGGACATTGATCCGCTGTTGAGGATATCCCGTCATCCGAGTCACCTTCCTGCTTCATCGGCTAAAGGGTTAACATTACAAAGTGTTTTCTGATTATACGGTTTTTTTGAGCTTGTGTAGCTTTATAGGTTGTAGGTACGGAGGATTTTTTTCGACTTTTCTAAATTTAAGATACTAACAACTAGAAAATGATTTCCAAATTAGTAATAAACCGATGTAACGGGTGTAACCAAGTGTTGAAAATATAACGATAAACAAACTAAATCTCAATTTCCCCCAAAAGCCCGGGTACTGCACCCTGGTGTCAGTGGGAGTGGTCCCGTATTCGTCAAAGATGTTCTATTACTCATGGGAATCGTTTAAACCACATATCTCAATTTCCCCCAAAAGCCCGGGTACTGCACCCTGGTGTCAGTGGGAGTGGTCCCGTATTCGTCAAAGATGTTCTATTACTCATGGGAATCGTTTAAACCACATATCTCAATTTCCCCGAAAACCCGGGTACTGCACCCTGGTGTCAGTGGGAGTGGTCCCGTATTCGTCAAAGATGTTCTATTACTCATGGGAATCGTTTAAACCCCATATCTCAATTTCCCCGAAAATCCGGGTACTGCACCCTGGTGTCAGTGGGAGTGGTCCCGTATTCGTCAAAGATGTTCTATTACTCATGGGAATCGTTTAAACCCCATATCTCAATTTCCCCGAAAATCCGGGTACTGCACCCTGGTGTCAGTGGGAGTGGTCCCGTATTCGTCAAAGATGTTCTATTACTCATGGGAATCGTTTAAACCCCATATCTCAATTTCCCCGAAAATCCGGGTACTGCACCCTGGTGTCAGTGGGAGTGGTCCCGTATTCGTCAAAGATGTTCTATTACTCATGGGAATCGTTTAAACCCCATATCTCAATTTCCCCGAAAATCCCAGGTTTCGCACTCTGAAATGTAGGTTCAGGGTATTATCATGTATAGATGATAGACATAGAGTGTAATGTAAACTACCTAAGCGTCAGTTTTAAAATGAGTAAGAGCTCTATCCTGGCGTTGGACTCCTACATATCACTATTCTGTTTGATTTAATGATTTTTTGGGGGGGTAAATTTATGGGGGACAGGGGGTGTGACCGATGTGACCCAAGTTCGAACTTAGCCTCCGTTATGACCCAAGGAACAAGTGTACAAAATTTGGTGATCCTAGGTCAAGCCGTTCTCCAGTTATCGCACCGACAGACGGACGGACGGACGGACGGACGGTCGGACGGACGGACGGACGGACGGACGGACGGACGGACAGCCTAGTCATTCGCATAAAGTGTTTTCAACACTTAATAATTACATATTTTAGTTAAATCAATCATTGCAAGAACCATTACAGACCTGCCGTCTTAAAACTCAAATAAAACTTCCCCATGATTTCAACAACAATTTTTAAGTCTACGCAAATTAAGCTCGTAAACCCACGGAATAGATCCCTAACTCAGAGGGTCTTAAACTACAGTACATATCCAAAGTTACTTATACTAAATAAATCCTGATTTAAGTTCCCCCCTAAATAACTCCCCATCTTGCCTAGCTCCCAATCCTAAGCTCTTATATCCCCAATTCTCGACTTCACAGGTTTGAATTATGAGCTCATCCAGGACCTTAAATTCGTATTTACGGTATCAAACTACAAGGATGTACAAGACGACATATTCCAAATCGATCCCACTCAATCACAACAGTTGTTAATGTTTCCATTCCCATCTCAAACCTCAGAGTTGACAAATGCTAAAACAAAGATCGTTCCTTACCGAACTTCGCTGATGGCCCAGAGGGGGTGGTGTAGGATTATTGTTCCCAAGCGTCGGAGACCAGTTCCTGAGGAAGGGAAGATGACCCTGGCCAGGGAACTGTAATCCCGCACTAATCCCTCGGCTCTTAAGTTTCTTATTTCCTGGAGACGGGTCCCGAGTCCTATAATCAAGGACCCGATTCGAACCCTGATGAACTTCATCCTCCTCAATAATCCCCTCGCCTCGACTCTCCATCATCCCGTTAGAATCATCCTCCATGCTATTACTGCTCCCGTTATTATTCCCATTACTCCGCGGTTGTTTCGACGGGTTTCTCAGATTTATCGGGGAATTCGGATTATTCGACAAATCCCTGTCCCCCTGATGATTATGTCTCCTTGACGAGCGTCTCCTCTGAGCCAACCGGGTCATCACGACCGGCCCTCTACCCGTGGGGGACCCTTCCTCTCGAAGGTCGTCAGTGTCGGCCTGGTGGTGGTGATTATGATGATGATGATGAGAATGCTGGTGGTGGCGATGATGAAGATTAAGGAGGGGATTATCGGGATGAGGGGATTGTTCTTGGAGAAGTTGGGCAGCTTGGAGCTGTTGTTGGTATTGTTGTTGGGAGTCGGGATGATCTTCGTCTCGTGATAATCTGATCTCTAACTTGCCGGGTGGTTCATCCTCATCTTCGTCTCCGAGACTTCGGAGGTTTCGGAGGTTTGTTAGGTTGATGAGGTCAAAGGTCTCCTGATTTAGGTTCCCCTGGTGGGTGAGGGATGACATGATTTTACGGAGGTCTTGGGCCATGTAGTCTCCTGAGCGTCTTCGTGGTCGAGCCTAGATTTCAGTTTTAAAAAGATCGGATTTAGTCATCGGTTTCGAGGATCTTGTTTGGGCATTTATATGCAATCTGATTTTTTTAGTGTAATTTATACAAATTCTTTTTATTGATTACAAGAAAACCTAAAATTTAATGGAAAAATTAAGACAGCCTTAAAAACAACAATACGCTTTTAATAATCACAAAATTCCAAAATCCAAATTAGAATATTGACGAAATAAAGTGTCATTAGTAGAACTAAAAAAAATGTCTTGACCTTGACAAACTGCTAAATTTAATTTAATTAAAAGCTGATTTCAAGGACTACAGCACTCAATTTCATGCCTATGTAAACATACCCACACGTAATATTTCCTATACTATTTAAGCCGGATTTTTAAAGCGATTAAAAACAGATAATCCCTACCTGCTTTCTCCTCGGGAGTAAGTTCTGTCTCGTCCCAGCCGGGTTGTGAAAGTCCTCTGAATGATTCTGATTAATTTCGCCATCCTCATCATTACCCGAATTCTGTCCCTGATCCTCGGGCAGTAAATGATGATGATGATGATTGAGGTGATTGAGGTGGTGGTGGTACTGGTGTGGGATATTATTGTGATGATTCGTTAAACCAGCCTTGATAATCGGGTTGCCCCTCGTTGTCGAAGGGTAGCTGTCCTTGTCCTTATGCATTGAAGTAGTCTCCACAATGCTGAGGTTTTGTGGCTTGCTTTTGAATGTATTGCCACCACCACCACTACTCCTCGACTTGGTTGTCTTCACCAGGCTCATGGCATTGGTACTAATATTGTTGTTGTTGTTATTGTTGTTGTTCCTCATCATAGGACCTTCCATATCGGACTGGGAAGAGGATCTCTTATTGTTTTTAGGGTTTAAATCCATGGACAAGTTCAGAGCTCCGGGTTCGACCCGACTCAGACTTAGGAACCCGTCCTGGGACTTCCGGTTTCGGCTACTCGAGTTATCTGCATAGGATTTGTGAGTTTTTGTTTTGTTGTTGTTGTTATTATTGTTGCTTTTTGGTAGGAAGGGTGGATTTTGTTTGAAAAGATCCGGCCCGAGTTTCCCCAAGGAATCTGTTAGTCCTCGGATCTGAAATTTTTTGTATGAAAAATAAGGTTGTACTTTCACTAGATTTTTACGCTTGATTAAATTGGTTATTTTTATTAAATATGAAATCTCTACAAATTATCTAATTTCCGATACTCCATTTTACGTTTTGAAAGTCCCATGAATAAATTTGCATAAAAATCCAATTCTAACTGGTAAGAATTGAGGAAATCAAGGGGGATTCCCCTTCAACTTCCGTTCTCTGTTTTCAGATATAAACTTTCAATATTCATTGACATCCGATCCGAAATAATTCTATAGAAGAAGAGATGCTTATTATCTGAGGATATGGAAATAGACCACAACGTATCCAGAAAAACGATGGTGAGTGCAAAACCCAAATAAAAAATAAATAAAAGTAGAAAAACACAAAGCTGGTGGAAGTAACAACTTTCTCTTCCCGATAACCTAAAAAAAACATCCTAACTTTTAAGCGAAAAAATCAGAAAATTTTGAGGCAAAGACAGGAAATTTTCCTAAAAAATATCCTAATTTTCTAAGGGATGGATTTCATGGAGGGGTTTCATGATGCATTAGAAATCGGGAAACACGAGAACGACAACCACGAAGATCCAGAAACCCGAGTAGTATAGAGCGTTTAAAAAAACTAAAAAAAAGTCTGGAACCTAAATCTCAGGTTCAATATGTCACTAAATGAATTGCCACCATTCGTATACCTTCTAAAAATTAAAATAAAACAGCTAAATACCCCTTAAACTCATTTTTAAGAGTCAAAATTGTCAAACATCCCAAAAAAGTCCCTCGCCTAAACCCCAGGCTCAATACCTCCTCAATAAAACAAAACCACAAAATACCCGTCATAGGCTCATTTTTAAGTGTCAAAATTCTCAAACACCCAAAGCACAATCTACGTATGAATTCACATTCATATTCACAGAAATCCAGGATATTCCTCACAAAGTATCCAGTTACCCAGTTATAAATTACAATTCCCCTTTGACTCTTTACTGATTGCATTGTTCCCTCTGCACCACAAAGTAGTTTACGTTTGGCAGCCTGACTTTCCGATTTTCGGAGCTAAATAGGCCACATGGAGATGAGAGATAATAGGGACTAGATAATAGCCTTTATTATTACAATTTACAATATATTATTATTAATATGTTCTATGCACTCCATACTCCTAAATAAAGGATCCCCTCTATAAATCCAGCTCATGTTGATACGAATACAAATTCCGAATCTCGAATAATATAACTTGTTATGCATATGGAAATGATATTGATATTAATGTAGGATTATACAACATTATATCAAATCGTGAATTTGGACCCTTATATCATCGGAATGAGAATTTAGAGAACGTTGAACAAAGTGCCTAAATCATTTCTACTGGCAATCTCCCTTACAAACTCAACCTTTGGAGTCTTGAAGTCGAGATCTTACAGATTTGAGGATTTATTTAGAGCTAGGGCCGTAAATTCCGGTCTGATATTTTCAGAAATTAACATTAAATATTTTAAGTCTCAATTTAATTACTAATCAAGGTAATGAATTTTAAAAATTTAAATTAAAACCCTACGTATAGAGCTATGTCTTAGAGACACACTGGCAATAAATTCCAAAGAATCGTTAGAATATGGATTTATTTCGGTGGGGATATAATCCGAAGGGATGAATATTTTTGGAAAGTTTGGACAATCGGTAATTAACTGAATCTGGTTAAAAACTTGTCTTTAAATAAGGGCTTGATTTTGAACACGGTATTATCGATCAAGCCAATGATTTTTTTCAAAGATTCTTTAAAAAGACAGTTAAATTCGAATAAAATCAATCAAAATTAGATTCGAAACCAACAATGTTTATCTTACAGCTAAAAATCTGCTTATTTAAATTTTTGAAGTAGACAAAAACGGCAATTGTAAAACCATTCATTCATAAATTCCGATAAATAATTTCTACAGTATTACAGCAGATAGGAAACGGGTGTCATAGAATTGGGTGGACTGTGTTCACTCTGCTGAAATCAGACATCCCAAAACTACGGCCCTTGCAGAAGGGAGAGTTGGCCAAAACGGGCCTGAATCCACATGAGGGAAATTCGTAGGAGAGCTTATCTTTGACAGAATTGAAACTGATAGAAGGGAAATAATTGAATTCTCGACACACCAGCCCAACCATCTTTTAATCATTACCCCCACGACTACTGCTACAGTTTACTACAGCTACTGCCAAACACAAGTAATATTCGTATAATCATCGGAATGATATGCACAATCCAGCTAAATCATACAAAATACAGGGTATTTCCATTCAAAACGGCTCTATTCCATATAAAATGACATTGACAGAAATTAAATTGACTGAAATTTACACTATTTTGGGGGCACGATTCTACGTATTGTGGATGAATTCAGGTAAGAGGAGCCTTGTTTTAGTGGACGCATCTTTGATCTCTAGCAGCAAAAGCACAAGAGTGCATCTGATCGAGTAATTAGATATTTACTTGTCCAAATTTTAAATTTTAACGTTTGCATTACTGAATTCGTAAAATTTCCCAAATTTTCAGGAAAATTTAAAAAAAAATCTACACAACCAGATTCTAGTGTAGCATTCTTCGTAAAATCAAGATCCCTCCTGGTTGCCTAATAATAATATTAATAGGGCCTAGAAAGCAAGTAAATCTCATCTCTATCATCTCTAGTCTCTCCGTTTTGGTTCCTAAGTCTTTGATTTGAGGATAACAAAGATGCCGACCCTCGAAGCCTTTCCTACCGACAAAACACACTTCAAGTCTCCTCAAAGGACTTTTAACCCTTTAAACTTATTCACACTTCCCATTGTTTCCTCTGTAAGAGGAAATATTTTGAGACGATAACTATATTTGCGAGACATCATAATGAAGACAATCGTCTTAACTTCAATTTGCATAGTGTGTAGAAATCTGCTATTTAATGAAAAAAATTACTAACTGCACTTTGGCTATTCCGGGGGGGGCACTTATTCCGGTAAGTATATGATAACTATCTCTATCTGTTTTTAAACTGTAGATTATGAGAGCCCTTGTCATTGGATTTTGATGACAATACATTACTCCGCTTTCTGGAGAAAGTAACTATAAATAATATGCATGTTCTTGTAGGTGTAATTGGAGCATATCAAAGGTATTTTCCCTCAACTAAATCATGATCTCTATATCCGGCTTAATTTTAACAGGCTATTTTTATGCTAATTTTCTTGTAGACCTAAAGAACGCATGGAATACAACCAGATCAAACGAAGCTTTCTCTGTTTCTAGATGTTGCATTTCTTCCCCTTCCTATACAAGTCTAGAGAGTGCTAGAAATAAATTGTCCCACAACTAAGCCACAGGCTCAATACCCCTCATAATTTCAAGTAACATCTCTCACCTGTAACGACTCGGCAGTCTTGACAAGGCTGGCCAACCTCTCGAGACTGACATCAACTTCCCCCCGGTACATGAAGTCAAGGAGGGCCTGGATCTCCCAGCTTTCATAGTCCTTGAGGACAATGACGGGGTGTTTACAGGGATTCTCGGCAAAGATCCTTTGAAAGTACTCGCTGCAGGCCGAGAGGACGATCTTATGAGCCCTTAGTTTCAGAATACCCGTGCCCTTAAGGGTCCTTTGATCCTCCCTACAATCGTTGTCCGACTCAGGAGTTAGCTCCTCATCGTCGCAAATCAGCGTCACGTCACAGAACGTCTCGTTCTGAAGGAGCGATTCGAAAGCGAGTAAGATGTGGGTCTGATGATTCTTCCACCGGATGTTGTAGGTCGAGTCGTCAGACTCGGACTGAGTTATCGACGTCTCGTACTCCTCGTTCGATGAGTTGATGACTTTCTCCTCGGCATTCGATGAGCTGTGATTGTACCTCGTTGACCGGGTCTGTTTTAAAGTCGTCGACGAGAGGGTTGGGTTTGATTTGCGATTATTGCTTTGGTTCCTTGAGGGTTTCCTGTTCGCGTTATTCCTCCGGAGGTCAAAGGTGAAGTCCAGAGGGTCATCGTCCTCCTCGTCCTGTTCGTCAAGGAGGTCATAGTCGTCGATGAGTTCTTCCTCCTCGTCATCGAGGTCGATATTATCCCGGAGGTCATCATCCGATTCCACTAACCGCGGAAGCTTCTTGACGGAAACGGGGTCGGAGCTCTTCCTCCGGTTGTGTTCCCGCTTCCTCGACGAGGATGTCGAGGTCGGATTGTCATTCGGCGAGTTGGCTTTCATACTCGTCGACATTGGGTTATTGGTATTACTCGTCGACGTGGGACCCCCCTCCCTTACAGAAATAGCTTTCTTCGGGAAAACGTCACCCCCAGACGAGGATGCAGTACTGAGGGTCGAGACTGACAAGGATGAGGAAAACCCCTCGTCACCATCCCCTTTATGACTTTTATTGCTCTTCAAATTCGACATATCGACATCTGACGACTCGTCGACAGATCCCCCCGATTTTTCGACAACCCCAGGTTCACCATCCTCATCGGTCGGTGGTGGTGGTGGGTCGGTAGACTCATGTACGATTTTCGTCAATTTAGTCAAGTCTGATGATGAAGTAGTATTGGAATTAGAAGACGAGGTGGGGGAATTGGTCATGGAGCTATTGCTCATCGGAATGAGATCTTGGGAGGCATTTCCAACGACCTTATCTATAGAAGATGTAGTCGCTCTTCTATCGGGATCGGCGGTGGTGGTGGGGGTGGTGGTGGTCTTAGTCGAGTCGGAAGATGTGGATGCCATATCTGTATTATTGATTATTAATTAGTCCCGGTCTCACTCACTTCCCTTTTCTCTTCCCTTCTTCTCCCTGCAAAATTCAATTAAAATCTGACTTTACTTTCCATTTCATATCATATAAAATATGTGGATGCTGGCTGGGGGATAATATATGCATGTGCAAATGAGAGTCTTATATAGGGACTGAATATATGCCGAGATGAGAGATTCATCCATTCAAGACTCACAAGGATCCTGGATGATGATAGAGGAAGACAAGGGAGGGCTGGAGTGTTGTGTATACACGTGTGTATGGAGATGTGTATTACTCATTATACATTTACTAATACACAAACTTTTCCCGTTCGGATATGCACAAAAGTGGAGAGAGACAGTTCCTCTGGAATCTACATATCCGAAAACTACATCCTTCACAGTCCCGTTTCCTATGGAACTTTTGATGGAGTTTTTGGGTTCTTTGGAAGAAGGGAGTTTGTCGGGGTTTTATTTTGATTTGGGGAGATGATTTTTTTCGAAATTTTGGAAACATGTATTTTTTAGTAAAAAATCTGGTGGAAAAAACCATGTTTAGCTACAATTTCTGTCATTTTAGTCAAACGACAGAATATTTTTTCTAAGTTCAGCAGGTTTACATTTCGAAGATTTTTAAATTCGTCACGATTTGAAGAAATCGGGATTTTTTAGATTCGAGTAGTTAACTATTTTTTTTTTCTAAAATTTCATGTGTACTATTTTTTTCAAATGATGAACCGTGTTGTTTTATGAATGAAAAATTAATGTACGTATGGAATTATGATGGAGCAAAATACCCAGATCATGCACCACGTCCTATATTGCATCTATATTGTATTTAATAGTATTCTGATTAGTCTGTCAAAAAAAGCAATCAATTAAACAAATTAAGGGTTTATTACAATATTGCTGGACGAACTTTGCTGTTTGGTTTAGCTTTAGGTTTAAATCTTGACTAACTTGGCATAGCTTTTCTAATTTTGGAAATTGTAATGAAATTGACGAAGTTACCAAATTAATTAAACTATAATTTTCATCTAATATAATTTGACTGTAAATTGAGACAGAAAAGGTCCATAGCCGTAATATTCATTGGCTAATTTTTATCAAAACCAACATAGATGCACCCATGCACCCAGGCTAGTTTTTAAAAGTTATTAATTTACTATTTTCCTGCACCTTTCCCCAAGTAATTAGCGTTTATAAAAGTAAATGTAAAAGTAGATTTTAATTTCCCTGACATAGAACCACCACCTCCGGTTCCCAGGTCCATTACCATTAGTAATTAATACGATATACGGGAGTTTTGAATTTTTCCTGGTTTAAAACATGCATTTTTAACCTAAAAACAGGGTGATATTGATATATAGAAAGCCAGGATGGAGAGGAACTGTTTATTTCCTCTTAAATATTTCATAACTCCAGCCTCTGCTTAATTGTCCTTTTCACATTTCATCTCCCTGGAGTAAAACGAAGAGGAAAGTATATTGTACTTATATGAGATCATATACTTAGAATTTACATGGATAGGTATTATGTCCCTATCCCTCCCATGTATTTCTCTACTTTCTCCCGTATTGTTCTTATTGGTGGTGGTGGTTTTGAAAGTCATTTTGCCAGCATCATATATTGAATGATAATAACAACAATAATATGCAAGGGGCTATATGCCTGTATAATTACTATGTATAATAGAATATATGATATGATATGCTGTTGTGGAATAATGAAAATATGACTGTGCATATGAAGTCTTTAAGAAGGATGGAGAACAAAAGGGTTTGGTTTCTCTAATAATGGAATGGGAACTCCTCTCTCTGATTCTGATTCCGAATTTCGGGAATTTACTTCCTCTCTTGTACTTGCTATACGGGCTCCTGTGCTTAATTTAAGGGTGCTATTCACATCGTATCATTGAATTCAATATTGTAAAGGCTATGGACATTTCATGTCCAGGGTGTTCCACGAAAAAATCCGGTTAAAAAGGTTCAATTTCTAACGCCAGTGACTGGGATATAGTGGGAGTGTTGCACGTTGCCCCAATCATAGATTTTAACGAGGTGCATGATAATCTCATTTAGCCCCGAATTGTTCAACTTTCACCCGACTTTCCCCAAAGTGTCTTCTTAGGATTGAGGATAGTTTTTACCCCGACACCCTGTACATAGTTACCCATGTATGAAAGTAATATATAATAAATTAGTACGAGGTTCTCCTATTGAATATAGGGATATATTAAATGGAAATATCTATGTCCTTTGACAACTTTCCCTCTCTCCACTTCCCTTTCCCATATAATATTATGGCTTGACTCATTAAAATCCAAAGGTTAACTTGCACTTAAATGTCCCTATTGTTCTTTTTGGAAATTTGTGGAAGTGGAGAAGAGCGTACTGTGGTGAGGGGAGCGTCTGAATTATGTATTGTGCTTTCACTGCACACACATCCATAATGTAGCTGGGCCACACGGGCCAGGATATAATAGCATATATATTTTATTATATGTATGGGACTGGGCTTGTTAAATGCTTTTAAAGGGGAAGCCCTGTCGGTCGGTTTCGAAAAAATTAAGACCGGAACCTTTGGGGATCCTGATTTTATTCCTGAGAATCAAAAGGGGATTTCACGGTATGGAATACGTGTTTTTTAGTTTCTAGTTTTGGAGAAGCTTCAAATTTTAAAATCGTTATGGTCGGAGGGGATTTAAACAGAATGCTTGGTGGTGAAATTAGAGATATATTTTTTAAATGTTTGAAATCATGAAGACCTTTACTAAATTAATTTTTTCAACCTGGCCAAATCTCCAATAAAAACCCGTAAAAGCGTTTTTGCAAAAACTCTGAAAACCGAAGAAAGTTCGGGTTTTTCTGATTTGTTTTATTTGTTTAGAAATAGCCACTGTTGGAAACGTATTTGTAAAAGCGCAATCAACAGCTCGGTATAACTTCAGCAGATTTGAGATAGGAACAAAGCTAAATGAGGTGGTTTTAATGATATTTAATTCGTCTTCTAATTAAACTCCGAAAAAAAACAAAAATGGAAATTATCTAAAGTATGAAGTTAATAATAAAATCGTATCAAAATACACCAAAAAGAGTTAAAGTATGAGTTTATGACAAATTTTTACATAAATCTTTGAAAACTCGGCTTGTCAAAAATTTCCAACTCTAATTTAGTACCTTCTTCAACATTAACTATAAAAATTTCGATAAAAAAAGTTCTTCAATTTTAAAAAACCTAAGCGCTTCTCAGCTCTCGTTCTTAAACAGTTTTGCATCTAAACCCGAAACACAAAATCGCAAAACTACCAAACTCTGCAGCTCATCCTCAAACCCATATTGACTCAGTAAACACTTCAACACAGTTTATAAACCAACAAAGGATGAGGAGGCGAAAAGCAAATAAATCCCTCCCTGATTAATACAATGTCCATCTCATCCCGACATCATAATAATAACCTACTAATCCCATAGACTCATCACATCACCATCACCATCCCAGACTATGATTACCTAATAATATTCAAAACCGTTCTGTTCAGGATTTTCGGATCAATCAACAAGCTCAATATTGAATCAAAGCTCTTCCATATAATATACGCTCTTCTCGACTGATTAATCAGATTAATAAACGGGAACCAGGACGAGGACCAAGTTAGTTAAAGCATTAGGATTAGCACAGAGTCAGAGGATGAGTTTAGTTCGGTTGGCTTGCCCTAGCCTGTGGTTTACGGCTTTAGCCACAAAGCTAATTCCCGTCTAATCCTCTCCAATCTCCGAATGGTTGAATAGATATGGACACCACTTCTAGCCTAAATCTCCCTATCATTTCATCCGCATTGTTTGCCTCTGATTATTATTATTGTTTTAATGCATATTATAGGACTATTAGCTACTACCTACTCCCTTAGGCACAATGCATGAGCTGGGATGAACTGAGGGATAAGCAAATTAAATAGGAGTATTAATCGGACGATTTAGCAGCTTGTACAAGCCGAATTGTGGTCAAGTTATCAATTAATTCCTCGGACTCTTGGGGCAAGCACGGGCGAGGGCTTTGTTTTCCTATTAAAATTGTGGTGGTGGTGGTGGTGGTTTGTTTATTAGTTTGATTAGTTGATTAGGGATTGGTTGATAGGGTGGCGATTCGAATTAAGGGATTAATTACACGCTTAAGGGCTTAACTCATGGTGGGCTACTTGATCGGGATGTAAGGAGGACTAAACGGCATGAAATTGTAAGTGAAAGTAGGTGTTTAGGTTTTTTTTATAAATATTGCATAGAATCTACTGGAAGATGAAGTCTGCAACTGAAATACTAACTGCGTTTATAATTAACTAATTAACAGCCGAAACGAAGGAACGATGTAACTGTTATCTTTTTGCAAATATCGTTAACTATATTAATTGAATATAACGAGGTGGTCAATCCAATCTGTATTTAAATGAAAAAAAGAAACCTCGTACTAAATTACTAACTGTGTTTAATATAATGCATAATTTTTAAAATTATTGTACTACCTAATAACTATTGATTTAGAACTTACTCAACCTAACTAAACTAAATCGCTAACTCCGTATCTAATTAACTCTTAATTACAATTAACTCTTCCCAACCCACACCAACATCAAAACCAGGATATTATAATCACTTAAGCAGTATTCCCATAAAATATGCTCAACAAAATATTCTGCTCTAATCTCCCATTTCTCTCGTCTTAAACCCATTCATTCCAGCATTTCCAAACCATTTACCAATAACTTGCATCCCGATTTCCGGCACACGTTACACTACAAGAATACGGCTTGGAATTATCAGAAAATATTATTAACTCTAGAGGGATGAAAAATCCCATATCCCTGATATCCACCCCTTCCATCTCTTTATGAAAGAAGCACATCTATCCCTTACGGAAATCGATCGAGCATGGCTAATCTATCAATCAGAACCAATTTGCTTTCCTAAGCAAAAAAAAAAACTATATAAATTATATATAGTTTACAGGGAAACCCTGTCTGTCTTCATCATCATCTCTGGCTAAGTCCCTTAGTCTCAACAAATTACCAAAGCTTCAAAGATTCAAAGATTCAAATCCTCAAAAAAATAAAAAATATCCAGCTTTCTCTTAAAAACTTGAATATATTCCTCAGCTCAAAAGTCAGACTTATTTTTTTTTGGTATAGGGATAGGGGTATTTTATTTTGTGCTGAGCTTATAATAAAAATGTATTTTTTTATTGGAAGAAGGGAACTTGATTGCGAGAGATTGTTACATGAATTCCATGTACAGTGTTTCTCTATTTAGAGCTAACGTATTTTAAAATGGCAGATTGGAATAGAGAGGACGGAGGGGTGAGTTTTTTTCTATTATTTGGAGGGGGTTTCTGCTTTTAGATTTTAGAGATGAGAATTAGAGTTGGAGAAAACATTACTGTTCGAGTTGACACGTCGGAGATGATGGGGCTGGGGAAAGTTGACTTCAAATTTTAAATTTAGAGTCAAATCTCGGTATAAGCCCTTCGAAAAATTTCGAGAAAAAATACATTTGAAGGCTTATAGAGGCTGTATTTAGTTATAGGAAACTATAAGCGGTTTTTTCTGTTGATTTCTATGTATTTAATTTAGCTATAAAAGATGTAATTCTCCAGATTAACTCAATATCGCGAGAAAAATGCATTTGAAGGTGTATAGAGGCTGATATTTAGTTCTAGGAAATGTGTATTTTTTATTGTTGATTTAGATGTATTTAATCTAGCTATAAGAGCTTTAATTTAACTCCGTCCTTAAACTGATTTTTCATGTGAAACTTATAAAAAAAACTGCTGTAAGTTAGCTGAAAGCTTACAGCATGAACTCTAGGCTCTTTAAAACAGGAGTTGACTGTACAATCGGCTGTAATTCGTAACATTATGCAAAATTCACCCCGTTTTTTCAATATTGGTTTGGTATAGGATGCTGTACTGACTGTATATGTAGCTGTTTTAGACAGAAGGAGATAGAAAGTGCGTGAATTTGTATTATATTAAAGCTAAATGCAGTTCTAGTCAAGAAGAAGAGCGTTTTATAACGAGGAGGTAAAAGGGAACTAAAGTCTTGTGGATTAGGAGGCTTACTTTCTTGTTATAATCTTGTTTGGAAAAGGATCCCGACACTCGGATCTTTTAGAGGGGAGATCGTATGGGAAAATGGCACTTTAGTCTTTTTATTTCAGCTCTTTTACCAGCTATTTTTGATAATTATTGTATTCCAAAATTAAAAATAGGTAATAACAAGGAAGTATCAAAAAAAAATTAAAAAAATTATGGCCTTTTCTCAAAAAAAAACATGATTAAAAATAGCTAACATAGTCGTTTTAAGGATAGGTTTTGTTTGCAAAGTGTAAATCCAGATAAAAGGGCTCGAAATAACTTATTTTTATTTCATCAGTGTTTTTAGTTTGGAAAATAACTCCCCCCGGGGGACTTATATCGAGATTTTTGGATGACAAAACCCTTTACCCCTTTTGACCCTTAAAAACGAACCAGGAGTCCAGCTAACGGACTAATATGTGGACTACTATATATCTTATTGTTTTGTTGAGATTGAGAATGATTTTTTTTTGCTTTGGAGCGACAAATCTATAATCTCTCAAGAAATCTGTTTATTGGTTTAAGTTCTAGGTAATTTTTTGGCGACATAAACTAGTAAAGTAAGCATAAAATCCCAAATCCAAACCGTACCTGTTCCGTTACTCGAAGTTATATTATTCAGAGAAAACACGGTACTTCTTCCTCTGCTTTTGTTTCCTTCTTAAAAACCGGACCTTGCCAGTCAAGGTCGAAGGAGTTGAAAATCAATCATCAATCCGTAAATTAAAGCAGCTTATGATTCCATAAATAATTTGTTTCATAAAAGCAGAGACTTAAAGCATCAAAATCCGTTGAAAACAAGTTCTTTAGCCCAGTCTCTCGTGGAGAAGCACGTGGCTGTGGATTTTTTGTTAGGAGTCCGGCAGAAACGAGCTTAAATCTGAGTTAAAATGCTCCCGATTTGCTATAATATATATAGCGTTTAGTTCGTAATGATCTACTCGTTTAACGTAATAGTAAAATAGAGTAGAGGTGGTGGTAGTGGTGATGGGTAGGTCTCCCGGAGTTGAGTTATAAAACTGACCAACGACCATAAAAGTAATTCAGTCGGGTTTTTTGAACGGTCGGGGCGACTACAACCCTTCTCGCTCTCTCTCTACCTTCTAAATCCGTCCTATTTTTAGGCTGGGGACTTATTTCGGAGTTTTATTTCGAATTTCGAAACACTTTACAAAAAATTAAATGTCTTTAATTACAAGAGTTTTTAACTTATGTCATGTAGAGAGTAAATTTAAAATTGATGAAAGTTCTGGAAATAATACCCGTGTTGATTTTTTCCGATTTATGAAACCCGTTTTCTGTAGTTGTAGTCTTCACTTTAGTTGAGGTAGAACTTGTAAAGAGGTGTACTTTTAATTACATTTAGTTTTTTTAGTAATAGTGTTTTTTCTGGTTTTTTAGGTACAGTTTAAAAATATTAATTCAGGTTGAGTTGCCGTTTCTGAGGTAGATTTCGGTTCCTGAAGTCTATCTATTTCTTTACATCGTGTTAGTTAGTTTGGAATTTTCTGAGGTAGATTCCAGGTTGTAGATTAATATTAAGTGGTTTTAAGTCATTTTTAGTGTTGGGTTTTAACTGAGATTGGTTGTGGATTAAAATTATTTAGTCATTAAGATCGATGCAATGTTCTTTTAAAAAATTATTTTGCCGATCATCACTATTTTGAGGTAGATGATTTCTGTGTAATTAAGAGTAGATGTGTGCATTTTTATTTCTTGCTCTGGCTGTTTTAAAATTAAAGTTACATTTTTAAGTATCTTGAGGCAGATTCGTATACACCCGTTTCCGTTAAACCTATTTTTATATCATTCCTACCCGAATTTAAGAAATACCCGTTTTTTCTATATAAATTACTTTCTTTAAGTAGCTCTACATTTTATGTATTTATATAATATTATAATCAGTCCATAACTTGCAGAATCGTATACAACTGTATCTTGGACTTTTTAAGTCCTTATCACATGTTGAAGTTCAAAATTTCGATGTTTACTCTAAACATAAGTGTCTCTTCTGAACTCGTTCGTCTTATAATTTCATGCTTTCACAATGAAATTGATCCTCGTTCATCTCGGCTTAGATTTTTCAAGATTTCACGAGATTATAAATGCCTGTCCTCTTGTTGCAGCTTGGAAGCAGTTTTTTTTTAGTTTTTGAAGACAAACAGGGTTTAGAAGCAGTTGTTTTTAGAAAAAAAACGAGGAGTAAAGCAGGAACTGCAGTTCCGACGTTTTTTACGAAAAGAAATCCCCGGAAATCTAGTTGTTGACAAAGTCGGATTTAAAAGAAGAAGCCGGTTCTAGAGCCAGGATTTCCTGGATTTGATGAAGTTGCTAGGTTAAGAAGTCAAAAGATGCCAAGATGTTAAGAAGGTCAGTTGGTGCGGTTATTCTTCATTTCGGGTGCATTTTTGCCCGTTAAAATGTTAAACTTTTCACTCCTCTCCCCCATTCAGTTCCCATAATGGGCCATAACCGTCGACCAGTTTATAATTTAACGTCCTTCTTCTGTTCTTGGCCCAAAGAAGCTCTCCTATCTTCTCCTATCCCTTTCCACTACAATCTACTATCTCCATCCCTTCTATTTACAGCCCAAGTCCAAGTCCCGAAAAACCGGGTTTTTAACCAAAAAACCGGGAAAAAGTTCAGAGTGAAAGAACAAGCCGGTAGTAAAAACGCACACACACACACACACACTGCTCGTGAAAGCTGTCCCTTTAAGAGCGTCTTAAAGGATAAGGACTCCGAGAGTCGGGAGACATGAAACACGTGTCTGCGGAAGAAACTGTCAAATCCGTCTCAGATGGGGCAGATTGAGACAGGTTGAGTCGACTTTCACTTGAACTTTCTCCGGAGATCCTACATTTCGGACAAGATCTCTAAGAATTGTTCTTGTTCTTATTGTTTTGTTGTTGTTTTTGTTTCAAGAAAGTAAAAAAAGAGATTTTGACTTGAAATAAGTAAGAGAATGCCGAAGTTTCTACTGGAGGAGCTGTTTTTGGGAGCAGATTTCGGGACTATTTTTGCCTTGATGAGTCTCCAGCTTCGTCTGATGATGATGAGGTTGATGAGTGTGATGTATATAGGATGCTGGAAGATGCTGGATAATAGGCAACCTACTACTACATGGTGGTGGTGGTGGTGGTGGTATGCTGTTGGGAGTATGGAATCAGCTCATGGGAAGTGTGGGACCACGTCTACGTTACTTTGGCTAAATAATAAGGAAAGGGTTCATCTCTCTCCCGAATTCGGTGTGTATGCAAAACTTAGGGAGATGTGCCTCTGAAACTATGTCCTCTGCTCCGAGAAATAGTAGGAGAGAAAGCGGAGACAATATGAGGAAGGGGAGGCTTTCTATACAAAGATATAGCCCTCTCCCTTACTCATTAGGAACGGGAATCGTGGCAGTGGTGGTGGTGGTGGTGGTGGTATATTGGGATATATCGTATTAGTCAGTGGTGGTGGTGGTAGCTAAAATAGTATTTAGGCATCAGCCTTTGAAGGATGGTGGTGGATATGGACGGATGGAAAGTAATGTATGGCATATGAATGGGGATTTTTAAGACCCACCGAAGTCGTAGGGTTTACCCACCGAGAGAGAAAGTTTCGAAGAGTTTAGCTGTCCCACCTTAACTTACAGAGAGGGTGGGGACTTATTCCGGGGTATATCTCCCATCTTATGAAAGAGGGGTAGTTTTATGTGCGGAGAAAGGAGCTGGATGGAGAGTGGGGACTTATTCCGGAGCATATCTCCCACCCTATGAAAGAGGGGTAGTTTTATGTACGGAGAAAGGAGCTGGATGGAGAGTGGGGACTTATTCCGGAGCATATCTCCCACCCTATTAAAGAGGGGTAGTTTTATGTACGAAGAAAGTAGCTGGATGGAGAGTGGGGACTTATTCCGGGGTATATCTCCCACCCCATGAAAGAGGTTTACGGACAAGGGACCTGGATTGAGAGTGGGGGCTTATTCCGGGGTAGGTTTCCACCTTTCTAAAGAGAGGTAGTTTTTTTCGTACGGAGAGGGAACCTGGATCGAGAGTGGGGACTTATTCCGGAGTAAATTTCCCACCTTTCAAAAGAGGGGTAGTTTTTTCGTATAGACACAGAACTTGGCTCGATAATGGGAACTTATTCCGGGGTATATCTCCCACCCTCCAAAAGAGGGCTAATTTTCCCAGAACCCGGTGGGTTCGATCTGCATTTTTTTTACCCCGGTGGGTCTAACCCCTAATTTATTTCTAATCCCTCCCTGCCTGATGAGTGTGTGAGAGTGTGATGTAAAAGTAAAAGTTTATTCTGGAAAGAACGGGAGCCTTCTCTGCTGGAAGAAAGGGGTTAAAGTTTCAGACTCCTGGAAGAAGATGCATATGCATTATTTGTTTTAGGGATATGTGCCACGACGGAGTGGGTATCTAAATATACTGCCACCACCACCACCACCACCACTCCCATTCCCATCTATTTCCTTAGTCAGGCTCAAGGATATGCAGATCTCCAAGTTATGTTGTATCTGGAGCTATAGGGAAGTTAAGGGGGAGTTTTGCTGGAGACTCGTCAACATTTCTTAAAGGAGAGGAGAGAGGCTAAGTTAATGAATCCGATTAGACAATAGATATTTAGAACGCAAGCGCTTCCTCCGATAGGCTACTTCTTACTCTACACTTTCACTTTACAAAATCTTTGCAAAGTTTGTGGGATTTGGAATGCATCGACTCAGGCTGCCCGGTTTCCTGTGTTTAAGACAGAGATTTGAGGCTAGTACAGGAGGTATTTTAATTTAAGTCCATATTCAGCTTGGGCTTATCGGGTAGTTGAATAGGAGAAACTGAGGAGTTGAGTCCGTTTTTTGTGGTTTTTAGGTGTAATATTTACTAAAGTGCGGTCTTTCAGAGTTTTGAAAATTCAGGAGCATGATTGATTTACAGGGAGGACTTGGACTTTCAATTTCCATGTTTTTAAATGGGTTAATTAGGTTGGTAATGAGGAAGATTAATTGTAATTTGTAGTGTTAATTTTTTAGTTTAATGCGGATTGTCCCGAGAAAGATATTACGAGAGAGTTGGTTTCAAATTAGCGTATTTAATAACTGAATGAAATTCACTCTGTAAAAAATTGCGATTGAACCTTAAAATGAGTTGTGTAACTGTAAATAGCCTCTAACCTGTTTATCAGCCAGGTAATATTTTTGAAAATTTGATAGATCGTTGTGCTAGTGGCTACTACTTCAGTGTTTAAAACCAGGTAGTATAATGTAATTGCATTGATTTTTAACAACTAGGGAACCAATAAATTGCAAAAATACCAAATGACTAAATCCTTAGACATGAAACCGATTCATGATAATATGTTCCAAAATCTCTTAAAAACCCAATCCGACCAAAAATCTCTTCGTAAAATAGTCTTGCAAAAAACGAGACCATCTCCACTGCTGACAGTCCCAAACCTACAGCATAAATTAAAACACTTCGGATGTTCAATATTCATGAATATTCA
Source organism: Desoria tigrina (assembly GCA_906901685.1). Classification (NCBI taxonomy): domain Eukaryota; kingdom Metazoa; phylum Arthropoda; class Collembola; order Entomobryomorpha; family Isotomidae; genus Desoria; species Desoria tigrina. Next base: position 1,886,704 of record CAJQTU010000003.1, on the reverse strand, counting down.
TGCTCTTCCATGAACACAAAAATCAGTACAGTGCAGTGACTGACTCTCAACCAACCAACATCCACTATCTGCCTATAATTCTTACTAAAAATAAGAGACATATGATGTCATAACTTCCAACTCTTCCGATGCAAAAAATCTTATAAAAAGTTCTTGTCGATTGGAAATTTAACAAAAATATCAAAAACCCAAAGAAACTTTTTACGAGTAATTTAACATGCGGATTAATCACAATCAATTAATCCTACAAATTACTGACTAATTAAATCCCTAATTAAGTCCACTCTCAAACCGGCTAAAACTGACCCCCTCTAACCAAACCCCTTGTCCTAAAATCCCCAACTGACCAATACCAACCACAACTAAAAAAAATCCATGCTTTCACCCATGCTTTCCTTAAATAATCTCAAACCATCCTCCTCATACCTAAATTACCCCTTCCTCTCCGGATTTCTTTAGTAATTCCTCCCGAATTTTACTTAAATTTACTCCGAAATATCCCCGCATATACATGCAAATCTAAACCCATGCCCTATACTGCTTTCCACACTCTTTTGTTCCAGGCTCCATGTTCCTTGGAGTGAAAGACGGGGAGGGAGACGGAAGGGTTGTGAGTGAGTGAAAGACAAGAGCCCAAACATTTTCAAAATCCCAACTACTTTGCCTGTTTTTGGATTCATTCGAAAGATCTAACATGCTTGAGCCCGAACCTACATCCTACATCCTACATGCCACCACTGCCACCACCACCACCACCCCTATATTTCTCCACACTTCAAACTCGAGCTCTTCAGCCTCTACATTAGCCTCTAAGCTATAGACAACCCTGTATAGAACACAGTTTTTTAAAGTATGCACATGGATCTTTCACTAATGAAAGAATCGGAAGGAGGAAAGTTCATTTCAGACTCCCTTGTGTTGGAGAAATAAATGCATGCATGCATTAGTAGTTAAGTCGTGTGGGAGCAGAGGAGAGGCCAAACAATCCTCCTCTGTCGACATATACGAATATACGATATACCCACACGGCCTTCCTTTTAAAATATGTAAACTAACCCTTGTTTTAGACTTTTAGAAACTCTATAAATGAGCAGAATAAAACTATACAGGTTTTTTTTTTTTTTTCGTATAGTTACTCTGTAGCTTTAGGTTGTACTTTGTAGCAGTAGAAATAAGTTCTCGGGATTTTGTACGTAGGGCTGCTGGGGTATATAGATTCCTCGTATGCAAATGCCAGGATGAATTTTGGGAGATGGGAAGACAGGTTCGGTTTCGGTGTTGGGGAGGGCCGTAGTTGGATTTAGTTTGATTTCGATTAATTAATCGGTTTTAAAGATGCGAAAGTTCGGTTTGAGAATTGGTTTGGTTTGGTATAAATGACTGTGGATTTTAGTAAAAATTTACAAGTTTTTTCGTTAATTTTGCAAAAATATAACACGAGGAGTACAGAGGTTCTTATCTAGTTCAGGGACTTTCCCATTACTAATATTATTTCCCTAGGTTTTTCGATTTAATAAAAAAAAACAGGAAAATATGGGTTGGGTACAGATGTTGGTTTTTAGTCCTGGGACTTTTCCTATACCCATTCGCTATTTGAGCTCTTGGACAACGTGTTTTACACACTTATATGTGACATACAAGTCCCAGAATTAAATACAATACTCAGTAATTTAAAGTTAATTTAGAATCTACGTTCAATCAAACTGACTTAATTATCCTCCTACGGCCCTGAATTAAGAATAAGTAAGATTAGAGATTGCACAAGGAAAAACACTCCTCTTCTGGATAGTCAGATTCTGAAAGAGTCACGAACGATATATTCCCTCATCGTGGAATGATTGTGTATATGGAGGGGCTTATATATTATAAATTTAATAAGACTATAGTAAACTGGCAGTCGTAGTCGTAGTCGAAGTCTGAGTGACAAAGGTATTGTATATTTAATTCCAAGTAAGTTTATTTACGAAATTGCATGCACTCTCTCCTCTGAGCATACATACCCATATATAAGCCTTGATAAGTGCATATTTCTTATAGGACTAGAATCTAGAGATTTTTTACAAAAGTAAAAGCTCTAGGCATCAGACTTCCCTCGTCCTTCAACTTAGAATTGGAGTGGCATGTAGGTTTATAATTTTCAATATATCTTACTTTAAATTACATATGTGAAAGGGCAGGATGGAGTAGAATGCTTTTTAATGAAGTAACACTCTAAATAAGTCCCCACCCCGGGTAAACAAGGTACACTCCATATAGCGTCCCATGGGGATTTATTGTGGGACTATGGTGCATTGTCAAAGTATTAACTTCTCAAACAAAGAGTAGGAGTAAGTGTAAATACATCTAAATATGTAACTAGATGACTGCACATATTGTTTTTCCGCTATTCTCACAATCAGACGAAGACGAATGAATTTACTGAATACCTACTTTAAAAATTAAATTAGTTTCGATTGAATTTATTTTAAATTCGCAGGTATGGTTTTTTAAGGAGGTCTGACTGAGTTTTTAACTTTGATCCTTGTAGTATATCTAGTATAGTGAAAGTCCTGTCTCATATAGTACATAGTTCATATTATTCTCAATAGATGTTTTATGAGCCAGGACCATGCGGAAGGATTGGGGAATTCCAATCTTCCTCATGGAGTTGAATTCTACCTACGGGACTGTTACCACCTGTCCCATTTCTGTCTTTAATTATTATTTAATTGTGCATTAAATAATCATTGTACATAGTGTAAACTGTGGCTCATTATTGTCATATGCATACACTACATTTGGCGACGAGGAATTTTGAACCTGTTGTGTGCAGAATCTTGGTTTGAACTGTGATTTCAAAGTAGTAGACATTCAACCCCACCATGCCTGTTGGTAAATTAAACCCCTACAACCCGGCGACGGATGATTTCGATGCCTGGACTGAGATATTGTCACAGTATCTCTTGGCTAACGACGTGGATAAAGTAAAGGACTCCACTAAAGCGCTGGCCATATTCTTGTCATCGTTAGGCGTATCTGTTTATACGCTGTTACGTGATCTATGTTCTCCAGACCTTCCTGAGAAGAAGAAACTGGATGCCCTGATTATCATCCTTAGTCATCATTTTAAACCTCCTCCAAAAGCCATTTCGGAGAGGTTTAAGTTTTTCAGCCGGAAGCAGAGTGAAGGGGAGTCTGTAACCGTGTTCATGTACGAGCTCCGTCGACTTGCGGTTACCTGTAAGTTTGAAAACTTGGACATCTCATTACGAGACCAGTTTGTGTTCGGTTTAAAGTCCGAGTCAGCCCAAAAAAGGTTGTTTACTGAAGATGACAACCTAACTTTGCAAAAAGCAGTGTCTATTGCAACTAGTCAAGAAGCAGCGGAGGCGAGTACTCAGCTGGTCCGTACTTCTTCCAGTCCCAGTTCTTTGGTTGAATCAAGTGTTGAGGCTACTAATAAATTACAAGCCTCCAACAAAAAACAGTTCAGTGGTTCTCGTCAAAATAAATCTCAGTCCTGTCCGAATTGTGGGAAAAATCATTCCAAATCTGACTGCCCGTTTAAAAATGTCGTGTGTCATAATTGTAAAAAGAAAGGTCATTTTGCGAGATATTGTCGTTCTCCGAAATCCAGTGATCCCGGCCAGGTAAATTTTAGTGAAAGTGGTGAATACTCGGATGTTGATAACATCAATCAGGTATCAAAAACACGAGACATTCCAATTTACATTGAAGTGAGTATCAATGGTAATAATCATCGAATGGAATTAGATACCGGATCTGGCAAAAGTTTTGTAAGTCCCCAATTTTGGAAAAGCATTGGCTCGCCGGAACTTTCAACTTGTGGGGTAAAATTTCGAACTTTTACAGGAGAACAGTTTGAGGCTCATGGACAGTTCATGGGTAAAGTAGAGTACAACGGACAATCGATAGTTCACACATTGCATGTTGCAAGTGGTTCACCGCTATTTGGTCGGGATTTAATTAAAAAGTTTAAAATGAATTGGCCCGAGATAAAATCTCAGTGTTGTCAATTAAACCATATTCAGGGTGAACTAACTTTACCTTCTTTATTGGCAGAGTATAGTGACATATTTGACAAGCCGGTCGGAACTATCTCAAATTTCAAAGCGAAACTTGTACTTAAGGAGGACGCAACACCCAGATTTAGTAAGGCTCGCCCAGTACCATACGCTCTTCGAGATAAAGTTGATGCTGAATTGGAAGCTATGGTAGCCGCTGGAGTCCTTGAACGTGTTGAACATTCGGAATGGGCGTCTCCTTTGGTATGTGTTCCTAAATCGAATGGTCGAGTTAGAATCACAGGAGATTTTAAACGTACTATAAATAGTCAATTATGTGTGACTCAGTATCCCTTGGCTCGTGTTGAGGATTTATTGGAGTGTGTTTCAGGGGGATGTACTTTCTCCAAATTAGATGGGCCAGACGCGTTCCATCAAGTAGAAGTTGATGACTCTTGTAAAAAGTATTTAGTCGTAAATACCCATCGTGGACTATTTCGTTACAACGTGCTACCTCAGGGGATAGCATCGTCTCCGGCCATATTCCAAGAACTTATGGACCGATTGTTGAAAGACATTCCGATGTCCGGATCATTCATGGATGATTGCATTTGTTCTGGCCGGACCGATAAAGAGCACCTTCAACACCTACAGAAAATCTTTCAGAAGGCAAGAGAGTGGAACTATCGTCTCTCTCGCAATAAATGTGTATTTTTGGAGAAAAGTGTTAAGTTTTTGGGACATCTTGTCTCCCAAATGGGCATTCGTACCGATCCCGACAAAGTTGTGGCAATTAAGTCCATGCGTGAACCAAAGACAGTAACTGAGGTCAAATCATTTTTAGGCCTTGTAAACTTTTATGGGAAGTTTATCCCAAAAATGTCTCAGTTGTGTGAACCGTTGTATCGACTAACTCGAGACGGTGTTGCTTGGTCATGGACAAGTGAGTGTCGTCGTGCATTCGAGGCTATTAAAAAATTCGTGTCTTGTTCTCCTCTCTTAGCTCACTTCGACCAGTCTGTTCCTGTTGGAATCGCTTGTGACGCCTCATCTGTGGGACTCGGAGTGGTTCTTTACCATACATATTCGGATGGCAGTGAAAGACCGATTGCGTTTGGGTCGAAGAGTTTGTCCGTAGCTGAAAGGAAATACTCTCAAATTGAAAAAGAGGGCCTTTCGATTGTATTTGGTGTGAAAAAGTTCACACAGTACTTGTATGGAAGACGATTTAATTTGGTAACAGATCATCATCCATTACTGGCAATTTTCGGTGATAAAAGTGATTTGCCTTCTCTTGTAGCCAACCGATTGCACCGTTGGTCTGTTTTTCTGAGTGGATTTTTGTACAACATAGTGTATCGTAATACACATCGTCATGGCAACGCAGATGCTTTGTCCCGATTGCCTTTAACTGATTCCGTACCAGTTGACGAAGCGACTGAATTTGAAGTCAAGTCCTTGTCCGAGCACAATCCAGTCACTTCAAAGTTGGTTAAACTCAAAACATCACGGGACCCTACTTTGTCTAAAGTAGTACAGTTTGTTCAGAGCGGTTGGCCGAATAAATCGAACCAGGTTCCGGAGGAAGTTCGACCGTATTTTGTTCACCGTCACGAGTTTTACCTCCAGGACGGTACCCTTATGTGGGGATTACGTGTTGTTGTCCCTTTGTCCCTTCGTTCCAACGTCATGGACACACTTCACTCCAGTCATCCTGGAATTGTTAGGATGAAGTCGATGGCTCGCCAACACATTTGGTGGCCAGGGATCGATCTTCATATTGAACAATTAGTCAAGAATTGTAGTTCCTGTCAAGTCCATCAAGACAATCCTGCTGTCGCTCCCTTACATCCGTGGGCTTTTCCTGAGAAGCCTTGGCAGAGGATTCACGTCGATTTAGCCGGACCGTTTTTAAATAATATGTGGTTAGTCATGGTTGATGCACATTCTAAATGGCCTGACGTGTTTAACTTGGGTAACAATACCACTTCTACAAGTGTAATTAACTGCATTCGACGTACTTTTGCAGATCGTGGCTTGCCTGAGACCATCGTGTCTGACAATGGTCCTCAGTTTGTGTCAAGTGAATTTAATAACTTTTGTTCTAGTAACGGGGTGCGTCATACCACAAGTAGTGCGTACCACCCTCGCAGCAATGGGGAAGCTGAGCGTTTCGTCCGAACATTTAAAAATTCCATGGAACGGGCATACGTAAAAAAGAAAAACCTTAATTTGTGTTTATGTAATTTTCTGCTACAGTACAGGTCCACTCCTCATGCCACTACTGGAGTTGCTCCTGCCGAATTAATGTACAAGAGGAAACTGCGGACGCTGTTAGATCTTTTACATCCCAATGTGTCATCCCACGTTCAACATCAACAGAACAAGCAGTTGGAGAATTTCAACAACAAATTGCCAATTCGCGAATTTGTCGTAAACCAGTCCGTGTGGGTACAGACTTTCTCCAAGGGTCTTCCCAAATGGTCTTTGGGAAGGATTGCGAAGCGAGTGGGGCCCGTCTCTTATGAAGTAAACGTGGATGGTCGTGTAATCAAACGGCACGTGGACCACATCTTGGCCTCCTCTAACCCGTCCAGTTCTGATTCTATTGGATATGACCCGGAACCAGAAGTCCATAGAACTCCGCAAGCCTCTCCCGAGAAACCCGTCACCCCAAGAAACAGCCCGTTAGTGATGCCCCAACTGTCTCCTCCCGTGTTTCCGATTCCAATCCCTGATTATATTCCGGAATCCGTTCCTGCCGAGACGTCTACTTCTACTGACCTGAACGTGTCAAGTAGACCCACCCGCAATGCTAAAAAACCGGATCGATATAACATATCTAGTTTTAAGTAATTGGGGAGGAATATTGATGTAGAACTGTATATATGTTATGTTGTTTAGATGGTTGGTTATTGAAAGTTCATTGTGTCAATTATATTTTCAATTTACCGTTTCCTTAAATAAGTGGAAAGGAATGTAGTATATCTAGTATAGTGAAAGTCCTGTCTCATATAGTACATAGTTCATATTATTCTCAATAGATGTTTTATGAGCCAGGACCATGCGGAAGGATTGGGGAATTCCAATCTTCCTCATGGAGTTGAATTCTACCTACGGGACTGTTACCACCTGTCCCATTTCTGTCTTTAATTATTATTTAATTGTGCATTAAATAATCATTGTACATAGTGTAAACTGTGGCTCATTATTGTCATATGCATACACTACAATCCTGAAATAGTTGAAAAACTTGACCCGGTTGACCTTAAAAAAATCAGTTTCTTTAAGAAACTAGGCCTAGTTTTGAGATACGATCCAGTAACTTGCTGACTTTCCCCAGCTCAAGGCAGGTTCCACCTTTCCCTTGTAAATCCACCAGCCAAGTGATATAAATTACCTGGAACAAGGTCTTATTTGACTATGATTCTATATACGGTATTCATTCTAAGAATAAGTCATGTCAAATTGTCCGAAATTGGACATTTCGGATGAAATAGGAACTCCCATGTACATTTAATGACAATTGTATGAGTCATAATATTTTCCACGTAACTATTAAGATTGCATTCATTCAAACAAGGGCTGTATTATTCCAGGAATCGATCCCTTAATTATTTAAGGTACATAGAAGCTAAGGATATTAAATCCAATCAATTGTGTAGACAGTAGAGAGTAGCATTGATTGGGCTGCATTTTAATTGTCCGTTCTGCTCTTGAGTAAGAGGGAGCAACGTAAGTGACTTATTCATCAAAGGAAACCTGTAATGTGACTCAAGGCAGGCATTGTGCATTTATCCACATGTGCTCATAATTAATTAAGTAGAAACCCCGTAATTAAAGGGAAGCTGTGTAGGGTTTCCATATTCTAAATCCTGCACTTTATTCAAATCTCTCCCACATCTCTGACCATTTAAAAGACAATATTAACTTTAAAATCGAGCGAATCTTAAAATCTGACGGACATTTTATTTATGATTTAAAAATAATATTATTTCATTAAGTTTCAATCACAGCGTTTCCAGAAACCTCAATTTATCAAACTTAAATCCGTGAGAAGCCTCGATTGATAAATGTGGAGTATTTGATTTACCATATTTAATGTTAGGTAACTTATTGGTGAAAATTGGTCTTCCATGAAGTCACCTCTGACCCCTTATCATAAGCACTATTAAGAAACGTAGCTTAAAAATGCACTTAAATAATGCAAACAGAGTCCAGAAATCTCCTAAATAAAAGCCCATGTGTCAATTAATTCGGTGTCTACACGTTCCTAGATAATACACTCATATGCAAATAATATAACGCATAATAAAACATTAATTATAATCTCCTCTCAAAATTATCTGCTCCAGCTTTCTTAATTCCTACATAATTTATGCCCTTTGGAGTAAGGATGTTCGGGACTGAATGCACATGTGTCCCTAGCCTCCGTGTCTTCGTGTGTGTGAAATGAATTAATATTCAGGCCCTCTATTCAATAATCCCATGCCCTTTTAAGACCCTCTCCCTCATATATAATCTAGCATTTATTTACCCGCTTTAGAACAGAGTATATAACAGATATGTACTTGCAGAACAATAGGACTCATTTCCCTTAAATAATGGCCTAATATGAAATTATACAGGGTATAATTGTGCTTAGAGCGGTATGGTTTATATAGAATTCAATTGCAGACACGACGACGTGGTTAAATTAAGTAAGGAATATATGAGGAAAAGCATTTATAGTTAGTATTGTCATTTCTAGATCCTGGGTTCTAGAATTTAGGAGAGGAGTTTAATGTTTAACCTTTTCTTTGGAGACAATTTTATTGGAGAAAATAAAACACAAGTTGGTTTGAGTTTGAGAATTTTCTATTTGAACTAATAAATATAGATGTGTTTATATCTGATCAGTAGAGGCAGAAATTAATTGATAACAAATTCGGAGTTTAAAAGAAGATATCTTCACAAAAAAATGTGCTCAAATTTTTTTAAAACTATATTGGGCAATGAACGGTAGTTTAAATTGTTACAAAAATGCATAAATCTTCTGGTTGAATTGGAGAACGAACATTTGATATAAATTAGCTTGACATTTAATGATGTCCACTTCTAGGTTAGCAAATAGTCAAGGTTAAGGAGTGCTAAATACCAAGGATTTCGGACGCTATATACTACAATTAAGTTTGTTTTTGTTGCTCTAAATGTAAAATATTAATCTTTTGATAAGCCGAAGGTCTGTTCCTCCTCTTAGGGACTTAGCGTTTCCGTATTTTAAAAGAATAGGCACCTGGGGACTTATTGTAGTGAATAGCATTAAGTTCCTTTTGATTGTTTTAAAAAACGGAGCTCCTGGGGACTTATTTCGGTGCATAAATATACCCATTTACAAACAGCCGCTTTCCATTTCATCGGATTTTTGTAAAGAGTCCAAATTCAGATTTCAGAGTTTTGAAGCCTTCGTATAGTTTGATTTCTAACTGTTTCAGCGTTATAAAAGAACATCATGGGGATTTATTTCGTTGAATAAATGAAGTATTTTAAGTCCATTCTGGCTGTTTTAAAACACAAAGCTCCTGGGGACTTATTCCGGAGCATAACCCAACCCTTTACAAACAACCCCTTCCCATTCCAACGTATTTGTACTTGTAAAGAGTCTAAATCCGAATTTCAGAGTTTTAAAGCGTTTCTGTTAGTCTGATTTCTAACGGTTTGAGCATTTTAAATTCGTTGAATAAATCAAGTTTTTTAAGTCCAATCTAGCTGTTTTAAAAAACGGAGCTCCTGGGGACTTATTCCGGTGCATAAATGCCCCCTTTACGAACAACCCCTTCCCATTTCAACGTATTTGTACTTGTAAAGAGCCTAAATCCGAATTTCGGAGTTTCGCTTAAAAACAGCCTCCTCATCTGCTGGTGGTAGGTGGAATACGGGAGCCGGATTTATAATTTCTGGAGTGCCTCCTCTCCTCTGGTCCTATGGTGCCGTGGAACTGAAATCCGAATTCTCCAGCTCAAGAGTTTCTGACTCCGATTTTCAAGCAGGGAACTTCAATTGTCTCTTTTGTTTCTCTTAAAATTAATGATCCTCTCCATTTCCAAAACTCTCTCCTCTCTCACAGCTCCTATCCCTTTCAGGCCCAAATCTGAGCACATCAGCCATACATACAACACATCCAGTTATTTTACACGCAAAAAACAGAACTACAAACTCATCAGCACATTTCCACTGCAGGAAATCAAAAGTAAAAAAAAAATCCGTCTCAAAGTTTCCGGAGAACCGACCTTTTCATCCGATTTTAAGGGACTTACAATTAGAACGTTGGGACCATTTAAAATTTAAATACAAAGGGAAGTAGTTTGGGTTAATGAGGGAGTCAATCCCTTTACCACCAAAACAACATAATAACCCCATATAATAATAATAATAATAATCCCTGTTATGATTAGATGTACAGGTAGATAGATAATTAATCCCTCTAAATTCTAGCTCAAGTTGGCTTTAGAATATTGTTTTCAGGACAAAAACTCCTACTCTTCTATCATGTTCTCTCATGTTAAACACAAAAAAATTAATGAAGGACCGGAGTCATTAAAATGTCAAAGAGACGCTAAGGGTTCATTCCTGACTTGTCAGCAATTATATCAAGTATTTGATTGTTGATTTTTAGTTTTTAAGCAAAAACCCGTTAGAAAAGCCGGATTTTTGCAAGTACGAAAAAAATCTTTTTAATCATAAAACTCACAAGGTTTTTATGCTTTCTCTACCAGTACTGACAAATCATGGCATTTCCGTCCTGCATATGCATGTTTTCTCCAATCTCGATTTCATATTTTAATAACTGCCCCCTTAAATAACTCCCCAAGCTCAGAGCCTAAGAACTCCCACCAAGTAATAACAATATTAATATATTTTTCAGCCAACTCCACAGAAGTAAAAGTGAGAGACTCTTAATTGCAATAAGATGCTCTATATTCTATATAGTAAAATACACTCGTTTGACAGTTCCTATAAATTCTTATTAAATCCTTATACCTCCTATGCATATTATTTCAGAGTAATATGAGTCTGAAATAATTTTGCATCTAAAGTATCACATTCTTTCGCCCTGTCTGTCTCTACATAAAATCTGGGCATAAAAAGGCATCCTACACTCTCTCTATAAACTGGAAACAATTACTGGGAAATATTCCATATTCCATAGTTTTTCCTATTCGAATCTGACAGAACCAGCTATATATTCCAGAGAAATATGGGACTATAGGAAATTATAGGCCCTATATATTGTTATTAGTATTAGTCTTATACTACCCGTCGCTACTATACAAATAAGACGAGAGGTACACGACTCGAGAGCAGAATTCTCTAAGAAGCCAACGTCTCCAAACTTTATGGCCCGAGTCATAAAAATGCAGTGGGACTTTGCTACGAATGTTATGCCCGAAATTTTAGGATTCCCAGATAATTCCGCTTCTATGTGGTGTCTATATATTAGAATTTAGAATGTTGGTGATGAAGATGAAGATGAGGGAAAGACAGGGACAATTGCCCCCGGACAAATAGGTCCAACTGGATAGTTGTCCTTAGGCACTTTTGTCGTCGACACAGTTGTCCTCGGGATAAATGTCACGGACCCGTCCGTCTCCCCTTCCTCCACTCATTTACTTTGAAATGCTTGGATGTAAATTCGAGTCAAAGTTTCGGAACAACTTTCACCACACGGAGACAGAGGAGAGGAGAGAGGCGGAATTAATAATTACGATATGGATGGAAGTATGTGAGGGATAATAACAACAATTGAATATATTAACCATCTTCCGGAGACGGGTATTTCTCCGAGAATATTTTGGGAGCTGGAGAGATAGTTAAATTGTACAAGCTTAGCACGTGGCTCTCCTGTTTTTCTTGTTTTTTGTGTCGATTCGAAATACGGCAGAGTTGATTGAAAGAATAATCGGATCATTTGATAAGACTGCCTTTGAGGAAGGGTTTTAAAATTAATTTAATTCCTTGTCCGTGGGATTTGTTTGAAAAAAAACGGGAATACCCGACTAGGAACTCGACCCGGATCACCTAATTTGTAATTCGGGGGTTTCGAATTTCAATTATGGTCAATATGTTTTAAATCTACTCTGGTATATATAGAAGAATGAAGATTGTCAAAGACACATGAGTCACTGGAATATTTGTCCCCGACACTTTCATCCCCTATAAATCGATCGAGAATCGAGACGACGGATCATATTAATTACCACTTATCAATTATGAAAGATAGGAAATGTCTAAAAAAAATCCGGGATCTACAGATAGTTCCAAAATCTAAATTCGAATCTCTCTGACTTGTAAGGAGTTTAATTAGAAGTTGGCAAACACTCGAGGGAAACCACATAAGAGTAGGACATACTATATATCTAAATATCGTAAATAAATACGCTGAATCATGAACTTTCTCTCTCCTTAAACATATATGTTTTAATTTGGGGCATTCTGACTGAATCCGATTTCAAAACGCCTACGAATTCCCGAGTCGATACTGATACTCGGAAGAGGAGTGACATAAGAACTTAATCTTAATATACTTGCGATTATCATCACCATCCTCATCATCATCAAACTCCGTTAATATATTTGTATTTACGTTTCCAGCCCGTTGCACCTAAAGAGATGGGAATGAGTGAGTGTTTTCGGATCCAGATTTAGCACTTAGATAAACTTCAAAATGAGTCTCTTCTGTCTTGCTTTAAACAAAACTGGAGGATCGGAGACGAGGAAGATCAGTTATATGCAGATTCAGTTAAATATATATACGTAATATTATACAGATCACATCATGTGTATGTTTTACAATAACATCTATAGCCGACGACTATTGAGTAGCACGTTCGAATAAATGTAAATTGGATGGAACTGTTCCAGTCCGACTTGATATTGTTGTTAAACTGGAATTAAGGCCAGTTTCTATCCAGATGCTATTTTATTTCGGTACATTTAATAACAAAGTTTTCATTGTTTTCTAAGTTATGGTTGTTTTATAAATTAATGGACTAGGAGCATTAACAGAATGGAGCGTTATAAATGGCAGTTGCGAATTTCGATTTGCAATGGGTTTAAAGATGCATTTGATATTTCTTCTTTTATTATCATATCATAAAAGCATTTTATTTAGTTAATTAGTTTAAGATTAGTTTGAAGTATTTTACACCTACTGATTTGCAAAATATCATCCTCAAAGCGATTGGGATTAATTATAAAGCACTTTGTACCGATTGAAAAAGGTTTCTCTAAGAAAGTATTTGCATTCGAATTTAAGCCCAAATCGCAGTTAAAATCAAAGTATTTTTAAAGAACCCAAATTAACTTATAGAGACCAATGCTTCCCAGACCATACCCGCCACTTAAAACGCACAAAATGCTTATCAAAAAGCGTCCTAGGACGTATCAAAGTATCCAACACAATACAGCCTTTAACCTACAAGATAACCCGCTACTTTAGTTCCCAAACGTCCCCATAGGGCCGTTAATAAGCTACTTTGCGGCAAAATCCCTCATTTCTGTTGAAATTACAATCCTCAAGAGGACGCTACAAGCGCACCTAACACCCCTTAATTATCTCAACTTGCCCCTCTCTTAAGGCCACACCCTCTTTGAACTGCCCCCAGCCAGGCCTTGATAGTTTGATAGTGTGTGTGCAAGCATAGAGATAAGTGAGTCGTTCAAAATCCCGGAATGTGAAATGCCCGGGTTTTATTCCCATTTCGGTGGATGGATCTCTCCTCTTATGTAGTTTACTGCTTCGTTGACTCTCCGCCCTGTCTATTTCCTTATCCTTCACTTCCCTTAACTCCTCTAAACTAATACCAATGAGCTTACAAAACACACATTAGGCAGGCACATACATTCCCAACCAATATGCAACTACACTTACTATACTCTATCTACCAACTCCGTAAGACCTTTGTTAATTCACAGGCTGTATTGCAAAGACGGGTCTTCAATGTTGGGGAAAGTTTGGCGGAGAAAGCAGAGAAATGCCCTCCATTCCGAAGATGAACAATTATTAAGCCCAAGTACACTAGAACTGACGCTTTACAAAGCATTTAAAACTCTAAATGTCCCATTACAGTGTTTTAAAATCCTAACTGATCTGCATATTACTTAAGAAACAAGAACAGAGTATCAAACTCATCTAGCTTTTTGCTCCCAAAAACAGCTCGTAACCCGATCCGTATAAATAACACTTTACAAACCCAACAGTCCCCAACTAACGTCTATCTCAGCCTGTCAAACTGCCAATCAAAAGTTAGCCAGGGTGGATTCCAAGGGATAAATGGAATTAAGAAACGCTATAGAGCTGCACTTTGTAAATTGTGACTCTAATCTGAAGGGAAACAATATCAATAATGTAACCCCCCATATAGAAAGCTATTGCAATATGTTAGACAAGATTTCAAAAGTTCAGAATTATGCATGCCAATCAAGTCGGGATTCCAAAGACCAATTCCCACTCTCCCAATTTAAATGGAGGCTTGACAATGCTCGTACTTGTAACTTTTCATTTAAAATATGATTAAAATTCCCTATAAAACGATATTGTAAAATGTCAGGAATCCCTTAGAGAGATAGGGACATGGTTCGTCGAGATATAATAAGAACAAATAATAATAATTTTATTCTAAGCTAAAATCCAAGCCATCCCCTAAAATATTATGGAGACGGAATGGACATGAAATTTCCAGATTTCCAGCCCTCGTCCCCTATCTTCGTTTTGGCATTTAATTAGTGAACATGTCATTATTATTATTTCTACTAAGACAATCAACGAACCAAACAAACCCCGGATTTCCTATACATCGTCTCGAAACTGCTGGAAACGGGAGCAAGGGATTCAACCCCTTCTCTCGGTGGTAAATGTGTAAATTATGGTCTTTCCAGTGTCAACTGTACCGAGAAATGGTACTACTACCCGGGTTATTAAATCTGGTGGTCGGGGATGTAGTAGTAGCTAGTAGAGTATGTGAGATTCGGGACCCGGTTTTTCAGAGATTCTTTTGTGATTAGGGATTAATTTTGGATTTATTGAGGGACATATTTAGTTCAAGGACTTTTTTATTCTTCGACTACACTATACTCCTTGATTCCTAAGTCCAATGTATGGATTACTACTATCTTACTCCTCGTGGTCGATAAATGTTGCAAGACATGAGAATTTAATTTAAATTTGTACTGTGTCTTCACCGAAATAATTCCCAACTCTTTGAAAAACTTCAGAAATAACCACACCAAGGGGAGTTTTTTATATGTTTACGACGAACAACGCCCTCGTCGAAATAATTCCCCATCCGTCCGAAAAAAAAACTGAAATAACCACACACCAAAAAAATTAGATTTTTTTAGAAATTTATTCAATCCTAGCTAGCTAAACCTTCTTTCACTTTTCATAACTGGCAAAGGATGAACATTGACAGATATTTAAAAAAAAATTACAGCATCGCATCACCATAATATACTGCAATACAAACAATCAAAACCAAAACCAAACCATCACCATCACCATCATTTTCTTCCAGAAGAGAGTTTCCTTAAAAAATAAGCAAAATTAAGATCTTCTCATTTTTCCCCAAAAAAATAAAAATTAAAAACAAGTATTCTAAATTCTAATCAAAGTACATGCATAAATTATGCTCTCCGGACAAATTCATTGAATTGAAAGCTAAAAATATCCCTCGTGTTTACAAGCCAGCATTTGAAATATTGAAATTGCAACTCCCAAAAGTGTTTTTTTTTTCTTACAAAAAAAACAGGACTTCCTGATGAATGCTCCGACTTGATGAGAATGAGATGGACGGATGGAGATGGATTGTTCGGATTCGAGATGAACAAGTCGAGTTTTTTGTCTAATGTGTTCTTTATTCCAGGGATATTAATATATGGAGATATGTAAGCTTTTACGGATGTATTTTCAATTTTTCAATCTTCAAAATATATATCTTAAATAGAGATATATGAATATAGAGAATTTAGGAACAGATTTTTTTTACAGTAAATTCGTAACATATAAACATTGCTAACATGAGAGGGATGTGAATGGAACACGGTGAAAAAACACTGATTTGCATATTTTCTCTTTAAAAAACTATTCCCTTTCAGGAGAAGATTCGGAGGGTTTAATTTCAAAAACTTATTTCACTTCCAGCTCTTAGGGTTGAGGAATGATCGTAAATCATTGGACTGTGTTGCATTTGACACGGAATCCCCTTCGTATGTATGAAAAATGGCTTGTTTCTGACCCATTTTTAAGGACATTTATGTAGTTTAAACTTACAATTTCTGGATTATTACAAGTTTTCTGTCAGTAATGAAGGGGATTTAGTGCCAAAAACAGTAGAAAACCAAAATAAATAAGGTTTTTTTGAAAGTTTGCAATGTTAATTAGTAGGCTACTTGTATTAGAAAGATCTTTTGTGTCTGGGTTATTTTTGAGTAAAATCAATAGTTTTGTGAGATCTTCCTTGATGTTAATTTTATTGTTTCAAAACAGATTCTCTTCTCAAGCACTTCTTCGAGGATTAATGTTTCCAATAAACGGTTGAAACGTAGCATCAAACAACTTATTCTCGGCAATATACGGATGTATGGTCCAAACACAAGGATGGCATGAAAAAATTTACATTTAGAAACATAAACGTTACAACGACTCAAGAATATTTGATGTTTCTAATTATTTTGATCATCTTAATATTTTTCACTTTAACCAACCACCTGCAATCTTCGACTCATGCTATTTGCGAAAACACACTGTGTGTTTTTAAACATAAAACCCATAAAATTCCAATAAAATCTTCCCTCTAATCCCAATGAAACAAACGACATAAATCAAAACTCTACAAGAAACAGTGGAATTCGTCACAGGACTCCTCACACCACATTATCATTTGATAATCTCTCTCTCTCTCTAGTCCATCCTGACAGGGTGAAAGATTGGATTTGAATTTCGAAACGTCCAAATAATAAATACCTATTTCCCCCTCTCTGTTCCTCCTCTAAACAATAATAAATCGAATGAATGAACGTCTGCAGTTAGGAAGAATAAGAAGGCAAATCATTTACAAAAAAAAATCCGAGACACAAACTCGTTGTAAATGCTCATGAATGGGAATTGTGAATCGAGGATAATAATAAAAAGATTTAGAGAGGAGACCATGTCATATCACATTATCATATATAAAACATAAGACATGCTCATATATCTTGAGCTGAGATTTATCCTACAGTTTTATTATTATTATTACTACGATTCCATAGGAGAAAAAAAGTATAAATAAGGTTCTTGAAGCCTTTAAAGATGACATTTTGTGAGTTTTGGGATTTTCACAGGAAATGTCCCATTAGGGTTACACATCGGATCACAAATTGCATGTACGGGACCAGATATAAAGGCCCAACACAAAAGACATGTGTTTGATGCTAGAGTCTCTAAAGACTCTGTAAAATCATCATCAGAGAGCCATAAATAAAATAGTATATACTATCATGTACTCATCATCTCGTCACTGCTAAAAGGATAAGTGCCGCGTCTCGAGGATAAGTTTGACTAACTTTTAACACCTTTAAATGGATAATTTTTCTCCTCGTTTCTTAACAATAAGGGAGACGATGCAAGGATCCTCTTCCTATTCTGATTCTCGTATTATGTTATGTATGAGCTATTATAGGCCCATTATACGAGGCCCGACGACAGGCACAATCACAAACAATATTGTGCCTCGTTTCGTATTTCGGTACGGAAGGGAAAGGCAAGATTTGGCTTATGAAATTGTGGTGGTGGTGGTGGTTGTGTTTTTTGACAGTGCGAATTGTCTAGACTGAAGAGGAGGAGGAGATTCGGGTCGTTCAGAAATCAGAATCTTGGATGGTTTGTGTATTTATGTTTGTTAAAGATTTTAATTTTCGATGTAATTAATGTAGTTAATTACAGAGTATAGAGGTGATGACTTTAGTTTGGGACGAAAAGGTTCTAGAAGTAAGGTCTTATTTTCCTTGAAATGTGGTATTTACAATAGTGGCCAATTATAAGTGATTTTATTTGTGGCAATTCGTAATACAGGAATTACAGGATTTCTTTAACAAGTCCTTTATTTAATTTGGCACAAAAAATTAAATTTATTAACTCCGGCATAATTTATACCATTTTAAGGCAAATTCAGTGTGGATTTCAAATTTGCAATCAAACAAAGCGTTGAAGCGCTTTTGAGATAAACCCCGAAAATCGGGTAAAATTTGATTTTTCTGGACTTTTAACGATTATTCAAGCGTTTTGTTAACGATCAATACACAGCAATAACAGACTCCACACGTTGCTCCATACTTTTTAAGACAAGCTATCAGAACTAAAGATAAATATGACTCATTTCAGCGCTTCTTCGTGTTGGCTCAATTTATGCAGTTTAAAGCAATAAAACCAAACTGCTCAAAAATCGCCTTTTCATTAACCTAATTATGTCTCTAAAAAACCAAGCAAATTCCAAAATAGAATCCAAAATAAACTCCCACGTCAGCTATGAACGGTCCAATTTATGGCATAGGACCTCGGATATGATATGATGTAATAATGTATGGTAATAAATCCGCCATAAGTGAACATAAGATCCACTATAAACCCTTTTACATACTATAATAATATACCTACAACTTGTCCCATGATACTATTAATATAACTTTCCAAGTGTTATTTTATTCCCTATAATATTTGTGACACACTACAACTACTACAGATATAAGTTCTTCATTTCAGACTAAAAAAAAGCTGAGACGAGGACATTAGGGATGAGGTGAAAAAAGGGCCATTTATTTAACAAAAGAGGATATGAGCTTTGATATGATATGATGTTGAACACTTGAACACTTAAATGGTGGATAAAAAATGTGAGAAATCCTGACTTCTTTTAAAGTGTCTTTTCGCACCTTGTCATGTCACTCGCTTTAATTTATTGAATAAAATATTACCTATATGATTAGTTGATAAATACACCTTATTCTCTTCTGTTTTTTTATTTAAAAAAAACTTCTTTCACGTGAGAGGAGGTGGTTATAAATATCCACAAATTTCCATATCCTCCTCTTTAAATGTTATAATAAAATTAGATTTATTGGCAAAAAAACTCGGAGTCCATGTTTAAGATTAGATTTTTAAATTTTAATATAATAGCTTTAATGACGATTGTAGCTGTTGAAAATGATCCTTAAAGTGTATCTCTTCTGGATTAAAGACTATTTTTTCGATAACGGATACGGGTTCCAATCAAGTTTAATTAAGTCCCCATGAGGATTTATAAAGGAGAATTCAGAAATGACTTAGAGGTATCTTTTATATGTTTTTAGAAAGTATTATTCATTCAGATTTAATTTCTTCCCGATGAGTACTTATTTGCAAGTATTAATTTATTAAGAAAATAAAGATAAAACGTCTTGCTCATTTGTTCATACTCATAATTTTTCGAATGTGATGCCAATGTGAGTCTATCAATATTATTTCCCTCAGATTATGAGCTCATGATTGCAAATTAACGTTTACTAATGAGTCTCTTAATTAAATTAAAAGTCCAAGTAAGGGTCATTGAATTGAATCTTTTCGTCTAGCCTGATGCAATGTGGCACATATCACATATTGCTTCCCTTCAGTTGCCCATTTTATAATCGAAGAGCTCGTAATTTGTAAGGAGTTTTCTTGAAATGACATGGGAACATAGGCCAAGATGTTTCGTTGAGAAGAGTTTCGGTTTCTGAGAACTTTTGCGTTAAAAAAAGTCAACTCCTCATCTCGTCTAAAGGAAAGCAGTCAAAAGTCAGAGGAGACGAAGAAGCCTTCAGCCACGGTTCATTATTCCATTTATTCCTCCATTCAAAACACCGGCTCTTTCAACCCATCAAAATCGTTCCCGAACTCAGAGTCGACTAATAGCTACAGGAGTTGTCTGTTTGGGAGATGAGAATGTTCGAATTCGACGGTTTTACTATGTACCACAAATCCCGATTTAAAGGCCCCCAGGGGAGTTATTTGAGATGTCCCTTGGAAGAGGTGCTTATTCCGGGGGTAGGCACGGATTTACAAGAGAAAATTATAGAAAAACTGGAAGGAATTGAAGACAAAGGGGTATTTTGGTGATTTTTTCTAATGTTTTGTCAGAATTGTATTGGAAATAGAACATTTTTCGATTTTAATGTTCTGAGAATCTTAGAATTCGACTAGTTTTATTATATAAAAAAAATCCCGATTTAAGCCCCCAGGAAAGCTATTTTAGACGTCTCTGGAAAGAGGTGCTTATTCCGGGGGTATGCAAGGATTTGCAGGAGAAAATTATAGAAAAATTTGAAGGAATTGAAGACAGAGGGGTATTTTGGTAATTTTTTCTACTGTTTTGTCAGAATTGTATTGAAAATGTAACATTTTTCGATTTTAATGTTGTGAGAATCGTAGAATTCGACGGCTTCACTATGTACCGCAAATCCCGATTTAAGTCCCCCGGGGGGGGGGGTATTTTTAGAATGCCCTGAAAGAGGTGGTTATTCCGGGTGTAATCACGAATAAACAGATGAAATTATGTTTGTAATTATGATTTGTAGTGTAGAGAATTAATTGAAATCAAAAGCGGATTTTAATATTCTTTGTACAGTTTTATCGGAATTGTGTTGAGAAGTTTGACATTTTTTTATTTTATTGAAAAATAAAACCACAATTTAATTATAATTTCTCTAATTTTCGGTGATGTTCCGAGAGATTTTTTTAACGAATTAGGTGGGTCTCATTTCGAGTAGATATTTTTAGTCAATTAAAGTACACAATCAAACAGAGCACTAAAAAATGCCAGGATAAAAAATAAACCTCAATAATCCCATTAAAACTCGAGTTTCCAAGTTTCCACCCTCTACATGAGGAATTTATTCCGAGGGAACTAATACCGGAACTTACGGTAAACGATTTACAGCCTAGATGAACACCGATAGATCCTGCTTTTTAACCATGTCCGAAAAAATCACACACTCTTCAACTCTTCACCTTCCGGATTAGCCGGTGATTATTATTATCGTACAAAGTACAAGTAATGGTATCATCATGTAAAATCCCACTACTACCTTCTAAATTGTAATGGTCGAGGGCGGAATTTAAAGAATAGGCTCTTGTGTATGTTACCTTTTAGCTTTTAGGAAGCTGTCCTTTTTAGTTGAATTTTTTGAAGGCGGAAGAGTCAAGGCCGAGTTGTTTTCATAAAATTTAAGGATTTCAGTTTTGACAGCTCGAGTTAGTCACAGAGAAGAGTCGGAGAGGACCAACAAGTCAACAGCATGATAATGATTAACAGTTAACCCTTTAGGACTCTGTGCAGCTTTCAAAATATTCCCGATATTTTAGGCCTCTTTTACTGTTAGCTTCGAATATTTTACTGTCTACTGAGCTTTAAGATATACATGCTTTTTTGGAAATTGGATGAAAATTCGGGCTCCGAAGTGTTTAAAAATGTTACAATTTTTAAGCCCGTTTTCTATTGAATTGGCACAGAATATCGATCACACCGGCTTGTAATATCAAAATAGTTCAATTAAACTTAATTCGAAATTTAATTCCATTGCTCATGCACTTATTTAGTACCTGTTTTAACCAGGTTCGTGTTAATAATGTCATGTAAAAAATCAAGTCTCAAAAGTCAAGAGCTGTTCATGATTTCAATGCAGATATTGATTTAATTAGTTTTAGTAGATAATGTTACTGTAGTTAACTAATTCACTCTTTCTTTAAAAGTAAAAGCATAAACCAACCCAAAATAAACACAAAACTCCGGAAACGGTGAAAGTTAGGAATTAATCCGTCGCACATTGCCCCAAATCCGAATCTCCAAAGTCACAGGTATTCCAATCGTTCCTTAACCCTTTACAACTATCACGAATCACTCCTGATTGTCCAACACAAACCTGGGGACTGAAGGCTACATTCCCAACACTAATAATAACAACAATAACCTTAACGAACCTATTCCCAATTTCTAAACCAATTGTTTTCAGCTCCAAACCATCAACTTTTAGTTTTACTCAAAATCCAAGAATAAAATTACTCAACCCAACAATAGGATTAGCACGTAGAGACAAACACATTTAAAACCTTAAATCCCCTACACCCATTTCCAGACTAATTCAGGTAGATTGGACCGTTTCCCTATAGCTCTCAAAATTCGGGGCAAATTGGTCTGACAAGTTGATGCCGATTTGACAAGGAATCTAGAACAGAGAGGAGTCTCATCTCGGAAATCTAGGATCTAAATTGACCACTCCGGCCCTTAGAATCTTAGAATCTAGTCCAACCTCATGTAATAAATAAATATGCGTAATAAGGAATAATACATGCTTTTGGGATATGTAGCATAAGCATAAGGATATGACTTGTTATTTGCTACTGTACCTTGAATCAGGATATCAGGAATCCCAAATCCCAGGCCCAAGAGGTGTAAATATGAAACAGGCGACAGGTAAGTTGACCTCTCTTATTTTAAAACCTCTCTCATGTTATTCCACTCTGTAATGTACTTTAGTATATGGGAATGTTAAGACTTTAAGACAAACAAAACATATATTTTAGAAACTGTAGGATGATCCCTTAAATCCGGAGGCTCATAAATGGTCCTCAAGGCCCAAGGTAACTCGGCAGAGGTAATAATCCCATGTCCATCCTCCCGATCACATTCACAATTCACAACTCACCGTCCTCGTCCCAAGAAATCATCATAAACACGGGATGATGATATGCACATACAAGACTTCACATTTCACATCGACGATCCACATCACACACACCTCGGCTAGGATGACACAATACCAAATACACAAGAGTCAGTTTGGGGCAAAAAGGGAAATTGGAAAGGTGTCAAAAGGTATATCGCCTATAGCTTGGATTTTATTAGTCTAAGATTTTAAAATTTTAAAATCCCAAGGTCCAGCCTAAGTACAACTGTCCATACGTCCCTTATTTTGAAGACTTTGAGGCCATCAGTTCATAGGTGATTGATATGGATCACTCTGATGATAATAATACGGGAATCGTAAAATTAGGGGCTGTTTACAGCCTTTAAAATGTTAAAATCGCACGTTGTAGACTCAATAAGGGCCCTACACGGCGGATAATAAGTCTAAGGTAACTTGATATATAGGTGTTATAAAATACCGACGGATCAATAAGTCCCACTGCCTTTTAAGGCTTTTATTGCGTTATTTCTCGGTTGAAAACAGATTTTAAACAGAAGTTATCAGGTCAGGATTTAAAATCTGTTTGAGAAACGGTAGCAAAACACATTCAAATATATTGCATATAGATACAAATGCAGGGAGAACCCAAATCTTTGAGATGAGACACTAAAGTTGTCACAGTTTATATCTATATTTATTGCTGAACAGGTATTGTTGGACCTTGTCCAGTACAATTGTCAACTGTTTTATTTATTATTTTTAAAATCACAGATATATGGTGCCGCTAATTCTAAAATTTTGAAGTATTTTGAAAAAAATTACACTTCTTATCTTTTAACGATGAAATTTCGAAACTTTTCAAAATCACGACTCTGATAAAATGAGACGTTATTGACAGATAACTTGGCTTTTCCCAAAGGAAAGTCTCGCGTCTTGTCTTGGGGGAAGGTGAAATGTTTTTGGACGAATTTCTTTACGGAGTAAATGTCTTGTAATATTGTGGAGATAGTTAGAGAAAAATGATAAAATACATCTCGTATCGTGAAGATTGGTTTGGTTAAGGTGGAGAATATGTCTCATCATCATCAGTCTCATGCTAATGTAATGTAACAGAATGTTGGATGTGCTTCGATATATGTACCCCCCACACATTAGAAATGTACAGGTGAGAGCCTACCCTTCTAGATCCTTACAAAGAATATCAGGCAAAAAATCCATCGAGATATAGATATACATTTGATAAGTTGCTTTGGCATCGGGAGGGCTAAGAGACTGTCGTCGTACCTCAATCTCAAATCTCAATGTGAAATAATATTATAAAGCGAACAAGCCTCGTATTCATCAGCCTTAGTTGACTTTAACAGTCTGTAAGAAACGTATGGGAAGAGGAAGTGAAGGTAGAGAGGGGTAAGGATGCTTTTGTTATTGGAAACGATGATTTTAACGAATTTATTTTGTGACAAATAGTATGATTTTGAGAGAAATATGGAAAAACTTTGCATTTTAAACGCTGGAATCAAAGGGAGTTGTGTTTTAAACGCTGGAATTGGATAGGGTTGTATTTTAAACGCTGGAATCATCGGGTGGGATTGTATTTTAAACGCTGGAATTGAATAGGATTGTATTCTAAACCCCGTAATCGAAGGGGGTTATACATATAAATGGGAATGTAACGGCCTGATCAGTACTCTTAGCAAAAATTCGAAATTTCGATGGATTTATTGCAAAACTACATTAAATGTCAGGTTTAGTTTAACGTAAAGTTTCCTCAGTCCCATTCAGGGCTCGCATTGATTTCCTATATTTGGTTTGGAGGGGGTTGGGGCGGTTTATTTCGAGGGGTACATTTTTAAGACTTTCCAAACGGCCGCTCAGGGTGGGGATTTATTTCGGGGAGCTTAGCTCAAAGAATATATATTGGCTGGGTGAGTATTCAATGAAGGATCTATTAAAAAAATTATAGCATATATCCAATAAATTTCACTGAAACCAGATCCAATTTTCCAATCGTTACTAACAGAACCTGAGTTCCTCCGTAATGAATACATGTCCCATTCCACTAATATGTTCCTAAGCATTAGTTCACAGGATAAATAACTAGAAATAGATTCTGGCACTTATTACAGAATATTTGACCATTTGACAAATAAAATCTAGCAAAAGCAATCATCGAAAATAGGGAATGCAAAAGCTCTAGAGCGTGTAGAAGCGTGGCCTATTATTCTACGTTGAGGCTAGACAGAAGAACGAGTTGACAACCCGCTGAGCGAAATGTATCAAAAATCAAAACCGTCATTATCCATCAGCCTTTAAAGAGGGTCCGAGATTTATATGTCCTTATTCTCTGTCTCTTCTCTAATCGGATCATTATTCATTCCTGTACATTATCATAATAAAAAACAATCATGTTAGTATGGATTATGACAAAGAAAAACGCTTAATCCAATAATACATGGAAATGCGTCTATGTCTAGTCCTGGTTCGAAAGAAAGCATAAAAATGATGTCTAAAGTAATTGATTTGGTCAGATATCGGTTTATTATTATTTTTATTGGACAAAAAATGTGTAATTTGATTTCTACAGTTTGGTTGTTTCTCGGCAAAAAAAATTAAACAATACGCAGGTAGTAAGTTAATATTTGAGATTATTGTAGCTTTTTACAGCGATTGATATATAAGACAAATACGTATTTTTAGAGCAATCTGATTATTGTGATTTAACTAGATGTGGAGCAGGCTTGTCTAATTAGATGTGTAAGTAATTTAATTTATCCGTTTGGTTTGGTCCTTGTCTGACAATTTATTTAAAAACAAAAAATACAACAAGTCTTGATTATTGGAGCTTTTGACGAATTGGGATTGTGGTTGTGGTTCATTATCGTATCTTGAAGACTAACGAGTATTTTTAGATCAAATGAATTAAACTGTAATTTGGCCAGGTATAATTATTCAATGGATAAAAGGATAAAATTAAATTTGAAATTAAAGGCAATTAGCAAAATTATCTATTTCTAGACCCATTTTAAATATTTCACAAACCCCAACTTCTTGCTAAAGGTTTTTTTTAATTGCTTGTTCTAAATGTTTCTGAACTAGACCCCAACTGCCTATATTCCCCAACAAATCAACACCAACATCTTAAGGTCCTGTTCCCTGAAAAATTAATTAATTCGCATATGCACATACCCAACAAACATACAACAGCCCTTCTTGGACTGCAAGTTAGAATATAATTCAAAATTTAAATGATTCCAACTCATCATCATGATGAGGGTCTAGAATTGGAGTATCATCCGTAATTTATTACGATCGTCTCTAGCTCCCTTAATGCCACTATCATTATCCTTCTCATCATCATCATCAAGATCACGCGGTGTTTGTCACCAAGTACCAACAGTGCCATCATGTCAGGCCAACACATACAGAGAGAGAGCATCTCGCTATCTCCATGAAGTTTGACGTGTATGCAGGAGATGTGTGTAATAATAATGACAATCATAATAAAAATAAAAGTAATATAATGCAGAAGCATAAGCAACAACCCATATCAAGTCTCAGCGTCTCAAAATCTCAAGACTCGATTCTGTTATAGGATGTGTTGGAGGTCAGGTCAGCAGGGGTATTGGGGTTTTGTTTAGTTTGGGGATTTTTTAGCTCGAGAGCTATAGTCCTCCCGGTCCTTGTGGGTGTCCCTATGACCACTGACCACTACTGTCCGATTTGGTTAAATGTAGCTTATCTTACAGGTCAGGTGTTGATCGAAAAACGATTTCTTACAGGTAACCTGGAAAAAATCCGTTTTTATCCTGATTTAGGGGCAAAATCGGGAAATTTACTAATTTCATGGGAAAAAAACAGGAAATTCACGTAGATTGCAGGTCAGGAACTGGTGGGAAAACCGTTTCTTCAAGTAACCTGACAAAAATCCCGATTTGGGAACATGTTTCTAACCTAATTTAAGGGAAAATATCAGGAAATTCACTAATTTCGTGGAAAAATACAAAATTTTCGACAAAAAATTCCTAGTTTTCCAATTTCTCAAAAAAAAAATCCGACAAATAAATCAGGGATGTTAAAATTATCTTCAGTTCTTGGAATTTTACATTACATTTAACGGCAGATTACCCGAATATGGCGAATTAATCAGCTTCTAGGACTTTCTCCCTTACAGCACAACCTGCTAAAAAGTCCCAGAACTAAAAATCAACCTCAATACTTCCTAAAAATCCTCTCGTAGCCTTAGATGACAAATACGCTTCTTGGCAATTTGTCCTGAGACACACATAGAAAGATTGTATGGTTTCGTTTATAGAAGATTAAAAGATATAATGCAAAAGATGATACTGCTTCGGGTATAAAAGGTAGATAAGGTGAATTAAAAAATGTTATAAAAATTCATGAAATGAATCCCATGCGTTGTCACATAATCAGTCTCTATTATTATCCCCTATTGTTACAAAACTCTTTGTCGAGTGTCATCTTCTTCACACTTCGCCCCTTCTTCCTTTATCACATTTCACAATGTACGGGCACAAAAAACTGATATTCACACTCACTCATATCCCATACTTATTATAAGCCTCTAAGTTCCTGACTATTAATAGCTCTCATGATGATCCTATAAATATTATACTAAATTTTATACGATTTATGTTATGTAGTAAGGAAAGAAATAATGTCCAATTTTGCCTTAAATCAAGAAGTTAGCGTTAGAGCCCTATATCAAAGTTTGGGATTTTATGCAGCTCTCTAGGGTTCTAAGAAGCAACACGATTCTCTAACCTCTTATTGATATAAATTGATAAATAGCTTTTGCTTTACTGATCAGAATTTAATTAATTAGCAAAATTTAAGGAGAAAAATATGGTTTTTAATTCATTGGTAACTTAAAATTCCATATTAACTTGGATTTTTATGCAAGAAAGTAAGATTTAATTTCGGACTTGGTGAATTGAAATTGTGACTTTGTTGAAAAATGTGATTTTTGATAACAATTTTAACGTACGGATGGAATCGAGAGTTTTGGTTATTCGGTTTTTATAAAACTGAATAATAAACAGTTATACTTTGGTTTTATTTTAACTTTAACTACGATGGACATTAAATATCTGAGTGTATTTAAATGGAGTTAATTTGTCGACAATTCTGGATTATACAGTTTTTTTATATTTATGAGTAATTTAGGTTTGTAATGTCACTGATGGTAAATTAAGCAATTGCATAAACTGTTTGCATATTTACAATGAAATTAAACAACTACGATGAAAAACTACTTGTAAGGAGGTTTAACTGTAATTTTTGTTCCCCGTATAAATGCTAGAGCTAACAAAATATTAAAAATCACACATACAAAAATCCAAATAAAAATTATATTAATAGAAACAAGGAAGGTAGATAATATATAAACTATATATAAGCCTCTCTCCTTATCAAAAATCATACGTGTAAAATGTTCAAAATGCTAAATTTAGTTCATGACTCGGCTCAGTGATTTCAGGCTCCTCTCTGAAGCTAATTGTCTGTAATAATATGTTTGACAATTTGTGTATATTTTAATATTTTAAATTTGAATGTACTCTACTATACAGCCTTTGTAACCAACAAATGAATGGACGATATACGGTCATTGTATTCACATTGAGGTGCAAGTTTACTATTTAATGTCATCAGCACTTCCTCAGTTCTGTTCTTGAATGAACGGCTTCAGATTAATTTTTTTAATGTAAATGACACGGGATAAAAAAATAAATATGTGATGATGTTTTTTATATTGTTGAATCTCATTTATTTGTTTCGTTCGTGTGTATTTTGTGAGCTCGCTTCAGCTAAGTTGTTCCCATTCATGTTTTGTTGTTGTTTTGTAGAAAAGTAAGCAGAGGCACGTCGTTTCTTGACCTACTGTCACACGTGTTTAGGTTTTTTGTAACATTTGTAAACGATGATTTAAATTGGAGTTGCAAAAAAATCATAATTTCTCATAGTTGTCGAAATCCAGATATTTTGTAGTATATTTTGAAGCCAAAAAACTACCCTTGTATTTATATTATAGTTTCTTCCTATCTTGATGCCTTAAATTGAAAGTCATCTTCAGATATATTTATTATGTCACTACAACAGGTAGTATGTGAAGATTTAAATGTTTAATAAATCAAAAATTCACACCCCGGTATAAGTCCCCAGGGGCATGGAGGAGGGAGGTTATTTCGG
Source organism: Desoria tigrina (assembly GCA_906901685.1). Taxonomy (NCBI): domain Eukaryota; kingdom Metazoa; phylum Arthropoda; class Collembola; order Entomobryomorpha; family Isotomidae; genus Desoria; species Desoria tigrina. The sequence goes on along the minus strand of CAJQTU010000003.1, from coordinate 1,857,779 downwards.
CAGGACTCTTTCCGGGATTTATTGGCTTTGTAAATTACAACAAAACAATCGAAAAACAATATACCACCACAAAACAAAATTAGAAATTCTCATTCTCCTTAGCTCCTTGACATATCATTATTTATTCTGATCTCTCCGCTAATTTCCGTCATTCCAAATTCCTTGTCCATCTCCATTGCAATTTCCAATCTATTTTTTATCAACTCCTGTTCCCAAAGTCGAGAAATGATGAGGACTTGTGCTGGTCCTGCGGGTTCTCCGTTGAATTTCTAATCTACCACATGAAAATAATATGCAAACCTCGTCCTACGTCCTACATAATAAAAGTCCTATTCTCGGCTTCTTATTTACGATTTCTGGCCAGGAACAGGGAGGATTTCAAGCTCTATATTTTAGTAATAATTTTAAGAAGAAACCAAGGCTTCTCAAGACGATGTACTTCGGAGACGGGATGTTACCTAGGGACGATCATCATCATAATCATAATCAACTCACACTACCAACTACCACTACCTTTTGAATATGGATGGAGTCTGTCCCTATGTGGTAGATTGGGTACGTACATTCGGTACATTGGGTACAGAGGTGTTGGGTCACACTAGGATTTCTACGGTTCTTATCTTAAGTCTGATTTCCAAATGTAACTTGGGTATGTATGTGTAGCGTGTTGTGGGATTTGCTTTGACTTGCATCATGGAGTAGGATTTAAAGTCTAAATAAAGCCCCACCCTCTAGTAAGACACCAAAATAACTCCCCATACCTCATCGAACTAGCATGATCGAATACCGCATACCTCTAAAGCAACAACTTCCAATGGGGACTTATTTCGGGATTTCGGACCCCATAGTATGCCTTGACAGCCACCATTTGACACTCTAAAGCCACAACTCCCCATGGGAACTTATTTCGGGATTTCGGACCCCATAGTATGCCTTGACAGTCATCATTTGACACTCCAAAGCCACAACTCCCCATGGGGACTTATTTCGGGATTTCGGACCCCATAGTATGCCTTGACAGCCACCATCTGACACTCCAAAGCCACAACTCCCCATGGGGACTTATTTCGGGATTTCGGATCCCATGATCTGCCCGGAATGAGTTAGTGGTATAATTCTGGTGATGTTCGGAGGAAGAAGTTCATGATTGGACTTGTATATTTTCGAATTGTCTAAGATTTAGAGACGAGGGAGTGGGGTAAGAAATGCGGGCGAGTAATTATTATGCACAGGGAGACTCATAACCATATTAATTTCTTCTCTCCGAGAAATTCGGTCCGAAAAGGCCGAGAGCGGGTCTCTGGGATGTTAGGTTCCTCATATGCATATGTATGCACACTCCGTAATAATACCAGCATAAGACCTGTACAAATTTCTCGGTTTCTTAGTCCCAGAAACTAGAGAGCTGAGGAGGGAGAAGAGACCCGGTAGGGCAGTTCCTAGCTCTTATTATTCCTTGTGCAAATTCCGTCAGATCCGACGGGGCATAAATGCAAATCCTTCATTACGTCCGCTCCTTCTGGGAGGAATGGAGATGAGATCAGCAGCTTCTTTAACACATCTCTTATAGTTTGTTACTATATACGTATCCTACAATTTTTACGAGTATTTCCTATGATATTATGTAAAGCAGGGAGTAGATGTAGTTTGACATTTAGTTGGGGTTTTAGTTACGGTTAGAATGATCAAAGGCAGTTTTATCCCGATTAAAGTTAGCAATGATTTCGGGACCGGTGCGAGGTGACAAGTTTTAGTTCCAGCTTTTGGTTGTGGCTTGTTAGGTGTGTAAAAATCAGAAAAATTCAATTTTCTAAAAAAATCCGATTAAAATTTTCTGAAAATTTAACAGTAGTCTTCCGAACTCAGGCCCATTCATTCAGTATTAAAAAATAGTAATTAAAAAAAACAATGAACCATTTTTTTTGTATATACCCAGCGAAGATATACTTCAATAATATCTGTAGCATTTAATAAAAAAATTGCGAATTGATACTTTTTAGTAGTGGTACAGTAGTTTACAAATTTAGAAATAAATATTCAGTTTCATATTGAATTTTTGGCTTTTTGTTTTTAATTTATTTTTTGATTATAAATATTATAATTGCAAATTGCAAATTGCAATGCAGGTTGAATTTTTATTGCAAGTCAATACGGATATTTTCCATTATTAGGTTTCAAATGTTATTATTATTCACAGCGTATGTTTTAATTATTATAAAAAAAATCCTGAGGTTGTTTTGAAACAACCTGATAATTTGAAATTAAGAGTTGAGCTCTCAGTAAAATCCTAAAATCAAATAAAAAAACCTTGTCCTCGTTGCAAGTTGCAACGAACAGAAATAAATTACTGGAATATTTTTCTTATAAGTACAAGGATTCAGAATTTTAAGAGAAAAACTACATCCTAAATCCAACACACTTTAGCATTCAAATTCGACATGCCCATTTTCTGAATAGAACATTAAGTGATGGGCCTTTTACTGTGAGATGGAGAGGTTGGAATTTGGAATGAATATTAATTAATTAATTGATTAATACAGTCATAATATCATCAATACTTCACTTCTTTTCTCTAGTGTTTCACCATTTTTAGCTGAATATTCACGCTTTCACATCCATCCCCGACTGAAATGTACAAAAAACACTTATACTTATTTTTATATACATGAAAAGGTTACGTCAGGACGTGTAATATTAGTACGTATTCCACCCTCCGTTTTCATTAGAAATATTTAGGGAAAAAATTAGAAATCGGGAAATGGAGTCTGAGCTAAAAGCCCTCAGAAAAGAACAAAAACTTCTCCGCTTTTGTGCTTTCATTATGCATTTTTCAGTCTTTTAATTTCTATCAGAACCATTCTACGGCTCGATAAATAATTCGGAGTGAAAAAAATCGTAGACGAAGCTCCCCTAAAAAATATAACTGTGTAACTGTATGTGAACTGCCTATAATGTTAAATGGACCATATTAAATATTTTTTTAAACTGACCTGTACAATTTTTATTATACATGGGAATTGGGAAAGTAACAGTAAAAGCAGGAGACTTAAGGCTGTAAAGACTCGATGGTAAATACCTTTAAACTCTGTTTTTTTAAGTATTTTTAGGGATAAAAGGCCATAAAAAATAAGGTACAAAAGAGCAAAGGAAAGTTACTGATTTTTAACGTATTTATTGGGAAATAAGCTCATGATATGAAGCTTTCAAAATATTATTCAAAATTTATCGTTTTTGAAAAATAACTTCAATCTAATTTAAAATACCCTATTTACTTAATTGGAATCTCTGGGGTTTGGGTTCTATTTTCGGAAACCTCGACTCGTTCTGTACGATTCGGTAAATACAATAGACAGAAAGAAACATATATTTATCAAGAATTAGATTTTCTGACAAATTCTTTAACAGTTTTATTAAATATTAATAAGTTTTCGTCCAATTATACTCAAAACTCGTCGTTTTTAATAGCTATTTGCTTTATTTAAAAAAATTGGGTCTGTTTTCAGGGTATATATTATATCAAACACACCAAAAGGACAAGGGTTATTTATAGAATTACGATAGGTGAAAATATAACACCGTAAATAGACACACACAACAATGGGACCGACCCGTCCTATTATCCATTGTTGCCCAAGAAATCCGACTTCAACAATCAAAGTCAATTCCCTCTGACTTTCGGCATCCTCGTATCCTCCCTTTATCAAATCAAAGCCCCCTTACAACATGAGTCTTATGTACCCGATTAACATTGTCCGATACGGGAATTATTAAAACTGTTTTGTAAGGGTCCCTGATGCCGATGTCACGTCATAAACTGACACGTGAGTCGGAGGGCGGACAACTAGACGGCCTTCCGTAATATCCATACTAATAATATGTCGAGTGGAGCATTGTCCACTTGCCCCCGCTCCGAGGGTCGGTTTCTTGGGTCAGAAATGCCAGAAAGCAAAATCTTTTAGAATTTATGATCAATTTAGGACATTTTAAATGTGTTTACCATTTACTTTTGATAATTTAGTTTAACCTATATATTATATATGCCTCTGCCCTTAATATTGCCTTAAATCTCACATAGGGTACTCACTATCTGTGAGATAAAATGAATAAAAATTAATCATTGATTTTGTACCAGTAGAGTCTAACCTATACGTATCAGTCGCTTTTAATTCAGCCTCATATGGGGACTTATTCCGGGGTAAATGTCAATTATTTGTGAAGTAAAACTCATGAAAGTTTAATTTAACCCCTAATTTTTTACCCTAATTTCCTGATGTATTTTTTGGCGTTTGCATTTCCAGAACGAAGGGGGTAATTTTACCAATCCCTCTACTACGGGGCGTCTTATTTAAGTGGGGACTTATACCGGTATGTACGGTACCTACTCTTACATAAAAGAGCCCACACTGCCGATGTTGTAGTTGACGATGTCCATCTCGGCATTGTTAGCCGATGGGCAGATAGGTCAACATTTCACTTAACAACAATGCTGAAAAGGAAAACATTATTCTTGAGATTTGTTTGTGAAGAACTCTTTTGCTTATCCTATTTTTATGAGTCTATTGTTGACTCTGTCTGCCCTACCTGCCATCCTCTCGTTCTTCTTAAATTGTTATGCATTCGGCATTATCCTATGCGTGAACATGCTGAAATTATCTGTAATATATGGGAATATACCGAAATATACTATGTTGTGTCTGAATAAGCGGATTTAGACGATTTAGTTTTAGACGTGCTTAAATTAGTACGATTCTAGAGTGCTAGACTGTAGCTATTATTATCCGCATTGTTAAGTGTGCGAGGGAGCATGAGGATTGACATGTATGCCATTGTTGTCGGAGGTAGAAGGAGACTCATCCTCATTGTTGATCTTTTCCTTACTCGTCTCGATCTCCGTAAATAATAATAATAAATACCTACCTGTCCCATTGCTTGTTCCGTATATCCTGAACCTTTAGAAATGACTGTAATATGTAAGTTGGAGGTAAACAGTGGTGGGGTTTTGTATGAAATTGGGTGCAATATATCGAGAAACGAGGCTGTTGAAGTTGAAGCGGTGACATTTTAAGAAATTTATGCTACATTTCTATATGGAGAGATGAATTTTGCTGTTATTAGCTTTATATTTTAATTTTCAAGAATTTTGATATGAAAATTCGGAAATGTCTGCAAGAAGTACGATTTTTTCAAGAATTTTAATATGAGAATTCGAAATATTCTGCAAAAACTACGGTATAAGGTTGTGGCTCAATTTTTTAAAATTATTGGTTAAATGAACGGAAACATTGCTACAATTCCGTCGGGCACAAAATAAGGATGATTAATTTTTTCAAAAAAATCACAGATTGGTTGTGAATAGTGGTTTAGTTCGGATGCCTTCAATATCTAATAAAATCTAATTTTCGGAAATAGTTTGGATTAGCCTCGGATAAATGATTGATGAAGGCTTTTGTACTAAAATAATTAAAAATAGGAAACAGATGAATTTTGCCAATTCCGGGTCTAATGAATTATCTGTTATAAGAGTTCTCAAGAACAATTATACATTTTATATTGTATTAAAAACTACGAATAATGCTGTCATTTTTTGGTCTTCCAACGTAATTATAGATAATGTAAAAAATGCTATTTGTGTAACACTTGTTAAATCCACGTAATAATTACCCGTGTTGCTTTTAAATGCGATTAGCAATTATCGTTAAATTCCAATAATGGAATCCCATCAACATTATTTCTTCCCACATCTCTGTTCCATATCGAGTTCCAAGAATGTCAAAACCACTGAACTGTCTGGTTTAGTTCCAGCAATTTTTCCATCTGTTTTTTTGCCATAATTTTGCATATAAAAGCTGGACAATTTTGCAGAAATGAGTAATTTTTAAAACGCTTGGAAATTCGGCTTATTGAGCCAATCGTTTCAAAATGACTACTAATTTTTTCTTCCTTTCCCTATTTCTTTTATGTCAAAATGAGTTGGTCCTTTCTCAACGTAAGTCAAAATCTGCGCACAAATTTTCAGTTAAATAATTAAACAGTCTTAATTAACAATTAAAACATTCATACTAATTAATAACAAAAATGCAGAGGTGACGCTCTTCGACAATAACAACTACGGAGGTGACCGTTTCAACGTCCAGATTGGACCCAAGTGTCAGAACGTGCTGGACTTCAATGACAGGACAACTTCCCTAAAGACAAGTACCTGCGTCCGCTTATTCGAGCATTCCGATTGCGGGGGTCGAAGTGTCGAAATTTCGTCACCGGGAAGCGAACACTTGGGGCAACTTAACTTCAATGATTTGCTTACCTCTCTCAGCGACTGTTCCAAACGTGGAGGTATTAATAAAAAATATCTATCAGTCCCCTAAATAACTCCCCACCTTGAGAGAGTTTATTCCTCAAAAGCTTATCAGATCAGATTCCGTAAAGCATTTCATTTTGAAAAAATTTAACGAGAATTATCAGGCCTTTTTGATCCCTTTGGAAAACACACCCCCGTAATAGAAGCCCAATCCCCATTACCAATACTCCTAAATCCTAACCAGTCCCCCCTAAATAAATCCCCACTTTGAGAAAGAAGCTTTATGCCTCTGAAAGTTATCAGACCTCGTAAAGCATTTCATGCAAATTTAAAAGAATTTTTCAAAAATATTCAAATTTTCTGATCACCATCTCCACATAATACCGGATATCGGAAAACAAATTTAACTATGCTAACCTGGTTTAAACTAACTATCAATCAGACAAAGTCGAGATCATCGTCGACACAAAAGACGCCCCCGAACTCGCGGATTTCGGTCGCAACGTCAAGACTGTGATGGACACATGGTTCCCTTTCGTCGAAAATCTCATGAGAACAACTGCCTACAATCCCGTCCGAAAAATCGACGTTTACTTCGACCCCAAGTATAACGGGGCTGCATACGCGGGCGGAAATCGGATCGTCGCTTCCGTCGATTACTTTAAGAATCATCGGGATGACTACGGTGCTTTCATTCACGAAATGACTCATGTCATCCACCAGGCCCGAGATTGCCCCGGGTGGCTTGTCGAAGGTTATGCAGAATGGACGAGGCGTTGGTTCTACGAACCCTGGACAGCTCAAACTAAACCCGGTCGCGAGGACAGTTACAAATCGGGCTATACTAATGCAGCTTGGCTCTTGGTTTATGTAAACTCCGCGATTACGGGGAAACCGATGGCATATTTGTTGAATAAGGCCTGTCAAGAGGGGACTTGGAACGATAGCATTTGGAAGGACCTGACGGGAAAAACCGTTGATGAGTTGTGGGAGGATATGCTTAACGATGATGGTTATCCGTGGAAGAAATAAAAAAAACAGAAATAAAATCGTATATTTTGAAAGCTATCTAACGTTCGTTTAAAAATGATTATCAGATCGGTTAAATGTCCGATTGTTCATAAACAACTGTAATTTAGCATATACGAATTAAACAAAAAAACACGCGAGTTGCAATTAATGACAAACTAACGACTTTAACTGAAGTCAAGACATTTGTAACCTGTCGAAGAGGCCCGTGCCGGTTTTTTAAAATGCTGTTCAGGATGTCATTTAATTTAAAGTAAATCCATCATTTTTTAAACAAAATTTATGATTTTTAATTAAAAATTCGAAAATGTCTTTTTTAAGCATGCTTAAATAGGCAGGGACCCTTCTACAATTCCGTGGGACAAAAAATAAGGATAAATAAATTTTTAAATAAAATTTCAGATTTGAATGCAGGTAGCACATAAAGATGTACTGGCTGCATTCGAAATCTATTTGTGTCAGTTTAAGTATCGCTTCCATACCGAAAGCTTCGGTAATGATATAGATATAACCTTAACCTTGGATAAACGATTAATTTAGCCAAATAATTAAAAGTTTTGAAACAGATAGTGCTTGCATATGCTCAACCCGGATCTAATGAAATTAGTCTGTGGCTGAATTACGATGACTTATTAGCAAGGAAAACGATTAATTGCAACGATCTGTTACTTACAACTTGATAATTTTAATTATACTTCTTGGATATAAATTAAAGTATGTTAAAAAACACGACTAATGTTCGCTGTTTTTTTTTCGGTTTTCTGAAAATGTAGTGTCAGTTCGATAGAATGATGTTTTGTTACAATAACGTAAAACACAATTAGTGTGTAACACTTGTATTAGTCGTAGTTTGGATTTTTCTAACAACTAGATCCGCCTGCCCTTTGCGGTTTATTTTATAATTAACTACGAATTGCAATTGTCATTAAACTGAAATGATCGAGTCTCTCAACACATGTATCTTGCTTTCTATTCTAACTACTCAATTCCAAGAATCTGAAAAACCACTAAAATATCATAACGTTTCAATTAGAACTACTTGCCACCTGCTTTCGTTCATAATTTTGCATATAAAATAACAATATTGGCTAAAATTAACGCTATGTGAAACTTGTTGACTTTGTCACATTCGGCTTATCCAGTCGGACTGATATAATAATGACTCGAGATTTCTTTCTCATTTTTCTATTTCTTTTATTCCAAAACGAATGGGTCCGTTCTCAGCGTAAGTTAAGCTCTCCCAGTTAAACTGTTAAACGGCTTAACTTAAATGCTACTAATCAAATGCAGATGTGACGCTCTACGACGGTAAAAAATACGGGGGTGACCATTTCAATGTCAACATTAAACCGACCTGTACGGATGTGCTGGATTTTAATGACAAGACGACTTCATTAAAGACCCCTACCTGCGTCCGTTTATTTATCAATTCCGAATGCCATGGTCGAAGTGTCGACATTTCTGCACCTGGAACCGACAACTTGGCACAACTGAATTTTGACAACTTGGTTTCCTCTGTCAGCGACTGTTCCAGGCGTCCAGGTATTTTAATAAAAACCAAAACCCCTAAATAGAACCTCTCATTATGATGGTTTTAAAAACGGCCCCCATAATAGAGCCCCACCCGCTGAAATTAAATCCAACTATTTTAACCGGATTTAAACTAACTGTAACTGTCTGTACATCAGACGAAGTCGAGATCGTCATGAACACGACAGCCGCCCCCGAACTAAAGGAATTCGGACTGAAAGTTAAGAAGTTTTTAGAGGATTGGTACCCCTTCATCGAAAATCTCCTGAGTACATCGGCATACAGGAAGATCCGGAAATTTTACGTAACTTTTGACCCAAACGAACACGGGGTTGCATACGCGGCCGGAAATCTGATCGTCGGTTCCGCCGATTTCTTCAAGAATAATCAGAATGACCTTGGGGGCCTTCATTCACGAAATGACCCATGTCCTGCAGCAGGACATCCCAGATTGCCCTGGGTGGCTCAGCGAAGGTTATGCGGAATGGACCAGGCGCTGGTTCTACGAGCCTTGGACAACTGAATCCAAACCAGGTCGTGATGAGAGCTACAAGGCAGGGTATACTAATACCGCTTGGCTTCTGTCATATGTCAATTCCGCGATTACGGGGAAACCGATGGCGTATCTGTTGAACAAGGCCTGTCAGGACGGGACTTACAAGGATAGTATTTGGAAGGACCTGACCGGCAAAACCGCTGATGAGTTGTGGGAGGATATGCTCAACGATAATGGTTATCCTTGGAAGAAATAAATAAAATGCTCTGAAAATATCAATAAAATCTAACATTTTGGAACTTATAGATAGTTGGAAATTTTTAAGCGATCGATAAATTAGCATCGAATTTGTTGACATTTTTCAAAAAATGTACAATATCTCATCATTTGTGCAGAACTATAAATTTACTTCCCTGGATAGGAAAAACTGAAGCAAGAGTTATCTAAACTTATTGATCTTATTTATACCATCCTTAACTTCAACTTCAAATACTGCTTTTTAAGTATGACTTTTCGTCACTAAATCGAATGCAAAGCCGATCAACATGTAGATACTTAAATCACTTGATATTTTTGTGAAGTCTTCTAGTAAATCCGTTGATTTAGGACCGTCATTTTTAAACCCCTTCAAATGGTTGGGGTTTTATTTCGGGGCAGGGATCTATTTAGAGAATTGCAGTATGCTATGAAAAAAAAACATTAAATAAAAATACAAACATTTACCGATAAATAAAATGTCATACATTACAAACCCCATATCAGAGTCAGTTTGTCAATCGAAACCCCAACATTAAGGGTTATCCTTGGAAGAAATAAAAAAACATAAATAAAATCTAACGTTTTGAAAGCTTCGAAAGTACGTTTAAAAATCATCATTAAATCTACATCGAATGGGTTAAAGTTTTCGATTGTGCATATGCATATACAACTGTAATTTAGTACATTCAAATTAGTCAATAAAAACGTCTGCACATGATCGGTAATTTGTAATTAATGACTAATAAACTAATGACGTTAATTGAAGATAGGGTATCATCATTTGTAGAGTAGTGCCGTTCCCCCTATTTAAAATGCTGTTCAGAATGTCATTTAGTTTAAAGTAAATAAAAATAATAATATAATATTTATGATTTGTAGGGTGAAAATATCTGTGAAAGATTTGAATGCAGGTCATACACAAAGATGTACAGGATGCATGCAATTATTGTCAGTTTGAGATTTGAGTATCGCTACCGAAATCTTAGGGAATGCTATATACAACCTTAACCTTGAAAAAACGATTAATTTAGCCAACAAATTAAAAGTATTGAAACAGATCGCGTTTGCATATGCTCAATCCAGATCTAATGAAATTAGTCTGCGACTGAATTAAATGATGATTACCTAATTGGAAAGGTCAGCTTAAAGTAAAGAATTCAATTACAACGATATGTTACTTACAAACTGTTAATTACAGTTCTCCAACATAAATTAGAGCATATTAAAAACACGACAAATGTAACAGCCACGTAATTGACGTAATTCACAATTAGCCCAACACTTCTATTACTCGCATGTATAATTTTTCGTACATAAATTAGATCCGTCTGACCTTTGCGGTTTATTATTTTAATTAAGTGCAAATAAAAATTTAATTGTCGTTAAGCTGAAATGATCGAGTCTCTCAACATCTATATCTGCTTTCTAACTACCGATTTCCAAGAATCTGAAAACCACTAAAATATAGTAATGGTTCAATTAAAACTCCTTACCACCTGCTTTTGGCAATAGTTTTGCTATTTTGCATATATAAAAGAACAATATTTGCAAAAATTAATGCTTTTTAAAACTTATTCATTTTTGAGATTCGGCTTATCCAGCCCAACTGCTTATAACAATGACTCGAAATTTATTCTTCCTATCTCTAATACTTTTATGCCAGAACGAATGGGTCCGTTCTCAACGTAAGTCCAAAATTGCCTACCAAATTTCCAAATAAGCTCTTAAATGCCTATGACTTAATTGTAAACGAAAACATAGATGTGACGCTCTACGACGGTAAAAAATACGGGGGTGACCGTTTCAATGTCAACATTAAACCGACGTGTACGGATGTGCTGGATTTCAATGACAAGACAACTTCACTAAAGACCACTACCTGCGTCCGCTTATTCGTCAATTCTGAATGCCATGGTCGAAGTGTCGACATTCCTGCACCGGGAAGCGACAACCTGGCGCAACTGGATTTTGACAATTTGGTTTCCTCTGTCAGCGACTGTTCTCGACGTCCAGGTATTTTAATTAAAAATCAAACCCCTAAATAGAACCCCTCATTATGATGGTTCAAAAACAGCCCCCGGAATAGAACCCCACACACAGGCAACCAATTCAACTATTTTAACCCGATTTAAACTGCCTGTAAATCAGACCAAGTCGAGATCGTCCTGAACACAACCGCCGTACCCGAACTGGAGGCCTTTGGGAAGAGAGTTAAGAAGCTGTTGGAGGACTGGTACCCATTTGTCGAAAATCTCATGACTACACCGGAATACGATAAGATCCGGAAAATTTCCGGATCCGAATTACGTGGACATGGCTGCATACGCGGCCGGAAATCTGATCGTCGGAAACGCTAATTACTTCAAGGATCACCAAAATGAGGAGGGGGTCTTCATTCACGAAATGACCCACGTCCTTCAGCAGCGACGATGCCCGGGGTGGCTCAGCGAAGGTTATGCGGAATGGACCAGGCAATGGTTCTACGAGTCTTGGACAACTCGAACCAAACCCGGTCCCGGGGACAGTTACAAATCGGGCTATAGTGATGCCGCATGGCTCCTAGCTTATGTCAATTCCGCAATAACTGGGAAACCGATGGTGTATCTGTTGAACAAGGCCTGTCAGGAAGATACTTGGAATGATAGTATTTGGAAAGACCTGACGGGCAAAACCGTTGATGAGTTGTGGGAGGATATGCTCAACGATGATGGTTATCCGTGGAAGAAATAAAAAAACAGAAATAAAAATATCAATAAAATCTAACATTTTGGAACGTAAAGTGTGAAATTTGTATGCGATCGATAAATTGGCATCAAATTTGTTTACATTTTGCCAAAAAAAATGTACTATATCTCATAATTTGTGCAGAATTATAAATTTACTTCTACGGAGAGGTTAAAACGATCTAAATTTATTAACCTTTTTTCTACCACCCTTAAATTCAAATACTGCTTTCTAAGTATGACTTTTCGTCACTGTAAATCGAATGCAAAGCCGATCAACATGCAGATACTTAAATCACTTGACATTTTTGTGAAGTCTTATAGCAAATCAGTTGATTTAGGACCGTCATTTTTAAAACCCTTCAAATGGTTGGGGTTTTATTTCGAGGCGGGGATTTATTTAGAGAATTGCAGTATGCTATGAAAAAAAAGATGAAAAAAAATACAAACATTTACCCATAAATAAAAATGTCATACATTACAAACCCCATATCAGAGTAAGTTTGTCAATCGAAACCCCAACATACTTATTACCAGTACATTGCAAAGCAAATAAGCATCCTTATCCACCTTTAAAAAAAATAGCATACCGCACCTTGCTGATCCGAATCACTGCCTCCTGAGATCTGAACTGACAAAGAAATCCGCTACCGATTTATTAAGCGAGACGTGTTATTTTTACCTTACCAACAGATCCTCAAGCCTTTAGAAGAGCCAAGCTTGTGTCGAAAAAATTAAATAAAAAAATCGAGAGGAACGTGCCTAAACTGCCTCTGCAAGTCTGAAAGCTCGCAGAACGTGAAGAGAACATGCATTGTCAATTGTCAAATTGTCATGTCATGTGTCATACAGGTGGTTGCAGATTTACCATCCATTACCACTGAATAGGAACTGATCTTTTGTGTAAAAATACATAAAAATAAAAATCGGTAGCATTTAAGTTTATATGCATGATTACCACGACCTCTGCCTCTGAATCTCGTTCAAAAGCATTTCTAAACGATCCTAAAATCCTTGATTTTTAGGTGCATATGGCATGTCGAAAATGTCAATCCTGCCAAATCCTTTGCCAAATACTGATAATATACACGAGACGACATGGGGTAATAATCCCTGTCGTCTTAGATCAATAGACCACGATGAACTTTTTGCTTTGCTAAGCATGTAAATACAGTGGGCATTTCCTATATACACATTTCAATGAGGGTTGAGGCTTTTTAGAGCAAAAATTTGGTGACACTCCGTAACCAAATGATTGACAAGTTGTCGTTCCTCTGGTTCTTGTTGGCAAACCTTCTCAGAATTACTTGACATGTATAAAGGCATATTATACAGATGATTTGGACCTTTTAAAGCGATTTAAAAAAAATAAAAATAAAAGCTATGTACGATGCAAAAAGACGCAAAGTACTTGAACTTGGCTGGTTCTTGAGTTCCTTCGTAAGAATGACTTTGGAGATTTGTAGGTGATTTTTAAGTGGAAATGGGATGCGTGCTAAATGCTAAAATCCAGTTCCTCTTAAGGATTCCGGCATATAGGAATTGGATGGTCGAGTTGGCTCGATACGATGATTAGGGCTTTGTGAAACGAGATCAATGAATTGGATCCAATCGGGAGGAAACCATAAGGAGCTTTTCCGTGGATGTGTTCCTCAAGTTTTGAATGACACGACAGAACGGGCATAAGGATTAAAAAATGAATCTTAAATGCTGTTGAATTTTTGAAGTATCGGATTCATCGTAAATATGTTGTGAAATCGAGTAGGAATGCCGAAATTATGGAGTTTTTAGAGCTAGGATTAGGATAGTGGAAATATCAAAAATCTGTAAATCAGTTAGTCATTGGTTACAACTTACAACCAGGCGATTTTGATCTAAAGAATTTGAGAAATAAGATACCATGTCCAACCTAATATCGGATTCGAAAATATTAAAACAGTTAAATAAATCAAAAACAGGGAAATCCCTGATATACGACGGTTACAAGGTTACAACTTTTGAACCAGGCCTCATTGATCTAAAGAATTTGAGAAATACGATACCACCTCCAACCTAATATCGGATTCGAAAATATTAAAAGTGTAAAATAAATAAAAACACGGAAATCCCTGATATACGACATACAATCGAAATTTATTCAAGATACCATGTATAACCCTGTCACCGAAATAAGTACCCGGAATAACTACACCTAATTAAATCCCCACGTTGGAGCGTAGGGCTTATTTTAAAATTTACTAATTATAGTTACTCAGAATCTCAGTTTCACTAGTAAATTAAAGTTAACTATAAATCAAACACAAATTGTAGACGTTCCGAAGCTCCTAATCTCAGTCCAAATCTCAAAATCCCCCTTTCCTACATGTAATCTTCCCAAGCATCTTGTAAGCTAAATGATCGAGACCCGAAAGTGACCCTTCTTGTGTACCCTGACTCAATCTTACAATTTAAAGCATAATTTATTACTTGTATGGGATGGGAAGTAAAAATATATGAATCATGTTGCATTTAGCTCAAACTACTATCATACGTATATTTAAAAAAAAATCACGACAGGACAAAAAAACTGCCAATCCAATACCGTCTTAAAAAACGGCAACAATCAATACCGGCAAGGTACAACAATGTACCTGATGCGTTATATAGTTTTGCGTTGATATGGCCGTGTATTCTATACAAATCTGTTAAGATGTAAAGTAAAACCAGGACGGGTACTTGGGAACTTTTCAAATAGGATAGGAAAAGGTGATCTCAATTCATGAAGTCATTAATCCAACATCATATTCACATGCATCACAGATTTTTTTATCCATATATCTCCTAATAGTTCACAATAATAACTTAACAAACTTAATCAAAGGAGGAGATCAAACGATCAAAGAATCTGAGACGGGACCCTTGTTATTAATCTAATATATTCCTTTTAGAGGTAGGAAATCATGATCCCGATTCTCATGATGAATCATGAATATGGAATATGCGGCAATATATAAGGATAACAATAATAATATGAGGTAATCACGAGAATCATAAAAATCACAAACTTTTACCTGACAGAATAGCACATTTTTAGGATGAGGTGATGTACACACTTTAAGACAGATTACAATACGAAATTCGTACTTTCACAAAGTCTTCTCCGACACCATTAGAACAATATTATTACCTAAGCCTGAAATGCTTTATGCGATTCCGTTGTCTGTTTGTCTGTCCGTCCGTCAATCTCTCCATCGGCTCGAACGTAAAGTTATTATCCACGCCTTTCTCCACTTCCCGTGTAAAGGATGAATGGGGCGAAATGCGATTTTAAAGTACCTTTCTGTATAAAATCTGTCACATCTGGGGTGGGTGTGGCCGGGGCAATATGCGGTTTTAAAGTACGTATCTGTATAAAATGCGTCGCATTTATGCTGGGGATATGACTGGGGCAAAATGCGATTTCAAAGTACGTTTCTGCATAAATTGTGTCACATATGAAGTGGGTGTGGCTCTGGGGCAAAGTGAGACACTTTCCTATTAACAGCACTTTGGTAACCCATTCTAGTGGTTTATTACTAGAAAAATTGGTGCTGCAAACATCTCGATTCCCTTTTAAACAGGACGGTTTTGTTTTTCGAAAGTTCAGGCACGAAATTCATGGGGAATTTTTTAATCCAACGCAAGCTCTTGAATATCTTATTATCATCATTAATCCCTCTATATATCGACAAGATAATGCAATATGATTTGATGGCTGAGAAACTGATGAAGAAAATCAAGATTCGAGATGAGTTTCAAAACCCCAAGAGTTGCGTATGTTTTAGTATGTAGAGAATGGAGATGATTATATTATTATTATCCCGTTGCCTTTTGATGTATGGATTTAGTGGATTAGGAAATGAAATGCCATCATCATCATGATAATGATCGGGAGGAGCATGAGGATCTCCAACTCATCAAAATGATCAATACATCCCTCTCCTATCATAAAGACCGGAATAAGTCCCCATGAGGAGTTTGTTATGAAATATCACAATTTACGGTGGGGACTTATTTTGTCTTAAAGAAGTCTTTAAAATGACCAATAGATCCCTATATATAATACCCTCATTTCCTTAAACATCAGAATAAGTCCCCATGACCATGGACGCTTTCCTGGGGTCTTATTTTGACTGCTAACTGCGTACCGATATCTTTAATTAAGAACCTACACATTTTAATACAAAAAACTCGATTTTAAAGCCATGAAAGATCAGTTGGGGACTTAATTCCACGGGCACTTATTCCGGGATTTCCAGCCCCTATAAACGCAGGGCATAGACCGTACATATAGCTCTTTTAGACAGCCTATTAAAGCCACGTATACACCAATTTAGTACATACATTATTCTGGTACATGGTTTTGCAAAGGGGATTACATCCTACATCTCTCAGACTCTTACGAGCCACAAATTCGCAGTCTTTTAAATTGTAAGTGCAAGAACCTCAGTCATGAGGCAAAACCGTTGATTCGGCTCTTGGAGAGTACAAAGGGAAAAATTGCTAAATAATCTGCAATCTACATCTGCATGACTTTGCCAAATCTGTTCATCATCTTGCCTTTAATAGGGGCTTAAAATCAGGAGATACAAGAGCTCCTTAGACAATTTAGACAGGATTTCGAATCAGTCTCTTCAAAAGACAGGGTTTTCCTCATAGTCCCTGTCATTCATCTCAAATTATATCCAATCAAAAGGATTAGAGATTTTGAGACTGGCGAATAAAAGTTTGTATAGCGTTTTCATATTATATCTCTAGGCTCTTCTGGGATGTGTACACATACATGTGCAAGTTTTTAGTCAGTGTGTATGTTAATGTTCATGAATTGGTATGTAAAATGCACAATAGGACTATATAGGACTATTGAAGGCGTATTTTTTAATGGAGGAGTGGTTAAATCACTGCAAGTTATTTAGTTATTGTTGATTCTCTTGTTTTTTATCCTTTAAATTGTATTTGCTATTGTTGTTGTAAGCTCACAATATAGAATGTGTGGTTTCCACATGCAACATACTCTGTCAGCGAATCAGGTTGAGGAGGAAGACGCTTGGTTGGTTGTAGTACATTGACCGTTAGTTTAGGTTTTGTTAGAAACTGACTGTGGATTTTGTTTGGATGTTTGTGCCAAGGAGGTTGAATTGCTGTTGTTGAACATGCATTGTTAAATCGGGCAGTAAATTTCTCTGTTGATTTGTTAGTAGTTATTTAACGTGAATGATGGAAAACATATTATCGGGGTTGTGGACCGTTTCGTTGCTTCTTATTCGAAATTGTAACCGTCCTTTCCAACCTGCGGATTGTATATGATTTTTTAAAACGAGTATTACTTGTCAACGGTGTGTGACTCAATTTTAATGCAATTCAGAACTTAAATCACCTTTACATTTGCGATTGGAAGTGAATTATCACTAATTAGCTCTCAAAAAAGATGCATCGGAAATCCTTATTAAATCAATTTCCCCCGGAATAAATACCCAGAATAATTACAAAGGAAAATAATTAATATCAACCTACATGGTGATTTTTGAGACAATTAAATGACAGAACCAGGACCAGAATCAAGGTAGAATTAGTTAATTTGGTAATGCTCCACACATCAAGTCGGAAAAATAAGTCCCCTCCTCGAAATAAATCCCCCCCCCTTAATAAGGATTGAAAAAATCTAGGGCTTTGAGATTTATTTAAGTCAAGGCGTTATCTCTAATTAATCTATACATAATGGCGTTGATTCCCTTGTGAATATTCGGCCAACAACTACAACATCCACTACTACTACTGTACTTTATTTATAGAAATTATTATAATACCTCTGAGTTTATGTCTACTTGTTTCATAAATTGACAAGATGTGATTACGATCTCGAAATCTCAGCACATGAATGGAGCCCTGAATAAGACGATGATGATGATGATGGCAGTCACAAGTCAGACGTTTCAATTTCCAAGAGGCGTTTTGCGACAAACCGTCTCAAGACTCGAAGACATTTTGATTCCGAGACGTGGAGTCCGCTGCCTCTGATTATCCTCTCCTCAAGATCGTAAAGTAAATCAGATATGATTAGAGATGAAGCACGTTTAGGATAGATTAAGAGATGAAATTACGAGATATCTTCAGAGTCGAATGAAATAAAATAAATTGCCTTAATACAATAGTATAACAAAACTGCATATATTCCAACATGTATCGATTTTGTTTCATCTCTTCATTATTAGTCGAGTTACGACATATACAGCATGTTCCGGAAAATTCAAGTTGACATTAAAAAGCAAAATTAAATCAACGAAAGCTATTTTCTAGAGATGTATCGAGGCAGCTATTTAATGCAGGGACATTTTCATTCTCAAGCCGCTTTTTTAACCCTCAATCGCTTTACAAACACTATAATACCCATTTATTACGAGTACAATGAAGTCATAAAAAAATCCTAGGACTAAATTTCATCCGCAGTATCTATTTTTAGAAGTAATTATATATCTTTTTCTGTGGATTTTTAGATAATTACAGGCATTACATTACAAGTACAATGAAATCATTAAAAACTCCTAGAACTAAATTTCATCCTCAGTATCTGCATGTTTGAGGTAATAATAATTTTTCTGTGGGTTTTCAAGGCTCGTTTTAGGGACATTTCTCATATATGACATTTTTAAAGTATTTTTAAATGCTCACCACGGGTGTATTATTACAGTTTTAGATTGATCTATAATCTACAGAACTGAATCTCGTTCTTTTCGGAACACCCTGTAAAATCCATTTCTGGATTTCCCAATTCAGACTTCACAAACAAAAGGATTGACAAGACTCACTCATAATCTTATAAATAAATCATTTAGGATTTTTTTAATCTCAAAAGACGGCTCTTCCTTCCTCCGTGTTCAGTCTTCGTGAAGGGCTGATGAAACTCTATGCAGCTATTATTATAAAACTATAAAACCGTGAAACTATCGAGCTATCAGGGCTCGAA
Source organism: Desoria tigrina (assembly GCA_906901685.1). Taxonomy (NCBI): domain Eukaryota; kingdom Metazoa; phylum Arthropoda; class Collembola; order Entomobryomorpha; family Isotomidae; genus Desoria; species Desoria tigrina. The sequence goes on along the minus strand of CAJQTU010000003.1, from coordinate 1,838,463 downwards.
GATATCAAGATATCAAACTAATATTAGTGTAACTAAAACAGAACAAAAAAAAAACGAAGAAATAATCACATCTTCTTCGCACTAAGTATATGTATCATTCTAAAAACTGTACTCCTCAAAGAGAAGTCATCATCATCATGAACATGATTATTATTATGATTTTTCATCATGTATCTTAATATCTTTAATAACTCTGCTGGTATAAAAAATAAAATACTCGATATGAAATATATCTCAAAATTTAATATGAAATGCAAATAATAATATTTGATCTCGTTCTTTTTTGCTCTCTCTCTCTCTAGCTATCGTTTCAACTTCAAAGAGATTATTACCTTGTTTCACATGAGTGATTGAACTGACTTGCTAAGTACATAAATAGTCACTTGAGACAGGAATCGGCATGTCTCAACCGATTATTTGGAAGGGAAACGGTTCTTTGTGAAATTTTTTTCATCATTTAAATGGTTTCGATTGGTTGAGGTGGGCTGTACATAAATAAATCAAAATACAAGTTAAAGTGAGGTTGTAAAAATACAAATAAAATGTCTTGTTTAATGTTCATTTTTCATCAGTCTCAAATTTATACCGAAAGAAATAATATTGTTTTTAATTTATTTTTTGGTTAGATTCATTCAATTAACAGTAACTAAACTCGAATTCACTTAAATCGAAGCCAAAATCAGCGTGTATTTAAAATTGGCCAAAACAACCCGTATGTTGTTACTTTATGTGAATAGTCCGTATTCTGTCTGTCCGTCCGTGCTCGAACTTTAAATTTTCAACGTTCCACTCGTTCCGAGAATCATTAAATTGACTAATTAACAGTAACTAAACTCGATTTAACTACAGTCAAAGCCAAAATTCGAATTTAAAGTTGGGCAAAACAACCCTTAATGCTCATTACAATTTTACAATATCATTACTACTTTATGCGAATTCTCCTTAATCTGTCTGTCCGTCCGTACTGAATCTTTGAATTTTAACCGTTCCAAAACTCCAAGTTTAAAATCCAAGCACAAAGTTTCCGAACAGCCCTGGCAATCTTATTAGAGGGACAGGGTTAGATCGGGCCCGATTGTAGTCACAAGTCTCGATGTCTAGAACAATGTATGGACATTAATATGATATGATTTTGATTACGATATCATTTCCAAGTTCCAACGGATCTTTTTTTCGAAATAATAAATATATGCCGAGATATGATTTCCGTCTTGATTTTGCATTGTTAGTCAGCTCTCTTCTCTATAGCCGAGTACATTAGTACATTGAGTTATGGAGGAGGAACTCTGTGTATGGGATCGTGTCGTGTGATGAAGATGATGAAGAAGATGATGTGATCGTGAACTGACTTAACGTAAACTGTTGTCTTACAAACAATCCTTGTGGAGATAAAAAAAATCCCGTGCTTAAGTCCTTATAAATTATCAGGCTCATTCAGTGCGTAAATCCTCAATCCTAAAAGACAAGAGTTCAAACTCAAAAAAATGAAACAAAGTCAGCCATCATCCTCTCCGAAGGAGATTATGCATGATTTGATCTGATGAGCATTTCTTGTGACGAAAACGTGCATATTACTGTCTAAAATTATATGAAAATGGGGATGTATAAGAACATAGGGGTTTTAATGTTGATTTTAATTTCTCGTAGTTTGTTTAAACGAGTTAATTAAGGCTATAAAAATGTATTTTTTTTTAAATTTAATAATAACCAACAGCTTCGTATTCCAGTTGTGTCAAATCGAATTGATTCTGAAACTAAAAACAAATTTAGTGTGATTGAGTTTTAATGAGTACCTTGAAATTTTTACGATTACGCGTAGAGACTACATCTGTATACAACCCGATTTTAATTTTTACATCTAAATCTGAGAAATGCTCTGAAGAACTATCAAAATAAAAACCTCTGGTTTATATCTTCACAAGACTAGATTACTCTCTTGTTTCTGAATTATCCCGTAATTCTCTAATCCTGTAAATCCAATAAGTTTATAAAATTTTCGAAATAAAATTGGAAATCTAAATAATGACCTCCCGTCAGTAGCATTCATATTCCTCCATCTGAAATAGGACAGTTTTTAGCCAATAACTAAACCCCAATTTCTGGAACCATTTAAATGCAATCCGAAAGAGGTCAAAGCTTATTATGTCCCCTTAAATAACTCCCCAACTCTTACAAAAAATACTCCCGAAATAAGCGCCCCCCCCCCCCCAAAAAAAAAAAATCAACCATCCAAAGGCCATGTAAAAACTGTCCTTACATACTTGATCGAAAAAACTATACATTGTCACAGTTCGTTCCTGATTTTTTCGTACACCGTATGCAATGGAATAAGATGGATTTTCGAGATACGATCTAACACATCGTAGATAAAAGAAAGCTTATTAAGGGGGGGTTTAAAAAACTATGGAAATTTTGATTTCCCTATCTAAACCAATGTTAAAAACCGTTTTACGGGGGCAACACTTCAGCCCTAACGGGTCAACCAATCGAATCAAATTTTTTTTATAAATATTCCTCGATAAATTTCTAATTTAGTATGATCATTAGTTTTTCGATTTTATTTCACCCTTCTTGCAAAATCAAAAAATAACAGGTTGTCAACCTCGGAGGGGCTATATTTCTTTACTCATTTGACTTTTCTAAGGTGTTCGAAAAGCGAATTTAAAAATTAATGATCATACTGAATTAGAAATTTATCGAGGAATATTTATAAAAAAAGTTCGATTCGATTAGTTGACCCGTTAGGGCTGAAGTGTTGCCCCCGTAAAACGATTTTGGTCACTTTTTCATCATTTTGATGACATTACGAAAGTACGTCGAAATCACCGTTGCTATGGGGGTTTAAGGCGGTTACTATGGCATCAAGCCATATAATGCTTGCGTTGCCAAGCAATTTTCATATTTTTAGACTTTCGATGAATGGATGGATCTAACATTTTAGCCCGAGTCAGGGCTTATGGAATCATGCTGTCCGTCCGTCCGTCCGTCCGTCCGTCCGTCTGTCCGTGACACGCTAGCGGCCAAACGGCTGGACCGATCGACTTGAAATTTAGGACAGTGGTGTATTTTGAAAATGCGAAGGCTAAGTTCGAAGGTGGGAAAAATCTGTCGATCGGTTGACCCGTGGGGGCCATGCAAAGTAGTGTTGCCAAGGGAATAGGTTTAAAATACAGACAAATTGAAGCCTCCTGACTCGGGCTTTTATACACTGCAGACTGTAGGTTTTGTTGTTATGCGTATCTATGAGTGGTCATTTTAAGACATAACATATTTTTTAAACCCCCCCTTAAATGAATCTCTCTCGATTCTAAAAGAGAAATAGTTTAAAACTGGGAGAGAGAATAGGGCTGAGAAATAATGTCAAATGTAGATTTGTAAATGGAGTCCTTTGTTCCTGCAGACTTGTCATAAAATCATGATGAACGGATCAAATGGAGCTCACACAAGAGACACTGACAGAGAGGACAAGACAAGATGACTATTTCCATCTCGGATTTCAATTTATTTTTCTATTCTTCTTGTAAAACCTGAGCACAATCGAAAAGTAATAAGAATAAGAATAATAACAGGTCCGAGTAAATAATAGTTAAGTAATACTGATACACACGCAAGATTTCACATGATCAGAATTAAAAATCCAGGTGTGTTCCCATTCTTGAGATTAGACACAGTTGGGAATGGAGTGGATCTTTGCTTAATAACTTTTTTAAATTTTGCTTATGGTACGATAACTTGTAGATGAATTCCTCGATTTTTATTTAGGGAATCTTGAAACATTGCTTAAAATTTTGATTTGCAAAAAAATGTCCCTTCTTTTTTGGAAATTTGGGAGGTTTAAACGAATAAAATACCCGTATATGGGTATTAATGTCAAGGGTCGAATCGTCAAAAAATCAGAGTTTTTGGTTTTGTTGTCGAAAGTTTCAATAATTTGTAAGTTTTAAACCATTTGATTTATTCATATGTTTTAATTGCAGTTTAGCTGGATTGCTATTTGCAACTAAAACTAAACAATTAGAAAAATCTGGATCTATCATTTAATTCCAATAAATTGCTTAATGTAAGTCAAAGAACGGCCGTAAAAACTGCTTATCCAACATTTTTCTGAATGATAAGTCTCTCCGTCTAAATAACGGCCCATCCCTACCGAGACTTAATGCAATCCCTCCCTAAAATTTCCTCATCTTAATTGACGATTTTAAAGCCGCAAATCTATAAAATCATAACGTCAAATCCGATCATTTAAACAGCTATTGATAGCTCAGAAATTATCTCTTAAATTACGATTTTCAAGCAAAATCAAGCTCCAGTTCTCAATACTCTCTCAAAATCTCCCTAAATCATAGAGGATTAATTAACATACTCCATTTAATTCCTGTTACATGAAACAAAAATCAGCATTCATAGATTCATATTCACAATATTTTTCCCCTACTATTTTTTCTTCTAAAACCAGGTTGCTTCTAAAATGTAAATTTAATTTAGCCAACTTGTTTAGTGGTGGACATCATTTTGAGCCGAATCTTTTGTTCCACCTGACTCGTCCTCTTCTGCAGCCCAGAAATGCAGTTAAATAGGCTGCAAACTGCAAAGGACTTTGGTTTAGGTTGATATTTTTGGAGTCGTGGTTTGTCCCGTCGACACGGACTTCGTGAGACAACCTGGCTTCCCTTTGTTTTTCCTATTCCTCACATAATAACAATACAAATATAATAATAATCCTGCTATCTCTCTGTACTAGAGGGTATAGGACTAATATTAATAATAATCATGGAATAATAATAGAATTCACAAGTCTCGAGCAAATCTCTGCCTTTCATACAAGGGTCCATTGTCCAAGAAACTTTGATACAATTTTTGAATGTGTATTTGTGTATATGACTAAAATGCTTTTGTAAAAAAAATTAAGATCATCATAAGAGGAGTTATTAGCATCATCATATACTCATCATTTCATTTTGGGTTTTTTTGGACTGCTCGTAACTGATGTTTATTTGTTGTAATTATTTAATGATATTTAGTGACTTTTGTGCCCTTTTAATGATAGGATCAAAGTGTGAAATATTTTCAAATAAATAGATGATGTGATGGCATAAGATGTTCTATGATTAAAATTAAAATTTTAAAATAGAATCTCTGCAATAAAAATAAGTTAAAATATCAAAATTAAGACAATATCATGTTTATTTTGTTCAAATTAGCATCATTTTGGCAAGAAATTCTAATCGTAAAACACATCCTTTGGCACAAAAATCCCAAGTCAAAGTACACCCTCAGTATGAACGGCCCATAAAAATCATGATTTAAAAAATAAGAGCTCTACATTCTACATATAGAGTCGCAATAAATAAAAGATAATAATAATATGCAAAGAAAATAATACTTCCTATTATCTCACACATTATATCCTCTATTATTCCTATCCTATTATTAATATTATTATTCTTATTTCATTGTAACTTGCTTTTGTTATTGTTCCTCTCATTGTAAAAATAGATGCAGATGTATGAATACTGGCTAATGGATCTAGTGTGTATTCATACATCATTCATCCACATTCCTCCTGTTTCAAACTACTTGCATTTGAATGGATGGGATTGCATTGTGTTATTAAAAATATAATAAGAGAATATGAGGGACAAATCGTGATCTCTTCGGTTAAACTGTCTCTGAAGATGTCATCAAGGCAGATTTAATTTTTGAAGCATGTTTTGTCGTGTATGTGGACCAAGAAATAGTTTTGTCTAAAATACTAATATTGATAATGTTCTATATGATTGTAAGTTGCAAGTGCTTAAAAATCAGCCCATAAATAGATTTTGGATTAGATAATTATTCTTAGCTTTACTCATTAGAACACATTAAGAGTACGACACATAAATTAGTAAAAATTTTTAATTCCGTAAAATGTTCTCGTAAAATCTGAAATACGAACCTGATTTTACATAACTCTACGCATTTAGGACTTATTTTGAAGTTACTAATCCACTTCTAGGAATCCCGGTCAAATAAAATATTACTAAAAATTTAGATCTAACAAGGGAGTAGTCCCAACTGTACCACCCCGATATTTTTCAAACCGGTCTCATTCGAAAGAAGAATTAAAATCATGAAACTTTAATATAGGAACTATGGGTGCATAAAATATATTTGACCTAGAAAAGTAGGGCGGAAAGTTGGACAACTGGGGCTGTTTCAGGGATTCCTATGGTAAATCCCCGTTTAGATTTTGCGAAAAGGCTGGATCAGCGCAATACTAATTTGGAGGGTCCTCCAATGTTAACTCCCTATCTCGGTAGCAATCTCGGTATATCTCGAACAATTCAGGACACTTAAGGACCACACAGGGCCACCTTCACCTTCAAAAATCCGAATCCAATCCCTTACATTGAATAACAAATTTTAATAAATACATAAAAAACCATACATAAAACAGAAACGTTAGACGCTTAAAAACCAGAAAAAATACATCCAAGAAATCGACGGGAAATGAATCAATCTTTTTTGAGCTCAAGACACCAACTCTTTCCAATCCATCAAAATTCTTCATCCTCGTAGCCTAATCGGTGGTCCCAAGTAATGAAATCCTGAATGAATTGTACAGAACGTGCAGTAATAGCATTCTACTCCTAATTCCGACAACAATTTCACATACAACAAATGCAGTAGCTTAAATTTTTTGCCTAAAAAAATCTGAATAAAAAGAGCCACCACCGCCAGGAAGGTGAATGAAATTAGCTCAAAAGAATGGGTCAGATTTCCAAGAACTGGCTAATGAAGTCCGCCTTATTACAATGCATCTCTCCTCCATCATCATCATCCTCCCATGTAAAAAACATGGACTTGTCTCCTTAAAAAAAATGTCGAGTGTCGGATCTCGAATATGTGATTATACATTTGCATTAAACCCCAACCGATATAATTTACTCAAAGAAAGCGATTCTTGGAAAGTTGCCCTAAAAAGCTTGTTACAGATTCAGAGGAAGGGAACACACGGCCCCGTCGTGTGATGTGATTATGTGATTACGGTTTTGTGGATTTTAATACAGGAATCCACAGCTTTTTTCTTCGGAAGTAATCAAAATTAGTTTAGAACAGTGTGGGTTTGTCATGATTAAAGGGTGAAACGCTTTAAGGGTTTTACTGTCTGTATGTCCGTCTCTCTGTCCGTCCGTACGTTCTCTAGCTCTCCAACAATTAAATTTTTTTCAAATAATTTTTTTAGAGAACCCATTTATTACCTTCAAGCAGAGCCTAGGTTTGTTTTTGAGAACTCTGCAGGTCAAAGGTCAAGGGTCTAAGGGTCAAAGGTCACAATTTTTCAACTAGCAACTCTATATATATGATACATTCTTGCAAGACTTTACTCTATGGTTGGGGAAATATGAGATTCTTGCACAAACCATCACCAACGTGTTAGACAACGGTGTTGAGCGTTAAACGTTGTTTGACGTCGTGTTTCGGGTAGTTTCACCCTTTTTCGATGTGCGTTTGTAACGGTCTATTATTACTCCCAATTTTAGCCAACACATATTCAAAGAGTTGCAGAAAAGCATGGTATTTTAACTGTCTTTAAATCGATTCCAGGAAGAAATAAACTAGCAATTTATTCCACGACAAAAGGACTTGGATGAATAACAAGGGGGTTTATTCTAATATTGTGAACATGTCTTTTTTTCTAATGCAGATCGGGTAATCATCATTACTAGAAATTACAGTCCAAGTCGAATCTACATCATTGTATGATTTATATTTGTCAGGGATTTTAATTTTTAAATCGACAATTTCTAAGTTCTTGCTACGATCTACAATTTATTGCTCAGAGATTTCTAAATGAATTTCGCTAGTTCCCACAGTCCGTCATATTTGATATCGTTATCGATACTCATAAGCTGCGGGGAAATTATTGCAAATCAAAATGCAAAATACAATATTTTTGCACTATTGACATTTGCACATGATGATGGTGGTTTTTAAGCCTAATTTTTTATAGGGAAATCGGTTAAAACTTAAGTTTGATATTTTATTATTATTTATATGAAGCTGTTTTTTAGTTAAACATTTAACGTTGAAGATTTAAGATCTATAGGAGATAGGGTTACATTTTCCATTCAAATTATCAAAATACAAATGTGAATTCAGTCTCTCTTTATTTTCCTCAATTACTTGGTCCTTTCTCTCGAGGCCGACACGAAGTTCGTGTGTCTTTGTCCCACACCGACTTGGTCCATATATATCTTATGTTTAGAATGTATATAGAAAGATCATGGAATAGAAATAATATGTGAAAAAAATTGGGAATTGTATGGGAATTATTGCAAGATGAAGAGAGGCTATGATGATGATGATATTTGGAGACGGAGATAGGATAGAAATCCACTGGACTGGACTTCCAGAAGACATGATACTATACCTATTTTTAAGCAGTTTTGATTGAAGTTAATGAGTCATTATATTTAAAAGAGAAAATGTCTATTTTGATCAGATTTTGTAAACAATCGGCCGTAGTTCGGGTTAAAGTCTTAAAGTACAAGTTGACATAAGAAAAGCACACATATTTTCTAATATTTGCTGAGGCATTTTATCTAAAGTTCAGGTCCAAGGGTCAAATAATCTCATACTCTCTAAAAAATTGGCCTAAAGCTTCTATCTTTGTCTTTTTAACCATGAGTTTCAAAATCTAAACAGTTCTCGAATATAAGTCTCAAACTTTAAGATTGTTTTTTTTTCTACAACTTATTCGGAACACCTGTCAATAACGTTGTAAACATTTTCGTAGTTTCAACTAAATATTGACATTTTAAGCTAACATTCCGTAAAATTTAAAAACTCCATAAGAAAAATGTATCCGTTGTGTCAAAAGGTAATTTTTACTATGTATCCACATTACACATGCCCTACCGCTTCTGACTCTGACCCTGGTACCCATAAGTACAAGATGCCATAAAGCTTACATTTGTTGAAAACACATCCTGATTTTTAGCTGTCTTAACAAACACAAAAAACCGTTAACAGCAACAATGAAAATCAACAATCCCAACTATTTTTAAGCAAATCATTTTTCCGAAGAAACGATTTCATCTTCCGATGAATCCATCACAAAGCAGAGGCCGAATAATGAGAACAATACCGAATACCTGAGCTATATAGCTAACCAAATGCACAACAATGTATGAATAACTTCCATCTGCAGTGTGAACAAATATAGGACCGCATTTGATTCATATTCATAATAAAATAATAAAATAATAATAATATAATCACGTATAATCAAATCATATATTAAAAAGGACATAAAAGAAGACGTGGTCAATTTGCACCTCCGTCCATCTGTATTTTGTACATATACTGCTTTGTTGTACTTGATCAAAAGACATGCCAATTTACCATTGTAAATTCGAATGCCATTTTATGCCCATTCGACATCTGCCAATTCACAACTTATTTGTTTCAATTGTTGCGAGTGAAATTGTAATTAATAATTAGTTCTGCATAAAAGATAAAAGTTAAAATACAACAACATAGGGCATAAAAATATGAAACTCGTTCTCGCAATTTCATTTTTTTCAACAGTTTAGAATCACTGCAAATGCTCATTACAGTTTGGATTAGTGGTTCTTGGAAACGATTTTTATTTTGCATGCAAAAGGTAAACTGAACTCCAACTATGAATTTGTCAACGTCAACTGTGAACAAAAATTCCATGTTTTTGTCACTAAACAAGACAAACGCTAACTTCACTCTAGATTTTTGAACTTCAAAACGCACGAATCTATACTATTTCGAAATCGAACTTTGACGGATCAAACTCCAAACTGTAAAAAATCCTTCGTTTACACATTCTCACGATGATGACATTTATAACTTTGTAGCATCATAAGATGGGAGCTTTGACCATTTAACCGAAAAAAACAGCCATGATAATGAACTTTGAGCTCGAACCAACATCAATCCAAGAGCTAAATGCATACGACTTAAAACCCCAACCGATCTTGCATAACGCGCAAGTTCCAGGCGTTTGGAACTAAACCGAACGGTCATATTCCAACTCCTTCTCAAACTGAGAGTTAGAATTTGGATATTTGGCCTTTGACCTTTAGACCTTTACTAAAACGTAGAGTAGAGGTAGGATGAAACTGTACTTATATCTTATGGACTGCCTGCTTTCTCTTATTTGACATCGCAAACCTACCATACGCCCTAAAAACGAACGGCCGTACAACAAGGGTCCAGGTCAAAACGCTTAAAATCCGGACAAGTTCTCCAACTTTTCCTCAAACGCGTTGCAGTGATCAAGTCGAGAAGACCTAGAATAAAACCCAGTCCTTGGAGTAATTAACTATTTCAAATCGTATTATCTCCGGAAAATCCAGAAGAATTATTCGATATATATGGGCAAAGTGATGTCACTGCTACGCGGAGTCATGCCTTCAAATTCTACAAACTCCGACTCTCCAGCACCAGCTCCAGTTGTCAAGAACAAAGACCCAGCCGGTTATAAGCTCTTTGCGTTTGTGCCATCCGAAGCAGCTTATGAGGCACCTCTTATGTCTAAATCTGGTAAGGTTCTAGATTTCTTGTTATTATTTTAATTGGTCAACTCATCATTTCCATAAAATTATGTATATTTAATACCACTGTGATTTTGTCACCCATTTCAGAAGGTTCGCTAAAAAGAAAACGGGTGGAGGTCAGCAGGAGTGCTACGGATATACAAGGGTCTGGAATTTTCATGGGTAAAGTTCAGATTTCTTATTATTACAGATTATTTTTAATAGGTCAATAATTAGTATTTCAATAAAATTATAGATTTTTAATAAAACGGTACATTTTAATTTTAAAGATGTGGCTTGTATGGACTTCTACCTCTTCAAGAACACAGAATCCACGGCAAAGTTATTGCTCCCTCTGATGAGTTACACGTTGTGCGAGCTAACGGCCGAGGACGTCGACCAAGTTTTTGCTGCCATCAACCTTATCAAGCAAGGAACACCATCGGGTCACGATGTCATGGATCACGGGACATCATCATGTCAAGATTCCATCGTTTACGGGACACCGTCGTGTCACTATGATACCGATATCGGAAGTGACGGAAGACCATTGGCACCGGTTAATGATGTCGACAGTAGGGGAGTTGGGCCCGTTTTCGTCCGACCATGGACCCTTGGGGTCGAAATATCAAACAACGTTGCTCCAGGTGGATTATCAGAGACGATGCCAGCTATTGTAACGTCCAGCCAAACGAACCAACCTCCGGACCACGCATCTGACCCTGAAATGACCACCCCTGATCAGATCAATGTATCCGGATCAAGAGCATCGGAAACTGACGCGGACCACAATCCAGGAATTAACAGCGACGATCAAGTTCCAAACACGACGGAGCTACCAGAAGAAATCGTGATTGATGATGAAATTGACTCTCCGTTACCGTTACCGTTGTGTCGGAAAATAGTACTGTCAATTATGGAAGATCTGAAGTATAGTAAACAATTCGACAACCAAGATACAATCAATGCTGAGCTAGATACCTCAGTTCCCCATCAGAATCCAGGTACTTCTTCAAATCAAGCGGATATTTGGGAACATACTGCCCTCAACTTCCAAGATCAAGATAGTCAAGTCGACGACCCGACTTTTAACATTTCAAACGGTTCGGAGCAAAACAGTCTAGAAGACGTCAAGCCAATTATTAGTGATTTGAACGGCAGTCGGGGATCGAGTAGAAAAACGCGTGCAAAGAAGCGGTCACGTCAAGAGCAAGAACAGGAGGACGCAACTGTTCTATTTATGGACTCGGAAGGAAATCATGTCTTCGTCCGTCGCTGTTGCAGAACTTGGAAACTTGAACTCGACGGAATATCGCATTGATAACGCCAATTAAAGGTAACTAACTGCTCATTTGCTAACTATTGCTAATTACAATTATAAGGTGTCTTTAAGTCCCCCGTAGGGTTCCGTTTTTCTATCCCTTAATTGGGGGGGGGGTTTATTTCAGTATGGGGCTCTATTTAGACTAGGCGATGAATTACTATTTTTACTAGTTCTTCGTTTTTACTATTTCAAGTCCTCGTATATATTTCTCTATTATTTGCTAGCATTAATAAATTGATTTTTATTTACAGAAAGAGCCTGTCGAATTCTTGACAATGGACAAGCCCCCTGCATCTCCTGAGAAGATGATCTAAATCGAAAAACTGTTATATGGGTGCCTCCAATTTCTGCTGAATAATTGTCAATGCACAGAAAACGATTCTGATGTAGTGTTGATTTGTTGTAAATTACAAAATTATGATGAGCATAATAGTATTTTGAAGCATGTACTTTGTTTAAAAAATTCCAATTTCGACAAAAAAATTATGATGATCATAATATTTTATAAAATGTACTTTATTTCGAAAAAATTCCCTTTTCAACAATGGAATGGTGTATAAACCCTCATTTTGCGTAACGAACTATGAACTAGTAATAAAGACAACTATCGATACGGTTTAAATATTAATCATTTTATTTCTTGTTTCATTTTAATGGAATCCGTAACCACCTCCAATACCGATTCCTCCAGAATAGTGACCAGGGTAGCCAAATGAATTGTGATGGTGAAACTGTTGTTTATAGCCGTAGCTGCCTCCAAAGAAACCACCACCACCGATCCCGTTATAGTATGGGTCTAAAAACATTCATATTCCGTAAAATCTGATTTTCATATTTCTAAATTATAATTTTCATATTCTGAAAAGTAGGGCTAAATCAAGCCGGAGTTCTCAATCAAATTATTTGCAAGTCCCCCCCCCCAAATAATTCCTCATCTCCGGAATAATGACCCAAGCCAATCGCAATAGCCTCTATGTTGGCATTTACTATTGAAACTTGTATTGGAGGAGGAGTGCCATATTAACATCCCCCAAAATAACTAAATTAATCATTTAACATCCCTAATAACCTATTTAAAACACTTACTAAATCCATAACCACCATATCCACCTCCCACAAGTCCAGCACCACCATATCCCCCAGCCCCAAAACCATGATGATGATGATGGTGACCATATCCATGATGACCATAGGCCCCACCCCCGTAGGCCCCGTAAGGGAATCCACCATTGCTGTATTTCGAAAGGCCGAAACTAAAAGACCCGTCTCCAAAACCAAGCCCTAAGAACCTGGCCCGTTTCTCATCTCCGCCCGATTTAGAAGATTCACCCGGGGGTGATGATGTTAATGGTAAATTACGATTACGACTGACGGGATCCAATTTCGCTTCGATTGATAAAACCAGAGCGTATAGAATCACCTGAGAACGAATCAAAAACACACTTGAGGCCTGCAATAAGCAGTTAGAATTAAAATACAAAATCGACAAGAACTCACCCACAACCCAAGTATTCTTGAAAAGGACCCTTCCATTGTAAATAAATTTCCGAAATTCGACTCTAAATTTTGAAAAAAATTCACCGAAACGTAGCTATTTGTACAATTGAAAGAGAATGACTGAACTGACTTAAAAATTCACAAAGTGGACTATTTATACATAGTTTTTACGAAATCTCGTGTCTCTGTAAAAACCAGGTAATTTGCATATCAACAAATAAGACCCATACTCATTTTACGCAATATAGCATACGCACATGGTTAAATTAAATCATCCGGATGTGGCATTGTGGACTGCCATTGTCTTTGGCTTCGGTCACTACTAAAAAGTAACAAAAATTAGTAAATCATCTTATAAACTACTATAATAAATATGTTAAAAAACGCATTTGAATTGTCGATATTGTGACACTTCATAAAGTTAAGCATTTAAAATGCAATTAAGTAACCCATCTAGTTTAATAAATAAATTCCATATCTTTAAATAGATCTTACATCCACCTCATTGAGATTCAAGTCAAAATCATTAAAATAGCTTTAGGACAATGGCATCAGCTTCCGGTGAATATTTTAAAACTAACCCCTTTGGGTTTTTGCATTGATTTGAGTTGGTGGTCCATTTATCAAACAAGTAATTTTGTAATCTATGCATAATCTTGCATCTTGTGCAAACCATCCAGGACACAGGAGACAGGATAGAGGTCATAAAATGTACAACTGCATTAATTATCGTTTTAGATTTTTTGTGAATGAGCTGTAAAAAGACTTGAAAACATACAAGATTTCTATATGAATTCCAATGAAAATCCGTTTTCAAAATGTCATTTCATTCATTAATTACATATTTCATCTAAAATATATTTGTTAAACTATTTTGCAAGCCCCCAAATGGCTTGTTTCGGACCGGGCCAGCGCTGGGCGTTGCATTACAAGAACGAACCAAATTGTACCTTGCCTGGCAACAAGTCGTGAAGAACCGTGATTACGGAGATTTCAAAAATGCATTTAGGTATTTACTTATACGACGAAATCTGGCTATCTGCATGTTGTTCGTAGATGAATAAGTGAAAGAGGATTAAAAATTCTTCGTCGAATTGATGTATTCGTAATTCGAACCAACATTAACTATTATATTGAAAAGCAAACTCAATAACTCCTCAAAAAATTTCAGAGAATTTACCTTGAAACGGGTTAAAAATGGTATCGTCTGAATTTTGAAATTTTTCATTCTTTCATAAATCATAGCTGAAAAAGATGTATAAACAGTACAATTAATGCAACAGGTTATCGAGATCGGTGGGGATTTGAGGACATCATCTCAGGAAATCGCTCGGATCTTTGGAGAGACGCGACGGAGGGGAGCTCAATTGACGTACAGTTTGGACACGGAATATTTCTGGGGTCGTGCCGGTTTCTTCCGTATATTGGCTTTGGTATTTAAAAATCATCAGTTTATTTCTCTAGTTAGTTCATAGTTAAAAATTTAATTAATTTTAATTACAATTTAAATTGTTTCCCCAGATATCCGCAACCGTAGCCTTTGTTTGCGGTCTTCCTGGCTTCATTGCATCCCGACCTGGGGATTTCGGTTATGGTGATACTTATCTGACTTACGTTGCGATTTCGACGAATGGTGTTGCCCTATTAGTTTCCGTCATTTGGATCCTTGGCCTTCTGCTCTTTCGAGAAGTTCGGTATGAGGAGTTTTGGGATGAAGCGGTAAGCCTGTTGTATCCTACATCTAATTCTGAACGAATTTAAAGATCTAATCAGTAAAGTTATTGTATATATATATATTCAACAAGAAAATCCACCCATGTTTAGCTAAATTTCATTAAGATCCGGAAAATTCCAAAACGATTAATTGAATCCAGTAAATCGCATCATTTTGAACCGAATCACATTTCGTTGAATGTTGTAATTCCCTGAAAACTCCATTAAATCCAATTAATTTGAACCTAATGAATTCCATCGCATTTGGATACATTCCATTAAATCCAATAAATGCCGGAAAATTCCATTAAATCCAATAAATCGCATTAATTTGAACCTAATGAATTCCTTCACATTTGGATAAATTTCATTAAATCCAATAAATCCCCAAAAATATTGATATATACCTCTACAAAAACTCCATTTAATTACTATATCATATAATTAGTCCCAATAATTTAATTTTACATTCCGATCTCAAAAATATCTAGAACATGAGATGCCACGTTCTCGCCTGCATTCTTTGCATTGTGGCCGGTTTTTCGGAAGTGTTTGGGATGTACATGGTCAGGACCACGAACTGCAAGGACTGTCTAGGTCCTCATCAGCGAACCCAATACACCCGCAGAGCCGACACCCTGTCTCATTCATTCCGACCCGAATATTGGGAGTATCACAACGCATCTTTCGTAAGCAAACTTTTGACTGAAAATTAAACTCTCTAAAAATTTCGAAAAATCGTAAGAAATTAAAATTAAAAATTTTTTCAGATGCTGAAAATCACCACGGCTCTCCTTTTCTCATTCTGTTCCCGAATGTATCTCAAAAATGAGGATTAGGATGTTAGTTAGTTTTGCTTTATGAATTAAAATTAATTATAAAATATCGGGTTAATTACTCATTAACTAAACTGGAGGAATGTAACGTGAACAAGGCGTGGAAGAAATTTTATTTCATAAGAAGTCGCACGCAACCATTCTGTAATTTTTATGATCACGATTTCACTGGAACATTAGTGATAGTAATTAATCACAATAAAAACATAAGTCCGTTAAAATTCTGAATAACTGAATTGGGATAATAAATCATGGATTTAATTATATCTTGTTTGTTTGACGATGATTTACAGCCTTTGAGCTCAAATTCAACGTATTTCGCAAGTAAATCGTTGTGATTTGATAAACTAAGCCATTGTCTTTGCAAACTATTGGACTACACTACGTTCATTGCAGATTTTAACTCATTTAATATCTAAGAGATTAAAAATAATCCTATTTTTTAATGATGTTGATCCCGCATCATGTCATGTAAGTTATTTATAGTCACATTATGCATTTGCCGTAGTTGGTAATTGGCCATAGGACTTCAAAGTTCAGTTCAAAGTCGACCATTTGGACGGTACTGTTATCGTTGCGTTTTATTGCTTCATCTTTGGATTTGGAATACAATAGCATTAGAAATCGGCAGCTTAAACTAAACAAAGGAATTATGGCAAAATCAAAATCCCTGATCGTCTTACTAGCTTTAAGTTTTACATTTGATCAACTTGCATTGATTGACTGCCGTGAGTATTAGAAAATTATTTCTATCTGAATTTTAGTGCAAATAATTTATAAGCTATATTGATTTTAAAATGTTGTTTACTATAGAGAATTGCTTTATCGAGGGACTCGAAGACGGAAATAATGAAATTGAAGCTCATGAAATCAACGAACTTACGGCACCCGATACTGTTATTTGGTACGTTTGACCCATATCTAAGTAGGTATGGGTCAAAGTAGCTCAATACTCTCAATACTACCTATGACGTAAATGAGCCAAGTTTTGTCCATTCCAACATTCAATTTTCTCGCCAATTTTACATAGGTTTCAAATATGCAATAAAAACAGAAGCGTTTTGATATACAACCAGAAAACCGGGTAAAATTCGGAGTTTTCGGCGCTTTAAACGATTAAGTACGTTTTTAGGGGTCTGATATTAGCTTTGCCCGACATGCTGATCTAATATTAGGAGCTTATAAAATGTCCTTTACATCCGAACTGAGCAATTAACAAAACTTTCGCTTTTGGTGAGCGTTTTTGTCAATGTATTTTTGTATCATAATCACCCTATGTATTCCAGGAGCGCAAAAACGGCGCAGATAACCGCGTCAAGTTCCGCAGCCTCGACGCACTTCCCATACCTCGCGGGCCTCCGGTGGACCGACAAATACGAGTACAAGACCACGGACATCTTCTCCAACTTCATTGCAACGGAACGCAGTCGGGTTATCGAACGGAATGTGACCTTCACCTGTGAAGATGGGGGAACTCGACAAGTCTACTTCCGGTTCCCGATCAAAGACCAAAATAATTCCCCACCCGAATTTGAAGGGGGTCCCTTCGAATTCGACGTCAAGAAGGAAGCAGGAGGCGACGGAAACGAGTTCGGAGACGTCAACATCAAACAGAAGATCATCGTCAGGGATTTGGACTGGGACCTCGAAAACGCTAACGTCAAAGTTATGACCACTCATAATGTGTTTAGGGTTCAGATTGATAGGAACACTACTGTGCCCATCGAACTGGGCTACGAATTTATGGTCACTCTGCAGATTCAATGGAAATACGCTAATTTGGGGAAGTACTCCTTTGAGATCTTGTCGGATGATGGGAGGTCGGCTCGAAGTACCCCTGTCTCCGTTTACGTCTTACCTTGAAGGAGGAGTTGCCTAAATTGTTAAATTGCTCTTGATGTCTTGATCTAGGACCTTAAGAATTTTACTGTTAAATTTATGATAATCGTACCGAAAATACAAAATAAAAATAAATTAGGGTTCGTATCGTAAGGTTCATTTCAAAATTTATTATTTCAGATGCCCCCAGCACTCAACGTGTCAGGGTTTCCAAACCCATCCAAAACCAATCGTGATCAGTTTTTTTTGCAGGGAATCTAAAGGACTTGGAAATTGATGTTTTAATGTCAGATCGATGAACTTGCGATGAAAAGTCAATGATCAGCCAGCCGTTAAATATTTATTAGTGGTTATTTATCATATTTTTCTACCGCAATAAAACCTTACAGAATAACCCCCTTGCACTTAAATTCAAACTACTTAGGCAGATGGGTTTTTGGTACAGAAGAATTAAGAGCAATAAGATTTTAATTCCTACTGAATCCGTAAATTTATAGAGGATTTACGTTTGTTTGGTCGATCATAACAATCCATGGTTAAGGATAAGTAGCTAAATTAATATTCAACCAATCTGACTTAAAATCCCGACTACGTGCCGTACATCATGAAATAATTATTAGAATGTCATTAATTCCATGTCATTGATTTCAGTATTTACACATTGGAATACAAAAATCTCTGATTCCTAAGCATGAATTCCTAAACCACAAAATGGGACGCATTTACTTGGCCACAAAAACTTCAGGATTACATCAGAAACGTTAAAGAAATCAATGTTCAAGTGCCCAAATCAACTCCCTACGATTTCTGACAGCTCTTACGTCAGGACAATGAATTTGTTTGGTATTTTGGAGCAGTTTGGTTGGTAAACTGAAGTACTTTACAATTTTATTAAATTGCAAGTGTTTGGGTTTTTATTACCGATAACTTATCTGCGATTTACGGCCAGGATTGGGAATGATACGTTTAAAACGTTTAAATCAAATGGGATAAACAACTCAAAAGTTGAACTTCAAGTGATGGTATCCTGATTATGAGATATTACGTCGTGATTAGTACAAATACCTTATTAGCAATATCGACTAAGCAAATACCTGACGTTTTTTGGTATATAAAATGATCCTCGAAAGCAAACCCTACTCTACTCATCTTCAGGTGTCCTACCAATTATCAGGTTGAAAGTTAGGCCTATCTCAGAAAAATATCAAAATGCAGATGGTATTTCTTGTCACCCTTGCCGTGTCCTGCTTGGCACTGGCTGTCAATGGACGTAAGTTATGATTTTCTTGACATATTAAAAAAAATCAGGAAAATTTTGACCGATTTTTTTAACCCGAATTTATATTGATAGAGAGCTGTGGAATTGTCGGAACCGACGAGACTACTTTGTACACCGACGCTCTCAGTGAGACCACCGTTGGGGATGTTTTGATCGCGTGAGTATTTAAGGAAAAAATCGTAATTTTCTGATTTTTCGGCTAATTTTCTAATTTTCTCTGATTTATTTCAGTCGTTATCAACTATTTAACGTCGTCTCAACTTCCGCAATCTCTTCCCCTCATTACAAGTACGTCAATGCTCTCCGATATGCTAATGGAGTCTATGAGTTCAAAACTGCCGAAATTTTCCCCGATTTCGCTAAAACCGAACGAAGCCCTGCCATTGAACGGGCTGTTAACTTAAAATGTGAAGATGGGACTACCATTAGATTCACCTTCATCATTCCTGTCACCGATGAGAATGACAATGCTGTAAGATTATATCCCGAATTAGGCGAAAAAACTATGAAAAACGGATAATTCAACGAATTTTTGCATTTTTAGCCCGAATTCAACGAAGTCGATTTCGTCAACATCACCCTCCCCGCCGTCGAAGTCCCATTCGTCGTCGTTACCGGGATCGTCGTTTCCGACGCTGATGTCGAATTCGCCAATGCTAATGTCCACATTACGTCCAGCAACCGGGCGTTGGCCCCCATCGTCATTGAGACATGGAATGGAGAATACCCCGCTGTCTACAGTTATCGAGTCGACTTCCGGGTTGACACCGATATCACCGAGGGTGACCACCAAACCATCGTCACCGCTGACGATGGCACTTTCCCAGTCTCAAAGATCATCAACGTCAGGGTCAACCCTGCTGGGGAGCCTGTCACTGAGCCCACCCTAGCCCCTGAACCGACAACTGAGGAGGTCCCTGAGCCAGAACCAACTGTTTCATCCAGCAAATTGTTGTAATTTACAACTTTACAACTTTCATATGAGCTCTTCACCAAGTATTTAGAAAAAAATGTGCTTGGGGAATAAATTGGTTATTATGCTAAAAAATTGAATGTTTTAATCGTTTTTTACCCTATAATAAAAACTTCAATTAAGCATGAATAAGTATTAAGTAGTAGTAATTTCCATACACATAAATCCATATTTTCAATTAGGACGAATTGCATATATATCAATCTCTTTTCCATCTGTAGAAAAACCCCGAGACTTTCGACATAAACCCTGAAACAAGGTAAAAACCTACTCTAAGCAGCCAATAAAGCCCAGTCAATACAAAGTAAAGCTTCAAAATTTTCCAGCAAGGGCTGTCTATGAATTACGTAACGCAAAAAGGCCATTTTCAGACCCCCCCTCTTCGTAACGCAAAACATGGCCGCTTTCAATGTTAACTCTTATGGAGCGTAATAAAATGTTTAGACCCCCCTCCCCCCTCTTGCGTTACGTAATTAATGGACGGCCCCAAGGCAAGATTACTTAGGTTAGGTAATCTAGATTGTTTGAGTATAAAGTAATCCATCCATTAACCTAAAAATCTCAAACATTATACGTTGTCCCTATAAGAATACATTGAAAAAGTAGTTCAGGTAGAATGACCCGATCGGGTCATTTTTTAAATACACCCATGTATGAAACTTTTACAGGTTGATCATTATGACCTAATAAATGCATGTGTGAAGTTACATGGGAATCCGAGTGTGGAAACTATATTTTCATGGAGGTTCAAAATCTCAAGAATTATACGTTGTCCCCCATAAGAATACATAGGAAAAGTGGTTCGGGTAGAATGACCAGAAAGGGTAATTACAGGTTGATCATTATGACCTAATAAATGCATGTGTGAAGTTAAATGGGAATCCGAGTGTGGTAACTACATTTTCATGGAGGTTGAAAATCTCAAAAATTATACGTTGTCCCCATAAGAATACAATGTAAATCATTTTTGGGGGCCAAAAACCATCTAGTTACCATAGACCCGAAGGGGTTTTTGGGTTATAACTTTTGAACGGGTAGAATATCATAGTTGACTTTGTTTCGGTTTCATCTACAAGGTGGGTTGCAAATTTGTGCAAAATTTCAGAATTTTAGTGTGATTCCATCCAAAGATAATGCGTGCACAAGGATTAGGAGGACACACGGCCTGCGCGATGATATAAGCCCAATTGACTGGGCTAAAACTGGCGTTTTTGGGCTTTTGAATCTTTAATATGTTTTTTAGAGATACAATGGATTGTACTAGAATTTCTTGGAAATGTAATCATGAAAACGCAGCGGTAATTGAAACCGAATAATTCCAACCGTTTTAGTTACCGAGATACTCTAATTCAGGGGCGCCTGATTGGCGTATTACTATTAACTATCATTAAAAATTTTATTACAATCCGGTTTAGAAATTTGATGTCATATTTTTTCAAACAATCTCAGACCAGGAATGAATCATTTATTCACGCCGAATTACTCCAGATGTTCTTAAATCAGTATACACGGTTGTTACTTAAATTTCGAAATAGTTTAAAAGAAGCTTCACATGCTTGACTGACTGTGAAACACACCCTCCGAACGGTCCGCTTTTGAAACATCTGGAACATTACCAATGTCAAATGTACTCTTCCAACTTACATTAATCCTCAATAATTTGGCAATAATTAAATATTTACACAGCATCAAACGTGAGGTGAGACATGAGAGCGGAGATAAAAACGATAAAAAATCAGAGTCTCACATGCCGGGTGTGTTATCATTGTTATCAAACCAATCAATTAAGTAACAATTAAAACACGTTCAGAACACGCGTTAACGAGGATGAGGCATGAAAAATGAGTCTCGGAATCTGACATTTGACGCAAGTGGTAAATAAAATGACAATTTTCCACTACAAATCCCTTGTTCAACACAAGTTCACATCGTCAGATAATTGAGATTTGAGATGATACACAATGCCGATTCAAGTGGCCTGCTGTTGGAAATGGTAACAAGGGCAGGAACGTTTTCAATTATGTTTTGATAACTTGATTGATAACCGAGTATCGATTACACCTTGGAATTTATGATACTTTTATCCGGTACTTGATACATTTTCTGGGCCGAAAACGTGGATGTTTGAACCCGTTAAAACGGCCCTCAAATCGTGTTTTGCCCTCACATATTCTCAAACTTTGAAACCGGCATAGTCTCCCTTAACGGAAATCGTACAGTTCAATTAAAATGGCAACATTTAAACACATTATCTTGGCTTTGGCCTCTCTTTCAGCCGTAGCTGCCCGTAAGTCCCTTAAATTCTACTTAAAAAACCCTCAATTTAAACAAATCGGCATTTTTAAAGGTATTTGAAAGTGTGTTTAACTTAACCATGTTAACTATTCTATTAATTACTAACTAGAGAGCTGTGGGGTTACCGGAACATCCGAAACGACGATTACGATTGCAGCCATTGATGAGACAATCCCCGTGGGCGAAATAATCTGGTACGACTGGTGTAGATATTACTAGTTTTTAAGGTTTAATCGCTAAACAATTACCGTAAAACTCGATAAGTCCTCCCGGACAGCTTGAGTTTTTGTAATCTTATTAAGTAGTGATGAATAAACTAAATGATCTTCATAAGGTTCTTGGTGAGGAGGGTTTGTGCCGGTGGGGGTCTTATTTCCCTAAATTTCTTTTAATCACTGGGGACTTATTTCGAGATTTACAACCATTTTAAAAGATAATCGTAATTAGATGATAATCTATTTCCCAGGTCCGGAGCAACGTTCAATGTAGCAGCCACAGCAGCCGTTTCCCATCCTCATGCAAAGTACATTAACGGGCTCCGATACCCTAGCAAATACGAGTACGTCTCCAATGCCATTACCGCCGATTTCGTTCAGACTGAACGTAACGCTTCCATCCGTCGAGATGTCATCTTTACATGTGCCGATGGAACGACCATGCCCTATACCTTCATCTTCGAATTTAATGATGAAAATACGGAAGCTGTAAGCTATTTAATTTTTATCACGAATTAGGAACTTGCATTATCGATTATTCCTACCGTAAATCCTGAAATAAATCCCCTAGTAGCATCAACCTCAGCATTTTGAAGAGTTGAGAGCATATCCCTCCGAAATAGAGCCCCACCCCTGTTTGCTACCTTTCTAATTGACTGAAAATCCGTGAGAAATAGGTCAAAAAGTAGTTAGACCCTACAGAGTTAATTAGGATTTAAATATTTTACCCAATTCGCAACTAAAATTCTTAGCTGAAACGTGAAAACACTGACAATTTTTGATTTTTTCAGCCCATGTTCGCTGATAAAAACTACTCAGCAGTCTTCAGCAAATCTAGCAGCTCGGCAGATCCAGTGTCAGCCAACGTCATCGTCAACGACTCTGACTTCGAGCAGGAGAATGCCCAACTGGTCCTCAGGTCAAGTAACCCTTACGTGACCCCATTCGTCCAGCCATTGTGGGAAGGTCAACATCCAAACCCCTACTCTTACCAAATGGACTTCATCGTCAGTAAGGATTTGGAGGTCGGAGAGTACAGAATCACCCTCACTGCCGATGACGGCAAGTCCTCCGATTTCGCGATTTTGAATCTGAGCGTTCTCGCTTAAATTTATGAAGGATATGAAGATATTTGATAGGAATTTGTAATAAATAAGCTTATGAAATTGTATGGAATATACGAACTGAGCCTGTAAATCCAAACGTAAAATGTATTTACTACGGGTATTTAGTAAAGAATGAAATAAAACGCTTTTAATGACGATTTCTGGCTTATAATTTCACAACATTAGCAGAAATGGACAAACATTTACGGCCAAACATCTTCATATTCATATACCAATTGCTTGACAAGAAATGACTGATTTCCTCCCTCGTCCTCGACTAAAATCTCGATAATCTATTACGCAAACTAATCAGCGATTATTACATAAACTGACGCAAGTCGTAAATCAAGTGGTTAATTTTTTTTAATAAAAATCCCAGGTTCAGGAACTCGAATGCTTTACTGGTTTTCGTTTGGTGGATTGGCAATTGGCAAACAACTGGATTACTTGAGCTTGACGAATTATGAATTTGATTGAGAACTGATACAGAGGGATGTGCGTGAATATGGCATAACGTTTTAGGTTACGTGGTTGGATAAGTTGATAAATGAATTGATTGATTACGTACTGGAATTTCTTGATAACCCGATGTGATTGATATTTTTTGATTACAGGCGCAGACACACGTGATTGTTAAGCTCATTATAAGAGTCTCCAAATTCTGTTTTATTTTCACACATTATGAGGCTTGGATTGGAAGATTGGAACCCAAAAACCGGTGCAATTCATTAAGACAATTATTAGGTCCAAGAAAATATCACAAGCTTAAAATGGCAGCGTTTAAACACATTATTTTGGCTTTCGCCTTCTTGTCCGCCGTTGCGGCCCGTAAGTTTCCTTAATATTTTAATCTTAAAATAATTCGAAACTTTCTACTAATATATTCAAGTTATTGAGTTGTTAGTTAAATAGTATTCGTTCGAAGGTATTTTTGGATAATAGGATAACCCCTGAATTACTATAATTTCACCAACCCTCCATAAACGAATACCCTAAATAAAATCCCCATGGGGGATTATTTTATTATTTCGGTTAAAAAGATTGTACAAATACTAAATCGTTCCAAATACTTGTCTAGAAAACTGTGGTCTTACCGGAGTGACGGATTCAACGATTAACATTCCAATTATTGATGAGACGACACCAGCAGAGATTCATCTCTGGTATGATCATATTTTTAAATTTTTTTTTTATCCAAGTAATTGTAATTACTCACACTCACATCAATACGTACATTATTATTCAAGGTCTCAGGAAACGTACAATGTAACCGCATCTGCAGCTATTACTCATCCTCATGTCAAGTACATCAGCGGCTTAAGATACTCTACCAAATACGAGTACGTCACGAACGAACTTACCTCGACATTTGTTCAAACCGAACGGGCGAATTCCATCCGTCGAGACGTTATCTTTACGTGTAGCGATGGAAAGAACAAGGCTTATACCTTCATTTTTGAAATCAACGATCAAAATACAGAAGCTGTAAGATGACCATTTTAATACAAACTATAACTACTGCTTATCTTGTAGCAGATTGTAAAAAAATAACCCCCAGAATAAGTTCTCACAACGAGTAAGCCCTCTAAACGTACACCTTTGTCCTGACACCTCTGTCGCTGACACATTATGCCCTGACACCTTTGTCGCTGACACATTATGTCCTGTCACTTTTCTCATTTCACCCCTGCAGCCGATGTTTTAATTACTCTCCGAAATAACTACCCTCCCCGAATTAATTTCCCCTCCTAGATTATTAAGGGGTGAAACCCCTTCACGGTTCCAAATCCAAACTCTCCTTACAAATCCCTATACTTTCAATTCGGCTTTCGAACGCATTGGACACCAATTCTCGACGTAATCAACTTATCAAGAACCCTTAAAGAAATAATAAAAAAAAATTAACGACTCGATTTTTTTTTAAATCCACAGCCCGAGTTCGTCGGTAACGACTACGGAGTAGTCTTCAACAAATCGAGTAACTCGTCAGAACCACTTAACGCGAACGTTGTCGTGACTGATGACGATTTCGAGCTAAAGAACGCCCAACTCGTCATGAGGTCAAGTAACGCTTTCGTGACCCCATTCGTCCAGCCCCTTTGGGAAGGAGATCATCCATATCCCTATTCCTACCAGATGGACTTTGTGGTCAGTTCGGCTTTAGAAGTTGGACAGTACTACATCATCCTGACCGCTGACGATGGCAAATTCTCCGATTCTGCAACCCTGACATTAAACGTTGTTGCTTAATAATAGGAAGGGTTACACGGGGGAGTTGGGATAAATTAGCGAATTTGTCAGATTAGCTGATTTTTAGTTTGTGAATGAATCTGTACGTATTTATATCATGACATCTGAACGGTTTGTAAAGCGATGCTTTGAAAATAAAACCCTTTGATGAACACTATTTACTACTCATGCCCTTCATTAACTTGCCATGAAATTGTCAAGTTTTAATCAATTTACGAAACGCAATCAAAGAATTTATCCTAAATTTTCGGCATGTACCACAAAATGATATAGAAATGCCGAGTAGATTATCTTCAGCAGTTGTCAAGATAAGGAACTTCATAATCCCTCATCCGGACTCAGCTCAAACGTCAAAACATGCCAAGTCTCGAAATTTCGATACGTCATTGTGCAAATTTGAATACGGAATTCGATCAATCAAATTCTTTAATTCTATTCCGATTTTATCTGATAAAATTACGTAGAAAGCATATATTTATTTGTTTCATCAGTGGTCCTCTCCATGCAGTAAACATTATTTGTGTCGATGGGCCAACCAACTCAAATCATGATCTCATGAATGACAAAACCAACCCATTTATCATTAAAGCATTCTCATTACAGTATCATAAAACAGTTATAAAAACTAGCCTTCATTTTTGGCAACACATGCACATCAATCGTTTTCGATGAGTCAAAAACAAATTAAGCTACCAGTAGTAGTGGTTGTGGTGGCCATACTCTTGATAACAATCGTTGCAAGAACCCATTCTCGTAAGATTCAAATAGAAACCTCATTTTTTAAAAGCATTTTTTTGTATCAAATTTTTAGGACTCTAAATATTAAGCCTATTTAAGTGAACAAGTTATTTTTATCGCCGTCCTGTCCCTTATTTCTGCATTTCCGAAAAAACCCCACGTAAATGAGGTGGAATAAGTTAATCCAAGACCTGTTCTCCGGGTCTATGAACGATAATTCAACCCAGTTTAATTATTTCCAGAATCTTGTGGAATTGAAGGCGTCTTGGGACAAGAAACGATAAAGATCGACGGTATTCCCGACAGTCTCAAGCCTGAGAAAGAAATTTGGTTGGGTTAAAAATACAAATTTTTACTAAAAATAAAATTAAAATCCCATTTTTAACAAAACAACTGATGAATCGCAGGCAAGCAAAAACCGTCAACGTCAAAACCAAGAACGGCAGCTCTGCCGTTTCCCACCCACACGTCAAATACGTAACAGCCCTACACTATGCTTCCAAAACGTATCAATTCAAAGCGACGAATGCCTTTCCAAACTTCATTCGAGATCAAAACACTCAAGTTATTATCCGAAATGTCACATTTTACTGCACGGATGGAACGGAATCGAGACAAGATTTCGAAATTTCCATTGTCATTTCGGACAAGGAGCAAGTTAGTCTAAAAACAATTTCGGAAAAATGTGCTTTAAAATCCATTTGTTACAAAACGCGTATTAATCATGCAATCGAAACCCTACGAGTGAAAACTAGTCTAGATTTTTTCTTAAATAAACAGGGGAAACGTTAGAACCGTAATATAATTATGTTTTAAAAAATTGTAGAAACCTTTTCAAATTCTATTTTTTTATGATTGAACAATTGACTACATAGCCCTACCCCAAAATCGAACCCCAATCAACTGAGGCTTAAAAAATCGTAGCACATGTGGTACGTAATTAGTTAGCTTTTAAACTCTAACAAAATAGTTTTAGGGTTTTGTTTGGTCTTTGTTGACGCAGCAAATCTGGTCTCCCACCGGGGACGGACTATATTAGAAATCCCTTTAGAGAATCAAAGCCTAAATATTCGAAGTGACAGGGATTTAAAAGCAAGCACAAATATGTCAAACCCACTATATAACATTGAATATCAAGAAATTGTCATACACTTTCAGCCGGAATTTCTTAAGCCTGAATACGCCTTAGAAATCACGGAAGGATGGCCAGTCTATGATGGAACAAATGCCACTAAAAAATCCATCAACCAAGGGACAATAATAATTGTCGGAGATGCAGATTTAGAATTTGTCAACGCGAATCTTACGTTTTCGTCAGCTTTGAAGGACTCTAACGGAGAAGAGGTTATCCAAGTAGTTGGTACTCCACTCTGGGCGGATTGGAATATACCATCGGGTGCCTTTTATTACAGGGTGGACCTCTGCCTTAAAAAGCAACTAGAAATTGGGGACCATCAATTCTTCGTATTTGCTGAATCTAGATTTAATTCCGGATCGACGAAGATTGTATTGACTGTAAACGAATTGCAATAAATTTTTCATCGACATTCAATTTTGTATTTCATTCGTCGCTCGTAACTGCACTGTTCAGTAAGGCTGAACTAGCAATTTGTTTGTATAACTCAAAATGCACCCTTTTAGAGTGTTTAAAATAACCCCTCCCCCCCAAAATACAAGCCCATGCCTCAAACCAAAACCCTTACATACGTTAACTCTCAGAAAAAGATGGAAACTCATGGGAAATCCCAGATGCCCTAGGGATGGCTAGGAATCATAATTTAAAGATAAGTAGTCTCAAATTAAATATAATTTTTGTGTCATAAATCATTTTGAGTACTATCTGACAAGCTAAATTCCTGAAAAATAACACGGAGTAAGCCGATTCTGTAAATCTTCATATTAATGTGTAGCTATCTCATTTTCAACAAAACCATGCTTATTTATCACTATAATTTAATGCCTTTCCATCGCTCTTTTAGTGTAAACATACTGATTTTTTAAGAACCTTTCTTCAAAAAATATCACCATGTTCGGAAATCAACTTATTTTTATCCTACTAACCGCATTGTTGAACTTCGGGATCCCTATCAACTCTCGTAAGTTTTCAGAATCGTCTGAATCGACAATTTAATTACTCCTATTTTAATGTTTTAAATTCATGAAAAACCTAACTAAACTAGTTCACTTGAGCGTCATTCTAACAAGAATTGAAATAAAAACGCTTTCGCAAAAGGCTCTCCCATTCATCTTAGAAGCTTCAAAATAAGTCCCCACCTTGGGGACTTATTTTAAACTTATTTAACTCTGAATACCTGGGTGTTACATATATTTCAGAATCTTGTGGCCTAGTTGACCATCCTTCTGGTGACCTAATCATTATAAATGGAATACTAGACACCACTCCAGAATATACCGAAATCTGGTACTAAACTGTTTCATCACATAAAACTAATCTTTATCTTGAAACTGTTGCTTTTAATTGCAATTCCAAATGAATCATTCTGACATAGGCGGAAGTCAGTATTTAATGTCGAAAAAACTTTCACGGCCAACATTCCTCATAAGAAATACATCACGTCCTACCTCTTTCCCCTGACTGAAGAATACTCCCTGGAGACCTCGATAGAGTTTCCGAATTTCTTTGCCGAAGAGGGCAATCAGACCCTCCTTCGAAGGGTTACAATGTACTGCCTGGAAGGAGGTGGAACTGTCAACTATGAATTTGAGATCAATGTCGATACCGACACAGAGTACTAATTGAAAACTACTTTTGAGTTTTGAGTTTGCCAAGGTCGCATATCTTATGGAAATAAAATAAATTTGATTGGAAATTACAATGTAAATTTCGCTTATAGAAATGTCAATCAAGTGAAAAAACAATTAAATTATATATATAATGAGAAATACGGTATGATATTACAATACAAAATGTTTCGATTTCTGAGAGTATAATATAGTAAATTATCCGAAAACCACAAGTACTCTTTGCAATCCAAATTATATACTGTAAATGAGTTTCAAAACGCTTACAAAAACAAACAGTTTGAAAATTCAGATGATCATAGGTACTTAAAAACTATTATTTTTAAGTCACTTCAAAAGTGTTGAAAATCTGACCGAAACTCATCGTTTTATTTTGAATGTCAATTTGGATAATTTCAAAATTTTGACAAATGTACGGCAAATATATCAAATTTAACGTTAATTGCTGTTTTATTTCATTGTTCCACTCTAAAAAACTTGGCTTGTTACAAAGTTTATCGATCTATAGATTGGTATTTAACACAATTGAATATCACTCAAACGATAGTGATAACATGACTAGGGTCCGAGGCATACTCCTCCCGATGTTTGTAGAAAAGGTCAACAACGGCGTCAACGTAGATCTGGTGAAGGTCGTCAAGTTCTTGTGCCGTCGGTTGTGCAATCTTCTTGACCGGGATTGGTGCCCCGACTAAAATGATAAAACATTTTTTACGTGCATATTTACATTAGTCATATTTTTTAGATCCCGTTTCAGAATAAAACCAGGTAAAATTGAACCACATACCGACGGTAGTAATTGCCTGTCTGCGAGGTAAGACGCCAAAATTATATTGGAACACACCGCGACCGTGAAAAAAAGCGGGTGCGATTTGCAACGATTTCTGCAACTTGTCTTGGAACAGCCTTAGCCAAGATCCCCTAGGGTTTTTTAACTGCTCGAAAATTTCCGTTTCCCCAAAGGAGAATACTGGGACCAGATCCGATCTGTTATGCATTTATTTTAAAACATTTAGAACATTGCCGGATAATATTATACGGATGTATTGAAAATATTTTTCTAAGACCTTCAGTTCATGCTCAATTTTAAGTGGCGAATTACTCTTTGGGGGTGGGGAATTATTTCGGAGGTTAATTACTTAATTTAACATTCGTAAACGGAATCGAAAATTATAATTAATGATTTTCAAAGAGACTATAGAGGGGTTTGTACTATCTCCCTCTTCAACAAAGAAGTATGGTAATTTTTTTTAACTCTTGTTGAAGGAAATGGGGACTTATTTCGAGGGACTTGCGACTTGACCCACATGGGGACTTATTTAGTTGTTCCTTAGCTAAAAAATACATACCCATTCTGCATAGCAACTTTAATGAAGCCCTTTTTATTCTTAAGTTGTACAACATAGGATCCAGGATGGGAGTCCAAACTTTCTGGAGCCCCACCGGGAATAAGAACAGCCGCCCTTCCGCCCCCAGGGGTGCTCAAGAGATGATTCATACTGTTCCTAGTAGCTGAGCAAACGCCTTTGGAACAAATGTCAAACAAAGCCTGAATTTCCTTAATTAATTACCCTTCTTTAATTCCTTAATTTTAATTGCTCAATTACCAAGGGCGAGGATAAGTTCCCTCACGAGAGGGAACAGGAAATTGATTTCCAATGTCAATACTGAGAACTTAAGGCCAGGGAACAAGGACTTGACACCATGAGCATCCGTTGCGAAAGATGAGAAGGCTCCACTACAAAGAATCCCATGCGGGTGGGATGCAAACAAGTAATTCTTGGACGGGTCGAGGTCAACCGTTTTGACCAATTTTATTGGGAAGTAATCCTTGTAGTAGCTCCAAAGCTTCCATTTCCGAATACATGATACCCTATAAAGAAAAAATAAGCTGGCGTTTAAAAAATTTAAGCAATTTAATTTAAATTCAATTTTCTCGGAAATTACCTCCGTCCACCAACATTACAAGTATTCCTATCCGAAGTGTAGATCCAAATCAGATAGGGAATGATGATAAGCCACCCATATCGGGAGAATAGGATAAGGTAAATGGTTGTGGGGTAAGATGCCAAGGGCATGATGATCATGAGGAAGAACCACATTATAACCGACGCTGTTTGAACCCGTCTCTCCCATGGCAGATTCACTGGGGCGAATTTGACCCCAAGGACCTTTTTGCTTTCCTTTAGTTTCCTATTAAAATAAAATCCCGAAATAAGTCCCCATGAGGAGGTATTAAAGGCTGGGGAATTATTTCCGTATATATTATGGCTTGAAAACGACAATTTTTAAGACTTTAAAGAATACTTACTCGAGTCGACGGGATCTCACCGTAGGGGTTGGGGACTCTTCAGGTTTATCCATGTTTTTATAGAAACTATTTAGCCAAAAGGAATTAAATTTTGAATCCTGAAATTGCATAAGAAATTAATGATGATAAGTCGATGACGATTCCGAATCAATTCACAATAATTATGGTCGGTAATTAAGCAACAAAAGACTAAAATAACACAGGCTCTCACCAAGGTAGATATTTAGGATTGACAGTTACATTTTTGCAAGTGTAAACTTATCTTATCCGTATTTTTTATTGTCACGTTGTTTAGATCCAGATAGTCGAGATAGCTCTTTAATAATCTTTTATTAAATGTCCTTCCGTCGTATCAGAAAAGTATTTACATATACTCAGCTCTGGTTAATCATTTGTCTGCCCGTAGTAAAAGTATTCACGATTAATGGTCCAGTCCAGAGTCCAGTCTATCCATATAATTTATTTTATGCGGTTAGCGACATATCTGATGTCAAATTATAAGTTTGTGTCCTTGTGGTAATCACGTTGAAGTGAATTACATGTAATTAATATATTGTATGCATTGACGATTAATAATAATAAATAAATAAATGCCAAAATAAGCATCTTTTCTCTCTGGGTCTGTTATTAATTTAATATCAAACTGAACAATGCATTGGGTATAATTATAACATATTTAAAGTACAATTTTTTGTTTAGTTTGCGTTAAAATATTTATTTCACTATTTGAATCTATATAAACTTTCTCTTAATCTAAATTCATATTAGTTAATGTAAAATAGACTGGGTGAAAATTCTCTGGAGGATTTTTGGCAACTTTCCTGTGTCCAGGCACACATATCCTTTTCCTGGAGGTAGTTGTTCCGTTAATCTACAGATTCAAATTTTTTTATGGATTATCTAATAAAATCCTTGGATTCAATCGTAGGATAGTGTTTTAATTCTTTAATGAATATACCTTTGAGCTTGATCACCCAGCGATCCAATAAAAACGGAGAAAGCTTTCACTTCGGAATTCATGTTTAGGATTTTAGCAAGTTCTCTTGGATTGATTCCATATCTTTCCAAATTTGCATCCGACAGAACGATGACAAAGGATTCATCATAATCGTCCAATTCAGCACCAAGGGATTTGATAGCCTCTTGTGTAGCTTCTAGAGTGTTATCTCCGGAAGAACAGAATTGGGAATGCAGATGCATGATTCTCATCATATCTAATCGTTCCTTATTGTCTTTTGGAACATCTTTCAACCCAACAATGGGAAGTTTGAAGTCATCTCCGGAGTGACCAACGATTTCATACTGGAAAATGTCTTCGAACCCCTTAAAGGATTCCATCATCATTAGAGAGCACTCCAAAACCCGATCTAGTCTCCGATCATAGCCATTGAATCTGTTATTAATTACAAAACTGTAACGAATATGTTCAAACAAAAATTTATTGGGTTTAAATAGAGTTATATGTTTCACACCTGTACATCGACCCAGAAACATCCACTACAAGCTTTAACCTCTTAGGTTTTTGTTGCGGGTCTCCAGGCTCTGGATTTTCATCTTTTCTTAATTTGTACACATTCTTTTCGCCAATGACACCTTGCCAAATCAAAATACGTTAATTAAAAAACATGTTTTAGAAATTATTTTTATTTATATTGTAGTTTTACCTTCAATGATTTTAGAGTCATCCAACTCTCCAGATGTCTGATGCCTCACCCATTTCCTTTCTTTAGCCTTCGCTTGTAGTGATGTCAAGATGACTCTTAACGCTTGAACCTTTCCAAATAAAATAGGTATCCAAACATTAGTAAAAAAAATGCATAGAGAGGCTTTTTGAGAATTATCAAGGCAACCTGGGGTCTAATTGGGCCAAGGAACTCTTCATAAATATTTCCTTCGTATTTGCTCATTTTGATTTCTTTAAGCCTTTCCTCAAAAGCTTTCATGGCCATTTCTCTAGCCATTTTACGGACTTCTGGTGGCACGGCTTCTTTCACTTGATCTGAAACCTAGATATAGATTATTTTAGTTCGTACAAATCTCAATGCCATATAGGTTAAAACACAAAGTTAAGAGTTTTAGGACGAACTTGAAATACGGGATTTCCTGAATCCAGACGATAAGGTCCTCCAGCCCCACCCATACCAGCAGTATCCCTACAATTAATTTAATAATTAAAATAGTCAGTAATAAGTTTAATTTAATAGTTGAAATATTATGTCTTGGTTGGTACCTTCCACCGGATCCACCGGCCCACGTATTTCCACCGACATGAGGTGCCCCAGAAGCATCAACTTTACCGTGCTTAGGGACGTTAAAATCTGAAGCTTTAAAATCTTTGTTTGAATACTTCAATTCTTCCATATCACCGGATCTCTTTAAGTTTGGCAATTCTGACACCGAAACTTTTTGAACTGATAATATCCTACAATTTTAATTTTTATAAATCAAATAGTACAATATCTATCAACAATAATAACAATAAGGGAATGAAAAATTTCTGGACTCACCCATCTCCTTGCTTTCGATTCCGAAGGAGTACCCCTTCACTTGGTTGTAAATTATACTTTCTTAGAGTTTCCTTCACAGTTTGACGAAGTTCAGAGTTATAAACGTCAAAATCAAAGACATTATCAATTGCCTCTGATAATGAGTCTTCTGGATATTTCTAAAATATTAATGTAAATTAAATCAACAAAAATATAAAGTTTTGCTAAACAAGCTAAGTAGTTTCTACAACTCACTCTCATATGCTTAATAATGTTGACAGCCTCCCTTGTAGAATACGGATAATTAATAGCACCTTCATCAGCCATGGTTCTAAGATCCCCAAATGCTTTGGCGATTCTTTCTAAATATGCAGGATCAATGTCCGGTCCATACTGCTTGAGCAACTCCATTTCCGACGCAAAACTCGGATTGTCAATCGCATGAACGCTGTATAGGTCACCTGTATTTGCAAAGTAAATTTTAAGTATATACCATCCTCGGTTTATCGTAAAATAAGTTACAAACCTAATCTTCCGTAAAAATCATTTCCCAAAAATGGAAAACCTGGCCTGTTTGCCAGAACAAACATGCGGAAATCTGGATGTAATTTAATGATACTATTTTCCTGCTCGGCAGTTAGATTTTGATAATGTTTTACTGCAACTGATTCAGGTACAATTCTTCTCCCATCCGAAAGGATCATCTCACCACTTTCTGCCAAAGTCTGAAAGATTTTAGAGTTAAATTAAATTCTGTATTTATTTGTAATACTCTTTTGGCCATGTTACATAGAAAACAAAATCCCACCTTTAGTATACAAGTTACATGGGTAGGAGCCTTGTCCGCTTCATCGATAATTATAATATGACCCTCTCTTGCAGCTCGCACAAGAGGAGAATCTTCAGTGACAACAATTCCATCAACAACTTTTTGTTGGAGTGTAAGGGCTTGAACAGTAGTGTCTCTTAAAAACCAAACCAAAAATTAAACAATCATTTCAGCGTTCTGACAGATTTTAAACGAATTTAAGATACGATATCACTTACCGGTGAAGTTGAATATATTCCCGAGGTCGATTTAACAAAAATAAAAGCTGGTCAGCCAACTTGTTCTTTCCAACACCTTGATTGCCAACAAGAAGAAGATGTTCACCCATCAGATAATCTTGCAAGAGTTCCTCCAGTACTCTGATATGCTGAAAAAAATGCCATCAAAAACCATGAAATAAGCTTAAATTGAAATAAACTTCATAATTTAGGATTGAAAATAACTACCTGCTGTATATTATAGAACAGCACATGAGGGACCTTAGACTTATGCTCGGTATCTGGCCAAATCGGTGCACATGTATTTCCGATTTTTAAAGTGTTTCCTGTTATCTCGACCTTCTTATCTGTAGAAGACGTCAATACTTTCGGCATGATATTGTGCTTTCGCATCAGACTTTCTAGTTCTTCTTTGTTCAGCGGGGGAAGAAATCTGTAAACATGAAATCATGGAATTGTCATATACCTTTTCATACATTTGCATAAACAATTTGTAGTCTTTTCCTATTATATTCATCCATCAGTTTGGATTTTTTAAGGTCTCAATGAGAGCGACATTATACAACCTGTTGTCCTAGAGTCCTAGCTTTGAAATATTTATCCAAACAAAGTTTATAATTTATTTCCCACTTTTCAGTTCTAAAAATGTTTTAAAATAGTTGTAGCGTTTTAAATTTTGATTCTTTCATTCTTTCTACATCCTACAGGTTAAATTTGTATTAAAAATTCAAACATGAACAGTGACGAAATCAAGAGCAAATTTCAAGCAATGACCGATGATTTCAAAATGTAAGTTACACTATGCTTTATGTTCATATAATGGGCTTTTAAAAACTTATTGAAGAATTACTTTTAAATCGACAGCCAGTGTGGAGAATTTATTGACCAAGCCCAAGAAGCGTTTGAGAAAATCGAGGCTACTGTCTATCAAAATTTCAATAAGACTCGAATACAAATGGTTGGAAATGCCGAAAACATGAAACATGACGTTCTCAAAGGTATTTAATTCCGTAAATCATAAATCGACAAGTTACAAGTTCTTGGAGATTTTATAAATATCTATAAAAGTGTGATCAATTGAATTTGACCTTTTTAAAGTCCAAAATAATACTTTGTATTACCAATGCTTTCAAGAGCAATTTCCATTTCTACAATAAAATTGTAGCGTTTGTAAGGGGCTTTCAATAACATTGTTTTCTAATGCAACGTTATGACTTGATCCTGTCTAAAGCTAACCTGCCAAGGGTAGAAA
Source organism: Desoria tigrina (assembly GCA_906901685.1). NCBI lineage: Eukaryota > Metazoa > Arthropoda > Collembola > Entomobryomorpha > Isotomidae > Desoria > Desoria tigrina. The sequence goes on along the minus strand of CAJQTU010000003.1, from coordinate 1,801,986 downwards.
ACTTTCGGAACAACACGAAGATAATCCAAGACACGTATGATCTTAAAAGTACCTGATCTCAAATACAAACGATTGAACCAATACCAATAATTCCACCACTCAATTATAGCCTGGATAACAACTACAAGACCTTCAAAAATGATAACATGGGCCTGTTTTCGAAAAGCCTAACCACATTTGAAAATCAAATCGACAGCGTCGTTAAAAAAACCCCCATCGTTAGCACTTCAAACTATAAAGACGTCGTTGGTCGTCTTAGCAAGAAACAGAAACGGAGTTTGGACTCAGCCCAGCAGAAATACCAAACCTTTGCTAGAGCATTGCAAGATAACTACAAGGATACTGCTCATAAGTTAACCATGACCCTCCAAGATATGGCACCCAAAAAATGACATGAAAAATACACCCCTTGAAACCTTTATGAGATCTGATCCTTTGATTGAAACATCTAAGAATATTTACAGATTCAACTTGGAATTCAATTCCATTCAAAATTGTAGCATTTAGTTAGCATTTTTATTTTAAGTACAATCATGGTACAGTAAATAAAACTCTGGCATTCCGAAATTGTCCATATTATCTGCGAAAGGAATTGTAGTTTTGTGCCATGAGACTGATAACTTTATAGGTTATTTGCCCCTATCCATCCTGTAATGCACATAATGTGAAAAAACCTAAAAACCGATCGGTGCAACCCCTTGAGACGCCGGTTGTCAAGCAATCCTGTCTTTTAGTTGTCTAAAAGTAAGGTCTAAAAGAATAGGTAATAATAAAATTAAATTAAAAAATTTAATAATTTTAGCCAACTTTTTCTAACCGTCGGAGCTAGAAAATCATTTTGGAGGTCAAAATGGCCGACGAATCGCTCATAAAATATAACAAAATTGCAAAAACGTTTGAAACCGATTCCGAAACGGTTCTTCAGGAAATCGATAACAGTATTGATATGGCTATAGAGGATGCCAGGAACAATTACACCGGTATTCAAGGGGGTCACAAAATCGAATATATGAAGTTAGCTAATGAAGGCATGAAAGGTTCCAATCTTATATCTGTTTATATTTTATATCATTATATGCAATTATCTCAAATCCTCTCTTGCATTTGTGATTGCAATTATATGCATTGTTTCTGTACATCAGGTAATAAAGGCTCTATCGAAAGCGTGATCGAAAATTTTAAAGTCTCAAAGTCCGATGCCAAGAATCTGTTTGAAGTACTCAAGCAGCAAACAACCAACACTTTTGATCAAACCATTGCCAAATTTGTGATGAAATCAGAGGAGTCTGTCAAAAAGTTTCCAGTTCTTACTCCTGGAACTTATCAAGATGTTCTAAAGTACCTCAAGGATCGGTTTGCCAAAACCATGACTGATGCTGAAAAACAACACGAGGAGAATGTGCGTCGAATAGATGTGGTAGGATTTTTAAAGTAATAAGCCTTAATTTATGCTCATGCTTGGGTTTATTTATATATTAACCTAACAATTAGGAATTCCCTAAGCTGCTTCAAGAGACAACATTTCCCGAAATGAAGCCACCAAACATCATCACACTACCTCCAATCATAAATGGAGAATTCGCTACAACGACGTCAAATGCAGGACCTTCCCGACCTTCTTGAAAATTAGAGATAGACCTTCCTATGTAGTATGTAGCTGGGCCTACAAATCCTCGGTAAAGTTTCTGAAAATTGTATTCAAATCTCAAAATTACCTGGTAAGACAAGCTCTGGAGACTTCTTCAAATGGCCCAATATCTGAATGAGCACCACTACCACCAAATTTCTGTGTCCTTCGAGCAATTCGTATTAGCTGTCTTGTTGACAGGGATGAAGCAAGGGATCTCTTTGACGAATCAGTAGATTGTCTAAGCTCTCTTGCGGTAGAAATTATGTTTCTTATATCAGAAGGAAGTTCATTTCCATCGCACTAAAATAAATCATTAAAAGATAAATTTTATTCTGAGGAATAATAAATTCAATTGTAATTTTTTGGATTTACAAACGATTTGATGACTTCGATCTCTTCTTGAAGTGACATCTGAGGAAGGCGATGATAAAAGAATAAACTCAGCATTTCTGGAGTTAGCCATTGCTTGTTATCCTTGCCAGATCCGGATTTAAGAGGGGGTGGAGCGGCGGTAGAGATGATGTAGAAATCCGGATGAATTCGATAGATTTGATGTTCGTCATTTAGCTCCTTATCGGAGTATCCATATTTTGATTTTAACTCATCAAAACGATCCGCTCGTATCAGTCTAGTGCCGTCATGGAGTTGTAATTCTCTGTCATGTACTAGCCTATATTTGCAAAATGAATGAATGAAAAAACAAGAATTAGTTTTTGAACTTGGGCAATTATATACCAATCAAATTACCTAAAGATAACAGCCAAAGTGCTAGAGTGGACTTGATCAAGTCCATCCAAGAGGGCCAATTTCCCTTCCAAAGCTGCGGATACCAATGGCGAATTCTTCCAAACGGTATCTCCATCCGACTTCGTAGCTCTCTGCTGCATCAAATCTCTTGCGGTCATATCCTTATACATAACAATAGGTTCGACCTTTGACCCTATGAGCTCTGCAAATCTTGCAACTGCTACACTTTTACCACTCCCCCGTTCCCCCAGTAGACAGATATCTCTTTTAACCCCATAAGATTCTAGCATCTCAGAAACCAGGCTCTCGTGAGACTGAACTGGAATATATCGAAAATATTCGGACTCGTATTTCCAATTGGTAAAATGTTCGGCCTTCTTAGGATCCAGGACTGCTTCTTGTCCCACATCAAATCCGAATTTCGTAAGCGTCTCATTGACAGCCTTCAGTTGGCCTTCTTCTTTTTCAACTATTAGATCGTAAGGATAAAGTCGAACTAGGAGACGGTATAATGACATATTGGGATTGATCGTCTGAAATACAAAAATAATCAATTAAAGCTTACGTTATTCTATCCATAAACTTGTAACAAGGGAATAGTATATACTATAGTAGCCAAAAAGGGTTATAAAAGTAGCACTAATTTCTTCTAAATCGTACCAATAGCGAAGTAGCCTCGAACAAACTATCCAAAGGAAAATGTGGCAAGGTAATTGACCACGGATTTTCTTCACTCTCCCGAAAGTCCGGATCATTTGACCAGACCACGGAGTAGGCAAAGTTATTCAGAATCTTGAGCTTATCTTCAGACACTCCTGGAGCAAAGCTCTTTAGTTTCTCAAACATTTCCTGAAATAGATCATCAGATTAATCATTACTTCTAATTATGTCCAATCATTAAAATCTCCTTTACGCATTTTACCCTAGATTCAAAAAGACGCACATGCAAAGCAAATCCCGTATTCAAATCATTCCATAGTAAACGCATTCCTACGCAACTTTTTACATGCAAGGAGTCACTCAAGAGCGTAGTTTCCGGACTTTGAGCTAATTTCCGTTCCATGTCAAATTATTTAATCATGTCAAGGCGTCAATGAATTTCTCTTCAGCAATTATCTTACTTTTTCTACTCGTTGGAATCTCACTATTTTTCGGCGAGAAATGTCCATATATTCAGTCCCGACAAAAACGCTTCAAGAGAAGTCCACCTCGAGTGGACAAGACATATATGACATATCATATAATATATGTATATAACCTTAAACCTTTTGAGATTCGTGAGAATTTCTACTACTTCTACTTTTCTCAGGATAATACATTATAATCATCTCTCTTATAATAATTTCCCTGTCAAAGTCACTGTCATTCCCGTGTCACAACGGGATATTTTTATGCAATTACGCCCTCAACATTTCAGTCTCCATACTCCTTTCTCTAGAACATTTGTCACAGTGTCAGGTCTCACTCCATGTATTATATTATTAGTATAAGGTTAAATGGTGGGTTCAGGTGAACCCACAGTTGTATGTTATTTATAAGTCGGTCTTTCCTCGGAGCTCAAGCAGTCTTTCCTCGGAGCTCATCAAGTCAGTTTCAATAAAACGTAGCTCCGACTACTATACCTTGGAAACTGTCTCCTCGTTGCCGCCGCCATTTCTCTTTTCCATTTCATTCCAATTCATTTCATATTTGGACTATTGGGGACTTGGGATTAAGGACACAGGGATTCATTTTGAAGGGACTTAAAACAAAGGACCGGGTCATCTCCTTCCACACATCCTCCGTTGGGTATTGTGTCATTCGCAGTCAGATTACATTTATTCCATATCGTACATTTCAAAGTACCTCGTCTATTGAGGTCAAAGTATTATCAAGTTGCATATTGTGCATTTGGTACATACAAAAGTGAGCAAGAGCTGAGGGGAAGGCCCTTTAAGCTCACAAATGACGATTCTCAGGAGTTCCCTTAATTGAATTTGGTTTTATGTTCCATTTCATTTGTTGTTCTTAATTTCAAATTATTGGTTTCTAATTTCTATTCGTAAAATTAACAATTTTAAGTGTTGATTATTGGTCTCACAATATTTAATCTTCAATTTTATACAATTTTCGGTTTGCTTGATTCTAATTCAAGATTTCATGGTTCTATGCGTTATACATGTACTAATATTGATTTTGTTCTGAAATTTTAGTATCATTATACGGCGTATGTTTGTGTTCCGGTATTAATTGGCTGATATTTCCTGTTCATCATATTCTTCAATTATATCATCTGTATTGTTCCGGTGGTTAGTAAAAAGGTTAATTCCCGAGTGCTAAAGCTATAAATTCTCCTAGACTATTGGTCTGTTGAGTTTAAAAGTGTTTAAATGGTCTATTAGACCTATTATTCACTAAAATCGTCGGTTTTGGGTTTGAAATTCGGTTGGATTGTTGGTCCACCACTGAATTTCAGAGTTTTTGGTTTTGTAGACCTATAACTCTCTTGTCGAAAATAAATTCGGAAACGCATTGCTTTTGGCATTGATTTAAGGATTTAGTATTTTAAAGGCAAATAATAATTTAAAATCCGTATATGTAAATGTAGCCTCCTGGAGTGCATTTCACATTTTGTATTTATGCCTAAGAAGACTAAATTACCTTCATCAACTCCATTAAGACGATCGAAGCGCTGTGCCGCTCGATTAAATAAAAAAGAACAAAAAGTCAATTCAAATTCCAATTCATCTTCAGTTACCCCAAGTACAACCCAATCAATTCCCAATTCTAATTTAAGTCATTCCAGTTCATTTACTAACATTTCTAACATTGATTTTGACAATTCTTTCAATACCGCCCAGTCTAAATATCAAAGTTCAAGTTCTAGTCTAGACAGTTTGAATTTAAATAATTTGGTCGTTCAACCTCAACCTCTTTTAAAAAATTCACGTTCACCTAATTTGGATTCAATTAACATGGCTCAAGCTAATTTCAGTGGTGCAGATCCTGTATTTGCGGGTTTAAATCAAGATGTTCAGAATCATTTAAATAGACTTTTAGCTGAGAAGGTTGCTAATGCTGCCAAAGTAGTCAAAGTGGCTAATCTGAATAATAGCATTGAGATACCAGTTTATGATAGTAAGATCATGACATCAGAGACTTATCTGCATAAATGTAAGGTTTATTTTGCTAGTCAAAATTACGATGAAGATCGTTATGTTGAGTTTATCCCCATGCTAATGCGAAATGATTTCAAGCTTTGGTATGATAGCATTTCTCCAACAATAGCAACTTGGGATGATTTCGAGCTAGCATTCAAATCACGGTACGATAATGAGTCTACTAAGCGTGAGCGAGTTAGGTTGTTACATGTTCGTAAACAAAGCATGACAGATCCAACAGAACAATTTGTGTATGAAATGTTTAATTTGGCTAAACAAGTAGATCCTCTTGAGTCAGACGAAGTTAGTTTGAAACGTGCTAGAGATGCTTTGCGTCCTGAACTTTGTGCGTATGTTAGTGATATTCATCCTTGGACTTTAAATAATTTGTTAGAGCGCTTATCTGCAGCTCATCTTTGTTTGCATAGACAAAGCAGAAGTCAATATAAACAGCCAGCAAATCTGCCTCCGTTGAGGGCTGTTAGAGACGAAACAGGAAAAATTCAAAATTTTGTTCAGCCTTCCTACAATAGTAATAGTCGTGATTTTAATCGCGGTTCGAATTATCGAGGGACTAATAGGAATGCCAGAACTCCTTATTTCAATAGTCGAGGTCGTGGTAATTTTCATCAGTCTACATCTGGTCAGAATTCAAATGGGCAGAGAGGGAATGGTAATACTTCTAATTATCGAGGTCGGAATTTCAATCCGAATTATCGAGGGCAGTCAACTCGAGGTCAGAATTGTTCAAATGGTAACAGAGGAGGTCAGTCCTCAAGTAATTCTGCAACTTTCAAATGCTTCAAGTGTCAGAAATTTGGTCATAAGTCTTATGAATGCACTTCACAGCCTATTGTAATGACTCATGTTGTTTCGGATGATCGTCAAAATTCTCCACACCTTCTTAATCAATCTTCTCCTCATCATCTTAATCATTCATCTCCACAACTTCAGACAAATGTTTCCGATTTGTACTTTCATCCACAACAACAAACTTCTTCTTCTCATCCATCCGATTCTAATCAACAATCTTCTTCATTTACTCGTTCGAGTCAACCGGAAAGTTCTTTAAACTACCAAGGGAGGAATTTCGCCCCGTTCCAACGAAATTACTCCCAGTGATTGATTTTTCAAATCCACCAATTCCAACTGTCACTTTTAAGACAATGGGACAAAACAAAAATGAATTTCAAGGCATGTTAGATTCAGGTTCTTCATTATCATTGATTACGTTAAAAACGGCCAAATCTATTACTCCAGAAATTTGGTACGATCAGGGTTTAGAGATGCGTTGTGGTAATTCAAGTACCCTTCAAACGATTGGAAAGGTCTTGTTTTCTTTTAGGTTAGGTCATAAGGTCATTACACATTCATTTTTGGTTGTTGACAAATTAATTTTTCCCATAATTATTGGCAATGACATAATTTGTAAGTTTGGGATAGTTCCGAATTCCCAAGCACAGACCTTCTGTTTTAATGATTCTCCTCATTTGCAATACAGTTTGGGTAATGCAAATGGTCAATTTTTATTGGTCCTCAAAGAGTGTTCACGGGAAATTATTGATCCCCGATCACAGGAAGGACAGATAGAAGCTTTGTTAGCTAAATTTCCAACAGTTTGTAGAAAAGATGGAACAATTGGTCAGACTAGTTTTGCAATGCACAAAATTGATGCTACAGATGAAGTTAAAACTGAAAGGCCTCGTTGGTATTCTCCAGAACAGGCTCGAGAAATTCAGAAACAAGTTGATGATTTGTTGAAACAAGGGTTAATTAGACCGTCTATGTCACCTTATGGTTCCAATATTGTCTTGGTTAAAAAACCAGATGGTTCAAAACGTATGGCAGTTAATTACAAACCAATTAACAAATTAACTAAGAAGAACGCGACACCGATGCACAAAGCCAACATTATTTTACGGTTACTTCCAACTGGTGGTTATTTCGCCAAATTAGATTGTAAAAGTGGTTATTGGCAGATTAGAATGCATCGTGAAAGTATAGAGAAGACAGCTTTTTATGCTAATGGTGTCCTTTATGAATGGTTGGTAATGCCGTTTGGTTTAAAAAACGCAGGTGCAACATTCGTTACTTTGATGAATCGTGTTCTAGAACAATTTTTGATGGATTTCGTATTCGTTTATGTCGATGATATCATAATTTTCTCCAAAACATTCGAAGAGCATTTAGTTCACATCGAGAAGGTTTTACAACGTCTAAAAACTGCTAATGTTTCTATTAATATGGTCAAGTCGCATTTTGCAAAGCGTCAAATTGATTTTCTGGGGCATGTAATTACACCAGATGGATTAATGCGTCAACCTGAAAAAATCAGGGCTATCGTCGATTTTCCAGTTCCTAAAACGGTAAAACACATTTTGCGTTTTCATGGCATGTGTGGTTGGTATTCTTCTTTTATTCCCGATTTCGCAACTATAGCAGCTCCGCTTTATCATTTATTGCGTAAAGATGTTAAGTTTTGTTGGGCGGCACCTCAGCAAAGAGCTTTTGAGAAGTTAAAAGAAGCCATGTGCAGTAAAGTCATGTTAAAAGGATTAGATTACAGTCTTCCCATTTTTGTAAGAACTGATGCAAGTGTTGTTGGATTAGCAGCAGTTTTGTGTCAAAAAGTAGAAGATAGCGAAAAAGTTGTATTTTTTGCAAGTCGAACTTTACGAGATGCTGAACAAAAATTAAGCGCTGTGGATTTAGAATGTTTAGCTATTATATGGGCAATCAACAAGTTTCGTGATTTTTTGTGGGGAGAAGAGTTTACTGTTTTGACAGATAGTAGTGCATTAACATATTTACGTTCTGATCATCCTAAGTCACGTAAATTGACTAGATGGTCTCAAGAAATAGAAGAGTGGGGATGCAAAATTGAACATTGCAGGGGATCACATAATATCGTAGCTGATTGTTTAAGTAGAGCACCTGTTTCACCAATTTCTTCAGAGCCTGATCATCTCGAAGGAGCTAGAGACATTTACACACCAATTTTTGCTTTGACTTATCCTCGTGATTTTATTCATAAGTTGCTATTAGCTCAGCAACATGATCCTGAGATTCAGTCTCTCATTCATTCTATTAAAACTCCATCTCATGATTTAGAAACTCATTCTCAGAACGATTTTTCATCATTTGTTATCCGGAATAAGTTGTTGTATAAATACATTCTTCCTTTTAAGACTTCCACAATAAAAGATAAAGCTCTAACAGCTCACGAACGTTCAGAAATAAATCATTCCGAGACGTCGGGTAGTATGGATTTAATTTCACAAAATCACACTAATCCGTGTCGTAAATATTTAGTACCGGTTTTACCTCAGTCTCTTCGTGAGGAAGTTTTGAATCAATTCCATGATGCTCCTGAAGCTGGTCACATGGGTGTTAAGAAAACACAAGAATCAATAAAACAGAGATTTTTCTGGAATAACATGAACAAAGAAATTCATGATTATGTAAAGACGTGTGTGAAATGTCAAGAGTACAAGGTTGAACGATCAAAACCTAAAGGTTTGTTAGGGACGATGCCTCTAGCAAATGCTGTTTTTGAATCTATTTTTCTGGACTTTATTGGCCCACTTCCTTCGAGTCGATTTCGACATAACAAATACTGCTTGGTCATCGTAGATCAACTGAGTCGTTGGGTGGAATTATTTCCAATGACTACTGCGACGGGCAAGAAAGTAGCTGACGTGTTGGAGGATCAAATCTTTTGCAGATATGGTGCTCCAATGAACATTATCACGGATAATGGCTCCCACTTTGTAAATAAAGTTGTACGTAAATTGTGCAAGCAATGGTCTGTAAAACATGTACAGTTATCTGCTTATCATGCTTGTCCAAATAGATCAGAAAGAACCAACGCAGACTTGGTTAGAATGATATCCACTTACCTTGATGGTTGTCATGGTAGTTGGGATTTTCACATTCAAAAATTCGCCTTAGTTCTGAGAAGTATGATTAACGAAACAACTAAAGTTAGTCCTGCTATTCTCAACCTTGGTCGAGAAATTCCGCTTCCAATTGACCGAATATTGCAATTGGAAGAAAGTCAAAATAACGAACAAACAATACCCAATTTAGTTAGAGAAATTCCAGAGGCTTTAAAAGACTTAATTTCGGCAGTTCACAATAATATTTTTCGTGCTCATCAGATTAATAAAATTTACTATGACGCGAAACACCGCGCTTTTGAATTTAATGTCGGACAAAGAGTTTTGGTTCAAAACCATGAGTTGTCAGACGGGGATAGTAATAAAGCCAAGAAGTTTTGCAAAAAATGGATTGGTCCATTTACAATCCTTAAAAAACATTGTGATACATACATTTTGGACATGGATCCTAGATGCATTCCAAAACGTCATGTGTCTCAATTAAAACCTTTCCATGACCGAATTTCAAATTCAAAATTACCAGTTTCAATGAGACAAGAATTGACAGGTCAAACTCCTGCAATTCCAATTGCACGCCAATTACGAGCTCGAAATCACGTTAATTATAAAAGATTAGCTGGATTTCGATCTTATCAAAGATCGTAGATTATTATTTTTGTAGATCGTATTTTTATTTTTATTTGTCTCTGTTTCAGTAAATTCAAGATATTCAAGTTTGAAAACGATCAAAATGTCACGGCAATTACGCAATAAAAAATTCCATGATCAACAACGTACTATGAAAGCCAAATACCCTGTTGTTCCAATTCCAAAAATTCACTCCGATTTTATTAATAGTCGTATCATTCTTAATAATTTGTCTGCCTTTCCTTCAAGTGGTCACCCACATTCGGTTTATGTTTCCAGTTGGGTATTACCTTCAGATTTTGTTAAAGTTTTTGACGTACCATCTAAGCGTAAGTTGAACTATGTTCAAAATGAGGAGGAATTTGATATCATGTGCAATCATTTGTCACTCCAACCCGAAATCGCGGTGGACTGTGAGTTTGATACTGAACATTTTTTCCATACAGTGATTGCCTTGATTCAAATTTCATCTCCAACGGAAGATTTTATAATCGATCCGTTCCTAACATATCCGTACATCAAACCTAAATTAACTCCAATATTCTTGAATCCCAGAATATTGAAAGTGGTCTTTTCCGAACACGATTTGTTAGCTTTCCAACGGGATTTTCAAATGTACTTTATTGCAACCATTGATGTACAGAATGTTAGCGATCAGTTTTTGAAAACCTCTATCATTAGTCTTTCCAATGCCGTTGAGTCTGTTTTACAAATTAACATGGATAAATCTTTAACTTGTTTTCCGTGGATTTTACGACCACTTCCTAAAGAAGCGATTGAGTACGCTCGTAAAGATACCAGTTTATTACTGTTGTTGTGGAATAAGTTAAAATCAGAGTTAGGAATAAAAATTGATCTTTCAATGTCAAAAATGTATTTGGTTAAGCGTTACAATTTTCCTGTCAACAAGAAACATAGTCCTGATATTGAATTTGATGATATGATTAATGGAATCTCTGCTGTGGGATCAGAGAAAGTCAAAATACAAAATATTCTTAAGTCTAGGTTAATTATTTTTAAGGGTATATGGTATTGGCGTGAAGCTAAAGCTAAAAATGTAGATCAAAAGCCAAGTATGGTGTTGTCTCGGAGTCATTTGTACATGCTTTTGTTAAATCTTCCTAAAACTAAAACCGAATTACAAAATGTAGTTAAAAAAACTCTGTACTGGTCTGACAATAGAATTAGTCAATTACTTAATTTAATCAAAACGTATGGTAATATGGAAACCCGTTTAAATGTCCTCAATCAACAATCAGCAACGGAGTCTGCCGATCAAAGTCCACCAATCTCTCTTCCTCAACTTCAGAATCTCACTATCACAGCCACTGCCAATGATGTCAGGTGTGACATGGAAATGGAGGATGTTACTTGTGGTCCATCCGATATTTGTCATGAAAAAGTCGACGAAGTTGTTCAAAAGGTTCAAGGGTTAGTGATAGTTGATAATATGCATCACACCCTTCCAATTTTGCCTTCAGAAATTGCTCTTGGTTTTTCTGACTTTGGAATTGAACCAACAATTTCAACCACTCTTCAAAACTCATCCGAACCGGAAAGTCCATTTCATGGATGCAACTTGGCTGTCAAACAACGGAACTACGAGCATAAACAACGATGCAAGGAACGACGTAAAGCTGTCAACTCGAAAAGGATTGCTGAGGGACTACCTCCGTTTACTCGACGTCAAATGAGTTATCATTTCCATAACCATATTCAAACCAAAAAAATTTCTTAGGTTATACCCGGGTTTTCTAAAGTTAACCCCGCAATTTCTTCTCTGTATACGGGGTTTTAGGGTATGATGATGTCACAGTGTCAGGTCTCACTCCATGTATTATATTATTAGTATAAGGTTAAATGGTGGGTTCAGGTGAACCCACAGTTGTATGTTATTTATAAGTCGGTCTTTCCTCGGAGCTCAAGCAGTCTTTCCTCGGAGCTCATCAAGTCAGTTTCAATAAAACGTAGCTCCGACTACTATACCTTGGAAACTGTCTCCTCGTTGCCGCCGCCATTTCTCTTTTCCATTTCATTCCAATTCATTTCATATTTGGACTATTGGGGACTTGGGATTAAGGACACAGGGATTCATTTTGAAGGGACTTAAAACAAAGGACCGGGTCATCTCCTTCCACACATCCTCCGTTGGGTATTGTGTCATTCGCAGTCAGATTACATTTATTCCATATCGTACATTTCAAAGTACCTCGTCTATTGAGGTCAAAGTATTATCAAGTTGCATATTGTGCATTTGGTACATACAAAAGTGAGCAAGAGCTGAGGGGAAGGCCCTTTAAGCTCACACATTTCCAGACGTTCTCAATTGACATATAAAAATATGAACAGAAATGGTTTGAAAACCACCCAATATTCGAGGGTTTACCCACTACCACTGACAGAAAAAAAAACATATTCAAACGAATGACCACTGGAAAAAACTGTTTTGACAACCACAAATGTAGATCAATACGGTCTACTTCATTCAGTTGTATTTGTATCTTATGTCATTATCTCGGTGGGTAAACCTTCCAAAACAGAGGGTCTATTCTACAAAAATCCCCTCCTGTTTCATAGCCCTTTTGTCGTGACAGTCACAAAAGTTCCAAACGAGTCAAGCTTCCAGCAATCAACGTTTTTAGTCCGATTACATTAGAAATAAGATTTCGAATAAATCTCCCTTGTCACGTAACCCCATTCATTCGTTCCCTGATTGCAAATCTCAGATCGCATGATGTAATAACTCGTCCCACTACCGACAAGAGCTGAAGTGGTTATCAACAACTTTGACAATAAAATCTAGCCCTCGTTATGCACTCAAAAAGAATACAAATTATAATCCTTGATATTGCACAAGCAGGATTATTATCCAGTTTCATTCTCCAACTTCTAAAACCCTCTCTGCTACTGAAAGTGCATTTTTTTCATCAAATAAATCCTAATGATCAAGCAATATAATAACTAGCTCTTAAAAGCTTGGAACAACTGCATAAAAAAGTGCAACAAAGGTCTCTTGAAATTCTAGAAGTCTATAATTATTTACAACATAATTCATAATCCGATGCGACACATATGAAAATATCGTAAATCATGATATGAGTGTTACCGGAATAACACCCCCTCCCAAGAGAACCTCATGTCACGTTAGCCAAAGACAACAGAGAATAGACCGATATACAGGGTGTTCTGGTCTTCAAAATGAAAAATCTCAAAGTACTGTTACCGTTTTTGTTTTTAAACCGGGACAATGCATGAACGCAAACACCCTGTATATTCCATGTTTCTCAGTGGAAAACTTTCGAACGAAACGTTCGATATCTTAAAGTTGTATAAGCGATAACACAGCTTTCAAATAACGTTCTAGGGAGTTAAAAAAAATGCAATCCGGGGATTTATTTCCAGCTTCACGGTGCTCGGACCTCAAACGGCCAACTCGGATAAAAAATCCCAGATTTTTCTGGAAATTCGAACCTAACCATGAACCCAATAATTGATGCCGCGACCAATTATGCACACATAAAAAACTTTTCGACTTTCGACAATTCTACCTCATTTGGAAACAACGTAGTTGAACACTAATGCATAAAATTTCTCAAATAAAACCCGAGAAAGAAATCAAGTATATTACTTCCAGTTTACTAATCTGAAGGACGGATGTGTAGAAGTATGTACAACACCCACACTCCCATGTTTACAAACTTTCTCCATTACTCAAGTCCATAAAAATTACAAATCCTTCGCTTTATCCCGATTTTTGTCTTAAAAAAGTTTCAGTATAAGTATGTAGTACAAGGCCACTTTAGCATGGTAGTAGGCTTAATTGTTGGTTAAGGATCGATTTAATTTTTTGAAAATTACCAAATAAATCGCAAATATAACAATTTAACCGTCCGTTTTTTTCCAAATAGCATGTGAGAATCCCATTGTGTCACAAACTGTCATCCGTTCCGAGTTGTCCCAAGGCGAACCTGATATGGAAGACCTTCGGCGTCTTAGGTGAAATGGCTTGGCTTGGAGAGTCGAGTGCAAAATTAGATTCTTAATTCTCCGGAAACATTTTCTTAAAGAAGAGTCGTTTCCAGTCACGGAATCTGGGTTTGGTTTCAAGTTTCAGAAACCAAGCATTCTGTACTTTACGTTCTTTGTTCTTATCTGTAGCTTAAAAGTTGTAGTTTGTTGAAAGACAGGTTAGGCATATGGATTACCCGGTGGACTTTGATCTGTATCCCCATTAACGATCTCACTGCAGCATGAAATCAAATTAATTACGAATCATTTTTACCGTTTTAAATATCCTGAACAACAAAAATTCTTCTCAAGAAATTATATCAAGACTATTGTTAACTTACTCGGTCAAAGGCAGAAAAATATGGACTTGTACTTTCCCCTGATTTCCAACAGCTTTTCCCAAGCCCCCAGGTGTACCTTCACTAAAAACATCAGTCACTTTTTCAGGTACTTCAATCTTACAAACAGGCCTCGATTTCGTCTCCCCCATAAGATAAACAGTGCAGTCATCGATTCTAACTTCTCCAAAGTAATTCTCATTCGCAGGAGCTAAACCATCTCGACATTTCCTGGCCGACTCCTCAAAACCTGCTAAATTAACTCGTCGAATACTCCCCTTATTGTTCCTGTTATCAAGGGAACTCGTTGAATGAGCCACAGCATTACTGACGGTTGTAGTTGTGGCCGATATGCTCCGCTTGCTTTGAATTCCAGCGTTTTCAAGCCTCTTCATCTCCCATTTAGATTTAGGCTCTTCGATCCGTACTGACTTTTTCATCCCGTTTTTTGGACATTTCCTCAGATTTGAGACCAACTTCGGGAGGAGCAATCTCGTCGCAGTCGATGAGCTTGTCGATGTACTTATACTCGACCCGATGCTGCTTTCACTCAGATCGCTACTGGGGGTTGCAGAAGAGCTGGAACCAGTGGAACCGTTCGTGGTTTCACTCGAACTTGACCTTCGACTTTCTGACGCTGACGAACCTGAGCCGTCAATCGGCATTAGTCCGTTGACTATCCTCAAGTCTGCTGATGAAACTCCAACCGGCAGTACCCGACTGTTGATATTCCCGTTTTTCCTCACTTCCAAGTCGATCCAAGTCATGATTCGGGAACAGAGCTTGTTTTCAGGGGAAACCTCGGGATTGCTGCAGATTCTAAAATTCCGGCTCCCAAAATCGTCGGGGGATAAGGACCCTGATGAACTGAGTTCAAAATCTTTGCTGCTAACTGATCCATCCCGTCCGTTCCGGATCAGCCTCTTAATCAATGGACTTTTTACAGGGATCATGTCCAAGAACTCTTGCTTTTCGAATTCATCAAAGAGGCCATCATCATCCATACTACTTAATTCTCTTCCATGTCCCATTAGGCCTAAATACCCCGAATCCGGTCGTCCATGATGGAGTACACGGGTGTTTTTTCGGAACTTCCTCCGTTTGATGTTATACAGCTTACTGCCACAGATTCCAAGCTCATTTATCACGGAATTTTCGACGGGATCTGGAGATTTCAAAGTCAGGGCATCGAATTTTGCTGACAAAACGGAAACTGAACCTTCCGTGGAATTACTTCTGCTCCCACAACCGGTATCCGTATCCCCAGATATCGATGATAAGGCGAGGTCG
Organism: Desoria tigrina; assembly: GCA_906901685.1. Lineage (NCBI taxonomy): Eukaryota > Metazoa > Arthropoda > Collembola > Entomobryomorpha > Isotomidae > Desoria > Desoria tigrina. Next base: position 1,786,307 of record CAJQTU010000003.1, on the reverse strand, counting down.
TCATTCTCTCCTATTGTGTCTGTGCAATTTTTTTTCGTAGAAGCTTTTCCTGATTTCTTCGTCCTGTTTTTGAAGAGGAAATTATCAACAGACTGATTTAACAGGAAATGCCTCGTACCATCAGAATTTAATACACTGCGGATTTTTATCGGTTTCCTCGCACTGTCCCACATTTTTGTATGATTACATCCAGCAGACAAAGTATTTTGGTTTCTGAAGATTTCGCTGCTTTCCTTTTAGGATGATTTAGATTCAGGAAAGCAAGGAGAATACAATTTCGCAAATAGTCAAAATGGAACGCTGCGGGGTGCCCGGGGTAAGTAAATGCAAACCATTTTTACAAATCTAACAAGAATATCGTTAAATTTAAGTAATTTAACCCTGTCAGACAGATCCGTCATCTTATTGTAGTGTAACCACAGGGTGTCTAGTCACCAATAATACTGTATATTTAAGATGCCTGGTACCCGTAGCAATTTTGGTGACACCGATTCTTCTATAAGAACTAAATTTATCCAGTAATCTATGCAAAAAATTATCTCTTTCCAAAATACGAAAATACTATCAACCCTACACTCTCGCGAGGCCAGTACAAACCGGGGAAGCCACAAATACATGGAAGACTCAAAGGCCGAACTACTACTGTCCAGAAACTGGGAACCCGGATCGGTATTTAATCCGATATGCAAATACTCTAAATTCCCGAATCCTGCCAGAGAATGCCCGGTTCCAATGCGATTGTTCACCGGACTTCAAGAAACGACGCAATCCTTGGGACTTCTTTACACAAAAAATACGGATGATGAACCAATTTACTTTCATAGACCTTTCCATCTTTCTTCGACACTAGAGTAATCACAACATTTAAAATTTAAAACAACCCATCGAAAAATCGCAAACGAAACCAACTACAACTTTCCCCAACACAGTCTAAAAATAAACGAACCGAAACCGCACGTTTCGTTCCATTTTATCCTTAGCATTTTTAATGTCTCTAAATCCATCCAAAAGGGCTCAACGCTCAGCTCAACCAATCCGAAATAGCAAAAACATCATTATTCAAAGGCAAAAGTCGAACCACCAATGTATCAAATCCTAACCAACTAAAAACTACCTTGAAGACGATGCACGCAAAACTTTATAGATTATCGAATATATAAATCTAACGAAGATACATCATATCATCAACTTTGCAGATACTAAACATACTATTATCACAAATACATACATGCCACAATAGAAACTGCAGACAGGGCCACATTTTTATACGGAGAAAGCAGAGGAAGCAGCTTAGTCAATTTGCCTTATTAATCATATCAAATATCAATGTCCTAATTTATACTTATGATAATAAAATTAGTAATCACTGCCATTTCCTTAAAGTCTAATTTAAACGATCGAAATGTTCCATTATTCAAAAGCAGTTCACGGGAGTGCAGTTATCGATTTGACCTTAAATATAAATAAACAATCCCTGCTCCCACATTTGCTAAATAAAATGTTTAGAAATCAGTTCTTTCCAACTGTCTAGCAGATATATTTAGAAACGGTTCACACTCGTGCAGGACAGCCCGATTCCATTAATAAATCTCGCATGTCAGCAATACAATTATATTATATCTATATTTTAGTCTCGTGCACATCCCAATTCAGAATATAGCATTTCGTATCCCCAACATTTCTGTAAATAGCAAAGTAGTTCTAAAATCAAAACCATTACAAATTACAATCTTATCTATATTATCTAAACATAAAATCAACGGAGAAAGCCTATAAGAACCTACATGCGAATCCCTGTAAAATTAGGCAAAAACCTTGTTGAGCTAGGATTAATCTGAAGCACAATTTTAATCCAGTTTGATTATATCTCCTAAAACATTTCCCTAAATGCAAAATTGGTATATCAAAATTCTGCTCTACAATCTACAAAAACCATGTCAGGACTCAGGAATTAATTTAGGAACTGGACTGACTATTCCAGATTTAACGGTAACCAGCTCTGTATTGTACATCCATGAAAATAGCAATCGGAATATCGAATCCAGATAGCGTGTGAGCCAACAAAATTCATAAAACGAACGGAGATTACATTACCTTCACCTTCCTACCCTGGGAATGGAGAAAGGGATTGTAAATGGGCTATAAACTATATACTTATTCATCCTGTCATTTGGAGACAGTCAAATATGATATTTGGCAATAAACTTCGGACCATTTCACACGTAAATATACAGAATTGGACTGAAAGAGTGTGTAATTTTGTAGACAAGCCTTTATGGATGTATAACAAGTAATATACAATGCCCATCCGAAGGATGATGATTTCGGTCATTTGAGGAACTCAACATCGAATCGTCTTAGTTTTATTTCCGTTTATGACTATATAAGCATGTGTACATCTGCAAAAAAGCTCCGATGAGCTTTAATGATGATAATACCAAGAAATCGGGCAAGTCAACAAACTAGAAACTCCCACATGCCGTAGTCACCATTCCGGTTCGACAACTGTCACAAGAACCACGTCCCATAAATATAGAATGATAAATGAGTTCCAAACTTGAGCAAAATCCTGTGTCCAACGTCAATATTTCTTGTATTGTCAAACTGTCGACCACCTGAAGAGCTCTCTTACATGTACTTCAACTCCTTGTGGACATTGACTTTAAGGTTTTTGCATTAATGTATCAAAGCGTCGAGGAAAGGTTTGCATGAATGAATAGGGCTTTTGTAAAGAGGCATAAAAAGCAAGAAAAATATTGGTCAATGATGTTTGCTTACGGCTGCTGTCAGTGGGACAATACTTCTTCCTTGAAACCTGGAACGGAGAGGAGGGTCTAGAGGATTCCCTTTGAAAAACGGTACAGGCAAACCCAGTGCTATGACTCGAAAATTCTCGTTTACTTTCACTAACTTCCATTTATCCAGTATTTCTCGACCGTGCTCCTAAAATTGTAAAAAAATAAATTTAAAAAACTCTGAAAAGCCTGAACATACTTACTTTCTTACGGTATTACTCTCGGATTTTAAAATTAATAATTAAATTCTGCTATTCCATATTGATGAGACATTTTTTATGAAGTTTTGAGACTCATTTAGGACGATTTCCATTTCAAGTAATTTAATATTCTTGGCGATAACCGGATAGGGTAAGACCGTATGGAATTATTACTAGGAAATAGTGAGTATCTATATAACTAGACACGCATAAAATATTCGTAGTAATAACCACGCGAGTGATTTGCTTAGGCTTACCGCTAGAAGCTTATCGTATCTCTCCGCTGAAATAAGATGTCTTCCATCTTCTAAATGCATCTCCCGATTTTCCAGTAGATTGTTGAGCAACGGCAAAACATTTCTTTCCGCTTTTTCAATCCCCTCGATGACGAGTAAACGCCCTTCGATTGCTGCTCTGACTGCGGACTAAAAATTAAAATTTTTCTAGATTTCTGATAAAATTTTAAGTTTAGCTACGTCATTTCATTTGCATCCATTGAGCCCATAATCATGAGTTATGAGGACCAACCTGGTCAAGATATTGAGCCGTTTTCTGAATCACTTCCCTTCTCTGCTTCATATCAGATTCAGTAGTGTCTCGTGATAAGGAAATGTATTCAATCTCTCGTCCCGTTAATTCAGCAAATGCCATAGCTAGTCGACGCCTAAAAGGCCCCGGGGGCCCTATTAGGAACATGTCCTGACCTAAAAGGTCTTTCTTCAACATCCATTGCATGTGACCTAGCTCCGTTTGCGTATTCGTCGAGGAATTAACTGCCAAATTAAAGAAATCGCACCGAGAACGTGAGTATTAGATTTAAACATCTAACTCTATCCATTTATTATCACATCAGAAACATATTGAAATTACAATGCAAGTGAAAGTAGAAAAGAACAAATTAAATTAATTACAGTAAAGTAAAGGGACAAGGGATGGGTTCTTCGGCTTGTCAATGTCTTTATGCACGGATCCAATAGAAACTCGGATTGGATATTCGCTTTCCGATGTTACCGGCTGAGAACTATGGCCTGAATATACAAATAAAATTATGACATTATTAACAAATATAATCTTAGGTAATTTAAGGAATATAAATATTGTAAATACCTTGAACCGAAGAGGAACAACGATGCAGACTGATTAAATTTGTAGTTTTACTTCGGTTACTTCGTATACTTGAAATTCCGAATTGATTATACAAGACATAACTTTTACACTTATTAGACAATAGATTTTGAGAGTGAATGGATCTACTATGAGTAATTACAAGTCTGTGCTTTTTTACATGCATTAGCTCTCGAGGAATTGATTTAAACGAACGAATAACACGGCTTCCAAACATTTTGTTAATTATCGGCTGTGCACAGCCTCAAGAAAAAAGAAAACAAATTTCAAATTACAAGGATAGAATAGATTATAGATATCAGTATTTTGTTTTTAGGTATGCGAATTCTAATTTGCAGAGAAATTAGAAATGGACGATTTCATCTTCTTCGGTTTTGGTATCAGTAACGCTGTGCAGGGTCACATTTCCTTGCAAGTCACGGTAAATCCGAGCATGAATGAAGTCTTCTTCAGCAACTTTCACCTGTTAGGAACAAGGCAAAGAAATTAATACTAATCAGTGTCATTTTACAGTTCATCACAATTAATTGCCTATATACTAGTTTACCTACCAAGAAACGATCGATGGATCAATCGCATTTTTGTTTGAAGTAGAAACGTTAGTTGAGTTTCTACTCCATACTCAACAAATCGCATTTGTGTTTCAGTCGATCGTCAAGTGTCAAGTAAGTTCGACTAGATCATAGATACCTCGATACCTGTTACTAACCACTTACCAGCTACCATTATTATAAGAAGGGGGGGGGATTTATTGGAGTATTTACGGTAACAGAAACCTAAACCGGGTTTCTTGGGGTAAATGTAGACAAAGTCGGAACAAAACCGTGAAAGTAATAAACCCAAAGGACACGTTGTGCCGGAGTGACCCTTGACACTTGACACATGGTCAAATTGAATAATACAGTGCTTTATGAACGGCCCTCAGACAAGACAAATTGCAAAAAAAACCTCAGAAAAAAGTTACGTCACCCACCCACGCCCACCTTGACAAAGAAGTTGGTTCCGGCGACAATCTGTGTCTTGTAAGCGACAGGGACGAGAAGCCACTCCGTGCTGGAAAGACCCTGACGCTTCTCGCTGACCTTTGACCTCACTTCTTCCTTGAGTTTAGCAAAAATCTCGTGAATGGCCTCATCGGCTGCTTTTACGTCACCACTCAATCCACCGCAAACTAAAGGCATCTTATCTTTGAAGTTGGACTCTGCTTCTGCTGGACTGATTTCAAGTTGCCCCGCTCTCTTCTCAACTCGATCCCTAAATTCAAATCACATTATTGTCCGACTCGTTAGAACTACCGACTGCCGAATATAGAACTGCCGACTCGACTGAGGTGATTCCTCCATTAAATGACCGTGCTATATTCACAATTGGTTATAAATGTACATCTATCCACCCTGTCCCATTATTGCATGCGAACACTCTAAGGGAGATCCTTGGAACTTTATCTCGCAACTAGGCATATATTAACGATAAAGGTTCCCGTTAACGTCACGGGAACCTTTATCGTTAATATATGGCAACTAGGGAGTCGCAACAGTCGCAAGTCTCCCCTTCTCTCCTCTCTCACCCACAACTCGAGCCTCATATACGAGTGATCTGGTCTCCGACTATACTGATCACTTTCACATTGCCCCGAGGGGCTTGAGCCCCAGCCATTTAACTTAACATTGGAGGCTTTCTATGGTTAATGGGTACTACATGATATAGTGGCCAAAGTGAGCAGTATACACGGAGACTATCACTCGTATATGCTCGAGCCTATACTGCGGAAGATAGCGAGTCGCAAGTCTCCCCTTCTCTCCTCTCTCACCCACAACGGCCACAACTCGAGCCTATACTGCGGAAGATAGCGAGTCGCAAGTCTCCCCTTCTCTCCTCTCTCACGACTCTCACCCACAACTCGAGCCTATACTGCGGAAGATAGCGAGTCGCAAGTCTCCCCTTCTCTCCTCTCTCACCCACAACGGCCACAACTTGAGCCTATACTGCGGAAGATAGCGAGTCGCAAGTCTCCCCTTCTCTCCTCTCTCACCCACAACTCGAGCCTATACTGCGGAAGATAGCGAGTCGCAAGTCTCCCCTTCTCTCCTCTCTCAAACACAACTCGAGCCTATACTGCGGAAGATAGCGAGTTGCAAGTCTCCCCTTCTCTCCTCTCTCACCCACAACGCCACAACTCGAGCCTATACTGCGGAAGATAGCGAGTCGCAAGTCTCCCCTTCTCTCCTCTCTCGAACACAACTCGAGCCTATACTGCGGAAGATAGCGAGTCGCAAGTCTCCCCTTCTCTCCTCTCTCACACACAACTCGAGCCTATACATTTTTTATTCAATTATATTGAATTATATCAATCTATACAAATTCATTTTTTAACCGGACATATACAGCAATGCATCCTCTCTCCTCTCCATGGCCATGCCTTCCTATAATATAGCACTGCATGCATCCTCTCTCCTTTACCAGGACAGACATGGTAATTTTATGGCCAAATCACCTGTCGGCAGTTTTGCATACTCGGTAGTCGGCAGTTCTAACGGCGCATTTATTGTAAACAAAAACAGCAAACAGGATAAAAAGTATGAGAAATTAATTATTACACAGCATCAGCAGTGCAGTTAGTTAGTTCATGTCAGTCAGTTAGTGTCTATCGTGGAGGTGGTGGAGCTATATACGCAGTCAGTCACTTATTTAATTAATTACTTAATTACCTTCAGCGTTTATTTTTCTTCCGGTTTCTGCTAGCGTCTGTTTGCTGTTTGCTGTTTATGTAAATTCAAAAAATTCGATTCGTGCCGTCGTCCTCGTTCTGTTCTTTGTTCTTGTTGGAAATTTGAGTATAGAGTCGGACCTAGCTAGGGCGTCAACGTCAAGGAAGGTCAAAGGTGTTTTGGAGCTTTTTATCGTCTTAACTATTCTTGAAGAACTGAATTGATTGGGTTAAACTGGATACTGTGGAGAACTGGAGAGGAGCGTGAACTAAAAGCTCGAACTGCGTACTGCACTGCAAACTGGGAACTGCACTGTGGTGTCAAGCAAGGCACAAGGTGCAAGGAAGGATGGCTGCAGCTGATGTAAGTAGATGTCAATTCACAATTAGTCAATCCATTCAATCAATATATTAATATGTGATATGATGAATGAGCGGATGGATGGTGGATTGGTGGATGGTGTCGGTGTGGTTAAAAAATTTGGAATGGAAGGCGTATTTCCTTTAATGTTCGTGTTGATTAGGTTTTGGGGCATCCAGGTCCAGGTCCGGTCCCTATATACAATATATATGTGCTATGTTGTGTGTGGATGTACGATGATCTATTCCAAATATTCCAGTCGTCTAACTAAATACAAAATATATTGTGCATTCATTGCATTTACGCTTGAAGGCCTAAAACTGGGAACCGAAAGCTGGCGATGATGAATTGATAAAACATAAAAATTGTTTTGAAAACAGTGTGACTAGTGAGTCACTCACAGTGACAGTCTGCAGTCACAGTGTAATTAAATCGTTAGAAACGAAACGTAAAAAGGGGTGAAACTGTGAAAGATTTATGTTTGATGTTGTTGTATCATATTTAATATTGATATGGATGATTTGACTTGAGTCATACTCATTACTCACGTAAAGGTCGAAGGTTATTTTGATGCTTTTACTAAAGTTGTTTTTTCTCGTTTCTTTTGAGTTTATAGGAATTGCGGAAAGGGTTAATGCAGATTCTTACAAGGTATGGGACTCCGGATGGTGTGTTCGTGTTCAAACTGTCTTTTTTTATTGATTATATCTTATGTTGTATGTTGTCAATGTTGTGGTAAGAATATAGATAAACAGTGTAACGAGATATAGGAACTTAAACGATGAATGAATGGCTTTGTAACTCTTCTGGAAGTTGCCTGGAAAATGAAAGCGCATCTAGAACATGGAATATAGGATAAAATGATCATTAATAGGATGTAAAAGTAGTAACAGTAAGTAAAAGGCATGGCTAGTTTAGGACGTGTGCAACCACATACAGATTGTGTTTTATTTAATCTCAACAAACGAGTTACAGTAGAGTTACTCAGGCTGCTATATCACGCGTTACAAAAACTTATAATAAAAATCCTTATGCATTTGCATGTGTGATTCATTTCATGCAAAAATGCTCTTCTTATCTAATTAGTCCATGTATAAGAAATAGGACTTATAGTGCTTTTATTTTCATGCATCGATTCTATTCTACCTAGATACATTCTCTTATGTCTTATCGAGTTTTACGCATATTTTATCAAATTTTGATTCGTCAGTCGTTAATTCCAGTTAATTTTCTACATGTGTCAGGGTGTGCCAACCCCATACCAGTATAAACCCTAAAGTCAGAATTAGTACACATGCATCGATACATCTATGATGTACAACATGTATATATGACGACATAGGAAACGCAAAGGGGTTAATGGCTTTAATTTGAATGAATATTAATTTCCATGTCCTTACACTATTACAGCATCGATGGCTTATTCGCAATCGTAATTTCAGATAGAGATGGAGTTGCAATTCTTAAAGGTATAAAGCGTTTGTTCAGCCATTTCAACCGTCGTGAGCTTTTGATGATGCAATTAATAATAATTTAATATGTCAATAGTGCAGTAATAGTAATATATATTTTGCTTTTAATTACCTACAGCAAGTCTAGAAGCAACACCTGAATTGGCTTTGAGAATGAATTTCCTCTCGACCTTTGGGAATGCAACTGATCAAGCTGGTAAATTAGGAATGGGGAAGAATACAACTATTATTTCCATGTACCAAAAGTTCCAGGTATTAAAACAATGCAGCTTTATCTTTATCTGACCTTCAGCTGAATGCTACTAGTGTTTAATTTTTGTCGTTTAAAGGTGATCCAGATAAGCAAGTTACCTATTGTGATAACTCTCATCGCTCAAAATAGCGCAAATACAGGGTTTCTACTGACCCTAGAAGAAACACTAGAACCCCTAGTTAATGCTCTACGTGGGGATGTGGCTTCAGAATAAAATATAAAATAATATCTAGCTGATCAGCAGAAGCCCCGAGATATCGTCATTGCCATGTAAATGCGAATAAATTATAATTTTAGATACCTAATGTGTAGCCTATAAAACATGGAATGTAGAAACTCTATAATGACAATGACTGAAGGAATCTAAAAAAGTGATAACGCGATAATTTATAAACCAATTTCACTATGCAATGTATGCAAAAATTATCAAATAATGCCTGCTTGGTTTAGGCCTGTAAAGTTTTACGTTCAATAACAATTTTTCCGAACAATGGTCATGAGTCATGATTAGTCATGAAAGGCTACAATATCGGCTTCGGAGCACGGACTCTGCATTTTGCAACCAAAACCATTGGCAAGTACCAAGTATATGTTAATTAAAGGTGGATCAGATGCAGAATATTTATCGCCTAATAAGCCATGTCGGCGTCACTTTGCTATGTGTCGAATAAGTCTATATGTTTTAAAAGTAGTCAATGTTTTAATAAACTTATGTTCACTTCTTAATGGCTGTCAGGTTTGAAGAACATTAGAATATACTCTGTATTTACAAACACCGATTTAAAAATTTCAAACCTTGCTATCTTGGGTCAATAAATCTCATCTTTCATATAATATAAAAGAATATCTACTTTAACCGTTGTTTAACCCTACAAAGTTGTTGAAAATCATAAAGTATATATCACGTATTTCTTCGCAGATCTCCTGGCTCTGGAAATATATCTTTACTGACCCTCTAAATAAGTGGAGGTCCATTCTGGGGGATCCATGCAATTTTTCAAACAGAAACGTTACAACAAAAACAAATGCAATTACAAGCTAGATTTCCACCTTTCCCTACTTAAATTAGTGCTACAATTGGGTTAAAATTTATCAACCGTTGAGTGAGGGAGGTGTTTATTCTTTAATTTCTTTCAAACTCTAATAAACTAAAAGGGTGGGGAATTATTTAGGATTTAACGTTATTTGTAGATTGTAGGCATTTTAATCTTCTTGAAAATTGGGGAAGAGTAGTACAGAGTACCGAGAGATAGGAACGACTTCAACATAGAGAAAAAAGGGTGGAAAACTTGAGCATACACGTGTGGAATTTAGCTGGTGAGGAAAGCAAATCTCTGCTGAAACTATTTCATATTTTTGATTTAATTTTTAGTTTTCACTGTGGACGTGGTGACGTGGACGTGGACTGAGATTTAAAAAACTAATTATAACAGTTTCGTTCGACCTCAACTGACATATTTTCTATTTCACGGCTTTATTCATTATTGTACACTGGATTAAAGATTAAACTACGGTAATAATTGTTTAGATTTTGGATTTCATATTTTGTATTTTTGAATTTCAAATTTGAAAGGATGAAGGAATATGGAGTGCAGATTTGAACTTTGAACGTTTGAACTTGAAGTTCACGTCACACGTCGTGTCGTGAACGGTAATAAAAAAATGTAAATCACAATTATTATTCGTTATCAAATTCAAACAAAATATTAATTAATTTGTTAAAGGTAATTTCGGCAAGTCAACTGTGAACTGCAACAAACGAGAACGAAGCAAAGGGCAAAGGGCAAAAGGACAAAGGAGAGATGAGGAGTTGAGGAGGTCCTGTTTCTATTTTGTATTTACTATTCCATATTCGATCTTCTGTATCTGTGTTCTACGTGACGCTGTATGCTGTAGTGTGTAGTGACAGACAGGTGTCGAGGAATTGAACTTGAATGGAATAAAGGACAACAGGTCCAATTCAAGTTCAAGATGTCATTTTTCATAAGGAAGAAATCCAAAAATCTGACGAATTTAACAAAGGCAGCTGGGGAATCTGGAGGAGGGTTTAATAAGGCTAATGGAACCGCTCAAAAGCCAAGACAGAGGAATACAGACTTTAAGAGTAGACCAAAAGGGTCACCTTATGGTAAAGGAGGTGGTAAGCTAAACATTTGATTATGTTGTTATTATTTCAACCGTGAAATTAATAGAAGCCTTTATTCTTATTCATTTTAAATAAATTGGTATCTTTGATTTGCAGGGCAAAAGCGGAGAAACGGCTTTGGTTCTAAAGGAGAAAAGAGTGGCTTTTCCGATAAGCGACCGAAATTTGACAAAAATGAAGAGATCGTAAGCAGTTCGAGTGACGAAGAAGCCGAAGATGGGGATGTGTTGGAAGGAAGGGGGAATCGAGGGAGCCTATCTAAACCTCGGTCAGATGAAAGCCACGACGATGAATTCTTCTCAGCCGAAGACGAAAGTTTCGGGGATGAAACAGCCCAAGAAAAGAAACTTCGAATATCAAAGATGATGATCGAAGAGATTCAGCGACAAGAACGAAAGAAAATGGAAGACGAAGGCCTGGACGATGATCTCGTCGCCTCCCGTCTGAGAGAAGATGTTCTAGAGGCTGAGGGACGGCTTAGGAAGGAAATTGCCGATACTCTGGAGCCTGATTTAGAAAATATGAGCATTCTTACATGCCCCAAGTACCTCAAAAGGTTACAAGAATATTTTAAAATTGATTTGTTCTGATGATCTGAAGTTAAACTAAGAACTGTTTGAAAGGCTTTATTTCGCCAGGCCGCAGATATCAAAATTGTTTTATTCAATGCAAGTTAAAACGTTTTTTTCTGCCGTTCACAGGTCTGTCACCTGCCTTTGTATAACAGAAGACGATCAATGGATCTTCTCAGGTTCCAAAGATGGCCATTTAATCAAATGGTCTGTAGTTGAGAAGAAGAAGGTCGGCATGGTTAAGAAAAAAGAAATTCTGACTAAAAAAAAGAAGAAGAAAGGGAAGACTTTGACCAAACCAAGAGATCCTAATGAATGCCACTCCTCGACAATCACGTGTATGGCTGTATCAAGCGACGGGAAATTCCTTGCTACTGGAGATGAAGATAACCAGATTGTCATTTGGGATCCAGAAACTTTGACAAAAATTCACATTTTTACTGGTATGCTTATGCAATCAATGAATTTCTTTGTAAAAGTTGTGTGTGAACATGGGTATGAAGAATGAAGAATCTTTATCTTCCTGTCGTTAATCAGTCAATTTGTTGAACAGGTCATAGAAAGACAATAAGAGGATTGTCATTTCGTAGGAAAACGCACACTTTGTATTCCTGCTCTGACGATAAATCGGTTAGAGTTTGGTCCTTGGATGAGATGGGTTTCGTCGAGACGCTGTTCGGACATCAAGATTCAGTAAATGCTTGCTTTTATTTAAAGAATAAAAATAATCAATTATACGCCATAATGCTGTTTTCGAATTTTAGGTAACTTGTATAGATGCGTTAAGTCGAGAACGAGCTGTAACCGGGGGAGGGAGGGACAACACAATCCGAATTTGGAAAATTGTTGAAGAATCCCAGCTGGTGTACAACGGGCATTACAATGGCAGCATAGATTCTGTAAAACTTATCAATGAAGAGAACTTTTTATCCGCTGGTGAAGATGGACTATTGTGTACTTGGAATGTAAATAGAAAAAAACCTTTATCTGCACTTGAAAAACCACACGGGACGACCAAAAGCCCCGACGGTACTGACCTTCCACGTTGGCTTTCTTCCATCGCAGCGTGGACGAACACCGATCTTGTTGTTTCTGGATCATCCGATGGATTCATTCGATTTTGGAAGTGCGGTGAACGATTCAAATCTTTGATAGAGGTTTTCAAAGTCCCTTGTACAGGATGGGTAAATTCTATGTACTTTTCCGCTGCTCCAGATCTTTCGGGCTCAAGAAATAAATTTCTTGTGGTTGGAACTGGGAAAGAACATCGTTTAGGACGGTGGTTTGAGGATATCAAAGAAGCAAAAAATTCGATTGTAATTATACCTTTGAAACATAAGTCTAGCAATAGTGGGTCGAGTAAAGATGATAGCATCGAAGATACGAGCCTTCTTACGGACGATGAGGACTCGTAAAATAAATTATTATTTTTTGTTATTGTCAATTAATGAACTACAGAACTTTGTATCCGTTGTGGAAGAAATGATAAATAAAGTTATGACTCATGACGTTATGATTTTTATAAAATGTTTGGGAAACTAATTACCCAATTATCCATTCCACGAAGTTGCCAGTTTATTCACTTACAATTTTAATTCGTAATCGGCTAATAATTACAGCTTGAAGCAACATTATTAGTAATTAGTGGTGTGCCCCGTCGCTTGCAGTGTTCAGGTGTTCACATAATTTTGGAATAGTTGACCGGTTTGCTGGTTTACATTGTGCCACGGCGTTTTTTTAAATTTTTTTTTACAATACTACAGATATCTACATGTAAGTTGAATCACTCTGTTCTGTATTAATATTACTTACACTGTAAAAACGAAACGAATTAACGAATATTACCTGCCTTCACCTGTCCCTCCAATAATAATTGAAAAGGTATTGACTTGGGACCAAATTGTAGGACGAACGCTTGTAATTTTAGTTAATGACTGTAAAATAACATATTTGTTTTTGTGGCTTAGCATTTAAAAACTATAGTTTATTTCCTAATCGCTTTGGTCCACCAGACCAAGGTAGTTGAAATAGGGACCCAGGAAGCGGAGTACAATGTGTCGATTTGTAATCTGTCAGTAATTTTTCTGCCTGAAATACAAAAGTAAATCATAGGTAAATTAAAAATGCACATGTCAAATCTTTAAATAATCATAATCTCCATTTGCCAAGAGTAACTGTAAAAAATAAAAAACATTACAATTTTGACTACAAAACCAGCCTTGACAGCATCACTCAAGGCTTCAACATTGGATGGAATGACCAATTCTGACAGGTCCGTTGTCGCGGTTCTTCCTGACGAAGCGTCTGTGGCATGTTTGATAAAGTTTTAGAATTCTCTCAAATATACTTGGTTTGCTCCTTCACCACAATACAATCTATCTCAAGGATTTTTACTAACCTGAAGCATGAGTTTGAGCAAGCCAATCCCGCAATGCTCTCTCTGAATCAGGATTATCCAATAAATCGGGGTATCTTTGGCGAATAATATCAAAAAGAAGGTAATTGCCTCGATTTGCTGTTAACGAGGATGGTGGATCAGCTATTATCTCATCGTCTGTTCTTCGAATGAGACGAACAGGACCTTTGTACTCTTTCATTTCTTTGTTTACTCTGAGATCAACGTGATACCGAATTGTTGCACGTACTAAAAAAGAAATAAATAAATTACAATTTCAACCAGGTTTGAGATAATGGAGCTGAACTGACCTAGTGATGACAAAAACGTAGGCATCCGGGGTAGCGCTAGAGGCAGAATGTCATCAAACGTAGCATCCAGAATCTTCAACAAATTATTACTTACAATGAAATTATACATTCAACGGCACAACTCACGCAAGTAAGTAGTGAATTTAAAAATACTCACAAGTCCCTTAATGTTTGGATGTTGCGAGGCCAAGTACGATGCAGGGTAACCGCCAATACTCCATCCATACAATACAATTTCTTCTTCCTTAAATCCAAGACCCCTTGTTGCGTATTCGAAAATCGCTTCAGCGGCGTTCAATTCATTTAACGGATAAGGGACACCCTAAACACATCGAATAAATAGGTTGTGAATTTTGTGATTAAATCATACAGGAATCCAAAGATGAAGTAGACATTAATTTAATATCCTAGCCGCTGCAAGAAAGATAACCTACTCTTTCACATTAAATGATGAAGCCACTTTTTTTTTCACTCTGCAGAGTTTTAAATCGTGAGTTCATGTGAGAGAGCAGGTTTTCTTGGAGCGGCTAGGATACTACAGAATATTTGGACTAACAGATGAACCGCCGAAACCAGGATGATTCCATCCCAACACTGAATATCCTTCATTAAGCGGTGTTCCAGCCATTCCAATTTCATAAAATCCAGCATTTCCTTCACAGCAAATAACTAGTGTTTTCCCATTTCCGCTCACTTCCCTGTAAAATCAAGGACGATCAAGGAGTTAAACACATGAGAATGCGATCAGATTACTACATCTTATAAAAATATATGAATAGTTTAGGTTTTTAAAAGTAGTTTTACTTGATCGATAGAACACTCATTCGCTCAAATAGCGTCCTTAGTAATGCATGAATAATACGAGTAATTTATAATTAGGCAAATCTAGATAATCTACGCTACGTCAATAATCACATTTTTAATCTTTCGTACCTTCGTCTATCGAAGAACATCGTGTCAAGACGATTTCCATCTGCAGACTCAACGCGAGAACGCACTCCTCTTAGTTCGGTGACAAATTTGGCTCTGGCTTCCTAAACATACAGATGGTGTATTTAATTTACATTTGCATAGACAAGACAGAAACCCTAGTGCCTAGTGAAATTAATGTGTTTTTGAGGTAAAAAAAAAGAATAAACCTCCAGATAATTCCGAAGCATGGGTCCAAGAAGAACACCAGGGTAAATTAGCCTTATCCCGATGGTATGAGCCATGGCCCAGCCCAGAATCCAGCAAGGGGTGAACTTGCTAATCCCACTCCCTTCTCGTCCTTCTCCAAGTTGTTGATTCTGCACAGCAGCTTCTCGAGCTATCCGACCCAATCGACTTGCTCTAAAGCTAATTGGCCAAGCTTTGAACTCAAAGTCGTATCTCCTCAACAGCTCAGAGTTTTCCGTATTGAACTCCAAGCTCGCCCGTTTCAGTACCTCCAGGAATGACAAGTATGATGGGTTAAATGCTCTGCCCAACGCCCGAATTGTATAGGACGAGAAGATGAAGAGCCCCAGGTAGAGGATGTACTGGATCTTCCGGTGCCAAACGGTGTACATGACCCCTGCAGGGAATAGCCAAGTTATTGCGAAGTCTCCACATTGCTCAGCTATATTGTACTGGTATAGCTGATTCTGCAACAGATTTATAAAAAATATAGCTCTATGTAAATAAAAATCAAGCGTATCAGTCAGTGTTGTTTTGCATCAGTTTTGTACGTACAGCTTGGTTTGCACGGGAATATATGCGGTATAGACGAGGAGAAAACAAACAGGCCAGGATGCTGATCGTCATTTCAACTTGTCCAGTCCAGCGCCAGCCTGCCTGCAGTGATAACAAACTCTTCCGGCTCCGAGCAGAAACTTCAAGCTTTCCTGAAAAAGGTATTATATTCAATATTATTTCATATTTATGTTTTTATGTTCAATTTCAAATTCAAAATTCAATTCAAAATTTGTTATAATATTTATAAACTACTAAAAGCCGAATTATTGAATTACTGACAGTGGTATAGAAGGTCCAGTCGCCAGTCAGTAATATTTTGGTCTTAATTATAATGAACTAATCCATAATCCATAATCTAATCCAATGCACAATGAATTATTTATTTTTTGAATTAATGAAAGTCAACATTATCAAAAATCCTTCATCTTCTTGTCGAACCATTTCATAGATATATATATCATCATAGGTATCTAATTCTATGAACCATTTACAGCCAGCAAGAGAGACTCATCAAAAACAGGAACTGAATTTCCCGGTTCACTATTGACTGTGTAATTTTATATGCTGAAGCCATCAAGTAGAATCCATGCATTATTGCCATTATTACAAGTAAACGACCATAATATATTATTTTTGTCCTGAACTCTGCCGAACGTTGTACATTAGCATGTATTAACGATAAAGGTTCCCGTGAACCTTTATCGTTAATATATGGTACATTAGTACATTGTACAAAATTCTGTCTTGTCATGTGACATGCAATATACTGCCATATTACTGCCACCCGCACCCGTCCGTTACTTCTCTCACGCGCACTTCTCCGACCCATATAGTGCGATGGCCATCCGCTTCCTCTCTCACACTACTCACACACATAGTCTTCCATAATACTCATATCTTACACATGCTTAAAAACGCAGAGTAGATTAGAGTATTCCTTCACTGTGCCTTCGTAAAGGGAGATCGGATGGGAAGTCCTGTGTCGGGGTACGAGGAAAAAGAGGTATAGGGCGAAATACATGGCTACGTACTAGAGAGACTGGAACTCACCCGAAACTCCCAACTCACTGGCTTCCCCTCGTCCACACACGCACGCTCCGGTGTTGGGAGTTTCGGGTGAGTTCCACCCTCTCTAGTACGTAGCCATGTATTTCGCCCCATACCTCTTTTTCTTCAGACCCCAATACCTCGACAATAGAAACTGGACTACAAATTAGACTGTGAACCCAGACTATCACACACACACAGCCCACTACTAGCCCACAGCTATTCCTGGATATTATAATAGGAAGGGGGAATTCCGGGCCACCATCCTACACATGTTATAGTAGGTAGGAGGAATCTATGCACATCCGTAATAGTAGGCAGCACGCACGCCTATTCTACACATGTTATAGTAAGTAGGAGGAATCCCGTGCCATCCGTCCGCTACACTCTCACAAGCACGCCCATCCTACACATTTTATAGTAGGCAGGTGGAATTCCCGGCCATTCGTCCACTCCACTTTCACACACTCACCTATCCTACACATGTTATATTAGGCAGGGTGAATCCCGGGCCACCATCCACTCCTCTCTCTCACACTCACCTATCCTACACATGTTATATTAGGCAGGGTGAATCCCGGGCCACCATCCACTCCTCTCTCTCTCACACTCACCTATCCTACACATGTTATATTAGGCAGGGTGAATCCCGGGCCACCATCCACTCCTCTCTCTCTCACACTCACCTATCCTACACATGTTATATTAGGCAGGGTGAATCCCGGGCCACCATCCACTCCTCTCTCTCTCACACTCACCTATCCTACACATGTTATATTAGGCAGGGTGAATCCCGGGCCACCATCCACTCCTCTCTCTCTCACACTCACCTATCCTACACATGTTATATTAGGCAGTGTGAATCCCGGGCCACCATCCACTCCTCTCTCTCACACTCACATATCCTACACATGTTATATTAGGCAGGGTGAATCCCGGGCCACCATCCACTCCTCTCTCTCACACTCACCTATCCTGCACATGTTATATTAGGCAGGGTGAATCCCGGGCCACCATCCACTCCTCTCTCTCTCACACTCACCTATCCTACACATGTTATATTAGGCAGTGTGAATCCCGGGCCACCATCCACTCCTCTCTCTCACACTCACATATCCTACACATGTTATATTAGGCAGGGTGAATCCCGGGCCACCATCCACTCCTCTCTCTCACACACAGCTATCCCTTGCATGTTATAATAGGAAGGAGGAATCCCGGGCCACCATCCACTCCTCTCTCACACACAGCACAGCTATCCCTTGCATGTTATAATAGGAAGGAGAAATCCCGGGCCACCATCCACTCCTCTCTCTCACACACAGCTATCCCTTGCATGTTATAATAGGAAGGAGGAATCCCGGGCCACCATCCACTCCGTTCGTTCCTCCCTCACACACACCTCTGCACGACCGACCCACACCGTTGTCAAGCAACCTTGGTTGTGGCCCCCACTTGCACTTGCACTTGTGCATTTTGTAACTTGTTTGATTGAGAGAAATATGAAATAGGATTCCATTCAAGGCAACTGAAAAAGATTAGAAAATTATTTCCTTTTCGGTAACGCAACGTTTGGATTCCATATTCCATTCCAAATTCCCAGAACCAGAATAATCTTCAATATTCGTGAGGAAAACACAGACGTCGCGTATCGAGTTCTAGACGTCTCGAATATCTCTAAATTCGCAACGTTGACTTAACGTTTGCAGTTTGACGACGCGACGCAACCATGGCTCAGGAACAGGATCAGTTTCAGAAGGGTAAGTACAAAGCACTTCAGTTGATGTCAGGAAGTCAGGACACAGGAAGGAATATTTTGAGGCTTTGCCATATCATAATTACATATCATATTCATATCATAATCCTATCGTAAATATTGTGTTATTGATTAAAACTGGATGGGGTGACTGCCGACTGGTGTCAGCCGTTGTTAAGTACAAAGTAATTTATTGATTATAGTGTATGTATTAGTTTAATAGTTTATAGTTATTTGAAATTTGTTATTATTTGTATGTTTGATTTGATGTTTTTGACTTTTGTTTCATGTTTGCTCCTTTTATTGGCCAGGAGGATTGGAAAGCTCGTTGGATATCATTCAAGAAAGAATCAAGTTCGATGAAAAAGGACGACGTCGTGCAACTGGAGAAGTAGAACATGACCAAAGGGCGTTACATCAATATCGCTTGGCGAAGGCGGTATATAGTAAGATTAAAGAACAGAAAAAAGGAAATGATGAGGATGCGGAAAGTCTTGTCGACGAAAACCATTCAAGGTCAGTTTATTTGTACTGTTAGTGTCAATTAGTGCAAACATAAACTTTGCAGCTTCAGTTTAATGATACATTATCATTATACATTATTTCAAGGTTAAAGGTGTTACACCAAGCGGTCACTTGTCAGTTGAATGTGTCTGAAACTCTGTAATGCAACATGTAACTACACAATACATGAGAATGATTTGTAATTTGATTCTTAGCATTGTCATTAATGGCAGGGCCGGCCAACGACGGGACCATGGCCATTTGGACCATTCCGGAAATAAAAAATCCAGGTACAAAACTTTAAGCCTTAGGCGTTAACTAGGTATTTCGCTTTAATTCATATTTTAGAAATCGTCCAGCGTGATAACATTCATATAGATATTGTTGGTTACAAAGTTACAATTTATTGTCTTACAACATATGATTTAGGAAATTGGATGGTGGGACCATTAGGCGAAAAGGCCACCGTGTACCACTGAAAAGGGGAGCGACTAGAAAGCAGCGCCACAGAATTACCAAGAAACGATTCATGACTTGTATTGATCTTGACCTGTTTAAAGCAGTGTTAGCATCTGCTAAACTGGAAAACTCTATGCTCTGGGACGAAGATTTCAAAGCAAACAAGCTCAGTACAGAAAACGTCATTGTTTGCAGACATGACATGCTTAAAATGGAAGTGATCGTAGAAGGACTAAAGGAGGGCTTGTTTGACAGAGATTATATTGAGACTGAACCGGATCTTAAACCTCCAACGGAAGAAATGCTGCATGAGTTTGAAAAAGCTAGGGAGACAGAGATTAAATTGAAAATGGCAGAAGACGAAAGGATAGTCCTTGAGTTCGCTCGAAGACGTGCCAAAGAATTAGGAGCGACGAATGGCCTTCCCGGTGATACATTGGCCGCTGAAACCGCACTCCACGAAGCTAAAGAAATGTTGATACAGAAAGATATACAGCGAAAATTGGACGGTAAAATTATCCAGAAAAATATAGATATATCATCGTCTTATTTTTTTTTGTTCTCCTGTTATGTTTTTAGGGCTTGAGGTGGAAGACGCGTTCACCAATTTAGTTAAAACGCTTAGACTACCTGATTTACCTGAAGACGAATGGAGCATCAACGGTTCGACCACAACAGGAAGCTATCAAAGTTGGAGAAAAGCTAAGAAACCAAAAGCAGGTTCGTAGATTATTTAGTAATAACTCTAATAAGTAATATATTGGCCCAGCCATGCATGTAGAATGTTCCACGGCCAAAAAATTTCCCCATGGCGGGTCTTCGCGACCAAAATTTCCCCAATACCAAATTACACGATTTTTTCAACCCCAAGTCCATTTTTAGTGACTTATAGGCTTTACCTCTATCAATATTATCAATGTTTGTCTACAGAAGTAACTATATTTGCAAAATGCAAAGTAAGTCTAGCAAAGGACATCACCCAAAGGTCATACAGCTGACAAGGGATGTAATGGAGAGACTCCGATTGACTTAATACAACTTTAGACTACGAAGAATAACTGAAAAAAAATTGGTACTCAGGTGGATGTTTATCATGCTAAAAAAATTCATGAATTTAAAAAATCAAGGAAATTAACTTCAAATTATCAAACATTCGCAAAATTACGAGTTTTGGACCGAATTCGAAAACATTTGTGACATGTGTTTCAATGTTGAACAGTTCCACTCTCAACTCTGAGTCTAAGTAAGAAGGGAAGTCGAAGTTATCGAGAGTGAAACTCCAGAATCGTCTGATTTTTTTACAGTTAAAAATACAACTAATAGGAACTTCAAAACCGTATAAATTATCGGCCCTAATTCATCCTGATCATATTTAAAAAAATATGAGTCAATTTTCAAAATCTTTCGAGTTCTGTGATGCTGAAAAGTTGTTTTTCAAGGAAACCAAAAGACCTGAACATTTCGAAAAAAATCGAAAAAAATATGTTTTTTTCGATTTTTTTCAAGCATCCAGAGCGTCCAGCTTTTTTTAAAAATAAAAAAAAACTCAAAATATTTTTTAGAATTCCTTGAAAATCAACTCTTCAGGATCACAAAACTCGAAAATTTTTTAAATCGACCCAGAATTCGTCGTTTTATGACGGTTTGAAAATGTCAATTTTCGCGATTTTTTATTTCATAATTTTTTAATATGATCAGAATGAATTAGGGCCGATAGTTTTAACGGTTTTGTAGTTCCTATTAGTTGTATTTTCAACTGTAAAAAAAAATCAGACGATTATGGAACTTCACTCTCGATTACAATTACTTACCTTGTAAGGGTATGAAAATTTCTTAATTTTCGAAATTTTTAGGGTAAAATGAAAAATGAGGTCTAGGAGCGTAGGACTTCACAATTCCTCTAAAAACAACTCTTAAACATTCAAAAACTTCAAACCATGTTTTTATTATGGTTATTGTTAATGTTAAATCGGCCCCATACAATTTTAGACCCAATGTTAAATTTTTACCCTCTGGATTTTTTTAAATTTAACATTGTAAGGATATTGATATTTTAACATTTAGAGGATAGCACGTGTGGCGTGGGACTGGAAGAACAGAAAATGTAAATTATCTGAACCGAATCGGCACGTTAATAAAGTTTTTCAAAGTCGATTCAAAACTTTCGATTAGGGCGCGTTTGAAAATGGCTATTTTTGTTGATTTTTTAACCGTGTGCATTTTGTTAGCAGGTTCAACATCAATTTGGACACTCATTTTTTTCAGTTATGTCAACATAGTCTAACTAAAGTTGTCCCACAAAGCCAAATCTTCTGATTTTTTTCTTTCCGTAACCCGAACCCATAATTTGACGGTCAAAACTACAATTCTTCTGGGCAATAAAAATATAAAAATTAGGTGCTCAATCAAATCAAATTGACGTCGACCATGTTTTAAAAAATGCCTAACAAAAAAATCATACAAATTGACGTTTTAAAATGCAAATAAAGC
This sequence comes from Desoria tigrina, assembly GCA_906901685.1. NCBI lineage: Eukaryota > Metazoa > Arthropoda > Collembola > Entomobryomorpha > Isotomidae > Desoria > Desoria tigrina. Next base: position 1,763,998 of record CAJQTU010000003.1, on the reverse strand, counting down.
AGTAAATATTGGTCGGATTTTCAAAATTTTTCTAGTTTTTAAATGAAAAAGTGCTGACTTATCTCGAGTTAGCTCAAGAAAATATATAACGATTTGAATCTTCTATATGATTTCTACGAATTTCCAAATTTTGTGGAAACTAATACATTTTTTTCAGTTTTTATGTGTTGAAAATTCAAGTCGTTATATTTTCAAGTCTTTGACATACAAAAACAATTTTTTTTTTTAAATCTGACCAATATTTGCTGTTTTATGAACATTGTCAATTTGTGAGATTTTTTGTGTTCGGCGACGGTCAACGGTTTTATGGTCAACGACAATTTGAGCAACTATTTTTTCAATTTTTCCTGCTCATAATAAGACTTGTAGATTCGATCGTAAAAGTTTTAAGCAATTCCCTTATTACACGGTAAAGAAATTGAAATAGACTGACTTGACTTCCTTATTTTAAGCATTTCTAGATTTTCAATTTCCCTACGCTTCTAAAATATTGTGGTTTTGGTTCTACTAGCTTCCCCATTAATGCATTTTTCGTCGTTTGGTCGTTTTTCTCCTCTTACTTTCCCTTGTCGTCTTATTTTCCCCTTTCATTTTTCTTTCCCCTTGCCCTTCTTTCATTTTTTTTATTTTCCTCTTCTTTTCCCCTTTTTCTTCAACCCCGAAAATTTCCCCACAAAAAATCGGCCTTCGGCCGATTTTTTTCCCCATGGCGTAGCCACCCTGCCACGGAACATTCTACATGCATGCGCCCAGCTTATATTTAATGCTAGCATTTGATTTAGTTCGATCATTATCGCCACAATCGTCATCCTCGTTTTGATTTGAATTATAGAAAGAGGCAAGATATTTAAATCCGGTCCTAAACATTGGGCAGACAAAAGCCATCGCATTTGGTTGCGTCTCATCGCTTCAATAATTATATTGATTTATTGGGTGAGTCTAAGTATGAAATAATGAAATATCATTATAAATTATCGATGCTCGTAACAAAACCCATTAGTAAAGACTAAAAATTCTATTTTTGCTTTTGGCAGACTAAATACTTCTCTCAGGCACTGGACGACTTGTTTTATGATGTTTTACGAGAAAGTCTTCATGTAAACAGTGTATGGACGTTTCGAAGTGGTAACTGTAACTGTTTCCAATACAAAATAGGATCAGTTAATAGTGAAAATATTTTATTAACTTTTAACTTTATATCATTTCAGATCGATATTCAAACTTGGAACATGCTTTCGTCAAGGGGCATGACTGGTTCCACTTTCTCTTTACGTTTGTAGCGCCGTTGATTGTTTTCAAGGATAATAGCAGTTTGGGAGTTTTTTACGGATTCAGCATCTTAGTCGATGGATATGTCCACATGTACATAAAAGCTCATGATATTTCATATGATTCTGGAACATGGAACTGGGAAACTGTTGCTCCAACTGTAGCTTATTCTATAATGACCAGCTTACTGTTCGTATTTTTTCTAATGTTTCATTACCTCGTGGACAATTCGGTTGAAATCGCAAGAGAGTTCGCACATAGAAAGCCCCGAAGATTAAATCGAATCATTCAGGCTAAAAGTCTTGGAAATTTCGAACAAAGGATGCTTGCATGGGATTGGATGGTTCAACGTGCACGTACGAGACAGATGCGAAAACTCGTTCGAGAGTATCCTGAGTTAAAGAAGCAAAACCTACACTATCCAGAAACGAGAGAAATCAAATTTGACCTACAAAAACAGCTTAGGTTATTCAGACTTCGACACTGCTTTTACGATGTGACAATAAAAGGTGGATGGATCAACATGGACAAATACCAGAATGCCGGTCTTTTTGGCTCTGGTGAAAGCAGTGACGATGAGCCAATAAAGGAAACAAAATTCAAATGGAAAGATGACACTAATAATTTGAGGAAGACGAGGAGAGGGAATAGATCGAATGAATATGATACAGCGTTTAAAGACGTAAAAAACATCCGGAGGCAAAGTGAAACCGCTGAGCAATACGAGGCTGATCCTACGGATGCCGAAGAACTGGACATTGAGAATGAAATCCAGACTAATACTACAAAAGCAAGAGGGACACTAGACTCGCAATTGTCAGCAAATGATGATTCACTATCGAATCAGAAACGGGACACAATGAACTCACAGAGATCAGAACAATCAGAAGGAGGTGGAGTACATAACGACGATGTAACTTTACAAAGAGACAGTTCTGATCATGAGCGTGAAGCGAGAAAAACGATGAATGAAAGGGAAGATGGACATGGCCAATGAATTAAATATATCAATGAATTAAGCAAAAATGCAATTAATCGCTATATATTAGACAACTTTACTTCAAATATACGTAGGTAATTGTCGCATTGTCGTGTCAATTATGTGTTACTAAGTTTTAGCAGTATTGTTTTGTCTGAGTACGGGATACCGCCCATACCGGTTATGTATAAAGTGTAATAGCAAAAAATTACAGTTTTTTATTGTGATTCTATCGAATTTGAATCCATTGAATTGAGGCTACGATCATTTTTCAATATTGATGACTTCATTCAATGAGATCCTGGAATCCAAATCCAACATATCAAAGTGCGTAATTCAACAGTAACCGATGAGCTCTGTACAGTACTGTACACCTTATACAATTCTACATGTCGATGTCATAGCGAGGTCAACGTTTAATATGAATCTAGATTTATCTGCAGACTTAGTTTAATCTAATCAAACTAAGCACTAATAAGCCGTTTAAAACGCACATTGGAAAAGGGTGAAAAGTGAAACCTTACGATCTCACAATCACATTCACATTCCAGCGATATATCCTTCCATGTACCACAACCTCTTATATGAGTGATGGCACGGCTCCGGAATCACTCATATATATGCCACAACCTCACCTTTAAGTCAAAGTCGCGATTTGAAAAAATTGCAGCCTTGCGTTGACCCACATATGACCCCCGACCCGACTGTCAACGGACTTGAACTCCGTCTGCCGTCTGCTGAAGATCCCAACCAAAAGAATTTCTTTATGCCGTAAGAAAAATTTCAAAAACTTTAACCGTTAACTAGTTATGTATACTTGACGGACAGTGGACACCAAGTCATTTGCATAATGCAAAATTTAGGTATATAATAAGTTTCAGACTTCAGAAGTTGCAATGTAAAAATGTTACAAAACTTTTACCTGACAAGTTTAAATACAATATTTATAATACACACGATTTTTTGTGATATGCATGCTATTATGGTACGGTACGATATCAATGAATCATTATATGATGCCTCATATTATTGCTGATAAATGATAAGGAAGCAAACATTTCTTTCTGCGGTATGGAATAGGAAGATAACGGGGAAAATATGGTCCAGTAATCCACTGGGATTGCGTAATGGCCATTGTTTTATCGATTTTTTGATAAAATGTCGAATATTTCAAAAAATGAAGTCATGTTCATGCTTCATGTTGTTCTTATTACTTGCGTGAATTCATTGCCTTGTGGTTAGGCGTGTCAATGCCTTGTTTTCGGTTATAATTATATTTAGGAAACGCTAAAATAATATAATTTGGAAACCGTATGCGAGCAATCAGAATGCTTTTTGAAAGATTTAGAGCTATTCTATTCTGTATTGCAGTGTTAAATTGTAGGAGTTCTTGGACTTCTCGAATCGAATTTTACGGCGGAGAGTATAGAAATATAGTGGTTGCAATTAGTCCTGAAATAGATGTTTCGAGATGTCAAACTTTAATTTCTGAAATTCAGGTAAATTTTTATCATAATAATTTCGTCTCAGATTAGGAATCGTATTGATTCCAGAATAAATTTAATTTGTAATTGATATTTTATATGTTTTAGACTATACTTTCGAATGCATCCTCAAAATTAAATACTGCAACGGATGGAAGAGTATATTTTTCTACCATAAGGATACTAATCCCTCGAGAATGGACTCCAACATTAACTTCCTGTGGTTTTAGTCAGACAGCTGAAGCAAGTGCATCGGATTCATACACCGCATCAGGCAAGATGGAATATTTAATTGATGTAAATATTTAAAAGCTTTAAGGGGACGTTCATAAATTATGTAACTAAAGATGGGATGGGGATGCTCGACATTTAGATTGCAGGCATGTTTTGCGTTAGGACGGGCGGACCAGTTTTGGGTTAGGTATCTGAAGCGATGTGTAATTTATGGACGTCAGCGTCCCCCATGCATGGCGTCCCCTAAACCCAAAATTCGTTTGAACAATCAGGAAGTTTAGAAAATTAACGAATTAATAACATTGTTTTTTTTTTGTATTTCCGTTTTAGACATCAAAATAACTGAAAACCATCCATTAGCGAAGTCGCTACCGTTTACAACACAGTTCAAAGGATGTGGTCTGGGCGGCGAGGATATTGCCATTCCTCCAGACTTCGTGATTTCGTCTGACTTTAGTCCTGATCAAAAAGCGCAAATACTGCTTCACGAATGGGCCAAATTTCGGTATGGAGTATTTGAGGAACATGGCTATTTCGGAGATGTAAGTTATCCTGCTTGTTACGTCCGTGAAGCAAATCTGCAGTTTACATCTTGCTCCAGTACCGTTGTGGAACCTTTAACCAATTACAGCAGGTAAATTTTGAATTTGTAATTTATATTGAATCATGTCGAACAGTATTTTAATGGCTCTGTGAATTTTAATAGTAACGTCGACTGTCAATTTGAAGTTAATGAAAAGGCTATGGAGCTAAGAAATCAATTACAATCCGCGACGCTCATGTCTATGCCTCATTTTGAAAGTGTAAGTCCTTTCAATCGTTATTATTATTACAAATTACTGTTTGGAGCTCATTATCACTGTACCATATTCGTATAATATATGCTTTACAAACAATTTATACACTACTAGGCTTCCCGATTTTGTGCTGAAACTAGCCACAATAAACTATCACCGACGAAGCACAATAGTCTCTGTGAACGAATTAGTGTTCGTGAAGTTATCAACTCTCATCCAGATTTTTCATCGAATTCTAAAGCTAAAGCCGGGAAGGTCCTCCCACCGAAGTTCGAAATTATTCGACATACTTTTAATGAGTTTACACCTGGTTATGCATTTTTAATTGAGGATACTCCTTTCATTCGAGAAGAGGTACCGTTCGATTTGCCTAATTATTCTAACAACTTAAAGTAATATGAAAATTACGGCTTACAATGTTTACATTATTTGTTGATGTTTGTTTGGTACTATAGTTGCGGTTGCGGCAAGTGAAGCAGGCCGTAACTCAGATGGTCGACATAATGGGAAATGATGCCTTGGCTTCTGTGTCGACATTTACTGGTAGTGTTGTGAAATCTCCACAATTCGTCAATATGAATAATGATGCAAATAAGCAGAAGTTTATTGATTTACTACCGGATATAAATACTATACCGTTTTCACGGAATTTAAGTTCATTTACGGCGAGGCAAGCTAACGGAAATAACAACCTGCATTTGATCTTTAAAGAAGTTCTTACCAAATTAGATGTAATAACATTTTTCATTCTTAACCATCTTATCTAAGAACCATAAATTGAAGGTGCTTTACAAATTAATTCTTTTGTTTAGACTAAATCCCATAAATGGAATATATTCCTTATCACAAGTACCCCATCAACATCAATTACAGAAGCCCGGGACTTGCTGCATGAGACACCTCATACTCTATCAGTACTGACTTTCGACAACAATGAACGTTGGCTTCCGCTATATTCCACTCCAAACACCAAGAATATAATCGTCCCTCCTATTTGTATCTCGAATGGAAATGTGTGTTCTACGAAGGCATCTTCCTTTTTTGTGGAAGAATTTGTGGAACTTCTGAGATCTCAGGATTCTCCGAGATTCTTAGAGAAGGTACTCTTCTAAATTAAATCGAAAGAATTACCTTGCTAAAACATCCCACATAAACAAGCTAATTTATAGTATTGAGTATTGGGTACTTGAAGAATTTGTGCTAAGTCATCTCTTTTATATTATAGGTGGCTCAGGGTGAAATCCAACGCGATGGACAAACTTGGTTTACTGTTGAACCGACAGCTTCGATGGTTACAAAATTTTTCATTTACTTCCCTGTGTTTGCAGAAACTACGACAGAAGTTCAGTTTATAAGCCCAAGTGGTATTAGTTGCATTGCTACGAGAGTTTTAAACTACAATTACATGCTGAAAATGAACTCTGCTGTTCCAGGTTGTGGTTATCAGGTATTTTTTTTTTGTATAAAGCAATGGAAAATATAATTAATTTAAACTGTTGAATTGTTTGTAAATCAAACCTACTCTAGCTTAATTGTTATTCATTGTTTATAAATCAGATACATTTTTCAGGCAGGAAATTGGTCAATAAATCCGTCTTCAGTTCCTGAGGGCACTTATGTCAAGTACGCGATCCAGGCGTTTGCCGAAAGCGAAAATGAGCTCAGTCGTTTCAACGTTCAAACTTCATTGGGCATTGGAACTAACAGTGTACTGTCGCCGAATTTAAAACTTATACCGGTTTATGCAAAGGTAAAGAAGTTCAAATATGAAAGGCTTTCGGAAAATCATCAATTGTTAGTTGTTCCCTGAAGTCAAACAATGTGTTTATCCCTTTAAGGTTATGGATTTGCTCCAAAGGCCTGTAATTGATGCCCAGGTCGGATTAAATATTCATACTAGTTCTTCAGAATCTGAGCGTTTCGAATCAGTACTGCGGGACGATGGGATTGATCCTGACATTATCAAAAACGACGGCGTATATTCTGCATATCTCCAGAACTATTCCGCAATGCCAGCCTTCCACATTGGACAACTTACTGTTACCTCGGTCGCGGGCCAGACACGTAGTATCGTTTCGCTGAGAACTACAAATGACTACAGTGCAGCTTTGTTAGATCCTAAATTATCCACAAAATGCTGTGGGAGCTCCGTCCCTGTGGCGGATACTATGACTCTAGCAAGTACACGATATTCTGCCCTTCTTCCAGGCTTCAAAACCGGAACAAGTTTTGATCCTAGTACTATTCCGCCTTCAAAAATAGGAAATATAAAGATAACATCCGATGACGGAATCTTTATAAATCTTGAATTTATTGCCCCTGGGGCAACCCTAAATTCTGGAAGAGTGGACCACTATGAAACCTGTTGTACAGTTGATGATCCCTTAACTTCAACACAAAATACTTGCCTTCCAATTTTCGATCCAAACAAATGCTTACCCGTAGATGCGGGACAGCTGCAGATGTGTACCTTGGATCGTGATAGCTTGGCTTATAACTACTTAGAAAACGTAACGATATCCTCTTCAAATCAAAACCTAACAATCTATCTACATTGCGGGATTAGAGGTGTCAACAGTTTGACGATATCTGGTCCTATTTCCGATACTTTCGTTGAAATTGGAATGATCATTGAACCTTCAGTATGCAATCCTGTAGTAAGAGCCTTGAAGTGTGACAGCATATCCGATGATTGTCTCCCAATTGTCGTATTTTGGGGGTTGATAGGTAGCATCGGAGGCCTCGTCATCGTAATTATTGCAATCATCATATGCTGGTGCTGTACTTCCAGGAGGAATAGAACTAAGAACGGCAAACCAAAAGAAGAAGTTTTGATGAAAATGAACAGAGAACGAGATCCAAAAATCCCCGATAAAGATTCCCCACTTTACAATGTATACGTCAACAAAGCATACATTCAAGAAACGGATGGACAGATGAAGCTAGTTGCAGCCGAAGGTGAACTCCTGCCCTTTGAAAACCATCAAAACAACGACGCTGGAGCAGCAAACAAGCATAATATCAATGAACCCATTCCAAACGTTCGACGAAGAGGCGTATCGGCAGAAATGAGTCAAGATCACAATGGCTTAAGAAATCCTGGTCTGGACGATACACCACTATACAAATCATACTTGGGCAAAAAGCCAATTCCAGTACCTCCACCGAAGCCAAACAAAAGTCCATTTCTTACCGCAAGAAGTGATCCAGATTTGCATTTGGCTCCTATCGCAAGAAATCGCTACCCTAAAGCCGATTCTGGGTATGCAAATTCTCACAATAATCCCATATCAACTGTTAGCTCGGGAAAATATGACGCCGAAGATGACATCATTCCAATTTACGCTTCGGTGAATAGAAATGGTCGAAGAGTTTATCCAAACGGACAATCAATGCCGGTCCAGCCGACGATGAATCACAGCACGTTCCAGAGACCAAAGTCGACAAATGATGGTGTAACGGATATGCCGGTTCAAAATCGGTTTAGCAGGCCTCTTTCCACTCAAAGTCAACCTCAAAATTTACCGAGCGCTCGTCCCTCACCTGCGCGATTGGACGCTTTTCCCTCGTCGGATAGCGAAAGCTACAGCGATATGAGCCGAGGGATTCCCATCCTTCCAACTCCTCCACCAATGCCTCCTCCTTTTCCTAATAAAACCACCAATAATAACCAGACTTTAATTCGAAATGCTCCAGTTCGTCAGAACGTTCAGCCTATTCCGAGTGTAAGTAAGATACCTGGGGCTACTGGGAGAGCACCGGTTCGAGAAAGTGGTCTTAGCTCCCCACTTGGACCACCGCCGCCACCACCACCACCTGCTGCTCCTCCAAGACAATTAGGACACGTACCGAATAACACAAACAAGAATTTGGATTCGGATTCAGAATATGACGATGACAGTGAACATTGGGATGACGAAGATTTCGAATTTGCTCCAGGTGATTCATATGCCTAATTAACTAATCACACTGTTTCTTAGTTCAAAATTACTTTGTTGTATAGTTTATAGTTGTATTCATGTAAACAAATCGGTTTTAACTACGTTTTCTTTTTCTACTAACAAATAATTTAAAATTAAGCACACTAGAAATTAATATCAGAAGTAGGGTAGGGTGGAACGAAGACTAATAAAAAAGATTTCACTACATATATGATCAATTTAATCGTCATCGTCCGTTCTCAAACGTTTGAATTTGCTGAGTTTTTTTCGAATCAGCAACTTACGTTCCTTACTACGAGGGGTGAGAGAGCAAAGTGATTCGTCCTCTTCAATAGTCACCGATGGTTTTTCTTGTTGCACCAGTTTGGAGTGGGATAGACCATTTTGGCTTTGCGAATGAGTTGTACTCCTGGTCCCGTTTTGAACATTTTGGCTTGATAATTGGGTCGGCTTTCCAATGCATGATGATTGAAATAATGGATCCGGTTCGTTCTCCATAGACCCAAATAGATCTTCATCAGACCCACCCCCAATTAAGTTAAAATCGGAGGCTGAAGAACGAGATGATCCACTGCTACTGCTGTATGCTCGTTTACTATTTTGAGATGTAGTTGGTGTTTCTTGGGAATCCGTATTCTGACTCCCAATTTGTTGAACGAAAGGTTGTGATTGTGAATTAATAGGCGATAATAAAATATCAATTTGTGGTATAGCGTCTGGGATAACATTATCCCTATCACATGTCGGTGGTATATTAACATCTTCCTTGGTGTCGATGAATTTCAGTCTTTGTTGTTCCTGACTGAGGATTGGAGTTGGCCTTCTTTTGGAGATTGGAGGTCTTGGAATGACTGGGAAGCATTTGTTACTCGATTTGATGTAATTCAGACCGTCCAAGTAACCGGTTTCTTTTTCCCATAAGTGACTTAAATCTAGCTTTTGCAAGATTAGCTCTGCTGTAATTTAAAAAAACGAAAAATTTATTTTTGGAATGGGTCAGACAATTGACAAGTCATTTTGATAATACCTTGATTCCTATATTCTTCCATGGCATCGGATGGAAATGCAGTATGAAGACTATTTGGAGCATCAACGATTGACGATGATTGCATAGATGCCTCAATAAGAGAAATTGCTGTGATGGCATCATGAAGTAAAACTTTATTTCGATACATTAGTCGGGCGTGACCTTCTGACAGTCTTCTCAAGCTCTCCAAAAGCCGGACTGTTGTTCTTGCGGCATTTCTATCATCTAAACTTCTTTGATATTGATAATATTGGCTTATTACTTCGTTTGCTTCCTCTGTCATAGTAGGTTGAAGTTGCTAAAAAAACAATTACATTACAATTGTTGTCCCGTTTCTGATATAAACTTGATATCAGAATAAAGTATGTGAAGAGGTATCAAATATCAAAATACATATTACTTTGATGTGTACCAGGTAGGACTGGAGTCTATCTGAGTCCCATAAATCGAAAGATGATGTTTTCATTGTATCAGAGAAAGCGTCCTTTCCCTCCAAAATAAAATCGCAGATAAAGCTGCAGAATCATATAAATTATTAAATTATTAAATTAGGAAATCCAGAACATTACTAAATACTCTGTAGTTCATTTAACATTACCTATCCCAGGTATCGTTTTGTGCATCTGTTAAGACCATTAGAATGTCAAACCGAGACAACAACGGGGAAGCTATCGCAATATTCATTGATAATGGCTGCTCCGGATCATATCTTCCTTTTGGATTGGTTGCTGCTAGCATTGTAACCCGAGTTGGAACTTTAACTACCATTCCTGCCTACAAATATAAATACTTATGATTTTTGGCATACTTTACAAAATAACACTATGATTTAGAAAGTTGTTAGTAACCTTTGCAATACTAATCGACTGCTGTTCCATTGCTTCGTGGATGCTGGTTCTATCATGCTCTTTGATACACGAAAATTCATCGATGCAACACACACCACCATCTGCAAGAACTAAAGCTCCTGCCTCCAAATGCCATTCGCCATTATCCTGGAAATTTAAAAATTTTTGGTATTTAGGGCGAAAAATTATCAAGCTCAAGCAACGGAATTTGTAAAGTCATCTGTCTAACCTTAACCGCCGATACAGTTAACCCAGCGGATGATGTCCCTAAAATTGACAATATTTTACAATTGTTGACAATCTACTTTCCCTTGTTAAAATAATGACGATTCTAACTCACCTATTCCGGTGGTCATAACTGATCGTGGACTAATTTTAGAAGCGTATTTTAAAAGTTGGGATTTTCCTGTTCCTGGATCTCCCACCAAGAGCATATGACATTCTCCACGAATTCTTGTTCCTGCGACCTCTCTCGAAACCCCACCAGCGAGCACCATACACATGGCTAATTTAACAACGTACATTCCATATATCTGAAAAACCATAATTAGTACTAATTAGTGAATTTGATTTAAGTATCTACCAATGAAACCCAAACACCTTAACCACCTAATCCATATATAGCTTACCTGAGGACAAAACGATGCGATTATACGGTTTCGTCCCTCGAAAGGATTATGTTGATACTGGTTCCAAAAGCTTTTGATGAAATGAGTCATTTCATCCGTAATGATTATAGAAGATCTCTGATCGTTGTTAACCTGAGACATCGTCAACAGTTATGTTATATTATGGCCATCTTATCAATTACCAATGTTGTCGATTCATCGATACGCTTGTGTACGTAAACATTATAAATCTAGTATTACCTGAATGCTATTAGCACGACACACAAGCTCTGATTCTGAGGCTTGGCCTTCTTTGAATACCTTCCAGCGGAGATACAATGTTCCCCTGTATTTTCAAAAATAATAGATGTAAATGTAAATGATCCCAATGTAAAGACATATTGGTAATAAGAAAATCTCTGATCGATATTACGTGACAGATACATCGTCTCCCGGTTTACACAAGTTAACAAGATCATCTTCAAGAACAACAGTTAAAGCTTTAGGCATTGTCCCAAAGTCCATCTTCTGAACTTGTTCCTGAAAAGGTCATTTTAAAAACATAGTCAAACGATCCTAGCATTTACAATATTTTATACCTTTCAATTTTGTACGACATAAATTATGATAAATAACATAAAGCTAATGATAGCATTACTCGCACAGTAGCGCGGTCACACCTGCAACTTTATTTCCTGGTAGTCCCGAAACTTGGAATAATTTTCCGGATTCTTTGAATTCAAATCTCCCATTGGAACGACTTTTGCGTTGGGGCAAATATTCGGACATTCAGCTGACTTTGGAAAACTGTGGTAACGCGAAGGAGTGGCCTTGACATCCACAGTGCTTTTACATCTATTGCATTGATATGTTTTTGAATATTCAAGAAGCTTTGAAGTACTGACTCGAACAACTGTTCCAACCATACATAAAAAAGATCCAGATTCTCTACAGCTAGGAAAGTCCAGCCTGTACAGTTCCCCGCAAACGGGCAATGATCTTAGCCGGACGTGTACATTTAATTTGAATTTAAGGGAGTTCCTAGGAAAAGAATTCTCTTTTGAATTTTCACGAAGCTCTTCAAATTTAAATATAAGTGCACGTTTAGCCGCTACATCGAATCGCTCAATAATTTTATCTGGAGTTCTTAAAACCATAATTCCAACTGTAGGATTGTCTTCGTATAGCTGAACGTAACTAAAAATATAAAACAAGCAAAAACTCTCTGAAAGGTGTATTATAATTATTTAAGATAATTTGAATTAATTTCAATGCTGTCCGTTGAATGTCAGAAGCAAAAAACAAATTACGCACTCTACTACAATGGAGTAGTGGGCTTGGTCTTTTTCCGTTTGTAAAATCTGTAATAAGTCTTCCTGGTGATACTTCTTGAGAAACTCATAACAGCTATCTGCAAAACAAATATTAGAGAACAAAGTTGAGAAGTCTATATGTATATTCAAATGGCAAACAAATACTATTTTTAATTACCCTCATATGCTTTGAACTTATTGTCGTTACTCCCAACTGTTTCATTTACAACAGGTTCCATGAACTCCATCGTGAATAAGATTGTCCGTTTCGTTTGTACTAATTATTAATTCTAATTACTCCAACTCAGCTCAGAAGGATCTCTGCCATGATTACATTTAATATTGTCAGTCTAGTTTGACTGCAATGGTCCTCCAACAAGACGCTGCAAATAATGTCTTGGTAAATTTTTGGGATGGAGTGACTTTGAGCTGGCTGTTTGCAGATTGATACCGAAACCGATACCGGTATGTCCCGTATCAAGCGGTTAGTTAATGCCTAGAAGAATCAATAATTATAATTTATTTAAGGTGCTATCGGCAGGACGCATTAAATATTACACATTACACGTTAAATAAGACTGGAATTTATACTATCTGTACTGTTGACTGTATGCTGTATGCAGGTATGATTATTGAGGTTTTACTTCAGTTAGTTGTTACGTCAGTCTCGTTCGTGTCTCGTCATCAACTGACTGTCCATTTCTGCATTCTGATTTGGAAACTCAGGGTCCAAGGTCAAATGTCAGCAGTCAGCTCCACCGGGCTACCCGAAGGATAAGGATGATGACCGGAAATTGGTAGTGAACGTCGAACCGTCGAAAACGTGAAACGCAAAACGCGGACGATGAGGACAAGATTTTTGCTCGTTTTCTTGCTCCTTGCATTAGAGTGATTAGAGTTTTATGTGCTAATGAGAATTTTATGAAAAATTACATTTTCTTACAAAGATTTCGAAAATATGACGGAAATAACAGAACTAACAATTTAAAGCCAAAAGTCGAAAACTCAAGTCAAGATTCAGGATCAGGATGTCAACAAAACAATAATGTGCGGAGAAAAGTGTTCCCGGTTTAGTCTCTTACGGAAACTCAATGTTTCTCCTTCCATCTCTTTGTCTGCTGGAAGTCGTGAAGCTCCAGACTTGACCGATGCGGAAAAGCGGAAATCCTGAAATAAGTCCCCATCCCCCTTCTTTGAAAGGTTATTTGTGCAGCTATTTTTTCGTATTGATATTAGGTATTTTATATTTTTAATCTTTTATTGAAACCCGCATTAGCATTGAATGAAAAAATTAAATGGGACAATTATTATGTATCGTAGATACATAATGCGAATGGTCTGGTGTCCGTCCGTCCGTCCGTCCGTCCGTCCGTCCGTCCGTCCGTCCGTAAACACGATAACTCGAGAACGGCTTAACTTTTTGAAATTTTTCTTTCGGATATCTATATAAGACATCCAAACGGAGGTCAAGTTCGTTAGGGGGCCCTGGAGGTCAAAGGTCAAGGGGGGAAAGGTCAAAGGTCAACATTTTTTCAAATAGCAACCCCCCATGTGTGATACATCGATGGAAAGCTATGATCAAGGGCTATTCAATGGGGTATATGATTTGGGGGTGGGGTCACCCCCTGACGGGTGGGGAGGGGTCAAAAGGTCAAATTACAAACATATATGTGTGATACGTCATTCGAAAGCTATGATCAAGGGCTTTCGAATGACGTATATGATTTGGGGATGGGGTCACCCCCTGACCGGTGGGGAGGGGTCAAAGAGGTCAAATTACAAACATATATGTGTGATACGTCATTCGAAAGCTATGATCAAGGGCTTTCGAATGACATATGATTTGGGGATGGGGTCACCCCCTGACCGGTGGGGAGGGGTCAAAGAGGTCAAATTACAAACATATATGTGTGATACGTCATTCGAAAGCTATGATCAAGGGCTTTCGAATGACGTGTATGATTTGGGGATGGGGTCACCCCCTGACCGGTGGGGAGGGGTCAAAGAGGTCAAATTACAAACATATATGTGTGATACGTCATTCGAAAGCTATGATGAAGGGCTTTCGAATGACGTATGTAATTTTGCTCTATGACTGGGGCAATTTGAGATTTTCGATATTTTGTGTGTTTTAATCGTTTGATATGTCATTCGAAAGCTATGATGAAGGGCTTTCGAATGACGTATGTAATTTTGCTCTATGGTTGGGGCAAATTGAGATTAATCATTTGATACGTCATTCGAAAGCTATGATGAAGGGCTTTCGAATGACGTATGTAATTTTGCTCTATGACTGGGGCAAATTGAGATTAATCATTTGATACGTCATTCGAAAGCTATGATGAAGGGCTTTCGAATGACGTATGTAATTTTGCTCTATGGCCGGGGCAATTTGAGATTTTTGATATTTTGTGTGATTTAATCGTTTGATACGTCATTCGAAAGCTATGCTGAAGGGCTTTCGAATGACGTATGTAATTTTGCTCTATGGTTGGGGCAAATTGAGATTAATCATTTGATACGTCATTCGAAAGCTATAATCAAGTGCTTTTGAATGACGTATGTAATTTTGCTCTATGGTTGGGGCAATTTGAGATTTTCGATATTTCATGCATTTTTTATATTTTAAAACACAGTTTTCAGTGTGAACATGTTTCGATGTGTATGAAACGTTATAAAAACGTTATATCTACGATACATCAGTACATTCGTTGGACGGTTTATTATGTATCGTAGATACATAATGCGAATGGTCTGGTGTCCGTCCGTCCGTCCGTCCGTCCGTCCGTCCGTCCGTCCGTCCGTCCGTCCGTCCGTCCGTCCGTCCGTCCGTCCGTAAACACGATAACTCGAGAACGGCTTAACTTTTTGAAATTTTTCTTTCGGATATCTATATAGGACATCCAAACGGAGGTCAAGTTCGTTTGGGGGCCCTGCAGGTCAAAGGTCAAGGGGGGAAAGGTCAAAGGTCAACATTTTTTCAAATAGCAACCCCCCATGTGTGATACATGGATGGAAAGCTATGATCAAGGGCTATTCAATGGGGTATATGATTTTGGGGTGGGGTCACCCCCTGACGGGTGGGGAGGGGTCAAAGAGGTCAAATTATAAACATATATGTGTGATACGTCAATCGAAAGCTATGATCAAGGGCTTTCGAATGACGTATATGATTTGGGGGTGGGGTCACCCCCTGACGGGTGGGGAGGGGTCAAAGAGGTCAAATTATAAACATATATGTGTGATACGTCATTCGAAAGCTATGATGAAGGGCTTTCGAATGACGTATATGATTTGGGGGTGGGGTCACCCCCTGACGGGTGGGGAGGGGTCAAAGAGGTCAAATTATAAACATATATGTGTGATACGTCATTCGAAAGCTATGATGTAGGGCTTTCGAATGACGTATGCAATTTTGCTCTATGGTTGGGGCAAAGTGAGATTAATCATTTGATACGTCATTCGAAAGCTATGATGAAGGGCTTTCGAATGACGTATGTAATTTTGCTCTATGGCTGGGGCAATGTGAGATTTTTGATATTTTGTGTGTTTTAATCGTTTGATACGTCATTCGAAAGCTATGATCAAGGGCTTTCGAATGACATATGTAATTTTACTCTATGGTTGGGGCAAATTGAGATTAATCATTTGATACGTCATTCGAAAGCTATAATCAAGTGCTTTTGAATGACGTATGTAATTTTGCTCTATGGCTGGGGCAATTTCAGATTTTCGATATTTCATGCATTTTTAATATTTTAAAACACAGTTTTCACTGTGAACATGTTTCGATGTGTATGAAACGGTATAAAAACGTTATATCTACGATACATCAGTACATTCGTTGGACGGTTTATTTAGGGGAGTGTATAATAGTATTTACATATTTCATGATTCACGGGACGGGACTTGATTCACGGGACGGGACTTACAATGCATTTTTGCAAAAAATACCAGTAATGTTTTCATTTATTATGTATCGTAGATACATAATGCGAATGGTCTGGTGTCCGTCCGTCTGTCCGTCCGTCTGTCCGTCTGTCCGTCCGTCTGTCCGTCCGTAAACACGATAACTCGAGAACGGCTTAACTTTTTGAAATTTTTCTTTCGGATATCTATAGAAGACATCCAAGCGGAGGTCAAGTTTGTTTAGTGGCCCTGGAGGTCAAAGGTCAAGGGGGAAAAGGTCAAAGGTCAACATTTTTTCAAATAGCAACCCCCCATGTGTGATACATCGATGGAAAGCTATGATCAAGGGATATTCAATGGTGTATATAATTTGGGGGTGGGGTCACCCCCTGACGGGTGGGGAGGGGTCAAAGAGGTCAAATTACAAACATATATGTGTGATACGTCAATCGAAAGCTATGATCAAGGGCTTTCGAATGACGTATATGATTTGGGGGCGGGGCCACCCCCTGACGGGTGGGGAGGGGTCAAAGAGGTCAGATTACAAACATGTATGTGTGATACGTCAATCGAAAACTATGATCAAGGGCTTTCGAATGACGTATATAATTTAGCTCTATGGTTGGGGCAAATTGAGATTAATCATTTGATGCGTCATTCGAAAGCTATAATCAAGTACTTTCGAACGACGTGGGGCAAATTGAGATTTTCGATTTCATGCATCTTAAATATTTCAAAAGACAGTTTTGACTGTAGACATGTTCAAAAACAGTTTTTATGAGAGCTTATGCAACGGTGTGAAAATGACATTTCAACCTTCATCATGAAACTACCTTAGATTTGGAATATGAACGTGCAGTGAAATAACTCCTCACATTCGATGATTACTTCGAAACCATCTTCCAAGTTCAGAGTTGGATAGTGAGCGTGCAATGAATAAAATCTCCACTGTGCTCTCCTATTTTTTGTTGTATACGCTATCTGTTGGCAGAAACTTTGTTTGAAGTTCCAAGCTCTGTGAAGACGTCATACTTCATTTTTTACTGCGTAGATAGAAACTTAGAAACGAGTAAATACAAAATTCGGAGTTTTAAAGTTTATCATTTCTTTTAATAATTTAATTTAAGTGAAATTACAACTTTTTTAATCATTTAAATAATTACGACCATCTGCACGTGCAGTAATTACACCGACTTCAGAGAGTAAGTGTTGTATTGTTTTTCTTCTGTATGCTGTAATTAAATATTTTTATTTGTGAGTGTTCACAATATTATTAATTTTCAATTATTATTGATTTTTTATTGTTTTAATTTTTGCACGTGCATAGAAGTAGAAGTAAATACTAATGATTTTTAAATTTTAGGTGTGCATCGACAAACGTGCAGTCAGCAGTGAATGCCAAATACGGTTCCAGCGCTGTCACTCATCCGTCGTCGTTTAGCCGGTAATGCAAACATTGCACGTGCATTATTAACGCTTTCGGCGCTTGCCCTCTTCACTCGTCGTTAATACGGTACGTATATAGTGAAACGGTTATGTGACGCTTGGTTGCTATGGCAACCAAGGCATATGACGGGTTGGTTGTACATTGTCAACGGGTTGATGTGCATTAATTATTAATTATTATTAATTATTAATTATCATT
The DNA here is from genome assembly GCA_906901685.1 of Desoria tigrina. NCBI lineage: Eukaryota > Metazoa > Arthropoda > Collembola > Entomobryomorpha > Isotomidae > Desoria > Desoria tigrina. Next base: position 1,745,944 of record CAJQTU010000003.1, on the reverse strand, counting down.
AATTATTAATTATTAATGATATTTTTATTGTTTTCATTTCTGCACGTGCATAGGTGTAAATACAAATATTTTTTTTAAATTTTAGGTGTGCATCGACAACGTGCAGTGATTACGGTTCCAGCGCCGTCACTCATCCGTCGTCGTTCAGCTGGTAGTGAAAACTTTGCACGTGCATTATCAACGCTTTCGGCGCTTGCCTCCTTCACTCGTCGTTAACACGGTACGTATATAGTGAAAGGGTTATGTGACACTTGGTTGCTATGGCAACCAAGGCATACGATGGGTTGATTGTACATTCTCAACGTGTTGATGTTCATTAATTATTAATTATTAATAATTATTAATTATTAATTATTATTAATTATTAATTATCATTAATTATTAATTATTATTGATATTTTTATTGTTTTCATTTCTGGTGTAAATACTAATAATTTTTTTTAATTTTAGGTGTGCATCGACAACGTGCAGTGATTACGGTTCCAGCGCCGTCACTCATCCGTCGTCGTTCAGCCGGTAGTGAAAACTTTGCACGTGCATTATCAACGCTTTCGGCGCTTGCGCCTTTTACTCGTCGTCGTCGTTGTTAACACGGTAAGTACATAGTGAAAGGGTTATGTGACACTTGGTTGCCATAACCAAGGCATATGACATGTTGGTTGCATATTACCAACGTGTTGATTTTGGTTTTTGTAAAAACTACTTATCATTTATTTAATTTTAGGAGTGAAAAGACAACGTCCAACGAATTCAGTTCCAGCGCTGTCACCCATTAGTCCTGGGTTAGACAGTATCGGGAACATTTGCACGTGCAGTATAAACGAATCCGGCGCTTTATCGATTTCCGAGGTAAGACCAAGGAGTTAACATCCTGGTTCCTCAAAGTGCCCGAGGTAAGACCAAGGACGTAGCATCCTGGTTCCTCACAAGTGCCCGAGGTAAGACCAAGGACGTAGCATCCTGGTTCCTCACAAGTGCCCGAGGTAAGACCAAGGACGTAGCATCCTGGTTCCTCACAAGTGCCTGAGGTAAGACCAAGGACGTAGCATCCTGGTTCCTCATAAGTGCCCGAGGTAAGACCAAGGACGTAGCATCCTGGTTCCTCATAAGTGCCCGAGGTAAGACCAAGGACGTAGCATACTGGTTCCTCTTCTTTAAAATCCATGCGTTGGTAGGCTTACCGACGCGCCTTCCGCGGTGGATCGTGTGGGTTGTTGGGCCTGTTTCGTTACCAACAATCCAACCGGGGATCAAGAAATACAACGGGTCTCGGGTGTAGGGCTCGGTTGGTTGGTTGGAAAGCCCTGCATTTCACGAGTGGTTGAGAAAATTAGTCAGTCAGTGAACCTACTTTAGATTTAGATTAGTAGATTTATTTAATATACGGTGTCAAATAGCTGACTAATTGTCTAGACCAAACTCAAAGACCCTGCGATCCTCTTGAACCCGGTAGCACGCCCTGGGATGTCCTTGCGAGTGTTCAGCCACTTGCTGCAACCCGATTAAAATGGGCCTGAACGGAAGAGGTTTCATTAGGGGTTTATCCTTCAATGTAGGTGCACGGCGGTAGGGTACTTAGGCTTGCATGATGCTTTAGCTTGCATGATTCTTCGGCTTGCCTGAAATATAAAAACAACGACTGTATAAAAGAAGTTGGAAGAAGTTGCAAAGAATAATACTTGCGTTAATTTTAAAACCAAATGTACATTTTTTTTAATTTTTAGAAGTGAATAGACTTATCGGGTGTTATAGTGCTGTCACGACTCATTTGTCGTATAGTGCAGTGAATATAGTTTGGCACCACAACCAATCTCTTGTTGTTTGGAGGATAGTGAATTAACTGCACGTGCATTAAGTGTTGTTCCAGTGCTGCCATCTATCGTCGTTTCAGCGGTAGTGAATATAGTTCCGGCGCCACCACCCATCACTGGTTGCATAGAGCATAGACAATAATGAATGAACTGCACCTGCATTGAGTACGGTTCCAGTGCTATCTCTCATCCCTCATTGTTCAGATGGTATGTATGCATTTTTACATTGGAAGGGGTCACAGATATTGATCATATTATGGCATTACTCATAATAAAAATTATGACTTTTGAAATTTCACAGGTGAAGGACCTAAGCGTGCAGTGAATTTATTTCCGGTGCTATCATCCCTCATTCGTCGTTTCAACGGCTGCGAATACAGTTCCGGCGCCACAACCCATCACTGGTTGCATAGACAATAGTGAATAAACTGCACGTGGATTGTAAATGGTTCCAGCGCTGTCTCCCATCACTCATTGTTCAGATGGTATGTATTTATTTTTACATTGGAAGGAGTCACAGCTATTGATCATATTATAGCATTACTCATAATAAAAATTATGACTTTTGAAATTTCACAGGTGAAGGACCTAAGCGTGGAGTGAATTTATTTCCGGTGCTATCATCCCTCATTCGTCGTTTCAACGGCTGCGAATACAGTTCCGGCGCCACAACCCATCACTGGTTGCATAGACAATAGTGAATAAACTGCACGTGCATTGAGTACGGTTCCAGCGCTGTCTCTCATCCCACATTGTTCAGATGGTATGGATGTATTTTTACATTGGAAGGGGTCACAGATATTGATCATATTATGGCATTACTCATAATAAAAATAATGACTTTTGAAATTTCACAGGTGAAGGACCTAAGCGTGGAGTGAATTTATTTCCGGTGCTATCATCCCTCATTCGTCGTTTCAACGGCTGCGAATACAGTTCCGGCGCCACAACCCATCACTGGTTGCATAGACAATAGTGAATAAACTGCACGTGCATTGAGTACGGTTCCAGCGCTGTCTCTCATCCCACATTGTTCAGATGGTATGGATGTATTTTTACATTGGAAGGGGTCACAGATATTGATCATATTATGGCATTACTCATAATAAAAATAATGACTTTTGAAATTTCACAGGTGAAGGACCTATGCGTGGAGTGAATTTATTTCCGATGCTATCATCCCTCATTCGTCGTTTCAACGGCTGCGAATACAGTTCCGGCGTCACAACCCATCACCGGTTGCATAGCTCATTGTTCAGATGGTATGTATGTATTTTTACATTGGAAGGGGTCACAGATATTGATCATATTATGGCATTACTCATAATAAAAATTATGACTTTTGAAATTTCACAGGTGAAGGACCTAAGCGTGGAGTGAATTTATTTCCGGTGCTATCATCCCTCATTCGTCGTTTCAACGGCTGCGAATACAGTTCCGGCGCCACAACCCATCACTGGTTGCATAGACAATAGTGAATAAACTGCACGTGCATTGTAAATGGTTCCAGCGTTGTCTCCCATCACTCATTGTTCAGATGGTATGTATTTATTTTTACATTGGAAGGAGTCACAGCTATTGATCATATTATAGCATTACTCATAATAAAAATTATGACTTTTGAAATTTCACAGGTGAAGGACCTAAGCGTGGAGTGAATTTATTTCCGGTGCTATCATCCCTCATTCGTCGTTTTAACGGTTGCGAATGAGTGAATTTATTTCCGGTGCTATCATCCCTCATTCGTCGTTTTAACGGTTGCGAATACAGTTCCAGCGCCATCACTCTTGAGTTGTCGTTTAGACGATAGCGAATCAACTGTACGTGCATTGAATTAAAGTCTGGCGCGTGTCTTCTTTACTCGTCGTGCAGTGTGTGCAGTACCGAGTTGCAAGATATCAAACAGTGATACTAATTCTGTATATTTGGAAATTTTAGGAGTGAACTGATTGGATGTCCATTTAAAAATTATCCAGCGGTGCCACCCTTCACTCATTTTTGACACAGTAAGTGCGCTTTGTATAATTGGAGGGAGTTGCACAGATAAATAATCCATTAATCCTAATCATAAGTATGACTTTATAAAATTTTAGAAGTAAACAAACTGCACGTGCATTAAAAAATTTACAATGCCAAAATTAAGAAAGCAAAGTTATACTCAAAGAAAACTTAGCATTCGAAATGCAAATCGTGAGGCGAGATCAGACGCCCAATGTAGATTTGAAGAGCAGTTGGCAAATACAAGTGCTCATCGAGAGGCTAGATTGGATCCAGTTCGTCGTGAAATGGAGCAACTTGCCAACACGAGTGCTCGTAAGGAACTGAGAAAGGATCCAGCTCGTCGTGAAATGGAGCAACTTGCCGATAAGAGTGCTCGTAAAGAAGTGAGAAAGGATCCAACTCGTCGTAAAATGGAGCAATTTGCTAATACGAGTGCCCGTAACGAGGTGAGAAAGGATCCAGCTCGTCGTGAAATGGAGCAACTTGCCAACACGAGTGCTCGTAAGGAACTGAGAGAGGATCCAGCTCGTCGTAAAATGGAGCAACTTGCCGATAAGAGTGCTCGTAAAGAAGTGAGAAAGAATCCAAATCGTCGTAAAATGGAGCAATTTGCTAATACCAGTGCTCGTAAAGAGGTGAGAAAGGATCCAGCTCGTCGTGAAATGGAGCAACTTGCCGATAAGAGTGCTCGTAAAGAGGTGAGAAAGGATCCAGCTCGTCGTAAAATGGAGCAATTTGCCAATACGAGTGCTCGTAAAGAGGTGAGAAAGGATCCAGCTCGTCGTGAAATGGAGCAACTTGCCAACACGAGTGCTCGTAAGGAACTGAGAGAGGATCCATCTCGTCGTGAAATGGAGCAACTTGCCGATAAGAGCGCTCGTAAAGAGGTGAGAAAGGATCCAGTTCGTCGAAAGAAAGAACAATCTGTAAACTCGAGAGCTCGTAGAGAGTTAAGGAAGGACCTAACGAGTCGAGAAATAGAACAGCGTAAAAATACTATAAAACGTAGAAACAAACGTGCAAATTCAAACGAAAGAGAGTTGGAGCATATCAAACGGATTAAAAGGAACGAATCTAAACTTTCCGAATACGACAAATTGGTCAAGTTATATATGAATGAGATCAAGTGTTCTCCGTCATATATTTGCTCCTGCTGTGGTGGCCTGTTTTATGAAACGTCTACAACTAAAACATCGTCGGAGAAATTGACAAGTCGTGGATGTTCGCAAGATATAATTGATACCGTTTTGCACGTGGATCAAGAACTGCATCGTCTATGTAGTACGTGTAAAATTTCAGTGTATAAAAACCGAGTACCGAGACTGTGCTTAAAGAACGGATTTGACTTTCCAGTTATTCCTGAAGAATTAAAGGTAGGCCATGTGTTCTTGTTAAATTAAGTTTAATGCACGTGCATAAATCATTTATATTAAATTCAGTTATTAGTAAAACTCATTACAGGAAAAAGTTTAATATAATTCCAAAATTGTATTAGTGTTTTTACGATACTTTTTCAGAATTTGTCACCGCTAGAAGAAAGGTTGGTAGCCATCCGTCTCCCGTTTATGCAGATACGGCTTATGGGGTGTGAGCGGCAGTCTGTACTTCGCGGAAACGTAGTGAACGTAGAAAACGACCTCAACATATGTGCTTCCGTCCTGCCGAGAAAATTTGACGAAAGTTCGACGATCCAAGTCAAATTGATGCGGAGGTCTACATACAAAATACCTTACATGTATGAAATCATTAGGCCCTTGAAGGTGTATCAAGCTGCTAAATATCTTATGACTACAGATTCGTATATATCCGAAAATGTGATTCTGTCTGAAGATTGGTCAAGATATCAAGACGGTATTAATAATCATATTTCTGCAAATATTTGACTACAATACTTTAATCGGTGCATTTTAATGTAACATTGATTTGCTGATTGGTTTCTTTGCAGAAGAAACATTGAATTTTGAATGTGTAAATCCAACATCAGTTGTATGTGAACACGAACAAACGAATTCAAACGTAGACGACGAAAGCGGAGGTACTTAAATATATTTGTTAATTATATATTTTTTAATATTATAAAATTAAATACCAAACAATAAAAAATATTTGTCTGAAGATGAGGACAATGATAATTGTCTTGAAGAGTTGGATCTGTTGGATCAATCAGACTTGGTGCAAAATCATGGGGCTGATGAAACGTTAATTTTTTCTGAAAAGGAAACTTGCACTGATTTCTTGGGGATCAAAATTGCCCCTGCGGAACACAGTTACCCAATTGCGCTGCACAGAGACGTAAATGCCGAGGTCCTTTCGTTTCCGACCATATATGCGGGCAAGTTGAGAAAATTCAAGGACGGCGTCACATATACTGATATTGCCAAATCAGAATTAAGAAGATATGACCGCCGTGCTTGTCTACCGTCGCATATTTTATATGCTTTTAAGAGATCATACAATGAAAAAGTTGTTCAGGCTATTCAAGTGTGCCTCAGGAAAACCACAAGGAATCAACAGCTAACTGCAAATACTGCACGTTCATTGGAAAGTTTGAGAAATTTGTTGGAGTGCGACGATGGATACACGGTATTCAAGCATTTGAGATCCTCGCCGTCATATTGGAAAGAGAAATCCAAAAAAGTTATGGCGATGATACGACAGTTAGGAAAACCTTCGTTTTTCATAACCCTCTCTGCTGCAGAAACAAAATGGAAAGAGCTTCTTATCATGCTGCATAAAATTGTCAAAAAAACTGACATATCCGAGGAAGATTTATCGGATTTACCGTTTGAAGAACTTGCGGAACTTATAAGAAGTGACCCTGTTACCTGTATGCGTCACTTTGATCATCGGCTTCGTGCCCTAAGCAAACACATTCTTAAAAAGAAGAATGGCGTTTTTTCTCCATATGAATTGGAAGACCAGTTTACAAGATTGGAGTTCCAGATGCGTGGATCCCCCCATAGCCATGGATTATACTGGATTAAAAATGCACCGACGTTTAATGAAGGTAATTGGCAATTTGTATAAATTTGCACGTTCAGGGTTTAACACTACAATTTTTGATTGTAAATTGACAGATGATGATGATTCTATTCGACATTGTGTCCAATTCATTGACGAATTTATAACATCTGAGCGATGTGAAGACGGATTAATGGCTGAAATCATTGGTTATCAAATCCATAAACATTCTCATACCTGCAAAAAACGAAGCAAGCAATGTCGATTTGGATTTCCAAAACCACCACTAGATGTCACAAGGATTCTTACACCATTGTCGAAAGACGTTGATGCCTCAATAAAGAAAAACGCAGAGGACAATTACAAAAAGATCAAGTCAGTGTTGGATAAGATACCTCGGAACTTTCCGGAAGTTGTGGAGTTTGGGATTTTTCTAGAGGATTTAGATTTGTCATATATTGATTACATATTAGCTCTACGATCATCCATCAAGCGGGTTACCGTTTTCTTGAAACGATCTACCAATGCTGTCTACGTAAACGCCTACAACCGAAAACTTCTTGAAGCTTGGGGTGCAAACATAGACATGCAGTTTATTGTTGACACGTATGCCTGCGCCAAATACTGCGTTGGGTACATTTTGAAAGGCGAAGGCGGAGTGTCAAAACTTCTTCAGGTCCTAACTCAGAAGGTCAAAAAAGGTCGGCTTAACGCACGGGAGCAACTAAGTCAGTTTGCAAAAGTTTTAATAAATGGATCCGAAATTTCTGCACAGGAGGCTGCTGCATTTTTACTTGGCATTCCAAATACAAGTTGCAGCAGACAGGATGTTTTTATCAATACTGCACCTCCTGGAGAAAGAGTTTCAATGTTAAAACCTCAAAAGGAACTGCTAGAACTTGCCGCAGATTGTCAAGACGTTTGCTGCAAAGGTCTAATCGATCACTACGCTTGTCGGCCTGAGGAACTAGAAGATATATGTTTAGCGGAATTTGCGTCCACATTTGAATATTCAAAATCAGTGGAGACTAGGACGTCAAAATTAGAGGATGGAAATGCGCGTTCAGACAAAACTAATGTTGAAGAGGATATACCAGCATCAGAAACAGAAAAGAGAAAACGTGTTCGATTTCAATTGCTTGATGGTAGTGGAACTGTTCGGAAAAGAGGAGTTTATAAAGTTATAAGATATCGCCATTACGGAAAGAACGAAGATTTGGACAACTATTGTAGAGAGCAATTGATGTTATTTGTACCTTGGCGAGATGAAGATGCAGAACTTTTGACAGTAGATGCAATTAAGCGGTTTAATCACCATTATGCAGTAATAATTGAAAACTCAAAACCGTTTATACACAACCGAGATATTGACGATCGAATACTCTCCGCTCTACTAAATGAAGTTGATCTGGAGGAGTTCAACGATGACGACTCAAGCCCACTTATTGACGATGACCTTGAAATGATAACGGATGAGCAAAATGAAAACATTACATCCGATGACTTGTTCTCGAAGTCTTCCAAAATACAATCATTTCTACCCCCAAAATTTATAGATCTAGAGAACTATAATACCCTTATGAGGAACTTGAATGACAAGCAACGGAGATTTGTGCTACATAATTTGCATTTGTTGAAAACTAATCAAATGCCGTTTTACACATTTTTGAGTGGAGGCGCTGGTGTGGGAAAAAGCCACGTCATTACGGCCACTGTTCAGAGTTTTATGCGATATTGCCTTAAATTTCCGTCAACCAATCCTGAGCAGTTGTGCGTTCTTGTGTCAGCTCCAACTGGAAAAGCCGCCTTTAATGTCTTTGGGATGACTTTACACAGCACGTTCAAGCTCCCACCTTCTCAATATGGAGGACGTCTCTGTGACCTAGAAGAAGGAGCAGTAAATTCTTTGAGGGTCAAATTAGAGAAAACCAAATTATTTATAATTGATGAAATCTCAATGGTTAGTGTTAGACAGCTCTACGACATTGACCAAAGACTCCGACAAATTTTTGGCACTACTGAGGATTTCGGTGGCAAATCGGTTCTTGTGGTTGGCCATTTGAGGCAGCTGGCACCTATTTGCGGATCGTTCGTGTTCAAGCCTCCTCGTCACATTCCGTTGGGCGAATTAGTCGGCAACAATTTGTGGCTGAAATTTGGACTGTATGAGCTCGACGAAATCATGCGACAAAAGGGAGATTTAAAATTTTGCAAAGCGCTAAATAACATGTCAGAAGGCGTTATGGACGAAGAAGACATCTCTCTTATAAAAACAAGAGAAGTCAGTGAAAATCTTCAGCCGCCGCAGAATGCAATTCGTCTCTTTCAAACTAACGCAGAATGTGAAGAATATAATCAACTTGTGCATAGCATCTTAGAAGGAGAAGGCGCAATGGCTACTGCTTACGACGTTATTGAAGGAAGTGGAGAAAAATATAAGAAGGAAGCACTAAAATTATTAGCTAAGACGTTTGACAGGCAACAGAATGATGGACTACCATACGAAACGTATCTTAAGGTAAATGATTGTTTGCACGTGCAGTAATAAATATGTTTAGTTTATCATTGTTTGTATATTAATAAACTAAATAATAAACAGGTTGGTGGAGAATACTTTGTATCAACTAATGTTGACGTTGAGGATGGATTGTTTAACGGATCGACTGGGGGCTTAAAAAAAATCGACTATGGCTTAACCAATACGGATGTACGCGTTCCTTTAATCGCCTGGATGGATTTCCGAAATCCTTTAATTGGAATTGAAACTAAGAAAATTCGGAAGGGATCTAATACAGAATGGGTGCCTATTGGACATGTTAAAAGGAATCTGAGTAAAACTAATCGACACGGTGGTTTGCAGATATGGCGAAAGCAAATTCCTTTGATTGCTTGTAACGGCATGACTATTGCCAAGTCCCAAGGATCATCAATGGTAAATATCGTCGTCAAAGTAATTTCGCAAGCTAAAGGAAAAAGGGAACGCAAGTTAACTCGCGAGAATCTGTACGTGGCCTGTAGCCGGGTAACCTCTTTAAATGGATTATTTATTGACGGAAAGTTCGAGCCTCCTGCCAAACCCCCAAGCAATGATGCGGTTTCTCTGGAAATGGAGCGTCTTCGGAGCATTTCTTTCAATTTCTCCATCAAATTTTTACAAGACTACGATGAGACGTGGGATTTATTTTCACAATGTTGAAGGGTTTGTCTTACATTTGCAAGATGTTATTGCCGATCCATGCTGCATGGCAAGCAATATGATCATGTTTGTTGAGCCCCATCTGCTTCAGACGGATTTATTTAATGTTTCTAATTTTGAATGTATAAGTAGGATTAACTGTTCTAATAATCGCAACTCAGAAGGTGCACTGATATTTAAAAAACTGCACGTGCAATATTTGTCAACTCCCAGTTTTACGCAGCATTTTTGTGATAAAAGTCATTGTATTATAGTCTCAATGTTTGTCTCTGGAGTTAATTGCATCATGGTTTACAAATCTCCGGGTTTCCCGGTTTCTAGCTTTACGAAGCACTTGATTGACGTACTCAACCAGAGAAATGAGGATGTTTTAGTATTTGGAGACATTAACATTGATCTTCAAAAACATGAGGGGAAGATAATTTTAGAGCTTTTTGAAAAATATAAGTTAACATCTCTAATCGACATACAAAGTGCTACGACTGATGGAGGAAGTCATATTGATTGTTGTTTTTCGAATTCTTTAAAAATAAAAGCATGGATTTATGAGTCGTATTATAGTTACCATAAACCAATATGTATTATTTGGCCAAAAGATTAAATATTTCCAATGCTATTTGTAAATTGATTCAGTTGGTTACGTTAGAGTATTAGAGTTGGAAATGTACATGCAGTATTACTATTGAGTAGATATTTTCTTATAATTGTAAATGAAATTATTATCTGTATAAGTTGCTACATTAGAGTTGGAAATGCACATGTAGTAAGACTAGAATGAAATATTTTTCTGTTATTTGTAAATAAGTTTTTTAATTATGTGTATAATATCTTAAAGATAATATTCGAGTTGGGAGTGTAAGTGCACATGTAGTATGATTAGACTATATATTTTCTTGTTTTTTAGAATCAAATTTATTAATTATGTTTGTGAATCAAATGCTAAGAGTAATAAACGCATATACAGTAACGTTAGAAGATTAAATAATTCTTCGCTACTTGTAAATTGATTTATTATAGGGTTACGTAAGGTTAATGGTTTTACTCATTCTGTCCGTCTGTCCGTCCGTTCGTGCTCTAACTCGGGAACGGTTGAAGTTTTTCATATTTTTTTTCGAATCTACAACCTACGTGTCTCAACTCACATTCAGTTCGAAGTTGGGTCATATCGGTCACACTCACTGGATTTTGCCAATCAACCACAATGTTAACCAGTAGAAGTGATGGTTGGTGGTGGTCCGTCACCACGGCACGACGCACCTTCTCTAACTCTAGACTGTGTGTTCGACTTTACTCTATTGTTGGGAAAATGTGAGATTCTTGAACAAAACTATCGTAAGTGTCAGATAACGACGTTAAATGTTATTGGACAGCTTGTGTCGTGGTGTTTCGCCCTTTTTCGATGTGCATTTGCTACGGTTTATTATGTACTGTAGGTATAATATAGAAATGACACTGCGTTCGTTCAAGCGACGATAAACGTCACATCTACGATACATGAGTACAACGTTGGACGGTTTATTAGAATTGACAAAATATTTAATGTGATTTTCATGTTTTTCATACATTTTTCTGAGCATCTCAAAATTTCAGAAACAATTATATAGTGCCTATGCAATCTATATTATAAATAAGGTAAGGACACCGCTTTAAATCCTTGCATAGCTTGACTGACACAACAATACCGTACCTTTAAATGTTCAAATGCCAATAAAATAGGTCAAGCCTTTTGTCCCGTGGTTATATTACGTATAGATTGGTAATTGAGTTCAAGTCATTTACATTTCCACCATTTCATTAGTAAGCCTGAACAGTTTAATCTAGTATGATTGATCTCACTTTATATGGTTAATAAAATAGTCAATCAATAACGCAATTTGGTGAGTGTTATTCTGTCCCTCATTAAATAGTTCATTGGTGCAAGCACACTTTAAAAGAGTATGTTTTACAATGTCAGACCACTGTCGTGTCAGAGTGATTAGATTTTTCACTCAAGGCTTTTATAGAGTTTTAGAAAACTGGGGATGCTAAATCATTATTTCTAGACCATAATAATAATATGTTTATGATATTATGATACTATCTTTTCTTAAAAATATCATAAACAAAAAACAAATATATTATCCTAAATGCATTGCACACACTGTGATTTCTTTTGGAAATCATCCAAAGAACCAAGTAAACTTAATTTAAACCAGTATTTAAGCTTTATATTTGCAGGATTCAAGAGTCCAACTAAATACTTGAATTTGCGAGTTTCTAATGAACCTGCAATGACCTGCATGATGCTTTGTTATTGTTATGATCTCAGATTGTATTGCATTGCATTTGGGTTTCATTTTCATATAATTTAAGCCCATATAATTGTATAGTATAATAGTTTAGTCTGAGTCTAGCCTAATTTAAGCCTTACTGAATTTTGTGATAACAATAATAAAAATTTGCAAAGCTCTAAACAAAGACTCGAGAGATTGCGAAATTATTTATTTTATTGTTAGCTTTTTATATCCTTGTCTTAATTCCATCTATCTTCATCCTTCCTTCTTCGTTTCCTATCCAATATCCTCTCGTCTATGCGGAAACGGAAATTATCACCCTCATGCCAAATGCGGTTTAAGTACATGTGATAATTTATAATTAAGTCGATTGACAATGATAGGTAGAAAACCTATGTATTTATATAAAATATGCCATTCGTATGTTTTCTACAGAAGCTTCAAACAAAAACATGCAATTACCATGAACATATTACAATTTACATATATTTACAACAATTATGCACTGATTAATGACTGAAATTAAAGATACACAGGTTTTCAATATATTTAACATAAAATCAAGTCTTGCCATCTCTGATTCTGAGACGCTTAAATCGAAGGAAATGAAATACGTTTTTTTTTATTAAAAACACTCATTTTTAGCAACTTCCTAAATTCATTGTGAACTTCAATTAAAAGGACAAAGCCTCGAGATGATAAAACTTTTCATACGATTTACAAGACAATTGTATAAATATATAATGCATTTAGGAAGATTAAAAACGCCTCAATCCTCGTATACCATCACTCACTCTCGATATTAATTATTCATAAAGCGTGTTTTCATGCGTTTCATTCATTGTTAAAGTTACATCATATGATCGACATGTACGTGTTACAACACATTGTACAATTGTAATTATTAATTACTATCCTTTATCTTCCCTTTCTATTACCTGTCTTTATTTATAACTTACTTTGGAAGCTTACAGGCAATTCTAACTTCGTAAGGCTGAATTGAAAAGAAAAAAGAACAATTAGTCCAAAGCTCCTCGATTCATATCAGAGCAACTTCTGTTTATGCCTCTATAGTATGGGGTCTTTACGCAACAAACCAGCACAAGGGGATACAGAAAAGATAATGACAATTAGCAAATCTTTGGTATATCAGTTTACATAACTATATACTACTTCCACTACTTTAACTGGCAGTGTTTTGATTGCTTTTAATATTTTTACCCAAAGGGGTATTGAAAAATTGTAATTGAGACGTAAGGACTATTTCATGCAATGTATAGGATGTCGATCTACTCAATATTAAAAGAATACATAAAGTACCCACGCCCAAAATCGAAATACTTCACTTTTCATGCAGCTTTTTTATATCAAAGATTTCAGTACTTTGTCATCCTTGGTCTCATTAAGACCTAAGAAAAATCTACCACCTCTGTCCGACAAGATTTCTTTGTTTTTGTGATAAATACTTGGGGTCCATTATTCGAAGTTAAGGAAAGAAAATACTCTTGAAATGATCGGAAAGGTATTTAAAAACATGTAATTTTTTTCTCGATTTTGTATGCAAACTCTATAAATTCTGATTTAATATAAAATTCTTGGAATATTTAGGTCGCTTTTGCACTTGCAACCTTCGGGGTTTGCATGGTCAGTGCCCAGTACAGATTCGCCGGGGCTCAGCATCACCAGGCTGCGGGCCCACACTACGCTGCAGTACCGCACTACGCTGCGGCTCCAGGTACTAGCAATACTCTTTATCAGTCATCAGTTATACATCTATAGGTTTAAATGTTTTAAATAAATTCAGATAACATTATAATCACTAGTTGTTCATCATGAACCATATCATCATGCCAATTACAAGTTCGGCTATGCAGTAAATGACCCGTACAAAGGGGATATGCACAGCCACCACGAAGAACGAGACGGGGGTGTGGTCAAGGGCCAATATCAACTTGTGGAAAAAGACGGGGTTAGGATTATATTTAATTGACAGTTCCAATTTGACTTTTTTTTGTATTTTTACATTTACGTTTGTTTTTAAAATTAGTCACTCCGAACCGTATCATATACTGCCGATCCAGTCCATGGATTCAATGCAATCGTTGACAAAGGACCCCTCCCAGTTCGAGATTTGCAGAAACTTGCTCCAGTTCATCATGTAGCTCCAGTCCACCACCATCACGCAGCTCCAGAATACGCTCATCATCACGCTGTTCCAGAATACGCTCATCACGCTGCTCCAGCGTACTATGCTGGTTCTCCTGCCTATTAATAACTGTAATCTAAAGTAAATTATTGATTTTTTTTACAAATCAAATTAATAAATGAGCACAACTTCTAAGTGGGTGTCTCAACGATTAAATGACAAACAGATCTGGGTTTGTTGACTATTGACTACGATAAGTATCGCATGGAATCGGCTTCCAAAGATTTGCACACAGAAGGAATCAGGATGCATAAAAATCGAGACTTTTATTACTTAGAAATAAATCTTTCAAATATTTTTAATACATGACTTTGTTCAAAATATGAAATTAACACAATGATTCCCCTGAATGATGCAATATCACCTTTTCTTAAAGCTAATGACAAACAATCCAACTTATTCAAGTACATCACGGCTCCGTCGCCAATCAATTCGATCTAAAAAAAATCGTCTTCAGCAAAAACAAACATCCTTGATTTTCTACTCGACTATTTAAATCTTTGTCTATTCTATTCTTATTTACAGTAGTCCAAAGTCCAATTTAACTTTAGAATTATCTCTGGTTTAATATTCCATCATTTAACCTATCGTGCATTCGTGCTTGACCAAAAAATAACATGAAGTTCAATTAATTACTTCCTGCAACAAGACGAGAATGTATACTAGACTTTGTCATATATAGATAGAATTTACCATTTATACATGAGTTTAGTTAGTTCTAAAGTTAAAGTCCAGAAATACTAGTTTGGATTTTGGATTTCGAATGAACGGACGATACGACAACGTCGACAACACGGTTCCAAATCAAAAATTGTATCGGCTATTATTCGGGCAATGGTGTCCAATAAAATTTGTGCCCGAGTTCAATAATGATGTCAGTATGTCAGCATGAGTGGTACACGAGAAATAAAATGGAGACTACGTTTACATTTAGAATCTGGGATACATTAATCTAACTCCATTCTCTGACGAAGCATGGGTGCACCACAATGGGCACGAGACTCCTTCGCTTTTAAAATTGCCATTTCAAAATCTCGCATTGTAATAGCTCGAATAGACATAGTTCGTTGCATGCCTGCAGCAACAATCCCATTATCTACGGATCCGTCGTCGTCGTCATTATTGCGACATCCGAATGGATTTATTGCTTGAAACCACCCTCGTTCTGCGAATGATCTAAATCAAGAAACCGTTCATTAGTAAAGTAGTTAAAAGGTTTACCCTTACCCTATAAGTTTTCACTGGTAGGTAATGTATAAATGTGTGATTGGATTTAATTGCTTAATCAATATATGCTTTCCATTCAATAGTTGATGAGTTGACTTACGGGATTTCAGACGGAAGTTGATTAATAATATCTCGACTTAGTTGGAGGTCGGCTAAACACGCCACAGCAGCAGAGCGAGCGATTTCCTTCAAATCAGAGCCAGAAAATCCATCTGTCAAAGCAGACAATTTCTCCAGATTAAAATCTGGAGCAACAATTTCATTCTTTAGCGTTAAATCCAAAATGTGTCTTCTTTGATTGAGATCGGGAATGGGAACATGGAATTTTGAAGCCATTCGACGAAGAATTGCGGTATCCATATCTTTCGGACGATTTGTAGCACCCATCACAATAACAGTTTTCTTTGGATCCGTTATCAATCCATCCCAAAGAGACATAAACTGGGCTTTCATCATGGCAGTTACTTCGTGATCTTGGGTAGCTCGACCTCGGAGTAGTGAATCGATCTCATCAATGAAAATTATACAGGGTTGAAGCTTTTCAGCCAGAGAAAACACGGCAGCGGTTAGTTTCTGGGATTCGCCGTACCATTTGTCAGTGAGGACAGAGACGTCCAAGTTGATGAACCAGCATTTGGCTTCCTTTGCCATTGCTTTGGCAATGAGTGTTTTTCCACAACCAGGTGGACCATACAATAAAACACCTGTAATATTTAAACGTGATTTATTCCTCTGCGCTTTTATTCATATAAATGCTACAAGATCAAGAAGGACAAACCTTTTGGAGGTTGCACAAGTCTTGAAACTCGAATGTTCTTCTGTTGAGCAAGAACAGGATATATGACCGTCTTTTTAATCTGTTCAATGACATCATCCAAGCCTGCAATGTCGGCCCAGCTGATTTTCAAATGATTTGGGTCGACTAGATGACTAGCTATCATGACTTCGTGTTCATTTAGCGTTAATCCTTTAACTCCAAGTTTGTCCATAATTTCTTTAGCTTTGGTCATAGCCTTTTGTTTTTGTTGATAAGTAGGATCAGCGTAATGGAGTGCCCATCGGACAAGGTAAAATGTAAGGATTCCAATAGCTCCTGCTCTTATCATTGCCAGAACTATTTCCTTTTTTGCAGGCATTTCTTCCGAGGCCTCCCCTAAGGGGATCTTTGATAGAACTCCCATAATCTTTGTTTTCTGTAAACAATCAATTCATTTCACATTTATTTAATATCGAACAGCAATGCACAATGACCCCTTATTACTCTTACTCCTTTTACACATTCATACAAAGTAATAAACAACAAACAACTATCAAATATAAAGTAAGTAAGGCGAAAGGGTGTGAAACCAAAACATCTTTTTTATATGTAAGTATGAAGTAGTAAGAGTCGTTTAGTATCAAATTAAACATGAATTTTATTTAAAATTTAAATATTCAATATTCAATATTCCATTAATTATCAATTTGAAGTTTATTAAAATTGAAAATAAACCTTTTTTATTTAACCTTGATTTGTGCTTCAAACTTTACAATTTTTTTTTGTTTTTAGCGTGCGTGTATCGTGTATGTAAGTAGTCTTACAGTAAGATTTCGTGGATGGGCAACTCAATAATATCCAATGCCAATGACTAAAATTTTGATAAGCCGTCCGCGTCCGGCTGTCGGCTCCAATATCAGCCCAACCCAACGATTAAAAATTAGTCCTTTTTGCCTTTCACTTTCAAAAAATCTGGAACTCCCAAAAATAAAAGTTCGAAAAACCTTTCAGCCAGAGTTCCCTAGAAACTTGAATTAACCGCATTAATCCGAGACTGACGAATAAACAGAAAGGCAACTTTCAAGAATTTCTGCCCTTCAGCGTGCCGCGTGCCATAAAATAAAAATCTCTCGAATTTCCATATTATTAATTTCCATATTTTCCATATATACCCTTCACCGTCACTCCGTTAGAACTGCTAACTCCCGATTATAGGACTGGCGACTGACATAATTTGTCATCAACTCCTGCATACTGCGGTAGACGGGGAGTCGCAAGTCTCCCCTGCCCTCCTCTCGATCCTATACTGCGGTAGATAGGGAGTCGCAATTCACCCCAGCCTTCCTCTCTCACACATCACACTCAACTCGAGCGAGTCGAGCCTATACTGAACCGCACGTGCGGTAGATAGGGAGTCGCAAGTCACCCCAGCCGAGCCCTCCTTTGAACTCCTTTCTCACACTCAATCAATACTCAACTCGAGCCTATACTGCGGTAGATAGGGATTCGCACCTGGAATGCATTCCTCAATGCCAATATTACAATCTGGCTTTGGATTTTAGCGTTTTTAAATGTTCTTCAATCATCAATTTGCAATTGATTAATGCGCCATGAGCTTCTATGGGTTCAAAGGGTTTTAATTACATTGTTACATATGCCTCCAACGAGTATGTGTGCGACACTGTTCTGGGTGGGAGTTGGATGTTTTGGATGTAAAAGTTGAGAAAAATGTCGGTGCAAAAATCACTAGCCTGTCTTCATAACTTGAAAACTTGAATTAAACTAAAACGATGTTAGTCAAAAACGAAAACCACTGCCGGTGAGAGTGGAAAAACCGGAATGGTGGTAGTGGCCTCCAATATTGAATATGTAACAGTTTTTAATGCTAGCGGGAGGTCCCTGATTAGGCTCCGACGTCCGACGACGTGTCTGTCGCGGGTATTTAACGCGTTAATCTAAACAGGTAAAAGCATGGAAAAACCGTGGTGGGTGGTGGCCTCGTAGCTTGTGTTAACGGAAGGCCGCTGATAAGTCTTTTTTCATCGTTTTAACGCGTTACTCTAACCAAACCGCAACCAGGTGAGAGCATTGTAAAAACCGTGGCCGTCTGTTCCTCTAACGCTAATGCGAGGTAGTTGATAAGGCTTTTTCCACCGGTTTTTTCTGCGTACTCCGTGTCCGAGGGTGAACGGTCCGGTCGGTACGACGGTTTCCGGTTTCGATTAGCATGTTTTGTTATTTAGCATTTGATTCAGTACCATGCATTCAAGCATGCATCATGCTATCATGCAGCCTGAATGTGGAATGCATTACATTTCCGCTTATGCATAGTAAATAGCATAATGACTAGCAAGAGAGGTTTTCATTCAAGCAATGAATAAAGAGCAAGAGTAAAAGCCGGAAATTTTCGTAGACTCCGAAAACTGAAAATATATTCAATATTATAGACTTTTTAAGGAAAAATATCTACTCGACAAACGGAGTGTTGAGGCTACCTCAACTCAAGCTGCCCTTGACTATGGTGGAGCTATGGTTTAGCCTTAGCCTCAACAAACAAACGGACGCTTAGCATGAACATTCATTTACAAGAACGAAAAACTAACAATTTGTAAGCATATCTTATCTCTATCATTTCCCGAATTATTTTTATTTTATTAAATATTTTTAATATTTTTATTCTGGTTTGCAGAATCAGAGAGTGCGAAGTGCGAACGTGCAGCTTCAATTACCTGATCACACGACACAACTTACAAAAACGGGAAGAGCGGGTTTTCTTCTGAATTCCTTCCTCATAACTACTCGTTTAAAGTAAGGTTGAGGTGAGGCCACATTTTTGCTTACAAATTATTCCTGTACAACGAGTGCAGCTGTCCACGATTCTCTTTTCTGCCAGCTAACCCTCTAACTTTATTTAGTATAGCTGTAACTTTTCTTGTGAAGTATAAATACGAGGGGTGGGATGGCAGAACCTCTTATCAATTGAATTAAAAAAGTGATCATGCTGAATGCGGACGCCGACGTTTTCCTGTAGTTGTAGTTTCGTTTTTCGTTCGTGTGCTTTCCTAGAGAAGTTTAACTTTTTAAACTCAAGCTTGGAAATTTGAAATTGCATTTTGTAAAAACATTTTCCGCTAATTTTCAGAGGATTTTCGAAATATAACTGGAGAGTAAGCTAACGCTAGCTGGGTTCCTGTCGATTTCAGCCTTGTGGGGAACTTAGATTCGTGATTTGATTGAGGCATTCCAATTTGATTTGAGGTAAGTCCAGTCAAGTTGCATGAAGTTCAAAGTTGATTGATATCCAATACACAAACAACATAACATCAAACATTAATAATAATGTAATAGTAATAATAATAATAACACATACAACGATACAACATACAAACAATTACAAATTATGAATTACAAGTATTACATATTACAATAATTTTGAATTTACAACATAACATCAAACATCGTGCATTGAATTCAGAATTGAATTGTGAATTGATTGTGAATTGAATTATTGAATATTATCCATCCAAATTCCAAATCCAATTCCAATCATCATTCAATTCACAATTTACAATTCACAAAATTACAAATTATTTTTTTTGGTTTACATTTCATCACATTCACATTTTTGTGCTTTGTTTTTGGTTTGGTTTTGTGCAATTCATTAATAAATTTGAAATTTGCAATACACAAACACAAACAATCAAAATATCATCTACTGCACACGGCACACGGCCACAGCACACAGACAGCACACTGCATACTGAACACCAAACTTGACCAAACCGCAATATCGCGACACGACACAAAGCATATGGCATCGCATAGTAACCTCAAATCAAACCTCCTATGACTCCTATCATGTATCACTCCTTGTGCCTTGTGCTATGTCCTATTTGCTATATGAATATATTTTGCATTTGTATTCAATTTCAAATTTATAAATTAATTGCAAATTCAAAATTACACATTGCACATATTGATTCACGAACCCCCTCCCTCAAAATTGAAATTTTAACAATATTTTGCAATGTACTGTAATGTCAAGAATGTATAGGCAATAGGTATGTCACTATGTCACATGTGGTATTTCATATATTTTATATTTGTAAATAGAATTCAGAATTGGAATGGAATATATGTGATTGTGAAGTGAATATTGTGATTTTGTGATTGAATTGATTTACTTTACACTTTAAGTGCTGTTCTGCAACTTTGCATGTCACCACATTTGCACATATGTACTGTACTGTCTGTCTGTAACTGTTGCATAGCATAAATACCACAATATGAAATGATTTTATTGATTATAGAATAATAGAATCAGAAAGAAAGAAATAAACACCTCTTAACTTCAATTTCAAGATGCCAGAAGTTGATAGTCCGGGCCCGAAAACGTATGCAAGAACTTAAAAAAACTTTACTAAGCTACCCCCTAAACTCAACGTGATTTTAACAACTAAGTGGAATTGCATACTTTTATATTTCATCAACCATGGTCTTTGTTGTACAAATTAAATAAAGGAATCATCTGTTTTGTTCCAATTTTAAAACTTAACTTTAATTAACGTCAAACGTCAAAATTAATTTTCTGATTATCCCCGGAGTAATGATGCTGAATAACCTCTTATTCAATCAATAAACACAAGTAAAGTTTTAAAAGGCGTTAGGAAAAACTAGGAAAAATATCATTTATATGACGGTTAGATATGCCCGTTGAAAATGTGTAAGAATTTATATATGATTTAACTTGGTTATTTATATGTAGTGGAAGCAAAATGGGTAAAAGAAAGTCGGACACTGACTCGAAGGCTTCTGACAATGAGGACGCCGGGTCTGATAACGGGGCCGATGGTTCAGACAGCGAGCCTGCAGAGGAATATGTGGTTGAGACTATCTTAGACAAGAGGATCGTTCTAGGAAAGACGGAGTATCTTCTTAAGTGGAAGGGATACGGAGCGTAACCAAAAATATATTTTTTAATTTGTACATAATAACGTCCATAACCCGAATACATCTCGTGTGATTAACCTGTTGAATTTGAATTAAATACAGCGAAGATAATACTTGGGAACCAGAGGAGAATCTTGGATGTCCGGAGCTAATTGCTGCGTTTGAAAAGGATTGGCATGAAAATAATGAAAAGAAACAAAAAGATAAGTTAAGCCGGAAACGTCAAGCTGATGTTGAAAGGGATGATAAATCCAAGGAAAACAAGAAGAAACCCAAGACAACAGCAAAGGTGTCGTTTTTTCTAGTGAGATCGAAAAAGTCTGGATTCTTGAATTAGTCGTACTAATATGTTTTGGTTCTGAATTGTAGGACACATCACGTGCAGAGCTAACAGGATTCGATCGTGGTCTCGATGCTGAAAAGATTATTGGGGCTACTGACTCCTCAGGGGAATTGATGTTCTTGATGAAGTGGAGGGACACCGATGAAGCAGACCTTGTTCCTGCTCGACAAGCTAATGTTAAGTGCCCACAAGTGGTCATTGGATTTTACGAGGAACGGTTAACCTGGCATACCAACAATACTAACGACGATGATAACTAACTGATTTTCCATTATTGATAAGGGTTTAAGTATCTTTTTGTTTTACCTCGCACAAGAGTAATGCGAGTACGAGTAACTATATTTGTAATTACTTTCGAGTCCCTATTTTACATGTCTTCCTCTGTTATTTGTTACGGTTAGTAGTTAGGTAGTATTTTTCTATTAAAAGAACCTGCCTTTAGTTTACATGATTCATGATTATCAAATATTCTAGATTCGATGCTTTCTGGATAATTTCTATTACTTCTAATCTAATCAAATCAACCGACTCCATTAGAAGGTTACCTGTACTGGAGTGTTGGCTCCTCCGTTCGTAATCTCAACTTCTCAACAAATCTCAGCATCCTTCCTCTGATTACATGACCCAATATTTTAACTTTAAGTCCTATTTTATACTTGTATTTATAATCCTAATTGGTTGTTTCTCATATTATATCAACTATCCAATTGACAAACAAAGTTTTAGCAACATGTAGCTATTTCCATTTAATATTTCCAACATGTTATTTGTGCCCAGTGCCCACAACAAAGAACCTGTTATAAATACGGAATGTAAATTATATCTTGCGCTACGTGCCATTGTTGTCATCGTAAATCTTTCAAATTGTCTAGAAAGTCTTGGTTATATCTTTCTTTCTTCTCTCCTTGACCTCGTCGTATGGCGGGGCAAGATTGCTGCTGTTAGTATAGAAATCTCAAAGAGGATGCAAGTTAGTTGATAATCATATTGTACTTTGTAACGTAACAAATTTATTGACAAGTTTGTATTTGAATGATTAAATACTATGTATGATAAACGTTGATTGGAGAAAAATAAAGTTTTGATGCGTTTTGATAGTAATATCTATTGTGTTGAAATATAGGAATATCTATTTTTGTTTGTTCATCAATAATATTAATAATCAATACTGTTTAATGAAACTGATAAGATTGTTTAATTGGTTTGGGGTTTTTTGATGATAAGCTGGATTGATTGGGATTCGGGTTTCTGGTTCTCTTCAATTCATAATCATATAGGTAGGAACGCGAATAGCTAACCTAGTTTAAGATTATTAAGTAAGTTTTAAAATGTCCCTAGAAATTTCACTATCCGGAAAGAGAATACTTGTAACGGGGGCTGCTAATGGTAATCGCTACTTTTACACAGAATATAATAATATTATATATACCTACTATATTGACATAAATTAAGATTTTATTCCTACATTTAGGCATTGGTTTAGCACTCTGTAAAGTCTTGCATGCTCAAGGAGCTCACATCTTTGCTATTGATGTCAATCAAGAAGCCTTGACGAACCTGAGTAAAGAATGCCCTGGGACAACGACGATCTGTGTGAATTTATTGGACTGGAATGCAACTCGGGCTGCAGTAGAATCTATTACAGAGACAATGGACGGCTTGGTCAACAATGCCGGAATCGGAGCACCGGCTACATTCATGAAAATTGAACCGGAAGCATTTGACAATATAATCGGAATTAACGTGAAGGCGATTCTAAACGTTACTCAAGTAGTTGCTAAACGAATGATCGAGTCGGGTACTAGAGGAAGTATTGTCAACATCTCATCTTTGGTAATTTACCTGTTTTATTCCATTTGTTAATTTATAAAAGTTATTATTAATTAGTTATGTTAGGGGTGTCTGTAATATTTCACTTTTATGGGTGGGGATTTATTTCGGGAAGATAATCCAAATCATAAGACTTGAGTCAATTTGTTCTACAAATTGATGGACAACACGATTTTTTGTATGAGTGTAAAGTGTAACCTCAACCAACATCGATAAATCTCCTTTGAAATTTTCATGAAATTATGACTGGTTCTCGCGATGTTTATCAGTTTATATTTATGCATATTTTTGAAAATGTGTCGTTAAAGTTTAAAATTTATATTTATGGTATGGTCCAGGCGTCTCGATTTGGAACACGAGCATCAGTACCCTACAACCTTAGTAAAGCCGGTGTGGACATGTTGACGAAATCCCAAGCCCTTGAACTCGGGCAATACAACATTCGTGTCAATTCTGTGAATCCGAACATTGTAATGACTGAATTAGCGAAGCAATGGATGGCGGCTGGTGAAGGTGCGGCTTTGAAGGAAAAGCTTATCAACCGTACGCCTTTAGGACGGATTGCCGAGATCTACGAAGTTGTCAATTCAATCATATTTCTCTTGAGTGACGCTGCTCCGATGATTCATGGGGATCATTTGTTCATTGATGGGGGTTTCAGCGCCTTTTGATTTACATTATTACATATAAACCAGTTAGCTGGGAATATTTTTGCCCAGAAAAAATATAAGTGACATGCCTCTGTGTAGTCAACAGATTATTTAATGAAACGAATCATGCATTTATTCACGCATTTATTAATTGAAATTGAGGAGTTTTTCATTTCATCAGAAACCGGAGATTATTTCCTGTTTATTTTCATACAAATTTTAATTTTATATCGTTCCATCAAAGAGCTCTAAAACATGCATATTGAAAGACTTTGTCGTTTGGACTTGAGAAGCGTTTTATCATTAACTTAATTAGTTGGATTTATCACTTATTCTAATCAAACGCTCTCTGTGAGCTGGGGGGGGGGGGGGGTTGTTTGGTGGTGTCTTAATCGAATTTGATCTGGATGTGGATTTTGTGTCATTTTGGTCATCTCTGTCATAATACTATCATGTTTTTCACGGTTTGACGAGCAGGTGTAAAGTGATATTTACGGTTATTTTGATGTTGATAAGTGCTTATCTAAAAAGGGCACAAAAAGTGGTAGACGCTAGGGAAGCGTAGTTCCAAAGTGCCCCATATTCGGATCGGGTGCGGGTGGCGCGTGACAAAGTACTTCAAATCTCCGCCCGGCTAGCTCCCATTTAAAAACTTATTCCATATTTCTGAAAAAACATTTTAATTTTTTGTAAATATTGAATATTAGAAAAGTCCCGACCCGAAAAGACTGCTACCGACAGAAAAACTACGGACGGTTTCCTAATTCCTACCGATTATTTTAATCCGATTTTTATCTCGCCTACGCAAAAAAGAGGTAAGCACTACAAGACTACAACACCACAAAATAATGAAGAATAGAACATAGTAGAACAAAATATTTTTTTTATTTTGTTTTATTGTGTATTTATCAAGTATTTATGGAATGAATTTGGAATTAATTGAATACATAATATAAAATGCAAATTTTTACATACTTCATACTTCATTGCATGTGCATCATAATTCCAGCTCCTTTCACCTTTTCCTTCTAATTTGTATTTAATTTATTATTTATATTCATACAAATTACAAATTTGAAATTACAAATTACAATCCACAAAATCGAAAAAATCGTAAATTTGAAATTCGCAATTCGTAAATTTCAACGCGTCGCACGTTACGTTCACCCACCACCACATCACACTGCACGTTGTTTAAATCACAAATCATGAATCATATATTTGATATTGATATTCTGTATTCCATTATGCATTATCATCGGATTCAGATTACAGACTATACACTATATGTGATATGGTGTATGGATATGGATATTATGGATTGCAGATAACAGATTACTGCCCGTAAGAAAGCTAAAATAAGGAATATACTAGTCAGAGTTTCAGACGTATTATAGAGACAAGTGACTCTTAGGAATATACGGTGTACGAATACCCTTATCTTCAAGCTTACTTTACACCCTATCATTAAGCTTCGTAGTTCGTAAGACCGTAGCTACATATCAGATCAAATTCAGATTTCAGATGCTTTAACATATTTAATGAAATGATAAACAATAATAATTGCAAATTGTACTCTTGTGACTTTGTGACATGAATAGATAGGTGATGAGACTGATGAGGGATGAGAGTATGAGAGTGATGAGACGATAGAAGAAGAAGATGACCTTCGAGAATTTTTTTCATGATCTGAGGATCTGACAGAGCATCATATATATATATAACTTAACGTTCTGTACAGCTTCAATGAAGGCAGTATTGGCATATCACGATTTCACATAATTCATAGTACATTTGTATGTATATAAGAATTCCCTCAGTGTCATTCTAGATTTCTAGTCATATATAGCTGACCCGATCGATCTAATTTCATTCTACCAGACTCGTAATTAACATGAATATCAGAGGGTTCAATATATTCCAGCCACATCAGAACCAGCAGAAGATTCAACCATAAAACGCCGTGATGTTGAATCGTTGAATGCATGCTTTGATGGTTGAATCTCTGGTATATGTTGTAGCTATGCCATCGCCGGTTCTGAAAGCTATGAATCTATGAAACTGGGGAACTTGATGTGTGATCATCCAATCAAGTCTTTTTAGCTTGCTGTAATTTGGTTGTGTTTTTTGTTTGCTTCTTATGTGGCTCGAGAAGATGGGCTCAAGAGTGCTATGTTCCACCGGTCTTCGCCTGGGAAAGCAGACTATTATCAAACTCTCACATAGAACGACTTCATCCTGTAACCTTCCGTCGTCTAGGCTTCTCTCCACTACTAATTTAAATATGGTACTATTATTTTAAATGTCAATTTCTATTTTAATTCGGTTAAAATTATTTATAATATTCTTGGACGACATGTCAAATACAACTTCAGGAGCTCAGGATGGCGATATTGCCGATGAATCGCTGATAGTTGAGCTTTAATATTATATTACCGTTCTGCCATTGTTATTGTGAACTTTTTATCCACTCATCAAAGTATTTAGATTCCGACTCATGAAATGTTAATTTTTTTATCATATAGGCGGACTATCGAATCGAAGCGGATACATTCGGGGAACTCAAAGTTCCAGCAGATAAGTTATATGGAGCTCAGACTCTTAGATCTGTTATGAATTTTCCTATTGGAGGTAATCCTGAACGAATGCCGGTACGTGTGTTTTAAAACAAGTTAAATAATCAAATTAGGATTTTCTAAATTCAACCCATTAACTGTGATGTTTTCAGCTCCCAGTCATTAAAGCTATGGGACTCCTGAAAAAGGCTGCGGCAATGGTGAATAAAGAGTATGGCCTTGATGCCAAAGTTGCTGATGCTATTTGCAGAGCTGCGGACGAAGTACGAAATCGAAAACTTTTAAAATTTTATATTGGGAGTTTTCGGTTACTGTTTTCTACTAATTGATTCAGACACTTACCTGTTTATAATCCTTGATAAATACTATTAAATACACGTCTGAATCCATATGTTTTAGGTAATCAGTGGACAACTTTACGAAGAGCATTTTCCCCTGGTTATCTGGCAAACAGGATCTGGAACTCAGACAAATATGAATACGAATGAAGTAATTTCCAATCGAGCTATTCAGCTACTTGGTGGAAAACTAGGCTCCAAAGATCCTGTTCATCCTAATGATCATGTTAATAAAAGCCAGGTAGATATTTTGTTGTAAAAATATATTTATATGCATTGCAATTAGTATTTGTTGATTTATAAACGAATTGTTGAATTATTGCTACGTTTAGAGCTCCAATGACACCTTTCCAACGGCAATGCATATCAGTGTTGCAATGGAAATCCATGAAACCCTTTTACCGGGGTTAGAAATGTTACATGCTAGTCTACAAGCAAAATCCAAAGCTTTCGATAAAATTATCAAAATCGGACGAACACATACGCAGGTACTTGTTTTAATATATTTTTTTCTATTTGAGAAGACCGAATTCATAAATTGTATACGGGTGTTATTTTTTGCAGGATGCCACCCCTTTGACACTAGGGCAGGAGTTCAGTGGATATGTACAACAAATTGCTTTTGGAATTGATAGAATAAAAGCAACTTTACCCAGAGTGTATATGCTGGCTGCTGGAGGAACTGCTGTTGGAACTGGATTAAATACTAGAATTGGATTCGACAAGAAGATAGCTGATCAAATTGCCCAATTGACTGGACTTCCATTTGTAACGGCACCAAATAAATTCGAGGGTTTGGCATGCCACGATGCGATGGTAGAAGTTTCTGGAGCACTTAATGTTATAGCCTGTTCTGTTATGAAGGTAAGATATTTGGTTTAAAAATAATAATTTTTGCAATTGAAGTTAAAATCTATTGTTAAAAACTTCCAACTCATAATCCCAATTAACGTTTAAAATATTACCTTTAAGTATTTGGGAAAGCTAAGTAATATTTTAAAATATTGTATATTGCAGATCGCTAATGACATTCGATTCTTAGCATCTGGACCCCGATGTGGGCTTGGTGAGCTTTCCCTTCCCGAGAACGAACCCGGTTCATCCATTATGCCTGGAAAGGTTAATCCAACTCAGTGTGAAGCAATTACAATGGTTGCCGGTCAAATTATGGGCAACCATGTTGCCTGTACTGTAGGAGGCAGTAATGGGCACTTCGAACTTAATGTTTTCAAACCCATGATGGTTGCTAATGTCTTAAGGTAAGCTTGTTTTTAGTATAATTTCAAGGAGTAAGCATAATTTTTGTTTCTGGAACTTTTCTTTCATATTCGTTTTACACTTGAATTTCAGATCAATTAGATTACTAGGTGACAGTTGCAAAGCATTCACAACGAACTGTGTTGATGGAATTGTAGCGAATGAAGATAGGATTGGCAAATTACTTCATGAGTCTTTGATGTTGGTTACTGCTCTGAATCACCATATTGGATACGATAAAGTAAGTTATTTCTACACCAATTTTGTTTTTTAACATACTTTTTAAAGCAAAATAGCCTAAATAAATTGTTGACTATTTCCCAAGGCGGCCAAGATTGCAAAAACCGCACACAAGGAAGGAACCACTTTGAAACAAGCTGCCCTCAATTTGGGATATGTTAAAGAAGAGGACTTTGACAAATGGGTTAGGCCCGAAGATATGCTTGGACCTAAATAAACTTCCTGTAATGTTCTATAATGATAATCATGATATGCGTCTTGCCTAATTGTCGAATTTCCACTGGCAGTGCCAATTGCCATTTTTTGTTCTTTGACGATAAAAATTGGCTTACTTGTGTTAGAAAAATAAAAAACAAATTGATGTGTAGATGAACATGAAAATGTTGAAAAAATTAAATAATATTAAGATGACATCATATACGAGTCTTGTTTCATTTTATTGAGCACTACCAACTGCCATTATGAAATGCATATTATGAATTTCTTTCTTTAGATTAGTTTAGTTTTAATTGCGGTCTATTCATACGGATGGAAAACCCAAATTTGATAAGGAAAAGCCAACTTTATTGACTTGCATATTATTTATGGATTATTGATATCTCAGTTATGTCACTGAATCATCAGTCAGTTCATTTTCAATCCTTGTTTAGAGTGAACTCTAAAAATGTTTGTAGAGTTTTTGGGACTTGTGTTCATATCCTTGCTGGCGATATGGACATATTTAAGTCAGAAACGGAGTCCAGACTTTCCTCCAGGTATTCTTGACCTAACTTAATAAGTCAACCTTATCATTTTTCCAGTAACCAATATTTTTCATTGAAGGTCCTATGGGGATTCCTATATTTGGGTATTTGCCCTTCATGGGTGCCCAGCCCCATAAGAAGCTCGGAGAATTAGGAAAGAAGTACGGGGATATCTTCAGTATCCACTATGGGACTTATCCGTCAGTTCAAATTATTAAAATTGTTATTCTCTACACTCTATTTCTGAAACTTGTTTTTTGTCGTGGCATTAACTATTTTCTTTGATATACAGCATTGTTGTTCTGAACAATTTGCAAGTGATACGAGAAGCATTTCGACGGGATACATTTAGTGGTCGCCCCAACCACTTATTAGCGATGCAACTTTCCCGTGATGGTAAATTGGGGCCACGAGAATCTTTAAATCTTCCGTTTTATATTTTACTCTGGCAAAAATGCAAACATTTAACTTTTTAGGGATAACGTTCAATGACGGAATCAGTGGATACGAACAACGAAGGTTCACTCTAAAAACCCTTCGAGACCTTGGGTTTGGTAAACAATCCATGGAAAAATCCATACAAGAAGAGGTTCATGAGCTAATCGAGCATTTCAAGTTAGTAACATTGATAAAATATAGTAAATTCGGGTAAAAGTCCGCGGTGGGTGGGGTTTTCCCAAAAACCACAACAAGAGGGAGGTTATTTCTAGGAGGAGAGGTATTCAGAGTTACTGTGATTTCCAGCTCGGCGAATACACACGCTTCCCGTCTATATTGTGCTAGGGTAGTGTAAATCCCAACTTACCCCTGCATGACCTCCGGGAGTGGCACACCCACCACCTCTCTCCCGTCTATATGTCCGCTCCTCTCATATACACACCTCTCCCGTCTATACTGCGCTAGTACTGGGGAATCCCAATTTACCCTTGTGAAGCCATAAACAAATTCTTTGTAAGCATTTAATGACACAAAATGTGGGCTAGTATAGGCACTTATGTCAATTGTGAGTATTAGTGGTAATTATTAGTAATAGTCAACTAACGCTACCTGAATAAGTGCCGTCTGCCGTAATAAACCCATTAAATTCTGTTTTAAAGGAAACAGACCAATAAGCCGATCGAACTGAAGCACGTCTTTGGCCTCTCCGTAATAAACGCTTTATGGGCTATTTTGGCCGGAGAAAAATTCAGCGTTGATGACCCCAAGATCCAGGAGATATACAGGATTTGTATTCAGTAATTTCATACTAAAAATCTTTTACTCATCCGATCCGTGCTTAATTTAATGTATATTTCTACTTCTTTTCCATTCTTATTCCTCAGGGGCTTCATAGACCCGGAAGTGGCAGGGTCCCTCTGGTTCCTCCCCTGGTTGGCGAAGCTGATGCCTCAGAAGTCGGGGTACAATGACGTGGTCAAAGCGGTGGACAGTCTGAGGAAGCTTATCCGAGCCGTTTTGGAAGAACACAAGCGGAGTTATCAGGTCGGGGTGTATCGAGACTTTATGGACGTTTACTTGGAAAAAATCTACGAAACCACAGATCCCACATCCAGTTTCTATAAGGAAGTTGGAGGTTTGTGCAGTTGAATACCGTAAAAGATTTTTTAGCCGCCTTCCCTAAATACATTCACATATCCTTAGAAATTTTATAAGCCCCCCCCCCCGTGAATGGGGTTGTATTTGGGGTGAGGATCTATTTCAGACGATGTTTTCAAATGCATTAGAAAGGCGAAACATACTATTCTTTTCTAATTTTCTAGATCAGTTTAGACCAATTATTTGCACTTTTTTTAACCAAAGTGTGTAAGAAAAGTCGGTGCGTTATTATGAACAAATGCACGATTTCGAATGTTAACAAACTATTGTCAAAGAGTGAAACTGGTTAAAGACTGGTGCTGTCCATGTCCACTAACTATATTATTTTAATTTAATTTTAATTGCAGAAAATAATCTGATTCACGTCCTCATCGATCTATTTACGGCTGGATCCGACACTTTGAATTCATCCCTGAACTTTGCCATTCTCTACCTGACGCATCATCGAGATATTCTGAAGAAGGTTCAGACGGAAATTGATACGGTGGTTGGGAGGTCAAGGCTACCCGATGCAGAGGACAGGAAGAAGTATGTCATGTCATGATGTTAAATTGCATTTGATGGATAAAAAATATTAATAAATTGGATTTATTTAAAATGAATTTAGCATGCCATATACTGAGGCAGTGATTTGCGAAGTATTTCGCCATTCTGCAATCGTTTGTGGAGCAATTCTGCACAGCACGACGGAAGATACAAAATTCCTCGGATACTTTCTCCCCAAAGGGACAATTGTCATGGCTAACCTCTACAATGTTCATCATGACCCTGAAACTTGGGGGGACCCCGAGAATTTCCGACCTGAAAGATTCCTAACTGAAACAACTGATTCGGAGTATAAACAAATTAAGTACCAATTTAAGAAAAATGAGTCTTTGGTACCATTTTCGATTGGGAAGCGTGTATGCCTGGCTGAAACGATGGCTCAAACCGAATTCTTTCTTTTCCTTTCTGGTCTAATACAACAACTGGATTTTAATTTCCCAACAAAAATGTCAACCTTGGAAGTTTGTCCAGGTTTGGTTTTGTCTCCAAAACCATTCGAGGTGATTATCACCGAACGACCGTAATAATGATTCAGGATAATTAACAAATGCGGACTTTATACATTTACACTAATTCCAATTACCGTTTTATTTAATAAATGTAATTAACTACAAACTACATCTATTTCTACGAAACATATTACTTTTGATGCAGTCAGATGCAGTATTAAATTGGCAAGATATTTGTGGAAAACATACTACGCTCGGACAACATTGGGATTTCCAATTCCATTTATTACTGCCGCGCCTCCAGCAGGTACCCTTATGACGTTTCCTTGACCATTGTTGTTGAGGTTAAGATTGCTCCTGTCAATAACAATTGGAGCTGCTAATGTATCCCGAGAGGGCTGAGGATTTGGGTTAGGCGTCCACAAGTACTCCGAAATGAAACCGTAGTGGTCGATCAGGTTAATTATTGGAGCAGAAATAGTAGAACTTTTCTCACAGTTTGGTTCTCCGGCAATCATTCCCAATTGAAAATAACGATTGGAGCTGGTCAAACATTGAACTGTAGACCCTTCATTTCCCTGTAATTATAAAAAAGTAACAACTCTTCAAATCTGAAAGAGATGGATTTGGTTAGTAAAAGCATAATAAAGTAATGGACTCTTACAACACAAGCGTTGCCTTGTGCACACGGTCCATTGTCAGGATGAGCAGCACATCCTTGTTTTACGACTTGAACATCTCCCGAGGAAAGATAAGCTCTAGTTCTCCAGGTCTGCATTTCCTGAATTAGTCATTGATTTAATTTAATTAAAAATGTGATTCCAAAACTGACGTATTCAAAATAAAGGATGTGTGCTTTTTAAGCAGGTATTTGCATAATTGTCATGCAGAAGTTGTAGTAGTTACCGGAAGTTCAGGCCAGCCCAAGACCTGGCAGTTGTTGCTCCCTGCTTGTTGTTCCAGCGATGAATCGATGAGACAAAGTGGGAAAATGTGAGGATACGAATCGAAATCCAAATTCTCGGCCAAACGAAGCAATGCCACGTTATTTTGGGTGTTTCCTGGAGTATTTTGATCTTGGTTGTAACCTGTAATAAAGTTATAATTAATTTGGGGATATAAGCATACAATTAGATTTTTTTTAAATAGATGGTAGATTAAAATTAAAATATAACTTTTATCATCTTACTAGGATGTAAAACTGCAGCACTGGCATAAATTTCTCGTTCTGGCATATACTCGTAACCCTCAAGCAGCGACCATGCTCCAAGGACTACTAAAAGCGGTTGATTGCTGCTTTTACGATAACGAGTGATGCATGAGGCCGTTGTTACAACAATGCTTTCGGATATCAGAGTACAAGAGCAGAGAAATTTTTTATCGTTGGAAAGGACAGCACCCTAAAACGTGAATAAATAACTTGTAGTACATATATAAAGCAAACAATAATAATTAATACCATCTGAAATGTCAAATTATAACTTACAGACCAAGGATATTGGCCAGGAGCTGCATTGGATAGTCTGGAGGCATCAACTCTCGGACTAGTTCCACAATATCGTTTGGCAGTGAAGAGTTGGAAAGCGAAAGTTGGATCATTAGTTCCATCCCCAAGCTTAATATTCGGTCTACCAGTTAATCCAATTGCTCTGGCTACTCGATGGGTTTGCTCTTCAGTCAATCCAGCATCCTTCGCCACTTCCTTACAAATTACAATAATATATTAATTTTCAATCAGTATAAACGTATATAATTTAAATTGTATAAGTTAGGATATCAGAGAGAACTATCCTATCTGAAAATGTACAAGCCCCTGCTCAAATATGATAATTGTATAATTAGAATATCAGAGTAATCGGAGGAATCAGAATAAGTCCATCCACAATGTAAGAAACTATGAACCTACCTTCAATTTCTGGTGAAGCTCTACATTGTCGGCATTCCCCTTGTCTGTAGTTGTATCATTGAGAGTTCCATTCAAGGGTACATCGCTCTCGATCACAAGAACGACTTCTACAGGGTCCCCCACATTGTGTTCATGCTTCTCTCCTTCCAATACCCCGGTGAAGTCATTTTGATGAGATTGTCCAGGGTGGGTTACCATTAGAAGAACCGTGGTTATTGACACTATTCAAAATAAGAAACATTTTATTAAACAATTTGAAAATTCCAGAACTTCCATTCAATATATCAATAACTTTACTTCAAACTTTAATATCACTTTAAAACTTACCAACAACGATACCCCAATCTTGAGTTGTCGAGAACCTCATTTTGGGGCCAAATTAAATCGACAATAACGTGTTATTTAACAATATCTCTGGCTAGAGCAAGCTAGGAACAAACTGAAGATGCGTCTGAAAACTCCACGAACAGACTGAAGAGACATTTATTTTTACTTGTCCGAGACAAGATATGACTGAAAAGTTTGCAAATTGTTTATTTGAATTTTCAGTTGCCTACAAGCTACAATACATACAAAATTTATGCATAACGTAGTAGTAGCAATTAAATGAAATAGGTATACAAATGAGTATTCAAATCCACTATCCTATTCTTTCCCTTAAACAATTTTTGAGACATATTATATTTCTATTCTACTGTTATTAGAACTCAGACGAATGGTTTGATTCAAATGCAATATTAAACAATATCATTTGTTCACACGGTTGGGATTTATTTGAATAAAACGAGGGGACATTGTTATACTAAAACGAACAGATTACAGATTCAAATAATAAACCTAAAATCAATACCGCATATTTCTATTATCAATCCAACTAAATGCTTAAAGTCAAACTCACCTATACAAAGGTCTATACATACATCAAATCGTATTAAAAAAAACTGAACACAGTAATCGGATTACTCGGATATTTACCATGAAATTACTAAAACTCAAATTGAACCAAAACGAATTAATCCAACATTTAGGTCAGGCCATCGCAGCAAATTCTAACCTGTGAATCAGTCATCATCACCGATACCTTCGCTTCCAGATGCAACTTGGTCTTTATCTGCTGGGTTCCTCATGTCGGTGTCACTATCGTCATCAGTTGATTGCCCAGCTTTTGGAACAGCAGAAACATTTGAAACAAAACTTGGTCGTTCCTCGTCGTCATCATCACTAAAGGCACCCTGCTGTCTTATATCGCCATCACTGTCATCTGTCCCACTATTTAATTGCGGTTCGGGGATCTCCCCGAGATCCGGGAACAGTTTACTGAGTCGCTTCGTTACTGCTCGTAATGCTCCTTTAAGGGCAGTCACAGTGGCCTAAGGTATACATTAATAATATTGCAATGTAGTGGAATTGTACTAATATTTATTGTACGTTTATAGTTTATGTTTAATAACAGCTAAATATTATCTTTCTTACCGTTTGTGGAAACGCTGCAATCTTTAAATGAATCTGCATGAGAACTTCTACAATCTCTTTTGCTTTTTGTTCCGTGAATATTAATAACTTTGAAGTCATTCGGACCATCGATGCATTTCCTGTCCACTTCGGAGTTTTCAATATCTCTTTAAAAATCATCATTGCCAGCTCTTCATGGACTGTCTAAAAGAATTAAATTGGTATAAACAAAATCATACAGAAAGTTGTACTATGTTGTAAAATTAATTAGATTTTGCATTTTACTTCTCCACCATCCATGTCCAAATGATTGGGAGCTAAATTTGGTATAACAAATTCAATCAATTTCATGAAATCAGAGTCCGACAATGTGTTATCTTTGTCGTCCTGGGCGTTCAAAATCCGTTTAATGCTGCAACAAATATTTTATTAAGTTGGTATATAACTTATAGCTTCCAGAATCTAACCAGAAATAATTAATGTAAAGTTATTCTTTATATAAAAAAAAACAAGTACCTACCTCAAGATTAGAGCCTTTGAGACTATTTTGGCATTGGGTAATCCAAGCTTGGTGAAAGTAGGAACCCACATTCCAATGTTAAATGGAACTGCTGAACCGTCTGAAATATTTTTTATTGACAATTAAAAATTTTAACAAAAAAGGAGAAATAGAAGATGTTATTGCGCTTACTGTACTGTTTATCCGACCACATGCACAGAATTTCCGAAACGATGCTTTCAGAAACAATTCTCGATACTTGTAGTAGTTTAATCATTCCCATAACCTTGTCGGCAACAGCTTCTGGTGTCTGTTAATAAATGTAAATGAAAAATAAAAATATAGACAAAAAAGCTGGATAGTTTGTAAAATCTAAATACTAATAAGTTACGTTAATAAATCTCCAAATATTGTGATTCTGAATAATTACCTTCAATCCGTACTGTTCGTCAGCAAACTTATCCAGAGAAACAATAAACATTTCTTCAAGCTCAGCAACGGTTGCATTTTCGTCGTTGAACGGTCCAGCTAATTCTGCAAAAAATAAACCGTTGATTAGAATTGAAAGTTTCCAGTCTGCCAAATAATAGTGTAACAAAGAATCGACACTAAGAATTGACATACCACTAAAAACTTTATCTGCACCTCCTTTGCACGTAAACTCTTCTATTTTGTACTTCAGCAGCAAATCTACAGTTCCTTTAAATGCAGCTGATTTTACCATTGGATCAGAATCGGCTTCAAGGGCTCTCAACATAAGGGCCATAATTTTTCGTTTCTCATCTTTATCAATTAAGGCAATCATGCAAAGTAGATGAAGAGTGTACATCCGAACACGGGGGTCTTCTTCCTATCATAAAAAATAAAACAAATGCATTCAAATTTTATAGGCAGTACAAAACAAATCCATATGCAGATAAAACAATTCACTTACCGTCAAACAAAACACAATATGGTTTTCGTATAGTTGCCGAACAAAGGGTGTTAGTTTTTTATGTAAACTCAGAAATCGAGTAAGCATTACAAGTCCTTTGAGTATATTCTGCTCTGATATCACGATTTGATTGTCTGTTAGTGTTCCTTGTGAAGCGGGTATTTGACTCATATCCTCTTCAGCTCCAGTCACATTCCGACTTGCAGAACTGGATGGACGAGATTCAATAACAGACCCATTGCGTGTATTATTCTTTGAATTACTGCTTGGCTCTCCAACTTCAGAAACGGAGATATTATGGCCCAAAGATTTAGACCTAGACTTCACCGAAATGTCTGATAAGGCCAAACTGGTATGAGGTGTAACAATTTGCATTCGCAGATCCGTTTCTTCTTTCAGTAAATCGGCAATAATTTCTTGAAGTCTATGAGCTTCTAAGAAATCGGAAATTTTTATTGCCGATGCTTTCTGTTCCGCTAAGCGAAGTCGCTGCATAGCCAAACTGCAAACTTTATCTTTCAAGGCAAAACGATCTTGATCGGATAATACAGGAGGTGGAGTCGGGGCACGTTCTTGTTCTTGGTGTTCAGAGAGAGTTTTATCGACTTCCATAGCTTGGTTACCTTCGTCGTTCTTTTGTCCAATTTGATAACTCGCGTGTTGAGAATGTTGTGAAATGCGAGATCTGTGAGGTGTTCCTTCTATAATTGTTGGATCACTGGGTTCAAACACTTCCTGGAAAATTAAAACCATTTTTTCGGCATACATATGTGGCTCAACAATTTTTTTCATGATGTCAACAGAAGTTTTGACCAATGGAGCTTCATCTAAAATTGGATCCAGCAGGATTTCTCGAAGTACTTCTTCAAATATTCGTCTAAGCAAAAAATCAACAAAACAAGTTGTAATCTACAATTTACATAAGCATTGCAGACAGTAGATGATGATGATAAAATAAAGCATGGAAAGACTTAAAACATTACCTTGTTCCTTCCTCAAGACCAATAGAAACGGTAAGTGACAGAATGTAGCCCAAACACATTAGTAAGGTAACATCTTCTTCTCTGTTTTCATGTTGTGCATTCCGATTTTCCAAATGAATGCCTTCAATAATCCTGAAATAAACACAGATGACCTTGAAATGTTTTTATTTTTCATTTGAAGGTTCTCGTAGTGATTCGTTATTGTCATGATTCATGGTTCATGACTAAAAAAGTAAAGGCATACGCTTTGATATATGGCACCATCCGATCCGCTGATGGAAGCAACCTATCCGCATTAAATCGTAGATTCCCAAATTTCTTTATCAAAAACATCCAAAATATAACCGATTCTAGACTCATTTTATCTAACGGAATCAGTTTTTCCTCATTAAGAAAACTGCGATCGATGGAATCAAAAGTCTCTGAAAAATTGTCACTGAAAAAAAATAAAGAAAACAATGTTAAATTCTTAAATAGACAATACCTAAATAGAAATTCATATTTAATATGATCTTTTATATTTTATTTACCCGTATAAATTATGCAAAATGGAAAAGGCCACCTTCGTTTTGTTTGTAACACCGAGACGTTTTAAAAGCTCGACTGGATTATTGTCACATTCCGCTAACCAAGCTGGGAGCATCTTTTCTTTTGTAGTTTTCTTGACCCTACCTGTTGACGATACAAAAATCGTACAATTTAGATCAGACTCACCTTAAATTTATTCTTAGATTATTTTTCTTACCCTCTTGTGTCAAACCCCAGTACAAAACTTTTTCACGCTTTTCAATGCTTAATGATATCATAGGTCGTGATCCCAGTCCAGCTATCGCTTCCACTCGAACACTATCTGAGGGGTCAAAAGCGTGCTCGTAAAAAAACGCCCCTTTAGTAGACGGGACTTCTTTCAGAGAAGCAATTGCTGCTCTCCTTACTTCGGCACTCGGATCGTATCGAGCATAATACTTAAGGTCTTTTATGGTTCCATTATCATCCGAAAAATATCTCAGCATTGTTGCACTAAGGACTCTAATGGGTGCATATTTATCCTTTGCAATACAACGAAAAAATCGATTTTTAAAACATTCTAATTAAAATTGTTTCTCATGAATAACAGTTAAAGTTAAAAGATATGGTTATTAGTTCAATATCAATACAAGTTACCCGAAGTCGTATTCCGAAACAATGGAGCAGATCCTTTCGAATGGATCGATGTTCCAGAAGTGTTGGATGGCTGTTATGTCTCCGCAA
Source organism: Desoria tigrina (assembly GCA_906901685.1). NCBI lineage: Eukaryota > Metazoa > Arthropoda > Collembola > Entomobryomorpha > Isotomidae > Desoria > Desoria tigrina. Next base: position 1,706,969 of record CAJQTU010000003.1, on the reverse strand, counting down.
TATATGATTCGATACTTCCATCACACGCAATCGTACCAACTGGCGACAGTCCATATGACTCTGTTAGTTTGAACAGAATGAAATGAGGAGGTTAGATAATAGATAATCCATTAATGGAATAGCCGTCGAATGTCGAGATTAAATAATAATATTCAATAACCTGGCAGACAAGTTTCAAAATGTAGAAGAACATCGGATAGTTCTCCATTTTAAAACCAGCTTCTTTCTTATCCTCATCCGTCCCAGCAGTGTAGAATATTCTGCACAAAAACCTCAATGTCTGTTCAATTGGCGGAGAAGGCCGTTGGCTAAATGGAATTAGACTGATTCTCCATAAACTTTGAGCAAAGTACTTTTGATACTCGTTCAACAACTGTAAGTGTCAGAAAACCGAATGATTAAAAATAATACAGTAGAAATCTTTATAACATAAAACAATAAGAAATAAGTAAAAATTAAAACCTTGATAGAAGTTTCCTTATAGAATTCTTTCTGAAACGTCTTAAACGCGCTTCTTTGACCTGCAGTAGTAGCAGTTTGAACATCATCAATGATATTAATTAAAAAGTCCCAAATAGCCTTTTTTCTTGCACCATTCAGACTATCTGCCTTGTTGGAAACAGTAGCGGTCATATTACTAGCGGTACTACTACTACTAACATTGTGACTCTGCTCTGCAGGTCGCTTTACTGGACGAGGACGTTTAGTTGTTCGAACGGGTGGTACAGCCGGTGGTAACATGGAATTGGTTGGTATCGGCGGCGGTTTGTTGGCAACTCGAGCTAACCGGACCTTAGGTGGTGGTGGTGCTGGATTAGGCTCGGTGTTTTTACTTCTACTTCGCGTTCCAACCATCTTTGTGCTTTGATTTTTTACTTTGTACTTTGTACTTGACTTGTTCTGTGTTATAATCTTCAAAATATTGTCAGGTCACAGGAAATATCTATGTGATCTGCAACCATTCACTTCCTCTGGTTCATGGATTGTGGTTATGAGTTGCTCTATGCTCTACTGAATACAAAATAAAACATATAGCATACAACTCATCAGGCATCAGGCACTACACACTCACTCTAACTCTAGCTAGGCAACTTGACATGTGACATGATATGATGTATGACGTTCGTTGACGTGACATGACACATGATTTGAACTGCAATTGACCTTCAAACTTACCAAACTCAGTCTATGTGGACCAAGACCTACGGACCCACCAGACCTGCCTGTTGCCTGTCGAAATGAAAAACAATCAACAATAACAAATAAAAAAATTGCAAAATTTGAAATTCAAAATTCACTCTGCACTCGAATTTATGAAGATTTCGTGTTCGGATAAATAATAATAATCTTATCTGTTTGTCACCTGTCCTGTGTCCTGTTTGTTTGTTGTTGCCTGTCAATTCCTGTCTGTGGTCTGCACAGTCTGCAGTCTGTCTGTCAGGTCTGTCTGCTGTCGCTTCTGAACTTTGATTGTGGATTGAAGTCGAAATTAGAATGAAAAAAAGTCCGTTGCAGATTTTCACAGTAACTTCCCTCCTTTTATAAGTTTCGCGGCGGAAAATAAAGCCGCCAAGTCCCGCATTCGAATTACGCTCCGTTAGAACTCCCGACTTCCGACTATAGAAATGCTGACTGCCAGCAGTTACTTAAAACTCGGAAAATTAACATGTTCCTATCATCCTATCCATATAGTATGTCTTGTTAAAAAATGCATTCGCTTTGCTTTTTTATACACAAACTGAATGTAATGCATGGCATGCATGAATACTCGAGTTGACTGTGACAGAGGAGGGCTGGGGTGACTAGCGACTCCCTATCTACATCTACAGCATGTATAGGCTCGAGTTGAGTGTGAGAAGAGGGCGGCTGGGGTGACTAGCGACTCCTAATCTACCGCAGCGCAGTATCGCATCGGCTCGAGTTGAGTGTGAGAGAGGAGGAATGGGGTGACTTGGGACTCCCTTTCTACCGCAGTATAGGCTCGAGTTGAGTGTTGAGGGAATTCCGTCTGCTCCTCTCTCCCACACTCATCTCCCAGACTTTAACATTGCAAGTATAGGGAATTCCGTCTGCTCCTCTCTCCCACACTCATCTCCCAGACTTTAACATTGCAAGTATAGGGAATTCCGCCTGCTCCTCTCTCTCACACTCATCTCCCAGACTTTAACATTTCAAGTATAGGGAATTCCGTCTGCTCCTCTCTCTCACACTCATCTCCTAGACTTTAACATTGCAAGTATAGGGAATTCCGTCTGCTCCTCTCTCCCACACTCATCTCCCAGACTTTAACATTGCAAGTATAGGGAATCCCGTCTGTTCCTCTCTCTCACACTCATCTCCCAGACTTTAACGTTGCAGGTATAGGGAATACCGCCTGCTCCTTTCTCTCACACTCATCTCTCAGACTTTAACATTGCAAGTATAGGGAATTCCGTCTGCTCCTCTCTCCCGCACTCATCTCCCAGACTTTAACATTGCAAGTATAGGGAATTCCGTCTGCTCCTTTCTCCCACAATCATCTCCCAGACTTTAACATTGCAAGTATAGGGAATTCCGTCTGCTCCTCTCTCCCTCACTCATCTCTCAGAATTTAACGTTGCAGGTATAGGGCGTTTTTAATGCATTTCGAAATCTCCAGTCCCAAGCAATTGAGGATAAAACGGTAAAGGCAAGTGACCCAACCTCGTGAAGTATTTCGACGCTACATATATAAAGAATTTCATTTCATCAATTTTAAATTTCATCTATTTCAGCTATCTTCTATGAGTTCTATGCTATAGAATAGAAATAGGGCCTTACTCTGTGCTCTCTGCAGTCAACAGTTCTATAATCGGCAGTCGGCAGTTCTAACGGAGCCTTCGAATTCTAATTTCTACCTTTGTTTTGAATTGTTTTAAAACGCTTCAATCATTTTAGTTTTGTTTTTGTTTCACGTATTGCAACCCTTTAATTTTAATCTTTTATTATTGACTCGAGTTATTCTTTACTTCTTTAGGATTATTCTTACTTTTATTCTTCAAAAGTAGTGACGGGGACGGGGACGCGGTCTCATTCATTCATTCATTGTCACTGACAATTTGTCAGCAGATAAGATAAACTGCTATATTAATTTTGTCTGAAATGCCGAAAGGAATTAGAAAAGTTCCGGCTGCTGCGAATGGAGTAATTGGACAACAGAAATCCCTGTTATCCTACTTCACAAACTCACCTAATCCTAAATCCTCCCCGTTGACCACGTTCAATAGAGAGAGTGAGAGGAATGCGAAGGAATTGAAGGAAGATGATATTTTAACTAAGAAGGTTAACAGATGTTCCTTAATTAAGTTTAATTAACAATTCATTTTTGTGATGGATAATTGATAATGAATTAATAAATGATAAATGCAATTAAATATGGAATTTTTGGGCGTGAGATCAGGAATTTAAATTTCTAATTCTAATTAAAGGAATTGTTGTATTTCATATTTATTTTATTCCATAGGACAATAAAGAAGATAGAGACCGTCGTGAGTTGGAAAAAATGGAAAACTATACAAATCCAACCACACCCCCTTCGTCCAAACGAATAAAGCTTAAGGAAGGGGATTCCACTTCGCACGAAAATAGTGGATCTGATAATCAAAGTAGTAGCGAGCTTTCCGTGGTTGCACCATTAACTCCGGAACAAAAGACGATTGTCAGCGAAAAGGCCGTAAGTTTAACTTTTACCTTTGACATTCTGACATCATCTCATGTCTCAAATTCTCAATAACCTTTAAAATAATTCTTATAAGAGTTCTTATTATCTAATCAAGAAATAGTGTCATTTTCTTTTTAGACAACTGCAAGACTGCTTAAAATGAGTAGAAGCTTAATGGTCTTGGATCCAGATATTGGAACTACATGGTTTTCCGCTTTGGAGAACGAATTCAAAAAGGATTATTTTATGGAGGTAGTATTTCATTAATCATAAACTGGGTTTATGATCTGTGTTCTTCGGGCGTACAAAACATATTACATATTAACATTTAATATTATTTCGGTTGGAAATTAATGTTTTCGTATCTATTGTGGTTCTGGTTTCAGTTAAATAATCACGTTATGGTAGCAAGGAATCGGGGAACTGTGTACCCCCCAGCTAATAATGTATTTGAGTGGACGAAGCAATGCAGAATTCAGGATGTGAAAGTTGTCATTCTTGGGCAAGATCCATATCACGGACCCAATCAGGCTCATGGACTTTGCTTTAGTGTGAAGAAAGGGGTCCCCCCTCCACCCAGCTTAGTTAATATGTACAAAGAATTATTGACCGATGTTGAAGGTTTTAAACGTCCCAATCATGGATGCCTCACTGGATGGGCAGAACAAGGTGAGTAATTTGCAGTATTCCAAATAGGTAGTATAATCCAAGTAATCGATTCTTGATTTGTTGATGTTAAATAATATAATCATTTTGAATGTTTACCTGTTTGTAAAATAGGGGTTCTACTCCTCAATGCGGTACTCACAGTTGATACTGGAAAGGCAAATTCACATAAGGATAAAGGCTGGGAAAAAGTTACCGATGCTGTGATATCTTGGATTTCTAAGAATCTCGACTCTGTTGTATTTTTATTATGGGGTGCATATGCTCAGAAGAAGGGGGCTATTGTCGATAAGGTACCCATCGTTAATAAATTCTTTACAGCTATTGTATTCCGGCCAATAAATATGTGTTTTATACTATACGTGTTTTATATTTTAGAAAAAGCACCATTTACTTCAAACGGTGCATCCTTCTCCTCTTTCTGCTCATCGAGGTTTTCTTGGCTGCAAACATTTCTCGAAATGTAACGAGCTTCTTACGCAGGATGGCAAGCAGCCTGTTGACTGGAATCATCTTCCTTAATGATGATTAATGAGAATTATCGAATCGGATCGAATTAATTATACCATGACTGGGAGTTCTCGATATAGTATACATTTTAATTATCATAGTTGGTTTCTTAAAGTTTAGAAGTCTTTAAATTATAACAGCCGTGGCTTGATGGCTTGTGGCATCTATCTGCCTGTTTGAATAGGGTTTAACCTCCATGAATGTTTGAATGCGGTTAATATTTCATATTCATATTATAATTTCCTTTCTTATGACCGGTGGGAGACTAGACTAATTTTGTTTCAGCGTGAACGAGTGCGTAAAGTATTTTTTAGCATTGTACAAGTTTATTCGAAAACTCTGTATTTTACAAAATCAAATAATTTTATTGAATCAACAAATAAATATCATACGTTGATGTGGTAAAAGAAATTGACTTTTTTGGCAGTTGAGTCATTCAGTCAAATATTCGATGAACGTGAAGGAATCCTCGTCCACCGAGATCAGCTTCCAGATTGGGTTGACTGGTAGACGTCGAATTAAGGAAGTCTTCAACAATGACAGAGAAAGATCCGATCGGGTCATCAATTGCCACGTCTTTATCAACAACGTCAAATCTCCACCTCTGCAAATATTTCATATTTTAGGCGATTCTGCTCATTATTGAGCAAAAACCAAGTATGCTAAATGTTTAACTAAACTAGTTTGATTTTTTAATTTTACCAAACGATCTGTCGGGTCGTGATCGAAATGGAAGACTTCGGGCCATTTGGGATTATTATCGTCGCTAATTTCGGAAGTTATACCGCACTGACTCCAGTCTGCTGAGACGGAAGAGCATAGTATCCTAACGACTCCATCACAAGCAGAAAGTGCGTCACAACCGTTGAGGTTTCTATAAGTATTTCAAATCGATTAATTTTATCTGACACAGCCCGTTCATTTTGATTTTAATTTTTCATGATATATTAAAAAATTCATATGTTAGCAAAATTCCCTAAATATGAAATACCTATCCCCATTTTTTGGAGAGGAGTTGAAAAATACCCACAATAGATACCCTCTAAAACATTAAATACATCCCCACCTCAAAATATAACCCTAATGGGGATTTATTTAGAGAAATTTCAATATTAACCAAATAAAATGAGGGCCTTACGATGCAAACAAACTGATTGAAACGAGGGTTCTGTTTTGAGCCGAAGCCAGGCTCACCAAAGAAAATATTCCGATTAGAATTTTCCACATTTCTACTAGTTTCCTTCGTTTTTAATTACAATTAAAAAGTTTCCGTAATTAAGAGGAACAATTAGGAAGATAGAATACAAGAAGGAGTTCGAATGCGATGCGTTACATGTATTTATTCAATCCAAAATTCCAAACCAAATATTTTTATGAATTTTCAAGTGCTTTGTTAAGGAGAGGTTGGGAATTTGAGAATGTTGTTGATACGGACTAAATATCTGTCCATGTCACCTGCATAGGTATTTCCCATCTCTGATAATCATAATCAACCACGATAAGCCCTAAACGCAGGTGTCATGTTTTGTTTCCAAGCCTTATGAATGACGTAACTCGTGTACACAAAATCATTTAAATTATCCATCCATCTCATTGTCAAGTTTTCGATATATGTATTATGACATTATGAGTATAAATCACAGTCTCAGGTATGAATGGTCTTATTTTTGACAATTTCTATATGACAAATGCCACCGTTCCTAAAGTACGAGCCATCCCACTGATATTGGCATGTAGGTAGGAGGTGTAGAAACACTTAATTAGGCTTCAATTTGATTGGAATTAAAATCTACACCGATATCTACTGATATCCCTTTCCCATTAAATATACAGTGGATAAGAATTGAAGTGTCAATAAACTGTCAATCTCGGAACATAATGTAGTAATTCGTGAACGGGAACACCCCAGAAATACAGATAACCAAATGACCTCTGAACTTTGATCTATGATTGTAAAAAAATGTAATCGATTGAAATTGGAAAAATATACCCGCATGTTATCAAATGCGATTTCGATTTTAATTACCATGATTTCTTAGTCCCAGCCCCAAATTTTTCGAAAAACTCATGAAGATTGAGTAATGGTTTATTTAAAAAATGATAGGAATTAATTATAAATTAAATTACCGTTTTTGACCTACTCTCCGGTAATGTTCTGCAGAATATTCAATCGACAGTTTTGGCTGTTAACTGTTAGAAATTATCATAAAGCATTTAAAACGGAGTCTTTCCGATGCATTTAATGTCTCTTCTTTCGTACTAAAGATAGTTTAGTCAGACTCATGAAATAACGGTAATTTAATATATATTTTCCAAATCCACTTATTTTTCATAGTGCTTTTGTAGTTAAAGTCCAAACTAGTTTTGACAGTTTGCAAGAACATTTGATTTTGTTGGCAAGTTTGGCTTATTGATCTTAATGTTGTATTCCCATTGACTTTCTCGAATTTTATACTTACAATTAATTTTTGTGTGGTCGAATACTCAAATTACATCTACTATTTCCATATAAAATTATCAGATTGAGGGTGACACTGACAATACATCGATAATTTCCATTATCCAGTCCAACCCAACCTGCAGTTCATTATGTTAGGCCGACTCTCAAAATTAATTTCGCCGAAATCCTGCTGTTTCATCGTCCTTTTTCATTTAATTCTGGTTTCATCATCTCATTCTCAAAATACGACGTATCCAAAAGTTCAAAACTTTCCATTTAACAACGTATCATATCCGTCCGTTTTCCAGTCCAGGTCCTCAGCAGGAAACACCGGGTTGAACACCGAGTCAGATGGAACCAATCTTAAAATTAATGGGTAGGACTTTCATGTAACCGTAATTCCCTAAATAATTCCCCACCCTTTTGTATGTTAAACTTCTTTCTTGCATTAAATAAAATTTTTAACAGAGAAGATTTTTTTTAAAAATTGATCATGAAAATCAATCGCTTGGATGGTCAAGGGATAGATTTAGGAAAATGTTAGGATTTTAACCTCAAATTTTGTATAATTTACCCAAAAAAATGAATGTATTTCAGAGAATCCTACAACATTCGAACATCCTCAATTTCCAACAACAAAGAAACTCACTTTTCCTCCAGAAGAGATGTCCTATCCCCACGGGATTCCTACGCCCCGAATGGGTCAGGGGGCGACGGTAGCCCCAACCCTGATCTTTTCGACGTGGAACCAACGGAAGCCCCAGTCATAGGGGCAATTGACTACGTCCTTCTCCCCTTGCTTATCCTGGGGGTCGCCGGTCCAATCTTCGTCGTCATGTACATCGTGATGGGCGTGATCGAGTTCAAGTTGCCCCCGAATGTCCAGCAAAGGTCACTGGAACATCGGAAGAACTCTTATATCGAAATGACGTCGGTGTTTCAAACGGTCCGACCTGCCCTTAACATGTTGTACGAGGCTGCAAATAGGGCTATTGAACAGGGGGAATGTAAGGAGAGGATCGCTTGTGAGATGGGTCAATATGCTAAGGGCTATAGGGGCTGGTTTTTGTACGATTCCTTTGAACGGGTTCTAAGGGCCTTTACTCCGAAGGAATATACGGAGCCCTTAAAGGCTTATATAGGGTCCGTGAGGAATGATGAAGCTTGTGCCAAGTTCACTTGCTTTAAATAAGTTTGAAGTTATTTGGTTAAATCTGTATATAACTTATTGCTGTTTAAATAAACAGAGAGTATGAAATAGGTATTTACTTACAAACACTAAAGTGTCTAACAATAAGTCACGTAGTCTAATTATTCATCATAAGTCTAGGTTGACATAAATTACATAATTAATTAAATTTAATAACCGCATCTCTTAATATAATACGCTGTTCCTCTCTTTAACTTGGTTGAAAAATCACAACCCAAGAGGAATTACTTAAGTAAATATGCTGATTGTATTTGCCAATATACGACTCGTTTCGTAAAAAAGAAAAACTCCAACAAAATAGAATTTTTAATTTTTATAATTTTTGCTTAGATCTCTGCACACCTACCTACATTCTCGATATAATATAAAAAAAAGTCACTATTTCCTACTAAAGGTCTATAAAAAATCTCAAAAATAATAATTAGCTAATATATAGCGCATAATGTAATCTAGAAGATTAAATCTATCAAGGGAGGAGGAGAGAAGAAGTACATTCATTGTGTCTTAAAAAATGGATTTCAGAGGCGTAGTATGCAAGTATAATTAGTAATTATAGTATAGTATAGTTGGTAATTATTAATTACCAACTACCAAGTTTATCGATTAATTAGACTAATCGCGTTTCGAAATTCCCAATAGTTCACAGACTAATCGACTATTTCAAAAGAAACCTAAACCGTCTCCTGGAAGTATGCTCTGGGGGTAGCACGCTAAGGCATTTCCTCAAGGCAGTGAGCAAAAGTCCAGCAATGATGATTAGGGATCCAATTAAACTGAAATGCAATTTTTAAAAACATTAGTCTCGCTTTTAAACACGAAGTCCATGATTTTAACCCGAAAAATCACCTGAAATAATCCGGAATGACGTTGAGGAAGGCAAACTGCCATAAGAATGCAAAAATGACGTCACAAGACTGGACCACTGCAACCGGTCCGGCCTGCTCGAACTTCAGCGCTATGACGATGAAGGACTGGGCGAAGAACGTCAAAATCGCTAACCCTGTCCCGTACATTGCATCTGTCGAATTCTTCGGTAATTCGAAAACTCCGATCGAAAATGCCAAAATGACGCATTGTAACGTTCCCCAGACCCCACTGGACAAGGAGATGAGAGAGAAGTGAATTTCCCTCAAGTACCTCTGGATCACTAGGATAACCGCGGAGAAAAACATGCACCCCAGGGCCATGCTTATCCCGATCTGTTGATCAATTTAAACAAACCCAAGGTTCAGAAATTGGAGTATTTTTAATATTTCTGGTGCCTACAATGTATGTTTTAGCGAGTGAACTCTCAGAAACGCATGATTTTTTAGGATATAGGTGGGGACTTATTTAGGAACTATCTCGGCTGACTTCATTTACCAGAATGTTCGTGTCGAAAGCTTCCTCGCCAGTTAGCATAGGTGGTCTGGAAATGACAAAGACCCCAACGATTGTCAAGAGGGCAGTTATAATCGGGACAATTGCACATTTTTCCCCAATGAAGCAGTGAGCCAGTAGGGTCACAAATACTGAAGTGCTGGACGTAATGACCATGGAATCTGCTACTTGAAGGTACTGGAGAGAGTAGAATTGCAGGATCACGGCCCAACAGCCAAATATCCCTCTTAGCTGTTCAATTGTATCAATAAATGTTAATTAAAGGTCGGTTTGAGTCATTAATTAAATAAACCCCACCGCCTTGGGTTTATATTTAATTTATAACCCCCCATCTTTGCAATGTTATTAAAGGGTGAAACTACATTATGGATGGATATTTAATTTTAACGATCGCGACAAAAAATATCTTATTTTTAATGTTTTTGACGTCCGTAAGTCAACTATTCATAACTTTTTTTTTACAGATCAATTAATTTGCTATAAATTCCAAAATATCCTAAAAATTCAGCTCACCATCAGCATGGTAAATGCCATCCCCTTCCTCTTGTCATTCAAGGGCCAAATGGAATGGAAATCGTTCTGTTTCATGTAACAAACCCTGTAAATTACGAGCAATATGGAAGGAAGGAAAACCCCTTGAAACCTCCAAATAGAGATCATGAACGTGTGATAATCATCCTTCAGTAATTTGACCACAAGTGCAGCCAAGGAATACAAAAGACCCGAGAAGAGGGTGAGGATGAAGCCCAAGTATTTCCGGAAACCCTTGTTTTTATTCCCCTTCGAACTCGAACTCGTCGACACTACGGAGATTATCGATGAGATCGATGCGGCTGATCCAGCCAATGTACTCTTTCGATGAGTTTGATCATCCTGACTCTGGTTGATCTCGGGTAAATAGTCTTCAATGTAGCTTTTGTTAATGTTATTTTTTACTATAACTTCTGGGGTTAAGTCGTCTATGTAATTGTTGTGGAAGTTTTCTGAGGCTGAGAGGATCTCTTGGGGATCCAGACCTGGGTTTGGGAAATCTGTTGACCCACTCATGATTGGGTTAATTAATTGATTAAGTAAATTATTAATTGGTTTTAAAATATCAGGATCTATCCATTGTCTTAAGAATTTTAGTAATTAAAAATTAAAAGGATAAGGTAATTAAAATAGCAATTTAGTTAAAATAGCAATAACGCTATCCGATATTCTAAATTAATTTTTGGTATTTGACAGGTAAAATCGGGAAGATTTCGTAGCAAAGCTGAGACTGTTGGTGAACAAAGATTTTTTGACGTTTATATAGATTTGCTTGATTTTTTCAATTCTATTAGTATATCAACTCCATTTCGATAGCATAGTTGTAATGTTTAACTGACTTCATATACCGTATTAAATTATCTTTATACTTCGCTTGATATTGATATGCAAGTTCCAGAAGTAAAAATAATATTCAATCATTTAAATTATCACATACAATTAGATGGTGTATATAGAGAAAGTTAAAATCCCATCAATGTTATATTTTTAAAGGTTCTCGGGTACTAAAGTTTAATTAGATAATTACTCTGAATTGCCGTAAGTCCAGAAATTAGCCAACCAATTTAAAATAAGTCCCCCCCTCCATAATAATTTTTTCGTTTTTAGTTGTATTCTGTAACGACCCCTGAATAAAAATTACCCCCCCCCCCAGGGACCTATATCCAGATTTACGGTATATAGTGACATAACTTTTAGTCTTTGATAATTAATTGGAGAACGTTCTAATCTCATCTGCATAAGCTAAAAAATCCGAATCTCAAGTGGATCCTCTTCTCGGGTTTACTGTAACTGGAATAATTACAAGATTTAAAAAAAAACAGCAGATCATAATTATTGTAATTCCGACACGAGTCCATTTGTTTATTGCATTAAAATTAAACATAGCATTTTAATATACTTCATATCAAATCCTCTTAAACTAATTTCAAGTATTGATTACATCGATTACCGATTAACACACTGATTATCTGCTCATTTTGAGCTTTAAAATAACTCTGAAGCTGGAATGTCAATTTAAATAACATATCACGTACTCTGACGTCTGAAATCCCCTTGGAATCTGTCAATTTATCTATTCCGAATATATGTATATCTAGTTTGATTGACAGTATTTAGTTAAAAAACATTATTTCTGAACCCTGAACGGAATGAATCGGTCGAAACTGCTTTCGAAAATGTCATCAATGTCAGAAGAGGGAAAAGGTTAATCATTTAATTCTGGATTTCACAATTGTTTACTTACTTGTGTCAATAAGTAATAAACCGTTACAAACGCACGTAAACAAGGGGTGAAACCTTTTGTTTTACGTGACACTCCACACTCGCCACTTGTGAGTGGTCCCACATATTTTTGTTTATGATTAGGAATCAAAAGCCATAAGCAATGGCTTCATGAAATTCAACGTATTGTATGTCGAGTTATAAAAATTTGCGATTTCTCATTAGTTCAAGTGTTTCGAATTTTTTTTGAACGATGGGTGTTACCGATTGTTTCCAAAAACCATAGGCTCGTGGCGAGAAGACTGTAGTATCGAAATGTGAAAAAAAAATTCAAAAAAGTTTAACCGTTCGAACGCTAGAGTACGAACGGACGGACACACGGACGGACGGACGGACGGACGGACGGACGGACGGACAGAGTAAAACCAATAAGGGGTTTCACCCCTTAATAAATAAATCGTTAAATAATACTCTATATTCTGCAACTCGAATTGAACAGAAGTTTGGGAACAAAATTGATTTCCATGTGCAAAAACGATTTACTATAGCTCGGCAGTATAATTAATACCACAATTCAATCCCTCATGCCATGAAACAGATTCCGATCGTTTTGTTGGAATTTAAATATAAAAAACATCTACATATTTGAAACGATTAAAATCAGCGTCCAAATGCCAAAGATTTTAATAATTCTCATAAAAGAGCCAATCGATGCGGCATAAATTAGGGAATATGGTTTATTTTTACAAATGATGAGCCTTTGTCCGCAGAAACTGCGGCTTATAACGAGGAAAACTCATTGTTGTTGCGATATTGTAATTTCGTTAACTTTTGATAAAAATGTCAAAAACATCAAAATTCATTCATTCGCGATCCAGTATCATTTCATGCAAGTCAGAAATTATTTCCCTGACATTTCCTTGTTTTTGAGAGATTTTAACTTCGATTTTTTCGAGACAATGACAATGGGTTTCGAATTGACATATATGACAGTCGGTAGACAGGGTCAACTTTGATCAGTATTTTTAAGCCCTGTCTGTTTGTCCATCAAGGTACCTCAAAAATAACTAGGGTTGTCGGCCTTCTGGTCTGGGGACAGTAAGTATTGTTGTTAATATATGAGCCTGTGGGTTTTACGTGCAAAAAATCCTTGGGATTATATGAATGAATGCGAATTGCGATCAGACCAATTATGTTTTAATGGTTTACTTAAGCCAAATCAATATATTTGGACAATATTTTCACGAGTCTTATCGACGTAAACTAAACTGGCCATCAAATCAAGTCCGTCACCTCCTTGGCTCCAGACGATATTAAAATATAAGCTTAATAAAAGCTGAACTCTCTTAAAGTAAGGTTTGTCCGCATGATTATTAATCCTGAATTTCCTGAATGCACTGGTTACAATTAGTTCCACTACTCTCCTTGATTCAATCAACTACGAATAAAATAGAATTGGGTTACCGTAAATCTTGAAATAAAACCTAAATGTATTACAGTATAACTTACTGTTAGGATTTATAAGGTATTTCCGTATTTCTCCACATGGGGATTTATTCCGGAGGAATGTTTTTCAATGTAGAAAAAATGCTAACTTGATTTAGATTTTTCATGATATTTTTAAGAGTGAATGTAATTTATTGTAGTGCAATTTGCTCAATTTAACATTTCCATTCCAGAGTCTGTATTTTGTAGAAAAATTTAAAAAAGTAACAAAAAAAGATTGTTTTCTGATTCCAAAAAAATCAGTCCGCAATAAGTCCCCACCCTTCAAAATATTCCCCCCACTCTGATAGTAAGTTCTAGTGCTTTAATTAAAGCTTTATTTCAGAATTTACGGTAGATACCGTAAATAAATATACTCAAAAGTTCAACTCTATTTTGAATCAATGACTCCATTAATTAAGATCGAAGATCGACTCTGACCCCACCGAACCCCTGAGCTTGTTATTTTGGTACTACGCCAGATTCAAGTTCCAAAGAATTAATTGGCTTTGGCTCTGATCACGCCTACAAGGAATTGATGACGGTTGCAGATCAACTACGAACGACGGATGGATTTACCTAATTCACTAATTATAGCTAATGAATCAGTCATTCATGCAGTACTATTATTTTCTATGATGCAGGACTATGTTATTCTGAGCCATGACCTATAAAAATGCGACCTTCTCTTCTTTTTGAGGATGTTTTTACCGAATTTATCTGTTTTCTCCGAAGTTGCTTGTGAATACGCTATTGTTGTAAAGTTGCTTCCATTTTTTAGGTCGCATTTTTTGCTTCTTATTTTATAGAGATTGGAGACTGGGAGATAGAGATGATACTAAACTAATTTGATGTAAAGCGAGTATGAAAATGAATGTTCCTAAATAAATTCTTGGGAATGCATCTTTTCAAACCAGTTTTCCAGAGGGTAATAATTCCTCGTTTTAGATGGGAAGAATTACGAAATCTAATCTGGGAACGTTTTTATAAAAATGAATCAGAACATTCAGAACGGCCAGATACTTTCAAAAGCTGCAAATTTGAATTAATTTTCTAATTAATTTTGCAATTAAAGAATCGGAAAATTCTTTAACATTTTATATTAAAATGTTCCAAAAGAGCTAACTATTAGCTAAATCAAAAATGTCAAGACGCGCATTTATTTACCATTTTTATGAATTTTTGTTTTTGAAGGCTTTGATGGATCTTGGGGGTACCTATTATTTCCGTCACTACAAAAGGTAAAATGGATGAAGTGTACGGTTGGGGTCTAAACTTGGGGTTTATCTCGTCTTTCTTTCTGAATCAAAGGCGAGAAAAACCCCAAGTTCCGTAACCTTGATGGGCATTATCTTATGATATCCGAGGTCACGACCTGTATGTCGAGGTACCTTCCTTGACAACCGCATTATTGTCACCCCGAAACTCTTGTTCAACTTGTTCATTTCATGTCAATCTTCGTCCTTCTTATGTGAATGTCTCACCAAATTCCGGTACAATATGACACACTATAAGTGTGCTCAGTAAAAGAAACATGTCGTTAAATCCCATGATAAGCACATCTCCAGCCGCGATAAGCCCCTTACCGACCTTAAACAACAACGTTCCATCCTGGAAATCCGCGACTCTGAACTACCTGGGTGATCTGCTCCTCACAACCGTGTCAACCGTCACACCCCTCGCTGTCGGATTCGCCATCATCTCCTACATTCACAGATACTACAATAGTGACCGGGATAGGGATGGGCTCCCCAAAGAGAATAGGGAAACGATAAGACGGATTTTGAAGAAATGGAATCTCAATTTGAATGACTTGAAACTGAATGAACATGAGTGGACGATAGCGATGAACATCGCTGACCCTGACTCCCTGATCGGACTCTCATGGTCCGATGTCGCTGGATGTGGAGATCAAATCGAGAAGCTCAAGAACTTTGTCGTCCTACCTCTCATGTCCAAGCTTAATAATCCGAATTTGAAGAAACCCAAGTCGGGGTTATCGAAATCGATACTCCAAACCCCGAAAGGTTTGCATAAACTTGGACTAATTGTCGTTAATTCATTTATAAATAGTACAAGACAAGAGGTGTGGTGTCTGGGAAGGTTATGAACGGATGGGGAATTATTCCGGGGATATGGTGAAGGAGATGTTAACGTAAATATTATTAAATTGGTTATAATCTGGGGAGTTGAATTTTGGAAGCTTCTAAAGAGGTGGGGACTTAATTTGGAATGTAACAGACTATATATGATAGGGGTCTTTCAAATTTCAAGATGTATATTAGATTAGCTTCTTAATTCAGCATTTCAGCTCATTGTATGAATGGATGGGACCTTATTTCGGTTGTGGAATTTTTTAAATATGCAAGAAAATGTTACCGTTGTATTGTTTTATCGCTCTTGGAATGGGGACTTATTTCGGGGGTCCAATTGACATCCATCAAACTCATATTTTTTGACTTCATCAGGCGTCCTCATCCACGGCGTCGCTGGTGTCGGAAAGACTCTCCTCGCCAAAGTCTTCGCCAAAGAAACCAACTGCCGACTACTGACCATCGACCCCAGCAAGATGAACGGCAAGTACCTAGGTGATGCCGAAAAACTGACGGCTGCCCTATTCACGTTAGCAGAGAAGCTGGAGCCCTGCGTCGTATTCGTCGACGAAATCGATGGACTACTAAAATCCCGAGCCTCCTACGATGGAAACAATGTGGCTGCAACTAAAGGGATCTTCCTCTCCTACTGGGATGGCCTTGCCACCGACAAAACCGTCCTAATACTTGGCACAACCAACCGACCAAAAGACATCGATTCCGGATTTCTTCGCAGATTCGACCTCAACTTGGAGCTGGAACTACCGGACGTGGACCAGAGGAAATCGATCCTGGAACTTTACCTGAAGAATCAGAAGGAATTCATAGATGACGAGATCCAGCTGGATGAACTTGCTTACGACATGAACGGCTTCTCGGGGGCGGATATCAAGGAGATTTGCCGTCAGGGAATGATCACAGCGACGGATGATGCGATGAGGGATTCTACGCCTGTCAAAATTCAAGATAAGCATTTTATTAAAGCCATAGCAGATTCGAAGAGGTCGAGGAATTCTTGTGGTGGATTTGGAGGTCTCAACGAGTACGAGATGAAAATAGCTAGCTCACTCTTAACCCCTGAGGATCTGGATGTGGAATGGGAAGATGTGGCTGGACTTGATGAGATTATCCAAAGACTTTCGAAAAATGTCATTCAGCCCTTGTTGGCTCTTCGGAATCCGGATGTAATGAAATCTGGTCTTATACAGCCACCGAAAGGTTAGCATTTCTTAGATCTCACTCAACCTAAACAAAAAAGGGACGTTCTCAACGTCTAGATCATAGAATCCCGTAAACTCTGACGCTTTTTGATGAAAAACCCCCATAGCCCCCCCCCCCCCAAAAAAAATATCAACCTGATTGTCCAAACTCAAAATGTACCGTTTTTGAAATCTCATCCCTTTAAAATACATTCCATGAACAGAGGCCCACCGGAAATGCATCATTGTCTATATGAAAACTCATGGGATTTTTTAAATGAATCCTCAGGGCTTTCAATAAGGATAATATGATATCCATCGCATACAAAATTCCATAAAAATCTTTCTGTTTTTAAATTTACCTAGGGATTTTACTACACGGTTCACCCGGTTGTGGCAAAACCCTACTGGCCAAGGCGATTGCCAAATACGTCAACTGTGCCTTCATCAACCTTCTACCGTCCGACCTTCAAGGGAATCTTTACGGAGAAACGAGTAGAAACGTACGGGCGGTGTTCACTCTGGCTGAAAAGTATCAGCCCTGTATAATATTCATAGACGAGATCGATGCTCTCTTTCGAAAGCGGAATACACATGACCATGAGACGTCGTCTATTATGAAGACCTGCTTCATGTCCCTGTGGGACGGGATTCTTTCCAATTCTTCACATTCTCCAAAAAATATAATCATCCTTGGAGCGACAAACCGACCCGAGACAATCGACACAGCGATTATGAGGAGGCTACCCGAAAAAATCCACATCCCCATGCCGAATGCAACCCAGAGGGAGATGATCCTCAAGGCGATATTGAAACATGAGGTGCTGGAATCCGATAACTTGACGCAATTAGCGGAACTTACGGATGGATTCTCAGGGTCGGATTTGAAAGAGATTTGCAGAAACGCTGCCATTAACTCACTCCATTCCAGTTCTTCGAGTCCCCCGTTGCAGATGAAGTCTCTGAGCAAAACGGGAGCTGGTGATATCAAGAAGCTTTCAAAACAGGTCGATCTGAACATTGTCGAACCTACGCAAATTCCAATCAAAACCTGCCACTTTGAAGCCGCTGTTGCTGAGTTTTTGGCATCCAAAGTTAAATAAGGGGAACTGATTTTAATACACCAATTAAATTACCATACATTGTAAGAGACGTAAAATTTAGAATAGTGTGAATAATAATTATTAAGGAATACAATATAATTATGGTATTCCATACTATTTTGGGATTGGCATCGAAATTATTTGTAAAAGAACGATGATTCTGATTTATAGTGAAAATGTGTAGGTTCATTTATTCAATGGTTGCTTTTAGCATGCATTGCCATTTGCCATTCGCTTTGCAGATAATATCATACTATAATTAAAGTAAAGTACTACTAGAGATATATATCTTAAATTGCAGTTCATGGCACTACAAATACTACAATGATAAAATTGATCAACGTCAATCAGCCACCAATTACGTCGAAAGTTTAAAAAATTCGATTAAAGCTACTAAAATTAAATACCCATCCCTGAACCACACAATCACAATTAAATGGAATGTTTCGGTTAAAAATCGAATATGTCGAATAATATCATCAATTAAAATACTAAATTAAAGGATTTCCCGAGACGAGACCTTTATAGTAAATCCACAGCGGGATTTCCTCCAGTAAACTCGTCAAAAATATTAGTTGCCAGACGTTTCGAATGCTCTAAAACACAGGAAGATGTAGCAAGACCAAGGTGGATGCAAAATAGTTCCAAGCATCGAACTTTGGAAGGTGGAATGTTTGGAAAGCACTCCATCATAACTCGTCTAATTGAATAGAATACAACATAATAGACATACGACTATTGGTAATTCGAAATTTAGTTTTCGACATTTAATTATATGGTCAAGTCTAACTGTCTTACTTGTAGAAGTCCCCACACATAATTCCTGGAAGTGGATATCCTTCCCACGGCATGGCTGGTTGTTTGGCACGAATCGGGGTTCCCTACAATAAAATTGGGTTTGGTTATAAAACCTTAAACAAACAGAGAAATAAAAAATTCTACTATTGCAATTAATTGTTCTACCGAAGTATCTTCAAACCAGAGGAAGTACGCATAATTGAAAGCACTATCTTTCCACATCAAAGAAAAATGACCCTGTTGCATATGGTCCCTTGCAAACTTAACCATCCCCCAAATCTATGCAAGAAGCAAAAAAAATTATATCTTAAACCCTTCAAATGAATCTAAATTAGATTATTTTTTAATAGATTAACTGTTACCTTCGTTTTAGTAAGCTTTACCGTTTCCTCTCTGGAAAAGTCTAGCGTTGGCATTATCACCATATGACGATTACGGTCAATATAAATAAAATGTACGAGTCCAGGAAACTCTTCCAGATACTTATTAATCGACAGACTTTCCCTGCTTTCCAAAGTGAGATTTTGATTAGCTTTAACTCTCAAGAAACCCCAAAAATCTTCTGTATCTGATCTAATCTGATTCCAAATTGTATCCAAAGGTTGTCCAACCTCATCTTTCGTTATCAACTTGTCATTAAAATATGTTCTGAAAGCTTCTTTGTATATATCGATGATTGGACTTGCTTGGACAGATATGGGATCTTTAGATTTTAAATACTGTTGAAATCCAGACTTGAAACGATCCCATCGTGTACTCATTTCATTTCGGAGATTCATATTCTTATGTTTCTTTAATAATTCTTGTAGCTTCTTTGTTGAATTCTCTAAGTGGTCGATTAAAGCTTTATCGGACGCTGGTTCTCGTATTTTACCATGAAATTCAACGGCTTGTTGCAATGAGGAGCACGACGATGTTGTAACAGCACCCGTTGGTGGCTAAAAATAAATTATTATTCTATTTATTATTAACACTGATTTTATCATAATATGTCAGGAAGGATCATATTTCAGTGAAGATGTAAGTTAAAAGTTCTATGATTACCTCATTTACGATAACTAAATAAAGACCATCTTGAATCATTCCAATATGAACCAGTTGAGGAATAAATGTTTCGCGGTCACACTTCAGTAGAATGAGATATTTGAGAACAGCATCTAGAATTTTTTTTAAAAGGTTACTCACTCTACGACTACGATTTTCAAGAATGAAGAAGGATCATTAAAAACAAAGGCATTAAAGATAATTATTAAATCATTACCAGTAGAAATAGCATTTTCCATATCGTCAGCGAAATCCCATTCGTTCACTTGTTCAAGTTCTAGACTACTATTACCTAAATCTTCTCTGGAACTGTGAATCCCAGTAGATTCATTTTCTGACGAACTTCCAGAAAATCGAGCATCGATATTCTTTGATTCAAATGCAGTTTGTGGTCTAGGCCTAGATGTATATGCACGACTATCTGAAACAGCTTCTCTTTTCCATGTCATTTGACAGAGGAGTAAAAGTACAAGTAAATCTTCTGGTCCTAGATTGATCGAGTTTCGAGTTGAATACCAGGACAGTAACTTTGTTTCAAGGAACAGTAAAGCATGGACATTGGTTCCAACTTGTTTTTGGATCTTCGTTGTGATTTGTTGAAGCGATTTTATTAGAGTTGCATTTAACTGAGGGTTTACGTTTAGCTGTTCAACCGCTTCTATCATAAAAGACTGGTCAGTTGTATAAAGCGTGTTCCATGTTGCTAGTAACCGGTCCATGAGGTTTGAATGATACAGAGATAATTTCAACCTGTACGGATTGAGATTTGAGAATAATAATCACTAAGAAACAGATATTTGCGTCTGCTCAATTATTGCTTGATAAATAATGTGAATTTATTTACATCGACACGTCAGGGCCACATGTATAAGAGACCAGGGTAATTGTAACCCCCAAGGCTCTTCTAAGAAAAGACACTTCATCCGTACCGATCCTAAGGAATAAGAATCCCATGAACTGTGAATAATAAAATACATACATATAATTAACTCAAAATATCCAAGATTGTATTGCATTTCACATTTCACTTGTAACAATCCACAGCAAATTGCCTTAGTGGCCTTACATCTTGAAACACGATATTTGTCCCATCCTCACACTGAACGGACGTATATGGATTTCCGAACTGTTCTCTCATAAATCTTTGCGAAGTTACAAGAGGTGAGAACAGCTGGACGAGTATGTTTGGATCAACGGCCTTCTCCCCTTTCTGAAAGTATTAACCACAAACAAAATAAGATATTTATCAATTAATTAATTCTTAACACCCAATTTATGCTAACCAATAATAAATAAAGGAAGCATTTAAAGTAATACTGGAGTAAGCGCTTCGCTTATCATACGCACCCCATAAGGAGTCGAGTGCTCGCTGGCAACCAAGCCTTGAGTGGTGGCCAATTTGGCCACATGTCGCACAAACGTTGTACAGCAGTTAAGGTAGATAATATCATTCAAGTTGTCAAACACCAGTGTTCCCCTCATTATGATTGAGTTCAGAGTTCAGTTGAGTGCAGTGTGTCGTCACAGTCGCAGCAATCAATCAAATACAATAGCGTCCGTCATTTCACATTTTGCATTAGTTCCAAAGTTCCAATTTCCAATCCCAACTTGTAATGTGAACTGGAAAGTAGAAAGTAATAGAAACATTTTTTTAAAGTCAAAAATTCAGAAGCAAATACAAAATAAATGGTGAATATTAAATGTCGAACTTCGAACTTACGATTTCGGGTTTCAGTAGTTTGTTGGTTGTGTAGTATGTAGTAGGTTCGGACTTCGGACTACTTCATACTTTGGAAGTTTGGGGACTGTGAAGTTTGGCTTTTGGCTTTATTTTGGTTGGTTTTTAGAGGCTGGCTGGGGATTTAAATTACATTAATTACAACAATTAGTTCTATTCTACCAAATCTACCTTAACCTTACCACAAAAGCAACGAATACGAATACGAAGGACAGTCGTAGGATAGGAGTCGTAGTGGAGTCGTCTCGTAAGTGTCTAGTTCACAGATAGAATCAGATTTGAGCCTATAGATAGATTGCCTGATTAACAGGTTAAGAATGTTTTTATTACAGACGATGGACTAGAATTAGAAACAACAGACAAAAGGTGAAAGGCAATAAAAGGTAATTAATTTTTCTTTCTCTATTATTTACTAAAATTAAAAATTGATAGAAGTTCAAAAAACGCGGAGCCTGAGTTGCACAACCAAAACAATGAATTTCAATGATTTCTCCTTTGCTTTGATTAAAGATTGCAAGAGGGGGTTTTATTTCGGGGGGATTTATTTTTTTAATCCTTACTTTCCTTATATACCTTCCTTCATGTCGTCAGAATTAGATTTTTTTTAATTATTTAAAAAAAATCATAGATTCATAAAAATTTTATTCATTATTTTTTATTTTTATTATAATGATAATTATTATATGTTATTTTTGTTTATCCATATTAGATATTAAAAAATTCCAATTCCACGCGTTCAGCGACTTGGGCGCTAATAAAATAGGATGCAAATTACATCATGTAATTTAATTTAAATCATTGTGACTACATCAGTGCATTGCGCATGATGGCATTTTTCATAGTTATGGCATATAAATTATTAGGCATACCTGCGCTCGACTGCTTGCGTGAACTGGTGCATTGCATGATGCGACATGCGACATAAGGACGCCATATTTGTTTGAGGGATGCTTGCTTATGCTGCAATGCAATGCCACTATTCCACATTCCACCACTGCACAATGCACACTAGACTTCGAGCGAGAGTCGAGACATCACATCACCATCACCAATTGCCCACGGACTTTCAAGTCTTGCTTTATTTGTCAGTGTGCAATTCACAAATCACAATTACTGTAATTATTGTGTATTGAGTATTGTGAATGGAATTTTGGACTTTAGATGCAAATTAATTATTGTTGCCTGCCTAAGATCTAAGAGTCAGTTCAGCGAGTGATTTTGATTTTGTGACGATAGTTTATCTGCACTGTTTGCGGTTTGTACTTTTGAAACCGACCGGCCTTATCGGTTTTTCCGGTTTTGGCGACAAAAACCGTCGGTTAACCGATTAGAAAACCGGGTCTCTAAAAACCGGTAACCGGGTAGAAACCGGAAAAAATCAGGAAAATGCAAAAAATTGTCGCGGATATAGTATTTTATTGTGTAGTCTTTACTAGACGACCTAGAAAACATTATATCCATTTGAAAATTAACCAGACGTAAGTTCAAGTAAAATAAACCGTTGCAAACGCACATCGTAAAAGGGTGAAACCTCAAGAACAAAAATGTTTAACGTCGTTGCCTTACACGTTAGAGACATTTTATTGAAGAATCTCGCAATAAAATATCCCATTTCCCCAATCAGCTTTGTAAGCATGTATCATACACGTAGGGTTGCAATTTAAAAAAATTGTGACATTTGACCGTATGCCCTTGAACTTTGACTTACTTACATAGCCCTCAAACGAACTTAGCCTCCGCTTGAAGGTCATAAATGGTTTCCCGAAAAAAAGAATTTGAAAATATTCAACCGTTCGTTACTTAGAACACGAACGGAGAGACGGACAGAATGAGTGAAACCATTAAAGGGTTTCACCCTTCCCCTTTAATAAAGATCAACTTCTAACTCCAGTTTAATTTACAATTTGTCCGTAGAAATTAATCGACCCAGATTAATCTGCAAAACTTGTCGGAAATGAGTAAGAGTGGCATGATGCAAAATTTGCGCTACAAATCAAGCGGTGATATAAATCGCTGTTAAGTTCAATTAAAAAAATACTACTTATGCACTTTAATGTTCAAACTGGTTCAAACCTTTTAAGTTATTTATTATCCAAAATTGGTTTGAATTGACCTTAAGTTATTTGACGTCCGAAATTCGTCAGAATTTTACTTTAAGGGGTCAGAGTAGTTTTGAGGCAGGCAAGGTTTAAAAAATATATTGTATTCCTAGCAAGAAAATTGATATAGATAAAAGATAGAAGAAAAGGTACTAGAATGGTATAGTAAAATGTCTTGTTTGTTGGCATAGTAACCATCCATAAAACTGATCAATTTAAGCCCTTGGCAGCTTACTCTTGTTTTTAATTTTCCAACAAGTCCACCACCCGATAGGGTCATATGACAGACTCGTTATTTTTCTGCCCTGTAGATAATTTCAATGTGGAGCTGTTACTATGGGTCAAAAGTACGCTAAGTAATAAGGATTTCATGCTAAGAATAAAAAACCAAAACAACTCACCGTTGTTTTTGTCCAAAACACAATTTACTATTGAATCGCTTCAATGATTAAAATTAAACTTTAAAAATAATAAAATAATAACAATAATAATAATAAATATTAATAAATAATTAATAATTTAAAATTAAAAATAGCAACAAAAATTAAAAGCATGATTTAGTAATAATTAATATTTAGCCGCCTTAAATCCCATAGGGTCAGTTAAATGAATTCATAATTTGATAATTGAAAATATCTTTGTAAGGTATTTTGTCAATTATTTTTAGATGAATTGGTTTATGAGATAAAGGGACCCAAAGTACCCACTATGGAACCCGTTTTCCCATAGCGATAACAACTCTGGCCCCTTAAGTTAATTATTGACGAAAATGATTTAAATTTG
The DNA here is from genome assembly GCA_906901685.1 of Desoria tigrina. NCBI lineage: Eukaryota > Metazoa > Arthropoda > Collembola > Entomobryomorpha > Isotomidae > Desoria > Desoria tigrina. The sequence goes on along the minus strand of CAJQTU010000003.1, from coordinate 1,682,489 downwards.
TTAATGCACCGGAGTATTTATGGCTATGGGAAAATAGTTGCCGATAATGGGGGCATTTGAAACCTTTCTTACGTTTGACCGAAGGCAGTTAAAATTTTCTAATAAACTTCAATATTGAGTATCTAGATATTATAATGTACAAAAATATGAATCGTATATTGAACCCATATCTGGTATTGATCGTTAGAAAATTAAAATTTTCCGAAACCGGTTTTCAATTTTCCAACAGCGGTTGGGGTCTATCTCTTCAACTTAAGATTAGCGAAAAACAATATTTGATATTGCGTAGATAATTCAATGGTGGAGGTCCCTTGATGGGTTGAATTAAAACAGTAGATTGATGAACCCACCCCTGGTAAAAATCCATTTAAAAGAAAAATGGTTGTATTTCGATTCAAGTTTTAATTTATACCAAACCCATAAGAGAGACCACTTTTGATCCATAAAGGGCCCTCCGCTATTAAATTATATATCCAATGACTATTATTGTTTTTCGCCAAGTTGTCCAGATCGATCCCAACCGCTGTTGGAAAATTAGAACTCGACCCTGGTTGCCAAAGATTTTGGTCATCTAATCTTTCTTTGGTTTGTCGAGATTTTCTTGGTACCGTGTACTTGTTACATGACATTCTAATAGTTTTATATAACATAAATTAAAGCAAATTAAATTTCCCGTTACTAAGTGGAGGTCCAAAACTTTCAAAACTTCCCTGTACAACTTATTATAGGCCGACTCAAAGTAATATGTAATAACTAAAATAGGCCAGAATTGGTATTTTTTGAGCAAAAATATTCGAATTAGCAATACCCTCCAAATGCATTCATGCACTAAAGGGTTGGTAGAGTGTGCAGGACTCGATTCGCTAAAAGCTACTCAAACAGGCCCAAGAGGAACGACTAAATAAATGTCAGAAGTAGTATTACTTTAGCGACGATGTTGAAAGCGTTCTGTAGATATTCTTAAATTGATCCTAAAAAATCATTTGATAGGCCTTAACTTAAATTAAACCACCTTTGAACCATATAAATAACAACGGGTTCATTTAAACCACTGTGTCACTAAAGTCAGTATAAGTCATCGTATCTGAATAAAAACCATTTTGCTAATAACTTCTTAATTGTAAGCTTAACTTTAATCTGTTTATGGCATATGACAGAACAGGGTCCATTATTTCTCACTTTAGGCTTAGCAAGATATCTTACACCCATCAGTAACCATTGCTAGTTTGGAACAAGTTTCCGCCAATTCGAACCAATTTGTAGAAATTTAACCACTTTCGACCATTTTTAACCCAATTTATGCCAATCATGAAATCGGATGGCAATAATTGAACCAAATATTTTAACGTTTCCAAACCCTAATTACTTTGAACTTCTCATAACCTTACAAGGGAAGTTTTTCAGGGTGCATCTAGGAAAAAGTAAATTGCTATATTTATTAATTAAAACCAAGTTGTACCTGCCTAAACCTTAACCTAACTAATTTGATCCATTATAAGCCTTCCGGAATACAATTTTCAATCGAACAAAACCAATCTGAACATTTGTGAATGACCCTACTTTCTGGGTCATCCGAATGCAATGGGCTCTTTAGCTGCTCTAAGTTTTTAAAACCGGTATGGGAATAATTAATTAGTCTTGTGGGTGTGTTAATGCCTGCGTTTCTATTTAAAAAAAATGCTCAATAATTTATGCTAATTATATAGAATTTTTTCGAAAATTTAAATCGCCGATATCATGGAAAAAATCAGGTTAGAAATGACTCATGGCTACGAATTTCCTTAGGGATAAACCATTCTGGCCCCTTAAAAGTTACAAAAAATCTTTTTTAGAATTTATTTTTAAGCTCTCTGAAAAAGTGCATCCAAAAATTGATTTTACTGTTTTTTTTAGCCCAGTCAATTGGGCTTATATCATCGCGCAGGCCGTGTGTCCTCCTAATCCTTGTGCACGCATTATCTTTGGATGGAACCACACTAAAATTCTGAAATTTCGCACAAACTTGCAACCCACCTTGTAGATGAAACCGAAACAAAGTCAACTATGATATTCTACCCGTTCAAACGTTATAACCCAAAAACCCCTTCGGGTCTATGGTAACTAGATGGTTTTTGTCCCCCAAAAATGATTTACATTGTATTCTTATGGGGACAACATACAATTTTTGAAATTTTCAACTTCCATAAAAATATAGTTTGCACACTCGGATTCCGATGCAACTTCACACATGCATTTATTAGGTCATAATGATTAACCTGTAAAAGTTTCATATATGCGTATATTTCAAAAATGACCCTTTCTGGTCATTCTACCCAAACCACTTTTCCTATGTATTCTTACGGGGACAACGTACAATTTTTAAGATTTTCAACCTCCATAAAAATATAGTTTGCACACTGATTCCCATGCAACTTCACATATCCTTATTAGTTCATAATAATTAACCTGTAAAAGTTTCATAAATGGGTGTATTTAAAAAATAACCCTTTCTAGTTTCTGGTCAATCTACCTGAACTACTTTTTCAATGTATTCTTAAGGTGACAACATACAATTTTTGAAATTTTCAACTTCCATAAAAATATAGTTTGCACACTCGGATTCCGATGCAACTTCACACATGCATTTATTAGGTCATAATGATTAACCTGTAAAAGTTTCATACATGGGTGTATTTCAAAAATGACCCTTTCGCGTCAATCTACCTGAACTACTTTTCCTATGTATTCTTACGGGAAAAAAGTTGAAGCTTTACTTTGTATTGACTGGGCTTTATTGGCTGCTTAGAGTAGGTTTTCTAAATTTAAATACTTACAATTTCTGGAAAAAACAATTCTTTATCTTTAACATACTAAAAGTCGAAAAATTTTGGAAATCGTACCAGCATTAGTTGTCTTATTAGCATTTAGAAGAATCAATTTTCATTATTTTTTAAATTCGTATATTCGTCTAACTCGTACCGCTTTGAAAGAAAATCTGGTGACAAGCGTTATGGGGTTGAAGACCTTAGGTCGGGGCTGAAATCACAACTTAATAGCCGTCTACAGTCAAGACCCCTAAAGTTTGGATTAAATGAAATGTCGAAACAAAAAAATGAACAATGAACTAAATCCGTTGTTGGAGCCCTTTTTTATAAATGCATAAACATTACAGCATCGACCGAAACTGCTAAACTTAGCCAATTAAACCGTTTAAATACAAAAACTAGTGTCATACTCGCTTTTTTAACAAAAAATTCAGAAAACCGACCCGGTTTTAAGAAGAAAAACCGCGGTTTTTGGAAACCGTAAAACCGCCGGTTTTGGTCGAAAAAACCGGCCGGTTTCGGTTAACCGTGAAAACCGGTAAAACCCCGGTTTTTGCCGGTTTTCGGTTTCTACCGGTTAACCGCGACACCCCTAGTTATCGGACTAATCGGACGATCAAGAATATTGAATATCAAAGATCCAAATCCAATCCAGGCCAGGAGGGCCAGCAGGAGATCCACTTCACACTTGGACTTGTCTTTAGCATTTTGCATTTAGTGTCTTTCATCTTCAATCTTTGATCTTCATCCCTTTCCCGACAGTTTCTAGGTTTAATTTTTGATTTTTTAGAATTTGTAATTGATATTTGATATTTAATATTATTTTATTGCATATTGATAATAATTAAGAACCATTATTTGTGATTCGTGTTGCATGCTGTCTTCAAACATGAAACAACCCACAACCTTGTTGAGTCTAACTCAACCTACTTGATAAACCCAGTACTGGTGTAGCTAGTGAGTTGAGGTAGCCTCAACAACCCACAACCTATGTTCATGTTCATATCAATGTTGATTGAAAGATCAAATATTGAATTTGAAATTTAATTTTTGATTTTTTTTTTGTGTGAAAAATATAATTGCATTTTCATTTAGAATTTATTGGCTTGACTCGCTCGGAAAACTCCCTCATCAACATTTTACTGCCTACAGCCGCAGCCACAGCACAGCTACGGCTACGGCAAACGTAACCGCAACAGGTGAGGTATATCATTTCATATCACATCGCACATCGTATCCGTATGTAGTAATTTAATATTATAAAAATATAAATCATCTTTCTTATTTCTTATATCTTACATGCTTACATCACAATCACATGTAATACAATACATAATGGTGAATATTTAATGTTGAGATTGAAAGTCTAATATTCGGAATCCGGTCGTAGCACACACAATTGTCTGTGCAGACAGTGTACGCTAACGCTGCAGTGTGTATGCTTGTGCTTTTGAAATTCTTGCTTTACCTTTATTGTGATTTGTGATATTGTGAATTAACGATTACTAACTTTTTGACGCAGGAAAGTGATCCATTTATCACGAATATCGTGTCTCGGTCTCGCTCGGGATTCTTTTTGAAGCAGGGAAGGGGTCCATTTATCATTCATATCGTCTCTTGGTCGCGGGATATTGTTGCTGCAACTTTCAAGTACTGGGCTGGGAAACCGGTCTAGCAAAAATTGGAAATGTCCAAACCGAATGGGAGTGGTTTCTCATTTCGGGGTGATGGAAGTTCGTCTAGTTTTTACTTACACACTTACACTCGCAACAATTGTGGATTTTACGATTGGTTCATACTTCATAAAATTATATTTCTATATACATATGGTGTTTGTTTTTGTACTCAGATCGATCGGGGCGTAAAATTGAGCCGAAGAACGACGAAACGGACCAATTGATTAATCCAAGTCTGGAAAATCAGTTTCTTCCCGGATCCAAGGATACACCTCGAATGGCAAGATTGATAACAAGATTGGATACACTGATGCATGATGGTGATCCAGAAGCCTTGTCAATGTGGATTAAGGAACAGTCTTGGGCACAAATAAGCCAATGCTTAATTCAACAGAGCGTCAGAGAAGGAAGAAGTAACATGTCAGCTCTTCATGGAATGTCATTTTTTATCAAGGTCAAGGAGCAAAAAGGCGTCTCACAAGAGTTTGTCGACTTTCTTGTGTCCGCCTATGTCAGAGCTGGGTGCGATATCAACGCAAGTTGCGATGAGTTAGTGGCTCGCAGACGAACAAGAAAAGGCTTTACGCCGCTTTTACTGGCGATAGAGCGACTAAATTCCTCCATGGTTATGGCCTTGCTTAATGCTGGAGCAGATGTCAACAAATGTGATTTCGCCGGTTGGTCACCACTCCATTGGGCTGCATATATGAATTTAGATATTAGGGTCGTGCAAGATCTCGTTAAAGCTGGAGCGAATATGGCAACATTAAGAAGGAATTCCGTTCATCCAGTTTTACATGTCGCCGTTGACGAGGGTCGGGAAGAGATCGTTAACTTTTTACTTGAAAATGGAGTGGACGTCAATACATTATCTACGTATTCAGTTCTCAGTGAAGATTCTTGGTCACAATTGTCGAGTCGGTATGACTGTGCTCAAATGCAAGGCGACACAGTTCAGAAAGATATATCTGCTGTAGGAAGAGCTGTTAGAATGCGAAAGATATCGGTCCTTCAGATTTTGCTTCGCCATCCCAGGGCAAGAGTCACCATGGACGAGTTGCATTTTTGTATTTTGGAAGGAGACACTCGAGTGGCTAATATTATTGTAGAGCACATCGACAAATCCTTGCTTGCAGCCGACAAAATCGCTGGAAGATGGGCCATGCATTGTCTCGGAGAGACGGCTTTTGTCCCGAAGTATGAACCAAATCCGATTTCTCACACAAAACTGCTGATTAAAACGTATGTAGACAATGGTTGGGATATCAATTCCATCAGCCGATTTTCGAAGGACGATCAGTTTTCCTGTGGTACATTACTAATAAGAGCTGTCAAAATTGGCGACTCTGATTTCGTACAGTTTCTTGTGGACACTGGCGCACGATGCACACTAGTTCCTGATGCTGTGTGTAAAAATAATTCCTGTCACTATGGGCTTAAATCCCCTATCCACATGGCTATCTATATGAATAATTTTAAAGCCTTTAAAATCTTCGCTGATTCTGGATTTGACTTTTCCCTTCCTTCCGGTAAAACAATTAAAGACTATATGGGAGCAAGTGATAAAGACAACGAGTATCCAGAGTAAGTCAGAGTTTACTGGTCGGCGTGGCTGGTCCTTTGTATTAGTTCATTTATTTGGCGTCCATTTTTGGCTTACCTTTATTTTTATTTGTTGATTTTAGTAAGGAAATGACTATATTCGAAGCGTTGCTGAGCAAATTCAAATGGAATCGGGAGTCTCAGGAAGACAGAGAATATGTTATGTATACAATTAAGAAGATTCTGGACAGCGGTTTAATTATCATGGATAGTTTCCATATATTTTTGGCGATGAAAACACTAGGCATGGAACTAGTTTTGGAATTTTTGCATCGCCTGCCATCGAGATTTTTATTGAAAGGATGTTTTTTCTTTGTGTCAGAAGATGATATTACACAATTATGTGACTGCCCACCACAGCCGGAATACAATTCTGCGCTGAGAATTCCAATTTTACAATGGTTCATTCATAAGATCTTTGAAATTGGAATCCTGGAGTTTCAGATGCACAGTGACAGTTTAATCGAAATCATTGAGATCTTTCGATTGCAAGGATATGATTTGAACACGGTCGTATTTGATCGTGATGTCTGCCAGCAATCTTTGGGAATGCTAGGAATTATATCGTTATACAAGTACAACAACCCTGCATTTTTTGATTATATGATCGAGATTCCAGATTTAGACTGGAATCAGCAAAATAATGATGGTGATACTCCTATTGCCGAAACAATATCCCATTGTTTTTTAGAAGACCATGAAACGTTTCGAAGAATGTATAGAGCTCTATTCAAACTTCTGTCTAAAGGTGTGATTTTAGATAGGTCCCAACCAATTGTCAGCTTTTTGAGAGCCACCTCTTTAAATAAATGGACGCATCGGACCGAACTTATAAAGACCCTATGGTGGTGTGGATCAGATTTCAATGGATTTGAGCATTTCTTAAATGAAGTTGCGTTGACAAATATGGGAATATGCGAAAAAGTGCGTCTCGTTTTGCTACGCGACTGGTGGTTTAGGATTGGCAAAGTTCCCTGCCTTACTCGATTAGCAGCGTAAGTAACTAATAATTCACAAGAATACGTTTTTAATGTCGATCAATAGATCATCGTAAGTAAAGAATTTCCAAATTTCGCAATTTAACCATAACGAAATTAAATTTCTAATGTAGCATACACGCCCGGAAGTTACTGAAAAATCAAGATTTGGATACATTGACGTCGTCTAGCAGGTTTCTTAAAGAGCTAATACTGGATATTCCTGGACGTTTATACCATTGACTCAGTCCCAGCCGGCATGTGGAAGTCGATTCGAATAATTGCAGTTGGATATAAAGCAGCAAAGGAAGATTTTTTGTTGGTCCGTTGATGTGTAAAACAGTGTTTATTATTACAATTAATAATCATTATTTGCATTTTACATTTCTACTTGTGTGGTTTAATACAGTTTTACGAAAATTCTTCAAGCCACTTCAAAGATAAAAAATTGTATAACAAATTACAATACGAATTACTGAATAAACTATTAACCATATCACATAAGAAAGTACAAATCAAATATACACAAGGATTTTCTGCCACATTCAAAGCGTAATTTCGATTGATGTTTTTGAAGCATGAACAAGGCTACTGCCATATGAATGGTAATTACAACAAAGCCAATGTTCCATGTTCCTCTTCATTTTTTTTTTTTCAAAATCAGTCTGATGACCATTACAAATCACAACCCAGAGAGCAAATCTTTAGTTTTTTATTGATGCTAAATGCATAGTCAAGTCCGTTTAGGTTGGCCTGTAAATATTTGAAAATTAAATTAAATGATCCTCAACTCTTTCGCATCTAGTACGCTGTAATAATGAAATTTTACATATTTTACTTACATGGGTAAATGACACATTCAATCGAGTCATTTTAGTCATGAAGCGAGCGACACATCTTACTGTGAGATTTGAAACCTCTGTGTTTTGTAAACTTAGTTCCGTCAGACCTATCAATATCACAAAATTAGAGTTTAAATCAACCGTTGCAAACACATGTCAAAACCGCACGAAACGAAACAAGACGTCAAATAGTCAAATTACATTTAAAGTCGCGCGAGTAGTTTTATAAAAATACCTCGAAAGCTCTCCACCAATAACAATAGAATAAAGTCGACTTCTACGTTCTAAATCGTTGAATAGCACTTCGACTTGACAGTACCTTTGCAACGATCAATAACATGTAAGTAGGGTTGCGATTTAAAAAAAATTACGTCCCTTAAAAACGAACTCGGCCTAAACTGGAAGGTCGAAGATGATAAATAGTTTACAAAAAAAACTTGAAAATATTTAACCGTTCCAGTGTTAGAGGTTGTAGCGCAAGCAGTTACCAGTACGAACGGATAGGTAAAGCCATTAAAGGCTTAAAGGGTTTGTCTCACCCGTTAATAATAAACAACATTATTATATATTATGCACATTTGTTTTTCCGTATGAATGTTATGTTTACACTACCTTGAAGAAGAATCAAGGACACGGGTGGCGGCTCAGTTGGATCCAATTTCTGAATCATGCTAAAAACACGATGAGAATGAATTTTTCCAATCAAATTAGAATCCTTAATTGGTAAATCATCCAAAACCAAAAGTTTGAGTTTGTTCAGTCTCGTAAAAATTAAATCCATTGGCTCCGTTCCCAATCCTATTATTCGAGGAAACCATCTTGAGAAACCGCTTAGATCGAGAGATGTTAAATTAACAGCCATTTCAGTTAAAGGTTCCAAAAGTTCCCAACAGAATTCTTTAGTTCCGTTGAGCTCCAGTGATTTCAGTCGGAGTTTTTTTTCGTATCCGAAGTACTTCCGGATACATGATTCGATGTCGGTAAATTCTGAGTTTTCAATCACTAAGGTCTGTAAATGCGGAAAGTTCCACAACAAGCCTTCTCCAATTTTGACATGACGATTTGGAAAGATGGCTTTCACACCAGATATTCTAAGGTCGTTTATAATTACGTTGCAATTTGCAAAAAGATGCAAGATGTTGGGCCCTTCTTCGGGGAAGTACACCCCACTTTTGATCTCAACTGACTTAAGACTCTTCATCTTCTGTAAGAAGCTCTTGATGTGACGGACATCGTGCACGTCATAACTGTTGCCACTGAATATAAGGGATTTCAAGCATCCGATTTGCGAAAATGTCTGAAACAGTGCCGCTTTCAAGTCAACGTTGAGTCCAACCTGTAAAATGAAAGTATGTAATTTTCATTTTCATACTCGCGTTACAATTACAGTTAATTTCTCATGAGTCATGATCTCAATGATCACCATGCGTAGTATATAATTATTTACAAACCATGTCAAACTCTAGTTCTTCAATCTTGTGAGACCGTGTCCGCATCAAATTGGACATCGCCAAGTCGGCTGTACTCTTAATCATACAATTGCTACCTCCAACGCAGCTATGTGTTACTCTTTGCGATAGAGCTGTCGCTTTCGAAAATATAGCAATAAGCTGCAGTAATTTAATTCCAAATGGATCTCCACAATGTACTCCTATTTCTAACCGCAAAATCTGATCCTCGCAAGTGATATCCGACCAGTAGTCTGAGGGGTCATCAACAGTCGCTTGTTGAACCTGAATCCCATAATTATTTCCTATAGGAAACGCCATTTCAATATCGACATCAACGCTGCAGTCCACGATACTTAAAGCCCGTAAAGTACCTTGAGCCATTAGCCTCTTCAGGACGGAAACAGTTCCAAAGCTACAGTTTACGAATCCGATGGAATTTATTCTGGTAGCAATGTTTAGTTGATCAAACCTTTCCAGCAACGTTGATGCTATGCCCATGTTGGTGCTGCTACAATTCGTGAAGATTAAATCCAGGGGTTCCCTTTTTTCCACGCTTGCGTCTGTACCGGAGAGATCTATCAGCCCAAGTATATCAGAAATTATAATAAATTGGACTTCTCTGGAGTTAAACACCGTGTTGAACGAAACCGCCCAGACCCGGTCAACGATTTCTTTTTCACTCTTCTTAGTATTTTTAACGTAGCAGAAATTCGATGAGTTCAGGAAGCGCTTTTGAAAGCTTTCTGGAGTAGTTCGAATTTCTTGGCCGTAAATTACTTCAAAATCTTTGTTACTGGGTTCGAGACCATTGAGTGAGTCGATTGAGCATAGTTGTACGTGACGTTGCACTGAATCAGGAATATTTTTCCTAGTTTGGGGTTCCGTTGTGGTTGTGGGGCAAGGAGTGGGCTTCTTCAACGTCGTTTTTGTCGTTTGTGGTTTTGGTCCGGTGGCCGTTTTGCCTTTTTTAATTTTTACACCTTTAGTCATTTTCTGTGGTTTTACAGTTTTGGATCCAAACTGACGACGGCCAACTGGTTTTGACCCTGAATTGTTTGATACTTCATGGACTGCGACCATAGCGGGGGTATCACCGGTGTTGTTTTCAAGCGGATCCATCACGTTCTTTGGTTCTTCAACCTAATAATACTTTATAAAACAATTATATTGTGGCATGAGGCGGTTGTTGCTCATTATCCCTGTTTGCTAAACTGTCAAACGTTAATGTATGGCGTACAAACCTTTGATGCGTAATCGCTGTTTGAAATTGTTCAAGTGTGAAGTTTTCAAACCAAATTGGAAAACAATCGTTGTAGCTTCTATTTGACTTCCTGCCTAACTGCAATTACAATTTCCAATGTCAATCCATTCCATTGATGAACAATTGGTGGAAATTACAATATCCTCTCCGCTGTTTACTGACTGTCTGTGGACTGCCCACTGACTGTTGCTGTGACTGTCTCCAGAACAATTTTATCTGCAATGCAATACAAAGCAATTAGCAATCAATATTCAGTATACACAAATACGTTTTCACTTAAATTATTTTACGTCGAATGATGAGACAACTGCATAAAACTAACAGTCTCATTTCATTTCATAGATCTTATTTGAATAATAATATGAATAAAATAATTTGATATATGTGCAAATAATTTTGAGTATGCTTCGTATTACAAATACAACGTATAAATGTGACTGCAAATTTGAATCGAGCCATCGAGCCGATTTACATTACATTGATAATATTAATATGTGATGTTACAAATAATATGAGGTTGTTGATTTTGTCCCCTCCGTCCAGCAGTCTAGTCCGTTCTATTCCAGTCTGAGGAGTGGGTATCAGGTTTTAATCATGCATCTCTGTGATCTGTTGATCTGTATGACACAGGAATCATGTACAATAATATGAATACTACAAATACAAAATATTAAATATAGTAACAAATGGCAATAGTATGTATGTATGTCTTGACACCTGTTCTCTTATTCTCTTCTCGTATATCTGATATCCTATGATTTAGGTAATCAAAATAATAAGTTCAAGAAGTTCCAGTTCACCAATCACGGTGACGGTTACAGCACAGGTCAAGGCACACCATTTTTTCTGTGGACTGCGCTTACTTCATACTTGCAAACTGCGCGACCTTCTTTTTCAAAGAATTTCCAATTTAGATTAAAACCTAACAATACAAAATACAATGTAATGCGCTAGGAAATAGGAATTCGACGACATACGAAACGATAAATAATATCAAATATTGAATACTGTTGCAAAACAGTTATTTTACCTTTACTTTTCATGAAATATGAAATACAAGATATATTTTCAAGTTTCGAATTCTCAGCCCAGTACCAGTTAGTTCACAGTTTGCTGTTGTCTTTCATCTTCCTTCCTTCCTATGTCCTACTCGTCGAAAAGTTCTGCTGTCAACTTCTTATCCGCAATTAATTAACATCTGAAATCTGTGAAAACAAGTCCAATATGTCTCTCCGCGTTCGGTATCGGCTTCGTTATCGTTCTACCTTCTACGGCATATTATTCAGTTCAATTCAGTTGTTCATTTCTATTCCTATGAAATCCCAAATTCCATTGTGCTTTGCGATTTGTCAGTTTTTATATTTTGTGGGTTTATTTAATGCGTAGTAAACGAAGGGCGAAGATCATATTATCTCAATGCTCCCCACATAGATATGGATACTATAATAACAATCTCCCCATGAATGAATTCTAGAGTCTAGTCTAGACCATAGAATTGGATAATATAGTAGACCTAGGTCTAGACTGCATAGACCGAAAATCTTATTAGTTTTGTAACTTTGTCATATAAACAAACCCGGCCCTATTATATTGCACTAGTAGTGGGTAAGGGTAATCCCAACTTGCCCCTGCTCGACATCCAAGAGTACAACACGCACACATACCTCTCCCGTCCATATTGCGGTAGGCGGTAGGCACGGGCAATCGAATACTGAGTCATCCGTCCGCACCTATCGCATACTCGCCTATTCCGTCCATGTTATAATATGTAGGGGGAATTCCGAGTATCCGTCCACTCCTCTCTCACACGCACACTCACCTATCCCATGCATGTTATAATAGGAAGGAAGCATCCCGAGCATCCGTCCACTCCTCTCTCACACACTCACCTATTCCGTCCATGTTATAATAGGTAGGGGGAATTCCGGGCCATCCGTCCACTCCTCTCTCACACACTCGCCTATTCCGTCCATGTTATAATAGGCATGGGGAGTTCCGGGCAATCATCCGTCCGCTCCTCTCTTACACACTCGCCTATTCCGTCCATGTTATAATAGGCATGGGGAGTTCCGGGCCATCCGTCCACTCCTCTCTCACACACTCGCCTATTCCGTCCATGTTATAATAGGCATGGGGAGTTCCGGGCAATCATCCGTCCGCTCCTCTCTTACACACTCGCCTATTCCGTCCATGTTATAATAGGCATGGGGAATTCCGGGCCATCCGTCCACTCCTCTCTCACACACTCGCCTATTCCGTCCATGTTATAATAGGCATGGGGAGTTCCGGGCAATCATCCGTCCGCTCCTCTCTTACACACTCGCCTATTCCGTCCGTTTTATAATAGGTATGGGGAGTTCCGGGCAATCATCCGTCCGCTCCTCTCTCACACACTCGCCTACTCCGTCCATGTTATAATAGGTAGTGGGAATTCCGGGCCATCCGTCCACTCCTCTTGCACACCCAAATCTCCGGTCTCATAGACGAATACCTCTTCTGTGCTCCGGTCTATATTGAGCATAGATGTCTATATACATCTATGATATTGCGGTAGGTCCGTGGAATGTATGCTTTATTTCTCTCGATAAAAATTAGAGTTGATTTGTTATTTCTTTTGTGAATTTGATTTTTTTTTTCATGAAGCAATACTCTTACAATTATGTAGGCAGGATTCAGAGTTCAGAGAGTAGCCTAATTTTCCAAGTCATCTTGCCCTTGTACGTGAAAGCATGGTGAAAGCCGACCTAGAAGTTTCTGGAAAATGCTTTTACAATGTGCAATGAACCTGTCTAAACCAATTAGCATTGGAGACTTCCAAAATTATATTGAAATATGCTTTTATTTGATTATTTGCTGTGATTATTTAGATTTGCCAGCTGAAGGTCAAAACTCTCTACAGGACGGTCATTTCACTGGGAGGCATATTGATCATTGCGACCAGAAGGGGTTGCCCCTGCTTCTTGTTGAACACCACAATCCTTATCACATCCGCCAATCCACTCGTGCTGACTGCCTCTACTTTTGAGACGAGTTGGACCTCGACGCTTGGGACCAGAAGCGGAACCTTCAATAAAAACAACATTCGAGTCGAACGAATCGGTTCCAAAAATTTGGCAAACATCTCCTTACTTACATGAATCATTGGAGGACTGACATTGTAGTACTTATCGTCCCAGTGGAAAAATAAGGCCAGGTCACAAATGGCTGAAGAATTTGAGCCGGTTCCACCCGAATTAGGACCGATGTTCTGAATCCCGATCCGGATTGTAAAGGATGGACCTAGTCCCAGCACTTCCGCCGACAGTTTCACCGATTCCTGCATCGGGGTTTGCTTTGTGTTTAACACGTGAGCTAAGGTCCTCGCCGTTTCCAGTTTCAGCCGAAATGCATCTCTTTGGAACGCTCGATGCATTGCTAAATTAGGGATATAATCTTTTATAGCTTAACCGGTAGTATGAAGGGTGAGGTTTTACCAGGGACCACATGTTTAACCATCCCGAAATAACCCCCATCCGTTTAACTTTAATTTAAGTCTTCACATGTCAAGTTATTTGAAGGGTTCTTAGCGTAATGAATATGAAACAAGAGTCAGTAAATCCTTTACTTATCGAGTTTTCCCGTTCTCTCATCGTCTGATCAACGAACAACTTCGTCTTCTTGGGCACAATCATTTTCCCAGGAGTGGTGGACCCTTTTTCAGTCAGTTGGGGCGTAAAATCCGCACTTCGTTTCAGAATCTTGACATGTAGACTACCCCCTACGGCACAAAAAAAATCATTTATAGAGTCTTTTCCTCGAACATTAGTATCAAAACACTTAAATTAAAATTTCTAGAGGCAAAAACCAACCTTGTGTCAGCACAATAAGGCTGTTCGTTTCCCGTCCATACTGGCCAAAGTAAACGGCGGAAATGGGCTCTGGAAACGGGATCGTGTCAACACATTCCCCGCTTGTCGTGTACATCGACACATTTCCATTGTGGAGCCCGACGCTTATGAGGTCAAGGTTCTTCTGCCTCAGTTGAACCCTCTGGACGCAGGTTATAGGGGAGGGGGTCTCTGTGCTCCAAAGCCGTCGGCTCTTGTCGCTGTAACAATTGAGCGTTGAATCCATCAGTGCGACCACGACGGAGGTTTCCAGGCATACAACTCCCACAGGCGGCTTTGACAAGTTGAAGAGAGGGGCGACATAGCCCCGCCGGCCCAGGAGGAGCTGACCCGTTCGGGTTGTGCAGGTCAAGGTGTAGTCGATGTCGAAGAGTCCGGCCGTCGATAAAAATACGGGGACGTCTGTCAGGCTCAGTTTTGCCTAAAATTGTAATTACAATTGTATGGGGGTCAATGGTTATGATTTTGAAAGTTAAAGCGTAAATCTCTCCGAAATATAACCCCACCCTTTAATTAAAACAGTTTCAACAGAAATGTACTACTGTTTTTTTTTCTAAATAAATGCACATTAAATGCGTTTAGACATTTTGCGTTTTAAGGGGCCAGAGTAGTTATCGCTATGGGAAAATGGGTGTCATGGTGGGTACTTTGGGTCCCTTTATCTCATGAACCAATGCATCTAAAAATAATTGACAAAATACCTTAGAAAGATATTTTCAATCATCAAATTAAGAAATCATTTAACTGACCCTATGGGGTTTAAGGCGGTAACAATTTAATTATTACAAAATCATGTTTTTAAGCTTTCAACAAGCCCCCAGCCCGATAGGTTCATTATAGAGACTCGATTTTTTTCCTAGTGTGTAGACAATTTCATTGTGGAGGTGCATTGATGGGTCAAAATTACATTTTTGTGAAACTATCCTATAGTAAATTGCGTTTTAGTCAAAAACAACGGTGTGTGGTTTTGGTTTTTAATTTTTAGCATGCAATCCTTACTACTTAGCACACTTTTGACCCATCAATGCACCTCCGCAATGAAATTGTCTACACATTAGAAAAAAAATCGAGTCTCTATAATGACCCTATCGGGCGGGGGGTTTGCTGGAAAATTAAAAACAAGAGTAAGTTGCCAAGGGCTTCAAATGATCAGTTTTATGGATGGTTACTATGCCAACAAGACATTTTACTATAGCATTCTTGTACCTTTTTCATCTTTTATCTTTATCAATTTGGTTGCTAGGAATGCAATATTTTTATCAAAACTTGCCTGCCTCTAAACTACTCTGGCCCCTTAAGCCCGTTTTTGATGTAGAAAAAACGGTAGAAATGACGGGGCTTCAATTTTGAGATTTAAGGTATATTTGGAGCTTTTACCTCATCAATCGGCGTGAATGTCTCGGGATGAAGGACAAATATTTCACAGTTCTCTGTCCCAATGACAAGACAGGCTAAAGCATCGTCGTCGGTATGAGACTTCTTCAAAGTGCTCATGCAAGTAACCACCGTTTTTCGGATTAAAGGGCATCCCTTCTGGGATTCCACAAATACTCGCCTCTCGTGTGCCGGTATCGAGAGGAGGTGTTGTGACTTTAAAGTCAGGGCTGAGATTCCGATAGAACCTTGCAAGTTGGATAGCATTTCCACTAGTACGTCTATGGATTCATGCTATGGTAAAAAAAAAATACTTTTCATTCTGGAATACAGCTACCGAAATAAGTCCCCAACTAGATAATCAGACCATTTAGGTCCTCGTAATAACAGTCCCCGATTTAAAGAATTAAATTTACATGGGTTTCAAGCGAGAAAAATCAGGAAGATATTCATGGTTTACAAAAATGCATAGTTTAGTTAGAGACATTTTTTTTAACTTTTCTGAGGTAAAACTCACATTCGCCAAGACAGCAAGTTATAAAACCTAGAACTGTAATAAAAAGGAATAAAACTCCCCGAAATAACTCCCCATCCCAAAAAATGCCCCAAAATAAGAATCGTCAATGAAGAAGGCATTAATACCTGAATCCAAATATCCCGTTCTACTGGATTGATTGATAAAGGAGGTAGAACAGCTCTGAAAAACGGCCGAAGATTTTTATACACATAGATGTATTCTGATGTAGCTACCGTGATTACTGGGAGTTTTAACAGTAATTAATTTTAATTAAAATTAATGGACTCGATTAAAATTATTAGTAATTCATTTGCAAATATTCTTACGTACTAACCTGGCATTCTTGGAGACTCATTATCAATGTACATCGGAGCAACTGCGGTGGGCACATCTTGGAGATTGACTTCGGATTGAAGCCCTGTTCCTTTGTAAATCTACAAAGACCCATGTAACAAATATGAAATATCGGGAATTAATTAATACCCCCGAAATCATTCCCCATGAGTACAGGGATTTTTCAGTAAGAAAAAATACCTTTAACTTGGAAGGTATGTAACCAGATCCGATATCCCCAACGATAAGCTTGTAGTCACCATCTCCGTTCAAGTCCGCCGTTGCAACACAACTCGGGAATGTGTAGAGGGTGGCCTGTGTGTCCGAAAACGCATCCAGCCACATTTCAAATCTGTAATTAGGATTAACAATTTGTTAACTTACCTGATTTCTCTTTTTAATTTCCCCGTAATTTTTAAATTTATTTTATCCGATTTTTCAAGAAAATCTGATTTTTATTAATGGAAACAAGGCAGCTACTTACTTCTTGTTATTAAATCGGCAAAAGTCGAAGCTCATCTGGGGTAGAAAAAAATGTGTTCGACCAGTTGACACAACTCAACACCTCAGTCAATGAGATGAACTTCCATTCATGGCTTCATATAATAGTTTAATGATATAATACGGGTTTTTCTGAACCCGATATGGGTACATGTTTGAGCCCGGGTTGCTCAGCAATCATCGATTCAACACTGTCTCTTGTGTTTACTACAGTTCTAACCGGTTTCTGTACCGAGTGAGTAAAAGCAAGCACTGGATAACCGGTAATCAGTACAAAGACGTTAGGCTCTTCTCAAATTTCAGTTAAGGTTAGGTTAAGAGTTAGATTAAACCTGGAATTATTTTAATTAGTCTTCATGATTCAAGGCGATAATGACAAACTTTTAAAAAAGCTGGATAGATATTTGGTATGATTTATTAACAATTTAAAAGCTCTTTTATTAATAAAATAGTATCACATTTCGGTACCTTTACAGTATTATACAATACAAAGTGGGTTCCTTAATTGTTGGCAACCTTATATACATTTAAAATAAATTTATTTATCTCTAAATATACATTATCCTCAAAAATGAGTTCAGTCGTTTTTTAAGGAAATGCTTCGGACCCTTCGAGGCTTGAAAAGTGCCCGAAAATTAAACTATCTAGTAGTAGTTGATGAGTTGCATATATAAAAAGCTATAAAATGACAAGCCCAAGTCCAGCTCGGGATCTCAGTTCCATCAAAATACATCTTGGTTTGGTGACAAATTGGATTTGTCACATTAATATCCTTCGGTTGTCGATACTTAAGCTATTATTACAGGGCTAGTTCAACAATGTTCCAGGTTCGAGTCCTGCTCCCGGCTGCCCGACCTGTCCTATTCCGGCACTTTTGATAAGAGCCCATTTTAGAGATTTTGAAACTGAGTTCTGAAATGAAGTCGGGTTGCTCTGTAGATTGAACAACGGCAGAAGGAGCCCTACAATTCCGATCATTGTAGAATTCAAGACAGTAAGTCCCTGTAGGGATTTTGATAGTACACTGTTGGTTTTGGTTAAGAGGGATGCATTCTGCTGTGTCAAAATCGATCGTGCAACTCGGGCCTGGAAAAATAAAATCAAAAAAATTAAAATCAGCAAAAATTCGGTGAAATTTTGAATATCTGTGAGATTTCAACGGTAAAGTACGTACGAGTTGGGACTGGGGTAGAGTTGGCATTATGAAGGCTTAAGATAACCACCAGGACGGGGACTAATAAATCCGTTACTGTTGTGATCTTCATTTTGAGGTGTTTTTAGGTTTCGAAATTTCGAAATTAAAATTAACGTTTGGAAATACTTGATTTCTATTGAGGTGTAATAAGTCAAATTAAGACAGTTCCTGTTGTATACTTGTATAATAGTCTCAAGAGCAATTAGTGTCAATTGACTTGTTAACGTCGAGCTGTCAACTTGCTATCTGATGACTTTGGTCCATGGTCAGGACCGTTTTATACAAAAACCGTCACCAAACCGGATCAAGCTATTCTGCCCTATCTACCCCCAAGACATTGGATGAGCCGTCGTAATTATAGTATTGAGAATTCCCTTTACTTATCCAGAAAAACCATATAGTGAATTTAGGAGAATAGATTAATGTGAGAAATTGTTAATGAAAGATAGCATGTAAAACACATTAGAAATAAGAAACGGAACCTATACGGTTGGTTTGGTGGTTATGCTATACTGGTAGGAAAAATGACGTAAGGGGATTAAGAATTGGTGTCCAATAGTCAACCCTCATTTCCTAAATATCCTCACCCGATCCCTTGTCATTTGTCCATTTGAGTGACGTCCTGAATGCACTTGGGAATTGTAGTTCCCGTTCAATTGTTCCTAGACGGAAGGTTTCGTATGTAGATGGTTACTAATTATTAATTAATTAACTGTTTACGTAATTACAATGGTTAATTTCCAGAAAATTGCATCCGTTTCTGATGCGCTGATTCGGGGAATCTAAATGCGGTTCCGCTAAGGAAAGCTGAAGAATTGTAGCTGTAGCAGAATTGACTTGCTTTGGATAGATATTCTTAAATGTAAGGGAAGGTCAGTTGCAATCTGTCGGTGACCAAGGAGTAGAAATCAATCGCAATTTTTTCTCGAAATGTTCCACATTTTTAAAAAAGAAAAAAAAAGAGAGAGATTGAAACCGAGACTTTTGTGGTTAATGGACGAAGATATTATGAAAATAATTTTTAATTGCACCGAAATTCATGGTTTTAGGAGCATTTTTAAAATGTCAATTTTCATGACATGTTGGAGGTTTCAACATCGAGTACTTCCGTCTTAATTTCCAGATTTTGCATCCTCGAGGGGATATCATCGAGGGTCAAAGACCAAGTAAAGAATAAACCGACCTGATTGTACCTAATTAGTGAGCATAGTACCTGATTTCAAAAAGCATCCAAAAAGCAAGCAAATAATACATTTGTCCAGTTTAAAGAGGGTGGAAACTTCTGTTGCTTGAAAGGTCATGGGTCATAACGTCATAAGTCATAGACACTCTGCTGTAGAGTAGGGTTTTGCAACCGTTTCAAGGACATTTAAACTCTGACCTGATCACATTTCATGACCCACTCTGACAATAAAAACACCAACGCATTTTGATGAAGCAACTATTCCCTGCCCACAGTAAAACCTAATTATACCAATTACTTATAATATAGTTACTCTTCGATTTACTCCAAAACTGCAATGGGTCAGCATGAGGGGGGGACCTCTATGTAGACCTGCAATTAAATCAGCAAGAGTTGGAAACCAGAAATTCCCAGGGGACTTATTTCCTGAAATAAGTCACTTGCTGTATTATTGCTATTTTTAACCAAATTAGCCTATTCTATTTTTAAATTATCATGTAAAGTTAAAATAGCTAATTTTGGATTTATTTTTAGACAGTTGTGGTTTATCCCAATTCCCAACGATGATTATTTTACAATCGTTACCGCATATCAAAAATAGAAAACTCTATTTCTATATTCAAATGTGCTCTAAAAGTACATACTGTTGGGTTTGTTCCGGACTGTTCCGGTGACGTGTGTAAAACACACACTG
The DNA here is from genome assembly GCA_906901685.1 of Desoria tigrina. Lineage (NCBI taxonomy): Eukaryota > Metazoa > Arthropoda > Collembola > Entomobryomorpha > Isotomidae > Desoria > Desoria tigrina. The sequence goes on along the minus strand of CAJQTU010000003.1, from coordinate 1,662,192 downwards.
GAAACGAAGAAACGGGAATGGAAAATCCGGTCTCTGCTCACAATGATGACACCCTGACAATCGGCTAAATGTAATGTCGGCAGTGGGACCCAAAATTTTAAGCTATATTGATTGGAGTCCTTCAATAATAATCTTCCGGTCTAATGGATTTTAAATAATTGCAATTAAACACAAACTGGACAGAGAGTAATTTTTCTTGTAAATACATGCATGTCTCTGAAATTTATTTTTTCATAAAAATTGTAACATTAATATGGATTCCAGCCATGTATCCAGCGGTTTGCCGGTTAGTGCCTTAGCGGTTGTGGTCATTTTACGTGTCTCTTATACTAAGGAAATCCTCTTAAACGTTTACTTTTCTTGGATTTCCGTCTAGCAACTCGGGGCATTCCTTAAAACTATTAGACCTGAGTCACATTACAAGGAGTACTTGAATAGCTTCAGAAATATCATTGATGAAAATTACTAGGTTAAATCGTATGTTCGCCGGCGTTTTTGTCTTTGAACTGGTTTTTAAACCCAAAGTCTGGAATTCCTAAGATTCTTCGGCTGAAAATAGCTACAAAAGTAAATGTCTGAAATTCTGGACGTTGAGGAAGTTATTAATATTCAGGACCGTGATTCATACGATTAATCATTGGGATTTTAGATTTTAAATACTGTTGACCCTTTCAGAAATCTCACACATTCTTGACGCTAAATGATTAAATGCAAGGGTTTTCCTATGCAAAAGGACAAACGACTCGGAATCTATTATTACGGCCAGTTTATGTCTTCCTTGTTAGGTAAAACCCATCTTAAACCCAAAATCCCAGACTGTGTCAAGCGACAAGAATTTAGTTTCATAAGCCGACTTGATGATGACCAAATTGATGACAGAGATAAAACTGCAATTTTTGTTTATGTCCGTCGGAAATCTCATGAAATCTAACAGCTAAAGAATGTTAAAAATGAGGTAAATTGCCGTTAAAAATGCAAAATACCCATAACATTTTACGAGTTTTAATTTATAATAATGATTTATGTCAATAACCGAGGTCCGACGGTTGCTTCACGTACAGGATAACAACAGGATGAGGCTGAAACATGTTACCAAACTGACCTATATTAACCCTAGTGTTTGCATTTTGTAACGCTGACGAAAATGACGGTCGTGAAATACCCATCCTTAGTTAGTTTAGCAAGCAGGGATAACATAATTAAGCTAACAATAGAGTTAATTTCAAACATATCTCCGGGATTAACCACACAACTTGTTTATATCCTCCGGCTCAGTAAATATTGACTGATTGTTTTTATAAACCCCCAATTCCTAATTGTTTTTATCTCGTATTACGAGGCTCGTAACCACACAAATGAAGACAAACAACTTATTTATACCTTGTCTTTCTTTGTTTTTTCTTTGTACTTGAAGGCGATGAATAATAACTAACAGAGAGAGATATATATTAGGCCTGATTCAGAACCCCCAGTTTTTAGTAGATAATCATTGTCGGTGGGGGCAACTGACAGTTAAGATTTGCAACTAAAGGACTCTTAGGTTCTGTACGTCATCGTTGGAACAACGATATTTATTTTTCGAACCCGCGATAGCAGAGATCCTGTTCGTCGAAAGATTAAGCTACCGCAGAAGCTATTAAATCGTCAGCAATGACGGTTTTAATTTGATTAGACTTTAGAAGATCTTTCAAAGGACCTTATTAGTATTCGTCAAACGCAATAACTAATTGAGGCATCTCATCTTCTGTGAGGTTTATTTGATTCAAGTTACTCCGTCATAGTTTGTTTGTTATTTGTGCATGAATCTCTTTGTTCAGCTGGTAGTTTGAAATACCAAGAATTATGTTTGTGTTGTGGACCATTTTTTAAAGCAGTTTGTTTTAAACCGACTAATGTTTTTAATTTTAGATTATGGTAAGATGGGATGAATTAAATTTTTGGGATGTTCGCTGCATAGTATTCAACGGAATTCATTGTCCTAATTAATTAAGACAAACAATTTATAAAAAAATGGCGGACAAAAATTAAAAATGTCCATCGTAAGATTTTTTGGGAACCCTCCCTCATAATTTGGCCCTAATCTGTCAAAAGTATATTATGCGGAATTCGCAGGGGTATAAATTATGGGGCGCAAATACTGGGGCGGAAATAATGGGACGAAAGCAGCCGCATACCTTACCGGCATTTCCAATAAATAACGGATCATTTGAATGCGTTAATTGATGATAATTCTTAGGACTAACATGAAATCGTTTGACATTGAAGGTGACATTTGTTGAAACCATTTAATGTTGAATATTACATTAAGATGTGAACTAAATATAGGAATTTTTGTAAATTTCCGACGCGGAAATTTCCTGGACCATTTAAGCCTGACGTTAAATGGTGGTAATTTAATCGTTGGTTTCTTCTGGAAACAATTACTTTTACGCAAAAATACATCAGATCCACTTGACCCAGTTTCTGGTTGCGGATTTACGGGACTGTTGGTTTTTCTTAGCAGTATGACGTTCCTGAGCTCAAAATCGAAATCATTAGCAGCTTTAACTTGTTCCTGGTTTTGGAAACCCAAAAATTGTCAGATGCCTCAACAAAACCACAAGAGATTGGTTTATGCATTTGTGGTTTCTAGCCTTTAGTCTGTAATACTATATTTCTCATTGAAGTGTTGGAATTTTTTTTTAATTAAGGAGTTTATTTTATTAATTAACTAATGTGTTTGAAACAAATATAGAAGCTTGAACAGAACTAACAGAAGCCACTGACCACCAACAACTCTAACCGCCGCAGCATCAAACGGATGGTAAAACCCTATCTGGATATGTGACTTGCTATGGGGTTTAGAAATGTATGCGGTTGGGATTTTCTCATACAAAAATATACATTTTTAAACTTGCTCTGTGAACTTGACTAACCTACTTTACTAACACCTTTTTAAACTGTATTAAGTCAATTTAAAGTTAACTTAATTTGACGAGAAAATTTGTCATTTTCCTAACCTATTTATCAGATGAATTGCTAGAAATCTGGTAAAACTCAGGGTTGTTTTTCGGTTGTGAGTGTGTATTCTGACACAAGTTTGGGGAGAAGTGAGAATTTTAATATTTGGAGGTTGTAGACTAGTAGACTAATTAATTAGACATTAGACACATACCTGGAAAGGCACTTATGTCGCAAGGCACATTAGTCTCGACACTTACGTCGCAAGGCGCCTATGTCCCGGCACTTACGACAAATGTCGTTGTACCATTGTTTAGTACATTCGTATTTTTTATAAATTTACTGTAAGAACCGATGAGGGCCTTTATAAACAAAACCATGCATTCGATTCCTTAAAATTAGGTTAAATTACATAGCATATCGTTTTAAATTAAGCTATTTATCATCAGCGTCAGACCGGGTGTTTAAATCCAAACAAAACCATAAAATACATTGCTTTTCAGCCCCAATCAACTCCCTGACCCTGCTAATAATTTGTTTAGTGGATAGATCATTTCGCTATGCATTTAATTCGTCTATAAATATCTCCATGCTTGTCCTATAACATAAAACGGGTATGCCAGGATTTAGTTCAAGGTCCTTGGAGATTGCGGTCCGTTTTTGCGAAACATTAAGTTAACTTGAATCTGAGGTCCATTAACCTCTCTAGTACTTTCACTTTCATCTCTAGGATTGGGAATAAATTTGAGCCGAAAGTCTCAATTTTAGGATATTTTTTGACAGGCGAAGGTGGAAGAGCTCATTAGGTTTCTCTCACTTCAACTTCAACAGGCTATCTTCTTCAAAGGGCCTTTGAAGATTGAAGGAAATTTATGATCTTTGACTGTATCTCTTTACAAGAGCCCTGCCCTATAGGCCCAACTTAATTGGAAGAAGAGTCCAAGTCCTACGATTTAAAATGAGGAAACTATGTAGTGTTTTTTGACATGTGCTTTTTTTTAAATAGGACATTGGAGAGACAGTGTCGTTGTTGTTGTTGTTTTTCAGTGGTTTTAAAAGCCACAAGGTTGCAAAGTAATGTGATAGGCACGTTGTTTTGAGTATGCGAGCTGCATTCGCGATCAAAATATAAAAGCGTTTAGATTAAATAAACTTTAATCTTATTGTGAACTTGATATTTTAAACAGTTTAACTGACACTATTCTGCTTGTTTTAGTTCTGATTGTTTTTGCTTTCTTTGTTTTTTGGGGAGCCGCTTTTGAGCGTGAAAAGCGTACAAAAACGGTTGCAAATACATCAAAATTGTACTTTCTCTTAAAACTTGGATTAAATTATTTATTTTAAATAGCCAAACCTTTGACAAAAACTACTTAAAACAAGGTTTTAACTAACGAATTACAGCTTAATTTTTGTTCTTTTTAAATGTACTAAATTAGAACCATTAAAAACAGTAACTAAAAAACCCTACTTTTCAAATAACTTTCACTCCTCATCCACTTGCAGTTCACCAAAATATCTCTGGTAGAAAAACCTGTTAAACGCCGGAGACTCTCTGGCTCTCCGTACTTATTTCGCATTGAGGAAAGAAACCGTTACTTTCAGGTATTGGATCTTTGGATATAATTAAGGAACTCATTCCCGAGGCTTAATTAGACATTTCAAGGGGTATGAGTTCAAGTTCTGGGCAAAATGGTAGAAATTTGGTGTGAGATTTGGTCGATATTTTTTGAACACAGTTGGTTGATCTGGTTTTAGAGCGAATAAATGATAAAAGCCAATTAAAGCGGTTTTCGAAGCAAACTGATCTAATTTGTTTATAACCTACTCAGAAATAAAAATGCTAAAATTTCAAATGGAGAAAATAATTTAAAGTCGGATTGTAATGGAACCGTCAATAATTAAGCGTATTGCATTACAAATTGCATTCATATATCACAATTTAAGCAAACAAAGCAATCTGCATTTACATTTATTCCTCTCCAGTTAAACATTGACGATTGTGAATGTGTTGATAAACTTGAGATTTACCGTTTAGCAAACCTACTCTCTACGTCATGAATCAGATGTCTCATTACACCTCGTAGATACAATTCGCAAACTTAAGACGTCTTTTCGTGAATCATCAATTTACTCAACAACTTACGTATATATTTGCTTAAGAGCATGAGAGTTGAAGTGCTAGACTAATTTTAGGTAGGTTTCTGTAAAATCAATTTACGGGTTCTGGAAGCGGTGTTGAGATAAACCCCAAAAATCAGTTAAAATTCTTGTTGTTTTTAGCAGCTCCAATTGTTATTGTTAAGCAAAACGCTATATTCATGACCATTTTGAATATTGTTTATTTAAACCAGTTGTACGTCCGAGATACATCAGCCCGGGCTAAAATGAGTGTTTTTAAGGATTTTTAACCGAATATGTGGATGAAATGGTCCCCTTCCCAAAAACCTTGAGCCCCCTGGGCATAGTTCCAATAATACAGGGTGTCTGTTTTATTAAGATTTGCAATTTAGATTAATTAATCAAACAAAAACCTGTATAAAAGACACCCTGTATAGTGTATTTTGACGCATAATTCCAAACGGATGGGGACTTATTCCGGAGGCTCTTATTTAGAGACAAAACACCATCACCTAATACAGACAACAAAAAGAGGTTCCAAAGTCCAGTTCCAAGACCAACGTTCCCACGCTATAGCTATATAGCATAGTGCTCGAAATCGTTGGCAGTTATCGGGAATTGGCATCCGAGGATGACAAGCCACTTCATCCGCTTCTACTGAGGATTTAAAAGCAAATAAAATAAATACAGCCAAATGTATGAATGAAAGTGACAGAGATCGTATCTGTGTACAACTATTACGCAAGCTATGACTATACAACAGAAAAATAGATAGATATACATGTTATTTTACGACCAGATTTTTTATTTGTCTTATATTTGTCTAGGACACGGACTGAGTGCCGGTGGCGGTGGTGGTGGTGCTGATGGTATTAGTATTTTTAGTGGTGGTGGCAGTGGTCCTGAAATTTATTGAAGAGCTAAGTACACAATTAAAGTAAACAATTAAATCCCCATCCCCCTCTGAATGTCAATGAAATTGAATGTGGAATCTTAATAGCCGCATTAAGCCATATCTGTCCAATATATCTCACACTTTGGGAGAAAAGGCCTATAATAAAAGCAATGCATTTTAATGCTTATCAAAATCCACTGCCTATTACATATACATATCCCTATATGATCTTCCTTGGGATTTGGAATGTCTCTTTAAATTGTAAATATATATGTAGAATAGAGATGCAACTACAGTGGCTCGTGACTCTGGGAAAACTATATCTCTTTTTAATAAAAGGCTAAATGAAGCGATTTAAATGCAGAATACCACTTACTTTGTTGTTAACTGATTGCATCACTTACTTTACGTACATACATACACCTCATATGCATATATATGTGTGAATGTGAATGGTCTGAAATAAAACATATCAGCATATTGTATTTAGTTTTCTATAACACGCACTGGTTGAGTCTTAGGAAGAGGAGGTATTGAGCTATTGAGCTTCTGATCTAGTTTAGGGACAAAATAGTTCCCGTAGCTGTGTCTTCTTCATGGTATGGGTACACTAATGCTTTTTGTTTATTACAATTAATACACGAGAACAAGACTTCTATGTTTACCAAGAAATGGAGGGGTTTGATGGTATAGGGATTTCCAGTAATCATTATCAAAATACCCCAAAATCAGGTCGAATAGCTGATTCAAGCCAATTTCTCTCGAGATCAGGAATTGCATCAAAGACAATTAGTATCATACGATAAGGTGTTTATTACAATGATACACCTGGACGAGAATTCAATTCGCGGACTCTTCTCATGAACTACCTCCCTATACAGAGATTTATTTAGACCTGGGGACTTATTTAGGGATTTCCAGTAATCATTATCAAAATACCCCCAAATCAGGTCGAATAGCTGATTTAAGCCACATTCTCTCGGGATTAGGAATTGCATCAAAGACACTTTCCTGACTCTTTTAAGACCTCCGTCCCTCCTGACTCCTGACAGTTGCAGATTGGCCGGATGGGACATCTTCCTCTTGGAACCGAATCTGCCAAGCCGTCTGTTCCACCCCTTGGTGTCCCCTAATAATTCCAGGCCCTGTCATCCCATGTCATGGCCATTTACCACCACTTTCCCCCATTTACCATCTTCAATCTACGGGATTAGGACGGGATGATCGGGGCGGGTTTAGCTCCGGAGCATCACTCTTCTATTATAAACGGGTACCAGAATCCCTCTTGGGCCCATTCCACCCAACATTCGGGCATTTCGGCATTTGTCCCGATAAAGTCCATCCTCCTCCGTCCCAGTCCAGGATCTCTCTGCTGTTGCTGGAATTCTCCAGGAATTGCCCTTTCAGGAGCATATGATAGGATTACAATAGGGACGTACTTCTCCAGTCTCATCTTAGCTTGGGAGGAGGTAAGAGGTAAGAGCTGTCTTAAGTATGAAGATTCGAAACCGAAACCAGTCTCACGACCCCAATTCTCAGCCAATTACACAAAGTCCCGAAATCAAGACTAACTTTACAACTCGTATCTAAATCTGGATCAGAAACCACGAAACAGTTCATATCGGTTCACCCCGTTCTTTCTCCCAGCCCTGTGCATTGTTATTATCCTGTCGACTTGAAAAACGGGGATCTGAAACCCGAATTCGGATTCAGTCCTGAAGCAGAGGATCTCACGTCTTGATAGAAATCTGGGATAAAGTTCTCATAGATCAGAGGGAGGAGAGGAAACCTAGCAATTTATCCGGAGATTCCAATCTCAAAAGCTATTTGTCTCCTTACCCAGCCCCTGTCACTTCCCTATACCGTCTTAAAAACCGTAAGAACGGCGTGGAAAAACCCGGCAGGGTGTACAGATTTGTTTGCTGATGTACAAGAGTACAAGTAACTGTCTCTCGAGATGATTCCTTATCTTAACTCGAGGCTTGAGAGGTGTGAGATGTAAGGTTATTAAGGGGGATAACAAGAGCCATTTCCCCAAATCGGTTCCCTCCCTTCAAACCGAATCCATCGGAATAAATTGAGATGGAATAATGTACAGTTATGGAATGATTACGGGAAGTAGGACCAGTTGGGGCACTACTACCTACTACTACTGACTACTGACACCGCTTTTGGCAGGGCTCTGTAGGGGATTGATCTTGTCAAAGTGAGGGAATTGCGGATCTAAAAAACATGGAATTTTTTACTGGTTCCGAAACTGAAAGCAAAGTTCCCGATTCCCGTGTAGTTTTTTTAAAGTGATGTAGTGTTGGATTCAAGGAGTTTGAATCCCTGAGTGAATTAAATTAAGTCCACAACAATCACGTAAGTTCAAGAGGTAATTTCCTTGTCAGCTATTTTGGTCCCTTTGTAGAGAGAGACAGTCTAATTATCCATCTGTCACAGTCAGTTTCTCATTTGCATATTTGAGGACAGACTATAAGAGGAAGAGACGGGGAAAGTCGGGTGCTTTCACTTTGATTTATTTTCGGGGTAAGTTGATACATGCAAGTTCCTACTTATTATCTAGTTGGATGCCAGTGAGCTTTTGATTTCTGGATTTTATTTACTGTGTAGTGAAACAGATAATCTAGTTCTATGATATTAATTTCTAGTTAAATCTCCAGATTATATTTTTTAATGATAAGGTGATATTTAGAGTGGTAATCGTCTTCTAAGGAAGTCACATATGAAGTGGTTTCTATTTCTAAAGGGTTGATTAATTTGCTTGTGGATTATTATCAAGATTATAAGATATGTGTTTAGAGGCATGGGGATTTATTTCGGGGTGAGATATTTATAAAGATCAAAACGACTCGTTTCTGTCACTCTGCAGTTTCGAGAAGGTGTCTGGTACTTTCCTGGATAAGTTGCTACATTACAAAATTGCGAACAATCCAATCCAAACCCGCATGTCACATATTTAAGAGTATTATTTTATTTGGGTTGGGGAATTATTGCGGGGGTCTATTTTTGGATCTTGAAAGAACTGTATTAATTTATAAATAAACCGTTGCAAACGCACGTAAGGAAGGGGTGAAACTGCACGACAAACCGTCAAAACGCACTTCCGCCATATTGCGCGGTCACACTCCCTGGTGCTAATGGGTGTAAACGTGAGTGATTGCCGTATCCGAACAAATTCTTCGTTGTTGGATGCGGATAGGAGTCATTTTTTTGGAAATTTTACATTTTGGGGGGTCAGGGGGTGTGACCAAAGTTTTAAAAATATATTCCACTTATGCCCAAGAAAATGCTGGTTTGATATCCGAAAACCGTTTTTTAAAAACTGCAACCGTTCAATAGTTAGAGCGCAAACGGACAGACAGACAGACAGACAGACACAGACAAGGTCTTCCCATTAAGGGGTTTCACCCCTTAATAAATGTGGGTTTTAATATTTCTAAAGAAAATAGAACGGGCGAAACGGGAAGTAATTTTTCACTTGATAGAATGGGAAGGTAAATAGCAAGCTGTCATAATTGCATTGTGTCCAAACCTCCATTCAACATTTCATCTCTAAAAATTCACATCGTAAATTCAGTTTCTCCATTCAATCTTCAAGATTCAAGGGTTCAACTCCAATCTTCCAAAACTACCGTTTTTCTCGATCAAAATTATACTAATGTTATTACTGATAACATATTATAACTACCTCGAGGAACTACGGCCCATTCATCAATATTTGCTATGCCAAGTGGAATTTAATCGAAACGGTTACAGGGCCGAAGTTGGGGATAACAATAATATTATTGTTACTAAAAGAATCCATGAAATTCTCTTATTTCTAGCGTATAAATAGATTCCTATATTATTTCGTATGAAATTCAATAATTTTTTTGTGGCACTGACTTCCCTTCATTTTCTTCAGTTTGAAGAGAGGGCTCGTTTTTTAGAAATTTGTAATTAATTTGTAAGTGGGGACTTATTTAGGAGTTATTTTTAAAAAGGTGTCGTAGGGGATATTTTAGTGAGTCTACTTACAATTGTCAGGTTTCTTAGATTAATTATTGTCTTTAACAGTGATAATTAACGAAAAAATGAGTTATAAAGAAAAATCCATATCAAATACCAAAATAAACAGTTGATATAATGTAAAGTGCCATTTTGACTTATTTAACTCGTTTTTACGGAGTAACAGAGCAGGTATCATATCAATGTCAATATTATCCCAACCAAGCCAAACAAAAGCCACTACTCACATATTATGACGAAGAGTTCTTATCTTTGGAACAAGAACGTTTCTTGAGTAAACATCCCAATTACTTCCTGTCAAAAGCCTTGCAATAATAATAGCCGCCTAAATGCACTTTGCAGAACTAAAGATAAATATTATTGTGGGATTTTATTTATTGGACAGAGTTGAATCAATTAGGGAACTAGAGAGAGGTCAGATATAAAAATACGAAAGCCTCTTCTCCAACCTTTGTTGATCCATTCATAAAACCACAATAGTTAGAGTGGATACACTGACCTACTACAAAATCTTGTATTATTTATTGTAACGGCTCCGCTCGTGTGGCTCGTGCCATTTGTTTTGAAAATAAATATGATGAGTGGTTCAAAATAAGAGTATACAATTTTACTACGGTTGGGTATAAGGCGGCCTTGCTAACAAAACTGCAAGGACGACGAGGTGATTTTTACTGGGACTACTCTGATCATCACTGAAAAATTGGTCTAGATAAGCAAAACTATGTATAAATTACAATTAAAAGCAGGGAACTATTGGGGGGTTGATTTGGTTCGATAGTTTATGAAATCGAAAATTGATCCAGATTTTTTGGTGGCGGAAGGCGTAATTCTGTCCGTACTGTACCGTATCTGTACTTCATTAAAAAAATTAAAAATTAGTAAATATCATAATTCTAGTTTAGTCGTTTCATGACTATTTGAAAATATCAATTTGGTTGACGAGTGGTTACATTTCTATCCAATCCAATATTAAAAACCAATCCTGTCGTGAAACTGATTTTTTTTAAATCTAATTATTTATTTTCATAAGAAGTATTTCATATTCAGATAATACCTGTTATATTTAAGTTTTAAAAACCTCCTCATACTTTCAAAAAAGAGTTCTCAAATAATTCAATTAAAGTAATAAATCCATATTATTTTCTGCCCTTTAAAAACATAACAATCAGCATCAGTCAACAGTGTTTACAGTTTACATGGTCAAATATACTGCAAAAATTGATGGTTAATTTTTCAGTAACAGCCCGGAAGCCCTGGAGGTGTCCCAACTTTTTAATATCAAAACTGCACCCCGCAGTTAGGAAAACAGTTTACAACTCAATTAATACCCATCAATTGTCCCATTATCACCTAAACGAGGATGTGCATTGGGTAATAAAGAGTTTATCGCCGGTGTAATTTAATCAACCGAGAGGGACAAATAAAGCTCCGTCTACAAAGCAATAGAAATAAAAATATTACCACCGAAATGAAGTACAATAAATCCTGTAATCTTATAGGGAACACGCAAGACAGGCATAAATCACCTTGATGATTGTATCAAATCATTCCTCTTGCTTTTTGACACCAAAGCTCCCTCATAAATTATACCAGCTAATTAAACTTCTCTTTAGGCCTGTTACTTTTGACTAACCATTTTTTGTTTAAATGTACCTTATTACAAGCCCATGCCGAAATAGAAGCTCATAGCTCATGCTGAAATAGAAGCCCTTGCCGAAAAAATAATGCCCCGCCCATGGGCATCTATTTAAGGATTTAAGATAATTTGGAATTAAATTACACATCAATTAAAGTAAAGTTTTCGAATATGATTCATACTCTAAATAAGTGTAGAAGAGATTGAGTTCAAATCATCATCTTGTGGGTCCTCTTAAATAGTAATTTATATTTTGTGTGAAGTACCCCTTCTGTAGAGCCCTTTGTTCCGATGAATTCAGAATTTAGAAAATGTAAAGTGCGGTGTAGAGGAGACCCAAGTGAATTTTTTCATCATCTGAGGATGAATTTTATGGAAAAAGACAGCTTGAGTACAATTCTACAATTTCACGAGTCATCCCAAATTGTTATCATAATCGTAAGTTAGGCTGTTAACAATGAGTACAATATGTATGTTTATGTCACAGGAGATGAGAGTTTTCAGTCCGTTTGCAAACCACCTAGGACCTAGGCCATATATACATGTTTCTTCTAGAATTCAGACTTAAATATGAATTTGAATTTTTTACAACTGTCGTTTGAACTAGATGTCAAAGGACGTTGTTGTACAACTAGCCCTAGTTTTTTCAGACATAAATCTTAATTTGTTCCTGAACCCCTCATATCAAGAAAAGTATAAAAAAACTAAAAAACTGTTTTGATTACTTAAGATAATGGAAAAATACGCTTACTTAAAAAAATCTTTGTGTGTAACTTCTCGAAGGGTCATATAACATCAAGCTTTTAATCTTGATTTAAAAAAACAGACTAAAGTCGCTTGTATTCTCTTCAAAAAACACGTTCTGTAACATGTTCAGATTAGAACAGAATTGAGCTCGCTTTGCTTTCCATTTCTTTACTACTTTCTCGATCTCTCTCCAAGTAGTTTGAGCAAGTTCTAGTAATCTGTTCCGTACTATTCATCTCTGTCTTTTTAAGGGAAATGAGTACACGTTCGGTACATCATATTGCCATCTCATATCTGCTTTTATTCGGTATATTTCTCTCTGTGTTTGGCTTAATAGATGGAAAGAAGTATTTGGAGAAGCTTGTACTCTTCTACTTCCGGCTGCTGAAGAAGCGATGATGAGGTTCAATTACAAAGGCTTATGATCATGATCTTGATGATTTGGATATTATTCCGTTAGCATAAAAAGGGAAAGCTCCTATCCTCGCTCTTCGTCAGGGTTCCAAAAATATAGTTTAGTTGGGGTTTTGTGGATCAAAGTTTGGAAAAATATCGTTCATTCGGTCTAGGATTTGGGGTTTTTAGTCCAAGTCAGGCATATAAGGCCCAAGGAAGCCAAGAGTATAGGAACCTTATATCATACCAATTGTTGAATAGTGCATTTTAAGTAAATAATTAAATTTCCAAGGCACAAAAAATTATCTAATTTCTAATCTTTTTATTGACGTCTAGTAATTTTTAGCATTCTGCTTCATATGATTATGTAATTTAACTCAATCCATTTTCTTTATGAATTGACTTGTTTCGAGTCTAATATATTTTTTAGTGTACCTCTACTAAAAGAATATATTATTATTTTGTTGAACCCCGAAAAAATTATATACCATTTTATCACAAATCTTGTGTAGATTCCGAATCTGCAATAAAAACCGCTAGTCATTAAAGCATTCTCAAGGTAAACACCGAATACTTTGTTAAAATACTAATAAGTAATAAGTTTCTACAAGTTTAACTCAAGTTTCTAGGTGCTTTACACGTTAATATGTTGTATGTGTGATTTGTAATGCATCTTGTTCTTTTAATCTTACTAGAATTTTAAAAGTGCAACTAGATTTAAAGCTTCTCTTGTGTCCATGGGGCAAAACCAAACCAGCCTGGAGCAATCAACTCGGGTGGGGAACTTTTCCGCGCTTCGGCAGACCAAGGTTAATGTTAATCAAATGGGTGGGAGCTTAAAGTCCCCCGGGGAGGAGCAGGAGACTCAACTCGGGGGGGGGGACTTTTCCGCGCTTCGGCAGACCAAGGCTAATGTTAATGAAATGGCTGGGAGCTAAAAGTCCCCCGGGGAGCAGCAGGAGACTCAACTCGGAGGGGGGGGGGTACTTTTCCGCGCTTCGGCAGACCAAGGCTAATGATAATCAACCGGGTGGGAGCTTAAAGTTCCCGGGGGAGGAGCAAGAGACTCAACTCGGGCGGTGAACTATTCCGCGCTTCGGCAGACCAAGGCTAATGTTAAGCAAATGGGTGGGAGCTTAAAGTTCCCAGGGGAGGAGCAAGAGACTCAACTCGGGCGGTGAACTATTCCGCGCTTCGGCAGACCAAGGCTAATGTTAATCAACCGGGTGGGAGCTTAAAGTTCCCCGGGGAGGAGCAAGAGACTCAACTCGGGCGGTGAACTATTCCGCGCTTCGGCAGACCAAGGCTAATGATAATCAACCGGGTGGGAGCTTAAAGTTCCCCGGGGAGGAGCAAGAGACTCAACTCGGGCGGTGAACTATTCCGCGCTTCGGCAGACCAAGGCTAATGTTAAGCAAATGGGTGGGAGCTTAAAGTTCCCCGGGGAGGAGCAAGAGACTCAACTCGGGCGGTGAACTATTCCGCGCTTCGGCAGACCAAGGCTAATGTTAATGAAATGGCTGGGAGCTAAAAGTCCCCCGGGGAGCAGCAGGAGACTCAACTCGGGGGGGGGGGACTTTTCCGCGCTTCGGCAGACCAAGGCTAATGTTAATGAAATGGCTGCGAGCTAAAAGTCCCCCGGGGAGCAGCATTAGACTCAACTCGGGGGGGGGGGGGGGACTTTTCCGCGCTTCGGCAGACCAAGGCTAATGTTAATGAAATGGCTGCGAGCTAAAAGTCCCCCGGGGAGCAGCAGGAGACTCAACTCGGGGGGGGGACTTTTCCGCGCTTCGGCAGACCAAGGCTAATGTTAATGAAATGGCTGGGAGCTAAAAGTCCCCCGGGGAGCAGCAGGAGACTCAACTCGGAGGGGGGGGGGGACTTTTCCGCGCTTCGGCAGACCAAGGCTAATGATAATCAACCGGGTGGGAGCTTAAAGTTCCCGGGGGAGGAGCAAGAGACTCAACTCGGGCGGTGAACTATTCCGCGCTTCGGCAGACCAAGGCTAATGTTAAGCAAATGGGTGGGAGCTTAAAGTTCCCAGGGGAGGAGCAAGAGACTCAACTCGGGCGGTGAACTATTCCGCGCTTCGGCAGACCAAGGCTAATGTTAATCAACCGGGTGGGAGCTTAAAGTTCCCCGGGGAGGAGCAAGAGACTCAACTCGGGCGGTGAACTATTCCGCGCTTCGGCAGACCAAGGCTAATGATAATCAACCGGGTGGGAGCTTAAAGTTCCCCGGGGAGGAGCAAGAGACTCAACTCGGGCGGTGAACTATTCCGCGCTTCGGCAGACCAAGGCTAATGTTAAGCAAATGGGTGGGAGCTTAAAGTTCCCCGGGGAGGAGCAAGAGACTCAACTCGGGCGGTGAACTATTCCGCGCTTCGGCAGACCAAGGCTAATGTTAATGAAATGGCTGGGAGCTAAAAGTCCCCCGGGGAGCAGCAGGAGACTCAACTCGGGGGGGGGGGGGACTTTTCCGCGCTTCGGCAGACCAAGGCTAATGTTAATGAAATGGCTGCGAGCTAAAAGTCCCCCGGGCAGCAGCAGGAGACTCAACTCGGAGGGGGGGGGGGGGGGACTTTTCCGCGCTTCGGCAGACCAAGGCTAATGATAATCAACCGGGTGGGAGCTTAAAGTTCCCCGGGGAGGAGCAAGAGACTCAACTCGGGCGGTGAACTATTCCGCGCTTCGGCAGACCAAGGCTAATGTTAAGCAAATGGGTGGGAGCTTAAAGTTCCCCGGGGAGGAGCAAGAGACTCAACTCGGGCGGGGGACTTTTCCGCGCTTCTGCAGACCAAGGCTAATGTTAAGCATATGTGGGGGGCCTTCAATGTCCCACAGGAATGTCCCTACGGAATCATTCATATATGTCTGCCGAAGCCTTGCCCTTGCTGGAGGACATTGAAGGCCCCCCACATATGCTTAACATTAGCCTTGGTCTCCGGAATCACTCATATATGACGCAACTCTATTGGGGACTTCGACTTTTGCCCCGCTTCTGTAGGACAAGGATAATGTTAAGTATATGCCGCGAGGGCAAGAAGTTCTCCAGCGAGGAGCAAGAGACTCAACTCTATTTTGACTTTGGCTCATGATAAGCATGTATCCGTGGGGCAAAAAGTCCAAATTGTAAAATTTCAACTGGAAGTAATTAATTACTATTTTAAGTGAGTTATGCTAAAAGATACTTAAATTAAATGATAAGACTACCACAGATTAAATAAACAATAAAGTCTTTAAAGAATCACGATTTTCATCAGCAGAAATGTATCAATAAAAGTTTTTTTGCATTTTTAACTCACAAACTCTCACTAAAGCTCCAAGCTAGATCTCCAATCTAGATTGTAAATTGTACCCTGCCTAGACTTTTATATTCCTGACCGTTAACCGTATAACATTTTTTATAAAACAAAATTAAAAACCTAGAGGTAGGAGCTTAACCTTATAATCAAGCTATGCAGTATAAAACAAGATATTCTTTACGAAACTAATGCAATTCTCCAAGCTTATAAAATAAAAACAGAATTTCCAAATTGTCTATTTCAGAACACTCGGCACTTTGGAATATGTTGGCTAAAAATCTGCCAGCTCAAAAATCCTTTATCCCATAATAATTCCCCATGTCGATCAATATTCGATAGACTTTTCATTTAAATCACTGGTGGAAAAACCTATTTCTTCTCGGTAATCTGAAAAAATTCTGGTTTTCAAAAACTCGATTTGCACCAAATTTAAATCGAAGGTGTTAGAAATTTCGCAATTTCCGTGGAAAACGGAAAATTTTCTAAAAACAGTTCAGATTTTTCTGATTTCCTGTTTTCTAGAGTTGTTGCACCAGCAACTCAGATTTTTTAGAACAAAGTGTGTAAACTTACAAACTATCATTGATTAAAGGCCTAGAAAGACAGAGCCTTGTTAGACAAATTGATTTCTTTTAATTGACTTGATAACCAGAAAGCCGCAAGGGTTACTAATTACGGTATGGCTTGGAGCCAGGTCCCTTCTTAACCCCAGCTTTCTTCTGTGTAACTTGTGCATTTTTATTGGTCCTTGGGATTAGGATGTTATAGAATGTTAGAGGCACAAAAAAACGAGCTATACCCGATTTCCTTAGTTAATATTTCAACCCTGTATTCCTAACTTTCTCCTCAAGATTCGTATATAACCCCTGCACTTTTTGGTCCTATTTTTTAGGCTGGGTTGTAATGTTGCATCTCGTAGAAGAATTAGTGCTCCTATTAAACCACTGTACATTTCTGGGCTTGGATTTGCAAGTCTAACTCTTATATATAGGGAATAAGTCTAAGAGTGCCAAAAATCATTAGGGGAAAATGAGGCGTAAAAAATCCATTCCAAACACGTCCTTCTCCTATTTAACTACTTCCTTAACTAAATGACCAAAAGCCAGAAAAGAGGCTTTCCTCTCCGAGCTTCGTTGCATGCAGATTTTAAGTGCAAAGTCTTCCCAAAAACCAGAGAGGAATCCACCACAAGATTCTATGAATTCTTTAAAGATTCAGTCCTCTCCAGCAGATTCCTAACTTTCGAGGTTGGATATTTTGTTGTTTAGTTGTTCTTGGATTTTGTGGAATAGGGGAATGGTTTTGGGTGCTTTAAGTCTCGATAGAAGTCCTACGGGGGATTATTTTTTAACGAGCTGACAGGGTGGGGACTTATTCCGGGGGGTTTATTTTTACTGTTTACAAAAATCGATAGGTTTTATGAATAGCTGTTTTTGCATTGCGACATTTTATATTTTCTCTCTAATTGTATGCTGATTTTAAATCCGTAATAAAAATGTGCGGAAAATATAAAGGATTTTAAGATAAACCCTGAAGTCCGGTAAAATTCGGGGTTTTCTCGGTTTTAACCCGTACACAACCATCTTCCAAGAGGGTTATTCATCACAAGACTTAATTCATAGGGGGTTTTATACCGCGATTTTACGGTATATAACATCTCGTAACGTATATTATTACCATACCATACTGTTGTTTGGGAGTCAATCCGCATAGGTACTGCCAGTAAGTGCAATATATGTCCATCCTCTTCCTATTTGTCACAGAGTAAAAGTTTTTCGGGAAGGAGTCCACATTTCACTCCATTTATCTCTCGAGCAAAGTTCTTCTCCAATCTTTGGAATTAATTACTCAGGAAAGCTGCAGAAGGAGAAGAGGAATATTTAAATAACTTTTACAAGTACGGATTTCGAGGAGGAGGATCTGGAATAACAATGGATGAATGGATTTGAATTTTGATGTTTATTCCACTCTGTAAATAAACTACCTCAGTTCCTCGTCTATAAGCCGCCGGGTAACAACGGACTTAAAGCCAGTTAAAGCTCTGTTTTTTAGACGTTTTTAATGGAGTATTAAATACCTGTCTCTAGTAACCACAAGCCCGGATAAACCTCTCCGAAATAAGTCCCCATGTGTCATCGTTTCGAATTAATCAGTATAATTCTGTAACAACCCCTGGAATAAGTCCCCACTTACAGAGGATAGTATCCAGCATCTTGACACCAAAATTCTTTATTTGAAATCAAAATTTTTCTCTGATCTGCATCAGATGTAATATGACGATTCAGATCTGGCAGAAGCTCTGAATTAGTTTAATGTCTTATTTTTTCACATTTAGTCAAAACTCCTTTTATGGTTTCATCGTGGTCTCAACAAGTTATCGGAGTGGTTTTAAATTGAATCCCCTCGTCGGTAATAATCCGATAATTGCATTTGGCTTGATTAACCCTGGTTTTAAATGGACTTTCGATTTAAAACATTTACCATTTTGACTCACTTCCTCCCGAGACGGTACATTGGCCAGGAGTAGGTTTAAAATCCAGACCAATTCCATTAAAAGGGAATTCCAATCCCAAACAAGGAAACCGCAAAGAACCGGACCTATCGATGTATGAATCAGAATACATAATAGCCAGACTCCACTACTATTTCCGTACCCAATCTTCCGAAAGATTGAGTCGAATTTGAATGGTGGAATAAAAAGTTTACATTTTCCGGCCAACCAACCGAACACCCAAAACTTTGTTTCTTCTGGATTCGTATAATATTTTACTTTAACAACTTTCACTGCTTTTTCCGGAGGAATTGTTCTCAAGCCTTATAGGGTATTTAAGACCCCTCCTATACGTACACGATATACCCGTTAAACTGCGATCATTACTGTAGAGATCTAGAGAATGGGTATAAGGGCCTGGAGGATTGTATACAGATGTAAATGATACAAGAGGGAGAATAAAAGTTACAAATTCTTCTGAAAAATTCTAGGTTTCTTTTGTACTGTTAAAGAGCCTGGGAAAGCCTTGTTTGAATGCCTCGAGGTAGTAGTAGTTTTAAACTACAGAAATTTAAGTGTGTTGCAGTCAATAATTGATTATCATAGGTTTGCATAATGAGTTAATTTTAATGAAGGTTTTAATCAGTGCAAACATTCTACATACAGCCCATTTTTATTAGTTATCAAAATTCACCGTCTCAATTGAGAGGCATCTCACTTTGCCCCAAGAGCCTCAACCAGGCCCTCTAATGTCATTAGAAGTGGTCCTTAAATATCCACACCCACCTGCTAAAATATGTCGAAAATCCAGGGGGTGTGGCAAATCTGACCTGATGAAATGTTTGAACTAAACGGCTAAGCTAACATTCAAAGGAATTGTTCGTTTCAAAGTTGGTTAAGCTATACGAGCAGGTGGGTCAGACGGACAGACAGACAGACAGGATCTTCCCCGTAAAGGCTTTCAACCCCTTAACAAGTGTAGATAAGGCAGAACTCTAGAAGAGTATAGAGTGAAAGGCCGTAAAATAAAAGGTTCCTTAAAAACGGGTGATGAATTACTCTCTGTCGTAGTTGAGAAGCTTAGGGTTTCGGAGGTACTTTAAGTACTCCAGGCCAAAGAAAGAGTTCGGGATTACGGGAGAAGAAACGGCTATAAATTATTCAATATATTTACTACTCCTCTCTCCTGTGGTCATAGATAGAGATATGCATGCATGTGCGATGTGCCCGTAATTTATATGAACCTATGGACAGTTATATCTTAGGAGGAACAAGCTCTGGCTCTGGACGACGGGCCAAAAGAATCAAAATAGAACGTTTATGGACTTTTTTGGAAGTCGGAGCCAGGAGAAAGTTAAAAGAGCTCATGTGGAGATTGCACGGTTCTTCGAGAAACGCATCTTGGCTTCTTTTCCCGTTTTTCGGGTGATTTTTTTTAGAAAAATCACGTTAGAAATACCCGATTTTTGATGTGCTTTTCAGTGTTCGTCTATTAATCGAGCTGGGGTTATGTTGGTTTTGAATCCCAACATTAAAAAGGTGTCGATAATTTTTTGATATTAATTAGATCAGGTGAAAAAGGACAAGTTCAAATTTTAAGACCACTTACAAATGCAAAGTTTTTCTTCTGCACCTGCACGACCAAATAAACTCGATAAACACAGAGAACCTGAAAAATGAAACATTAGTTCAGTATTATATTTGTGTATTTTCATGCACAACTTGGTTTCACAGTAACATTGATATTAATGCTATAAAATGCCTCGAAGCAAACAGGGTTTCCAATTAAAACTTTACAAAAGTTATTGAAAACTCTTCCCAATTGCATCCACATCCCAAAAATAGACAAACCCATCTTTATATTGACTGTAAAAAAATCTTTCTTTCAGAGACGGGAAAAATGCCGGGATCTAAACTCGTCCTAGTCAAGTCCAGTCTGCTCGTCTACACGTTCTGGACAAGTGTCCTATCCATCGGATGTGATTCCTCGACATCTGTTCCCTCCAGGGAACTTCCAGAAACGGACGAGAAGTTGTTGCAACCGTCCTTCTGGAATTCCGAGGATTCCACACTGTCGACACCGACATCAGGCCCTATTTTATCACAAAGGTCCTCATTTAATCTGGAGCCAACAATTGGAGCAGATATAGGACTAAAGAACCCACCACAACTGGTATTTCCAGAGACAGGACCTGAGCTATTCAGGACGACATCGTCTTCGGACTTCGAAGTCGAGAATTTCGAGCCCGATCCTGTCCAGATAACTAATGAAGTGATTCCTCCCATTGTTCCAGAATCGGTGGGGGCATTCGGGAGTCAAGGTGTTGCTTTGAATTCGGATCGGGTAGGGAATTCAGCCGGGAGACATGAGATGAGGGTCTATAAATACTATATTAGGAGAAGTATTAATAGTAGTAGTAGGGACAGACGGGCCTTGGCAAGTGCTTTTGATGATGGTGTTGGTGAAAGTAAAGAATCTAAAACCGGTGGTGGTGGTGGTCAGGGTCAGGCAGTTTTCCCCGAACTCAGTGCGAATTGCCCTAGTGGGCATTTCGAGTGCACGATTGACTCCACTTTGTGTGTTCCTCAAGCTGCTATTTGCAATGGGAAGACGGAATGCCCGGGTAAAGAATATAGAATTTTGGCCGTGTTTTTTAAGAATTTAAAAGTTGTAATTGTAACAAAGGGTTTTTATTTTCAGACGCTTCGGATGAAGAGGACTGTGGTATGACGGGGCAAAATTATTTTGTAGATGAATTGGTCTAAAAAAATTGTTTATGAAAAAGCACACTAATTTTATTTCGAAAACTAGAAAATCTACACGATAAAAAATTCTGGGACACTTTCTTCCAAAAGAGACCGGGAGCGGATGTACTGAAAAATGATACATGCAAATGTAAGTCTCCTTGTTTCGTAATTTGTTACACTAATTGTTAATCGCCATATTAAAGCTACCGTTAATCACGATTTATGTCCATCCCGGAATAACTACCCCATACTCCATATGCTCTTGAATTGATGTTGACTGTTTAGAAAATTAACGGACAAAAAAATCATGCGAATTTACTTTTTCAAATGCTCATAAAACAAAATTTATTAAAAAAAATCGATGTTTCTTAAAAAATTAGATTTTTATCGTTCATAAAACTTAACTTACACCCCGAAAAAGCTCCTGTGTCAGACTATGATATTTAAAACATCAACTCGACATGGGGAGTTAAATCAGGATTTACGGTACTGTTAATGAGCCTTATAATTAAGCATATGGACTATCATGTATGTATATGTGCAATTTGCTCAGAATGATAAATAACGGATGAGACCCGTTCTGAAGAGACTGTGTTTTTTTCGGTTTTTGATCAGACATCCTAACCGGAAGAGGAGTGGAGGACAGTAGCCCGAGATACGAGACATCTTCAAGTGGTCCTTGGTCTCCTGGTCCGGGTGGCAGTGGTGGTGGTGGTCATTATTCTTCGGATGTGGAGACCCTGCTGGGTAGCTGCCAGTGCTACGGTTCAAAGCTCCTCTGCAATAATCTACATTTGCCAAATCTGAATATCATCCCTCGAGATGTGGTTTTCTTGTGAGTTCCCTTATTTTGACAAATTGCATCTAAGTCTATATCTGTCTTATTCTTAGATCCTTCTACTCACAGCCTATCTATCCTCATAATGGACATGCAAAGGGTGTCTTCTCATTCATGACAATCCTGTAAACACACTGGTCTTCCATAGTACTCTGTCTTGAATCTTGAATACCAATTCTTTGAAAATGCACAGAATTCCTGTTCGATTAGCATAGATCTTAAAATTTTAAAATATCTAGTTTCTAAGAAAAATACCCGTAAATGCGGACAAGAAGCTACAACACCTAAAATCCACGCAATGACTAATACGATATTTCTACGTTCACCGTTTATAGGATGTCCTTAGATTTAGATGATGGTTAATAGTCTACCTTTTATTGGCAAATATTAATTAAGTTCATGTAATTCTTGGGCATTGGTATTGATATTACAAATTCCAAAAACAATTTCTGATACGAGAAACTGGTTTGCAGTCGAAAAATTATATTTAATATCAGCTTCGTTTATGTGTCAAGGACGGCTGTTTGTAATTTTTATCAACATTTTTATGCAAAATTAAAATTGGAAAAAGTCGCAAAATTATACTTCATTTTTCAACCGTATACTGGGATGTGATTTTATCCCGATTCCTTTCCTTATTTTTAATTTTTCAGCAATTTTAAGGCATTAATAAGACTATCCGTTTTATTTTTCACACGAATTTATGAATCACACCCTCCTCCAGATTTTGATAAAATATGGCTTTACAACCGAGTTTTTGCATTTAATCACCAAATTTTATTCCATTTTCATACACAGTTTTACTTAGCGTCCAATTAGAGGATGAACAATCGGTGCGAAACCCTTGCAAGTCGCAAGCACCATTTATAAACTATCAAGTCCAAATTGTCACAACTTTCAGATATGTCTTGCAAGTCCAGAGACTGTTGCCAAAAGGAAGGCCGGAGGCTATAGATAGTAGATTATAGTTATTATTACAACTTCTTCAAGTATGGAAATCGTAAGAGAAAGCGGAGAAAGTTCATCATAATTCCGAGACAGATTAATCAATGTTAGTTAACATCCAGTGATTCCATTCACAAGTCCGGAAACTTGTGGAGATCCTTCTGTTTTTAATCTACGGCCTTTGTTCTACATTTCCCAACATATACCCCAAATTACATCTATAGGAATATTTCAAGATAACCCCCTGGAGATAGCCTACAATGCGAAGCAAATTATGGCCCATGTAATACTGTAATAATGATACTGCGGTTATAAGTGGAATCGGATCACTTGTTCCGGAACTTCTGGCAATCCCGATAATAATTACATATAGAATATGCAATACAAAGTCCCTATTGTTGTCTCATCTAGTCCCGAAACAATGAACTCTAATTTAAAGGCTATACGCAATTATAAATCCTCATCCAGCTCAATATATTGCACAATAAACAAAGGGTTTCCGGAACCATCGTCAGTTCGAAATTCTTGTAGAATGTGTGAGATCTTGTAGGTTCTAATCACCGTAATGCAAGTTGCAGTATAGTGAATATGGAAATATTCACAAAAATGTCATAAATCATCAGAGTACATGTTACATGCTACACATAACTTGTCACTTTTAATAGTACATGTCATATTTTAGAAGTACAAGGTGGATTAGAGTAAATGTAATCCAACTTGTAACAACAACAACTGCTATTGTTGCATAAAATAATTGGGCAATATTTCGATTAATTGTAAATTGTATGTAACAATGGGCCTGAGTAATTAATTGTGCTTAAATGCGGAGATATTTCACGAATTTCTTTGCTTCTATAGGTGCAATGGGAGTCTATGGTTCTAAACTCCTCAAATTAGTAGGGACTTACGTACTTGGTACAGAGGAGTTATTCCAGGATGGGGTTCTATTCAGGGGGGCATTTTTAATCAATTCTAAAGCCTTGAAACTAAAATATTGATAACTTTTCTGTAAAATGACAAACACGAATGATTTTGTAGTTTCGAGGTGGGGAGTTATTTCGGGGGTCTATTTGATTAAACAACCCACAAAATAACCAAATGGGTGATAAGAAATGAATAGAGGACATAAGTTTATATAATGGGTCTTCTGGATTAGAAATGCCTTTGGGGTGATTTAAAAACGTCAGTTCTGATCTAAATAACCACCAAAAACAGTTAGAAAACCGTTTTTTATACCCGATTTTGATGAACAAAATCCCATGCCATCATCCGAAGCGTATAGAATGAAGAGATCAGGAAATCAGTGACTGGTTGAGTCGATGAGTTTGTTGGTCGATTACTAGAAAATAGATAACTCATCTCGGAGGCAGATCATGTATTCTCCAAAAGACTTCCTTATTGACCCTCTTCATCTCTTCCTTCCTTCGTAAGATTTACCGACTTCTCTGCTCCTTTGTATTGACAAGTACGTGGTCTGGTCCTTGGTTAGGTCTCTTCTCTTGATCCACTCTCCTAATTCACAATCCCAATAACTCATTTTGGACAAGGGATATAAAGGTTGAAAAGATAATACCGTATCTGCAAATCCGTACTTAATCTTACATCTAAAAAACACGGGGAGTTATTCCGGGGAGAAACTTTACATTTAACGTGTCTAGTTCATCTCTAAACTAAGCACATGGGGATCCATCGTGGGGTGCTACGTGTTAATTTGCAAGTGGGGAGTTATTCCGGGGTAAGACTAACCGGTGCGTTCGCATACTTAAGATCGGTCAAAAATCGTGATAAATACCCTTTTTGTGTTTAGTCTTAAAACAACCGTTTGCTCATCACAAAATACGATTAAGATCATAAAACATGCAAAAAGACAAGCCGATAAACTATCAAGAAATCCCGATTTTTATGCCGTAATCGGCACAAAACGTCCTTGAACTCCCTAGAATAGGCCATATTGAAATCGGCACTCGTTTAGTACCCAGATCACATCTCCCGTTATTGAATCGGAGAGTTGGGCCAACTACAGATCCCCTTGCGTGAATGACTCTCGTCAGTCCGAATCAAAAATACAACTCACATAGTAATATTTCTCCAGGAATAAGACGTTCCTTCGAATTTGTCCCACATTTTTGGACAATCCTAAGTCCCTATATTTAACGTACTCAACCTCCGTTGGATTGGAATTCGAAATCGATTATGAAGTGTGCATTTCACGGCTCAGTTCCTATACAACTTTGAACGTGGGGTTTTAAGGCACTTCTTCATATTGGAGCGTATATAACGTATAATATGTACTTTATTTTTCGTTGAAAAATATAGATGCATAATATATAGGTATTTCATAGTTCATACATTACACTTTACAGGGATTTGAGTGGAAGCCGAGTTGACAACCTGAATTTCACAGCCGATGCCTCCCATTTTCAACAACTTCATACTCTGTAAGTAAAAGCACTTGTACAATATTATACGGATTTTGGATAGAAGACGGATATTTATATTCCAAACTCCGTATTTTATATACGTATTACATATTACGAAGGAAGGACATTTGAGAAGACCGTTCGAGCTACAGTCAGGTCTCGATACAAGCTCTTTAAAAATGAATTAAAATTCGCTAGGAAATTTTCGGTACAAAACAGTCAAATCGGGGTGTTCAATGTTTAACAGAATTTGATTGCCGTATGAAAGAAAAACTTAAATATTTATAGTAATGTACTTTTAGAGGATTTCATGAGGAGTCTATTTAATTATTTGTGAGCCTAATTCAGTAAATCAAGCTGGCTAATGAAAATAAAATCCAATTAAATTCATTCAAATAAGTCAGTTTCAGATGAATCGTTTAAAATGGACCTAAATTAAATTAAAGATTAACAAGATCACCATGTTTCAACTACTAGGCCATTGACTCAACTGTTTCAAACGAGGTCAAAGGTCGGATTGATGCTAGTGTTATTGACTGATTTATGATTTGTTTAACTTTTAAATCTTACATTGCCCAACCATTGAGTGACTATCGCAATTTGCCCCAATCATAGAGATTAGTTCATTCGAAAAGCTCTATTTCTTTCCTTTGTTGAGAGTCAACAAAGCCCTAAAAGTCCCTCGTACTATTCCCCTGATAAACTTCAAGACAGTCAGTCTACGAATAGTATAGTAACCTCCTGAATGGATTCGAAGAGCTCGACATGATTTTCGAAACTTCGACATGTACTTCATTTCACCCCTGTTATTAAATCGCAAGTATTTCCAAGACTTCAGGGTCTCAACGGCATGTCGATGAAACATGCCTCCTGAACTCAGGACCGAGACCCAACAAACAAGAAATATGACCGCAAACGATATCAAAATCGCAGTAATGACCATGTCCAACTCCCCTCCGTTTCGGATCAAAGTGAAATTGATCCATAAGAGGCACTGTCCCATTAGGCCTTGTAGTGGTGCTATGACCACTCCGTATATTTCTGCATTAATTTTATGAAGGACCTCGATGCTCCGGTAGACGGGTACTAAATTTTTAGGTTCTCGGAGTTCAGCTATCGTCTCGTAGTCAGATCTATTCCCTTTGAACTCTTTCATGATTAAAGGCATAACAAACATGTAGTAAGTTCCGATGAAATGGATCATTTGAAGGAGTGTATTCCAGCATACGATAAGTCCATGAACTGCCAGCAGCCCCGTCAAGAAATAGACGATGGAGCTATCCTTCAAAACAGTCCGTCGAAACATTCGATTAGCATAGATACTGTTTGGGAAGAGCAGATAGTGAAGAACGCCAATCACCACGCCAATGTGGTTCGTTATGATGGCAAATATCATGATTCGATTCCAGTAGAAATTTTGTTTGTTTTTTTCGGGGTTGTATTTTATCCCCCACTTTTCTAGTAAATTAAAGGAATTAATGGTGAATTCAATGGTTCTATTCCCGAATTAGGTCGTTGGAATGGGAACCTAGTTAAGATGGCATTGTCAGCAAAATAAATGCTTGCAAATTTAGGAATAAGAACTTATTGTTAGATACTATTGAAAAGTGGCAACTTAGGAATGGGAACTTAGGAATGGGAACTTAAGAACCTCTTGAAAAGTGGCAACTTAGGAATTTAAACTTAGGAATGAGAACTTAGGGACTATTGCAGGTGGCAAACTGACACCTTAGAAATTGCAACCACTAGGAATGGGAACTTAGGAAAGCAGAATGAGAACTTATACTGTTGCAAAGTGGCAACAATAGATTGGGAACTTATTGCTAGCTAGACATATAAAACATACGAAACTCATTAACATACTGTAAAATTCCGTCGCCAAATTGTAGAAGGCATTATTCATGACGGTCGTCTGGGCAGGATGAATAATGAAGATGGAACAAAGGACAAAAATCATCGCCGCACAAATTATGTAAATTATTGCTACGTTAAAGTTTCTAACGTCACCTTCCAGTTTGGCATGGTAGGCCCGGAGTCCTAGGATCAACGTCGTAACTACAAGAAAACTGACATTGACTCGACATCGCAGTTTTGACCTCTTCGTCGTAAAGTACCGCTTTTTGGGATCTTTGTCATTCCACAAGAAAGGACAAGGTCCGAGCAAGTTGGCTCTCCTTGCCACGAATTTCGCGATTTTAAAATGCAGCTTGTCGAACATTTTGAAAAATATTCTTAAAATTTTCGAATTTTGTTATTTTCCAACGTGAAGCTACGTTCGTAAGGAAACTCTGAAGACTAGACGATGAAACACACTAAACTTTAAACCTTCAGGAATGGGGCTAATTGGTTAATGCTAAATTAAAGTTAAATAAACCCGTGACATGTTCAAGGTCAGAACAATCATAATATCAGTATGATGTCTGGATGATTTAAATACTTCTTAGCAAACGAATTTAAAATATAACGGATTTAATAGTCAATTCTTTTCTTAAAAAATACTCTTAACAGAAATCAAATATTTATCGGATAGGATTTGTTTAAAAATTCAAAATCATTTAGTATTAATATTGATCAAATGCATTTCCCTAAACAAAGCTAAACCGTATTCTGTCTGGTAGCCCCAAATTTTCAGGCCTTCTTCAATAAATATCGATTTTTTGTACCCAATACGGTTTCTGAAAGGTCGACTAGTGCTTTAAGGCCTCCACGAAACAAGTATATCCAAGCAAAAAATCACGATTAATTTAAATGGCAATTTAGAACCCTGTTTCGAAACCTGAAAAAAACTAGTTCATTGCAAAAGTAGCTGCTTTTAACGAGCTTTTACACTATTTTCCAGTAATCATATGATGGAGATGAATATACATAGTGGAGGGATGTGGTAATAGTCGTGAATATTGGTCTTGGCCCTGTCGGGTAGCCTCCTCCCTTGAGACTACATTTTGGTCCACTGACTCCTTAAGTAAAGGAACTGTTCTAGTTTAGAGAAAGTTCTGTCACCAGGAAATTGCCTTGACGCTCCATTTCATCCTCCCAAATGGAATCGCATCCAGAATTTCGGAATATCCAACGTCCAGGTCCAACCCTATTCGAACAATCGAAATCCAACAATACCCTAGTGGGTCCTTCTCAATCAAGGAGGGTTACTGCCCTTGCCCATTAAATAGATAGAGAACTGGATTAGAAACCATATAAATCTCATTTAAAATGTTCTAAATCTCCGGACGGGAGTTCGTTGGCAATTTCGGGTGTGATTTACTTATACCGCATATCCCGGTATAAATCCCCCATCCCCCCTGAATAACTCATAATATCCTGTCATGTGTATCCTGGAATGTTAAACGTTAGGAATGCTGAGATTTGAAAAAATAAGCCGGACAGGGGGCTTATTTCGGGTTTTTGGTAGGTTTCTATCCGAATATGCTAAATTTTATAGAAATGTTATCAACTCGAAGAGAAAGTTGATCGGAGAAAGTGTGTTAAATATTGTATGTTTCAGACTGCCCCAGTTGAGATCGAATGATTTTTAACCTAAATATGTCCTTCGGGGTTGTACTTCAATTTATTTGACACAATTAGGCGAATATATACCGTTAGACGTGTTCGATTTTTTTCGTAGTTGTCCAAATTGGCATTACTTTGATCTTATGCTATTGATGTCCTATTTTGACAAATAAATTAACGCAAGAATTACTAGTCAAATTAATTATTTAGAAGTAACATTTTCCTACATAACATTATATTTAATTACACTATCTAATATTTTTTTTAATTACTTAGTTCCTAGCTCCTATAAATTTATCTATAAAAAGTTAAACAATTAATAGAGCTTGTCTCTTCGATTCATTGGCGTAAAAGAATAAACGTATTCCAAAAATCCGTCTCCGAATTTATAATTTTTAAGACCTTACCTCAAACATCCCGTTAAAACAGAACCCTGGGGCAAAGTAACATCGAAAGAGATCGCAAAGATCTACAACTTTTATAAATTGGCCAAAGGTTATAATAAACATCAGGGCCCATACGTGTACATGTATAATGTATGACCGCCGGTATGTTAGAACTGTACGGGATTGTGTAACTCAGATTTATTAAGCTAATAAATTATATCTCCTTTATCTCGTGTACAAAATCCGTAGGCAGGCAGACGGGTTCGGGAAATGCATTTGCAATTTAGGTACCGATACACGCGACGGTTCTATGTCATTTTATATAAAACATCTATACCCGATGGTACTCTAGACTTGAGTTTTTATCGACTTTGTCTGAACCTTTAATGAAATATGCGTATCTTTCAAAAAAATCTAGAAAATTAGCGTGTAAAAGTGTGTAATAAACAATTTTATGGTCATTTTTGACAAATTTTAGCATCCTGTCCAGCACAGCGATCAAGGAACTCGAGCCGGATTTCCTAAGCAATCTTGGATCACTTCAAGATCTGTAAGATAAGCTCTTGGAAATGTTGCGAAAATTCTAATATCTTTAAAATTCATGGTATTACATCATAGAAAATTTGCGAATTTTTACATGATTTCCAGCCATCTGACCGGAAATAAGATCCAGTCAATTCCAAACAACACATTTGTGAACAATGCAAACTTGACAAAGTTATTCCTTGGATATAATCAACTCTCATCTCTACAGCCTTATTCTTTTAAGGGTTTAAAGCTGCTGAAAGAATTGTGAGGATTTTTAAAAATGTTACTAAAATTTAGATATTTTTCAAGGTTGTAGTAAATGTAAACACTATGTTTTTATTTGACAATCTTGTGCATTTAGAGACCTTCGACACAACAAACTCACAGGCAAAGAGCCAAGGCTATTCGTGGACTTACAAAATCTACAAGTCCTGTAAGTTCTGCTCTTTTAACTTCCTTAAGTAACGCTAATAAATTAAATCCCAGGGAAGAAGTTAAAGCCTTCCAAAGTAATTAAAACCCGTCTGGATGTCGGGACAATTTCCATAAAATTTAAATATCCTTAAATCTCTGACTTTTGGTCGGATCCATGTAATTTTTCTGGCTCTTTCGTCGGATATATAGTATTTTCTGATGTGTCTAGGCACTTGAGCTACAACGAGATAGAAGTGGTAGGTCGGGAATTTTTCTCCGGACTTGAGAAACTGGGAATGCTGTCTTTGACAAAAAATCGAATCACTTACATCCAACCAGGGGCTTTCGACGAGATGACTTCACTGAACCACTTGTGAGATTGCCAAACATTTTATTTCACCGGGATGTCCTATCAAAATATTCGGCGTTTTTGGGGATTTTAAAGCCCTTAAATCCCTAAATAAGACACCCTATATGGGTATTTAATAGATTTTAAAAGCAGATAATTGAGGATTTATTAGAGACTTCAAAGAGAACTTGTTCAAAGTTTAGTTACTTCTTTGAATGTTTTAAATCGCAATTTTTATAATTTTGGAAGCCGATTTTTTTAAAATTTTGATAGATAAAATGTGTGAATTTGGAAATAGTTAATAGTTGATGGGGAATTAATCTGGGGAGGGAGTTATTTAGGGATTGGCGATCTTAAAAAAATAAACAGTAAATATCTTAAAGAATCAATTCCTTTTAGGTACTTGTCCTACAACCGGCTGGAAGTTGTTGAAGATCACACGTTCTGCAATTTACGGTCTCTTCTCAATTTGTGAGTTTTTTACCGTTTTCCCAGAGATACACTTATAACTCAATGAAAGGGTTGACTCGAGTTGATAACGTTTCAAATTCCAAGAATCTCTCATTCTTTTAAAATATTTCTCCTCAGAATCTGGAGTCTCGTCGTTCAGAGAGAAAGCTTTTATTCTGTCAACCAATCCTCCTCATTTTGTATTTGTCACAAGTCATTCTGTACGGGTTTTTGGTTTTGACGGCTTTGAGAGCTTGAACAAGTTGACTGAAACCAGTATAGTTTTAAAATACAGTATAGTACACAGTAGTTTGAATCTTATAACCAGCTTTCAATGTTTATTTAACAATTCTCTGATGTTATATTTCAAGCCCTTTAAATCGGCGAGTTTCTATTTCAAAATGGTATCTTATTTTTTTTGTGAAATCCAAAAGTAAATTCTGTGTACTGACTACTTTTCATTGCACACTTATTTATGATTTTAAATTACGATTAAAAAAATGTATTCAAGTTTTAAAGAACTTTTTTAAACCCTCACAAAAGGGGGCTTCTATGATATGAAGGATATGGGGATATGAAGGGTGTGAATATCGTCAAGGTCGTTGAAATTCCAGGAACATTATTATGTGATTGACACTCAAATTGTGGGTTTCCAACTGCATTGGCATAGCCTTTGTGACATACTATGTGACGAAACTAGTCACTCGTCTCTATAATACGTCTGAAACTCTGACCACGAAACTACAATATATTTCAATCAAATCTCATCTTAAGATTTTAATTAAAAATCAAAGAATAACTCAGACAGAGCTCAACAGTCGTTGATTAATGTTCACGAACATATTGCAATATTACATCCCCCTCTCGATTGCGATCGTTCGGAATTACGAAATTTCTTCGACTGATTAATAATCCGTCTATCATTCATGATTGTATAGTAGAGTCTTAAAAAACAGCATTGTGAAAATTAAAGCAGTTTGTTTCTTTAAATTAAAATTAAAACAATGGTAACAAATCTCATAATTTTCAGACGGCCGAATTTTTTTATTAAATTTTATGTTAAATCCGCACCAGTATGGCATTTCCTTTCCAGGTTCACATTCGAAACCCACAGAAGGTCTTACAAAGTCACAAACAAAAGGAGCGACAAAACTGTTTAGAATTCAGCCGAGAATAAACCGAATTTACGGAAGAGCGAAGAGAGATTGAGATTGACTGGGATTTCCGGCCGGAATCATAAAATGACACTTAAGGCCGAATCGATTTTCCATTTAGATTCAGGATTGACACACATCCAATTTATAAAGACCTTAAGACTTCCCCTCTCTCTCCCTCTACAAACTAATCCAGTGGCACAGAAACCCTGTCACCATATCCCCAACTAACCACGATTATATTCCGATCGATATTCATACTCTGTTTCTCTGTATACTAACTACCGTAGGAACTTAAATAAGTACCATGGGGTGGTTATTTAAGTTCATTTGGGGACTTATTTCGGGGAGTTTATGAGTTTATCTGAAGTGCTGGCGAAAGTTGCAAGGATTAAAATATAGCTTGCTTTTGACTCTAGAGTCAGAATAATTACATCGTAGATTTTCGTAGATGATGTTTAAAGATTGCATATAAATCAAAGGATAAAATCTCCAAATGCCTTACAAAAACAGAAATCCCGTATTAAGTCCCCACCCACGCTAGGTATTTTTTCCAACGCTCTAAAAGCGAAGAGTTATTTAGGTAAACTTATTCCGGGGGTGAAACCTCTCACTTTAGGGTTACATTTTTAATCATGCATTTAGTTTAGATTCTAAACTACCGAATTTAATTTTAAAATCAGCCTATTTTGCCTATAAACCCTTATTTTTTAAATCCTGTTACCATTCTGGCGATGGAATTATAGAGACATTACGAATCCAGAATAGTATACAATATACAACTACGAAGGCACTATTGACTTTATTGGCAACCACCACCGACAAACCGACACCGGCTGAACGTTAACATAATAATAACAGGGCCATTTTATTATAACATTATGGACCATTAAGGTCTATTTTGGTATCCCCTCTTACTTACACACCGAATTTCGAATTTCGATACACGATAAGCCCAGTATTAAATCACTCCAGTATCTATATCCGAGGATGCTAAACTTTCCGTATTAAATTCTCATTTCATTTAATTTTATTGAGAGATTCGGGAGAGCTTTACTGCCAATTAAATTCAACTTACTTCCCTCATTTGTCCCGTTTAGGGATTTACGCAAAATGTTTCCGGAATTGAAGAGTTCTCTATATTGGGACAATATTTTTTAGATTTGCATACATTACGGAATTTGACATTTTCAGACAAGTTTGGCATATTTAATTTTAACATAAAATGACGGGGATTTGGTTGGATTTTTAAAATCGTATTAAAAATATTCTAGCGTATTTTGCGGTGAAATTAGCTATTAAATTTCACTTTTCATTTCTCCAGGAACTTAAATGACAATGGGATCAGTCGGATTGAACCAGACGCTTTTGAGTGTTTGGAGAGTCTCCAGTCTTTGTAAGTTTTGATTGGATTTACTGGAACTATCTAAACTAGTCTAGTCTATATATATACTCTCCAAGAAAATGTAATGTGCTATGCAATCAGGCAGTAATCCAAAGTCTAAAGAATACGTCTATATAAGATAAGGCTATATTGCGAATCTGTATGTGCATTTTTGGCAAAAAAATTCCAGAGTTTTAGAACGAAACAAATTCGGGGAATTGGACCAACCGATCTCAATCTTCTCGAATCTTACGGAACTTCAATACATGTGAGTATTTTTTGTGTCATCGGGTCCTGGTAAGTGTTTTCATTTTTTGTCGGATTTAATTTAATTATTCTCGGAAAAAATCCAGATACTTTGACCAATTTTGGATGTGTTGGTGGGCCCCTCACGTCCGGAACTGTGAGCCGAAAGGAGATGGGATTTCCTCGATAGAGAACCTTCTGGATAACATCCTTCTAAGAACTTGGTAATTGTTATTTAGGATAACTACTTCCATTCTATTAAGGATAGTGAGGGGACGATCGTGGAATAATATTAAGGGAAGGTGCAGACAGCAAAAATACAGGGTGCTCCGAAAAATTTGGAGATTATTGAGGTTCAAATTTAGTTCAGGGACGTTTTTACACCATTCTTACCGTTTTTATACAGAAAATCAAGGTAAAAAGAGCAAGATGACCACAAAAAATAGTGACCCTATCTTCTGTGTTTTGAAACGAGACACCCTGTATATAAAAAGAGATATGAGATTACTTCTTTCTCCTGCAAACTTCGTAAATGAGATAACTCCTTGAACTTCGAAAGTTGGTTCGTTCCAACTGTTCCAACTGTTCCAAGTAGAGATAGAAATACCCAAGATGTCCAACCCATACCGAACTTCATATAATAATATACAATAGCTAGTGTATCTGAATGGGGAAGCTAGAGTAGCTTAAAAAATTGAGACAGAATGAGTCAAAGTCGGGACGAGGAAATCGGAGCTGATCTGATCCGAAGTTTTTCTCGTAGTGATTTCTCGATTTTTTTCCGATCTGATTTCCCCGATTTTTTCCCTGTTTTTAATAGTGTTTGGATAATGGGCCTGGTGGGTGTGGTGGGTAACCTCTTTGTAATTGTGAGCCGGATGGTGCTCCGGGAGAAGAACCGGGTCCATTCTTTTTACATCAAGAATTTGGCGGTGGCAGATTTACTGATGGGAATATTCCTCCTCTCCATCGCCTTCCACGACGTCTCGTACCGGGGAGAATTCTTGGCAAGACAACATTCCTGGCGACATTCCCTCACTTGTCAATGGTCCGGTGAGTTTTGCCAGTTTTGTCACCTTAAACCTCAAAAACTACGGTCAAAATCGCTATACAGGCCCCTTTTTTGAGTGCATTCAAGAATACTACTCCGAAATACAGGCCCAGCCCAGTCCTTAAAAAACCGAATTTTAAGGGTTACAATTATAGTTAATAACTTGTTTTTATGCAAACCTTGAAAGTATTTGCACTCTGAGTTTGTTTTGTCTTATTTTGACAATTTGATTTCATCCGATTTTCAATCTGTCAATCTATATTGCAAAATGGCTAACTACTTAACAGTACCCTAAATCATGATTTAAGCTCCCAGGGGTTTAAATCCCAAAATCTCAGTAACTATAATAGTAGGATTAGACTTTAGACAGCAAATTTTTAGATCTTCCGTAAATAATTCTCGCTTTACATTGAGAATCAAAAGCGATTTTTCAAGGCCAGGCCCCTAAAATTGGTCACAAAATTCCAGGTCTTCTCAGCACGCTCTCGTCGGAATCGTCGGTCTTCATCCTGACCCTGATAACGCTCGACCGGTAAGTCACAGGCATAACCTTCATACTCGGAACAAGACCACGTGGTACCTCTCACAATTTGACATAAAAATTAAGGTTTTAAACGACATTAAAATTTGAACAGGTACTTATCTATCGTGCGGCCGTTCATGCAGGAGCGACGTAACGCGATTTTCCCCGCGGTGGTCGTCATAACGTTCCTGTGGGCCGTGTCCTTCCTCCTCAGCTTCATTCCCCTCTCGGGATTATTTCCGGGATATTTTTCGAATTCTTTCTACACGAGCAATGGCCTCTGCCTGCCCCTTCATATTCACAATCCCTTCGACAAGGGCTGGGAATATTCGTTCCTCCTATTCGTTCTCCTCAATTCATTGGCGTTTTCCTTCATCTGTTTTGCGTATTGGAAGATGCTGAAGATCATTCAGGACTCGACTACCTCGATCCGGAGTACTCAGCAGAAGCAGGACGGGATGTTGGCCAAGCGGTTCGGCCTTGTTGTCGTTACGGACTTTCTTTGCTGGGCCCCGGTTATCATCTCCAAGACGTTGGCTATGTCGGGTAAGGGTCAAGGATTTTACTGAAATAGGGTCCCCACCCCCGAAATAAATCCCCTAGAAATAAGTAGTAGTATCCAGTTTAAAATGGAAAGTACTAGCTATTGATTAAAGTTAAACAATTAATTAAACGATGTGAGAAATAAAAGGCAGTAATCATCCTATAATTGAACCCCAGAGGGTTTTGAGTCTTTTGAGGCTCCAAATCACAACAGTAAAATAACCCCCATGACCCATGAGTAAAATTTTTTGAGCACCTGCCCAACAGTTCATGATCCCCGGTTTGTAGTCTTGTCGTTAGTACCAAAATCCAGGGTCGAGTATTCAGTAAAAAATGTATAGGTCTGAATTTAATAAACTTCTCTTAAACTCCGTCCTATAAAGGTGTACCAATCCAATCTCATTTCTACGCCTGGCTTGCCGTCTTTGTACTTCCGGTCAACTCGGCCCTAAACCCGATCATATACACTCTTACAACAAAGCTATTCAAACAACAGGTTAGTAATTGGTTTAAGTAGTCCTATGCAGTACGGACTGAAATCTTGATTATAAAATATAATGATGAATTCTAGGTGGCCCATTTCACGGTCGGGTTCCGAAAGCGGCTTGGCATGGCCACCGACGAATCCACAACTTCATCTCTCTTTTATCGAAATCGGATCTCTCGGGTAATTCTGAATAATTTATAATTTCTCATGATCGCTTATTCGATTTTGATTGAATCGTTTTAGTGCATTGAATGTGCATAATATCATGTTATCCAATTCTATGAACAGTGGGTTAAAAATAATTTTCATGCTCTTTGAGAATTCACAAGTCTATTTCTCTGTAACGAGGATTGGGGACTTATTGTGGGGGTTAATTATTTCAATGCCTCAAATACCATCTAGTCTTGTACTGTGGGCCTAATGTGGCTAGTCTCAACTTGTCCCAAACCCAGCCCTATACTCCAAAATCCCCTAATCACAAGTGGCTAATTATCCCGATACGATAAATTTCTTGCACAAGCCAACAATTAAATCCGCATTACATAACAATTTCACTAAATCCAAACCCTAATGACCCATTTCCAGACCCTGAACACATCCCTAAACAGCTCCTTAATGCTGAGCACGAAAGTGAATAGCCGTGGGAGCCGAGTGGGTGTGGCCCGGAGGGACCCTCACCAACAGTTCCGGAATCGGTACACCGTCAGCTCAATTAACTCCGTCGTCGCGACCAGCACGGGGATTCAACTGACTAATAACGATAATGGGGACGTAAATCCCGTCGATGCCATTACTCCTAATGATCTACATGATGTTAAATACTCTGAGACTGAGACTTGAGAGAGATAATTATTATGGAAATAATTTGAATATTTATCGACTGCAAATAAATACGGACATAATTAAGGGATTACCGTCAGAAACAGGAATATTCTTATGATACGAAACATTAAAAGCCCGATCATTATAGACAAGTCCCGAACCTTGTAAAATAAAATGATTAAAAACCCGATGTCCATGTCGTCAATTCATTTTCGGAAATTACTATAATTTATTCGGCTTGATTCCTTCTAACTACAAGGTGTTCCGCAAAGTAACTCCAAACGGGGTCATTTTATGAGCGACATTTTCGGTCTAAACACCGTCCAACCTCACAATCTACACCGGAACACCCTGTAAATCCCATATATATTCATCAGTCTCGTGCTTATTTTTTACGATAACGATTATTGGCATTTGGCTCGGGATGCATAAGTGAGTAGAAGATCTATATGGCGGATGTGGATGTGGGAATTGGAATTGAATCCTGGACAAGGTGATATAACCATAATTGAAACAGAGCCCTCGTCTCTCAATCTATAAGCCTCTCTTTCCGCATTTAATTCATCGTATAGAGTTCCATATTTTTCCTGGAATTTTCTTATATGTCTGGACTCCATATATAACTGTAGGAGATCTCTTGAAGATCCGAGACCCGAATTTGAAATTCCGAATTCTGGAGAAGAATGCGTTTGAAATCATATAGCGGTCCCAGGGCTCCAGTGGGCCTAACCGCAAATGGGGATTGTATATCAAATCCTAATGGGCCATTTTTGTCACAGACACAATGCTTAAATAACGCTTATACTTCTAGGACGGGTAGAGAAGATCTAGATCTTATTGTGAGAGAAGAGTAAGTAGTCATACTAGACCCCTCCCGATTTTAGATTCTTGCAAATGGAAGCACTTTAGTTTACCAGGGATTTGAAATATACAGCTTGCAAGGAGAAGTTCTTAAACTTGATACTTGACTCTATCCGATTTGGAGTTGGTCGGAGTAAGTGCAAACTCTTGACCAGTTGGGGTTTTAAACGATGACCATGGCTAGGGTCAAAAGTTAATATTTATTTGGGTTTAGATTTACCTGGGGAATTATTTTAGCCCTGTGCATTTATTGTGGAGAAAGGCCTATTTCAGGGCAGTCGTCTGTTATAAGTTCGAAAAAATCCTTTGAAATTTTTGGCTGACTTGATTCAGAAAAATGTGTGGAAATTATAGAAATCACAGAAAAAATGTAAAAGAATGGCATCAAATATTAGTACGAATCTTGCTATTTCTGAAACCAAAAGTACATTTCTTGAACCGATAAATTAAAGCTTCACTTAAAGCAGATGGTTAAAAATTAAGCAATTTGTGTTTAGGTAGTTGTTCCGTGTTCAAAAATGATAACTTCTCTTGTCAAATATTGTAGGAAAAAGTCAGTTTTTTTCGCTTAATTAGGATACAAATAAAATCAGGTTCCAAAAATCGGGATATTTTCAAGTTACCGAGAAGAACTAGTGTTTCCAATCTATACTTAAGGACAAATTGCAACTATTGTATTTTAGGTGGAAGTGGAAGCCATATAATTTTGCTTCCTTTCTTCCAGTACAAGGAAGTAGATAAGGAAGGTTGAAGATGAGGGATGTCATATCTCATGTCAGAGTCCCGTCATGTCTCCTCTTCCTCTGAAACTAACGTCAGAAAAAGTGTCAACGGCCTTGTTTTTGGGGACAAATGCAGCGTCAGAAGAAGGGTCTCTGTCCAACAGTTACTTCGCTTTACAGATGTTCCAGTTCCGTGTTCCTCTCTCTTCAGGATTTATTACTTCGGGACTCCTGACAGCTCGACAGATAGGTACTTAGTTATATTATAAGAACTTAACTCTCCTGCTCCGTGCTCCAAAGATAAATCCTAGCCGGGTATTATTGTAGCATGTAGATTCCAGCCCGGATTGTAGTTTACCAAAGCCATGAAAGCGCATCCTAGGATAGAAAAACACACGGGTTTTGGGGAGTTGTGGAGAAAATAAAAAATTGGGCTGGGGGATTCGTAAATGATGTTATTAAGGGGATTTTATTGTATAAGTCGCCCCCGAAATAAATCCCCACCCTTTACCCTTTCGGAGGGTTTGAAAAACATGACAAATAAAAGGCCTGGAAAACGTTACATTAAATCCCGATTTAGAGCTAGATAATATCACCAGTGTTTGTTATCGAACATAATAGGAAGAAGAATACTAGATCATTACGAAAATTATCCCGGAATAGATCCCCATGTATTTGGTGTTTGGGGTTGGGGGCTTATTTCGATATTTATGTCCGTAATTTTGACAGAAAGGTAAATGTTAAACTTCCAGATCTCAGGAATCTCGAAATATATAAACAAGTTCTCTAAAAAAACGATCATATATGCAAACGATTTTAACTTGCAAATAAAAAATTGTTAAAGACCAATCGTCGTAGTTTATGCACAAAAAAAATCACGGAGAAAGCACATAAAAATCTACCAATACACTCCTAACCTATTTCTCCACTTCCCTTATCTCTCTTCCTCATCTCCAAATGCATTTTATACCTAAAAACATGTACCAAAACTACAAATAAACTAAAAAAATGCAGCCAAACCGTCCATACCGATTATCATCATCATCCTCATCCACAAAAAAATCTTTGAAAAAAATGAAAGATTTCCCGAAGATTCCTTGGGATTATCCAAACAGCATATTTCATCCCCCTTTCAGATTACAACTTTACAAGTCAACGAGGAAGAAGATAAA
Organism: Desoria tigrina; assembly: GCA_906901685.1. Classification (NCBI taxonomy): domain Eukaryota; kingdom Metazoa; phylum Arthropoda; class Collembola; order Entomobryomorpha; family Isotomidae; genus Desoria; species Desoria tigrina. The sequence goes on along the minus strand of CAJQTU010000003.1, from coordinate 1,622,104 downwards.
AGAGCCAGGAGGGATCCTATGTTCCATACAGTTTCTAAGTTTTATTGCAAATAAGCTGATTTGCTAAATCCTTTGAGGAGTCAAATCTTATTCGGGCTTTTGATTCGATTTTAAAAGATTTATTTTGAAAGGTTTATTTCGAATAAATCAGTCATTCGTAGCAGAAAATAAGTCCAAACCGATTGCTTCTTTGATTTCCTCTGTAGTTTACATATTCTTGATTTGCATCTCATTACGCTCTTGTGATAAAGCGGATTTCCATGATCCTTTGTCGTTCTCGTAGGGTAATTGCATTTTTTGTTCAATTCTGCAGATTTTGTCAAAAAATCAGAATTTAAAGCAGAATTTGACAATAACGATCTGGGTCACCAGGGCCAAAATCGGCTCTATTCTTTACATGCTATAAATAAGAGGAAAATATGTTCCTTTTCTTGTCGTTCGTTAATCTAATAATAAAACTCGGAAGTCTCGGGATTTTGCTCCTATCGGATAATTTACTAATAACTCATATCTATCATTAGACAATGCCAAAAGTCAATGAAGCAGGACAGATAACGTAGAGTTAAGAGATGAGGAGAAGAGTGTGCCAAAGCAAAGATCAAAGATGTCGGATCTAATATTTCTTCCTTCAAACTTATCTAATAAAACTTATTCTCGACCTCCGAAGAGGAAGTTCGGGTTTTGGAGTTGCAATTCTGAATTGGCCCAAGACAAACGTACACAAATCCAACTGGAAGGACTCGAATTTACTTCCAGACTCCAGGTTGTCCATAATGTCTTGGGAAGGTATAGTGACGATTTGACACTCTGACATTATAATCTGACATACATTCAAAAATAATAATAAGCTGTATAGATATGTGTTTTGCGTATTTATTATGCTCGGAAAAAGTAACAGTGTTTTTTAATTTTTGGGATATTTGTCGCAAATGAGGGTTATTTGTCATTAAATACATTTGCATTTAATTAGCACGTTTTGATTGTAGAACAGGTATTAATTCAGGTATTGTCAGACCATTGTCCTGAAGGTGTCAATTGGAAGATTGGAACATTTGACCGGTAGTTATACCTGCATTTGTCAAAGCATTTACCTGTACAAAGCATGTACATAGGTGTACTTGTGTCGGTTATAGGCCATTTCGCCCCGGCAATCTCGCCCCCGGACGTTTCGCGCCCGGTCCACTCGCCCCCAGCAATCTCGCCCCCGGCCAATTTCGCCCCTGGACATTTCGCCCCCGTGAAATTTCGCCCCCGACCATTCTCGCCCCCGACATTTTAATTTTCAATTTAACAACAATAAACTAGGGTTTCGACTTGACATATTTTAGAATGTAATATTTTCATATTCGGTAAAGTTGCGGGTGCACAAATCTTTACTTGAGTTCAAAACTTAAATATGGAATGAATGAGATTTGGAACTTCCAAACTTAGAGGATTAAAAATGTTGAAAACTGGAAAGTAAATGTGAAATGTGGTCGAATATATTTTATCCATTACTTATAAATAATCTTTTTATAATGTATAGGTATCTTTAATTTATTTATGTAATTTATTTTAGTTTAATTTCAGTCTGCAATTGGTATGGGTGATCAGTGATTTTGAGCTGGAGATGTGAGATGATTTCTGAAAGTTCGGAAAATATTCACAGGCGCAAATGATTAGGCGGAAAATTTATGTAGGGGCGCAGATTGTACGTAAACGCAAATGATTAGGCGCAATTGATTAGGCGCAATCATCCGCAAATCAGCAAATATATATATCCTAACTTATGTCGAAACCCTAGTATAATGTTATTACTTCATAAATTAAAATGTCGGGGGCGAGAATGGTCGGGGGCGAAATTTCACGGGGGCGAAATGTCCAGGGGCGAAATTGGCCGGGGGCGAGATTGCTGGGGGCGAGTGGACCGGGGGCGAAACGTCCGGGGGCGAGATTGCCGGGGCGAGATGGCCGGACACCACTTGTGTCATTGGGATATTTGTCCTGTAGGTATACTTGCGATTGTAAAACAACAAAAAATTCTGCTTAGAAAGATCAAAATATGAAGCAAAATATACAGTTAAAACTACCTAAATAATATGCAGTAAAATATGCAACTAAAAATTATGTCCTTTCTGAACAAAAACAGTACAAAAGTCAATAATTCTTTAATTTGTTGTAGAACATTATACCTAAGGTTTACTAAGTTCAATCTAAGTATAAAAAGCTCTCATCACCCTAATAGGGTTCATATGTTCGTTATTTAGACGAATTAGCCCTTGGTGTCATATAATTTGTCATATTGATATATATAGCTACACATGGCTTGGGATTGTCAGTAGACGCAAATGTTCCAGGAACAAACCTCCTCGTCATAAATGTCACGTATCAATCCGGAAATGGCCCTATCAAATCACTACCTCATTCCAAGGGTAAGCTATTACATGGTACTTAGGGGGTCGGGGTCCTTAAATCCCCGATTCGGGATGAATGGACTGGAATGGATGCCGTTTTTGGGCTAACCTTCCTCTCGAGTGTGTCACAGATTTATCCTCTCTTGAGAAATGAGACGAAAACAAGGAGACTGGACTTCTGACATTAAGAGATTGGGATTCAATTCCGAAATAACTTTTATGTTTTTAGGACATCATATGGTTAATCAAGTTAGGTTCTTTACAACAACTGCATTACACATGCAACAAAACAAGGTCGCATCTGAACGGGAAGGTCCAATTATCCTCTAACTTTTCGGGGAAAGTTAATCGAGTTGGAAATATTGAATATCTTTTGTTGCAAGGGACTTTTCAGGAACAGATAGTTTAGGGTCAAGAATATAGGGGATCGGAAATGCTATTTTATTTATCTAGCGGAAATTTCTGAATAAATCCCCCGAAATAGAACCCCATCCTATTAGAGGGTTTCGCTTTGCTGAACCCGTTGAAATAATTCCCTAAACTATAGACTTAAAAATATCAAACAATTTGTCAAAGACTCCCTTCAGTTTGGAAAAATTCATTTCCTGTAATAAATCCCCATGTTCCAAATACAACCCCACCCCAACCCATAGGAGACTTTAAAAATACACCCCCAAGGGCATCTATTTTCAATATTATGGTACTTGAACCCAGTTTTTTGGTAAGCTTACTCAGGGCTTATAAAGAACTTATTTTTATCGAAGAAACAAGAGTTGTGGAAACGAGGCCCTTCGGATGAGTGAGTTTCCACTTCATTAACTCATAACACTTCAAGAATCGTTCTGATTGGAGGACTCAATCAAACTTCAAACGCTCAACGTTTATTGACACTAAGGAGCGGAACTGTCGCCCTCGAGGGTCACTTGTAAGGGTTCTTTCGTAAAAAAAAGATACTAAAATTTTGATGTTTTTGAAATCTGTTTTCGAAAAATTGAAAAAAATTAGAAAATACCTCAGAACCAGTCGCAAGAATCTTCATACGGAGTGGTCACACTGAACAGCTCTTGCTGATAAATATAAAAAAAGACTTGATATTTTATTACAAAAACTTCTATTTTTGGTTTGTAAAGTTGACTCTATAACCTGGTTTACTGGCCAAGTTATCTTAATTACCCGATAATTGGAATGTAAATACGCTACTCGGGATGGTACTTCTTTTAAGATAAGCTTGAAGCTTGATTTTAGGTAACAAATTTGTATTTTTGAAAATACGGGTGTTTTGGTCTCATTAAGATAGATTTGGATAAAAAGACTATTCTTTTTACTTTGAGACCTTAGTTTATATTGCATGGGTTTTGAGTTTTTGGAAATAAACTTGTAGGTACTATCTAGGAAGAAGATGTTGCTGGTTTTTTTTAGAAAAAAGATAGCATACGGTGATGATTTCTTTAAAATCTTAATTTAATTTTAATTATCCTAAACCGTGTTGCACCCAACGACCCAACACCCGTCATGTCATCAGTACTGTAAATCATAGATATACCATGTTATTAAACCAAGTTGACCTACGTTTATTACTCGTCATCAACTTTAATCCAGCCGTCGTTACTAATCCCTCATTTATATCTCCCAAGTGGATTAACCGGAAGGCCTATGTCAAAGATAGAGTTAATACCTCCCAGACCTCCAGACATTCATTTTCTTAGAAGCAAAATTAGTGTTTTAATGGATGTGATGTTTAAGTATCTTACAGTTACAACTACACATTTCTGGCACTAAAATGTGAACTACGATCAGTTTGCACGTTTTTATTGCTTATTAAAAAACATATACTGAAGTCTTTGACGATTTAACTGAAATTTTAGCCGTTTTATACCAATCTAACTATACAAATTCTTGTTTTTTTTAAGGCTAAAGTTAAAGGTTCCAATAAACATTCCTATTAAAACAAAACCCAACAATTAAGAAACACTATATCCCCCTAAAAATAATGAACTCCATCGGTCGTCCAGGGTCAGCCGTAAAAAATGACCGAGATGATTTCCGAGATCCGTATGGAATGTTAAGAAGCTCACGAGAAGCCCATCAAGCTTTTCCACATCATAAATCAAATTACTTTTATCATCCTTCAGCTAAACTGCACATTCCCATTGCACTCCTTCAGGGAAAAAATATTATTTCAACCAAGTTTCCCCTGTTTAAGGGTATACTTATAGTTGTAATGTAAGTAAATGATATTTGGAAACCTTTAGGTTTGATATCAAGAAAAAAAAGTTTCTAATAAAATCGGATGTAAAGTTTTTGGGAAAGAAGTAAAGTTTTTGAAAGACAAGGATAAATAGAGTTTTAAAAAACTCTGAAACTGTCCACCTCATTAAGATCACCTCGTTGAAGTTTGTTCAGATAGGAATTAATTCGTCGGCCGAAAAACTTTACCTCAATCTAATTATTATTAAATCCAATTAGCAAACCTCAAAACTGTCTAGTTTTAGATTTTGGAATCGTTTTAGAACTACTAAAATGTACTGTTTTCTGGTGCAAAGTCTTACAACTAAAAGTAATTAGTGTAATTACCCACATAAACATAAAATCTAAGAATAGTGCATGTTTCTTTAACAAACCAAATTCGAAAGTTAAAGTTTAAAACTACGCATTTTCGATATGCCATTCATCCTTCGTTTCAGGTTTGAATCCATGTAGGAGATTATCGCTCATCTAAATTAAAGTTAAGTAAATCAGATATACTAACCACTGTCGTTAATGTATGATTTTTGGTACCACATTAACAATACAGTGATAGGGGTCACTTAATTAGGGTCACAATCTGGCTTTGTGCAGTCCAATATTTAATTCGAGTTGTAAAAATGTTCGAAGACTAAAAGACTCATATTTTACATGGAAATAACTTTACGATCGCATATAAGAAAACGAAGACATAAATATACGTTTTAAAGTCTAAACTCGCCAGAATAAGTAAGTCGGGATTCGGGATTAATTAACTCATATTTCTAGTATAGACGAGGTTGTTTAGAATCTAGTCTAATTAAAAATAGCATGCAAAAGTTTGGTCCGTCACATATTAAATTGACGATAAAAAACCACCCTAATCCAATCACTAAATCTTCCAAGTGCGATATCTTTTAGATACTCATTCCTAAGGAATTATCTAATTAAAACCGTATCCCTTCCTTATCCTCATTTCTCATTCTCTAATTTTAAATTCAGTTCGTCCAACTTCGATCAGAAAAACTGGAGCTCCGAAATATCCGAAATCTTACTATGTTTTTTACAGTTTTTTTTAGATAATTCCGGTATCCACATACATACATGTAAAAGTAGGCCCTTGGATGGATATATAAATCCATTTCTCAGCCGGAGAAAGCGTCATTTTTTTCTCCGTAAACTGTGGGAGAAATCCCTTTGCTTCCTTCCGGCGAGTTTAAGATCTCATCTTTTATAAACTGGGGAATTTTTTACAAAGAAAAAGCCCACATATATATTATCACATTATTCCCTCAAGCTTTATTTGATTTCCTCAAAAGACTTACTGAATTTGCTGAAAAAAACAGGGGGGAAAATGCCAGGCTACCAATCCTTGTCTACCTTCCTGATATCCCGGCAACGTCTATGAGCCGTAAATCATAAAAGCAGCCCCTTGGACACCGAAATTACTCCCCATCCTCGAAATTGTGCAAGCATGAAAAATTATGTCTGAGAAAGAATGCTACCCCTCACCTAAATAAGAAAAATAAATCCATCGTAGTTTAAAAATGGCTCTTTATGAGGATGGGGACTTATTTAGAGATTTACGGCATGCAAAATCCCAGATTCTAGAGCGAATTTACAATTTTGACTTCCCATGAGGACTTATTTATCAACAGCATCACCTAGTTCTTGAAATAACAAGAAATGGCTTAAAAAATCCCAGGATCTATATAATACCTCCTCATGGGGACTTATTTAGAGATTTATATTCTGTCAACAGATACACACAGTTCTGAAAATAGCAAGAACTCGCATAAAAAACCCAAAATCTATAGCTAACTAATAAAAATAACTCCCCATATGGGGACTTATTTCGAGACTTATGGTATCCTCTTCACCCCAGTTCCAGTACATCACCGCGAGTCTCTACCATCACCCAGTTCTAAAAATGGCAAAAACTAGTCCACAAAATCGTCCCATATTCATAAAAAATCGGAGCAATTTCTCGGAACAAATCTCATCTCATTCACCTCCAGAAGTAGTCTCGTCTCCTTGAGGAAACAATGATGGAAACCCGAACCGATTCTCAAAAGCAGATGGTTCGTCGGCCTTGTGGGTTTGATGATGATGTGATTATATTCTCCTACTTTCTCCATCCCCTAAAAGATATGGAAGAACGGAGCTTGGGACTTGAATCACCTCTCAAATCTTTCCCAATTCCGAATAATAATGTATTAGTGGGTTTGGTTTGATGATTTTTAAACAAAAACTTACGTTCTCGAACGAACTAACAATAAGACGGGGATTCGAAAATGGGGAAAGTTGAGGAACTTGAATTGCCGTAAGTTTGGGAAACGGACCCAAGACCTCCTGTTGAGGTCCAGAGGGTATGAATATTTTTCATATGTTAATTGCTCACTTAAATCCGACAGTTTGGATGAGATCCCTTCTGGCTCTAGAAGATGTAAATTATCCCGATGGGACTTCGGGTGGGTGAAACCGAGTATACCAGTTTATGCAGGCGATATTTTACTCCAGTTTCGATTCTTATATCCTCTTGGCTATGGTTCAGATTTACTTAAGATTGGTTAGTCTAGACTTGTTAATTTTGCTGGTGAACAGTTGGGAAGTATGTATTAGCACGTATCCTATCAAGGAGAGTATTTGTAGGGTGTTTCAAATAAATTTTGAGCAGAATTGGGAACTGTTTGGGAACGTCTATATGAAAAAAAGCAGAGGCAGCCAAAAATAACTCTTCGAAATAATTCCCCACCTTGAAACGATTGAAAATCACCTGAATCGCCTGAATGGTGAAAGACTTATTTCAGTAAAGATGGTAGGTTGTCCAGAAACAATAGGATTTTTTTGTAAAATCGACGAATAAACTCGGATCAATTTTACACTTGAAACTTGTCATTGGCGATTAGCTAATTTGGGCAGCAATGGATTAATTAAATGATTGAACCAGATGTATCATCAGTCAACGCAAGAAATATTTTGATATAAGATATAATTTTGGAGCACAGAAAGTACACATTAACTTAAAATCTTTCAAAATCAACAGGGAGACGAGAATTTAAATAGGAACAGACTGAATCACAACTTCACATCCTCTGGAAACTGGAAACTTTGCCCGAGTCATCACCAATGCTTCTTTGCTTGTCTGTATAATTAAAAAAAACGTGATGCAAATTTTATTTAAACTGCTCAAAAAAACTCTCGACAAAATCAGGAACTTTACTCTTAATTATTTTGAAATTCGGCCCGAACCTGAATAAGTCCCGACAGATACAGCGTGTCCAGCTTCTGAAGCCCCGTGAAGCCAAAATAGAGCGTTACATCCGTCACCTTCGTCCCAAGATAGTGAAGGCAACAATGCTGCAAATCTATTACACAAAGCGAACATTAATAATTCAATTTGACATACTACAGGCATGGGGACTAATTCCGGGGTGTGGGAGTTATTTTTAAACCCCGAAAGGAAGGGAAGATTTACCCCGGGACTTAAGTCAATATTTACGGTATAAAAAAATTACTTTTCAAATTCCCAAAAGAATGACCCTTGACATCCTCCGCCCTCAGAGTAAAGTCCCTCTGACTCAACATCCGGTCACAAGCCTTCCAGGAAATCCCAGTCAACCCCGAATCCGTCAAGTAAACCAAATTCCCCATCAACTCCAGGTGCCTTAAACCCACTAAATGAGTCAAAATCAACTGCATCCCATAATCATCGACAATATTCCATCGGACCAGGTCCCCAGCGCAGCATCTCAACGTATGAACCGAATCCTTGATAATGAGACTCGTCAAGTTGGGGTAACTCTCCGTAATCTGTCTCAAGTTGAACAGGGCGGATGTTCGACCTGGACCTCGGCTATCAACAACCCAGAACTCCTTAACTGTCGGCTCCGATTTCTTTCCTGGCGATGGGAATAACGTGGACTTCAGATCAATTTGAGATGACGAGCAAGTCGCAATGACAGAGGTCAGTGTCGAGTAGATGAGGTCAAGGTTCGTGGGCAGTTGGTGCTGGAGTTCGAAACCCTCTGTACCGGATCGAAGTGAGATACCGAATTTGCAGTGGCATTTATTTGAGGATTCGGACAAACGCTTCAGGATCCGAGGCAGGCTGGGGCTGTTATCGGGACTCAGGAGGAAATGGGAGATTGAGAGCTTTTGAAGGGACTTTAGGGACGTCAGGAAGTTGATGAATCCGTCGATCTCCTGTTTGTTTAAGGATTAGAAACCGATTTAGTTAAGTTGCCTGATTTTTATTTGTTTACGAAAAGGAGGTTATTGTTGGTTTTGTATTTTGTAGAAAGGATTTTGTTTAAAAAAATCGCTAATTTTAAGTATTTAAAATCCCTAATAAAAAGCAACGATTTCAGGAAGCGTTAATGAGATGAACCCCGGAAATTGTGTAAAATTCGATTTTTCCAGAGTTTTTATCGAATACAATAATTTTTTTTTGTTTAAAAAGTAAGACGGGGCTTACAATACGTTGTTGTAGTTGTAATGATGAATTCGATAATTGAATCTTTGTAAACAGTTTTTGAGATATACCCTCAAAGCTGAGTAAAAAATACAACTTTTTAGGCTTTATTGTATTCAGGGGGACAGGTAGTTCATTTTCTGTTAGTATTGGGGTACATTTAAAACATCAATTCGTTTTAAAAAAATCAGAATCCTTACAGCTACCTTTTCATTGATAGTTCGAATATGTGACAAAAATTCACCAAAATCAACAACACTTTGAGATTCAAAAACCGGTAAAACTTGAGTAATAATGGGCTTTGACAATAAAAATAATCGAACGCGTAAGTGGAATCGTTTCCTTTCCGAAAACATTTTGAGCCCCTGCCTATTACTTCGTGGCCCTAGTTAGAACAAGCCTTGTTTTTAATAATATCTTATAAATGCAGATATAATTTATTCAAAACAATTTTTTCTATAGTCAAAATAGACCCTGATAAAACCCTCAGCTTCGGGTTATTCGTGTAGATGAGTTACACACTTGCAATTAGTGCTATGCAGTAGCAAGTAGCAAGAGATGAAAAACTTCCTACAACTAAATATCAATCCCAATACATTTACCTGAACCGAACTAATCTTCCTATTTTCCAACTCCAGAGTCAAATCCGTTAATTTCCGGAGCTCGTACTCATCCCATCGATGATAGTTCATGTACGCGATAAAATCCCGTAAATCCGGCTTATACAAGTACGCCTCCGGATGCTCGTAATACTTTGAGTATTGATCAAAGCGATCGGAAATCAAGCCCTGTTGAAAGGACAGTCTCAACTGGCTCAATGTTTTCGAATTTCTTTTCAAAATTAGGGCCAAATGGGCAAATAATCCCGTCTTAATTTCAGAAACTCGGATATTCTTCCGTTTCGTTTTAACCAAACTCCCGAAACAGTCTTCTGCCGAAATATCCAGCGTTTCTAAGGCCTTGCAGTCCATTGCAACGATCATTTTCAGGTGAAGAATCAGCTCTTCAAGACGAGCCCTTCGGATCCGAATGTGTTGCAATTTCTCAGACAAATAGGTCAGGTCTTCAGGTCGAATTTGGAGGAACTCCTGTGACCCTGAGAGCTTCTCATTGAATGCAGAGCCCCGTTCGAATTCCTCGTAAAACCGAGTATTAAGGTTGGTACAAGTGTCATGGAATTTGGTCAGGTTTTCGAACTCTCTGAAGATGAGCAAGTATTTTGTCCAGTTCATTTGAACGTTGTAGAGGTCCAGGAATGAGACGTTTATGGTATGGGACCGGGATATCCATTCCTTCAGTTCTAGGAAGGTTGCGTTCTGGATTTTTAGATGGGACCATTGGATCAGCGTCGGAACGGGGACAGCGTTTATGGGATTTGGGTACATGACGCTGAAAATTCGAAAGTTATCAGTTTTGGTTTTTTTGGAATGAAATTTAGGAAAAATTGTACCACAAGCTCAATTTCTGCATTAACTTAATTGTGGTGTATTTTTTGGTGATTGTTCTTTAATTTAAGAAATTAACAACTAATTGGATAAAATCTTAATTATTAACATTTTTAAGACCTTAGAATTTTCCACTGAAATCCATCACGAGGAACGACTTTGAGGAAGTCGGCTAATTTTCGAGCCGCAGTCAAGTCCGACAGGTTATTAGTCCCTTTGAATGTGAAGGTGGACTTTTGTTCAAGAAGCGGAAATAACTCGAGGTGAAACCTCTTACAAACGAGACGGGCGACTTTCATGGTTTCGAAATCGAGTCGGGCAAAGACTTGCTTGTATGCCTTCGACTGGGGATTTTAATTTTAGTAATTTTTAGTAATTAAAACAGCTAACGTAATTGTATATGTTTTTGTTTATGTAGTTAAATTTATGAGATTTACAGGGACAAGCTCATGATAAGGTAGTTCCCCTCGATCGGACCTGCTCAATTCCTCCAGTTCCAAAGCCATAGCATGCCTTGGAATTTAAAAAATAATATCATTTTTTTTATTGCAACAAGATCTTTTTTATGATGATTTTAAAACAAATTTTATGTTTTACAAAGACTGCTGTCGGAAAACGGTTGACCGGCTAGAATACATTTTCGTGGTAGGAGTCGATAATAACCCCTCAGGATTTATCGTTACGAGTAATTTTGAAAAATTCGAAAAATTCCAGATTTTAATTTATTATTTCATAAAATTATGTCTTCATAAAACGATGTAGGTTTAAAATGAAAAGTATCCAAGGGAATGATGGGGAAATAAAAACCGAACTGACCGATTTTTTTTAAAAGTTACGGTTTTTGAACCAAATTGTATTAAAATTCGGAGTACTTCCCACTGCATCTCCACCCTTATTGGCAAACATTACTAAATTTCAAGTCCTATTTATGAGCCGTCAAGATAATGGGAGACAAGTCAAATTCAAATTCCAATTCAAACCAGAGTAAGTTTTGGCTGCGACTATAAAAAATACAAGAATAAGTTCCCTAGGATAGTTATTATTATCAACCCAGCCCTAGCATTATATTTAGAATATATCTATCTAACCGTTTCATAAATTATAGATCTAAAATAGCCCAACTCTGGACTTAAATGATTACATAAACTCAAAACACACTTTTGGTGTTTAAAAAAATATGAACAAGCCCATAAACTATCAATTTGACTACAACCAGATTTATATTGACATACACCGAAATACCCAGAATAAAATAATAGCTTAATTTATGCCCCCAAGATACGTTGCGGAAGAAGTTATTGCGGGGGGGGGGGGTCTTATTTAAGTATTTCCATACTCGTCATGATCCAACCCTTAAAACACCCATAAATCATAAATATGCCATTTTTCCTTTGACAGATAAACAACAATGCCAACCAGTACCAGGAATCCGACCTCTGCTCCGACAGGCCCCATTAAACATAGAAAACCTCCCTTCAAGGGTCAAGGGTAGTAATCTGAAGGTCCTGCCCCCAAAGTTCTGCTCAGATAGCCCCGTGCCCATGAATAATGGGGCTGGAAACTGTGGGCCAAACCGGGCTGGCGGGGGCGGTGGGTTCCCACGGGGGCAACCAAACTGTTGTATGCCACCGACGGGGTGCTTCATGCCCCCTCCGATGTGTTCACCTTATCCCCAACCTATGTGCACCCCATGTCCATACCCACCTCAGATGTGCTGTCCTCCTCCATGTCCACCGGTAAAATTATGAGATTAATAATTTGTGTAATTACTTAAATAAGTCCCCAGGAAGAGTTATTCCAGGGGTAGCGGTGGTTCGTTCAAATAATTAAGTCTAGTTACAATAAATGGGTAATCAATTCAGTAAAAATTTCGGAACGGTTCTAGTTTTTTAATGTATAAAGCCATCTTCTTAGGTAGAAATCTCATCAGAATTTGCCTGATTTGGGTGGTTGACCTTAAGGGGTGGGGGGGGGGGGGGTGTTATTTCGGGGTTATGTTTCCAATTACGGCAAAAGGGTACCTAGGAGGTTGGTGTAATATGGTCAAATCCGGTCGAGCCTGTATTTTATTACTTGCCTGAGACTAGATCTAACCTTATCGTAGATATTCAAGTTGTCGTGAATTACTAGAAGCGAGTTTAACACAAGACGATCAATAAAATGTCCCGAAACTAAACACCAGGCTCAATATTTCTTAGCAAACGCCAGTCGCCAAGTATTATTAAACAACTTAAAAAACGTTACTTTCTTAGATGTTCTGCTGCCCTCAACCCCAACCAGTCTATTCACCCTATCCCCACATGCCCCCACCGAATTGCTGCCCCCCACCGCCATGCCCACCCCCACCGTGTTGCAAACCAGAGCCTCGAAAACCACCAGCCGCAAACCACTGCAATACTCTGAAGGAGTCACAATGCTGTGGAGCAGCAAAGACATTAGTTTGTCTTCCCAAGGGTCAGCGTCCGGGTCAGACTAATGGGCCGGCATATGGGCCTGGACACAGTGGGGGCATGCCTTCAATGGAACAACCAGCCTCGTATAATAACTGCAACTTCTACGTCAGTGAACTTCCAAAGGGAATGAAGGGTAAAAACCTTATGGGGAAGTCAACAGCAACTGTCGACGAATGCCTCGAAGAAAACTATGTCGACGAAGCTTGTGAAACTAACCCGTATGACCCTTACACGATGAAGAATCTGCCCGCAGGGGACGGGAAAGTATTCCCACCACCCAATCAATATAGGACGTGGGGAAACGATGACGAGCAAGTCAGTGGGGGCAGATATTCACAGAATCACGGGACTAATACCGATCGGGACGGGAATTGTAGTGGGGGCGGTGGGGGCAGGAAGGGCTTCACCACGAATGTTTACATCGGAAACGAGGACGAGGATGAAAGTAGGGGTGGAGCATGGGGTGGTGGTGGTGGTCAGAGAAGGAACAGTAGAAATGCCCCGACCAGGAACGGTAGGAACAGTAACGGTGGGGCAACCGGAGCCCGAAAACCTCTGACAAGGAGGGGCGGAAATAACACGGGTTACGGTAATCGAAACGCTACAGCGACCACGACGACGGGTAACCGTGCAACGGCCGGTCGGACTACGGCAACCTCTACGAAACGAAACAGCAATAACCGCGGTAGCGGTGGTGGTGGTACTGGTAAATACTTGGTTGATGACGCCTACAACGACTATGACTATGACGAGTATGACCGTTACAATAGTAAAGGCGGTAGGAATAGCGGTGGTGGTGGTGGAACGGGTAGGATGTTTGGTTCCGGTGGAACTTATCAAACTTATGCAGCTCAAACCACTCCAAACGGGTACAACACGGCCGATATCTTCGGGAATCATACTGCTGGGGGCCGTACAACTGGAACGGGACGGAACTCTGTTGGCACGACGGGTGTCCGAAGGAACTTGGGTTCCGGGGGTTACACGTCCGATGGGTATGGAGGCAAGGTCGTGAGAAAAAGCGGTGGTTCTGGAGGCAGGAATAGCCTTGGGCTTGGAGGTCGAAACGCCACTAATGTACCCGGTAGGAATAGCTATGATGAACCTCGAGAGCGTCGAAACAGTCCTGGTCCTGGGGTACGTAATAATAGTCTGGATAAATCGGGAGGCCGAAGAAATAGCCCAGGCCCTGGAGCACGTAATAATAGTTTAGGTAATTCTGGTGGACGAAGAAATAGCCCTGGCCCTAGTCCTGGGGTACGTAATAATAGCTTCGATAAGTCTAGAGGTAGAAGCCCTGGCCCTGGAGGACGTAATAATAGCTTTGGGGAACGAGGAAACAGTCTTGGAAAGGGTGGTCGAAATAACACAAATATCCAATCAGGACGGAGCAACAGTCCCGGTGGAGCTATTAAAAATCAGGGATATAAGAAAGGTAAAAAAAACTATTATTGATTTACGGGACTGATATGAAATTATCGATTTTCAAAGGCTTACTGGTTATGTGCCTCGACGGGCTTTTTTTTGAAGCCCTAAAATAAGTATAGTTTGACATCGAAAGAGTTGGGATGAGGAATTATTTCGGGGGCTTGCCTCAAAGTTTACGGTATTTATCTTCTTATTGTAACGATAAAAAAAATAAAAAACTAATTAAAGGTCCTCAAAACCGGCCCCTTGCAATCGAGCGGGTCGGGATGGACGTCAACATCAACGAGGACGAGGATGACGACGGGAGGGGCCGAGATGGACGTGGCACAAGGACCAAAGGAGGTCACGTTGGCGGTCACCCCAGGGGAAATCCCAGTGTCGAATACTGCATAGCCCAAGACCACCACCAGGAATGTACACCGGTAACGTGGAAGCGGAAACACCCATGCTGCATGCCCCTAAAATCCAGGAAACTGAAGACACTCTGTCAAAAGTGTCATCAGAGATATGCCCCCACGGGTACGGCAAACGACGAACACTGTGGTCTCCCGATGCCCTCTCCGCGGTCGGTTGAGCGATCTCTGGCTCTTATCCAACAACCTGCAAAACATCAGCAAGAAGTTCAGGTCAAAAGAGAACACTTTCCCCTTAGGAATACCCCGGGGTGTCTGGTCAATCATGCAGCAAAGCCTGCTGGGCGGCCTTTCACTACCACCGCCGCTGGAGTACAGACGCACAATGTCAACTTAAAGCTCAATACCATTCAAAAAACTACCACGGGGGTCCAGGCCAATCGTGTCAACGTCAAAATTGGAGCCGGAAATGCCACGAACCATCAGCACCAAACGTTCATCACTGGACAGGCACTTACGGCCGTAACCCCGAAGACGAATCATGAGAAAGTTGATTTTAAGGTAGATCCGGTGAATCATGGCCAGCGTCACTCCCCTTGGGCACCCCCCAATCGGAGGAAAACCCCGTTTCACCCTCGAACAAATGATGCTAATGAAAGGAAATTTACTGACGAATCCGATGAAGATACTGGGTCAGATTCGGGGGAAAGTGACTCTTCCGGATCTGAAGAGGAACGACATAACCACAGTGATAATGATTATGGTGGATGTGAAGTTCCTCAACATAGTAAAGGTCACGATCAGGGTCATATGCACAGCAAAGGTCAAAATCAGGGTCACGGTTATCAAAATCAAGGTCATAAAGCACACCAGCCCGTGGTTGGAAAGCAGGCAAAAAGCATGGGCACAATGATAAAAGCTGGTCAAAGAATCCAAATCGCAGGCCCAGGTTACCCTGCACGACAAGCAAATTCCGAGGGCTCCCTCCTAATAACCAAGGACGTAGGTGTTGGAGCTAGCTGTAAATTTGACAGTAAACCAGCTCGGCCCCACGAAAAGGGGACCGTGGTACCAAACCCCAGGTTGGGACCACATAAAAATCAGCACGGGATGAACCACGAAAACGACAGCATTGTCCACCTCCTCAATGCTCACAAATTGGACGGGTCGGGAAGTTATGAAGTCTCGAACCCCCTCATCCAGCAGGTTCGAAATACCCATAAGGGCAAAGGTCAACGGAACTACATTGCGAATATCGTCAGTGTCCCCCAATTCAAACTTCCACCAGAACTCTTTCAAAAGTACCAACCGTTTCCAGCGACGAGGTCAAGGTCCACCAACCACGTTCACGAAATGAGGAAGACGGCACTGAGGAACATTCCTCCCGGTCCGGGGAATAACGAAATCATTGCCAATTATATGACGATCGCTGCAAATGCCGATCCCCGTCTTAACGTCCAGTTCCAAACTGGTCAATTTGGTCGTAATCCAAATTGTCCAGAGGCGACTAGTCAAAATCCAAACCCAACCGTGCAAATTACGACGAATTATCAAGAGTTACCTCTATTTCAACCAGTTCTGTTTTCGAATCCAAACCCACCCTGTGCAACCGGTTCGGTCAGCGAGATATTGCCTTCACATTCTGAAATCCAGAGAATTATCATCAGGAAGGATCCAAATAAACATACGCAGGATGTTCAGGTCCTCAAGCGGCATGTCCCTCATCAGGTAGTCATGGGTCATCATCAGGACCCCTGTACCACGAGCCAGCCAGTGTATATCCCGCTTACTCAGACAACCCCACCCTGTCCTGTCTTTGAGCAGATACCACAGTGTTCGTTTACATTGCCTCAGTGTCCGGTACCCAAGCCGCAGTGTCCCGTACCACAGTGTCCGGTACCGCTGTGCATACCAAAGCCACAGTGTCCGTTACCACAGTGTCCCGTACCGCAGTGTCCGGTACCACAGTGCATACCCAAGCCGCAGTGTCCGGTACCAAAGCCGCATTGCCGACCAAAACCACATTGTCCAGTACCGCAGTGTGTACCGAAACCTCCTTGTCCTGTACCGAAACCAAAATGCCACCTTAGCTTCCAACCACAATGCCCCTTAAACATACCACCCCAATGTCCTTTACGTATCGAACCCCAGTGCCCGATAACTATAGACTCGTCATGTGACGAGCCTAAGCCCCAAACATCGACACTAATCGAAGCAGTCGTACGGACAAATCGAACCGGAAGTACTGTTCACGTTGGGGTAAATCAAAGCAATCATCAGGCCCAATCTTCAAACCACCACAGCCACCGAGAATGTCAGCCTCCAGCGCAACAATCGACCTCGACCATCCACAACTTAAAAATCACTTCAGATGCTAATCCAATCGAAACCGTAATCTCAACTGCATTTTCCTCGAAATCATTTTCCTTGCTGCCTCAGACGACCAAGACCACGAATCATTTGACGATGGTAGCAGCCGGGAAATGCGACGCTTTTCGACAAGCCAATTTCGCTTCTAAAATAAAAATTTCTAATTCAACCCATGGTCACCACCGCCATTGCGCTATGCCCCCACCACCGAATTCCTGTGCTCCAGCCCAAACATCCTATGTCTTATACAACACTACTTCCAAGACCAAATGTCTCCCAGGAGGGTCACATAAGCAGAGAGAAAGTGACTGGGACAGTCCCGACTCCGTCGCAAAGACGATACGAAGCATTTATGGGGACCCGATAAGGACCCCTAATAATTGTTACAACGACCCCATCCCAATTCCGAATGGGTCGGTTACCATTAGTTCGTACGAAGACCCGAACTTCGGGATCCACACACATCGAGCTGAGGCTGAGGAATATCGAACAGACAACAATCGTTCGTGTAGAACAGACAATCATGATTTTGAGTTTGATGAGTACGAGGCACATAGAACTCGTAACAAGTACAGTCCAGGAAACGGTATGGGAAGGGACCCCGGGTATGTTCATCACACCCCGACAGACCCGAGGTTCCCGATGTCCAAAGAACCGTTCCCTACGTCCAGGTCCATACCGAAGTTATCCAACAACGGGTATCTCTCTCAAACGGAAATCAGACATACGCAATTTGAAAATCGACAGCAAGTGAATAACATGACTCAGCGGACCTTCCAGCACCAGGGACATCCACAAAATTCACAACGTCCACAACATCCACAACATACGGAACAGACAACTCAGACTCGAATGATGATAATTGAGAGGCCTAACCAACCTTCCGAGGTTCGAATTATCAAAACCCCCGTCAAAGTTCCCGTTGGATACTATAATGGGTAAGCGGTGTTCTTTGAGCTTTAAAAAATATCGATTGCGCTATGGACGCTTTTTGCAAGAGACGCTAATAATTGAACGTTTATCATGGAACGGTCTCCTTTGCAAGGGGACTTCAACATCGAAATTTAATCCAGATTTACCATTAATCGACTGTTTTCAATAGCTAATTTAACACACTGTGTCACTTGTACAAACTACAGGACGGACCGTGATGACGAAGGCTACGATCGCGGTCGAAATGGCAGAAGCCGCGGTCGCAGCGGAGGAGGTTATGGTCGCGATCGAAGCCGAAGCCCTGGTAATACAAATGAAGGTTTCAAAAACGGTGGTGGCTGGTACCAAGATTCAGAACCCGTGAACCAAGAGGGCAAAAATTCCTGCGGGGTCAACCCCTGTCCAACCAAAGGGCCTTGCTACCCCCTTCGCCCCTGCAAATCCCCTAGGCTCATTACGTGCAAGGGCCAGAAACCGATCTTCAGTGCCTTCCCACCCGCTTGTCCCATTCGGGAAACCCTAGCTTCTATCTTAGCCAAGAAACCACCCGCAAATTGCAAGTGGCACGACAAGGATATACCTCCGTTTTACGATTACTGTATGCCCTCGATCAAGTACCATGACCCCTTACATCAGAGAATCAAATATGTTGATCACGTAAGTATCTAAATAAGAAACCCTGAAATAAGTGCCCAGGGGTAATTATTTAGGGGGACTTTTTATTACTTATTTAAGGTATTTTTTAAAGTTTGAATAAAATATGATTGTTCTGTTGATTTAGTGTGGAGGTCGTGATTCGGAGCCTCAAAATCAACAACAGGAGGAACAGCCATCCCGTCGGAGACGGTCATCTTCAATTAAAAAGAAGAGGGGGCGTGGCATTAAAAGAAGACTGAACTAAAAAATTATCCAGTTACTAAATTATTCTCATTCCAAAAATGCTTGCGAATTCTGCGATGTGATTCAGGAATAGAGTTTGATTCGAACGTTAGACTCGTAAAATATTTTCTATAAAAAAAATCACAATTTTTAAACGAAATAAAAAATTTTCGTCATCCTAAGGTTCTACGTAGTATTTAGTAGTTTGATTTGAAATCCTAAAAAAACGGGTCGAACAACAGCCCAATTTATCAAAACACGAAAGGAGGATCATCGAAGCGGAAATAATACTGTCAGTTTGTCTCTGACAACAGATCCTTCCGTATTTCTCATCTCGTCTGCTATTTTAGCACAAAACAATATTTATTGTTATTTTTGTCCTCTCTCTGCAATAAACAAGTTGGGGGAAATTACTGGGAATTGGGACAAACGATATATCAAACCCGCATCCAAAACTCCCTAAACTGCAATCAATTATCAATTATTTGATAATAAAATATATAATTCATATCATTGACAAACGTACTTGATAAGGGATCTACTACCGAATGGGGATAAATCAATTTAATCCAAGGAAATTGAAAACAAAAATAAAGAGCCTGGGAATAAATTCGCATTAGCCCGATGAGATGACTTTTGATTTATTTTTACTGTCATGTTCAATCACACATAGTTGGGAAGGAATAAGAAGATAAACAATTTAATTAATGTTTTGTCAAAAGCCAAATTCAGACGATATAATTGGATTTATTATTCGAAGGTTGTTTATATGGAGAGAAACATAATATTGCAGGTTTACATGGACTTAAAGAGTAGTGGGGACTTATTTCGGGATTCAGTTACAATTTACAAGTGTAGATCAAGGGTAACTGGTTCAGTCATTTCATTATGTGTTTGATTCATTTCAGAAAATCTCGGGAATTTATTTTTAGAGAATTTAGAGGAATTAAATCAATGTACGTGAATTGAGCTAGTTACGAACTCAATTCACGTACCTTGCGTTTCAATAATACCTAAATTACTTATCATTTATGCAAATACAAGATTGTTCGAAAATTTTGTTACGAACGAATGAATAAATCGCATTAATTGCCTTAGCAAACTTGTCTTGTTTTCCGACTATTTCCAACTTTGAATAACTTATACTTGCGGAGATTGGTGCTCAAGAAAAAACGGCCTGGAATGGCTAATTTTTCATGAATGATTTGAATCAAAGCAATTAACAACCTTCAATTCTGCACTCCTCTCAAAAAACCAATCCTGTCGTTTCCTGTTGGTTCCGGAAAACCAGAAGAAAAACTCTTCGAAATGGTATTATTCACAATTTACTAATGCTATGATGACAGACAGGAGTAGTATACATTTAAATGCTGAAATTAGTCCCCCGGAATAACTCCCCACCCTCCAACACTCCAAATTTTCAATGGAAAATCCTCCTTTCCGACAATTCTAAACTCCACCAATTAGCAGAGTTTGAATAAGTCGAATAAGTCCCATAGAAGATCTACGGTTGGAGTAAGGCAGAGTATGCGGAATGCTGCCTCCCATACTAGCGTTTTACTATGGGAGGCAGCATTACCTAATGCTGCCTCCCATACTGCCTCCTCCCATACTGCCTCCTCCCTAATGCTGCCTCCCATACTTCCTCCCTCCTAATGCTGCCTCCCATACTGCCTCCCATACTCTCACCAAATAATTTCCCATACCTCTAAATAACTCCCCACCCTTTTACATACCTCTAAATAACTCCCCATCTCCCTAGCCCTACATACCTCTAAATAACTCCCCATTTCCCTACATACCTCTAAATAACTCCCCATCTCCCTACATACCTCTAAATAACTCCCCATCTCCCTACATACCTCTTAATAACTCCCCATCTCCCTACATACCTCTAAATAACTCCCCATCTCCATAAATAACCTTTTAAATCACTCCTCACGTTCCTAAATAAGTCCCCACCTCCCGAAATAAGTTCCCACCTCCCTAAATAACTCCTAAGCTTCCAAAATAACTCCCCAACTCCCTACATAACTCCCGAGCTCCCTAAATAACTCCCGAGCTCTCTAAATAACTCCCCAGTTCCCTAAATAACTCCCCAGTTCCCTAAATAACTCCTAACCTTCCAAAATTACTCCCAACCTCCCTAAACAATTCCCTACTCCCCTAAATAACTCCCGACCGGGTTGGTTAGGTTAGGTTAGGTTAGGTTAGGTTAGGTTAGGTTAGATTAGGTAACCTAACCTAACCTAACCTAACCCAACCTAATCTATTTAGAGAGGTGGGAAGTTATTTAGAGAGGTTGGGAATGGGAGTTATGTAAGGACGTGGGGAGGTATTTAGGGAGCTCGGGAGTTATGTAGGGAGTTGGGGAGTTATTTAGGGAGGTCGGGAGTTATGTACGGAGTTGGGGAGTTATTTAGGGAGGTCGGGAGTTATTTAAGGAGGTGGGGACTTATTTAGGAACGTGAGGAGTGATTTAAAAGGTTATGTAGGGAGATGGGGAGTTATTTAGAGGTATGTAGGGAGATAAGGAGTTATTTAGAGGTATGTAGAGGGGTGGGGAGTTATTTAGAGGTACGGGGAATTATTTCGTGAGAGTATGGGAGGCAGCATTAGGAGGGAGGCAGTATGGGAGGCAGCATTAGGAGGGAGGCAGTATGGGAGGCAGCATTAGAAGGGAGGCAGTATGGGAGGCAGTATGGGAGGCAGCATTAGGGAGGAGGCAGTATGGGAGGCAGCATTAGGTAATGCTGCCTCCCATAGTAAAACGCTAGTATGGGAGGCAGCATTCCGCATACTCTGCCTTACTCCAACCCTGGACTCAGTATTTCCAGTAAAAACACGTCATATTTCAGTTAGGGACCAAAATCACCCTCCTCTGTCTCCTGTGTCTTGTCGCGAACATCCGCCTCGTCACCTCCGTGGAGGTCAACGGGACAGAATGTCAGGGTACCATTGTTGACGGGACCCCTCCGGACAAGACTTGTGAAGATTATATCCACGAACTAGTTGGCTGCTGTCCAGACCACGACCTCCTCGATTGTGCCGATGATTTCCCAGACGAGAACGGTAAACAGGTGGGTGACCCCAGTAAGTGCCATTCATTCGAAGTGTGCACACTTGACAAGGTGAACCAGACCCACTGGGTCTGTTTGCCGAGAGAAAGCAAGTATCGAAGCATGATGATTGGGGACCGGAACACGAGGAAACAGTTGCCGCCGAGGTTGGGCCGTCCCTGTAATACGAAACTCTACGACAAGAAAATGCGGCCGATTTGGTACTCTTATCTCCAGTGTCCGCACCGTTCCTCCGTCGAGGCACGTTTCCAAGATTTGGTCGATGATGTGGGCTACTACCCTGAATTTCTTGATGACCTCTGTTTCTCGGAATTTATTGAAGAATGTCATGTACGGTCTTTACTTTCCAAGTTCCTGAAGTGTAAATCAGAAAAAAAGATGCGCTGTGTGTAATTCATTTTAAATAAGAAATAGGCGTCTACAATCCCTAGCATTTTAGACGAAATTTCAAGGATTCAGTTTACGTGCTATCGGGACAGTTCCGGTGTAGGAGTTAGAGTTCTGAGCCGAGGGGTTCAAGCTCGGTTTTGAGACAGTTTGCGGGACCAAGCACTGCCAAGCAGTGTGATTCTGAAGGTTTTTGGGGGCAGTGGGGGTTTTCGAGGTTTTAGTTTGTGATTTTATTCCAGCGATTGTTGTAGGATTGCGTATACCACACTGCTTTCATTTGAAATCGATTACAATTTTACTGTTTGTTTCAAAGCCTTTGGATGACAAATTATTTCGGGGTGGGGATTTCAGGAATAACAGCGTTTTTTATTTTTCTAGGAAGGACGATGTCGATGCCTGAGTAAGGTGTTTGAATATACTAAAAACGGTGGAGGGGTGCTCCTGAACTTTACCCAGTTTCAACATGAAAACAGCAGTTGTGGTCTCTACGCTGGGATACGCTGCATTCATAATACGAATAACGTTCGGTTTAATGACATCGATCCTTCGTATTGCACACGTAGCCAAAAGCCAATGGTGGGGGACATCGTTCCCCAGCCCTTTGAATGTGAAAGAAATGCTGCTTGTTTTCTGTGAGTACATCGTGCTATTACTTATCTGTTACCCTAAATTGATCCATACCTTTTTAAAGGGTTTGAAAATATGGATACCAATACCACCTCAAAAATCAAAACTTATGTTCAGACGGTATTTGAAATGAGAAGTTAGTTCAAATCCGATGAAAAATCACTAAAAAAAATTCTCTTTTTCAAAAATACCCCATCGGGGGGTTTACGGATTTGAGACAACTGGAAATCATATATTTATTAGTGATGCCGATTCGAACCGGAAATGCTTTAATTTACAAAAAACCCACGGGGCTTGTTGTACTCAAGAATTAAAGTCGCTCTTTATAATCCAATTCCAGCGATTTCAAAGCGAAGCACTGTCCTTTGATTTCAAGTACCCCAACCAACCCAGACAATTCAAAGAGTTGTGGTTATTGTAAATGTGCCAAGGACTTCAAGTGTAATGATGGGAGTAGGACCGGCTCTGGGATCATTTTTCTACTGATTGGGATAACAATGGCCCGGTGGGGCACCAAAAGTCAATTGATTTGATTCATGGACTCCCTCCTCTGTTAAGAGCAGTATATTCTATACAGTATCTTATCGATTGTAATTGAAAATATCAAGTAAAGAGCTTTGTCTTGTCGTCAGTCTCCATGTACACATGGGTTTTATGAGAGCCGTGCAAGAAAATAAAAACAATTCAGCATAATTTAAAGTGCCATTTGACAAACAGTTGAAAGAGGTTTCAACCCCGCAATAAAAGTGGGGACTTATTTCGGGGGGGGGGGGGCTATACAAACTCTCCAGTCCCCGTTGTCAAGCAATCTTGTTACTGGACAATTCTTAATTCTATATTCACAGAATAATCATGTATAAGCAAGAAAAAGTCCCAGCATTAAATACAAACCTCAGTACCTCCAAACCAAACGCTAGAGTTGTTATCATGTCGGGAGCTGAAATAGCATCATTAGTCCTCCTAACAACCCTCACTCTCATCCTCCTCACGACTGGACACCCTAGTGAGATGACAGACGATTTCGAAAATTCGACCGTGACGGCATTTCAGTGCAACAACCGTTGGAATCAGACCGCAAATTGCACCCTCAAGAACTTTACTCACTACGGCTGCTGCCCCGTATTCTACGAGGCTTATCACTGCGAACCCGATAATCCCGTCGGTTGCTCCCGCGGCTACGAATGTACGGAATACATGATCAATCTGACCCACCACGTCCATGGCTATGAGACGACGAGAATGCACAAACTCCATAAATGCCTACTTCCGAACCCTTACAAGACGGTCAGTCTTGAATCTAAGAAACTCAGAGGCAGTCATCATCGGCTTGGACGGCCCTGCAAGTTCGTTTCAACTTGCTTTTATGATCCCGATTTACAGCCCCATGGGGAATTTTGTTATCAAACTCATGGAACCACATGGGCTTTAATTTGGGTGGGGTTCTATTTCGGGGGCTTTAAATAGAGCTTTACGATACCATTAAAGGAATATTACATTTAAATCCAATGTGTTGGGTACCACTTCCATATAGTAAAAATAAATAGCTATATTCAAAAGTAAGGAACTGTACGACCGGAGAATGCGACCGATTTGGGAGAAGTACCTCATGTGTCCCTGGGACCCCGAACCCTACAAACTATTCCGGATGTTGAAGGACGATTGGCACGTGAATCATCGGATCCTGAACGATGTCTGCTTTTCTCCCTACATTGAGACCTGTTCCGAAAACAATACTTGTGAATGCTACTCCAACGTATTCCGAGACAATCATGAGAGAGTCATTTTGAACTTCACTCAGGTATTTCACCCCGTAATATAGTCAATTTATTACCCTAGAACTCTAAAGCAAACACGCATTTTCTCCTGATTTCATAGATTTTAATGCTTAAAAAAATTTACATTTTAGATCAGAGAAGGGGAGCACGCTCACGGTCACTGTGGACTTCCTGCCGGGAGTCCCTGTACTCATAATACGGGGGCTGTGATGGCTGCGAGGTGTCAATACTTGCCCAAAGTCGGTGACTTGGTTCCTGAGCCATTCGATTGTGAAATAGATGCTTTGTGTGAAATGTATGATAACTTAAAAAAGAATCTAATACTGAGCCTGAGAATATAGTCTGGGACAAAAGTTTGCTCGGAGTGGTCTCATTGGATATTGAGGTTTAGAGTTTAGTTCGGGAGAGAAAGCTGCTCAAAGTTGACTAATGAGTTATTGTTATTTACCCGGATTTAATGGCATTCTCGTCAGAGCTAGTTCAAAAGGTCAAAGGTCATTTTTTAAAGCCTAACATTAAGGTCAAATTATTTCTTGATTTACAGTGATTGGAAAACCCGACAATGCCCACTGGGTAACACATGCCGTTGTGGTTGCGATGTCGGTTTCGAGTGTTTAGGGCAAGTAGTAAGTGCAAGTTGTCGACGGGAGTTTGAACGAATCGTTTTAAGCTTGGCTGTAGTTGGATTTTTATTTCCAAGTTTTTATCGATAATAAATTATAATTTATTGCAAATCAATTTAAATTTAAAAATTCCAATAACATAGTTGCATTGATTGAAATGAAATTGGTCTGACGAGTTTGGAAATTTTGAGAATTTTACGTTATTTTCAAAGTGGACAGTATTTTTAAAGCATTTTGATCATAACCGCACCATAATGTTCCTCCTTCAAATCCTCAGGGTTGAAGACCAGTTGACCCATGTGGTCCACAAACTCGTGGTAGTCGAGCCGACAGACCTCTTCGAATCCCAGGTTGCTGCAAGCTTTCCGAGTGAAGGGGCTCGTGACTATGACCTTTAATCATTCAAATTCAAAATGTTAAAAAAATTAAACGGTAATTGAAAGCTCAAATTCCACCTGCCAAATTTTAATAAATACACCCTAAGGGTCAATTTTTGCAAGGCGTCCAAATAAATTTGGATTTATTCAGGGGAGGATTATTTATTATTCAAATAAAGAAATTGTTAAATAAATCCAAAATTGCGGTTCTATTTTTAATAAATTATTAGATTCCTTCGTATTATGTTGTACCAATTCCCATTTCTTTCACCGATTTTTAAGACGCTTCCCGAGGGTGGTGATTTATTCCGGAGGAACTATTTTGAGAGTTACCTCTGGTACTTATGACCCGTGTTAACCTCTTTTTGACATTTTCTTAAAACAACATTCACGGTCTCTTTGTGTAGTCGGTAAGAAAAGGTTAAAAATTGTTAGATACCTTGGCCAACTTGAAGCCCTTGACTTTGAGGAAGTTAAGGTTCCTCCTGTACATTTCCGTAGTGAGGCCCTTCCGTCGGTACTTGGGTCCTGTGGAAGCGAGGAAAAAATCCGCGTACTCGTTAACCCCGTAAGTCCCGAACAGGTTCGCCATCCGGTCCAAGATATTTAAGAGCCGGTAAATCACCATCATCCCGTAGCTTCCGACGGGGGGAATGTCATCGTGATCCGAACCGTCGCCCCCTTGGCTTTGGCGGCAGCTTATCCTCACCCCTGCGATCTTTAATTTTAATTCTAGTTTAATTACACAATCGGTTTTGTGTAAACCGATCGGGATTTAAAGCCCCTAGGGACTTATTGGAAGGGGTAATATGAAGGTGGGGGGTTATTCTGGAGGAATGATCAATTCACGTTTAAATTTACATATTGAAATCAATATCGATGAATAAATAAACTCGAAAAGTTATACAAAAAATAAAGACTCTCTAATAATAATTTTAACTCAGAAGTCGGAACACAAAGTAAGTGTAAAGCTATGAAAAACCAAGTCAATCCGTTCCAAATGTTGACCTTTGACCTCCCAGAAATTAAATGTCAACTACCTCTCCAGTTTCCTTATCCACGGCCATGAAGCTAAGGTCCTCGGGGAGGATCTTCTTCACAAGAGTTACGAATTCCTCGCCAAAATCGTCGGAATATCCAAGTAGTTTGCAGGTAGGCTCGTCCCTCATGAAATGCTCTTTAATGTGCTCCATAACCAAATCCCAGTCCTTTGGAACAATTTTCCGGAACACAAAGTCACCCCACTCACCTTCGACCTCACTTTCACCTCCTGACATTTTACCCGTCGTTTTCCTTGCCAATTTCTTAAAAAAAATCCCGGATTTCAGAACTCCTCTGAAACTACTATCCCCAAAAGGTATGATCAAAACTAGGGCTTTTAGAGTTTCAATATATTTATGACTGGGAGAGGTTCTCAGATTCCGTGTTTAAGAGACCTTGACTAGCCGACTGGAAATGCCAGCCTTGGGAAAGGAGAAACACCCGTTTTACCCGGATTTTGGAAACATTGCGGAAAATACCCGGTCCCTGTCCATCCTCCTTATTCCCTCACTGCCGGAGATGGAGCAGATAGAGCCCTGTGGCATTTTTAATTCACCACCTTCGCTTGTCAAATTGTCGGCCTTAATATTTAGGATGTAATCATCATCATCATCATCATCTCAATTCCATTTACAGAAACAGAAGCCAGCTTTCCCCGCCCATCGTAATCGAGGAGAAAGGTTTAATTATTATACCAATCACCGATACAAGTCGGGATTTCGGACATTTTCGACGTAACAAGACGGACAATGACAAACCCGGTGGTATCCCTTACTGGCCATTACTAATTGCCCATATTAATGACAAAGTATAAATATAAAGCTAGGAACATTAATGATTCAGTTCGTTGGTGATCCGGGATCAGTCCTATAAAATAGTTTGTATATCTGTTACAGGAAGCAAGTCCGTCATAAGAAGTCCTGTGTCCAATACTTCTACGAAATTCGGACAAAATAATATCTTAAAAAAATATATATATATACAAGGTAAAAATCGTGTTAAAATTACAGACCCGTAAATACACCGGGGTTCTGGTATTTGGGTTAGATTGTTTAATTGATGAAGAACCATTTGTCCAATTGCATCCCTTTTTTATTTCCAGTTTCTATATCTTATTACCAGTTAAAATTCATAATCATAATAATTATCATAATTATTGTGTTCACACGTCTTAGGATATATTGCAAATAGACTGATTCTACAATCTTCCTGTAACATTCTAATACAAAGGTAGACAGACAGACAAAGTTACAAACTCCTCTTCCATTTCACGTCCAATCAATGATATATTTGCCTTCTGAGAGGCTTTGAGCAATCAACAATTTTCGGCTTATTTTCAGATTCTATTGATCGGGCTGCTGTTCCTTATTTATCCCGTAATAATAATGCTGACATGACATGACATGACGTGCTTTTGATGCATTTTACTTGTGAAAAACGGACCAAAAGGCAGAGGTAAAGTTCCAACTTTATACCGTAATTTGGACAGGATTTAAGGAAATAAGGATGAACTACATGAACTTGGAGTTGGTGGAATGCTTTGTTGATGAATAAATTGGTCCTTAAAATCCCTCAAGTATTCCATTAGGCCGGATGTATGTCAGTGTGACTGTTCGTTTCTATCTACTCTTGGAGAGTAGGGGTTATGGAATTTAATATTCTTATTACGGGAGTTTAGTCTGTTATAGATGTATGTGTAACAGCTCGTAATGTATTTCCTATTTTCCTTACACGGAGTCACCTTAAAATCGCGTGTTTTTTCAGCTCTGACAAGGGAGGTAATGGAGAGACAACACTCCGATTGACTTGAAAAATTTATTAATTTTAAAATTTTAATCCATTTGGATACTAGCGAAGAATCGATTTTTCTTGTATACTTGTATTTGCACAAAGAATAACGTTTTAACTGTAAAAAAAATTAAAACGTTTTCAAAATCGGTTCGAAATGTCGTTGAGCCAGCATTTGAAAATTACAGCAAATGCGCGATTTTTTTTAATGTCAATCTGGACACGTAATTTTTTTTAGTTCTCTAATATAATAACATTCTAGTCAATCGGACCTATTCTCTGCATTATCTCCCTTTTGGGCTTTCCATTTTACAAAACCGATATTTCGCCGGAATGTGCGTGTGTTAAAGTTAAAACTGTACTTGGTTCGGGTTTATGTGTTTCATGTTTGGGCATCATTTCGCATCCTTTGTGAGCAAAAATCGTCAAAATGTATGAACTTTCAGCAGGTTTTTCCACGGGTTTTTATGCACACGGGCGCACTATAATAGTATCTTTTAATGGTTTTCATCCAATTTGACATTTTCTAGTCTTATTTAGCCAAGAAAATCAGTAAATTCAATTAAAAAGCATATAAATAAATCTCAATCCATCAAAGGTTATAAATTCAATGTCAAGGTGACTTGGCTCTTCTCCGATCGTTCAAGGTCAAAGAATAGATGAAAAATCGTTAGTTTGCAACTATTAGGATTCACATCCTTATTCTTGGTTTTATTAGTCTTGGTTTGATTAATTACAGTCCCAGAAGTTCTCATATATTTTACGGCTTCTTCGTTCCAATTTCGAAGATTAAATAAAGTTACTACTACGAACAATATTTTAATAAGAGGGAGCGAATCTGCGTCTTTCATCCACTATTTTTTGCTTATCCAATCAATAAGCAGAGATATAGACTTACGCAATTCTGAAGTTGCCCAACAATCACATAAGACGTCAGTAAGGCTTCGTTCCAAAATATCCAAGGGATCAGGACAACAAAGGCTTGTAGTACAATTGAAATTGTTGTCGAATTGATCAAACTTGACTTGACTTGACTTTTGGTTCCTTTGTAAGAAACTTCCGAATCCGTATTGCCAAATAATGAGGAATTTGTCGGGTTTTCTGTGATATTGGCCTTGTTATCTTGATTTTTATTACCTGGGCTTTTCCATTTCATCCATTCAAAATATGACTCCTAAATCAATTAATAATGTTAAGGGTAAAGATATGGTTCTATCTTACAAGGGACGTGCCCCGGATATAACACTGATAATTAAAATCAAATAAAAATTTATCGAAATGCCCCATATTGATCTATACAGAACTAAAGCAAATGAAGAGCAATTTTAATAAACTTACCTTGGATAAATAAGGTAGGAGAAACGACATTAAAAGCCGATGGGGTTTACTACTTTTAACGATAGTTAACCTCTTCCTCAATATATGATGTAACCCAATGGAGATGAAGTGGCAAACACAAGCTATTTAAGATTTAAATATTATTATTACGATTCTCTGAGGGTCAAAATCAAATTATTTTACCTTGTAATATTATGACTTACCAAAATAAATCGTTTCGGTCATCACGAATTGATCGCTTGCCGTTGAGAGGATGTACAGGCCGTAGAATGCAGTTAAATGCAGGAATAGGGATAGGACCAAACTGCTTTTAAATCCGATTGGTTGGTATGAAGACTGGGAGTTGGGTACCGACTTGGGTACAGTGGTACCGTTGCTGACTGTTTTAGGTGACTTGGTAAAACTGTTGTTGACAATATGTTTGGTGTCTTCAATTGAATTTTCTTGTGTGACGGTATGACCATTTCTGACCACGTGACCATTTCCGACGGTATTGCCATTTCCGATCACGTGACCATTTCCGACGGTGGTATGACCATTTCCGATCACGTGGCCATTTGCAACGGTATGACCAGTTCCGACAGTATGACCATTTCCAACATGACCATTTCCAACATGACCATTTCCAACGGTGTGACCGTTTCCAATGGCATGACCATTCCCGACCACGTGACCATTTCCAGCGGTATGATCATTTCCCACCACTTGACCATTTCCTACAACATGATCATTTTTGACACAAGTTTCAATGGAATCATCTACAGCAGATTGTATATTTTCAGAATCCTGGTCATTTTCGACAGTCTCATCCTTCCCAGTCAAAGTCGGTTTGGTGACAATTATAGTAACTCCTAAAAACCAGCAAATTAGATAACTTTCCAATCAAACTCCCAATCACAATTCTATCAACTCACATACCACAATTCTACTAATATACAATACAACGTACCGCTTTTATTCAACCCGTTGGGGTAGCTTCTCGTCAATTGTAACGAGTCCTTAGCTTTAATTCGACGAATTTTCGGGATTTCCAACTCCTCCTCCTCCTTCATCAGCGTTTTAATCCGCTCTTCGAACTTCCGTATTTTCCCCGTCACATTTATCAGGTTCTCCTTGCCCCCTGCAAACGTTTCCCATTCCTTCTCCCGTTCGTCATAGGCCTTGAAGGTGACGATCTTACAGTCTTCTTGTTGTGTCAGTAAATCCTCGATCCGTTTCCTGAGACTAGAACGGTCATTTCCGACGATTTCCACGTTGACCTCATCCGCAGTCCCTGTCGCGTTCGGAGAGGGTGCCATAGCCTTGACAATTTTATTTTGATTTTAAAACTAGCCAAAAAACGACTCGAAATTGTCAGAAATCTCAGTAAAAACGAAAACTAGTCTTCATTATAGTACCCACAGGTTTAACTTGAGAAAGGCTCTCATGGAATCTGAGAGCTGGATTCTGGAGCAAGATTAAATTATTTCCTAATCATATTTTCCATCAGGTTTTCCCTATGATGCATGTAAATTGTAGTAATAATTATAAAGCTTCATGGCTAACTCGCTAACTTCACAGTTCACGTGCAAAAATCAAGTGCAAAAAGTAGGGCTTTGAGACAGGGGGTATGGGAATTAATATCATTCTGCGTTATGTTGAATGTGGAGATGATGATGGGCCTGAAATGTGTTATTTAGATAGGATAAACAATAAAAACCATAAGAAATTAACTAGCAACTTCACCTTCAAATGTATTTATGTTTTTCTTCGTTTTGATGATGTTGATGGATTGAGGAGGTAAGTAGGATGAATTAAACCAGATGTTGATGATCATGCGAATTTCTGCTTTTTATATGAAAAATGTTCCTGAATCTTTGCAATGATATTGGGAGTTGAAAAAATTGTTGTGTCAATTTTGTCATCTTGAGAATGTTTCTTGTAATTATTTAGCATCGTCTTGGACAATGGGACTGGTCACTCATAATAATTACACACTGGATTAAGTGCCCATTCCCCGAATTAAGCCAACCGCATTTATGCATGTCCAGTAAATTTATTTAATCAATCCTGGTTTTTAACAGAACTAAATTTAATCCAAATGAACTGGAAAATTAAGGTAAAACACAAAGCGTTTCATTTTCATATTATTTTGTTATAACCGTTCAATACATCTACCCGATGTCGGACGACAAATGTGTCGGACGACAAAGGCGTCAGGCGACAAATGTGTCAGATTTTTTTCATAAATGCATGGCTTGATACATTTCTCGATTCCATTCTAACTAAATCGCAACGACAATCCTTCAAGAAACCGGATCTATCCTAGTTGAATAATTTTTGTGTACAACGAAAAATCCTTGAGATTGTCAAACCCATACTGTTTTATTCTGGGCTATGAGAAACCGAAGCAAAGCTAATCAGGAAACGAATCTGTTAATCTGGAACCTTGATTCCCACCTTGTACTTGCATACATTTAATTCAAGTTATGAGAACGTTTCAGATTCCATGAAATTTTGTTAAATTTTAATATCAACATCCTTCCTCTTCCAGTTCCATTTGGCCTTCTGCCGGTAACTGACTGGAAATAAAACTGATTCATCTAAAAATAAGTCCAAAAATACTTAAAACTCCATTTTTCAAGCCTTTTAAGACATGAGGAGTTATTTCGGGGTAGGGAGGACCTTAATTCGGAGAGAAGCTATCGATTCAAAGTCCGAATCGGAAGGTATAGCGTTGAATTATTTTTATAACTAAAACCTAGCTAGAATTTACAAATACCAGATCCAATTAACTATTCTTATTTAGCTTAGCTGATAATTGTCCAGAAACTTGTGTGAAATGTGATATGCATAGTCATATCGTTGCATTTTACTATTGTTAATGATAGAGGTACTAACTAGCTTAGAATTTTTTAATGGAACAGTTCTTAGCTATTGCAGCTATTACATTAATACTTGGTGGCCCCTGGTTAGATGAAAAAATTGGTAACAACGTTAATAATCACATTTCATATCAAAGCATAAGTAAAACTGGCTTCCTGTGTCCTTTATAATAATTTAGATATGAATAATTTAAACATGTCATCCACAAAAATCTTATTGTTTTTACAATTTCGAATTCATAAAAATATATAGCCGTATTTCGACGATCAAGTTTCGACATTCGAAAACTAATCTTCCTTAAAGTTGATTAGGGGATAGAGAACTTCCGTTACTTCCATATCCTCCTTGGGAATATCCGCATCGCCCCAGCCCCAGGGACCCGTTGCAATCCTGCCCCCACTGCCACTAGAATCCTGATGATGATGATGATCAAGTGACCCATCACCGGTTCTGCTCATCCTTTCAGCTATGACCTTTTCGGAGACGGTTTTGAGGTCATAGGCCCATCCCAACTTGGCGAAGAAGTCGACAAAAGCGGTCGTCATGTTGGACCTGTATGTCCCGAGTTCCGCCGTTTTGTAGTCCCTAATTATTGTTCATTTTTATTTAAAATTAATTAGCTTAATTTTAATTAAGAGTTAAAATTAATTTCTCATTTGGGGAATCATACCAGGGAAATGTGTGATGGTAGTTATGCCATCCCTCTCCCAGTGCTGCTACTGCTACATATATATTTTCGGCTGGGTTGATGTTCCTGTAAAAAATTCCTTATCAATTAAGATTACCATAATTTTATCCCCCCGAAATACAAGCCCTGCTACTATGGATTTTGATGGTATAATGGCTGTTCTGAGATACGAATTTTTTATTTCCCCAATTCGGGACTAACTTGTCATATGGATGTCCTCCCCAAAGGTGAGCTGCACTGTTAACGGCCCAAGTACCATGAAGAACCAGAGAGTACCTAAAAAGCAGTGCACACCAGGAAACCAACAACCCCTCACCCCAGAAGTACCAAGGGATCAGGGTTGGGATCAAAAAGCCGAAGACGAAAACCAGTTTTAAGTAGTGCCTGCAAATTCAGAAAAATCGTTAATTTTTACGAAAATTCAAAATTTTCCAAATTTTGAATCAAAAGCTTAAGAAAACTCCCATACTCTTTTTGGAACATGATGACGGGGTCAGATTCCAAATCGGACATGTCAATCGTCTTCCCCTTCTCCTTGACCATCGGGTGCTTCTTACAACAAAGCCAACCCATGTGGGCAAACCAGAACCCACGTTTGGCATTGTGGGGGTCGGCGTGGGTCTCGGAGTATTTATGGTGGACCCTGTGGTCTCGGCACCACTCGTGGAGGCTGTTCTGCAATTTAAAAAAAAAATAAGGTCAAGTGAACGCGATCTTTGACCTGTCAAGGTCAAGTCAAGCGTTTCAAATACAGTGTCAAATCAGTCTGGGTCTTATTTAAAACGCTAAATACCTGTACTGCCATCGTCTGCATTAGTGTAAGTAGGATTCGGAGTGGCAGATTGGCTTTGTATGATTTATGGGCAAAGAGCCGGTGGGCTCCAGCAGTGATTCCATATCCTGCCACATAAATGTTCATAAACGCTGAAAGTTGGAAAAATCATTAATTTATTTTAAGGAAAGTATGTTGAAATATACCATTTAATGTCGTATAATAATTATTTAAACTTGTATAATAGTTTATTTAAATCGGCATAATAGGATTTTTGTACAAACCGGAAATTTTATGTATTCTCGTCATTAATTATTGTTATAAGGGGTTTAAAATTAAACTTGAATTGACTCATGGGACTGCTTAATTCCTATTTTGTTAAAAGCAGATTTAATTATGACGAATTCATATTATACCGATTTAAATAAACTATTATACTAGTTATTAACAATAGGGCTATGAGGGTTTAATAAGTCTGTGCCTCGGGGAAGGGCATTTTTTTAAACACTGTGAACCGAGGTTCTATTTATTTGCGTGATGGGGTATTTACGTTAAAATTAACAAGCTGAAACATTCCGATCGAAACCTGATAAATGGCAACCCAAACAAAAATCCCCAAAACTATTGGCTACAAACGTATCAAATATTAAAGAGTTTTTGCGATAGAGAGAGAAACAAATTGCAAAATATTTTAGATGGGCCTGTATTTCGGGCTGTTTCTGTACTCAAGAACCTTGTCTCTGCTTGTCTCTAATTATTTGGGTGCTTTTATTTGAGAATCTAGGTTATCTGCCTTAAAAGCATTTTTAATTTTGGTTACAATTTACAATCGTTTCATCTCTTTTCGTAAATGGAAACCACACAACGGCTAAATATGGATGGATAATTATTTCGGGGGTCTTATTAAGAACTTACAAAATAGCAGTGTTTTCCACTGAACGTTTCCTGAAATGCACAAGTAGAATCCAGCCACAGCAAAAACGTGGAGATAAACAAACATTAAAATGTTTTTCCACACGATTTCCAACGGGGGAAAGTAGTCGCTGTGAATGTCGAGGAGTCGAGGGTCCATCACATTTTTATCCGCGTCTGCTTTACTCCTAATGCTCGTCTTGGAGTCATTAATCTCGTTCATATTAACCTCTTTGACACCGTTACTAGTTGGCATTGTTGAAGCATCAACGCCGTTCTCTCGAGCCATCTTATCTGATCTCCGTTATTAGTTGATGGGTTTTGTAGGGCTTGTAGCTAATCTTAAGTAAGTCCTGAGAGAAGGGTCATCTGAAAAGCTAGTCAAGATTTATGAGTTTTTAGAAATACTTTTGGGGTTTTGAGGTTGAATTGAAATCTAATTTCTTAAAAATCATCAACAGAGACAATAGACCGACAAACAGATAAACGTAGACATAAATACAAGGGGTTTTCGAGGGTTTTCAGATTTTTTCGCACTTTATATGTTCTGTTATCTGCATCAAAATCGGTATAAATCCATATCGTTAGGAGATATGGTCATACAACAGTAGAATTTATGGAATTGTTATTAGTACTTATTAGAGCAGAAGTTCAAATTCTTAACCATTTTGCATCTCGAATATGGATCTACCCGATTATTATCGAGATCTACAAATTATTTTCGATGCGTCAAAAAATGGCTAAAATTTGAAGAGCTATGCTTTGAAATGACTTTTAATTACCGATTTTAACCATTGATTGCAGACATAGACTAATCTTGTATCTTTAGATTTCACAAAAACTGTAATTACCTTTCTAACTTTGCAGGGGATCAACTTGGGATGATATTTGATTTTGAACTGACCCAACGGAATAATTTTGTTTTGAAACTGTCGCCGATTTTTAGAACATTTCCTAGCACAACGTCTTCAGGCTCAAAAATTCAAAGAAGTAAATCCAAAAGCCAACGACTCATCTTACCTTCATTTTAAGTAATTTTAATCATGGGAACAACTCTTTGCAATTTCCTCAACTAGCAATTAACTTAAGCCTCGTTCTGACGTAATTATAAATATAATTTACAGGTGCAGAGGAAACTCATATCGAAATTAGACATGTAGACCGGAGGTTTTGCTGGAGGTCGTGTGCGTGGCATTTGCATTTGCTAACGTTGATTAAAATATACAGACTGATGTTACTTACGGATGTTTGTTACGTATGTTAACGATGTTTTAGTAATGTTTATGAACTGCCTCGAATTAGATAAGGATAAGGTTCCCAGGCAGATGGAAATAACTAGTAACTAGTCATATGGATATCCGCTCCTCTTAAACAGACCTCTACATTTTTTAAGACCTGAATGTCGTATTATTTTTTGGAAAAACCGACAAGGTGGTAGGTTAAAAAATATCGGGGTTAGAAACAGGCTCGAGTGACCTTATTATGTAGCTTTAAGCACCCCTCCCACAACGACTAAGGTGCTGTAAAATGTCTGTCCACCGCATTCGCAGTTTCACACTTTACGATTGCCTAGGATTATGTGACTTTTGAAATGGATGAAATATGAAATGTCAGCCTGACTGCTTGTGATGAAAACTGCTCTATTTTTGATGAAACTTCACGAAGTCCACAAAATATCAGTTACTGGACAGTAACGGCTCAAAGGCCA
Organism: Desoria tigrina; assembly: GCA_906901685.1. Taxonomy (NCBI): domain Eukaryota; kingdom Metazoa; phylum Arthropoda; class Collembola; order Entomobryomorpha; family Isotomidae; genus Desoria; species Desoria tigrina. The sequence continues at coordinate 1,585,169 of CAJQTU010000003.1, read as the reverse complement.
ACAGTTTATTGAAACAATTAATCAAGAATATCTCCAATTAACACTTTAATTGTGGTTTTTAAAATATTACAAAATGGCGAGTTCCACGAGGCACACTCTCTCCGGCCGTACATAAACGTGAACTGAAATTGAGACGCGTCTTCCACGCCTCCGAACATAACCTTTTTTAAATTTACCTCTCAATATAATTAGGATCGCACAGATTAACCCCACTCTCTGGGCTGGTTCATGAGTGGCTCATGTGTGGCTCATGTGTGGCTCATGTGTGGCTCATGAGTGGCTCATGTATAACGACACTTAACTCTACAGAAAAATACACATATACATATTACATCATATTATTTAATTAAAACAAGCTATAAATGACTACCCTGAACATTCAACAGACTCCCACATTTCTTTACGGAGTGAAGAAACAAACAAAAATGTGAAGGGTGGATAGAATCAAAAAATTGAAAAATAATTACTTCCAGTTCGAAAAAATCATTCCAAAAAAACCCGGAATAATACACCATTTATATACATATAAGTCTCAATAATACATAAATATCCGAAGAACTTTACTCACTTCACTTTGCTCACTTATTAAAACCCGAGACGTTCAGGAACTTTCACTTTTCGTCCTATACGGGTAAAGGTTTCGCATTTCTCCGGATCTACAATGGCTTCTCTTGCGATGTCTTCGGTTTCAATACCGCGATCCTCAACAACGTCAGGAAGTTCTGTGCAGGAGAATACTTCCATCGGGTATATATGTTGTACTGCTCTCTTTAAACTTCCAAACGCCGTTTTAACATGAACTACGCGAACTTTCCCATCTTTTCCTGGAAATAACTCCAAGATTCGCCCCATCGGCCACTCCCAACGCTTCTTGTTGTCGGCTCCAACCAACACGACTTCCCCAATCTCCAATTCCCTGGATTCCTTCATCTTCTTTCCACGGTGAACCAGGAGGGCAAAGTATTCCTTACGAAATCGCATCTTGATTTCGCTCAGCAAGGTCATCTTCTTCTTATACGTGTTTTGAAATCCCTGGGCACAGAGTAGATCTTGGTCGGAAACTCCGGGAATTGACAGCTCCTGCAGGAACATTGCCGGGGTTAAAGGGGTGAAATCTTCCGGGTCCTCAGTGACAACTGTCAGTGGTCGACCGTTAATCGCAGCTTCAACCTCATATAGCAAGGTACGCAGCTTATCAGAAGAAATCCTTTCTCTTTGTAACGTCCGTCTTAAGAGATCCTTGATAGACCGGACAAGTCTCTCCCACCAGCCTCCCCACCATGGAGCTGCGGGGGGATTGAATTTCCACTTAATTCTCAATAATCCGTGTTCCTTCAGAATCCTGTCCCAATCCAACTTGGCGAATAAGTTGTCTGCCCCGACAAAGTTTGTTCCATTATCACTGTAGATAATGGAAGGTCTTCCTCTTCGACTGGTGAAACAGGTAAAAGCTTCGAGAAAGGCATCCGTGCTCAACGAAGTAACCAATTCCAAATGCAGGCAACGAAAACTCGCACAGGTAAACAAAACAATCCAGGCTTTCTTCCTGTCTGACGTAAACAATGGACCGGCAAGATCGACTCCTGTCACCTCAAATGGCTTGGAATCCTTGACTCGATCTTCCGGAAGTGCTGTTGGAAGCACCTTCATTTTGAGTGTCATAAATCGTCTACACTTGACGCATTTATTTACCATTTTCCTCATGGCTTTTCTTCCTTGAACGATCCAATATTTTTCCCGGATCCTCCCCATGAGTATTTGCACTCCAGCATGATTCATCTTTACGTGTTCCTCCATAATTAGTTGATCCACGATTGGATGAGAGTGTGGAAGCAAAATTGGAAACTTGAATCCTTCCATGTCCTGGCGATTGGTCAACTTAGTTTGAACGTGTACAAGTCCATCATCTCTTGTACACACCCTGATCCCCGAAACGTGGTCTTGATTTATAGGGATTGTTGATTTTTGGACGAGAGAAAGCATCTTGATTTCCGCCTTGTTCAACTCTTCCACTGATAAATTCCGATTTACCGGGAGCGAAACTTTTTTAGACCTCAATTTTAGGTCTCGTCTTTTCATGGTGCTGTCTTCAAGGATTTCTCGATACTTCTTAAGTTGAACCTCGTAGCGAATCCGAATTTTCTTGGACAACTTCGGATCGTCCAATTCCTTCCCATAAATTTTCAAAAGTATCTCGAACTCTTTAATCCGGATATCCAATCGATTTGCTTCACGAAACATCACGGCTTCGTGATGGTTTGAATTTCTGATTGAAATTTCGACCTTCGTCTTCGCCCCTAAATTTTCCAAAAACTTCAGCATCCAAGCTATCACTTTCACATTCTTGGTGAAAGTTGATTTCACGCAGTACCACGTATCCGATTCTCCTTCAACCGTGTTAGCAGTTAAACACTTCGAAGTGCGCTTCTCTGCCATAATTTCTTCTTCATTCGGATTTGGGTCGAAAGCAGGCCACTCTCTTGTTGGGCTTTTTAGCCAATCCGGTCCTGAGGTCCAGTTCTCCTTTATTAACTGCGACGGACTACACCCTCTTGATGGAAGGTCTGCTGGGTTGAGTGGGCCCGGAACGTGTCTCCACGGGTTAGAATTTGTAAGCTCATTAATGGTTCTAACCCGATTTCCAACGAAGGTTCCCCACAGATCGCAACCTTTTATCCATGACAAGGCCGTTGTCGAATCGGTCCAATATACTGAGGGGATTTCATGAAGCGACAACGCTTCTTTTACTGAAGCAGTTAGTGTTGCAGCGATGAAACAGCCCAATAATTCTATCCTATTAATGGTTGTCTTTTTTATTGGAGCCACCCTCGATTTCGCTGCAACGAGTTGAATCGTCGCCTTTCCGTCGTTGTCTTCGGTTCTAAGGAAAACTACCGCAGAATAGGCCTTCTGACTTCCATCTGAAAAGGTGTGCAGTTGCCACGACTCTCGATTGCAGTTACCGACAGCAATATGACGTGGTATTTTAATTTTCTTGAGTTCTGATAACTCCTTGCACCAGTTCATAAACTCCAGACCCTGTTCTTCGGGAAGTTCCGCATCCCATGATATTTTCTCTCTCCAGAGAGACTGCAGAAGTATCTTGGGAATTAGGGTTGCAGGACAGGTGAACCCGATCGGGTCGAATACCCGCTGAAGAAAGCTGAGTATCGTCCTCTTCGTGACGTTCACCGGAAGTTCTTCAAAATTGCCATCACAAAAGATCTGATCCAGAAGTTTGTCCCATTTGTACCCTAGGACCGGTGTTATTCCTTTAGTCTCAAGGTTTGAATTGGGTCTGCCGGTGTCCAACCCGCACTCACTTTGAAGCAGTAAGCCGATTCCGGACTCCTCCACAAACCCAGCTTCCCAGCACCTTAATTCCATTTGAGCTCCTTTCAGAGTCTGGGTAGACCACTCTTTGAACCTAATGACCTCTTCTTCAGTGTCCTCAGATGACACGCAATTATCGACATACAAGGAAGTCAAAAGGGTTTCAGCAATTTCTGTGTAAGCTGGACTTACATGAGACAAATGATGTTCCAATACTGCCGCGAGGAGAAACGGACTGTTATTTATTCCAAAGACCACTCGGCAGTGCCTATAAACTTTAAGTTTTTTCTGTTGTTCATCCTCCCACCAGATGAATCGCAGGAAGTCACGATCTTCTTTCACCACCTCGATCATCTGGAATGCCTTCTTGATGTCAGAAATGACTCCAAACTTCTTCTCTCGGAAGCGATAGAGGACTGATAATATCAACTCCGTTTGATTAGGGCCTTTCTCCATGCATTCATTTAATGATGGAGTGCGATGAGCTTTGCACGATGCATCGAAAACCGGTCGAATGGGGGTTGTCAAACTGCTCGGTTTGATGACCGCATGATGAGGGATATAATGACATGGGTTGTCTATTTCTTCTTCAGGAACTTCCTCGATAAAAGACGATATTTCCCATTCTTTCATCAGTTTGTCATAATTTTGATACTGGTCTTTTACGATTAAGGTCTTGGTCAATGAGGCCAATCGCTTTTCCGCAATCTTCTTGTGATCGGGAATAGTCGGTCTGCCATTTATCCAAGGCAAGTTGACAACATATCTCCCGTCTTCCTTCCTGCTTACGGTTTGTAAGAAGTGCTCTTTCGTGATCCGGTCACCTTCCATTTTCGAAATTTGTTCTGAGGGATCCTTAATCCCTATTGCCTCGAGATCCCAGAAATTATGGATAGGTTGGTCAACTACCAACAAACTATGAACCACCATTGTCGAAGTGGGTATTGGATCATGGTTCTTGCTTCTTCCGTGGATGGTCCAGCCCAAAACCGTTTTTGTGGCCGTCAATCCGTTGTCTAGCTCACATACATCGCCGGTGTAAAACGCACTAGTCCCATCAGCTCCAATCAATATTTCAATGGGAGGGGCATCCCGTCCATAATCGCTTAGACATATCCGGTTACGGTGTAGCTCCCTCATCCAAGGTCCTCGATCTACTCTTTTTAATTGTCCAACGATTCGGTCCGAATCTAATACCTCAAGATTGTGTATAAATTGCTCACAAGACGATTGAAGTGTAATTTCATACCTATTGTAGTTCTTCACGTCTGTCTTGAATCCTCCAAATAATTCTTGTATTATTTTTTCGTGGCCTTGTGGGACGAGGCCTAGTTCATCAGCTAAGGACTTGAGTATAAAGGAACGCTCCGAACCAATGTCGATCAAAACCCTAACTGGTCTCCATTTCTTCCTAAACTGATCCCAGACTGTCACCGACAAGGTCTGCAAAAATGTCGTGGAAGATGCGACGAAATTGGTTCTTACGTGGGTTGTATCGCAGGATTTCTCCGGTTCCTTCCGTGGTTGGCAGTCTCCGGAGGCGTGTTTTTTATTAAGTGGACTTTCAGGACATAACAGCGACGTATGTGGTCCACCACATGACCCGCACATCACAAACGCCTTGCAACTTTTCTCCCAGTGTTTGGCTCGCACACATCTCAAACAAACCTTGTTTTCTTTGAGAATCCGCAGTTTTTCTTCCAAGGGCATCTTAAGCCCCACTGAGCACTCAGGCGATAGCGGGTGCTTATTACAAAAAACACACTTAAGTCTCTCCTGCTCTTTGTGTCCTACGAAGAGTCCTGCAGCTGTCGGAATATCTTGTTCTTTATTCCACCGTTTTTGTGGTTCTTGAAACTTCTTCTTTCCGCCAGGATCCACATGTTCAAAATGTACTTTCTTAACTGGAACTGGGGCGACCTTTTCTTCTGGTCGCTGGGTTGGTGGACATGCTTTGCAAGCGATGGTGACTTGTTGGTCGATCCATTCATTGAAGCTAGTAATACATCTTGTTGTCGTGGGGTCCCCGGTGCCTTTTGTCTCCACGTAAGTTAACCATTGCATCAACGATCGGCGAGGCAATTTGTTCTCGAGCTCTTTGAGAAGCTGAGGATTGTTGAGATGTTGGGGCTGTTTGAGGGATTCAATAGTTGCAATGGCGTTTTGCACTGCAGAACCGTACTCAATAAATGCTTCCAGGTCATCGTCTTGGAACGCTGGAATTTGTTTAGCTTTAAAAATCATAGACTCAATGATAAGTTCAGGATTGCCGAACCTGGTTTCCAGCTTTCGCATGATGACTGGAACGTTGTCGGGACTCACCAACAAGCTGTTCACGTACTTTCTGGCATCACCCACGAGCGCCTTCTCTAACCGTGTAATGTTATCACTATGATTGAATCCACAGTTTTCAGTCGTCCTCTTATAGGTGGCTACAAATGTGGGCCAATTTTCAGCCTTGCCATCAAACTTCGGGAGGTCCTTCCCATAAGATTGACGGGCCAGGAAATGGTTCGTACCGACATGGTTAGTTACTGTAGAAGGCTGATTAGATGCCAAGTGTTTGGCAAACGCGTTTGCCATTGCGACTCCAATACTGGCGATGGTTACAGTATCTTCCGATACTATCGACGGAGAAAGTTGGACGCTTCCGTTAGCTGGTACTGAGACCGACTCCCTTTTTGCCAAGCTGTTTAATTTCAGCTCCAGAGCCTTTAACTTCTGACCGTGGGTCGCGTCTTCTTTACGTCTTCTTTCCAGAAAACTTCTCTCTTCCTCCTTTGCCAACTCGAGGTTTCTGACGGTTTCGGCCATTTCTGCTTCTGTTTTGGCCTTTTCCTGAACCAACTGTTGTTGTCGAAGTTCTTCGTCAATTCGCTTTTGTCGACTAACTTCCTCGACTGACTCGGATACGAATTGTTCAACTCGAGTTTCGTTGAAGATGATATTCTCGGATATCTGCTTAACTTTTTCTCCAAGTTCTGCTTTTCTATCTCCCAACCACTTGATATTGTTGATCAACTTTGTGGTCTGTTCCAAGTCCGTTGGAGAGACAGTGTCCAATTCCGCTTGTTCTGAAGCGATTTCGTCTTCAAGATTTTTAACCTGCCTGTTAAGGTTGTTAATCTCTCGTTCTTCGTCCATTTCGTTACCGGAACCCCCTTCAACGTCGTTCTCGAGAATTTTGTCCTTTTGGAGCTCTGCATCTCTCAACAAGTTTTCCTTGTCTTTCTTTAACTTCGATCGTTGGATTTTGATCTTGAGCAGGTACCTCGCTTTATCTTCTCTTTTAGTTTTCAGGTCTTCCCTGATTCTTCTTAGCTCTTGCTTGAGTAGAAGACCTTCGTTGTCATCTTCCCAGGATGTGGGATCGTCAAGTTGCTCTTGAGTATCCTTGAGCTTTGTCTCCAGAATATTGATTTCGAATTCATATTCTTCGACAGCGTGACTGATCTCCTCTTCTCTGTTCTCAATAGCGCTGAGACTTTTCATTTTGTCGTTTTCCAATTCTTTCAGCAAAATGTGATTACTATGAGACGATATTCTTGACGACGATTTTGACTTTCTTCCTCTTGACGAACATACGGAAAGTGTCCCCTTCGATATGGGTCGGTTGACACCGGAATTATCAGGCAAAGACGTTGATTCGTCTACTCCATTCCCGTCCTTGTCCGCTGCCACCCTACTCGACCGTGTATCGTAACGTTTGCTCATTTTCGAATCGCTAGGGGATAATTTAAACAATAACGTCGATTTCGACGGTTAACAAATGTTTCGCAATTTATCCGAAATCCTGCTACGGCTTGGATGATCTCAAGGGACAAGAAAAATTGGTTAGATCTTGCCTGTTTTGGAGTCCGAGTTTTTGGTGTGAGACTCTACACACACATATACAGCTGCTAATTAGCCTAGCAGTGGCTGACGATTCCTGGAAGTGGTCTCTTAGCAACGCGAATGGTCTCTCTCCCACCCGCACAACTCCGTCTTTGTCTGCTGCAATCTCCAACAGGCCCTCCCCCTCTTACGTGTAGCTCCGCGATGGAATCCTCGACCTTTGGCTTTCTGCACAGGTCCCTGTTTCCTCCGGTACGTCTCGGGATTGGTTGTGTCCAGCTTACCGACTCAAAAAGAACTTCGGATCGGGATGCACGGTGGGGATGTGGTGGCCACTCCGTCGTCACTCAACAAAACACACAGCAAAAAATCTCACAAATCCTCTACACAATCCTGCCAGGGTCGCCATAAATGTAAAATGTCTGTCCACCGCATTCGCAGTTTCACACTTTACGATTGCCTAGGATTATGTGACTTTTGAAATGGATGAAATATGAAATGTCAGCCTGACTGCTTGTGATGAAAACTGCTCTATTTTTGATGAAACTTCACGAAGTCCACAAAATATCAGTTACTGGACAGTAACGGCTCAAAGGCCAACAGTTTATTGAAACAATTAATCAAGAATATCTCCAATTAACACTTTAATTGTGGTTTTTAAAATATTACAAAATGGCGAGTTCCACGAGGCACACTCTCTCCGGCCGTACATAAACGTGAACTGAAATTGAGACGCGTCTTCCACGCCTCCGAACATAACCTTTTTTAAATTTACCTCTCAATATAATTAGGATCGCACAGATTAACCCCACTCTCTGGGCTGGTTCATGAGTGGCTCATGTGTGGCTCATGTGTGGCTCATGTGTGGCTCATGAGTGGCTCATGTATAACGACACTTAACTCTACAGAAAAATACACATATACATATTACATCATATTATTTAATTAAAACAAGCTATAAATGACTACCCTGAACATTCAACAGGTGCATTTAATTGGATTTCATATATTAAGTCGTTTTGCTTTCATCCGGCATAAGTTTAATCATATTAGTATCTTTATTATTTCCGTTATACGCTTTTTTATTGTTTGATTTCGTTTTTTGCATCGAAGACCCGTAGAAGAGTTTCAAGACTTTCGCTAAGTTTTTATGCGAATGCTTAGTCTGGCTGTCTGTCCGTCCGTCGATAGAATAACTGTCGGGTGCTCGTATCAAGGGTCGCCAAAGGTTATGAACATGTTCTACCCTTTATGGATATTTCCCCTTATGAATTCTAAAATCGAGTCTTCATTTAAGAATAAGTTCTGGCAAGGAATGCCCCGAAATAACTCCCCACTTCGAAATAACTACCTTGTATGTCTTAAATCTTGTTTTATACTGTAATTGAACCTTGTTCACTTGTTACAGTTTCCATGTCCAGTCATCCTATAAATTATTGCTCATTATCGCGCATAAATCTTAACAAAGGAATTACTCTCCATATCCAGTCTTGAACCTAGCCCGACTGTGTGAGTTTTTTAGAAAATATTCACAAAAAATATTAATAGATACTGGGAACGATTTTAATTGTTGGGGGCTAAAAAACAGTCCTACCGAGGTTTTTATTTCTGCTTCCATGAGACTAGTTGTTGCTTTCTTCTCTTGAGAAGTTGTTCCATTTTCTTGTGTTGTTATTTAACAATGAAAATCGATAAAATTTAAACATGATTGCTGCTCCAAACGAAAGATTCGAAATGTTTAAATGCATAAGTCCAATTTACAATGGAAGTTTTACAAAATGGAACCTCCAATGCACTTGATTTTTCTGTGGTGAATTTTCCTATATGATTAAAAAATAATTTTTTTCAGTTTGTATTTATTAAAATTTAAAAATAGCCTGCATGAAACCTCAGCTACATTCAAGCCATTTTTAGTAACGATGTACTGTGTTATTTAGGGACAAAACGAACACACTGGGGAGATTTTTATTTCGACAACGACTATTTCAAGAAGTAAATATACCAAGTTTTGAAAATCGACAAAGATTACTTGAACAGGTTTTGAAAATCGTCGAAAAAATCACAGGATGTGACTTTCTGTCAAACTTTAAACCCCACGTCCCGTCCAACTGACGTAGGCTAGAAACTTATGGGATTCCCGGAGATTTCAAGAGCATCATTATAGCCATTTAAATCTTACATTAAATGCTGACGAATTACGAGTTAACAAATAAGAGCAGACAGGAGTCGGGCAAAATTTTAAACGTAAATAGTAATTTATTTAACAGTTAACTTCCAGGACGAAGAAGGAGCGAATAATTTCGATAACAATCTTTACAGTATTTCATTGTCTGATTTGTTGAAACCACCTCCGATATTCCTACCCGACAATATTTTGAGTAATTTTTGGGCTGGTTGCCTCAGGATCCGCAGTACCGTTACTAATAATAATATATTTAGTTGGTAATTACAATTTTACAATTAGGACGAGACGAGACTCTGAAATACTATGCAGATTTAGAAGGGCTCTATCTGTCTAGTAATTTTATTTATATCCGTAAAAAATAGCTTGCTTTGGTATCTCAGTATTAATCACAATCCAATCATCTCATCTCTCAACAATGATCAATGACAATAAATTAATCTTCCTTTAAGTCTATCATAGGGTAGAGTACTTCAGTCACTTCCATGTCCTCCTTGGGTATATCCGCGTCGCCCCAGCCCCAGGGCCCTGTCGGGATGCCCCCACTGCCCCCACTGGAGCTACTACTGTGATGATGATGGTGGTGGTGGTGGTGGTGGTCATGGGGTGACACGTATGACCCATCACCAGTCCTCTTGACCCTTTCGGCGATGACCTTTTCGGAGACGGTTTTGAGGTCATAGGCCCACCCGATCCAGGCGAAGAAGTCCACGAAGGCTGCCGTGAAGTTGTATTGGTAGGCTCCCACTTCAGCCGTTTTGTAATCCCTAAATTGTAATATTTGAAATTAGAATTCGGTGGAAAAAACTCGGCAATATACCAACGTAGTTGCCGAGAGTTTTTCTGAAAATCGGGGAATTAAAAAATGGGAGCCTTTTTTACTATTCGTTTTTCACCGAAATGACAAATTTTCCCAGGTTTTTGCTTGAATAAGGTAAAATCAGGAATTTTTTTTAAGTTACGGAAAATAAACAGGTTTATGGAGGTTTTATATTTGTTTTACAAGCATAAGCGTCTAAATAAGTCCCACAAATGAAAAGGAAATTAAAGTCAGGGTTCAATTTAAAAAATATAAACCCCGGAATAAAACCCCACCCCCATTTAAATGCTTTAAAAAATGGGATCTATTTACACAAATGCAGAAATCTTACCAAGGGAAGGTGTGATGGTAGTTATGCCACCCCTCTCCGAAGGCAAAGATCGCCACGGATTTATTCTCGGCTGGGTTAATGGTGCTACAAAAAAATAGTCAAAATAATCATAAATTCCATCCTTCAAATTTTTATTTTGTTTAAAAATTAATTACAAAATTGGAACTTACTTGTCATAAGGACGCTCGCCCCACAGATGAGCTGCACTGTTAACCAACCAAGTACAATGGAGATTGACAGCATATCGGAACTGGGCTGCGAAACACCAAGAGATTATGAACCCTTCTCCCCAGAAGTACCATGGTACTACTGTTGGGATCAGGAAACTGCAGGTAAAGACGAGTGGAAGGTAATGTCTGAAAATTTCAAAATCAGGTAATTTAGTCTCATTTTTTCTTAAAAAAAATCAAAAATTTTTAAAATTGTTTTTAAAATCTCACATACCGTTTTTGGAACATAAGGACAGGGTCAGCCTCCAAATCGGACATGTCAATCGTCTTTCCCTTCTCCTTGACCATCGGATGCTTCCTACAAACGAGCCAACCCATGTGAGCAAACCAGAACCCACGTTTGGCATTGTGGGGATCAGCATGGGTCTCGGAGTATTTGTGGTGGACCCTGTGGTCTCGGCACCACTCGTGGACGCTGTTCTGTAAATTTTAACAAAAATCAAGTTCAATTCAAAGCGTTCTTGGGCCTGTTTCCAATGTTTCTTACTATTTTTTTTAGTTTCGAAAACTCACCTGGAACGATACCGTCTGCATGAAGGTTAAAAGAATTCGGAGAGGAAGTTTCGCCTTGTAGGACTTGTGGGACCAGAGCCGATGAGCTCCGCCCGTGATTCCAATTGCTCCCAAGCAATGGTAGAACAGGGCTGGAAATAAATTTTAAAAAATGATTAAAATTAGCTTTAATTGTAGGTTCTTAATTGTCCCGTGACAATTATCTATGTATTCGACCGATCATCGAGGTTGTTTTCATGCGAACATTTCTAAATTCGTAGTAAATTCCCAGTGACTTGTCCACTTTTGGGACATTTTATATGCGTCACATATATGTGACATATTTGTCAAAGATATAAATATGTCAACTTACTCCATACAACGGTCCTCCACATGACATTTCCAGACAATAAAAAGTAAAGCCCCGCCGCAGCAGCAACGTGGAGGTAAATGAAAAGGTAAATATTTCTCCAGACGATTTCCAGGGGTGGAAAATAGTCACTGTAAATGTCCTGGAGCCTAGGGTCCATGTCCTTATTCACATTTTGATCGTCCGGCTTGTCGGTTTTTAAACTCGTCTCTAGGTCAGTACTATCCTTAACTACGTCTTTAATATTATTCGTCCCTGTCGTCAAATTATCCGTCCCGTTCGAGGGGCTCGACGAGGAAGTAACGAGCTCCGATTGCTCGTCTTGGGCCAGTTTTTGGGCCCCAACGGTCCCGGTCGAGGTGGTCGTACTCTCTGGAGGCATCTTGAGTTATATAAGTTACTCTGGAATTATGCTTGGGAGACAGTGGATCTGAAAGTGAAAAATTTGTGGAGAATTGTAGGAGGTTTATATATTTAATTATTTAATTGTGACGCTAGAAGTAGTTTCGCTAATTTTTTAAAAGCTCCTGCAGCCCAAACTGCAAGAGCACGAGAGTTAGGAATGGACGGATGTGCCTTGTTCCCACGGGATCAAGAACTTGTCGATTTACATGTCCAAAGTTGGGATTGGTTTTTCCATTTATCTAACTTATTGGAATAACAATTCCTCTCTAAGGACGTCACTAGCTCGGAATACACGGTCTCGAAAACAATCAAGTTATTGGGTCGATTGATCTACTTTTTAATGAAAGGAACCTTGGAGAAGCCGCATAAACACACTGATTATTGGGATAAATTATATCGTGTGTATTTGAATAAGGACCCCCTCCCCCCCAAATAAGTCCCCATCCTTAAAATAATTTCCCCGTACTTTCCTCCTAACAAATAAAAATATGAGTTCGGCAATATTCTCGAATTCTTTTAGAATGTCATTTAATCATACAAGAAAAACTCCGAAATAACTGCCCAGGGAATTTAGGTCTACAATTAAAAATGTTTACCAAAATTTAGACATGTTTTTCATTGGATCACCATTCAATCATTTCAATAGATTTTCGATACACGTACTGTAAGCCATGCTTCAGCTAGTTACTTCCAAATTACAATTAAGTTAAGGAAACTCCGACAAAAACCCCAAAATTTTTGAATTAAAATCGTGGAGGAAAACTAAAGAATTATATTACAATCAGGCTGGATTATAATTATAGCATGTCCTTTTTTTGTAAATGAAACGATTAGCCGATCCTAATACTAAGCAAATGATGAACCTAGTCATTTGTGAAGGATTCCCACATGGTTGTATAATACTGGAAAATCCAGTTGTTAATTAGAAACTAGCTACTTTAATTTTTAAGTCATTTCAGACCGATTTCGAAAATTTTTTTTCCCGTGTGATCATCCCAGTTCATAGAACAGTACATTTAAAGGTACTCGAATTAAAAAAATTGGCTGCTTTGGGAGTACCTATAGTACCTAGATACAAGATGTAAAGATGTTATGAAACTTGAATTGATAGCGATTTATTACCAGGACTAGTACATAAATTTATTTAAGTTTTTCACATTCGCATGAAGCTATTTTTTTTGTTGAAAAGGAAACCTAGTTTACATTTAGTTTACATTCCTAAAACGAGCAAAATTTACATAAATTCGCTAGGGAATTCGGTCGAAAAAATGAAACATGGTTTCATTGCATGGGCATTAGCAAGTATTAACATGCATGTTCCTCGTGCTCAATGGATCTAATTGTAAGAAACTGAATATCCCTATTTTTCGTATTTTTCTTGTATTCATAAGAACGTGGGAACTATTTGTTTATTTTAAGGTTCTCAAACCAAGACTTAAAATAAATATAATTGCTCTAAAATCGAATTTTCATGGATATTTTCATAATTAATTAGTTCCAACAAAGTTGTTGTTAAAAATAGCAACTTAAGAGTAATTTTAAAATGCTTTTCACACCGGCACTATACTACCTCTATCTTCCCAATGTTTTAATATTCATGATTTTTAATGGAATTTTATGAATTTTCCCAACTCCCTAGGAATTTGGAATAAACATTATTTACCCTCGATCGTATGGAAAAAATACAGATGAAATATCCAACAACTGCAGTTCCCTATTGGATTCACTGTCCCATTCCCCAAAGAATACACATTTAATTGTTTAATAACAACAATTAGGCCAGATTTATTATCTCTTAAGTCTTTTAAAAACATTCCCAGCTCCTTTTACTCAGGATGCGATAATTAAGGCCAGCTTTAACAAAAAAATCATCAAGGTTCATTAATTAGTTTCTCGAAAATAACCCTTGATTCTTCCTCTACAATTCCCATTAAATTAAAAATGTTCATGTTATGGCCATTCCAGGTTCAGAACGTTGAACATGGAGATAAGGCCTTATATTAAACTCATTTACCTGAACTAACTAACCTCACATAAAAAAATCCCCACGTTGTCAGCGGCAGCTAAGAATCCGACGTGGATAACCTATTCTGACATCGTATGATTATTCCAAACTCTATTAGGATTGGCTTCGAATACCATGCCATATTCCCATTTGCTCACGACATGACAAATTATAATAACAATCATCATCCCATACTACATGCCTGTATGTATTTACTGGAAATGCAGTTCTTATATGTATTACATACTATAAACTATAAACTACAACACGTAAGATACTTGGGAAGATGACGTAGCCTAACTGCCTAACCTGAACCCACCCGGTCGTAGTCGTACGATATGTATGAGTAAGACAAAGTTGGCAAAAAAATCGCGTGAATACGTGCTGTTCACATTTTCGACAGAAATCGGACATTGTCGACGTGTCGACGTTTAATGTTTAACATTTAGTACTATGCCTTGATAACGGAAGTAACAATGTATCTCAAATAAAAGTAGAATATGAACGGCCCAACATTTGGCCAAAACCTGTCCAGTTCTTTTTAACATTTCCAGGCCTCCAGATCCAGTTCTATATAGTCATACTATCTTCTCGAATTCGCGATAGCATTAAACCCATACTTATGTCCTATCCTAACTTTAAGAGCATGGGTATTTTTTTGGCATCTCTGTTGCCCAACACGTGAACAGTATCGACAGCTTGACATTCGGAGTTAAGCCAGGAAACGATATTATCCCTCGTTAAAAATAAATCCCCAGGGGGATTATTTCATGATTTACGGGCTGAATTTAAACGGATGACGTGTGCTTAGGCTGAATTCAGTCATCCGATACTGTTTAACATTTTAGCTACTTTGAGTTAAAATTCGGAAAATGAGCGTTTTTAGAAATACATCCATGTCAAATATCCCTGACATTTATTTCTCCTACAGCTCCTCAAAACTGTCACCCTAAACTGTCACCAGGGACATTTATCTCGGCGTAACTGTCACATGGACAAAAAATTCCATGTTCAGGTTCAAAGCTGGAATAAATGATAAGAGCACGGATGACGATGAGGACACACCTCCGCAATATTTCTAAATGTCATAGTCTAAAAGCCATTAATTAAAAACGTTTTTAACAGAAGAGAGGACTATCTAAATATCATGTGCAAAAGGCATTAAATTAGGAATTGTAACAACTCCTAAGCCCTGGAATCTGGATACACATTTCGTTCTTGAACTTGACTTTCGAGTAAGGACGAGTTGCTGTTGGGCTGACGACAAAGCTCTATATAAATATGCACTCTATATGCAGTTCAATCGATAACTGCACGGGATAGATGAGACTCCATGACTTTCCCGATCTCGACCAAATAAATATATGTTCTATATAGAATATAGATCCTGAAATTTCTGCATTTTAAGACGAGGCAAACCTCACACGCCATGAGATCAGTAGGTTATCCTTATCTCCATTAATTATAAATTAAATTTTAATTGGGAATTAAATGCTAAGTTAACATCGGATCCTATTTTTCATTCCTCACAGCCAAAAATGCCTTACTTCTTACCGATACCGCCTGTTTTTTCTCTTTAATTATCATAACTGGGGATTTTGATGTATTTACACAAAGACCACCTACGGACTGTAATTAATCATCCTTGCAAATTAAATCCCGCTCGTGTTCCGGAATACTGATAATCGGAGCTAAAACGTGGAAAGTCATACTGTTGACTTTGATGAATATTAATTACCAGGCACGAATATTTTCACTCTATTAAAACCTCCTAATGACATTTCGATGGAAGTATGACCTAGTCAATTTGCAATCCTTAAACCCTTGTAACATCTAAGGGCATATTAAATTTATCCCTGTCTCTTCAAAGCCTATATAAAGTATAAATGGCAAGGTCGGGACTTTCGGGAGAGTAGGGATGACCCTGACATACTTACTCTTGCAATTTTTTGTGCGAAAAAATAAAATTACGTCTCAAAAAAATCAGAAAATTACTCACCTCCAAAATTTTCCCACTCCACAAAATCCAAAAGAAAAATTCCAAAAAATTATCACCCGCAGAACCGGCACTGTCACAAATTCGGGCTGGAAATCCGAAAAACGGGATCCGTGAGAGAGAGATCCTACTTTTAGGTCCCGAAAGTTGGGGAATGAATAGAGGCAGATTGAGACGAGGTTCCAGACTTATATAGTCTCATCTGAAACATGTATGTATTACACACAGATCCGATGATAATATGATCGTGGTGGTGGTACGAATGTTGATACTACTGCCCGAGCCTAAAAGATACAGTTTTTAATCTACACTACCAACTGTAGAGTATATGTATAATGTATATGTAGAGCTCTCTGGATGAAATAATAAAATTAGTTAGTGCTATAGGAGTTATTCCATTTTTTTAACTGTTCCTTCAAGAACATTAACTTGGGAAATGCAAGAGTTGATGGGCAAGGAATGGTCGGTTGATGCTGTTATGATTGTGACGGGATGACGGTGGATTTTATTGGATGACCAGCTTCGGATTTGCATGTGAAGTCACAGTGTTTTTAAACTACTTAGCTACTACGAGTATGGGACTAAGGAAACGTGGACCAACAAGGGACGACTCTTATAAGTGTTTATAACTTGCCATTTTTATTATGTTCTGTATTAGCTCACCATGAGATCGTGGAAGGAAGCTGATTTTTTTTTGGAATAGGGGCTCTAATATTTTACAAATTAGAGTGTGCTTTTCCGGCCGAGGGCTTGTCGTTTCCTTACTGTTCTAAATATATACATAAATAAGGTTTATTCCAATTTCCAATGGTTTGAATTTGATTGAAAAGTAGAAGGTGTCCATGGGAATTGTCAGTTTTCATGTAATTTTATATTCTGTAAGTGAGGGAACCATCGACCCAAACTGGCGATTTATCGATTGTTGAGCGTGTCTATTTTTTTAAGAATTAAATCGATCCAGTTTACAGATTTAACATTGACGATAGTGGCAAAAACCGTATGGCCTTGTTTTGAAGCTTTAAGAGAAAGCATTCGGTTTTTGGTTTTTGATGGTTGGCATGCACTTAAAATAGGTTTTTTAAATTAAGGTATTCGAGCTAGAAAGCTTTCGTAAAAGCAATCAAACTGTTCAGAAATTCTAGACATGCACTGAGAATCAATCAATGAATGCTAAATTAGGTCTGTGTTTAATATTGAGGATGGCACATAGTGCATAGGGACTTTTTCCTTTCCGAATAAGTCCCTATATTTTTTTCATTCCAAAAATGTATATGCCGCTTTCAAGCTAATTTAAAGTAGATTACAAATCTGTAGTAAAATCCAGTGGTGGACTTAGAGTTGCTTTTGAGATGGAACCCGAAAATCGGGTAAAACTCGGTTTTATCTGAGTTTTTAGAAAAATTTACTGGAAATTTTAGGGGGAGTTCGAATATGTGACCAAAATCAACCTAAAGCCAACAAAACATTAAAACAGCCCAAAACCCGGGTAAAATTCGGGTTTTTAAGGCTTTTGGCGTTTATCTTTCTGAGGCATTAAAACGGGGTTCAAATGAGCAGACTGTATATCAAAAGCTACATCCCGAAATCCGAATACTAAACAGCGGACGGGTAATCAAACATTGCCATCAAATTTATTGAAATATTTGCCTACCTATAAAACAATAATATTTTTTTCTAATCCAGGAAACTGAATACTATCCAACACAATACATGGAAAAATTCCAAGAGCTTCATCATAGCTACAATAAGTGATTTAAAATTTTTTTAGAGCAAGTTGCTCAGTACAACTTCTAAGAATAAATTGACTTATTGCATGCTCTATCCACAAACAAGTCCCTCCATAAGCAAAGCAAGTTAATTTTCCGTGTTTTTAATACTTTAAGTTGGACTTGTATTTTATTCAATGAAGCTGTTTCCATTAGATTGGAGGTGATTTGAAAAATGTCACTGATTCGTCATATTTCATTATCATTCTGTAGCTGTGTGGAAGTTGGTGAAAAACGTCGGCTGAGGATCGTCCGACCCGATCGGGTTAGTGGCTTGTTGCCTTTCACGTACTGGCAGCATGGTTTCGTTTCATCAGTCTCAAATTTACATACGATATTTCCGTCGGTAGAGGATGATTCTGATATCGTCTAGGCAGTTAGGACTTTGCCATCAAAGCAAACCATTCCATAAAACCCTTTCTCTCTGTACCTATCAAAATCAACTCCTCATCCTAATTTCACATCATCCGTTCTTATGAAACTGACGATGGTCTATGACGAGGTTTTAAAAAAAATTGATCTACCCGTACAGTGGAAATAGAGCCCTGAAAGAGATAGAATAGAAATGATGGGGATGTATTCCGGGATGCGGATACATTCCGGGGTGAGGATGTATTCCGGGGTGGGGATGTATTCCGGGATAAGGATGTATTCCGGGTGGGGATGTATTCCGGGTGGGGATGTATTCCGGGGTGAGGAGGACGTATTCCAAGGGACGAAAGTTAATAATTGTTTTATGCGACATAAAATGAATGAAATTTTTAAACCTGCAAAAATAATTTAATATGAGACTTAAAACAATAGCTTTATTCGCTTCAATAACATTAAAAAAATTTAGAAACGTTAAGATTTCTTACTCCAAAGGTGGGGACTTATTTCGGTGAGATTCCTGTCCCCTCAAAAAATGTGATCTTAATTTGAAGGGAGTATATTTCAAGCTCTACGGTATATACAAAATTAAGCGAAGAGTCCTAATCACATTTAATCATTTATGCTGTTAATGAGCCCACCCTATAGGACTTAAAAAATGGCATGATGATGATGAGACACTTACAGCCTGATTGAGCCGATACATGGTATTTTTCTAAAAAAAACTGTAATCAAACATGTACATCATGTCTCATCTACAACCTCTGGTTCCGAAGTTTGTATTATTATTTATTTCTAACTTATGAATGATTTAAATTGTTCGGTATTATTCGAAATCTATACATCATGACATCATGAGTACTAAAATAACAACCCACACATCATAATATATTTCTTGTGATAAGGTTATCCCGTCCTTATTGCAGCATCGGAACTGTTCTGATTCTGACCACGAGTTAACATTCGATCACAGAATTGGGTAATTGACCAAAACCTGGATTTCGTGACGTAGTAAATGACCACATTTAAGATTAAAGTCACTTATTTGGGCTGAAACCGTCATAATCTGATCTGTCTGTGTCTCTTATGATACGAAGCGGTATACCAATGAGTGTCTTATCCATTTGAGATTCTCATCGTTCTTGTTGAGATAATTTAAGTCTTGAATTGATTTCATTGTTCACTTTTTATTACGATAAATAAGTTAGTATGTTAGGAAAGCAAGTAAACTTGCTTTTCTTCAGCTTAAACCTCTTGGCATTTCTAAATTTAATTTGGTCGGACAGAACAGCAAATTAATGAATGAATAAACACCTTCCTGAGTCTAATGATTTCTGAATCTGAATTATTAAATTTTACATGAGTAATCAACGAAAAACAGGCATAAACAACTTCCCAGTATTTCATGATTTCCGTAATTTTCGTTTCCGTTCATTTACATAAATAGCTTCACAATTTCCTACTTAATCACACGAAGTATAACGAGTAAAATAATTCGTATTAAAATCGAATGATTCGATAAGTTATTAATTTTTGGTGAAATCTGTCCTCTTAAGTGGCTGGCAAATTAGTTGAGGATGGTCTCGCCATTGTATTTTATGTAAGACTCATATATCACGGGAGTTACATGTAAAAATAGGATTACCCCTATGATAAAAATACAGGTGTCTGAATTCATTCGTTTTTTATATAAAAACTTTGAAGTTCAAGAACATTTACCAATCACACGTTATAGAGGTTAAAATGGGAATCGGATCATTTCCAAAAACAACAACATTTGAAGTGTTTAAAATCGAGGGACAATCGGTGTATTCACTATTCACGAGGGCTTAAAGCTGCGGATATTAAATATCTCTGTGGTAAATCCGCACTGATAAGGTGAATGAAGTTGGTCAATTTGAGATAGATTGGGCATTTTAATTTGGAATTGAATTGGTTTCAACGATCTTATGATGGGAATTGTCAAAGCTGTATATTACGGAATTATCAGACAAATTGACACCGATAATATGCCGATATGAATGTCTCTGGAAATGAAGTGGTTTCGAGATAAGCCTATTTTTTATTATTGGTCAGTATCGCTACTTTATGCGAGTGTATATTCATACTGGCATCCGTCCGTCCGTCCGTCGGCTGTCCAGATAATAACTTACAATTAGTTAACTGATCATCTTTTATAGGAAAAGGTCATTGGGTCTAATTTTATTTATTCTTGGGCTATAATCAATTTAATTTTGATTTAATGTTGTTTAATTTCCAATGTTTTATATGTATTTTATAGCACACATACTGTTTTAACGTGTGAATTGGAATTGCAATGTTTTCCTTATTAATGCTTTCGACATAAAAAAGTTGTTCAACAATATTTTACATTATTTTTACCAGCTATACGTTACCAGTTTTACTTTTATTTTAAGTTCTCAAAATCTTCAAATCTCTTTAAAATTGTCTTAAGTTTAAAAATCTGCTATATTTAAATGTTTTGGATATAGTCTAATCTATAGAAAAATGCATTTAGCATATGGGTTAGTTAATTAAAGGACTGTTACTTAACTAAAACGACTGTTATTTCCCAGGAATTACAAGCGTGTTTTTACACACTTTTACGCTTGGGGTTGCTGGATAATCAATGAGAATTGAGACCGACAAAAATATCCGTTTGCAGGCATGTTGCATCTTGTGTTCAAACTAATTAGAAGACGTATGACTTTAGTGTTATTCAGGTTGGATTTCTCAGCCTGAGAAAATGTCCAGTTTTGATCGGACGCATTCAGTTTCTTTTAATTAGAATAATATTTAGACCATTGACGTAATCCAGATTCAAAAAATTTATTAATTTTTTAGCGAAGATAAGTAAACTATAAGCGTAGTTCTAGTTGAAAGTGTGGAACTATAATTTGAACTTTAAACGGATTTAATAATCATTTAAAGAATTAGCTAATCCAATGTCAATCAGGGGTTAAAATTGCTTTAACTCATATTTTTTGGTAATAAGAATAAAAGTCGGGCCAAGTCTGAAACTAACTTATTCAAAGTTGGAGAAGCTCTTTAATTTATTTGTTGGTAACATTTTATAAAACAAATGAAACAATCAAGTTGATGAAGTTCAAATGATTTTTCAGAGCTGATTCGGGCCAAAAAACGTCTTAAACTTGTCTATTCTTTGAAATTGCTAAAAGAGATATCTCGCTAATTAGTTATCAATGCTGAATATTACGATTACAGAGCCAGAAGTTGTAGGTAGTAATTTACTCTTTGCCTGCTATACTTGAGGACTTGTAATACAAATCAAAAACAATAAAAACCATTCCATAGTCATGAAGAGAAATTTGACAAAATACAAAATACCATTATAACAACCCTCATCATGAATATTGATCAATTCTTGAGTGATAATTTCGGTATTGATGCAGAGAAACGATATAATTCATCTCTCCAGGTTATTGTGGAACAGTCTAGTAAATAGCAAGATAATTAAACGGCCCAAAATAGCCAGAAATACCCCAGATAGATTATAGATAGTGTTATTGCAAATATCTTGGGAATCCACAACAGAGATTCAGATCGTAGTATAAAATATTCTGTCAAACCATCCCCGTCATTGAATGGCATTCATAAGCAATCAGTAGCTAATAAATACATTTAAAATTGCAAAAGACACTTTCCTGTTTTTTCCGGAGATGGGGAAACACGGTTTTATAACTCGAGTATGAATCAAGTTCAAGATTAAAAATAAACATTTTTATCCCATCTTGTTACTTGACCAATTTTGGCTAGTCATGCTCATTTGTAATTTAATTTGCGACAAAAAACAGACTGCCGAATACTCGATTTTGCATTACAGCATTTGCGGTATAATAAAATATGCTTTAATTAAATATATCTCGGATAGATATTGGCTACAATAATAAAAATGATTATTTTACTTGAGGGAGATGATTACATCAAAATGAAGACGTCAATTTCAAGTAACAGAAGTTGGGTCAGTGACAATTAAGATAAGGCTCTCTTTAGGTTCAGCAAATTTTCCCAGAAAAAATTAGCGATAATTTTCCTTTGCGTTTTAGACGCAGGATTATCAGATCATATAGAGTCTGTTCTTAAATATTGGTACAGCTAAATTTATATTAAAAATGACCTTTCTGATAACTTCCTGTGTCAACTGTTTGCACTCTGCTACTTTGCACTTACATGGTATTTCGAATTATAAGACCCTTAAATTGCCATTTGACTTATGAATTGTTGCGAAACTTGGACATATTATACTGAAGTTGACGGCATTTATTTCACAAAAGAAGACGGTTAAATTTGTCCACCCCCGGAATAAGGCCCTCACCCCAGATATTTATTCAAAGAAAATACCATGTCTATAACTTATTTTATGTTTTAATGAGTTTATTGAGTTTTAATGAGTATGGGGAATTATACCGGGATTTTCTGGTAGTTTTTCTGTCAAATGTCAACTACCGACTTGATTTAATTAAGGAATATAATTACCAGAAAAGACGGAAACCACATTTCCTGTTCCAAAATCCAAACTCAATTAATCCACACTAAATTCTTCAGAAGAGGACAAACTATGAAACCACAACTATTAAAACAATTATACATTTTTACCATGCATTTCCTTCGCCCAAAAAAACCTACCTTTTACTTTACATTTTCTTCACGAAACGGATAAAATGTCACCTTTTGGATCATTTTCAGTTCCAGATGCCGTCCGTTCTATTGCTATCGGAGACTTGGTATATCCATGCATTATTTTTTTTAGAACAAAACATTAAAATTGAATTGTCAATTAGAAATCGGGCTGTGTTTTCCGATTAAGAAACCCAAAATATCATTTTAAATCCGTGTTTTTTTAAATCGGGTTCTTAAGCTATTTTCAATCTCATCCACCCTGGTTCATATACTGGAAGCAACCGAATCAAAAAATGAATCGAATTCAAGCCCATCGCAGTCGGCTCATGTTTCTGTCCTTGAAGTTCCCATTGAGACCGGTCAAATAAACTATACAAAAGCAGGTAATGTAAGAATAGATCAAATGGGGAATCCCACCGAGATGTTCATGGTCTATTTCCACTTACATGATACGACATTTGAGTGAATTTACTAAATAATTGAGCAATTAAGGCAATTTAAGTAAATTACAGTGGATTCTGCATTTAGAATGCTTGCTAAATATTCTGGCACTAAATCTTATTTATATCCCTTGTTGTTGCCCTTGCAATTTTGAAAATTATACTCTAATATTATATTATTATATAATAAATAGCAACAGGAATTCTTTGCTGGATCTACGTAGGTGTTAATCTGGCCAACACACTCCTCGCGATTCTCCTATGGCAAGCTGTGATTAAGGTATTCAAGTCGAGTTAAGTACATGTTCCAAATGTTGATTAAAACATCCGTAAATCTTGATATACGTCCCCAGGGGTATATTTTCAAAGGTACGGAGGGGAGTTATTTATGTTCTAAATATGGCTCTTAAGGCTGGGGCAGTTATTTCGGGGGGTACTTCCTAAAATCCAATATAAAGAGAGGCGAGTTATACCGTTGGGGACTTATTTCGAGATTTTTACTGTAGTCCACGGTATTTGCAGGGTTGTATTTTAAAATGCATGAGCTACCTCGTGATCTCTCCATTTGTAATCACGATCGGGATCTTGACGCTAGTTTTCCATGGGATAGTCGTGGGAACGTACCCACACTACTATGCAATCGGCATGTATCCCTTATACTGGACTTACAAACTGCTCTCCTTCTGTATAATTAGTCGATTTTTAAATGAGCTAAAGGATTCACCTCTACACAGGAGAGAGAAGGTTAAGAGAGATGGATATTCTTCGATCGGTTGCGGTACTGATGGAAATGATGCAATTGGGGATAAAAATAGATCCAGTGGGGGTTATCATCCCCGAGATCAAGATGAGATTGTGCAACACAACGCGTTGAAATTGAAACTGCCGAGAGCTTATGAGATTTCGGAAGATCGGATTGAACTTGGTAATTTTTTGGGCTACCGTAATTGTCTAAATAGAACCCCCTCGAAATAAATCTCCTAGGTTTTGGAGGGTTTGAAAGAATACCCAGAAATACATGATTTAAAGTATTTGTATTTGACTTGTTTTGTTAAACACGATTCTATGAAAACCTAACGAAAATTAAGGAATTGGATAGAAATTAATAGAAGACTTTAGAAGAGTTTATGTCCTCCTCGGAATAGATCGTCCGTTTGGAGGGTTTTAGAATGAAAATATACGTGTCCTGAGAAATATTTAGAAAATATAGAGCTTTTGATTTAGTTGTGGGACCAAAATTACTTCAAAACTCATAAAAATTAATACGATATAATTTTCTCAACTTACTGGTACGATTTTTGTTCCCCTTGATTGACATCACAGATCATAAGACCTGCCTGGAATACGAAGAACTTGAAGCAGTTATACGAGGCTTGCTTCATACCGACATGGGCCCTGGTTCGAATTCAAAAGGTGATTGGAAATTCATCGACGTGGCTGTTAAAACGCTAAAGGTGACGACCCCAACGATCCCGTATGGAAACCGACTGCTCGATGAAGCCAAGCTTCTCGTCCATATCGGCTCTCATGACCATATCTTGAAGTTTTACGGAGTTTGTACTAAAATGCAACCAAAAGGTCTAGTGCCTGAATTAGTTAACCTGAAAAATATTTATGAACCTGTATTCACTGTAAATTTGAATTCGAAAATCAACCAGAAAAATTATTCTTAATTATGGAGTACTATCCCAGAGGGAAGTTGGACAATTTCCTCAAGGACTGTGTCAACACTTATGGAGGATCGACTTTTAAAAGCTTGATAAATAGTCATGGTCGCATTGAAGTACCGTCGGAAAGGTCATAACGGTTAATTTTGTATTTACTTAAATAAGTCCCCAGGGAGAGTTTTATTTCGAAGGTCTAAAACTCAATTTGGGGGACTTATTTCGGTAAATGAGATAGGAAATTGAATTGAACCTATAGTGTAAACCGATTTCTAATAAATATGACAGCCGAGTTTACGAAAATCTGTCAATTAGCCATTCCGAATTTACAACTGTTGATATGGTGCAATGGGCTTATCAAATTGCTTGTGCGATGGAACATCTTCATTCGAAACGGGTGAATATTGCTATAATCTAAAAATACAGTTTAATTTAAATGTCAACTATCTTCTATAAACGATGATTATCTATCTTGGAAATATATATCCCATTTACATTCAGGTCGTTTACGGATATTTACAAACAAAGTCGGTCGTGTTGATAAAGACGCATTTGGTCAAATTAACGGGATTTTCATTCTCAACTAAATTGTGCCGTTCCAACCGAATGGTTCAACGAGATGAATTACCTGTAAGCGTAATTTGAATTACTGATTTTATAAATTAAATTAATTCTCTAAATAGATTCCTATTTTGTCTTTAATATATTAGCTTACGTTTATAAAATATAATTAATGAATGCGAAACTGGATTCAAATCGTTTAGAATGTCAAAAAAGTAACAAACATCATCCGGAAAGTCTAATATAAAAAAGTCCCCCAGATACCCCCTACCCTTCCAGGGTTTGTGAAATACATTATAGAGTCCCAGGGGTTCTAATTAGTAGCCCAAAAACAGCTTTTGAAATAATTATGTCAAAAGAACTACTGTATTTTAGAGCCGCTTCCCTTGGCGTTGGACAGCTATAGAATGCATAGAATCGACGGACAGGATCGGATTCACAACGAGGTCAGACGTTTGGTCATACGGGGTTACCCTATGGGAAATATTCAGCCTCGGGGAAGTGCCATATGGAGCCTGGGATTGTGATATCGTAAGGAACCTTAGGGGTGGTTCCCGTTTAGACATACCCAAATATGCCCCCTGTCAAATGTAAGGCTTTAATTTTAATTAAATTAAAACTGAACTATTTGAATTTACAACTAAACTAAATTAATACTACTGACTGTAAAGCTATGAAATCATGGAAGCTTGCTGGCGAAGGGATCCACAAGACCGACCCAATTTCTTCTTACTGAAACTATTCTTTCAACAACTACTGTCATCTTTAAATAAATCCTGAATTTTTCATCCCTTTGTCGTTCCCATATTTTGGTCAGATGTATTGTCTCACAACTCATATTATTTTTGATGCCTGTGTTAACTAGACTGACGGAGTGAAACCCATGGATTTCTATTCGATACACAAACAACTGACGTTTCAGTTTATTACGACTTTCATAAACCTATGAACTATGAACAATTACATTAGTTAGACGAAAAAATTAAAATTCACATGTGCGATAGTGGACGCTTCGAAATAGGTACATATATATTATCAGATAAGGATGTACGATCCCAGACTAGAGAATACTAGAATACAATCCAAGAGGTAAAATAACATTTGTACATTTAAAGCAATTAATTTTCGTAGTTCAAACAAAGCTTTTTATTAGGTAAAACAACGCAATAAATTCGTTTAATAACAAAAATACAATTTCACTATAAAGTATTTGTATCTAAAATCTAATATTTCATTCTATTACAATTAAATAGGATTGTTAGTGTACGACTATTCACGATTTAAAACTGGGTATAACTATAACTATAAATAATTCATTCAAATTCATATAGGCTAAAGTATATGTACGCAACAATTTAGGATATCTTGAATCTATTACTTTTAAAATCCAGACAACGTAACGTTGAGTATATACCAAACGCTACTTCTAACACTACCTACAGACAATGTAAACTACCTAGTTCAATGCATTTTGCAGTGTAAGTAATTGGCCAAAAGTGATATAGATGTAAATTGAAAAAGTGGTGACTTAGGGCGATGGGTGGATAGACATGGATGAATCTTTTGGATTACTTTTGGACATGTACGTTATCGTTGACCGCTTAATTCATTATCCAAGTCCTTCCACGTAAATTACAGTTTCGTTGTTTAGCCTTCATAATCTGGTTAAAATTCAAACAAAATCATGCAGAAATATAATATCCATACCTCTTATTTTGATTCGATTAATTATAATATTAAATATTTAGTTAAATATCGTATGCATACCAAGAGCTTCGACATCCAAAGTTTCGTTGTCAATCTCCAAAACGTGGGGACGCTGAGGTTGCTTGATTTCGGAACCATCTCTTGAATCAACATTTGACTTATCAACTTCAACAACGCGTTGATTTCCATTGGAAACTATGCTATCATTCGAACTCGAAGATTCGTAATACTCCTTAGGCCCTGACATACCAGACGTGACAACTTCATTATCCTGTGGATTTTCAGAACAAAGGCTATCTCGCGACGATTCGTCGTCAGAGTTAGATTGAACGTTGTGACTAATTGGGCCGCTTGGCTCTAAAAATTCTGTCCGGTCCGCATTCATATCGTTATTTGGATTTGTCGAGGAAACTGCACTATCGCTGCTAGAAGATTCCTCACACTCCGACTGAACCTCTCGAGGAATTCCTCCAATCGCTGCTGGAATTTCATATTTATTCAAATCGTGATCTAAATATCGACTATCTCTGGAACTGGAAGATTCATCGAATTGAACCTCGAGATGCATTTGTTGACAAGGTCGACTCAGTTCTGCGTTGGTATCGTACGGAATTGGATTTACTGAAGTAACTATCCTGTCCACCGACGCTTCAAAAGGATCAATATCGTTAAGAAGGATTGGTTCACCTGTTACTGACCCATCAGACTTTTCAACTTGGGGAGATTGTCGAATTTTGGTTGAGTGCTTTGAATATCTGCTATCGCTGGAACTGGAAGATTCGTCCGATTGAACCTCGGGATGCATTTGTTGACAAAGTCCACTCTGTTCCGCGTTAATATCGTACGGAATTGAATTTACTGGCGCAACAGTGCTATCCATCGATGCTTCACAAGGATCAATATCGTTAAGAAGGATTGGTTCACTTGTTAATGACCCATCAGACTTTTCAACTTGGGGAGATTGTCGAATTTTGGTTGAGTGCTTTGAATATCTGCTATCTCTGGAACTGGAAGATTCATCAGATTGAACCTCGGATTGCGTTTGTCCACAATGTCTACTTAGTTCCACATTTATATCGTGTGGGATTGAATTTACTGTCGCAACTGTGCTATCCATCGATGCTTCAGAAGGATGAATATCGAAAAGAAAGCTTGGTTTACTTATTACTGACCCACAAGATCTTTCAACTTGGGGAGATGGTCGAATTCTGGTTGAGTGCTTTGAATATCTGCTATCACTGGAACTGGGAGATTCATCAGACTGAACGTCACCACGTGTGTCCTCATAACGTCCACTTGGAACTGAAAGGCCACTCGGTTCAGTACCAATATCGTATAACATTGGATTTACTGGGACAATCGTGCTATACATCGAGGATTCACCCGATTCACAAGGATGAATTTCGGCAAAATTTGGTCCTCTTGGTACTGAAATATTAGAATTATCTACTTCGAAACCAGTTGAATTAGCCATAAAAACTGAGCTATCCATAGATGATTCATCGGACTGAATATTTGTAAGTATGTTTAATTCATTGTCATCGTCTTCCACGAAGTTGTTTCTATCACAGGCATCCAAAGAAACAGGTACAACGCTGTATTTATGATATTCCATTGAGCCTTGAAGATCTTGTATTGCCGCAGGGTTTGCTTGCTTCTTGGATTCTTCGCTCCAAGAATCTTCGTCCATTTTGACGTCTTGCTCTGGCATGGCCTCATTATCTTCAGCTTCATTTTGGATTATTGCGGCAATATTCTCCATTAATTCATCTTTGACTTCACGCTCTTTAATTACATCTGCAGTTTGGATAGAAAAGTCTACATTGTTATCTTGTCATGTCACTGTCAGCCTAGTGTACAACCATAGATATATAATAATTATTAAATTATTATATATCTATGTGTTCAACAGGACAGAAAATTACAAATTATTCAGACTTCTAAATACTTACCATTAGCTTGACTCAGAGAACAACTTGGGGTTGATGCGTCTTCATCACTTGACTGAGAAAGAGCCAAGTCATCACTAAGTAAATTTTGATTTTGAACGTCATTTTTCTCAAACAGCAAGACTGTAAATTCCAACAATAATTTACAAGTTAGTTTTTCTTTTAACTTTTAAATTTGAATGATGAAAATGATAATGATCTTGATAAACGCCACACCATTCAAGTCTATAGTATCCACACCACGACGGTGTAAAGTGATCTCTGATGTACTGGATTCATGGGTTATCAATGGACAAAAGGACGAATTATCTCCTAATGTGACTTCCTCATCGCTTAATTCCATTTCTCTGTCAGTGCTGCAGTTTGATCTGGTGGTACTATATTCAGTTTGGTTTGTATCCATCCGTTCATCCGGCGAAGCGTCAAAATAACCAACGAGACTTCTAGTGTTATTATCCTCAGAACGGACATCTGATTGTTCTTCGTCGCTCAAACCTAAATAAAATGTCACATATATGATATTCACCTGAAGGTATGATAATGATTTATGATTGACTACTAATGATTACGATTACTTGACTTACATAGACCAGACCCGTCATCAGGCTGAGTGACCTTTTCATTTTCTAGTATTCTTGGTTTATCCTTTCTCGCCCTCGGGCCCCTCGCCCTTCTCCTTCGTTTAAATTTGCTTGAATCCGGATTTGGAAAGCAATGGCACCCAGCAGTAAAATCCGACCTCCGCGACTCCATCACTTTCCTTTCATCCGCCAAGTATGCCACAACCATGGGATTATTGGCAATTTCAAATGAACTCTTGCCACGTCGGCGTTTCGCATCGTTGGAATCGAGTTCGAGCATTTCTTCCAAACTTTCTGGTGTTAGTACGCTTTTCAAATGATCATCGAAGAATGCGGCTTGGCGTAAGCAAACATCATTATGTGATCCTTTGGAGTTAGCTTCAGTTGATACTCCTGGTTCCGGTACAGTAGTAGAATCAGAATCAGAAATGGTTCCATCATCAACAGTTATGGGGATTTCAGTTATGAAGTTAATATCTTTGCATGGACTAATTATAACCGATACAATTTCATTTCCTTTGTCTTCAGGGAACGCTGGCTCCGCAACCTGTTGGTAGTGTTGGTCCATTATCGGAAGAGGAATATGTGCAGATTCGTTGACCACCAGGACAGGGACTTCAGAATTCTGTATTTGTGACACGTCAACGCTATTGGATCGTAAGACTCTTCTTGTACATGACATGGAAGTTGTTTGGTTCTCTTCGATAACCACTACTGTCCTTATTTCCTTCTCGTTCTCTATCAAAGGCTGCTGCTCAGAATTGACATTTTTCTTCTCTGAGGGTGAAATCTTAGGAGACTCGTTATCAGCACTATCAGCAGGCTCTTCTAGGGATTGAGGGGCCGGTTGTATCTGCAAAGTTTCTGCTTCTACCGAGACAATTTCATCGGACTTAACTTCGAGTTTGGCTTTTTTCAGAGGAGGAGATGGAGAAGGCTTTTCACTGGTTCGAGACATTTGAGGTGGTCGTTGCCGAACCCTCTCATTGTCCTTGCTGGTAATTTTGACCGGATTGAGTCGACTAGAACGTCTCAGAGCGGTACTCATGATTGCTGAAATACTGATTTATTGGTCCTGGAAATACGGAAATATACAAAATAAAAAATACTCTCCAATAAATCAAATAATGTAATATATAATCCTAAGAAACTCTACTTGTAATCTAACCGTAGGAAGAGAATTAAAAAATCGGAAATATGCGACATATGCGTGTCAATCAATGGCATGGTGAGGAATGGAATGTCCTCTGATTCTAAAAAAAAAATACCTTGGAACTTGTACTGCTGCAGAAACCAAACGATTTTCGCTTCACCAATGATGATCAACTCAGGACGAAATGAATCTTCTCCCATCAGCATCTGAAACAGTTGTGAGCGTCAGAGCTGTAAACAACGATGAGAAAACCAAAATGTTAGCATTACACATTAGGTGGACGAAACCAAGAAGCTTCATAGTTGTTATCAGTTGCATCGGTAGGGTTTTCATTTTTTGGGGTCAAAATCCAAAATCCATCAGCCCAGCACAAGAAAGATTGCTTGACAACAGAAATGGCACATGGAAACAAGAAGCCATTGGAAAAAGCGCTGTCAGGATATTATATCAGTCGGCCTGAGACTTGAGACCTGTCTGTCATCATTCCTTTCTTTATGTTCTTTGTTCTTTGTCGTGTGTGGTGGTGTCAGTTGTCAGTGGTCTGTGTGTGTGATCAAGGTCAAAGGTACGTGCAAGGTGCAACTGATTGAGTTCGTTCAAGGCCCTAACCTAACTAACTCCAAAATCCTTTGTCCTTACACCTTAGTTAGCGACGACGACGAGAGACGAGATACTTTATTACAATCTCTGAATCTGGAAGTAGCATCATCATATTGCATATCTAAATGTACAGGGTGCCTATACTCTCGGTAAATGTAATAATATTACCTCCAGTTCACCTTTGACCTTTGACCCACCATCTGCCCTGCCGTCACTCACTCTCTCTGGCTCTTACTACATATGACATACTATGTAAACTACATCTACAATCTACGCTGTACGCAAGTACGCATATAACCCATCTCCGTACCGTTGACCGAACAAAAATAAAATGACAAAACAAGGTCAAAAGTTCAAATTACAAAGGAAGGTCTGAATTTGGAATTGAGTCAGGGTGGAATGTCACATGAAGATGTCAAAGGCTTGGAAATGGAATTATAGGTCTCCAAAAATATAAAAAATATAAAAACTTTAATACCTGCCACCTGCGCTGCGTTGTTTTTGTTGTTATTATTCCAACTTCGTATTTCCCTCTCTCCATCCTTCAGAATTCGTGTCTTCGCTTTAGAAGAGGGACGCGTTGCGCGTTACATATACGATTTGCTATAAAATCCAACGGTGAAACCATCCATGATAATACATTGTCCGTACGTCCATCCCTTTGTTCTTTTAGCCTCTGAAGGGTTATACTTTAAGGTTGATTTAAATCGTTGAAACTACAAATTCAAAATTGCTTTTAGAACCTGCCGAATATAAACAAATATTAAATTTAGACCACACCGACCCAAGAATTCCTTGGATAATATCCCGACCTCAACTGCACCCAAAAAAGCAAGCTCTCCGAATCCTTAATTAATGGTTCAAGTTTCAAACGTGTAAAATTATAATTAACATTAATTAATGCAAATACATGAGAAAGAGAATAAATATGATAGAATAGTGGTTGGAGTTGGACAGTGCAGTTGCCGTGATATATAGGTAGGTATGTGAGGAGAGAGGATGCAGTGATATATAGGAAGGTATGGAGAGGATGATGTGATATATAGGAAGGTATGGTGATGGTGAGGTGAGGAGAGAGGATGACGTGATATATAGGAATAATAGGAAGGTATGGGTAAGATACCCTGCTATGGACGAATGTATGGGTAGGATACCGTTCTATATAGAAAGATATGTCAAGAATGCGGTGCTACATAACATAGGAAGGTATGGAAAGAAGGATGCCGTGCTATATTATAGTAAGATATGAGAAGGATACCTTGCTATATAATATTAAGTAGCATGTATGGGTATACCGAATTCCTCTTAATATTATGCGAGATGAAGTCGCACACTACCCCTCTATTTATATATTCAGTTAAAAAAGGAGCGAATCCCCTTCCTTTTTCGGCTCTGATTTAATCTCGATGTGCGATGAAAGACAACCAAAAACAGGATTTTGTTGTAGACCACAACAATTAATTTACAAAATTGCCAAACTGCTCTCTGCTGTCTGCTATTGTAATTTAATACATAATAGCGCAACTAAATTGTTGATAGCATAACATTCTCAATTCTCAACAACCTCTTCAAAAATGGGCCGTCCACGTTGTCTGCTCTGCAATTTTCCAAAGGCGATGAAGGTTGCAAGACAACGTCGACGTCGACACCGAGAACTGCCGAAAGAAATCTTCTACCTCTTTTGCAAACTTTTAGGGATGCCGGAAAAGGAAATAGATACCTTTGCCGACGAGTACAATGTCGATAATCATAGCCCGTTCTGCGATGCCTGCGTTCGCTATCCCCTCGACTTGTCGAAAGCTGAGGAGAGCCAAACCAGGATTGAAGATGAGGTATTGGCCCTTCAAATCGAAATTTGTAAGAAGTTACGGAAACTGTCAGAGAGAAAGGATGAAGCCGATGAGATCGTGGAAAAAATTCGGAACAAGATGTCGAAAGGAAGTACTGGGGTCAGTGGGGTCCCTTTCAGAAAGCGGATCATAGAATGTAAACAGTCATTGATTGTTAATTATTTTTTTTTAAATTGGTTGACGAGTTTTACTTTGGCTTTATATTTTTCGTTTTCAGTGACTCCATTGAGAACAAGAGAATCGAAGATCGTTACATCAGCAAAGGCAAACCCAATCGAAATCGAAGGGTATCCACAGAATTTTGTCATTCCAAATAATATTACCAAGATTTCCGTGACGAAGCTGAAAATCAAAGATGAGCCTATTGATTATGCTGACGATGACGATGGGTGAGGATTTCACTGTTAAGACGACATAATCTCTAATACCCTAATTAAATTCTATATGTATTTTACGTTTAAATTATCTAATTATGATGTAATGATTACTTCCGTAGAGCATTTGACGCAATGAAAGATTCTATTGAAGATTCGACATTCCATGAAAGTTCAATGTTAGGGGATTATAAAGCAGGCAGGGCTTGCAGTTATGATGAAGATTCTAATGATTCAATTGGGTACGTCATACACAACACAAGTATTTATAACTTCTT
The DNA here is from genome assembly GCA_906901685.1 of Desoria tigrina. NCBI lineage: Eukaryota > Metazoa > Arthropoda > Collembola > Entomobryomorpha > Isotomidae > Desoria > Desoria tigrina. Next base: position 1,551,238 of record CAJQTU010000003.1, on the reverse strand, counting down.
TCAAGACTCGACCACTCGACGTGTAACAATTATTAGGTAGATTAAAAAGGACGCTTGTCACATTGCGACTGATTTATTGATTTGTGTGGTTAGGATCAATCCACTGGATGCAAACAAAAGTTCAGACGAAGATGAACGTGATCGTGGTGAGATTCTGGAGCAGAATGACTTTGAAGATGTCTCAGAAAAACTTGTTTCAAAATTACTAACTGGTTCGAAGAGAAAACAGTTAGTGAATACGACAGATACTCTTGCAAGTGACGACGACGATTGTATTCAGAAAAGATTAAGAATTATGCCACTGCCAAAGCGAAGGAGGGCCATTGTGACGAAGAAAACACAAAAATTGGTCGAGTCTGATTCGGAGTATTCTGATTCTAGTGATTCGGAGGGAAACAACAGAACTGACGACAAATCGGACGAGTGGGTGTTAGTAAATTTTCGTATTTTTTTTTACTTTACCATTTAATACTTCACAAAATATGGAATAAAATATGAACTAACACAATTTAATAAATTTCTTGAAGGGACGAGGAAGAGCTGCATCGACAACAACGCAGGGCATATAAGGAACCCAAAGACCCCCGAGAGAATCAATTAGAGCTTATAAAATACCTTGGAGAAATCGAGAAGTCCGAGGATGGGAAATTAACATTCAGGGACATCGAGGTCATTGAAAGACAAGTTAACAAGTTGGAATGTGGACAATGTGGCTTTATCTCGGCTGAAGGGGGAACTTATCCTAATTCTATCCTACTTGTCAGTGTGCGGATGAGAAAGCATGTGATGGAAAAACATTTAGGTAAGTATTGTAATTTGTAATGCATTAGATAAACATTAGTGACTGTAGTGTATTAATTACAATAATCAATTTAGTATTTTGATTTATAGGCGGATATTCTTGCCCACTCTGTTTGGATAGGCCGCCGGCACAACAATTTCGTACTCAAATAAAGCATATGCGGTTAAAGCATTCAACAGGAACCGGTATTGAGTGTGGAATTTGCGCCAAGCCGTACAAATACATATCTGCGGCTTATCGATTTCATTTGTTTACACATAAATCAAAAGAGGAAAAGGAAGAAGCAATTCGTTCCGGAATTAAAGTACCTAATTATTGCCCGAAAAACAAAAAGGGCGACAAAATATTTAAATGTAAGGACTGTGACAAGAGCTATTCCTTCAACGCTCTACTCAAGAATCACATGAAAGTTCACATGGATAAAGAAGAAAGGGACAAGGAGCGAGTTCCTTGTTACGTTTGTGGGAAATTAAAATATCCTCATCTTATAAAACTACACGAGAAGACTCATGATAAGAAGGGTGATAAAAAACCGAAACCTCTTCCAAGACATCCTTGCGAGTTTTGTGACCGAAGGTTTAGAATCCCTTCCCATGTAGCTTTACACGTCAGACAAGCACATACTGGAGAGAGACTTCATCCTTGCCAAATGTGCTCAAAATCTTTTTATACCACTTTTGCACTGAAGCTTCACATGAAAACCCATTCCACAGAAAGGGAATTTTCATGCCCACTTTGTTCGGCCGCCTACAAGAGTAAACACAATTTGAAGCGACATCAGCGAACTTCCCATCCAGATCAAATGTCAGCAGCGGATGATGGTATTTAGCTGGACAATCGCCAGGGTCAGATTCAAAGAATAACGAGATAAACGACCTCCTCATTAAAAATGTATGAAACTTTTTTCTATTGACTACTGGATTAATTAGTAATTACTGCATTTGTCGTTAATAATTGTTTTAAAAAAATCGAAACTTTTGGAATAAATCCCACTTCTTCGAGAATTTCGTTAACTTAAGCTGGTACAGATACAGACATTAATTAATTCTGAAAATCATAAAAGTTCATTAAAATTCAGAACCGTTGTAAAGTCCCAACTAACCCCGAAACAATTTGAGGAACCCTTATTTCACTTTTTTGGAGCTGAATTTTAATAAACTTTTTTGTTCAAATTCAAGTCCATCGATAAGAATTATTTTTTATTTTTTCGACTTGACATGTTGACGTTCATCCGTCATAGATTAGATTCGAATTTTCTATATTCAGAGACTTCGACAGTTCGACTTCGGCTTCGGACAGTGAGTTTCATATTCAGACCAAAGACCAAGAGACGAGCATTGTAATTAATGCGTACTATGCACTACAAGAGAATGTGCAAGTATGAAGTAAGTGCAAAGTGTGAAGTTAAATCACAATGCAGTCCAATCGGTTGGGTTGGAGTAAGGAATGTCAAATGTGCAATGACAAATGATTGTAATTTCAAATTTTAAATATACGATAGTTTTTGAACACACAAATTTGCAATTCCTGACACCTTGAAGTTGAACTTTAAAAAATGGCCAGTTGTCTTATTTGCGATTACTCAATAAATGTTCCTAACCAAGCACAAGCTGCTGCTTCACGGCAGAAGGAAATCTTCCAAGTCTTTTGCAAACTTGTAGGGATCCCCGAACAGGAAATAGAGACATTTGCCATCGACTACGATGTCGAAAATCATAGCCCATTCTGTAATGCATGCGCTCATTATCCTCTCGACCTGTCGAAAAATGAGGATAGCCGAACGAGGATTGAAGATGAGGTCTTGGCCCTTCAAATCACGATTTGCAAGAAATTAAGGGAACTCTCAGAAAGGAAGATTGAAGCCGATGGGATCGTGCGACAAATTCGGAACAGGATCGAGAATCAAGATCCTGATGTTGATGTATGGAAGGAATCTAATGGTAGCCGTAAAAACAGTCGGGCCAGTTTTAAGAACCGGATTAGGAAATGTAATCAATTTACATTTTTTCGTTTAATTATCTTTGTTTTTTAATTAAGTTTGGTACTATTTCATTTGTATATTTTATCACTTTTAGTGACACCGTTGAGAGGATCTGGCATAGGCAATATTGGAATACCGAATACTGTGATATCAGCAAACGCAATAGAAGAGTATCCAGGAAATTTTGTCGTCCCAAATGATATTACCAAGATCGTCGTGACGAAGGTGGAAATCAAAGACGAACCAATTGAGTATGCCGACGATGGGTGAGACTTTAGACGTTAAAGACATTTTATAATCCTTAAATTAAGTCTTATCTATAAATGTTTCGAATTCCTCAGGGCATTTAATGCAATGGAAGAAGCGATTGAATATTTAGAAGGTCGTGAAAGTCTAACTCCAGGTGATGAAGATATGGTTTGCAGCTATGAGGAAGATTATAATGATTCAATTGGGTATGCATATCTTCCGGTTCCATTTAACAATTTAATTTATAAAAATTAAAACATTCATATTAAAACATTGCGGTTAGTTGTCTTGTTCTTGTTTTGATTTATTAGGATCGATCCACTGAGTATAAACCAACATTCTGACAAAAATGTACAAGGGATTCTGTGGCAAAATTCTGCAGAAGGCATTTCGGGAAAAATCGTTTCAAAATCTACTAGGTCTAAAAGAAGGACTGGATCGAATAAAAAAAGGAAAAGAAAAAAGAAATTCACCCAGGCTGTTACTGACGACTCTGTTTCAGAAAGCACACGTATTATGCCGAAACGAAAGAGTGCCATTGTATCGAAGAGAACGCAGAAATCGCAACTTCGAAAGATGAATTCTGATTCTGAGAATTCTGATAAAAACGACAGCGTCGACAACGATTGGGTGTTAGTCGATTTTAACATAATTTTGTACTTTATTACTTCACATTTGCATCTTTCAATATTTCACGAACTAAGGAATCAGAGTTTGAGAGTTACAATTTAATAAATTTATTTCAGGGAGAAAAAAGAGTTGGAACAACAACAGGTCAAGGTCTGTAAATATAAGGAACCCAAAGACCCCATAGAGTCTCAATTAGAGCTTATAAAATACCTTGGAGAAATAAAGAAGACTGAGGATGGGAAATTGGCATTCAGGAACATCGAGATTATTGAAAGACAAGTTAACAAGTTGGAATGTGGACAATGTGGCTTTATCTCGGCTGAAGGGGGAACTTATCCTAATTCTATCCTAATTGTCAGTATGCGGATGAGAAAGCATGTGATGGAAAAACATTTAGGTAATTGTAATTTGTAATGTATTAGATGTCAGTGTTGTATATTAATAACAATAATCAAAGTAGTATTTAAATTTATAGGCGGATATTCATGCCCACTCTGTTTTGATAGGCCCCCGGCACAAAAATTTCGTACTCAATTGAAGCATATGCGAGTAAAGCATTCATCGGGAATCGGTATAGAGTGTGGAATTTGCGCCAAGCCGTACAAGTACCAATCAGAGGCTTATCGATTTCATTTGTTTACCCACAAATCCAAAGAGGAAAAGGAAGAAGCCATTGGTTCTGGAGTTAAACTCACGTCTTATCGCTTTCGAGTGAATTCGGACAAAAAATTTCATTGTAAGGATTGCGAGAAGAGCTTTGTAGGGGAGGCTCAACTCAACCGTCATATGGAAAGTCACAGGGATAAAGAAGAAAGGGACAAGGAACGGGTACCTTGTTGTGTTTGTGGGAGACTACAATATCCAAATTTTATAAAAAACCACGAAAGAAGTCATCAGAATCAGGGTATTAAAAAACCCGAACCCCTTCCAAGGCATCCCTGTACGATTTGTCACCGACGTTTTCCAACGCCTTACCAAGTATCTTTACACGTTAGAAGAGCACACACTGGCGAGAAACCTTTTGTTTGTCAAATCTGTTCAAGAGCTTTTCATTGTTATTCGCAACTGAAGATTCATATGAAAAGCCACTCCACGGAAAGGCTATTTTCTTGCCAATTCTGCGCAGCTTCCTACAAGAGTAGAAGCAATTTGCAAAGACATCAGAAATCTTCCCATCCAACGACGGAAGAAACTGATTGCACATAGTACTAAATAAAATGCATGATAAGAATGTCATTGTTTATCAAATATCAGAACTAAAACTATGGAATCAATCAATTGATTTCTCTTCCTTTCCACATCTTATTTCAATCAAGGTAAAAAAATTATGCATACACACCATACTATGTTACTATCTTTACTTCCAAGAGATTATGGGTAAAATTGTTAGAACATGCACATACAGAATAATTTATGGGCTTTAAGCCACTATATCACATTGTTGAAAATAGGTCTATGGAAGATATTTCAAATTGTGGATGGTGGATATCACAACTCTCTACTCACAAACATTACAATTTGTACCGATTAGTGTGGGCAATTATCCATAATTCGGTGGGTATGGAGAATCCCGGGCCACCATCCACTCCTCTCTCACATACTCACCTATTATGTCAATGTTATAATAGGAAGGAAGCATGCCGTGCATCCGATCGCTCCTCTCACACACTCACCTATCCCTTGCATGTTATAACAGGAAGGGAGAATCCCGGGGCACCATCCACTTCTCTCTCACAAGGCACAGCCACATATATGAGTGATGCCCCTCCGGGTCATCACCCATATATATGAGGCACAGCTATATTCCCAAATCACATATACATACCAGAGATGGACGGACAAGTCCATCACTAATATATGAGCTATTCCGTCCATATTATAATAGGAAGGGAGAATCCCGAATTCCCGAGCTGAATTTTAATAAACTTTTTCGTTCAAATTCAAGTCCATCGATAAGAATTATTTTTTATTTTTTCGACTTGACAATTTGACATTCATCGATCCGCCATCGATTAGATATTAGATTCGAATTTTCTATATTCAGAGACTTCGACTTCGGACAGTGAGTTTCAATTTCAGACCAAAAACCAAGAGACAAGCATTGTAAATTGTAATTGATGGGTACTGGTGTGAAGTTAAATCAATGCAATCAATGTCAAATGTGCACTGACAAATGATTGCAATTTTAAATTCATGATAGTTTTTGAACACAAATTTGCAATTCCTGACACCTTGAACCTTGAAGTTGAACCTTAAAAAATGGCCAGTTGTCTTATTTGCGATTACTCAATAAATGTTCCTAACCAAGCACAAGCTGCTGCTTCACGGCAGAAGGAAATCTTCCAAGTCTTTTGTAAACTTTTAGGGATCCCCGAACAGGAAATAGAGACATTTGCCATCGACTACGATGTCGAAAATCATAGCCCATTCTGTAATGCATGCGCTCATTATCCTCTTGACCTCTCGAAACATGAGGATAGCCGAACGAGGATTGAAGATGAGGTCTTGGCCCTTCAAATCACGATTTGTAAGAAATTAAGGGAACTCTCAGAAAGGAAGATTGAAGCCGATGGGATCGTGCGAGAAATTCGGAACAGGATCGAATATCAAGATCCTGATGTTGATTTGTGGAAGGAATCTAATGTCAGCCGTAAAAGCAGTGGGGCCAGTTTTAGGAACCGGATCAGGAAATGTAATCGATTTACATTTTTTCGTTTAATTATCTTTGTTTTTGACACTTTTTGAAGTAAGTTTGGTGCTATTTCATTTGTATATTTTATCGCTTTTAGTGACACCGTTGAGATCAAACGGATCTGGCAAAGGCAATATTTCAATACCGAATACTGTGATAGCAGCAAACCCAGTAGAAGGGTATCCAGGAAATTTTGTCGTCCCAAATGATATTACCAAGATTGTCGTGACGGAGGAGGTGGAAATCAAAGATGAACCAATTGAGTATGCCGACGATGGATGAGTCTTTTTAGACGTTAAAGACATTTTATAATCCTTAAATTAAGTCTTATCAATAAATGTTTCGAATTCCTCAGGACATTTGATGCAATGGAAGAAGCGATTGAATATTTAGCCGGTCGTGAAAGTCTAACTCCAGGTGATGAAAATATGGTTTGCAGCTATAAGGAAGATTATAATGATTCAATTGGGTATGCATATCTTTCGTTTCAAATTTACATTTAATTTGTACAAATTAAAACATTCATATTAAAGCATTGCGGTTAGTTGATTGACTTGTTTTGATTTGTTAGGATCGATCCACTGAGTGTACACCAACATTCTGACAAAAATGTGCAAGGGATTCTGTGGAAAAATTCTGCAGAAGGCATTTCGGGAAAAATCGTTTCAAAATCTACTAGGTCTAAAAGAAGGACTGGATCGAATAAAAAATGGAAAGGAAAAAAGAGAATAACCCCTGTTACTGACGACTCCGTTTCAGAAAGCACACGTATTATGCCTAAACGAAAGAGTGCCATTGTATCGAAGGGAAATCAGAAATCGCAACTTCGAAAGATGAATTCTGATTCTGAGAATTCTGATTCTGATAAAAACGACAGCATCGACAAAGATTGGGTGTTAGTCGATTTTAATATAATTTTGTACTTTATTTACTTTATTACTACACATTTACATCTTTCAATATTTCACGAACTAAGAAATCAGAGTTTGAGATTTAATAATAAATCAATTTAATATTTCAGGGACAAAAAAGAGTTGAAAGATTTGGAACAACAACAGGTCAAGGTCTGTAAATATAAGGAACCCAAAGACCCCGGAGAGAATCAATTAGAGCTTATAAAATACCTTGGAGAAATAAAGACGACTGAGGATGGGAAATTGACATTCAGGAACATCGAGATTATTGAAAGAGAAGTTAACAAGTTGGAATGTGGACAATGTGGCTTTATCTCGGCTGAAGGGGGAACTTATCCTAATTCTATCCTACTTGTCAGTGTGCGGATGAGAAAGCATGTTATGGAAAAACATTTAGGTACGTATTGTAATTGTAATTTGTAAATTGTAATGCATTAGATGAACATCAGTGAGTGTAGTGTATTAATAACAATAATCAAAATAGTATTTTGATTTATAGGCGGATATTCATGCCCACTCTGTTTGGATAGGCCCCCGGCACAAGAATTTCGTACTCAATTAAGGCATATGCGGTTAACGCATTCAACGGGAATCGGTATAGAGTGTGGAATTTGCACCAAGCCGTACAAGTACCAATCAGAGGCTTATCGATTACATTTGTTTACCCACAAATCCAAAGAGGAAAAAGAAGAAGCCCTTGGTTCTGGAGTTAAACTCACGTCTTATGGAAATCGAGAGAATTCGGATGACAAATTTCATTGTAAGGATTGCCAGAAGAGCTTTGTATTGGAGACGCAACTCAACCGTCACATGGAAAGTCACAGGGATAAAGACGAAAGGGTAAAGGAACGGGTACCTTGTTGCATTTGTGGGAGACTGCAACATCCAAGGTTTATAAAAAAGCACGAAAGAAGTCATCATCATAAAAAACCCGAACCCCTTCCAAGGCATGCTTGTACGATTTGTCACCGACGTTTTCCAAGGCCTTACCAAGTATCATTACACGTTAGAAGAGCACACACTGGCGAGAAACCTTGTGTTTGTCAAATCTGTTCAAAAGCTTTTTACTGTTATTCGCAACTGAAGAAGCATATGACAAGCCACTCCACGGAAAGACCATTTTCATGCTCATTCTGCTCAGCTTCCTACAAGAGTAAACACAATTTGCAAAGACATCAGAACTCTTTCCATCCAACTACGGAAGAAACTGATCGCACATAGTAGTGTTAAGATTAAGATACATGATATGAATATTAAGAATGTATTGTTCATCAAATATCAGAACTAAAACTATGGAATCGATCAATTGATTTCTCTTCCTTTCCATATCTTATTTCCACCAAGGTAAAAAGAATTATCCATAATTCGGTAGGTATGGAGAATCCCGGGCCACCATACTCCACTCCTCTCTCACATACTCACCTATTATGTCAATGTTATAGTAGGAAGGGAGAATTCCGGGGCACCATCCACTCGTCTCTTTCACACAGCTATCACGTGCATGTTATAATAGGAAGGAAGCCTTCCGAGCATCCGTCCACTCCTCTCACACACTCACCTATCCCGTGCATGTTACAATAGGAAGGAAGCATCCCAAGCATCATCCCGCTACTCTCACACACTCACCTATCCCAATTCCATGCATGTTATAATAGGAAGGAAGCATCCGCCCGCTACTCTCTCACACACTCGCCTATCCCATGCATGTTATAATTAATAGGGAGAGGGAATTCCCAGCCACCCGTTCACTCCTCGCTCACACACTCACCCATCCCATGCATGTTATAATAGCAAGGAAGCATTCCGAGCATCCGTACGCTCCTCTCTCACACACTCACCTATCCCGTGCATGTTATAATAGGAAGGAAGCATTCCAAGCATCCGTTCACTCCATATATGAGGGATACGGGAGCAGGGAATCGCTCGTATATGCGTTCACTCCTCTCTCACACACTTACCTATCCTATGCATGTTATAATAGGAAGGAAGCACCCCGCGCATCCGTCCACTCCTCTCTCACACACTCACCTATCCCGTGCATGTTATAATAAGAAGGAAGCATCCCGAGTATCCACCCGCTACTCTCTCACACACTCACCTATCCCGTGCATGTTACAATAGGAAGGAAGCATCCCAAGCATCATCCCGCTACTCTCACACACTCACCTATCCCATGCATGTTATAATAGGAATGAAGCATTCCGAGCATCCGTCCACTCCTCTCTCACACACTCTCCTATCCCGTGCATGTTATAATATGAAGGAAGCATCCCGAGTATCCGCCCGCTACTCTCTTACACACTCGCCTATCCCGTGCATGTTGTAGTAGGTAGGAGGCCTAGGAGGGATTTGCCGGGCCACACATCCTCTCTCTCACACACGCATCTCTCCACAGAAGAGGTATCCCACTCCTTATCCTTGCCAGGAGTGGGATACCTCTTCTGTGGCATCTCTCGGCCCGAGTGTGGGGCCATTATGTGGAAGTGCATTTTTCGACGACATACAATATTATACATAATTAATTATTTGTATAAAAAAAATCTTGTGGAATAAACCCCAACTTCACTAAACTTCAATTTACCCTTTCTAAGCAAATATGAATCAATCATCTACTTCTTAATTAGGTTTGTTCCCTTTACAAATGGACAGAATGAAGAGACCGAAGGGTTTCGGTTTTCGGTCTTTCGGTACAGAAAGAATAAGAAAAAAAAATTCTGAAATGAATTTATATTAATTCATAATTACTTATAACCGTTGTTTCAAGTCTACACTAACCCCAGCAATTTCGACATCGATGAATGTCTATACGAATCTCGTTCACGAATCATATTTTTTTTTTACTTTCTGGAGCTGAATTTTAATCAACCTTTTCATTCAAATTCAAATTAATATGGTCTATCATTTCTATCAACAAAATCAACAACAAACAAGAAATTATTTTAATTTGCAATTCGCATTCGACTTTTGAGTTTTGACATTCTTTTTGGTTGGACATTGTACAGTGAACTACTTCATTAGACAAAAAACAAGAGTAAGAGCATTTGCATTGTGCAATGATGATACGTGGGAATTGTGGGAAACGTGTAATGCCGACTATCTCGGTCGTAGCAATTGAAGGACATCCAAAAAAATTTGTCGTCCCAGAAGAAGCAGTTCCAGAAATTCGAGATCCAGATGGTATTACAAAGATTGTTGTGACAAAGGTGGAAATCAATAACGCTGACGATGGGTAAAAGGCTTTTTAAACCCTAATTGAATGAAACACATTTTTTTACAATCCTTAAATTCAAAATTAAGTTGTAAGTCTTGCATCTTGTCTATCTTTTAAATGTTCAACTTCAATGTTTCGGATTTCCTCAGGCCATTTGATGCTGTGGAAGAAGCTAATGAAGGTTTAGCATGGCGTGAATGTGAAATTCCAGACGATAACGATGAAGATATGATTTGCAGTTATGAGGACGATTTTAATGATTCAATTGGGTATGCATATCTTTCGTTTCAAATTTACATTTAATTTGTACAAATTAAAACATTCATATTGCGGTTAGTTGATTGACTTGTTTTGATTTGTTAGGATTGATCCCTTGAGCGTAAACCAACATTCTGACGAAAACAAACAAGAGATTGAGGACCAGAATTCCTTAGAAGACATTTCAGGATTTCTTTTTTCAAATTCTACTAGTTCTAAAAGAAGAAGCGACGAAACAATAACCCAGACTGACGACTCCGTTTCAGAAAAAATGTGTATTGTATCTGAACGACAGAGTGGGATTGTGTCAAAAAGAAAGCAGAAATTGCAACTTCGGAAGGTGGATTCTAACTATTCTGACTGTGATAAAAACGACGGTGTCGACGAAGATTGTTTGTTAGTCCATTTATTTGAACTCTCCATTAAACATTTACATGCCTGCAATATTTCACGAAATATGAAATGAAATACATTTATTGTGCAGGGTGGAGGAAGAGTTGGAACAACAGCAAGTCAAGGTATGCAAGTATAAGGAACCTAAAGACCCTGCAAAGACTCAATTGGAGCTTATAAAATATCTTGGAGAAATGAAGAAGACTGGGGATGGGAAATTGACATTCAGGAGCATCACGATTATTGAAAGAGAAGTCAATAAATTAGAATGTGGACAATGTGGCTATATCTCGTCTGAAGAGGCAACTTATCCGAATTCTATCCTACTGGTCAGTTTGCAGATGAGAAAGCACGTGATGGAAACACATTTAGGTAAGTATTGTAATTGTAATTGTAATGTAAGTACATTGAAATACCTATACTATGAGATGTACAGTACACGTCTATTAATTACCGCAATCAAAAGTAGTAATACTAGTAATTGGATTTATAGGCGGATATTCATGCCCACTCTGTTCGGATAGGCCCCCAGCAAAAAAATTTTTTTCTCAACGAAGGCACATGCGATTAAAACATTCGACAACGGGAATCGGTATTGAGTGTGGAATTTGCGCCAAGCCGTACAAGTACATATCTGAGGCTTACCGATTTCACCTGTTTACCCATAAATCCGAAGAGGAAAGGCAAGAAGCGATTCGTTCTGGAGTTAAACTCCCTGCTTATCGCCTTTGGGAGAAGCAACTCAAACATCACATGGAAATTTACAGAGATGAAGAAGAAAGGGACAAGAAGCGACTACCTTGTTACGTTTGTGGGAAACTATTATTTTCAAAATTTATAAAAAATCATGAAAGGAGTCATCAGGATCAGGATCAGGCTATCAAAAAATCCGTACCCAAACCCCTTCCAAGACATCCTTGCATGATTTGTCGCCGTATTTTTGCAACGTCTTTCCGACTATCTTTGCACGTTAGAAGAGAACATACTGGCGAGAAAATGTAGCATTGCCAAATATTATATTATTATGTTTTTTTATTACGTTACGGATCTGACGAGGCGTATGAGAAAAGAAGGCACTCCAGGGTAAGGCAATTTTCATGCACACTCACACTCACATGCTCAGCTAAATATAAGAGTATATAGTTAAAACCAAATTCGAAAAAACATCAGAAATCTTCCCATCCATTGGAAGAAACAGTTAGACAAACTAGACGTAAGACAAGATGTATGATAAGTCAAGATTGGTAAATTCGTTTCACAATCATTAATTAACATGCACGATTATTTAATTACAAACGATGAACCTATATGAGCTTCAACCCCCTATCCTTGTTGAAGATATTTCATATTGTATTGAGGATCAGTGCCATTGGATAGCGGAACTTTCGATTTCTATTTTAAGCTGACTGTATAAATAAAAAATAAATTATGTATTTAACTTAACAGTTGTTATAATATCTAGGTATTAATTTTTCGTTAGTCATCAGTAGTCGTAAAAATTGCTAATGAATTACTCGTAAATAACCCGTTTTCCGACCCGATACAAAAGTCCACCCCAGTTCAACATCAACTCCTCACCTCACTCCAATCCAAACCAAATGGTTTAGTCTTAAATTATAAATATAATTTCCAGCTAAAATGCTGGGTTTAATTTTAATTTTAATACATAAAATCATAATTACAATTTACAAGCATTAACATTTGTAGCGATTAGTAGGGAAACATTTCTAGGAATAATAACACCCCCGGGGAACTGATAATGAGATCTCGATAAAAGTTTTACCATTTTATGAAGTTGCATTTAACCCCGCTTTTAAAGAATGGAATTATCGAACCCCTACATTTTTGGGAGCTGAGTAGTAGAGCATAGCATAGCAAGGCAAAGAGCTGTACATTTACATTCAAAACAAATTCATTGAATTGTATTTTATTGACATTTTATTATTTTTAGCTTATCACTTATCTACGATACCAGTCAGTACCAGATATAGATATATCAACATGTCAACATCTCTTAGTGTGAGTTCAATTAGACAGAGATCCTGACCCAGACCCAACATCTTCAAAATGGTCAATTGTGTTATCTGCAATCACACAGAGCCAGGCGTTTATCAACAAAAGGAGGCTGTTCCTGTTCCACAACAGAAGGAAATCTTCCAAGTCTTTTGCAAGCTTTTAGGGATCCCCGAACAGGAAATAGAGACATTTGCCATCGACTACGATGTCGAAAATCATAGCCCCTTCTGTAATGCATGCGCTCATTATCCCCTCGACCTGTCGAAAAATGAGGATAGCCAGACGAGGATTGAAGACGAAGTCTTGGCCCTTCAAATCGCGATTTGTAGTAAGTTAAGGGAACTCTCAGAAAGGAAGATTGAAGGCGATGAGATCGTCCGACAAATTCAGAAGAGGATGAAAAATCAAGAACCTGTTGATATAGGCAGGGAGTCTTATGTCGGTCGTAAAATCTGTGGGGCCAGTTTTAGGAACCGAATTAGTAAATGTAATCAGTTACATTTTTTCGTTTAATGATATTAAATTTGGTGATATTTAATTTGTATATTTTATGGCTTTTAGTGACACAGTTGTCAAACCGATCTGGCATAGGCAATATTTCAATACCGAATACTGTGATAGCAGCAAACCCAATCGAAGAGTACCCAGAAAATTTTGTCGTTCCAAATGATATTACCAAGATTGTCGTGATGAAGGTGGAAATCAAAGATGAATCAATTGATTATGCCGACGATGAGTGAGGCTTGACGTCAAATAATTCTTAAATTAAGTCTTGTAGTCCATCTATTAAATTTTTCTAATCTCCTTAGGGCATTTGATGCAATGGAAGAAGCTATTGAAGATTTGGCAGGGCAAAGTCAAAGTCCAATTCCAGGGGATAACAATGAAGATATGATTTGCAGTTATGAAGAAGATTTTAATTATTCGATTGGGTATGCATTCATATCTTTGGTTTCAAGCAACGTAACAATTTCGAAAACTCTCGCATTCACAATGTAAAATGTAACATTGCGATTATATTTTGATTTATTAGGATCGATCCAATGAGTGTAAAGAGTGAAAGCCAACATTCTGACTCTGACGAAAACGAACAAGGGATTCGGGGGCATAATTCGTTGAATTCCGTAGAAGACATTCCAGAAAAAACTGTTTCAAAATATTCTAGGTCTAAAAGAGGGACTGGATCGAAGAAAAAAAGAAAAGTAAAAAAGAAAGTAACCCCTACCCCTGATACTGACGACTCCGTTTCAGAAAAAATACGTATTATGCCTAAACGAAAGAGCGCCATTGTGTCGAAGAGAAAGCAGAAATCGCAACTTCGAAAGCTGGATTCTGACATTTCTGACTATTCTGATTGTGATAAAAACGACAGCGTTGACGAAGATTGGGTGTTAGTCGATTTAAATATATAATTTTGTACTTATTTACTTTATATTTGCTTTCTTTCAATGTTTCGCAAAATTTGTAATGAGAGATAATTTAGTAACTTAATTAAAGGGACAAGGAAGAATTGAAACGACTGCAAGGCAAGGTATATAAGGAACCTAAAGCACCAGGAGAGTACCAACTACAGCTTATAAAGTACCTGGGAGAAATAGATAAGTCTGAGGATGGGAAATTGACCTTCAGGGACATCGAGGTTATTGAAAGAGAAGTTAACAAGTTGGAATGTGGACAATGTGGCTTTATCTCGGCCCAAACATCAAGTTATCCCAACTCCATTCTACATGTCAGTGTGCGGATGAGAAAGCACATAATGGAAACACATTTAGGTAAATTGAAATGATTTCCTTTAGCTGGTGTTTGGTGTGTATTACAAAAATCAAAAATGTATTGTATTTTATAGGTGGATATACATGTCTATTCTGTTCCAAGCCACCGGTAAAAGATTTTCGTCCTCAATTAAATCATATGCGAGCAAAACACTCGACAGTAGGACCCGGTATAGAGTGTGAAATTTGCGCCAAGCCGTACAAGTACATATCTGAGGCTTACCGATTTCACTTGTTTACCCATAAATCCGAAGAGGAGAAGGAAGAAGCGATTCGTTCTGGAGTCAAAATGCCTTCTTATTCCCTTCAAAAGAAGTTTGTCCGAAAATTCCAATGTAAAGATTGCGAGAAGAGCTATATATTTGAGAAGCAACTCATTTGCCACATGGAAAGTCACAGGGATAAAAATGAAAGAGACAAGGAGCGTGTACCTTGTTACGTTTGTGGAAAACTACAATATCCCAATTTTATAAAAATCCATGAAAGGAGTCATCAGCGTAAAAGAGAACCCCCTCAGAGGCATCCTTGTAAGTTTTGTCCCCGACGCTTTGGAAGGCCTTTCCAACTAGCTTTGCACGTGAGAAGGTCACATACCGGCGAGAGACCTTTTGCTTGTCAAACGTGTTCAAGATCATTTTATTGTGCATCAGACTTGAAGCTGCACACAGTGAGTCATTCTACGGAAAGAGCATTTCCGTGTCCACTCTGCTCAGCTACCTACAAGTCTAAGGACAGTTTGGAAAGACATAAGAAAACTTCCCATCAAACGCATAAAGCAGTTTGTGTGTAGTTGGACTTGGATCGACCGCAACCGAAGACTGATTGTATTGATTTTAGAACCAGCTTTAAATCTTGTCTTAAACCTGTCATCAAATTACGAAAAATATGTTACTAAAGCTATAAATTGAATCCTTTCCTTTAATTTTGTGTCTCAAAGTGCCTCTTTTCAATACAATCGAATCCTTAATATAATACCAAACCAATCCTTTGGGGCTGAGTTTCTCTACTCAATTTTTATATTCAAATTGAAAGAAGATTCATATTCATTCATTCATTGCAAAATTTGACATTATTAAAAGGTTCAAAAATTGGTCAAAATAAAATTAGACTAATTAGAACATTAGAAGAGCTACATAATGTAATTGAATTTACAAAAAATATTTTACAAGCAAATGTAAGAAAACCTGACATTTTTTAAATTTCTTTAAAAATGGTCAGTTGTCTTATCTGCAATCACACCGAGATAAGTATTCACCCACGAAAGGCTGTTTCGCAGCAGGAGATCTTCCAAGTCTTTTGCAAACTTTTAGGGATCCCCGAACAGGAAATAGAGACATTTGCCATCGAATATGACGTCGAAAATCATAGTCCATTCTGTAATGCCTGTGGTCATTATCCCCTCGACCTGTCGAAAAATGAGGATAGCCAGACGAGGATTGAAGACGAGGTATTGGCCCTTCAAATCGCGATTTGTAGTAAGTTAAGGGAACTGTCCGAGAGGAAGATTGAAGCCGATGAGATCGTCCGACAAATTCTGACCAAGATGAAAAACAGAGTTCCTCTTGATGCCAGAAATCAATGTATAGGAACTGACATCCGTGTTCAAAACACTGGGGCCCGGTTTAGGAACAGGATTATGCAATGTAATCAATTTTGGGCTTACGGTTTTTTTTATATATAATTGCATTGTGGTGAATTTTTTGTAGCTAATTGTCGGGTAACATGTTTGTTTGTTTTGGTTTTAGTGAAACCATTAAGGTCAAACGGATCTGATAGTTCTAATCCAAGGACGGTAATATCAGCCAACCCAATCGAAGGGTATCCAGAAAATTTTGTCGTCCCAAATGATATTACCAAGATTGTCGTGACTAAGGTGGAAATCAAAGATGAACCAATTGAGTATGCCGACGATGGGTGAGGCTTTAGACCTTTTAAAGCATTTTAAATTTTCGTTATACATTGAGTCTTGTTTTGTTTATCCTTATTTCTGTTTTTCCTTTCCGCAGGGCATTTGACGCGATGGAAGAAGAAACTGTTGAAGATTTAACATGCCATGAAAGCTTAATTTCAGGGGACGAAGATAACGATGAAAATATGATTTGAAGGAAAAAAGGCAGCCACCTCGGCAACTGTAACTGACGATGTTTCAGAAAAATCTGAAAAATTACGGATTATGCCTAAACGAAAGAGTGCGATTGTGTCGAAGAGAAAGCAGAAACTACAACTTCGAAAGGTGGATTCTGACTATTCTGATTGTGATAAAAACGATAGGATCGATAAAGATTGGGTGTTAGTTGATTTTAATATCCTTTTGTAGTTTATTACTTCACGCTTTACTTTGTCAATATTTATCAAATCGTATTTTATAAATGAGAGATACATGACTTAATTAATTCATTAAAGGGACGAGGAAGAGTTGGAAGAGTTGCCACAACCGAAAGTCAAGAAGGTCCCTACATACAAAGTCCCTACGTACAAGGAACCTAAAGAGGCCAGAGAATCTCAAGTAGCGCTGATTAAATACCTTGGAGAAATAGAGAAGTCTGAGGATGGGAAATTGACCTACAGGGACATCGCAATTATCGAAATAGAAGTTAATAAATTGGAATGTGGACAATGCGGCTACATTTCGTTTCAAGCAGGAACTTCTCCCAATTCTGTTCTTAAAGTTAGCTTGCGAATGAGAAAGCACGTAATGGAAGCGCATTTTGGTAGGTATGGTTTAAATTCATTAGTTTTTGTTGAGTGTGACCGTACTTTCAGTAATTGCTATACATGGAATGTCAATTTGTACAGGTGGATATTCGTGCAGACTTTGTTTTGATAGGCCTCCAGTAAAAAGTTTCAATTATCACTCAAAACATATGCGACTCCAGCATTCGACCGTTGGACCCGGTATAGAGTGTGAAATTTGCGCCAAGCCATACAAGCACAAAGATTCCGAAGCTTATCGATTTCATTTGTTTACACATAAATCCGAAGAGGAAAAGGAAGAAGCGATTCGTTCTGGAGTTAAATTGACTTCTTATTGCCTTCAAAAGAAAAAAGACAGAAAATTCCAGTGTAAGGACTGTGGGAAGAGCTATACATGGGAGAAGCAACTCACCTACCATATGGAAATTCACAGGGATAAAGATGAAAGGGACAAAGAGCGAATACCTTGTTACATTTGTGGGGAATTAAAATATCCCCATCTTATCAAAGAACATGAGAAAAGTCATCAGCGCCGTAAAAAACCCCAACCACTTCCAAGACATGCTTGCAAGTTTTGTAATCGAAGGTTTGGAGTCCCTTCCCATCTAGATTTGCACGTCAGAAGAACACATACCGGTGAGAAACCGTTTGTTTGCCAAATGTGTTCAAAATGTTTTTATACTGCAATTGAGCTGAGGCTGCACACAGCAAGTCATTCCACGAAAAGGTCATTTTTATGCCCATTTTGCTCAGCGACCTACAAGAGTAGAACGAATTTGGAAAGACATCAGAAAACTTCTCATCCAGAACATCTAACGAAAAAACGAAAATAAACCATCTGTCCCTACAAACTATGAACTGTTTATAGAACTGTTAGTGTAATCAATTGATTTCGAATCATGACATTTTAAATCTAAAATATGACCTCCTGAAATCTCCCAGCTCTGAAAGAATGGGAGAAATACATGTCAGAGTCAGAAGCCAGAACCACACCCATCGAGATTGGTCTAGCTAATTGCTAAAACCGGTATGAAGTCTCGTAAAATGATTTTCGTTGCAGATTTGTTTTGTTATAACAGACAAAAATAGATTAATACCAAATAACTATGCAATCTAATAAATCTCTATCAACGTGAAAAAACGGAGGTTTTATTTTTTTTTTTCCTTTTAATACCAAACCGGTTGGATTTATTGATTAATTTCGTAATCTACAAATTGTCAACATCCGTAACATACACATTTAACTTGCATTTTCCTTTCTGTTTGTTACTTAACCTCTGAAAACGACTTGTTTAAAACTTCTATATTTCCGATCAAACACGTTTTTCAACCCCAAACGGTCCTCTCAATCCAGTCGATATACGTTGCTACTTTGGTATAAACTCCAGGATCTCCATATCCGCAGTATTTGGACCCCAAGGATGTTATCCCTACAACATGGTACAGACACCGATGCTCTGGATTCACAACGATTCCACCTCCAGAGTCTCCGTTGCCTAAATTAAAATGAAGTTAAAGTTAATGTTTCCCAAATATTTACAATTTACCATGCTAAAATGCAAAACGATAGGTGCAAATAAATTTGTCAAACTGGCTTGACATACATGTAATTCTAATTAAAAAGTACACATATAGGCCAAATGCTGAAGTTAAATATTATGTTCGCTAAGTTCATTCATAATTTTCAAATCGGTTATGATCGACTTCAAAATTGAAGTCTTACTTACAGGTATCTTTCTGGATTCCGTCGCTCTTCGATGTGTCACCAGCACATAGCTGAGATTTCAAAAACCCTTGAGGAAACCTATCGTAAACGTTAAATTAAAGACAAATAGTAATTTCCAAGTTAAATTGGATTTAAAATGAATTTTATGAACAATCTAAGCTTATAAAAGCTTGATTTAAAGACAGTAAATCGATTACCTCAGACCCTTGTCTGCATCCGTATCGTAGAAAGTGTTACATTTCTTGGCATTGATTATCGACAAGTTTACAGCTTGTAGTCTCGTTGCTTGGCTTTCTGAAAATAAATTTCATATGAATTTGCATTAGATTGTCAAAAAAATGTAAGCTAGTCGGATATACCAACTGGTGTTGGTAACATCGGGCGTTAAACCTATATCTTTCAATGATGTGAATTGGCCACGAAAATTATTACTCGAAATAATTAACCTTGTTTTTTATTAAGTATGTCTTGACAGAGGTAGAAAAATGTCTTACCAAAAGTTCCTAACTGACCCCACCCTATGGCTTGAACATTGTTTCCGTCCTTTGGAGTGATCACTGGGTCGCCTAGACAGGCTGGTAGAACGTACCGACTGATTTCCAATCGTTCTCCCAATTTCAAAAGCTGTGTCCATAATTAAGTTTTTGAACCGGAATTAGTGTAGTTCTCAGAATTAAAATAATTTTGTCCCGAATTAACTACCCCCTCTACTAAATACAGGTCTTCAAGTACCAAGCACCAGAGATAAGTATATGGATAAGCCTCAATTTTTGCAAGTTAAATTGATACTGAATACACTAGGTGTTTCACTCTGATATTGCTAGCCGGTACATTACTGAAACACCCTGTATAACTGGAACTGAAAATCGTATGTACAAATGACAAATATATTTTTTTATACTGGTTTCATTTACTCCGAAATAAGTCCCCAACCCATATCAAATGGAGGGAGGAATTCTACATTAAATACCTTTCCACCCCTTCACAAATTTCCCAAAGATCTTGCATGGGGACTTGGGGACTTATTGAGATATGTACGGATGTTTTCATGGATTTTTTAATTATAGTAGAGTACCCCCAATATTTTATTTTAATGAGCAATTAAAAATAAACGCACAGCTATATCGTTGTAGATCATCGGTGCAGTATGATTGGGATGGTTTAACCACTGGACAATCTTCACTTTCTTTCTGTAAATCGAAGTCTGTTCCTTTAACGTGATATCTCCAATAACCGCCCATCCTGGTAGTCCTCTGAAATCGCAATTTAACAATTTTAATTTAATTGTATAATTACAAATTAATTAACCCGATAGAACAGTATCGACATACTTTTTACTCTTGAGGCAATGAGCTGCGGTGACCAACCACGATTCACTTATCAACGTCGCTCCGCAGTGATACTCCAAATTATTAGGATTACTCCCGTATCCTAGTCCAACCTGATTTAATTTCAATTAATGATAAGAGAAATTAACAAACTCAATCCAGACATTATCATAGCTTTTCTCTAAATACAGCCCCATGGGATACATCCCTCCCGGAATAAGTCCCCACTATTCTAACAAGTTTCTCTTTTGATCAAATCAACTCCCCATGGGGCTTTATTTCGAGAAAAAACAACCATTAAAAATTAACTGACAGCATGAGGGAACTCGAATTCATGAGCATCCCGTCCTCCAACGATAAATTGTGCCTCTCCTCTGTAAGCACACCGTGGCTGTGCATAAGGGGCTTCAGCCCACACTTCCGGACTCTTGAGGAATTTCAACCACTCGTTGCACTCTATTTTAAAATTAATTAGTTAATTAAAAATTGCAAAAAATTAACTTAACAAAGTCCCGAAATAACTTAAATAAGTCCCCAATTACTCTTTTGCGCTAAAGTCGGTTGAGAGGCACAACATACGGCGTCTTTGCCCGCTCCGGCACATCGCTTTGGAAATACACCGGCGTACAACTGTCGATGAGCATATCGACACTCTCTTATCGATATACAGGTGCCTGGGGTTCTTTGCACATCGTCTAAAACGCAACTTAGCTGACCTAATTACCCCAAAAAATCAAGTTTAAAAATCATAACCCGACAAACGTCCCAGTACTTATAGGTATTACTGACCCGCACAACCGATAATTGGTAAACAAATGACAATCAGAATTGTAAACTTATCCATCTTCTCGTACTTCAAGGTTAAAGATCAAAGTGGCTAAAAATGAAGATCGTTGCAGCTTCTGCTAAAATAAAATTTAGAATCCCAATCTAGCGAAACTTAGTCAACCCTTATCTCCGTACTATTTCAACTTCTGTAGATGAAACCCACATCTAATGAACTAGTAAAAATGGCTATTTTTAATAAAGGTTAGCCTACAACCTCTCAAATAAAGCAACTCTTGACCAAAGATCCTCATATAAATATGAAGATAATATATAAGCGGAGGTAACAATGGTCTTCTGAACAAGTTCTACGTTTCTTGGTTAAGGAGAAGTATAGCTATATCCCTACTTTAAGATGTTGATGATGTTAAACTGTTGAGGATCCAGAATTCATGAATACTTAGCGAAAAATAGCATTGGATAGAAACTGAGGATGGACTGGGCATTTAAAAAATATACCTTTAACTTTATGATTAAAGGCTTGTGTAGTTATAAGGAAAACTGGTTTTTCCACAGAAGAGTCTTGAATCATCATCAGTTCCATCGGCAATTAATTATGACGATGGTGATGGTGTAGGATACACACTACTACTGGTTTTTACCTAATTTATCATGTGGTTCAAGTTCAAGTTGAACCTTTCCTATTAGTGCTACAAGTTATTTTAGTTCCATTTTGCATCTAGTAATTTAGGGTGTTGTTGAAGTGACAAAAATGCCCAGCTCTAGAGATTTTTATTTCTGAGTGACAATTCCCATTGCCATATCGTTGGTTTAAGTCGTGAAATTTAATTTAAAAAAAAGGGAAATTATTAAAACAAGGTCCTGTTAAATGACAATCTAAAAACCTAAAATAACATGGAGCCTAAGTTTGTATTGTAAACTAAGACATTAATTTAAAAGTATATTAGGAGGAATTAGAGTCTCTTCATGGGTGGGGGCTTAATTTCAAAAATACAATAAATCTTGAAATTTGCTGAACTTTTTGGCCCATTGTTGTACGTTTCCCAGTGTAAATTCTAATATCAATTTATCAATGCATGAAAAAAGTATGAAAAATGACAAAATTTGCATGTCCATTGTCCGTACTCCATGAATTTCGACAGAAAATCTTGACGCTTCAGTCGAATTTCCGGAAATCCCCTTCTAATTCCTATAACTACTTCTTGACAATCCCAGTGTCAATCGTCTGGTTTGGCAAGTTGCATTTTTCACACCAACAAGTTACATAACCATTCCGAGCCATAAACCAATTCCTGGAAACCCTAAAACCTAAACAGTCTCAACTGGTTTTTACATTTTAAACCTTAAATCCCAACCCATTCCATTTCCCCTTCTATCAATAACAGATTAATTAGAAAAAAGTTTTTTTTAGCTCCTAATCCCTAATTTCCCTATAAAACGAAGGAAAATAAGCCGTAGTCCTTAATGTTAGGAGCCGAGGGAAGCAAAACAAAGTTAATTGTGCAGTAAGCCGTGCCAAAAGTGCCGACGGCAATCCCTAACGAGGTTTAACTTTAAAAACCCAAAGGCAGTTAAGTCGAAATGATTCAGCAAGGAAGGTAGCATTTGCGGTACTGCAAAACGGTTCCTTTTACTTGGCAAATCCCTCGCTCTCTCGTTTTTTACATTAGCAAAAAAGGACGAGGAATTGGGATTTTTGTCTTTAGCTCCTATGTCTCATACCATTCAATTCTGCTTTAAAGTTGAGCTTACAACTTACAATCGCATATATTCCTGTGTGGAATAAGGCAGTAGGATGTGGGATTGTGGGAGATCATACACTTTGGCAGTGTGGGATTTTTTTTTTGCAAAATTCTGGCAGCAAAAAAAAATTCTGACTTTACATGAGACAAAATGGTTTTCTTGGTGATTTCATAGAAGGAACTTGTAAGAGGATTGGAGCTTCCTATCTATCCTGCAGCAGTTTTATACTCATGCCAATATCAGTCTCTAATATAAACCTCTATTTCCTACAGCAACTTTTTTGCATTGGGATTCGAGACGAGACCCTGTTTTTTATGGATTGGAGTTGCTATTGTAGTTTTTAGAGTTTTTAGAGTATTAAATAGATTGTAAAGTCAAAGTAGTGTTGAATGAAAAATTCTATGGAAAATAGCTTTGTATGCCTGTTAATTTTTGGAAATAGCCTATCCTGTAGCCGTTTACTACTGTCTTGACTAGCTTCTTGCCAAAATCAGTCTCTAAAAGCCTAAATAGGCTATAGAATTTCCTATAGCTCTTTTTTGCAGTAGGATTCGAAACCTGTATTTTAGATTAATTGGATTTTTAGAACTATTTAAATTCTAAGAGATTGAATGAATTGTTAAGCCAAGTAGTGTTTAATCAAGAATTCTATGAAAAATAGCTTCATCTGCCTTTAAATGACGCGTGGATTTTGTCAAAAAATAATTATCAACTATGAAGTAATGAAGTTGCTGGGTTTGTTTGGTTTATAAAAAGAATAATATGTAAATTAAGATCAACTAACTGAAGTAACGAAATTAGTTTTTACGAAAGTAAGCAATCTTGCTAATAGGAAACCAAGGCTAATTTTAAACTTTACCAGGAAGGAAACCTAGAAATCATTATTTTTTTAATTTACAGGCCCAGAATAGTAAGAAAGAGGTTATCAACTGCCTCTGGTCGAGTAATTTAACAGTTTTTGGGATCGAAACTTCCGAACTAAAAAAATAGGCAAGTAATTAATGCATGTCAGAAATTGTATAGCCGATTAAAGTTTCGAGATCAAAACATGACATCCGGATGAATTGAATACTTTTACATAACATTATTATATTTAAGAATTTTTTCGGTCTAATGCAGTGTAGCAGGCAGCAGGCCAAAGTCTATTATCGAGTGATTAAATTATGAAGGCTTCATTTCGAATGGAATCATACCAATTTTTAAAACTAAAAAAATCCAAGATCGTAAATTAAAATGACAGGTCTGGATTTGTCGTCTCAAAATCTGAAAGAAAAACTTTAAGAAGTGGAATATTACAAATGATTACTTGTCCATCATTTCCAGAGAATTATTATCTCAACCAAAACAGACGCGAGTAGGTAAACAAACCTGGATCAATAAACTGGACATGAATGTACGTATTTGTTCAGATTGATAGGTCCTAAGGTCAAAACCATGTGACCGGCCAGTAAAATCATTTTCACTGATATAACTGGATATTGATTTCATGAAAATTATTGAGCACTCAAATTAGAGTGGCCATAACTGGTTAGGATTTAAATTGTTTTAAAATCCAAACCACTATTCACTACTACAGACTGCTAAATAGCTGTTCAATTATGGTTGTACTAAACAAGATAAATGTATTTTCAGCCCATTTTTTTGTACCTTTCCTGACTATCGCAAATACAGAAATATACCCCCCGATATAGAACAATACTTATTTTAAGCCCATTGTTATGTTGCTAAATCTACGGGAAGGACCAAACTATTTCCAAACTCAAAGTGTAATCTAACCATTGCTATTTTTGGACCACGAAACCTTTTAATTAAAAACTTAAACATTACATGTATTATGTCGACAACACTAGCCGGATTTACAAAGCTAATCTAGGGTCGATGGGAAGGAAAAAGACAAAACAATATGAATTTCTCAATACATGGCATTGATAATTATTATTTATTTTGATCTTAATTCGACAGAGTAACGTTATTTAATTGTAATCTTGTCGCGACTAATATAGTACATAGTAGCTGTTGACTCCAACGTCTCGAGTCATATTAAAAATGTCAACAAAGCCCACTGTCCCACTCTATTTATGGGTATTGATTGAATGGCTCGTATCAGATTAAGACAGTTGATGTTGATAAGCAGCTCGTCTCGAAATTAACCTTTGCTCTGGAGACACCAGAGTCTTGGGACTGTTAAGTAAATACGATCCGACTGATTTCTCTAAAAAAAATGTCAAGATCTCAGCATCATTCATTTTTCATAAGCCTTATTGGACGGTCGAAGAAATTGTTTAGAGAATTCGAAATTGTGAACAAATGTCGCTTTGGTTCCTATTGTGTTTCGGGACATCCTTGTGCCTGATTTCTTCCGATTCGGGGGACGGCAAACAAGTAGTGACCCCGACCCCAGTGACATTGATTTCAGGGGATATTTTGATATCGACCAGTTTAACATCAAAGACAGAACCAACACTGCCAACCACATCGACCAGTTTGGTCCCAAAAACAACTACGATGATTCCAGAACGGGAGCCTCCAGCCAACCGGAGGAACTGCAGCGTGTTCGAGAGGAATACTTGCTTTTGTCCGATGGTTTTTAAACCCCTCTGTGGCTCCGATCAGATAACTTATGCCAATTATTGCCAATTTTTGTGCGCTCAGAAATGTGACAGAAGTAAGGGACTTTTTATCTTTCGTAAATTATGAAATCAATACGATATTTACTGTTTTTAGAAAGGGTTTTAGGGCAAAGGGCTTATTAAAGCTATGCAAAAGCATGGGCTCGTATTTCGGGGCATATTAATTGCAGGGTTCCTTATCCATGTTAAATGTAGTGGCGTTTTTCTGATTCCTTTACAGATTTGGAATTTGGAAGATGTGGAACCTGCTGGAGTCCAAAAACATCCCGAAGATGCCTGCTTTCATAGCTAATTTTATGATAAAAGATAGGTATTGTAGATTGGGTTTTAGGGCTTATGTTCATAGGTAAATATAATATAATTACAAAGTATATTTCAATTATTTTAGTCAAAAGTATGTAATTTTGACCATTAATAATCGAATAACTTTATCAACCAAAACTAAGCTACCTGATGGTTCTAATTTCCTTGTTTTAAAAAATACAATAAATCTATGCATTTTGATGATTTTTCATGAAATCAAAATCGTCCGAACTTCATTTACATTCGGGTTCTGGACGTGCAAATTATTTATTTTATCATACATTTTTTACTGGACAAGAACGATTTCCACATTTAAGGAGTTTGTAATGTTCCAGCCCCAATTCCAAATCCAACCCCATGAACAGCAAAATTTCTACGGTAGCACCCTGAAATAACAATATTCAAAAATTATTAAAATGCAATATATGTATTATAATTTGAACCCAGTAATTAATATAGGTTTTTCGAATCCAATAGTTCACCTTTGCAGAATATCTCCCCTTGATGTTCGGCGACAGAAGTTGAATCCAGCTTCTTACCGCAGGCACAACATTTGAAGCACTCCGTATGATAAGCTCCATGATAGCCAAGTTGAAGCTCGGTGTGATACACGGGTCGGCCTGTAAATCGGATGTAATTTTATAACAACCGTATAAACCGAAATAGAGGCCCTTCTGCAGTAAAAGCCTGTTTTTTGGACACTTTTCAACGAAACAAGCTCTTCTCAAACCTAACCTAACCGAACCCTGCGCGAAAAATATTCTAAAATCGTTTAATAATCTAATAAGTTACGTACCACATCTACGGCACGGTTCACCCATCCCTTTAGGAACGTTCCTCACAGCCCCATATTCAGGGCCCAGGGGCATCCTCCGCCCATCAGGGGGCCCGGGTGGGTACCTCGGGCTACTTGGAGTTCCGACGCATTTGCCCCCGCAGAAAAACAAGGACGGACAGTCCTTGTCAACTTCCCTACTGTCCGAATTCACCTTAATCTTCGAACCCGTTGCATTGACTTCAACGTTAAACGATGTCCTCCGGCTTGAAGCCTGTCCCGTGTCGGAATTCTGACGAATTCCTCCAGAAGAGCTTTTGGACCCTGATTTAACGGGGTCACTTGGAAGTCTCAAAATCCCTTGTGAATTATTCGAAACTTTTGGGCTCGGTAAAGACGTCCGGGTTGGGATCGGGGGTGGCGGTGGTGGGATCGTGTTTCCTGATGTCGATTTGCGGTTCATGGAGTTGTTTTTAGAAGGCGGTGGGGGTGGTGGTGGGGGTGGCTGTCTTGTATTACTCGCCCCAGGCGAACTATTACCACGTGCTATCGAGTTTGGCCTTGAAGGTGGGGGTAGGGGTGGAGGTGGTGGGGGCTGCCTTGTGTTACTACCACCTGGGGATGCAACTGGTGTAGATGGCTTGCTATTTCCACGAATGATTGAGCCCGGTCTTGTGGGGGGTGGAGGGGGTGGTGGGGGTGGCCGTGTAGTGCTTGGGTTCGCTGGTCCCGGTTGACCAGTTCCACTTTTAGAGAAATTAAATTTCGGGGTCGGTGGGGGAGGAGTTCGGAATGACCAGTTCGTCTTGGTTTGACCTTGAGAGGAATTGGGACTTCCAGCACTGTGGCTTTTTGCAACAACAATGGGGTTGGACCCCGGTTTTGAATTACTTGGAATGGACTTGGAGCTGTTGTTCTTTTCAAACTCTTGTACGACTTTGATGGTACCTTGAGACGGTCTGTATTCCATGCTCTGGTCCAACATTCCCGATTGGCCGATCCGTTCTCCACTATTTGTGGATGCTGAGGGTGTTTTTCCCCTGGAGGCAGTTCCAGTCTTTGGAAACGAACCTG
Organism: Desoria tigrina; assembly: GCA_906901685.1. Classification (NCBI taxonomy): domain Eukaryota; kingdom Metazoa; phylum Arthropoda; class Collembola; order Entomobryomorpha; family Isotomidae; genus Desoria; species Desoria tigrina. The sequence continues at coordinate 1,523,261 of CAJQTU010000003.1, read as the reverse complement.
ACCCAACCATTGGCCCCGATCCAGATTTTGACCCTGATCCAGCTATTGTCCCAGATCCAGATTTCGATCCCGACCCAGCTATTGGACCCGATCCAGATTTTGACCCTGATCCAGCTATTGGCCCCGATCCAGATCTTGACCCAGACCGAGCTACTGCCCCAGCCCCAGCATGGCCGTAATGAGGTGGAATAGCCCTTCTTTTTAAAAATAATTTCCCTAATCTAGTCGGAGGTTGCTCCCATTGTCGATGCGCTTGATCTGGAATTTCCACCTGATTTTGATATTCTTCGGGAACGTCGTAAATGACCAAAGTTGGGCCATTTGGACCATAGCCGTATCCTTGGAGTCCGACGTATTTGCGGTAACAGCTTTTGCAATAGACTTCGTTCAGCTCTCTGTACTCTGCCAGGATCAAACTGTCTAATCCCCTGTTGCATATTGCTGTACAAGGTTTTACACATTTTATCATCCCGTCTTTCAAAATCTCCAAAACAATTACGAGAAATGAGAAATGAAATCGTTCCTCATTTTAAAACTTTAATCATGTAATTTAATTGATTTCATACCACAGGTAAAGCATTCTAAATGCCAACTTGTCCCTAAAGCCAACCTCTCTTCTGCTGCTCCAACATATTGACCACAGCGACCACATGGTCCTGGCATATTATAGAATAAGACCAATGGGGCTGAAATTTACGTCTGTGAATCTTCTCAAGACTACCATCATCTCAGAGCTGATGTTCCATACAAGAATTTCGATTGAACTAAAAATTTTGAGCGTCTACCTTCTGAAATGCAATGCTTTGAGTTTCGAATATGACGAGCAAAATGAGAAGATACGTTTTAAAAATCCTAATTTTAAAAGCATTACTATGGGGATTTGCCTACAAAGGGCTTGGATTGATGAATTTCGAATAAAATGTCAGATAATCATGGATTCCACCTGCAAACTTTAGGATAAGGTAGAGGAAGATCTGAATGCTTACTTCAAAATAAATCAATGCAATAAAACGTAAAAGACGTAATTATCAAAGATATGTGTTGTTAATATAAATTTTGTTTATTTTAAACTGGAATTTTTATTTATTTGTTAAAAAAAATTTGTTTAGATTGTCGTATCATCAATTTCAGAGGGGTGCAATATCTGTCCATTCTCAGTACTTTTAAGGGCACGCCCAGTTTTAATTGACATAGAAGGGGACGTTTTTGCTGTCCCTAAAATATTCGAATTTGCCGTTGTAACTGTTGTAGACATTCCTTTTCCAACAAAATTATCGTCAATGTTGGACTCAATCCCATTCGAGGTAACTGCTGTCGTCGTCACAGGGGGGTCCTGAGACTGGTCCATAATCGGGACAGGGGACGACGTTGGCAGAGGGACCTTGACATGAAGATGGATACTGACAGGGGAGCCTCGGACCTTCCCTCGGCTGTGCTTAATTGATTGTTGGGCCAAAGACGTGTTTGCTGTCTGTACAATAAAAAGAAAATATAGGATTTTAGGTTTAATGTCATGTTAATTAAATGTGCAAATTAATTAAGCATAAGAATGAGAGACTCACTCGTGTTGTTCGATACCGGAACAAGGATAGCGAGACTGAGGAATCGTCCATCGGACCACCGCGTCGGAAAATGCGGGTGTGGAAACCTCGGGTCATTTTTACAACCTAAAAGCCAGCAAAAAATACTCTCAGACCCAATCCAAACCCTTAAATAGGCTAAAACGCTTCAGTTGTGAAATCAAACCTGTTGCTTAAAGAGTTTAGTTGTCAGTGTGTAGATAATCGGGTTTAATGCGGAATTCACCGGTAAGGCAAATACAGCGAGCCAGGCATATAATTCCGATGGGATTGCCACTCCTGAAAATAGAAATGGCCATGTTACGACGATACCACTCTAAAACATGTTTTGTCCATTCTTATTTTTTTTCTATCTAATTATGAAAATCGTAGATTTTTTAGAACATTCAATTTTTGTCATTTTATAACCATAGTGTACAGGATAAATTATTAGATCAAGAAGAGAGTGTGGCTTTAAAGGCTTGAAACCAAAAATCTGGGTTAAAGTGAGGAGCGATTAAACGTAAAAAGTGACCCTTCTAGCCCTTAATGCCCCCTGCTACTTTTACCCAGTTCCAGATAAGCTCTACGTTATCGACCCAGTTTTGTAATTTTTTTCAGTTCCAGCTGGATTTTAGACAAGTACAATGAACCAACATGTCAGTTTTGGCCAAAAAAACAGGACGGCCATAAAAGCAGCTTTTGAGGATTTACTTTCCCTTACATGAGATGAATACAGTGTATAGGATGGCCTAACTGTTTTAAATTGTCAATGGGACATTCGGGACATAAAATATGAACCATTTATTTCCCAGCCTATTTTCCCATCTTTTACAAGTTTTGGAGTTGACAAAAAAGTGTATAAAATAACTGTTACAAAAAGAAAAAGTACGGCAGGGCTTTCTTCGACTCTAGCTTTATGAAGGTGATCTTTTGTAAGGGTCATTCGAGACGGAGAGTAGCTGGTAGTATTTCAAGGTTCTTGAGTTTATAAAAATTCGTTCTATGTACCAAACACCCCGATATAAGTCCCCATGTTGGGTTGTATTTTGAAGATATTGAAAAACCTGTACGGGGTTTTTAATACGGGGTGGGGAGCAATTCCGGAGATATATTGTTTCTTTAAAGTAAGGACTCAAAAATTGGAACTTATTTCGGGGATGGGGACTTAATTCGGGGAGTTTATTCTCGCCTTTAGAGCACGTTATTGACACTTTGGCAATGGGATGGTGTTTCCATAATAAAAAGCTACTCTGGAAACTTGATATCGATATCTCTTCATTTCACCAAATGGGATATAAACAAAGATACACAAAAAACTACAATGCTCCACTTTCTTTATGGAGATTTAATTTGATAGAATTTTTATGGTCTTCTTGTCCAAGAGTTATTTATAGAACCTGTGTTATGTCTCCTATGTCTCTTACTTATATGTATCCTATACTATTAAACGAGAATCTTAAGAGATTGTAAATTGGTTGAGTGCAATGAGACTGAATTATTAGAGTCCCTTTTGGTGCGGTTCCCTTGCAACGTTCCAAGAGACCTCTTTAACATAATTTTAAAGAAATAAATGGTAAAATCATCTATAAAATCTGGGCCAAAGTCAGAGCCAAAACTAAATATTTTTTTTACAATCCCAACCTATGGCGAAATTTGATTTTTGCATTCTAAATGCCTGTTTTTCGGGTGCAACTCCAATTTAATTAGGCGGCATATTCCCATACTGGGAACGATTATGGGACCCACGCAAAAATGTAGACATCTAAAGTCCCTATCCTTGTTGACTCGCCGGGTAAAAGTCGTATCGTCCTCTTTAGCTACCCATGTAGACGAAAATAGTTTTACCCGGCGAGTCAACTAGCACAAGGACTTTAACGATTTAAAACCTGACCTGCCATAGCCACAAGTTTGGCGATGACGATGGGTGCCCAGCAGATGAAATCCGTGAGGACAACTAGGGCAAACCTCTTGGCCAGCAAACTGTCCTGTTTCTGCTGGTTGCTCCGGATCATCAAAGTGCTCCGCTGTATGACCCTCAGCATCCGGACATAGGCAAAGCAAATGAAGAGGAACGCAAGTGAATTGAGAACTACGAAGAGAAGGAACGAATATTCCCAGCCCTTGTCGTATGGATTGTGAATATGAAGTGGGAGACAGAGCCCGTTTCCGGTGTAAAACCCGGTCCCGAAATACCCGGCAAAAATCCCGGAGAGAGGGACCGAGGAGAGGAGGAAGCTAACGACCCATAAGAATATGCAGATCCCGGCCGCAATGTGTAGGGACGTCGTCTTCTCGGCGAAGGGCTGGACGATGGACACGTACCTGTCCAGCGTTATCAGGCTGAGGATCAGGACGGATGACTCGGATGACCAGGTCGATAGGAGGCCTGTAGATTCATAAACAAGATTTTGGTGGATTTGTGGTTTTGACCCAGTTCAAGTTCTGGAGGCAGGGGTGGATTTATGGGTTTGACCCACGGATGAGCTATCTCACTCCTCTACAAATATGGCTTGTCTGTGGGGTTTGGCCCAGTTCTGGAGGTAGGGGTGGTTTATGGGGATGAGGACACAGGATGTTCATCGGTTCTGGATATTGATTTTGGGTAGTTTCACTTCATACGATACATTTTAATAAGTCATATATTGAACACAATATGAGGTGGGGTAGGTATAGTTCATATCTAGTGTGGGGAAATATATCCGTGGGGGTGTGGGGGTATAACGACAAAAGTGGCAGGACAAAGGAGTCAGCGACAAAGGTGCCACCGACAAAATTGTCAGGCGACAAGAGGTGTCAGATTTTTCTGATATTCTGATCTGAATCAACTGGTATATTGGGTTATCATTTCAATTAATCCCATTATAGTACCAAATCTATGGATGTAATTTAATTAATTTTTATAGCAGCAATAATAACAAACAAGCATGTAATATGAATAAATGACTCATTTAGTGGCATTTCCTGTCTCTTACTCCTTGTCCGTGTTTTAGAGTGACCGATGCGACTGACCACAAGTAATTTTCCTCTTGTGTGTGGCATTGATTTCCGAAATAATAATAACAAAATAATATTCTTACCTAACTCAACGTAAAGTAAATTACTAATGTACTTTTCCTTGACTCCATTTTGATATTTTTGAGTCGAAACCAAACTGGTAGATTATATTAAAACGAAATATGATGCATGCCTCAAATTAAATTGGATATTATTATTGAAGGTTTGTTCATTTTGTTTTCCATTAATTAGTCCAGTCGTTTAGTCATAATTTATATTCTCTTTCAGATTATCTAAACATTTTAATGTTAAACAGTAATTTAACTACCATGCGATATGGAATTCTGGTGGGAGCGGCCATGCGGACCCCTTGGTCTTTCTAAAGGGAGCTATTTGATAGTTTTAGTTGATCTGGTATGTTTAAACCGAGGGTTTAAAATTGACAGAAAATTCTAAAAAAAAATGTAAATTGCGACTAAAATCAATATTAATTTATCTATTTTTCTTATTAAAATTTGACATCTCTAATTGCAGGTATTTATAGTAATCTCTATCGTAATCCATAGCCTAGAGTTGGCACATTCAATCAGTCATGCTACGGACCGGATTAGCAAGATCAATGTCGGTATGTATTTTAAACCTATTAAAACCCTGCATTTTCCAGTTTATTTGACAAAGAAAACTGACCAGGAATTGAACCTAGGAAGAAGATTGTAGGTATTGCCTGTTGGGGTCTAGGAAATTCCTAAAAAAAATGTCAATTTACCAAAAATTTAAATTTTTTTTGACAAATAAAACCAACTTCAAACTGCAATTTTTCAGCCGTCTGTTTCCTCACCGTCTACTTCTCCATGCATTTCTTCAACACAATTCTAGCCATAACCCTCTTACTCGGAGTTAAACAGGTATTACTCTACTTACTTTTCAATTGTTTTAAATTCCAAACCCTTGTAATACTCACAACTTATCGATAAAAGGAATAAATTCCAATAAACCTAGATTATCCTCTCCTAACAACCTCTTTGCACTCTTTTCCCCAGAAAAATCTGCAAAAATGTCAGGCCTACGTAATCGGTTCCGTGCTAATGTTACTAATCGGATGGATAACCTTTATTGTGAACGCCTGTTTCATCCAAGAGGCCAATCAGCCCTTTTACTTCGAGCTCATCTGCTATCCATTGTTTTACTTGTATCGAACCTACTCCCTCTGGACCATCAAATGCTTCATAGTCCAGCTAATCCGAGAAAAACGACTGGCCCACAACGACAGCTTTGTCAGCATCCGGAGCAATTCGAGCCGGAAGAAGGGGGCGAATTACAGTGCGACTGGGGCATATCGGGGCCATCCCGGGGGCAATAGCCCCAATATCGGGGCACCGCTCAGTGGGCTCAGTTATGAAAGAGTTCATGGGATTGATGACATTCTCCATCAAGTCGAGTTCCCCAAAGAAGATCAAGTCTCCTCCGACAAGTTCCGTGTGGGTTAGTCTGACATTAGGGATTAGAGGAGTTTACTACAATAAATCCCTAAATAATTCCCCATCGGAATAATCCACACTTACTAAATAAGTGCAACTTCAATGGAGGTTTTTCCTACAGGTTGTACTATACCCACGATATGGAGTTTTATGTGTCGTTTAGGACATAAAATCGTTTTTTCCAGAATATAAAGATAAAGTCAATTACATTAAAATGGGACCCGTTGGGCAAAAACGGGTTTACCCGGCGAGTCAACGAGCAGAGGGACTATCGTTTTTTCTAGTTCACACAATAACTGCCCAAGGGGAATTATTTAGAGGAAAAATGTTGGTATATAACCTGCAGTATCTTAGAGTCCCCAATTTATAAATTAATTTAAATTTCGAAGATAACGAAGTGCTGAAGATTGAGGACGACTTCTACGTGAAGAAGGGGATTTTGGAACTGTCCCCAGGGACTTTTGGCCCCGTTTCCGTCAAAATATTTAAGCAACGAGTGGAAGTTGAGGCGGTTCGGGCCATGCTTCTGGAAGCAAAAATCCTATCCATGTTCAAACATCACTGCCACGTTATCCAGCTCCTCGGCTTCTGTACCGAAAATATTCATAAAGGTTCGCTAGAAACATAGATATGGGGCTAGAAATAAGGAATAAGTACCCTTGCCAAAAATTGAAAGTCCCTTGTAAATTTACCAATAAGTGGGTCAGGTTGAAAATATCAATAAAATCAGAAGCCAAGAACATTAGTTATTTATATTTATGTGGATTTTAAGATATTATGGGCTTGTCTATGTATTTCGTTCAGTGTTTTTCTACCGTATTTACTGAAATAAGTAGTTTACTGCAGTGGCATGGCGGCTGGAAATTAAATCCACCGAAATAAGTCCCCACCATTTAATGGATAAATTTAATTACCTAAATAGAGCAAAAACATAGCCCTAGGCTAAGCAAACTATAATCGACAATACATGTTTTTCAAGCCCATTTAAACAAATTTGCGTTATTAGGTTATGTTCACGTAAATTTACTCCCCGAAATAACTGCCCCTTTCAAGTGCTTGAAAAACCCCCGGGGGACTTATTTCGATATAATGTAAAATATCTTACACGTATTTTATGAGTAAACTCCTTAATTTCCTGTTCCATCCCTCTGACGTAATATTTGAACAGTCCTTCAAACATATTACAATATTTTGCGTCTAAAACCTAGCCTAGAAGCCCTGTTTATTTTGCATAACTTATTTGCGTCTTCAAGGAGTAAAAGTGACATTTTTGACATGACATAATACTAATCTTCCATTTACCCAGTCTCAAATTCCTAATAACCTTCTAACTCTCTCTTAAAATGCATAAACTGATATCAGAAGTTGGGTTTACGATTACAGGGAAGATGATTTTACTCCTGGAATATTCGGAGCAAGGAAATCTGGAAGATTTCCTCAAAGATAATTACCCTAATTTCCGGGACTTGATTCATGGAGATGAGATCCGGAGTAGTACATCTACTACTGCAGATGGGGATGACGACGGAGGAGAGTAAGCTAATTACTTTCTGTACCCAATTAATTAATTAATCTAAGATTTTATTATTAATTCGGATGACTCGTTTTATTTCGGAATTCAGGAGCATTTATCAAAACATAATGCTTCCGCTGGAACCGAAACTGTTACAGAAGGAGGACTTCAACTCCAAGACATTGGTCAACTGGGCTTATCAGATCGCCTCTGGAATGGAGGCCATTTCTGAGAAAAATGTACTTCACATTGATTTCCTATATCCCTTATTGATATTTAATTACTAATTAATTATTACGTACTGATTAATAATTGATTTCTAACCATAGATCGTGCATGGGAACTTGACAGCGAAGAACGTAATTGTGAATCAGAATCGGGCCAAAATTGGGAACTTTACATTTGCAACCCAACTCTATAACTACAAGAATTCGAATACTCCGATTAACTTTACTAAGGTACGATTTACCAGAATTACTGAAATAAGTCCCCACCTCTTAAATTCCCCCAGAGAACTTGGCTCAGTATTTCGGGAATACTTTGCATTTTTAACCAAATTACTAAAATAAGTCCCCACCCCTTACATTCCTCCAGAGAACTTGGCTCAGTATTTCGGGAATGTTAGGCATTTTTAACGGAATTGATCCACAATCTTAAGGGTCCGACCTTGAGAATCCACAAATATTTTTACACTTGAGTCTAGAAGTCTGACAGTTGAGCCTGTTTTGGCATTCTTTTTCAGGGCCAACTTCCCTGGCGATGGATGGCTATAGAATGCATGGAGGTTTTGAATGAGAATAGTTTCACCGAGAAATCCGACGTTTGGTCGTATGGGATTACTCTCTGGGAAATATTCAGTCTGGGTTGTGTCCCCTATGAAACCCTGTCTACGAGTGAGTTCTTCCCGAAACTCCTCATGGGCATTCGGCTGGAAAAACCCACTTTTGCCACCAGTCAAATGTAAGCTACAAGTTATGATGATTAAAACAAGTATACATTAATGCATATTTAATAGTTATTGAGGCTTTTGTTAGTAATATTAACTAATGCAAATCATTCAATAAGACCACAGGAAGAGTTATTTTAATTTATTGAAATATCGTGAAAGCTGAAGGGAGATGGAAAAGGTGTGGGGAGTTATTTCGATGAAGTTGATCTATAATTTTAGCTTTTTTATGGTGGGGGAACCAATTTATACATACAAACCTCAAAGAGGATGGGCCGTTATTTAAGGGGGACATATTATTATCGAGCAGCCGTATAATCTCTGGTTACTTTCCGTTAAAAAATTTGCATCAAAAATATGTCATAGGGTATAATGCGACGAAAAATGTACAGCACAAATTATCAAGCTTAAATCTAATTTAATTCTAAAGAGTTTAAGTTATTAGGTCATTTAATAACATACTCTAAAGTAATCAACCTCGTTATTAAAACACAGCTATCAAATCATCGGGGACTGTTGGCATCATGACCCGAAGCAGAGGCCCAAGTTTGCTCATTTGAAATCCAGTTTTAGAGAACTTCTAAACGATCTGGGATAAAATATTATCTACACTTGTTCCGAGTTTCTAAAATTGTTATATAGTACTGCTTCATAATTTTGTATAAAACAAGAGAAATAAATCCATTTCTGAGCAAATCCTTCAGTATTTTTTATATTGGATAAATGTACATTGCAATGGAAAGTTATCTTATCAGGCACAAAAAAGATTTGGTTGGGTCGTATTTTATCAAAGGGGATAATCAAACTTGATGTTGGATGTGGGGAGATATTTGCGGTGATATATTATAATGCAGTTTATTACCGAGGGTAATGAACACATAATTACATACACTTTAGCCTATTACGAAAGTTGATAAGTTTAACTAACAATGAGTTTGATGGAACTTATTAAGGGTAAGCTTATTATTCGAATATAGAGAGCTGTTTAAGATTAATGAGGCTTATTACGGAGGGCATATAGGTGCATAATTACCATAAAATTGACAAGTTTCGTGGAATTATCCAAGAAGTAGTTTTTTAACATGGGGAGTTATTTAGGAATACTGAGGATTTCTGAGAAAAGTTCAGTAGATACACAATTGCCCATACTAAATTAACTCCCCGGAAGCTTCAAGTTCGGCTAATCTCAAACTTAATGGGATTATTCTAGGATGTAGGGAATTAGATTTCCAAATATGAGGAGTTATTTAGGGTCAATCTTATTTCGGGGAGTATGCATACACACATGAAACGCTCTTATCCTGTACTTACCGGAAAGCTGGCAAGTCAGAGAATGTCTCCAGGCATACTGATAGGTCAAGAACTGTCCCCGATAAGAAAGGTCATGAATCGCAATAGAAATCAGAAAAAATCCCATCAGAAGGTCCGCTGCAGCCAGGTTCCTTATGTAAAAGGAATGAACCCGGTTCGGTTCCCGGAGGATAATTCGACAAAATATGACGAAAAAATTCCCCAGCACCGACAGCAGTCCCATGATCCAGACACTGAAAATTACCATTTCAAGCCTTAAAAATTGTGCAAAAAAATCGCTTAAAAAATCATCCCAACTAACCAATTTCAACTAGCAAAAATATAAGCCTCAGAAACGAAATCTACGGACAAGAGTCCTTTATGAAAGGGCCTTAAAAACCGTCAATCAACTTCCCCTCTAATTTCCCTAAATCCCTGAAACCCGAGAACTATAAAAGTACAAAACTTTCTCTTATTAATTAGAGTAATTTTCCATAATGGTTAACATTAGGGAAAGCAATTAGGACTTGTAAAACAATTAGTTCCCCGTCCTGAGAAAGAGGGGCATTCCGAGACTTACCAAACACGAAGTAGGACATTATCCAGCAAGTTCTTGACGGAGGAAATCCCGTCCCCCTTGGGCTCACAGGAACGGACATGATAAGCCCAGGAGCACATCCAGAAGTTATCAAAGTAACTGGTTGAAATGGAATAAATTCGTTAGAGTACAGCTTTACTGGCTAATTAATTATTTTTTAGGTTAAAATTAAAATTATTCAATAGAAACACTATAAAATCAATATATCTACTTATGTATTGAAATAAATAAGCTCTTTGGCCGAAATATAAAGAAGAACTTAGATTCACAATTCATGTGTCAATGTTTTTCATCAATCAATTGTTATTAAATTCAATGAAATGCACCTTTAATTGCATCAATTTAGGTTTAAATTGTGTGAAAATGTACTTAATTGCAATTCAAATAAAGTTTAAAATCAATTTTATCGATTGGTTTAATTGAATTATTCTTATTTAAAGCAACGGAAAGACGAATTGAAGAACTATAATTTTTATAATTAACAACCGAACCATGTAATCTTTCTTAATATAACAATAAATAAGCTCTTCGGCCGAAATATAAAGAAGAACTTACAAGGGAAGTTTTTCGGGGTGTAATAAGGGAATTGCTTGAAACTTTTACGGTGAAATCTACAAGTCTTATGGACAATAAAAATCGAAAAATTAGGTGCTTAATTTGACGTTGACTATGTTTTAAAAATTACCTAATACAAAAAATCATTTAAATTGACTTTTTAAAATGCTCATATAGCAGCGAATATTGGTCCGATTTTCAAAATTTTGCGAGTTTTTGAATGCAAAAGAGCTGAATTTGCAGAAAATAACACGATTTGAATTTTTAGAAAAAATCTATATTTTCTTGGAATTTTCAAATTTTTTAAGCTTGGGGATACTGAATAATTTTTTTTTTGTTTTTTCAATTTTTTTTGAAAATTCAAATCTTTATATTTCCTTGAGGAACAACTCTTTGGCATTCCAAAACTCGAAAAATTTTGAAAATCGGACTAATATTAACTGTTTTATGAGCATTTTAAAAAGTCAATTTAAATGATTTTTTGTATTAGGTAATTTTAAAACATGGTCAACGTCAAATTAAGCACCTAATTTTTCGATTTTTATTGTCAATAAGACTTGTAGATTTCACCGTAAAAGTTTCAAGCAATTCCCTTATTACACCCCAAAAAACTTCCCTTGTTAGATTCAAAATTCATGTGCCAATGTTTTTCATCAATGAATTGTTATTAAATTCAATGAAATGCACCTTTAATTGCATCAATTTAGGTTTAAATTGTGTGAAAATGTACTTAATTGCAATTCAAATAAAGTTTAGAATCAATTTTATGGATTGGTTTAATTGAATAATTCCTTATTTAAAGCAACGAAAAGACGTGAATTGAAGAACTATATTTTTTATATAGTACAACAGGACCAGGATGCATCAAAAATCTAGAAAACAATGAACTACCAATCTTGATAGATAAAGGTTGGCCAGTTTGTAAACTGCCTAAAAACTCATACGTCTTGTAACATATTTACCATATATAACACAGATACTGAACTGGGACTTACATGTAATTCAGAGTTGTTAAATTTTGGAAAATCCGTGTAGCTCGGTTTATTTCTCCAAAACGATTTTTCTCCACATTCCTAGGAATTTAATTTCAGAGGTTTTAAAACATTAAAGAAACTACCTCGACATACCAATCAAAAGTAAATGACATTTTTATTTCGTAAAAAGTAGGGATTATATCATGCAAACTTACAGTGATGTCAACGAGTCGAGGCAATCAAAAGCAGAGGGTCGGATTTCAGAGATCTCGTTCCCTCGTAAGTTCCTGTATAAATTTTTAAAATACGATCTGTTATCCGATCGTGAATTGTGATATATGGTATACTGTCGCTATTGACCGTTCCAGATACAAGGAACTACGATTCTTTGACATTTATTTTGCCCTTCGCCCTAGGTTAACATGAACCCGTCGTGAATGGGGCTCAGGTTTCAGACATCAAAAGAGCAACTCTTATTGTTAGAAATTTTGGGAATTTATTTGTAGGTTTAATCCGGAATTCCCTAGACAAATTAAACAACCTTCTGGCCTGTTAAAACACGAAGCAGTTCGGGCAGGTCAGGCACTTTCAGTAATGAATTTTAGTTGCCTGTTAACCAAAAGAACCACCTCTATCTGATGTTTTCTCAAAGGCCGTTGAACAAACCTCGTAATGTTCTTATTCGGATTCTAAGGTTTTTAATACTTCAAAAGAGCCAGTTTCCCAAGGTTTTGGAAACTTACATGGAGCAAGAATAAATAAGTATGTTCCTGATCTGAAATGATGTTTTTAGACATTACAAATTCAAATTGAAGACAAGTTCTTCAAAATAGGTCAAACAAGGCAAAAAAATATGTCCAATGAGATTTCTTGGAAATTTATTTTTATTTGTATTGCAAACTACCAAAACTATCAGAAATCAATCAAATTTGCATAAGCAGTAGAACATTTTGAAACTTCAAAAAGCCCAATATAGTTGAGAAATAAAAATTGATTGAATTGATGTGCATTTTATCGTTAAAGGACGAAAGAAATACGTTTAGATTAGACCATTACGTCCCCTCGAAATAAGTGCCCATTCGCATTAAATTTCGATTTTGAATAAAAATTCGATTTGGTCTTTACAATGATCGCTACGTTGCTCTTTTGAACCCGTTTATAAACTCTCATCTTCAAAATAATCCGGTCAAAATTTGGAACCCTTCTTATCTTCTAGTTTTAGTAGATTTGAGAATATTTACATTTAACTCCATCCCTGAAATTAGTCCCCATCCCTTTGAACTTGAAGCGTTATCCAAGTTTATGCAAAATAAAAAAAATCCAGTTTTCGTTTGACGTCTATATATTCGTGGAACTCTTTGGCACTTGAATTGCCTGCGACACGATGCAATTGAGCATATTGAGATGACATTTCTATCAACTGTCATCTCTAGCATCCCGAATTTTTTGTTGAAAATCCGAATTTATTCCGATTTTCCAGCTCAAGATTAAATTTCTGAGGCTTTGTTCTCGGAAGACTTGACGCTCAAGATGGTATTTTTTTCGTGGATTTGTAAAGGGTTTTGACCTTGTCATCGTAAGAGGATCTAGTGGTTTAACAGACGGATAATAAATCTTCAAATGCAAATTCCTTGGTTCGATAATATAGGGTTTGTAGTCTATACAAGTGTGTAAGATATTTTAGGCAGCTGTGTTGTATTTACACCAGACCTTGATCCTGACATTTTGTCATGTATTTACTACGAATGCCAGCATTTCTGTGTTTACAGGCAAGACATATACCTATGGTTTATTTCTTACGATCGAATTTGACAATCGTAATATTGCTGAAAAATTCACAAAAAAATGCTAAAAAGCCAAGAATAAGCCTAAAAGGAAGGGCTTGAAATATTTTTGAAGTTTTTAAATTCGTTATATAAACATAACTATTTATTTTTGTTTTACAGTCATTTGGAGTAACCTTTTCGATCTCGTGATTTTATTTAGTTTTTAAATGTTTTTTTGTGAGTGAAACATCATTAATTAACCAGTATAAAGTATTGGTATGATTGTAAAATATAGCAATTGTGATACACGAAACTTTTCGAAACTTTAATAAACTCAAATCAAAGCAAATAGAGTCCAAGACGAAAACTTACAACGTTAGAAGCTTTCTCAGGTTGCAAAATCCTCTATCTTCCAAGATCTTTAATTTGTTCCAGTTGAGATACCTTCAAATTGAAATAAGAACACGTTTAAATGGAACATGTTATTGAATTTTAATGCCAATTTTAGGAACTATAAATAGAACATTTCATGTAATGGATGGGAGTATTTGAATTGAAAAATCAAAGATAAACTTGCAGTTGTTTCAAGGACGGCAGATTTTCAAAGGCCCCCATTTCAATGTAACTGATCTGATTTCCTGACAAGGTAAGTGTTTCCAATTTGGATAAGCCCAGTAGGAAATTCTTCCTTAATGATTCCATCCGGTTATTATTCAAGTGCCTATGCAAACCATATTGAATAAATCTCAAAACAGGAAATGTCATATATTATTGTCAAACAAATTTTTACTGGACAACTACCAGAAATATATATAAACATTTAGAAATGATGAAATTACATTTGAACCAAATGAGAGCGCATTTGGAACTTTAGAACACTGATACGAAAACACAATTCGATATATGAATATGAAAACTTGTATACATAAAATGGCTTGAAAATACTGGAAATCCATAAAAATGCATACAGCCATGTGAAAATACATAAAAACACATGAAACTACAGGATAAACACATTTCATACATTTTTTAAGCATATGAACCTTAGTAACTGAAACTTACAAAATCAGCATCGACTTCAAAGGTTTAAAAACCCCGACTTCTCTCCCAGTTAGTTGGTTATGTTTAAGATTTCTAAAAACAACAATTGAAAATTTCAGTACAATCTAATTTATCCTTAAGCTCCAAAATCACGTCTATCAGCAAATCCAAAACTTGAACGGCTGTCACGTAATTCGTCAACGAAATCAAGTAATTCACCAACAATAGGACATCGTTAGTATACAACTATAAAAATGACATATATATTCGGGTCAATTTTTTCAATCACTACATACTATATACCAAATTTTGGGTAGATTCCGAATTTGTAGTCTAGATTACTCTAGTCATGACAGCATTTTCGAGATACACCCCGACACACGGGTAGCATACAGTTTTCCCGACTTTAAAAAAAGTTTTTCGTGTGATCCGCTGGGGCCAAAAAGCCCCTGAGCGAGGAGAAAGAAATAAATATCTGGGGAAGGGGGGGGGGGCGGCTTTTTCGGCTTTTGACCGGCTGCGGTAGACCAAGACAAATGTTAAGCATAATGCCGCTAGGCCATGAAGTTCCCCGAGCCCCCCCAGCGAGGAGAAAGAAACAAAATTCAGGGGGGAGGGCTTTTGACCGGCTGTGGTAGACCAAGACTAATGTTAAGTATAATTCCGCTAAGGCATGAAGTTCCCCGAGCCCCCCCCCCAGCGGGAAGAAAGAAACACAATTCTGGGGAGGGAGATTTTGACCGGCTGCGGTAGACCAAGACTAATGTTAAGCATAATGCCGCTAGGCCATGAAGTTCCCCGAGCCCCCCCAGCGAGTAGAAAGAAACAAAATTCTGTGGGGGGAGGGCTTTTGACCGGCTGTGGTAGACCAAGACTAATGTTAAGTATAATTCCGCTAATGCATGAAGTTCCCCGAGCCCCCCCCCCCCCAGCGGGAAGAAAGAAACACAATTCTGGGGGGGGGGCTTTTGACCGGCTGCGATAGACCAAGAGTAATGTTAATCAAAAAGCTCCGAGCCCCCCAGCGAGGAGAAAGCAACAAAATTCTGGGGAGGGAGATTTTGACCGGCTGCGGTAGACCAAGACTAATGTTAAGCATAATGCCGCTAGGCCATGAAGTTCCCCGAGCCCCCCCAGCGAGTAGAAAGAAACAAAATTCTGTGGGGGGAGGGCTTTTGACCGGCTGTGGTAGACCAAGACTAATGTTAAGTATAATTCCGCTAATGCATGAAGTTCCCCGAGCCCCCCCCCCAGCGAGAAAAAAGAAACAAAATTCTGAGGAGAGGGCTTTTGACCGGCTGTGGTAGACCAAGACTAATGCTAATCATAATGCCGCTTCGGAAAAAGTCCCCCGAGCCCCCCCCCCGCCCAGCGCGGAGAAAGAAACAAAATTCTGGGGGGGGGGGGCAAAAAATCCCCCGAGCC
Source organism: Desoria tigrina (assembly GCA_906901685.1). NCBI lineage: Eukaryota > Metazoa > Arthropoda > Collembola > Entomobryomorpha > Isotomidae > Desoria > Desoria tigrina. The sequence continues at coordinate 1,507,119 of CAJQTU010000003.1, read as the reverse complement.
CCTCAGCAAAGATAAAGAGAAAATTCAGGGGGGGTTTCGATCGGCTGCGGCAGACCAAGACTGTTAACCATAAGTCCCCCGAGCCCCACTCCCCCAGCGAGGAGAAAGAGAAGAGAAAAAATTCTGAGGGGGGGGGGGGGTTTGACCGGCTGCGGTAGACCAAGACTAATGTTAATCCTAATGCCGCTTTGGAAAAAAGTCTCCCGAGCACCCCCCCCCCTCCGCCCAGGCCAGCGCGGAGAAAGAAACAAAATTTGGGGGGCGGGCTTATGACCGGCTGCGATAGACCAAGACTAATGTTAATTCTAATGCCGCTATGGCAAAAGCTCCCCCGAGCCCCTCAGCGAAGATAAAGAGAAAATTCAGGGGGGGGGGGCTTTCGACCGGCTGCGGTAGACCAAGACTAATGTTAACCATAAGTCCCCCGAGCCATACGCCCCCAGCGAGGAGAAAGAGAAGAGACAAAATTCTGAGGAGGGGCTTTTTACCGGCTGTGCTAATGTTAATCATAAGTCCCCCGGCCCCCCCCCCCCTCCAGCAAGGAAAAAGAAACAGAATTCAGGTGGCTTATGACCGGCTGTGGTAGACCAAGACTAATGTTAATCATGATGCCACTAGGGCAAAAGGTCTCCCGAGCCCCCCACCCAAGAGAGGAGACAGAAACCGAATTATGTGGGCGTGGAGGTTTATGACCGGCTGCGGTAGACCAAGAGTAATGTAAATTCTAATGCCGCTAGGGCAAAAAGTCCCCCGAGCCTCCCAGCGAAGAGAAAGAGAAAATTCAGAGGGGGGGGGGGCGGCTTTCGACCGGCTGCGATAGACCAAGACTAATGTTAATCATAATGCCGCTAAAAAGTCGTCCGAGCCCTCAGCGAGGAAAAAGAAAGCAAATTCAGGGGGGGGGGGCTTTTAACCGGCTGCAGTACAAAGACTAAATGTTAATCAAATTGCCGCGACGGTAGGGCAAAAAGTCCTTCGAGTTCCCCCCCCCCCCACCCCTTAAGCGAGGAAAAAGAAATAAAATTCAGGGTGGGCTTTTGAGCGGCTGCGGTGGACCAAGACTAATGTTAATCATAATGCCAAAAAGTTCCCCGAGCCCCCCAGCGCGGAGAATGAAACAAAATTCAGGGGGGCTTCACGACTAATGTTAATCTTAATGCCGCGCCGGTAGGGCCAAAAGTCCCCCGAGCCCCCCACCCCCTAGCAAGGAGAAATAAAGAAAATTCAGGTGGGGTATCCCATTTCTGGGATATCTATTCTGTTTGAGACACCTAGTCGGTGGCGGGGGGGGGGGGGGGGGGGGGGGTACTTCGTCGGAAGACGGAGACTATAACATTATAAGTCTTGTTTCATATATTATTATCGTGTCTGAGGTGGGGTTACGTTACAGACATGCTAGTTTTAACTTCAGAGGTGGCTGACGGATTAGTTTGCCCCCCATATATGAGTGATGCTGCTCCCGACCATCCCGACCTAGGCCATCCCTCATATATGTTTGCCCCCGTACAATAGCCTCGCTTTCCCGAACACTTAAAAAGGAAGATCATAGATAGCTATTTAAAAAAAAAACTATCTACGTATAAATGCTAATAATCAAAGTAAAATATACGAATTTTATTTGTACAATTCCATCAAGGAGGTTAGCCCTTCAAAGGATTTCGGTTGAAGTACGGAGATTTGATTGTAATCCAGAAATAGCCTTCGAATTGACGAGGTGTTGAACGAGCCCCCAGCAAATGCACCATTTGGAATATATCTCAGCCGATTGTCTGTCAAGTACCTGGTGGGACAATTAACAACAAAATGCTTAGAAAAGTTTCACTTCATTATGGAAAAACTTTTAAAGTTTTAGCCAATTTCCTGAGGGGGACGCAATTGTTTAAATAGAATTATAAGGATTTCTAAATCTGACACGATTTTAATTTTGCCTAATTATACATGCCTTCTAGTTTGACTAATTAAAAACATTGATTTCCTATCGCGTCAGATATGTTCGGGTTTTAGTTTAGCTTTCGGCAATGACTAGATGCTTTAATGAAAATAGTGTATACTTTTAAAAATTCCAAAATATAAACGACATTAAATTCCAAAGTACAAAACCTAACAAACTTGATTGAAAATGATTAGTTTGCAAGACTAGATAATACAATAAAGACTATACAATAGACGATCTGAAATTTTAATTTACTCATTCATTCATGAAACTTTAAACAGAATGCGTAAGGTCTTACAAGATATTTAATTTAGGAAGGAAGGAAAATGCACCGGGCCCAATGATATCTTCGATAAAACAGCCGGATAAGACTCTGAAATTGATTAAACAACAAGTTTGGCATAATTAGACATTTATCATTGAAAAACAGTAGGTCAGGTGTAAGCTATGATCAGCAGAATAGTGGTCAAACAGGTCAAAGTTAAAAAAAATCTGCAGTTAGCCTGATTGTATTAAATGCATTATTAGCTCGCCTTCATAAATAGTAGCGGGGAGCTTATGATCTCATCCGGTTTATTTGACTTCAATTTTATGAACAGGGCTTTGTCAAAAACTTACATCAAATCAAATGTTCCTAGAACATTGTTTTAAACTCAAATTTTGACACAAATCCTTCTTAAATAAAGTTAAATTTCAAAAGACTCATTTAATTTCTAATTTTATTCAGACGACAAAGCAGAAATGCATAAAATATGCTTAAACACGCGTTGTATTTTGTATTGTCGCATTTGATAGAATAATGATCTAACCACAATGCACACGATCTGTGGTTTTACGTTTGTATAAATGAAATAAAATAAATAAAAAATCCAGGTCGTTAACCCTTTCATCGATCCTTGGTTGATTTTGACTGGAACTACACTGGTCTGGAACTCTGGGAACGAGTTCGAAATTTCTAAGCTTCTGACCTGGATGTTAATTTCGAAATTTCGAAACCCAGTCACCGTGTAATTCAAAATTGATTAAGAAATTGAACCATGAGACCAAGAGGAGGGGTACTGGACTTCCGGCTTGGGAACTTACTACTCGTACTGTTTCTTGCAAGCGTCGGGGTAACGCTTGTACTTATCGTTTACAGTGCTTCATTTCCCCAAGATGCTAACCCTTACCAACCTGAAGATGTCAACCGAAAGATACATTTTAAAAACTTCACTCGAAAAACCGTAAATTATCATTATTAAACCCTCTGGGGACTTTTTAATTCCTTAGTGGTATAATTTCGGGGGTGGGGAAGTTATTCCGGGGGGTATTATGAGACTTTCCTTAATTATTCCTTATTTCGAATATTCGAATCCTTGACCCTATAGAGTCTGAAAGATTTGTTTCGTAAGGTCAAGACGAATGACGAATTCGTCCGGATTGTTCCAAGGAAAGGTGCTATTTCCTCGAATGAAGTTGAAGAGACTGACATGTTGAAGAAGATGAAGAAGTTCATGTCAGAAATGAATGGAAACGACAATATATTTTCCATGAATCAGGATGATCCGAAGGTCTGGACCTATATCCGAAACCATCATCTCACCCCACGGTCAGAACTGGCAAAAAATTTGACAGATAGAAAAGTTCGACCTAACTATTTCAGTGCTTTGATTGATCAAATGTTCTCAGGAAGGGTATATGCCACTTATGTATCATATAATTATCCCATAATTATTGAGAATTTTTAGTATTTTTTAGTTAATAATCGATTTTTTAACCAACTGCAGAATGGCACGTTTATCGAGGCTGGGGCCTATGATGGGGAAGCTGCATCCAATTCCTTGTTTCTGGAGCACAAGGGATGGCAAGGTATACTTGTGGAATGTAATCCGATTATACTTCCGATTTTGAGGTCCAAAAATCGGCACGCTTGGATCACCGATGTTTGCTTGTCTCTAACTGACACTCCGCAGATGGTAAAGAGCACATTTTAAGGATCGTTATATTTAAAAAATTGATGTGTGCAAGAAATACACGGTTGCAAATTCAATGTCCCATAAATCTCGATTTAAGTCCCCCTGGGGAGTTATTTTTCCTCAAAGGAGAGTTATTTAGTAGAGGCCTTTCAATAAGGATTTGACATTTTTTACCCAATTTGCTAACTAATGAATGTATGTTTACTTAAATCGCTTCCACTACGCTTTCTAAATTTAATTTAATTCCAGCTAAATTTCTCAACCCCAGTGGACTGGGCACCAAGTGCAAGGTTGGGAAGGGCCATGAACTCATCGGAAATGAAGGATGTCGGGATTGACTGGATTCAGAACAAGACCTGGCTTGATTATCAACTCCCATGCTTCCCCTTATACTCCATAATCAAAGCTGTCGATCAGTTTCGTGAGATCGATTTCCTCAGCTTGGATGTCGAAGGGGCAGAGTTGGCCGTTTTGAAACATTTCCCGTTCGAAAAAATCCCAATTAAAGTAGTTAAAAAAAACTTTACACCCATTTTCTAGACACGATTCTATAAAATAAAATTACATAGTCAACTCCGGTTTGATTCCCAATTTCCAGGTCATATTGGTCGAAGTTCATACCTTCTCCAAAGAACAAATGGAGGAACTTGGAAAGTTGATGACGTCTAATGGTTACGAACTCCTGGGTCACATGGACAATGACAATCTCTACGCTCTCAAGTCATTTCGGCTCCATCAAAGCACCGGTGACCTAATCACTAAGGTCGAGGTCAAGAAGGTCAGATTTGTACCCGATGCAACCGATTTGAAAAATGAAGATTTGCGAATGTTAGAAAATGATAGGAGGGAGACGGGTGGGGTATTTTCACTGAATCAGACTGATCCGAAAGTTTGGGAATACGTTCGAAATCAGCATCTCACCCAACCCTCAGTCCTGCCGTATAATTTAACGAAAAGGTCCATGTATCGGAATTTCATTAGTTCTTTGATTTTTCATCTTCTTGACGAAGCTAAGGTTAGTCATTTTGTAATTTTAACCTTAAAACAACTACTTGAACTCGGTTAATTTTCTGGAATAAATTAATAAGAAATAAATATTGTAGTCCCAGAATGGAACGTTCGTCGAAGCTGGAGCCTACGACGGGGAAACGGATTCGAATACCTTGTTTCTAGAAAAACACGGGTGGCAAGGGATACTCGTGGAGTGCAATCCGATTGTGCTCCCAACTTTGAGGTACAAAAATCGGAAGGCCTGGATCTCTGATGCTTGCTTATCTTTGTCAGGTACACCCCAGAAGGTAATCGAATCGGACATGATAAATCATGCAATCATGACTGTATTACTGAAAAAATTCCCCAAGGGGAGTTATTTTTACCTTGTAAGAGTAGCAGCAATTGTTTCAGGAGGGGGGGAGGGAGTTATTTCAGGAAATACGGTATAGGAGATAGTAACTAAATATTCTCTTTAATTTCATTATTTTCAGCTAAATTTCTCAAGTCCAATGAATAAGACAGCAGCTGCAATTGGGATGTTAGGAAGACCGATGCATTTATCCGAAAAGATTACCGACCCGAAGCAGAATCAACGTTGGATTGAGTACGAAATCCCATGTTTCCCCTTGTTCTCAATTATAAAAGCTGTCGACGACCAGCTAACCGAGATCGACTTCCTCAACTTAGATATCGGAGGGTTCGAGCTGTCTGTGTTGAAGCATTTCCCGTTTGATTTAATCACTATTAAAGTACACATAATTTGCAATCTTAATTATTTCAAGCTCATAATGGATTTTTATAAAATTGTGCAAATTTTGTTTTTCTAGCTCATTTTGGTGAATACTCAGCCGCATACTAAAGATGAGTCGAGGTTGAGAGAGCTGGAGAAGTTGATGGTGTTGAGAGGATATGTGTTACTCCAGAAAATGAAAGATGACAATCTTTATGGTCTCAAGTCACTTCAATTCGAGTTGTAGACTAATGCTTCTTATTTTTTTACTGCGATAATGTATGAATCTCTAAGCATTTTTGCATTTTTGATCAGTTTCTATTTTATATTATTATAAGAAGATAGAATGTGTTTATTGTATGCCATGTAAATAAAGAGAAAGTTTGCGTTTTTAAATCAAGATATGTTTTTCGTATTTCACATGTATTTCTTCAAATGAAGAATTTTTCATCATCATGAAATCCTGATTCAACTCAATTAAGAATTAATTTACCTCGAAATATAATTTTCTGTAAAATTTTAAACCTTAAAAATCTGGGAATGATGCATGTATTTTTTTTAATTCTAACTAAATAGAATTCCCATAGAATACAAAGTGAGAAGCTATTATTTGCATAAGAATGTCAACTCGGAATTGTTGACCCAGTTCTGAATTAATTTCTTTAGTTTCACCAAAAATTCCAGACGAGATCCGATAATGTTACAGATTCCACAATACACATTTATAAAGTTAATTCTGCTCTGTACTCATTATAAATAGTTGTATTCAGAGGCAGGATTTTATCAGATTTATGTAATGCACTCTGATATCTGGGTTATTGCATTAAAACTTCAAAAAATCTGCAACCTTTTACCTCTAACAAATTATCGGGAATATCAGCATCGGAGCATTTTCCATTTATTCAATTTGGACAGAAGAATCGGATTGAAGATTGAACTAATGTTAAGCCGTTAGATTGTGTATTTTCACAAGTCATGAAAACAGAGGAGAAAAAGATCGAGACCAAAATAATATGCACGCTATTCATTGTCAGTTCGAGCATTGCTATCGTGCTCTTGGTGTACAACCATTCGGAATCTGAGGGTCCATATCAACTTCAATCCGTCGATGTCTACGAAAAGGTGAGTAACATGTAACATTAAAAAAAAATAATATCTGTGTTTTGCCTGTCTCTAATTATGAGTAATAAATAAAAATAATTTCTAAATTTTAAAGATCAGAAACGTCGACCTCTCAATTAAAAAGGTCAATGAGGTCACCAACGGCAGCCTGACACTAATCGATACAAAGGATTTCATGAATCAGACGGAGCTTCAGGACCAAAATATTTTCAGAAAATTTAATATTTAACTAAGAAATTTTTGGAAGATAAGGCCATTATTTTAAATAAATTTTCCAATTTTCATATTTTAAACTGGAAAATTATTTGAACGTTCATTTAATTTCCTTGAAACTAGACGGGATGGCTAAATAGGGTGCATCAATTCTTCATTGCATTCGACTGATTTAAATTAATTTGAAACAAGAAGTAGATCATGAGTAATAAGCGTTAGTTAAAGGCTTTGTTTATTGGGAGAACTAACTTCTTGAGCTGAAGTATTAATACCATCGGGTTTCTCGGAAGATCTTTAAATGACTATATACAGAAATATAGATTAATTTACTATTACTATTATACATGCATTTTTTGCAATTTTCTCCATTCTTGGTTAGGAATAGTTAAGAGATGACAGTATAAATTGTCCAAGTCCATCAGACGACTTCAACGGTTATTTCCGTCATAAACTTAAGGGAATTGCATCCATTACATTTTTACACTCAACATATATAACCACAGCCGTACATCCTTATCCTTTTCTAGTACAAATCCTCATGTCTCATGTCACCTTTCACCTCTGTCGTAGGAACAAACCAGAATCAGAGGAGATCCTACGTAGACTTGCTTATATATTTGTCCGAACCATAGTTATGGGAGGTGAATTGGTCTTATTGTTAGTTATGAAAAATTCGAATTCGGAAGAATTTACAGGGTGTTTCCGTTCATTGTCTAGGTCTTTCAAATTAAAAATCTCAAAAAGTACTGAACCGTTTTTAATTTTGATTCCAATTATAGTAACATTTCACGATTTTTCACGGAAACACCCTGTATATTATTACTCAGATATGTCGTAGGCAGTTCGGTGTTGCTTTGTTCAGTCCCTGTTCGTAGACCTTACCCCCAAAATAGAGCACCCTCGCTTCCAATAATTTTTGACAATTTTAAAGTTTATTAAGCGCCCTCCCCGAAATAAAATCCCCAGCACAAAACCCCTTATAAATACAAGTCAACGGGCTGTTAAATCGAGATTTACGGTATCATATTGCTTGACACTTGCCTATATAGATCGGAACCACAGCCTTCGACATAATACAGCACAAGTCCCATGAAAGACACGCCAATCTTATTCAGACGAGAATTGTTTTTATTGCTGGCATGTCTTCCATGACATAATTCTTCCATCTCAGAAACCAGAAACTCATATGTTGGCAATCTTTGGCGAATAGGAGGAAGTATAGAAGGTCTTGCTGGAACTAAGCACTTTGAGCAGAAGAACTAATCCCAAATTTTTGCAATAAAGTAAGACTGGATTCTAAATTGATGGTGGATCGGTTACCACGAAATAGGTTGTCGAATGCTAAATGATTTCCTCTCAAACTGCTTACTACTTCTTGGAATGGAATGGCCGAATGATATAGACTTCAAATATAGAGTACGACCAACTACAGAGGAGAGAGGGAGATCAAGAACATCATTTCAGGGAACGTTAAATCATATCTTCAGAAAGTTCGGAAACTTTGGAATGGTAATGAACATTGGATTCCTAGGATTTTGAGTGGCAAGGACGTTATGATCTCGTGATTAAATAAATAACGAGCTCATCATACTCGTCAACATAATCATCATCTGAGTTCATGGGGTAAAAGTTTATCTTTTATTCGGAAAACTATTCAGGGCAAGGGGTTCATGTCTTCTATCAACTTGTTAGGGGAAAGGCACAGTTTGTTAAACACCGATTTTTTTTAATTCGGATATAAAAACCAAGTTTGTCCAAAATCTGAAAAAAATGAAGAACTACAACCTCTGCATGTTCAAGAAATGAATGCCTAAAAATGATACTTTCTTTAAAATACCCATGGATGCAATTTAGAATGATTTGTTGCTTTCTAACTTAATTTTGTGAGATTCTATTCTGATATTTAATTAAGATTCAGATTTTATCTGGAAGTTAATGGTTCGTTAATGTCATTCATAACTCATTTAAAAAATATTGTAGAGAAATAATGCAGTCGCCGATATGTCATCACGTTAAGGCACTTTTAAAATATTCAGCATGACCAACCATAAATTCTGGTTAGAGAAAACATGCTATCGTCTTATTCATACTCTGCTTCTGCTATCTCCAGCATTTTGAGAATACATATTTTTGTGAAGATAATAATTATGCTATCTAGTAATTCTAATTGTCATAAGAGTACGTGTAATCTCACAAATTCTCTGTAAGTATAAATCTACGATTAAAACTCATCTCATTTAAAAGTACTTTAAAATCTTGCCATTCTGAAAGGAAACTTAACAGTTACGATTTTTTTGGAAACTATGCTATGGGGAGTTATTTGGGGCTAAGGCGCTTATTGAGAGAATTCCGTTAGTAATTAGACCTGCACCATATCAGAGCCTCGTTTGACAAAATAATTTCGATGGTTCAGTCGACAACGGAAATGGAGTCCGTTGTCTCCGTCATAAACACAATGCGACTTCAGCTTCGGAGATACAATCCCAAAGCATTTCTTTTGAGACAGAAGAGAATGGACTCGCTGTAACTTGTAAGTATTTCGAGGAATTTATGTATTGTGAAAGTGGAACTTGTTCTTAAAGATTGTGGATTTGCAGAATGGGAGAATATGCAGTATCTCTGCAGAAGTGGACTTGAACCTTGTAGTTTCGAAACTGGACAACCACCACCAACACCAACCCAGCCTAGCCTACAACTGAACTTACAAGGGATATGTCACAGAGGCAAATCTCCGATTGACCGAATTTTTTTTGGGATGAACGAGAACTCATACGAATGTTAATGACGAAAAAATTTAAACATTAAAAAAAACGAATACATTGATGGTATCTGGTGGCTGCGAGGTTAAGAGTGAATTTTCTCGCTCTTTTAACCTCTCAGCCACCAGATTTATTTCTCACCCCAGTTTCTTCATAACCTTCGCGAATTATGGAAAGATACTATGATTTTTTTCTGTTTTTTGTTTCATTTCATTTCTCATTTCCGCACTCTTTATTTGCGTTAATCATAAAATTGGACCTCTAATTTTCCTATGTAAGGTGATTTGGTTCTGCGACACCTCCCTTGTAGGCTCATCAGGAGGAGCCTTGGTTTACGATAAGTGTTAAAGTGTTTATCCGTTTGAGAAGTTGCCTAAAAAGACCTGTGGTTCTTATGGGGACATAGATTACAAACTTTCTCTACTTCGTATTGTACGTGAGACTGATACCCGACTGGGTTTTTTCGAGCTCATTTTTTCCACGAAAAACGGAAGCTCCAGCCAATCCAATATACACGTAATGATGGGATTCCAGATTCTATTCCAGGGCTCCAAATGGAGACTAGAGAGAGTTGGAGCCGTTTAACACTATAGACTAGAGCCTTTTTACGGAATTGCCAATATACCATTTCCTAACTTTCCTATATGGAAGTTGTTATTCAGGTTGAGGACTTGACGATATTTATAATAGGAGGGGACAATTGAGACTAACTTCTTGCACATCTGCACCAGCAGGCCCTGGCCCAAGGACCCACAAGGGTCCTTCTATTTTATTGAGTATTTGCAGATTGTAAATTTGGAGAGAATATTCTTGTACTTTAAGAATAGCTTTCTTCACATGGTTAGGTTCCTAGGATGTGGGAGGAATGTGCTATTGGAATTGGAAATGGCTATCGTATTGACGACAAAACAAAACTCGATTAAGAGTCCAAGGATAAGAACAATTGGATTTTGAATTACACGGACTTTACGATTGATTTTGATCTCAAGAACTTCAAAAGAAATGCAGTAGGCTTAGATTTTTAAGGACCAGAGTAGTAGTTTTTTTCTAGAATTGGTGCTTGTAAATGCTGGCTTATGGAGGACATTCATATGGCAATTTCTTAGGTATACCATCGGTTTTGATTGTTTTGAACTGATTAGCTTACACCAGACACAAATTACAGAGTAGAGGGTTGGAAGAAGTATAAATGAATTTCACTTACAATGTATGTAGGTTTGGGAAATGGAAGTCCAGCTTCTGAACAATGCTGCCACTTAAGTCCCTGTTTTAATTATTGAATGTAATTTATCATCAAAGCAATATATATTAAAAAAATAAATGTTTCGTATCAAGAGGAAATGTATAGATTCGATTTAATGTCAATCGTGTTTAACTTGTTTCTTCACCTACATAATGGAGAAATATTTGGACGGAGAAGTAATATGAGTGACAGGCTTAGATTTACTACTACTTACTTTAACATGTAAATAAGTAAATTTTTTAATTTATTTGAATTTAGGAACAGTACTGTGTAAACAAGGGATGTATTAGAGAGCTGAATGACTTTCCAAAGGATTTATTTAATTTTATACGGTGCGTAATGAGCTTTTTAAAGTAGGCACCCAGAAACACAGAAGCCAAAACATGAAAAATAACCCACGCTGATCAGTAGTGCCACAGCCATTCTAACACCACGCGTTTATCTTGAAAACGATCTCTTCAGCCTCTTTAAATGCAAATTTGATAGGTACAAAAGCTATAGATCACATAAACTACTTTCAAAATAGTTGAGGGCACTTTGTAATTACAAATTGCGATCTTTTTGTTAGTATTCCTGACGCTCAAACAATATTGGCAAGTCATAAACACTGAAATAAGTACCCCGCCGAAACAATTCCCCATCCTGTAGTACTTTGAATGGTATGAAGTGTTAAACAACACAGATTTTAGGATTTGATACAATAACCCCCCGGGGAACTTATTTAACTGTTTAAGGCACCTACTATAGTTCAAGATGGCTATGTATTTACTATGCTGTTCTATTAATTTTATCAAAGATTACTATATCGAAGAAGTGTCCTGGAATTTGCATATCTTCCTAGTATCAGGTCATCTCACTAAAACATTCCCATTTACTTTCAAGTTTGAAATCTGATACGGAATAAATAACATAACTAACTGTAGCAGCTCAACTGTTGAATACAAATTTAAAACGTTACTGTGTGTTGCTTACGCAATGTAAGCAAACTCATTTCTCTAGTCTAAACATTCTCAGAAGATAAATATAATACTCCTTACAGCATGTTGGCAACTAAACCTTGGTAAACAAAGTCTATAATATTTGTTAAAATTGCAAAACTTACAAAAATTCCAAGTTCAGAGGCAAGAACTTCAAATCCGACAGCTTCAAATTTTGACCTGCCAAGAAACATACAAAATCATGTTAAACCTAAAATTAAAAATCACAGCTAGAACACATTTTTTAATTACAGAAAAGACGTTCGTTTGCACAAATGCAGCCTTTAGACAGCCAGTAAGTGTCAAAGTTCAAATTCGAATCAAAATCCTTGTCCATATCATTCTCATCAGAGTCATATTCTTCACGAGAAACCGTGGAAGAAGCACGTCGGGGTTTGTAATCATTTCCAACGGGGAAACTTGAGACGGGACTTTCTCCAGTGGAGAAAGCCTTTACTGAATCTGAACCAAGCGTGTAATCCTCATCGGAATTTGGGGCATTTCCTTGGGTATCTGAAACATGAAATGTTTTAATAATTCTATAAATAGATCCACCGAAATAAGTCCCCACCCTGCTTCCTCATTAGCTATTGAGAAAAATCGCAAAAATTTTGAAGCATTCTAAACAACTTACAGAAGCAGCTTCCATTATGCTTCTCGGCATCTTCATCAGGACGTTTAATGAAGGCCCAGTCCCACTCTCCCTTCAAGTGGGGGTCCTCTATAGAATTAAATAAATTACACAGCATTAAATGTGAACAGAGAAACTTTATTTATTTTAACAAAATGCTCGCTATAAATAAACAAAGAAGGTCAGGTGAAAGTGACAGGTCGATTATTCCTCTAGGAACCCTGTTTCTGAATAGAATATATTTAAGGGAAATTCATGGGCCTATTCCACTGAATTATTCATATTTGAAATTTCAACTATTTTTTATTTGTTTTGTTGTTGAAAGTTTGGTGATCTACGGAAATGCCTTGTATTAACGAGCTGTAGTTAGGATTTATTAGTGTGGACACTATTGGAGGATCATCCCATTGCATTGTGTTCGAAGGGCTTGAATTTTCATTGCTAGGCAAAAAAAACGGATTCACCGTAAATTCGCTTAAGTTTCTGAATATAGACTTGGATTGAAGTAGTTGAAAAGGAAAAATACAGTCCAAAGATTTATTTGCTCCTAAAAAGAGTTACGGTAAAAATAGTAAGAAAACTTCCTAAAACTAAATCTCAGGCTCCATATTTCATAAAAAATTTAAATTTACAAACTTACGACAATCCACCTCATCAGAACCGTTTGGACAGTCCGGCTTCCCGTTACAATTTGCAGCCTGAGGAACGCAGAGTAAAAAATTGACTTTGCACTCGAAATGGCCGATAGGACAAACTCGGCTTTGATTTTGAACTGTTTTCGGTATGCTACTAAATAACGAGGTTTTAGAATCAGTTCTCGATAGGGTATCCTCGCTATCATCGGGATATTCATCACTGGAACTAGGGCTCGACTGCCTTAAAATAGTCTCATGTTCGAAATTCATAGCCTTGATGTCGACATTGTCGAGAGCTGTTGTTGGGGTCGTTTGGGTCGTCTGGAGATGAAGTAATAGATGGAAGAACAACACCAGGGTTTCTGTTTAAAATTAAAAAAAACAAATCGAATTTAATCAGCTTAAATAGCATTTGCATTACATAGCAAACTTATCTATATAAGCATTGTAACTTTTAACCTATATATTTATTTTTATTTTTAATGTAGTATTTGTATGTATTTCAAACAGTTTGAATGTTACCGTGATGTAAATGACAATTTTTTTTACAGGTTTCGCTATTTCGAGTTAAACTACTAATTTAGAAAGACCGTATCTATCCCTTGTGACGAAATATTTTAATTCGTCGCAAATATCGTCATTGATATTTTCGGCCAACAGTGCTTTGAATTAAAAAAAATCTTCGAAAAAATCCTAGATACTTCAAAAACTGAGGAAAATATCTCTGATCTCCAAGTTAATTTAAATGGTAGCTTTGAGTAGTAAAAAGTCAGGGAGGTCAGGACGGGGCTGAGTGGCTCAAGAGAAAGTAAATGTGATATGTGTGTTTCCCACACGGTTAAATTACCATAATGACACAAAGTTACCCAAAACTTTGCCCGTGATTAATAATGATTACCCTGTTACTAAAGTAAAGGTGTCCCAGGTCCCTGTACATGCACACTGTTGAGTGCGGTTCCGACTATATAGATACGAAATTACTCCGAAATAACTCCCCATGGGGAGAACTGATGTAAATCCTTGATACGGGATGTAATTTACTGAAGTTGAAAAGGTTTGTTGATTAAACTTTAGTCTCAAGAGTGAAGAGGTGTGTGCCATTTGCTCTTGAGTCAGAGGCAGTTATTCCGGGGTGGGGTTATTAAATAGGGAATTATTTAGCGAATCCCGGTAGTTTTATGGCTCTTGCGATTCAATGATATACTCAAAATGTGTCCCTAACAGCCCTCTTTAACTTAAGTATGCTATCTGAAGGACTAGGCGGGGACGCATTTAAGGCCATAATATTATGTTAGGTGATTGTAAGTTCTAACTCTGTAACTTGTTCTAGGAACTATTTAGCTTTCAAAAAAAACTTTAGTTCAGATTCGGGTGCCTCGTAAGTCGTAACCTTTGCTTCTGGCAAATCCAGACTTTACACAAGTATTTATGGATGCTTGGGTGCCTTGTCTTGAATCTGGCTCAAAACTCCCAAAAGTCAACATATTAAATTGCTCTCCAAACACTCCAAAAATTTGTCCAGGAAATTTGCAATTTACATCCAGGTGCGGTCAAACTGGTCACGGATCAAATGCATAAGCTATTCAAGGGGACCCTTCATAAGTTGTGTCGAATCAGCTTGTAGGATTTGTGAAAAAAATATACAAAAATCGAGGAGCTAGTAATGGATGGGGAGTTATTTCGGGGTATTTTAAGGTAGCTTCCGCTTATGAACACCCCTTGATTTATGATCAACTCGTAATGTCCAAGTGTCCAACAAGTTCATTTCTAATTTTATGACCTCTAGTTTTGGGAGTGACCAAACCTTACTGACTTTTGACACTTGTGTCGTAAACTATTTTTTGCAATTTATCTCCAATTTACATAAAACTCTGCGTGAGGTTTGTAGACTGAAGTTATAGTACATTTGACGTCAGAATATGGGGTATAAGTCCGGAAGAGCGGTACCCGTATATTAGGGTTCTGTGTAAATGATCTGGTTGCTGGTTGAGAGATCAAAAGAAACTTTTTGGGTAATTTACGAAGCAATTTGCCAGACAATTTTGCAAAAGCCGTAGGTATTCATAAAATCAATTAGCATATATGTAATTAATCTCTATTCTGATTTCCAATCATCCTCCCTCAACCATAAACCGAACCCGCATGCCCTTTGAGAGAAAATATCAAACCGGCTTGACTTTGACATTTTGTGCACTTGGCACATATCGTATTTAGTTTCTGGCAGCGGGTTTGTTTGCAGTTCCTCCTTACCGTTGTCTTTTGTACGAAGCTAAATACCATCTTAAAAACGGTTTAATAACCCCAGGGGAATTATTATAAAAACGTAGTGTTGGGGATATATTACAAGGGATTATTACTTTCAAATCCCCTCAAAGAGGGGAAATTATTTAAATTTTACGGTAATATACTTGAACCCGTCGACTTGGAAGACAATTCGGTCTGGATTTCGCTATAACTAGAAAGGTAGATCGACATTTCAAAATGATATGTAATAATTAGGGATATAGGCTGTGTGACTGACTCAGGCATATTAAATTCGACATTTCGGAAGGTCAGTGGGGTTTCACTGATTTCCCATCCTTAGCAGACAGACACACATGGTAGCAGACATGATTAATGTGTCTGGATGGTGTGTTTTATATTGGTAAATGGTCCGACAGTAAAAACTGTTTCCCCGGCCCGGAATAGTTACCCAACACCCTATGACTCCCGAGAGAGTTGGTTGTCTTAAACACTTTGGAAGGGGAACGGGTTATTTATTTCGGGGGTCTTAATAATTAACAAATATCCAACATCTTTTAGACATGCCTCGTGTATAATACAAATTTTCTAGAATTGTGGTTAGAAACATGGAATGTTATCATTAGCTTTGAGGTGGGGACTTATCAAGGCCATTAAGGGGGAACTTACAGCGAGGTATATTTATAGGTATCATCAGGACATTTATTTTGAAACGAACTTGCATTTTCACACGATTGAATTCCCTATAAATAAAGAATTTTTTAAATTCTTTCAACTGCTAATGAGTCTATGAAATTCCCAGGCGTAAGGTATGCAATTAGGTTCAGAGCAGAGCAATGATATTTAAGAAAGTGAAACTGTTTAATCAATACCAATCAAAACCAGACGATCCAGGGTTATAAATATATTCATATGAATGCAATTGTTCAGCCAGCATCATATCATAAAGATAATAGAGTCCTAATAATTGTGCTTTACACATATAGTGTTACACACTCTATCTAACCGTTTATCCTTCAAGAACTTAAATTTTATAGCTTTTATAGACCAATCACCTCTTACAAGGGAAAGTTCTCAAGATGGAATTCGGGAATTGCCTGAAACTTTTTTGGTTAAATCTACAAGTCAAGTAAACAATAAAACCAAAAAAATTAGCTGCCCTAATTGATGTTATTCACGTCAAAAAAATTGATGAACAATGGAGCTGCAAATGAAAACACCGGAATTATTAAACATAATATACCAAAAAATCAAGAAAAAAATTAGAAAAACGAAAATCATAATATTTTGCTTTTATTCCAAGCGGATTTTGAGGAATCGAGGTGGGAAGTTAACAGAAAACGTGTGCCACGGCGCGAGATCAGTACAAGAAAACTTTTCATGCCGTGACGTAGAAAAAGACATTGAGCGAAGATAGGAGAAGTCCAGAAAATAGTATAGCGACACAACGAGACTTTTCACTAAAGCAGACGGGCAGTTACTATAGGAAATCACAATAATTCCAGTTTTCTCGCTCCCTTTTTTGCCCTCACAGCCGCCACACTCCTTATCCGGGCACTTCCCACCTCGATTTCTCAAAATCCGTTTGAAATAAAAGCAAAATATTATGATTTTCGTTTTTCTAATTTTTTTCTTGATTTTTTGGTATATTATGTTTAATAATTCCGGTGTTTTCATTTGCAGCTCCATTGTTCATCAATTTTTTTGACGTGAATAACATCAATTAGGGCAGCTAATTTTTTTGGTTTTATTGTTCACTTGACTTGTAGATTTAACCAAAAAAGTTTCAGGCAATTCCCGAATTCCATCCTGAGAACATTCCCTTGTTAGACAATCATTTCATCAACACTTTGGCCCTTACTCACAACCAGTATTAATGTCAATGATTATCGAAAAACCGTTTCTGATGGCTTATAAGTTATGAATAAGGTCAGTATCTTCATGGTCTTCATATTGAATTTATGCTATATGACTGCATATGACATTTAAAACAGTAGTTACAATGACTACCATTTTGATTGACGAAGAGTCAATCGATTTTGTGCGAAAATTTGGGTTAAAGGTTTTTATTTTTAGGGGTGCTAATTTTGATGCTTCCAATTCCAAACCACCTTCGAAAGAACATTTTGAGGAGTTCCCTTGTCTAAGAGATCGACTATTCGGTTCTAAACTCTTAAGTAATAAATTAATTAGTACTGACATAAAAGGCCTTTTAACAATTATATTGTGAAGAGGACTTGATATGAGTATGTTGTATCGTATCATAAGTCGAACTAATAGTTTTGCACAAGGTTTCAGGTTACCAAACTATAATTGGCTGAAAGGAACCTAAAGTCTCTGACTTTTGCTTCTAATATATTTTCACATACGCCCACATGCATAACGCGTCCTTACTTTTTAAAAAAGTTAATTTTTTTTGTCCACTATTAATTTTGGTTCGGTGTTAATAATTCATGTCGACTTTGGCTTGTAATTAGTATCAAACGGTATTGCTTTCGAAGGTTATTCTTTCTTCAGATTTATAAACCAACATAGGATTTTTCAGAATTGATTTGCAAAATCATGTAGATTGAAATGAATTTTTACCTGGTAGCCCCTTCAGCCTTTTGATTTCCATTTTCAACAGAAGAAAACACAGTTCACAGAATTTATATCGAAGCTAAATTTGTCTGGTATTATAACTGTATAATTTGAAGTTCCAGTTCTTGGGATTCGTTCGACGGATGAAAATAGAGAAAGTAGAACTGTGAATTTAATTTCCGCTAATAATATAAGCTCTATTGCACCGTCTGTTTAAAAATAAAATTGTCCAAAGAATGCTTGAAATCACTAATGGAATAATGTCTGAGTCAGTTATTGTAACCAGCTTATTATCACAACACTGTACACTTCGATCGAAATAGGATTGCAATCAATCCTCTTAGACAATTATAAGTCTGTCTGATGAAGGTTTTGATTTAATATAATCTAAATTTAGAAGATTTAAATCCTATTATGTTAAATGATTCCAACCAGACAGAAATCACTCACGATTCGTATTGAACACTGGTTGCCTCATATTAATTAACCCGATTAACTTTCCCCGAAATTTATATTCCTCAGTATTTTCCCTTTAAATCCAACCGTCCTAAAAATACTTGGGAAAATACTGAGGAGCAGAGATTTATAATTAAACTTGCAGATTTTTATGCAAATTTCTTTGATTAATGAGAAAGAAAGCTTTACTTTCCCGAGTGGAACTTTCACTACCAAATACAAAATCCCATCAGGACACCCGAAGAACTCTCTTCAATTTATCCGATTTCACTGTGGTCTATTTTTCATAGTAAAATAAAAATATCGTACACATTTATGACACTTGAATTGGGTTTAAAAGGCTTTTAAAGTCACCCTATGAATAAAACATCTTTAAAACATGGGATTTTTAGGGTCAAACAGTTAGAGATGTGGCTTTTAGCTATAGGACTTTTTACCTTTTAACATTTGACCTCGTGTCGATTACAAAATTGAGATTTAAACTGTTAAGAGAACGTGGAGAGGTTGCAGAGGATGAGAGATGTTCTCTGGAGACCAAGCCACAGCCGACTGAACGGTTTTTGGTGAAAGCATTTGAGAAATAGATAGGAGAAAGGAGCTTTTATAAAACCCGTGGTGGTTTCCGCTTCTACTGTTCGGCTTTCTCTTCTTGCCTCTTGATTCCAGACATTTAAAGCTTACTTTTTGTATGGACCAAAAGCCTCGGAATAAGCCTCCTCTATAACTCCCCATGTCTAAAAACCTTGATAGATGTTTTTGAAAGGAAACACTACGGTTTTGTTTGGAATAAATATCCTCGAAATAAGTCCCCATCCATCTTAGGGTTCCGAAATAAGTCCTCATCCAGACACCCAAAGCTGTCCCTTTGTATGGACCAAAACCTCGGAATAAGCCCCCTATATAACTCCCCATGTCTAAAAACCTTGATAGATGTTTTTGAAATGAATTTGAAAGGAAGAACTACGGTTTGGGGATTGGAACGAATATCCTCGAAATAAGTCCCCATCCCTCTTAGGGTTCCGAAATAAGTCCTCATTCATCTTAGGGATTCATATATAAATATATTCTCGAAATAAGTCCCCATCCGTGCTTATTCACCGGTTTTCAGTGTCTGTGATATCCGACTTCTTGTTTAAACTCGACTACTCGAGTCTGATCTCTGAAACGCCTTGGGTTTCCAGCAGTAGATCCCAAATTCCAAACCCGTGTTACAGAGGATTTCACGAGTTATTGACAACATCCTCTTTGGACTTATTAGTTTTGTATCAACCTGTTTCATTGAATAAGTTCAGGACACCTGAATAACAGTTGTGTCCATAAAAACAAAATATATCTGCTTTCAATAAGGTTGCACTCATACGGTTTGCTAACGCTAACTTTCTCTCGTATATATTCTTTTCAATTGATAGAAAACTTTAACTTATTTTCTGTGCTGGTCCAGTTAGGCCGAAATCTTTTACAAATCGTTCTCCCATATGTCTCGTCTCTTCTATTGTCATAAATATATGGATTAAATCCGGTTAAATCTGGAGATGTTGGAATAATTCCCAAATGTCTGAGACTTTTACAAGTAAATGCTATAAGGAGTTTCGCAATACTTTCATATGAATATGATTCGGCCACGGCCAGTCTGGTGGAAAAACAGAAGCCACCAGATGATAATTTGTTAGTTATTTGCCTTCGTAGTCTAGTTTTGCAGCGCAAAAAGACTTGAAATGAAAGCATATTATTTAGGAAAACGGGATCATGATCATGTTAAAGGCCTTTTGAAGAAGCCATCGAATGATGATTCATCGTGATAAAAGTAGCGATAGTCAGCAGTAGGCCATACCCTACCACAATTCGATCTGTATTCGATGATAGGCAAATAAATTACTTTATTTAAAAGAATAATTATCAACAATCTCGTGTACAAAAAAACATATAATAATATTACATTTATACAGAGTGCAAATATTCATATTTCTAAGTCGATTTACCAAGTAGACAACCAGATCTTTTTAGCTCCTACGGAGGCCAGTAGTCAGTAATATGCCATTCAAGTGTATTTTCTTAAGAAAGAGTACTTGTTTCGGCCATCTAAATTACAGAGAGTTTTACTGAACTAATTTTCTTCCTGCACTTTATCAAGTTTTTTCTTACATACAAATGAGAATACTGTAATTTCTTCAATAAACTCTAAGGCCTAATCTTAACCTTACCCTACTTGGGTATGAATTTTCTTGTGAGTCTTCAATTGCCTATAATTTTTATAAACTTGATCGCAAATGTCACATTTGAACAGGCCAGCATGATCATCTCGAACATGTTGATTTCTTAATGGAAGCGATGTAAATTTTTCATCGCAATTAAAACACTTGAACTTTAGTATCAAACTCGGATGGATCGATTTCAAATGCATCCTCAGTCGTGAAGGATAAAACGTTTTCGAGCAGAACTGACAGGGAACTTTTTCCTTTTCTCTTTCTGCTTTGTCTCGATGATTTTCCATGTGCCTGCATAAGCTGCTTTTCTCACCATAACATTTCCCGCAGATGTGACATGTCCATTCTTGGCGACGGCGAGCCTTAAGTCCAGCCTTAATTTCTGCATCTCTTTCTTTCTGAGTTTTGTGAGTGTACAGCATGTGAGATGTAAATTCATTCGAATCCATACCGTTTTTATCACAAACCGTGCAGCGATATCCACCTGAATTAAATCAAATATTACATGCAAGAATAATTTAATTTAAACCTCTAAAAGGTATTTTGAGTTTTAATTATTATAAAAATAAACTACAATTTTTTTTACCGAGATGGCTAATTAATATGTGTTCTCGAATACTGAAGTTGGCTTTGCGAATCGAGTCAAGTATATTCCGCCCCCCTGCAGGAAGGCATTCATGGTCACAAGTGCCGCATTTAAATATGTTGTTTGACGTTCTTATTACTGGAATGTTCCTAAAGCTTAACTGCCCATCATCTGTAGACTGTAGGTCACCGATTAATTTGGAATGGACCAAGTCATCCTTCGAAATCGGATACGGTCGAATGCTATTGTCATCTTCTTGCAATTGCAACGAAGGGGTTGTTCGATTTTGATCACCTTTGAACCTTCCAAATTAAACAAACGATGTAATTACTATCGAAACATGTCCTCTAGCAGATTACAATACAGCTCGAAATAAACCTACAAGTAATCCATATCTCCGTCTTCATTGCAATCCATAAGATTCGAGTTTGAATCCTCATCTGAACTTTGGCTGTTGCCGGCATCAGAATAATTGATTGTTTTGCCTCGACTCAACTTTCTTTTCGACGATTCAGATCTTCCAGGCTCCGCTTTTTTGGGGACAGGATCGTCATCAACTTTCCTATTACTAGGACTGACAATTGTATTTTTCAGGTGAGATGAATCGGCCTTTTCTTTGCCCTCAGGGTCGGGTACAATGCTATATTTTACATACGTTTATGTTTATCATTGGTAGAGTTGAATTCAATTTTCATTTTAAATGTATTGTATTGTCTTACAAAAAGGGCTGGTTTGAAATGTCATTATTTTCGTCAGTTGCAATACTGTTAACTAGAATAAAATTATTCCCCCCGATTGTATTTATAACTGGAACTTCTATATCATCCACGTTTCCCGAAGTCTCATCAGTCCATGACTCCCTGTAAAAAGATTCAATAATAGTAAATTTTAAAAATTAAAGCCAAAGCCTGCACGTAAGATAATAGGACCATCGTCTTTCGCCGTCTTTCATTACTACTTGTGTAAGTTACTTTAATTGACTCACGCATCGTCGAGATTTTCGTCACAGCTCTCCACTTTAACTTCCGTCATCGGGAGTGGACAAGTAGCCGTCTCAGAAACAATTACGAAATCCGGACGACGGTTTTTAGATTTAGTTAACTGACGTCCACCCGAGGTCGATGTGCTCGTTCTCGACAATGGAACTATCATAGGCTCCTGGATCCTTGGATTTAAAGGGGGCTTTCGTTTATTTCTGCCTGCAATAAATAAATAAATAAGTAGTCTCTAATTTACAAAATAAATTACTTTACGTGATAATGGATTTTAAATTATTAGTAATTTAATTTTGAATTTACAATTACTGCCAGACACAAGTTTCCGAAACTTGTTTCTCCGTAAATCCGCAAAATCCCTTCGTGTAGGACCTGAATTCGACTCAACGGTACGGCGGACTTGTCGAAGGATCTCGTCGACATCGTCACAGACTTCCTCTAATTTTCGTAGCTTGGAACATATCGATAGTTGCATTTGTAGTATCTCTGCTTCAAGCGTATCCCTCGATTCCGAACGCGTGCTCAGCATGACTGGAAAGTGGATGCAGTTTGCACAGTACGGAAATTCCTTTTCGAAATCGTAGTCCTCGGCCAAGTCCTCAATTTCGTCAGTCGGGATTCCCAAAAGTTGACAAAAACGAGGAAAGATTTCTCGTCGCCAAATCAGTTTTGATTTTGATTTCGATTTAGAGAACTTCTTCGCATTCTCCTTTTGTGACAGGGATTCCGAGCAGATGAGGCAGGACAACATTTTTTAATGTTTAGAAGATTCGAAGTCCTCGTCAAAAAGAATTGCTTTAAAAAAAGGGTTGTAAAGTTTTAATTTTATAATATTCAAATTAATCAAATATTTATTGAAAATCACGGAATGTTTGTTCTGCTTTGCACGAACGAACGAGAGGAGACAGCATTTATAAACAAATTCTCAAATTCGAGCCTCAATTCGTGAACGTAAACAAAGGGGCATTGTACAACTGAATTTAAAACATCTATTCCCAATGCATACCATGTTAAACTAGGACGGAGATGTGTGTGAGAGAGGAGCAGAGACGGTATCACCAATACTCAATACCTACCGCACCGTGTTAAACTCCGGATATGTGTGTGAGAGAGAGGAGCGGATGAGATTTCTTATACCTACCATGTTACACTCCGGGAGGTGGGTATGTGAGAGAGAAGCGGACGGGATTCCCTATACCTGCCGTGTTAAACTCCGAGAGCAGTGTGAGTGAGAGTGGAGCGGGCGGGACTCCCTATACCTGCCGTGTTAAACTTCGAGAGCAGTGTGTGTGAGAGTGGAGCGGATGGAATGTCCTATACCTGCCGTGTTAAACTCCGGGAGCTGTGTGTGTGAGAGAGAAGCGGACGGGATTCCCTATACCTGCCGTGTTAAACTCCGAGAGCTGTGGGTATGAGAGTGGAGCGGATGGGATTTCCTATACCTACCGTGTTAAACCACCGGAGATGTGTGTATGAGAGAGAAGCGAACGGGTGCCTGCCTTGTTTTGTTAACCGATGAAATTCTACCAATTTTTTTGCTTCATTTATTTAAGAACATGGTAAGTTAGAGAGTTTTATTTCATGTTCCAAAATAAATTGACTATAAATGCACCTCTTTATATTTTGATTTTCTTTACTACTGGGGTTGGATAACTATTCACGAATAAGTCTCCGTATATCTTATCTTTAGTGCTTAGAGTTCTAAGAGTTTAGAGAATAGAAAACATCCAACCTAGGTAGTTTACATTTTTCTTCCTCGACTGTATTTCTATTTACATACAAATGCAGTTAAGTTGCAATAATTTTTCTTAAAACATCATAATACATAATATACAAATGAGATCGAAATTTTTAAGTAACATACATACAGTATAAATATATAGCCCTAATCTCCAGATTAGTAAATACAATTTACAATTGTATCGTCATATCGTCAACAAATTGTATAAAACCTTCCCTTATCCTATCCGGGTATGAATTTTCTTGTGATTCTTCAACGCTCTATAATTTTGATAAACTTGATCGCAAATGTCACATTTGAATATGCTAGAATGAACATTTCGAACATGTTGATTCCTTAATCCAAGCGTCGAAAATTTTTCTTCACAATTAAAACACTTGAAATTGCCATTCTGTGGAGCAAAAGCTCCATGAGCCTGTTGCATATGTAGCCTCATTCGTTGAGCAAAATAATTTTTCGAACAGATCTTACAGGGAACTTTTTCCTTTTCTCTTTCTGCTTTGTCTCGGTGAGTTTCCATATGCCTGATTAAACTTCTTTTTTCACAAACGCGTTTCCCGCAGATATGACATCTCCATTCTTTAGGGGGATTAATTCCAGCCTTAATCTCTGCATCTTTTTCTTCCTGAGTTTTGTGGGAGTAATGCATGTGAGCTTTCAATTCATTTGAATCCATACCATGTTGATCACAAACCGTACAGCGATATCCACCTGCATTCAATTAAATATTTTACGTGAATGGCATAACTTAAACCACTAAACTAACCTTAAAAGGCTTTGTTGAATTTTAATTGTGAAAGTGACAAGTTTTTTTTTTTACCAAGATGGCTCATTAATATGTGTTCTCGGATATTGAAATTGGCGTTGCGAATCGAATCAAGCATAGTCGGTCCCCCCTCAGGATGGCATTCATATTCACATATACCGCATCTAAATATGTCTTCTAGCGTTCTTGTTACTGGAATGCTTCTAAAACTTAATTGACCATCATCCGTTGACTGTAGGTCACCGAGCAATTTGGAATGGACCAAGTCATCCCTCGGAAAAGTTTGAATGCTAGTGTCACCAATGTGGAACAAAGAGTTTGTTTGATTTCTCTCATCAACCCTACAACAAACCATTCCTGTTAAAAACTATTAAAAGTCATTTATCAAAACTAGTAGAATAGTAGAAAATAAAAACATACGTGTAATCCTCGTCGTTAGTGCAATCTATATTATTTGAGTTTGAATCCTCATCTGAACTATGAATGTTGGCAACATCCGAATAATTTATTTTACGGCCTCGACTCAACCTTAATTCCGCTGTTCCAGATCCTCCAGGTGTTCCGATGTCATAATTGCTATTTACTTTCCTATCACTGGGATTCAAAATTGAATTGGGTGGGTGCGGCAGCAATGAAGATGAACCAGCCTCCATTTTGTCCCCTCTTGGCAAGATGCTATATTTTAGAAATAAATGGAATTATGATACATAATAAGACATGCCCAAGCTAAAAATTACTTGTTTTCAAATATATTTCGGATTTCGTCCTACCAGAAAGGCAGGTTGGGAATGTCTTCATTTTCGTTTGTATGTGTAACCTCTGTGTCTTCGACAGCTTCCGACGTCTCACCGTACCATGACTCTCTGCATATAAATTAAATTAGTAATTAAAAACCAAGATTAGTGTCGCCTTGGTTGACTGCATCGAAGCAGCGTTTGATTTTTCCATAAAACTTTCCAAAAAAAAGCTAAAACAGAGTTCGAAGTTTTATAATTTGGCATCGACTTGATAATTTACTTCTTCTACTCACCCATCGTTTAATTCGTCACAGATCTCCACTTTAACATCTGTCATTGGACAAGTAACAGTTTCAGGAGCGATAACAAAATTCGGACGACGGCCTTCGAATTCTTTTAGCTGACTTTGACTAGAATTTCTCGACAACGGCACTATCATAGGTTCCCGGATGCTCGGATTCAAAATACGTTCTCGCGTTTTCTGGACTGCAAGAATTACAAAATATAGATAGCATATTCAATATTCAATATTAGGAATTCATAAAATAACTGAATGCTCTCGCTGATTTAACTTACAATTAGAGCCAACAACAAGCTTCCGAAACTTATTTCTCCGCAAATCAGCAAAATCCCTTCTCGTCGGACCCACATTTAAGTCCACGGCGCGGCGGACTTGTCGAACGATCTCGTCGACATCATCACAGACTTCCTCTAATTTTCGTAGCTTGGAACATATCGATATTTGCATTTGTAGTATCTCCGCTTCAAGCGTATCCCTCGATTCCGAACGCGAGCTCAGCATCACTGGGAAGTGGATGCAGTTTGCACAGTACGGGAATTCCTTTTCGAAATCGTAGTCCCCGGCCAAGTCCTCAATTTCGTCAGTCGGGATTCCTAAAAGTTGACAAAAACTAGGAAAAATGTCTCGTCGCCAAAGGACTTTAGATTTCGAACGCGAGAAGTTCACGTTCTCCTTCTGCTTTTGCGTCAGGGATTCCGAGCAGACGAGACAGGACAACATTTTGGGGTTTCGAAATCCTCGACTAGATTTATTTTGAGGTTAATTATGATATGATTTAAATTACAAATCACGAAAAATTAAAATAATCCATAATCGCAGTCCTTCTCCTTCTGCTCTGCTGATCTGAGAAATGAACTCAAATTCCTGAGCCTCTATGTCACTAAGGCCTCAAAAAACTGCAAACGTAAACAAAGGGGTAATATGAAAATGAAACTATTTCAAAGGCTATTATTCTTTTAATCTACTTGATCTTTACCTTTTAAGGGCTCCAGAAAAATACAGATGACCTATGATATGACCTAGATGCTATGCTAACGTCTTTTGAATTAAGTGTCAGGATACTTAGGATAGGTGTTTCTAATATTAAATATATTGCAATTTTGACGCCGTCACGTTGCATAATTTTTCGATTAGTGAAGAAGTTTTCATAAAAATCAACTATTTTTTTTATTATTTCCGTTTCTAAATATTGTGGGTTTAATTAAATATAGGCCCTCGATATTTATGTATATTTATAATAGTTTTTATGAAATGTCAAATCACACTAAAAGTTATATGAAACTTAAATTTTATTCATAAACGTTATATATTATAGAAGGTGAATTTACTCCTTTAATTACAGAGAGACTATATCCTGGGCAGTGGTGAGTCATAAACGGGTATTCCCCAAAATAAGGGATTCCCCATCCGGTACTGACGTCACCGCGCGACAGGTGCACTTGATGACCTCACTGCGCTTGCGCTTCTCTACAGCATAGCATATCACTTTAAAGTGCAATTAAACTGCGAAATGGACTTTAAATGTTAGTTCACATTTTAAAAGCTATATCACAGAAACGTAGTAATTTTTAACAGAATAAATGCGTTAAAATTTCAACACCTACACATGCTACATACTCATCTCGTCAGTTACTGACTTTCCATTGTCCGATTGTGCTTTTAAAAGACAACGGAAGAAGTTTTTAGTAGAATAATAGAACCTATTCATCTCTCACCTCTTTAATCAGGTTTCAAGTTGATGCTAAACGCTTTCCTTCCTATTCTTTCTTTCAATTCAGACGAGTGGATCTCAAGAAATCGAAACCGATTCAATGGAAGCCTTAGTGTAAAATGTAATTAATGTCAACTGAATTCAATGAAAATAACTACGATTTGCATAGCTCATTTAAACTATAGATGTAACAAAAAAATCTAACAAGTTCAGATTTCAGAGGAAACTCTTGTTTTAATGTTTTGTAGAGTAATTATATCTCTAGCTTCTAGATTGGACACTACTATAATATCTAAAGCTATGTATAAAGCTGTAGGTATTTAAAACTTCCGTATGCCTAACATGTAATATGTGGGGACAATTTCGACAATTTACAAAATTGGACAGAGATTTCCCCAAAACAATCAAATCTTTGACCGTATATAAAGAGCCAGGCGAGAGAACCTTTGTATCATTAAATCTCAAGACATTCTCACATTAACATACAAAGATTCTAGAAATCCTCCCGAAATTCTTCAAAATGTACAAGCAGGTAAGTCACTCTAAGAAAAATTACATAAATCGGTCAAAAAAGCATTACAATTCGGAAATTTCAGTCTATAAATAAAATTTGTATAATCGGTTCTTCTGGATTTTAACAGCTCGTTATCCTCCTTGTCGTCGGAATCTTGGCCATTACTTTCATGCCTCCTGGTGCCGATGCATCCCTCACCAAGGCTGAGTTGACCCGAGTTAAGAGAGGTCACGGACATGGACATGGTACGGTCAAAGTTCAAATTTTGTGGCATTTAAGAAGCTTGTAAATAGGATGGTTTTAAATGTTCGAAACTACAGTTAAGTAATTTGTACCCTCAATTAAAGGTCATGGTCATGGACCAGGAGCTGGGGGTGGTGCCGCCGGACCCATCTACTTCTGCGGATGGGTTGGCAAGGGCGAAGGATCTCGTAAGTCCTCTCATTAAGTTTATGACGACAAATGTTAAGAAAAACGATATTTAACAATTATGAAATTATTAACATTTTCAGGCTATGGATATGGAAAATAGATCCCTACATAAACTAACAGACCAAAGCACTAGCACTAAAGACGATTCATAAACCCGATCTGACCTCCTGACCTGAACCAAAGTTTGGAATAGGATGGAATGAGACTGACTAAATCCAATGCACTTGCACAATAGCACAAATTGATCATATCAAGTAGTTAGTATTTAGCACAAAGAGTTACCAAATAAAAATATATATACTTCACAAAGAAAATCATCCATGTAGATTCATTAACATTCTACATCTGAAATATGTTATGTATGTTTGACATGCCATTAACAGTGCATTTGCAAGGGTTCTAACTAAAAATACCACACCCGAGACCCGAATTGGCCGTAAAACCCCTGATTGACGAATTAATTAATTTTTTAACTTTAACTTGAAGAATACAAAAAGAGACTTTATGAAATATATTGTCCATTTTTGCATAGTATAATCGCCCATTTTTGCCAAAAACCTGAGATTGTGTGATAACTAAAAATCAATTGTTCTATGAAATAGACCGACTATAATTAATAATAACAATCCAACACGAATCATGGATCTACCAACCCATACAAACAATAGTAATTTCAGACATTAATTAATACTAATTAGCAAATGGACAGACCGATTACCGTGTTGAATAATTAATGCTTCACAAAAAATATTGGAACTTAGTAAATTGCATGCAATTCGACTCTTCTGTATATGTGTTAGATAGTTAGATGTATTAGTTTTATATATTAATCCGGTTTAAGGACTAAACTTAACTAGCTTTCAGTCACATCTTTAGAAATGAAAAATCTCTTATTCTTCTTCGGGATTTTAACCCTCTGGGTAACTTTTTTTATTTTGACTTGACTTATTCTAAATTTTAAAATTGGTTAAAAAATAATAATAATAATTTTTTCGATAGGAATCGGGATGCTGTCAACCTACTTCCGTGTCAAGAAACGACATTAAAGCAACTCACTCAAAATTTCCTAATGAAAAAGTTGGGCCGATGTTAGTCCTTCCCGAAAATCAGAAAGCGTTTCTTGTCCTACAATTCCGCAAACTTTGCGATCTCAAGTCCAAAGAATCGGTTGGGAATCAATGGACAGTTGGGCTTAAGAGATCCATCCTTCGTCAAGTTTCCGAAGACGATGACACTGCGGAAGTCGAGTCAGTCAAGAACTATTTAACGGATGTAAGTTCAAATGGCAAAATATATATATAGGACTATATAATTTAGTTGAGGGACAGAATGGTTCCAGAACTAGAGAAATGAAAGAAAATCACTCAAGTGCGTTTTTTACGTGATTTTGACTTACCGTAATTCTTTAAATAGAGCCCCCCTCCTCTAAATAGAATAATCCGGCATTTATGATGGGTTCTCATAGAATTATAATCTTTTTTTATTAAAACCCGTACGGGTCATCAAATAAACAATGTAAATTCATAATTTCTTTAGCATTCATCCTTCTAGACTTTTAGCTATCCATGAAATTAAACCAAAGGCTTTAGTACTTTTTGAGACTTTTAATTTTAAAGACCTCAACAATGAAAGCAAACACTCATATAGTATTTGTGTTTGAAAGAACTTCGTCCCTCAACTAAATGCCAGGCTCAATACCTCATCACAATTTGCTATTTTTTGCCTGCTTTGAAATTTTAAACCGATAATTCAAAATCCAACGTTATAGAGCATCGTAGACGGGGCGGTGTCAAACTGTAACGGTGCAATAAACGGAAAGATCCGAAAACAAGGGGACGACGACAGTGACGCCAGCGACTCCTCCGGTTCCGGGGTTTACAAAGGGGTTGAAGGGATTCTAGTAAATATTGCGTCTGGTAATATTTTCGGGATTATCCGATCATCGGTTGGGATCCGGTCCCCTGAGGCCGTTCAGGTCATGATGGCAGAAATCATGAAGAAGTTGTTAGAGCAAATCAGCTCGGCTCAAAAAGCGATTTCCATGGGTGGCATTGGGGGTCTTGTTAATGGCTTTGGTGGTTCCAGTACCGCAGCGTCTATCAGTGGGATTCGGAAGAGTACAACAACTGGAACATATGCACTCGACAGCTAAGAACCTGTGTAGTTATTTTGTTTGAAGATTTGTATTTGAGTTGACAGATTTATATACAGTTAATTGTTCTTAGGATTAGTTCATTAGTGTATTACATTATAACAGAGGTTGAGAACTATCGAATTGTAATAGTAATTGTGTCAAAAATAAAAAAATCAGTACGAAACACTCTATTTTTATCTTTGAGCTTCTTTCGCCTTCAAAATTTCATTTATGATGTCTTAATTTACCGGATATTTTATTATCAAGGAGAAGGAGAGGGTGGGGACTTATTAAGGGTTAGTTTATTGACATATACGCTATGCCTCCCTCATCCCTTGCCCTCAACGTTACAAGTTCTTATGTATGAATTAAGATTACCGTAAATCTCTAACAAGATCCCCCAGAATACAATAATCTCGCCCGTTCCGAGAGTTTGAACAGTCTCAAGAGATCTATAGTAAATAGGGTTACCAAACATTAAAAAATATCATTAAATTCAATAGTTTGATACCACTATTCCGTTAATTTTTAATTTTTAGATAAAGCTGGCATTTTCTTATAGCCGGAAAATTGACATATCGTTTTACATGTTTCCTACACTCATGACCAAATTATAAGCTCATCATGAAAAAAGGTTGAAAAAAACTGTACACTATTAACGGCACTGCGTCTGTAGCAAAGGCCATTTCGGGCTAGTTTAGTTCCATACTTCCATTAGACACATATATGAATGAACTGGTGCTACCGTATATAATTAATTATAAACCTACAATGAATTACTTATCCAAGATTACACGCATAAATACGATAGATTGACGATGATAGATTATCTCTTCCGCCTTGTTCAATAAATTTCCATACAATGGGAATACCGTTTTAATGGAATTTTGATGGAAAGGTGACCCAAGTTGACACCTTTTCAGTTTGCATACGTCTCTAGATCACGGACATTTACAACTAAATCGATTAACACTTCTCTAGTATTCCCAGTAATTGCTTAAAACGTTAAAACGTATTTATTCTTTAGTTTTATTAAATATGAAATCACAGACGGCATACCTCACCTACATCACCTTGGCTTTTCTTGTGTCCAGGACTAAGGTCTGTACTGTCAATTATATAGTTTGTAAGAATGCAACCGAGTAACCTATAAGCAAGTAAAATACTATTTTCTAGGGATCCACTGAAACCAAAGAAGCTTCTAATTGGGATGGTTTGAATACGGCACAAGTAGATGAGCTGAAAGATGAAGTTCTACAGCGTGTCCTTACTCCAGAAGACAATATTTTACAAAGTCAAGTAAAGAGGAAACTAGTAAATGTATGTAAACCTAAAAAACTGAACCTTTTGCAAGGTATTACATAAACGTATTGCTTCCAATTGGGAACAACTTCACATACTTCTTTTAATTAGTCTAAAATTTAAAACCCGAAGTTTAGGATTTTCGACAAATGCTTTGACACCAACTGATGAAATTCTGTTATCAATTCTTGTCTATATTTTTATCGTTAATACGATAACTATTAATCTTTTGCTATTTTTGTGTATTCGGATATGTCCCGGTGTACATTCATATTCATTCCCCGTTTTAAATAGTAAGTTTATTATGGGGACAAATTAAAGGTTTCTGGAGGGGTTATTTACTTTTTCTAAAATAAGTAATTTGATTAAATTAAAAATGAAATCAAGGAGTTCTTGGCTAAATACTAATACATAAATATGTAGTACCTTGTGGACACAACGATCGAGAACTACGAGGGAGAAAGTCAATGGCCCAGACAAGAAGACGCTTCCGAAGCCCCAGAGAACTCAGAGATCATAAATGGTGTGAGACGGATCCTGCAGAATGTATTCACCGGAAATATAGTGGGTGTGATTCAGGAGTCTGTTAGTATTCGGTCGCCTGGAGCAGTTCAAACAATCTTTGCGGATGTCATGGGGGCCATTTTCGGATCAAATGCAGTGAAGGGAGCTGGAACTATTGGATTACCACAGCCACAAAATGGGACGCTTAATGCAACCACTCCTAATGCCAACAGTACCAATAGCGGGCAGACCTCGAAGGTTCGTACTACTGCAGTTCCAACTGCAACTGCTTCAGACAACGATGAGGAGGATGATGAGAATGATGACTATTAAATTGTAAAGTATTCAAATTGAAGTTTAGTAGACGATTTAATACTGCGAAACAATAAAAATACAACATCAATAATTATTCGATAACGTTTTTGGTCGCGTTGAGTATCTGAATGCTTGAACAATTAGGCTGGTTGACAGCTTCAGGATTTTCCAGGAATAATGGTTCTACTTTAATGTTCATTTCAAGTTCATCATTAGAATCATTGTCCCTTGTCGTTTATACTCTCTGATGATCGAGGCACAGCTTCTAATTCATCTTTGAAATTGAATTTGCTAGGAACAAGAGAAACCAATTTACTGATCCCCGAATGACTAACACAGCGCATTAATCCATCGGAAAGGAGATTGATGGTTTCGGCCTTCAAAAGACAGGATGGTAATGGATGGAGTGCTACTTTTGCGTCTGCAGCATTTGAGACAGCTTTCAACCTTAATCCTTGCTCATTGTCTTTTGGTTGTTTTGCTGGTGGAGCGTTAGAATTTTCGATTTCTTCAACACTTCCCAATCGATGCTCTAATTCCAATCCTGTAATTGATGTGTTGAATTCGTCATCCGTTTCACTTTCGGAATCAGAAGAACGGTAAAAACTGAAAAGAGGTTTTTCCTTTTCCGCAACTTTCAGAGAACTGCGATTCAATATTTGGCGTAGACCGGCAGGCCGAATACGCTCAGTCGGAATTAGAATTACTTCTTCTTTATTCTTAAGAGGACGTCTAGGTCTAAGGTTTCTTGAATCTGCAAAAGCTGAAGAGGGTTCGTCAGGGTCGCGGTCGCCTTGTTCATGCGTTTTGAACTGGGAAGAAGTTGATGATCTCAAAATGTGAATATTTTTAACCAAACCAGTAGACAATTCTTCCTCCTTCCGGCTTTCAGCCGTTTCTACTTCCTCAGTGCCAACATCGTCGACAAATAACTCCGTCCTTTTGTTATTGGTCACAACTGCGACCTTAATTTTCTTTGGAGGCTTAGGCCAAACGTCCCTATCCCATACTTCTGAATCGGAGTAATCGGGATCCGACTGATTCTTACGTTTAGGCGTAGAGGTAGACCGAGATTTATCTTTCACAGTTTTTGTTGGAGAATTAGAATCAGATTTCTCTTCTATATCGTTATCACTATCTGAAATGTCATATTCTGAAAGTTCAGATTCTGAATCTGACTCTGAATCTACCCTTGGGGGTTTTGGTTTATAAATACCCTTGGTCGATTTTCTGGTTATTCTACGGCTTAGCGTTTCTACAATTTTGCGAGTTCTGTAATTGTGAATATTTCTTAGGTGACAATCTACGGACTTTTGATTGAAAAAACATTTATCACATTCTGGACATTTCTGATCTTTTGGCTTTGCTCCAGGTAAATGAGTTTCCATATGCCGTTTCAGTAAATCAGGCCTTCGAAATCGTTTAAAACAAGTTAAACACTTGTGTCTCCCAGTGAAAGGTGCCAATCCTTTAGTTTTTGCTTCATCCTTCTCTAACTCGTTCAAATGAGTCCACATGTGTTTATTTGAAGAATTACGGTCAATTTGTATCACCTCTTTGCCACATATAGAGCACGTAATTTTTTTCTTTTTGGCGATGTCGTCGCCGTGTCCTTTCATGTGAGATTTTAGAGAGCTGATATTTCCTAAGGATAACGATTTTTCACATATTTCACATTTGATGAAATCTGAAAACAAGAACAAGATATTAACATTAGATTTCAATATAGATGCCAAATTTAAAAAAAGAGGTCAAGCCGTGACGTCTAGCAACTAAAATAAATAAATCATTCACTAGCGAAATCAAATCTAATCGAATATCCGAATATTTTAATCTAGCTTTAGAACATATGCAAACAAATTTAAAAAGTACCAAGGTGGCTACTGCCCATAATATGTTTCTCCATCACAGATACGCTGATAGGATGATGCCTCTTCACCTTAAAGTTGCATTTTCCGCAAACCAATCCATCGTCGTCTCTTGTGATTTCTACTCCGTGAAGTACCATTTTGAAGTCCGGCAAACGGAGTTGTTGCTTTAATTGAAAATTTGGTAAAAGGTGATCCTTTAAGTGCTTCTCTAATTGATACTTTTTGTAAAAATCTCTATCGCAATTATGACACTTATAGTTATTCTTCCTTTTTTTCATCCAATTCAAAACTCCAGCTGGTAATATTCCAGAGGCTTTGGCTTCCTCTTTTTCTACACGGGAACGGTGCGACCACAAATGCCTATCCATAAAATATAAACAGTTTTGAATTGGTTTTTGACAGATTTCACAGGGCACAAATGTCACACCGATCGAATGTTGACCTCTTTCATGCAGAAGAAGATGCTCTTGACTTGTATATTTCTTCTGGCATACCTGGCATTTGTATTTGTCTGAAAATAAAATTCGTAATTTGTAATTAACAACAATATTTTTTTTAATTAACAAGCATATGAATTGGGAATTGACAAGATAATAATATTTTAACGGTGACTACCTAGATGCACTCCATTAATATGTATCTTCATGCGACCCAAAGTTACACTAGCATTAGCTTTGATCTTGTTATATTCACAAACTCCACAGTAATATGTTCCTTCGTTGTTCTTCATGATTTCAATGTTTTCGTATATCATTCTTCCATCCATAGTAGTAATGACTGAAGGGAGCACCTCAGCTGTCCGACTCGAGTTCCGATTCTGTGACTGTATTTTATTTGTCCTCTGAAAATGCTCATCAGAGCTGTTTTTAATAGTCATTTTCTTGCCCGAATGAAACTTTTTCTGACTAGCCATCCAAGTCATCCTTTTTCGGACTGGAGAAGATCTGCCTTTTGAAAACGCCTTTTTGTTACGTTTAGTCGGAACAAACATTGTTGTCTCTGGAATGAAATCTTCGTCATCGTTGTTAAAATCTTGGTCGTTGGAGATTTCATTGGAATCAGCATCAGCAAATTCAGCATCTATCTGATCTGTCGGTTGACCATATCCAACTTGAACTTCCACGACGTCAACAGCGTCCCCAAAATTCGTATGATGAGTTTTATCATAAAGCATGGGAAGATAATCCTGATGTATAGTACTAGTACTGCCGACGGGATTCTGAACGAACGCTGAACAATCTTCGTGAACAGTTGCAACCGGAAGTCCATGGGTTGAGTCTACGGAATGGGAATAGTTGCCTATGGCGTAGGTCGCCACGGGAGGATAATTTATGTAGATATTAGGAGTTCCTCCAATAATTGCGGCTCCATCATTTCTTGTGTAGAATATCTGTTGTTGAGACCCTGGTTAGGATTTTCAAGTAAAATACACAAAGATCGGGTTATTAGGTAGACTTTAGACTTAAGACCGCACTTCAGAAACAAAATTCATGTTCTTGTAATTTTCTAAATAAACCTCCTAGAACTAGAATAGATCCCCAATTGCAATGACCCCAATCCCCTATTCACTATTCCTATATGTTCTAAGATGGTTTGAATTTGAAAAAAACTGGTACATACCTCCCAAAACCTGACTCCGAAACTGAATAATCCTCAAATCCGTGGAAATGAACTTATGATCCGACCTCAACAGCTTATTCCTGACCCCCAATTTCCCCTCCTCAACCTGTTTCTGGATCGCTTCCAGTCTGTCTGCTAGCAGAACGAGGTGCTGAATATCCTCTGTACAGTTTCCACAAAGGGGGAAGGCCTCGATTCCGAAATTCCATGCTTTCGATGTGGACGAGTCAATCTTGAGTATCGAGCAAATTCGGGCAAACAGGACTTGATTTCTCTCGGCACAGTTTGACCCACCTTGGGGAAGGAAGGTCTCCCAACAAATTAGGCACCCCGGAACAGTGAGAAGCGCTTGACCTTGCTCCCAACGCCCCGAAAATCCCAAATCCCGCGCAGTGGTACTGTCCATAATATTGCCATGTGCTCTTCGCCTGTTTCCGGTTCAAATTAAGTTTGAAGTTAAAACTCAACCATTCAGCTACTTAGCAGTAGGCATCATATTTTGGCTTGCTTTGTGCTGTCCCCACCCAAATAAAAAAAGTTAAAAAAAAACAAAAACAAACCATTCAAATGCAAATAGCAAAGTATCGGAGAGTAATCACATAATTAACAAATCATATTATATATATTTGATATATTCGAATGACGTATCAAATGATTAATCTCAATTTGCCCCAACCATAGGGCAAAATTACATACGTCATTCAAAAGCCCTTGATCATAGCTTTCGAATGACGTATCAAACGATTAAAACACACAAAATATCGAAAATCTCAAATTTCCTCAGTCAGAGAGTAAAATTACATGCGTCATTCGAAAGCCCTTGATCATAGCTTTCGAATTGACCACTCCTCACCCGTCAGGGGGTGACCCACCCCAAATCATATACCCCATTGAATAGCCCTTGACAATAGCTTTCCATCGATGTATCGCACATGGGGGGTTATTGCTATTTGAAAAAATGTTGACCTTTGACCTTTCCCCCCTTGACCTTTGACCTGCAGGGCCCCCAAACAAACTTGACCTGCGCTTGGATGTCCTATATAGATATCCGAAAGAAAAATTTGAAAAAGTTAAACCGTTCTCGAGTTATCGCGATGACGGACAGACGGACGGACGGACACCATCAACGAAAACATAAAGTATCTCCGATACTTAATAAATAAATAAACAATTCACAATTCAAAATCGAAGCATGCCATCATGCCACATGTGGATGTGACATGAATAATTGCAGGTCATTATATTTATAATAGTATGTGCACTTTTGTGAAGTTGTGAAGCCTTAAAAATTAATACAAAATTAAATACTTACTTGATTTTTTAAATTAACTGACTGGATTCTGCCTGATGGAGCTGGACTGGAGACTTTCCTTTCCAATTTCCATCCTAATTTTCTAAAATGTCATGTGAAATGAAACGAATCAAAACTTCTCAAATTCTCAATTATCTCAATGCAAAATGAGTTCCCGTCCCGTCCCGCACACAGTTCCCGGTTCATGGACAGAACAACAACTATTCACAATACCCCAATTCATGAAAACGTCGCGTCGTTTTGTCATCCAAGAACCTTGATGGCAGAAATCCTGCGTTTTTAAGCATGTGTAAGATATGAGTATTATGGAAGACTAGCAGAAATCCCAGAAATAAATGCTAAAAATGGCAGAATCAGACCGCATTCGATCTTGATCTTGCCACATACGTAGGATATGCGTGCGTGTGAAAGAGGAGTGGACGAGTGGCCGGAAATACCACCTGCCAACTATAACATGTGTAGGATAGGCGTGCTTGTGAGAGTGTAGCGGACGGATGGCACGGGATTCCTCCTACCTACTTTAACATGTGTAGGATATAGGCGTGCGTGTGAGAGAGGAGTGGGCGAGTGGCCGGGAATTCCAACTGCCTACTATAACATGTGTAGGATAGGTGCAAGGTGTGTGTGTGTGTGTGTGTGAGTGTAGCGGAAGGATAGCAGGAAATTCCTCCTTGTCCTGCTACCTAACTATAACATATGTAGGATAGGCGTGCTTGTGAGAGTGTAGCGGACGGATGGCCCGGGATTCCTCCTACCCACTATAACATGTGTAGGATAGGCATGCGTGTGAGAGAGGAGTGGACAAGTGGCCGGGAATTCCATCTGCACACGATAACATGTGTAGGATAGGCGTGCGTGTGAGAGAGGAGTGGCCATCTCGCCCCGGCAATCTCGCCCCCGGCAATCTCGCCCCCAGCAATCTCGCCCCCGGCCAATTTTTCCCCGGACCATTCTCGCCCCCCGACATTTTAATTCACAATTTAACAATAATAAACTAGGGTTTCGACTTCGACTATGCTTAGTCCTTGTAGCATGCAGTACAAGTTGGAAATTTCAGTCATCAGAGCAATACTTCTGTACCCCGTTTTGGGTCATAGTGCACAGTCATAATATTTTATGCATCCAAAAGGGGGAGTGTCTAAATCTCTCTGCTAAAACAAGCAAAAACAATAATTCTCGATCATTCTTGTGTCATATTATTAACAAGTATGAAAATAAAAAGTTCATCAATATCTAATTCTATATGTTATCCTACGGAGATAATCGTGCCCTTGAAGAAAACTCTTTGAAAAGGGTGAAAAATTATACAAAAATTACCCCGTTGAAAGTTGAAAAAGGGGTATTTAAAGTGAGAAATGGGTTAACAAATTATATAAAAATAACCAGTTGAAGAAGGGTTAAGTGAGACAGTGAATAGAATAGACCTTTATATGCAACTATATATAACCTAACTTATGTCGAAACCCTATAGTATAACGTTATTACTTAATAAATTAAAATGACGGGGGCGAGTGAGCCGGGGCGAAATTTCACGGGGGCGAAATGTCCGGGGGCGAAATTTACCGGGGGCGAGATTGCTAGGAGCGAGTGAGCCGGGGGCGAAATGTCTGGGGGCGAGATGGCCGGACACCGTGTAGGATAGGCGTGCATGTGAGAATGTAGTGGACGGATGCTCGGGATGCATCCTTCCTATAGTTCCTATTATAATGTGCATGGGATAGGTGAAAGTGTGAGAGATGAGAGAGTAGCGGGCGGATGCTCGGGATGCATCCTTCCTATTATAATATGAATGGGATAGGTGAGTGTGAGAGAGTTGCGGGCGGATGTTCAGGATGCATCCTTCCTATTATAATGTGCATGGGATAGGTGAGAGTACTGATTGAGAGAGTGAGAGCTGAGAGCCGAGAGAGTAGCGGGCGGATGCTCGGGATGCATCCTTCCTATTATAATATACACCGCACCAGTGCGCAGTGCGCGGTGGCCCAAATGCCCATCGGTGGTCCTAAAGTCGGTAATAATGGAAGGCCGCTGCGCGCCAGTGGCCTTCTCATCTATGTCTAGGTCTAGGGATGCGAATTTATTGACTGATTTTGCAAGCAAATAAAACAACAAATGAGCGAAAAAATGCTCATTTTCTTTTAAGTTCATTCTCGAACAGAAATTAATTCTCGTGTGATCTCGGAATGATGAAGTGATGAGCGATCGAATTTATTAAATCAAGTGTCAATGTCAATTAATTGGTTGGGTTGGGGTATAAGCAAACCGGCCAACATTTGATGTGGTAACAAAAACTTAGAAAAATTTTCCAATGTGGCAACAAAACTTTAACATTAAAAATGTGGTAAAAATTTTTTTAAGGGTTGAATAAAAACCACACCCTAGCTAGACAGAATCGTCCCTCACTAAGCATAGGGTTGGTGCAGCGATTAAGGGATCAGCTCTAACAGCTATCCTCGTACTCATCCTTCGAGTTGGTGACATTTCGACGTGTATCGGGGTTATCTCAAATTCGACGTCACCATCGGAATCATCAATATCATCATCAACACGGGATCCCAACTTACTAGAAGCAGATGTCTTTGCATTTGCAACCACTTTAAAATTCGAACTATTTTTACTTGGATTAGAAATCTTGGTTTTTGAAACAATTAAACGTCGGTTTGGCGACTGGCTGGAATTATCTTCGTCATCGTCACTGGAAGATTCGGTGTCGGAGGTGTCGCTCATGCTGATACTGCCTTCTGATTCGAAACTCGAACTGGATTCTCGTCTTCGACGTTTTGTTCTGAGTGGCAATTTCGTCAAACTCTTAGCCTTCTTAGTGCTTGCTTTTGATTCAACATGTCCAAGTTTCCTAGCGCTGTTCTTACGATACATCATTGTGGTTAATTTCGGGTGAACTTCCATTCGATGATCGTTAAGAGCAATTATGGAGGAGAAGGCTTTAGGACAGTTACTGCACTTGAAAATTATACTTTGTTCCACCATATGAACCGAAGTATCTTTACGGCTCTTGAAATGAGCTGGTATAGGTTCTCCTGAGTTTATAGCAGTTGCCATTTCCTCCTGACTCTTATGTGACCACAAATGGTTTCGAAATCTATTTCGGTCAACGTCCATTCCACAAACGTTACATTTTTGAGTGAGGAGATAATGAACACTCTTCTTGTGGTTAGTAAGCTCCTTAAATTCTTTGAATTTAATGTCACACATATTACAAGGGTGTCCACCTATAATTAAAACAAATCATTCTTTCTCATACAATGGGGATAGATTGATAAATTTGATAATGATGAGATTTAGATTTAGATTAAACCGAAACTGGAATTAGTAAAACTTAGTTTTGTTTTTGTAGTTCTTACCAAGATGATCCACGATTATATGAATTTTTACACCCTCTTCTGTAAATTTTTTGGTCCTTCGATTCTCATCAGTAGTTTTGACACCGGTCTCACAAGTAAGGCAGGAGAATCCCCCTGCTCCTAACTTGGATACTTCAAAGCCTTCAAAGTAGAGTTTATCATCGTTGGCAGTCGTCTCAAAAGGTTTCAATATGTTAATTTTCTCTTGAGCGAGTTGCTGCTTTTGTATTTCATCAACATCAAGGCTAATTCGAACGCGCTTGGGCTTGGGATGCCTTTTCCGTCGATGTAGTGACAGTGTGTAATCATTTTTGGTTCTCAAACCACAGACATCACATTGCCTTGTGTAATATTCCACGGGCCGATGATTATTTTCATGCGTTTTTAAGTCCTTTTTCAACACGAATTTTTTGTTGCATATGGAACATGACAAATGCTGTTCATCGATTGACTTGTGCTTCCTTGCAACGTGTTCATCGTGATATACTTTCAGATAAAACTTTTTCTCACAGAAGGCACAGCTAAACCAACGAACTAGTTTATCTAGTTCGTGACTTGTTTTGATATGTAAGTTAAGACTAGCTTTTGTTGTAAACTGCTTGTCACATTGAGTGCACTTAACGTAGGTTCTTGAATCCGATGATAAATGGGTTTGTAAGTGCTTCCTTAATTTGAAGGGTTTTTGAAACTTTTTGCCACACGTAGGACATTGGTGTTGCTTATCCTCTTCTTCTACTTTGTGGTAGACGTCCTTAGGCTCCAATCCCTGCGCTCGAGCTTCTGCCTTTTCTTCTGCATTGCGGTGAGTCCATAAATGTGCTTGCATACTACTTTCACGTCCTCGTATCGGCTTTTGGCATATTATACATGGACTAAGTCCAGCCTCGTGAACTCGTTTGATGTGCTGATTAAGGATATCATTGCTTGAGAAGTTTCGGTTGCAAATCTTGCACTTGTATGCATCTATAATTCATAATTTTTTTTAAAGAAAAACAAGCATCCGAGAGTATAAAATTAACATGCTCCATAAAAGTAATTTTTTAATGATTGACTACCGAAATGCACTCCTTTGATATGAATCTTCATTTTTCTTAGAGCAATAGACGTCAGACCTTTGACCTTATCGTATCCGCACATTCCACAAACATATCCTACGTCATTTTCAGCAATTTCGATGTCATCGTAAAATGTTTTCCCATCTTTTGTAGTCCTCAACGGGGAAAAGTATTCAGATTCTTTTGATCTTGTTGAGTTCTGATTCACTCGTGTTCGTATGCCTTTCTGGCTATTCTTGTGCTTAGTAGAAGTAGACTCTTGAACTCCCTTCAATTTCTGTCTTTTTGCCGACGGTGATGTATTTTTTTGGGTTCTGCCTTTCCGTTTCTTGCTTGTATCTAGGCCAAGATATTTGTCATAATTATGTACAGGTGATGATGGTGGGTCATAATCTTCATCGTATGGATCATCAAACATTTCCAAAGGATCGTTGTCATTCTCAGAGTCAGAATCCGTTGATCTATTGCTTTCATTATAGTCAACCTGTACTTCAACGAGTCCTATTTGTCCGAATTCTGGTCTGGCATGAATATTCTCATTCTCATGGTGCTTATTGCTTGGAACAACGGCCGTATTTGAATTCGACGAGAAAGCAGATAATCCGTCAATAAGGATATTTGTTCCATGGGAGGGGCGGTACTGCTGACCAGTTGAGTAGTAATTTCCCGAAGAATGATTATTTTGGATTTCCGTCGATTGACCTAGTAAACAATAAAAATAAACCACATATTTGACATTAATTGGGAATTCGCACAGGACAAATAAAAACCAAATTACCTAAAGCCATACTCCGGAAATTAATGATCCTCAGATCCGTGGAAATGAACTTCGGATCAGAGTCATTCAACTGATTTCTGATCCCTTGAATCCCTGTTTCGATTTCCTTCTGAATTGATTCCAATTTTTTATGTAAACGGATTAGTTGATGAATCCCTTTCGTACAGCCTCCACAAAACGGGAACGTTTCCTTCCGAAAGTCCCATTTTGACGAGGAAAGGTCCACCCTTAGTATGGAACATATTTTTGTAAACACGTCCTGATTCCGCTTTCCATTTGCGGAAGACGATCCCTCCGGCTTTTGTTTTGGCAATCTTCCCCAACAGATTAGGCATCGGGATGATGACGACTCTTGAATGAGGTTCTTCCGAACTTCCCGTCTAATTACTTTTTTGGCCCTTGGCATCTTCCTTTCCTGTGTATTGTTTTTGTGTTATATTGTTCTGTAGAATTCCAGATTAATTATGTATTGCATATTGAATAAAAAATTAAATTGATTATCAATTACTGTCAAAGTGTCAATGCACAATGCCAGGGCCAGGGCCAGGACACAGCGACACAGGGCACAGGGCAAATATGAAATAAATGGGATTTTATGTATATTTACATTTAGTGAACTAAATAAAACGTCCCCAAACACCGCATCACAAATTTTAGTTATGCAATGCACAATAAATAAATAAATGTGTAATAACAAATAATGATTGTCGACGAGAATGCAGAATGTGCAATGAATCAAATGAATGTGGAATGTATAGCGAAAACAGAAAAAGATCAAAAGTTGAAAGTACGGACAACGGTATACCAATTATACCATACCACATACAACATACAACATACGCAAATTGTAAAGGTTTTACCTTCTTTACTTGGATTGTCTTGGATGGAATAAGGGAAGGTCAAAGCCAACAAGGTCCAGTCACCAGTTGGTTTGGTCTTTTTGGTCAGAAAAGATTCGACGACGACGAGACACAAC
Source organism: Desoria tigrina (assembly GCA_906901685.1). NCBI lineage: Eukaryota > Metazoa > Arthropoda > Collembola > Entomobryomorpha > Isotomidae > Desoria > Desoria tigrina. The sequence continues at coordinate 1,463,435 of CAJQTU010000003.1, read as the reverse complement.
GACACAAGAATATTGAAATTGAATGGTTTTGCTTTTTGTTTTGTAATCTTTTTCTAGCTGATGAATGAAATGCTTCGGCTGTAAAAGCTCAAAGCTTTTAGGGATTTATATGATAAATCCGCGGGCTAAATAATACTTGGATTTCGATCACGAATATCAAGATACCCATTTGCCATTATTCGACCGGCGATAATTAGACTAAATAATTTCAATTTTTTCGATGACAAATAAATCGACAACTTTTGTCGAAAGGCAAATAAAAACTCGAAGCCGTTACCGGCGTTAATAAAGTCAAAAGTCTTCAATTCAAATTCATGACGTTTCAGGCAAGATTAAAAAATATTTGATCCCGTACATTACATTTGCATTTAAACTATATTACTGTATTACTGTTATTACAAACTACAAAATTATAATTCTACAATCTAAATTCAAAATTCAGTTCAAACAGAATTCTACAAAATTCTGTTTTACATCTAATAGATATTAATAATAAAAAAATATTCTCTAGAAATCGTATTTTATCTGGTTCCGGAAAGAGTAATCAATATCTTCATCAGACTGACCAGATTCTAATAAAAGTTGACGATTTGTACCAACTGCAGTTGTAAATGACAGTCTATTGTCGCCCAAACATACGAAGTCCTTGCCGTGAAGAATTATATCGGGAAGACGGGGAATAGACACGACAGCACGAAGATTTTCACAATCAAGGACCGGTTCTTGGAATTTCGAACCTACAGGTAAATTGGTAAATATATAGAAAATCAGCATTGATTCGCGAAGTTCTCATAATACTAATTGAGGTATACATATTAACGTCGAATCGGTGGAATCCGAATGCAAACCGCAAAGTTGTTGACTACATTTATACTTACTTCTAAGCGTCTGCCTTAAAGATGTCCGATGTTCCGAGATTCCTGAAGATGGAAAATTTTCAGATTGATAATTATCAAAATCTTCTGAGTCAGATGTCGTTGAGATTGTGAAAGCCGTTTGGATTTTAGATTTCGGACAAGGTTTCCTTCGCGATCGCTTATACGCTTTCGGAGTCCCTAAGTTGTGTCCTTGTTGTTGATGAGACGTAAGTTCGGACCTACTGGAAAATATATCAGGACATGATGAACAACTCCAACTTACGACCCCCTTTATTCCAAGATCCGACCGGATAGAAAATGGAATCTTCCAAGGTTCATTCGAATTTATTATCTCTTGTTTTTCCTCTTCCGATTTGTGACTCCAAGAATGAGAAACCTTGGTCACCTTTCCTAAGCCCCCCATTCCACAAATCCCACACGTTATAGTTCCGTGAGAACAGCTAAAGTGCTGGGTCAGAGCTCCTCTTGATCGATAATAAACGTTACAATGTTGACAACGATAACTTCCTGTTGTCCGTGGGTGAAGAAAAACAAAGGGCAAATAAATCTCAATGAGAAAAAATATTGTTAATTTTTATCATGTTCCTTACCAAAATGATATCCATTGATATGCTCCCTAATCATCCTTTTTGGCAAATGGCGATGAATAATATCCTTATCGCATTGACCACAGGTGTAACCCTCACCAATAGGAGTAATTTTGATTCCCCTAAATGTCAATTGTCCATCCTTAGTCTTTTTGAATAGCTGACATGTAATTTTATTAGCATCAGTAAGCCGAGTACCGGTGCTGTAAATTACAGTACTTTCCTCGTCGACATTGGAATTAGGGGCTTCATCCTGGTCAGGAAATTCCGGTACTATATTATTGTCTTCGGGTTGAAGTTCCTTCACTTTTGAATTTACGGCAGAACACAGTGGGTGGTTTCGCATATGCCTTCCGGCAGATGCCTTTATTTTAAATTTTAGCCCACAAACATTGCATGGGTATTTAAAATCTTCTTCCACGTCCCCCCTTTTGATATGAACTACAGCATGTTCATCATAAAACCTTTGCGATGAAATTTTTCTGGCACATATGGGACACTGCAATGTACGCTCTTCCATTTTTAAGTGTGTTAATTTATGTGCTGTCAAGTGACTCTTCGAATAACATCTCATTTCGCATAATTGACAAGCGAATCGCTTTTCTTGCTTCATTTGATCACCACCAACCTTTTTGCAATTGCGGGCGAGGTGTCTGACAAGATTTTTTTGTTGGCTGAATTTTCTCTGGCAATTTGGACAAATAATATTTTTTCTCTCTTCAGCTGGAGCCGAGTGAAGTTCTTCATGTTTTCGTAAAGTAAATATGCTTGAAAATGTTAGGCCACAGTATACACATATTATACCTCCCACGGGTTTAATGTATTTAGGTATTGGTTTTAATCCTGCAGCTTCGGCTTGAGCTTTTTCTTCATCGTTCTTGTGAGTGAATTGGTGTACTTTTAAATTCTCTTCAAAAATTGGTTTTAAGCAGTCAGGACATTCAGTTTTTCCATGAACGTGAACTCTGTTATTATGATGGCTAAGTTGTGTTGAAGTTTTGAACGACTTTTCGCAAGTATTACAATAAAATGCATCTAGAAAAAAAGAATCTCTTTAAAGGCTTTTGAAAAGTATAATTGATTTCAGATTTTGGTTGCTTTAATTTATTCATATTCTTACTCAGATGAAAACCCCGTATGTGATCCCGAAGTTGCAAACGACTTTTGCGACTTTCCCCAGCGACTTTGAAATCACATGCTCCACATCCAAAACCATCGTTGAGAACAATGATTTCAATATCTTGTATGAATTGGCGACCATCAGAATCGGTCACTACTGGATTTGGGTTCATAGATGATTTTGTAGGTTCCGAGGTTAAATTTGATCTTGATCTCGATTTAACATTCTTGCTTTTTGTTTTTCGAGCCGGTTTGGGTTTATCTTTACTGTTGGATTTTTTTGAGTTTTTTATTTTTATGGTCAGTTTAGGTTTAGGCTCACATTCCTGTTCTTCCGGAAAACTAGAAACACTATCCTCGCTCTGGTTATCAAAATTGTTCCAGTCCGGAGAATAATCTGGCGATTTTCGGGATTGATTTTTGATTCTTTTGCTTTTCTGGGGGGTGCAGCTAGATGATGTTTTTGAATTTGAACCCTTCCTCTTTTCAGCTTTCCGTTTGCTACTTGAAATTTCAGTCGGTTTAGGAACTTCTGAATCGCTTTCACTTGTCCGACCATAATCATCATCGTTGCAGCGGTCGTAATCATCGTCAAATACGGCGCACTTTGGGGGATGCAACGGCACTGTTTCATTTGCTGCAACATGATTGTCATGATTTGAAACCCCTGGGTTGTCTCCTACAACAAACATAGCGGAAAGCGGGTTATTTATAGTTTGATCGGTGTGATAAGGATTGTTAACGGCATTTGCAGGAAGTCCAGGTGGTAGCGGTACATTTTCTACTTGGCACAGTTGATAAAATCCTTGAGATCTTCGGGGAGAATAAGATGAAAACACCGTCGAATTGATGTTTAATGGGGCTCGGTTATTAGAAGATGGCTTTAGCGATGAATTATCTTCTTGGGTACCAGGAGAAGCAAGAATGCCTAATGGCAATGACGACGGTTCCAACAATGATGGTGACAACCCTACAATGGTTTCTGCTCGAAGATCTTCATTTCCACTTGACGACAAATCTGGAAAAATGTAAGGACCTGCTATTAATATTAGAATACGCCATGAATTTAATACAATAAAACTAATACGATATTAAATTAAAACAGGTTTTCATGCCTTCTAAAGGAGAAAAAGGCTATTTAAGGTAAGGGTGGTTGTATTTGGATAGTTGTTTTTTTATTAACTTTGTAAGTTTAGACGTACACTAGTTGAAGTTGGACATTTAGTTAAATTGAAAAGTAGATTAGCTCTAGATTTAGCTAATCCAAAATTACAAATCAAAGATTACAGAACATAAAATACTTACTGCTTAAGACTTGGCCCCGGAAAATGATGACCTTAACATCAGTCGGAGGGAGTTGCCTCGCCGAATCCGATTCCCTGATTTTCCTCTGAATCTCTGCTTTTCCGTTTTTAATCCCAGCCTGAATCTCGATTAAACGGTCGTGGAACCAGATCTGCTGCCGGACGTCTTCTGTGCACCTTTCGCAAAAGGGGAAGGATTCCATCTCGAAGTTCCATCTGAAAGGACTCAAGTTCACCTTCAAAATTTTGAGAATTTTATTAAAAACCAGCTCCCGTTCTTCCGCGATTTCCCTTGAAGGGCTTTGATTCTGAGCGAAGGGGCTGAAACAAATGATGCATTCCGACGAAACGGATCCATTTCCCGGATCATTTCCGGATGTCCCCTCATCCATATTTTGTTTTTGTTCCGTGGTCATTCTGAGCATGAACACAAAGTCATTCTATTTCAAATTTTGTGTTTAATTTCTCCAATCACGCAATCAATCGCTCCAATTTCTCCTAGTGTCTAGGATGTTCAAAAAAACGAGAGTGCGGAGTGCCATTTCAGTTATCAGTGTCTAATTTTGAATTTCATTTGTTTTAAAGTTTATTAATGTGTAATGTTGAATGTGTAAAATAAATTCAAAATTCTTACATTCCATCCGTCGTGACTCGTGACAGATTAGTAGTACCGGACACCGGAACTGAAAAGTGTCTGGTTTGATTTTAATTTGAAGTCAGCGTCAGCCTAATTAATCTCAAACAAAAACCAACGGAAAACGTTAGAAAAATAAAATAATAATATTTAATATGATGTAATATCAAATATTAAAATATCTCAAAAACCCAAAAAACTGTTTCCCGCTGTTTATATTTTGATTTCTTTCAATGCCAGCAATATCGCCACATTACGCAACTTAATATAATATAACATCCCCCCTAAATAAATCCCCATCCTATCTTTTTTAGGTACATGCAAAAGATTTGAAAAATGAATTACATCTCGGCTTCGGGAATAAGTTAACGTTGGCCTAGCAAGACTATTACTTTAAAACTAGTAGACATTGGAAATATCCGGAATTTATTGGCAGTTTCGGCATTTTAAAAGTCCAGACTGTTTACTAATTTGCATACAGCAGGATAAATATAAAATAGATATTATTGGTAATGGATTGTATTTGTATACAAGTGACAAGTCTAGTACACATACTGTCATACCTATTTTTATTTTTATCCGATACCACAGCGTCCATTTGTTCAATCAGATTCAGGTTCAAACAGAAGTTTAACATCAATATCCTCATCATCGTCATTATCTAATAGAAGCTGCCTATTCGTACCAACTTTAGTTGTAAATGACAGTCGATTATCGCCCAAACATACGAAGTTCTTGCCTTGAAGAATTACATCTGGGAGACGAGGAATGGGAACGGAAGTCCGAAGATATTCACGATCAAGGCACGGGTTTTGGAATTTTGTAATACCTAGGTAAATAAATATATATCTTAAATATCTAAATATCATAGTGAAAACGAATAAGACACACTACTTTTTTTATTACTTTTAAATCTTGTATTTCTACTTCTCAGAGCCAGCCTTGAAGATCTCTGATGTTCCGAGATTCCTGAAGACGGAAAATCTTGAAATTGATAATTATCAACATCTTCTGAGTCAGAGTTGGTCGAGTTAGGCGGTTGAATTTTAGATTTCGGACAAGGTTTCCTTCGTGTTCGCTTGTGCTTGGACGCTTTCGGAGTCCCTAAGTTGTGTTCTTGTTGTTGATGAGACGCAAGTTCGGACCTACTGGAAAATATTTCAGGACATGATGAACAACTCCAACTTACAAATCCCTTTATTCCAAGATCCGACCGAATCGTAAATGGAATCTTCCAAGGTTCATTCGAATTTATTATCTCTTGTTTTTCCTCTTCCGATTTGTGACTCCAAGAATGCGAAACCTTGGTCCACTTTCCTAAGCCCTCCATTCCACAAATTCCACACGTTATAGTTCCGTGAGAACAGCTAAAGTGCTGGGTCAGAGCTCCTCTTGATCGATAATAAACGTTACAATGTTGACAACGATAACTTCCTGTTGTCCTCGAGGAAAAAGAAAGGGCAAATAAATCTCAATGAGAAAAAATATTGTTAATTTTTATCATGTTCCTTACCAAAATGATATCCATTGATATGCTCTCTAATCATCCTTTTTGGTAATCGGTGATGAACAATATCCTTATCGCATTGACCACAAGTGTAACCCCCACAAATAGGAGTAATTTTGATTCCCCTAAATGTCAATTGCCCATCCTTAGTCTTTTTGAATTCTTGGTGTGTAATTTTATTAGCATCCGTAAGTCCAGCAACGGTGTTACCAATTACAGTACTATATTCCTCTTCGATATCGGAGTTTGGGGCCTCATCTTGATCAGGAAATTCGGGTAGTATATTGTATTCGGATGAGAGTGCCTTAACTTGTTTAAATATTTTAGAACACGCCTGGTTGTCACGCATATGACGTACGGCATTTTTCCTTATTTTAAATTTTAGCCCACAAATGTTGCATGGATATTTAAAATCTTCTTTCACCTCCTCCCTTTTGATATGAGCTACAGCATGTTCATCATAAAACTTTTGCGATGAAATTTTTCTGGCACATATGGGACATTGGAAATCACGCTCCTCCTTTTGAACGTGTGTTAATTTATGTGCTGTCAAATGGGTCTTCGTGTAGCATTTCGTATCGCATAAATGACAAGCGAAGTGCTTTTCTTGCTTTATTTGATCATCGCCAACGTTTTTGCAATGTCGCGTGAGGTGGATGCCTAGATTTTTTTGTTGGCTGAATTTTCGCTGGCAATTTGGACAACTAATATTTTTCCTCTTTTCAGGTGGAGCCGAGTGAAGTTCTTCATGCCGTCGCAAGGAAAATATGCTGGAAAACGTACGTCCACAGAATACACAAATGGTACCTCCTACGGGTTTAGTATGCCTAGGCTTTGGTTTTAATCCTGCAGCTTCGGCTTGAGCTTTTTCTTCATCATTCTTGTGAGTGAATTGGTGTACTTTTAAATTTTCTAAACCGATTGGCCTAAAACAGTCCGGACACTCAGTCTTCTCATGAACATGCATTCTTGTATTATGAAGACGAAGGTGTGATGAAGTTTTGAACGGCTTATCACAGACATTGCAATGAAATGCATCTGAAAAAAAGAATTGCTATAAAATACTTTTGTAAGACTATAATTTCAGAGTTTGGTTGTTCTTAATCTATTCTTACTTAGATGCAAACCCCGTATGTGTTCCCTAAGTTTTAAACGACAATTTCGACTTTCCCGAGTGATTTTGAAATCACATGCTCCACATCCAAAACCATCTTTGAGAACTATGATTTCAATATCTTGTATGAACTGGCGTCCATCTGAATCTGTCACTATTGGATGTGGGTTCATTGACAGTCGAGTAGCTTGTTTTGGGATTCTATTTCTTTTTGATTTCGATTGAACATTCGCACTGTTCTTTTTTCTATCCCGTTTCGGTTTATCTTTATGGTAAAATATGCTTGAATTTTGTCCTCCTATGGTAGTTTTAAGTTTAGGCTTACATTCCCGTTCTTCTGGAAAACTAGAATCACTATCCGCGCTCTGATTGTCAAAATCGTTCCAGCCCGGAGAATATTCTGGGTCTGGCGATTTGTTTTCGGTTCTTTTCGTTTTTGGAGGGGTGCTAGGTGATGTTCTTGAATTTGAACCCTTTCTTTTTTCAGCCTTCCGTTTACTTCTTGAAGTTTTAGTCAGTTTAGAAACTACGCCGCTTCCACCGGTTCTATCATAACCATCGTCGACTACATCGCACTTTGATAGATAATGCAAAGGCACAGTTTCATTAGAAGCGACATGATTTTCATAATTTGAAACTCCGAGATCGTCCCCCACTACAAACATTGAAGACGGGTTATTAATAGTTTGTTGGTCGATATTATGGGAATTATAAATGATATTTGCAGGAGGTCCCGTTGGAAGTGGTACATTTTCTACTTGGTATGGTTGATGATAAAATCCTTGAGATTTGCTGGGAGAATAAAATGAAAACGCAGTCGAATCGAAGTTTACTGGAGCCCGGTTATTATTACTGTTACTAGAAGATGGTTGCAAAGATGAATGGACTTCTTGAGTCCCAGATGAAGCAAAAACGCCTAATGGTATTGACGAGTTTGACGAGGGATCCAATAATGGTGGTGGCAACCCTACAATGGTTTCAGCTCGGAGATCTTCATTTCCACTTGACAAATCTGCAATAAAATGTAAGAACAGGCTATTGTACAAAAATACGCCATTTTAGATTAAAATTAAAAAGGTTTTCGTGCCTTCTACTTTTAATTGCTATACTGTAAGTGTAGACAGTGTAGTTGTTATTTGTAAATTAGCTTGTGTTCCGATTCACCGAATCCAGAATCCCAAATCAAGATTACAGAACATAAAATACTTACTGCTTAAGACTTGGCCCCGGAAAATGATGACCTTAACATCAGTCGGAGGGAGTTGCCTCGCCGAATCCGATTCCCTGATTTTCCTCTGAATCTCTGCTTTTCCGTTTTTAATCCCAGCCTGAATCTCGATTAAACGGTCGTGGAACCAGATCTGCTGCCGGACGTCTTCTGTGCACCTTTCGCAAAAGGGGAAGGATTCCATCTCGAAGTTCCATCTGAAAGGACTCAAGTTCACCTTCAAAATTTTGAGAATTTTATTAAAAACCAGATCTCGTTCTTCCGCGATTTCCCTTGAAGGGCTTTGATTCTGAGGGAAGGGGCTGAAACAAATGATGCATTCCACTCCCATTGAAGCGACTCCTTAAATCGTAGGAATGCTCCTTTCCCTTCTTGTTTAAGTTCGTGTTTTAGATCCGATCCGAGGACCGAATGATGAATCATTCTATTTCCATGATGTTGATTTGTTTTGTTGTTCAATGTTCTAGTTTCTAGTTAGTTCATGGTTTTTTATACTTGTTATGCTATGCAGTAGACTATTGCAATTGCAGGTGGAAGTCGCTGCGAAATTGTCCTTATATTTTTTAATGAATGTTAAACGTTTTAAAAAGTTTAAACAATTCCCATGCAATCTGCAATCCAAACGAAGAGCAAAGAATATTCATTTGTTTACCCGAAAATATAAAATCTTTTTCCCACTCTTTGAACATATTTCTTTCGATGGTAGAAATTTTGTAAAAATATAGCTTTTATTTGTTTAATATCCCCCCTAAATAATACCCCACCCCTTCATCTATTTCCCTATACTCTAGAGTCTATCTATACCTACCGTGATAAACTCTGGGAGATGTGTGTGAGAGAGAGGAGCAGACGGGATTCCCTATACTTGCAATGTTAAACTCTGGGAGATGGGTGTGAGAGAGGAGCAGACGGGATTCACTATACTGACAATGTTAAACTCTGGGAGATGGGTGTGAGAGAGGAGCAGACGGGATTCCCTATACTGACAATGTTAAACTCTGGGAGATGTGTGTGAGAGAGAGGAGCAGACGGGATTCCCTATACTGACAATGTTAAACTCTGGGAGATGTGTGTGAGAGAGAGGAGCAGACGGGATTCCCTATACTGACAATGTTAAACTCTGGGAGATGTGTGTGAGAGAGAGGAGCAGACGGGATTCCCTATACTGACAATGTTAAACTCTGGGAGATGTGTGTGAGAGAGAGGAGCAGACGGGATTCCCTATACTGACAATGTTAAACTCTGGGATGTGGGTGTGACGGTGTGAGAGAGAGGAAAGAGCAGACGGGATGCCCTATACATATACAAAAGTAGTATTAAAATCCCAAATAATTGTTATTTGGAAATAACATATCATGATAGAAAAAAACATGATAATGATGCAGGCACTCTATCCAAGTCTCTATTATATAGATTTTAAAGCGTCAAGTGTCATTTATAGCAAAATGAAAATTAAGATAAATTAGCTTTATGAACCAAGGATTCTCTTTTAAAATATATACAATTAACAATTAGTATTAGTATTGTATATTTAGTATATTGGATCGACACAACATTATAAGTCCTATTCTACCTGTTCTACAGAAAAGCAGAATGTCTGAAATTTTGACTTAATCTATCTACACTATTCATTCGTTCATTCATTTTCACATATCAATCCACATAATAAAGCAAATAATAGCATCAATATGAACGAACTGCTAGCTCTTCGAGAAAAGACTACTATTGACTATAGCGAAATTATTGCTTTTATAGGTCCACGGGACTACAAACAAATCATTAAAATATGCACCCTTCTGCTCCTATCTGTCGTAGCATCTTAAACGGCACCCGATCAATAATTTAACAGTTCGATGAATCGTTACTACGATTAAGACCTTTTAATGCAGTCCCACGTTTGAATTCATAATTCAAACTGTACATATTATATAATTGCATATAAAATATGGGAGACGTGGGTATAGGATACCGCATCAATTTCCTTAAATCTACGTGGCGGATTTTCATTGTTAAGTTTAGGTTAATAGTGTAGCTATACAGAAACAATATAATATCTCAACAACTTTCATTAAACGAAAGCCTTGGATAATTTAAAAAACATTACGTTAAATGGGGCAATTAATTGGTATAAAGCTAATATACAAGACATACCACAGCGTAATTAAATGTTATATATAGAGGACGTACAATTACATTTAATGATTCCTATTTACTAAAATAAGATCCCTCCCATAGAATTTGGTAATATAGTAGAGAGAGGAAATACGACGATTAAACGGATAAACCGACAATTCATTCCTCTAATGGCAATTATTTGGCAATTTTGGCTAATTTCTTCAAGAAATGCCCAGACACCAGATAAAAGTAAAAGTAGTTATTGGTTCTATTTTGGTAAATCGCTCAATTAAGGGGTATTAAGGGGTTTTAATATTAAAAATTGTTTAATAATTGATGATGATTAGTATATGCATTTTCCGGATTAACTATCCCCCCCCCCCGAACTCGAAATTACTCATAAAAATCCCATTTCCGAGCATTAAAAAATTACAAGCCCCGAAATATTAACTGATCCAAACTGCATAACTCTGATCGATTTAAAAAATCTGTAGGTATCGATTTCAAATTCGTAAATCGTAAGTTGCTTCGAATACATAGACTTCCTATCCCTGAAAAAGAAAAACATTTAAAAACCTGCCTAAAATTGAGCCTGACACATAAATATTAAAGTTCCAGTCCTAATTCCAATTTCCAACTGTTCCGATTCCAAGGTAAGGGTAACAGAAATAAGGCTACTGGTCAGGTCACAAAAATAAAACATATACATTTGTATTTATCTGACCAATCTGCTTCTTTAAAAAAAATCCAATACCAAATCCCTAAAAGCATAAGAAAAACCTAATAAAAAAATAAACCCCAGACAGAAACTAGTTTCTAGGGACAGACCCTTTCACAGTATGAACACGGTTGGGTCTTTCCAGTAACATTTCTCCCCTCTTCTTCGGCTAAAACGGGACTATCATTAAGTTCCTATTTGCCGTATTTCGGTTTACATAAGGTCTATTTCATATTACCCATATTATACATATTACCCCATGTAAAATACGTATAGAAAATAATATTAGGCATGGAATATAATGTTGAATCCTATCCGTGCCGTGTGGCTCAAAGAAACGTAGGTATATAAACTCGAGCTTTTCCAGAAGTGGATTCAGTTTATTTTCAGAGATTGTCCAAGAATGCGGATGGTTGGTTGTGTCTCTTTTAAGAAAACAGATCTGCATTTCTTGGTTAATTTTTGATCCATTCATTTGAGATTTAATTTTACTGCCTTGCCTTGATCAACTTGTCATGTTATCCAAGAAGATCTATTCAAGAGAGCTTTTAAAGTCGTAGACACAACAACGGCAGAGTGACAAATCTTTAGTACACGTCGGGTTCTGATTTCGTATCAACATGTGCATTCCGTACTCGATATTCGATATCCAACTCATCCTGACTTGGGTAAAGATATAGAAGGCGGAATGTATGGGACCATTGGCAGTGGTATCCGAAATCGAACCACATAATTTTAGTATGTAGGAATTCTTGCGAAATCCTAAGTCATTTCAAAGATCCAAGAGCCTGTTTCTGCATCTGTATAGCAGATGCTGAAGATCAGTAAAATAGTGTTATTTCTACTGTTTTCAGTACAGAACTTACAGTGCTCTTGCCTTAATTTCAGAGGTCCGCAAAGGGCTCTCTAACCCGATCTTTGGCAGTATAATTAATTAGTATAGAAAACCTGCCAAATTTTTCTGAAAAAGTTAGAACAACAAACAACAGCCTGTGTTCTGTGTATATGAGACAAGGAAGCTGAGAATGATCAGGTAGAACAAAGGCTGTATGAAACTGGTTTAGAGACGAGTACTATTTGTATGGATCATATACTTACATGAAGACTGGAATTGGCATTGGGGTTTGTTTAAATGACGTTACCGAAATAAAACAACAATTTTAAGCAGTTGGAAAACAATTCCAGCAGTTGCAGTATGACCAAGTCCAGCAAAGCTGGAGAAGTTTTCTCCAATCCTGTCGTAAGTTTTACAATTTCTGAAATTAAATTGTGGATATGGATTATAGAGCCTGAGATTTAGTGATGGGACTCAATTTGTCACTACCTGTCATTGTCATTTTCTGAATGTTGAATAGGATACTTTAAAATTCAAGCTGGTTAATTTATATTTTTCATTTAAATGAATTATTATTCATTTTAAGGCTCTTGAAACGTAGATTTTATATTCAATATTTTTAATTTTTCATAAAAAATTCTATGAAAAATTAAAACAGGCGTCCCTTAGGGCATTGTATATGTAAAGCACAATTTCAATATCTTTTACTGTAGCCGTTTTATTCCATACCTACAGAGCATTTTAATTAGAACCTGCAAATTGGGTTTTTGTCCCATTGTAGTTCGAAATCAGCACTTTTGGAAAATTTATTCTGATTTTTATGCCATTTTTTGCAGTTAATTTCGAAAATAATATCCAATCTTCGATACGAGTCCATGAAAAGCTACAGGGAAGTGAACAAGCTCTGGAGGTTCGAAGTGACCAAACTGACACGTCCCATTACACGTGTATGCGTCAATGAGGATAATATCGATTCCATGCTGTACGGGTCAACAGTCCTCGGCCTCTCTTTGCACATCCGGTGGTCATCTATAGTCAGCCAGACCCTTCGAAACATTCTGCAGAAGTATGCTAGATATATTCAGACCCTCAGTTGGTTTGTCGACAATTCCAGCTCCATTGACCATTTCAACGGAAGATCTAATGACAAGTGGGTTCAAACTATGGTCCAATCCTGGGACCTTCAGGACCTCGTATTTCCTAAGGTTGCCGACTTGTTCATCATTCTGACGGACTGCCGAGGGGGCCCTGCTCATCAGTATGGGATAATACGAGCCCTTTTACATAGGTGCCCGAATATTGAGAAACTTAGGTAATTGCTGTAAATATTTACCGTATTTTGCTTATAAATGCCGTGCTGTGGGGAGGCATTTTATTAAGTTTGATAGATTTCGGGACGGGATGGAATTCTATTCCCGACAATTTTTAGAATCAAAACCAGAAAAACAAATTCTAGATTCTAGAAAAAACTTTAAGCAAATAATTACTCCCTGACACTCTGATTTAAGCCCCCTAAGGGATATTTTAGTTTGAATAGGATATGTCTGTAATATTGCAGTCTGTAGTAACATTCAAAGCAGGCTGTTATTCTGGGGAGGGACTTTAAAAAGTATTTACGGTATTTCACAACATAAAGTCTGACTTTTAGTACAAAAAAATCAAAAAATCGTAGACAGAATAACTGAAAAACTAACATCGTACGAATCGTAGAAACGATTCTAATGTTTTTTAATGTTCATTACAGGATAGAGGCATTTGGCATTGATCTCAGCTTTACATACGTTCTCCAGCAAATCCACTCGGTCAAGTTGGACCGGTTAGTGTCCCTTCACATAGGTAAAGGGATTCAAGTCCAATTCAGCGACTTCAGGATCATCAAGAACATGAGTCCGAAGGTTCAGGATTTCATTTGGGAAGCTCCGATAACCTTCGACCCGGTCCGATTTCACAGTACATTTCAAGGGTTGTGGATGCAGTCCCTACACAGTTTGGAACTAAACTCTCCACCCCTAGCATCCTTTCCGGTTATGTCCCAGCTTCGAAAGTGAGTGACATTGGCCCGAAGTAGTTCTGCATTATCTTCTGTTTCATTTTCTGGATCATGAACCAAATAATATTACGTATATATTATAAAGATTAACATTTCCGGGGGTACTCTTTCGACGTTTTAAAAATGAATTTATTTGTCCAGTGATTTTGCAGTCGATTTGTATGCGAAATAGCAATGTTACATGGATTCGAAAACTATCGCAAAAAAGAGACGTTAATCGAAATTCGGATCAATTTTTGGCAATTTCTTGCAGATTTGTTCTGAAATACTTAGCAATTCTCTTTTCTGAATTAAGTTGCACATCAATCCACAGTTTAATACTATCCAAGTTCCACATCTTTAAATCCATTTCGAATTCCAGGTTGTCTTTAACATCCGCCTCCTTCACAAATACCAGCCTCAACCTCTCCGTCCAGTTCCCAGTCTTGAAAGATCTCGCCTTCTCCCTCCAACTGGATTCGGGTTGGACGACCTGGATCCCCAGCGACATGACCCCACATGTCAACATCCACTCACTATCTTGGACAAGCTACAAAAGACTCAATACAGACGGTAGGAACTGCCTCCGCCGACTTATTGGGAAACTCCCGAATTTGAAGTCCCTCACCTGTCCTGCCGATGATAACTTCCTCCACGTAATTTGCAAGACGGTCCCTCGGCTCAAGAAACTGAAAATACATGGGGACCAATGCTCAGATTCTGGGGTGACTGGGATATCCCTCCTTGACCTTTACCAAATTGCCATGACCGTGAATTTGAGTGACAAGAGTTCAAAAATCGGAGCAATTGAAAGTTTCAAGAAAAAGCACGGCCTTTATGATCTCAAAGGTTAGTATTAATTACTTCAATTTATTCAAAGACGGCTATTGAAATTTGAAATCTTTGTTATCTATCTCTAATCGCAATGTATTTAATTCAATTTAAAATCAGAGTTGGAAGACTTGACACTGATGCACACGGGGGTTACGGATGTGTCGGTGTCATTGGCCATTTCTGGGATGAAGAAGCTTCGGAAACTTCACATTTCCGGGGTAAGGAAAATTGATGCAAAAACGCAAGAATTGTTTTAGTTTTCAGTGGAAATTATCCAGGACATTTTTTTCTTGTAACGAAATGACATATTTTTTCAAGTGCAATTGAAGTTACTGAAGTACACCCAATTTTTAATTCATTGGTCTAAGGTCTGATTGGTCGATTTTCTATAGATCACAATGATGGCAATCTGGGAGCTACTCTCCCATCCTAAATTAATCGAACTGGGAGTTCCACAACCGATAGGGAAAACAGTTTCCTTCGAAGACATTATCACCTTGCGGAATAAAACCCTTCAGATTAAAATCGTTACGGGATGGGATTCGGAATATATTCAGTCCTGCTCAATGTACAGTTAAAACGCTCCAAAGATGTGTGATGTGACAATTATTGAACTAATCAAACGCAACATACATTTAAATAGTTTTACCGTTTTGCATTTTTATATGTATTTTGATGTGATCAAAAATTTGTATGCTAATATGCAATTATTCTTATACCCACTTTGGGATTGGGAATTGTATGATAGTTTATGATCACGAAATGACAGACAAACCCGAACAAAACTGATGCAAATTTGCAAATAATATATCATCTTGAATGAAACTCTGAGAAAACAATTTAATGCAATTGTCGATCCGATTTCGACCACTCTACTTAGCCGTAAAATGACAATGTTTTTGTACATTAAAATTTGACTCTGCATCATACTTATTCTCGTTACAATAATTTCATAGACTTTTTTTCAATTTGGCTTCAAGAATAATAGTGATCAGCATAATTGTAATTTTAATTAAAAAACGAATAGTCCCCTCCACTGTTACTCCAATTCATCACTCTCATTCTTAGTTTTCTTAGATTTAGATTTCGGAACACGAGACCGTCTAGTTTTTCGTTCACCTTTGTTACTATCATGAGAAGAAATCACATGCTGTTTCAAAAGGCTAGGTATCCTAAAACACTTATCACAGATCTCGCAAGGGAACATCTGTTGGCAAGTCATAACTGGACGAGCATCTTTTTGGACTCTGGGGACGTCAGAGGGGTTCAAATGATATCTATCTTTATGAGGAGGCCGGACAAATCCCTTATCTTTGTGTAAAAGTAATCTTTCTATCAAGTAAACCTCACTAGCAAATAATGTGGAATTAGTTTCCAAAGTCAAAAGTTTGAAACAGCGAAGCAAAAATTTGATTCACTGGGAAGCGAACCCGGCACCTAGAAATGCCTACAATATTGCATCCGACACTTTACCATTTGCGCCAAAAAGCCCCATGTTGAAACGGCCATCTAAAAATCTCCCATTTAAATGCTCAAATCCGACCAAACGAGCTATTTGAGGAGAGTCAACGTGCGGAGGGACTTTAACGCTTCGATATGACAGTACAACCTGTAAGGGTAAGAAAATGCCTTGTCACAAAATTGACACTTGCAAGGTCGAGGATCGGCCTGCGCCTGGTGGGATATCGCGTGTCGTTCAAGGCACGATTTAGTTACAAATGCTTTGTCGCAATCAGAGCACTTGTGAACCCTTTCCGCCCCGTGATGCCGTCTCATATGATCGTTGAGATGAGATTGGGTATAGAATTTTTTGTCGGGACAAATTGTGCAGTACTTCCACTTGGACAAGAATTCATCTGGATTATGCTTTCTGATTCGGTGATACAGTAAACTGCTAGCCGCCGCAAATGTCGCCCCGCATTGGTCGCAAATATAATTTGTTCGTTGAGTTTTGTCCAAATGGGTTTTCTCGTGCCTAGTGAGACGTATTTGAGCAGGAAACCGTAATCCGCAAGTTGCGCATTGGAATCTTGACTCTTCCGTTCTCTTTCGATAACTTTGCATTTGCAATATATTTTACAATTTTACAATCCTCACAAAAGTAATGGTCGTCTGAAAGAGGTAAAATCAAAATAAAATGATTATTTTTTAAATTGGTTATAAAATATGATTTGTGAAATCAAAAATTCTCCAAACCTACCCGCATGGATGGTCTTGAAATGATCAAGCATATTTTCTGTGAATGTGTCACTGTCTTCTATTTTAGAGATTTTGAAATCACACGATTGGAAAGCATAAAGCCAATTGCAATGGTTGTCATTTTCAACTATTTCCAAGTATCGTCGAAGATTTAGCTTTCCATCTTCAGAAATAACGGAAATTCTTACCGGTGGCTGTTTGCTCGGATTTTCTTTAATCTCTATCTGGATGGATTTTGTGAACCATACGCTCTTTTTCGTTTCAAAACAGGCTTCGTCCTCCGTGATGGTGGCAACATTTTGGTGGCTACAAAATCGATGGTGGCAACAAATCACTGGTGACAACATTTGGTGGCAACAATGGTGGCAACAAAGGACTCTGAAGAAATGGTCCCCTTTCCCTTTGCCCTTACTCCAACCTAAACCTAACCGGTTTTTTAAAAATATTATTTGATTACTGATTACCAAATATTGAATTTGAATTTGAAAAACAAAGGTGTAGGTGGGGTGACTTGAGACTCCCCGTGCTAGTGCAGTAGAGACGGGAAAGTGGAGAGTCATATATATGAGGGATGGCCATCACTCATATATGGTGGAGAGTGCCTCTCGTGCAGGTGGAGGTAGGTGGGGTCATGTGAGACTCCCCGTGGTAGCACTGTATAGACCAATATAGAGGTTCAAGTCCGAGATGTGTGTGAGAGAGAGAGGAGTGGACGGGATTCCCTATACCTTCTGTGCTAAATTCCAAGAGCAGTGTGTGTAAGAGAGGAGCAGACGGAATTCCCTATACTTACAATGTTAAAGTCTGGGAGATGTGTGAAAGAGAGAGAGTAGCAGATGGGATTCCCTATATCTACTGTGTTAAACCCCGGGAGATGTGTGTGAGAGAGAGAGGAGTGGACGGGATTCCCTATACCTGCCGTGTTAAATTCCGAGAGCAGTGTGTGTGAGAGTGGAGCGGATGGGATTCCCTATACCTGCCGTGTTAAACCCCGGGAGGTGTGTATGTGAGAGAGGAGTGGACGGGATTCCCTATACCTGCCGTGTTAAATTCCGAGAGCAGTGTGTGTGAGAGTGGAGCGGATGCGGATGGGATTCCCTATACCTGCCGTGTTAAATTCCGAGAGCAGTGTGTGTGTGTGAGGCGACTTGAGACTTGAGACTCCCGGCGGGCCGTACTAGTACATAGACGGGCGAGTGGAGAGAGCCTCTAATGCAAATGGGGTGTCTTGAGACTCCCAGTACCTAGTACTTGCACAGTATGCAGTATAGACGGGAGAGTAGAGAGTGCACATTTAAACCAAAATTATTGTTGAATCTTTGTTTTTTCTTTTGAACAAAATATGCCTGAACTGAACTGCCTGATTTAAATGTAAGTTCATGAAATCCAGTCGAAGAATTTCAGAATACCCCTGTTTACAATTACATGTGCTAATGCTAACATGCTAAGTAGTATTGAGCGGAATTCAGTCGACCTTGTATAAAGCATTTGATTGAGGTTTCGTCCAGTCAGGCTTCAGGGATCAGGCAGCTTCAAATCCCCAGAACAACAGTTTAATTCAATTAATTAGTTTTAGTTTCGGCTTGTTTTTGTTTACACTCGAAAAGAAAGAAACAAGTGAAAGGAAGGATGAAGGATATTGAAGTTGAAGTTGAAGGCCTACAGGTCAAAGCCAAAGGTAGGCCATTTCGCATTGCATTTATTTTACATTTCACATTTTATATTATGTATTTGGTATTAATCATATTTAATTTTTATAGGAAAGAGTTTACCGTTCTTTCGAAAGTCGTGTGCCATTCCAAGTTGTACAACTCGTGTTAGACGGGATAAAAAATTATCGTATCATAGGTATGTAATAAAATGTGTGTTCAATGTTCATATTCAATATTCGTTTTGATGTTAAATAGTATTTCTTGTTGTACGAATAAATAAATATTTATTTTGCTAGCATTCCTAGCCTCAGAATGTTTCCGGATTTAAGAAAGCAGTGGCTGGACATCATCCGAACTGTTAGAAACAACAAGAATTGGGAGCCCGGAAAAGACGCAAAAATATGCGGTTTGCACTTCCCATCTCTTAGTTATCACAATCAGGGAAGTGTGGCCAGTGGGGGGTTGAGATTGAAAGCATATCTCGATCGAAATGCAGTTCCAACTCTTCGCCTTACTTCTTCGGAGGAAGACGAAGGGCGAGATAGAGATAGAAAACGAAAGCCTGATAAAGACTCCGAACCTGAAGTCATCGAAGGTACATTGTGCACAGGAATTACTTCTAGTTCAAATTTTTAAACAAACATTGTGTTTTCTTTCTTATTACTTCAGGGTTAGGAAGTCTGGTGGATACGGCTTCAACAGAAAATGACCAATTAAGCAATTCTTTGGATACCACCACCTCCGCAGCCGCAGATATTAAGAGACGTGCGATAATTTGTCCCAGTTGCTCCAATGTTATTCCGGTACACATGGGTCAAGACAGAAGTAGTCAAACAACCCCTCCTGCTATTGAATCCCCGCTACGCAACACGTCGAAAGAAGACTCGTCTGATGAAACGCTTGGAAAGGGTACCGTTTGTTCAAACCAACCTTTAGTTTCAACCGTCAGTTGTATTGAATTAACTCCAGAGGCCCGAGTGAGGCTACTTTCCGAGCACAACTATACTGCTTCACCCATTGCGGCTGCTATTGAGTTAGCGTCAGTTAAAAAGGAATTGATTGAACTGAAAGTTAAGTTTTATAATCTTCAGAAGAAACTGGAACGAAGGGATAACGCACAGAAAGCCAAAGATGAATTGTTTCAGCAAAGAATTTTAAATTGGAAGAAGCAAAAGGGGATAGTTTTTAAAGGTCAGTAATTTTGCGACAAGGAAAATCCATTGGAGTGTTGTAGTTACAAGATTGTTCTATCTTATCAGGATCAGGAAATACCCGCACTAGGACTCCGACCACCACGACTCGCGTGAAGAAACCCCGTTCTTTGAAAAAGGCAAAGAAGAAATGTGAGCAACCTGAGAAACCGAAGCCTGACATCGTCAAAGACCATACCTATATTTTACCTGAAGCCGCACCCACGGCTGCCGATATTTTGCAGGTAGATATGAAGCCGGAGCCATATGGGTATTATGACGAGTAAGGCTCGTGTGTCTTTATACATTCAACCTAATCTTTGCGATTGATGATTTCAAGATTTCACTGAATCATAATTTAAAAACTTCAATTTTAGATCTGAAGAATGTGAATCAATGGAAGGGCCGGATGCATCAGCTAATAAAATATGTGATAAACACTTCGATATCAATGCAAGCGTTATTTCAAAAGAGATTAAGGTTCAAGAACATTGCGAAAACCCAGGTTAATTATAAATTAATTTTTGTATACTATCTAGTATATACAATCGCTGTTTTCCTTAACATCAGAATATAGGCACAATTTTCTTGGGATGTTTTTTTTAACAATATTTACACGGGAACTTGGAAAACTACTATAAACTGTTACAAAGACTGATTATTAAATACCGTTATGAAATTTTAGAGTTTATACTTCATTCGTTATTATCGATAATCGTACTTGCAATATTACATTGATTTAAATATCAAAATATAAATACGAAGTTTGTCCATGTTACATACACATCTGGTATGGTTATTGTTATTAGGCCCAAATTTATTTATAAGTGTCATCTCCTTATAATAGTAAACACAATAATAGTAAACAGTGTTCAATTTATAATACAAAAACAAACCACGGCTTGTGCAGTTGTAAGTAACGTAATATAATGCATCCTCCCAAAAGCTATCTGTAAATCAAAAGGCAAAAAAAAACTATGAATTTAATCCTCTGAGAAGGCAGTCTGATTAAAAGCTATTAAAGATCCACCTACCTATCAACTTTCTATATACACCTGGACTTCTTCGCGGAATAATTCATACAGGATTTTTTATCAATTTATAAGCTAACCCTTTCCTCATTCATCATCATTTTAATCTCTATCACTCAATATAAATACATCTATATTATACAGGTTTTATAAGGATTAGAATAATTAAGTTTCCATAAAACGCATTTAGTTTTTTTCTGTCAATATCTACGAACTACGAGGACTACACTACAACTACAAGAGGTCAAAGCATAAATCAATGTCCAACTCTCTCTGAGTTCAGGTAGTTATCGCGTTCCATCTTGTCAAATTTTTAGTAAGAAATGGTTGGCTAAAATATTCAGAAAGATAAATAAAACATTTGAATTTTTATTAGATTTGGGATTCGGAACCTGAAATCATCGTGAATCATTCGTTGGTAACATACTCATTCGGTGAATATGACGGCTTTGGATAAGATCTTATCTATAGACTTCCGTGAGGGTAATATCGTCAGCACGGAAGAGAAACGGCTCACATTAGCTTACGAAGGTTTGACTGAAGTTCCTGAGAACCTTCTATTGGACTATGCATCGATTCTGGAAATATTAGATCTTTCACATAACAAGCTCTCGTAAGATACATCTTTTGTGAGATCATACAAATTACCCTTTACACCGTCAGCGTCTAATAAACTTCTTAAATTGACATTCATATAGGAACGTTAACTTCCTCTCAAAATGCAGAAATCTCACTACTCTAATCCTGGATCATAACCATATCTCATCGGAAACGATATTTCCAACGATGCCGTCTGTGACAACCCTCTGGCTAAATCACAACCTTATCAATCAACTACATCCCTTTATTCAACACCTTTGCCAATCCTGTCCCAATCTCACTTGCCTCAGTCTGATGGGGAATGAAGGGGCACCCTCATATCTAACTGGCGGAACATATTATGAATATCTTCAATACAGACTCTTCGTGATCTCGTGGTTGACCAAGCTTGAGTACTTGGACGACCGAAATGTACGAAAGGATCAACGGGAAGAGGCTCATCGATTGTATGGACGACCATTCTATCATTCTTTGCTGTCGCCTCAACAGTATTTCCAACAATTCCAGAAGAAGTTTAAGGAGATATTCGAGTCGTTCCAAAGAAGTAATAATTCTACAGTCGAGGATGGTAACGAGAACATAGGGGCGGTTGAAGCCATTCGGGTCCAGGATATGGGGAATGTTATAAGCAGTAATAGTGACTCCTCGAGCACCAGCAGTTCCGTAAATGTTTCATTTCCTTTGTACAGAAAAAGAGGCAAGAATTTTGTAATATAGTTTAACTTAAACTTCTCAGCAACGGAAACCGAAATAGTCTGTACATAATATTTATTTAAATTGATTATCAATAAGAAACGAATCATAAACGAACTTTTATCTATTGTAAACTATTAAAACATTAGGCGCACCATTCGATAAAATTGACATTATTAGTTCGCTAAATAAAAGGAAAGGCCGTCACTCAAACACAACCAGAATACAACCATGCGAATTAATTGAGCATGATATTGAATGTACAGTTGGGAATATTGGACATTGAGGAATGTCTTATCGTTTTTATACCTACTCAATAATTACATATAAAATTTATAAATTATTAGTTAGCTTGATCCCTACTGGTGGTAGCGATTAAAATATTTGTATCACAGTCTGTACTCACGAAAGATAAGCATTTCCTACGAACCATCTAGCTTATCGTTTAGAACACCTGAAATTTTGAAATCTAAACAAATGTAGCTCTGGAATCTGGTTGCAAATCGTAAACCTTTTGATTTAAGATACAGGCTCGTCTGCCATATCGATTTCTAAATCAATCTTGTCAACTGTTCGGGCAAGTTTTCCTCTTAGACATTTTATGGTATCCAATGATGCAGCTATGATTCCAGAGTCAATTAGCGTTCTAGGTATCCAACCCTGAATCTGCAAGTCTATATCCAAGATCCATTGGAACTCTGTTTTCCCCGGCTCTCCCTGAACTGCACTAAAGACCCATCCACCAGTACCGTTTGTCCCTCTAAAAATATGAAAACTCAGAATAAATGACACATCACTACTACCTTATCGACCTGATATCATCGACCGTTAAACAATATTTACCGAGTGATTTTTTGTTGCTTAGGCTTGGCAGCATGTTTCACAGATTCGGATGCAAGTACAAGAGTTCCATCAGAATATAACTTCTGATGACGGAGCGTTACAAAATCTCGCGGAGATATCGTTCCTCCTGCCCCTTCTTTCGAAACCTGATAACTTACATCGGTAGTTGAGTCCAGTCGCTAATTAACAATCCAATACATTAATAAAAATGATGCACATACTCGAAAGAGGGAAGAATTCTAATTGCTGATTAATTACCTGTAGTATTTCACAATGAATTACGGCAGGGTTCCAATGAGGCATGAACTCAAAGTTTTGAAATAATTCAAATGCTATTTTAGATGGAGCTGCACAAACGACACCAGAAATCATGAATATTTTTCGAGGGGATTTCATCACAAACGCACTATCCCCAGAATCAGAAGTCTTTTCCAATATCCAACCGGATGCTCTGACTCTGGCTAAAAGTTGATCCGTCATAATTGGAGCATGTTGTATCCACATCTTACACTAATGAATACATCAACAAGTTAGGAAACAATTTGGCAGTTTTTATTCCTTTCTCATCTGTAAGATGATTAATGATTAACCAACATGATGAACATGAAAATGATTCAACAAACCTACCTCGGGTGAATTAGGAAGTGCTGCATTGGCCATATTCCTGTACAACCGTTTAGCTCTTTTTTCCATAGACTCTGTCTCAGAATCCTCGTTCTCGTCATCTGAGTGCACCGGTGATTCAGGTAAAGAAAAGAAATCTGCTGTAGATTCAGGATAACTTCTATGCTGGTGAGGTGCGTTTTGTACGATCTGAGACACAGAACGGCCAAGCCAACTGATGACTCTTTGACTTTCACCACCCACCGCTCCCGTCGATTGCCCTTCAAAGTCACATTCAAATTAAGATTAGTATTTTTTGACGAGATGGAAATTTTCCATCGCGTTACTAGATCCGATGCAAATTTTTCGACTACTACTGACTTTATATTAAGTAAGTATCTAAAATATTCAAACTCGTCATCTACTGCATAACTGCATATTTTAAAATTTAAATGTCTCCTGTTTGATGAAATATTTAAGAGCTAAATGTCACCATTGCTCAATCGGTTACGGCTGAGATTGCTTAAAAACAAATCCTATTTTAAATTTTTTAAATTTTATTAAATTTTTTTTTAAATTTTTAAACTTATATTGGCGATAATAGTATATACGTTTGAGCGGAAGTCATTTCATAAAAATTCTGAATTAATTCAGGTAATTAATTCAAAATAATAACAGACGAATTTGACTTACGAGCATGAAACATGGCGGCTTGCAATTCTTGGGGAACGACTCGGAAATCAAAGAACCAGGCCTCTGACCACGAGAGTACAAAACTTGTCAGAATCAACATAACCGGATATGTAGCGTTTGACAGAGTCTCCCACTGGAACATTTAGAGTACTTTTAATGCCATAAAATAACTATATATTTTTATATTTGAAAACTTGATAAGTCAATTTAAAAATTGACTTAATTAAAATCAAGGCAGTCGTACCCGGAACAGGAACACTTTAACCAGAAGAAAGGAACATGTAATTGTGGTTGTCAACTAAAAAAAATAGAATTTATCATTAGATCCTTTCACAGATAACGTCTTGTCTTGTCTTTTGTGATATTAATATTTAATATCTTACCGCAACAGGTAGCCAGTGTTGACATCCAATAAGGCCGTAGAAAAGTAAAAGCAGAACAAATCTAACAAAAGCACACATCTGAAAGACAAAAAGACTTCGATATTAATGACTTAATGATAACTCCACTAGAATCCTTGAGTGCTTGTACTTATTTAGACTTAAGACTTACCACGACATCAAAAAGCCTGGTTCTAAAGTTATATTCAAGTACTTCCAGCTCAAACGCATCTATAATCGATGTTCCACCTTTTGCCTACATAAATTTTTTTTTAAACTTAAAATCAAATAGAATTTATTGAAATAATGTGTTCGTAATGACGTTATAATCTTACCAAAATAATTGATAACACCCAAAGGAGTACTGTAAACAGAATGTCAAATGTCACAAGTAGGCAGAAAAACCGCCGAACAGGTGAAAGGTATCTTCCATTGGTAGAGCCGAGTAAAATATCCTCAGAAGGAATCACGTAAGCTGAATACCCTTCCATCCTATTGCATTCAGTAGTTGGAGGTGACTAGACTACTTTTAATTTAAATACCTAGACCCTGAGCGATGAATCTGATTGCGATTTAAGTAAAAATCATTAAATAAAATGAAGTGTCAAAATCTCAAAATTGAAAGAATCATGTCGCATCCATATCGCACTACTACGTTACTGTGATCTAAAAAATCGACATCTTAATTAGATCAGATTATAACGTTATGTTGCATACACACGTAAAAGGACTAAGGTAAAGACAGGTCCGAATCTTGTGTTGTAGATAGCTGCGACTGGACTGGTAAATTGCAAACAATTTCAAGATTCTAAATCTCAGGATCGGAGAGCTCTAAGCTTTTCGAGACAGGGTTCTGTTTTCTGTTGATTTGATCCCGTCCCGGCCGGACCCCCTGTGAATAAAATTGATAAGCGATTTTAGTCTACGTCAAGTGGTACATCAATATATTGTACCTAAATCTATTTTGTATTTGGTAATTGCTTTACATTGACATTTACTGAATCAGTAATTTAATGGGCATAGTATGCTTAGCAGTCAGTTAATAGTGAATAGACAATCAAATTCAAAATTAGACTGAAGTATTATTAATATTATTACATTATACTATAGTATAGTACAAGTACAATGTACAATGCACATTGAATTACTTTGTACTTAGTACGTACAACGTATGACATAGTAAGCATTGCATAGTTTGTAGTTGATAGTATACAGTAAAGAATAGATATGAAAACTATAAATTAATGAACACAACACACAAGGCACTACACACTAAGGCACAAGGATGAAGGACAAAGGACAAAGGAAGGGGTTGGAAACAGAAGGCGTTGAAGTAAGGCATAAGGGCAAAGGGTAAAGTGCAGTGAAAGCGGAATAAACAAGAACAAGAACAACAAACAAAAAAAGATTTATTCTTATTTTATATTTGTGATAAATATTTGTATTGTTGAATGTTGATTGTGTATACACAATCAATGACAAATGAGTCATTCATTATTGCAAATTGTGAATTTGGAATTGTGATTTTGGATTTCAGATTTTGGATTTGCGAAGAATTGCTTTTTACCTGTGACCTGAAGTCCCAACGCGTGGGATCGGAGTCGAAGATCTCCAGCACCCGCAGCAGCTCCAACAATCGACAACAATGAACAGCTCCAAAGAAAAACAACAATCCAACAACAATGACAAAGGATGAATGCAGAATGACAAATGACAAATGAAAAACAAATAAATTTTGCTGAGCTAATCAAAGAACAAACAGAAAGTATAATAGTGATTTTAGTTTGATTTGAAATTGACGGGGTCTGGTGTCTGGCAGATCAGCTGATGAGGCCCTGTGCATCTCCACATTGAATTTCCTCATTCCCTCATATTCAAGGCTTGCGGCGTGCACGGCTCATTCATTTCCTCATCTCTTGATCTTCATTTCTTGGCTCATTTTTTATTTCAGTCATAGGATCTAAGCCAAATTTAGCCGCAATTGGACACAATTTGGCCGAGCTCATTTCAGCCGGTTTAAGGCTGGATTTAGCTCTAACAGCCAAATGTTCCCTCACACAGCTTAATTAAGCCAGGCCAAATTAAGCTGTGAAAAACAGTGTCGGATACAGTTAACTGTTAACTAATCTATTAAAATTAGTCCTCCGTCCGTCCATCCATCCCATCCGAACAAAGGAAAAGAAATCCTCGATCTTTTAAAATACTCCAAATAAACTAACACTTCAGATTCAGATGCATTGCTAAATACTTACTGATTCGTTTTTACACTATTTCAAAGACTTACAAATATTATTGTATCTTGATTTTAAATAAATATTTAAATACTTCATTAGAAAAGTGAAATACTTCAGATGCATTTAAACAAAATATAAAATACAGTGAAAAATATTTCAGATACATTTATAAAACATTTCAAAATATTTCAAATGCCTTTTTACAACATTTTTTTTAAATATTTAAAATACATTTATAAAACATTTCAGATTATTTCAAATACGTTTATAAAAGTTTCAAAATATTTCAAATACATTTACAAAACATTTAAAAATATTTCAAATACATTTATAAAACATTTCAAAATATTTCAAATGCCTTTATAAAACATTTTTTTTAAATATTTAAAATACATTTATAAAATATTTCAGATTATTTCAAATACGTTTGTAAAAGTTTCAAAATATTTCAAATACATTTACAAAACATTTAAAAATATTTCAAATACATTTATAAAACATTTCAAAATATTTCAAATGCCTTTATAAAACATTTTTTTTAAATATTTAAAATACATTTATAAAATATTTCAGATTATTTCAAATACGTTTATAAAAGTTTTACAATATTTCAAATACATTTACAAAACATTTAAAAATATTGCAAATACCTTTATAAAACATTTTAAAATATTCCAAAGACATTTATAAAAGTTTCAAAATATTTCAAATACAACAATAAAACATTTTAAAATATTTCAAATACATTTATAAAAGTTTCAAAATATTTCAAATGCATTTATAAAACACATTTCAGAATATTTAAAATACAACAATAAAACATTTTAAAATGTTTCAAATACATTTATAAAACATTCAAAAATATTTCAAATACCTTTATAAAACATTTTTTAAAATATTTAAAATACATTTTAAGATATTTCAAATACCTTTATAAAACATTTTAAAATATTTCAAATATCTTTACAAAACAATTAAAAATAAATACCTTCATAAAACATATTGAGAAGTATTTAAAATACATTATAAGGTATTTTCAAAGGATTGCAAATATTTCAAATGCATTAAATAGTATTTTAGATACATTTAAAAATTTAAAAGTATTGTATATACGTATACAAAAATTCTGACGTACTATAAATAAAATTAAAAAAATAAAATCAAGGGTTTAACGTACACCTTACGTTATTATTTGTCCTTGAAGACATGGTATACGACCCGCCGATTTTACTTAGTTTATTTCTACCATATAGAACCTGTGCATATGCCATTTGGCGGGTGTTAGGAGACCGATAGACAGTAATCCTTATATTAATACTAATTCCTTATTGTTCAAACACGTATTTTGAAATTTTAATTTTAATTGTGATCAAAACTAAGGAAGTACGTTTTAATATATTATTATTGACCTTCTGTAGTTAAAAAATTTAAGGTCTAATTAAAAATTCATTTTTTCGGCTTCTTGTGCTTGGAATGTCTTGAATATTTTTTAATTTGTTATAAATAATAAGGGTTGGTTTTTATCAACAATCAATCGACAATCTGTCATCTGTAATAGTTTGTAGGTCTCCAGTAGGCTTTAGAACATAAACACCATAAAATTGTATTCAAAATGCTTATGAACTTTACAAAAACGAATTTCGAATTTTTAAATGTACCTAAAATATGTAAAACAGTCTTACAATGTATTTGAAACATTTTTAAATTTTTTGCAAGTTTCTGAAATATCTTAAAATTCTGAAAGTTTCTGAATTATTTTGAAAACTTTAACCATCTCAATTATTTTATAACTTTTAGGATCTAAAATATTTTTTAATTTTTGAAATTTCTGAAATATTGAACAAAATTTCTTAAGTTTATTTGAAAAAGTTTACAATATTTTTTGAGCTCTGAAATAAATTACAATAGTTTTTAATCTCATCTGAAATATTTTACTGTATTTTCTAGGTTGCCTGAAATATTTGTCAAGCTCTTATGAAATCTTTAAAAGAAAATTTTAGGCTTTTCGGAAATATTTTTTAGGCTTACGTTAAAAATAGTATGCTTATCTAAAATATTGTTAAATGCATTTGAAATATTTTCAATTGTGTTTGAAATGTATTTAATTCTGTTTGAAATATTCGCAAAATCAGTGAAATTGGTCTGAAATATTATTAATTGTATTTGAGATATTTAAAAAATCTATGTGAAATATTTTACAATTGATTAAATTTTTAATTTAAGAATATTTTAATAGTGAAATTTTTAATTTAAGAATATTTTAATCGTGTTTGAAATTTTTTAAACTGTTTTAAAACATTTCAAGATGTATCCGAAATCTTTAAAAATATATCTGAAATCTTTAAAAATGTATTCGAAATACATGGAAATACATGATGAATGGGTATGGGCATCTTAAGCATTTCCGATGTATCTGAAGTATTTGTCAATGTATTAGAAATATTATGCACTATTTAAAATATTTTCAAACGTATTTAAAATTCATGTTACGAAAATACTATTAAATGTGTTTGAAATCACAGTATTGAGGGATAATATAATATCAAAACTTAATTGATATTTGATGTGATTCGGCATTTATTTAAAAACTTATTTAAAATGAGCTTATGTGATGAGTTGAAATGTTGAATGCATTAAGCGACCGGGCCCGCCCCTGAACGATTTTACAGAAAACTTAAAACATGCCTTAGCATAATGGATATAAATGTATTGTCGCCACCTCCGTCTTTAACTTAAAAAATTCGATCTTATAGTAAAAACAACGCTGAATTCAGCCGTGGGCTTCATTTTCCCCGTCGGTCCAAGGCTTTGGCAATAGAAAATGTTAAAGTCGAACAAGCCACACTCGGCCTTTTTTTGGCTAAATAAAGCTTTATTGACAGGCTGATTTCAGCCGAAAAAGGGGACATTTGGCTGTTGGAGCTAAATTCAGCCTTAATGCAGCGAAATGAAGCTGCAGCCAAATTGTGTCCAATTGCGGCTAAATTTGGCTTAGATCCTATGACTGTATTTTAACAAACAAAGGAAGGAGATTAATTCGTCATCTTCATTCAATCCCAATTAATTAAATAACACGACATTTGTCATTTGTCATTTCGAGGAAGAGAAGGTAACTCAGTCGATCCAGGAAGTGTGAAATGGTCGCTATTGGAAAGAAGGAAGAAATGGCTAAAAATGTGAACAAGAAACCCACGATCTCCGATGGAGATTCCGGCTCCGATGATTCCGATGCCTCCGACATCCCTGAATTGGAGGAGAACACCGGGGCTGGGATTGGGACCGAGGGGGCTATTCCTGTAAGTAACACTGTCCGTTTTGAACTCTTTTCTCGAAATTCAAGATTCCGATCAATTGTGAATTGTGAATTGCCGATTTCATTACACATTCAACATTCATCAACATTTAAATTAAGGCGTAAACTAAAAAAAATCCTAAAATTTTTCATGAAATAACTAAACTTTAACCTTCGGTTTTAATCTGATAGGGATTCGGCGGACCTGAAGACTTGATCAGCAAGGTCAAACAAAGCCGAGGAGAGAAGAAGGCCCGAAAGATTATGTCCAAATTAGGACTTAAACAGGTAAATGCCAAATATCACAATATATCAGGCTGGATTGAAATGGAATATCTGATCTGTAATACTAATTTGCTTGGCTGCTTTACTCTGACCTTTTCCAGATCACTGGAGTAAACCGTGTTACAATCCGAAAGTCCAAGAATATCCTGTTCGTCATTACCAAGCCCGACGTTTACAAGAACCCAGCTAGTGACACTTACATTGTCTTTGGAGAAGCCAAAATTGAAGATCTCAGTCAGCAAGCTCAAATGGCTGCTGCTGAGAAGTTCAAGGTGCGGTTTTGGTTTTGATTTCGAATGGTAGTAATCCCTACGGTGTATGGGTGTATTAACCAAACCAAATTATTATGTTTTCATTAGGCCCCGGAAATGCCCTCAGTGTCGGAAATCAATCCGGCCAGTAACCTAGCTAGCACCATCCAAGAGGAGGACACGGATGAAGAAGTGGACGCCTCGGGAGTTGAGGACAAGGATATCGAGTTGGTCATGAGTCAGGCGAACGTCTCTCGAGCCAAGGCCATCAAAGCCTTGAAGAAAACCGAAAATGACATCGTTAACGCCATTATGGACCTCACCATGTAGTTTGTACAGAAATCTATTAGTTCACAGGTTCACACGCTCGGCATCTTGTCTTCTAATTACTTTTTCAGCCAATTTAATAAACCTTTTAAGTTTCTTCTTCACAATTCACAACCAAAAGGATCTTATTGTTTGACAATTTATCGAGTTAAAGATTCTTAGCCGATTTCTTTGTTTAAATCTAAATCTTCACAATAATTTTTCTTACCGGTATGTTCTAATATTCTAGGCGTTGATTTTCTAATGCGTATCTTAGTGTTATTTGGCAATAGCATTCGCAATTACCCGAACCTTAGATATGTAAGAGTAACTATGAATAAATATAGGGTAACAAAATTGTTGACACTAACTAACCGGTATTTCCATTTGTGTAGTGTTAGGCACATGAAAGATTGGCGATCTGGCAGGTTGATTTTATTCGCAAGCTGTTTTTGACGATTTTATTCGTGGGGATTAGGGATTAATCCGATTAATAGATATTTAAACTAATTTAACTAAAACTCATACTTCATATTTAACAAGAATAGGGGTTATATGTCATATCATCATGTTTTGTCAATTTCGATACTCAAGTTTTAGGAATTTCATAAACTGGATGGTCTTCTCTGTTTCCTGGCAGTTTCTGTTTCTTCAGTTACAGCCTCGTCTGCGGAAAGGGATTCAGATAAAGACTGTTGCCTTCGTTGAGCAAATTCATCTCGAAGTTGCTGCCAAACGCCTTGAGATTCCGACGTCTTCTCTCTAACCTTTCTCCATTTGTCTCGATAACTGAGAAGCTCCTTCCTCAATCTCTGGAGAAGGACCCGCTTCTCTTTAAGCTCGTATCTAATTGAAACCCGTAAACTTCAGTTAGAAAAATTTCAAAATATACATCAAGAAATCTAGAATTTGGTATCATTGGTTGCTTACTTTAAAACAGCTTCCGAATTATGAAGTCGATCCTGTTGAAGCTTCAACTTCGAGACCAAAGTCCAGGTTCTGTTTACCTCCTTAGTGACACAGTAGAGCCTGTGTTCTTGTCGATCCAGCTGAATCAGAGTTTCAAAATTACGGGGTTATGGTATGGTTAGGATATTTAAAATGTCAAGGTCACACCGGTTTCATATCCTCAATACCTTTGACTCCAGTTTAGTATTGAAATTTTTTAGAGAGTTGATCTCATTTTGTAAGGATTTTTTCTCGAGGATCAAATCCTTCAGTTTTATAAAAGTACGGCTAACACTAAGGATCCGTTGAGGTCCATCCTTGGTGTCTATATTCTTGTAGCAACTTCCTTCGCCTGTAAATGTTTTCGTTACATGTTATTCTTCAAGCTTTTCATTCATATAGTTTCTTTTCACCTCCCTAAATAGATCCCCACCTATTCGCAGTGTACGAAAAATAGAACCCCTGTGGATCTATTTAGAGAAATTTACGACACCTTAAAAATAACTACCACTGTACCAGGTATTTCATCGGGTTCAATATTTTCCGAATTATCTAAATCGTTTTCTAAACAGGACAGTTCGACCCCTTCGTCCTCATCTGACTGGTCAATGACAGGTTCGGCAGTTCTATCCTCAGACTGCCTGTTCGAGTTAAAAGAACAAAAGCATAATCTATTTATAGATCCGTTCATCTGTCAAAATGTCAAAACTCCACAATAATTACCGTATTACCTCAAAATAGCTTTGATTTTTGGCATGTCGATTGGAACATCTACTTTCTCGTGCAGTAACTCATTGATTAGTGAGACTTGACAGGACAGGAACTGACTCCGGTCGTTTGCCTTTTTAAGTTTATTCTCCAGCCCCTTAAGGGCCTTGTCGTTTTCCCGTACTTTCATATTTAACTCGTCGATTTTCCTCTTAAACTGTGCATTCTCCAGAACCGTCGTTTCCAGCTCGTTTGT
Source organism: Desoria tigrina (assembly GCA_906901685.1). NCBI lineage: Eukaryota > Metazoa > Arthropoda > Collembola > Entomobryomorpha > Isotomidae > Desoria > Desoria tigrina. Next base: position 1,430,369 of record CAJQTU010000003.1, on the reverse strand, counting down.
AACCTGTTTGCATTTAAATTCTACTGACTCCAAATTCGAAACGAGGGTCCCTTTCTGTTCCTCGTGGATGGCTCCGATTCGGCCCAGGGTGTCGGCATTTCGTCGAAGTTTGTCCTTAAGGTCGATGCATTCCAACTCCGAGTTTCCAAGTCTTCTCTGCAAATCGGATCGGATTTTTTTCTCTTCTGAGACGACTTCTTCGAGGATGTGGAACTTGGAAATTAGGGATTTGGCTTCAGTTTCTCGGAGTTCCAGGAGATTTTTTCTCAAGACGGATACTTCTTTGAGTACGGATACCTGATCAGAATTACGGACCTTTAATTTTTTAAGAAACTTAGCGCACTTGTTTCTAGTGTATTTCTATAAATGGTCTTTTTTTAATCCCTACAAAATGGGGTTGGGGAGCTATTTCGGGGTGGGTTCATTTTTAAAACTGATCAGAACGGTGCGATCCTTATGAAACACTCGAATTTCCAATTCTTTGACATTTCTATGAAATTCTGTACTTTTATTATGTTTAATTCTTGGCTAACTTCTCATGATTTTAAGGTGGGAGCGTATTTCAGGGATGGGGGATCTATTTCGGTATTCTGATTTTCAAACTGAACAACAAAACGTACCTGTTTCTCAAGCCTTAGGCATTTTTCTTTCCAATTAGTCAAATCTTGTGTAACAGGCTCAGGGGAAACAGGTGTGACATTGAGATCGGCCGAATCTGACATTCTGTTTCTTGGATTCAAACGCTCTTCTCTAGCGTTTTAAAGTCCTAAAAGCGAAACTAACTTTACTTCAGAGATGGAACATAGAACTAACAGATGATGATCTTAATGCCTTCTCTTAAAGCAAAAATAACGCTACAAATTCGAATCGAACCTTATAAAGACCAGCCCAAAGCTACAGGTATAATAAATCCTTCCTCTTCTACAATCTAACTTAATTTAAGAACGCTTAGAACTTGGATCACAAATATGGCAATAACTCAGAGTCAGATGATGGAACGGATCCGACACCCGACCTTCTTATAGATCAGCCAGACAGTTCAAGAACGGTTGCCAACAGGGTAATGAACATATATAATATTTCCTCTCAAGATGAGCGAGAATAACACTAAAATTTATCTTTATTCCACAGCTCAAACGTGATCTCTGGAAGTCTGAAAAGTGACTGTGACGACCAAAACCAATGCAGTATCCTTATGCAAGCAATGAAATGTAAAGCAATTTAACTCTACAACTCCGTAAGAGCAACTAAGGAACCCTTGCCTGATACTCTCAGTTGATCATCATCGTTTATGAGCCAAAAATAACCGAAATCGGGGGTGCCAAAAAACTGCATCTTTATACGACAGTCTATAGAGCTGTTACCCAAACTACTAAACTTCATTGGACTTCGGGCTTTCCCCGCTTGAGATCATTTTGCAGAAGACACAATCATCAGTCAAATGCCCGTGTGTGCACGTGGACCGAACGGGACGGATCTTTTATTGTGGATGCAACGACATGAAAACACCAAATACAGTTCCAAAAGATTTATTAAATAGAGTTTAAGGTTTCGGGTACATGTAAATTAGGGTGTATCTCTGTTATGTAAACCGCAATCTACGGATTTGCGACGTAGGGCATGACTAGCATAACAAACTATGAATAGACTTCTTGGCGTCGGAAAATTAATCTCAATACACTATTCTAGGGTGACAAAGATATGTTTTTCAACCTGCTTTTATCGTTTGTGGAACAATCGAAGACGAAGGTTGTTTTTATGTACTTTTGCCTAAGTGTGGAAAAAACCTGTTGGGTTGGATAAGACCAAAAACCGCAATTAAATTATTTATAACCATGCTAAGTCGTACTATAGTCGTTCTACGACTAATTTGGATTTGGAAATCTGTCCTTGAGTAACGCCTTGATTAGATCATATCATATCGAAATCGAAACGTTGGTAAATGACATCAATTGATATTTTTAGGGCATGATTACATCTTATATCGTTTCAGTAGGCGAGATTTAGTGTGAACGTTTCCGTTGTCAAAGATAGCTTTGATGTCAGTTTCGTGGTATTCATTTTTATCCTGCGATTTTAAATTACTCATATTGCACATTAATAACAAAGAATTTTGATTTAGATTGTGTGGTCAACCCGATGTCATATTTCAATTAGTTCCGACTTCAACTAAATAAATAAATGGTTTGTGAACGAAACGTGGTGCACAACAGAAAATCCATTCTTCGTACCAAACCTGACAAGACGATGAACCCACTGATGATCGTTTGCAGATGATGAGTCTGCAAATGCCAAACTTCATCATGTACTTTTCTCCTGTCTCAGGACTGAGTCTAATTTTCGGAGATTGAGGTTCCGGATATCCGGACAAACCTGGTTCAGATTCTGAAGATTATTATCCTGCTTGACTCGAGAAACTACGTGAGATTTTTAGCTTTGAGCAAAGCCAACAAATCATTTCATACGACATTCAAAGCTTTTACAAAGCTTAGTTTTACAATATAACTAAACTAATGGAGATAAGACCCCGGGGGAGTAATTCCTGGTGATCATGAATCCTGAAATTCATTCGAGTTTGTTTTCAGAATGTATGGAAAAAAACTTACTCCCTGATTTTCCTTAATCATAATTATATATTACCTATACTCGATCTTCTACAGACATCTAAAAACATGATAGTGAGTTTTGGCAGACCAAAGATAACAACAATAAATCGTACATTACGGAATTACGATCAGTGCTTTAAATCAATGAGATGAATCTTATATTTGAATTTAAAACTGTTAATAGATTATTAGAGTTTACTAACGGAGCCAATAATGGGGATTTACTCTTGATTTGGTTGCGACATATCTGACATCGATCTGCATCGACATTTGAACTGCAATTAGACGTTGTAGGTATTTATAAGGTCCAAATCGGCATTTACAAGGTATTTCGTCTAATTTTTCTCTAAGCGTTAATGCAACATGTGGTTTCAATTTCGACATTCGATTCATCGACACATTGTTATAGATTAACAGGGACATTTCCTCTGATTAAATTAAAGCTGGTTCAGTCAAGTACGTGTTATCCAAACGGGTGGTTTACATGCTACTAGTAGCAGTCCCAACTGACGAAGCGGTATCCAGCGTTTCCAGCGTTTCGGCATTGCTGTCAATATTCGTGGCGTTAGAGGAAGGGGACTGGCTCTCCATCTTATCCCCCACCATGTTTTCAAAGTTCTTATTGTCACTGGCATCGGGTCGAGGGCATCCGAATCGGGAAGGGCGAGGCCCTGTCGGGACGAAGGCGAGGATAAAATGGTACATCGAGTCCAGTTTACAGACTCCCTGCAATTTTTTAACAAGTTCTCAAAGTCAGGTCAGAGGTCATTTTTTGCTCGAAAATATTTGGGAGTTTTTATGGCTAAAAAATGAATTTACAGCTCCAACAACTGCACCCAAGGTTCTGGTTGTGAGTTTTCCAGTAGAAGATTTGTAATCTTGAAGCAGTTCTTGTGTCCCTAGGACGAACGCGTAGAGGATGATATGGCATTGGAGGATGTTGTAGGCTCCGGACTGTGGAATTCGTATGAATAAATTTAAAATACTATTACAGAAAGATTCAGAAGAACTCATCTTGAATCCTGACTGAGTTGTTATAATGACTATATGCGGTGACTATACATACTTAAATAAGTACCCCCCTGGGGGACTTAAATCGAGGTATTAACAGTAGACTAAACTTACAGCCAGTGTCCAAGTAACTTCAGAGCTACACATCTTCCCTATAAGATAGAGGCCGATTCCAGAAGCGGAGAGGATAAGCTCCAATATCATGATGACCAGCCAAATCGCCACTTTCCAGGTCGTGTCGACTTGCAAGTCGTATATGACGACCCCAGCCAAAATAACTCCCAGTAGATTGAGGAACTGTGTACAATTAGTTAATTGGAGGTGCAATTAAATTTTAAATCTCTTGAATTCAGCATATTTAGAGAGATAATATCCATCTACTAATTAAATTATCAACTTTATCAGTGATTGTACTTTAAAAAATAAAAACTCCCGTACGATTTGAACGCCTCGGAGCCCCCATAGGACCCCCTTTCCGATCCGACCTTCACCCGGAGGATGACCCACGATATCCATAACTTAATTTAGAAACGGCGAGGCATGCGTTTAAATGGTTACAAAATTGAAACGATCTCGATTTTACTAAAAATGTGAATCTCAGTAACTTGTGTCAAAATACTTATATTTTTATAGATTTTATTCGACCATTTTTTTAGCAGAATTGATAACAAAATATATTTCATGGAATTACTATGGAATTGACGACATTTCTTGAGCTTTTTAGCTTCCAGTCATATCGGTCAATGGGGACTTTATTCGTGTCAGTATCGGCGAGTCTAATATAATGCAATTATGGAAATTCCAACGATGATTAATTTGAAGACATGATAAGCTTTAACAGTCTGACCACTACTCTGATCACAGGGACTACTGTGCCAAACGTATTCCCCATTCTCGTAAAATTTCCCCCTCCGTCGTTGGATACTAAATTTGATGGCAAGGAATTCGGCTGACGCTTTGGCAGTTCTTGTCCGGCTTGGGCTTTTGAAATCGACACTAAACACCCCGAACCTTTCCCTGTAAATAATAGACAAGATATAGTAGTTTTAAGGCTCTATTAAGAGGTTTAATAAATTACTCAGAATCAGTTCTGCGGACATTCACAAAAACGGTTCGGAATTTGGATTTGTTTACGGATCCATACTGCTCATTAAATTTCGGACGAAATGGTACCTCTATTTGTGCAGAAACACGACTCTATACAGCTACATAATGATATAATTAATATTAGATCGAAATAAAGCCCCATGCATTCCGAATTAACTCGCAAATGTATGGTCAATAGGCTAAATATAGAGATGTCTCATTACACCCCGAACCCAACCACAATAAGCCCAAGCTGGATTGGGGTATAGTGACTCATATTAAATTATATACAATACAAGTCGGTTTCTTTTTAAACAAATCCTATTAAATTAAAAGTGTTTAGATTTTGTAGACAATTTAATCACATTCATGCCCGGAGATTCGACTATTGACTAGTTTCGTCCCTAACCTAGGGTGTTATCATAGAATACGACATTTGCGAAGAATATAAAAAAAATATCAAAACCATTTTTAGAAATCTATCTGAATATCATCCATCATGCTTTCCATCGCTAAATTCTAAATTGTATAAACACCTCAGCTAAGTGTAGCTACTTTTACATCCTAGTCCTAGCATTGATAAATTGTAAAAAACTAAGATCCGGAATAACTGCCCTGGGGAGTTATTCCGACAAACCCGGTAGTACTTACGAGTATCCTTTGGTCCATTCAAAGTTATCGAGAAGACTCCAAACCGTATAGACTTGGACATCGATATGATCCTTTCGGACCACCTCTTCCAGTTCAGCCGTATAACTTCGAAGGTAGTCGATTCGGCCTTGATCATTCAGTCCTTCAGATTCCGTGTCACTAAACCCATTTTCCGTGATGTAAATCACTGGGTTCTGGTACTGGAATTTAGTCCATCGCAAGATTTGTCGGAGTCCGTAGGGCTGGGACTTGAGCCAACTGGAGGCACTTGAAGGGGTCGAAGGGACGTGGTAGAATTCAGTCTTCTTCAAGTCTGAGTACCACTTCCCGTTTTTGACCCAGAAGGTTGTGTAGTGATTTAGGCCTAGGAAATCCGCCGACCCTGAAGGTCAAAAATGTTACTTCTGATTAACTTATAAATTTTTGAACACTATTTTGTATAAAAAAATTGCATGCTATTTTTTGTTAGAAATTGTTGATTTTATGGGATATACACTTACCTTTAAGCTTAGCTGACCATGTCGAATCAAATTTCGGAACAATATTGCTTCCATGAATTGCCTGCAAGGCTGGCGGATAAGACCCGAATGTAACTGGATGGGCAAACCATCCAATCTATCGATAACACATTCATTGTTATTTCAATCCTTAGAAAATCGTCATAAATTAAAAATAAATCCCCCGAAATAACTCCCCAGAAAACAAATCCCTGATTTTTATAGAAAAAATAGCTTGATCCCCCGAAATAATTCATGAAATTACTCTCCCAAATTAGAAATTTCTTAAGTAAATGAAATAAGCTCCCCAGGGGACTAAAACGTACTTTATGCCCAAAAACCTCCAAAAATGTATTAATAACATACCACTTCCTGCAAAGCCTTATCGGTATCAGCATCAGTTTTGACCTTATCCGTCGAATTAATCCAGTCATAACTGGAGAACCAAGGAGCAACCAAACTAAGCCCAATAACTCCACCCTGCTCTTTCTTAAACTTGGTCTTATAGAGCTGATATACATTAGCATGTGTTTTTAAAAGGGTGTGACCACAAGTCAGACCCCCTCGATCGGTAACAACTCCCGGAGCCCAAACCCCCGTCTCATAGCCATAGACACAAATGGCCCAGGGCTCATTAAAAGTGACCCAACGTTTGACCCGGTTCCCAAAGTTTTTAAATAGGATTTCAGCATAGTCCGTGAAATGCTGGACGATGAGGTTCTCGTTTAAGAAGCCACCCTGGTCCTGTAGGGCCTGCGGCAGGTCAAAGTGGTACATTGTCACCAATGGCTCTATATCGTTTGCAAGAAGTTCGTCAATTAAGTTGCTGTAGTAGAGGATCCCTTTGGGATTGAGGCTGCCTTTGGTACCGTTGGGTAGGATTCGGGACCAAGAGATTGAAAATCGATAGATTTGGACCTAGAGTAATATAAATTCAAACTAAGTTTTTAAGTCATGTCAAGTAATTCTTGATTTTTGCTGTCATTTTTAATCTCGGTCCGAGTTCCTCAAGAGGTAGTTATTTTTCAAACTCCAAATCGTTGAAATTGAATATAGTACGATAGGACAGTTTTATATTGAAAATTTTGAGATGGCCACTTATTCCGATTTGAAGGCATTTATTCAGTTGTATGCGTTGTAATTTTGATTATGATGACAGATGCCATGCCTTAAAATTCGAACCAGCTCTGAAATATTACCCCACTCTTAATAATTCCCCACCTCAACACAACTCCTAGTTGAAAAAATAAAAAAGTTACGAAAATATCAGGTTAAAATGACAGTACCCCAAGATTAGCCATAAGGGACACATCCGTTCTATAGTTATGATAAGAATCACAGGCAACGTCCCCAGTACTATTGTCCGCAATGAGACTGGGCTGTCGATGAGTCCAGTTGTCCCAAATACTCGGCCCCCTCCCTATGACCCATTCAATAAACACCTCGATAAGTAGGTCAAATATACATACTTGTCGACGTTATCGACAAGTTTTCTTCTTTGTTCGTAAACTCCAAAATCCAATAGGTTTTATTACCGTCAATATTGTGAGCCCCTTCGACCTGATATGCAGAAGTTCCAAAGCCCCATTTAAGATCATGCCACATACTGTCACCATGTTCACACCAGGAAATCGTCGCAGGATCCCTTGTAGTTGTTGTGGTTGGTGTTTCAGTGGTTGTTGACGTAGGGCTACAGTTATAAATCGAAGAAAAAAAATCATTAGATGTTTAAAAGAGGTGTCATTAATTTAAATGGAAATTTATTTCTATTTTAACGGTGGCCTTTCTTTGCTACAATCTATTTTTTAAGAATTTTATCATCAAGTTAAAAACAGTTCATAATCATAAGTCCTGACTGCCTTAAAACGTCTAAAAAAATGCTGCCTTGTATTTTTTCAGCCCTTGAAATAGGTGGGGATTTATTTGAGGGAATAAATCATCCTGACTGTGTGGTATTTTTTTCAAACCCTTGAAATAGATGGGGATTTATTTGGGGGAATAAATCATCCTGACTGTGTGGTATTTTTTTTCAAACCCTTGAAATAGGTGGGGATTTATTTAGGGGATTCAATTATCTATATACTCTAATGGGGTTCATGAATTTTTAAAACCAAATTCAGAAAATGCATACCGCTCGAACGCTTCCTTGACTTCAAGACCCGTCTGTACTACTTTGTTAGTCGTTTTCAAAAAGGAAAAGGCATTCTTGATGCGGTTGAAGTTGATCCCTACGCTTTTAATGTGCAATTGTCCTATCCTACAATATTAAACCACAATTAACGATTTTAATTTATGATTGAAAAGGTAACTCCCCCAGTGATCTATTCCGATAATTAGTATTAATTAGTAAATTTAATGATGAAAAATTGCTATTCTAACCTTGACCCATGTGCCGTGGACGAATGGTGACCCCCGTGTCCTCCGTGACCTCCATGACCCCGTCCTTCCGACAATTCTGGAAGGCAACTTAGCGAAATTAGAATTATTAAAATAACTCCAGTCGCTTCCGAAACAGATCCTGCCCTTAACATAATGTATATTTTGGTTTTTAAAGATCAACTCGGCAAGAAGTAAAAATAACTTTGCTGGTAGTTGAAATAACTAGTAAGAAATAAATAAATTAGCTAATTTTAAACAATTAAATACTAAATTAGGACTAGAACTACATTCTCTAAATAATATTCTCAATTTTTAACAGTTTACGAGTCTCTTGTAGCTACAGGTAGACTGTTGCAGTCAGGAGGATTTTCGTTTTAGTTTTTAGAGAGATGGGATATTTTTATGGAGGATTGATTGATACCAGCACACTTCTTTATAAGATAAGAAGATAAGCATGAATTGTTATTTCTTTGGCTATACATACATTATACAGGGTGTCTTTTCCAAGTGTATACATCTCCAATTAATCAATTGTTGAAGTTGTATACACTTTAAAAAGACACCCTGTATAGAAGACACTGTTTTAGAAATGTCAGAAATTTTCATTTTTTTAGGGACCTATATATATATATATAGGTTTATAAATAAATCAGTCATAATTTTAATGTATTTTTTCAAGCTTCTATAGACTCAATTGATCTAGATCTTTGTGCCTGGACAACGGAAACAGTACGTGTGGACCTCGACTCTGTGTAAATCAAATCAAATCACAGCATATTTTATTGTCGTCATTTTTACATTTTGGCGAGATGTCATTCTTAATGCAGAAATGGGCACTTATGGATTACATATTAGGTTATCTCCAAATGCCATAAAAGTGTATAAGTATTATTAAGGCAAAGACCCAACAGAAACGTAATATATGAGCAATCCCTTTCCCAATTTTATTCATATCATTTTTTGACCAAATCTCAAAATTAGATAGACACATTCGAAATCAGGCGAAGACAATATAATCAAGTCTGGAAATCATATTAAAACCTTTTTTGTTGCTTCAGGACGCGCTTTAATCTGGACACATCGATTTAATTAAATTCTGATCAGAAATGGTAGAATTAGTAATTTTAAGTCTTACAAACTACGATGAATCCGGTCAAAATAAAACTCAACAAGCCGTTTCCCTTTTATTCATGTCTCAATATCAGTAAAAATAAGATTATATTCTTATGATTTTTATCATTTTAATTAAATTATGTCTCCTTCAAATCAAACCCAGACCATAAAATGGATCGAAAGATACTGCAAAAAAAACGGGCTCTTTAGCCGAAGATATTACAAATATTACAATAGGAACTTTGCAAAAGTGCAAATATTCGGTAAAAAAAACTTATAAAAATGTTAAAATTGAGGAACCTGACCAAATTATTCCTTGCTGGATATTAATGGCTAATTAATGCAAATTGGTTTTAGATTACTCTACTACTATCGTGATCATCATATTATACGCCTGTGACATAACCTCAGAATTGTACCTGCATTTCATGTTAAGAGAAAAGATAGTGTTAAACGGTTCTTGGACTGTTCGACTATTTATCATGATTCACATTTCGGACATTGATAAGCGTTTTAAAAATGAGTCGTTTTCGAGTACCGTTAATTCCGAAATGGATCCCCGAAATAAAGCCCCAACCCCTGAAAAACTTGTCATCTTTGTCTTGTTTAAAAAATACAAGCCCCCCTTCTTAGGGGGGGCTGAGGAATCAGCCCACTCCGAAATACAAGACTCCTTTTAAAGGGTTTAGAAAATAAATCTGGATATATTTCATTACCTACGGGTCTACTTTTTGAAGAATTTTTTTTATCGATTTATTTACAATTACAAGTCGGGTAATCCCATTTTAGACAAACAATAATAATAATTTTTTCAATTCACACTACATAGTAATTGTTGTTGTTTACTGAATTAATATCATTCTGTAAACAGATCTGTTACATCTGACAGATCCTTTACTTACATAGAATAATAAAAATATTAATCCTCATATTTGACATTGTAGTTGAAAGTAGCAAATTTTATTGATATTATAGAAAGCTTGATGTTCTAGAAACCTTGCTGATGTTCGACCTAATATGACCTTGTACTTAAATTAAATGCAGGTTTATCTGGCTTCACCGGATTGTTGAGGTAGTTCCACAAAACCCCAACTTGATTCCAAATTTCGAAGAACCAGGTTGGATTAATTGCAGGGAATAGGTCACTAACTGGACTACAACTAAAATGATAAACTGCGTCATGTCTCTAAGGGTATAATTATCTCAAGGTAAATCCATCATACCCAAACGGGTTGTCCATACGTTTGTAGCATAGGTAATTAGTTTCAAGACTCATGCATTCCCATATTTTAAGGATAATGGTAATGATCGCGGATATTTGTAGCCACATATTTCCTGAAATAAGTCCCCCTGGGGAGTTATTCAGGGTTAGAACTCGAGAACTGTAAAATTTAGGTAGTATCTTTGTCAACTTAACATTGGGGATGGGGATTTATTTATGGTGACTAACCATAAGACTGGGCACTTATGAATAGTCCTTATGACATCAGAGCTTCAAGACAAATCCATCGAATCATCCTGTAAAATAATTGATTATGAATTATGAATTCATTTTTTCCGAAAAAACCTGAGGAATGAACTTAAAAAAACTAGAAACCCTCACATCGTGACCCATTAATCGGCACCCATTATTCCAGCTTTAAAATTCCGATTGAAAATCTGCATATAAATTGCTAATTTGATTTGTCATTACTTTTGCGAGACAAAGGCCCGCGTGTGGCCGAGGGCTTGGCAATTGGCAACTATATTAGAGTTACGACAGTACTACACCGTAAATTGCACTAATTGCGTTAGCTAACAAGTAGTTAACATGTGATATTATGTGCATTAAATTAAAAAATGTGAGATACGATGATGTAGATGATGAATGATGCGTTTTAATACGCTCTAAAGAAATGGTACATAGTATATATCCACATTATCCAGCCAATCATTTAATTTTTATTGCTTCAAGCATGTAATTAGGATGAATTACAGGATTTTTATGATCACCTTTACTTTACTGCAATTATTATAGAAATTCCTTATATCCCTTGCTTGTATTTCATAAGAGATTGAAGAATATCCTGGAACATGGTTGGCTTTTGTGGGATTTCAAAAGATTCAGGAATTCGAGAGTTTTTTGATGGATCCTGGTGAAGTATATAAGGTCCAGAACCCCTCTGGTTAGGTTATCATTAGCCCTTAGATCTTTGCAACTGTAGCATTCAAGTTGTCGAAGCGTCTTTAATTTGGAAATTCCGTCGAAATTTTGAATTAAATTTGAATAAAAATGCATAAATTCGTAGTTTTGGCTTTGATTGCCGTTGTAGCTTGTGCTACTGCAGCTACTGTCAACATCATCGAAGTCTATAGTAAACCCGTGTTCGACATTGCTGTTTTGAGGAATAGGAAGCCTGTCATTGTCTACTTTGAAAATTCGTAAGCGTTTTTGCCTTTATGTTTTAATTGTTCCTCTTTCTATTAAATAGCAAAAATTTTGTAGGTATTTTCTGAAATTCTACTTAAAGAGGCTTATTGAGCTTGATTTTCAAGCATTTGACTGAGCTAACTGGTATAGAGCTGATATTTTTGGGGGTCGGGTTTGCAAATTAAAATGCAGTCGATGTTGCATATTTTTTAAATAGTTAAAAAATTCGTAAGCGTTTTTATTTTTATTTTTTGACTCTTCTTAAATAGAATAAAAATGTACGTATTTTCTGAAATTTCACTAAAAGAGGCTTGTTGAATTTGATTTTCACGCATTTGACTGATCTAACTGGTATTTTAAAGATGTTATTTTTGGAGGCTGTTTTTGCAAATTAAAATGCTGCCATTTATTCATATTTTGTTAAAGCAGGAAATAATTTTTTCATGAGTTTGATGGATTTTTTTTACAGAAAATGTCAATTGCAAGCTTGCGGTTGGGTCGGAAAGCAACTGGAACGAATCTCAAAGAACAAAAGTGAGAAATTATATTTGGCTAAAGTGGACACGGACAAGATCCCGTCCTTCATCGAAGATTACGGACTCCGAACATTCCCAACGATCATGGCCTTCAAGGACGGAGAGCTGATGGAGATGATCGAAGGGGGCAAGTGGGGCCAGATCGTCAATTTGGTCAACAAGGCATCCAAGTGGCAATAACTTGCCCAAAATTAAACCATTTTTTACCCTTTTTTCTGTTAAATTCGGTGGATATTCAACCGTGTTAGTTTGTTACATCAAAGAATGAGTGTTTATTTTGTATACAATTATTTCAACCGAATAAAAAATTACTTATTAAAAAAAATATCTAAATTGATTCATAAATTGTTAGCTAATCTGACACTCTAACTAGCTATTACTAGTCACAATTTGTCAGTCTTTATCTGAAACTCTTACAGAGAGTTTCATTAATGTACTTTGCAGTCATTTTTCATTAAAAACTCCATTTGACTTTTTTTTTACCTTTAACCCCAAAACACAAGGTCAAGGAGGTAATTTGGAGCTTTGAGTTCAATTTAAACAATGATCAGCGTCACATTTCCTATGAGATACCAAATTTTCAGAGAAATCCCACCTTTGAGTATTTTTTCATGTAATGTTTGCGATGTTTTTCTCTTTCATTAGACCTACGAATACCAGCAGAAAAAAAACTGTTAGTAAGTTCCTGTGTAGACTTTTAATTTCCATGCAATATTGAAAGAATTCCTGCAAATGCACAACGTGGGGTTTAAAAGATTTACTGATCTTGGTAAAAAAAAGCTAAAAAATGCAAATATGTAACTTATGAGTTTTGAAAATTTCTGAAGTATTTAAAAAAAAATCCGTACTGAAATAGGTGCATGATTAAATGTGTCCACTTGCCCTAAATTACTCCCCAGAGGGACAAACCGTTTTAAAATCGTAGTGATTCTCAAATTGGAAATATTATCATGAAGCTTTACGAGATTATGACAATGACACGCTTCGCGCTTACCTTGGAAACATTTATAACTCTAGCGTTTTTTCAATCCTTCGTGTCATGTGCAATAAGAATTTATTGTGCCTTGGCTTTAATATTTAAATCATATTAAAACGTAATTTAAATCCATACTGCTTATCAGAATGCACTATCACTCCTGCTACCGATTATTCACAGCCTTTGACCTAGTACTACCCTATTACTTTCTATATGATTTGAAAACAATTTAAGAATGCAATTCAATGGCTGATGTCTTTTAAAATCTAAATCTAAACTTTTCCAGACGATATCATGCATAAGCCTTGTCGTTTGGATTGTATTTTACAACCGAGCCGAAGGACTCATACGTCTTCAATTCGAAACTGATCCGATGGACATGGCCAAGTGGGTGGATAGGGTCCCGAACTATAGGGCCAACATCCGCTCCGTCGGCTCCCAAGAGACCGAAGAAATGAGGACCAAAATACTGCAAGAGTTGTACGAACAGGTTCAAACCGACTGTCGAGACTACCGTTTTACGAATCGTTCGGAGACTGAGGAACGTCTTAAAAATATCTTAAGTATGCTAAATTTGTTTAATACCGCAAACACTAATTTAAGTCCCCGGGGGGTTATTGGTTCGGTTTGTCAAAATTCCATGATTTGCTTTTCAGGTGTTTCCGTCCTCTTGATACTGATTACTAACGCGGTAGTTATCTTACTGAGCCTGACTACAGCTTGTTCAACACGTATGGTACAATTGCAATATCTTTTTATGATTCGATTTTGGGGTTGGCCATAGGGATTTGTGTCTTAAATGATGGTAATTGTAATATCTGTTTAAACGACATCAATTTAATTTCCGCTACGATTTCCAACAAAACGATTGGTCACAAGCAACCGTTTTTAAGAACCCTTGCTGTTATGAATTCACAATTTTAATGCATATTTTGTTTAAAATGACTAGCTTAAATTACAGGGTGAGGACTTATTCCGGGGGCTCATTTCCAGCCAAGTGTTAAATTGACTTTTTCTGCCCAAATAAATGTAAACGTGACTTTTGACCCCGTAGGGCAAAGCAGGTCACAAGGGCCTGGTCCTGACCTGTCTCATCCTCCACGTCATATTCACTCTCGGGTACAGCGGACCCTCCACCTTCCTCTTGTTCAATCAGGACCTCTGTGCCCTCGGACAAGAGACAATGTCCATGAAATCACTTGTCATCTTAGTCATCTTCTTCTTCAGGCCTGTCCAGGTCTACATCAACATCCGGTGAGTAAATTATTATTTACCCATAATAACTCCCCACCCCAAAATAACACTTGAGGGTTTAAAAAATAACTTTGAGGAGGACGTGTAAATCAGTAAATACACCTAGATACATTTTTAAGGGTATTTGAGAGCTCAGAGCTATAATCGATAGCTAACTGGAAAATACTTTAAAAACCCACCCAGTAAACCAATTTCTAATAATCTAACGCATGCAAAACCTTAAAGGTACTACCGGGACCTCGTCACCGGAAATTACGTCGAAGAGGTCGAGTCCTCATCTCAAAACTGCTCCATATGCTCCGGACTGACTTCCGACTCCGAGTTTGCGAAGCAATGTAACACGAACTTTAAGGGGATTTTAGAGGAACGGGTTGCCAATTTAATGGAAGAGGATGAGGACGACGATGTCCGGAATCAAAATACGAGGCCCAGTAGCAGCGGAGGAAGAAGAGCTCCGATTATCCGACAGTTTAATGTGACCGACATCCCTCGAAGTCATGACCTTGTGAGGCAGAAGGTGGACTTGGCCCAGAAGTTTAAGGACAAGCTATCTCTAAGGGGCAAGGACTAGTGGATTAACGGATTAGAGGAATTAATTTGACTCGGTTTAATCTATGTATATGATGAGAGGATCAGATTTTAATTATGATTAAAAAGTTAGGCCGTTTTAAAGTTTGCATGAGCGAATATCTCCATTTATTGGCACTTTCCATGTCATTAAACCATTACCGCATCATTTTACGGGAATGAAGTTTACATAATGTTCTCTAGTAATAGAATGGGCTTTATTATAGCCTTCTGGAGAAACGGTCATAAAAGTAGATTTTTGTCCTATTTTAAATAAAATTGATAAATAAATAATTCTGTAAATTAGTACTGGCAGATAAGCTCGAGCTGAAATTCTCAGCAATTGTACTTTGTCCTGAACTGTGACATCTGAAGAGCATTTTAATTGCAGGAATGTTGGTTCATTTTCAGATCCCAGTTCAAAAACAAGGTAACATTTTCAGGTACATTTGTCTAGTACAATACAAATGTCGTCGGCATAATTCTGTGTTCACAATATTAAGTTACAAAAGAGACAGTAATTTCTAGGACACGAGATACGACCACAAGACGATTGACTTGGCAATTAAAATTACAAAATTACAAAAATCTAGTACCCTAATTATTTTTCAACCTCCGACTTCTTATGGACACTTTGCACATGCCTCTCGAGCCTGCAATCGTTCGGAAACGATTGCGTACAATTTTCCCAAGAACAACGACGCATCTTAACTGGAGAAGACCCTTGGTTATGGACTAGTCTTAAATGCTCATTTAGCCCATCCCTTAGAAACTGTTTTCCACAAACATGGCAAGGGGACTTTGACTTTGGCCCACCCTCACAATGCGTTTCCTCGTGTCGAAGTGCATTTGACTTTCTCGGAAATGGTTTGTAGCAGAATTGACAACGGTAGTTTTTCGGGGACTCTGATGTTTTTGTAGATGAGTCCGGGTTCTGTTCCGAAGTCTCAATAATTTCGTCAATGGATTCATCGTCTTGAATATGGCGTAACTCGTGCTTGTTGAGGCAGGCGACCTTTTGATAACCCTTGTCGCATTTAGAGCATCGGTATACTTGGAGCGGTGTAAGGGTCTGGGACGAAGGCTCGTGGCCTGTGGCCATGTGTTGGTCCCTCTGCTCCAGGGTTCTGAAACGCTTGGGACATTTTTGGGCCAAGCACTTGTGGTTTTCTGCAAAAAATAGTGGAAGAAAATATTTAATTTTTTATTTCGAAGATATTATGAAAATGCACGTTATAGATGTTTTTATCAAGTTTAAGTCGTCTTGTTCAAGTTTCAAAGATATACTGGGTGTCCGGCGTAAAAAAAATCCCCTTTTGAATTGTTATATCTCGAAAACGGCTGCACCCAACTGATTTTAAATATTGCAGTCTAATTCTCTAATTTAGGACCATTGACAGTGATACAGCGTGTTAGACGTTTATAAACTCTTCGAAACACGTGGGGTCACATTTCACGTATGGAAGGGTTAAAATCGGATGATTTAGATTTTTTTCACCGTGCCATTTACTCAACTTCCAAGAACTAAATCTGAACCTCTATATCGTAAGTTTAGAGGTAATCGTACCAAAATGCTTGGATCTGATGTGGTATTCGATAATCTTTTTCGGTGGGGATTTCTTTTTCGTTGAAACCACAAAAATACAGCCCTCAGCACCGCATTTCCAAGCGTTTGATCCATCCCTGGGCTTGATAACTTCGACAAACCCATGAGGCTCGGATCCATAAGAATTGCTGTTCCGCCATTTAGGAGTCTCTTCTGGGTCATCAACTTCCGCTTCTGAACTGCCATTACCAAAACTTAAAAACACCTCTACGTTATCCGAGTCTGGTATCTGTCGGCCTTGATTTTCCTCCTGAATTTCCAAATAAATAGTATTTTTGTAATATATTTTTTAGGTAATTAAACTAACTTTAAATATGTAGATAACAGAATAGTTAGATATACCAGATTCGAAAATAGAGTTCCTCCTTGGGGACAATCTCCATTGTTATTATCAATTCGACTGACAATTGCTGTCGGATCCAGCCGTCCATCATCTGCCTTGATTCCTTAACAGGCAAATTAAAGGAAATTATTAATTTGTTCTGATTAAACATCGATTCCTTAATGTCGACAAAATAATGTCATCGATATACAGCCCCGCTCATAACTTACTTTCCAAAACCTGGTTCCTAAATTCCCGATATCGATAAGTTATAAACTCATCGATTGCACTTATCTCCGTCGCCGAATTCCTAATTTGAAACTTGATTCTTTCGACAGTCGCAAAAATGGCAAATTCCTCATCAGAATCCGAGGCATTACATGCGTTATCCAACTCATCGACATGGTAGTTACAGCCCTGGCAGAAGGGTAAGGGCTCTCTATCAAAATCCCAGTCAAATTCCGAGTTAACTATCCCGATTTTACAGCAAATCAGGTTAAAAACCCGCTTATTTCTCTCGGGCCGAATTGGGTTTGGGAATTCGTTGGACTTGTTACTTTTATTGCAGAAAAGACAGAAGGACAAGCCTTCGTCCATAATATTAATAATACTTTTTTAAATTATGACATGATATTTAATTGACTATTAGTGAGATCTATGTTTTAATTTATTTAAAAACTAGTTAATTTATTAAAAAAATATCAATTAAGTTATTTTGCCATTATTGTGGAACCCAAACCCCTGTGACAGGATCAAGGTAAAAGGCGACTGGTTAGGTATATAGAGGATCTGAGTCATTTTAAGCTTCTTATTTTGATAGTAAGTAAAGGCTTAGGTTATATTATATAGGATTTATTTACACTCCTTTCACTTGTGGTTGTGGTAGCAATTTTTGTATGTAACAGGAGTAAGTTTTTATTCTGTAGCTAGGATATCAGGCTTATAGTATTCATGGACTCCTTGTTCCAGCATTTTTAATGTTTGACATAAAGCACTTACATTTAAATTAAATGCTATAAACAATGCTACTAAACTAATTAAACATAATAATTTACATGCGAAATGCGAATGCATGACTTTTGCCAAATAGTGATTTTATGAAAAAAATCTTTCGAGTAAAAATTTTTTCATGAACAAAGGTCGTAGGACCTTAAATTTTCCAAGTGGGGACTTCTTGGTTTAATGATTTCCTACAAGTATAATAAAATATGGTGAAATAATTCGGTATGCAATTTTATTTTATTTTCATATTACATATAATTTTTACTATTTAATTATACTTTTGAAGCTTCTGGTTAGTCTCGTGTAATTTTACAACTTTGATAAAACTATAAAACACAAATATTCAACCTTTAAAAATAAGAAATAATAAAAACATGACATTAATTTAAGAAACAATATGAGAGTTGGATTTATTGGGTTTAGCATTTTTAGCAGTTTGTACATTTTAAATATTAAGTATACTTACGTTACAAAAACAAAAAAGCTCAAAATTGAGGAAAAAGTCAATTGAAATGGAATCATAGCTCCTTACAAAAATAAAGTTGTCATATCAATATCAATAACGATTGCAATCGAAACTTCTCATCCATTTCCGATACAAAAAAAAAATCCCACCCGACAAGTCTGGAGGATTGAAATCCCGATTTTTTTTTTCGTTTATGTAGAAGTCATGATTTCATTTTATAAAATACACACAATTATGTTCATATTCATCACGTCAACAACCCCAAGTCCTGCTATAGCATTTACAAATCAGTTATGTCGCTCGCAATTAGTTGACAAGACGGATGCGGATGGGACGGGCCTATACTGCTTCAACGGTGGGACCTGCCTTCGAGTAA
Source organism: Desoria tigrina (assembly GCA_906901685.1). Lineage (NCBI taxonomy): Eukaryota > Metazoa > Arthropoda > Collembola > Entomobryomorpha > Isotomidae > Desoria > Desoria tigrina. The sequence continues at coordinate 1,411,511 of CAJQTU010000003.1, read as the reverse complement.
ATGACACCTTTGCCAAATGTGAATGTAGGGCCGGATTCGGTGGGTCGACTTGCCAAGATATTCTTACAGGTCCAACAGCCTCAATAACTTCAAATCGATGGTGGATTACCAATTTTGGAGAGAGGGTTCAAAAACCCGGAGCAACTGCTCCTTCATTGACAACAACTAAAAGTAGGCTTGACACGGACAATTCCGCATTTTGGAATTTTGTTGAAGATTTTAAGAAAAGCCAAGTAAGGCCGGTTTCGTCACCGGATGTCTCGGTTCTTCAGCCCCAAGGTCAAGGGTTACTTCCAGATGAGAATAAAAATAGTCCAGGTACTGAGGAATGGAAATTACATCCGCAGGGCCGGGTTCTTCTTGCTCAAGAACTTCCTCAAAATACATTAGAGCCGTTGGTATCTTCACCCGATATCCGGTATCGTCACCAGAAGAGCCAAGGACTTCCCCCAGATGAAGTAAATAATGCCCCCACGGGTTGGAACCTCCTTCCGGAAGGTCCTCGAGAAATCGTCCAACATATTCCGAAAACGGAGCAAAATTTAGGGATTTCGAACCCCAAGTATTGGAATCTTCACCCGGAAGAAGCACGGTTCCTGCAATATAATGCCACAGGTGATGAACCACCAGCCTGGTTTTTGCTTCCAAACGGACCCAAGGAAGCTACAAATGAAACTGATGATCCTAATTTTGGCAGAACAGTTGGAAATGTGACAGTTTGGAATCTGGTTCCACAAGGCGCACGAGAATTTGGGGATGAAGCTGAAAGTACAATTAGATCCAAAGTCTCATCGACAGCTTCGAACGTTCCGAATAAACTTGAACGACCTAAAATGCAGGGCCGGGGTTTTGTCGGGGCTCCTGAAATGGGTCAAAATGACACTGCGACACAATCGAACGGTATAAATGTAACCTCTGGTACCGAATCTGTTGATCCATTTTCAAAAACCGGAAGCCAATCTACCGAAAGTGCTATAAAAAACTACACAGAGTCATTTACCGACTGGCCCCTAGTTTCCGAAACCTCGGGGGATATTAAAAATGTTGACGAAAATAGTACAACTGCAGAGTTGACTTCATTAACCCCTGAGGGTACAGAAGCCGGAGCCGGAAGCACATTTCATACAGCACCAGAACTTCAAAAGACGTCGACTTTGTCGAATTTAGAAAGTTTCGAAGAAAATACAGCCACTTCTGTCGAATTTGATCTCAAAAATTTTACAGAAACAGAAACTACAAGCTTATCAAACTCAACTACGAAGGATGATATCGATAAAATAACTCACTCACCGGAAGAGGAAACCTCGACCCCAACGGGTTCTGATACTGCTGTAGTTTACATTGATTTACCCGAGCCAAAATTGGAATGGTCAAATAGATCTGATTTAGAAACTACGGAAGAGACAACCCGACCTGATAGTTCCAAGTCTGCAGTTTATATCGATTTGCCTGAACCAAAATCCGAAACGTCAACGTCAAATTCAACCGAGATCGATGTCAGTAACACCACATCACCACCGGAAGCTGAAACGTCAACCCTAAGTGATTCCAATTGGGCTGTTTATATCGATTTACCTGAAGCCAAATCGAAAATGTTAAATTCCACCGATTTTGAAAATTCCGATGGAGGGATAGAATATGATGAATTCGATAAGAATACGAATGTAACGGAGATAGCATCCACATTTTCCAATCCAATTACGACTGAAGATTCTAATAATATAAGCCTGGAACAGGAAGACGAAACCCCAATCAATATTGACACAAATACTGCAGTTTACATCGATTTGCCTGATGCAAAATCGGAAATAACGGATTTTGGTTCCGATGAAGGGATAGAGTTTGATGAATTCGATAAGAATACGAATGTAACGAAGCTAGTTCCAACATTTTCCAGTTCTCTTACGACTGAAGATTCTAATAATATAAGTCTGGAACAGGAAGATGAAACCCCAATCTATGTTGACTCAAATACTGCAGTTTACATCGATTTATCCGATGAGTCTGAAATGTCAACCGGGTCTGATCTCCAAACTTCCGAAGGGGCAACAGAATCTGAGGAAGTTGATTTGGAATCCACAACCCTGTCGGATCTAGTTACTATAACAGACTTCAATGAAATCACACCCGAACCGGATGCCGAAACTTCAACTCCAAGTGAGTCCCACACTGCCGTTTACATTGATCTGCCTGATTCCACGTTCGATTTGTCCACCGGGTCAGATTTCGAAACTCCAGAAGAAATTACAGAATCTGAGGAGGAGGCCGAGTTAGAATCCACAACAGATCCCATCACTACTGATTTTGACAAAACCACATTTGAACCGGAAGTTGCAACTTCAACCCCAGACTCTGCCGATTATATCGATTTACCCGAACCAGAAACGTCAACTCCTCCGAATACAGAAGACAAAAGTACAACTGAACTAGAGAACGAATTTGATCTACCTGAAACTGAGTCCGAAGAAACCATTGCAGATAATTTAGTTACAGACGAAAATGACATTCCTGTCCATGATGTACCATTATCAAATGACGATAAAAGTGACGACGCAACTGAACCAACGGAAGACCAGGAGATTTTAACAACCACGGAACGACTCAAACACGCAGCCAAACGGCCGAGAAAAAAAACGTCATTTACAGACGAAGATGTATACATTCCAGTCCATCATATACCATCGTCAAATGACGATAACACTGACGAAACAACAGAACCACTGGAAGACGAAAGCGTTACAACATCTAAAACTGTCCCACCCAAAAAACGAGTCAAACGCCCGAGGAAAAAACCGTTATATCCGGAAGAAGACGCGTACATACCAGTTCATAAAATACCAATATCCAGTGACGAAAGTGAGGTCATAACGGTCATCCCTCATAAAAAACGAGTAAAAAAAGGCCCTAGAAAAAACCCTTGCAAGACGTTCGAAAAGAAATCTCATGAGAAACCATGTCTCAATGGTGGAACTTGCTATTTCACCGACGACATCTCCTTCGAATGTGAATGCCCCAAAGCGTTCACCGGCCCGTATTGCGAGTTTACCAACGCTTGTCACAACTTGCCTTGTCAGAACGGGGGAACTTGCAAAAGTTTTGAAGACTCGGGGGTCTGCCACTGCCCTGTCGGTTATAGCGGATCAAAATGCGAGATCACGGACTCCCAGACAATCGAACGTATCCGAAATGAAGATTTCGAAAATATGGACGTGAAGTCATCAACTGGAACAATCAAGCCTGTTGCTGTTCCAAAAACTGAAAAAATCAAGCCTCCTGCAACTTCAGCAGTCAAGCCTTCTGGAAGGTCTTTAAAAGCCAGGACTGCTAAACGGAAACCGAAGAAAAAGAGCCAAATTATTCAAAAAGATGACGATGACACAACTGACCCCTGTTATGTCCCATCGTACGTCGTTGAAAAGCCATGTCTCAACGACGGGACTTGTGTCTCACTTCCGGATAAGAAATCATACGAATGCGAATGTCGGGAAGATTTCACAGGGAAATTCTGCCAGTTTCGAAACGCTTGTTCCGTCTCCCCTTGCAAGAACGGCGGAACCTGTCAAGGTTATGAGGACTCTGGGGTCTGCATTTGCCCTTACGGTTACACCGGTACATTCTGCGATCAAGTGGACAAGACGGCAATCAATTTTAAAGGCTCTGATCTAGATTCGTCGACATCAGTTAGTATAACAACCCCTACCGATCCCTGTACAATAAGTAATGAGACTTGCAAAAACGGTGGCAAGTGCAATCCTATTGACGAAGAGTCCTTTGAATGCGAATGCTCGAAAAAATTCACAGGAGAGTTTTGCCAATTCCCAAACCTCTGTTTTGCCTTCCCATGTCAGAATGGAGGAACTTGCGAAGCGTTTGATGACTCGGCCGTATGTACTTGTCCACCGAGGTTCATTGGGACGTTTTGTGAAACGGACACGACCCCCACTGACCCTCCCGTGGTACATTATGAGACTTCGACCAGCCGTAAGCATAAAAACCGCAAGTCAAAGTTCGGTCGGAAACGTCTGAAGCAGAAGAAAGGTGCAGTAGAGACTGAGCATCTTGGTTCATGTCAAGAAACCAATGGGGAGGAACCCTGTCTCAACGGCGGAACTTGTCTTTCTGTAAAGGGCAAAAAATCCTATGATTGCGAATGCACAGAGGGATTTACTGGGACGTTTTGTCAGTTTGTAAATGCCTGTGCCAAGTCCCCATGCCAGAACGGAGGGATTTGTGAGAGTTATGAAGACTCGGGAATTTGCAGTTGTCCACATGGATTTACAGGAACCTTTTGCGAAGAAATAGACGACTCTCCGGATCCCTCATTTACATCAAAGAAGAAGAAGGGTCTCCGATTTACAAAAACAAGGGAGATGGTAAGTTCAGCCATATTTGACAACTGCATGAATCCAGAGATTGATGCAAATAAGCCTCGTTGTCTCAATGGTGGTAAATGTCTCCTTCTTGATGAGGATGAATCCGAAGGATATGCTTGCGAATGTCCTGATGGTTTTATCGGACCTCTGTGCCAGTATGTAAATCCATGCATGAATGCTCCTTGCATAAATGGTGGAGCCTGTGAAAGTTATGAAGACACGGCTATTTGCATTTGTCCCAATGGGTTTAATGGACCATATTGCGAAGACGAAGTAGCTATCGAAACTGACAAGACTAATGAAGTGATGACCGAAGAAGACGAGGAAGATTCCGATTCTGCTGATGCGACTCCACATTCTGAACTCCAAAAAGATAGTGCATTTGATCACATATACAGGAGCAAGCTTCGGGACAAGCCTCCATACCCTATGTATATGCAAATGAAAACACAGCACTTTGAAAGTGAAACCAAACCTCCTGAACCAGAACCAGTAGTTCCTATTCCAGGATTTGAGGACATTACCAAGAACATGATTCGAATAGCTAAAGATGGAACTATTTACATACGAAAACCTAAAAAATTGTCCAAGCGAAAAAATGGCATGACATATAGCACACCGTCTCCAATTGATGTAGAACTTGTCGACTCGACAACAGAAAGGCAACTCCGTTCCCTTGATGCCACTATTGTTAAAGTAATGCCTAACGGAGAGCTATTTATTAAGGTGAAGGTTCCAAAACACCAAAATCTAAAACCCATAATTGAAAATAAAAGTGGAATGAAGAGGTAATGTGACCTTAAAATAAATGAGTCTCTCACTAACACGGATTGGATATGTTATTATCAAATTATTTAATTGACCTTATAAGAACAACGCAGCATATAAAATCAAGAGGTTTAGAACTGGATCATTTGTCCCTGGAATTAGTATAAAAAACGAGAAATTAGGTTACAGAATCCACGCATATTTATGAAGAAAAACTTGAACTGGTAATATAACAGCCGTACCTTTCGTTTCTTGTCTCCTCCCAATTCGAAATGCTTGCATCGTTTAAGGGCCATTTGTTGTCGGTACTTGCACTCGGTGCATTCCATCCTCAACACAATTTTCTTGGTGGTCTTAGCCTAAATTGATTGACAAAAATTGATTAAAATCTCCTCATTTACACATTAAATCATTAAAATCCGTCGAATAAGGGTCAAGAAAGACAAAGTCTAAACTTTTTATCTCCAACAAGTGGCCTGTCATTTTAGCGCAACCACCTAGCCACTTACCCCCTATGCCCTTCTCTTAGACTGCGTAGACTTGTTGACGCTTTTAACACCTTCCTTGACCTTGACTTGTGGTGGCTTATCGAAGATAGCTTACCTTCTTTCGGAAAATAGGTTTTGTTTGACCTCCGTATCCTTGCTGTTTACGATCGTAACGCCTTCTTCCTTGGGCAGCGTGTCGCTCCTTGGACTTCTTGTACTGAGTGACCTTATGCAGCTTGTGCACCTTACACTTTTTGCAAAAAGTCTTCCTCTGCTTAGGGATGTTAACCTGCACAAAAAATAGATGCAAAATTGAACGGATTAGAATTGAAATAAAATATCAGTTATCCAACATCGTCATCTCAGATCTCCCCTCTCGCCTTATACATTGTTCAGCAACTCAACCAACAGCAGTACTCAACACTCCACTTACGCTCATAAACCCTATTATTTGATATTATTGGAATTTTAAATCGACATTCATCATGCAGATTTAAGAAAGTAGAAACAGAAATTGCAAACGAATGTAAAATGCGAAATGAATATGAATATGCAATTAAATTTTGTTCCATCACATTTCCAATATACAATTTCACATTTCTACCATACAGATTTTTTTTTCTAAAATGATTCTGCCTAATGATTTCCATCAAAATCCTTCAAATTTTGATGCAAATCATCAACCGCAACTTGATGTGGGTGGTTTTGATAAGAGGAAAATAAAAAATCAGCGGAAACTTACCATTTTGATGGATTTTTTCTAAAAACCGATCCGGGAATCCTTGTCCTCAAATGAGCGGCGTGGTCGATGGTTCACGAACTTGAAAAAAGGTGCTGTGACTCGAGAGCAAATACTCTTCTTCTGAGGAACCTGTATCAAACTTGGCGCAGGATTTAGTCCCTCTTGCACCTAAGTACAATCAATATTATCAGATTTTCCAATTCTTGAACAGACGTAACCAGACCCATTGCTTATCTTATTTCTGTAACAGATAACCACTGTTGAGTGTGATGCTTATGGAATAATATATAATTATTGAAAAAGAACAGCCTTATAAGTTACAATTAGCTGTATCATTGATACCCTATGACCTTTGGGAATTCCAGCGCATGAATGTGTGAGAGGAGAGGGTGGGCCTGGGGTGTCTTGAGATTTCCACTACCTACCGCATTATTGGCCGGAGAGCTAGAGGAGTGTGTAACATATGAGTTTTCACCGTCCGCAATCGTTCTTATACGGTGTGTAAGAGAGGAAGCGGACGAATGGCCTGTGATTCCCCCATACCTACTATAACATGGACGGAATGGCTGTGTGTGAGAGAGAGGATGGTGGCCCGGGATTCCCCCATACCTACTATAACATGGACAGGATAGGAGTGTGTGTGAGAACCCGCGTAAAGTTGGCACCCAAAAAAAAGAGGGCCTGAAGGAAATAAAAAAGAGGGCCTGAACGATTAAAAAAGTGGGCTGGAAAAAGTTGGCACCCAAAAAAAAGAGGGCCTGAACGAAAAAAAAGTGGGCTGGAAAAAGTTGGCACCCAAAAAAAAGAGGGCCTGAACGAAATAAAAAAGTGGGCTGGAATGAAATGAAAAGGAGGGCCTGAACGAAATAAAAAAGTGGGCTGGAATGAAATGAAAAGGAGGGCCTGAACGAAGAAAAGGAGGGCCTTAACTCCACTCCTACTAACACCAGGGTGCAAAACCCGGGCTTTTGGGGGAAATTGAGATACGAGGTTTAAACGATTCCCATGAGTAATAGTACATCTTTGACGGATACGGGACCACTCGCACTGACACCAGGGTACAAAACACGGGCTTTTTGGGGAAATTGAGATTTGGGATTTAAACGTTTCCCATGAGTAATAGAACATCTTTGACGGATACGGGACCACTCCTACTATTGCTTATAACAGACCTACGTAGGACAAAATAATTTAACTTTTTCCCGCCCCCAATGTTAGTTAAAGGGGAGAAGGTGAAAACCCGCCAAGAATTCTGTCCTACGTAGGTCTGTTATAAGCAATAACACGAGGGTGCAAAACCCGGGCTTTTGGGGGAAATTGAGATACGAGGTTTAAACGATTCCCATGAGTAATAGAACATCTTTGACGGATACGGGATGACTCCCACTGACACCAGGGTACAAACTCCGGGCTTTTTGGGGTAAATGAGATTTGGGATTTAAACGATTCCCATGAGTAAAAGAACATCTTTGACGGATACGGGACCACTCATACTGACATCAGGGTGTGAAACCTGATGTTTTCAACATTTGGTTACGCCCGTTACGTTGGTTTAGTAAGTACCGGAGATACTTCATGTTTTCGTTGATGGTGTCCGTCCGTCCGTCAGTTCCTTCTGCTCCTAATAGTAAATTCCTGTCTGTTTTCGTGAAAACTCAGGCACCAGTGCCAGATTTTGCATTCAGAAAAATTTTGAAAATCGGACCAATATTCGCTGTTTTATAAGCATTCAAGTTGCCCCATAAGGCGCGGGCACACCCCCGGTGCGCGGTGTGGGTGGGGGCGGTCCCGTATGTGTATGAGTATAGGATATATATATGAGTATGAGATAGGTAGAAGATGCATGTGTTAGATATATTTATAGAAGATGATGAACTATAGAGGGGATATATAGGAGATATACATGTAAAAGATATATGAGTCTTTGGTGTCGAAGTTTTTGCGAGCAGGGGGTGTTGTCGATTTAGTCCAAATTCGAACTCACCCTGCGCTAGGACCTAATGATGAAGTATGCGAAAGAAAAATTTGAAAAAGTTCAGCCGTTTTCGAGTTAGAGCGCGGAAAGACGGACTGGCGGACGGACAGACGGACGGATGGATCGAGTGATCTTATTAAGGGACTTAATCCTAATCCCTTAATAAACGGTCCAACGTTGTACTCATGTATTGTAGATGTGACGTTTTTATAATGTTTAATACACATTGAAACTATTTTTGAACATGTTCACACTGAAAACTGAGTTTTAAAATATTTAAAATGCATGAAATATCGAAAATCTCAAATTGCCCGTGCCATAGAGCAAAATTACATACGTCATTCGAAAGCCCTTGCTCATAGCTTTCGAATGACGTATCAAATGATTAATTTCAATTTGCCCCAATCATAGAGCAAAATGACATACGTCATTCAAAGGCCCTTGATCATAGCTTTCGAATGACGTATCATACTATTTTAAAACACAAAATATAGAAAATCACAAATTGCCCTAGTCATAGAGCAAAATTACATACGTCATTCATAAGCCCTTTATCATAGCTTTCGAATGACGTATCACACATATATGTTTGTTTTTTGACCTCTTTGACCCCTCCCCACTTGTCAGGGGGTGACCCCACCCCCAAATCAAATACACCATTGAATAGCACTTGACAATAGCTTTCCATAGATGTATCACACATTGGGGTTTGCTATTTGAAAAAATGTTGACATTTGACCTTTTCCCTCTTGACCTTTGACAGACGGACGGACGGACACCATCAACGAAAACATAAAGTATCTCCGATACTTAATAAAGGATGTAATAATATTATTTCGTTCAGGCCCTCTTTTTCATTTCATTCCAGCCCACTTTTTTATTTCGTTCAGGCCCTTTTTTTTATTTCGTTCAGGCCCTCTTTTTCATTTCATTCCAGCCCACTTTTTTATTTCGTTCAGGCCCTCTTTTTTTTGGGTGCCAACTTTTTCCAGCCCACTTTTCTAATCGTTCAGGCCCTCTTTTTCATTTCATTCCAGCCCACTTTTTTATTTCGTTCAGGCCCTCTTTTTTTTGGGTGCCAACTTTTTCCAGCCCACTTTTTTAATCGTTCAGGCCCTCTTTTTCATTTCTTTCCAGCCCACTTTTTTATTTCGTTCAGGCCCTCTTTTTTTTGGGTGCCAACTTTTTCCAGCCCACTTTTTTTTCGTTCAGGCCCTCTTTTTTTTGGGTGCCAACTTTTTCCAGCCCACTTTTTTAATCGTTCAGGCCCTCTTTTTTATTTCCTTCAGGCCCTCTTTTTTTTGGGTGCCAACTTTACGCGGGTTGTGTGAGAGAGGAGTGGATGGTGTCCCGGGATTCCCCATACCTACTATAACATGGACAGAATAGCTGTGTGTGTGAGAGAGAGGAGTGGATGGTGGCCCGGGATTCCCCCTACTCCCTACCTACTATAACATAGACGGAATAGCTGTGTGTGTGAGAGAGAGGAGTGGATGGTGGTCTGTGATTCCCCCATACCTACTATAACATGGACGGAATAGCTGTGTATGAGAGAGGAACCGACGGCTGGCCTGTGATTCCCCCTACCTACTATAACATGGACGGAATAGCTGTGTGTGTGAGAGAAGAGTGTGGATGGTGGCCCGGGATTCCCCCTACCTACTATAACATGGACGGAATAGCTGTGTGTGTGAGAGAGGAGCCGACGGATGGCTTGTGATTCCCCCTACCTACTATAACATGGACGGAATAGCTGTGTGTGTGAGAGAGAGGAGTAGATGGTGGCCCGGGATTCCCCCTACCTACTATAACATGGACAGGATAGCTGTGTGTGTGAGAGAGGAGCGGACGGATGGCCCGGGATTCCCCCATACCTACTATGACATGGACAGGATAAGAGTTTACGTGTGTGTAGATAAGATGGAACACTAAAATAATCTGTAATTTATTTTGTATTTAATTATAAGGCTTGTCAAAAATTCAAAATTTCGAATCTATATTCGAATTAAAATGCCGTAATTTTTAATGGTGAAGTGACGAAGTCAGTGGTTAATGTGTTAATAAACTAATTATGATTATTGAATCTGAATGTTTTTTATTTTTCATTCTCGTTTTTGTTCTCAGCATGTGAAATTCGCTTAAATATTTCTAAACATACTACTATTTGACTATTTCCATTAAAAAATAAATCGAATAACAATTCCACACTTATTAACGTTGGCCGGAACTCGGACGACTCCAATGCTTTTTAATAAATATAAAACTAATTAACTTTTGAAGCTATGAATCTTAAATGTTAAGTTAATGTAATTCGTCGTCATTAAGAAGGTCAGCCAAGAAACAATGCCAAGTATTTGTTCACTTTTTTGTTCTTCATAAGATTGATGGTTGTTAGATCCAATGATCCATATTGGAATTGTAAAGGGTCTCCAGATGTTTATCTAACGATGGAGTTAACGGTTTGATTATTTCCGACCTCGCAATCTCAGCATGGTCAACGTTTTCAGATACACCTGCTTCCCCGTTACAGTCCCTTGTTCTTGTTTGACTCTTCTTTCTTATGTACGGTTTTCTTGTGCCGTCTCTACTTCGGTATGATTGTTTCCTAGCCGGTGGGGGCCTATTCTTATTGTGATAAACTTCTCTGTGCCTTCGCAAATGGTAACGCATAAAAAAAGCCATTTCACAGCCATCCGCTTCGCATTTAAATGGTCGAATGTCATCGTGCATGTTCATATGGACTTTTAGCAAGGCCTTAGTTCGACATCCTAAACGATTTAAAAAAACGATTTGTTTACCAAAATTACCCCGACAAATATAAATTTGAAATTGAACGATTTTACCTGCGCCGCTGCCGCATCTTGCACATAAGTGTGGCTTCTTACCGGTATGAATGACCATGTGTGCCTTAAAAAGTAAATGTTTAATTTTATTAGAACAGATATGAAAAGATACTCATTAAATGTTTATCAACTGATGTATAATTTAAACAAATTCCTTACTTTTAACTTTGAAGCAACTTCCCACTTCTTAGGACAGTGCGGACAATGGTGAAAATGTATCTGGGAAGGATCAGTGTGTTTAAGTTTGATATGGCTTTTAAGACCCGCTTCAGATGCTGTCGAAAGTCACAATATAAAAAATAAATATTTGAACAATTTTAATCACATGAAAATTGAAAATGAATGTCAACTTAATTTGACATTTGTCTTATTGGTCTAAGTAAGATCAAATCTGAGGCGATTAGCTTTCGCCAATCTTAAAATAGTTCAACTTACTAAAAGTTACACCACATGTCGGACAATTGAATTTCGACCTTTCACTTTTATCCAAATGCGTTGCTTCATGATATTTAAGCTGACGATATTCAACGAACTGGAATCAAAATTTTTAAAAAAGTTTAAAGAACGAAATATTTTATATTTAAGAATTTTTTTTTAATTTATGCAAACTAATTGTTAAGCTAATTATTAGTATTAGCTTTCATCGAGTTTCACATTCATTCATACAAATTTTTACAGCAAATCCCAACTCCCGACAATCTCATCGCGTAACAAAGCAGTAACATATTGGCTAATATAATTATGTGAAGTGAATACAAGTTGAAATGTTGTATATACCAATTTTCCACATGTGTTGCAAAGCAGCGAAGGTTCTTTTCTTTTGGGATTGCTCTGGCTTTTACCGGAAGCAATAGCAGCTTGGATTTCTTCTTCATTTTTATGGGACCATGCATGTCTTTCCATACCTATTCTTGTTGTAAAGGGCTTTTCACAAATTCGACACAAGATCAAAGTTGAATTTCCATGAACTCCTTTAACATGTATATCCAGATTTTTCTTACTCGCCAATTTCTTGTCACAGATTCGGCAAACGGATTCCACTTTATAATAAATTAATTATTTTATTTCAATTTCAATACAATTTATATTTGTGCATTGACTGGAAAAAATCAGGAAATGACTAAAGTCCATTGTCAGTATTTAAAAGCAATTGTTAAAGTTAATCTGTTGTACTCACGTGGATTATGTCTATGTGTAACGTCAATATGGTATTTTATTTTCTGAGGTTGATCGATTCTGACACCACCTTCAACGACGAATCCACATTTAGTGCATTTGAAACCATTATCGAGTCGAATTACCGAAATTCCCCGGTAAACCGTCGTTCCATCTTTGCTTCGTAACCACAAATTGTTTCCATCTAATTTACTACAACAATCAACAAAGTCACTTCGTCGTTTACAAGCATATATAATGCTAGTATACTTTGGTCATTCCTTAGTCCTTACATTTCATTTTAAACATGCAATATTATGTTCGATAAACAAATTAACTATATCATACCCAGTGTGCGTGTACATGTATTCTTCATCACAACCTGAACTCGTGTCCGAATCTTCCAACCGAAAATCAGAATCACCATCATCGACCGATGAATCGTCTGATGTCGAAGATCGTTTTTTCCTTTTTGCCCCCTTGGGTTTTGTAGCGTTAGCTTTATTAAAACTTCGTTTAGCACTAGGAATACTTTCAGAGGTATTTGGCTCAGCGGACGTAATTTCGAAACGAGATTCATATTCAATATCAAGTGGTTCAACGGCAACGTTGTCTAGAAGAGCTCTACTTTCCGCTTCATTTTCCTCTTTTCCAATTCCGCATGGGTATTCAAACTCAATCTGTTCATCTAGATCATCCTGCTGTAACTTGAATCAACAATATCCACTATAATTAAATTAATAGGTCAATTTCCAAAATAGACAAATAAAAACTGATTACATTTATAACAGCTCAACTTACTTCAATCTCTTGGTCATCTTGCCACTCTGGAATTGGCACTTCCGTCTTGGTCTTCGTAACAATATTTTGTGTTCTTTGAGCTACCCTTCCCGACCTTCTATTTATAATGGATTCCTTTGACGAGACTGCAAATAGAAAGTGGGTTGAATTAAGACTGATTATCAGAAAATTTATAACTCGGTATGTAATGTGGAATGTGGAAGATCAAAAATCAACAAATGGATAGCCTACCTTTAACTCTATGAATTTGTTTTCGAAAGCAAACAAACTTCTCAAAGTATTTTTCCTCATCTAGGTCATTCGTTCCTGCTGCTTCAAAATTGTTCCTACTCTCAGACCTCGTAATTAGATTTCGAATATTTTGAACTTTGTTCCTGGATTCCGATTCCAGTAGCCGGATCTGGTCTCGAATCTGCACAAGCTCCCTCGTCAGTTCCGAACAGGACGAACAGAATGGCAGTTGCTCTTGGTTGAAGTCCCAGGAATATTTTTTCGGTAACTTGATGCCAAGGGATTTACAGAGTAGAGTAAAAATCTGTTCATTATCCTCCGTCGACCCATTGATAAGCCATCCTATTGCAATAATATAAAAATAAACGGGTTTAAAAAACGTAACTAACTAATCAATACAGCACAGAATTGATATTGAATAGAATGCAGAATAAATCACATTAAAATCAAACAGACCTTGTTCTACATTGTTGGCCGATTCATTTTCAGATTCGTCGTTTCCCGTGCAAACAAGGCAGGGATATCGGAATATTAGGGGCTTGATGTCCAACTCGTCCAAGTCCAAATCCAGTTCATCCTCCATTTTTTGTGAATTGTGAAGCATAGGCTACACTTCCACAGTCTCTACTCTCTACAGTGCAGATTATCTAATTTCGACAGTTTCAATTTATATTCGCTACATGTGATGCATTTATCATCTACAGACAGATTATATACAGTTTTGAGTTATATTAAAATTAAAGCTCCTAAATTACGAGAACTGAACGAGAACTCAAATCTCCCTTTCCGTTTGTTTACTACCCTTATTTCAATCTCGGGCATAAAACCTCTCTGTCTCTTCTCTTCGCAGGATTTAAGAAAGAGAGTTTGGATTCCAAAGAATTATGCTTTTTGTTCGGCAAAATTCCCCAAAAAAGTATCTAATTTCTTGAACAGTTCATTCGAAGTTCAAGGAGTTCGAATTTCGAACTCCTTGTCTTTATTACAATTTCTAACTTTATTAATTGAAAATGTAGTTAATTATAATTAAATGATTTATCTGATTTCGATATACAAAATAGATATCGAATCGATGTACTAGAGAGTAGCATCTAATCTAATACACGAACACCGACACTAAAATGTACTGAAATATCAAAAACAATTCGGTTGACCACAAACCTAAATACATGACCGAACCCATCCGTTCGGAGTCTTAAAAATAAATCCTCAAGAGGATCTAGAGTAATCTTAATCCACAGTATGTCATACTGTTTAATCGTATGAATGAAGTGCATATAAAAATTAGTTTAATTATTTCCCCTGTGACCACTAGCAGGCGGAAAGGAATAATTAAACGGATATGTACAACTCGAGTTAGTTGTAAAACTATTTTGAGGTGGAGTAGGGTTGGTTACAATAAATTGTGGCATGTCACCAACCACTGGATGATGAGGACGCGCTACGTGTGCTTGTAAATCAGATGGGGTAAGTTCTAAAGGCTCAGTCTTTTCCATACAAAACGGGTCGAAACGTTCAAGTATCCTGTTTCTGTTTCTCTTCTGCGGAGGTTTACGAGTTCCATTTTCGCTTCTGTAAGGTTGCTTCTTGGTAGGGGGTTGGGCGCTTTCATGGTACACTTGGGTATGGCGCTGCAAATGGTAACGGCGACGGAATTGCATTTCACAATGCTCGCACTGATGAGGTCTAAGGTTCTTATGTTTTAGCATATGAATGGTTAATAGGGTCGTCTGGCTGAATGACTGACTGCATTCTGAACATTTGTACGGTTTTTCTCCGGTATGACATCTCATATGTTTCTTGAAAAAAAATATCGATTGAAATTAATGATTGTCTGCCATTTCAATTCTCCAATTATTCTTTAACAATGAAGTAAATATTTTAATCTTGTTTTACGCCAAAAATTTGCTTGCATAATTTAGGGTTCGAATCGCGTGCGAGTTTCACTCAAATATTTACTGTAGCTTACCAGTAGTCTGCCAGCCTGTGGAAATTTTTTGGGACAGTATTTGCACTGGTGCCATTGCAGTCGACTATTGTTGTCATGAGCTGTTTTTATATGACTTTTAAGAGTTTCAGGAGCACCTTATGAAAATATTTGATTTAATTTAAACTCTAAATGTTAAAATAAATTAATAATTATGCATTAATTTAAAAAAAGATCGGGTAACATACTATAAAGGCCACCACATATTTGACACATGTGTTTTGGTCGTTCACTATGTTCAATGTGTGTCTCTTCGTGTCGCTTGAGATTATATGGTCCTTTACATTGTCTCCCACATATTTGGCAACTCATAACTTCATAACTTTTAAGCTTTCCACCACATTGCTTTTTCCCTTCGGCGATTGCGGCTTCTTTCTCTTCCGCGTTCTGATGATTCCATGCGTGCCGTCGCATGGCATTTGTGGAGGTAAACGCTATCAAATCCATCAATGCTCATGTACTATTATTTCATCTTCAAAATTCATCTTTAAATAATAAATCAAAGAGGTAATGTAACCAACTTACGTTTTTCACAAATGTTACAGGGGATTACAACTGACTTTTCATGAACCATTTTTACATGAGCTTCTAGGTACTTCTTACATGATAATACCTTGTCGCACAAAACGCAGACGTGTTTTTCTGTCATACAAATAAATTAAATTAAACAATCACATAATTAAACTCCTTCTAATAATGAAACTAAATTAAATTTAACCTTAGAGTATATAAAATAACTTATATACCCGAAGAATTCAGCAATTATGTAAAAGCTGATGTGAAGTTACCTAAATGCTTTAATAGAATGTGACGCTTCATTTTCACTTTATTGTTGGTTTTCTTGTCCCCCAGAATTTCAACGTCACATTTGCTACATTTCAGTCCATTGTCGAGGTAAAAAACTTCAAGCCCGTCGTACCACAATCTACCGGATTTCTTGTCGGATTTCCATTTCCGAATCCTGCTGGAGTCGTTTTTATCACTTTAAATTGAGAATATAAAAATGAAAATGTATCTCTCGAATTTTGTTTTAAGCGATTTATGTAATCTTTATCTTACCCATTATCTTCACTATCACTGGAACTGGATTCTTCATCCTCAGAGTTCACTTTGAATTTTTTGGACATTGGCTTGTATTCTATATCATTAGCATCACTGCTGTCGTTATCGGACCCGGAAGGTGGTAAGGTAACCTTCGTCCGTGGATTCTGTGAACTATATCGAGATGTCTTCGGTTTGCCTCTTTCCTTTCGGATGATTATTTTCGAAGTTAGTGCCGTCGAAGAAGATGTTTCATCATCTGATTTTGAATGCATCAACGGGTCGATAAATTCAGCGATGGATTCCTCATTTTCGGAATGAGCTTCTACTTTAATTTCAATTAATGGCTTCAGGTCTACGGCCTCAACATCGTCATAAGGTTTATACTCGTCCGCATCGTCATCAGAGTCCTGAATTTAATTATCAATAAAAAATTCAAACTTGAAATTAAAAGTAATTGAGTCCTGGTTTCGGACGATCCTGAACATTAGTAGGTGTGTTTACTGTGTTTTAAATTACTTGAAAACGATCGTCATTAGCATCAGCCATATCAGCATCGTCATCAGAATCAGATAAACCACGAAAAACCTTTCGTTTGACCCTTGTAGACCTCCTCCTACTTGTATCTGCTGAAGTTGCTGATTCTTGTACTATCGGAATTTTTAGACTCTTCTTCACACTCTTGAGCCGGAACTTTGGAGGCACGGAACTGGTTCCAGCATTCTTGTCAAAATCCCGTTTTGATTTCCGTATCACTGCAAATTACAATACAAAGAGATTAACGATTCTAGCTTTTAAAATACAAACTGAGCTACAAAACGTAACTACACTGCTATGAAATTGAAGCTTACCCTTCCCAGTGACTTGAGATCGAAAGTATTCAAATCTCTTATCAAATTCAGCCTCATAATCCTCTTCCGCCAAATAATTCCGGGCTTCTGAATCGGCAATAAGGTTCCTGATGTTCCGAACCTTCTCTGCAAATTCTCGCTCCAATCTCCGTATCTGGTCCTGTATTCGCGGAAGTTCTTTCGAAATCTTTGCGCAGCTAGAACAGAATGGCATGGACTCGACTTTAAAGTCCCAGGAATTCGTCCTCTTCAGCTTGATTTTAAGGGATCTGCAGAGTAGATTAAAAATCTTTTCTCTCTCCTCTTGTGAATGTGATTCATCATCGTCGTCGTCCGGTTTTACGTTTAGAACAGCAGGAGCAGAGCAAGAAGAGCTGTTTTGATACTTTTGTGTGCAAATGAGGCAGTGAAACGGAAGCCAAGAAACGATGGGATCTCGATTTGCCATTTTTCAGAAACCTAATTAAACAATTAATTAATTTTAATGAGTTATACGTGTTTTAAGTGTGAATTACAAAATTATTTCAAATTTATTTTGCTCAAAAATAATAAACAACCAAAATGAGCAGAGAGAGAATTCAAAATTCGTCCAGATTTCGCGCGGAAAGTTTTATGTTTCATGTAAAACTTTGGAATAAAATCCCCCCGGAATAAATATTTCTATAAATTCGCGGGAATTTTAGAGGATTTCAAAAAATTAAATCTGCTCTTTAGAACATATAGAGTCACCGAAATAAAAGTCCCCATGTCAAAACCTCAAGTATTACCTTATGCATTTTTTAGACTATATGATTTGCATTTTCAAGCCTTTAATTGCACTTAAAATTAGACTGTCCATTTGGGAAATGACTACAGAACTGCCTATTTTGGGCTCGAGAGTCTATTTGACACAATTTGAGACGTTTATTATCAGAGAACCGTTCTATATCATTAATTATGAATTACGACAATAATATACTATCGTTTTTTTTAATTTCCCGTGTCATATCTCATATGTACATAGATGAGGATTAATTCTAACGTCGTGGGCTTGATAAAACGTTCGACATTAGTAGTAAATGGATGATTAGTAAAAAGGTAAGGGTTATAAATATGCTATATCCGATATCAAATCACAAGAGAGAACAATTATGACATGGCTTCAGTACTGTATGCTGTAATGAAAACTGATTATTCATACGTTAAAAATAGTTTTAATTTTTTTTATTAGGATTTCAAACGGTTCGTTACATTACGAAAATTAGTATCTTTAAACAGTTACATACTTCTTCTCTGCTATCTCTCTATAATCTCCATTAAATGCACAATATCGTTCAACCCCCGACAGTTCACAGTTTGATACCGTAGGTTAAATCATTCCAGAACCATAAATATTGTCGCATTACAATAGATAAATGAAGTCACTGAAAGAAGAATAGTTTAGTCTAAATTATTATTTTAAGCATTTTGGTGGCTAATAATTGCAGTTGGACAACATAATTTGCTTTGTACAAACAATATTTAATTGCTAATAATCTGTTCACATAATTCAAATACTGATTTCATATAATACCAGGTAATGCAGTGTTTTTAAGTAATTGTTGTGCCTCTCCATATACTCCAACAGACATTTTGTGCTTACTAAGGCAGGTTTCATTTAATTAAATCCATTTAGTGCTTAACCTTAGACTTCTGGATATTGGCAATCATACTCATGGGAAGAAGCTTGGAATTGATGAACTTGACGCTTCCGAAGTGGAGAACCAACTGCGTCTCGTAGTATGTGAAAAGCCACATCAGGTAATTGTTCTCCTGTGGATCCTCTGGCATGGGGTGGTCGAGGGTCCAGAATCGGTCCGAAACTGCCGGTGTCTTGGGTCCCGGTCGTTCCAGCATACGAAGGTACCGTTGGTACCAATGGCACAGTTCCGTTTCCCTCGTTGCAATGTACGCTTCCCAGGTCGGGGGCTTGGGTGGTCCCACCGGTACGGGACCGCCGTGACCACCACCTACAATACAACCGATTAGAATTGAGTTACACTGTTAAACTGTATGATTAAAAATAATGTTTCAATAAAAAACAAGACCAACCTCCGAAGGTTGGAACCCCCTGGGACATTCCCGGAAACCTTCGCTCGTATTCCGCCTTAATTTCCGTCCACAAAAGCTTGTCTTCCGAAGGCAACTTCTTAAATCCATCCTCATCATTTGTCTCGACGTAGGTCTCTCTAAGGGCCATGATTCCAATGAAAGGGTTAACGAGACCCAAACCCCCTCGTTCCAACGGCCAGTAGGCCCAGGCATCCACAATGTCGGCGTCCTTCAGCTTCTCGTACCGGGCTTTCAAGGCGTCCATCGGCCTTCCACCCTCTGACCCGAATAAGCCGGAGTATATCATTTTAAGGGAGGCGATGATCTGGTCAAGATGCTGTTTCCCAGAAACCATAGCACATTTCCCGAAATTCCGGATGAAAAATGCGAGATACTTGTTAAAGATATTGATCCACTCTAGAACGCATTCCGATTTGTCGAGAAGGGCCTTCATCTCGGTGAGGAACTTGTCAATAGCCTTCTGGTCGATTTTAAAGATCCCGTTAGAATGCAATTCGAGGTAGCCCCAGTGGATGTTCCTCTGGGGGAGGGAGGCAGGGCCACAAACTGCCGGCTTGCTTTCCGACAATTTCGGGACCTGTTCGTCGGAGTAGACGGAGACGGAGCCGCTTCGACTTTCATTGATCTTGAGCCCGACCATTTTCCCGTACGTGTTCATCGTCTCCCAAGCCTTGGTCACGTCTTCGGTGCGGTCACTCCAGAACCAGAACTCGTCCGAGATCCGGTAAATCCGCATCCCGTTGCACTTCCGGTTCACCAGGAAGTCGAGGAGGAAGAGGAGCGTTTCCCCCATGAGGGATGAGAGGACGTGGGATGTGGGTACACCCCGGAGTACTTCTGTGGCTGTGTCCGTTTCGCTCAGTCTTATTTTTGGTTGTAGAAACCGTTTGAAGAATGCTATCCAGTGCTTTGGGACTCCGAGGTATTCCAAGGAAATCAGAGCTGCGTCGTGGATGACGGAAGGGCCAAATGATTCCAAATCCGCTTGAACAACTATTAGAGGGTTGTTGGGTCGGAGAACTTGATTGAGTCGGATTTCGCTGCTGAGGACGTGCAAGAAGGACTGTTTGAAATCAATATCCGGCTTCTGAGCCGGTGGGGGCGGGGGGCAAACTGCTCTTGTCATTCGCTTTTTCATCATTGGGGGTCCGGCAAACATATTTGCCCCACCTCGTTCCATCATCGGAGCTGGTGCGGCTCCGAAACCCACTTGTGAACACATCATGACAGATTCACTTACGTCCATTTGTGCCTCGATCCGTGCATATTCCTCCTGGTTTTGACTTTCTTGTGACTGCAATGAGTCGGGCAGTGTGGATAGGAAAGCACCTTGATGGAACCGCTTCCGCTGACCCTCAATCGAGGCATAGTTAGAATGAACTTTGGTCCACATCTTGGAGTCGTAAATCCGGAGGAACTGTCGCTTGAAGTAAGAAGCCCATTGAACCCCGACATACTGAAGAAATAGGGCTGTGATAATGTCTTCATTTATATAGGCCTTGTATTCACCAGCAAGTCCTCGTCGGAGTTCCATCTCCCCGGACCCGGTTGGCCAGTCCCAGCGCTGAAGATTCCTCAGCCTGTTCGACAGGAGGGACGCGACTTCCTCTAGCGCTTCTGTATTCTCACTAAAGTAAAAAAAAATGCCTGAAATATCCGAAAAATAACCCGATCCGATGGCAATATTTTTTTAAATTGTAATACTTACCTAAGTTCCTTCAACCCAGCCTTCTTCTCCTCGGAAAGGAGCTCTTCAGAAGTAAGGCCCTTGATACAGCACTGGACATCGTAGGACGAAATCGATGTCAATTCAATATCGAAAAAATCCTTGGTTTCCTTCTTAATCTCCGCCATCGTCTTCTCACTCTCGACATTGTCTCCAAAATTGAAGAGTTCGTCAGAGAGGAACTTCCGGAACTTGGTGGCCTCGAATTCCTCAGTCGACGGTTGACTGAACATCAATTTCCGGAACTTCTCAACCGCCTTCTCCTTGTCCAGTTTCGTCTGTTCGAGACCGGCCTTAGAATCCTGGCTCTTCTTCCGTTCCTCCAGTTCCAGCCATTCGCTAAGGAGGGACCCGTAGAGGTACGAGTACTCGCACTTGCGGAGCGAGTACTGGATCTCCTCCTTCAACTTCTCGATCCAGGCCGAGAAGAGCTGGGGACTTATTGAGGGGTCCGAATTAGAGTTCTGGAGCACGTACTTGAGGTTCTCGATGAGGGAGGACTCGACGATGTCCTTGACGGGGGAGTCCTTGACGGCGTTGTAGAGGACTGCAAGGACCTGGTTTGGGGAGTTTGAGGGATTCTCTGCTTCCTTAAGGGCTGGTTTGAAGTGATCTGTCAGGAGGTTCTTTTGGACCTTCAGTTCCTCCAGCTTCTCTTGGGTTACGGATTGAAGGATGCTTCGGAATGAGGCACTCATTTTGATTCTTGTATTTGGTTCTGTAAAAATAATTGGAATTTATTGCTTGGTTTTTTAAATTTAATTACTTTACAGTTGAATTTGGGCATGTTTTTTTTAATATGATGTCTACGGATGTCATGTTCATATCCGGTTCTGGAAAAATAATTTAATATGGTTGGATGTGCTTGAATATTTTGGAATTTCTACAGTCAAGCTGAATTTAGGTATGTAACCTTTTTTCTCCAAGTATGAAATAGATCACTTTTGTTGACACCATAGTTCTGGAAAAATATTTGGAAGTTATGGATTCTGCTTGAAATTTTTGGAATTTATGTAGATTAATTTGAGTACTGTAGTTGTTTTCTCTGAATAGATATCCTCAGGGGTGTATTTCATATACTTATCAACGTATTGCGGGGAGATATTGTTTTTAATGGGTCGAAAGGTTTATGACAAAAGCACTTGTGAAAAGCTTGAATTTTCGACTATTTTTGACAGTTTTATGAAATGCAATTTTTATTTATGCACATCTTCCAATAATTCCTAAACAATTCTATGAATTTCCCGTTTTTTAAAGCGATTGGATGACTTATTTCGGGGGGATTCATTTATCAAAGCCTCCAACAATATCGGGTACTTTAGGGGTGTATTTTGGGGTATAATATACAGAAGATTACCTTTAATTAGGGTTTTTCGATGATCTCTATTTTAGTCGTTCAATTGAGAATGTCTAGACTCGAGTATAATTAACAATGACTGAATAAGTACTGTCACCAATGCAATAAGAGTGTTTTTTTATGTTTGGAAATTTGCAAAAATCTGTAAACGTTTATTCCGGTATGACACGAACAGAGGAATTGTAACTTCTAAGTGGATGACTAAAACAGTGTACTTTGCTATATAACTCGGTTTGGTGAGTCAACTTCAGATCTGTCATGATCCGATATACTAAAATGCCATGCAAAATACGAATACGATAATGTTAGTAAATATTCATCTCTCCAACTATGAACTAAATTCAAGGCTTTTCGTTCATTCGGTCCGCATGTACATAAAAGAGATTGGAGTTTTGCATGTGGATTTTTTGCAAGAAATCTCCTATCTAAAGCCCTGGTAAAGCTTGCCATTTATTCGCCGATTCTTCATATACATAGAACCAGTTCGTCGTAATCCAGCTGACTATAACCTCTGGAATATTGGCAAGGGCGTGCGTGGACGAAATGTCAAGAACCTGGAATGTTCATAATTACATGACTCAAGTTGCTTCTTTTGTAGTATGGAAATGAATGTGAAGTGCCATTAACTTTAATGTGCTTTTTCTGTTGTGCTTTACTTAAATTACGAGTAAATCGGAGGCTATATAGACACATATTTTGTGGTGGTTAATGGGGAATGTAAACTGATAACTTTCCAGGGGGGATATTGATAATGGATATGACATCATTTTTAGCAAACAGAGCAAATCCTGAGTGTAAAATACATGTGTTTGATGATACGCTTGGTGTGTCATGATATGATTGATGTTATTTTTGAATGAATATTCATGATTGGAAATGCCGAAGTATAGTTAAGTAACGAGGTTCGTCGCAATTCGGTTAGTTTGTTTTTGGAAATAAAAATTAAGTGTCGGATTTGTAGCATTAATTGTGCTGTAAGTACGTGAATTGGAGTTGTTGTTGTAGAGGAAAAACGATAGGACGGATGTGACAAGATATTAGGATGTAAATATTTAGAGAATGTACGAAATTGATCTTAAGATCTTCAGTTTCAGACGTTTCAAAATAATATGCAATCGAAGGGATGGGATTAGTAATTTAGAAATCCATTTAGCATAAACATGAGAATATTATCACATGCTTATTTGAACTCCGACATATTATATTCCATCTTTTAGATCTGCAATAAAAAACTTAAAATCCTGTAAAATTTCTCAGAGTTTTAAAATGAATAAATAAGTGTCGTTTTGTTTTTATATAAAAAAAAATAACAATGAGACAGTGTTGTCTCAAATTGTATGAGAAGAATCAATCAATCAATTAAGATAAATTATCAATTTCTTGCATTAAAAATTGGTTTTTAGGGTTCTCGTGATTTATATTAATTTGATGCTAATTATTATTATTACGACATTTTTCAATTAAATTGATTATAAGTAAGATTATGAATTAAGAGTACTGCTTGGTCCCATTACTTTAATATATTTTTGAGTTAAAGTTTGTTAAATATAATTATAATGAAAATATAAATATAATAAAAATACAACTTTCACTTTTTAACACATTTAAGAACCTATTTAAATTTTTCGTTTTTTTACGTCCAGTACCCTAATGTGCTGTTGTGCTAACTGGCATAGTCATTTTTTAACCTCATCTTCGAAGCACAATCTCACATCTGGCACAACTTGGCTTGTCTCCATAAAAGCAGGAGTAAGTAATGAAAAGTCTAGGAAATATTTTTCTGCATGCTTCCACCCAACTCTATCTCTATACGTGGTGGATATGGTCCAAATGTCAACATTTAAGTCTAAAATGCATCAAGAATGAATTAAATGAAAACAAAAATCCGTCCGTATAAAAATAGACCAAAACTTCTCCATATTCACCATATACTTAAATGGAGTTTGGTTCGAAAAAATCGGGTAGTTGGAGCAGTAATAATAATGTTAAGAAAGACGGAGGAATAAAACTGCTTAACAAATTACCAACCAGCCAATAATCCTGCAATTTGCATTCAGTCATGATTTTTACTATTTTTGCAATCCCTTATTATTAAAATAGATATAAATAAATGGAACTGTCTCCAAGGACCAAGTACAAATCCAATCTGTAATGGATGATGCGGTCTCGAGTTCCTTGTACCGAATTTTTCTTAAATAAATCCCCATATGTCACATGTAGAATTTGTAAAAAATAGAAACCCTAAAAACGGGTGGGCTTCTATTTAGAGATATACGTGTTTTAAAATTAATTAAAAATACATAACTCTTATCAAAACTAAACGCGTTTTGTGCATTTCTGCCTAATTCTAGGACATTTTAATGAAGTTCTATAGCTATTTGCGTTTTATTACGCCTTAATGACAACCTTTCGTACCTTTTCAGCAATTCCAATCAAGATTCTGATTGTACATTTTAATTTAATTACTAACTACAAGGTTTTTAAAGGACGATTTATTCCGGGCATCCTTCAAACCCTTTAAATGAGTGGGGATTTATTCCGGGGATCCTTCAAACCCTTTTAATGAGTGGGGATTTATTCCGGGGATCCTTAAAACCCTTTGTATGGATGGGTTCTTACTCTGGAGATACTTCAAACTCTTTAAATGGGTGGGGACTTATTCCGGGGGCCTATTTACAGAATCCCGGTAATAATACCCCAACCTGCCCTTCTTACGCTCGGATTGAACGTCTTTTCTGCTACTTTTCAGCGACGAAATGAACAGCAATTGCGTGGGCAGATAGGGAGATATACTTTGAAACCTGCAAAGAAAATATCAAATATCGGCTCTATGTAATCCATCCATGTGTAAAGATTAGAAAAGATCTACTTACTAGCATTCAAGACAGACTTATTTTTTGTTCCCAAAAAATCACTCAGAGACACAACTTCGTTTGTGAAGATTCTCGGAGCAGTTTTTGCAGAGATTTACGTAAAAAGCAGTCTTGTCTTGTCGGATTTTTTAAGGTTTCGAAACCACAATTCCTGATCCACCGGTACTTTGTACTTTCCAAAAACACAGAAACTTAGTTGGTTTTTGTATTTTTGAAAATACTATCCAATTTCCACAAAATTTCTGAAGATTTAAGAGGGGATGAGTGACGAAGAGAGCGATTCAGAAATATTTCTGGGCCCAGAAAGAGAGAAGATCATCGACGAGGATGTCCGTTCTAATCTGGAAGTTCTCAATCAGAAGACAGTTAACTTTGAAGACCTTCTCAACGAACTTGTTCGTCGAGGGGGGCTCTCGTTTGAGGAGAAATTTAAGATCTTGTCAGGGATTAAGGATGAGGTAAACTTAGACAGTGTTCTCATCTAAATAAATCCCCACCCATGGGGTTCTATTTTGTATATTGGGCTTATCAATTCTTCTACCTATAAATCTTTATCTATGTCCGATAAGATTTTTGACATGTTCACGAAATTCTACTATCATACAGACAATTAACCTAAAATATCAATTGAGTCTTTAATTTCTCACTGCCTAATTTTTATTGACAATTGCCTAGCATGACAAATCCGTCGTTTATTTGGCAATTAAAGTAAAGCATTTCAGAACTCATAAAACTAAATGGGGGATATATGTTTCGAATAGGAAGAGCCAGATGCTATAATTTTTATCTGTTTTTGACAATATTTTTGATATTTTATGACAAATCCTCCCTTCGAAATTGCTTGAATTTCAGAACACATCAAACAAGACAATTCCCGAGAAATGCAACGAGCTGTACCAAACCCTCCTCCGGAAGCAAATCCCCTGGGCTAAGGTCCTAAAATGCTGGGAAGAGACCGGAAACACCTACCTCCTGGGTCGATTTGACACGCATTTCAGCATCGAAGGTCGGGATTCGAAATCCCTGAAATTTTCGAAATTCAAAGCTCTTCCATCCCACCGGACCGAGTTCCTAACCCACCTCTTCCTCCGAAACCTCACCCTCTCGCCCAAAAACCTGCTCAAATGTCTCCGGAAGAGTACAAGGTTGCAATCAATCCAAATCTCAAGGGTCAAAGTGCCCCACGGGGGTCGGGCTGGAGATGACCCCAGCACCGACTTCGACCAGCCCCTAATGCTCCCTAACCTCAAGGAGTTCTACTTCGAGGAAGTGACCCAACAGGATGAAATGACAAGTATCAAAGAAGTGAACATCTTCCTCGACGAATTAAACCTGAAGCCAATCCTCTTCTTCGGCCTTAACTCTAACATGGCCTGGGACGCCAAGATTTACATCCACGTCCTGATGCGTGGGGTCACGATTTTGAAAATGAACCCGACGAGGGAGTCACCGGGGTCAGAGGTCAGTTCCGGTGACCCCGATTCGGAATACATCTCAATGCTTCGTAGAAGACCAGCCGAGTTCGGGGGCTTCATAAATCCCGAAAACTGCTCCCGGGTTTCCTTATACGAATGCTATCTCCCGAAACTTCCGTTCTCGTCGAAATTGACCTCCCTGACCCTGTTCCGCTGCCGGGTTCCGAACTTTGACCCCCTGATTTTGAATTGCTCGAACCTCGTTCAACTGTCCCTGTACGGGGAGTATGAGACGAACAACATTTCCCAGATGGACCTATCCTCCTTGAACGTTTGTAAGGAGAGTTTGAAACGGTTATCTCTTGGGTTTATCCAGCTCTCTCTGACCTTATCGGAATCTTCGACGGGGCCGGGCTTATCTTTAGATTCCCTTGGTATCGACTGCTGTAAATTAGACGAGGACTTATCGAAGAATATCCCTGAGGTTTTTAAAAACGTGGCCAAAGTCTATCTGATCGACTGTTCTTCCAAGCTCCTCCAGGCATTTCTGATTCCTCCGACTGGGAGTCATCTTTCAGAGCGGATAAGTGTCTCGTCCTTCAGTTGGGAGCAGAATAGTGAGGACGGGGGCCAAGATCAGTTGTTTGACTTATTACATCGGAGTTTGAAGGGAAACGAACCGAATTTTGGATTGGAAATGACGGAATCGGGTTGGGTTTTGGTTAAAAAAGGGACCGAGAAGGACTTAAGTGCTCTTTTAACCGAGATTTTTAATTGGACTGACTTTATCGAGGTTCGGAGCCGAAAGGGCTGGTTTGAGTTACCCTTTAAGAAGGCGGATGAGAATAGCGAGGATTCGGATATCCGACGGGTTTTTAGGCGAAATTGAGCCTTATTTCGTGACATGACAAATATTGTGACAATTGTTGATGTAATTGAATGGTTAATAAATTCGTATACTCTGTTAATTACAAATCCATTAATTAGTCGCAATTAATGATCGGACGTTTTTGAGCTTGCGTCCATTGATTTTGAGACGCTATTTCTTGAGCTTCCATTTAAATGTTGAACGAAATTGGTTCGAAATAACTGAAATCTTTGGTGAAATTGCTGTTGGTCATCCATAAGATAAGGTTTTGGACACACTTGCCTTACTTGACTATTTTTTCGAACCGTTCACAGTATACATCTGCCTTAGTAATAATATTTAATTACCATCAAAAATAAATCAACGGAGGTATTCAACCTGATTGCAATCTCTATTTCTGGTGTTTAAAAAACTGTAGATTCCATTTCTATTTATATCAATAAGTTCGGAATAATTCGAAAATTTACATGTCAAATGGTGGTTTGCTGTGAACAATATAAGCAAACGCATGCTTTTTTATTTCAACTCTTCATTTCATTTAGGGACAAATTATAGGATATACTAATTGGATTTCTGAATCAATCCATCATGCGATGTCTTGAATTTCTAATAATTTCATGGAAATCTTGTCATTAAACGTCAGAAAATGGCCTAAGTCGTCTCATAATTGTAGAATCGAATGCATAGTAATATTAGCTACATCAAATAAAGCTTATCACATTTAATTACCAGTCGTAAAATTGAGGTCTGGGTTAGTATTACAAATTACAATCCAGAGTGTAGCGTGAATGAGATTGAACTGGTTATTTTGCAGTTGCTTTTAATTGCTATAAATTAATATCTATCTATGTATTATACTCGGTAACAAACGATGCTATAAAGACCCAACACTCAGCAACCTTGGCCTTATCCAAGGATGTCCTTAAACGAATGTTGACAACAGGCAGTATAGTACTTGTGGTTTTTTCTATAATTTTTTGCTGACTGCAACTGGAAATTTAATTGTACAAACAATCAATGTCTTCATTTATATTATTTGTGTCTTGATTGAAGCACACCACGGGCTGTTTTTTCCAAGAACGATGCAGAAAAAAACTTAAGTTACATAATGTAAGGAAATGATAAAATACACACCTACATTTTTTATAGCATTTTACACGATTTATTGTCACCTGGATAATGAGGGATTCAAAATAGAAAAAACTTAGTTACTTGACAATAACACTTTGTCCAAGAAATTAAAACTGAAAAGATAATCATAAAAAATTAAAATTACAAGTTGGATTAGCGTTCTGGATGCTAGTACACTAATGAGTTAAAATCCAAACTTTAAATTCACAAGTCAATTAGGAATAATTAAAATATAATTAAAATGTCTTAAACTAAGACCACTAGCTCAAATTTGGTTGAAGCGAAATTACCGAAAAAATTCATAGATCGTTTCTTTTTCGGAGTTATTATAACTTTTAAAAATTGAAGACATAAAAGTGTGCTTACATTCTAAGCGTTTTTGACGGCTAATGAATTAAATCCCGTTAAAAACACGATCGAAAAAATATGATACGTTACAATCTACAGAGATAAGTGTCAGATTTGTTGTGGTATTCGCATACAACATCATTTACGATGATTGGTAATCTCTATCTGACAGCCTCAGCTCCTTCCGATGTGTTGATTGATTGAAACCGGCTGTAAAAAACGCTGAAATCCTCTCAAACTTCTTCCTTGAGAAACCAATCATGCGGTTAGTCGATAGTTGGCCAGCATATACTTAAAGGTTGAGAAACCTTGTATGTATTATGCAAAAAATCCTAAAAAAACACGAAATTGCATGCGTAAAATCCGGCATATGATTCAGAATTCAAGCTTGCAAAAAAACATGACAGAAGGTGCCATTTTTATCTAATAAGAGACGATAGAAGTGCATCGGCCTAACCGAATGTCCAATATGCCTCCAGCCTTATATTCCTCTTATGCTAAGGGTATTCCTCCGTCTAATTTAAGCGAGTTTAATCGAGTTTTCAAAGGAAGTGGCACATAACGTTTCTGTGAATAAAATCTATAGATTTTAAGCTACCAGTTTAGCTTATACATAGACACTTTGTTGTTGGGTTTGTTGGGAGATGGATTGACACTTTGACATGTTCCATTGTTGTTGTTGTCAAGCTTATATAATATTATAGACTGAGGGGGTATGAAGTCTATGGATCGCCAGACAGACTAGACCCCGGAATAATAGCCCAATGGTGGTGTCTTATAAACTGCAATAAGTCCCCATGGACAGCATTTTAAATCGGTAATAACTAGTTTTATATGGTAGAAGAAAGGGACAGTTGTACTGTTGTACATACGATTGGAGGTTTAGGATGGGGGAGTTATTTCGGGGACTTATTCGAGATACTAAAACGATATTTTAATAGTGGGTCAATTTAGGGCTGCAGTTGTACATAGAAGAGGTACATTTCAGGTCAAATATAAGTCGAATCGTCCATGGGATTAACCCCCTGTTTTTCAACCAGTTCTGTTTAAAACCTGACTATTCATCCGTAAGTAAATCCCTTAATACTGGGGACTTATTCCGGGGTATTACCCCAAAAGCTGGAGCTGGAATCGAGGTACCCCTAAATAATTCCCCAGCGCCTATACGGACTTTGGCCACCTTATGTCAATCCTAGATGCACCTATATTTATAAAACCTGAATATTTTTGCAGTTCCATTTAGCACACCTTCCAAGACCTTAAACCCTATGAAATTCGCAAGAAAAAGGGTTATGAATTTATGAATTGCTTCAGTACATGACGATAGAGTCTGTTTTTTCACATGTCTGTTCTGTTGTTGGTCGGGAGTGCTGGTTTAGCTGGTGGTGTAAAATATAGTGTGTATTTTAATGCCTTTTGCTGTTCGTGGTTTGGTTTGGCTTGGTTGCTGTGTGTGACTGAACCCCTTATAATGCAAAACGAGGCGAGATCTGCTGCTGATCTCCCAGGAGTTCCTAACTTAAAAACTATAAGCTTCTCTCTCCAATATCAAATTATAGTTTCTACTTGATACTTGAGGACAGAGCCGAGCTGCTGTTCCTCTCCCAGTTATCCCTACTTTCAATTTAAAAGTCAGATCTGTTTCCGAGAAGAATAATTACGGATTTTGTAGACTACAGAAGCAACAGAATTCATTTTTCTTGTACCTAAGTTCTGTGGTTATTTGGTTGTAACTGAAGGAAAAGGGGATAAAAATATCTGGGCTTGTGCGGATTTAGAAGTGGTTTTGTGCGAAAAAATAAAAATAAAAATTTAAGGTCAAAGGGTTAAAAAGGTGAGCTTTTTTCGTGATTAAGTCCATGATTGGAAAGTGCTTAAAATGGCATTAAATGGAACGTCTGTAGATCAATAATAACAATCGACCGACACATCTCTCAATTTTGATTAATTTTGTTCTTACATAAAAACTGTTCAATGGTTGCAACATTGTATAAATTAATAAAAATCCATAAGATTTCTACGATTTTTGAATGATATTCATGTTCCCTTGTCTTAAAATGGGATTAAAGACATTTTGAATCTTAAATGTCGAGTATCGAGTTGATTTTGAGCTGTTAAAACCCGAGAGCCTACAATTAAATGTATTTTAAATGAGACTGGCTAATTAATTGGATTAAGTCTCTAAACCTGGAGGTCGAGAGATAGGAAAAAGAGGTTAAATGTTACAAAAAATCTGACATTTTTCATCGTGTTGCAGTAGAGAATAGATACATTCAGGATTTGTAGTATCTGGTGGTGGTCTGGTGGTTGGTATGTGTTACGGTGGTGTACGTCTTTGCTTTTTTGTGACGTAGTAAAAATGATAGTTGAATTAGTAGGTGCTAAGTAGTTTACTGACCTGACCTAATAACAAATGAGGAAGATCATATTCTCAGAGGACAGTATTGAAACTGAAGGTCTAGTGCAATTAATAAGGAGTTTAGGGTTAAATGTCCTTAAAAATGAGGATTTGTTCAGTTTGTTATAGCTCATCAGCTCATGTTAATAAGCCTTGATCTCTGAACATTAATGAGAGATGAAATGAACGTATTGACAGTTCATTCATTTATTTTCTGGTTTGGAATGTTGGATATTTCTGGATTTTTTGGAATATTTGTGTAGATCAAAAATTAGAGTTAAAAGACAGCATAATTTTTCATTATGCTATTAAATGATCTTATGAATGAACTAATTCCAGACGGCAAAAGGTATCTGTATCACACCTCAATCAAAAATCATATCGTCACAATTTCAATGTAGAGGATCATAGTTACAAATTGAATTTACGATTCGTATATAGAAATTCTAATGTAAAGTAAATTTATTTAATGATTGCGATTTATTGAAACTTATTAGAAAGTTCGATTTAACTTCGGGAAATATATAGATTGGGTTTCGTACTTACAATTTCTGTATCTAAATTGAAATAGGGATTTTTGAGATTAAAACACTATAATTCTTTTAAAACTTGCTATTTTTTGATGAAATTTCGAATCTTAAAATACAAAGATACATAATGGCAATAATGCAATAGCCGAAAGAGAAACGACAAGAATGCTAATGAGGAATCTGCAACTGCAACAATAAAAACTTTTATAAGACTGGTTTTATTTTTCCCGTCTGACTGCCCTACTTCCAGTTACTCAATATTCTGGTCAACAATTAACCTATATCTAATACAGCCTTTAGACTTTAATGAAACCATGAACAAAACATAAGACGCATTTATATACTTGTATTTGTAGCACATTATGTCAACAATCGAAAAAATATATTAACCATTCCTATCTGTTGATTTTTTTAACAGTCCAACAATGATAAAGCCATGTATACAATGTATAGAGATTAATCGGGTTAACCACCCTCCAAATATTAGCTTATCCGCCGATAAGACACTCTGACAATGTTTAAACGAGTTGCCCTACATTCTCAAAAAAATTTGAACATTATTTAAAATTAAAACATGTTTTATTTTTGCAAAACCCTTTCAGAAACCCGAAAGGACAAAATTAACCATGTTCAAGACCCTAAGAAGATGACGAGAATGGAACAGTAAAAATGAGGAAGCGTCTACTATTACTACAACTACAACAGGATCTTATGTAAACCACTTGGAAATTAAACTGTAATCTCTGACGAGTAGAAAAAAATGCAGATAACTTCAGATTAGAACGGAACCATGCCATTGAAGCTTACAATATTGAATAAAACATCGACAAAAAACTCACTCCAAGATCATCATTCATACTACATAACATAACCGAAGACTTCATAATAAGACATCATATAATCCCAATAATTAACACCGTGACTGTTTACATACTTACAAAAATTGCAAAAAATTAATGCCCCCTCGGGCCAAGTTTTTGCCGAATCACCTAAAAGTTAAACTATATAGTAGTACCAGTTCACAACTGTCATCCATTAATTCATAGCCTCCGTTTGTGAATTGTTTGTCTTAGCACAAAACAAAACTTAGTTTGTCGACACGGATCATAATATTATTGTTTGTGATCTTCGTATCCAATTTCCACATCCTTATTCGAAGGGGAACTTTAACCGTTCCAAAGATCATCAAGAATCCTATGCTAATTGGAAATTAAAACAGCTAAGTAATGACCTATTGATTTTGGTTCCACTAC
Source organism: Desoria tigrina (assembly GCA_906901685.1). Lineage (NCBI taxonomy): Eukaryota > Metazoa > Arthropoda > Collembola > Entomobryomorpha > Isotomidae > Desoria > Desoria tigrina. The sequence continues at coordinate 1,378,266 of CAJQTU010000003.1, read as the reverse complement.
TTTATATACTACGACTAGGAGTCAAAGTGCTAATGTTCCGTGTAATTGGCTTTACATTTTAAATGGAAAGATGTCTTATCTCCAAGATGTTTATGATGATGGTGATGATGATAAGTGTAATCGCTAATACTTGAAGCTATAACTTGGTTGACAGTATTGGATTCGTTACTGAACGTAAGGGATCTTTCCAGAAAATACTCATTTGAGCAGTGATTAAGTGACAAAAATCAGAAACTGTAGTTTATTTATGGTGTATAAATTTACTTTAATAAGCCGACCTGGTCAAATAATTCCAACGTTGGTCCGATGTCCTGCAAATATTTGTAAAAACACCAGTTCTTGTGTCATAAACAGACTGTTTGCATTTCTCAAGTTCAGTTAAATGTTGGAATTGCCATTAACTTACTCGAGATATAATAACTGATTTCACTAGCTTTACATTAGTCCTTCATTTATCATTTTCTGTCATAAGAACTGTAAGTGTTTTTCCCATCCTGTCTCCATTTCTGACGGATAATAGACGTCTCTAAAAGCCCAACCTGGAAATTCGACACGATCTTTCACACTTTTGTATGCCCTTTTGTGGACGGTTTCCTGGAGGGATCTCTGGACAATTGACAGATTGACAGATCATAAGAGATTAGCAGTTTTTGTCCACCTATTATTTTGTGAATCTGTGACACTGTGACATTTCCTAATTTCTTGGAAATCGGTGGTGGTGGTCTAATGGTAATAGTTGATAATTGTCAGGTCATTAGAGATTGGCAGTGGTGAATGACCTTGGGTTTCTACAAGGGCTCGATTTGGATAACTTCGCTGTTTTTGTGATCAATTCAATTCTCAAGACAATCCCTAACGGACGGATCATCTAAATCGGATTAAAAAATCCGGAGATTTTGTATAAATTCGGATTGTGAGATTCGGTAAAATATAATCAGGAATTTAGAAGCGTCGACGATTCGAAAATCAAACATGACGACGAAATTGGAGAGACAAGATTCAGTTATTTCCATCCTCTCATCAGGCATCGACCTTTGCAGGTAAATAAAGATCGTTCCTTATCTGTAATTGCTAAAGTGCTAGAATGTAGTATGTAGTATGTTTATCAAATATAGATCGCTTTTACTTAAATAAGTCCCCATGGGGTTGTAACACTCTTTGTAGTTTAGCTATGAAGTGGGGAGTTATTCTGGGGGTTTATTTCAGGAAACAGTGTTTTTAATGACACTAATATTTGCATTAAACTCAAGTTTTTGTACCGTACTTATCTATAAATGTTGTGTCTAAATAGCACATGTCATAAATTTTTATTACGTACCTACGTCAAGTCAAGTACATGACTGACAAGGAGGTCAAAGGTCAACCAACCCTTGGTTAAGTTGGGGTTAGACAATCAGTTAAATGATATTGTATGTTGAATTTTTGTTGTTTTTGATGAGACATGAATACGTGATTATTGCCTGATAGATAAGCCATACGTTTCCTCATTGTTAAGTGCCTGCTGAATCGGTGCTTAGATTTAGAAGCATGCCTAGTCATACACTCATGTATTATTAAACATGTTCGGATGTTTTGGTTGTTAAAATAAATTACGATTTAAAGTTAAAAAGAAGAGGGTGAAGGAATCGATGTAATATTTGTCTTCTGTTAACTATTAAACATTTTTAAAATTAAATTAAGAGGCACGTGTTGTTTTGACGGTTTGATTTTTATTATTGCATTTTAATTCTCTATAATTTCGAATTGTTTTATACCAATCTTAAAGTTAAAAAAAAATCCTATGCATTTTAGATTAGACTTATTTAACAAAACCTGTTTAGCTGTTTTGTCTGGGTTTTGTGAGTTTGGAAAAATTAGGAAATGATTAAAGGCCAACTCTTGGAGTGTCTTATCTAGTCCAATAAGTGATTATATAAGTGCCATGATTTTGCTATACAGAGAGCAGATTTAGCATTTTTAGTTTGAGTTGCCGTCATGATATTCAAAAGCATTATATTGTTGGTTTTGAATTTTTGGTATCTATACAATTGTGCTGTTTTTTATAGATAAACCCCAAAAATTGGAGTAAGATTTGAAGTTCTCGGGGTAAACATGTTTGATTTCTTTCAAATTGACACCATTTTATCTGTAAAAATTGAAAACGCTATTATAATCAAGGATCGCTATTTAGTATCGGTCTCATCGACTTTAGAAATAAAAATTCAAGCCGTGACATACAAACAATGAATTAAAATAGAGAAAGGACGGTAAACAGAGCGAAATGCCAAACCTTTAATGCTATTACAATGATAATTTGATAGTTCCTCCCTGAGCAACAAAATCTGTCAGTACAAAATGGTTTCAGATTATTATAGAGCTATAAATTTTAATTATTTTCCTAGTTAGATAACAAGATAACTTGACACCTCGTTTCACAAGAAAAACTCTCAAAAACAAATTTTTTACAAATTCGGATTCGGAATACATTGTTGTAAACCGGACTAATTTATCCTAAAATCTCATCTCGAATTATTTATACTCCTAAATTTTGTTTTGGTTTTGATACATATGAGCACATGAATGAGTGTGTATGACAGGTCTTTGTTCATTTCTCTATGAATTAAGTACCCGTCCGTAGTCCGTGGCTGTTAATTTGGAATACTACGATCTAACAAAAAAAACAGGCGGATGTTTCTTTATGTTTTCTGAAGCTACAACGCACACAAGCCTAAAATGGCTTGTTGATAAGGTTGGACCTAAATACACTGAAAGTAAGTGCTAAATGGGTCCGAAAGTCAGAGTAAAAACATCGTAAAAAAAGGCTAGGACGGAATCATAACAAAAAATAACAAAGCTTTTGTTAACCATGCATAATAATAATATGGCGTAATAATATATGGGTATTGCTGAACGGTTGAACAAAAGATCCATATTCTGATGCTTAAATGTAAGGTAAATCAAGGTAGATTTTTTTATCTCCAAAATGAACAAGATGATCGTAATCTGTGGTTTGGGTTTAATTAACTGCCCCCTTGGCTGTTAATTACAAGTCAATTTAATTTGACTACTTTTCCGTAAAGGTTGCGTAATTAATAATGTAAGTTGGATTATAAAAAGATACCAGTTTTGCGTATATTAATAATTATATAATAATATTAATAATATTAATAATAGACTTAAATGATTGGATTGGAACGGATAAATTTAAACAAGTTTCACTAAACTAGGATTTACATTTTACATTTATTTAAGAAAAATTACCTGGTTATTTAATGGCCGTTTTGCTCTGTTTAAGAGTAAATGAAAGGAGAAGTTTACATTATTAAAATCCCTGTAGCTGGAATATGTAAATTTTTAACCGGCCAAGGAAGTAAGGCTCGCTAATTTGGCAAATGTACTTAATGGTAAAAAAATAGGATAATTTATAAGGAAACTGAGCATGTATTTACTGACCCTAGACAATGATTGAGCAAGTGCTGTATTGAAAGTTTACATACATTTAAATCTCTAATTGAAGCTCTGTAAATTGTAAGTCTTATTTAAAATCCAATTAAAATCCTTGAATTTAAGAATAAAAAACAATATTATATTCTTTAACCTCCGGTATCAAAAATATCAAAAAAAAACTCTACTATTCTAGATCTGGTTGTAGGCATTTTTTTTTAATTTAGAACAAGTTGATTTGTTAGTGCCCATTCAAGTTTGCTGAAACTATATAGGAATTTTCGTCTGTAAAATCTAAAAAACAAAATTTAAATAACAGTCATTATATTATGGTGGTGGACTTGTGGATATCAACACGATAGTTACATATCCATCCATGTAATTTGATGGACGGTTCACAAAATAGTCCCAAAACTAAACACGAGCTTCCGTAGGTCTAACTAAAAACAAACAAAAGCTTGTATATAGTGCTTTCCGATGCGGTCTGTAATTTTGCAAATCAAAGATAGTCATGTATGCGGTTCATGAACAGACCTATGCCAAACTTGGTTCAACAACATCAAATGTCATCTCTAAATGTATATTATTAAACTAATTAGTTTTTGAATATTTAACGAGACCCTGCCATATAGACAGATACAGACTGGCTGAGAAACCTACCAGTTTTGATTGGTTTTTTGAGCTATATGTTATGATATGAGTTATCCCATAACTCCAAGTTTAAAAAAATTATTAACTTCCCCGGGTAGCTAAAATCGTTATTTACGGTATGGAATGAACATACAGAGATCAGACTGCTTTTGGTTGTATTTAAACAAAATAAAAAAAAAAATACATGTTATTGATTTATTTTCACAAAATCGGGCTGCAAATTCAATTATAGAGTAGAGACGGTTTGTAAAAATGATAGTAAATCATAGATAATTATCTCGTCGTGCGTTTTATTTAATTCTTCCCCATTCACCTTGCCATTGACCCTTAATAGAAGGAAGGTGGAGGACGGGGGTATAATTATGAATGAAGGCGTGGCTATTGCAACACAACACATTTTTAATGTACTTTCATTTGTGTATAATTATGACTGTTAGTATATATTAGTACATGTTGTAGGCATGTGATTCACATTTTAAACGCCAAAAACTATATAGGAAGCGATTTAATACGACTTGATGGAGAGTCAATAATCATCTTGGAATCTTCGGGTCGTCTACCCGTTTTATTTGTGGTTAACGATTCGACTTCAAAAAATTCGTTGATATAGCTAATTTTTAGATTTACGTTAATTTTTATTCAGTTTGGGCTGCATGCACTTTAAACTAGGTAAGAAAATGGCTAAAATTTGAAATCCGGAAAAATTACAAATTGATCACAAGTGTTGTAGATTACCTGATTAGCGATAAAAACTGCGTTTCATTTAAATTGATTTCCACGTCCATAATTATGTCATATTTGAAAGGACTTGATCTGTAATGGTAACCAAAACATCATTACGGTTATACCCAATTCAGTTCAGGCTGAAAAATAATTTTTTGACCGTTGTGCTCGAAATAAAATTTTCTTCGATATGTAATTATCTTCAAAAACCAATGCCAGTACATTTCATCTGAATTATCTTAATTAAAAATATGGCTAGGCATTTCTTCAGATTCGTCGTTAGTCATTCACGAGTGATTTTTTAATTTATTTTTGGATCATACATTTATTGACGAGGATATCAATAGCATCCGATAAAATTATCGCTAACTCAGTCAGTTATTAAATTATGTCCGTAATCCCAGGCTTCCATTACTCACAAAATTTAAATCCTATATAACTATAGCTGTTCTTGGAATTTGTTATTATTTCTTTCCTGCTTTGCATCTAATTACCTTGAAACCTATGGATTTCCAGATTAGCAAGTCTATATATACAGCGTCTAAAAAGTGTTATCTTTCATGGATTTCGTTTTAAAAAACAGGATTATGTGTTTGCCATATTATTTGCACGTTTACAGTTTACATCCTGAATATCATCGAATATTTATCCATAGAATAGAACCAACACATCTGTGCCGAGACGGACAGGTGCTGGAAAATTGTTTTCCTTTTGAAATGTCTCGAATAATTCATTAAATTTAAAGGAGATAACCTTGAATTTGCATTTAGCTGGAGGTAATGAATTTAATTTTTTTCACGTCTCCCAATCGTCTCAATTTTGGGGATCATTTTTTGTGTGAATTACTAAAAATATGTTTATTTTTGAGTTTTTGATTTATTTATGATCAGAATTAATATTGAATTATGCATTTTGGTGGAGATATCCCAGTACCTCTATCATCCAATGTTTAAGCAATTTTAATTGACTGAAATCACTTAAGTCTTAAAATTATGCTGCTACATCGTAATCTATTTTTTTCATATACAAGTTATAACTTACTTAAAGGTTATCAGTTATCAGTTCCTTGAATTTTGCTTCAATTCAAAGTACGACAAGATCGTCAGTTTAATGGCAATTTGCGGTTTTTTACTCGAACACATCTCTTACCAAGTATTAAGTTTAACTAAATATTTATTTAGGTACGTAGAACGGACCTATGATTTCGACTTTCCGACTAATTGTAAGAATTATCGGTAATAAAAAATGACGGGTTAGGTTACTAAAACATCCTAAATTACTAAATAAGCCGATAGCCAAAAAAGGCACGACATTTAATCGTCAACTAAATAAACGCCCATGTGGTATTTTAAAATTTACATGTATTTAATTTGTGATTAATGAGTTGCGAGTTCGCTATGAATTTGTCGCTGTTGTTGGTTACGTTTTAAGCATATGTTAACTCTGATTACGGTGAGGGTTAGGAATGGATATCTATAAATAAAATTCAAGATTGGAAATATGTTAAATAAAACTGGTTTTTAATTGGTCACCTCGGCTCATAAACAGTAAATTCCAGGATTTTCAATTAATCTTTACTGAAAAAATCCAGAATCCAGACACGAAGGTTGTTTTCATTTACATAACGTTACTCCTGGACACTAATTTCCATGTACTTGTTGTTGGAAAGAAGATGGTCTTGTTTTGACGGGTTTGAGGTACACCCTTTCCGAGGTGATTTATCCCTCAAAGGACTCCCCATGGGCTCTTATTTTAATTATTATGACAAAAAGCTGCGAAATCGAAATCCGAAGCTTGCAGATTGCTTGATCCATGTTTAATATGTACACGAATAAATTGCCTGACTAATTAAATCATATGCAATTACACTTAAAATTAAGTAAAGTAATTGTAAATCAATCGACCATTAGGTCGTGACTATTGCTGTGGATTTTACCTATATTTGTAGTATTTTAATTCTAGTATTTCTAGTTCTTTAGTGATTCTTAAAAAAACACTCCTGGATTCCAAAAAGAAGTTACTTGCAATTGTAACTGGGCTTCCCAATCCTAGAATGTGAAAACCTGTAAATATTTACCTGAATTTTCTGATGATCGAACGCAACGGTATCAAATGTACAGATTTACTATTATTTTGGTAAATTAATACTTGTAAATAGGAAATCCAAGACTTACAGGTAGGTACGACAGGTTCGTAACGTGATAACCACAAGGCTCACGTTGGAAAGCCCGTGTTTTGGAATTGATTTATTTGCTTTCTGGGAACGGTTTTTGTTTCTCCCGAATTTGTTACATATTGTTATAATTTGTTTTGTATTCACTTTTTTATAAATCGACCATGATTCTGTCACCTTCAAAAAAAACAATACCGTAAATGTCTGTATAATTCCCCCGGAATAAATCCCCAACTGGGCTCTTTAAAAGTAAAAAAAACGGATTATTAATTAATTTAATGTTATTGTTAGTTCTTATTTTTTTGTTGAAGTAAAGCTCGTACTGAACCGATGACAATTTTTATGCTGCAACTAATTTAACAATTTAACCGCAGCACGTGTACCTACAAATTAAGTTTTGATGACAGTATGGGATGGCTATATATAGTTACATTTACATTGTGTTTTCGACTTTGATTATTTTAACGATGATTAAATATTAGTTTAACTAACTGTTAAAGATTGAATGTCAAGGTCGGTTCTCAAGACAGATAGTAGAAAATAGGATTTGTTTTCAAAGACAGATAAATGAGATTATAATAACATTTTATTACTTTGTTCGCAGTCCAAGCCCAACCCATGAATTTTAATTGCATAACCCTGTTTTTGCTTCATAGTATTATTTATTGTGTCTCCATTTTTTATGAATTTTATTATAGTTTCCATTTACAATTCTGATGACGATACAATTCTCCATACAATCATGTTGTTTTTTCATGTTAGGATTAAATTAAAAATCCGGAATGACAATGTCTAGATTTGCTGACGATAATAATCCTCCTTAATCACTTGTGTAAGGAAGGTGGGATGTGGGATTAGGCTGTTGATTTAATGTCTTAATAAGCAATTAAAATTTAATTTTAATTATTAAACCCTTTGACGACTCACTCGGCGTGAACAGCGTAGGACGAAAAGATATCATTTTAATCATGGAGGCAGCGACCTCGAGAAATCTAGGTATATACCGCCGGTGGTGGATAAAACCAACGTTTATTTTATGGCCCTCGGTTTCTGTTAAAAAAATTAACAGTTTGACCTCGGTCGACACTTAATTTTCTAAGCTTAATTTTACAGAATGATGACATTAAATTGGTATTACATTTTTAGTCTGTTTTGACAAGTTATAAGGTAAAAAATCAGTGGCTGTAAATATTATGACCTTAAACTTGTATCATTATGATGTCAAAATGTCGTAGAAAAACCTCGTAGCTGTATAACAAAAACAATAGTTTTTTCATCATGTGGAATCGGCTGATTGTTTCGTTGATTAATTTATACTTTGTGAATTAATTAAATGATTTCATAATTAAAGCGGTCTCTCAGAATCTGGACAATAGTTTTCTGTAGTGGGATTTCACACACATTATTTTTATTGACATGCACCTTCGTCTATTCACCATTGCATTGTGTGAGGTGAGAAAATTCCCACGGTATAAAAAAAAGTATTAAAAAATGTGCAACTTCCATTTAGAATTGGGGAAGCTGAAACCAACTGGCTGGATGACTATGAAATTGAAATGAAAGAGTAGATTAGAGAAATGTTAATTTAATTGTTTTAATTTTTAACATAAGCTTTACCCCGGGGCCAGGAACTATTGCACAGGGGTTCGGAAAATGTGATATGCGGTTACGGAAACTTAAACTGCCTTTAAATGGGAAAACCCGAATTTTTAATCTCGAAAAACTAATAGTCTTTCCGATATCTTAAGGACCCAAACATTCTAATTGTTGTTCTTGTACCCAGTTGTACTAAAATTGTTTTTGTTTTGTTGTTGTTGCAGAATTTGCCACTGTGACTCATCGTGTGGAGAGCTGATATCTCCATGTTACTGCTCAGGGTCGATGCGATGGGTTCATCAGGTCTGCCTCCAGCATTGGATCCGAGCTTCAAACAATAAGGCGTGTGAACTGTGTCGATATCCCTACTGCATGAGGACGAAGATGAAGCCGCCCTGCTACTGGGAGTCCCTCCCCATGTCCCCGTCCGAAAAGCGAAGGCTCTTCTGCTCAGCTCTATTTCACTCAATTGCCCTCGGATGTGTTATCTGGTCACTTTACGTCCTTATCGGTACGCAGATGCTGGCATCCAAACCTAAAAATCTAGAATTCGAACCGAGTCTAGTAGTACTTAAAAATTCTGAAATAGAGCCCCCAAAAAGCAAGACCCCCTGTTTAGTATACTTAAATCAACAAAGATTTGCATGGTAGATGGTAATTCTTTTGAATCCCAAGTTTTTACAAAAAATTCAAAAATAGACTCCGAATCTGCAATAAAACCTCTCTAATATAAAGTCCCTATCCTAGTTGACTCGCCGGGTAAAACTCATTTCGTCCTCTAACAAGAAAAGGCTATACATTTAGAAATAAATGACCTTTAACCGGTCAAGATAAGGACTCTTTTTTAGAAAAACCCCGTCAACCGGGTAAAAATCGTTTTCTCAGTTTTTGCTCATTTTAAGTTGCTTTACACTTCACTAAATTTTATAGAGGTTACGTGGTCACCCTACCAAGTCTTTCCGGGCTACAAACAAGCTCCCTTATTTTCGATTTTTTCTTGCAAGTTACAGAAAATTGAGATCTCCAATGAGAACACCAACTTTAATGTATGGATAAAATATAGATCTAGATCTAATCATATTGTCATACCTCTTGCAGATCGGACCGTGGACGAATTACATCAGTCGGAGCTGGAATGGCAGTTCTGGACGAAAATCGTAGTGGAAGCGATCGGGTGTCTCGGAGCCGGGATCCTCGTCTACGTCTGGGGGAAATCCTACTTCTCAATAGTCAATAAGTGGATAGCATTTAACCGAACGTTTATGATAGTCAGTTCTTCACCACCGCCGATAAAAAAGCCGCTTCCGGTCGTAGTGGACACGGGCAAGCCACCGCCTTCCAGGAACCCGTCAGTCACTTCCCCCTCCGACCATTCTGCCGGTGGCGGTGGTGGTCTTTGTCGGAGTGGAAGCCGTGGTGGGCTAAATACGGATAATAATACCCTCGCTAGTCCCGTCGTTGTAACGATGATGATGCCTGGAGGTGGAGGCTGCAACAGCGTCGGTGGGGGCCATAATAACGCTGATTCCAGCTGCAGCGAAAAGTCTAAACTTGAAGCCAAAGCGCTCCTACTACCTCCAGTACTCTACTCCCCGCCGCAGCAGGAACTACCACCGATTCATTTACAAAATCCGTAGTACTTACCAGTTACCGTTATTATTACTCTACTACCGTATTTCTGCAAATTGATTCCCTAAGGATATAATTTCGAAACCTTTAAAGTGCGTGGGGATTTATTTCGGGGTGGAAATCTGATCTTTCAGCGATTTTATGGGAGTTGAACTACAAACTGTTTTTTATGGATAACTTCAAAACGTCAAATTTGAAGTATTTATGCATTTGAAAGCAAATTAAATTCCTTGTTTTTTCTTTTGTTTGACAATCAGGAGGACTCAAAGTATGTATTTCAAGGGGTGGATCTAAATTTTCCAAACTCTTTAAAAGGGTGGGGGTATATTTTGACGGGGGTCAATTTCGAGAATTACGGCAAACCAACTCTAATTAATTACTTATTAGTGTTAATTAATCGATAATATTACTGGATTTGTGATTCTCTGTCTGAGTACTAATTAAAGGGATGGTGATGATAAGTTACGTATTTAGCTGGGGACATAATTGTCTAGTAAGATATATTTATGAAACCTGATTTGTATAAATTTGTTACGGCTTGAGAAGATTTTTAATTTATGTTATAGAAATGGCTATTTAAGTATACGCTCTCGCAGATCAGCTATACGTCTGACCAGCTACTCCTACTTCTGCTGGTTAAAGTTTGTATAATTAAATGTTGTTATTATGCATTAATTACTAATTAAGGGGATCGTCATTGAATGATGACGATTCATGTGTACAAATTACAATGTGAGACCTGAGTTGTTCTTGTCGAATTTATGGAGCCATTTTTGTCGTGCTAAAACAATTGGAAGGTTTATTCGTTTCAAATTCTAGAATCGTAGTATATAAATAGTTAAATAGTAACATTTTTATTAAATAAAATGGAATCAATCAATCAATCAATCAACTGGTATTTTTTACTCGTCGAGAATCGGTAAAATTGCAAATCTTGTGCTTTTTTAAAAATCTTCCGAATTTAGCTCTGCACATTGTTCAAAACTCTTTATAATTTATTTGTTCAAAAAATTACCCTAAATGCCATCATATAAACTTCAAAATCTACAATTGAAAGGACAAGAGAGGTGGGGAATTATTCCGGAGGATTTATATTTAATCTGTCATAGATCAGAAAGTTTGGACGTTGACCAACTACGATTATCCCCCATTCCCAACTATTAGATGATGAGAGTGGCCATTTTCATGAAGTGCTTTACGATTAAAAACTTTGCCTGTTACAAATTAGTCAAATTGATAGATATTACAGGATTTTTGTTATGCTATAAATATTTTTTTAATTTCAAAATTTCAAATTCCAATGATTTCCAATTTAAAATAAAATGCTACAAAAAGGTCCTTCAGTTTTGTGTCTTATAAATAGCCTCTGTGAAACCGTTGATTAAATTCCTTCACAAAATTCAAGCCTGATCCTATGAATCTGAAGAAGAAAAAATGCTAAATTTACAGAATTTCTTAAAAAAATTCTTTAAACTCTTCCTCTAAATTTCCAAGCTTGTTGAGCATGATTCCATGATTCTGGAAAGATTGACTGAAAAAAACTCTACGGAAGTTATCGACTTACTATAAATAGAATGTAATATGTATTACCGTCGTTTTTATACAAAGATAAAACAACATCAAATATAAATTATTGTAAACTAACCTATAAACTTAACGGCTTGTATTGATACTTGTGAAAATGAATGTGAATATGGTTTATGATTATTAAAAAATTAAAATGCTAATCATTAAGAACATGATTGAAGATGAGGACTGTTACCTTTTACGTACAAGATTTCAGAATCTGCAGCTTTGATGGTTTGTTAGTAATATAACTTAATTATATCGTTTGCAAAACCGAAAATGTAATAAGACTATCAGAAATGTGATTATGTGGTTTAGTTTCCAAAACGAGATGTTTTTAATAGATTTACTGTGTAATAGGCTTATGCTAGCTTAGTTTGTAATATTATTATTTAAAATTAATTAGAAAAACATGCTAATTACCCTACTAGAAACTAAAAATCATTAAATAAAGCTATCAAAATCGGTTCGGAAACATTTCTTACAAAACCTTCTAATAAAAATTGAAAACTGGTTGTTCCCCGATATTATATGGCCACAAATCAGATAACAAAGGTTGGGAAGTACAATGCAAATGCAAGATTATGTCTGTTTAATACAATTAATACAGTAATTAAGATCGTAAATTATAGAAAACAACTGTAATTTGTAACTTAATATGTGAAAATTTGAAGGCAAGGACTAATTGATTACTTATTAAGAGTTAGGACTATTTAGACAAGAAATTAACGGCTTCCGCATGCTTTTAAAACGAGTCGAAAATTCGGAAATTTGTGGAGGAGAGTAGTTGATTAAATCGGTTCAATAATTTAAGAATAAGTGATATCGGCTAGGCTCTTATACTAATTGAGTTGATTATTCTAGTACTTTATTACTATAATATGTACAAGATATACAGTAAGGAATGTCGAAAGTCAAAAAGTCGAATGTCGAAATGTCGAAATAAAGAACTATTCAAAAGTTGTATTAAAAAACGTAAGAATTTTTTTGGAAAAATAGATATAAAAGATTGTCAAGACAAATTGATATTAATCTCTAGTAGATTGCACACTAGAATTAATTATCTTTTTTGCAGTCGCTTGAAAAGCTTTTTCGGGCTACTTTTTGATAGATGTATAAGATAATTGAAAAAAAATTATTTTTTGCGTAAACAGACTATATTACAAAGTTACAACTAAGAGAGTTTGAGACTGAGAAGCAAAATATCGAAACTAATTATATTTAAAAATTATGATGCATTCAAACATGCATGTAGATGAGCGTTGATTCCAGTTGGATCGTATAAGATTTTATAGATTTTTAGAAGACGAATTCAGAAGTTTGAATAGTTTGCACCCAACAGAATCGTTTCTGGAAATCAAATCATAAATTGAAATAAATCGAAAACAAAAATGGAAATTGTAGGAGCTGAAACATCAAAATTAAGATTTTTTAACCTTCAATACGCAAAATATTCTGGAACGGGCGTAGTCTTCGGCTCAGGACTCACACGGCTCCACACATAATTAAATCCTTGACGGATCGGTTGGTCATAACGTGCTCATGACGCTTATCGTCCAGGAGGCTCAACTCCGCCACAACCAAAATTTCGTCATTGTTGGAGCTCGCAGCTTTTTCGACAAGTTTCCAGTCCTTCAGGGGGATGGGTTGGACAGTAGAGCAGTCCCTGTAATTCGACTCGGCTCGAACAGTACAGGCCCAAATCCCCGTCGTCCGGTTACCGATCCTTGACCAGTCCGAACAATTCTGGAAGTCGAGGACGAGTCGGACGTAGAGGGGAAAGGCGTCTTTCTGCCGAATTTCGCCAGTTTTTACGAAGACCGCTTCATAATTCCGGTCCAGGACCAAGGACCAGGGGAGCTTTTCATGACTAAATTTTGGACTCTCGAGTCGACCAAAGTTAGAGAAGCCCTTGATGAGCCATTTGGCTTGAATATTGTAGGACTTGGCGACGGTTTCCAGGACTTGGATTTGTGGATCGGTTTGGGGTGACGCTGCGGCCGGAAGTACGGGAGGAGTACCGATAGCGACTAGGAGGAGGAGGTAGGTCAATAGGTTGTCTTTGACCAGGAGCGACATTTTTTCGGGAGAAATGCTTGTTAATCTGTCGATTTATTTTGGAGACTTGAAACAGTTGAAACCGAAAATATTTTATTTATAATGAATACTAAAGTGTTTGTAAGACCATGGGCTGTGTATGGCATCAGGGAGTTAAGGGTACCGACTATATATAGAGGTTAGATACGTAGCAATCAGAAATCAAATGAAAATATATTCACACTTTGTTTAATATAGGTTTAATTTGAATCTTAAACTAATGCAGATTAAAACTTCATCTCATCCGTTGTTTCATGTCTCGAATTTTTTTTTCACCATCCGGGAAATCATGTACCGATACCAGACACCGCGATGTAGTCATTTCCGTTAAACTATCTTTCGGATTAAAGAAACATCCTCCGTAAAACTTTTTCAGTATCCATTTGCATATATAATACAATGAAAGAACGAAGATAACGTTGTAATCTGCAAAATAAAATGTTTTAATATTATTATTTGCATGGGGACTTATTTAGGGATTTATGGTTATTAGGGTTTCCAGCCATCCGTCCTTCCGTCTCTCTTTCGGTCTGGTCGGTAAATTCCTAATGAATGGAAAGTACGTTATTATGAATCTTATGACTTATCTGTCCCCCCCCCCCTGCCCACTCCGAAAACCTAAAATTAATATTAATTATATGCCGACGAGATGACGAGAATGATGACATTAGAAGAAATAACCTAAACCATGCGATGAAACTGCGGCACGGCATGTGGAAGTGCAGCTCTTGAGACTCTACTCATCTCTTCTCTAACTCATCGACATTCGTCATCGCTTATCGACTGCGACCTGCGACTTATCGACATTGCATAGGACGTGACAGGGGACACAGGATCGTTTTATATTTGGAATGGATGGTGCTGAAATCCGAAACGTAGGTCACAGGTTAAGGTTAATTTAATTATTATTAATAATCATAATTAGATCAATTTGCATTTTGCATATTTTTTATTTCATATTTCATTTTCATATTTGTTAAAATTTCGTTGCATTGATAATATTGGTAATGCATATATCACATATTCACACGTGCGTGCGTATGTACAAAGTACAAAGTCAAAAGTAGTCGAGTCCTGGTCCTGGTCATGTCGGGTCGGGTCAACCCCGTCCCCCGTCCCCCCCACCCGACGGGATTCCTACAAACGGCAAACGGAATGTGTGAACGTGAAGGTAGATTAAATAAAAATAATAATATCGATTATATTTTGTATATTTTGTACAATTTCAGCTAAGGGACTTTCTCCTGCTCTACAACAAGATCAGCGAAGACTGCTTCAAGAAATGCGTCTATAACATGACCCAACGGGGACTGGACGGAGAAGAATTATCCTGTACAACGCTATGTACTCAGAAACATGTCAGTGCCAATCACAAGACGATGGAACTCTACGCTGAAATCAATCCAGTCTTTCAGAAACGAAAAGTAGAGGAGCACGAAGCGGAGATCATTAAATTACAAGCGGAAAACGCTGCAGCTGCCGCTGCGGCCGAAAATCCAGGATTTTGGAAGCGATTAAATATTTTTTAAGTCCTACTAATTGTTATTTCTGTAAGTCTTTCTTGAGAGTCTTGACTCGAAGTTCGAAATTCCATGCACAAAATGTCAAAATCCAGTTTATATATTAAATTGGCTTGTCGCCGATGATAGCGGTAATTTTTTTTTTTTTTTTTTTTTGTTTTTATAGAATCTAATTATCAATCCTCATACGCCATCTGAATCAGAATCCGCAAATATTATGGCGACATCAAAAGAAATTGTAAAACCTGATGTCGAAAAGACGATTACAAAACTTAACCTGTCCCTTGCAGTCCTCATGGGCCTACCGGCAAGTGGAAAGACGACACTGGCGAAAAAAATTCAAGTGGAATGTTCTCACCAGAAGACAGCTGTAATTATAATGTCATTCGATGAATTCATTCCTCACGATGTACAAGCCCAATGTGCCCTCCAGTCAGAAAACAATGTAGCAAAACTTGTAAGGAAAAGTTTTGTTAAATGTGTTGATATTACTGTAGTTGAGCTTCTAAGCTGGGAGAAACAAGAGAGTCTTAATAGATCCGAGAAGGATTGGGAGCATTTATTACCTCAATCGCCAGAAACCGAACATTTGATTTCAAGGAAGTCCTTAATTTCTAAAATAAGTAATAGTTTCAAAAAAATTCGAGAACAATTGGATCAACTCAATAAGAATGAAGTGGACCCTGTTGCAGAAAGAAGTGTGATATTGCTTATCGACGATAATAATTACTATTCCAGTATGAGGAATGAATTCTACCAAATCGCAAAATTTCGTCGAACCGGATTCAGTATCTTGTACTGCAAAACATCAGTCCGAACTTGTCGGAAACGAAATTCCGAGAGGAATCAAAATCTACTGTCCGATCAGGTTCCCGACAAGACGATTGTGGAAATGAGTTTGAAGCTAGAGGAACCCAACCCGATGGGAACCGTTTGCGATTCATTTTGTGTCCAAATTGACGAAAATGTCACGGAAGCAGGAGACGCAAAACAGGACAATATCCCTCTAATAATGGAAGTTCTGAAAAACTCTTTAAAATCTCCAATTGACTGGTCACCACCGGATCGCAGTGAAGAAATTGAACGCGAACGGCGAATATGCTCGGAAAATGAGATCCACCAAGCTGATCTGGTGCTGCGGAAGTGGGTTAATAAGGAATTGGCCTTTTCTACACTATTGAAGAGCAACAGTAGTAAAAACAAACGAGAGATTAGTAGAGACTTGATCCGGAAGAAGAATGTTGTACTGGAAAACCTTCGCAGTGGAGAGTCTAGGCTGTCATTTGGAGTTGATTTTGATGTAGAATTTACACAAGAGGTAACAAACCTTGTTAAGGATGTTCATTTACAATGAATGTAGTGGTTCCTAATTTGTTGATATAGAGGTATTAACTATTGTAGCCTGATCACATTTAATTTGGTCTTAGCTTAGTTTTTATTAGTACTTAGACTTAGTACTCATATGTGTTTATAAAAATGTATTTTTCATTAAATAAATAAGTCGGTTGCTATTTGTAATCGAAAATTCACAACCATGGTGGAATTTCTGGTCACGTATGAAAAAATTCCATACACCTACTCGAATGGACGAAATGTGAGTACTTAAACAACAGGAGCATGGAGCATTCAAAATTGACTCAACTGATTCTCTACCTCTCTGATCTGTAAAAGAATTAAAGTTTCTGTTTTAAGGACTTTATTCCTCTTGTGGATGGATACTATAGAGTAAATCAAAGTGTAAAACTTACCTCAGATTCCTTGTCGCTTTGATCATTGACCAATTTGTTCAAAACCGTCTCTAAACGGCTTCTCAAAGCACTGTTGTCTGTTGTTGACAATTCTAATTCCTGGATTTGTCTTCGTGAATTAATTTCCGTGAGTTGGCTCTTCAAGTCATTCATTTGACTTTGGAGATCTCCTAGAATACCAATACGGTTTTAAAATTTAAAATCACTTTTTAAATGAGAGGAGGGATTATATCAAAATTCCAGATTAGATGAGAAATAACTAACCACGGCTAAGAGACATGAAACTGGAAGACGATGAACTATTGCGTTTTCGTCCATGCCCAATTTTTCCAGATTTTTCTGGAGATTTTGAGGAGCTAGGAGATGCAAACATATCCTTGGAAAAGGATGTTACATATGAAGACTTCTTTTCTTTCGATGCATCCTGAAAGAAATTGAATTGAATTTTTTTTAGTTCGAATTTTTAAAGAATCTAGAGTCAGTGGAGTCTTCGATTTCGTAAGTTAAATCTTTAAGATTCATATGCCAAGACCAACCTGAGAAAATGAAGCTGCGGAATCAGACATTCGACTGCTTTCATCTTCACCCTCCATCTCGATTGACATCCGACTTTCATCATCATCGCCACCCCCGTCCTCATCATCTCCTTCCGAGTCGCTCAAAGCGTCTCCGAAAAGCTCTAAACAATCGAATTATCGAATGTTTATTATTTACACTCAAAAACAGCCCGATAAATAAACAATTTAACTACTTTCCCCTTGTAATAAAACTTACCAATGTCTATTCTTCGAGCCGCTGGACCCGGTGTTGGTTCCTCGTTAGTTTTTGAACCCTGCATAAGCACATCTTTTCCCCCACCGTCCTTCGACCTATCCTCTTCTTCATCGATAACTTCCCAACCAACGTGATGAGCTTCATAATCCATTCGAAGAAGCCGTCGGACTTCTCTCTCGATTTCGGGTTGATCAAGATATTGCTGGATTAAAGATACAAGGAATCCAATATTAAATATTATTAACTTCCAAAACAGTTTAGATTTTAAACGTGTTCTATTATAGGTCGTCTCGAATACCTTTTTCTTTAGAGTTTTTCGAAATCGTCTTTTTCGAACATTCTTCAGGGGTGGGGTGACACCATGAGGGAACAGGTATTTCTTGTCTACCTTTATCCCATCCTTCTTTTTTTGTGGTTTTGGATCTTCCTCGATCGGCTCTTCTTCTTCCATACAAATTAGCATCTGAATTGAGGTTAAAGACGTAATAATCAGTTAATACCATTTTAAATTGCTTATTTAACTCAACATTTATAGAATGTACTGCATGTCTACCTGACAGACATCCGCGGTCTTGTAGACCGTCTTCCGATCAATGGTTTTAAATGCCTCGATAACGCAGGGGAGGTCAACAATCTGTAAATGAGATTCCATTCCAGTTAATTTACTTGACATTTAAAAAATAATAATAATTTAATTGTGCTTTTTAGACCTTTGAAGGAAGGACGAAGTGGTCGAGATAAAGTGTTCCATGTCTCATGTCCTGCTCTACTTTTAATTTTAACCTGTCCTTTAAATTCGTGTTTCCACCCCGCAAGGCATCCTTTAGAACCGAAGCTGGCATCTGGAAATGACAACAAAATTAAAATTTTATTAAAATTGATGACATCACATGAAAATTTAAAAATCCTATATCCAATGCCAATACCAATACGTGATTTGTGATATGTGATATGGAATAAAAATTTAACTTTTCATATTATTTTTAAAATGAAATGTTTAGATTTAAAAATTAGTCGGATTTACCTCGGGCAACCGCATGATGAATTCATTCTCCAGGTAAACCGGTTCGTTATCTTGATGATTGGACATAATTATGCTGTTATACACAATTTTTAATTGTTAAATTAAATATTCAATATAGGCCGAAATATTTCTCGAACTGTCGTTTTCTGTCCATCGACTTTTCCTCTATAAATGCTGATCAAAAAACCCTCGGTTGAGTCCAGAATATCGCAGCTTTCATTTCTATTCTGACTTCATGCAAACTCCAAAAACCACATCCATATAATAAACAAAGTGAAATCAGCATCAGAATCTTTTATGAATTTTGGAATTTTGTCTATAGTTAGTACTAAGTTAATTTTTGTTTAGTTACAATATTGAGTAGGTACTTACTGTTTTTACCCCATGAAATCCAAATATAAAAACCAAAAAGATCAAAAGTTTATTATTAATTGCCCGCTTTTGCAACTTTTGCTGTCGTATTGTTGTAGTTCTGATTAAAAGCTGATTCATATCTTTATTGATGTGTTAAGGGATCATGCACATTAGGTTTGGTCGAATGTGTCCCAATCCGATGAATGACCCTTACCCCCTCCCTATATTATTGTACTGTTTCATCCCCCGATGATTGTCCTTGACCGCCACAACCTTTTTGAATCTACCGATTCAAATCAGCATGATTAAAATGATTAACATTTGCCTTGGTCTAATGTGTTCCAAATGGCCCTGACCCCCCTCCCTATATTATAGTATATAAACTGTTTCGTCCACCAATGAATGACCCTGACCACCTTCTCTATATTAATATACTCTTTCGTCCCCCAATAAATGACCCTGACCGCCAACCTCCTGCCGATTCACATCAACATGCAACATGATTAACATTAGCCTTGGTCTAATGTGTCCCAATCTAATGACTGACCCTGACCTCACTCCCTATATTATAAGGTATTGTTTCGATGCCTCCCGATTAATGACCCTGATAACCGCCCCCCTCTTTTGAATATACCGTGTCAAATCAACATGATTAACATTAGCCTTGATCTGATGTGACTCCCTCCCTATCTTAATATACGGTTTTGTCCCCCCATAAATGACCCTGACCGCCCCCCCCCCCCTCTTTTGATTCTACCGATTCAAATCAACATGATTAACATTAGCCTTGGCCTAGTATGTCCCAACTTACCCTGACCCCCTCCCCTATATTAAGGTACAGTTTTGTTCCTCGATTTATGACCCTGAACGCCCCCCCCCCCTCTTTTGATTCTACCGATTCAAATCAACATGATTAACATTAGCCTTGGCCTAGTATGTCCCAACTTACCCTGACCCCCTCCCCTATATTAAGGTACAGTTTTGTTCCTCGATTTATGACCCTGAACGCCCCCCCCCCTCTTTTGATTCTACCGATTCAAATCAACATGATTAACATTAGCCTTGATCTGATGTGACTCCCTCCCTATCTTAATATACGGTTTTGTCCCCCCATAAATGACCCTGACCGCCCCCTCCCCCTTTTTAATATACCGTGTCAAATCAACATGATTAACATTAGCCTTGGCCTAGTATGTCCCAACTTACCCTGACCCCCTCCCCTATATTAAGGTACAGTTTTGTTCCTCGATTTATGACCCTGAACGCCCCCCCCCCCTCTTTTGATTCTACCGATTCAAATCAACATGATTAACATTAGCCTTGGTCTATTATGTCACAACTTGCCCTGACCCCCTTCTCTATATTAAGGAACAGTTTTGTCACTCGATTAATGACCCTGAACGCCCCCCCCCCCTCTTTTGATTCTACCGATTCAAATCAACATGATTAACATTAGCCTTGGTCTAATGTGTCCCGACTTGCACTGATACCCCTCCCTATAATACTATACTGTTTCGACCACCCCCCCCCCCCCCCCGCCGATGCTTGACCATGGCCTATATTATATATTTATATAATGTTTTGTCGAACGATGACCGAACGGGATAATAATAATGCTTCCAACGTTAAATAGAAATGCTGTTAATATTTTAGAGGTTGGAAATTTTCTATTTTTTGGTTGGGTTCAGCCTAATTATGGTTGCAGATATGGAGCATTAATGTTGGAAGGGTTCTAATGAAATGGTTGAACATAAATGGTTGGAAAATTTCTAATTTAGGTTGGAAGCATTAAATGAATACCTGACCGAGCTTGACCTCCTTCCCCCCACATTGGGCATTCATATTAAATGGTTGGGAACGGATTGTTGAGACATTTCATATTTTGGTAGGAAGCATTAATTAGTGTCCCTTTTTTTAATATACCCTGTCAAATCAACATGATTAACATTAGCCTTGCTCTAATGTGTCCCAATACGATGACTGGCCCTGACCTCCCTCCCTAAATTATTATAAAGTTTCGTCCCCCCAATGATTGACCCTGACTGCCCCTCTCTTTTGAATATACCGATTCAAATCAATATGATTAATTAACATTAGCCTTGAATTAATGTGTCCCAATATAGTGTCCCAATGTGACTAGCCCTGACCCCATCCTTAATACGGCGTCGTCCCGCGATGAATGACCATGATCATGAATGATGAATAATAAAAGGCTTGTAGCGTTTTCGCGCAATTCATAGATCGTTCTTTTACAACCTAGAAAAAACGTATGAAATTATCTTTAGTCCTCCAAAATTTATGCAGAAAATAGCGGTCGGTGTCAGTTTTTTGAAGTCAAAGTCAGCCAACTTATGTCTCTGCTTTTAAAATCCATGCATCCAGGAACGGCAGAACTAACTCGAAAAAAATGTTGATATGCATAAATCGGTGTCGAAATATATATCTATTGTGTTTCATCGCTTCATTAGGAATGCATAAAATAAGGAACGTAGATTACCATTACATACAATACAATACCTGCAATGTATCTAAATAGTAAATTAAATTTAAATATATAAATAGTCAAGAAAAAAATGCAAAAAGTTGCGGTTTGGGTTCGATTTCTATGAATGAGGTTTTGATTGGCAATTTAGTTTAATTAAATTGATTTCCTAGTCGTTATGATGTTACGTTACAAATATTATTACAAATATGCATAATAGATCTATAATTTTGCATACAAGGAAAATGAAACATTTAAACATAGCTGGACAAAACCACTTAATTCAGAAATATACTTCCGTTATTTTAATAATATTGATTGAATTTGACTATTTTTACACACGGGTTAATCTATATAAATCCTATTTTGAACTATTCGAGAAAAATTTGGTAAAGAAAATTTAAAAATAAGAATTAAAACCGACTATGTTGAAAAATAAGGCTGACGCTGAGAGTAATTACCGAAAACTCCTGAGCCCCTGTTTCGGCTACTTTCTTCAGGGGGCTGTTCGGATAATTGCTTTGGTTGATTTGGTAAACCAACTTCAAATTTTATTGAGAAAAAGCGTATAAAAACGGACAATTCAATCATATTTTTTCCAAAATTATTTCCAATTTTAATATAATATAAATAACCGAAATAAATTTCATATATAGATAATCGGTTTATTCATCATCACAACAATGGGATCCCTATTCCCATCAGACATCGACGATTATTCTAAGCCCCGTAACGTATTGAGGCTGGGAGTCTACATTAACAGTAGCATAATTAGCTTAATTTTGACTGCCATTTCCATTGTCCTTTTCAAATTTTCGAAACAGGTAATTCAAATAATACAATACATCGATTTGACCGACTTTTTTCGCATGTAATTCCTAAACCGATTTTATTGATTTTTCTTTGATTTTTCAGAGAAATCTTGGAAAGTGCAAGATCTGCTTCTACAGTTCTACTGCCCTTTCCATAATTTTTGTCATCAACTCCATTTGTGCAATGGTGGCATCGAAGCGTTTAGAGAAAAATCCAAATCTGCTAGGATATGTCATACTTCTCATCGCTTTCTTTACTCTCTACAAAGCTTACACGCTTCGAGTCCTCCATTCCTTCATTGAAGAGCTTCGGGGTTACGGGGACTTTAACTGCGCCCTACGGGGTTTAACTGACGCCGAAGTTATGGACTTCCTGAAAGGCACTTCCGGTCCGATGGCTGACTATGACGAAATTAATCAATCGCCAGAGTCACGACCGTTCGATAGGGACTTTGAGATTCCTAGGGAATGTCTTCTGTTAGGTTGAGTACATATATAATAAAATTTATCAAAAAGATTGCCTCGGTATAGTCGGTATGGGTGGGGCTTTATTCCGGGAAAATGTATTTTTTCAGGAGAGACAAGAAAGTCGAAATTTCGAAATTTTGGCAAATTTTTGATAAAATCCTTTGCAATTGCTCCGAAATTCTTGTAGATTTCGTTTTAGTATTTTAAATGTGATATGACAATTTAGCCGTTTTTTCTTGTTTTAATCAACACATATCATGCCTTTTTTAAGGGTACATATGTGCCCTCTCAAATCGAGCCCCGCTCAAAATATATCCCATCCCTTTGAAGTGTTTTAAACATTAAACCATGCATGTTGGGATTAATTTAAAGATTAATTGTAGTTTTGTTTTTTAGACGAAGCTAATCCATTGGGAGAAGGAGCATTTGGAAAAGTGTATAAAGCACAAAAGAAAACTACAGATTCCGAACAAGAGGAACTGGTTTATGTAGCTGTAAAAACAACGAATCCGGAAAATACGGACGTAATCTTCTTTAAAACCCTGTTGACGGAACTAAAATTAATGGCCTTTTTAGAACGGCATGACAATATCGTAAACCTTATTGGAGCATGTACTGCTGAGATTCGATATCGTGGGTTCTTCTTCTTGTTCTTTAGTTAGTTAATTATGCTTAAATTTTTTGGATAATATTTAATGTGGATGTTAATTAAACAGGGAAATTGACCATCGTTTTGGAACTCTGTCCTTATGGAAGCTTATTCGATTATATAAGAGCCCGGAGGGGCTTGTACCGTAGTCAGGTTCGGGATGGAAAATTCGTTTCTATTCCGGCACAATTGAACGGGTATAGTGCAAAAATATTAGCTACCTTATTTTAAAGCTCGAAATATGTTGCTCGTTTTATTTGCCAAAAAATAAGATTATTGTTATTCCAGGGGTGTTTTATTTCGGTCCAATTAATTTTAATAATTATTATTGTTTCAGGAACTATTTCGGAGTCGTTCAGGAATCAATTTCCCTTTCTACGATGGATTTAATTAAATGGGCAGTAGATGCAGGTGCTGGAATGCAGTTTTTAGCAAGAAACAAGGTTCTTAAAACTGTCAATTTTTTGTCAAATAAAAATTTAAAAATCTCAATTTTTCTCAAAAATTAAAATTGTTTCTCCTTCGTGTATGAAGATTGTTCATGGAGATTTGGCAGCTAGAAACATTCTATTAGGAGAGGGTAAGGTAGCCAAGATAAGCGATTTTGGGTTGTCGACCAGACTACGGAAATATTCAGAGTACATTCACAAAGAAATGGTAAGTTAATTATGTCCTTGATCAATCGGCTTCAGGTGTTGTGTTATATTTGAGGTTAGATTTCATTTTATATTGACTTTAGTCACAAAATGATGGGTGTTTTAGCTATTTTAAGAGTATTGTACTAAGCTTGGAATTGCTCCGGCCGGTGTGGTTTAACTTTCAATCTAATTTTATTTGAAAATATTTCTATATTGATATTTTCCGACATGGGTTCGAGTAGGCGTATTTTTCATGAGAATCATTTTATGATTTCAATCGTTAAAATTCCTATGTTTTATATTAATGCTATTTCAGTGGGAACTTATTTGGAAAATTCGCTATATATTGAAACATTGAAAGATCTAATGAGATATTCAATAAATTAATGACCCCAATAGAGCATTTTTGCATGCATTTTTTAAGAATTTAAAACGAAGGTCAATTAAAGATGTCAAAGTCCTAATTTTAAAGGAACTCATCCCCTGGAGATGGATGTCCCCCGAGTCCCTCTTACAAAGCAAATTCTCGATCCAGTCGGACGTGTGGTCCTTTGGCATAACGCTGTGGGAAATATTCTCCCTCTGTGAAACACCTTATCCTGGCATGGAATTCGACAACTCGTTCATCCAATACTTGTTAAAGGGAAGCCGGTTATCTCGACCGTCTGAATGCCTAATTGAAATGTGAGCTAATTAATGTCCTAATTAATTACAAGAATCATTTATAGAATTTCTGGTATTTAAAAATGTTATTCCCATTTCTCATTGTGTCATCAAGCTTCCCTACAAAAAGCGCCCCTTGCCATCAATAAATCATACCGATATCGTCATTAAATGAAATGTTACATTTTTTTATGAATTACAGATTCGAATTAATCTCTAAATGCTGGGAGCTGGAGACGGCAGAACGACCAACTTTCGACTCTCTCCTAGATGCCCTAACTTTCATTGTAATGCAGGGACAAAGGTCAAGTTTTAGGGTGACAAGCGTTTAGAATAAAATTAAATGCATTTTTCGGATGGAAAATTCTGACTAATCTGACTACTAATTACATCTTACATCTTTTCATTTTCATACGATAAATAAATTTTCATGTCTATGCAATATCAAATATTAAACATTAAATTCAGTGAAACGGGGTGGGGCCGGTGGGGGAGTTGCAGATATCGACACGACAAGTCCAAGTCGATGTCGACACGTCATGATTTCCATGTCGACGAAAAGGTACAAACGGACACGGGCTATAAAATGAACAAAGTGAAAAACCATGGCAACAACAAAAGAGGAAAACGAAAAGTGAAAACGAGAGGAAGAGGACGGAGAGGAAAATTGGGAGAGGAAAATTTGAGTCATTCATCAGCTCACCGTCAAGAAGGACAGACGTCGTTTCGTGCTCCTCCCGCTCTCTAAATTTCCTGTTTTTTTCGACATCTCCCAACGTTCAACCTTTGTCATCCAGTTTATCCCTCCACCTCAGGTAAGATATCAAGGTTATCTTTAACCGTATGGTTTGTAAATTGGATGAATTTTGGGTAATTCGGCCAATTATATTGCGAAAAAGTCAAATTCTGTCGTTTTTTGGAAAATTTTGGTCTGTTGGCCAATGACCTATGGTAAATGGGTGTCTGATTTTCATCTGCTTTTGTTTTCACAGGTGTATTTCCAAACGATGGGTTGTTTCTGCAGCAAGAAGAAGGCCGGCGCCGCTCCAATGGCTCCAGCTATGGATGCTCCAAACTGCCCCGGGGGAGCTTGCAGCAAAGGAGGAGCTGCTCCGATGATGGACGACGAGGCTGGTGCGAACTGCAAAGGCGGTGCCTGCGATAAGCCGATGGATAAGCCCATGGCAATGGAGAAGATGCCAGGCGAGATGTAGGACGCGGGACACATCAGATCACTTGCCAAATTCCAGTTTAGTCAAGACATCCATACAGCACAGCCATGCGGACGGAGGATTATCAAAATTCTCCATGACGGATATCTGCAGGAGAGGACGCCTATCCTAACTTTACTATATTACTTACTATGACCTTACAATTTATAATATCATGATTGTATTTAACTGCATAGCCGACAAAATGTTAATTTAGGAATATCTTAAAAGTATTACAAATTGCTAATATCTGAAATCTTTCTTCCTTGTGTTCAATTGTTTTTATTTTAACTATATAATATTTATGTATCGTGCATCTTATCATGTTTTTCGTAGTATTGCATAATCATTCGGGATAGTTTTAAGATAGATTTAGAAATCTAGTAACTAGTAAGGTAAATTATTGGTATTTAGCATTGACTGATTGACTCATTATTGATAGTTCATTCTTTATTCCATCGTTCTGAAAACGGTCAAAAACAATAATACTATATAGTAAGTAGATTATTTGGACTGGTCTATGTTTATTACGAGTTTAGATTTCATTCAGTAACGGTAACCATACTTGGTGACTAGCGTCCTAAATTGAAAGGAACAACAAACATTAAATTAATTGATTAATCCGAATTGGAATATTGGAAAGCTTGTTTAGTGAAACGCATGACTTCTGACCAAGTCCAAGAAGCATAGCAGGGCACTAGAATACAGAAAAGTGTTAATAGGAAGGAGCTTTGCAAGTTCTCACTATTATTAGGGCTTGGTCCCGCAACGTCGTTCAAAGGCGTAGTAAGGTCTTCACCCTTGTCCACACCGTAGTGAATGTCACTTCCACGAGAATAGGCCCAAGCCATTTGTGCCGAATTCCAAGCGAAACCTATCTGACCATCTTTAGAAATAGCGATAGCACCTCCATCCGCCCCAGGAATGCGGTCCGCCATTGCTGCGAGTACGGTTGAAATTGCATCGGTGGGATTTGTTCCTAAATTATTTTGAAACATCTAGAGTTATCCAATTGTAACTGTTTGTTTTATTTTTTCGTTTGTTTGCAGAATGCAGTCACCTTGTTCGATAAGATTTGCAATCCTCGAGGCAACTCTAAATCGAATGAATCCTTCGCCATATCCTGTGGCACTGATCCCCGCAATTTCATCATCCGCAAGGCTTCCGGCCCCGACAATCGGACTGTCTCCAATTCGGCCCTAGCATGATATTGAAGGTAATAAAACAATCTTAATTTATTACAAGAGTAGTTATTTCACTACGTCTTTACTTCAAGTTTTCCAGATAATCCACCGGTGGATGTAGCAACCCCAATCTGGCCTTTCGTATTGATTGCAACGGCACCGCATGTTCCAACATCGAAGTAAGAGTTTCTAAGATATAAAAGAATAAGATCATGAAGAATATGAAGATCACCTCAAAACATGTAACGGTTGTAACTTCTAAATTAAGTTCTAAATTAGGTACCGCTTGTTTCTTTTAGAAGAGTCGTAAGTAATGTTGGCGGTCAGGTCTGAGGTCGGGACTAGTGTGACTCCATTGTTAAGGGCAAAGATTTCAGCAGCCGGTCCGACAATAAATACTGGATCGATTAGGTCTTTGACAAGTCTGGCCAAGGAAACCGGATTTTTTACATGCTTCACTCCTCCAACGGCACCTGATATATTCAAGAGATAAACCCTTACGTTTCAAAGTTATGTATTTTAAATACTTAGCAATGGCAATGCTTTTATTTATTTATTTAAACCTGTGCTTAAGTCCGTTCCGTTGATTATTATAGCATCCATCTCAACATCGTCCGTTATCGTATGGACTGAGCCGGTTCCTGCAATTAGATATCAGCTCATCACCACCGGCGAAGAAAATTATTGAGCCAGACATTTAGTGCTGGATTTTGTTTTAATCTATCAATCTATGTACTGAGGAGTCTGCTACGGAATGTATTTTTATTATGACGACCACAGTACAGATATCTATGTGAGGTGATTAGATTATTTCAAATCCAACAAACGGAGTACTTAGGGTAGGTAACGAAAAATAAACTCGAGTTTTTACCAAATATGCCAAAATGTTCTAGCAAGAGAATCATAAATTAATTGGTTGAAATTAACTCAGGTCCTTCAAAATCGAATCCTGAACAAACCTGCATTAAAGGCTGGAGAATTTTCCATAACTCTGACAGCCTGCTCAACAGCGTCTAAGGGATTCCCGTTTGCAGCCAAGGCTTGATAACCCGCACGGATGGCCGCTATCATTCCGATTTTTTTTGCGGCAGCATGTTCGGGAGTTATGTCCCCCGCGCCACCATGGACGATCAGAATATTATCAGTTACTATAATCAGAATTCACAAACAAAATTTGATAATCTTGTTATTTAATGCCATGAAATTATGATACAAACCTACCTTGAGAATGAGAGTTAAGAACGCTGCAGGCGATCACCAGTAATAATGCCACTACGGATTTCATTGTACTTTTTGAAAATGTTCCCTTGACCATTTGAAAACTCAATAAAATTAGTTAGTATAGTAGTTATTTATACGCATATGAAACCGTCCACTTGGAAGGAATTAAAGTTATAGAATGGCACGATTCCGTTGAATTAAAGTGCTTTAAATCAATAACTCCAGTTCCCACAGCATTACATATCTATATTAACTTAACAGTCTGGCATTTAAAATTATTTATTTAATGATGATAAGAGAACGAGTGGTTGCTGTTCTTCACGCTGATCAAGTGATAACCACAATCACTGTGGATTAAGTTATTGCCACTGCAAGGATTAGGAATTTGATGAATACAAAAAACGCTTTAGATGTAATATGTATTTTTGTAACCTGTCTCTGGGCTTCTGATTTTAGATTAATTATATCTTAGATACTTGATATGTGTTGATTATAAATGAAGTTAGAACACAGAATGATAAAAAGAGAATGATTAAAAATTAATAAATTAATGATTAATATGTAATCTGATCGACAAGCAAAAAAGCAATTACATTTATATATCAATAGCTTAAATTGGGAGAAATAAATATGGCATGGAACAATTTCACAGGAATCCGTTTTATGGCTTTTGAGAATGGATTTCATATCCATTCAAGCTCCAATTAATTAAGCATAACATTTGCTTTTATTGCAATTTAAATATGCGTATTTAACTGTTAAGCAGATAAAATTCAAGTAGGCACTACTTCTATGACATGAACAAATCTATTGTTTCAATTCCGACATTTTACGCACTAGTTTTCGCTAAAAGTGCGTCAACGTGCTTAACAGACAATCAAAAGAGAGAGGAGCGGACGGGATTCCCTGTATCTATCGTGTTAAACTCCCGGAGGTGTGCGTGTGACGTGTCAGAGAGGAGAGGACGCGATTCCTTATACCTACCGTGTTAAACTCCGTAGATGTGTGTGTGAGAGAGGAGCAGACAGAATTCCCTATCCCTACCGTGTTAAACTCCGGAGCTGTATGTATGAGTGGAGCGGGTGGGATTCCCTATACCCACCGTGTTAAGCTCCGGGAGCTGTGTGTATGAGTGGAGCGGATGAGATTCCCTATGGCCTATATGCTATACCCACCGTATTAAACTCCGTAGATGTGTGTGTGTGAGAGAGGAGCAGACAGAATTCCCTATACCTACCGTGTTAAACTCCGGGAGGTGTGTGTGGCTGTGTGAGTGGAGCGGATGGGATTCCCATTCCCTATACCCAGACCCACCGTGTTAAACTCCGAGAGCTGTGTGTATGAGAGAGGAGCGGATGGGATTTCCTATACCTACCGCAGTATACACCGAAGCAAAGTTTCGAAACAATCAATTGCTTGATACTGTGATGAGATCCAAATTATATCTGTTTGAGATTCAGAAAAGGTCACGTCTTCCGTTTGTATATAATCAGAGTATTGATATAGCTCTTTAGATAAATCCAAGTAAATTCTTAGTTTTTTTTTTCAATATTATATGCGGGCGGATGGGCGGATCACTTTAATCGAATGATTGATTTTAAGAGTTTTTTAATTAAAAACAAGCCGAGACTACAAAATTAGCTGCAGAAATTACAAAAAAAATTATGTTCGTTTAAAAAGGTTTATTCAAAATACTTGTTCATATATACGACTTATATTTATAGAGACAATAACTTAAATATAGAAAGATGAAAGCACGTTGGTTCCGAATTCCGAATAGAAATCCATACTAATTATTTAAGTAGAATAACAACAAATTCAGGAATTAAAAATCAGTCATTCACCTTCCCAACCCAACTAAAACTTCTAAAATACTTCTAACCATCCGATTCTTACTATAAAACGTTACAAAAAACAACATGAAAGGGGTTTAAAACCTAGAAAAAACAGAACAGTTTCTAATTCTAAGGAATCACTCCTTCAGCTTTTGGACTTTTGAATTTTTTAAAGTATTTACCGTAGGTGTACCAAATCGGAAAATAAAAACCTGATTGATTTTTCGAATTTTTTGCAAATTATACATCAAAGCTCTTAGACGAGGGGGTAGCTTGCTTGAGTAGCAATCCCGCATTGATTGTTCTTGTTCCTGGCCATCTTGATGTAACCACCATCTCCCCATCCTGTTCCCCATGAGTTCTTGACCAACCAGTAGTCTTGTCCGTCTTCAGTTCCATATCTACAAAGAAGGGAATAAAAAATAATTTATTTGATTGATTAGATAATCTGTATTTCTCTTCTAAACTCATCGATAAAAAAATGATCGATAAAAACTGATCGACAGCACATACCCGACAAGAAGGACACCATGATCCAACTCTGTTGGACTGCACTTCTTCTCGACATACACTCCCGAGGAGTAGAACTGGAAGGATTCGTGGGAAGCGTCGATGGCAATGGAAATCTGCAAATTAAGCGTTTAGAAATTTTAGATTTTTTTTGCATTTTTTTCGAAATTTTTAAAAATCCGAGCACTTACTGGTCCAACGGAGGCAACGGCCTGTTTCAGTTTTTCCTCGTCACCAGAAGCAACATCGACATAGCCGATATCGGTAGCTCCAACCTCGATCTTCTTGTATCGGCAAGTTTCATCTTGCCCTTCGTAAGGGTAGCTCTTCTCCGTGTCGATCCCCTTGTTCTTTTTGATGTAGAGGAAGGCATTGTCCATCAATCCTCCGTTGCAACCCTCGTTACCTTCTTTCTCTATTTATTTTAAAATTAAATTGTGATTAATATAAAGTATTTGACGTAAAAAAATGCTATAAATAGATCCCCTGTCAAATATTAACTTACTTGAGCAATCAACCAGATTCTGTTCGGAGAGGGAGACGAGTTTTCCAGACTTCCGCATATGTTGACCTTCAAGAGCTCCAGTTGCAGAGAAACTCCAGCATGATCCGCACTGACCCTGATCCTTGACCGGGGTCACGTAGCCCTTCGTCCGCCAATCAACGGTATCGGGGGCAGTGTAGTGTTCCGGGGTCATGAAAGTGGCCCCCTGGAGGAGATGGACGCTTGCGTTCCGCAAGTCCTGTCTGTAACCGTTCATCTTACGGGTGAATTCGTGGTTTAATTGATCTCCGAACTTGTTCATTGCTACAAATAATTAGAATTTTATCAATTTATGAATTTATTAAGAAAATAACTCTCTTGCTCTGGAATAAGGCTTCTTTCAAATAATTCCCCACCCCAGGGGGCATAAAATCTAATATTACGGTAATTTTTAGCTTTTTTAGAGATTTTTAGAGAAATAACTTCCCATGGGGTATTATTTCGAGGAAACTTTAACTACCGGCTATTGAAAGTTAGACATTTTATGAAGCTTACTGAGCTTGAACTTGACATCTTCGTTCTTATTGTATTTGGCGATTCGGTGACGATTCTCCAAGTAGATCTTCATTCGGAATCGCTCTTCAACCTGGTTATCGTATTTCTTACCGGCGTGCATCTGAAAATAATTATCATCATTTTATTTGGTGGAACGGGAAATAACCCATATTTATTGTGTAAAATAATTATATTAAAAGCAATTAAATTATTATTAATTTATTAAATTAATCATATCAGGATGTCATTATAGAGTTACAGAAAACTTGAGACCACTGACACCTTAAAAATGCCAGACTAGGCAAACTGACTCATAATTGTTATCGTTATTTATTGTTGCTAATTAGTAATTAAAGTACATCAACTATTAAAACGTCTTAAACATTAGTCATCCATGCTTTACTTAAACAATGGATATTTTTAACTTTGACAGCTGAACTTGAGTCATGATTATCAAAGAAAACCGTTAATTTGACATCAGAAGAATTGAATCAGTTTGTCATTCATAAGCTGCCTAGTCATTGTCATTCATTTTTATCCAAAAATATTAGAACTGATGATGATCAAATATATTAAGAGATGATTCATCTTACATAAATCAAACTTGTCATAATAATATAATAACCATCAATTTCGCGAACTTAAGCTTCTGAAATAGTTCAGCCCTGGAAGATTTTAAAGAACTTAAATACACGTGTCTAGTACATACATACCGTTTGATTAGAAAAATCAGAGTCAAATTATACATCTGATCATTCTTATCGGTCAGAGAGATAATTCCCTTATCATGACAATATTTTGACCACATGGACATGAAAACAAAAACAAGTACAAGGTCTTTATGACCAAATAATAAATGTACTAAAGAGCAGAGGCTTGAATTCAAAAGGTCTCTTACATTACCTTTGTTTGTACAGAGGATAGTACCCCTGGCTGTATTTTTTAAATAAAAAGTACCTTATTGTCAGATAAGCCTAACTTGGATAAGTACCTTAGGTATTTGGTACAGACGTTTGACCTATCAACAAGGTACGGAAAATAACGGGTACAGATACAAGTTATAGGTACCCCTGATGTTTTTTCTCCCAGACTAAAGTCACAGACCCTGTAAATCATTTACCCTAAATTTTGTGTCCATATTAGGATTTTCACAAAGACCGGAAGTACGTCA
Source organism: Desoria tigrina (assembly GCA_906901685.1). Lineage (NCBI taxonomy): Eukaryota > Metazoa > Arthropoda > Collembola > Entomobryomorpha > Isotomidae > Desoria > Desoria tigrina. The sequence continues at coordinate 1,345,105 of CAJQTU010000003.1, read as the reverse complement.
AATATTTATAGGAAGCAGCTTTAAAACACGATCAATAAATACCTCAAATAACTATGTATTTTATAAAACTGAATAGAAAAACATCCAATTGTTAAAAGTCAATAAAATAAACCACAAATCCCAATCTTAAAACTATTCTTCTTGCATGATTGCATAAAACCTCTGCTGAACGAGATATTATTACAGACTACAGATCACAATTGGAAAAAATCCGATCGTGCCATTCAACTTTGAACACGCAATTCCTTTACATCATCCATATTTTTAGACTTGTTTTTATTACTTATTTTTTTAGATAAAAAGGTCAATCAAGGTCAGAGAAGGTCATTCTGCAATCGTCAATCGAGCACCGAGTATCGAAGCATTTTGCGTCAGAATCAGAAGCTATTAATTTTAGCCTATCTTTCTCCGTCCAGATCTGTTGCCTCTTTGTCTACGAAACTTGTACCTCCTCAACAAACCAGTACAAAAAAATCATGAAAAAAAAGCCCGTAACAATGAAATGCAGTGCCACCACTGCCATTCCAACTACAACTTTTAGAATACCTTGGAGCTATATCAATCAGACAGAAACAGCTAGAAGTCCGAAACTTAACCCTAACCTATCTTTGATGATCTTTGCCTGGCAGCTGGTAACTTTGGCTAGTTACCAACCAACAGAAATGGCCAAACTCCAATTTCTGCTAAAGATTATTACAGCTAACTGGACTAGTAACAAAACCACCTTTATTTAGGCAAAAATGCTTCGAAATAAAATGACAGTCAAACTGTAAAACTGTCATCAACAGGCTGACAGGTCAGAGTCTGTAACCAGGCACTTTTGGTTAAGAGAGAGAAGCTACAATGATTGAGAGACTATTTGCTATATATGAGTTTTAAGTTACTGTGATCGCGTACTCAAAATTCGACATTTAATGTCAAAAAACTTAATTTTTCTTTTTTAATCCGTTTTTAGAGTCTAGAGAATTTGACCATTTTATATCAAGTTACACAAGGTTTATCCTAACTACCTTCAATCAATTCTTAGAAAATTATTGCGTCATCCGATTTTTTTATACGCATTTCCTCTGTAACTAAAGCTCTCCTTATCGATGAGGTATCGGATATACGATAAGCCTAACTGCTTCGAATTTTACAGTTAGGCTAGAAATTGTAAATCGATTAAAAACGACGATATGATTTTTTGGAAATTACAATCCAATCTTATATTTTACAATGCTATATATTTAATATTTAAAGCCAGATTCACAACACCTTAGGTACAGTCGTCAAAATATAAAAAAACGAATAAAATTTCGAAATTTCAAAACCTCTCACCTTAAAAGCATCCCACTCATCCTTGGCCAAGTCCGTGAGGGAAATCGCTTGAGAGAGCTGACAAAGGGCTAAAGCCCCCACAATTAAAATCAGAGCGTTCCTCATCTTCTATCTTCTTCTCGGAAATTTATTTTTAAAAAATCACTGATTTCCAAAAACTTTTAAATATATACTATTTTATATTTATTATCGTTATCCCTATTTTCTCTTTAGTTCTGTCGAGATCGAAGCTCAGAGAGGCTGTGGGGCGTTAGAGTGTAAATGAGTCTGCTTTTATGTTGAGAAAAATTTAGAATCCCCAACCAAAACTATAATATCATACAATATCATATGAAACACACACATACATAGAAACAGGGAATAAGGTTGCAGACAGGCTTATTTTTTCCATTCCTATTTAGTATGGACTTTTATTCTAAATCCTAACAACTACAAAATACATGGAACATAACATACAAGAGAGCTGCTGGATATTATTATTATTTTTTGGATATGATCATGGGATTTGGACCTTCGTCATTCTTTGTTGTTTAAATGGTTTTGTTATATGGTCGGAGGATGATGAAGAAGGAGTCGTATTCGTATTTCATATTATACATGGCATATTATACAAAACCTATAATAAATGGTTCGTTTTGTTAAGTTGGTTCCTTCGTCCTGTTCTTATTTGCTACAAAATAATATTTGATGGAGGCAATTAAAGCAAATGAATCACATCGTATAGCAGAGTATAAATCCGAGACTTTCTTCGTATTATATATGAAAAAATACGACGAGTTTTTATAGAGCATTACCTACTTCAGATTGAAATGGGCATTTTTGCACACATTTTGGTGTAAAAAACTGTATAGATTCTGTATAGAGGCATAATTCATATAATAAATACTCTTATGTAAAATTAAATATGATCTGGCTGGATTTTCGACTTGGATCTCGTCTTGATGATGAGGAATCTGTGCAATCTGTAGGCTATTTTATCCAGCTCTGCTTAAGTTACAAGAAATGCGAATCTGGAAATGATGATGTACAGGGTGTCCCAGAATTATACGAACATGAGCAGCTAACGACACTCATTTACATCAAGGATCATCATTATTAGGGACACCTTGTACATGTCCGCAGATATAATGTATCTCGCTGGACGTAACCGATATGACGAGATTGGTCGTGGCAGTGTGGAGTGACTGACAATTAGTTCCTTGTTGTTATGCAAAAAAGACGAATTGTATTAATAGACGTTTAACTTTTCAAGTATTTAAAACTGCGATGATCATGATCCCTCTGACTTGGACAGCTATATGGTCAATGAGGAATTAAGTCGTTCCCGATAAACATTTTTGGTCTGGGAATGGTATGGGCCAGGAAGGTTGATTAAGTATGGGACATAGATGGTTTTGTCGCCAGGGAAAAGTCCGGAGCGGATAATTTGTCCCCAGTTGAGCCAAAGATGATACGTTCGTAACCCGCAGGTTTGCCAGAGGTAATCACACCTTTGGCTGATCTATGGCATATGTGCGGATGAAATCCGGCGTACCCACATATACCATAGTTAATCCCTATCTGGTTAACGTATGGATAATTATGATTTGCCATAGGTATGCAAATGATGTACCAAAAAACTTCTTTGAAATTTTAAACTAAAACAATTCACTTTATTTTAAAAATCTAACAATGAATGAATTGTAAATTTTTATGAAACGAACCGAAGCTGAAACTCTGGATTCGTTGGGGTCTTCAGTTCTCATTATCTGCAAGGATAATGGAAGTTCTTCTTAGCGAAAGCTTGATTAATACAGCTTCTCCGTCCCCAAGTCCCCATCCGAGTTTAGAGGTCATATGTAACACAATTAAAACAGGAATAACAGGATTAATGATTAAACTGGTAATAATTAGTACATATGTATATTTTAATTATATAAACTTACCAGATTAATGTAGCAGAGTACAGGTAGGTCTTCTGTATTTAATACTTAAACTATTGAAGACGTGCTGGAAAATCATAACCGCCACACATGAAAACTAAATGGCGACTGATTGCCGAGCGTGTTGGCTAAACATGTTTAAAAATATGTATGGCCCAACTTAAGAAAGGACTTGATAAGCCAGAGCTCTGTAATAACTCTCTGGGCCATTCTTGGTTCATCTCTGGATCGTTAACTCCGATTTAGATGGAAAATTTTGAGTTCGGGGCAGACTAATTATGTCTGACGAAAACCATAGTTAGAAAAACGACCTTGGGCCAAGCGTTCACCACACCTGACTTTCCAAGTTCGAATAACAGTGCTTGTACCTAAGTTGACCCATGTATGCTTTGCCGTACAAAATTCCGTCGGAGGTTTGCCATACTTCCCAGTCAAATCCCATACTTGGCCCAGACCCTCATGTTTATCGGGTTCAGATAAGCATATTAATAGCTCTATATACAGAGTTATTAATATGCTTATCTGCATTCATGTGTCTTGAAATTAGGGATTGTCGGGATCACCAGCAGTTAGACATGGGATCACGGGATCAGTGACGACGATGATGGTCAACTATTGACTGCTTGGACAGACAGTTTGGAAGAAGGAAGATGGGACAACTTTTTGCATCTTAATAACTTATTTAAGCCTGGTTTCGCATTTGCATTTTAGGTATATTTTTAGATTTTTTCGAATAAAAGAAGCAAATCCTCATGGAACAAGGGAACACGCATCTGTTCCATGTGTCTGTTCCTGATATCCTGATCTTTGTTTTTGAATGTGTAAATGACTGAACAGGCATGGTTTATAATGAAATTAGAATAAATAAATATGTATTCATTACTCTGTTCTTACATTTCCCAGGATATTTAATTTATGTCGTTGCCTATAGGCTAATGATACATCTTGGAACATTAAAAAATGAGACAGCGTTTTTTATAAGCAGTATTGAATATTATTTTATGAGAATATATTTTGCCGTGTAATATACACCCCAAATGTCTACGTAATTCCCCTGGGAGTTATTTCTTTTACACCCTATGAGAGAGGGAATTATTCCGGGGAGGGGACTTATACATGGATTTACGGTTTTAATTGTTCTTGCTGGTAAATTAAGTATGTTTTACGTTTCTTAAGAATTTCAAAATTATGAAAACGAAGATGTAACAAGCAGACTGCAGAGTTTTGAGAAAAAGTTTTGTCATTTCTCCAGAGGTAACATCCTACACCCACAACGGCCAGTTACTAGACCAACTGTACAATCGTATAACACGGATTCTGTTGTAAAAGCAACCAGCACAAAATAAGTACCTTTGTGCATAAGAAGCACGTTAGGATTTTGAAAAAAATAGTATAAATTTTAAAAGAACTCCTCCAGGGGAATTATTTCGGAGAATACTACGGTTTAGCCAGAAATTGTCCAAATAATAAATGAGACATTTAAACTTACTGATAAACAGTTGTTGTTTAACTGCAAATAGCATTATACATCTACGATAATTAAAAGTCAATTTATTTATTAATATTGACACATTTGATTGGGATTTTCATTCTTCCGTATTGCAGATGGTTCTTGTCAGCAAATCGTAATTCACCAATCATAAACTATAAAAAACTGCAATTCATTAAAGAAATTACATCCTCGCAAAAAAGTTAGTTCAATATTTATAGTATGTATATCGAAGTGTGTTAAAGATAATCCAATTTGTCAACTGTCAAATGATGATTATTTGACGTATTCAATTTCAATGTTATTTTTAAGCTACTAAAAGATAACAGTCCTATAGAACTCAAACTATTCATACAGAAGTATGATCAGGGCATGGGGTTGGTGTCGTCTAGGATCTCCGACCATTTTATTTCAATTCCATAAATTAAGATAATCGATTATGACGGATTATGAATGGCAATTATGGTCTCATGGGATCATCTAATAAATTGGCATATTTTGACAATTTCAAGGATACATTTTATTCAATTTAATTCAGAAGACTAAAAGACAGTTTTGTGTCGAAATCTGAATTTAAAGTAAGTTTATGAATATATTATATTCGAATTTTTTTATGATTTTTTGTTTTTAAATAAATCACCATATTCTGGCCAATGAATTCGGGGAAAGTCAGCAATCAAGTCGATTATTTACCGTTTTAAACCTTCTGTAAACTTTTAGATCGATTCCAAATATTCCAATGATAGACGAAAAAGTTCAATGTGTTACTGTGCCTGATATCTAGTTCTGGGACTTTTCCGTCCTCTCTTCGAATTGGTCTGATTTGAATACATGAATTTAGATAGCCAGAAAGTTAAAACTTCCCAAAACTAAATCTCAGGCTCAATACCCTTAGATCTTTGTACCCAAAGTAAACTGCATTAAAATTTCATGAAATTCATATCCAAAAGTTCAAACCCTTAAAAAATTCAAAGAAAAACAGATCGAAGTCAGATCTTATTCCATCTCGCATAAAATGCAACCGGAATGCCGGATGGGACTCCTCAACAACTTGTAAAATCATGACATGTCGAATGTCGAGATCTTATCTGACTTTAAAAACTGCGTAGTTCACGTTGACACGGGCAAACTATTGAGTCAAAGAGGTCAAAGTTCACATTCCCCTTCAGCCGAGTCGGAATTGTTTTTCGACTTAAACTTAAACTACATAATATTATTTGATATTAAAGGGTTGACAGATTTCGTCAGCCGAAAATCCTCTTGAATAAACATTCCTCGAGACGGGATGATATCAGCTATAATTCCCTGGCCTTTCTTTCTCTTAAAATGTACGATAAAGAGGGGAGATGATAATAAAATAAATAATAAAATAATACGAGAAAAATTACTCCACCGATATCATTCATCGTAGTTATTATGTCGTATTTGCAGTTAAATATTTGCTGAACATGTCATGAGTTCAGGGGATGATCTCATCTGAAGCCATGTGCAAGTGTAGTATATGTGCTTTAAGCATTTATTTGTCGCATAATATGAAATTTGACACTTTGGAGAGGTTAAGAAACATTAGTCGTTTGTTTTTAATAAAATCGTGAGAAAGTAAGCAGATGAGCTACTTAGCATTGTAAGATTGTAAAAACATGCTTCAAAAACAGGCCAATGGTTTAGGATAATTACCCGTTAAAAATTCATTACATTTTTTTCGAAAATGTATGAAAACAGAACGTTTTATGCAAATTAAAATGAACAGTAGTTACGTATAATGTTTAATCGATTCCGGACAGTAGGATCAGCATGTTTACGCTATTTTCAGGGTTTATTCAACAGTGTACAGTCAAACACTTTAAAAAATAGGCGATTGACTGGCATTAATCGTCAATTTTGATTGCAAAAATTCATTCAGATTCATTCAAATGCCAATCCTGACCTAAAAAGCCTGTGAGCTGGAGTGTGTTCATTTGTAATCAATAAAATGATTAGTTAATTAAATTTAATTACTTTTCCTGGTGTATATATAATGTTTAGAACTTTGGACTCATTACGTTTTGACACCAAATTACTTGAATAAAAATGCATTCATTTTCATGATCAGTAAGGGTCAAAGGTTGTCTTGAGTGGGTCATAGGTATTAGAAACGAAGTACTAAAAGCAATAGCTACCGTCGAATTAAATCCTCGTGGGATAGCATAACATACATGTCTCGTCGGTCATTTTTTTACATCAAATAAATAAAATATATCAAAGACAAAGATTGAATATACTATATAGAAATTCTAAAAATATTTATATCGTTTTGTACTGATAATAATAATAACTAGTAGGTTCCAGTTATTTCTCGAAAAGCTGACGCTGCATATGGATACAAAGGCAGAACAGGTTTACACATTTACAAGTCAAAGGAGATGCCAGTTTGTCTGCAAATTGAAAAGAATAGAAAAGTAATGATGCCAAAAGGTTGCAAAAACCAGTATTATCAAATTCAGGTATCCTGAAACCAATTATTGAAAGAACCAAGTTTTTAGGCTTCATCAGTAGCACCTTATCGATCTTCTCGTTTTGCTCTTATATAGTCTATTTAATAAAGATATTTTTATCAATTTTGAATCTTCTTGAGATTTTTTCAGCACCTTTTCGAAAGTATCAGAAACTATAACCTATTTTTAGACCAAATTAAAAATAAAAAATTCATAAAACTAACTGATTTTATAGAATTCTTTGAAAAATTAGCATTGGTTAAAATTGGTCGAGATGTGAGAAAATTCATTCGTTCATTTCAACATCAGTAACTTGGAACCTGAACTTATATAGTTATGGAGTAGATTTTTAAACTGTGCAATTAATAGAAACACCCTGTATGATAATTTTTACTGAGATCTATAGGGAAGTAAAAAAGAAAGATAATACTGATCTAATAAAACTAGAAATTTCCAGTTTTCTCCATATTCAATTGACTGCGATAGTGATTTAACTATAAGATGAGTTGACCCTTTTGAAGAATGTTCAGATAAGAACAGCTCAGTTTTTTGTCTAAACTACAGTCATTAACGGAATAAGTTCGGGGAGTTATTTTTTTATTTTTTATTAATTAATTTAATAAATTATATTTTTATTTTTATTTCTTATTCCAAGGGGGGGGGGGGGTAGTAAAAGCTAAGCTGAAACCAATTCATATGAAAATGTTTAGGAAATTAGCTTATGCTAGTACTATAAATTGACTTGGAATTGTTGACTGTTGACTGCTGTTTTACATTTACTTCCAAATAATTTATTTTTCACTAATCGAGCATTTAAAAATAGTCGAGCCAACAAGGCTTAAACTTTGGTACCAAGCAGTCTTGTAAACCGTTGTAAATAAACTCATTACGGAGCATGAACATAAACCTAAAAAATTACAACCGTTTTTATACTTGCTGTGTACTTGATTTTGGAGAAACATGTTTAAACACATATACCACTGCGATTAAATAATATGTACTAAAATTAAATAGCTTAATAACTAAGGCACAATGACAATTGAGAGGTTGTTTTTTACGATAGAAAATAAAATGAAGCTGTCAGAACATGTAACATGAATCAGAAGTTTATAATTCGGAGAGACACATGTTGTCAATTTATATGAGAAATTTTTATGACTTGTTTTGAACGATTTCAGAATGGGAAAATAACTCCGTTAAGTAATCCTCAAAATCAGCATCTTAAATTCCAAAAATATTTACGCACGTTGACTTTTGAACTCCTTTTTTACAATTTTGTCACACGAGACTAGGGAGCATAATCTTAAAATAGTTCATAGTTACAATGAGACTGTCTGGTAGTAGAGAGGTTAAGTAGCACATTTACTCCTCGCAATAATTACCCCCAACAGAACATTTTACCCCGAAATAAAGCTCCCAAGTTAAATGCGTGAATTGCAGTTTAATTTGATATATGAATGAGTGTTTGATGATTTATTTAATGTCAGGTATTCTCTTAATTTTTGAGACAATGAATTCCTTCCTTTTAGAAATAGCTTGGTTTTAGTTTTAAGCATTGCAGAATTCAGATGGGAGATTAGGGTCCCAAATCTTAGGCAATTTTACACCGTTCCGCATGATTCCCAGATTCTAGGGTTATCAAGACCTTCTTCGGCACCAGATCTATAGTCAATGATAGCATATCAAATGTAAACTCATCTCTGATTTTTTAATGAAATAATGCTTTCTTTTAACTATTATGTTAATGTTTAACCTGGAAGAGCCCGTTTTTGGCACAAGAAGAGGCAGATGTTGGTATGAGCTCTGCCCAAATTGTCACAAATGACAGGGCCGAATATTTTCGGACAAACGCATGCCTTCCCCGATTCGTCATCTTCCTTTATCGTAACTGACAACTGATTAACGATGTTCTCCTTTATTGTTGTTTTTTCCTGGCAAAAAAATAAAAAAATTTGAAAGAAAATAAGTTTCCACAAATTCCGATAAGTCCCCTTCTGGTATAAGCCCTCCTTAAACTAACTCAGTTTTAATTAGATACTTGGATTAAATAAAGACTCTCCCCGGAATAAATGCGACCTATGAAACCTAGTCATCATATAAGAAAGATCAGGAAAAAATTCTACAAGAAATGCTATTTTTTTTTCTTCAGTTAAATCACATAAACCACGACCACAGACGTTGAATATTCGTACAATAACAGAGACCTCCGAATAAGTCCCTAATTTTCAGACGATTTTAAAAAAATAACTCCTCTAGGGAACTTAAACTATAATATTTCCGGATTTTTCAATGGAATTGCATATAAATCGTAAAATCTCAATAACTAAACGATATATCGACACAAAAATGAGAGGACTCACAGACTCAGGAATGTCCTTGGTGCTATCAATGTCCCAGAACTCGATATCCTCGGCCGACAGTGTCTTAATATCTGTCCCTGAAGCCGACAAAGATAAGCAGAGGATAAGGGCAAGGGAAAAAATCCCCGGGGCAAAATTTGCCATTTTAGTACGTATTTTAATTTTAATTATACTGTTCCCAGGTTAGAATTGCAAACGTTGCAAACGGATGAACAAATCTCAGAGGGCTTCACAAGACCAACTGTGACAGATGGTTTAGATAAAATCTCCTTTATATCAGCTTTCGAAATATTATTATTTGTGGTATTTTCTTTTGAACTGGTTTCATGTTGGATGAGGTTAATCATTCCGAGATCAGGCATTTGCATAAAAAAGTTTCTAATAATAATATTCTCATTGCTCCTGCCTCCACAATATATTTTACATGATAGAAATTGACGTATTCTAGAAAAGTAACGTAAATCATCGATCGATATGATTTAGTTATAATTGAGGCATGCCTAAATAGTTAGGTGATGCGTAACCAGGAATTAAATGCGACTTTTTCTACATACAGCATGACTAATTCATTGTTATGTTATGCTCCTCATTGAATGGGTAACTAACAATAAATTCATTGGAACTGACGGAGGCAATAAACTGCTTATTGATTGCATCATTATGTCCCTCGTAATTAGTATAAATTGTTTTTTTTACGTTTGAAGAAAGTCATTGGAACAAAAATTCTGGAGAAATTTCCAGAGATTAATTAGAGATTCATTAGTAAAATTATTTTAAATTCATTATTTTGACAATTCGTTCACATAGCTAAAAATATCCATAGTCGTTTTTAAAGCCTCTTGAATCTGATAGTACATGAGTTATTTATCAATGAATTGAAAAAACGTCATGTTTTTTTGAGTCAATTGGAATTTAGCTTTAAATTATGATAATGCTAACGTATAAATATTTATACATGAATATAGTATAGTAGCCCTGTTTAATACACCATATTCTACAATTTTTTTTACGGTTCGTAATTAAATGCAGATAAATGACGGATTGGCCCGTTTACATTTTAATCCAATAGTTTAATGAAGAGAGTTAAATATTAATATTTTTTTATTATTCTCAACTCTGACAATTGACAAAAATAACATATTTAATTTTAAACAACAGTTAGTCGATCTCGAAAAACCCAATCTTAAAGTGTCTATATTTCATATTTTAAGGAATATTTAATGGTTTCTAGTTTCTCCTTATTTTAGGAGATGTAAAAAAAATGCTTGAAAAGTATCACATCCAGAACGTGGAACACATATCGAGATTCGAAGTAACATTACTCAGCGAAATGATATATAATAGGATTTTCTTGTGTGATTACTACTAACTAAATAATATAAGAATATAAGGAACTATTTTGATTATAACTATGCGTATAATTTGATTTAAATTAAAAAAGACAATAAACATTTGAAATATTATGGTTTTAAAAAATTAGAGTATATTCAATCATCTTATGCAATCAGTCATATCTTTCAGATTATGCCAGTCAGTGTAAATAAAAGTTGCTTATTGAGATCCTACAATTCTTTGAAACTGAACGGCGATTTTTGATGCAACATCCAATCCACTGAAAAAATAAGAAAAAACATGTCAGCTGCATTAAGAATCGGTTGTAGAAATTTCAATCAATAATATGTTTACCCAAGGAATCAACATCGGTCAAGTCCCCTTGACCATCCTCATTTCCATTGGAAATGATGTTCTGATCTTGGGACGGAAGTTTGCTAGAGGTAAAAGAGGTTTTGTAATTCGGAACAGGTCTGGAGGTTCTTTTTTTGAAGGAACTTTTGGGAACAGATCCAGTGTCAACAGTCTTCTTACTAGTCTTAGGTGCATCAACACCATCATATACTTCGAAATCTTTCGTTATAGCGTCATTCAATGGTCTCAAATTAAAATTATGATATTTGGAAACGTGTCTCTTAATGAGACCCCGAGCATGACCTTCACTTTGCTTTCTTGTCATTTTCTTGTTATGCTTGACATTAACATAATAATCACACCGCGGGTCGGGGCATGACATTTTTTTACGCTTAGAATAAATGGGTTTTTCTGGTTTGACCTTTATGTCTTCCTGCAATACTAGCACCGAATGGACGGGAATTAATGTTTCTGTAATTGAATTGAATGGGACCACACGGAGAGTACTATGAACCATATTGAAATGATCATAAATGATCTTGTAAGCACTTTTCCTACATTCAAAGGGTAGATTTCCACTGGCGTAGTTAATTTCGGTGTGATACAGACAGTCTGGACATTGGAAACAGTCAATCCCATCCTTGTTCATGACTACTTTTACTTCTGACGGTGTTGCTTGCTTCTTCTTGAACGGTTTAGAGCCCTTTAGTTTGGTTTCAGCTAAATTATTTTCCATTTTAGTCGTGTTCGTATGCTTACGAATTAGGGGGTTACTAACGAAGTTGAAATCGACATCGGGTCTGATAGACTTGTTTTTTAAATGAGCACTGCGATTATTCCGGTAATTAACACGGTTGGATATGACTTCCAGTACGTGCTTTGTTCTGTAATGCTTTGAAATTTTCATGTGGGCTACCTTCCGTGCTTTTGCTTTTTTGACAACGGATACAAATTGACAGACGGTGCATTTGTAGCAATCGTTACCATGTTCGGTTTTCGAAATTTCTTGTAGTTTTATAGGGTTATGTACTTTATAAAAGTGACTATCCAGTCTATATAATGCATTACTTTTCGCCACGCCTTTTCTTTTGGCTTTTGTTGCAGTGATAGTGGTGGTGAAATCACATATGGGACACGATATGACATTGTCGTCGTCAGGGTCAACTTTCATGCGAGAAGTCCCATTGTTCGGGAATGTGGAAGTGAAAATTGTTAACTCTTCTGGTGGGGTTTGTAGATTAATTGCTTGAAATGATTCCTGTTCCGCTTCTTCGTAAAATTCTGACCTGTAAGGAAACATTGCAGAATTAGGTCTTGATTAGGTTTTAGAATTTATTTACTGAAGCTGAGTCTAACGACTAATGTGAAACATGAAATAATTGATTAGGAATTAGTTTACTTTATAACACAGGGTCTGTTTTCTGTCTTATTACGGGATTTTCTTGGTCTAACGGCATTCGTATCATACATGTCATAAATATCACTGTCGTCATCGTCAAATTTAAATGATTTGGGTGCAGATGCTCGTTTGGGCAAACGTCTTCTCTTTTTTAAGATTTCTAAAATTGAGCAAAACAATTATTAAATGACGATTACCATTAATGGAAAAACTAATTGAGACATAAATTATAATCACCTCTACTGTCTTTATAATGTACATTTTTAATATGAGATAAAAGTTCAGATTCTACAGTTTCCCCATTTGATCCAGTGACATTATGGCCACATATTTCGCAGCACATGTGACCATACTCATCAGCATAATGATATCGCTTCAACCGCGCTGGTGGAAAAACCTTTTTCTTCCCGGAATCCTGACACAACTAAAAAGGCCTAAAATTTCCCGATGTAAAAAACTTCCCGATTTTGACTGGGGTCAATATATACGTACGCGGGTGTCCCCACGGGAGGGGCCTCACCGGCAGGCGAAATTTTTTCCAGAACCACACCCCTTTTTATTAATTTTTGATCACCTCCCCGAAGCTTCAAAGAAAAAATGTGGGAAATATTTTATTTTGTTTTAGTCGACTCGACTTAATCAATCGAAAACCCTGTCTACCGGTCAACAGGCCACATGAAGTAAAAACAATCGAAAAATTAGCGGTACTAGTTGTAGTTAACCATAGTAGAAAAATTGGCATTTATAAAATATCATGAATATTTACTTTTTTAAATATGTATAAAACTGAGTATTTGTACTATTTTAAAAATTGTTCGAGTTTTTGAATGTCAAAGAATTGTTGTTCAAGGAAATAAAAAACGTTGTAAACGTTAACGGCAGCTCGCAAAATTAATATATATTTTTGTTCAATAGTACTTGAAATCGTGTTGGTTTAAATATAACAATCAAAACTATTAAAAATCAATTGTAAAAGATCAAAATATCATAGTTTACATTCACCTAGACGATCGATTCTTAATCCCAAAACTTTAGTAATTGTTCTATGGTCATTTGATTTACATCCACAATAATATACTATGAGACGATAAAGATAGTTTCCATAGCAAATATTTGAAGTAACTGCATATTGTCCTAAACTACATTGAATATAACTGTTTCCCAATGTGTCCATCCACTTTGCTATTTAAACCTGTACAATTTCGTTAAAAATTATTTTGTTGATTGTCAAATGCAGTTAAAATCAATTTTATCAATTTGTTTAAATCCAAAATACGGATTTTAAATGATAGATTCAATTTTTGGATCAACTTCAACAGTTCATGAAACAATATTATGAAATGTCTCAATTAAGGCTTTTACGAACCTTAGATTGTTGTTTTGCATATAAAATACGTAAATACCTTTAAAATTGGATTATTGTTTCAACACGTATTGATTTATATATATCATTCCTGTTTCCAGACATGTCGATTTAATTACATATTTAAAGCAATAGAAATTCTTTAAAAAACATTTTATATATAAACCAATACGATTTCCTCGAAAACCATTTTCATGTTGCCCAATTCATATCAAACCTCAAAATTGTTTTAAGTTTGGAAAAGCGGATAAAAACCATATATATAAATTTGGTATTAAAACCAATACAATTATGTTGAAACTTAATTCTGTGTTCGGAATTTGATAAACACTAGCGAATATTATGCTTCCATTTCAAAAAAATTGTCTTGGTTCTAATCCGGCCTGCTTCTAGGCTGTTTAATTTTGTCTTAACTTTGATCCACAAAAAGGCCCGACAGACAGACAGACAGACAGACGGACAGGTTGACTTCATTAGCTCTAAACCTATTTTCAATAGGCGAGCTAATAATTGAAGATTTGAATTTACCAAAGAAAAATGATTTTTTTGAAGCACTTTTAGAGCTTCACTTCACTTTCACAAGTTCAAAAATTCCAAACTCGTTAATTCAAAAACTTGATAATTTTTGAAAATCGGACCAATACACCTTGCAATTTTATGAACACGATATTATCATGGAAATTAGTCCAGTTCAGCTTGATTGGCCCAAACCAAATATTTCCAATTTTTTTGTGAAATCATTACAAAAAATTTATCTTGCTTAATCAATAAGTCGTGAAAAACCAAACAACTTTTCTCTCTACCATTTTATAATAACAAAATGGTTTTATTAATATTATTCTCTACCATTTTGACCCTAACGGTCTATTAAGGTCATTAAAATTAAAATATCAAAAGTATTTCAAACGACCCCAAACTTTACAAATAGCCAACTGACCTCACGAGCGGTCTTAAGCACTTAATTGCTTTCATTTTTAAATTCACATTTTTTCATCAGTTTGGACTTGTAACCTAACCTAAGAAGCAAACCGTGTATTGTCCTAGAATTTAAAAATGAAAGGTCACTGTGACCTAAATATGTAACCCGACAAAAAAATTACAGCAATGCAAAGTGCTCGGGAGCAGGAGCGTCTGGAAGTCACAAGAAGTAGAAATAATTTTTTTGAGATTTTGGAAATTTCTGACCTTTGTTGACCGTGAAGGTCTTACAAGGGACATCACCCAAGGTCAGAGCCCGAATCGTCTGATTTTTTTACGGTCAAACACACAACTAATATGAACCACAAAACTGCAATAAATATCTGCGGTAGTTCGACCTGGTCATTTTTAAAAAATCACGAAAATTGACTTTTTCAAAAATTCATAAAACATGGATTTGTGGTCCGATTTTCAAAGTCTTTCAAGTTTTGCAATGCTAAAGAGTTGTTTTTTATGGAAATATAAAGATTTGAATTTTAAAAAATATTTCAATTTTTTTTTAATTTTTGAAAAAAATTGAACCCCATGAACATTAAAGAAAAAAAGTTTTTTTTTTCGATTTTTTACGAAAATCCCGATACGATCTTCCCATTTTAGTCTAAAACTCGGAATTTTAATTTTCTTTCCATTTTAATCTTAAATGGGGAATTTTATTTTTCTTCCTATTTTTATCTAAAATCGGGAATTTTATGTTTCTTCCCATTTTCATCTAAAATCCGGATTTTTTTTCTTCCCATTTCTCACGGAAATCGGGAATTTTATGTTTCTTCCCATTTTCATCTAAAATCGGGAATTTTATTTTCTCCCCATTTTTATCTAAAATCCGGATTTTTTTTTCTTCCCATTTCCCACGGAAATCGGGAATTTTATTTGCTCTCTTCCCATTTTCATCTAAAATCGGGAATTTTATTTTCTCCCCATTTTTATCTAAAATCGGGATTTTTTTCTTCCCATTTCCCACAGAAATCGGGAATTTTATTTGCTTTCTTCCCATTTTCATCTAAAATCGGGAATCTTATTTTCTCCCCATTTTTATCTAAAATCCGGATTTTTTTTCATCCCATTTCCCACGGAAATCGGGAATTTTATTTGCTCTCTTCCCATTTTCATCTAAAATCGGGAATTTTATTTTCTCCCCATTTTTATCTAAAATCGGGAATTTTATT
Source organism: Desoria tigrina (assembly GCA_906901685.1). NCBI lineage: Eukaryota > Metazoa > Arthropoda > Collembola > Entomobryomorpha > Isotomidae > Desoria > Desoria tigrina. Next base: position 1,328,951 of record CAJQTU010000003.1, on the reverse strand, counting down.
TTCTCCCCATTTTTATCTAAAATCGGGAATTTTATTTTTCCTCCCATTTTCATCTAAAATCGGGATTTTTTTCTTCCCATTTCCCACAGAAATCGGGAATTTTATTTGCTTTCTTCCCATTTTCATCTAAAATCGGGAATCTTATTTCTCCCCATTTTTATCTAAAATCGGGAAGTTTATTTGCATTCTTCCCATTTTCATAAAATCGGGAAGTTTATTTGCATTCTTCCCATTTTCATAAAATCGGGAAGTTTATTTGCATTCTTCCCATTTTCATAAAATCGGGAAGTTTATTTGCATTCTTCCCATTTTCATAAAATCGGGAAGTTTATTTTTCTTCCCATTTCCCGGCGGAGATCGGGAATTTCTTTTATTTGTGTTCACGTTTTCTATTGAAATCGGGAATTTCGATTTTTTTCCCCAATTTTCAAAATTGCGGTAAAATTTTTCGGCTTCGCCGAAAAATTTCCCGGAATCCTAGATTCCAGGATTCCAAGGTTTTTCCACCAGCGCTTCAACGCTTCAAAATTATGTCTGCAATATAAAAATTATGGAATATTATGAATTATATACTAAAACTAGTACAATTGTATATCGGTCAAATGTTTTGTGTAAAAGATAATTTAACTTACACACTATAGTCAAACTCAATTGAATCATCTTGTAGATTTTCCTGTGGAGGGTCTTCTACAGTATCCTCAGTACTGTTGACCGGAAGACAGCTTCGCAGGCTTACGGTGCTCTTTATAACACTATTAAATAATTTCAGAACAGATAAAGCGTGGCATATAATACTAGAAAGTTCGTATTTTTAAAACATTGAATATTAACATTTTAAAATAATTAATTTATATTTAACTCACATATCATTCATCAAATCATCCTCCTTATCTTCCCCGTTCTCATTATTCAAACAGGATGAGCGGTCAACGTTCAATTCAAATTCCGAACTTACAGCGTCGTCAATCGCAGTTCCAATGAAGGCATTTACTGCCTCTACTTCATCATCTTCTAAAAGCAGGGTTGGAACTACCAGCCCCTCCGGGTTCAATAAAGACGACATGACATATTCTTTTGAGTACTGAAACTCTTCAGATTTTCTGTTACATGGACCACGTTCATCCAGAGATATTTGATTGTCATCGTCAGATGTAGTTTCTTTGAGGATGCACTCCACGGATAATATGGGCATATCGCCTTCCAAACTCATAGTTTCCTCGATTTCTTCATCATACTCATCTTCAAAAATCTTTCCACCTCCAATTGTACATAAAAATAATTCTTTTTCTCTCTCCTCCGTTTCTAATGTTTGTAACTCTGACAAGTTGGGCAGTTTGACTTCTGTTTCTTCGGATAATTCGTCATTATCTTCGTCTTCAGAAGCGCGTTCGTCATCAAAAGTCGTTGAAAATCTGTCTTTCCCGATCTCTTTCTCTAAATTTTCTAACTCCGACAAGGTGGGCACATGAATTGGGATCATGGGTTCAATTTCAACATCTAAATTTTCTTTAGACGTTCTCCGAGATTCCTTAGCCTTTAAATTGGTGAGACGAACTGAGGGATTTGGAAGTAATCCAGCCAGATAGTCTGTAAAAAAAATACATTGTATATTAATTTATTTTAAAAAACGTAGATTTTTATATTAAACAAACATGAATTCGCATTAATAACTTACTGTCAATAATCGGTTGGGTAAAGGTCTCCAAAATCTCAAAATCCTTTTTCTTGACGGTTTCAGTCAAACGTTTCCGAAGTAGAAATTTCGAAGATTCGGAAACAGCCTTTCCAATCAGATCCACTTTCTCTCGAATCTGCAACTCTAAAACTTCCATCTGCGTCTGAATTTCGATGATTTCTGCGACAATTTCGAAACATTTAGGGCAGAATGTCTCAGCTGTGGAGATGATGTCATCCTTGCCTTTAGTTTTATTTACTGGGATGAGGAGGTACTCGTAAATGGTTTTGAAGGCCCTTGTCAAGGGCTTGATGTGGGATTTCGCAGAAGATGGACTGTTGTGCTCCACGGAACATGTTGAGCAGAACATTTTCCTCGTGGAATTTTTTAAGGGAGTCATTGTCATAATATCCAATCCCAATTCCACCTCAATTAATTGACTCTATCAGCTAGGCCTTCAAAGGTCATTAAAATTCAGAAATTATGTATGAATACATTACATTTACATAGCCGTTAACGTAATTCATAAGAGCTTCTTCAAACTTAACAAAGTTTGCTGACATAGATAACCGAATAGATAACGTGTGTGTATGTAAAATATGGAATATGTAACGATAATTTAAATCAGATATATAAATATAAAGCCAGAGAGAGCAAGTCAGTTAAGTCAACTGCTAGTCAAGTCTAGTCCTAGTCAAAATACTTACTGGAAAAGCACCCTCCGTTATGTCCGTTAATTAATTTGTAATTCACCCCCGGCTTGACCCCTGTGCCCTGGGTCAAGGTCCATACTTTACTATACCCGTTCAAAAGATGTGCCCGAATGACCAATCAAATACTGACTCCCTGAACTGTGAATTGGGAGACCTGCAATGCAATTCGAAAGTTTAAGAGTTTTTTCATATTATTTTTTTATATATAGTTCATAACTTCATAGTCAAGTCATACTCCGGGAGTATGTATGGACCATACATAGTCTCTTTTTCTTATATTATGCAGTCAGTCTAATGCTAGACACTGCGAGTGTCCCTCTTGTGGTGAGGTGTATATCCCATTCTACAGACGATCTCATCGTCTAGCCCAATGCAGTCCACAAATTTTAATATTCGGGACAAACGACCCATTAATTTATAGTCCTTTGTATTTTGATCTTGTTTTTTTTTGTTTTTGGATGTTTGTTTAGTATATAATTACAAACAACAACGAGACGAACGAACCCATGCCCACAATCGCAATAATACGACGGCAAGCAACTGTGAACTGACCTTCACAATACTTCATATGCAATTGCAATGTCTCACAAATGCACATGAAGTTTATCTGTATAGTTTTCAATGAAATGAAAAACAATATCAATATTATTCATTATTATTTTAAAAACAGCGACTCACAAAATCTTGGAACTTATTATTCATTTATTGAATTGGAGTGGATTGATCGTGCTTTCTCTTTTAAAATGACTCGAGTCGAGTGGAGCCATGCCATATAAAAGAATCCCTCTGTATATTTCTATGAGTGGAGCTCACATTTCATTTCACATGCTTTACTTGAGCTTCATGAAAATAGTGAGCGAGCTTGAAATTGAAATCCGTGAAGACAGCAAGCTCGAAAAAACGTGAAAGCAGCCAGATCGAGAAAAAAAATGTTAGCGCGCTTAATACTAGTTCGATCGCGCCGCGATTTCTTTAACTCATGAAAATGAATTCCCCTCATGGTAGAACTCTTAATTAAAAAAAGTCAGGCCTTTTAGAGAATGTCAATTTAAAAGGAGTTAAATTTAATGAGACCCCTATAAATGGGAAGTAGACCCCTAATTCGAATGAACTAGACCCCACTGAACCAGACCCCTCTCTTTCCGATGATATACTGACTACCGGAACAGTATATATGTTAGCGATTATCAAAGATTTTAACCTGAATAAAGTCATTTTTACACTTGCTCCGCTTAAATTTGCTAATTGTTCACGGAAAATAATGAGCTATTCGATTTTTGCGACAAGGCAAAAGTAATTTTAGCCCAGTCAAATGGGCTTATATGATCGTCATTTCAGTGTGTCCCGTAATTCTTGTGCCCAGATTATCTCCATCACGGATTACACTAGCCCTCTGAAATTTTGCATAAAATTGTATCACAACCGAACCACGGCACTGCAGAAAACTGGAATGAAATGGCCAACCCGTTCAATAGTTATAGTCCAAAAACCCCACCGGGTGTATGGAAACGAATGAGACAATTTATAGAAAGAATTAAACATAACCTTATAAAACCTTGAAAAAGTCGAAATTTGACATGACCTCAGCATTATGGGCCTTAAAATTAAGTCATGAAAAGTTGTACAAAAATGTATTCAAGTATTAAGATTCGATTTTTGAAAAAAAATGCGATGGCCCCAAGTCTAATTATTCCCGTACGGTCAATCTACCAAACCCATTTCTGTTGGAATTGCAATGACCTGAAAAAAGACAAAACTTTGACATGACCTCAGCATCATGGACCTTAAAATTAAGGCATGCAAAGTTGTACAAAAATGTATTCAAGTATTAAGATTCGATTTTTGAAAAAAATGCGATGGCCCCAAGCTCCTTTGCGTCTCTACGGTCTATTCCGCCACACCGATATATCGGATTGACTGGGCTTTATTGGCTGCTTGGAGTAGTTTTAATACTACTTTTGTAACTTTTTTTGGCTACATAATATAAACCAGGAAATATTTTATTTGCTCATCTTCATCTGTTTATATATTCCATGGTTTATGCAATAATCATTCATTCGTAGTCATCACTTACACTAACATAGTTAAACTCAACCATTTACTAGTACGTAGCGCATTTATATAAGAAACACAGAAAACACAAAACAACAACAGTGTCATAAATTATATATAGGGTACAGTAATAAAATAAGTGATTCCCAAATTTAAAAAAGGAACGTGTGCTATTAACCATATACAATATAGTGAAAACGTTAAATCAGGAATCGATAAACCCTCGAACTTGAGTTTTCATATCATTCCACTGTAAATATAAAAAAAACATACACATAAGACCAATTGATCAAAACTATCAAAACGAAAGGATAATTTAAAGTAAATGACAGCTTGTTATATTACACTTTGGCTTCGCCTTTGTCTGGAATGGCAGCTGGGAAGAGAGACGACGGCGAACACGAATGAATCCACAGAAGACCAACAAAAAGCAGAAAGTAATTGTGATAAGCATGACCACGATTAACTTAATGTGGTTCAGTTCGTTCGAATCAGAGAAAAGCTGAAAGCACAATCGATAAATTGTTAGATTTCAAGAGTTCTTGGAATGATCATTTAAATCAATCAACTGAATAGGTATCTTACAATAAAGTAGCCAGTAACTTCTTCGAAACTATCAAAATCACCAAGCCCCGCTTTGAAATGATACAAGCCTGTTCCATGAAGTGTTATGAGTATATTACTGGCATCATAATACCTCTTCCCTTCATTCAATTCCGGATTCCTGTTAATTTCTTGCAACAATTCTGATTCCTTTGAACCTAAAGAATTGATAAAGATAAATTCTCACCCAGCACATTCACAGTGTACCGTTCTCCAAAATTTTCAATTCACATAATTCTATCGCAGTATTACTTACAGCTTTTGGATTTTCTACTGCAAGAAACGATCGTAAACTCTTCTCTTCCGTTAATTTCTTCGATATAGACGGACAAATGAGACTTGGAGGTGTGGAAATCCTGGATCTGATGTTCATCTCCCAAGAGAGGATCTAATTCCAACGAAATCTGGTGTGATTTGCCTCTTTTAACGGTGAAAACCTACGGATCATTTATCACTTTAAATGGTTAGGAATTGTTGCATTTAAATTAAGATACAACAAAAACAACGCCACCCACCAATTCTTTACAATCCGAAAAGGCTGGATGATCTGAGAGCTTATCAGCATCTGTACAACCGCAGTCTTCTCGAGTTTGTCGAAATCTGCACTTTTGATAATGACCTAAAGATAAGGTTGATAGAGTAGGTATATGTAAAACTCATAAAAACATGCTATTAACAGAAGATAATTACCCAACTATAATTTAGTAAACTTACCAGAATCCTGAGTTACGTGATACCAGTTGTTGTATCTTTCCTTAGAAGGATCCGCATTATAAATATACTCTGACAACGGAATTTGTTCACCCTTTTTACTCGGCGGTCGGTAGTTATACTGTAATAAATATAGTTTTTTATTCACTTGACTGTTAAGTTGGTTGCGGTTACGACTAAAGGGACAAAAAAGTTATTTTCTTACCGGAAGCTTAGTATAAACTTTAACCAAGCCACCTTCTCCATACACAATTCCATCTTTATCAGCATCTAGAATGTCATCGTATGAAATGCAGTCCTCCTCATCCTTTGTCCATGGTCTACCTACACCTCCCCTGCTCTGTGGTAGTTCGCACATTGGGATAGGATAATTGACGAATAGTCTCTTTCCCTCTTTACGATGAATTTGAACGACGAAGGTCATACTAGAGGGTGTTTCACAAGCCAAAGATGTAATAATTGACCGAACAACCAAACTTGATACGCCCATTGCTGTTCCAGTTGGAGTCAGCGTGATACTCACTGACTGATCGCCCGATGCTGCATTGTTTTCTATTTTTTTCTCCACACGAAGGACACTTGGATTGGAATTCGAAACGACCAGGAGAGGACCTAAACAACAGATCAGACCAATATATCATACCTAATTTTACTTCATAATCAAGAGTCATTATTTATAGAATATGGAATAAGTCATCTCTTACGATATAATACCAAACGACCCAATTCTGTAATGGGGCGCAGTTTGATTGTAAAAGATAAAGCATCATGCAAATCAAGAGACACTCTTCCACCATGGCCGAATAGAACAGGGTTTGGCATCAACTGCATATTATGATGACAACCTCCATCAGAGACAGTCCATGATCTTGATGGTTTTGAGGACTCGTCGGCACTCGCGCCAATTGTTGTATTAACGGGAACATCACTCTTCCCTGTGACTTCCCGTTTTTTACGACCTGGTGTTGGTTGAGGCACTCCAAGTCTTCGCAGAATAGCGATTGGTTCGTACAACGGTACCGCTTCGAACGTTGTACTGGAAAATAGTTTCGTATTATTTTTGCTTCTGAATTGATTGTATTTTTCGTACTCTTCTTGCACAGCTTGCTTAGCTGCAAACAACCGCCTTTGAACATTTTCCTTTTCCTGTTGGTCGTCTTCCAAACGCTTTTTGTATGCGTTATACTCCTTTTCGTTAGCTCCGGTTCCAGGTCTAGTGCCCAGTCGTTTTTCTCGATACACCTGTGTACTCATATCCATCAGAAATGTTTGATACTCTTCATGCTGGCTAATTTTTTGAGATCGGACATGAACCGTCGAGAAGCCTAGTAATTGAAACAAAAGACCAAATTAATAATTTGCAATAATTAATTATTCAATAATTAGCATAAAATTACGTATATTATATGAAAGATATGTTTATAACCATACCCCACATAACATCCTTATTATTTTGCTCGGGAAAACCTTGCAAAATAACACTAAAATATCCAGGAAAATGATGAGTCTGACCAACATGTTCGTCCGTGTATTGAAATTTTGCTGGAAATTATTAATGTTAAATATTATATTACTAAATTCTCCCACTTGCGTGCATTCATAATGTATAAGTGATCATTAAAAATTTTTACAGGGGTCCATATTCCTTATGAAAACCAAATTGCTTTGAGGCACTTGTAGTACCGCAATATCAGATCCAACAGGGTGCAATGGTATTGACTTCATTACCTGAAAATTTTTATTTTATTAATTTTTGGGTTCACGACTCCACATGTTAACCGACATAGCATTTATTTAACTCAGTTATATAAGAAGTTTCTCAATGTAGGGTAACTTACAGTTCCATACAAAACCTGCCTAAATCCATCGAGGAACTTGTGTACGGGCTTGATGTGACGAATATATACCCGACAAGTTTCCTCTGCCTTTGTTTCTTCAGCTGGACGGGGAGGTGTCGTAGGAACAGTTCTAAGGAACAAAATGAATTTCACAGAATTTCCAAGCTTTCCAACATTCTAAGATTCTAACCATCGATAAATCAAACCCTCACTCACGATTTGATTCCACTATCCGTACAAGTAATCTCCTGTCCTATGTGAACAGTGCTGAAGTAGATATATTCTCCGTCGTCACCGGGCAGTTTCACTTCGTACAATACGATTGTTGCAGCGTCGACCAATAATGGCACCAATGGTCCTGCAGTCGCCTCTCTCACGGGTTGAAGTGTGAACGGATTAATTGATACCATCCTGAAAAATGGGCCCCTGTCGTCCTCCTTCACAACAGGATCCAGTCGTCCTTGTCCTTTTGCAACGAGCAATTGATTGCAAGATCGGACTAAATCTATATGCTCCTTACACTTAGCACAGTTGTTGCATTCCTCTGGCTGGGTTATATTGTCTAACATAGCCAACTGACGGTCTCTTAGATTTTGAGGGTCATGCAGATACCACATAAGTATATTTCCACTGAACGCGGTAGTGAAGTGGGCAGTTTTAATCACGAAGTCCGCGTAATCTTCTGTCCAGTAGGCCCCCTTTAACCCCGCCGCTTCCCAGAACTCTTCAATAGTCTCAATGTTCACTAAATGAGGAGTGTATTGTGACTAGAAATAAATTTGCTAGTGTCAGAGTTATCGGGTTATGATTATGATTATAAATATTTAGAATGTTTTTTAACTTTAATTTTATGCTTTTGAACTAATGGTTTAAGCATTATTACATATTTACATACCCCAGTTCTTCCAACGATTAATTGAGTGTTTTCAGAGTTTACACAACAGAATGTCCTGTCGGGATGGTTAAAAGCACATTTTTTAACTAACTGGCCATCAGAAAGTCCAGAAAGAGCTATATAGACGATTGGTCCCCCCGATTCAGCAATCCACAGCTTATTCAAAAATAGCATTCATAAACATTTTAATATGAGCCATTATTACATATTCATCAAATACAATATTCATTTGCTAATTCGAAAGTTTATTTCATTGAAATACCTGACTTCCCATGAAGAAAACGTCCATCGTACCCGGATTTATGTCCACTTCTTCGAGCTGGAATGTTCCTGGGAACGTCTGCTCTAAAAATCCATTTCCTAATAGCCCATTTAATACAGAATAGCCAGGAGGAACTTTGTCGGAATCTTCATCCGCCAGATCTGGTAGAATGAATCTTCGATAATGGAAGTTTTTCTGTGTTTAAAGAAGTGTTTATCTTATTTACACGTACTACATAAGAGGCGAGACCTCTTTATTTATAATCAAAATTGCTGTTATAAGTAAATACCCCGTCATCTGCCACGAGTTTCAATGTGATGTCAAAATGTCGCAATTGATGATTGTAAAATGTTCCAACCAATCCCAAGATGCTCGAGCCATTATATTTGTCAATTCCAATAAATAAAACTTTCCAATCTTGATAAGGAGTTGATGCATGCAGAATCGTAATTGCACGAACAGGTGGACTGTTTACACCCGTACTGGAACCACTGATTTCGGTAGTAGTGTGTTCAATGACAAATACCATTCGATCGTCTGAAAGCACAAGTGAATTGGAAAAAACATTTAATTAATTTACCTAATAATGTAATAATTATTATAATAAACAATTTTCTAATTAAACTTTCAATTAATTTACCATAAAAGGGATATTGAAAAAGATTGCAGACCGGATTATAGAACAATCGAACTGAATGGATCAACTGTGACGATAATGAGGTTAATCCCTGCTGGAAGCATGTAATATACTCCGCAAATTTTGAACAAGGATCCACCAAAACATAACTAATCAACGGCTTCTCGTCGTATCGCCCGTTTACATCGATATCGGAAGAATTTAGGGATGCGCTCACATAGATCCCTTTATCTGTCAATGCAACCACATGATCGTTTGTTAAAACGAGCTGCTGAACGAATCCACATTCTTAAAACATCCAAATTGTATCAAAGTTAATAATAATAACATAACAATAATATAAAAGCAAAAACCCATCAGATAAGAGCCTTCAGAAACCGAACCTTCATGAGCTTCTGTTCTCACATGCGGACAAAAAGAGCCTGTTAGATTGTAGAAATTTGGAATCCCTTCATCTAGGTGAAAAGCTGGGATGTCAGCGTAGATCTGATGAAGTTCATTATTCTGGTCCCCAACGAGCAAGTATAATATGACTGCAGAAATGTAAGATAAGCATTCTCAATTAGTTACTTCCTTATACGATTATAATTGTACGACTTACAAAAGTCCGGAAGGCACGGGTTTTCAAGTCTTTGGAAATTAGCTGAACTCACGTTCCAGATCGGAGTGGTATCTGGTGGAAGATAGGCCGGGAAGAGCCCCTCCACGCTTTTCTTGATGTCCGTCCACTTGACAAATCCCTTGTTGCTCAACTGCCATCGAAGTAATCCCCCTGACAAATCAAATCGCACATCAATTAAATCAATTAAATATTGATTGTTCGATTCCTTCTGTAAATATTAAACTTAGAACGTACAGGACTGGAAGTCGACGGCAGTTTTCGTGGATCGGAATGTCCTACTGTTGGCTGGGATCTCAAAAATGACATCGTACGGTGGCGTTGTTTCTTTTGATACGAAACTTTTTCTGTAGGACCCGTAGAAGGATACCTCATCCCCAGGCCGAGTGTGGAACTGTGTTGTTATACTGAAGGTTGTATTGGAAACCGTGATGGATGGCAATGTTCCAGTAGAACTATCGAGTCATAAAAGCAAAGGCAAATGTGCTTTTTTAAGGAATTATACAAAATTTCGAATTTCTAGTAAGTAAATACGCAAACAACGCAACGAACTTTACAAAAGCCCAATACTGCTCCTTTCCTAGGTTTTGCTTTACGATATCTGTCTCTTCGGGGTCGTAAAGGAGTAGTCTCGTGCTCTATATGGAAAATTCAAACATTTAAAACGTTTAATTGCGATTTCATTTTTCATTGCAAGAAAACACCGTCTTCAATTTGAAAAACTTACTGCTATGTTCTCACTAGAAGCGAAGATCATATACTCGTTGAGCATGAAGGTCCTCTTGTATTTATTAACGAGGCGATATGGATCAAAATTCTGACTCTCTGTCGTTACAAAGATCTCTGAAATGAAGTAAATGCTCGCGTTTACAATTTAAATTCGTCATTATAATTTTTATCTATGATTGAGTATCAAATTATAATCCTACCAGGAGATCCGAATTCAAATATAGGACTTTTGACCTTATCCCCCACGGGAGTTACGGGGGCTGGTCCCGGGGGTGCTGGAGATGAAGATGGCTGCGCCAGGACCCCATCCCACGGGAGCAGCAGCAGAAGTAACTGGAGGGCCACCATCGTCTGGAAGGTCGGGATTTTACTGGCCAATGAACGTTCAACGTCTTGATATTCTTGATCTTCTATCTATATATCTCTATGATCTGCAATTCACAAATACAACAGACTTATCATCACATAACATAAACCAACCAGAATGCAAAACAAACAACATTCCAATCTTTCATTTATAATATCTAAATCTCATAAAATCTTACCAAACCTTACCACCATACCATCCTTGACACCTTGACGAATAAAAACGACAGATTATGTTTTTTGAAATTAGTTCCGCCACCGCAACGCAACTTAAGTTTAACGTACCTCTATTTTTCAAGGCACTTTTGACTCCGCACATTGCAACTTTACAACGAATTTGCAATTTGCAAAGCAGAGCGTTTTTCATGGCAACCAAAAGCAAGATGCCTTGACAACGCTTCATTGTCAAGCAATCTTGACCAAAATGAAATGTAATAAAATAAAAAAAAAAGTTGAGTCGCCCTTACAAGCAAGATGCCTTCACAACCCTGGTCTCAAGAGGTGTGGCCAAATGGAAGGCCTTTGAAAAAAAAAATTGCCCATAAATCTCCTATAATAAATGCCTCGTAAAATAAATTATTAGGAGAGTTAACCGTAACCATTTTATATGCTTTCAGAATAAAAATTTGTGCCATGGAAGCTCCGGCTGACCTCATCTCCTCCTTTATTCTCATTTCTTCAATTTCATGCGACTTTGCTGTTTTCATACATATATATACAATATGCTAATTGGAAGTGGGTTTAATTTTTTCAAGGGGTTCTTCATATCCGTACCTCAATTCAGTAGACCAGCAATTAAGAGGGGGTTTAAATTACCGATTGTAATTAGCCTTTGCTCGGGTCAGAGTGGAATTAACGAGGTTGCGACTAAACATAGGATTTGAGCTGATAGCTGGAAAATCACTGAACAAGCTGCTTATTGTGATTTTGTTTTGACCAATGTCGAAAGATTCTAAAAGACTGAGGAAGCGTACAAAAATTCTGGATATCGAGAGAGGACGCAGACCAGTTTTAATGCTGAAGATGCTAACGTCTTTACATTTGAAATTAGGGAGGCCTTGAGGACCCCTGCGGGCATGGACGTATTTAAAGACATCGGAATAGTTACAGAGGATTGCCCAGAAACGCTGCAAAACTTAGACATTGTCAAGGATTATGGAACCTCGTCAAGTTTCTTGGAAACGCTGCAAAAACTAGAGTTCTTGGAAACGCTTCAGGAGTCAACGCTTCAACAGCTCATTCAAAACCTATCGATCTCAAATTTAAGTTTTAAAATAGATTCTGAAGCGACGGAAAGCCCGTTCTTCGATCTGTGCTATGCTAACCTGGATCTTGACGGTGCTCTGAAAATACTGAACTTCCTCAAAGTTGATTCAGAACAAGGTACTGTAAATTGTGATGGTAGAATGGTAGGGCCCTTAGAAAAAACGCCTAATAACTTGACAAAAGTTACCTTAAACCTTACAAAAATCGTCAAAATTTACAATGGAATTGATGATTGTCGAATATTATGGTCCAAGTATTGTAAAGCAGAAGCGAATGGTAATTTTTCGACAGGTAGCCTATATCCCAAGGAACACAAGTTCGACATTTCATTCTGGATAATTGGCCCTAATTTTAGTTATAGGGGTTTCTTAGACGCTGCTTTGATCGTGTATGGTTTCACACTCAAGTCAATATTAAACTTAAAGAGGTTTACATGCCTAATATAATTAAGGATAGCAGCTCAAATCGTAGAGTTTCCCATCGTTATAAAAGAATAGTACAGTCGATGGACTTGGGAATGAGCCGAATGCGAGCTAATGAGTTTCAAATTCTGTTTCGACAAGTTGTGTCGAAACTATTGGATGTTGAATTGCGTTAAATCGTCGTGTAAAGAAAAATAAGTATTTATTATGAAAATTGAAAATTAAAATATTGTTTATTTATTTATTGCTTATAATTGTAAGCATATTTTCAGATTTAACTTTAGCTTTGTATTGTAATTTGATCTACCATTCATTGTAGCTAATTTTTACTAATACAAGTTAACAGATTGGCAGTTAAAAGAAGACATAAATTCATATTTGATTTTAAAACTTAGGAAAATAATAGGAAAATAATTCGTTTTTATTTGCATCCATTGGAATATGTAAACCTAAATATTCCCTTTATTTGGCAATAAAACTGTAATCTTGTGTCATAAATGAATACAAATGATTTCTAATTAAAATTAAAATTTAATTTAATTTAAAAAAATGTATTACATTTATAACTCGTAGAAATGCATATTTTTAGACAGGTTGTACACTTGTAGAGGGAAAAATTGAGACAGAAATGACAGAATGAGATGGAGATTAATATGCTGTAGCGGTAAGGAAAGCATGTATAAGCTCATCTGAGGGAGAAAGCACTATCCATAAAAGTTTCCTCAAATTGCTATAATTTAACATTAAAAATACAGCTTGGTTTATTAATTAAATACTGTATTGTGTAAAGCAGAAGATACAAATTTCTGTATGATAATGTTACATTTAAAATCCTTTGTAAATTGTAATTCATAACTACAGACAGAGTTATAAAAACATTGTTTTACAAGGTGCAAGGTAACTAAACATTGGACATGAACAAGTTGTTTTTGTTTTTAAGGTGTAATATTAGGATTTACGATCTCCCTCCCTCTCCCTAATAGCAAATAGTTATATAAATACCTAAATAAATAAATTCTGCCATTACACATAAAAATAATCCTATTTTGTAGATTAGGTTTGTGACAGCACATTTTAGGCTTTTCAAATTTTTAATTTAGTTTTGGTAAACCTTAAATCTTACACCTGTATGATATATGTTTATTTATAGTAACAGCATGACCTTTGCCATCAGTTTAAAAAAAAATCTCGTTAGATAAAGCTGATAAAATCGTAGTACTGTAAATTATCTTGCTCAAAAAGGTACTCGAGTATATCGTAAGTTTCTCGGCTTAAGTTTTGAAAATATATGGTTGTGAATTTTGTGATGATGGCCTGTATCGGTTTTACTTTAATTGTAATTAATTAATGATAAATGCCTCCTATTACATATTAACCGTCAAGAATGAGTCAATTAAAAAATTCAACAAGGAAGATGTTCTGCTCAACCTGTTCCATTGAACACAATAGTCCATCTTCTGCGAAATATCACATCAAGCCCTTAACTCGGGCCTTCAAAACAATTTACGAGTACCTCCGCGTCCCAGTAAATAAAACTAAAGGCAAGGATGCCATCATCTCTACGGCTGAGACATTCTGCCCAAAATGCTTCGAAATTGTCGCAGAAATCATCGAAATTCAGAAGCAGATGGAGGTTTTAGAATTGCGGATTCGGGAGAAAGTGAATAAGATCGGAATGGCTATTTCCACTGCTTCAGAAACCCTATTTCGAAAACGATTGGCTGAAACGGTCTCGAAAAAAGATATGGAAATACTGGAGACATTTACCCAACCCGTTATAGACAGTAAGTTTAGAATTTATATTAATCAAATTCTAATAATAGTTAGTCCAAGTTAATTAACTTTTACTTAATTTGTTTATAGACTATCTGGCAGGATTGCTTCCAAATCCCTCTGTTCGTCTAACTAATTGTGATAAGCCTATGCAATCTCGGAGTACTTCTGTTATAGCTAAGAACGGAGCAGAAGCTGACATTCCAATCCATATACCTACCTTATCGGAGTTGGAAGCTTTAGAAAAAGTAGAAATTAAAAAAGAAATATTTGCAATCGATAAAGAGGGGTTTGAAGACGATGGAAATGAAGAAGTTTTCAAAGAAATATGCGAAATGGATGCCATCGGAGGGCCCAATTTATCAGAATCGGAATTCTTACAATTAGATGAATTAATGGAGATTAAGAAAGAAGCGTTCTTCGTTTTGGACGGGAACGAAGACGAAGATGAAAGTGAAGATATCGAAAACGAAATCGAACTACCAAACTTATCGGAGTTAGAAGAATTAGAGAATAAAGCGATTGAAAGGGAATTATTTTTAGTATCCGTAGCAGTCACAAACTCAATCATTCCTGATGACAAAAACGTCGAAAACGATGTCGAAAAGGTACTGCAAGTCCCAGAATTACCGATGGAAGAAGCAGCAAAGAACATGGAAATTCTAAATGAATTACTTTCGAATGCTGCCGAACATAAAAGCACATTTGAAAATGAAAATAATACGGGAATGGCAAAAGTGCAACCCGAACTTATTGATCTAACGGAATTAGAAACATCAGTTGTGGTGGATCAGGAGGTTCAAAATAAATCAGTTTTGGAAGCCTTAGTGGAAGACCACACTTTAGACGAAAACGATCCTGTAGAAGCCGTCGAAGGAATCGTCGAAGAAACCGTCGAAGAAATCGTCGAAGTAGATGTCGAAATGCCGGTCTTGTCAAAGGAGTCACCTAATTTCCAACCTGATTCGTATGATGAAAAGAGAAGAGCATCTTTGGAGTTTCAATTTTCGAAAAGATATGTCATGCCGACATTGTTGGGTCCGGATGGGTTGGAAGTTCCAAGATGCCTTCTCGAAGACGACGAAGACGTTGACGACGAACCCCCTGACCTTGATCCTATTGGCTTCGACTCCCAAGTGTACGTTACCATTTTACAATTACAAATATATTTTTTCAAATAACTCAATACAAACTTACTTCTATAAACGCAACTTAAAATTTCAATTCTTCATTACAGGAGTAAATCCATACAGCCAAAAATGTACGAGAATAAAGCTAAAAAACGGCCACATTTTAAAAGGTAACAAACACAATAATTATTTTAGGGCTTGTTTTGTAAACTATAATATTCAACAATTGCTATTATGATCCCTCGTGAGGACTTATTTCGGATTTTTGCTAACAATTTTACTTTATTTCTTAACAGGACGTATTTGGACGGACAATCAAGAAAAATTTCTCGCTCCGATGAGGTTAACTCTCGTGATTATATCTCGTGTCCCAAATGTGATTTCACCACCAGCCTGACTCGATCCGATAATTTCTCAAAAGTCGTATCAAAGGCAACTGCACTTCAACAGGTCGAAAGCCACTACTATAAGCGTCATTGCCCCATAAAACTAGAAGAAATGTCGAAAACGGAAGCTGGGAACGACTGCTTTAAATGCCGACAATGTGACTTCGTGTCAGAAATCAAGTCGGTGTCAACATCAGAATACCCGAGTTTAGAAATAAGTGAAGCTCATCAAAATATTTCCAAGCATTACAGAACGGAACACGAACCGGAAGTAGTTGCAAAAGGCCCTGTTTTGAAACCCAACCCAACCTCAACGCTTATGGTTTCTTCACAGGAGTCTGGAAACCGTTCCAAAAGAATTAAATCATCTTCTGAAAATTACGTTGAAAATTGGAACGATTTTTCCTCCATGTCGGCAAAAATAGACACCGATCTTACAAGTGTCGATTGCCTGGGTGAGAATAATAATAATCGGTTAATAATATTTTGATTAAGGAAAAATACTATTGAGTGTTTTTTTAATATCGTTTTTTCAGTGCAATGGATTAGTCAACAAAAATCGCCATTTAACTTCAATGAATTGTAAGATCTCAAAACGTCAAGACTTGCATAATAGAGATGAAGACTGACTGACGTCTTCCACCTGATTAAATTAATATCGTAAATCGTAACTTTAAATAGAATAGATATACTAAACTGTTGTTCTAAAAAAAATTAAAAAACAAAAACCAAAAAAAAATCTGAATTTTTGTACTGCTCTTTCCTGTTCCCAAACTTTTTTTTTGTTAACATGCTCGAGATTTAATATATTTAAAAATACTTATTTAAATGTTTTGTTTTTGTTGTTTTCTGTATTTTTGGTATATTTACAAATTACCAACTCATTAAGTACAAATGTGCAATTTTCACGAGAAAAATAAAATATAAAACCCCGTCTGTATTCGTACCTCAAAAGCGTTGAAAAATTACAAACTATCCATTTAAAAATTAAAGAATTAGTTTAGGGTGAAGACTTTAATAGGTCGAAACGTTTTTCTCATCGAGATACTTTCATTGGTCGATCAGTTCCAAAATGCTGTTAATATCGATCAGTTTTCGCTATTAAAACGAATCATATTCCTTGTTACCTCTACATTTGGTTTGAGACTACAATCCGGTCTCTGACTCAACTGTGCTATTGATGAAGAAATGAAACTGTGAGGCGGTTTTAACACCTCTAATATTTGTTTTTTAGTATGGCCAAAGGTTGAAGAAGTTGAGCTGTCAAATAACGAGTTTTCTTCATTCTAAACTACTAAGGTTGAATGCGTTAATACGTAGGTAAGCGTAGTAAAGTACAGGTGCTAGGGTTTAGTTTTGGCCTTTAATTTTAAAAAATATTAAATAACGGAAATTACTTACAGTATTCAGTATTCCATATTCTTGATTTCTGATAACTGCATTTAATAGTTGAAATTCATACTTGCTTATAAGTAGTTCCTCCTTGTACACGAAAGACGATCCTATACAGAAAAAATATTTATTAAAGCTATAAATAATATTACCTTACGGGTTTTTGATAAAAATATGTCCATTGCAACTGTTTAGTAAGTAAATCAATTAAAACTATGCTCGTATTTATAATGAGCCATCACTTTGATGTTGATGAGCCCCTCACGAAAAGGTGATGCCTTACTCATACTCAATTTAGTATTTTTAATGAATTTCGATCAATCCATTACGTAAAGCCTTACTCACACTCACAATCAAGCGTTGGCGGGCGGGAAACTTGAATTTAGCTGAGTTTTGAATTTATAAATTGAAGTTGAATAATTCAAATTCGAATTCAACTTGAATTCGATTCGAAGTTAATCATAGCTCAAATCTAATTTTTTTAAATAGTGAAACTGATAGTTTGTATTTTGACCTATAAATACTATCATGAGTCCACGTAAGTTCACTACATTACTATTATTCGTACTTGAACTGTGACATCCATGCAGATTTACAGATACACAGCTAGTCTGTAGAATGGTATTCTACAGACTCCTTTCGTTCTATCAAATACACCTAACCACAAGAGGGATACTCACAGTGTCTAGTCCTTTGCAATATGCAATATTGCATATTGCAAATTCAATTGAATTCACACTTTCCAAGATTATGAACTTTGTATTTTCCAGATATCAGGCAGTAACAGGTAGGGACAGTTGATCCCAGATACTTTTGACCCAGGGTCATAGGAGATTGTAGGCCTATTAATAACTTCGTTCGGAATTTATTGTTAGAATTTGTTTGTAGGATTGGGCTCGTACTGTTGCTACTGCTGACGCTTGGAACGGTCGACTCGTCACTTGGACGGCCATTTACGGTGCAGACGCTTCCATCGCTTGACTAAACTATTATAAACTAAGCTAAATCCACAGTTTTTAATGTTCGTTCATTTGTTGGCAACTCAAAACCCATTATATTTTTTAGTTTGTAAAATGAGAAGGCTGGGATGAAATCTTTATAATAGCCTTTTTTAATTACAAATCTAGAGAATTCATCTTTTGGCATTCTATAGACATAAACTATTTCCAAACATTTTAAAATTTATTTAATTCTCTCGCAAATCTCTCTGAAATTTTTTATTTTTTAAGTTCAACTGATTTAAAATGTCGGAAAAATTGTCTAAACTGAAAGTATTGGATTACTGATTACGATTACTGATACTGATTGGATTGGAGTATATTTGAACTTGATTTTTTGGGAAAGCAAATGTATTATTTGTTAAAGTTGTTTGCTTTAAAAGTAGCATTTGTCAAGTGATAGTAGTTTCTAAATTCCAACCTGGAGTCAAAATTAGTGGAAGCGACGGATTCAGCGTGGTCGAAAGGGTCAGCGAAATTATAAGCGTTTGTCTCCGTGTCGTCCGTTCTTTGTTCTTGTCGAAATGTACGAGTCGAGGGTGTCAGGCCGATCGTCTCTAAATCCCCTGTCATCGTCAATGGATCCATGAGGGAAAGATGTCAGAGGAGGGCCACCGCTTAAGGGAGACTCGCCAATCTCCCTTATGATGTGCTCCTTGGTCACTTGAGTCGATGGGCTTGTATTTATACTGGCTATCAAAAGCGGTTGAAAATATAGTTCATCTACAGGACTGTCCGACGACAACAATAGCAAGCACGATAATCCGTTTTAAAACCACACGTGTTTTGTATTCTGTATATTTGAATTTGAAGGTTCACAATTAATCATAATTTGTGCCAATTTGACTGGGTTCAGAGATTGTGCGAATTCATGACCATGACCAATTTTCCATGAACTTTTGCCTTTGATTTAGAAATTAAATTTTACAAATATGAAAGGATTGAAAAATTCAGAAATATTCGTAGAATCGTGAATGCTTTCAGTAAGGATTAAATTGGTTTTAATTGTGTTTAAACTTCAGTGAAAACCCCGTTTATATTCGTTTGGACATATTGTTGGAATTGGAACTTGACAATAAACCGAGAGCAGTACTGGAGAGCCGAAAGACGGACTTCGGAACAATAAATACCAAAACTGTCCTTTAAAAATACGGTATATACTCCTCATCAAAAACAACCCATGACACTGACACGACGACGAACTCAACTTTTAATTAGACAATCTTTAGCAGACATCGAAACTTTTAATTAAATATAGATCTTGAACATTCTTCTATCAAATTATTATTTTATAGTTATTTTGTATATGTCGAAAATTACTAGGCATAAAAATAATCCTGTTGGCATTCTATTGGATTTTCCGTCTCAAATCCGTACCAAAAGGACACGCTGAATGCGACGACGACGCTGCAAGCGTGTTTCAAAGTTTTGGAGACGGTTTATTGACATTTCAGATATATTTTATAATAATTATCTGGTTAGAATCTCTGATTTGACAAATCTGAGTGTACTCCTTGACCTCACTCAGAAATCTTGATTATAATCAAGATTTGAGTGTGATGGTTTCATCAAAATCATCATTATAAATATGAATTGATTGGAGTGTGAGTGAAGCATGATTGTGAGTACGCCATCATCATCAAATATCATTATAAATACGAAATTGTCTAATGTGAGGAAGGCATCATACTTAAATCGCTTATTAAAGTAGGATTTTTGACGAGAAATGGAATAATTCGTTTAAAATAGCAATATTCCAATAATTACAAAAGTATTTGACCTATAGAGACGTTATAAGGTTTTAATGCTTAAGTCCCTTATATTTGATTATTGTTCTCTAAACCAGAACTTTTTATTGGGAACAATACAGCAAATTTTATTAATTTTTCAACCCTCCGACGTTAAGGTTTAATTAATTAAACCCTTTATAACTGATTATTGCTCTCTAAACCAGTGATTTTTTAAAAATTAAAGCCATATTAATTACAGACAATTTTACGGATTTTTAAACCCTCGGACTTTGAGTTTTTTTTATTTTGAAATTTACCAATTTAATCAACAATTATTTTCTATTTTCCATTAGCCTGTACCACGACATCGAGAAACTAGCACACGGCTGGACCGTGGAAATCAACGGCCTGGTCTACTCCCAACGACAGAGTTTCAAGAAGCAGTTTCCGAACAGCGTTGAGAAAAACCCCTCCGGGGCAACCCTCGTCATTTCCCCCGAAGAAGAACCCGCTTTCAAAGCCGAAAGACCTATTGAACCCCCCTTACATATCACCGTTCTTTACCTCAAACATTTGATCGAGTTGGGCTATCGAGTCGCATCCTCTGACTGCTCCTCTGACGAAAACGGCAATCGGAAAACTACTCTCTGGACCCTCCAGAAACTTATGTAAAGTCAATATTTAGCGACACAATCATCCACAATCGACAACAGAATTCACAAGCAAAATTAAAACCTATGTCAACGTCGACAAGCCCAAAATACCTAACAACGTCGACAAGCAATTGACAATCATACTATACATATATACCACCGTCCATAATCGTGACGGCAGTAGCATCAACTCCATCCCCTCTGACTCGGTACCACAATAAAAGACATTTCAGCACTGCTAAACACCCGCGTCGATAAGTTTTCCTATATCGACAAGTTTCCCTAACATCGGCAAGTTCCTCCCTCGTAACATGGCTACAGCAATGCCAAAAGGTGTCTTCTCCGTCGACAGGATAGTCTCAGACCTCGGGGTCTTCATCGACTCCTCTGACCTGAATTCTCTCCGTGAACTCTGGAGTTACCTCGAGGGGAAGTTCTTTTCTCGATTAGCCCCCTCTCATTCCTCCGTGGTCAAGAAGTACGAGTTCGGTCTGTACAAGTTCTACTTGGTCGAAGCCCTCCGTGGGAACCGGAAGGACAAGATCTCTGAGTTTTTCGAGAAGATGTCGGCAGAACTGAATCCGTATCCAGAGTGGAAGGAGTGGTACTTGGTGGCTCATGTCAAGAGCCATGAGGACCATCCCCCAGCCTCGACCTATTCAAATCGGAGCTATCGGGAGGCGTTTTTTGTCTCAATTCGAAACTTCCTCAACGTCATTTATCATCGGACTTGGACGGTTGCGGAGGTTTCGCCGAAAAATCCATATTCTGTCGAGATCATGGACGATTTCTTCTCTATTGCACAGCCCAAGTGACTTTTAAATCGGTTGATTGATTGAAGTCGGTGAATTTGTCGCTATGTACAATAGAACTGTTTTGGATAAAGTTTGTAATTTAAGGGTTTTTGGGAGATTTTTGTTTTGGATTGAATGTGTCTATAAAGCTTATTTTAGGTAAATTAAGAACGTCTGTCATTGAACCTGTTCGGACAGTCGGGAGTCAAAGCATTCCAATTAAATTAATGGCAATTTGTGTAATTATAGTCAATGAATAAATTCTGGTGGGGTTTGTGATAAGATCTGTGTTTATTGGAAGGTATTGTATTTGCATTCTGGTTTGTTTTTGTACTTTTTCAAGAGCAGTTCAGCATGATCATTTAGGACCTTATAAAATAAATTATTTGAGAAAATTTACATGTTTTCATAAGACGCTAGAGTTTAAACAACGTACAAAGAGCTCCGAACGTTTTAACCTGCATATCGCATCACGAAAATTTATTATGGAGTGTTTTATTTAAATCATTTGATACATAATATAAAGTCAGGGTTTGTACTTCTGTTAACAGGAAGAGGTGGATTATATGGGATTATTTTAATACACGAATGGTCATCATTAGTCATGTTTAGTTTACTTTAATTATCTTCATTTTATTATCCGGAGTATATACTACTGAGACTGACTATGGCATAAATAGTTGATTTGTTATTTCCCTTTAGTATTCACCACGTTGTTGGAAATTGGACGTAGATTTAAAACCTGCAATAAACTCGTGGAACCTATTGTAGCGTTTTTGAAATAATCCCTAAAACTCGGGGAATGTTTTTTTTGAGTTTTTAACGATTAAATATGTTTACTTAATTTATTAGTTTAGAAGTAAGACTTGTAAGACGATTTTACACGACAGTAACAGGAAACAAATCCGTGCCATGCTAAACTGTTTTTAGCATTAGGGCTTATTGCAAATTCACTACCAAGTATAGTTTTTACAAAAGATATAGATCAACTAATGCACTCGGGGCAGGAAACAAATTGTGGCATGGCCAGAAACCCATATACCGGGTAAAAGTAAGAGTTTTCTAAGTAGATTTTGCACGTTTAGACAGCGGACGCTTGTTGCGGGTTTAATTATAAGTTTCATAAGTATGGATCTATAACGAAATGAGACATAACCGATGATCTCAATTTGCATTCACAAATAATTCCGAGAAACAGAAGAAACGAAAAAATTGGGAGTTTTGAGGGATTTTTAGATGAATGTCTGGGCAGATTTCCCCAAAAAATTTGAGCCCATCTGTCCTGTGTGCCCGGTGCCCAATGGTTCATAGCACCCGTTTATTAGTCGTATTATATATTTACCATGCAATTTATAACTGTGAACTCAGTCAGCCAAACTGTGATTAAATTCCAATTCAAGTGTTGTCAAACTATATCAGTTGATTACTGCACATCCGTTTTGAATACAGAACGTTGATTCCGTTCCAATTACACTAGCTATCTTATCTCTCTAAAACATGACGATAAATATGTATATTCTATCACGTCTCATTTCCATATATTGCATATGTCTTTCTCGGTCTCAATCCCAGCCTGTCGAGGTGTTCAGAATTCCGAATCAGTACTGCAATTAATTGGTTTCCAACCCAATTTTTCTAGATTAGAGAATAAATTACATGGTTCTTTAAATGCTTCTTCAAGTAATGCCTGATCTGAACAAACATTCCCCTAAATATAAGACGCTACTTCATGACTTCATCCACATTTCATGTGAAACATAAAACATAATGTCATAAACTCCAGAAATTTCATGGCTCAAAATTGTCAGAAAATGAAAGATGACAAATAAGTATGTGATTATAGAGGAATATCTTTTAACTCTAATTTTATGTTATTATTTTTTTATTTCAAGAATGTCGAGGGATATAATAATATGTGCGATTTGAACCACCCTCGGCCCTGACCTTATAAACATGTATACATTGGATTCAACAAGCAACGTTGAGCAGTTATTGCACCGACAGACGGTCGGACGAACGGACATCCAGTCAGGTCATTCACATAAAGTGTTTTCAGCTTACAATTGTTAGTACGGATTTCCCCATTAGCAAGGATCCATATATTTTTTAATCAGTATTGATATTTTCTAGCTAAAAAAACGGCTACGTCTCATTTCTGGTTTGCCTTACCCTCTATTCCATCAACAACTAATAAATATTTACCAATATCATACTCTGTACTATTCGTACTTCATTTCAAGTGAAAGGATAGTGTCCATTTATAGTTCTATAAAATACTGAACCTTAAAAAGATGATAACAAACCCAACTGTTGACACCGACACCATACTATGAATTGAGAATACAGTAAAGTCTATCTGAAAATAAACCTTTCGCCGGGATGAATTTACACACAATCTAATCATGTAATTTAAGATCGGTTTAAAATTCGACCCTACTTAATTCGTCTCTGATTTTAAATAGTTTATTGTAACGAACTATAATTATATTATGCATAAATATGACTGGTAATTTCTGCCGTCTTACAATGGCGTTTTTAAACTACTAGGCAATGTCATAAGATCTTTAAACTTTAAGTTAATGTAAGTAGTAGTAGTTTAGTAGTATTTCTAATAATTATCTAATGTTCTTTATCATTTTATACCATCCTGAAGTTGTAGTGTGTGCATTTTTGCATGCACTATGTTTTAGAGTGGGGATTTATTTCAAAGAAAGCAGTTACACACCCAAATAAAACCCTAATCTTGTGTTTTTTCTTGCATTTTTAAACCACATCAAAAAATCTCCACAAAACCAGTGCCAACTGTACCCCAAGCCCCTAAACTCTAAAAACAATTTGATAACTTCATAAAGTCTAGTAAATAATTCGATTACTCCATCCAAAAGACATCAACATCATCCACAAAACAAAATGCGATCTGTTTGTTATAAAAGTACCTCTTTTTCATATCAATTTCCTATCAAAAACACATCCCTCTCATCTCATATTATATTTGTTGAGACTATATGAATATTATGAATATGAAACTGCATATCAAAAGTCAGTCATTTCAAGTCAAAACCATACACACCTATAGATATCTGCATAATTATGAATTATCTCTTCTGATAAATGTTCTCAGTTCGTAAGACATTTAACACTTGACCAAAAGACTAATGTTAACTCATAAACGTAGTACATTAAACGAACCCATCGACAGTCCATTTCCTAACATATTTACCATTAAAATACTATCTCATCTCTCCTCGTGTTAAATCAGCCTTATTTATACCATCGCCCTACAACAGCTCAGCCCCCCTTGAAAAACCGTCTCTTGTCATTGTCAGTGACTAAACTAACCTAACATCTCATAATCAACAGACTATCGGAGATAATGTAATAAAACACACATAATATCGAGACACAGAACATATACAGATCTTCCTCCTTCATTTCCTCCGTCTCTTTGTGAGTCGTAAAAAATAGTTATAATAAACACCCCCACCTTCAGATTCAGATCCGCAGGGCTTGTGAAACGGAGTCAATATTAATACAAGATCCCATCTGTATCTATACACTCTATTTTACCATTTAGTAGTGGTACCATACATACCACCGACCAAAAACGCCAGTAACGAACCATAGCCAACATAACCATGCAATTTCATACCAAAATATAGCCCGTATTTTCCATATACCAACCCTAAGTTATTTATTAACTCAAGAAGAATTCAGATCCAACTTAAACAGGCCTGGCCATTATATATTATATAGTTCATAGCCAAAGGAAACCAGAAACCTTTTCCATAGAATATATTTTATATTTATTTAAGAACTTATATTCAATTCCTCTGTATTGTGGACCAGAAACAGACTTCTGCATTTCTTATAGTCAGTTTTAGTACGAGTTATTATTTATTTTAACCCGCAACCACCACGCTTCTGACTAATCCATATCCATATTAATCCCACATTTTCATGCTGTATTTTAGAAACCATATACTATCAGCTCTAAAACAAACCCAACCTAGTGACAAAGCCTTGGGAATATAGAATCTCTCTGTTTTAAACATCATCTGAGAATTCTTAAACACGTCAAGGGACCCTAGAACACCACCACGGGTTAAAACTTTAATTTTAACTACTAAGAGAGATTAAAGCTAAACTAAGGTATATTATACGTAGTTTCAGATATTTATTTTTCTAACCTGTAGGCTGTACCCATACATTAACTCAAGTTCTAAGAACCACAAACTCATGTACTCCCATCGTACAATATTAGGATCGTATAGTAATCTACGGTGCCGAAGTAAATGAGTACATTGTTCGTTAGTTCTATAAGGATTCGTACGTAAAAAACGGACTGTAGTATCCGCTGTCTTCATTTTTTACCATTCTTTATCATATCCGTCATCCGTCCTTCTTTTTAGCGCTTCGTATCTGAAATACGTTAGAGTTCTAGTGTGAAAGAGCTCTTAATCTTAATCCACAACTTTCTTCAGAGTTCTTTTGTTTCCCAACACCTTTGTCCTATATAATTAAATTGACTTTGAAAATTGAACTAAATTGATAGGGACACCCTGTTCTTACAGAGTTAATAGAGTAGATTTTAATATTTTTAATGAAAAATTGTAGGAAATTAGCTAATTGTAATTAATTTCTGCCCCTTCATCATTAAACTGGTTTAAACTTTAGAGGATGAAATGGAAGGTGCTTCATCAACATCGAGAGGTTCTGTCGTGTTAACGAAAGTTACGGCGATGAGCAGTAGTAGCCGCTCCTCTTCAACAATGAGCAATAATCAGGACGAGAACAATGAGGGGGCTTCTCCATTGTTGACTAACAATGGTCGGAATTCGAAAAACAGTCCGGGACCGAGTAGACCGAGGTTAATTGTTGACTTTTCGGACCTCACAGTTCCGGTTCCTTCTTCTCCGAGAAGTAATTTTAATTTTTTAATGTTACTTAATCACAATTAAAACGCTGAAACCTAATTGTTAATTTTTACGAAGGTTTGCAACCGGAGGAATTGAGGAGGCATTGTCTAATATCCCTGGAGAAGATGTTCACCCTAGAGCCGGAGTCTCTGCCCTTCCGACAACCTGTTGATATCGAGGTTTTGAGCTAGCTTTACAAAAGAGACTGTTAATTTCTAGGATTTTAATTAGGGGTTGTTAATTAACTTGTTTGGGTTTAAAAAACAGGCTATGGGCATTCCAGACTATTTCGATATCATCCGGAAGGCGATGGACCTGCAAACGATTCGCATTAAAATGAACTGCCTCAAGTACACAGACCCTTGGTTGTATATCGATGATGTTCTGCTAATGTTTGATAACGCCTGGGTTTACAATAGGCCTGCCTGTCGGGTTTACCGATATTGTACCAAGGTTAGTTTAAAAAACCTCCTTAAAATCGATAAAAATCTTCAAAATGCAAAACTTTTGATGAGGAATCTTTAACAGTTTGCATTCAGCATTAATTTACCGTTTAAATTGAATAAGATAATGATATGTAGCTTGCTGAAGTATTTCAACAAGAAATCAATCCGGTGATGCAGCGTCTAGGCTACAGACATGGTCGAATCCATCAATTTAATTCTCAAACCCTGTCCTGTTTTGGAAGGCCTGTCTGCCTTATCCAGAGAAATGCTACCTACTACAACTTCCTAAGGTAATTAAAATCCTTGTTATATGTGAACGAGGTTTACAAAAATAAAAAAAAATAAAAAAATTACAAAATTAGATAAGGAAAGAATTAAAAAAAATTTTTTTTTGCTAATTCCAGATTCCACCTCTGTGAGAAATGCTACCTAGAGAACCTGGAAGAGGATGGAGTCAATCTTCCTTGGCAAAATAATGTGTAGGTTTTAAAATTTATTTAGTTGATTCTGCTTTCAAATTAAAAATCTGATTAGTAAAAAGGTACTTAATGATGGCGTTTTGTATGCACTATAATTAAAGTGCACAGGATCTTTATATTTAAGCTGTGGCTTTAAATTTTCATCTGGTTTAACTAATTGTAAGATGACCAATAAATCACCGAAATTCAGAGTCAGGGTAGGCTACCCGTTGCAGTTGCAGGCCAATAGCCAGATAGTGCCTTAGAGTATAGAGTTATTTTATATACTCTAAGGAGACTGTAATAGAATCTTGGCTTTAATTTTAAAAGAGCCAAACCACTTACTTGTTAGTCTCTACTATAGAACGTGTATTAAAAAAAATACGGATATTTATCGCATTAATCAAATTACAGAATTGATGAATACATCCAACGTGCTCATAACTTAGGAACGGTTAAAGCGTTTTAAATTAGCTTTTTTGCTCATTTTTTAGCTGAAAATTTAAAAAAACTATACAAATAAATCCTTGTTTTCCTCAAATTCCAGAACGGTAAGCAAGGAGAACTTCATCGAACTCGTCAACGACTCCGTGAACGCCTACAGCCCCGCGGTCGAGATGCACCGGTCGCACTTGCGGGACGCGGAAATGTCGCGGCAACTCGTGATCCGGGAATTCCTGCGCCTCCTCAACTGCTCAAGCACGAGTGCCGAGCGGAAGGCCAACATCCTCAAGATGCTTAAACTTAACCCACAACTCCGCTCCGAATTCCTCAAGTACTTTCACCAGCAGGAAGTCAGCCTCTCGAACACGGAATTAGACGCGATTAGAAAGCAGTTGGAACTGATTCAACTGGACAACCTCGACATTTCCAATTCCAATTCCGATAACCCAGATGCTAGCAATAATAGTGGCAACAATTCCCCCCTCGGCGGACCAAATACAACGAATTCGACGAGTCCGAATTTGATGAGATTTGCCTCGACTTCAAATTCGACCTCGACGTCTATGTCGTCGATGTTATCGACGCCAACTTCGACTAATGATAATAGCCCTTCCAGTAGCAAAAGTAGTACTCTATCGTCATTAAATTAGAATTTTTACGTCTATTTGGTGAATCCCGTGAATCCCTGTATAAGTCCCATTTTATGTCGGGTTCGAATTTGAACTCCAAAAACTATCACTCATATTTTGTATGATTTAGACTCTTGCATGGGGGTGCGGACTTATTTCACACACTCTCTGACTTATTAAAGTTGGGCTTATACCGGGATTTAGGACACTATTATGGAAATTATATGACTAATCACTAATTGTAAGATTGTAACTGAAACTGGAACTAACGAAAATCAAGAGTCTTATTTCAAATACTTGGCCATTCTCTCGAAACAAACCAATACAGACTTTAAATGTTGATCTTATTATGCTGTATGTATATTGACATATATATTTTTACCAAGCTTCATGATAGAATAGGGTTAAAATATCTGTGTTTTGAATAGAAAAAATTAGTCATCATTCCTAATTGTTGTGTCTACGATAGGTTTGTTAATTTATTTTAGAGGTAGCGATTATTAAGTTGAATTTATGATTTTTGAGAGGGGTCTCTTCTATTTCTTCTAATCTTTATATTGTTCAAAACTTAGGATTTATTTTTGCTTTAAAATTGGAGTGCAAAATTCAATTTCTAATCTCGAAACTAAAATTTTCTTGAAAAAATATACGCTTCAGCTTCAACTTTTAAACATACTTACTATTTTCTCTGTAATAATGTTTCCATTTAAGATTTACTACCATGTATTTATAACACTCAGGTTTTAAATATCTCCATTTTTTATATTTATCGTAAAAGATCAGAGTAAAATTTAATAACGTATAGACACCGTATCATTTTATATGAACGTGGAATGATGTCATATCAAGTGTAAAATTACTTCCAAGTTATATAATTACTAACTGTAATGATCATGTACAATCTAATGTAATTTCTTTATATAGGGATCTTAAATTTTGTGTCTACAATTTAAAGTGCTAATAAATTCTTACTGTATTACAGTTGAAGGCTTGATAAACTGCTTTGAAACCTGACATCGTATTTATAATGCATTTACCGTAATTGTGTCCGTCTAATTTTCAACACGACTAATCATTCTTATTTATATATCTCTTCTCTGGAGTCCGATGATTCAGCAAAATTATATGGCAAAATTAAAAACTAAAAAATGCAGAGATTTTTTGTAAAATCTATTCCATGTTCTTGAAAATTAAAGTCCTCGTACATCGCTGGTAAAAAAAAACACAGCAGGCTGGCATTCAATTGCTCATAAAATCAGAAAAATTAGGACCTTTTTATAAAATGTCTCCCATTTTCTTCTAAAATTGTAGAAAAACTTTAGAAAATGGGGAAATTTTTTAAGAGAAGAAAAGTTTTTTCTACGAGGGTTTAATATACGGACAAAATTCATTTTATTTTACGTTTACTTGTTTATTGAACAAAATCTATTGAAATTGATTGAATTACATTTTTCTTATACTATTAAACTAAATCCTTGGGCTTCAGAATTATTTCTGAGGTCGCTGTTCCAACCAAGCCTTGATTTTTGGTTCGGCAAAGACCGTCTCCTTCATTTTTCGGACGTGAGGATATCCGTTCAGGATTCCAGGGTCAACGGTGTCTTCCAGACTTTCCAGCCGATTAGCGACAAAAATGTCGGCCCAGGTCAAGGTCGTTCCAACGAGGAAATTCCCACCGTTCTCATACTGGAGACTGTTCAATTTCGTCAAGAACTTGTTCACGATTGGAAGGAACTCTTGCTTCTTTTCCTCTTTTTTGCCAGGGTCTTTCTCCAAGAAGAATGGAAGCCAGGCTAAAAAATCAGAAAATATAATTGACCAAAATCAGTAAAAAAAATCAGCCAATAATGTATATTCAATCAGTACAACAGAAGCCCTTAATTCGACCGTAGAATGATTTTTTTTCAATATTCTCTGATTTTGTCCCATTTTCCAAGTCTGAACTGAACTAAAGAGTCGGAGGGCATGGATTATTATTTCAGGAGAGAAGTTATCTTATTCAAACTCCATCAAAGTCAGCAGAGTAAGGGCTTATTTACGTGGGGACTTATTTCGATGAATATGGTACTTCAACCTAGTTAATATAGTCTAACCTATAGTATCGGGTTTTCATTATATTATTATGATAGAGTTATTCCGGTGATCCGACTATCCAAGGCCGGTAGCCAGAAAAAAATGCCCAAAAAGATACTATCATTGAAACGAAGCAGAGAAAAAAATGTCCCTGAACTAAATCAAAGGCTCTATAAGATATAACTACCATAATTAATCGTCAAGTCTCAAAATAACTTACCAGCAGCCACATCAGTAATGGCATCAACAATTTCGTCACACTTAGCCGCTTCCCATTCATTGGCCCCCGTCAGCTTAAACTTTCGAGCCACATAGCGACAAATCGTGACGCTTTGGGCAAGCGTCTTGTCCCCAACTTCCAGAATCGGAAGAGATCCCCAAGGAGTATCTTTAAAAACCAGCAACAACTAATTACATTTAAATCTTAACTTACTTCGTAATTTAATTTTTAACTAATTCTAGCTTTACTTGGCTTAAGTTCCGGCCAGGACTCCCCCTTAATCCGATTGTCAGCGTACTTGACTCCAGCAGCCGCAAAGATAAGCCGAATCGGCTCACCCCTCCCTTGGAGGTCGAAGTAGGTCATTTTGTAGGCCATTATGACGATTTATGATTAAAATCCGGAGAAATGAGAAAATTTTCTGAAATCCTGGAGAATAAGTGATAACTTATGTTCACGGAATCGATGTCAAGAATAAATAGAGACCGTCGGCTGAATACCTAGTTACTTATCTCTCCTGGCTTTTGTGTATCTTCAATAAAAAATGATACATGTTGTATGTTGTATATATCCTGAAAAATTGATATGAATGTGGTATACGTGTCCATAAAGTAATAACAAAAAATAGATAAATACTCATCCATAAACCACACCCCCTTGGCCAACACCGCAAACGTTCGGCTTATTGTCATTAGTGTGGGAACGATAATACTAGAAGGCCATCAATGATCCATGGACAGCTCCCGTAATTAATGTATTACATGTTCAAGTGATTGTATGATTATCATCGTGTTTTTATTGATTTTTTTTATAGTGTATTGCAGCAGGTGGTGATGGATATTCCGGAATGTTCGAATCGTCCTTCATTCAAGATGATGTTTCCCCTAAAGCGGAATGATGAGGAATATATTGAAAAGTAATGGCATAAGTCGGCATATTTGTACGTGTTTGCTAGGTTATGTTTTTTACTGTCGTTTACCCAAATGACTTTGCACGTCTTTTTATCATTGTTTGATACAGCAGTTATAGGCTGGGACTATTATGAATGATTCATGAGTTGATGAGAGTTTCATTTAAGTTTCAAGGTAAAATTGAACTGGAAAAAAGATTCCGACCGGCAGAGTTAGAGTTATGTGAGCATGAAATAGAAGATATTATTTATTTATTTGGGTGAGAATGGCTTTGATTTCATTTGTACAAGTCTATTTTTAATGATTTAGCATCCGTACAGAGTTATAACAATGACAGGGCTACCAATTTGCGATAAGCGTCCGAGTAAAATTAAAGCTTGGATACGATACTGTTTTGTTGTAGATTTGTATGCAAATTACATGATGATTTAGAATCCCATGAGTTTAAAAACCCTTATTAAAAGGGGGAGGGGTTTGTCAGATCGCATTTTCTGGACACAGACTTTCTATTTCAATTATAAGATACGACGAATATCGATTTTATGCTTTTTAGGGTGAAAAATGTATATATACGACTAATCCTGTTTGTTTGTAATTAAGTAATTTTAAGCTTAAGCGTTAATGATTAATTGATAATTGCATGAATCACCATCATATATTCTGATCATGATTCTAATTGAACCTAATTCAAAAACGACATACCAGCATTTTCTAGGGGGGCGGTGCTTTTCAGCGAGGATGCTTTATTTCCTTTAAAAATTTTCCAAAATTATGATGCTATATTTATATATTATACCTACCCATCTACTCCGAATTTTAAAGTACAGAAGTTACACATCACCCCAAAAAACCACCATCAAAATCAAAATCACAACAAAATTAGCACGCGTCTTTACTCTTTAGACTGCATATATCATATCATATCATATCATATATGTACTTTATTGACCTGCACGACAACACAACGTTTCTTAAGATTAGATGATCCCGACTCCCAGAGTTTGCACGTTTTTGAAGTCTGACTGAACAGTTACAGGTTACAGTAAGTAGTAGTATTTTCATTTAAAATTATAAATTCTACAAAACTCATGTAAAAGGAAAGGTTTATTCGTTCTTGATTTTTGTAGCTCATGGATTCTCTATTGTATAACCAATTAAAAGGCAATCGATTGAAATTTTCAATAATATCAAATACAATTAAAAAGGCCAAACAAACGCGTTTCGGGCTTGCAAAATCGGATTCTTAATTCTTGTTCCATTGTTTGTTGTTGGGCAGTTCACAGTTGGGCCGTCCAAAAGAATCATAATGGGTGTCGTTACAGTCATGTAAGATATTTAATTTATTTTATAAGCGTTGAAAGCACTTTTCAAGAGGGCAGGACAACTGATCCGTGGTCTTTTTTTCACTGCTCTAGGTTGAACGTAGCGATGACTCCTACTGGAGACAACCTATCTGATTTAGTCGTCAAAAAATGGAACATTACAATTGCAGGCTTGGATCAGAAGTGGACTGATAATGGGGAAGCCTTCCAAGCCTTGTCAGCCTTCAGGCTATGTCATGAACTCGTCACATCAGTTATCGAGGTTTGTGGACGAAAAAAAACGGCTTTAAAGTTTTCAAAACTTGAAGATACAACAGGCTATCCCTGTCCAGAACCACCAGTTGAGTTGGACGTTCCTATTCTTGCTGCAACTGCCTATCTCAACGTTTTGAAAGATTCTGGCTACGATGTCAAAACTGCTACTTCCGAATCTGCAGCAGTCGGCACCGACAGTTTGACTGTTCATAAATCTTATGTCTGGACTCTCGCCGCATGAAATGTAAAAATTCGTTATATCGTACTCCCCTTTTGTGACAGAATGAAATGAGGTTTTGAAATAAAAAATGAGTCTATAAACTCTGATTCCGTATGATCATACTTCAGGGGCTTACTTAGGATCTTTATTTTAAATGCTGCTTAAAGCGAGAAAATCTGTCAAATTGGCAATAACCCTCATTAGTAAATCGTTTAAAAATCATCAAAAGCCATAACGTCAATAGTGAGTGATGAAAAGGCGGTTGTAGTGGGAAATGTACTTGTTGGAATGCAGAGTTGCTTTTTTGTGAGTACAGGAACCTTGCAGAAATTCGCAAGAACTTGAACGGAAAAGTGAAATGTGAGAGTCATGTGAAGAAGGAGTTACCTTTGGCTTCCTTTTCCCTTTCCTTCCAATCACAACCAAAAGCACCATTTCAACTCGGTTCTTAATTTGACAAGTTATTTGGCAACAGAGATTAAACAACTCAACCTCATTTAACTTCAAAACCATTTATTTTATGAGCATTTATGAGCTTTTTTGGCTAAAAATAGTGCAATTTATGAATTTTCGTCTTTTAACGATGGTTAGAACCGTTTGCATGGCATTTTTTATGTCATTGATTCTTATGTTTATTTGACGTTTCACCGTAAGAATATAAGGATCAATTTTAACGCATAGGGTCGGGACCTAAAAACTGAATTATCAAAATAGGATCTGTTGGAATGCATGGAAAAACCTATGAATAATTTAGCTTTTGCAGAAATTGACGCAAGAATCCATTACTTTCGGATTTTCTTTTGTATTATTACTCTTCTACATTTCCTAAGAATAAACCAAATCTGTTCGATTTTGTAAAAAATATGAGGTACTGGGATATTGAGTACTCGAGATTTCAGTCCGCTCTGTTTTATTTTCATAATTAAATAAAATAACTCTTGTTGGATAGGCATTATCAACATTTCATTCGACGACTTAAACCTATTATACCTAGGTTTAAAAACCTACGTTTTAAACCCATAAATCTACATCCGATTTCGAACTTCTCGAGTCAAAAATAAATTATTGCACTGTCCCTGCAATTTAGTAAAACTTACATACTACTTAAAGCGGAAAGGGACAGCAAAAATGCCGAGGACTTTCTTTGCGATCGATAACTCCCTCCGATTACGTAACCTCCTCAAGCCCTGTATACCAAGTTCTTAATATGCAGTGTAAATAAATAGAATATTATATATATTTACCATATTTCTCCGGGGGAGCTTGGGGTGGGTGGGGATATATTTCGGGGATGCATTTTTTTAAAGCTGTTTCTTAAAAAAATCATTTAATTTGGGTGAATTTAAAAAAAAATCATTTTTCCTTGTATTTACTTCGGGGGATCTTTTTATTCCTACACTCTAAAAAGGTGGGGATTTATTTGGGAGTACATTTCGATTTATATCTTAACCTTCTAACTTGCATTATTTGGAAATTCATAGAACCTAACGCTCTTGGATTTTTTCAAAAACCTTAAAAAGGGTGGGGATTTATTTCGGGGTCCCTATTTCCAGTTCCTACTCCGATCATTATAGTATCTTTTAATACATGTATCTTTTCTATACAGTTCCCACGAGACTGTGGCTGTAAGAGGCTTTAAAAGCTCAAAGAGCTGTAAGACCATGTCCGTCGCATTTAATGAAACCCGAACTCCCCGACTTCGGTAAAAGATTGTAAGATACCCGGGTTGACTTGTCCTCTTTTCAGGATTCGGATCGTGTGTTCACTCTTCACCATATATAAATGTATGAATTGAATCTAATGTTTTCATATACATTCCCTATAAGCCATAGTCTCCCCCATTTGTCGACGTACAACAGGCTGATCCGACGATGTGATATATTTATATACACCCCGTGTCGATGTGGACTAACAAACTAATCCAAACAAACTCCCGGCTAGTACATGTCCATCATTCATCATCATCTACTTTAATTGCATGAGGACAAGTTCCGCTCCTCGTTTCCACCTTCTTCGAGCTAAACAAGGCTGTCAAAATACAAAAGAGACGGAGAAAACCGAGAAATGTTAGCGAATTCTATAGGTTTTTTTAGACGGTTGGGATATTAAATTTCGAAATTCTATTTCTGAGTAGAGAGAGTCGGAAAGTTGGTAGTTGTTAAAGTGTATTTTCTTTTTAATATCGTTTAAAATATTGGTGAAGGAAGTAAATTAATTAGCAACAGGTCAGGTCGTGTGCTCTCGGAGTTTAATACTGAATTGGTTTACACACAGTTAATCTAAATCTAAGAACAAGGCTGTAAATTTAATTACTCTTGAAATGCCAATCTCCACTTTGACGTAAGTCCTATTTCAATTTAAGACTAAGGTACAGTATTTATAGTAATTTAGTCCGTCGTGGTTTGGCTTCAGGATAAAATCATGACAGGCACTGGTTGTACCGCATTTAATTTCCTATGATATGGATAAGTAATCACGAGTACAGTACGCTTTGACCTGGGTATTTTACTTCCCGATTGCATTCCGTTTCCTGGATATAATACTATATACAGGGTGTTTCACTTAAAAGTCCCCACAAGCAAGATTAATCATAATCAGCCATTACTAGGCTACTGTCAATGATGTCAACTAATGTTTTAAATCCGATTTTTGCACATTTTTTTAACATTTCCGAAACAGATTGACGTACGAGATTTACGAGGGGAGTCTAGGGACCTACGGCCCATTGCCTCTCCTCTCCTGGACCGTTTACGTGAACGGGCTAAACGAGCCGATGCGACGAGGGATCAAGAAGTTCTTTCCGGAATTAGTGGATTCGGTTGGAGGCTCCTTGACCTTCTCACAAAATGACAAGACGAGGACTTGTCTAAATTTGGGGACGACGATGAGCATCATCACAACCTACCTTAACTGGATGGACAGTGAGGGGTTCAAGGTCGTGGGCTCAACTTTCGACAGTTCTGTTTACAGTGGTGGAGTCACTAAAACCATCCTCTATACTATGCAGATGTAAATACCGTAGATATTGAAATAAGCCCCTGGGTGAGCTGTTAAACCCCAAAATTCGTGAGGCTGAAGAGCATTAATCTGGGGGGTTATTCAGTATTTACGGTAAAATAGCGATATGAGTAGATGCAGTAGATTGCGGGGCATTTACTGCTTAACTGTTGACAGTTAAAGTTGATTTTGTGGAGGTATTGAGGTTGATGTTTAGTTGTTGGACGTCTATTCCTTACTTGGCTATTAGCCGGTAATATCATCGTACTAAGGACATGATTGTTCGCATCACTAAATATTAATATCAGTAAATCATACACGGACTTGTGCATAATTTTGAATTCTGTAGAATAGGATTAAAATATTTTGACTCCCGATCTTAAACTACTTTAATGGTAATTGACATTCCTGCGTGTGATATCTATATGCTATACATTTTTATTACCTTCTTGTTAATGATCCTTAGTGAACGAGTTTAACTTTAAAACGTATGTTTAGTTTCTTAAAATGTTTAGTAAATGTTGCCAAAAATGGGGTTTACTATTACCTACATTGCTTACATTATGATTAGTTTATTTAGGACCGATTTACTGAAATTGGAAATCGTTTTATTGGCAAATCTTCCACACTAGTTCAAGGGTTTGTTAAGTATTGTTAACTCGTCAGTAACTTTAGCCTTAAAAATGTCATGCAATATCATGTCATAAATACATTAGTAAACATATCACCTAATTAGCTGCCAATTAGTTTTACCTGATACATATCCCTTGATTGCTATAATATTAAGTATTGTATATTGTAATTCGCCGTATAAAAATAGACATAGCTTACCACAATAGTTTGTTAAAAAAATATAGTGAATTCTCGATATAAGTACCCGGTCCGGTCCGCCCCTTATACATTGTAAAGGAACCACCCTGAATAAATGCCAATGATGTACAATTATCACTGTGTCCCACCAAATAGCTGTCGAGCTAATTGGGCTATATGTAATGTAAAAAAAAAACAAAAACAAATAAAGCCTGTGTAAGCGCCCTCCCCGAAATAACTCCCCAGTTACGAGTAATGAGGGTTTGAAAAATTAAATCTGCAATTAGTAAGACGTTTTCAAATACTAAGGTTTATTGGGTGTCAAAAACGTATGATAAATAATTTATGAACAACCCTTTATTCCTTTAATTGCATTAATTAGTATGTTTTTTTCGACGGAATAAATCTAATTAACCTGAAACCAGGAGCTTAATTAAATCCACGAATATGACGTACTACTAATCGAGTCATTTCATGCACTTTTCTTTGAATTAATTTAAGAACCAGAACCAGGAACCGTTTCTAGATTTGTTGAAGTTTGTATAAACTTCTAATTATGTAAATGCGGTTTCATTTTTTGAGCTGTTCATTTCTCACTATTCGTAATTTATTAGCAAAGTGCATTTTACAGGTTTAAAATACATGTTTATGGTGATCAAAGCATCACCATTTTAAACAAAAACAGATTCAAGAACTCGATATGTGTTTAAACAAATGAAGTCATTGCCAATTTGTATAGAAATCCGATATCCCAGGTCACAGATGTTAAATATTTATTTTGCCTTACCTTTTACCTTCAATGGATATAAATAACGTACGTTTGAAGGAACAAACCTGTGCATACAAACCAATGTCGATGAGTTTCTGTAGTCAAATCGATGAGTTCGTATTTCCGGGCTCAGTATAATTTATTGGCCTTCCGGATTTTACATGTAATTTTGCTATTGCTGCATTCGGTTGTTTAAATACATTATGGTCACACCTTCCGATATTTAATATTCTTGGAATCGCAGTACATGTACATCACCATGATTAATACTGATAAGTTAAACCGGCTATACGTATATAAGTTTACAAGCTACAAAAATGCCTCCAGAATGTAGTTAAATAATGTATAGTACAACAAATGTTATGATGGAAGAAATTAATAAATCATTACACATTACACAAGCGGATGTACCCAAGTATTGGATAGTAATTAGCATTAACCACACCCCCTGGGTCTGCAGCTTGCAAAATGTCGACTTTCAACAGACGGACAGACAGCCGATAAGCCATTCGCATAAAGTGTTTACAATTTACAAACTTAAAAAATAATCGCATGACACTTGAGAA
Source organism: Desoria tigrina (assembly GCA_906901685.1). Classification (NCBI taxonomy): domain Eukaryota; kingdom Metazoa; phylum Arthropoda; class Collembola; order Entomobryomorpha; family Isotomidae; genus Desoria; species Desoria tigrina. Next base: position 1,290,271 of record CAJQTU010000003.1, on the reverse strand, counting down.
ATAAATGTCCCTTTGTCATTCAAATAGAAATAAATCTAATCATTGTTAACCTGTCAGCCACCATATTCCACCTTCACGTTCTCTCTTCCCATTCTGACATGATTAAGGATGGATGTCAAGTGTTCATGCAGTCGTTGTATGCTTTACATTGTATGCACGATTTGCATTAAAATTCATACAGCTTATTATTGTACCTGTTTTAACGCAAACATAAGCTCTAAAACAGGGTTATCTAGCAGAGGAGAAGGCTCCTAATCTGCAACCACTTAACTTCTGGTTAACCACGACTACAAAAGCCCCGGTTGTGGGTTCCAACTCCAATTATTTCTTAATCAAACCTCGGCCGAGCCACACATAATTTTTAATTGTGTTTAATTTAAATTAAATTATTAATTAAAAAATAAAACAGTCCGTATAATGAAGCTCAAAGCAATGGACTTATTCTCCCTTCTCCTGGCCTTCCTTGGCTTCAGCTCCGGCTGCGATCTCCTACCGGGAAACCCACCAGGGTCATGTAACGAAATGGCGTCAGTGCCGTTGATAACCACCTCGACCTCGTCTTTCGGTCCATTTATCGAGGGGGCAAGTGTCAACCCCCGCGGGGACATTTTCGCCGTCAACTTTGGTAACTCGAGCACCATGTACACGTTGGGGCAAGTTGCTCCGACGCAACGGCTTTTTTACGCCGATTCCAATACGGCATCTCTGCTCAACGGGATTCACTTCCTTGACGCCAGCACGGCATTTGCCGTCGATGCCGTCAATCACCGAGTTCTGAAACTTGACGTGGAAACTTCGCCCGAGGGGGATGTTGTAACCCGAAGCAGTGATTTCTGCTCCGATCCCGATATGCTACAACCTAATGACTTTACTTTGTCGAAAACTGGGACCGTCTTCACGTCAGGAATGAGGTAAGCGTCATGGTTTAAGCAGCATAATAAATTTGTTGAAAAGCATCAGGATATGATAATGAATCAAGGTAGCTAATTTGACATTTGAATTTAGGCGACGTTCAAAATTAGAACGTGCTATTACTAACCATGACATATAAATAAGTCAATTTTTCAATTTCGCTATCTTAGAAATTGTACGATGATGTAAGATAAGACTTCTATGAAAATTGAGTAAATTCATGTTTTTAGGGGAGCTTATCCATTTAATATATTTTAGTCGTTTACACCTAAGACAACGTTTGGTTGTGAGTTCAATGATTAATACACTGCGGATTTTTAGTATTCAGTATTTACTATGAGATATAGATAAAAAGACTTGTAGAACTACCTAAATAAATCCCCAGCCTGCCTGGGTTTTTGTTGACGAGTATTTAGGGAATTTCATACGATGGGATCAGAAATGCCAGATCCTTATCAAAAACTCTTGACAAATGAACATTTGAAATTTTTCAGATTTAGAAGTTTCGGTTACAATTCATTAGTTCCAATCAAGAACTCTCAATTTTAATTTTTAAGTCATGGAATAACGGTTATCGTGTATTTTTTGAACCCTTTCCAAAAAGGGAATTTATATCTAGGAGTTGAGTTGAGATTTAGATTAATTTTTTTTCTTTCTACTTGAACTTGATCAATCCTTTCCGTTTCATAAAATTTTTCATAATTCAACCTGAAACAAAGAATAAACCATATTATTATATTATATGCGGGTTTCGTTACATATTTACAAAAACTATTAAACTTAGGTGGCTTGCCGATACGGACAACACCCACGGGGACATCTGGTCCTGCACCCCGAACGGTCAAGCCCGGAAGTTGGAGGTCATGGGCCGCACCAACGGGATTGACCTCTCCCCCGACGAGAAGACCCTCTACGTGTCCGAATCCTACAATCGTGGTGGGACTCCATACGCTCAGAAGATCTTCAAGTACGATGTCAACGTTGCGGATGGGACTATCAGCAACAAGGCCCTGTTTGTCGATTTCGAAACTGTCGACGGATCCGCTACTGTAGATATCGACGGCATGAAAACGGATACAAACGGGCTCTTGTGGGTGACACGTCATGGGGGTAGGAAGGTCGTGGTCTTCAGCCCCGAGGGCGCCGTCGTGGGGCAAGTTGGGCTCAATTTCCCCAATCCGACTAATTTGCAATTCGGTGGCCCCGAAGGGAAGACCCTGTATATCGTTGGGAAATGCGATGGGTCAGATACCGGTTGTGTCGATGTGTTGGAAGTTGCCACCCCTGGAAGGTCTTGGTCTAATTTGCAGTGATTTTATTGGAATTAAATACCTGAGTTGTTTGTTGAACCCGGTTTGTTAATTTAGGTACTTAATTGATGTATTTTAAATGAAAAATAAACATTTTAAAATAATTCATTTTTCATACACAGCAATGCATTTTTCATACATTATGATTTGGACGTAAAATGGGCCGAAGGCTGATTGTGATTGTGTCGATGTTCTCGTAGATGTTTAGGAGTCACTAACAAATGTCAATTAATTTTTCATGTTAATCTATTAATGCAACTCATTTGCATTGGACGATAATCCCGATGCTGTCCCACACGTTCCGACTACAACAGATCTATTAAGAGAAATGGAGTTCAATATTATTTGAAGGCCGGTGAAGGTGGAACTAATGGGATTATAATTTCAGGAGAGTCCGATATGAAAATTTCCTGAGATTGTAAGAGAGTCAAATCATATTGATTTTAAAGTCACTGGTCGACAGTATGGATAATAGTTGAGATTCAAGCGAAAGCCAATACGGCAAAAATTACATGATCTTTAAGTTTTTGCTAGCCTCGCCTGGAAATATGTTTAATTTGTGGTCAATTGGCAGCTCGTCCATTAGCCCTATATTAAGACAATTAGCATGCAGATCTCCAACTTGACCGAAATCGTATTGAGATCACCGAGTTCGCTTTTGCCTAATTTGTGTTTGACAAACTGGATTTCGCTAAAGGACTTCTTAAAATATAATGACAATCGAGGTTCATCCGATTCTTACTCTTCCAACTAAATGAAGTAAATATTAAATACATGACTTAATTTTAAACACCAAGTTCTTTGATTTGTAATGGCTCAATTGGATATTTCTCTAACGGTTTTAATATCTATCTTGTTCGTTTTCGAAACACTTGGAGGGGATCCTTCAGGTGAGTTTCCTTCACGAAAATATTTTATCTACAATATAAACTGATTAATTTAGTGCCACACCTTGGATTTCATTAACTTGTAATCTAAACGATTTCACATCCAGATTGTAAAAATATGATCGATTCGATTCATAAACGATTCAAGAACATTTTAAACCTTAAATATTGAATATGTAGGCTTATCCTGTAAAACGCCAAAAAATACAGGAGGGAAATGCATAGTCCTATCTTCATGTCCGGTCCTCAAGGCTTATCTTTCTCCGCCGATTATCCCGGAGAACCTGAGGTACTTGCAACGCTCAACCTGCGATTTTTCCGGGGCCGAACCGAAGGTCTGTTGTCCTGTTTCAGAACCCCTTAGTACCACCACCACAACAACAACAACAACAACAACTAGACCCACAACAACTTCCAGGCCTAGAACAATAAGAACAACAACAAAAGAACCAATTCGAACAGAGCAAACTACGCCGACCACAACAACTTCGGCTACTAGTGACCTCGAAAGAATTGTAAATCACAGGAACATTCAGTTGCTCCCTAATTCGTCGGAATGTGGCATTTCCTTCCATACGGACCGAATTGCTGGGGGCAGAAATGCCGGGTTGGGAACTTACCCTTGGATGGCTTTGATCGGATATTCTGTTGAAGGTAATAACTATTATCTAACTTAAATACTGCGTTTGAACCCTCCGAAATAAAAGCTCCCCGAACATGAACCCCCATTTCAAGTATTTGGAGGCTTCGAATTATAAATGTCCCAAATGTATACAAATTAATATTTTTTTTGTCATGATAGTGCTCAAATTAATGGTATTCGTTTCCGTACTAAAATATAAATGTAATTTTATATCGAGATAATATTAAAATAAATATCTTAAAAACGCACAACCCTCTAAGTCTGGATTTACGTCACTTATATTGACAAGCTTTTAACAACACCTTTTAAAACGTGACAAATTTTTTAAAACTCCGTATATACAGCTAAAGATGTCCCGATTCAGTTCGCTTGCGGTGGGACCATAATGAATTCCAAATACGTAAGTAATTTTGGATAAACACATCCGTTTAATTAATAATATTTTACTCGCTGAAATAGGACCCCTCGAAGGGTTATGCGAAATATTGTCTTAGTTTAATTAACTGATCGATCATGTCTTTAAATTTTCTCTAATTTTACAGATATTAACTGCAGCTCACTGCGTCACGAAGCTTCCTGACGGCTTTAAACCGTAAGTAGCTTTAATAAGCTCTTTTCGAAAATTATCTAAATATAACTATTTCAAAGCCCTTGCCTTATTAAAAATATTTCAAGGTCGGTTGTAAGGATCGGGGAGTATGATCAAAAATCCAACCCGGATTGTGAAGGGAATCTCTGTGCTCCGAAGCATCAGGACATGAGCGTCGAGGCTGTAATTTCCCATGAAAAGTACGACGCTTCGGGAAAGAAGGAGAATGACATTGCTATCATAAGATTGAAGTCTCATATAGCTCTTGGACGTAAATAGAACAAGACCTTATGTTTACTTAAAAATTAATTTAAACAAAACCTAATTAGTATGGTTCATAAACCTAGCATTTGTAGCCCCAATCTGCTTGCCTCACGGAGAAAAACTTCAGAAGATATCAGAGGCTCAGAAACCGATTGTGGCCGGTTGGGGTCGACTGACAGCTTGTAAGTGTTCCCTAACACGGATCAGTTCATATCAAATATGATCTTACCGAAAAATCATTCGTCTAAAAAAATTGATTTGATTTTTGTTGCATTTTTAACTGTAAAATTAACGAAATTCATCAATTTTTTTAGCGAATCCCGACGGGGCTGACACCCTGCAAGAAGTCTCAGTTCCGTTTGTCGGAATGGAGAAGTGTAACTCTGTCTATCGGGACATCCTCGGTCGAGAAGTTGATGTTGGCAGGGTAAAAACACATATAAAGTCCCTATTCTCCTTGACTCGTCGGGTAAAACTCGTTTCATCCCCTATGGACTATAATATGTAGGTGAAATGAGTTTTACCCCGTGAGTCAACTAGCACAGGAACGTTAAAAGATCTTTCAAATGTTTCAAACGGTTAAAAATGTCGATAGGCTTTACATGTTCCATTCTAATCTGAAAATCTATTAAAAAATTACAACCGTTTCAGTGTTAGAAATGATGGCTGTATTTATTTTTCAGTTCTGTGCCGGTGGTGACAAAGGAAAGGATTCTTGTCAAGGTTTGTGATGAATTAAGATTAACTTGGAACAATGATTTAAATTTAAACTTCAATTGGTCTAGAACACCTGAATCAATTTGGAAAAAATAATTGTTCAGAGCTGATTTTTCTTTGGCGTTCCACATTGTGCTCCGTATCCAGAATTTACAGTTTTCAGTAGAGTTCCCTTTAGGATTGCTTGAGAATTGCCTAGTTAATAAATATACCCCGAAATAGATCCCAACCCACAAATAAATCCCCATATCAATTTAAATAGCCTGACAAATACCTCTTGACCCCGGGGTCTATTTGAGAAATACGGTGTCTACAAAATTGAATACGAATAATATACGGCTTTGAGTGAAGGACCGAAATAATCCCAGCACTAAAAATGAGGCTCTGTAATTATGAATTTGTCGTCAAATTCTTGATAATTTTCAGGAGATTCCGGAGGACCGTTAATGTTACCTCTCCACGCCAAAAGCGTCGGTGGTCAAATCCGTTCCTTTCAATTCGGGATCGTTTCCCTTGGGCCGAAAAACTGCGACACGGCCGGACTACCCGCTTTGTACACCAAAGTTACGTATTTCATGCCCTGGATTTTGGATCATTTGAAACCTTAAATTAAGTATAAGAAGAAAATTATGCAACGAACTAATTTAATTTACAAAATCACATTTATTACACATTTTTAATATAATTGAAAAGTCAACTATTTTAAATCATAAATATTACACGTAAGTACTAGTTCTGGACTACAATTTGTCTTGATACTTTTCTAACTAATTTCCGAACGAATTGTGGAAGAAAATGTAAGCTTCTTTTAATTCCTGGTACAAGTTTAAGCAATCGATTGGCTTGATTTAATTTCTACTGTGGAAGCCGAAAGGTTATAATTATCCACTTGTACCGTCTGTAAAATTTAGATAAGCGATAAGTCCAAAATATAATAGCCTTAAATTTACATATTTTTGAAAGAAATACTGACAATGTATCAAACAAATATAAGTTCAGTCTGATCAGACTTCAGTGTACATTTTCGATTTCTGAACTATTTTAATCATCTAAGAACTACAAAGAGTACATAATTACAACACAGCACTAATTCATCGTTTCGAATCTCATTTGTTTTGCTATGCAGTTTTGAAAGAACATTAACGATTTTTGCGACGCTTTTTTACAACCAAAAGCAACAGTTTTAAGAAGAAGTATTAGTAATAAACATAATTATCTATGAATTCGGTATTATTTACAATTGAACATTTGTAGAATTATCCTAACATCGAACTACAACCCACTAACTGACAGTAGCTAAGCATAGTTAAATACATTTACTATCTCTAAGATATGTTTCTTGTTCGTTTATCGTGTGTTTCTAAATGCAGCTAGGGTAATTATACTATTTTATATGTGTGCAATTTAAATCAGAGACAATTTCAAATTCCAGCAAATTACCATTTCCTTACTTTCCTGGGTATATAGGGTTTTTCATCGGAACCAAAATTGTCCCACAATTAGACACTAGGCCCTATACCCTTTGGTATTCTTTAAAATTATGAGATCCTGTTACAGTATCATCATTCTAAAAGTGTAGTAAGAATAATATTAAGCAATTTTCAGCAGTCTATTGTATGTAATCATCGTTTACAGTGTTAATTTATATTTTACACATAAATTTTTTCCTGATAAATTAATTAGTATAATTAGTATAATACATATATAATATGGAATCTCGAGATCATGCTTCTGTTGTTAGTCAAACACAGCCAAATTCGTCACAGAAATCCGCATTACAATCTACAATACTATTTCGGATTTTGTAGGACGATCCGAGGCTTGATTGCTCTTATTCAACATCCAAGGCTGTGATTTGCAGCATCATTTTCCTTTTAAAGCACCAACTTTTATATATTGACATTTTGCAATATCTCTAATAAATATATATAGCATTACATCAATTAATCTCGCAATATCATAGCAGCCACGAATACAATATACAGCTAACGCCGTGTTTAACACGGACTGAGGAAAGGTTATCTGGACCAATGTTTTCCATGATATGGAATGTCTCCTAAAAGGAACTTGCCACAAAGCAGGATTGATTGCGGACCTCATAGAATTTTTCATAGAATTTCTGGACAATATTTAATAATAAAATACTGTTGACTGCACTGTTTAATATGCTAAATCTCTGCCTAAGCGACATTTACAGTAAATCCCGTTAAAAACCCCACAATATTCTAAAACTTCGCCGATTCTCGAGTTCGAAAATATAATACCCGTGGGGCTTTACCGAGATTTTCGATTTACCGTATATAGATTTCGGTTTTGGTTACAGATATTGGGTTTTGGAATGCAAGCATGAAATAGCACCACAATGACATTTAACTGGATTTTGAACTCATTTTAAAATCTTAAAGTAAACTAGAGGAAATGCCAATTTCCTCGATAACGTCTTCGTCTTGAAGTTGAATCAAGATCTGTTCTTCTTTCTCCATCTCTTCTAAATCCTGGACATGTTGAAGGCCCGAGACGTAATGAAGCATGAGGAGGGCCAAGGCTTGGACTCGCTCTTCACATGTTTCGACTTGTGCTGAAATCGCCCCTCGAACCGACGGGGCGACACGGGCTTCTTCTTTCGACAGGGCCATCCGCTTGTTCGAAACCACGTCGATCTCTTCTTGAAGACGATTAAGCTGATTTTTTTTAGAAAACCAACTTTGGTCAGTTAATGTATTCTAATGATTTAAATATTGACATAACTCTCTTAGCTCCCTCATTGTGAATGAACTTCGGGTGGGGCTCTATTTCGGGGAGATTGTTTTCAAATCGATCAGAAACGCTAGATATTTATCGAAAACTTATTTCGTGGGAACTTATTAGAGAACTATAGTAATTATCAGTCATGGATGCCAGGAAGTTAGACATAAATTGATGCGTTAACTACATTGCATTGTTTGGAAATAATATGTAAAAATAAGTAATGTAAGTAAATGCAAAATGCCGATTTATTGTAAATGTAGCATAGATTCCAGCAGAAACAGTTAAAGAGTTCTAATGGATTAGCGAAATCATTATAAATATGCATGAAATAAATTGCGGATATGGATCATGCAAAATCGTGCTAAACAAGTCAGAATAATAAGCAAACGTAAATATTACATCCTTTATTAAAATAATCACGATTAACGACGATATTACGTACACATCACGGAACTAAAAAGAATACTGATTAAGTAGCACTATTTTTACACCCTGTTCGTTGATTAAATAGTCATATATCGATCCCAGCACCGTTTTGTTGCATTTAAAATACAAACTACTAAAAATAAACAGGATCTACTGATACCCAAGGGTTTACGATTACGACTATCAGCTACGGTCGGTGAATTGTACATGGTTTAAAGAATTATATCACATAAGAAATATCAGTAGAATGTCTAGGCTAGTTTAAAATCGGTCTACGATGTCTTGCGTGGTTAAAAAATCGGTCTAAAATATCGAGACTAGTACAACTCTGTCTAAAATGTCTCAGCAAGTTTTAACGTTAAAAAATTAGCCTAAAATTAATAAAATCAGAACAGAAGGCAAGTACAGTTATTTCGGCCACATGCAAAACAACATCCATAAGCCATCGGATATTTAAAAATCTAAGAACGTAGAGCCCGTAATCTATCATGCAATGGGCAGGCCGGTTGCGATGCAGTCGCAGGGTCTCGATGTCAGTATTAAATCTCACTACATTAGTCTACAACTTGACAAGACAACTTTGATTGAATTTAAAAATTTAGGAAGACTAATTTTGGTATTGTAATAATATCTACATTACTTAAATATCAACAAGTCGGGAGGACATAAACCCGACGACTAAGGCAACTAGGCAAAGAATGGAAGTACTGACCACGTGATTTAGTTTATGCTTCCGTTCCGCAAGTGACAGGTCACTGTAAACATCTTTTCCCGTTTCCTTAGCTAAAGCAACGAGATCATCATTTGGATGTTGGATCAAATGTTCCACAGCAGCGCTAAGGTCTTCCTCCGACGACCCAAATCCGCCAGCACTCAGTACCTCGAATGGATTGGTGGCGTAAACCTCTCCGGAAACATAACCCGCTGATGTCTATAAAACGATTAATATCTAGCTTACAGATACCACGAAGTAAGAATCTGTTACCTCTTTAAATAATGTATACCTTTCGACTCGTGGTTGGCGACGCTTTTGGAGATGGGGGCAAGCTTTTCGATGTCGAATTCGGGTTCACATTAGGAGGTCCGAGACTTGTGGCCGATCCAGCCCGTCGAAGATGAATTGATCGGTTTTGAACGGCACTGACGATAAGCCCACCCAGTGTTTTCCTACGACATGTTCCATTTGCATCTTGAGGTTGCTGAAATAATCGTAAATTTTTTTGGTTTCATTCAAACGTTAATTCAGGTGTTTTAAATACTGCGACGATTAATAATTTTTTTATCCACACCAAGCTTCTGTTAGAACTAGATGCACTCCCGTCTGAATGTGGGTCTTCAAATTTCACAATTTCATTTGGTTCACTTTCAGTGGTGATAATTTCAGGGGTCACCGACTGATTTGGAGCACCGCAATTTGAGGCTGATGCCGTTGAATAATAGCCCTCTCCACGACACACCGTATTCGCAATGCAGCGTTCATTGCATTTCTTGTGACATTTCATGTTGCAAATGCGACATGTAAATGCCTCTTTCAGCCAAATCTAAATAACCACCAAACATCAATGATTACAAATATTAAGATAAATTAAAAGTCGGTAGCTATTTAAAAAATATTACATATAAGGTAGAATCGAACCTTTTTGTGACAGTAGTCACATATAGTTGCAGTTCGGAAATGAGTTCGAGTAAATTGATGAGTCTGAAAATCCTCTGTAGGACTTAAGTTATTCTGATCCGAATAAGCTTCAGTGGCAATTTCGATTGGTAGATTAGAAGGATTGGATGATAAGGAGTCCAATGAGTCCTTTCGTTTGGACGCATCGTCATCAGACTTGAATAGGAAAGACAAAGAAATCTTTCCGTAGCACATGTGAGGTTCAAAACCGGAATAGGCAAGCAAAGGGTTATCTCTCCTAAACCAAAATAATACATAAATTAGATACTTCCGATGACATAATGATGAAAAACTTTTATAATCCTTACGCTTCTGCAGCGCTTCCATCAGGGGACTTCAAATAATAATCTTTCACGAAATATTTCATTCCCGTAGCAGAACATTCTGTAATTATGTCTGCAATCGGAATGGACAGAGTTCCAATCAGCCGATCCCCACCAAATGTTATAGACTCCAAACCAGCAGCAGCCACCTTTTAAAAAAAATATTCTCATTACAATCAAAATTTAGCGATTTTTATATTTTTGATTATCAAGTTCTGTCCTATTCCACTAACCTTCGATCGTTTGCTTGGACTACTTGTTGGACTGGAGGGTAAACTAGCGTCTTGAGTCGTAGAAGACCGAGCACTCCAAACCGAAAGATTTAGAAAACGATTATTTTCTTCAACTGACAGGTCAAAAGCCTCGGTAAATATAGGATCCTGAATTCGTTCATAAATATGATAATAAATGTTTAATGCGTTATGTTTTATGTTTATCTTAATATGGCAATAATTACTCTGCAAAACGGCGTGTCTCCTGTTCGAAGCACTTGGCAACTACGTGCTTCATATAATGATGGTTTAAATCCATAACTCATTTTGCGATCTTTCCCATTCCCAAGCTCAATTGATGTCGCATGGCCATTCTCCTGTGAATTGAAAGCTGCAGACGCAGCTGCGTCAATTTCTTGAACAAATGAATTCCGTCGACTTTGTGAAGGAGTAGCACCGGTTGTGCTCGTAGCATCCGCACCGCCAGGTCGAGTATGAGAATCTGCAGCCGCTGCGGCTGCGAAATACTCGGAATTAACGATCAAACTTCCTTCTTCTTCAAGTCCATCTTTAAGTCCACGGGCCGGCGATTTCTCAGCTGTCATATGTTGTATCGGCTGTGACTCTGCAACCTCAATTTTAGGATCAACAATCTCCTCTTCAGCAGCTCCTTCGTCCACTTTTGGTAAGATCACAGAGGAGAACTTTCTTCGAATCCGCCAAATAACTTTCATAGAAGTACTGTTTTTGAAATTTTTAACACAATTTCTTATCGATGTTACTTTCTTTCCATCGACCGAAAGTATCTCGTCTCCAACTTCAAATTCTAGATACTGCCTCGGATTAGAGGGTGACGATGCAGAGTTCAAGGATTCAATCACTGGAGTATCATTTACTCTGAAACGTTTAACAAAAAAATTCTATATGTCACCACTTACTACATCACTAGAGACTAATAAAAAACTGTTTCTTAAACTTGATTACAATAACTTACAACCCAATAGTGAAGTCCACATTCGCTTCACGTCGAGCAGTTTTAACATACACCAAATCTCTAACTACAAATACATTTCCATTGCTATCTGTGTAAGCTGCCACCCAGTCAAAATCTCCTGTAATGACACATAGAATACAATTAGGCTTTTAACATGTCATTAAGAACTATGCTTAAATTCCAATTTTAGTGGATATGCTATGGATAATGTGTAACGTAATACGCAAATACAAAGAAGTGTGTTCAAATTTTTCCTTACCAACAGACAAAGTACAGTACACATTTCCATGAAGAAGACTAGCCATTAGCCCTCGACATTCAATTACAGTAGCCGTAAGACATCCCTTGGTTTCAGCCCGTGGGGATGAATTTGGTACAAGTGCCGCAATAATATTTTCCACCCGAGAGAAAAACGGTTTGTATCGAATCTTGTACATAGGCAATGTGTGCTTCTTTCGTACTGAACGCTTTAACTGAAAATAGCAAATTATTGCAATGAAAATATAAAAATTGATATAGGTACAACAAATTAATTGTATACATATTCAAAGCTACAAGCAATGGTATCTACCTGGCTGGCAATGATAGAAGTTATATGACTGAAACTCTTTCCATACAACTGAGACACTACGGATATGTCAATTTCTGGATTTTCGGCGAAACTGAAAGACCAGTGTGCATAAGGTTCCGTTTGAAATTGAAGGCGTGCTTGTCCTTTGACTTCGTTAACTAATTATTGACAAAAACAATTCAATTAGGTTTAAGGCGCATTACATCACAAACTGCAATCATAGTCGGATCAATTCAATCGTCGACAATAAAACTGCATAAGAATAAGCAAGCGTTAATAAAATACAATGAACTAACATTGAACTGAGAGGAATGCAGAGTGCTTTAACTGGGTTTCAGCTTGAATGGCAAATTGAAATCCCCCAGCGTAATCAAGGTCAACAAGAATGTCAAGAGTTGATATGTTCTTAAAAACCGGATGGAGTTCAACTTTTGAGGTTTTTAGCCAATTTACGACAGGGAAATTTTGACCCAAGTCCACATTTTGAATCTAAAAAAAATGGTGACAAACCCAATCAGTACATCTAAATTCAATAACATTAAAAATTAAAATACCGATAAGAACCGTCATATCAGTGTCATACCGATATTTTCGAAAAGAACTTTCCCAAAACCGAAGATGCCAAAAGCTCATCGAACTCCATAGATAACTTCCGAAGGATCCATCGACGAATCCCCTCCGAATTTCGCAGCTCTCGAAATAAAAAATATAAAACAAAATTGAGGGCCCAGCAGCTTTCCTTGGATTTGCAGGACTCGTCACTGATCTTTGAAATTAAAACCTGCAATAATAGATAATAACATTTACATTAGCGTGATTTCAAATAAAAACATTTTGAATTGACAATGAATCTCCTTAATTACCGGCGGTAACTGAAAAGTGGCCGAAGTGGGGGGCTTCGGCTGAGTGACCTTGTCCTTATCTTTCTTGTCGGGGTCATGGAAGAAGAATGAGAGCATATACCAAACCACAGCCCCCACGAGAATGACCCCAGTCACCACCCCCAGGAGGAATGTAACCAGTGTCCACATTTTATTATCACAGACGTCCAGGAATTCTGGGTTCAATCAATCTTTCGCGTTTCCTTGTAGCGTTACATATTTCGAATCTCGAGGAATCTCATCGACGCTGGAGGACTGGAACGGTGTATCACCTTTGACCTTGTCGAGTGTAGGTAAAAGCTTCAGAAAGTCCGACAGCATTCTGTAAAGACACAACATGTCATGAATTCATAGTCAGCATTAAATATGAAATAGTAATTCGTTTAAAACTATAATTAATCCTTTGCATTAATTACCTTTTCTTTTAGTTGTTAATGTTTTATTTAAATTATTGCATTTTCGATTTTAAATTACAAACTAAACGAGCTTTGATTTTTTCTTTCATCTTTTGTTTTTTTCTTCATTCAAATCTGTGATAAAATGAAACCAATAATTTAAGACTAACAGACAGTAACGTTGAACGTTGTTTGTTACTAACGTAGTTCAAAGTTCAAAGTTCAGACTGACCCGAACCCGAGAGAGTTGGCTAGAGAGATGAGGTGTGTGCTCAGGTGTAATTTGACATTTGAGGTTTGATGAATAATAAAAAATGTCATGTGTGTGTCGGATGGAAGATAGGGATATGGTTCACTACTCCACCTGCTATCTCAAGATGAGGAATCCTTATACAAGAAAATATAGAGTGACAAATACCCACGGGATTTTTGTAGTTGAACTTCGGAGAACCCGAATATCCCAAATACCCACACGGGTTAAATCATGTTCAATCTAAATCCGAAAAAAATGTAACTTTTTATATTTTTGAGACAAATGTTAGAGAAGAGAGACTTGCTCGATGTTCACACTCTGCAGACGATATAATACTGCTTACATTTTCCATCCTATTTTAATTAAGACCAAATTTTAATGGCTTAGCTTATTGATATGATTTTAAAATTGCATTACATTTTTTTATAATTCATTGTGCATTGTTTATATTTCATATTTATGGTTTTGGCTAAAAATTTTGCGCTCCGACCGAATCGGTGCATTACATTGCACTTGGATTGGATTTTGGATTAAAGCGACGATTTTAATAGTACATATAGTAATATGCTTACACGATGATAATATGAGAGTTAGCTTCTTCATTTTAACACGTAAATGTAATTATAAAATAGCTAAAATTGACGAACTGAGGATGGGACAAAAATTGGCAAAATTGCTCCATAGTACCCCGGGCACGCTATCAATTAATTCCAGATAGCCTTCAAAGGAGTAAATGTGTCTATTTTTTAGTTTAAACTAACAGGGGAAGTGTCACAAAGCCAAATCTCCGATTGATTTACAGCCCATACGAGATATGAACGCTAATGACTAAAAACTATCGACCCAATCTTATGTTTGAGATGTTTAAAAAATTCCTAAACAATGGAGATGCAAATAAACAGCGGAAATGAGAAATGAAATATACTAAAAAATCAAGAAAAAAATTAGAAAAAATAAAATCTAAAAATCTCGCCATAATTCGTTAGGGTTGTTGAGAAATCGGGGTGGGAAGTGGGGGGAAAAGGGTGCGCGGTGCGCGTACGGTGGGTGAGAGGTTAAGGACCCTAAGAGAGCGAGCGAGAAAAGTCGAAAGGTAAAGAAGTCGCGTTTTCTCACTCTCTTAACCTCTTACCCACCGCACCCCTCCCCCCCCCCCCACTTCCCACCCCGATTTCTCAACAACCCTAACGAATTATGGCGAGATTTTTAGATTTTATTTTTTCTAATTTTTTTCTTGATTTTTTAGTATATTTCATTTCTCATTTCCGCTCTGTTTATTTGCATCTCCATTGTTTAGGAATTTTTTAGACATCTCAAACATAATATTGGGTTGCTAATTTTTCGCTATTAACGTTCGTAACTCGTATGGGTTGCAGATTCATCTAAAAAACAAATCGATCGGAGATTTGATAGAGAACATAATTACTAAGGGACGTACTTTGTAGATATATAAAAACATATCTTTAGCATTACTGATCACTTATTCGTAAATACCGTGGGTATTTTTTAGGCAGCGTTACTAACGTTTTTAAATTGCCACAATGTTAATGCACCTCTCTGAACTGAACTCACGTTTTTTATTTATATGCACTGATTGTAAATTAAAAGCAATAATTTTGCATAGTCCGCATCCGCAATGGCTGGAATATGTATGGAATATGTTGGATTATATTAACATTGTCTCACAAAAACTGATAATTCTCGAGAACGAAAAAATTATTCTTATTTTAAACTCAGAAAATGAACGATGCTTAATTAGTATAATTCAACTTTGAGTTGGCAATACTTAAATGATTACAACTCCCGGTATCCGGATCCCAGCTTTTGACGCTAATCGTTGTACTTAACTATAATTTTTATTGTAGGTTTGTATTCTTCATTTTATTTCAAGGTCCCGGATAATCTCATTTTTGATAAGATATGAAAGTACGATCGTTTTGCAGAGCAATAGAAATTACACTCTTGACATGAGGATTTCCTCTGTTTTACAACATGTTATTTCATATTTAGTATAGGATGCAGAAAATGAATAAAACTTAACTTATTGACGGAATTGCATTTACAAGGCTGGAAGCTCGAAAATTACAACCGAAATTGCTAACTCTTCGAGTTAATTAAATATGTTTCTGAGCAAATATTTTGGGCAGAAACCTACCGAGAATTCCAAGGCAAGCGTCTGCATCGTTCAGTAAGCTTTTTTTTTTTTTTAAATAGGGTCATGTGTAGACACATTATTATATTTAACGTATCGAAATGGGTGGGGAGTTATTTCGGGGGATTTTTCAGGACAAAACGGTTCAGTATACGGTTACTTAAGATTACTCTCGTCTCGTATACTATTAACAAACAAACTGTAATGATTTTATAAGCAGTTTTTGTGTTTAGAATTTTCATGAATTTTGTGCATTTTATCGGTCCTGCTAGTGCTAATGAGCATTTTTTTTTACTCCTAGACTAACCTACGACTTCGAGGAACGGCTCCAAGGAACATCCCAACCTGTCCTATCATCTCAAATACTGATAAGTGGACTAACCCCTGACCTCCGAGACCTAATGACACTGAATTTCCCCCAAGTCCTGCAAATAAAAAACGAGGAGTGCCTTTCCATACAATTAGACGAGGTTCTTGAGCCTGATTCAAGGACAGCAATTCCATTGACAGTCCCAAAAATATTGAAGTCAGTTACAAATCTACTATCATTCCTAGTCCACAATGACTTTAAAATAGCCACTTGCACAGTAGACAGTTCTTCGAGCGGAGGATATGGAACGAAATCGTATTCTTGGACTTTGCAGCAAAAATAGAAGCCCGTCTTTAAATTTAGAAATGTCTAAAAATAATGTGAAAAGCAGAGATTTATAAATAAAACGGATGATTCAAAATAAAGTTCTAGAATTAGACGGATGTATTTCTGGAGACGGAAGGTGCAGTTCTAGAATAAATATGTAAATTTAACTTGCAATTAAAATAACCTTCTAAAAATAAGACGTCTATTTTGAAAGTTTTAATTTTAGCTTGTTTGGATAGTGGAATAGAAGAGGGTCTACAGAGATATGGGGTACATGTGTATTTATGGAATGGAACATGACGATTTATTTTCGGAATAATAATGCATTTCATTTTAAAATAAAGGCCCATGATTTCCAAAATTTCCGATTTTACGGGATTAAACAGGCTCTTGGACACGAAAAAACTGCGAAATTGACTATTTTATTCCATTACAAATATTGTTCGCCATTGCCATGTTTACTATGTTCCATTTGGACTGAGCATTTGACGTTATTTCATACGAATGAGACCATATAGTTTGATTTCTGTTTTTGAAGTATGTTTTAAAATAATTTGCTTAAATATGTGCTAGTATTGCGAGTAGCCCAACATGATGATATAAACATGATCACATTTCACATCACATATTTTCATGTGAAGAGATTATTACAGAATGACAGTAAATGATTCAAGATAACAAGAAATATGAGATGTTATGGCCCACGAATTTTGTTTGTTTGTTTGTTTGTTGGTTAGATGGTTTAGGGTCAAATCTGTGATGATTAGCTTTAGCCGAATCTTTACCACACAGAGGACGGGAAAGGTTACTAATGAAAACCGACTATTGAAACTGAGATAGCCAGAACTGATTAGAATTTCTAAGATAGAGACTAGATGAGAAACGGATTTAAATGAAAATAAAGGGGAGGGAATGGCAATCTGAATGGAATGCAATTGATATGTAAACCATTATAGATAACCTCAGAATATCTATGCAAATTATGCCTGTGCCAAACAACAAGTTTCAAGAAAAATTTAATACTAAGAGACTATGCGTCACTGATCCAAGATAATATTTGATACCATATTTTCCTACTGCACAGCATAAATTAGATAGGACATAGGATCAGCTTCTTAGATCTTGTTTATGTTTCGATTCCATGTAGGGCGCGTCCACAATTAGTTGAGTAAAGACAACTAGCTGAAGTTCGTCCGTTTTAATCAGAAGACCTAATAATAACTTACACTAGAATTAAGTGAGATATCAAAAAAATAAAAATCTTATTCGTCTAGTTAAAATACGTAACACAACAGTGGATGAGGGTATTAGATCTTGGATACACGCCGATAGACTTTGTTGTAAAAAATTGACATCGACTAACTTGGTTAGTACCAACTGCCTTCCAAACCATTTGTCATATTTTACTGGAAAATACGTCGGTAGCGAATAGAATCGATCATATTTTAAGGTTTGTCAAAATCCTTGCGAATTTCAGAGAAAAGTCCGATGCATTCCCCAAATACACGATCCTGTAAATCTAACCCAGTGAGGAATTAATTAAAATTCAGCCCTTTTCTAATTATGAATTAACCTCTTCTGTCAATTTCAATTCCACCCCGTTCAGCCTTATGAATAAAGCTAGAAAGCAACTATAAATTGAAATGCAATTTTAATGCAAACAAGCAACAAACGGATTATTTTGACAAATTTGAGATAAATTCTCACCCCTTACACCTTATAACAGATTTAAAGTACATAGCCCCTAGGGTCCCCAAGGGCTATGACATAATAGACAGAACAGCATGGGATTTATTCTTGTCGTTTTTTTTGTATTTGTCCACAGAGTAGCAGCTCTCGGCCCAAAAATGTCATCGATCAACACAGTGATCCGCTGCGAAGAGATCGATCTGAATACGGAGAAAGAAATCCAAAAGCTCGAGGAAGTGGATCGGGAGATGGACATTCCATTGCAGTTATTGGTCCACCAAATCGGTAAACTGGAGACCAATCTTAAAAATTCGACAGATAAATACGGCAGGTTTAATAAAGAAGTGATAGCACCGTATAACACCGTCCAGGAATTGAATATTGTAATTTCGAAGAAAGCTGAAGAGAGATTTCTTTTGGGACTCCAGCAAAACGCTCGAAAAATTTCGGTTGCAGAGAAGAAAAATTTGCTCCTCAAGGCAGCCGAATTGGAGAAGAAGAAAATCCAAATTGAATGCAAGTAATTCCAAGAAATCTGAATTTTTTTAAATCGAGATTTTCTTACGTAAAGCTATGAGGTCATAAAATTATGTCTAGAAATATTTCAAGCCTGAATACAAAAACATAATTTTTAACACGTTTTCAAATGACAGATATTTATTGAACTGCTTTTGTATTTAATTATTCATTATATTCTATCATCATGGTAAGCAAATTAACAAAGAATTATTTATTTTGTCCCATTGCACATTGAACATCGTGGAAATTGTAGTTAGATATGAATGCGATATTTTTCAGCTCAATCAAGCTTGTGTTTGGCTAAACGGATTTCGGTGAAAGAAAAAGCGGTTGGCGGTAGATGAAAGGTTAATCACTAGAAATGTACTTAAAAATGTGCTATGGAATGGTCCATGGGCAATCCGTCTAATACTACCACGGTTTCCACCGTGGATGAGCCTTGCCCTCCCTCTCATGGTCAGGGATATTGTCCCGGGTACTGTGACGATAGCGTCCATAATCCTGACCGTTTTTACGGCTATTATCATAACCCTGCGTTTGTGCTCCTGTAGGGTCGTCGTTTTCGACAGCTCGGACACAGATATCGTAAGCTTTTGCAGCAAGTTCTGACCCAACAGGCCGTTTCTGCGCTGGAAACACATGTTTCTTTATTTTTTGCATCTCTGCTCCTTGATTTATGCCAGGCAACCCCCAGAAATTGGAATTGTAGGGCAAACGCTGAAAAATTATAAGAGAGTAAGTCAACACCAATCGTTCCTAAATGAACGCTCCTGACATTCAACGTTCCAAATGATTTTTAAGCTCACCAAAAACCAATTTTTGAAAAATTCTAAGAAATCCGGCTCATCACCATATTCTACAAAAGTTCGAATCCAATAGATACGGGCTTCGTCATACTTACTCATCTTGAAGTAAAAATAACCCCTAGAGAGCATAGTTTGAATTGATACTTCGGTCGTTGATGTACGTCCTATTTCTTTTTCGAACAAAGCTTCAAAACGTTCGTAATTTTGTTCTGCATCTCGCATATACATCCAAACCAAATGGTTTCGGACTAACAAATTCGTTTCGGCCATTTTCAATTCGGCTGCTCGTTGCAGTACAGATTCAGCCTTTGCGAACTCACCACCCTGTAATTACGGTTGCTTACTTAGTGATTTAACTTAAGTCACTATTAATTTACTACATGTAGTTTGAAAAATACCTGTGCAAAAAAATACGCAAGTTTCTGATAAATCCGACTGGAATCGGGCGATAAGGCCAAGGCCCTTTGAAGGAAGAATTCTGCGAGAATTCTATCTTGATAAATCTTGGGGAGTTCAGTATGGAAGATAACCGCAAACTCAACAACCCATGATTTCTCCTTGAATTCGAAGTTCCTATGAATATAATCCATCTGTCAAATCAACTTGTTTCTGTTTTTTTTAATCAAAGATTATGTAAAAGAATGCGATTCACTAACGATGCCGTTTCTCTGATGAATGCAGCAACTTCTTCCGTGTTTTTGAAAACTGTATCTCCGAAAGATAATAGGGATTGAGCTCTGGATTGCCATTTAGGATTTTTCTTCAACTGTTCCGCAAGGAACTGGCAAGTTCGAAGTCGACAGAGTGGATGAGTTGGATTTAATTTATAGGCCATTTCGAACCCAACTCGCTCCGCTTCCGACGCTTGAATAGTATTGTCCTTCTTAAGAACTCGAAGAAGTCTAAGAACTTTTGACTTCCTCAGATACCACTCCCAATGACAAGGGTCTTCAGAGATTGCCTATGCATTTGTAGTTTGGTATAATGATAACATAATTTTTATTTCAGATTTTGAGCATTGCATTGCCAACATGAGTCATATTCGAATACTATGTTCGAAGAATGCAATGATTACCGTGTTCAAGAAGCCCAATTCGGTGTCATGATTTTGATCAAGCTGGAACTCGGCTGCAAATATTGCTTCCATTGCGTAAACGAACCCCTTAGCTTCAGAAGGCAGCTCTTCAAGTTTCGGAAGCGTTTGAAGGCAATTCTTCAAACCCGGAAGATTGTCGATTTCAAATGACATTTTAGTCAAGAATTTCATAATTTCAATCAGAAATAAAGCTCCTTGAAGCCGTTCCAATTCGTTTTTAGTGCATCCTTCTTCAAGAGAACCAGCATATACTTCCCTAACCACTTGCTCAACGTTTCAACCCCTTCATCCGCTTTGGTCTTATCGTTTCGAAGGATGCACATGAACGTGTAAATAATCTGGGATCCGAAATCGTCGGTAAAATAGTATTCGAAACAGTCGGTGGTGGAACCGGAGGTTTGGTACTCTTCGAGTCGGGACATCACTTTCGATATCTTGGTCTCGGTGATGAGTTGTGCCAATTGCAAAAGCCGTTGAAGATGGTCATTGTTAAATGCCCCCTCCGGAAGTATGGACTTTAGTTTGGTTTTGAGTTCTTCGACTCTAGTATTGTCTTGAAGTTGAAGATTCCTCAAGTTTCCGGCCAA
Source organism: Desoria tigrina (assembly GCA_906901685.1). NCBI lineage: Eukaryota > Metazoa > Arthropoda > Collembola > Entomobryomorpha > Isotomidae > Desoria > Desoria tigrina. Next base: position 1,268,985 of record CAJQTU010000003.1, on the reverse strand, counting down.
CTCTTCGTTTCGGGCCATTATTTTGGGTTTTAAATTTGAATGGGTTTAGGGTGTTTAGGAGGTTAAATAAGGATTGTGTTATAAAGTCTGCGGTAGAATGCATATATGAGATCGTAAATACTTTATAAGGATGTTTAGGACATTTAAAACGTTTTTGAAGATGGGAGTATTTAAATGACATTCCTTTGTCTTTGGTCAACGAGTTGTAAATATCGGTTTATTTATCTAATCTCTCTTCGATTGGGACCTATGTGAAGTGCTTGTTGTTTTGTCAAGGCAAAGAGCATTCTGTTATCGGAGAATGACTCGTTAGGGATTTAATTGACATTTTTTTTTAATTTTTGCAAGCTGATAGTCAAACCTTGTCGAAATTAAAAATACGAAATATGTCCTCCTGGGGAAGTTAATCTTCATTTTATGGTACTTGTACCGTCTTTAAAGAACGACTTAAATTTTTCGTCTGTTTACAGGGATTACAAGGTATGCATTTTTTGGAGACGCGGAATATGCATAGTTCAGAGGATTTTTTAGCGGTTTTGATGATACGGGGAACTTTAAATCAGTTTACAATCAATCAACACTCATTTTGACAATTTAATAAATCCCGTCAATGCACCTGTCACGCAGGGCAACCTTCTCCCCCCACTTCCCACCCCGATTTGCAGCGAAATCGTATTCTTGGACTTTGCAGCAGAACTAGAAGCCTCCTTTAAATTTAGATATTTCTAAAAATAATGTGAAAAGCAGAGATTTATAAATAAAACGGATGATACAAAATAAAGTTCTAGAATTAGACGGATGTATTTCTGGAGACGGAAGGTGCAGTTCAAGAATAAATATGTAAATTTAACGTGCGATTAAAACAACCTTCTAAAATAAGACGTCTATTTTGAAAGTTTTAAGTTTAGCTTGTTTGGAAAGTGGAATGGGGTGTATTTATGGAAAGTTGGAAAGGAACTGAAAAATGGAACATGTTGATTTATTTCCGGAATAATAAGTACATTTTATTTTAAAATCAGAGGCCATGGTTGGGAGAATTACGAAGCTTGAAATGATTTATAGACTCTTGGAGATTTTAAAACTCTCAAAATTGAGTATTTTATTCCATTACAAATATTTTTTGACATTTCAAGACTTAAAGTCTTATTGGGACTGAACCCACTGAGCATTTGACGTTTTTTTTTCAAGTATATATATTTGATTATAGGAAATCACAATTTCACCTCTGCTTTCGCACTGTTTTAAAATTAATTTTAAACTGAACAGCCACACATAGCGAATTAGATAACACACGATAGTTACTGCAAATACCAAAAATAAGCTTCCCTTGGGGAAAGTTATTTCTGTGTTGTTTTTTCAGTCTCCCTATTCCGACAACTATCGGTTACATACATTCGACATACACACTTGATTTTGTTTCAAAACTAAAAAAATAAGTTTTCCTCTGCCTTCTGTTTGGATGGTCTATATTGTCCAATTCTATGGTTAGGATTAGTTTACGAAGAAGAATTATGCACATTGACACTATTGACAGTACTGACAAGACGGTGTTTCTGTAGCTGTGGCATGAAAGCATGGACATTTTTTCGGATCCTGTATATGTTGAGAAAAATATCAGTGTACATGAGAAATTGAAATAAAATATTTCGCAAAGGGTTATTATTTTATTTATAACGAATTTATGACTATATTCTTGAATTTTATTTATAATACATGATGCATACATTTATGACGATTATTATCATATATATGCACTTAAAAAAGTGCTGTGGTCCACGGAAAATCCGTTTTACTACCAAGGTTTCCACCGCGAATGAGCCTCGTGGTCAGCGGCATTGTCCCGGGTACTGTGACGATGACGACCATAATCCTGACCGTTCTTACGGCTACTATCATGATCCTGAATTCGTGCTCCTGTGGGGTCGTCGACTTCAACAGCTCCGGCGCAGATATCGAAAGCTTCCGGAGAAAGTTCTGGCCCAACGGGACGTTTCTGAGCTGGAAACACATTTTTCTTTATATTTTCCATCTCTGCTTCTTGATTTATGTCAGACAATCCCCAGAACTTGGAATAGTAGGACAGACTCTGCAAAATGAAGATTATTTTAAAGAACAAATCATTCATAAAGGATTAAATTTAAGTGGGGGCAAGTTCATCCCAAATAGGGGGCAAATTCAGATTTAGAGGGGGCACATTAATCCTAACCCTCTTAAATTTAAATTAAATTAAATTTAATGTGCCCCCTCTAAATCTGAACTTGCCCCCTATTTGGGATGAACTTGCCCCCACTTAACTTGCCCCCTATCAGGCTGAACATGCCCCCACTTCAGGATGAATATGCCCCCTCGAGGATGAAATTGCCACCAGAAATAAATGATAATACTTAATCAAAATAATCAGTGGGGGCAAGTTCATCCCAAATAGGGGGCAAATTCAGATTTAGAGGGGGCACATTAATCCTAACCCATTCATAAACGAACGCTCCTGACATTCAAAAATGATGAAAAAATGTGATTTCCAAATGATTTTTAAGCTCACCGAAAACCAACGTTTGAAATTTTTTTTGAAATCCGGCTCATCACCATATTCTTCAACCGTTCGAATCCAATAGATACGAGCTTCGTCATAATTTCTCATCTTGAAGTAAAAATAGCCCCTAGAGAGCATAGTTTGAATTGATACTTCGGTCGTTGATGCGTGTCCGATATCTTTTTCGAACAAAGCTTCAAAACGTTCGTAATTTTGTTCTGCATCTCGCATATACATCCAAACTACATGGTTTCGGACTAACAAATTCGTGTCGGCCATTTTCAATTCGATTGCCCGTTCCAGTACAGCTTCAGCCTCTGCGAACTCACCACCCTGTAATTACGGTTGCTTACTTAGTGATTTAACTTAAGTCACTATTAATTTACTACATGTAGTTTGAAAAATACCTGTGCAAAAAAATACGCAAGTTTCTGATAAATTCTACTAGAATCGGGAGAAAAGGCCAAGGCTCTTTGGAGAAAGAATTCCGCAAGAATTCGATCTCTATAAGTTTTGGGGAGTCCAGTATGGAAGATAGCCGCAAACTCAACAACCCATGATTTTTGCTCGAATTCGAAGTTCCTACGATTATTATCAACTTATAAAAACGAGATCTTTACAATTTTTTGAATGAGAACAGTCAACAGTACAATTGATTACTGATTACTAACGATGCCGTTTCTCTGATGAACCCAGCAACTTCGTCCGGATTTTTAAAAACCATGTCTCCAAAAGATATCGGAAATTGATCTGTGTAATCTCTACATGGCCCTATTAAAATCTGTTTTAAGTGTTCGGCAAGGAACTGGCAAGTTCGAAGTCGACAGAGTGGATGAGTTGGATTAAGCTTGTAGGCCATTTCGAATCCAACTCGTTCTTCTTCTGAAGCTTGTTTCGGCCAATCGTACATTCGTACTTGACATCACGAAGATTCCGGAGGATTGTTGCCTTCTTCATATACCATTCCCAATGTTCTGGATCTTCCGAGATTGCCTAAGATTGGTTTTTAAATAGTGTACCGTAAATGCTAAAAAGGTCCCCGGGGCAAGACTCCCTCACCAAGAGAGGTTTGAAGAAAAAAATGACCCGAGATTATTTGATTCTATTTAACATTTAAAATTAGGGTTCTGCTTATAAAACTCTATTGTTTAAAATATTTGAAGAATTAAAGCTGATGCCGTTTGAATAACAATTATTGTTGAATTTTGAATTTAATTATTAAAGGGTGAAACCCCTTTATCTGAACACCTTGTTTGTCTGTCCGTCCGTCCATTTACGCTCTAACTTCTGAACGGTTGAAGATTTCTGAAAACGGTTTTCGGATTTGAAACTTATTTTTACTTTGGTTTAAGCCAAATGGAAATTGAAATAGTCTGTCACACCCCGGCCCAAAAGATGTAATCTCGAAAATTAGTTGGGGTGGTTAGCATTGTCACGATTGTTATTCGTGTAAATATTTGAAAAATGTAACGTTTTGGTTTCACCACTTCTGCACATTTCGTTTGTCACGGTTTATCTTATTTTTGACAATGATACCTTAAATCGTGTGGGATTCGGAAAGGGACTTAAATTAACGAAAAAATATATAAGGATTACAATGTTCCAAAATCCCAATCCGGAATAATGATCCGGATCGTATTGAGACGAAAGCATCGCTTCAATTGCATAGACGAACCCCTTGGCTTGAGAAGGCAAGTCTTCAAATTTCGGAAGCGTTTTCAAGGAATCCTTCAAAACCGGAGCGTTGTCAAATTCAAATGCAATTTTAGTCAAGAATTTGAGGATTTCAATCAGAAATAAAGCCCCTTGAAGCCGTTCCAATTCGTTTTTCAAAGTACCCTTGTTCAAGAGAACCAACAAATAATTCCCTAACCACTTCCTTAACCATTCAATCCCTTCATCTGCTTTGGTCTTATCGTCTCGAAGGATACAGAGGATCGTGTAATTAATCTGGGATCCGAAATCCTCGGTAAAATAGTATTCGAAAAAGTCGGTGGGGGAACCGGATGTTTGGTACTCTTCGAGTGGGGACATCACTCCCGACATTTTTGTCTCTGTGAGGAAATCTGCCAATTGCAAAACCCTTTGGAGATGGTCATTGTTAAATGCCACCTCCGGAAGTATGGACTTTAGTTTGGTTTTGAGTTCCTCGACTCTTGTATTTTCTTGAAGTTGAAGATTCCTCAAGTTTTCAGCCATTTTTTGAGCTTAAATTTAAATGATTTTTGGGTGATGAGTTTAATTAAGGATAGTTTTTGAGGTGTGTTACTAATTGTTTTATTATGTCTGCGTTCAAATGCAGGAGATCATAATGACTTTAAAAGGATTTTTTAGTCCATTTAAAACGCTTTGGGAGATTTAAATGAGATTCCTTTGTATTTAGTCATAAATAAACATCGGCTTATGTATATCTAATCTCTTTTCAGTCGGGAACTATAAAGTATTTGAAGGTTCATCAGGGATTTAATTATCGTAGAACAGTTTTTTTTATTTTTGGAATACCCATTGCTAAACCTTGTCGCAAGTAAACATGCTACAAAATATTAAATAAGCCCCCACGGGGGATTTTGGGGACATTAGTCCAGGGGACTTATTTAATAAGGTTGATGACACAAGGAGAACTTAAAAATCAGTTTACAATCAATCAAAATAGTCTGACAATTTAAATCCACTGGATTAACCATTCACCAAATGATTAAATCAAAAAACAATACCATTTGAATCATTGATTTTAAAAATTACATAGGATTAAAAAATATGCCTGTTGCATAAGAACAGTGACTGAATTTGACGTGTCTATATAATATTTATAATCGATAAATGTAAGGTTTATTCAGCAAGAACAAGTAGATGTAAAAATCATCAGTTTCTCCCATTTTAACTATAGTGTCCGTATTAAATGATATAAATAAAAGTTAATTGCTCCTATCACTATATATATTATTACGGTTTGATTGCCATTTTATTTCTCACTCAGCATCAGCTCATTGTACAAGGCGACGAGCTTCCATTTCCATCTCCTTATTCGTTTTTTCTGAATTTTACTACCATCAACCTGTTCACCTTTTTACGATCGTTGGAAATGCCGTAGTCCGTTGGAATTGAAACAAATCTTCGTATCATTTACATTCAATTTAAATGGACGAGTCAAACGCAGTCAGAGCAGAATTTAACGTGTTTCATGAGATGGAACATTCCATAATCTTCAAAAACACATTTAAAGATCATTGGTCAAAGAAATGTACATTTCCAGGAGGTTCAAAACCTTAATTGCTCATCCAGGGTCAATTTTGTAGCTTTTAATGTGACCCAAAGTTTGAAATGTACAGATTTTGCCTACATTTTTTTTACTTATTATCCTGTGAATTTTAAGCTTTTATTCATTCATAAATCTCAATGCACTACGCTTCTAGATCTTTCAGGTTCTTGAACTTATTTTTTGCGAGTGCCTCATGCCCTGTCTGTAGTCTGTACTTCTTGTCTGTCTGCAATCTGCATGGTATTTGCTTGTTACAAACGTAATTTACATTACATTATAGTAGTCTCGTAGTATAATATATCGGTACATTAATTTTTTTTAAGTTTAAAGTACATTGATTCCTCTCCTCGTGTTCCTACAAATCCCTGTCTGCTTTAATATTATGGGTTTAACACTGTCTTAAGAGTTTAACAGGAAAGGTGTGTATCCTTGTAGTACATATATCTTGCTTTTTAAAGCCGGTATAGTAGCATTAAAATCGCAATAGTAAAGGGCCTTTCTCTATACTTTTTTATAGGAATTCTTACACCTATTAAATGCTTTATATATAAATGAATCCATATATATAGTTTGTGGTTGATATTAGAATATATGGTGAATGATGAACATGATGATTTTTTAGTAATTCAAGTGGTATAATTTGTGGATGAGGAGCTTTTTTGAAAGTACAGTCTCTGGTCTCCCTGAGTTCTAAAAATGCAGAAAAAAATTTGCAGGATTCTATCTGGGTCATCAACCTATTCTGTTTAATATGAATTTTTTATATCACTGTTTAAAAACAGCTTAATGTTTTTGGTTACCTTATTGACTACAGCGTACAAGGAGCTATGTATAGAAATTCGCGAATTTGTTGAGAGTCCGTACTCCTGCTTTAGGTTTCATCTTTTCATGGTCTAGGAGAGTCACTTGTCTCTATAATACGTCTGAAACTCTGACTATGGTCTAGGGTACAATTAATTAATTTTTATCGTGTAATATGGTTTGATACCAAGATTCTGCTTCAGTTGACTTGTTAATTTTGTTTCGGTATAAGCATTAATTAATTTGGCTTTTATGATGATGTGATGTGATAAATAAATGATTTTCTTTCGTACATTTTTGACGCATTTATTTGTTAACTTTAAAAGCGTAAAAATGATCCGTTTAGGAACAACCATAAGCCCTCTTGATTTTGTAAACATCGGAATTTGTAAGTCCGGCCTTGTCGTAAGGTTCTTTGAGCCTGTATCCGTTCTTGGCAACAATCGTTTTGAGGACTCCGTCGAATTTGGAAAATGCATATTCCCCGTACTGCATGATGCTCTCAAAGTCATATTGGGTGTACAGAATGTTGTCGTTGGGGCTCAGTTTGTCGAAATTGCTTCGTTGTTCTTGTGGGGAAATAGTTAATATTGTATAGAGCCAAATTAGTACTACTTTAAGCGTGGAAATTGACTGAATCATCAACATTTTGACCCCTTCTGGTTCAAATTTTGAATCGTTTTTTTGGTCTGGGCGTAAGGTTTCCATAAAACCAGATCGTTAGTGTATATTTATCTCTCAAATTCGCAATCCTAAATTGTCTACCGTCCCTGGAAGGCTTCTACTAGAAATAGCTAACTGAATGGTCGATTTTATTCAGGTCGCCTGACAATAACTGACGACCCCCCCCCCCCCCGACGTCAGTTTTTGTTTTCAGGAAATAATTTATGACCTTGGAACGGAACCTTAGTTTGAGGTCAAATGTCAAATGTCAAGATTTTTTCAAGTATCAGCCATATAACTGTGTAATACATCGCTAGAAAGCTCGAAAGGTGCTATTCAACGATGTATACGATTTTACTCAATGGTTGGGGAAGTATGAGATTCTTGTATAAAACCACCCCAAGTGTAACTCAACGCTAAATGTTATTCGACCTCTTGTTTCGTGTGGTTTCACCCGCTTTTTGCGATATGCGTTCCTATGAAAATGAACGTACCAAGGGAAAGAGGGACTTACTTTCAATAACGTTATTCAAATTAATTCTGACATAATCGTCCCGATCGGATCGGTTCTGTTCGTGAAATAGGCCGATGGAGTGTCCCAATTCGTGGACCACCGTTCCATAGCGTAGGCAACCGGAACCAAGACTTAGGAGTTGAGGTTGAGAATTTTGCATCCCAACTTGGGAATTACAGCCATCTCCAGAGAAAATGAAAACGTAGCTCTTATCGTCGTCGTTTTTGGGCCGGAAGAAGATACAGGTTTTCTGGAAGTATTCGTTCATGGCGTTGTAGATCAGGTTGTATGAGTTTGCTAGACGTAAAACCAAGCATCCCGATTAGAATTTAATTCGTAAAAGCGTCGCGATATTTCATATAAACGCTAGGTCTCGGGGAGGAGCCCTGGGGACTTATTTAGAGGTCCTGATACCTAATTTTATTACTAAATAAAATCCATAATTAAACCTACATCATATCATATGTCATAGACAATAGAAGGTTTCAGACCTTTTTAAAGCTGAAGCGTATCAATAAATGTACAGTAGTTGGGTTTAAATTGCAAAATATTGAGCAACTAATTAAAATAATATTGTGATTAATCTTGTCTAGGCTATTTAAAGTTTAATTGATCTAACCATTATAAAATATGCATTTAGAATGAACCTAAGAAATCGATTAGATATCATAATTAAAAACTACCAAGATTAGCAATAAATTGATTTAACAGCATGATTTAAGATTGAACTTCAGTTAAGTGGTCTTACAGAGAGAGTCATCAACTTGGAATGGGACAACAGCCCCTGGCCATCGGTAGTAGGGGTTGGAAATCACGTTCTGGATGTGATTCGTAACATTATTCTTGTGCTTTTTGGGTATGTACATGTCATCGATAATCACGTAGTTTTGAGCTGAATAAATTTCGGAAAAATTCCACAGGAATAAAGATATTTCCTATTTTAATTTTTTTAAATGAGGGTCGAAGGTGCTTTACCCGTTTTATTTATTGCTCTAGCGAGGATTACATTTGACCGTTCCCCAGAAGTTTGAGACCCACGAAAGCCACTTGTTTCAGCTAGAGATCGACCAAAGCTCAAATCCAGACTTATTGTAACAATGACAAGGACCGTGAGCAAGGTCGTTTTCAAAATCCCGTTCGAAAACATTTTCAAAATTTAAAAAAAATACACCAATCTCAAATCTGCAATAAGAACTGTTAGAATAAGATCGGTATAACGTTTGAGGAGGAATTCGAGGAATACATCGTTTATATATTATACGCAAAAAACTGAAGCCATAAATCAGGATTTATGGATTTTATTCGAATAGAATGCGATGACTGTCAATTTAGCAGTTTATGCTTAAAAATACTCAAGGACGCTTTTTGCGGTTATTGCATTAATTACCAAAAACAGTCTGTTGAGTTATCTTGAGTTAGTAAGTGTATTATTAAAGCAGGTTCGAGAATTGATAATATTTTACCTTGCCCTAGACCAATGCTAAATTAATTATCGATCTTACTTTGTTACGTAAAACATGCATTTTTAGACATTTTTTGTTAGATATGGCCATTAAACAGTTGATAACAGCCCAAACCCAACGATCATTGTTTAACAGTTTTCCTGGAACTGAACGGATTAAAAATGTATATTGTAGATTCAGAACACTTGTGAAAGATTTCTCATGAATTTATTAATGTCATTTTAATTGCGATGAAAGCCAATTTACATTGTTAATTAATAATTATTAAGTGTGTAAACAGATGCTCATTGGCATGTTAAATTCTAGTCCCCTTAAGAATGACAATCATGATAAGCGTCTAGACGAACTAAAATATAACCCGAACAGAGACAAATAACCGTTCATCTATGCATTCTTAGGAACATTATTTGTAGTTTGAATCATGACTAGTAAACAGTTTTATAGTTGTAAGGTTCTTATTACAAGATTAGAGATATGATTATTGCATACTCCCCCATGTTATCCAGCAGCAGAGAAATCATAACGTACTCCAAGATAACGATATATTAGCCTATTGCATTGTAATGAACGTAATGTCCAATGACAACATTTAATTTTAACAACGGTTAAGACGCTGATAGTTTATTCTGACTTCTAACTCCAAACTGGACTAAAGCATCAGAGCAAGAAATATAAAGTTTAACATACTTTCTGCATTAAAATTTCAGAATTTAAACTTCAATTGAAGGTACCACGTACCACTCGATCAACTATTCAGTGTCGGCTTATTTAAATTTTGTAGTCATTAACATTAACAGAGTTAAGTTTAAAAAAGCTTTAAATTACTATACATTAACTCTCTCGTGTTTGATTGTGTTTTTTCTAAAGGGAAGTTCGCCGACATCATGTTGCCCGTCTACAGCAGTAAGATCCGAGAGCTGGAAGTCCAACTGAACCTGGACATGGAAACCCAGAAGCTTGACCAAGAGGCACGGGAGTTGGATCTGACAAAAAAAACGGTCGATTTCGAAATCGAGGATTTGTGCAATAATGTACCAAAGGGGTCACCATATAGGGAACAAGCCCTGCTCGAGCGCAAGAAGAAAGAACTGGAAGCACAGGTTTTGGAAATCAAGATCCGATCGCGAAAAACTTCGATCGCCGAAAAACGGGTTCTGCTCCAGCGATCAGCGGATCTGGAAAAATTGAAAATCGCAGAAGAAGAACAACGGCGATATTTATTGTCTTTAAACATGAAGTTGACGTAATTTTGATAATGGTTCTTGGATTTATTATTATGATTGGACAAGGATAATAAACATAATTTAAAACTTCTTCCAGAAGCAAGATCTTAGCAAGGTGTATTCTGGTAAAAAAAAACTATCAGCGTCAGGGAATGATTTAAATTTAGTTAGGGATGGGGTTATTTTCCATGAATCTACCACTAAATAATTACATTATTGTGTACCTAAATTTATATCGTAGTGGGTGTGGCGGCAATACCGTTGATGGTGTTGGTTTCATTGTCCCTTTATTCTCCATTATGATGTAAATAATGCTAATGAATGCATTATCGAAAAATCTGACAGTTTTGACACGATTTTAAAATGCAGTATCAGCAAACCCAACATGCTTTGATGTATCAAGAGTCTAAAAATATTATGCAATTAATTGTATCCAGCATGTATATAAACTTGAAAAATCTCGGCATAAGTATATTTTGTGATTTGATGTAAATTCGACGTATTTCTAGCATTAATCTATAAAATCCCCCTCTGAAATAACTCCTACTTACCCTACACGTACTTTACAGGATTTCGGATTTGAAACATCGCAAAAAATCAAAAATCGTGTCATCAAATGAAGCAAAGACAAATATACTGTACAGGCATATTATGCAACTGAATCTGGCACATCAAATTAAAATGGGGTTGCAAAAGACGATTTTTAAAAATGATCAAACTAAACATAAGAAATGACCATAACAGTTAATGACATAAAAACGCTATTAAATTATACATTTACAGAGTTTGGCGTAAAAGATTCCTTATATCGGTTTTCTCATCAACCGAATGTATTTTTTATCTTTATTATGACTACACTCTCTGAAACCAACCGAAATGACAAGTAAAAAAATTGAGTTAAGTCTGGTCACCGAACACCACAAACTTTTTAACTAATAGGCTGAATGAGGCGGACAATAGTACTTAAAATAAAAATCGATAGGGATTTCATAGCCGCATTAAATGTCATTTTTCCTCCTTTGAGATATTGTATACATTGTCGCATATTGCAGATATGTATTACTGTAAAATGTCCTTATCATAAACGATGGTTTGTCAGCTAACCCGGTTTTATTTTTGTCATCAAATTCCATGCGAGTGTGAAGAGCAGAGTGCAACTACTGTTCGGACAACCAATAAATAATTTCATGTATGCTTGTAATTTTTAAGCCCATGGGGACTTATTTAGATGTGCTATACCGTCATTAGTTCTTACAACAGGTTTTTAATCTAATCGGGAGCATTTAATTGGTAGGGACTTATTGAGCGATCTGTTTCTGAATGCAAATCCCATGGGGGTTTATTTAGGGAAAGCTCAGAAATCATGCCGATATCCATTCCACTTCCAGCTCCTGGAATTTTGCAGATGGGGACTTATTTAGGTAAGACTCGTCGACTTTTTCGGCACACACTAAAATATTCATACCAGACACGATATCCGGAAGACACTTACTTAAACACCCCATGTTAAATTCATATCATCCTAACCTCTCACGTTCAAAGGGCCATTAGTATCAGCCATGGTAAAAGTTTTTAAATGGAGAAATATGAACACGCAACAAGTAAAAAAAAATACTCTTTATGTGCTCCAAATAAAATGTTTCGTATCAGCAATTCGTTTGTGAGTTAAGGGTTCGTTTTACACGATCATCCATACAAATCCTGTACTAATCTCCCCTTGACAAATCTGTTAAGAGTTATATCGGAACGAATTTTAAGGATAATAAGTAATGGGAACCCAGTATCCGTATCCGAAAAATGCAACCACTGACTGCCACTTTCAAGGCAGTTCTGGCGAAGCATTCCTTCACCAATGTCGAACTGAAGAGTTTCGAAATTTGCTGAAAAATCTGTTGTAAAAATTAAAAAAAAAAACGGCTATCGTTTTGTGAGTTATCAAAGTAAAGTTTAAGAGTCTTCAAGATCAAGTTTCGGATTACCCCGTTTTAAGGTAACTAAACTTGGAATTTCTTTGCAAGCTCATCGCTTTGCTTCACTGCTTTGACCGTGTACCTTATCGAACCATAAAACTAAAGTTAGGTCATAGATCACACGGCCAATCGCTCATCCATCTAATTGCCGTTAAATCTGTGATTTAATTTCCGACATTAAATTCCGGATTTTTTGATCCATTGAAAAGAGACTTCTTCAAGTTTAGAAATGATCCTATGAAAATAATCAAGTGTGGTTTGAATTGTCAAAACTTATGCAATCTGTTTAGTAGACTTAAAAAATCATTTATCAGCCACTGATTGATTTCCAAAAAACCGTCACGGGAGATTGTGGTAATCGGCGATAATTATAGATAAAAGGGCATGAATCATACTTCATATCATGAGGAAAATCAGGAATCGAACAATTAAAAAATGCGAATGTGTACTAATTGTCAGCTAACATTTGAGGACTAACCCGTGTTAACTTAACAATTAAAAAATAATTGAGCCCTCGACTGCAAATTTCCAGAGTTAACCACAGTTAAAATGGCCCAGAATAACAGAGCCGAGGAAATAGCGGAGGCTCTTGGACCCCAGGAATTCGAAATTGAAGATTTAGTCTTAGTCGACCTGGTCGCAAAATTGACCCCTCTCCCCGAAGACATCCGTACCGATGAAGGGTTTCCAAAATGGTTCTTGGAAATTGCGGACACAATTTCAAACACCAACATTTACAGTATCTTGTCAAGTTTGCACAACACGAAATTCGAAGCAATTTCTGACGACAATTACTTCGAGCTAAATTTTACAGCATTCTTCGGTTCTGCTGCAAATTTAACCATGGTTAATATCCTCCGGGGCCTTGAGGACAGGGCACTCCAAGGGATCGCAATTCTCGAGAGGTGGTTGGAGCAGATACGAAGACGACTCGGTCAAAACGAGGTCGAGATCGATAGGCTTGGAGGGGCTACTTTTGTAGTAGAATCACTACGATTTTTGGTCAAAATTCAGTTCGAAATCGAAAACCAGGAGCAGCTACTAAGGTCCTGGGGCCGTTTGCAGAGGTTTGACGGGCTTTCGGCACAAGCCAAGGGCTTTGCCTACTTCATGCAATTGATTTTCATTGGAGAGTTCAAAAATACCTATGATGATGAAGTTCGGGTCGCAGATAAGGTAAAGGTTTTGCAACTGCAGCTACCTCTGAACAAAACCCAATGTTCCGGAAAGAGGAGGACTTGGGGAGTTATTCAGGGCTATTCCGGGTATTTTTGAAACTAACAATAAGTTTAGGGATGGGGACTTATTTAGGGATTTATTTGGTTTAACTACTGCTAGGAGTACCTTACATAATATGAAAACTACATCCATGGGGCTCTATTTTTTGTAAACCCTTGGACGGTGGGTTTTATTTAGGATCACGGCACTATTTTGTTAGATATAGTATTTATGTAATATATCTAGCATTTTTTTAAAGTGCTTGTTAGTGCACAAAATATTTGTCACAAAAGCCAAAAGGTGATAAACTGGCTATACATTTATTTCGGGATAATTGGCGATCTGGAATATAAAAAAATATTTAGATTTGCAAGTTTTGATTTCAATTAAAGTGGTCCACGGTGTAAGTGAGATAAGTTTAAAAAACCTGGTTGCAGTCTATTTAATTTTTTCAGGAGCCTAATTAAAATTAAGTTTACATAAGAAGGGAAAAAATTCCTTGCAGTAATTACCATCATAAAATAAAACGTTGTAAACGTTAACGGCAGCTCGCAAAATTAATATATATTTTTGTTCAATAGTACTTGAAATCGTGTTGGTTTAAATATAACAATCAAAACTATTAAAAATCAATTGTAAAAGATCAAAATATCATAGTTTACATTCACCTAGACGATCGATTCTTAATCCCAAAACTTTAGTAATTGTTCTATGATCAATGGATTTACATCCACAATAATATACTACGAGAAGTTTGAGACGATAAAGATAGTTTCCATAGCAAATATTTGAAGAAACTGTATATTTGAGAATTGTCCTAAACTACATTGAATACAACTGTTTCCCAATGTGTCCATCCACTTTGCTATTTCAACCTGTACAATTTCGTTACAAATTATTTTATTGTTTCACAATTGCAGTTAAAATCAATTTTATCAATTTGTTTAAATCCAAAATACGGATTTTAAATGATAGATTCAATTTTTGGATCAACTTCAACAGTTCATGAAACAATATTATGAAATGTCTCAATTAAGGCTTTTACGAACCTTAGATTGTTGTTTTGCATATAAAATACGTAAATACCTTTAAAATTGGATTATTGTTTCAAAACGTATTGATTTATATATATCATTCCTGTTTCCAGACATGTCGATTTAATTACATATTTAAAGCAATAGAAATTCTTTAAAAAACATTTTATATATAAACCAATACGATTTCCTCGAAAACCATTTTCATGTTGCCCAATTCATATCAAACCTCAAAATTGTTTTAAGTTTGGAAAAGCGGATAAAAACCATATATATAAATTTGGTATTAAAACCAATACAATTATGTTGAAACTTAATTCTGTGTTCGGAATTTGATAAACACTAGCGAATATTATGCTTCCATTTAAAAAAAATTGTCTTGGTTCTAATCCGGCCTGCTTCTAGGCTGTTTAATTTTGTCTTAACTTTGATCCACAAAAAGGCCCGACAGACAGACAGACGGACAGGTTGACTTCATTAGCTCTAAACCTATTTTCAATAGGCGAGCTAATAAGTGGCTAAATTCATATAAATTAAGACCATCTGAATACAGGCAATCGACCAAGATCCAGGCCACTGGGAGTGGCATTTGGGGAAACTGAAAGTTCTCCGGTGGGAAAGAAGGTCAAGGGACATACGGGGTGTTCCGTTGGAAACGGAACTGGATGAAGTTAGGATCCTGAACCAACTGAACCCAACCCACCCCTTCTGTGTTTTACGAACATGCCAATTTTTGGCCGAATTGTTGAAATCCGCACCTCCCGAATTCCCATTCCAGTTGGCAGACAACATTTTCGAAAATAACATCGGCATTGTCGAATTTATCCGCAAGAAAGCTGAGTTAGTTAAAAAATTAATTATCCTAAAAAACCCGACGCAATTCTATTTCCCAGTCCCTTCAAAAACTTCAAAATCATAGCCTATTTATTCCAAGGATTACTGTTTAAAACAAGGAGTAATCATGTTCAATACAGTGGTACAATTCTGTGGTGATTTTCATTTTGCTTGGTATCCTGTTAAACCATCCAAAATTGAATGTCTCTCCCAAGAAGTTTTTGGCCGGATTTTTCTGAATTTAAGTAAATAACGTTTTCCAAATATAATTATTACTAATGTATACTAGGGGATTCGAAATTGCAGACGAATCGAAACTAGTCGAATTCGCAAAAATTTTCTCCAGCGACCTTCCGACCCGATACCGAGATCGTGTGATTGCAGAACGGTTTCTGCAAAGGGCTTTAGACGCCTGTCCTACCAGGAGTAGGACTAACCATAGGATGGGAGTATTCCTTATCCAGGTAGGTCGTGGGGCGTGGTTGCTTAAACTGATTTAACCCTTCATGCGACACGGGGTTTTAAAATAAAATAAAACGTAAATACTGGTTTAAGTCCCGGGGCAGTATTGTTTGAAAATCCGTAGGAGGAGGGGAGTTATTCCGGTCAGGTTTATTTTTAAGCTATGTTCTAGTTTCGAATTCAAAATCTTTAAACTTATTACGAATTTTTGGAACAGACTTTTGTGACATTCAGTTCAATTCAGTTTTGATTAAACAAATAATTGAAGTTGACATTTCTTCGAGTAATTACACTTTTGACCCCTTATGTGACCTCCACTAACTCCCCCCCCCCGGGGGGGCTATTTCTTAAATCCGCATTTATGGTATTTACTGAAGCCAACGTCATCCCACTCTATTTTGTAGGGTCGTCAGTACGACAGGGCTCTAGAATTCCTGTCCAGGGCCGTCGAATTGGCCCCTTACCGCAATTTGACGGCAAGATTAGAACTCATTCGGGTACTTATGAGGGACTGTAACACGAATTTGGATAGACTCAGAGATTTGTTCGAACTGGAAATGCAGCCACAAAATGAGTCAGCGTCGGTCCTGATGCAAGTCATGTTCCTTAGGGGTTACTACCACTTCAAAGTTGGGGAATTCGATGAAGCCCTTACTACATGGATGAATACAAATGTGACTTATGGTGACAGCTTCATTTTTGAAGATCATTTGAACAACTTTTTGGATGTAAGTTGGACCTTCAAATTAGCGAACCTATTTTTAAATGAGTCTTATGGAGGACGTATTCTCTAAATAGAGGAGTTATTTCGGGGTGGGGATTTATTCTAAAAACATAAGTTTGTCATAAATCAAAACCTACATTAGAATCGTATTTTCCCAACTCATGAACTTGTAAGGTTTTCGGGATTGGGGATTTATTTAGGGTGTATTTTCTATTTGAAATCCTGACAAAACTTCGTCTATCTACAGGCAACAAATGGACGGTACCTTGGCAGGTATAGTGGGTGGCCACGGACGAATGTCCGATCGGAACTGATGTCAATTCAGCGGCGTGTATTTCAGAACCGTCCAATTGAAGCGGAATTAGCTGTGAGTTTTGACAGGCTCATTGCTGCTATCGCAGCATCACTGGCCCAGGCCCAGGCCCCTCCGATGTACCGACAGCCCCGACCTCCAAGGCCAAATCAGCCTGCTGGAATCGATCGAAATTGGCGACGACAGTAATCATAATCAAAAATTATTTGCAAATAATGACAATTTATTGATTGTACAATCAAATTTAAAAAATCTGCTTATCCTGAACTTAATAAATCCTTAACTATTTTAAGCATTTTTTCGATTACTACAGGAATTGATTCATTTAACCTGGCATTTTTAACCCGACCATCATTATCTCAACATGTATTTACAAAAATACTATATTCATCAGATTTACCTGCAAAATGTAGGCAGGCTGAAGCCAAAATGATAAGAAATTCAACGGCATAATGATCACATTCCATATCACCTCCTTGATAAAATTTGACATTAAAAGCATTTTCAGCCATTGCCAATACCGCTTTATAAACTGCAAATGATTACATGGGATCAACAAGTTCATAGCCAGGTGTAATTGACTTGGATTGGATTTTATTATTTTTACAGGCTTCATCCCATGCGTTAAGGCAGTGTTATTGGCTCCTAATTCTACTGGCAATTAAAATCTAGAGTGGATAGTTATTGCAAATATTTTCAGCATGTCGGACCGGAAACGGAAAGCACCTTGGAATGGTACTTTATAATCGTTTAAAAAACAATAAAAAAACCTAAAATTTCGAAAGTGTGACTGAACGAAAAACCTATTGTAAATCAGATCAAGGAGGCTCCCAAAAAACTTCCAGGCCGAACCAGAAACGGAAGGAGCCTTGGGCTGATGGTAGACCTTTGCAGACCTTGACTAAATATCTTAATTAAAATGCAATAATTTAAACTTGATTTTTTTTACATCAGATAATGATGGTGGGGACTGGGCCGAGTCGAAGGCTGCCAAAATTATGGTATTAAATACAAATGCACGCTTTGATTATAAAAACACGGAGATTTTTCACCTTTTTCAGACCTAAATATGGTCAAATTTGATACGATTTTTTAAAAATTGTTTACCGATTTAATTAAATTTTTTAAATTAATTAATTAATGTTTTTAGCGAACGATGGGCTTTAGACCAGGCCAAGGTCTGGGTAAAGAAAAACAGGGAATTGTCGAACCGATTTCGGTTCAGGAACGGAAGGGCCGTAGGGGTCTTGGACACGAGCCAAAGGAACTGGAGCCCGTTCCAGATCATCTCCAGTGGGACATTAACGAAGTCCGTTACTATTGTGGCATTACGAATTAGAATCTATAAAAAAATTTTGAATTTAACATTATAGTAATAATTTTAAACAGTTAGAAAATCCGAAAAAAAATCAAATTCGAAATTTTTTATTAGAAAGTTGACATCGAAGAGAAAGTTGAATGGGTCGATTTACCGGAAGAGGGTCTGGATATGCCGGACATGGACACTCTAAGGTCATGGCTCAAGGTCGGTCCCAAAAAACTCGTCATTGACGACGAGACGGACTTTGTGGATGAGGAAACCCTCAAGTTCATTTTAATTTGCAAGGTATCAATTGAAGAATTAATGACTATTTATCTTGTTTTTGTTCAGAAGGGGCATATTTTGGACATTTTTAGTTTCATATTTTATTGCATATTTTGACCCTTTTAGCTGCATTTTTGGTGTTCCTACTAATGCGTCAAAAAAATAAATTTCCAATAGGATGATGCTTTATTTCAAGCCTATTATTTTATCATCCTATCTTGCTTTTGCAACACGGACAAAATACAATCTTCAAATTAAATATCATGTTCTGTTCCAAGAAATCTATTATTACCTATTTTTTAATTGAGTTAAAACATGCTAAATAAAAATATGGGCACAGTCGTCATTAGATGAAATCCCGGACCAGGACTTATTTCGTGCCAGGTCCAGATCCAATCCCTACGAGTCGATTAAGAAGGGGATTTTCATGAACCGAGCTGCCATGAAAATGGCCAATATCGACAAACTCCTCGATTTCGAAATCACGAAACCTATGACTTTAGATGGAGGGAAAGTCCTTCAAGACATGGATCTACTGTACTTTGCAGACATTTGTGCTGGCCCTGGGGGGTTTTCAGAGTTAGTCAAATTATTTATGACAAAGTAAATACTAGTTGTTTTAGAAATCAACAGGATATTCGGAAATTAAAAATTCACACGTTATTAGGTACGTTTTATGGCGTAAGTCGTGGGAGGCCAAAGGTTTCGGGTTTACCTTAAAAGGGGACTGTGACTTTAAATTGGCCGACTTCATATCCGGACCTCCCGAAAGCTTTGAACCACATTACGGTACGAATTTTAGTTTAAGAACGGATTTAATTACGATAACTGTTAACCGTAATTAATTTAATGATCAAAATGAAAAATACCCGTTATATACCAAAGGTACGAAGGGAGATGGGGATATCTACTGTCCCGAAAACTGCAGGTCCTTCATTGACTACGTTTTAAAGCAGTCTGAAGGACTTGGAGTGCACTTTGTTATGGCGGATGGAGTAAGGCGATTGTTTAACTTAAAAATTCTAGAAACTTAATTGCAATTAAAATTATCATTAATCGGAATATAATAAAAATTACTATTACAGGAGTTATCTGATCATAGCAATAATATTTGAGAAGTTTTAATATCAAACTTAATATTTCAGGGGTTCTCCGTAGCTGGTCAAGAAAATATTCAAGAAATATTAAGCCGGCAGCTTTACCTCTCTCAGGCCATGGTTGCTTTAAGCATCATAAGGCAAGGTAAGCAAAACTTACAATTTATTTAGTAATTTTAGAATCAACTTGAAAATGAGTCTCCCGGAATAACTCCCCAGCCCGAAATAACAGATGCTCCCAGTTTTTATCAGAAAATCATCCCCAAATAAATTGCCCGAAATACAGATTCTTCGAAATAAATCGTTTAGAGGGAACCTAATGAATTTTATATGAGAATTTAAACAATCGATTGAAATTTTGATTTCTTCATTAATTTTTTGGTTTTGATGGATAGATATAAATACGTCCCCTCTCGGAATCATTTTTAGAAAAATACTTAAATCTACATAATTGCAAAATATACAGATGCAACTGAAAGATAACATCCTCCTCGGCCAATTTTTAAACCGATTTTTACCGTTAAAACAGGGGGTCACTTCATCTGTAAACTCTTCGACGTCTTCACTCCCTTCAGTGTTGGCCTCGTCTATCTCATGAGATTTTGCTTTGAAAAGGTCGCGTTGTTGAAACCAAACACGAGCCGTCCTGCCAATTCCGAACGCTATTTAATTTGCAAGTGGCGAAAGAAGGCCATAAAACCGGTCGTTGATTACCTCAAGGAATGCCATGAAATTATGTGGTCTTGGAAAGCCCAGCAATTAGAAGCCACAAAAGACATCCTCGAAATCGTGCCTCTGAATCTGCTAAAATGGGAAGGGGACCCCTTCTTCAAATACATCGTCGATGGCAACAATTCGTAAGACTGATTTTAAATTGCTACTTTAAGAATCGTTAGAGACATATAATTCACTATGCACATTTGCTTTGCAATTAGTAAAGAGTGAACCCTCAGAAATGCTAGATTATATTAGGACAATTAGGATATGATCTAGATAAACTTCAAAAATTTACAAAATCGGACTATAACTCACTGTTTTACAAGCTGTCGAAAATGGTAATTTTTATTTTAGTTGGTTTTTTCCACAAGATCAATAGTAAAATGGCAGCAAAAATCAAGCATTTCTTAGAGTTCATTCTCTAATCTCTAATCCTCTCCTTGTTGGATTAATTGTTGCAAATAAGAAAACAACTCCAAAATTCCAGATAACCATTTAAAAAATTGCTACGTTAAGAATAGTTAGAGACATATAATCCAGTATGTATATTTTCCTTTGAATAAAAATTGCAAGTCTCAATAGATGCTTTGAGCCTTCATTGGAAGTTTGGAATTTTGGAAGACAACTCAATTCCCGTAAATTATAGATGTATTGTAAGCCGTGTCAATTAAATTTAATTGGCACGAATTGAGGACGACATTAAGTAAGCATCATAAATTAATGTCGTCGAATTTATTTCGAGGAGATTAGCTTTTTTTTATCTACGCCCATTGATGCAATTCCATTAGATTACATGAGCATTCTTGAAGCTGTGCAAACTTATGAAAAATGTTGAAAAATGGTTTAATTTTCAGAAACGGGATTCGTCAGATTCAAAACCTGAGGAAGATCGTATCGTTCTGGCACGACCGGAATCTTGTTGAAGACAAGCAGCATGACACCAGGATTAAAAGCTTGGAATATTGGGATGTTCCAATGTACGGTCGAAGGCGAGATGTTCAGATAGATCCTAGGGACAAGTTTTATGAACTGTTGCAACGGATTAACTGTAGAGGTGCATTATTTTGAATTCTATCTCTTAAAGTTAAACCCGTCAATAAAATACGGCTTCAAGACAATCAAATTCTCGTAAGTAGTGTCGATGCCTGGAGAAAAAAATATGAATCAAGGTCATCATGCCAGAAAATACTGTAAATCTCGATAGATATATTTTTTAAATTTTTTCGATTTTTGGGACAATTGTAATGTCTTTCATACGGGTGGGCCGTTTAGGACTCTTTCAGTTTATCTTTAAAAAAATATAAGACTCCAAAATTGATTAACAGCCCGATAAAATTCTAAACCGAGATGCATGGTAATTAAGTCGTTTGGGACATAACATTTTGCTGCAATTGTGATTATAAGGGGAAAGGCCATGAAACTGACATTGCATGTTTATGAAAACGTTCAAAAACTGATTTTTGTTAAAAAGGTTACATTTACATAACATGATTATAATGCATTATTTATAGCTTTTTCAATTTTTTTAGATAGCGGCTTTGAGAAAAAAATAGATCGAAACCTGACCTCAAAGCTTCGAGCTGAAGAGTTTCGGTCACCTTATAACTGGAGCTTTTGTCCTGTCGAGAACACCACATTTAAGAAGCTTCGAGGATTTTTCTTGAGTTAGTAAACTAGCAAACAAACTATTATCTAAATAAAACCCACCCGCAATAAACGCCCACCCCTTCACAAAGTATGTTGAGTTTAAAAAAATACGTCCCAGTACAATCAATGCAATACGATAATGAGTTATCGAAGGCATTGGGACTTGGAACTATTTCCCCCGAAATTAATCCCCACCCTCGTCTCTGTCTACCTGGATCTAATCAAACATATGTCTTTGATGGGTTTTTTAATTAGAGATATTTACAGAGTGAAAAATTTACTAATTATCAGCTCTAAAAATTGTTTCGACTGTATTAATATGCAGGTACGGGAAAGTCGAACATCTACCGGTTCGACAGTAACGGACGTTGGGAACTCCTAAAGGCGTACATTAAATTTGAAATGACGAGTGACACTCTGGTTTATGGTGAAGTAGTCACCGAATATCAGGGATCCGCTCCTAATCAAAAGAAGAGCATAACTTTCCATATCATCGATGGCCTCGTTCTCGGAGGAATCGATATTCGTGGCCTTAGTTTGTCCTTAAGGTTCGTAATTGTAGAGGGTGTTTCCTCGCATTATGTAAAATTGAGAAATTAAATTTTCAACACCGTGTTACTTACCCTGTATGCTCAGTTGCAGTTACCGTAAAGAATGAAATAACCCCCCCCCCCCCAAATAAAGCAGAATTTAATCGTTAAGTACCTTCAATCTTGCTTTTAAGTTTCATAAGTAAACACGAAACAAATTTTCATGAAAACGCTGAAGATGAAAGGTTGACAGAATTTTTTTTATTAAAAACGTTACATTCGTAACTTAATTTTGATTTTTTGTTGCAAAAATGAATCCCACTTGTCTGCAAACCCTTCTAGAAGTAAAAATGCTCCGCTTTGAAAATAATAAATGCCCATGGGGCTCTATTTTACGATTTTATGTATTTTTAAATAGAAACGAATGGTGTACCAAGTTTGCTCGCTCAATGAATAAAGATTACATCGTCTCCGGATACGGGTCGTTCCGAGCCAAGGAACTGATCCCTTTGGAAGATTTCAAGATTTTTCATGGACGGCAAGTACATATTTACAAGATTATTACAGAATGATTGCGACCCTTGTTCCAGTCGAATGACCAAACCAAGGATTTAATTTTCTGTGCGATCCGATCGTTCTCTAAAATAAAATTGTCCATCAACTAAATATGCGCACAATTAGCATTAAAAATATTTTTATTCTACAATTTGAATGGTTAAAATTACAAGCTATTTTATGATCAAGTACAGGAAGTTATATTGTAGACAAATATTTACAGACTGGGTCATCGAAAACTAATTGGATTAGGACCATCGGAACGGCTCGTCTGCAATGTTGAGTCCTCGTCTGAAAGGGATGCTGATGAACTCAATTCCACTGTTATTAAACCCGAAGGGATTATCTTTTTGCAGCAAACTAAAGGTGCAATTTTTTCAAATCCCTAATTATTAATGTGTTTTAAGTGAGTTAAGATTTGAATTAAAACAATTCCAGCACCCTGGTTAGTGGCAATTAGTCGGACTCACGACAAAAAATATTATTTCGACAAATCCAACGGTCACAAGACCTTTGATGTTCCTCCAAACGCAAGTGCCGACTTTGTGTAAGTACACTAGATGATTGCCAAAGTTGATCTGATTAAAAATTGCACTAATCATTAACAACTATTCTATTCTCAGGCTTACGATGGATAACCGTTTATTTTGGGAGTGGACCAGTGATGTGGACTTAAGGTACCCCAGAGACGAAGAAGACGAACAAAGATCAGGAGGATCGAAAATCCATGCTCAGGAAATCATTGACTACATCGAGAACATTAAAAAAGACGGAGTCAAGTAAAAGTGTATGATACATATTTGTAAAAACATTGGGAATCGAGTCATGTAATTATTTATTGATTTTTCGATTCATTTTTTATTTCGTATTTCTACTCACACCCTTCACAACATTTTTAAGATTAATCACAGAATATTATTATTACTTGTAATCAAAATAATAACTATGCATGTAATATGATATTTGATATTTAACTCAGGAATGACTGAAAAGAATGCCCTAATAAATATCCGTGTCTCGATGATGGGTTTAACTAAATACACAAAATCACAAACTGTCTAAATACGCATGTCTCTGCCGACACAAACTTATCGAAGCTTCAATAAGTTAGCTGAAGTATTATACTCCGAAGTAAGATAATTAAATTAATTCAGTGCACGCCCGAAATAAAATTCCCTTTTTGATAATGAATCTATCAAATATGTTTAATCCTTCTTTTTAGTTCCAAAAGGTTGAATGAATGAGTGAGCCTGTAATATTCCGACTTTTGAATAAAGCGAGTGTCATTGTCCGAGTCAAACTTTTAAATGCCTATTATTGTTAGAGGAATTTCAGTTACTGATGACGATTTTCCAATCTTCTGTAACTAATACGGCTGGTTTTCGTATCACGAGTGGGTGCTCTCCCTCGGATTCCAATTTTACAGTACCAACCGCTGAAATAATTTAACATGGAATTATAGATGAGTTTATTACTCACATTAATTATGTATCGAAGCCCTTACATTTGCTGGTGACAGTTATATCCTTGGGTTTCTTATTGTAGCCAAGCACAACGACTCGTTCAATCCATTCAGGAGTCTCAAATGTTGTTTTTGAATTTACAACCCTGGAAATAATATCAGAATATTCATTAATTAATATAAAATTCTGAAGACGGACTTGCACATGTAATAACAACTTACTTAGCTGAAAGCTGATTATCTTTAAAAGAAAATTCAATCAAGATGTAGCTTCCTTGTCTGTATTCAAATGATTCTTGATCGTCAATATACAAGGTACCTTTAGCTTCACCCTAACATAGAAAATCGAGTTAAAAATTTAGCAAAATGTGCAATGTCTATTCTTGGAGTATTATATATTAAAAATCAAGTCAAACCTTGTCATCCAGAGCAACGAACAAGGTATAAGGGTCACGCCTCATTAAAGATGACGCACGTCGGATTCTTTGCTTCGTCGGAATAATAGTTCCAGCTCGTTGATAAACTGGGATCTAATGTAAATAAAGTGGATTGTTAACAATAATGTAATTCAATACTATAAATAAAGTATTCAGGATCATGACTGAATTTCATGGTTAAATAACTTACCGAATCGTCATTAACATTAATGGTATGACTCCCGGCTTCGTATCTAATGTAGTTGTAAAAATCGTACCAAATTCCTTTAGGAAGGTACACCTTTACATTTGACGCTCCTTTATCAGTCACAGGATGAACAAGGAGGGCATCCCCTGCAGAATTCGAGATTCACAGTGAAATCTTTCGAGATTAAAATAGGTATGCTTAAAAATCAGTCTAACTATTAAGTACCCACCAACTAAATGTTCATCTTGAATGGGGAAAGTATGGGGATCCTCTGGATAGTGAGCCCACAAAGGTCGCATGGGAGGAACACCGGATTGTTCATTTTGGTAGAATAATGTATACCAGTATGGTAAAAGAGCATATCGTCTTCGAACAGCAGATCGAATAAGTGCAGTCATTTTATCTCCAAAAAGCCATGGCTCACGTCGCTTGGTTTCAATGTGGGCGTGATTTCGCATGAAAGGCTGGAATGCTGCTGCCTAAAATCCCATTATAAATTAATGACGTTAGTAATGTATTTGGGATTCAATTTCAAAAGTACATCCTACAATTATCCAGCCCAGATTACCTGATACCAACGAAGAAGTAATTCGGGCTCTGGATTGTGAAAGAATCCTCCGATATCTGCACCACAGTGACTCATTCCGGAGATACTCAAGCTCAAGCACATTGGAATTGATGCTTTAAGATGACCCCAGTCAGCCATATTGTCACCAGTCCAAACAGCAGTATATCTGTATAATTAAAATATGAACATTATTTGAAGCAAGTGGCCATTTAAATGATTCTTAAAAATTTGACCAACCTCTGACTACCAATAAAATTTGCTCGGGTTAAAATGAACGGACGCAATCTGCTTTCAGATCTCTGCAATTGACCTTCGAAGGTGGATTTACCCTGTTCAATAAATTGTCATATTCATCAAAATACATTAAAATAATTTAAAATTCGTCAACCACCGTCAAAACTCGAACATCTGACAGCATGTACTGACCTGCAATAATCCATACATATTGTGCACTTGTCGATGTTCCCAATTGCCATAATGCACCATATCTTTTGGCATGGTGACTTCAGGTCCATTGAATACGGATGGTTCGTTCATGTCATTCCACGTATAAAGGTCAAGAGTAGAGGGGTACTTGTCCAAAGCAAATCGAGATGCCCAGTACTCCCTAACTTTGGGATCGAAGAAATCCAAGTATGAAGATGAACCAGGCCAGCACCAACCTTTAATTATCAACAAAACCAATTAGACCTTACCAAGTTTAAATTCACAATAGTCAATCATCATTTTCATCAAATGAAGGTCAAATGCATACCTTCATAAACCTTTCCATTCTTATCTTTAACGTAAAGGTCGTTGGCCAAAGCATCTTCGTGAAGGAAGTAACCACCCTCTCTCTTGATATGTGGATCAATAATCGTTACCATCTTCCTTCCTTTTGCAGAGATGTTGTTAATCATTTCAATAGGGTTAGGAAACTTGTGAGAGTCCCATGTAAAGTACCTATTTACAAGAAGTATACAAAATATTATACACATTATAAAATTTGCCGGAGGATGTTTTTGTGAGATTAATTATTTGCGTACTTTTTGCCGTCAGTGTGTTCAATATCCAACCAAATAGAATCATAGGGAATATCGTGCGAGTCGAAATTTTCATCAACACTTCGAACATCTTCTTGGTCATTGTAATTCCATCGGCACTGTTGGCTGGCAATTGACCACATCTAAAATTTCAACAATAAACAACAAGTTAGAGGTACGAAACTGCCAAGCCGAGCCGAAGTAGAAATGACCTACTTTTTGTTTCCTTTGCATAAGTGAGATATTCAATCACCTGAGGTATGGGAGTCACTCCAGTTATTTTACCATATTGTCTAAAGACATCTAATGGGGTTGGTCCCATAAAGAAGAACGTGTCTATAATTCCAGATTCGCTCATCCATCGAGTACGTCCTTCCTTTTCCTCTGAACCTGTAACAGATCATAAATTCATTATAGAAACAAGCTTTACAATTTAACAGCAAACAATGAAAGACGACAGATCAGGGTTTGGGAATTGATTGAGAGGGAAGCTTGTCCATTTATCAAGCAAAGAAGCAACATAAAGATAAAATGTGCATTTTGGTACTGCATTCACCAAAGTTAGAGAATTTATACTACGAATTTAGCCCGCAATGCATCATCCTACTGAACAAATGATACCATCCCTGAAGCAATGCTAGATTAAAATAAAATGTGCTCCCCGTCCCCATGTACCTCTATCAATAAATGGACAAGATGTTGTAGACAGGTTCACAGCATTAGAAACAGAAAGAAAAATAATATAACATAAGACGAAAAGAGACAGAAAGAAGAAGTTAAGTAAACAGAATAAAAGTGATTTATCTTTCGTTGCAATGAGTTTTTTTCGTTACTTCGTACTATTATGCCAAAAACAGTTGAGTTCAGTGTTGCTGACAAGAGACAAGACACTGAAGACTTTAGTAAGTTTGTCCATCAAAAATGCAACGAGGCCTATAAAATAAAAAAACAGAGCAAACCCAACCCAATGACGAGCATTTAGATAGACGCATATACATATTAGACTTTTGGAGTTACCGGTTATTAATCTAATAGACCAGTAAATCAATATTTTTCACTTCAAATCAACGCAAGAAACAGTACTATACTAGCAGAACGCTCATTATAAAATTCTTAATTAATGCTACACTGCAAATATCACTCCCCTGTTAACTACTTTTACTACTGAACCACATAATAACCTATTTTTGTAATGAAGAATTACGACCAAGAGCCGATTACAATTTTTTTGGCATGCATTTAAACAAAAAAATATTCCGATAAGTTTTACGAGTGATTTTAGGAATGGAATTTCAATCATTAGGTTCAACTATTTTCAATCCAAAATGCATGGGCTTATTTGTTAGTAGCTATAATATGCTTGCATGTCCAAACAAGCTTTACGAATGCAAATGCAAAAAACAAAGCTGCTTCCACAAAAAGAATCCCAAACACCAGTCGAAAATCACCACAATATACAACGAAAATGTAAAATTTTGATCACCGACCTCCAACTAGGTTGACAATAGAATCTATCATTCCACTTCCACCCGTTCGAACATCAACCCATGTTTCTGCAGCGTTTACCCATAATACTCCAGTAGTTCGCTCAGCACTATCAAATTAAAAAAAACAATAACCTTCATTTCTTCAATCCACGAACTAATACTTAACATTATAATCATAAATCACTGCTCGCTTGCAGATGTATACATGAAGACAATGCAAACTGATAATTACCTATGAGCAATAACATAAGGAATCGATCCGTATAATGTCATAGGGCTATTTAGTTCGTATTCGAATACGTCCAAATTATAAAGTCGGAAGGGCTCTGAATTCCTTTAAATCCAAACAAAAAAAATCTCCAGTTAATTCCGTATTTTTATAAACAAGTATAAACCCTTATTTTAATGACTACCTTGTATCCTTGAGCATAAAATCGTCGGCATGTTCTGGGACTCCGTATAAGCTCTGAGTTAAAGGGAAGTCGATGTCGACTCCAATGGATTCTGGACCTCGGGGTTTGCTATCAGTATTGCCACCAAAGGTTTCCTCCCACATAGAGGCTTCTTGAACATCAACTTCTTCAGCACCGTCGCCTTCCTTTGCTTCGTCATTTCTAAATTAGTTTCAACAGAGAGATGTTTAACTCATTTGTTAATCCAGAACAAATCTGTAAATGGCTTAAATATATTTCTGTTCTTTACATCTCTGGCTTCTTTCGTAAATGCTCAAACTTCAGAGTACTTCTCCCGTTGAAAACCGCAACCTTTTTCCCATCCGTGAAGAATTCCAGCTTCATGGGGTTGCCAAATACTTTGACAGTGAAGACCTTCTGAGTCCTAAGGGTCCAGAACTCGGCTCCGGCTTCAATCTCTACTCTGAAATGGTATTTTAAAATGAAATTATAAACACTGAACAGAGCATCTTTACAGAAAAGTATTACATTTTAAAAAATCTGCCTTACAAGCCCGTTTTCAAATCGGGTAGGAGGGCATGTTCCACTTGGTACCGAGGGAAGAGGGGACTTGCCTCGTTCATCAGTACCCTGAAAGTCCCATCTTCGTAGGCAATGACCTCCAAAATGAACTTGTGACCATTGTCCTTATTCACAACGTCGAAACTCGCATGTTCCTTAAATGATCGGCCTGTTGACAGGTCAAGGACGTAATTGGCTCCTCCGTCTTGGACCCCTCTTTGTCGCCTAATTTGTAATTAAAAAGTACATATAATTTTAATTTCTGACAGCAAATTTTAATTATTTAAACTTGTGAATAACAAACAAGGGAGTTTACTTACTTGCAAAACCCGGACTGGTCACAAGTCTTGAATTTACTTCGGTCAACGGTATCACAGAAATTGAAGAGGGTGACTACAGCAAATAAGAGGACCGGCCAAAGTGTCCCTCCAGCTCCAAGACTTTTTCTCCGCACAGTAGCACCCATCAGGGTCATTTTTCCTAAATAATCTCTGTAACCTGTAATTACAAATTACAGATTAACCTCTGCCCTTGAAATCTACTTAAAATAGTCCTATATTTATTTTGACACCACCGAATTTCTAGAGAACCCGAAGAAGAATCTAGTTTGAAGAAGTGCCGGATGAAATGCCCACGTCAGGCTCAACAATTTTTTGCACTAAAGAACCGTGGGAAACTCAAAGGAACTTTGGCTCATGTTTGGTCGATCTTCAAGACTAGGCTCGCTGAGACGAAGTTACCTAATTTTTTTATTTTCTTGAAATTTAGCAGTTTTGGAAATTTTATAATAAAAATTCAAAATAAAAATCAGGGTTTAAAATCAGCGTTCCTTTGCATTTCGAACTTTAAATTAGATTAAAAAAATTCTACTCGATTTATATTTTACGACTTTTTGGGGTAGCCTGATATTTTATAAAATATTAACGATTTGGATTTGGATAATCAGCGTTTTGACCTTTGACTTCGTGACATTTTAAAATTTGAAGCGTCTTAGGAAGGATGAGTGCAGCAGCGTTACCGGGTCAAAGGGAAGGCCCCCTTCCCGAGGAGAAGATGGACAAAAGCTTGCAGAAGGAGAATAAGAAATTAAAGGTTTGTTTTCGTTTTCTGTTTTGTTCGATTTCGTACTGATTTTTTGTCGAAAATTCATAATTTTGATTTGATTTTAATTTTTTAATAGGGAGATATAAAGCAGATGGAGATGAAAATCAAAGCTATGCAAGTCGAGCTGAATAAGTCATTTCAAATGAAGGACCGGCTCGAGGCCTTGTGTCGGGAGTTGCAGAAGCAGAATAAGTTCATTAAGGTAGATTAATTAAGAATTACAATTCATGATTATCAATTATTATTAGAAATCTAATACAATTATGAATCATCAATTTTTATAGGCTGAAAGCTCATCCAAAATCCAAGAGGCGAATGTTCGGGGAAAGGAATTAGCTGCAGAAGTCCAAAATAACATGGGTTTTATGAAGAGCATTAATGAAAACTTGGCTGCTATTAGCTCGGAAAGTCTTACGGTTAGATCCGAATAGTACTTCATTATAATTTTTACACTATATTGGATTGTGTGTTTTTATGCACATGATAAAGACAATGATTTTGTTAATTTAATTTCTAGGTAAAACGAGAGAATGAAGAGCTTGCAAAAAAGATTGCCATTCTGAAAGGACATTACGAAGAGCGAGAACAGGTATACTGTTCTTGAATTCATTACATTATGAATCCAACGGTCTATTGGCTCTATGTACTTATCTTCGTTATCTTGCCTCATTAGATCCTTCAATCTGCGCTGAAAGAGACAAATGAATCCCTTCAAAGAGCAAAACTTGACACCGGAGAAACGAAACTCAAAAGTGCCGAAGAGAAGGAAAAGCTTATCTTAGAGATGCAAAAGTTGGCCGATGCCTTGCTCCAAAGTCGTGAACAAATTAAAGAAGCAAAAGAGACAGAAATTGCCTTGAGGACGATGATCCAAAGCTATGAGGATAAGTTCAACGGACTGCAAAAGGCGTTGAAGGAAACGAATGGAAATTATGAAGAGTTCAGGAGCGAGATGACAAAGGTTGTGCTCATAACTTTGCTTTGTTGTCGGTTTCAATTATAAATATAATTAACATTAAAAATTTGGTTTTAAAGGTCTCGGGCAGAACTAGAGAGTTGGAGAAGGAAACCGTCAAATGGCAGGAGCGCTGGGAAGAAAGTAATGTGGCTTTGAAGAAAATGAGGCTGAATTACCAAAAGGTCCAGGAAGATCTTGGAAAGTCTCAGGACAGTTTGGACAAAATGAAGTCCCTCTGCCGAATGCTTCACAACGAAAATAGGGATTTGCAAGCTGAGCTTAAGGAAGAAAAGGGTGGTTCTGACAATACCACGTCGGGTCTCTCGGAAGCTGTTGCCGAAACCTTGGCCGGTATTACGGGAGCAGATGAAGTCAAGTCTCCTCTGGAAGTCAAGGTTTTAAATCATGAGGCTAAAAAACGAGACGCAGCAGCAGCAAAGAAAGCTGAAACTGAAACACAAAACAAGAAGAATGAAAGTCTTCCTGCAACACTTGCAACTCCAGAAATCAATCAGAATGATATTATCGTAGCCGAAACCAAACCTACTTCCACCGAAGCTCCTCCACAAGTCCCAACTTCAGCGGCTGAAGTTGTATTACCAGATGAAAATGCTTCCGTCACCAATACACCCAAGAAGGATGATCAAATCACTTCCGGTTCCGACTCCAGCAAGTCGCCATCGTCTCCTTCAATAGATTCGAATGGTAATAAGTCAGTCCCTCCCAGCGCTGCGTCTGGGAAAGAGGAATCCCATGACGATGCAAAAGGTGATGGGGAATCACATAAGGGGAAGAAGAATAAGAAGAAAAACAAAAATAAGAAGTAAAACTAAAGTCCTAGAGATGTGGTATTACTTGACCAAACAGGAAATAACTGAAGTTGCACATTTAGTCCTTTTTGAGTCGTTTTGCATAACCAAATCAATGCCCTTGTATCTAGTCCTTTTAAGAGAAGACTTGTCCTCGGACTAGATCTTTTTATCTTATATTGTATACTCTTGGTTTGTGTTTTGGTACTCACCTTTAATTTATATTTAATCCTGTACGCATTGTATTCATCGTTTTAACTTTTTTTGTCATTATCTATCTGTCCTTGTCAGATAGAACCTTAGTTTTAACTTAACAATTGTCTAGGTTTTATTTCGATATTTTAACTCAAACCCAACCTCTGGAATGTTTCTACCTCCGCATGTAACTCCAAGACTAAATTAATTTTTATCATTATCAAGAACTATTTGTCAAGCAGTCAGTTTGTCAGTTACCCGTTTGTTCAATAGTTTTAGTAAGTTGTGGCTATTTAGCAGCTAGCATTTACGAAAGCAACGTGTGTTTCAAAAATGAGTATTAACCATACGATTAGGTGTGTATAAAACTACCTTACTCAACGTTAAGTAGTACCAGCCAACCCGAATTTCTTCGTGTTACCATTACAAATTACCAATAATAAATTCAAAATCAGTTGTGACATTGTACATTAAAAATAACAATCAATGTAGCATTAATTCCAGAAGTTGGTAAATGCACTTCTCAAAGCTCTTTCATAGAAACATGCTATAGCGGATTCCTTGCCAAAATGAGCCCTTGCCAATAATCCATGCACGTTGCTCACCTCCCCGAAGTTCGGGGATATTGTAAGTACAGTAATGTTGCGGGTTTCGTCAAAGATCACATACTCCTCTACCACGTTCCCCGAATCCGGGTTCGGTCGGAAGTGTAACTCCATTTTCGGAACTGCCTCAAGAATTCGCAATGCTAAACGCCAAGCCCTCGGTGGATCTGAAAGTGGGCCAGGAAAAAATCTCCCCAATGGATACGCCTTAATTTAACATCTATTGACATTCCGTTTGAACACATTTTACTCCGATTAAATTGAACCGGCATCGGTGACAAGCTGGTTATCCGAATTAACGTCTTTCAAAGTTTACAGGCTTCCAGATAAGACCCGAATATGTGTGCCAATACCATCCTACTGGACTTTTCCGTTGATCCTTCTCATCTCAATGCTGAAGGTGAATGCCAAAAGATTTCAATATTTTTAAAACATGTTTTGATGGTTAAAATCTAATTATGATACATTGTTTTATATTATAATAGGTCTGCTAAAAATCGACAGAGAAGTCATCGCATCCCTAGAAAATCATTTTGGTACAGGGAGCACGGAAAAGGTATCCAGCAAGGAGATAAGTCCCATCGGCGATAACCTCTCCGTTTACATTGGACCAAGAGCAAGTGTCATTACAATAAGGTCCTATCCAAACGGCCTAGTCACCGTGAATTTGGAGTATTACCTAGCGACTGGGGATGCACCACTTCTAACTTTAGAGGTACGTAACCAAAAACCTAAGTAATTTCACGCCTGTATTTGGTAACAAAAAGGTTAACTGATAAGACCCCAATTAAAACTTTAAAATGTCGGTTGGTGGGATGGTTTGCGGTTGTAAAACTAATATTTTTAATAAAACACAAAACCCGGAATGTACAGAATATAAAGGCGTTGGAAATGTATTTTGGAGGGCGGAAGGAAGTGGAACGGGTTAAAGGCTTTCCTACTTTACGACGAGGGGCTAAAATCGATGTGTATAAGACCACTACAGGTAGGTCAAAGGTCAAGTCTTTGGAGATGGACGGCTAATTAGATAGAGCTATATGATCAGTATCAGTTATTTCGTTTCTATCAATTATTCCATAACCTTGCCCATTTTGTAAGCCTTTTTAAACCCGAATTTTATCTCATTTATGGCACTGTCCCTTTCTAAATCGTAAATACCACTAGAAATGTATACACATTGGCCTGACCTTCTGACCTATATAACAATATTTCAGGCTTGACAGCAGCATATCAGCTTTTACCGATTTTTCATTGTTCCTTATTAGCACCTAATCAATTACTTTACAGTTACGAGCTTATAAGCATAAGCATTTAGAAAATTAGTGTAAAATTGACCCTTATATCTATATAGCTTATCATTAGTCATTGTTATCTGGAGTGTAAGATAAATTACAGTTGTTATTGATTAATTGATGATGAATGACGCTTAATTTCCATTCGGTCAGTTTTTCAGCCCGTTTCGACTTCCAACCAAAACTCCTAAACCCCCTTTCTTCTGCCTAATAGCCTAAAAACTAAAAAAATGGATCTATTAGATTTGAAAACAAAATTCCAAGAACCTAAACCTTGCAGACCTTACTAACACGCTATATGCAACTACAACTGCATGGGTTTGTTTGACACTAAAACTCCCTCATATTGAACACACATATTATATATTATAACAAGGCTTAATTAATATGACCTTATACAAGCCCATGGGCGAGCCTATATCAATTATCTAGAATATATAGGATCATAATCAGAAACTCGACATATATTTAACCCTTTTGATAAACTTAATTCGTTGACTGACAATTTTCTGTAATTTTTCATGGTTCCAAATCAAGGTTTGCATTTTAAATTATTAATAAAATAAATTGTGTATATCCATGGTCTTGATGGGGGGTATTTAGTGTCAAACGCAAAGAATGGCTGGGGCCTGAACCTCAGCACAGTTAGTTCATGAAATATAACGAAAACTAATGAGAACCGTGGAATAGAGAAAGCTGCATTTGTCGTGAAAGTGAATGAATGTCTTACAAATGAATACCTAAACCAAACCTAACCTACATAATATCTATATGTATACGGATTGTTAAAATTTTGAGTAACAATATTTTTACAATTTTTTTTTGTAAATTTCGAAATTCTAGGAAAGTAGAAATCTAGAGTTGGCATGGGGGAGAGTCTGGAACAAAGTGAAAGCCGTGAAAACCCTTCCACCCGTTCGACGGGGGATGCCATTTGATATTTACTTCCTATCCTCAGGTTGCATGTTTTTATTACACTTTTAATTAAGTTTAAGTTTTAATTATTATATAGCATTCATTTTTTGTTGTCTTTTGTCTTGCCTTAAAATACAGTTGTTAATGTAAACTGTACATTGCATACGATTGCATGCCCTCGAATTCGGAAATGATGTTAGGATGGCAAGCTGGCTTGTGAAACGCTTTTGGCAAATATGTAACAGTCCGTATAGAAAATAGTACATTTTTAAACAGTTGTCCATAAATGTAGCAGCAAGTACAAACCAAATACAGACCAAATTGGAATAATAAGGACGAGTTTAGAAGAGTACGACATGAATTTAAAGTTCACAAATCTTTTCTGGGCTGAAATGGACTATTTTCTCTTAATTTAATGGACTGTAACATATATAATGTACTTCATTCTCATTGAGATGTTAAAACTGTTTATAATTTTGCAATTTTCGGTATCAGTTACAAAAGGTTTGCTATAATTCCGTAGTGCTGTATAATTTTTAAATGTGAATTATTCCGTTTATAATTGAAATTAAATATAAAATGGGGCTTCTAACAGTTCTAACTGTAAAATTGAATGGTTGAAATCAGATGACCGATTGATGGAATACGATGTGGACAATATGATATTCGACGAGCATTCATCCTTCCAACATGTCCAGATCATGCACTCCAACACTTTTGGGAACATGCTTGTTCTGGATGATCTCCAAAGTAAGGAAATTGTATAAAAAATCAAACTCGGAATCTCTAAATAAGTCCCCACCCCAAGGTAGATAGATTTTGAAACTTGGACTATGCGATTTATTGCATGGGGATGACTTATTTTGAGATGTCTAGAAATTGGCGAAGTTTCCCAATAAATTGCAAACATTTCATAAGTTACATTTTTTTTGCAGATTTAGCAGAATCTGATCTGATCTACACGGAGTCGATAATGTGTCGAGGCGTTGAAGATTATTCCGGAAAGGAAATCCTGATCTTAGGTGGGGGTGATGGTGCCCTGTTGTACGAACTCCGAAAAGAAGATCCTAAGTTTGTCACCATGATTGAGGTTTTAATTGATAAAATAAATTCATTTTTTTTAAACATTTCGGTTTGGAGATAAATTATTCTAAAAGGAGTATTTTTTTCTTTGAAAGATTGATGATCTCGTGATGCAAGTTTGTAAAATTCATCTCCGTTCAGCTTGTGGAGATACTTTGGATAACTACAAAGGCCAAAATCATGAGGTTCCGAAGAATTTATCAACCACTGTCGGCAACAATTTTCGAAAAAATTCTTAATTTTAATGATTTGCTTGAACATTAACTTTTTAGATCATTGTTGGCGACTGTGTTGAATTCATGAATAAATGCGCAAAGGAAGGAAAGAAGTTTGATTATGTTTTTGCCGACTTGACGGATATCCCCATTTCACAAACACCTCAAGTAAGTTATTGTTGATTAAATTATAAGGGTACCAAAACCAAATTAATGTATCCGTTTAATTACTGAAACTCGCATAATACTTAATGCTACATTAGGTTGGTAAGGGTAGGATACCGTCACGTCAACCTAATATTGTACGGTACTATACTCTACGGGGTGTACCGTACCTCGGACTTCGGGCCTAATTATACCTACCTAGTATAGCACGGTACCCTACCACTACCTCCCTTGCGTAAATGCGTACCTTAAGTGTATACGAATAAATTGAATAAGGGGTTTTAATTAATTAATTATTAATGATTTAAATGACGTATTATGCAAGTTTCACTAATAATATGTCAAATTATAATTTAGCCTATATATTTTTTGACAAAACCATTCATGACAACTTTTGAACTTGAATCCACTATTACTAAATTTCAGGGTGAGATATGGGACTTCATAAAGAAGATCTTAAACCTTTCCTTCTCCGTACTCAAGCCCGATGGGAAATACATGACCCATGGAAATGGAAGTTCATCCCCAAAGGCTTTGAAGATGTTTGAGGATCTTCTAAGCAACTTAGAAGTCTCCGTCAAATTCAATAGAACTCATGCATTCGTCCCATCCTTCATGGAAGATTGGGTCTTTTACCAAATCACTCACAAGGACTTGTAGTCAATGTCTACAATAATTAATTTTAAGAATAATTAAGCTATACTTAAGTTTTAAATTGTTCAACTTTTCCGAGGAAAATTTAAAATACTCATTGACCAGGATCACTGCCCTTCAATTTAGAGATCTCTGTGAGATTTTCTATATTTAAGTATCCATATAAGTCGAAATAGAAATAGGCATGCCCTTTTTACACAATTATTGACAATTGACCGTAGCCAACCGCTTATATTGGATTTATGGAATCTGGTATTTCGATTTAAATAATAGTTAAGTAATTATTATTAGGGATGTACCTACTTTATGTCAACGAATTATGCAACAACGTATTCTTTAAATTACATCCACTGAATGAAAGACATGATTGAAAAAAGATTGTTTCAACAATCGTGAATAGATATAGATAGATGATTGTGCTTCTCTAGGAATTATGTTGCCTTTTTATAGTACCTCATTAGAATTAGATGCAGCAATAAATCCATGAACTTTGGAATTGTGAAATATATATTAAAATTTGATTAAATATGTTCTGATGGGAGTTTCATTAAGTTCAAA
Source organism: Desoria tigrina (assembly GCA_906901685.1). Taxonomy (NCBI): domain Eukaryota; kingdom Metazoa; phylum Arthropoda; class Collembola; order Entomobryomorpha; family Isotomidae; genus Desoria; species Desoria tigrina. Next base: position 1,231,156 of record CAJQTU010000003.1, on the reverse strand, counting down.
TGCTAAATCTCCAGTAAAAAAAATCATAGTTGAGTTTGTACTTTGTCGGTACGGTACAAGAATTGAGTTGAAAAGTGGATACATGGTTACATTACAAGTCATTATTGTTCTTGTCCAGATTATCCTTGACAGTCTTCAACTATACAGATATGTTTAATGCATCAATTATGTAACTGTCCAAGCCATATTAAATACCAATATTTAGAAAAGATCTTACATCAAGAAACATGTGACTTGTCGCATCAGCAAGGGAAAGGTTCCCAATCGGAGTTCCATCTTCAGATAATTCGACACGACCGAAGTCCATTTTCAGCTCTCCGATGTGACGATTAATTTCCTGTTATCACAAAGCAAACAATTATCTTGAAATTCATTGTACATTATGAATTTTTGGTTCAAAAGTTCGTATTAAATAGCTAACTTACAACAAGAGCCTTTTTATAAGCGTCTTGACGCTTTCCCTTATTTTTCATCGGAGGATTTTTAGAAAAGAAGTAGCAATCCTTAACTTCAATATCATAGCGCCGATAGTCAGCAAACGACCTGACGGTCACTATGCCATCCTGTATTTGCATGACTTTTACTGGCCAGAATGGTGCCCCCGGCGTCTTTGCCCATCCGAGGAGATGAGGAATTCGCTGTAAATTGTATCATTAATTTATTAAGACACCATTTATAAGACAACACAGACGACGAATAGATACTACTAAGAAATAGATATTTAATTCAGTCCTTACAAGGCATGGCTTGACGAACCACATCGGATCTTGATCCCGAACTTGCTCCATGCAATAACACTCCGGACATAGATCAACAGCCATAAGCTCTATTTTGCAGAGTCTCATGATTTCAGTAGCACTTTCCGTGTTTTTGGATGATCCTTATGAAATGATTAAAAGTTTAAAATGGTGCATTGGATTTCGATTTAACGGACATATCAACAATTGTTTTATAATAACTTACGGCCATCATAGATAATAGTGTTATGGAGAATCCATTTAACTTCACCGAGAAAGCCTTCTAATGTCGAAAACTGCTTGTAATGAACCATTGACTCGAGTGTGAAAATATCCATAAATTTGGCCACGACGTCCGCGTAACTGCTTCTATGTTCAAGCTTGTAATAAGGATTTGGCTAGAAAATAAATCCGGTTTTTAATTAGTAATTTGAGGAATCATTTTTGATTTTTAATAGATGCAGTCATTTTAAATTAGACTAAATAAAATCAGCAATCTTACCCAATAATATCCGTCCTTAAGGTTCTTGGCCACAAAAGTGAGTATGGTCTTCAACTCATCTTTCGTCAATCCTTTCATATTCGGCAAGTTTCTATATTCATAAAATCAGAAATGACATAGTAAACAAGTTACAAAGAAAAGTTTGAGATTCCAATAATTAATAACTCCAGGATATATATAAATAAAATTACACATGGGGAGTTATTTAGAGGAGAATAAAATTGTAGATCAGAGATTATAATTCGTATTGGATTTATGACATTACGTATTTGAGGCGACTCCACATTCCGGACACTGATCCATCATATTCGGAGTTGAAGACTCTTCAGGATTAAAGTAAGGATCCGGGTAGTTTGGCATATTGAATGCACACTGACGATGATACGCCCGGGGGCAGCTCTTGCATTTCAACAACGGCGTTTCCATGTGGCACGTCCAGCAGTAAAGGTCTCGTTTAAAGGGGGTACCGGATGTCATTCTGCTAAATAATGTAATATTAATTAAAACGTGGCAATCCAGTGTCTAGACGTTTAGGACTAATGAATGGAATGGGAATTTAAATTATGGTATTTGAAAATATTATGGTATGTACTGCCAAAAAATGTACCTTGACAAAAATAATTAGACATTTCCTATATTTGTTGTTATAACACCAATTTTATTATCCCCCAATTCCATTAGCAATTTGAAGTTTCGATTTTCAAAGGTTTCGATAAAATAAAAGTAACATGTTATGCTACACGATACCTTTTGGTATGGCCATGAGATGAGGGGCGCTTCAATGTCCAGGCATTTTATTCCGTTTGGGCAATATAGTAAATTCACTAGAACGTTTGTTAGTTTCATATTTTTGTTTTGTACTCTTTTACAATAAGATTCACCTATGAAATCCGTACAGCATTAGACAAAAATTCCATCTCAAATATGGCAAAAGCTACGGGTCGCAAAAGGCAAATTGGACTTAAATAACAAATCCCATTCATCGACAGCATCAAAACAATTCAAAGAACGTGAACCTTGCAAGAAAAAACTTATCGGTACAACTCTATTTAGCCCGACTTTTGGGGCACTTTAAATTTTAAATATGGATATATTTTCTATAGAAACATATGCCATTATTTTTCTACCGGTTTTTGTCTAGATTTAAAACAAGGTAGGTGAATTGAATTGATATAGAGAGGTGGAGACTTCATAAAAAAGTTCATTTTTGGAGAAATTTAACTCTCCATGGGGATTTTCAACAGAAATGCCCCTTTCATTTTGACAATGATGGAAATTCCTATTGAAATAAAACCCCATCTAAGTTACTATTAGGTTATAAGTACATAGCAACAGAAGCAAGCTTTGGTTTCATTCATGAAAATCGAAATTTTTATGAATGAATCGAAAATTTTACTACGATTTTTACGTTCTGGGAGACGCGTCTCCGAGCGAAAAAAAATTATTTATTTTTCGAAACCCCTCCATGTGTCGCTACCTCTCTATAGCAATAAGAATTCTTTCAGCTACCTTGGATTTAAAATACATACAAATACATACTTCCACAAAATGACCCGTACGGGTCAACCAATGGACCGATTTTGCCCATCTTCGAACTTAACTCCTAATTTTACAAAAAACAGTGTGTACCAAATTTTGTGACGTTATGTCACTCTGTTCGATAGTTATCGTGCTTTTCCACAGACAGGACACTGCCTCGATTCTATAAGCCCTCGGAGTCGGGCTAAAAATAAAAGCAAAAATGAACGACTACAATCGTAATAGCCGCATCAGTAAAGCATCTCAACGGTCCTCACCGAATTCATCAATAGCACAAGAAACAGAAGCTCCCAGTCAAAACCACAAAAGGAAAAGACCAGTCAAGCCATCCAATTCTATATCAAAATCAAACTCGGCCCTGCGGGTTAAACAGTTTCAGAGCAAAGTCAGACCAAATAGAAGGCTTCGTCGTCAGGGTCGTCGTAGGCAAATTTTCTACAGTGAACCACTCTGTGCTAGAAGAATTCCGAACCCATTTCTCATATTCTTGAAGGGATTTTCAGATGCAAGTTAACGTTTTCTAAAAAAAAAATGATTATCTTTATCAGCTTGGCATGAATACATGAAAAATATGAATGTTAACTAATCTATTGATGTCGATGTGGTCAGGAAAAACAACGGGAAATCCCAGCAGTACCTCTCAAGGACATTGGAAAACTTGCTGTAATCCGATGGAGAGAAATGTCTGAAGATGAGAAGGACAGATACATTCAGGAATGTAACAAGCAGGTTACAGTAGTTCGGAAATCACATGCCCAATCCCTCTGATTATAGAAATGACACAAGTATACAAGACTTGACAATCCGTTGAAATCTCACCTTGCAAATCTCCAAACAAATTGTTTTGTGCCCTACATAATTTGAAACCATAATTAAATTCAGATACGAATCAATAAAGAACATGAAAGATTCATCGCGAAATAACGGACCTCCAAAGCCAAAGCGTCACCATATCTAGATTATCATTATGCTGATTAATTCATATTTGCATACATTAATATATGGCTACCTCGAGGCTCTAACCTACCGGATGGGATGACGAATGTGTGACAAAGGAATTGGCGATTACTGCATGCTAATTAATTGCAATTACCTCAAGCTGCTTTTGTGGATTGGATCTGTTACATGATCAAATACCTGATGCATATTGTGAAGGTTAACTAAGATCGTAAATCTACAAAAGCATTATGTTCCTGAGTTCATGACATTCCATCATCATCCTTTCCTTTCCTTTGAATCTTTGAGGATCTTGTGTTTTTGTTGCATGTGGAAGTAGAGTGAGGATGTGACACAGATTAGCTAATAATTATATCCTATTATGCTTTATACTGTTCTAACAACATAACATGTTGATACAAATGGCAGAAAACAAAGAAATAAAAATCCCTGAGTCTGATTTTGACGGCTTTGTCTCTTGAACGATCGCCGATTGATATTGTTATTGTGATCTACAGAATGTTTTGACAGAAGTCAACTATTATTTTAATATACCTTGTATATTCAATTGGCATATATGGAAAGCTAGATAGGAATATAGAAAAAGTATCAAGCTCAAGGATTCATGAGAATATATAAAAACTGAATTAAAAAGGGTATTGATATCAGTTATAAAGTTTTGGGTTTGTTGTCCTAACCTATTTTCCATTTAATTCTTCAGATTGCTCTTGGTCCGATTTTCTTCTTTCTACATTAGAAACAGTACGAAACGCTCCCGGAGACGATGAGTTTCAAAGCGGCACCGGTCTTTATCACAGCAGCACTACTTTTGGTTCTGATGATGACAGGTAACTGAAAAACACATCAATACCTTAGAGTTGTTTTCATATTTTTCTCATAATTAATAATTGACTTTGGTTTCTTATCTGATTTTCAAAACTCAGTGATTGAGGCAGCCCAGAATCCAAATCATTGCAACTGTCATTACCAACCAAACAAGAAAGGATGTATCATTGATCAGGGGCCAGTTCAAACCGGTTACAAATGTAGGTGTCGAATCAGTCGATTCTTCTTGATAACACATTGCATTGGGACAAGGATTCAGTGCAGTACCGGAGAAACTTGCCCAGCAGGATGTGCTTCCAGGGAATGTTGCTTATTGGCTGGAGGTGACTGCAACGGATACTAGTTTAACAGCAGTTGTGGTATCTAGTTCAACAGTATTTCAAAGATATCAGAGCATTATTATTATTATTTATAATATTTATTTATATATACATTCTCAACTTTTCAGTTGATTTTAAAGTTCCTTATTGTGTTACTACAGCATACACTTACCTGTAAATAAAAAAGTTCAGGCATTTATAATGCAAAATTGATTTTACTACATACTAAATAGCTTTAAGTATAAATATTAAGTTTATTGTCCAGTATTCAATCCGATAATAACTTAACAATCTTAAAATTGAATTTCATAATAGGTATTATCAACGTATTTCTATATAATTCCTAAAACCATGACTCGTCGGACGGTCGGGCTGAAGTAAGCATTAGGCAAACAAGTTCTACAACAGAATTTAAATTCATTCAAACTTCATTAATTTCGTATTGAAAAATATTTCAAACATATATCGTATAAACATACGATAGGAAGGAAAAAATGATATCATAAATATCATAATATAATTGATCGGAATGCATGACAAAACCGGGTTGGTTTTCCTTATCACATGCACATGTTATTTAGTTATATTATTATATAGTTAACACTGAATACGAACGCTGTTTAATTATTCGTACAATTCAGTATTTTAATACTGGATATACACATACACGCCTCTGCATCTGTAGGGTTCATGGATTCAAGTCGCAGATTTTGAATCCTGCTTCTTATTTTTTTTATGTTTCTTCTTTATAACTAGAACACAAAGATGAAATTTTTTTTAATTTGGCATCAACTATTATAACTATTATCCAATTATGGCATAGATAGATGTAAACTGTCATACCGTGGTGATAATCAAAGACTATTTCTTCTCCCACAGAGATATCTTTTAAGGCATAAATACCGATTCGATTGTCGCCATTGACTAGCATATATTTTGCCACTCCATTCGGTTTTTTTGACGAGTTGATGAATCTGGCAATATTTCCATATCTTGTAGAGTCTAAAACGAATCCTATGTTCAAAACCAAATTAACCTTTTGGTTAGAATTGAAATATAAATGGTGAATTGACAACAAAATCATTTTTATCCATGTAACTTACGATCATTCAGGGCAAACAGGAACGTATGAAGACGCATGTCATATATCATCCCTCGTCTTTCGGCTTCATCATGACTAATCAACTCACCTCGATATTCGACAATGAGGTTTCCTTTCTTAATTACACTGAACGTAAAAAGGCCCCAACCACCTTGATGTATCTTGCTTTCGCGAACCCTTAGTAAATTTTGCTCTGATAATTATTAAATCATTTCATTAACTTCATTGATTTAACTTGAATTTGATTCTATACAAACGTTAATATTATTTAAAAAGCGTACGATATCCTCGTTGTAACGACACGTTTCCACATCCTGGACTTTGTGGGTTATGCTCATTTGCTCCGCATGGTATGCATAATTCAGGATCACATTCTCGACCACATTTAAAACACGGACACAATTTATTAGATCCACAAGATTCTTTGCCATCACATTTGCATCCCTGAAACCTAATTGAACAAAAATTCACGTGTTCCCATTAAATTCAAACTCACACTTCAATTTTAAATTCCGGAAAAGACAAACCTCGAAAGACAATTATCGGGACAAAAGCAATATTTCTCACAGGCTGTCCCATTTTTTCCACAAGAGCAATCCGGATTTTCTTTATGACAAGGCATATCGTTTGAATGCTTACAAGGTATGATGTGGGAGAGGTACATATTTTTATAAGGATTAGGTTCAATGTCGGTTTTGATATCGGCTTTTCTCTTAGACGGAGTTAACGATACTTCAAGATTGAAACTACTGACTTTTTGAGAGGCATAGCCATCATCTTGTTCAGATTTCATTATTATTGCGAGTTCATACACCTTTGAAAAATAAATGACAGACCAAATGTTTCAAACAAATAAATACCTAGCATCAAAATCAAATACAAATTATATTTATGTACTACTTTTCTAAAACTTGAGTACGCACCTGTTGACAAGATTTGGTCATCAAAGTATTGGAAATCAGACAATATTCATCTCTAAATGAGTCCAAAAGACACCGAAGCATCACTTCTTCGTTTGCGGTCCATTCGGCCATGACTTTATCTTTCTCCCGCACAAAAGTATTGCGCTTTCTCCAACAGTTCGCATAGTTATTGCAAGTTATTAAATCATGTTCTTTATGTCTTTGCTTAATTTCTTTTCCAGGACTGGCTGGGGTCTTTCGTTCTAAGTAACTCTTTACATCCAGATGATCGTTTTCATCTAGACAAATATAACATACAATTTACACTATTAAACAGTATCATAGACAGTAGAGAGTACAAATTCATATGTTGTATGTTGGCAACTAACTGTGTTTCAAACAGTCGTAAATAAAGCATCTACGACAAAACAGAGCCGTGTAAGATTGCATTGTGACATCTTTAGATTGATTTACTGAGTACGTTGTCGATGAATTGTCTACGTTCTGACTGGCTTTGGGTGGATTTTTTCTTCTTTTAATAGCGTCGTATCTAAAAATAAAATTTAAAATAAATAAAATTCATTTTACTTGTGGGCGTTTAAGTTTAATTCCTTTAATTTCATTAAATCCAATTTTCAAACCCCTTACCGATTTTTCAACTCTGTCTCTGTAAGACCACCATCAATTGATTTAGATAAAGCGGTCCATAACTCCTGGTTTTCGCTGGTCTCGGTTGACATTGCACCGCTTGAACGAAGGCGATCATCACTTTCTACGGATTTTACCAGTCTCATGAACAGTTCATCATCAATCTTATTGGATTCCGACAAGTTTCCGTGGAACTTCTTCCCATAAGCTTTGAATAATTCCTCCTCAAACTTTGCCTGATTAGCTGGTTTTATTTTAATATTATCCAGGTTAGGATAGTGGGACAGTTCCTTCGCATCTTCTTCAAGTCTGACGTTATGAGGAATTTGTGTCCAGTAATTTGAACTTGGAAGAGGGTTAACCGGCTTAATCATCGTCACTTGGACATTTTGAGTCTCTATTTTTTTACCCTTTCTTGAAATCTTTATCGTGGCTGTCAACCGGGGAGTTATTTCAGGTGGTTCGATCACTGGCTGCTCGGTTCGGGAGATTATAGCTCGAACCGGCTTTGTTGCATCAATTTTCTTGAATGTTGCAGTACTATTTACTATATTCAACGGTTTTACAAAATCAGTAAGTCTACACTTTGGGAACATGGGAACGATTCCAATTATGAGTTATAATTTAGTTCCGATTTTTATATGCACTTACAAATCACATTCAAATTCGTTTCCCAGTAAGTATCTTTGTCTGCGGCTTGCTCTTCATTAAATTCTCTATCCAGCTTTTCAAAAATTTCTTTGACAAATGCATACTGAGGGCTGTAACGTAAGAAAACAATGAAAAATTAACAATTATTTGTCGTCAGTGTTGATACTTTCATGGATTCTTTGATCTTACTCTTCTTCGGATCCAGTCGAATTAGCTGGAGCTTTATGCGGACGCTTGGCCTTAGTCTTAGGCCTACTAACCGCTTCTTCCCATAGTCCAATCTCCATTTTCCTGTCGTCAGCAGTGCATTCCAATGTACGATCAGTATCATTGAGGAGGTCCCCATTATGACCCCTCTCCAGTCGGATCGGTACTTGCACTTGGACTTCCGTAAATAGAGGTTCACTACCGCTTGTGCTAATAATGGACACAGCAGTAGCAGTAGACGGAGCTGATTGAGCGGATTCTGTGGACGAAAGGCTGTCGCAGCTATTCTCGTCATCTACGACAAGGCTCTTGCCGATCTGCAACCGTTTGCAAAGACGATCGGCCTTTTCAAGCAGAACGAAGCAATCTCTAGTATGTATTACATCATGACTTTTAGCCGGCTCTAGGATTTTCGACGGAGTGTCGAAATTTTCGACATCAACGTCCACTGCAGATCCTCTAGCAACGCTATCAATAATGGGAGCTTTCAAATGGCAATGCGAAGCAGGCTGCGGCTGATTTTGAACGTCATGGTCATGGACCACGTCGACGTCAGTGTCAGGGATTTGTTTTATAGGATCTTTACTATGTGCTCGTTTTTTCGGTCTTTTATAAGTACCGGTAGCATTTTTTAGCCGTGGCATTTTTCTGTTCTCAAAGAATTGGGACAAGGATCTCGTCACCGTCAACGTCACGTCTGTCACTATTTCAGGATAAAGTTGCGGAGGAGGAGGAGTGAACGACCTGATCATCCCAAATCCCAACACAACAATAACAACAATTTTAAATTTAGTGAAGAACTCTGTCTATGTATTGTTTGTTCTCGGAATCCCGGGTTTAGAGGAACGAGCAGGCGCAGTCAGTTAAACCTTTGTTTGCGATCGGAATGTGAATGGAAAATGGAAATAAATGCAGTCTCTTTCTTTGCAAATCCTGAAATAGATCCCCATGGGCTTCTATTCCGGTAGATACCTACTAAGGGTTGGCAGTTTATTATGGTACGGGCTTATATTTCGGGTGTTATTTTATGTTCTTGTCATTTTGAATTCTGAATTTGGTATATAGCGGTCGAGTGGAGAGGCCTGAGAGCAGGCGAGGAGCGAACGGGTGGCTCGGGATTCCCCCTGCCTAAATTATAACACGGACGGAATAGGCGAGTGTGTGAGAGAGGAGCGGACGCTTGGAATTCCCACTATATACTCTATAACATAGAAAGGATAGGCGAGTGTGTGAGAGAGGAGTGGACGGATGGTTCGGGATTCCCACTACCTACTATAACATGGATAGGATAGGTGTGTGTGTGTGAGAGGAGTGGGAGGTTGACTCGGTATTCCAACTACCTACGGTAACATGGATAGAATAGGTGTGCGTGTGTGCGAGGAGTTGGCGATGGCCCGGAATCCCACCTATCTACTATAACATGGACAGAATAGGCGAGTGTGTGAGAGAGGAGTGGACGGATGGTTCAGGATTCCCACTACCTACTATAACATGGATAGGATAGGTGTGTGTGTGAGAGAGGAGTGGGAGGTTGACTCGGTATTCCCACTACCTACGGTAACATGGATAGAATAGGTGTACGTGTGTAAGAGGAGTGGGCGATGGCCCGGAATTCCACCTATCTACTATAACATGGACAGAATAGGCCAGTGTGTGAGAGAGGAGTGGACGGATGGTTCGGGATTCCCACTACCTACTATAACATGGATAGGATAGGTGTGTGTGTGAGAGAGGAGTAGGAGGTTGACTCGGTATTCCCACTACCTACGGTAACATGGATAGGATAGGTGTGTGTGTGTAAGAGGAGTGGGCGATGGCCCGGAATTCCACCTATCTACTATAACATGGACAGAATAGGCGAGTGTGTGAGAGAGGAGTGGACGGATGGTTCGGGATTCCCACTACCTACTATAACATGGATAGGATAGGTGTGTGTGTGTGAGAGGAGTGGGAGGTTGACTCGGTATTCCCACTACCTACGGTAACATGGATAGGATAGGTGTGTGTGTGTAAGAGGAGTGGGCGATGGCCCGGAATTCCACCTATCTACTATAACATGGACGGAATGGGCGAGCATGTGTGAGAGGAGTGGGCGGATGATTAGGTATTGATTCCCACTACCTACTATAACATGGATAATATAGGTGTGTGTGGGAGAGAGGAATGGACCGGATGCGGATAGGCCTTGAAGAGTGTAGACTCTGTGACACCTCCTGTGCTTCTGTCAATTGTTCGGCAGGATTCAATGAAAACTTGTGAAAAATATCATCATAATAAGTAAATGCATCCATAACATTGTATATGTTCTTAATAAATATTCTCTATTTAATAACATTAAATATATAATCCATTTCTCGATATTCTCGATATTTGACAACAATCCACGATTCCTTAAACTCGCAAAATAAATCTTGAATTTTCATAAGTATTTGTATATTAATTTCGTAGCCGATGCACTTTCCGGTTGTATTGATATTTTTCCACTAGTTGATAGAGATTAGAGTATTCTAAATCTAGATATTCCAAATTCCATAATCCTTAAAATGGTACCGATGTCCTTATTTTAGCCTGCGATACGATACAATGATTAGACCCAACAACTGTATATTTAATGGCTAACATAACTTATGTTCCAGGTACAAGTAACGCAATAACAAGGATCAAGGGTTAATTGAATCCTTACTTAATTAAATGTTAAACGATACACGACACAAACTTAAGTCTGTTCTTACTTACTGTATAATTAAAAAACATGAGGTACGATACGAAGATAACAGAACTACTTAAAATGAGACTAGATCGAACTTATGTATGACGGTGACGGTAGGTTTCCAAATGTATTTTATTTCGTCAGAGACTACGATAATTATTCGCTGGAACTGATCGAGGGTTTGACCTTTTAGTTTAAATGTCAAAGGTTAAAATGTATAGGAATATAACAAATACATAATAAATTGTATTTGTTAAAAAAAGTAAATTTAAAGTGTCGACAATAACTGGGATTGAGGTTGATTGGTTTGATGTGAGGAGGATGAAGGAGTTATTATCGACGCTGCAGCCACTCTCTGTTGTTTTTGCAGTACTGAAAAACAAATACAATTATTTTAATTCCGACATATTTTACGCTTCAAATGTGCGATAGAAAACGCAGACCCTATCCTAGAAACATTTTTGAGAACATGCATTAAAATCGGGTGAAATTTAATTTTTTCAGAGTTACATGTTTTATTTGTTTCGAGGTTAGAGAATTTTCGACGTTTTAAGAAGTTTAATCTTAAAGTTTAGAAGGTGGGCATGTTTTTGAGATATTTACCAAAAATTGACCGAGTAAAAATTAGGGTTGTTTGGGACTTTTAGCATATCTTATCCAACCTAATTCAATAGCTTTTACTACTTGACCAATACTAAATTCATAGCCATTTCGAATCGTATAACATGCTCAAAAATGACTGTGTCTTCAAATTATTTCCTTGAGCCCCTGCCCAATAGAGCGTGCCCCGGTTAGAACGTTAGAAGTTACCGTCTTCGTAATCATAGAAGAGCTCTTCCCCAGCTTCGATACACCGTTTCGCATAGATCCCGATCCGGTGGTCTCCATTGACTAGCATTCGTTTCACTTCACAGTTCGGGTTCTTCGAAGAATTAACGAACCTTGACTTGTTCCCTTTCCTTGTTGCGTCTACCACAAAATCTGATGAATTTTGTCGGTAAAAATTAAAAGAATTTCTAAGTTAGAAATTTCGAAAATTCGAATTGCAATGTTCATTTTGGATGTAAATATTATAATGGAGGACGTACGGTCATTCAATTCGAATAGGAAGGTATGACTAATTTTGTCATAGACATGGCCCCTCCGCTCAGACTCATCATGGGAAATGATTTCCCCCCTGTACTCGGCGATAAATTCCCCCTTCTGGGCTTCTTCTTTTATAAAAATACCCCAACCGGCCACGTCCGATTTCCCCATCAGAAGATGCTTGTCTGCAAATTAGCGTCATAAAGAATTAAAAAATTAAATAAATTAAATAAAAATGTTGTTAACTATCATTAAAATGTCTCACGCAATCTCCGCTGAATATTGACGTTCCGACAAGTGATCTTGTCCAACTCGAGCTCATGGGCACCACATCCGGTACAAAGGTCGGGGTCACATTCCCTCGCAGCAAAGAAGCAGACGCAGCGCTTCGAGTCACACGTGCTTGTGCACCGACAACCAGGGAACCTGTGAAGATCAATGACCATGATTAAATTCAAACTTCCCATGGGGGGGGGGGGTGGGGAGTTAATTAGGGCCAATATAATTCAGATGTAACTTTTAATCTTTTTCAATTTTTATGCTTAAATGCGATAAAAATCGTTTTTGAGGGCTTCACCAACGCTTAATTACCTTCGTTGACAAGTTGCAGGGCAGCCGCAAAACTTTTCGCAGGACGTGCCATTTTTTCCACAGTAGCAAAGGGGATTCTTATCATCGCATTCGATCTCATGGTCATGTTGACAGGGCATGAACTTTGGGGGTAATACGCCACCGGTCTTAATGCCCCCACTAGTCTTCTCTGACCTCTTGACATTATTGATCCAGCGCCTGGCAACGTTCTTCTTGTTCACCGACGACGACTTCTTGTTCCAGGGTTTTGACCGTCGCTTACTGTTTGGAATGATTACGTTGGAGCTGGAACTGTCGGCTGGGGTTGCGTTAGTAGGCTTATTTCTAATACTATTTATGTTAGTTGGCTTCCGAGAAGCTTCTCCTTCGGCTTGGCTTGAATTTGAATCGAGATCTTCGGAGGGCTTGTTTTCAATATTAGCATACTCATGAACCTGTTAATAATCAAATGCTTAAAGAATAACCCAGAAACAACCATTTCATTTCGGTTTTAAGGGTTTTCGGGTGTCAAGAATTCTTTAGATTCGAACAAATCGATTTAAAAACCCAAAAGTCCCCAACTGAACGTTCGACGATACCTATTAGTTTGTTACCTCGATTTACACATCGCAGGCAGTCGTAATTTAATTTTTTTTTTAAGAAATAGCTCCAAAGCCTTACCTGACTACAAGACTTATTCATCATTAATTTGGACACGTAGCAATGACTTGGGAAGGAATCAATAAGACATCGAAACATGGATTTGTCCCCAGGGGTCCATTCCATCAAAATCTCCTCCTTCGATCTTTCTGTCGTTTCCGAAGACGAATCAGTCGGACCGGTTTTGAGTCTACAATTCGGGTCTTCACAAACAAAGTTTAGATTCGGATTTTGAGGAGTTCGGTTCTTCTTGAAGCATTTGAGATCGATGTGGTCATCTCCGTCTAATAAATTAATTTAATATAATATAAATTGAAAAGGTCAGAGGTCACCTCGAATTCCAAAAGATTGAACTTACTATGACCCCGTGTGCAGTCGTATTGAAAACATCTCCGACAGAAGAGGAATTGATAAGCGTGCATTGCAGAGGATCGTGGCAAGTCTTTGGCGTAGCGGCCTTCGATGTTTGGAATCGAATAGCTGGATGGGCCGTGCTGCTCGATACCGCTTGGGAGGAGAGGTAGTATCGGTAACCGTTTCCGTTGGCTCGTGACCTCGTATCTTGGGTTTTAAATCAATTGTATTATGTGAATATTGAAATGAACCCCTGGAATAAGTTACATCTGTAACAAAGGTACCCCCGGAATAACTGCCCAACATTCCGGAGTTTTATTGCAAAATGGATTGAAACTCTGGAAATCTCGAGTTGAAAGCAAAAGTAACCATTCAATCCAATATTCCAATCGTTAAACATAACTAATGCTGGGTAGAAATTTTAACTTCTTCTCCCCGAAATAATTCCCCATAGGAGACTTAAAAACCCCGTGATTTTTTTTTTCAATAAATGACCCATATTATATTTTTTTAAATTCAACCTGTGCCTCAACTCATAGAAGGTCCCTTTAAACGTCGAGCTTAACTTATTCTCCCGAAATAATTCCCCATAAGGGACCTAATACTTCCAGTGTAGCTTTTACCCGGTAACACAATTTCAACCGAAATAAATATAAACACAATGCAAGCCAAGATTTAATTACCTCTCCCTCAACTCATCGACGGTCCCAATCCCTTTAAACGTCGAGCTAATCGCCATCAGGATTTCGTTAGAAGGATACGAACTCTTGTTTTCATCCACTGGAATCACGTTCACGGGCTTATCCTCCTCAGGATTGGATTTCGATGAGTCATTAATTTCATCTCCAGTTAAAACAACCGTTTCTGGGTCCAAAGCTACAGAATCCACGATAATTGCTTCGGAATTATTGAGAACCTTCGTCTCTTCGACAGGGGACTTAGAATCACTATCGTCCTCCTTAAAAATCTCGGGTCCGTTCTTGTCCTCAATTTCCATCAAGGCCAATAGCAAATCATGGAAGACTTCGTCCTCCATCCTCTTGCCTTTCGAACCGTGACTAGTAATCCCGTGGATTTTCCCTTCGTATAGGTTGACCATGTCGTCGATGAACTTCTTGTCCTTGTCAATTATCTGTGGAGCCCGATATGGGAAATTGTAAATTCAAACACGAATTTTAAATGGGAGACACGAATAAATGCTTAGAACTTGGAAAATCCTGGGATTCCTCAGTACTTTAGCCAAAAAATCTAGATTTTTACACCGTGTTGGAGCATATCTTTTAAAATTTCACAGATTAAACCTACCGAAACATCTTAAAACGTAAAGTACGAGTGAGAGAAAACCCAGCTTAAATTCTTACTCCACTTCTGAGGGTTTTTAGAATCTTAAAATTTCCTCATGAACTTTGATATCGATTCCAAAACATTCATTTAAAAATTTACTCCATTTTGAGAGTAAGAATATTTCTAACAAAATTGTTATCATTAATTCAACGAAAGGTAACCAAAATACCTTAAAACATTAAGAAACCCGAAAGACCCTAATTTACCCGGTTTTCGGGGCTTATCTCAATTTTTTATCATGTCCGATTGTTAAACCTGAATTCATTCATAGAACCTCTAAAACCATGTACTAAAAATGTATAAAAATCAGCTTCCTCACCTCATCCCCAAGGAACGGGATATTCGTGAGGAACTTCCCATCGTCTTCGTGGATATTGTAAGGTATGGAAGTCCAGGCTAGGACGGGTGGGATCTGGTTTATAAACGGGAGTGTAATCACGGGTACTTTCGTCACGATTTCCGGTTCGCTAAATTTCATTGTCTTAAGGTCCAGCTTCTCTAATGGAAATGTTTTAAAAACGGCTTGCTCTGTCGAAGTTTGGATCCCGGAAGTTACGGCTTGGAATGCAGTAAGAAAATCGGATGTGCTCAACTTATTCGAGTCGTTACCGTTTGATGCAGTTGTGCTGTCCGGTTTTGTTCGGGAATCGGAATGATCTCGAAGATTGCCGTCTAAAATAAAAAAAAACAAAGATTCTGGATAAAAAATGTAAAAATTATACTGAATAGTGCATTGAATTGTGTCTGTTTTCTGAGATTATTTTTAATTTTTTTTTAAACCATTGCAGAAATCAATCGAATATCGTTTGGCCATATGAAAATTCTAGCACAATCATTAATCATCATATAGACCCCTTGGGGGCTAACTATGTCTTTCAATTTCTGTCTAATACTCCACCCCCTGAAAAACAGGTTAGATAAGTTACGAGCAAATGATTTTGAATTAAAAATATAGGACTTCCCGATTATCATATCCAAATTTAGATATTCGTAAATTGCATCTGTAGCGACAATTAACAAATACGTGTGAATTATATTTTTTTAATTAGTTTACAGGTTGTATTCGTTCATAAAAAAATTTCGAGCTTGTATAAAAGCCATAACATTTTTTATACCCAATTTCCGAACATTCTCCGTCCAAAGGGACTTCAAATCCGTTGACCGCCTCGTAGTATAGTTCCTCCTGACCTTATCATAGGTTTTCTTCACTAGGAAATTGACCCTTGACATCTGGACAGTGGCATTGGTTTTGGTGTCCCGGGAGGGGTCATTTTTCTTTTTATGATCCGGGTCAGTTTTGTCCCTACTTTTACCACCCTCCCGACATTCCTCGTCATCATCTTCGTCGTCCCCGGATTTTGTCTTGGGGTCTTTGTACGAAAGTCGTTTCGTAGGGATTCTTTTCCGCTTCGACTTCCGTACTTCAATGAGTTGGGATTGGGATGATCGTGGTAGCTGTGCTTGTGCCATTTTATTCTCTAGAGAATATCAGGAGGACATGGTCTTCATCAAAATTCTGAATAAGAAATATAACCCGAAATCAATAATCACATTTGCTAAATTGATAAAGTGATATTGATTTTTTTTATTAGAGAAGTAACGAACAGTCGTTTTATTTAGGAGGTTCGAATCGATTGATAAATTCATATCAATTGACATAAATTATCGAGAGGTTTTCTTGATCAATAAGTAAACATAATTCGTTACAAAATGACATTTAGTCCTATACCGTCCTTCTCTAAATAGATACCCCCTCGAAATAGAGCCCCATCGATTTCAAGCATTTTATTAGATTTTAGAAGCGATACTGGAATAATTTCCCCCTCAATCAAATCATAATCGCTACTCAAAATTTGAAATTAAATTTTTGTGATATTCGACAATCAATTGAAAAGCATGTAAAAATGCAATGAGAATTATGCATTTACAAGGTTTAGGCCCGAACTATTATTGAAAAAATTAACCCCCGGAATAGAGCCCCATCCATTTGAAGAGTTTCAAAATATAACCCCAGGGGAAACTATTCAGAGAAATACGGTCTGGTTCATTAACAGTCCATGTTTTTACGTTATCTTAGAGCAATCTCAACTATTCTTATTTCAAGCAGTTAGGCTCTATCGACAGCCAATATCAAATATGGGGAAATTGAGAATCCTCCTCCTCTAACATTGTAACTTGTAACATGGCAGAGGAAATTCGCGATATTGCGAATAATATTAATATATGTATACCATATCCTTTACGAAAATACATAACTTTTCCAGCCCACCATTTCAAGAGCCTGGAAATACTGACCTTGATTAGGAGGATGGATTTTAGCACAAATGTCCCATGCAGCTGATAAAGTAGGTAGTTACGGTATTGGAGTTAAGGAGATTAGTATCCTCTATATTCATATACGCTAAAACATGATTCCCAATGAATTGCTAAAAACACAATGTTATCTCCTAATGGATAAACTACTTGGAGATTTGTTTAAGAATTCAGAGGAAAAACCCCCACTGCCAGTCCTCACAAAACCGGAAATAATGAAAAAATCGTCTAAATGTGTTAAAATCCCTATTTTTAACGAAAAATTTAATGTCGAGCAAAGGAAATTCGCAGAAAAAAACTTGTAAAAATCAAATGTGTCGTCGTCGTTGAGGTTTCTATTGCTGTGGATAGAGTCAGGAGGATATGATTGCGAATAAAATTCGCAACATGATGTTTTTATACTGTATAGGATGTGAATATGATGGAGAGAGTTATATGGAACTTATCCTATGCTCTGATACTTATTTTTGTATCTAACTTCCTTGATACTTTATGGAAAGTTAGGGTTATTAATGGGAATGATTTTTTGAACTAGATTTTTTTTTAGAAAATTTCAATAATTTCCAAAGAAATCGACCTTGATTTTGAAAAATTGAGAAAAACGGCGAATTCGGGGGGACGGATCCCCCTCTCCCGTTTCCTTCGGAGTTTGACACCGGAATGGCTCGTCGAGTCGAGTATTTTTTGGCAAATTCCCCACAACTCCGAATTCGCTATATAAATTCGGGAGTTCAACAGGTAGGGATTTCATATGTCATGGAGGGGTTTTGGGCAGATCGGGTAAAATAGGTGGAATATAGGAGGCAAGTGCTGGTATTCAAGTTCATAGGATTGACTTTATGTATTCTGTATATAGACTCCTCGATACGACAAAAAATTAGGCCATCGATCTCCCGATTCCCCGATTATTTTGTTAAGGAGAGTGGGGTATTTCTCGGGTATTTGTCGGGAATTTAAATCCGAACGTTTCCTGATCAATCACATCCGATGGGATTGACTAGATTTGTTCAAATGATTTTTGTGTTTTTTATAAAAGAGGCTAGAGTTAGAAACATGAAGCTTGAAGGATGCTACTGCCAAGAATGATGGTTTTTCTGTTTTCTAGTAATTCAGGAGATGATTTTGTTACAATATTGTTTAATTTTTGGGATGTAAATTTTAATTTAAATGTACTAATTCTGAAGGCTATTTACATGCAAAGGAATTTACAAGAATAAATTATAGTAAAAACCTAGTATTTTCTGATATCCCGAGCTCCTTCATTTTTTATGTTTACAACAACAAATATTAACCCATAATGTTTATATAAATTAAATGCCTCCCTAATAAACTGCAGTAGAAACTGACTAATTTCTGCACAACCCGATGTACAAATTAATGTTGTGAAACAACAAATACCATATTATCATGGGAAATCCGGAAACTTTGGCTCATTATCTTGACTTTGTTGCTCCATTAAAACCTGCACAATATATTTGGACTTTAAATTCAAATTAAGCTTTATTAGATAGTAAATGTTTCATAAACATTATCACCACCACCACCAACTATTTCTCACCATTATTATCCATTTAAGGTACTCATTAAAGTCAACATTATACCACTATCTTTTACCATTTAAGATTTTTTTCAAGAGAGCTCCAGGTTCAGTTGCATATTTTAATTGATCTTTGAAAGTCGTCATTCGTCCAGACATTAAAACCAAACCATTTTATATACAAGACGTCCTCGTGGAGTAGAGTCACGCAGCTTTTGTTTCAGGATTAGCTGGAACTCTTATAGGAAAACCGGTCCTTCCAATTCATTTTTAATTCAAATACCTTTAGATTATAGTATAGATATTTTTTAGAGATACTTGAGCACTAAATAAGTAGGTCTGGACAAGGAACAGAATTTGGGAATTAAAATCACCAGTTGGAAAGGTCCACAAAAAATCCGCAACAACTATCTGGTTTTCCTTAATGATCTTGCAGATCAGATGTCGATGGAATCATTAAACCTAGACGACTCATTCATCGACATCTTAAAGTGATTTTTTCGGATTTTGATCCGAAATCGACGAGTTTCTTATTGTTATTGTAGCATTATATTTTACTAAAAATGACGGAGATAGTGAAATCCGAAGAAGTGGCGATCGGTAAAATCGACGGTGTCAAACGGGACTACTACTGTGCCTTCGAAAAGATGATGGGAATCGAAAGACACCTATTTGCCCGAATGTGGTTTGGAACGGCTCATTTTTTTGGACTTCAAGGGCTCTTCTTCTTGTTCACGGGACAAGTGCCTTTAAAATCTATTTTATTTTGTAAGGAGCATTTTTTAGTTTCATGTTTTTTATGTAAAAATTTGTAAATTACTATATAGCTTATGATGGTAGAAATATTGATGTTTTTATTGTTAGTCACATTCCACGGGTACTTTGCGGGCCTGGGACTGACGGTAGCGGGACATAGGTACTGGGCTCATCGGAGTTTTAAAGCAACGCTTCCAATGAGGCTTCTCATGCTTTGGATGCACACTGCCGCTGGACAGGTATATGTTTGGATATGTTGGTCTATAACATGCTTGTTATTGTTTAATTGATAATTAACAAAATTAACTAATTAACTAATTAGTTCACAATCTTCGAGTACGTGAGGGTCCATCGGCCACACCACAAATACGCGGATACGGACGGGGATCCGCATAACGCTCAACGCGGCTTCTGGTTCTCGCAGATTGGGTGGTTATTACAGAAGGAGCATCCACAAGTCAAGGAGAAACGAGAGCTGTTCAATTATTCCGATGCTGAGAATGACCCTTTAGTCCGGTTTCAAACTAGGTCAGTTCATCCGTTTCGGTTTACTCATACACGAATTTAAAATCTTAATTCTAATAATTCATCGTGATTAAACAATGAAGGGGGACTAATTAAGGGTTTGAATTTATTAAATAGTAAAATATTTGGGGGTTTGGGTATCGGTTTTAGTTATCCAATTGATGATTAATCAGCCAAACGATCTGAAACTGATATCAGATTAGGGTTAATTATGGGGCAAAACCCCTTTATAGCTTTACTTTGTCCATCTGTCTGTCCGTCCTTTGAACGTCTGTTAATGTGCTAGAAGTATTTCGTTTTGGTTTTAAACGGTTTGCTTTAAATCATTATAATTTTAGTAGTCGATTCTGATTTTTTTTACAAGGTTTTACTGGGGACTAGCTATCCTGACAATTTTAATCATCCCGATGAGTGTCCACTACTACATTTGGCCAACGTCTTTGTACACGATATTTTGCCTCAACTTAGGTCAATATCTCATTACGACCCATTTCGCTTTCTTGGCTAACTCTGTAACCCATTTAGTTGGGACAAAACCTTTCGACAAGTAAGAGAGCTATATTTATCACTATAGATCATTTTTAATACAAAAAAGGTTTAATTTTCTAAAATTTTAATTTCTAAGCCGAATTTTCCCACGGGAGAACCCAATCACTGCCCTACTCACCTTCGGAGAGGGCTGGCACAATTACCACCACGCCTTCCCATGGGACTACAAGATTTCGGAGCATGGCTTCGGCATATTCAATTCCAGTACCGCATTCATCGAAGTCTGCGCTTGGCTCGGTTGGGCTTATGACCTTAAAACAGCGACACCCGAAATGGTTAAGTACAAGGCGCTACGGACTGGAGATGGGTCACATGGGGTTTACAAAAACGAAACAATTCAAGCTGAATTAAAAGCACTTAATGATATCAAAAATAAAAACGAGGTTAAAGAAACGTCGTCAAGAAACGGTTTGAAAAACGGCAAGAAATTGCCTTCTTGGGGGCTTGAAGACGAAGACACGCCCGAGGAAGATTACCGACTTTTGCAGATTATTAACCCCCGTAAGACCGGATAACCTGGGTTAAAGGTCAATCCGATTATAAAAGTATTATTACATGTACTTTACATTTAAGTCTGCTCAATATAAATAAACTAAACTGAAGCTCAATTAAAATATGATTAAACATTCTGATTTAAATCATTACCTGGTCCCCCAGAGAATGGCAAAATAAATATACCAGGGGCCTAATTCAGTGCGTATAAACAGTAGTTTGTGATTGGGATTTGAGAATAAAATATGAATGTTCAAACAGCTTGGAAAATGAGCTTTTTAATTGCGAGTCCTAATCATTCTATTCTGTTTTATAGCCGTTCATACGAATAAAATAAATTGTTGTTGATTTTGAAAATTAATTTCACTTCATATTCATTCATCTAATTTAACTGATTAATAAATTAAAATTTTTTTAAAGGTTTGAAACGTCTGGGGAATGAAATAAAAAAAGGATCTCTCCGAAATGCAGAAATAAGTCAGTTTTAGCATTGAACCTTTTAATTAACTGTTATTAATTTCTAAAATTAAACTATTAATTAAATTATAGACTTATATTTTAACTTTAACAGATTAAAATAAAAGTGTCGTGCTGAATCTATCTCTTCACTTCCATGTATAGGGTTTTAAACTACGAAACCATAATTTCTTCATGATTTACTATAAAAGAGCTTTGAGTTTTTTCTTATCAAAATTGAAAACATTTAAAATATCAATTCAGGAAACCTGAAATCTTCTCAAACTCATGAAAATCGCATAGCAAAAGCAAACCTACAATAAAAACAAGTCTCTATGTCTAAAGCACAACTAAAGCTTAATAAAAATATGTACAACTGGCGGAAATCTAGTTCTCCTGCTTAAAAACCATAATAATACACGTAGGGATAAAGGGTTGTATTCATTTTTCATTTAAATCTGTAGAAAATATAAATGAATCCAACAGGTTGATTACAAAAATAAGAATATATAACGGAGCTGAATCTTAAATTTTATTATTAAAATGTTTAGAATTTTTACTCATTAAATCTTTAGACGTTAGATTTTTCATGTGTTTTATTAGAATTTTCTTTGAAATTTCTCTGGCCAATAATCGAGAGATTTAAAATCAAGCACAATATAAAGTGCAATACACAAAAGATCTTACAGAAATTAATTTCAACCCCTTGTTGAAATTGCTTTCATAAATCCAGCAATTTTCTTTTATTTTTCTTTTAAGAAATCATATTTTCTTAGACATTTAAAATCACAATACCAAACAAGTACAATACTTACAATAAAATTAAAAAATCTCAAATGAATCTCAACTCAATTTAAAATTGCACCCATAAATCCAGCAATTTTGCAAGAAAAAAAAACAAAAAAAAAATAAAGAAATGAAATTACTTGGTCTGGCAATCCTAGGGTTAATAGCCTACCCCCAAACCGTACTAACTGTTAATGAAGAAGAGGGTGCGGGTTATACAGGGATACTAGGAACGGTTCGTAACTTCCTTGGGGACATTAGCCACGTTGTAAACGAGGTGACGGCTGGGATTAATAAATTAAGTCGACAGGTCCGGACTGTCGAGGAATTTTTGGATGCCACTGTCGACGAAGACTGTCATTTTGAATGCCCTAAAGGTTCATACATTTTTAATTATTTTTTTCGACACAAGTAAACACGAAAACATGATGTTTTCCATACTAGAAGCGTTTTAAATTAAATTTGATCTAATAGGAAAAGTTGCAATGCCGAAGAAGGGTCACGTTCCAGTGACAAATGGCTGTGGTTCTTATGGGATCGAGGTTGGGATTTTAACTTGCTAAAATTACAATTGATTATTGAATGAATCGTATAGACCTAGCCCTAAATAAGTCCCCATCCCGACGTATGAAATTTTCATCCGCTAGATTACCAGTTGGAAATCGCGAATAAGTTATGCACAGACGTGCTGCTGCAGCACAGTCATGGAATTATATCAATATTTTATTCCCTGTAGCTGTTAAATAAACATTTTATTCCATGTAGCTGTTAAATAATTAAAAAATGATCAAGGATCAAAATAATAGCTTCTCCTCGAAATAAGTCCCCACCCTTTGTGGATATTGTAATGCTCAAGATCTTTGTCAAATAATCCTCTTTCCACCATAATTTAATCTATGTGTTTAATTTAATAATTTAATTCGTCCAGGAATACCTGAGCGGAGACATGCTGCCTCTGACAGAATTCGTGGACTGCTGCAACGCCCATGATATCTGCTACGAAACCTGTGGAGCCGACAGGGACGAATGTGATCTCAGGTTTAAGAAGTGTCTTTACGGACATTGTAGGGATGTTAAGGAATCTACTACAAAACTTAAGTTCAAAGGTCAGTTTTAAATTACTTAATTGATTCCAGAACAAAATTTTGATAAACTTCATGATAATTTCAAGTTATTTAAGCCATGGTTGTACTTAGCTAATCTAGCTACAAATTCTCTAATCTAGTTATTACGGGGTGGGGATTTATTTAGTGTGTAATTAAGCTCAATATGCTAATCCAAAGTTTTCTTATTTTGGATTTTGTCACAGGATGTCAAGCCGGGGCGAAGATGTTGTACATGGGGACCACGGCTATGGGATGTAGGCCTTATCTGGATGCTCAGGACACGGCTTGTCAATGTGTTTCGGGTCGAGATGAATTCTAAAATTAATTTTTGTTGTTGGTTGATTTACCAGGGCATTTCCAACTTGATTTTTCGAAACTATTTTGTACTTTTGATATGAATGGTGCAGATACTATTGTTGTTTAAATGAGCTAAATGTGAAGATAGTCAATACTCAGTATCATATTTGTGCAGCTAAAGCTGGTTGTAAGTGTTATTTATTATGTTTTCGATATAAAAATGTGATACAGTTTATGGAATCTCTGTTTCCGGTCTCCTCGGAATTGGCTTTGAAACATTTAATAAATATTTATTTCTCATGAAACTACGGCTATTTACTTTACTTGCAATATGTACATAAATCACCTTATTTGGCTCTTAAAATCATGTTGACTTGATAATTACGCTTTAGTAAATGATATCTATGTAGATAACTGTGTACGTTTATTTCATGTAAATTCACACGTTTTTGTCAGTGAATTACCAATGAAAAATATTTCAACGTAATCAAAGACACGGCACAAACATGAATTAATTTCCGGTTCTGTAATCAACAAAAACAATACAAGGTTTTAGAAACAATATGAATTCAGGTTACATGGAATTGGAATTTTTTCCTGGATATTTCCAAAATTTTAACCACCAATTATTCCCAAGTTAGTAAATTTTTTGTCGCTAAAATCGACGAACCTTGAATTACAGTAATTTTGACCTATGACCTCTGCAAAATACAAATCATGACCTTGATGACCCTTTCTTTAATTCCATCCATTGTGTTTACATTATCACCTCTGATTAGTGGTATTTAGTCTAGAGGTAATAACCGTATTGCAAACATAACAATTAATTACTTATAACTTATAGTTATAATTGCATGGTCTAGGACAAGTAATGGAAACCATTTAAAATTTTCAAAGCCAAACTGTCCTTCAAAAGCATCTCTTGCAGTAGCTGTACATAGGTCTGGATGTGCATGTAGTCATGTACTATTTTACATAGTTGATAGTGTCTCAATAAAACAGGAATGAGTCATGAATAATTAATGAGAAACGGCTTGACTTGATGCAACTCGTTACACACTCAAATCTGAGTCGTTACGTTCATTCCATTAAAATATATTCATAAAGCTTAACCTTTCTAAGAGTTATATATAAATAAACTTGGTGCACCATAGCTAATGAAAAAAATCGTTTTCTTGAAGTCAATATTTTTAGGATTAAAGGATTGGATTTGATTAATTAATTTGAAATCAAATCTTGAAGCACCCAGTTTATCCGTGGGACAAAAATATAATTAATTAGGTTTTAGCTAATTACTGGATGCAATAGACAATACGCATGGACATTTAAGGAGTTTTGAACACTATCCGCACCCACATGCCATATCGTGAATTAGTTATCTAATGTCTATTCCTAAATTAATTAATTAATCAACATAATCGCAACTTGGAATTAATTCTGTAAATAAATTTTTTTTTCTATTTTAAATGGAGACTAATGCACATTCCCGAACTTCGTGGATCTTAATTTGCTGGAGATTTTTATCCCGATAAACCTGATTTTAGGTACTTAATTGAAGTAGTTTTAGTTTATTACGAGTTCAACTTCAAAGTAGGTCCACATTAAAAAAAACGTTCTATCGCCTTTGGTTATACTTATTGCATGTGCCTAATAATTTATTGATACTTGGTTAGTGTATTGTATCTAGATTTTGATCTGTACATCATTGCATGATAAACAAGAATCGAATCGAAAACTATCACATTCGAATCCTTAATTCCAAGAAACCGAAGATGCTGACCTTCGATAGGCTCTACACTTTAATCTCATGCTTTTACTAGGTAATCGAAAAACCTGCTGGACCAGAATCATCTTGTGAATGTGAAGGACGAAGAATTTTACTTTGTATAAAATTATCTCGCTGAAGTAAATTCTCCGGAATAAGTCCCCACCTCTCTGGCCGGAGGGCTAAAAAATCAGCTCTCCACCGGTGTACGTCTCCTAAATAAACCACCTTATAAAAATGCTCATTCAAAGGAGGAAAATCGTAGTAATAATTCGAACAAAGATGCATCGCAAAATAGCCAGCTAAAAGTACATAAAAATCCCAAATTCTTAAACCCAGCATTACATTAGATTTAAATAGGATCCCCCGAAATAACTTCCCCACCCATTTGGAGAGGGTTTTAAACAACAACTCCCTTGGGTGATCCATTTAATTTTAAATTTGTACTATAAAGCAGTCTGTATTTTTCCAAATCGATTCATCATGCCATCATACACCTCTACCCTTTCCCTACGAATGAAATAATTCCTGGACGTATTTTACATTTTAACCCAATTCAAGGTCCATTTAAGGTAAAGGTTAAGGTTAAGGTTGCAACAACAAAAATTATTTCCTGGAAACTAACCTTTTTATGGTGTTGTTCTACTTTAAATAGAGACTATTGTTGCCCTACTATAACCCACCATTCAGATTGGTACAGGATACTTATGTTAAATTGCCCTGTATTTTATATTTCCGATCATATTCTGATCCTCAAACCTACACAATCTCCGGATCACTGAACCCTAAATAAATACCCTTTGTTATATCCTCTAAACTTGCAAAAAGCAAGAAGGAACGTCTTAAAATGTGTCAAACTATGCCTGAAAAAATGAGGTTTTACCCGAAGGTTCTTCATGTCTTCATGGTCGTTTTTCCCTAAAGTAAAATAATAAATTGAATTATCACACCCCAATGACCAAGTAAAAACATGCCTGTAAATGAGTAAATCCAACTGCAAAGATGACTACGGGCAATTTATAGACTACTTACTAACTAACTCATCTGTCCTTCTATTCCGGTTTGATCAGCATTAAAACCACTTGGTTATTTATTGACGAAACAACAACAACAGGGACGGAAGTTGGTATCCTTAGGTATAAAGTCCTTTGGATTTGTGTCATGGTTTTTGACAATTTGTAATAAACTAATAAGATAGTCTTAATTGCGTATAGTTTCCATTGAAAAAGCTAGTTGAAACGAAGTTCCTAAGGACTTGGAGACAAGTTCTACGTGCTAGATGCAGATTTAATAAAGGGTTGAGGCCTTCATTTCATAGATCACGCTTGCCATTTAATTGTTTAACTATTATTTAACTACTATATACCCTATATTATGTAGTAAATCCAACAACAACAAACACAAATATTGGGATGTGGTGAACTAATTCGTGTCATAAATACTGTGTAGTATTGAGTATATGGTTAATTTTGCCTACTAATTCTATTCAATTTAAGATTAAAATTTAGTTCAACTCAGGATATCCCAGTCTACGCTAAGGGCATTTTTTAAACAGAAACAAAGAGGCTTTAGCAATTTAGGGCATGGATGACAGGAGGCCGTATTATGTGATTCAGAGGCCTGCATAATGATATGGTCCCTTAGGTTTGGTTAATCTCTAGATTAGAAAACAGGCTGTAAAATTAACAAGTTAAGAACTAATTTTGTAAATACACGGCTTCAGGTTAAAACTATAGCATTTAGCTGTTTAAAATACAAGGTTAGCTGTTAGTTAGATTAGTTTTAGATGGTTGGTCCACAAGTGTGGAATTTGATATGCTGTTTTACTGCAAAAATCTGTTTTTGTACCGGACATATATGCTTTTGACAAATTTGACCGAGATGCAAGAAGCAATATTTTGCAAACATTTTTCGGAAGAAAGATGCTTTTAAGTTTGAACTGAAATATGCACAGGACAAATAATCCTCAAAAGATGCCTTATTTGCATATATTTGTCCAGATTTTATCCACCTCGACTCAACTATATTTACAGTAATTCATGTATGAATAAGCCAAACTTTTCTGAGTCCAATTTGCCACAGCTGAATGAAATTGAAAGGGATGATGGATGATGCTTTAACCATTTAAAGTAAAATTAGTATGAACTATGAAGCTAAAAAAACGTGTGTAAAGTCATTAAATCGCTCCCAGTAGAGTGAGGAAGGCTGTTAGCTTTTAACTTTGTTTTTGATCATGACCTATACTGCGGAAGGCAATTAGTAACATTTTAAACTTTTAAATGCGGAATAATTGTCGATAGTTTTCATCCCCACAGATAGACATAAGATATAAGATATAAGATATCGTTTTTGTACGTTTTAGAAGGATTGAATCCAAGTAATTGACCATGTAATTCAAACAACAAGGGCACATTTTGTGTGGTCAATTTTTTCTAGTAATTTCCTTCTGCTTGAGAAATTAAGCTTTAATTTCAAAGATTTTAATACTGAGTGGGTTTCAAAATAAAATGGCTAGCTATATGTATGTATATCTAACTACTCAAAAACCATTGATGTCCTATAAAATTAGCCCCAGTCTTTTGAAGGATTCAAAGGTTCTACCCAGTGGGGACTTATTTAGGGATTATGTCATGTCATATTTCTTGACTTCGTACTGATCGTCTTTGTAGAAACCTCAGTTTTTCACGACAGTTTTTAAATCTATTGAGTAGTAATTTTTAACCAATGAAGACTAGGTTAGTAGTATTCAAATATTCAAACTATTTTCTACCGGAGGTTATTTAGGGCAGTTAAACTGTGATTAACCGGTAGTTCCCGTTTTTTACGATTTGATTAAAAAATTGGCCAGGATAATGACAAATGACTTAAACCCCATTTAACTTAAAAATGCAACAATTAAATTCTGAGCTTTAAAGTTCAGGTTTAATGGTCACTTTTGTAGAAGATGCATTTCACTCAAATGCAAGATAAGATTTGAAGAGCCTAATATGCAGTTGATATACAAGTTTGTTTCATACCTCAAAAAATATCAAGCGTTTTGAAATGATGTTTAACAGTTAACACTGCAAACTACAACTTTTACAGTACCTATGTGGCCTATAGTTCTTTGTCAATATCTAAAATTATTGTCACATCTACTCGTTAGGTGATGAAACATGGAATCCACAAGATTCGATAAATAATACAGTTATGCACGATTTTAACTTCTTATTTGCATAGTTAAAAATGTATTCTACATTCTATCTAATTTTGTCGATTTTTTCCGATCTTGCTCGAAGTGGTCAGGTTCAGATATTTGATGTTCTTACGAAAACTCACGTCTTAAGGTTACTACCACCTTAACATTTAATGTTGGTCAATTTGCCATTCAAAAGGTGTACATTTACCTATGGTATAGGGGGGTGCATTGTTAGGTACTTTATGTTTATGGGGTGTCCATAAATAATTGCCTTTGTTTATTAATAAGCCGCAGGTTCATGGTCTTAATTTTTGCCATAAAATCAATGTTGAACAGCAACTACTTAAAAATTAACATTTTACATAAGAAAACCTCCGGAATTACTAATTCAAAGATTTGGAAAAATTACACCGATTTTGATGTAGATTTCATAATTGTCGATTTAAACCACCCCCTCAATATAACCCCATAGGATCATAAATCGCTGCTTTCTAATCCTGTTACTGGGTTTGGTCTGATAAGCCAGACAATTTGATAACTTAAAATGTTTTCTATTAGTCTTCTCACGGCTATTTTGAGTTTACGAAGCGTTTGTCCAATGATTTCAACAAATTTCATTCTTATTCTGACCATTGGCCTGCACACACCTGTCAATACTACCTGCTCCATTTCTTAAATAAATAGGTCTGACTTATATCTTATTTGCCCTTAAAACTACATACTCACTTACTCAATACTAAAATGCCTCCTAAAGTCAGGAAAGCAAACCTCTCTCAACTCTCTCTATCACAACCATTACAATCTACAGTGAATAATAATTCAATTAGTGATACCAATAAGCGTGCTAGCGATTTCGACAATGAAAATAAACGCAGATGTTCTGATTCAAATAACCAATTATCACCTATACCAATACCAAGTGACCCAAGATCAGTGATCAGTAACGACATACTATCTGACAAGTTCTTAACCACTTTAGCTTCCATAGAAAGAGGGATTACAAGTATCAATAAGAAATTAGCTAAAGCAGAAGAAGAGCAAACTGCTCAACAAAAATCAATTAAAGAAATTCACGCCATTGTCTCAAGACAACAGAATGACATATCAAGAATCCAAGATGCAATAAAAGATATTCAATCCAAAGCTGAAACTACAGATGAGCTCGTCCAAGATACTGTTATACCAAAACTTCAAAGTGTAGTAGTTTCTCATTCAGAATTAACAAATAATCTTGAATTAGCACAAAAAGAAATGCTAAAAATCAATCTACTGTTCAGTGGCATTCCCGACTTCAAAGATGAATCAAACTCTCAATTACTATCCCAAATTTGTGACATACTGAAGAGTGTAAATGGATACGATATGGACGTTGACACATTTCACAGAGTTGGAAATTTCCGTGAAGCACATAACAGACCAGTTAGAATCCGATTCTTAAAAATGTCCGATAGAAATCTCACCTGGAACAACAGAATGACCACCAAACCTCCAATCTATATCAATGAAGACCTACCAGCTAGTCTCAGACGGGACTATGCTCATATTCGCATAAAAACACGTGAATTAAAACAAAATAATCTAATACCTGTAATCAACTGGAAAGAGAAGACCATAAAAGCAGGCAACCAAGCTTTTCGAATAAATGATGGCAAATTGGAAATACAATCAAACTCAAATACTACCCCAACAAATCATGTCATTAACTGTCAACAAGAAATGTTTCTACAGTACCCTAAGCAATTACACCGACTCAATCTTCCAATTTTATCATCCACCTCATAATTCTGAGGAATCCAAATACCATCAAATCTCATCATGTTCTCAACCCACTCATATCTGACCACTCGCTGAATCATGAATCAACTTGGAGGAATCCAGAATTGATGCTTCTAACATCGGTTTGACACCAAATGAACTCGACCAATTTTTTTTTTTTTGTCAATATATCTACCTCAAACTTGACTTCATCAAAACCCATTCCTACCAAACCAACTACAGTCGACCCTTCAGGAATTAGACCTTTTAAATTCTGACCATTAACCAACGATGACATTGCTAAACCTTGGAAAAGGACAAAAATCCACGCAACCCTCAAGCTCAACCCACCTATCTACATTCAACTACCTACTTGAAAACCAATCTACGGAAATTATCAATTCAAATCCTATACTATATCAATCCTGTTTTGACAACATTCTAAATGAACTATGTAATTAAAAACAATAATCATAAAAGCAATCCTTACATAAATATTCTAAGTTTTTAGATAATAATATAATATGACACAAACTGTAAATCTTCTACTTTTAACATTACATTTAACTGACTTCTCCCATTGTGAATATATTGTATCCAATAATTCCTTGTGATGTAACGACCACTAAGTACACGTACTGTGGGTATCACATTGTAATAATAAATAAATAAATAAAATAAATGTTAGACGTTTTGCTGATAGTTGACAACTATGGCTTACAAATTACAAACGACCCTTTAAAATCATAAGAATAAATCGAACCATATTTTAATATTTCATATGCTACCTACAAATGATATGATAATGAAAAGTTATTCGAGGATGACTCATAACAGTATTTTAAACACTGTACAGCAGTATAAGAATAATAAAAAGCTGCAACAAATATGTGGTCATAAAAATCAGGTAGATTTTTACTCAAAATTATCATCATTTCCATCCCCAACACTATTTACTATATACAACCGTATAAGACCCTTAAAAACTGTATACAAACTAAAAATCTTTGGTATTTTCCAACAATATTTTGCTTCGACGAGACAGAAGAACGGTTGTATTTGTATCTCACAAAAATTGTGAGTAGATATGATACTATTGTAGTAGTAGCAGACTTCGATTAGGAAATGATGATGAGGCTGGGGTTAAATTAAAATTGCAGAATATCTGTAGGAATTGCATCAAGAGAACCGGTTCCTTGGCATCGCATTGTTTTTCTCTAGGTTACTATTACATTTTACAGACCTTTTATTTTGAATTATATTACATTTATATATATTATATCATAAAACATATTTTCACAAAATTGCTAGAACTAGAACTATGAGCTAATAGCGCTTTTGTAGGAGTAGAATTTGTCGTATTAGGTGCAGATCTACTAGGAATCTTAAAGGGAAGTTTTGCTTTCAATGGAATTATTTAGCAGAGGTTGCAGTTGACAGTTGCAAGGAGTACCACATTTCTTTACGTAGTGTGTTTGTAATTTATATAAAAAACACGATTTTATGCACATAATGTATAAATCACAAAAACTTTAGATTTTAAATTACAGTACCTTAAATCAAAGTAAATCAAGACAAAATAGTCATACAAAGGTATAACTGACCTGACGGTACACTAATGGGCTGAATGTAAATCGATTGACTTTTTATGGATGGAATTTAATAATAATGTTTAAAACTTGCCATTTTAAGGGACTTGGGTGAATTATTTAGGGCCATAATTTCCTCCGAAATTGAACCCACTAGTCAAAGGTTAACCTTGGGGATTTATTTAGAGACCGTCTGATTCTGGTAATTAGCAAGATTAGCAAGGAAGCCTATTTTAAGAAATTGACTAGATTTAAATTTGCTATGTTCCAGATTAGATATAATTTCACACTATGTGAAATAAGTTGGTGTTTGTATAAAAATTAGGAAAAAATCGCAAAAACTCAATATTATTGAAATTTTAAATAATTTCAAATGCGGAATGTTCATTAGTTTTTAATGAATATGGAATTATTCCAAATCTAATAATTTAATTTTGTTTTTCTTCGTCATGCTCACCTTCCTTTATAAGTCTTAGCACATTTTTTCACACAAACACCCCCTGCCTTACCAAACTTCCGGTAAGGCTATGCAGATAATGACGGGTCTGGGTTTATTTAAGCGTTGCAGACAATACTAAAGCTTACGAAAATAGATATCATAACATTATAATCCAAATTCCCAATTAAAAATCGTTAAAATTTCAATAGCAAGAGCAAGACTGATCAGAGGATTACAAGATGCAGACAGTTGGTGAATCTCAAGACAGAGTTAAGGTCGCTTCCACAATAAATAACAGAATCATTAGATAAGAACTCGGCCCATGAAATGATCTTTGGTGATTTACCAACCTGTTTTTCAGCACTTGATCTTTAAATGCTAATAACAATGATTCACATTTGGAAACAATTAAAAATAATAATAATTCCAGGTTGCTCTTAATTGTTACTGGCGGTAACAACAATAACAAACCGTGGGAGAAATAGTCTCGCTACTTACGACAGCCGGTACGGAGTAGAGTGGAAATTTTTGGCTTCGTTAATTATTATGGTTTGATTAATTAATTAGTAATTGTTCTCAATGACGATCGTCAATGCTAGATTATTATAATTTGTTCCGACTGAGTCATCTCGAATTTCTATACGCAGTTATTAACTTAGGAAACTGTGGAACTTGATTGGAATCGAGGATGTAACAAAAGGACAAGAATTATCTGGAAGGCTACACGCGTGGCTAACGACTTCTACACCTTAATAAGTCCCCATGAAGAGTTACATGAATTAAAGGCTCTCAAGGTTGGGGACTTATTTCGGTGGCCAATCAGGTTTATTGAAGGTTTAGTGAATCAGAATTAAATCCGTGACCCAAATTCTAAGGTTATATACCTACTCGAGGTTGATTAACCTTTTCTAGAGGTAAAAATCCCTTAAATTGGGGTACCCGTACCGGAAACATCTATATACTCCGGAATAAATCCCCACCTTAGAATAATCTAGCTCCAGTATCCGGTATTTTGAAACCCTTTAGTTGGGGACTTATTTTGGGACTTGTCACTTGGACAATTAGCCTTTCATGTACACATCAAAAGCATTTCCTATTCTAACAATACCTACAAGTTTAATTACCAAGATAAATAAAAATAATTAAAAATTTTACAATTACCAGGATAAGTAAAGACAATTGGAATTTTTACAATTACCCTCATAATTATATACATATTGTCAACATTTAATCCGGCTCACCTGTCCATTCGTCATGCAAGCGTCGGCTAAACGATTTTTATTCAAATTTGTTGAACAATTGGGGGAATATTTCTTCAGGTGAACAGGAGCAGGCTCAGATTTGTAATTTTTTATAGCGATGCAATTACGTTAATTATAGCACTACTCTCCAACAATGCAATTTCTTTAAACATTAAAATATACTACAGCCAGAGCATTTAAAATTAAAACCTCCCGTTGCATATCCCTTGGCATTGCCAATTTAAGAGAACACAATCAGACTTTAATAAATTTGTAGGAATTGGTAGCGAGACTCGACTTCAAGCTTCAAATTCCATTTTGTTCCTCTGTTCATTCATTTAAACTATAAATTTTTGGTTTCAAAAATGTTTTCGATGTAAAATGAGATTATCAGAGGATTGCAGCAATAAATGTCTGTCTCAAAAACATTGCAAACCACAAAAAGCACTGAGACTGAGACTAATCTCTTATTCTCTGTCAAACTTATTCTAAAGATCAGGCTAGAAAGAACTGTTCTCTCAACCAGCATTTTGTAAAACATAAAATGCAAAGTAACTTCTTAACTTTAAAGTTTTGAAAGCTGTCTTTTTGTTTTAAAGTTTTAAAACTTATAAATTGCCCTAAATTCGGTATATTATCATAACAGACTGTGCCCAGTAAGCCATGGATAAGATCTCCAAGGCCAAGATATCGATTTCGACAAAACTGCCGAAAATCAGCTAGAGTTCATCCAAAATTTGAAGCCAATAAACAAACTCTGGAAGTTGTTTTGTGGAAAAAATTTGCAAAAACACTCGGACAGCTTCGAAAAATGTGATTGTGACTCTAATTGTATCAATTGTGGCCTATCTAGACTTATTGTGGACATCGGGGTTTATTATGACGCTTTAAAACACAAACGAAAGTGATATTTCCAACTGAGCTTTTTGTTCAAAGTAAACCCGAACAATGCATATACGAAATATTAAATAACACCTCCCACCCAACCCAACAACCTGATTTTAAGAACAAGTTCTTGAATGCAAAGTTAAAACAGCACATGTTACAGGCTTCTTATTATGGCTACTGCAAACACTGTAACTGACCGCTACGCATCATTGTGAAATAATAATAATAACAATGGTCTCAAAAACCTGATTTTCTGAAATGTGAAGCAAGTTATATTATTAGAATGCTATTACTCAATTACTCATCTCATACTAAATCGCAACTGTAGAAGGACTCTGTGATTTTTATTAAAATGCCAACGATGGATTCGGATAAACCGGAACCTCGGAAGTACGTCTGTTGGATGGACTATCCGCTGGGATTTCCGAAACAAGTCTGGAATATAATGTGGTTGAGTACTGCCCATATTTTTGGACTTCATGGGGTTTACATGTGTATTGTTGGAGAGATCCCTAAAACCATGATTCTATTTTGTAAGTTTCTGAACGATTTTAAGCTTATTGGCCGGTCCCATGCGGGTATTCTATATTGTTACCCTTAATTTTATCGAATTCAATCGGTTTTTAAATGAAGGAATCGATGGTCTCGTTGCAAATCCTGAAATTTTGAGTATCGGCATTCCTATTAAGGCCCATGTTAACAGCTAAATTAGCTTTAAATTAAGCCAATACTACTTGACTGTCAGAGAACAGAAGAGGTTAAAAAGACCCCAACCATATAAGTAAATAGGGGGATATTATGTATATTTAACTGAATAACTGTTAAACCCGAATGATACGTTGCAACTCCGAAAATCATGGGACACATCGAACACCACTAATTAGCCTCGTATAAAACCATCTAACCTCCTATTGACCCAAAGATTAAGAAACTGAAGTGGATGTTTCTAATTGTTTTTTAAGTCCTCTTCTACGCCTATTTTTCGGGGACGGGGACGACGGTGGGATGTCATCGTTATTGGGCCCATAAGACTTTCAAAGCCAAACTGCCCTTGCAGATCCTCCTGGCTTTTATGCAAGCAGGTGCAGCTCAGGTATGTTATCATTTATGGAACAGAACGAGGGCAGAAATCAAGCTATAATGGCATTTCTTACGTTTTAAATGTTAAAACGATAGTTCTAACAAGGGAAGTGCCACAGAGCCAAGTCTATGATTGACTTGCATTTGTTTGTGATGAACCTACAACTCATACGAGCGTTAATGACTAAAAATTTAGCGGATCAAATTTATATATGATTTGTTTTAAACAATTGCTAAAAAATAAACCATGCAGAAATGAAAAATACAACCTACCAAAAAATCAAGAAAAAAATTAGGAAAAAGAAAATCTAAATATCTCGTCGTAATTCGCTAGGGTTGCTGAGAAATCGGGGTGGGAAGTGGGGGTAAATGGGTGCGGGGGTTAAGAGGTTAAGAGAGCGAGAAAAGGCGACGTCGCCTTTTCTCGCTCTCTTAACCTCTTAACCCCCACGTCGCCTTTTCTCGCTCTCTTAACCTCTTAACCCCCGCACCCATTTACCCCCACTTCCCACCCCGATTTCTCAGCAACCCTAGCGAATTACGACGAGATATTTAGATTTTCTTTTTTCTTATTTTTTTCTTGATTTTTTGATATGCTTCATTTCTCATTTCCGCTCAGTTCATTTGCATGTCTATTGTTTGGAAATTTTTTTAATCAGATATGTAAATTTGAGCAGGTATTTTTTTTCGTCATTAACGCTCGTATGAATTGTAGATTCATCACAAAAAAATGCAAGTCAAGCGTAGATTTAGCTCTGTGACACCTCCCTTGTAAGATATTTTGTGGTATTTCCCCTTCTGTCCTACAGAAAGGAGACGATTAAAAAGCAACGATGTGGTTGCTAATTAAATTTTATCTGTACCGTATACGTAATTTTGACGCGGTTTGGTTGTCAATACAATATTTGTTTGCCCCACTGCAATGATCTACGGGTCTGACTTTTCTATGAAAAAAATACAGTATCCGATCTTCAAGTGGTGTCGGGACCACAGGATTCACCACAAATACGTGGAGACGGACGCGGACCCACACGATGCCCGACGGGGTTTTTGGTACTCCCACATGGGATGGCTTCTGGTCAAGGAGCACCCTGCAGTCAAGGAGAAGGAGGCGTTAATTGACCTCTCGGATTTAGACAATGACCCCGTCGTCCGGTTTCAGACACAGTAAGGTCAAAGGTCATCATGGTCTCATCCAAGGCCTTTACCTGAAACTGATCAAGGGTCATAGTTTTCATTGCTATTTCAGATACTATTGGTACATCTTCCTCGTCGCAGTGTACGGCCTTCCTATGTCGATCCAGTCCTACTTTTGGCCCCAGTTGACGATGTACCAACTCTGGTGCACGAATAAGGTGTGGTATTTGTCGAGTCTCCATGTGACATGGCTTGTTAACTCCGCAGCCCATATGACAATTTTTGGAAATCGGCCTTATGACAAGTAAGCACTTGGTTTTGTCAAAACTAGTCAAAGTTGTACATTTATTGCAGTTTAATGATAGATTACAAACTGATGAGTTTATTATTAGTACAAATTCAGTTTCAGTGACTTGATTTGTTACATATATATAAACTGAATATGACCGGAAATAGTTCATTGTAGGCTCTATTGTTCTATCGGATATAAAAAAAACGCTAATTGCTGGGAAATAAAATTACCTACAACTTCCCATAGTAGATAGAATGTTCTAACTTTCAACCTCGATCCATGTGTTATAATTAGCTAATTTGTAATTAGAGGTAACGAAGAGGTTATTCTATTAATTTGTGAACTAGCTGATTTTAAATTACTACATTAAAAACCCCTTGAATGATCTGAATTTAAGCTAGATTTGATGAATTCTTTAACCAAACTCGTTTTTTACCCCAAAAACAAAAAGCCAATTAAATTTAGATTACTTATGGTATACTTTACATTAGAGTAGATTTTTGTATTTTACAAACAGCTTTAATTAACTTAAATCTTGCTTTTCTGTAATAATAATTCCTTATTCCACCTCCCCTAAATAACTCCTCATACCATCTGCTAATCTCTTATTTAGGAATCATCTAGCCTCAGAGAACCGTTTCGTGGCCTTAATAACGGCCGGAGAAGGCTGGCACAACTACCACCACACCTTCCCCTGGGACTACAAAGCAGCCGAGCTGGGATTGTACAGAATGAACTGGAGCACAATGTTCATCGACTTCTTCGCCTGGTTAGGTTGGGCTTATGACCTCAAAACTGTCCCCGAACACATCGTCATGGCCCGGGTCAATCGGACCGGAGATGGGTCATATGCCAACCACCACCACCACCACCATCGTCATGGTCATGGTCATGACCCCTCGAGCAAGGGCCATGACCATGACACCACCGACTTCGGCACTGAACAAGAGAACGAGACTCCTCCCCCTTGGGGTTGGGGGGACGAAGACATTCCAGAGGAACATTTCCAAGTTACCCAATGTCTAAAGCAGTTGAAGGCCTTATAATTTAAGATCTTGTTATGTGATTTAATTAAGTTTAGTTTAATTGTAGCGTTGAGCTTCTTTCAATGTGATACAGTAATCCCTTTAACTTTGACATTATTGAAATGCCTGAGAATCAGGTGTCATAATAGTTTTTGTAGGAATTACAGAGTTGGGTCCGTTTATTTCTTAATTATTTTTGGAACATTTAAAATAGCCATATTTATTTATGAGCAAAGGTGTACATGATTCGATTTAGAAGCTTCCAAAGAATAACCAACCCAATGCAATGTAATATAATATTTCTCTAATTAAAATACTATTTACCAAATTACGAATAAAAAATGAAGATCTAAAGTCATTGAAATTTTAACCATTTTTTAATCTATTAATTGCATTCGGTGGTTTTCTAACGAGATTAATTGAAGTAGCTTTTATAATACCTCCAATTGCATTCACAGCATTATGCATTAAACTGCCTTTATATCTGCTTTAGAGAATGTAATTAAAACTCTCAATAAAACAAATATATGGTTTATTGATTACAACTCATCATCTGACGCAACCCTTGTAGATGCAATCCATTAATTCGACCCAAGAAATAAAATGTACAAGCTGTTACTGGAAAGCAAAAATAAGCACTCCTAAACAACTCCCCACCCCTGAAGGTAGTTCTGAGCTGGTATATAGTGTACAAAATATAATATAGAACTACCTACAGAAAATTGAGACAAGTCTTAATTTTATTCGTTTCCGGTTTTCCATTACAGCTTAAACTAGGAATAAGAACTTCCAATCCCAAATAACTTAATATGGGGACTTATTTAGGGAATTTAAGTTAAATATTTTCCCCCGTCATTTCATTGCATAATTAAAAACACATTGATTCCTGGCTTTAATTATTTTGTATCCAAGCCTGAAAATTGTTTTACAGACATAGTAGCAGGTTTCAAGTATTACTTAAACCGCCTGTCAAATCATTTTTATCTCTGTTAAAACATCCATTACTATTGACAAGTACCTAATTAATCAATCAAAAAAGCTGTTCATAAGCCCGACTTCTCCTTCAAAATACTCTCTAACTACGCTCTAAAAAACTGACGTTAAAAAATCGGAAAAAATAAACTAATCAGCTTTACGAATAGCCCCCTTACTTGATAGTTTAAACTTAATTGATAACTCTCGCTCTTCATCTACCTTATAAAATAATCCCTTCACATTAAGAGTACGTGTTCCTAGCCATCAAACCATCATCCTGTTATTATTATTACGACGGACCATCGCATTATATCGTGATCAAATTCCCAGTGCAAAAGCGAATGGGATTCTAGGTATATATTATATTACTATAGAATATCTTGAGATCAACAATACTTAGCAAAACTAAAATCCCAATAGGACCTGAGGCTGAAATACGAGGCCCTCTCAGACAATTTATTCTAAGACTGATCATTGTCTCCTCGCAACTGGCTTGGTACAGACATCTCTAAAAGCTGTAGACAAAATTGCTTCATCATCTCATCTATAAAAAAATCATCCAAAACGAATCAAAGTTAAAGGAAAAAAATCAGTTGGGATTTTTTAAAAATTCAAAGAAAATCGTGGAATTTTTAGTGGATAGTGGAACGTTGACTTTTGATTTCAGCGATTTTTCTGAAAATCGTGCTGAATTTCTAAAGGTGGTTTGTGTCCTGAAATTACTTTAGGTCCTTTCCTATTAATTCTAATTTTTTGTGAGGTTATTACAATATTATTGACAAGACACACGAAATAGGTGTAGGAACACGGAGCTAATTTTGATCAACTTAACGAGTCAGTTCCTCCACGAGGAGGAAACGCCAGTAATGGCTTGAGATTTGCAATAATATTTTTTTGGGGAATTGGAACAAGAAAAATTGATTACTGTTTTGACTAGAAGATTTTGAGTCTGTAACGGCATTTGTTGTGACTTCGTATAACACGTAGCATTTAGCGTTGTTACTAATTGCTGGTTCGGCCGTAAGAATAACATACTTCGTCTGCATTTTAATTTATGTATGACTTGTAGTTCCTCTCAGAGTTCGATAAGAACCTAAGTAAACTTTAATTGCTAACTGAGCAATTACTTGGACTGATCTCAATCAAGCACCTTTCAAAATGACGACGATAAAACCGAATACCCTAGAGCCGAGGAAGTACTACTGTTGGATGGACAAGCCCTTAGGCTTTGAAAAACACACGTGGAATGCGATATGGTTGGGTGTGGCTCATTTTTTTGGAATTCAGGGAATCTTTATGATATCGATGGGACATGTTCCGAGGATGATTGCTTTATATTGTAAGTTACTAGCGGTTTTTGATTTCTTGATTAATTAATTAGCTATTGATGGAAGAGTTGATCCAGAGAGTGTGTAATCTAAGAATAGATACCCCCGAATATATCCCCACCCCTTTAAAACGGTTTGAAATCTATGGTTAAGAATTACTTACTTGGTATTTATGGATTGAATAGTTGAAAAAGCTTACTTACTTTTTCATTGGAAATATAAAAAAATACACGGATCCTTTGATAAATAACTTGACTTAAATGCACTTGAATTTTAATTGGATTGGTAGGGGGAAAAAAGTAAGAAACAATTGCTATCAAACATTTTACTTCAGAAATCTGTTGTATTCTTAAAAATTTTGAGATTTCGATAAGTTGTTGTTGGGATTTGTTAGTTTTTAGTGCAAGAATTTCTGATTCCCTATCCCTTGTAGTAAGACATCCCCGAAATAAATCCCTCCCCTGAATATATCCCCAACCTTCTTAAGGTTCGCAAAAATAACATCCCCAATGGATCCAGATACTTTAAGTTTCTAAAATATGAGGCTTATTGAGACTACACCAATTAGCCCTTAAGGTTTACATTATCGGAAACATTTCATCCTAACGTTAAAATGATTTAATCTTGGTATGAATTAGTACTTGAACTTTTTTAATACAGGGTAAACATAAACCCAAGCTTTGTCAATTTGCCCTATTGTCAGCAAACCGGCTAATAATTTTCGATATATATCAGATGACAGGTTAACTTAACCCAATTAACCTAACAATTTCTCTAAATATTTGCTTCTGTTTTAAAAAGCAATCGTGTACGGTTACTTTGCGGGATCGGGTACGACGGTAGGGTGTCACAGATTTTGGGCCCATAAGACCTTCAAAGCCAAACTGCCCTTGCAGATCCTCCTGGCCTTCATGCAAACGGCCGCAGCCCAGGTATGTCATCATGTCATCCCAATTTACAACCAAACCAATCGAGAGTTATCCCTTGTATGAATCACATTTTGCGTAATCTCTGTTACAAACTCGCAATAAGCGAGACAATTAACAATCAAGTCTGTCGACGTTCTTGCAAAATCAAACCCACTCTATACCTCCTGTCCTATACTATTTATTTACATCTGAATTGAGATGAACGATGATGCAAGGAAATGATCTTAACCTTTCTAAAAAATGTTGCAGTATCCAATCTTCAAGTGGTGTCGAGACCACAGGATTCACCACAAATATGTTGAGACAGATGCGGACCCTCACGATGCCCGACGGGGTTTTTGGTACTCCCACATCGGATGGCTTCTGGTCAAGGAGCACCCTTCGGTCAAGGAGAAGGAGGCCACGATTGACCTCTCGGACTTGGACAATGACCCTGTTGTCAGATTCCAGTCACAGTAAGGTCAATTTTGAGTCAAGGTCAACCGTCAAAATTAGAAGGTCAGGGGTCATGATTGGGCTGTTTTGTATCGTTTCAGGTATTATTGGCACATCATGTTGGTAGCCGTCTACATCCTCCCGATGTCCATCATGTATTCAATTTGGCCCGACCTCACATTCTACCAACTCTTCTGTGCTAATTACGTTTGGTACATTGCGAGTTTGCACGTTACGTGGTTGGTTAATTCTGCTGCACATATGTGGGGATTCAAGCCTTATGACGCGTAAGGGATAACTTTAATTAATTGATTATTAATTTTTATAACTTTTCAACTAATGATTCTGATTGATGGACTGAAACTGGCATTTAGAGTTATTTGTGAGCTCGAAATAAGTCCCAACCAATTTTTATTGTAGTGTTAACATTGTATGTGCTTTATTCCACAACAACCGGTGCTTATCGCTAACTCCTATAGTATACTCTCCGTCCCTAAATCCCTATTCCCTATGCTTATAGAAGCATTTTCCTTGCGGATTTATGAAGATAAGTTTGTTTCAACTAGCCCCTTAATAAGGCCCTGGTGATCGTAAAAGAACATAAGATTTTTGTGATAGCGAGCTGTTTTTAACGTTTTATTTTGCTTAATTAGAGGACATTTGGCATCAGAGAACCGTTTCGTCGCACTATTAGCCGTCGGTGAAGGCTGGCACAACTACCATCACACCTTCCCCTGGGACTACAAAGCAGCCGAGCTGGGATTGTACAGAATGAACTGGAGCGCGATGTTCATCGACTTCTTCGCCTGGATGGGTTGGGCCTATGACCTCAAAACCGTGCCCCGAAAGGTGGTCATGGACAGGGTCACCAGAACTGGCGATGGCTCTTATTCAAATCATCATCACCATCAGGGCTTGGACCATTCGACAGAACTTAAGGATGCCAACGATGGTGGCTCAAATGAAGTTTTACCCCCCTGGGGCTGGGGGGACAAGGACATCCCAGACGAACACTTTCAAGTTACTCAATGCTTAAAGGTCCTTAAATCGGGATGAGGAATAGGATTTGAGTTTTAAAACTGCCGTAAAACAGGAAATAGACGCCTCTCCGAAATACAAGCCCACCCTTTAGAAGGATCTATTTCATGGTTTACGGTGATTATCTAGAGCTAATTGTCATCCGTTATTCATTTGTTGTAGTGTAATTGTACTGCTAGGCATAGTTACAAACTTTGACCCGAGGGGGTCAACCCTTTCCGAGACTTAAAAGTTGGTTACTCCGTATGTAAATGAATCGAAACCAGCCGATAACCCAGTTCATATTTAGTTTAGTATAGTGATTATGTATATATTTAATTAATTTTAATTTAAAGGGTTCTTCAATAGTCGTATATTGTTGTTGCTCTTTATTGTTGTCACCGAAGTGTATAATATGGGAATATACGAAGTTGTGACATTTTATGGTTATTGATATATGATATTAATCGCTGTGTTTCGGTGTCAAATCCTGGGTATTATTGGAAACGTTCAAGTACTTAATGAAAGTTAATGAAGCTCAGTTTTCGAGGATCATGTGATACTTTATTTAAGGGTATTAAAATAACACTGATGAACAATATTTCAAAATCATGATAATCTGTCTTGAAGTGATCATTTTTTAACTCATGTTCGGGCTTTGCGTTTATATTCATTTACCAAGATAATATCTGTCGTTTCTTTGTATCTGAAATGCGTCAGAAATTAATTTGTCAAAAGATTTCAAGTGATCATAAACACCCCCAATTATGTCACATATTCAATATTTACCGTTCAAAAAATGTCACCTTGAACTTAGAGTGTCAGGTCTGTTAAATACAATTTTGAACGATCATGTGATGGCATTTTTGTAAGCTTTGATATTTTATTGTAAACACTTGAACTCCATATCTCTATTTACACGAGGTATCAAGAATCAATACGGAATTGATAAGCGATTACAGCTTCAGGTCATCAATAGTATCAGTTACTGGTGCTCGATGAATTATGCAAGCCGTAAAACGGCCTCTAGAGAGGTAATCAGATAGACCAAAATAACTCCAAATTCCCGAAATAACTCCCCATGTATTTCTTTGATTTTATACAAAGAAATCCAATAAGGCAACTTC
The DNA here is from genome assembly GCA_906901685.1 of Desoria tigrina. Taxonomy (NCBI): domain Eukaryota; kingdom Metazoa; phylum Arthropoda; class Collembola; order Entomobryomorpha; family Isotomidae; genus Desoria; species Desoria tigrina. The sequence continues at coordinate 1,187,025 of CAJQTU010000003.1, read as the reverse complement.
TCTCCCTGTGACCATTACAACTTTAGACTGACAGACGTCCAGGGAATAAACACTTCGTCCTAAATCCCGTATCCCAGCAATAGTCTAATGGATTAAAAAAACGTATAATTAGTTTTAGATTAAGATTGAATCTATTAACCAAACTTTACAGCATGATCAAGTCTCAAGAAATGTCTCTAAAAACAAAAGTCCCCATGAGGACTTATTTAGGTGTCACAGGTAAAACAGCATTATATAACATAACTCTTTAAATAAAAGTACCCATGGGGAATTATTTAGGTATATCATATAATACAACATACCTTGCCAGAACTTCGATCAAAAACAGTCAGAGCGGACGGTTCAGCCCCACCCAGAACTAGGTACTTCCCATCCTGGTAATATCGGGCAGCGTATAACATTGAGGATATGAGTTTATTTCGTCCATTTTCGTCGAAATTGTCGAAAGTCTGGAGAGGATTCGAAGTCCTGTAGTCGTAAATCTGAAGGGTTTTTCGATTTTGCCAGGATGCTGTGCAGAACTGTAATTTGATGATTTTCAATGAAAATTTTTAGAATCTGCTAATTTTATTAGATTTTTTCATTTTTTAGCTGATTTAATTAAAAATCCACCTCATTTCCTGACGGATGAAAAGCAATCCCTTCTCCTGTAATAAATTGCCCGTAAATCTGCTTAAAAGGGGCTGGAAGCCTCGTATCGTAAAATCGGACTTTTCCATCCAGTCCACCGGCCAAGAATTCAGTTTCCCAAACCGGATTGAATGTGATGGAATAAATTCGCTGGAACTTTGCATTTTCGTTGAATCTTCAAAAAAAATGGAAAGATTACCATGAAAAAGCAATGTCCCTAAATAATTCCCCATGAGCACCTCTTATTTCAATAAGTAACCCTGATATACTCTCCTAAAGGCATCCTGTCACGAGAACATGACCTTAAACAACCCTAATTCTGATGAGTTGCTTTGAGAAATGATCAGTTATTATTTGTTTTAATTTTTAATTTCAAACTTTCAAAATTAAACATTTATCACGATAAACTCCCCTCCCCGAAATAACTGCCCACTTTTGCTGGATTATAAGACAACACTCGCTCATTTGTTGAATCGCAAATATTACCTAATGTTCTAGAAAAGTCAAATTATTATTTATGAGATTGTTTCAAGCGTCTTCTAAAACAACTTAGTTTGAAAGTTTAATTACTGTAGCAAACGATGTTGGATTATATGAGCTTGAGTTTAATTAATTATAGTTAATTATTATTTGTCCTTACTCAATTTAAGTACTTGTCACCTATAACCGAAGACGTGCATCTCATGATAAACTTTTTTAAAGTTCGTCCAAAGTCCGATTTACGGGAAATAACTTACGGAGGCTCATAGGTCGAAAACCTTTGACCCGTCTCAGGGTCATAAACACGAAGAACTCCGTCACTTCCTGAGGTCACAAAGGCCTTCCCTTGAGGGTCATAGGTCATCGTCAGGGTCTCCCTCTCTTCGTCGATTGTTTGAACGCATTCGTCTGTGAGGAATCGGAAGGTCTTTACTTGCCCATCCGCAACTGCAAAATTATATCCAAAAATGCCTGAATTTGTACTTATTTTCATAAAAAGACGCATATTCCGGAATAATTCCCCCCTCTCAAATAAGTCCCTACTTGCAAGAGGGCCTGTTGTTTTAATGAGCTAAGGACACTTCATCTGTCGCTAAAAATAATTCGGACAAAATATTAGCAAGAAATACAGAATTATTGGCAAGAAATTGCAATTTACATGAATTTTACTACATTAGCCACGATTAATTCACATTTCTGAATGAAAGAAAAGTGACCCCGAAATAAGTCAGCTCCCCGCAATAAATCCCCCATCTAAAGCTACTTATAAAAAATACGTACAAGTTCCAGTAAGCAAGTAATCCTTGGCACTACTCCTATCCTCCTGAATTAAAATGTCAATCGACTCGGCCCGAAACGAGGATCTTCTCCGGTTCAAATGATTTGGTAAAAAATTTGGAGTCGAAGAATTTGATGCATTATTTGGAACGAGTCTCGGTAAGGGTAAATGATCGGGTTGATTTTGGTCAGGATGAGTTCGATTCGTCTGATGCTCTTCAATATCGGGATTTTGAAACGGTTTAAATCGGACACAAGTTGCGCTGGTATTTGTGTGATTGACATTTGAAGCCTTGGGCTTATTGAGGGTGTAAATTAAGTTATCATTCCTTGCGTTGTAGACGTTAACGAGTCCATTTGCAAGGGCCACGGCATAATATCTTCCGTCTGGGCTTAATGCTGTTGAGAGACATGTGTCCAGATTCCTACTGTTTACATAACGTTATTTTTAGTTAAATTTAATTTAGCATATATTTACTAAAATAAAATAAATCGGAGTTAATTAATGGAATTGATTATTCCGGTAAATTCTTCAGTTTAATAAACTGTTTTTTACTGCTAACCACAGTGCAACAAGCATCTACAATTATTAAGAAAAATATTACTCTCAATTTTTTCAAAATCAAAGTCAGAGTTTGTCCAAATCGCTGATATTAAGCGTTTAAAAAATTAAAATTATAAATCCTAATAAATCAACCCTAAACCGAAAATTAAAATATTTTAACAAGCCCTGTTTTGAATGATAACTCTAACTCTGTCCAATGTCTGAAAAATCTAAATAAAAATATCACTTTATACGAATTTTTTAAACTTTTTTTGTACAACTTACATCGTAGTCAAAACCTTGACTTTTCCAAATAAATCAGCGGAATCGATAAGACCCTTGGCTTTACTACGAGTAAGGAACCGCTTGAGCCTGTCCCTTTCCAAAGGTATTAAGTTCGAAGATATTGGGGATATTTGGCTTGGGTTTGTTAAAGGGCTGGAAAATGAGGTTGACCACCTCCGTTCTTCCATTCTGATTCTTCGACTGTCGATATGTCGAAGTCGAAGCCTCAAAATGTGTCGATAAGTTTAGGCAATGATGTTGACGTCGAAAAGTCGATGTATCAATTCAGAAAACGCTCGTTCTCTTTAGTATTAAATTGTTGAAGAAGGGATAGTAATTGACCTCCAGAGTTTTTAGCCATGTTTTTGGAGTCTGTTTATTAGATCGATTCAATCGAACAAGCATCCGAAATTCAACTGCAGTAATCCTTGTAATACCTGTTAAATACCGAAAAGCATGACATTTTTTTTAAACTATGATATGCAAAAAGCAAAGTGAATTTTTGTTTAATCCCCAACATGTAATTGATGTAATATACATTTTTTATGCAATTAAAACAGTGGACCCATGTAGAACCGCTTTTTTAAGTAAACTCCGAAAATAAAGCTTTGAATTCAACGTATAGAGTATGAATTTATGATTGAAAACAAAAGGTATAGTATGCTTATCTATTTCTAGGGTTTAACTTTAAAAGTATGTTAAATTAACCCAAATTATATCAAATTCATCAATTTTTTTGCATGAGATCGAATTTAAATCCCAAGCACCTACCTATATATATATTTATATATATATATATATATATATATACATTTTTTTATTTACAGTTTAAAAAATTATATGAATAGCAATTTTTAACTTTAATTTGCATTTTAATTTTAATATTTGATCAATATCAATGTACCCTGGGTTCTTATGGCAGATATTACACCATTCAGTGGGAAAGGGAATTACAACGTGAATAGAGTTTGACTTTGAGTACGGTGAATTGGTCAAAAAAATTGTTGTGCTTGCTTGCAATACACAATAAAATATAGTAAACTTTAAATACAAAATATGGAAGTCATTTAGCATAATTAACAGTTAAATTAAAAATTAGTTAATAGCGAGATCAAGATCAGGTCAAATGGCTCCATTAATTTGTGCAAAAGGATGCGGACGAAAAGCTGCAATGAAAGTAAATATCAAATATAACATGAATTTTTTATTTATTTTTATTCAACAATTATTTAAAGTGTAAAATATGAATTGTATTTAATCTTAAAATTAATCTCGATATTTATTATTGAAAAATGACTAATTCATATCATAATTGGCTTTTTCCATTCATTTTCAATTTTCAGCGTCCAAAAACGGGAGCAGCGTTATGCCAGGAATGTTTCTTTGCCGTATTCGAAGCGGAAGTTCACAAGACGATTGTCGACAACGGGCTGTTCAAGCCCGATGACTTTGTGGCGATTGCAGCGTCAGGGGGCAAGGATTCGACTGTCCTGGCCTACATCATGAAGTTACTTAATGAGCGACATAACTACGGACTCAAGCTGGTTCTTCTGTCCGTTGACGAGGGAATTACGGGTTGGACAGCATTTAATCAAATTCATCGACTTACATGGTCAATTGTTGATGGTACTTAAATTTTAACGTTGTTCACTACATAGGTTATCGAGATGACAGCTTGGAAACGGTAAAGAGGAACGAAAAGCAATACGAGATCCCGTTGCAAATATATTCATACAAGGATTTGTATGGATGGACGATGGATGAAATTGTTAGAGAGGTAAAATCCCATACCAAAAGTGGTTTGTGCGCTTGTATTTGTTTAATCGTTTTTTAATAGATTTCAAAGATTACTATATCTTCCATCTTGTTCTCGTTTTGATTATCGTATGGCGTTGATGCGATTTAGTTTCTTATTACAATAAAATCGCATTTATTTGTATAGGTAGGACGAAAGAACAACTGTACGTTTTGTGGAGTCTTTCGTCGGCAAGCGCTGGACCGAGGGGCTGTCATCATGGGAGTCAATAAGATCGTAACCGGGCATAATGCGGATGACGTCGCGGAGACGATTTTAATGAATTTGTTACGAGGGGATGTTGCTCGATTACAGAGATGCACTAGTATCGTAACTGTAGGTTGCCATTTTGACATTTCAAAATTTTAATTCAGTAATTCGTAACTCTTGGCTTGAGTTCTTTCAGTATCAGAAATTGTATGGTATGAATATTTTGTAGGGAGCTGAAGGATCTTTACCAAGATGCAAGCCTTTTAAATACACTTACGAAAAGGAAATAGTTATGTATGCGTACTACAAAAAGCTTGACTATTTTTCAACGGAATGCATCTACTCCCCCAACGCTTATAGAGGTCATGTTAGGGCTCTTATCAAAGATCTGGAGAGGATTCAGCCATCCTCTATCGTTGACATTATCCATTCAGGTATATGTCGAAGTGTGTCTGTAATTTCTTTGCAATTAATTGTATTGTACAACGTATTGTGTGCTTTTTTGCTCAGGTGAAGCCTTATCGATACGCGAAGGAGTAAAGATGCCAGTTCAGGGAACCTGCAAACGCTGCCACTACATTTCTTCCCAAGACCTGTGCAAAGCCTGCGTTATGTTAGACGGATTAAACAAAGGACTGCCTAAATTAGGAATAGGGAAGAGTTCAAAGGTCAAGGCACAACTTGAAAGCCTTAATGGAACTGGTGCTGAGGGTGTAACCGAAAATGTCAAGTCTGGCTGCTGTGGAGGACGGGGACATTCCGCGTGTAAAAGTCAAAAGGATCCCTCGGACCCAAATCAAACCGTCGAGAATTGTTGTGTCAACAAAAAGGGAAAACGGTCATCCGATAAATTTAAAAAAGCACAGGAGAGGAAGCTGAATAAAACCAAGAAGAATATTGCTCCGCCAGATATATCCGAAGTATTCAATCAACGAGATGGACAAGACGAAGATGACATCGACAATGATGACTATCAACTGGACTTTTTTGGATGTGGTGGTTTCTCTGAAAATAAAACTTCTGGTGGTGATGGTGTGGAGATTGAAGACGATGAGGTTGGAACTTTGCCGTCCAAGATCTCTGGAGATGATATTGATATAGAAAACTTGGCCGATTTGGCTTCAACTATGCTACACTTTGGCCGGGGAAGTAGTAGCAGTAAGCCTTAAGATTTTATGGATTAAGTGTAATAGACAATAAGATATAAAATTGACTTCTATTCGGTGATTCTAAGATTCTATCATTTTAAGTCTTTTATGAATTTTTAATAAATGCTCTCATGAATATTAATATTAGCCTGTAAGGGAAGATGAGCAAGGCGTATCCGACTTAAATCTTTAATAATCGTGATAAAACCCAGTCCAGTTTGGACAGTAGCATCAAGATATGTCCTTTGATGGGTGTGGGAGGGGATCTGAAATGCCTGTATCCTTTTAGCCGACAAGAACGAATCTACGTTCAACAATGACATAATAGATCAATTTAAAGCTTCATATTCATAAACCGACATGACATTAAGATGACCCCACAAGTTGCTATACATACTCTCCGTGTAGGTATGAAGGTGAAGGTGAAAGTTAAAAGCAATTTAACTGAGAAAAAAACGAATCATCTTTACGTTCTTGGCCTTGATTTAAGATATCGTTTTAAAGGGTGGATTTTCTTTAGATGCTTATTTAATTGAAGTATTTTAGCAAACCTCTTTAAATCTATACAACTATTAAAAACACTATAGCTGAACTCCTCGACATGAATCGAACTCAACAGACATACAGGGTCGAAATTCCAATGAAATATTTCTTTGCATAATTTTATTCACAAAACGTGGATTACGCAAAATATCTTTCATGTTCATAAAACATTACTGTTGAACTTTTTTTTTCAGTCAACAGGCACATTAATTGTGTACGAATCAAGTTGTACACACTGAAAGGTCCCCTTGTCCGTAATCATTCTTATGATTAATGGCAACAGAACAAGTTCGAAAATTGGGAGTAGTTGGAAAATGCTTCTAATAGGATTTATATTCCAGCTTCAATGAATCGACAGAAAAAAGCCCTTATAAACTCATAACATCCAGCAATAAAAAGCTGTTTAGCGTAACAAAGCCCGTGTCATCATGTGTAGCTAGATGCATACCCTAAATTTCTAAAATCGCTACATAACAGATACACGCTTGCATAACAATAATAAACTACGAAAAAATAATATTATCATCAATAATATCATTGCAAATTACCTTTGCAAAATTGTGGACAAGGGACGTGGGTGTCGGTACTTGTCTCACCAGTCACCAATACCCAGAGAGATAGATGATGATCGAGACAGTCGAAGCCTCATTAATCATCTCTGTCTTCGTGGTGTGATTTGAAAGACGCTTTTCGATACAAATTAGGATTAAGAGCCATTAAAGAGCCCTGTCTACGCAATATCGATTTTTTTCTACATTTGTTAAAACTAAAATCATAGTTAGAAATCGCATGAAAAAATCCGACATCCCACACACCAAAGCAATGGAACATGGAAAGCATATTCTTCAAGCATTTTCTCATCATGATGATGATATAACGATCTTGTTTTGTTGATAGTCATTCCCGTCGAATTTAGACCGAAGGGATTTAATATGCATATTGACGAGATGATGAGGATGATTGAGTTGAAGATGGGCCTAAATAAGTCAATCTTCAAAACCAGTGGGGGCTTTAGTTGGGGGTGACGATAGGCGTGATAGTATAATTATCGACTACTTTTATCCAGCGTAATCTGTTCTAGCTACGCATTTTACTCCAGGAAAGCGAGAAGTAAACATCGATATTTTAAAACCTCTTGATTTTTGACAATTTTAACTGTCTTTAGCCGTGGTACTTTCGTTAAAAAGCCAGGATGGACTTGATCTATGCAACGGGACGGGGTCTGAAGGAAGGGTCGAAATGTAATAGATTATTTTTATTTAAAATTACATAAAATTTTAATTTTGAAACTTAATTTTTTGTTTGTCTGGTTCTATTTTAGTTGGTCAAAACACCTTCAAGCTCTTCGTGGAGAACCCTGTGGACGAGAAGGCGGTTTGCATGCACCTGGACGTGGCTATCGAAGGGCCGGGGAAGTCCCAGATCACGACGAATAATTTCGGGAACGGGACGATCGGGGTTAATTACCGGGTGGCCAAGTCCGGAGATTATCTCATTCACGTCACTTATCAAGGGAAGGAGATTATTGGGAGCCCTTTCCACCTTATCGTTCGCTAAATCCCGAATATTCTGCAGATTTCGAAAATTATGCAAAAAATGTATTGTAATTCTAATATCATGAGAGTATTATATTAAGCAACGACAGGAGGAGGTTCTTAAATAGCTTATTTTAGGTTCCTCGATCTTCATCTGTGATTATAATTACAGCTAATTAATATATATGTACAAATAGTGATTGTATAACAATATAATATCTAGAGATTTAGTTTAGACTCTTTAGACATACTTTCCTAATCTTAATTAAAAAGAGTAACTCTTTAACCCTAATATAATCAAACATAGTGTTCATTGTTTTCTAAACTTTAAATATGACTACCATTTAATCGTGAACTCAAAACACAGTTTTTAGAATCAATGTGCATTCTGAAATAAAAAATGAGTGTATTAAAATGCAAATATGAACCCACTCTTCAAAATCACATCTCATTTATCCCATAACTGCATAGCATATGCATATACAGGGTGTCCATGTAAAAGTTACCCCTTCTCTTCAGTTCCATCTTCCATCTCAAAAACGACAGGGCAGAATTTGATGAATTATCGCTTATTTTAAAGCTAAAAGTCTAACTTAAATAACATATTGCTCCTCGACTATAAAATTCGCCAAATTGTTAGGGCAAAAGCAATACCATTTCCAATTCAGCTTTGACTTCTGAACTGAAATTGGAATCAAGACGCATCTTTAGCTTTCGTCAGTTTCAGATGAATTCAGACGTTTGCAAATAATATATTCTACATTTCTACATAGAATAGGCTTTTTTCTGATTTCTGTACAAGCAAATTTAGAATTCGACCAATCAGAACAGATTGCAAAATTATCAATATCGAGAATGTAGAGAGATATTAAATAGGAAATTAAAGCTATATTGTATATAATATGTAGATTTTCGTTTTTGAGATATTTTATTGCATTCCCAACTTCCACCGTCTCTGGATAGTGGAATTGCCGAAATCGCAGTCCAACTTGTTAGCAAGTTTATTGATATTTTTTAATTCTTACTCTTGACACTCTTGAGTAGTATGGCTAACGATACATTTTGGATTTTCGTTACTGATTTTGTAGTAGATAGTATTCTTTACTCATGAAGGGTTGAACTCTTCTCAATAAAATACTATCAATGGACATGGTTGTACATACAGAACTCACTGGTTTCATGAAAGTTCATGAATTTGATCCTATTTATACATTATTTCCCATGAAAAATGTGGGATCGGATATGGGATCGATGACTGGTTCTGATTCTAGGTTGAGTATTTGTCTAAGTCTAATTAAAGTCTAATGAACTTTCATGTTTGCATCCATTGCATCATGGTGCGCTTTCTTTCATGATATTTTAAAACGTAATTCGTTTAGGTTTTGGCGAAGGTAAAGTATATAAGCTTACTGATTTCAAAGTAGTTGGAATCAGATAGTTGTTAGTCCGAGTCGCTTTGTTTTGTTTATTTCTAGCCGCTTTCGATCACAGCTTCATCTTTTATATAACCTCTTTTTTTAAAGTTCTAAAATGGACAAACTCAACACGGTTGAAGAGCTAGAAATCCCTTCGACACCTTCATCGTCTAAAATAAGTCCCAAAAAATTCACAATTACTTCACCATCAGCTCATGAGATCCGACAAAATCGAAATACAATTATTAAAGTTTTAGACACTTTAAAAACGCTGTCGCAAATAAGGTCAAAACATGAACTGATCCAGAGAGGGACCAGTCCACAATGTCTACAGTGCCCTTGCACACAACGGGGCATTGTTGAGGCGGATATTAAATATTTGCAAGGACTCATGGTAATAAAATTGGTGATTATAGATTATAGCTTATTCGAAGGTCTTCTTCGACAAGAGCATTTTTTTAAACTTTTTTTTGTCCATCAGGTTTCTCAGGGGTTCCAAATCTCGAGGGCTGATTGTGTCAAAGCTTACCAAAATCAGGACATGGTTAAGTTCGCAGCAATCCTCCAGAATGGACTAATTAAAATTGATGGTCTGAGCACAAAGAAACGGAAATTGGAAGCTTCTACGACCGGAGCCGAAAGTGACGCGACCATAACAGCGAAAAAACTAGAAGCCGCTTTGAGTGAGTCAGCATTAATTATTGATTGTCGCATTTAAAATCATTTTGTAAAGCTAAAAATTCCAATCAAATTAGGAACGTTTAATTTTAATTGTCGATGTTGATCTTAAAATTATCAGAAGCTGTTCATTGGATGGAGAATAAGAGCAGATCTCAGTACTCATTTGACTCGTCCAGATCAGAATTCAGCGTTGTAGATAATGCAACTAAGGCCGATCAGGTCAAGGTTCTGGATACCGACAAGTAAAGGGAAACGTGTATGATCGGATTGAATTGAACCAAAAATGAGTATTTTATTGTGTTGTGATTTGTGATGTGAAAGAGGCAGTTAATAAATCAATTAATTTCGTCAATATTGTTGTGAATTTGTCATATCCATCCAATATTTTCCATTTATACATGTATTTTAGTACCTATATTTCAAATTTTTTTAGTATCCGGAGTCTAACACGGTAGGTATAATATAAGGAACTCCGTCCTCTCCTCTCTCTCACACACATCTCCCAGAGTTTAACATTACAAGTATAGCATATAGGGAATTCCGTCCTATCCTCTCTCTCAAACTCACCTCCCAGAGTTTAACATTACAAGTATAGCATATAGGGAATTCCGTCCTATCCTCTCTCTCAAACTCACCTCCCAGAGTTTAACATTGCAAGTATAGGGAATCCAGTCCTCTCCTCTCTCTCGCACACATCTCCCAGAGTTTAACATGGTGCAGTATAGGGAATCCAGTCCTCTCCTATCTCTCTCACAATACTCGCGGAGTTTAACATGGTGCAGTATATGGAATCCAGTCCTCTCCTCTCTCTCCTCTCTCGCACACACAACACCCGGAGTTTAACATGGTGCAGTATATGGAATACAGTCCTCTCCTCTCTCACACAGACAACTCGCGGAGTTTAACATGGTGCAGTATAGGGAATCCAGTCCTTTCCTCTCTCTCTCTCACAACTCGCGGAGTTTAACATTGCTTGTATAGAGAATTCCGTCCTCTCCTCTCTCTCTCACACACATCTCCCAGAGTTTAACATTGCAAGTATAGGGAATCCCCTCCTCTCTCTTACACACATCTCCAAGAGTTTAACACGGTAGGTATAAAATATACGAATATACTAATTTAATATCCTTTCCTGGAATTTCCATCATCATTTTTCGCTGAATTCTTGTTAGTTGGTTTGTTTGAAGTGAACCAGTTACAAATTATCAAAGGATCAAAAATTTTCCCGAAATCCCTGACTTACCATGTTTGTGAGCATTATATTCAGGTGCTGCTTTGTACACGTCAGCAGAATATTTCTATCGGGAATTTCCAGCAGGATGCATTCATATCTACTCAATAATAAAAGTAAAAATATTGCCAAAATGACATGCCATGAGATTAACTTGTTTCTTATCAGGGATTTCAAGTACCTAAACCGATTTTTAAATATGTAAGCAGCAGTGTCAAAGTAGTCGGTAAATAAGTTTTAAATTGTTTTTCTGGTCGCTTTTCATGGAAATGTGATGGGATGATCCAATTCAAAGAATTCCAACGGATATGGATACAGCAATCAAAGTATATTATATATGCTGTCAGATATTCATCCTAACCTAACGTTGTCAAAACTGAAAAAAAAACGTCTGGGAATTGATGAAATATAATGGAAATTCATGGAATTTTTTTGAAGTACTTCGAAAACATTTCGTACATCATATAGCCGGTAGAACGTTAACTCTTGTAACGAGTTGTGAAATACATGACAGATCTACGCCGTTGATCGCAACTTGGAATTAGTGAAGCGTAGATAGATAAAAAATGAGTGATCTAGTGATCACCTTCCTGGTAAAAATAGAATGAAATTAAAATATTTTTATGATTTGTAATTTTTTCGTATAATAAATAATTCTGCAACTCTGAAATAATTCGGACGCACAGGATTAGGGTACTGAAAAAACCCGGTTCTTAAATTAAATGTGAGGATTTTATTCCGGGTATTTGTCAAGATTTTTTTTTGTATAATTTATTGCAAATTAAATTGTTTCAAATTATTGTTTTGTTGGCGAATACATCGTAATTTTGTACTATATGACATTTCCTTACCAATCGTGTTTACAGATTTTATTCGGAAACAATTTATAAGTACATTTCAAAACATATTACCTACAAAATCATAGCCATTTCGTCGAGATGGATTTTCACTCCCAAATAGTTGCTTTTAGATGCATTTTGGTTTAGGATTTAAAATGCGTATTTTAAAAGCATTTTAGCTTAGCAATCCCAAATTGAATGTTGAAGGTACAACAAACATCGAATCATATTCTATCCACAGTTTATCAGCTATGATTTATGATTAATCACTAACAACCATGAGTGAAGATTGTTTGTTTTATCATTTACATTTATAGACCTGTCGTTTTCGTATGTTTTGTCGTCAGCAATTCCAGGAATCCTGGGACCCCAAAATGTAATCTAACTGAAAATTATATCTAGCTTGGCAACTCATGTTTATGAAAATTCATGGAACTTCATGTCATGTTGTCAATTCTCTCATGCTGAAGGATAAACAAAGCTGAATTAAATCTAATAGCCTTCAGAATTGCGTCAGATACCAGGAATGAGGGGAAACTTGTTGACCCTAAAATAAACCGTTGCAAACGCACATCAAAAAAGGGTGAAACGACACGAAAAGACTCAAAATATCATTTAATGTCGTTGTACACGTATGTGAGTTGTTTTATACAAGATTCTCACATTTCCCCAACCATAGAGTGAAGTTATATACACTGTTGAACAACACTCGACAATACCGTCCCAACGATGTAGTACACATCTAGCTAGGTCTGCTATTTAAACAAAATGTGATCTATGACCGTACCCGCTTGACCTGCACGGTCATCAAACAAACTATAGATCTGCTTTAAGGTCATGAATGGTTTCCCGAAAAAAAAATTTGAAAATATTCAACCGTTCGAGAGTTATGCTGCGAACGGACAGACAGACAGGCAGACAAACAGACAGACAAAGTAAAAACATTAAAGGGTTTCACCCTTTAATAAGTAGACTCGCCAAAATTATTCAAATTACAATTTTCGACACAGAGCTTTATGAAAATCCATGCAAGTTCATGGCATGTTGATCGGAGAACAAACTAATTAAATTTAATTTGTGTTGAGGAATATGTGTTTCACAACTGTTTCCCAAATCCCACATATTATACTCCATTTTCTCGAAGAATAGCATTTCATTCCGTCAAAAACCATGCAAATATTTATTAATTTAAAAAAAATAATACTATAGGTTCATACACCTTGTCTTATCGATCGGTTCCATAAATCACATCATGAATCATGAAACCGATCTTCAAACTTCAAAATTGAAATAGCTCCCAATTCCCCGTAAAACCTCGATTGGAACTGCTTTTAATTTTAGTTCGAAAACACGGATATTGTTTTATATTATATTATATTGTAATATAAATTACAAGTACTTCACTCACTTAAAATCCACCATCATAAAAAACATGTCATTTCATCGAATCCTATCTACTCATCTACCCCCAATTATGCGATTACTAATAATCCCATCAATTTATGTCATGTCATGAGGTCATGCTGATAAGAATATCATGAATATATTTAGAATTATCTATTCAACCCACCAAACCATCCCATATTAACTACAGAACTCATAAAAAATCAGCATTTTTTAACCAGTATTTTTAACTTTTTCGATTTTTAACCACTACTGGTCATCATGGAATATTCGTATTAAATCCTAAAAAATAACCTAAAAATAAACACTCATTTCAGAGCAATTTCTACCCGATCCACTTCATAGTAGTTCATCAAAAGATTACCGACGACAGAGAAGCCATCCATAAAAACCCCAACCAATCAACCAACCCAAGCCTGTTTTTTACTCATCCTCCTTACTTAACAGCTCGTAATTAACTATTCTAACCCCACATTGGCAACACCGTCTGTAGTTTCAACTCTGAGAGAAACGTGGTTATAAAAATATGGTTCGCACTTACACTTTACAATTGTACAAAAGCTCATTCATTTCAACCTACTCATATTCAGCTCATAGGCATTCATGGAGTCTCATCATCATCATCAAATATTAATTTAATATTACCTATCTTTCATGAACACTTCTTATATTTCATGAATCATGAGCATTTCTAAATTCTAACCTAACACAACCAAACTAAACCTACAAAAAACGGATAGAAACACCCCTCTAGTTCTAACTTCTAATACCTAAAAAAGCTTGTTTCAGGCACCTATGCAAACTATCTAGGCAATGAATGGAATCACATCAAAGTTCATGTTGCTGTAGTTGTATTGTAGAGCTTGCTTACTTGCTATTTAACATCATCGCATATTTCTGACTAGTTTATATAGCGTAATAGTACTATAATATCATCGTTCCGGAGAACTTGGCTGCCTATGTCACCCATTTCCATTGCTATAGAGGGTCTCCGTGGGAGAGCACACCAGAGACCAGACCAGACGAGTGCAGATTTAATAGAGAATTTAGAGCAGCAGCTTGTGGAATAATTAGCTTAATTTAAGGCACGTTTAGAAGGCTCTTAGTCTTAACGAGGGATTGAAATTGAAACCTATTTAAGGACTTGGGTTGGATCATTTTACCTGTTTTTTTTGAACGTTTAGGATACTGCTCCTGACTTGAGTTTGATTTGTAAAAATAATTTTTATAAGAAGCATCAGACAATCGAGTAATTTAAATTGATATTTTGTATTTGATAATATTGAGGGTTTTTAGTACCTGAATATCAAATATGAATTAATAGGCCAGGTACCTGTAGACTTCTGTAAGGTCAGACGTCATTTTTGTATCGATTTCGATTTCGATTTTATAAGATTATAAAATGTATGTTTATGTTTGTTGACTGACCGAATCACCGAATGAAGTCCTCTAGTTTTGTAATTTAACATCGTTCGTAATTTGTAAGCTTGTAACAGTAGTAGGGACATAGTTTATATTTTTATAATTAAAAACCAGGGAAGAATGGCTTCGATTTCGAATAACAAAATGAAGAGAGAGACGGGGGACAACGGGGCCTACGGGTCGCCGTACAATTCAAAGCCAAGTAAGCTTCCTTGAGTCATTATTTTTATGTTTTAATTGTTTAAATTGAGAGATATTTAATAAATCCCGTTTTTGTGACTTAATTGCAGGCACAATCACAATTGAAGACAGAGAAGCGGCGGAAGTCCTCCTTCAAATGGGACTAGGGATGGGGAGCCCCCGGAGGAACCTCCCGGAAGTTCGGTCATCGACATCCGAACTGACGCTTAAACCCGCCGTCAGCATCCCCAGCAGCGTCATCGTCACCAACGGTCCCAGCTCGATCAAGCCGCAAGCGTCCATCATAAACTTTAGCAGTCGGAGTAGAAACGAACCCAGCGCCTTCGTTCCCGTTAATTTAGGAGGGTATTCCAGCAAGTCACAATCAGGGGTATCCATCTCAATACACCCAGCCCCACCCTCTGCCAATGTCACCCCACAGAGGGTCCCTGTTTCTGTGTAAGAACTCATTCAAGTTGGTCCTGAATTTAATTTTGTTGATTAGAAATTAGAATGGAATTAAATATCATTTAATCATGTTTTTTAGAGTTCAACGAAAAGATGCAATGGAAAGGAATCGAAGGGCTCTATCCCCTTCACTTAATCATGTAAACCTTCCAGCGATTACAATCAGGCCGATCCAATTGGACGGGAAGAATAGGGAAATTTCGTCCAAGGCTCATCTTGCCAACAATCCCAACCCATCATTAACGGCAAGTTCCTTTTTATCAACCGATCGGACAATTGACAAGGACGCTTCTTCTTCTTCTAGGCCTGAATTGAATGGGCTTACGAAATTTCAAATGGAATTCGAGTCCGGTTCCCACGAACCCACGACTTCCGCTATGGTGGGTAGGAATGATTGTGCTATTGAAAAAACCAATGGTGCTAGCAGTAGTAGCAAAAGTAACTATTGTGGTGGTAATATTAGTGGTAATGGTAATGGTAATGTCAGTGGTAGTAATAA
Organism: Desoria tigrina; assembly: GCA_906901685.1. Taxonomy (NCBI): domain Eukaryota; kingdom Metazoa; phylum Arthropoda; class Collembola; order Entomobryomorpha; family Isotomidae; genus Desoria; species Desoria tigrina. Next base: position 1,170,939 of record CAJQTU010000003.1, on the reverse strand, counting down.
GATTACTGTCAAAAGCCTCTTGCAACGGAACCCGACGGTTGACTCCGTTAGTTCTCACCATAATCAACAACATAACTTATATAGTCCGAACCCGATTAATATCGGCCGACATTCTGACCCTCATCACAATCCCTCGATCCCTAATTGGATCATTTCGAGTCTTCCAAATGTCCCAGGGGCAAAGTATCAGATAGTTAGTCCTGATCAGTTTAGCAGTCTCGGAGGTGTAGGTGGTGTTGGTACTTCTGGGGGAAATCTTTTATTGCCAGGGACAACTTTGATACGCATTACTTCCAATAATATGAGCAAGAACGAGTTGAATAGTAACAACTGTATTGAAAATTCTGAAGTGCAGAGGATCCATGAAAATAAGTTAATGAAGAAGGCCCTTCGTGCGAGTGCTCCGATGACTCGAGATGCCTCCGAACCTATTGTAAGTTCCAAAATAGGTCCCTACGTCAAATACCTTTTGAATGAAGTATTATTGTGTCTTTAAGATTTTAAGCAAGGTGTCTTTGACTTATTTTAAAGTAATTTTTTAATTGGTCTTTAGGCTGTCGACGAGTTTACAATTCCAAAGGAATACTGGGCCAAAGCATTTGTACAATCGGATATCTGCCACGCGGCTGGGATTTTATTCAAAGCGTTGTTTACTCCGGAGGAAATTCAGAACTGCACGCTGAGGGGTCGAAATGGGACCTTCTTGTTGGACTTGAAAAAGCGTTCTGCAATTTTCCGTAATCAGCCCGTTATAGTTTCCCAGTTTTTTTTTTAGTTTCAGCTATGGAAGGATGTGGTCTTTAATTGTCTTAAATTATATTGGGTACAGGAGCGGTTGGGTGGATGAAAAACAAGAACCAGAATCCCTATTCCTTCGATTCCAACAGCCTGCGGGACCTAGATTTGCTTACTCAAGACGAGAAGATGATAATTGAAAAGAAAGTATTTGTTGAGCGTCGCTATCAAACAAGTCGAAAGATTCGGGACGTCCCTTCCAAGCGACGGAGTAACAACATGAACAAGGGACTGGGTCATAATTATCAGAACCGTTGTCCATCCATGCATAGCAGTGAAGAGTCAAATCCTCCTCTAGAAATCATTATCAAACCCGAACCCACCGAATTTATGGACCACGGAGACGAACGTCACCTGATGCAAAATGATATTAAGCCGGAAGCGGTTATAAAGTGTGAAATAGAAGATGTTCCGATGAAGACTGAAGAGCATAATAACAGTTCAAGAACTTTAGCCAGTGAAATTGGCCAGCGGCCCCCATCACCAAAGCAAGTGAAGCTTTCGGATTATTAAAAAAATTGGCCATTCGTACTGTTATTAGTACGCCCTACTACGGTACTGAAAAGACTCCCGGAAGAGGGTCAAGGGTCAGTTGAGATTTGTGGTTATATACGAGATGGGATGATAATGATTGGAGGAAACGTCTGGAATGTTGATTAAGTTTTGATCTTGATTGGAACACAATATTATGCGATAGTATTTTTGTCAGTTCCGAAAAAAAAATGATAAATTGCAAGTGGAATGAAGCCTGGTCAATTTTTATGAAATAATGTGCCTTCTGCTGATGCCTGTTAATATGATAATTTAGAATTTATTTAGGTTATATGGTAAAACATGAATTAGTTGAAAGAATCTATTAGAAAAGCAGAATTTTTACTGAAACAGCCGAAATGTAATTTATTCGAAATAGGTAGTAGTCTCATTGATTGAGACATTTGTAAACGGTTTAGTTTTAAGAAACCGATAAATCTGGACCATGTAATTGACACGTAGTCCAGCTAGTTGGTTATGTGCAGTAATCGTATTCCAGAATGATCTCGGATGTCTGGAAACCTCAAGAGGATCGATGGAGGTTCATGAACTATTTAGTGCTTATTAACGATGGTTTACATTCTAAATGTAAAAAAAGTGGTGAGATGATGAAATAATTTCATAGTCTTTTAAATGTAATGTACCTATATGTAAATTCATAGATAATAAATGTGTGTTATCTTCTTTGCAAATGAATTTGGAGTGTCATCACAAATGTATCATCACATAATAAGGACGCTACCTGATAGACAACGTGGTATTTGATGAGCTGGAAAGCGAATAGTCCAGTTCTTTCTCGATTTTTTTATGCAAACAGTTGGTCTTATCGAACGTTCTGTTTTTTTCCTATACATTGTTCTCCATCCGTTTTATATAATTGAGTTCATTGGTTGGTCAGCTTTTTTACTGTGAATTTGACGGACGAGCGAATGTTAGTAGTCTTTGCCTATCTGAGTTTCAAGTGATTAGCCTCGTCTCTCATGTGAAATCATGGCATTTCTCCTGATTTTTTTACGATGTATGAAACTTTGTTTTCTGTATAGTCAGCCCCACATATAAGCGTTAAAAGTATGATGGTCAATTGGCACTAAATAAGCCTCCGTAAACTACAAATTTAGTGAGAAATAAACCATTTAGTCGGTATTATTGGTGTTCGAATTTATATTCTCATGAAGATGCAAATCTGGAAATTGGATCTTATGATTAGTTAAATCTACGAGTGGCTGGAAATGCCACATAGATCATACACAATTTTTGCAGAGCCTTTAAGGAATTCGAATCGAACTGGAATAGAGTACCCTTTTACATCAAGAACAAGTAGATTCGAGTTATATCCCCTAAAATCAGGTGCAACTTAAAATCTGATAGTTAATTAAATTCTCTCACACAAATCGGGGCCCTTAAAAGCTCCTATTTTTCATAAAACCTAAAACCATTTTGTACAACCATGCCAAAAATGTGTATTAATGCTGATTCTTAGTTTTGGGATTCTCAAATGGTTTTGAATTAACAGCCCGAAGGTAAAAATTGTCATTACATTAAATGCCAAGATCTGCAAATGTAACACATTTGATCAAATTATGTCAAAACAACTCCAAAATTCGGTGTTGTTCCGTCGAGGGTCGACAGTACATATTTTATCGCTCAAGGAGCCTGTCTGTAGTTACAATTTAGTTATATAGGCCCTGAGTCGGGAAGCTTATAAATTTTTACTTTATTTGAACAGGACATTAGGGATTTTTTTTAATGTTGTCCTGTAGCTTAATCCGGCTGTAAAAGGACATCAAACTCTGCAAATGTATCATCTGGACTACGACTTATATGAATGTGTACTTTGTTTGATAAGCATGAATAGTATGAAGTCAAGTTAAACAAGACAGTTGAGTATAATTATTTGCCTTTCTTGATGGATGTGTATTAGCTTTTGGCTTAACTAAAAAAAATCCAAAAGATGATAAGATATTTTAATTCTACGAACTTATTTCCATGCATAAATTACATGTATACTTTAATACGAGATTATTTTGCGGTCAAAAAAGCTGTGGAGTTTAAGAAGCAAAAAATGGGACTGCATGGATATAAATGCTGTTACATGAACACGACAACATTATGACAAATATCTTCGTTTTTCATAGTCCAATTTGTTATGACTAAAACGTTTATAATATTCGTCTATTTCTCAGTAATGCCACGCCTTACAGTTAAACTGTACAGGGTGTTCCACAATTATTGAAAAATCCAATAATTATTTAGAGCTACCGCACTTCCCGAAATAAGTACCCCTAGAATAGTCCTCCCCGGAATATATCCCCACCCCCTATAAATTAGTGCTTTCGTTTTTCAAATGGACATCTGTAATTAACGTATTTAGCTACTGTACAGTTACCTTTTTAGTCAGTACACTTAATGGCATCAATAATTTGTGATAATCTCTTAACTGGTAAAAAGCACAGTCACTTTTATTTCCATTAATTTTAAACTGCGAAGCAATCGTATTTTAACGGAAAAGGTCTGAATCATCGAGATGTGTAGAAATGTTAATGTTCATACATGAAATATGACATTTTAATGTCCTCTGACTGATACTTAAAAGCAATTCCCAATATCCGATGCATACGAACGAATAACTGTGAACTCGATTCGAGGTGTCATGTTGGCATTTTATTTTATTTTATTTCCAGCCTTAAACGTGCAAGTGTCAAATTACAATCCTTAAATATTCCTAACCCTAAATCCCAAATGGTTAAGTGGTTATTAATGGCTTGGCTTCTCGAAAGTCCTTAACAATTGCTCATGCTACGCTCATCATATTATCATGACACCCAGAAAAATGCCCCCACCGACCAAAATGACAAAAGTACATGAAGGATAATAATTTGTTTATACATGGATCAGATCGGAATATTAAAAAATATGATACTATTCCCATGATTCCATGTCATGAAAATAGATGATGCCAAATCGTTTAAAGGATTTAGCTGCTGGAAAAGGTTCGTCTTCATGGATATTTGGAATTGGATATCATAAAATGAATGCGCTTGTATTGTATGTTATGTTCGTGTTTAGTTAGAATTATCCGTTAAAAGAAGAACTATTAATCTCTGAGCAAATGGTTCCACTGCAAATTACAATGGCAGCTTCTGAACCTGATGAGCCTATGTCCAAGTAAAAAGATCCTATACTTCTCCATAGGTTTTAAGTCTTAAAAAGAGTGTGAAGGTGACACGGTAAATGATACGTTTTTTAACATCACATCACATGAAGGAAACGTGTGCATTTCCATGAGTTCTTAAAGTCAATGTTGACAGTCTAATATTTATATAAACAATGATATTTTATGGTTGAAGTGCTTGTATTAATCGTTTACCCTCTAAAGTTAAACGATCTGAATTCTGAAAGGACTTGAAAACGATAAAAAAAATACTTGAAATCTAGCTTAAAAGCTTAATTGTTATACTTGTATAAGCGATGTCACAGATCTGAAATCACTCAAGCTTTATTTCAGAAAGCCAAAACGGCTTAAAACGGCACGGCAGTTTATTTTAATGAATGAAACGGTTTAAAATTGACAATTTTAAAATTAAAAGCTCAGAAACAGCGTTAAAATGTAATGCAACCATTGAAATATGCTTGAAACCGATTTCCAAGGTTGAAAGCTGTACGGCAGTTCATTTTAAATTTTAATGCATGCAACGGTTGAGATTTTTTATAAAAAATGCCGATTTTCAAGGCTCAAAAGCAAGATTAAACTTTACTATACTGATTGAAACGATTTCAAAAGGCTCAACATGATTAAACCAATAAAAACGGTTCATTTTTCCATCTTGTCGACAATATTTGTCGAGCGTCGACGAAGATGACATCATTTATCGATGACTTTCGACTTTTTATGCGATCTTGTCGATAAGATAAATTACGTATTGGACAGGCTGGACTTGGAAAACAGTTCGACCTTCCTTTGGCCGTAAAATAAGGCCTATCCCGTAAATGATAAATCCCGTGCTCACGTGCTGCCATGATTCATGAATTTACATTTAGAGTATTAAGAGTGCAGACAAGCCCCTTGTTCCCCGTACTTGACTACGTGTCCACGACTCCACGTATTTGGTATTTCTTCGTTAAACTGATATCATTGTATGTATAACCGAGCCTGGTATTAGTATATTTGAAGTCCATTTTATCAGAGGATTCAGCTACATAAGCGTACATGTACTCCGCCCCTAATATGGTCCATTAGACTATGGTCTTGAATCCGGGACTGTTCATAAATCATGGGTTAATTAGGTTGTTGGAGAACAAACGGTTTGGAACTTACTTGTAGGGGTCCTTTGAGACTGACTGGACTGGGTCAAAGTTCCTACATACGATGACTAATAGAAGCTACTAATTCATTCGTTAAACCCATACTGAATTCTGCAGTTATAGAATGGTTGCTGAGTTTTTAAGAGAGTGTATGTTTTAAGGTTTTTTATTGCGTGCTTTGTCTTTAAGTATAATAAAAAAATATCTTATTTTAAAGCAACTCCTGGATGTCGTGTAGAGGTAACTTGAGATTCCCCATGCCTAGCGCAACATAGACTGGAAACGTGTGTGTGCTACTCCTGGATGTCGGACAGGGGTAACTTGGGATTCCCAATACCTAGCGCAATATAAACTGAAATCGTGTGTGCTACTCATGGAGATCGAGCAGTTAGCTAGAGCCACTTAGGATTAGGATTATCCCATTCGGCCACAACCACTAAGCTATTGGGATAAACAAATTTAAGGTCAAAGATGAATGTTGGGCATTCCGAGATTTTGACGAAGGGGTCAGAAGGTCCCTGTACTCCCTGTCTCGATTTTAAGACCCGAATGGGTCCTTGGACTTTGAGTTCTTTTAAACTAACTATACATACGAGTACTAGTCCTTAATCAACCGTATGACTCATGCATCTATAAATAGCTAACTTTTACCCGGTTTACACACCCAAAAAACCCCAAAACATGATCTATGGACAGCCCCGGGCTAAGAAGGTTCAGGAGGAATTTATAGAAGCTAATAGGCTAATCTCTCTTCAAAAGCCAGTCCAAATAATAATGATGTCCTGGCCTGGCAAATGTCTATAAGGTTTCCTTTTACCAAAGGAAAAGAGACCCAGTCCATAAATGTTTCATGCTCTTTCTTCATATAAGACTAGCATATTTGAGCTTGGGAATTAGTGTTGAGGAAACCCATGCGGGTCATGTAGCCACATGGATATTATATATGAAACTACTTTAGATTATATATAAGCTTTGGCTATAGGTGTCCGTTTTTTGTAACCCTTTCCCTGGCCACATTATTCTTCATCTAGGACGACGACTAGGCCAACCTGGCCAAAACAGCCACACTCTGTTCTGAAGATGGAGATATGAAATCTGTACAACGTGGTCTTCTTCTTTCTCTTATTTAGAAAATTCACCTATAGATAGACTAATTTGTTTTTGTTTTTGTTCCTCCTTACTTTCCCCTTGTAGTTTTGTTTCCCTGTAGTTTAGCAGTTTGTTTTAATTGCCAGTTGTTGCACAACTAGAGGAAAGCTTAGGGCAGTATTTTTGGAGATCAGCTCAATCCAAATTCCTTGTGCCGTCGTGCCCGACAATCGACAAATCCTGGTTACGTAAGTTGCGACTGTTTGATAACGTTCATTTAAAAAAAAAAATTGAAGCAATTTTCTAATTAAATAAAAAAAAATTTTTACGTATGATTGAATTTGTTGTGCATTTACAACAAAGTTAAAGCGTTAAAACCTTATTTCGATCTGTTAAAATTATGTTTTGTCACTTCAATAACAATCACAAATTCTCATGATATGATTTAAAAAAGAATTCTAATCGGCGAAAAAATCGATAGTGTCGGCGAGCTAATAAAACCTTTTAGAGATAACCTCCCAGAAACGGGGTAAAAATAGTTCTGGATTTGATAGGGGAATAAAATAAAAATTCTGATAATAAATAAATTGGCTTACTTTCATTTATTTTTTATTTTGGTTAAGATTTTTTAACACTAAATTCAGTCCAAGTCCAAGTAATCGACTATAGACGTATGTCGGTTTTTAATCGTTTGATACAAATGAATATTAAATGATTGCATTTGATTTAAAATCAATAGGTTTAAGACCTTTAAGACACGGAACTGAAGAAAAATAATGGAAATGGAAAGGACGACGGTCAGCAACGGGTTGAACCTTAATGTTAATGGCGGAACTGGAATAATTACAAATTTGTCGAGACCGAGTAATAATAGCAATCACTATCAACAAAACAATCAAAATAATTTAATTGGAGGAATGCAACAACTACAGCATCTGCCTCATCAGATGCCACAGCTTCCACCCGGCCTTGGTAAGGATTTATTAACTAACTTATAATTTTAATTATTGTCATATTTTGTTATTAACCTCATTGACCTTTGACATTGTAATATTTAGCACTAGTGAGACCACAAGTGCCAGTTGGAAGCGGAAGCACCAGTATCCTACAGGACGCCCTCAGAGGTCAATCTCACCAAAGGTCAACCTCAGCCTTATTCCCTACTCCATCCCTCCATCAACAACATCAAATTAACCAAGTGTTCTACCAAAACCCGCAACAACAACAGCAAAATCTACACCAGATAAATCAGGATGTATATCACCCGCATCACCAGCTTCAACAAGAGTTGAAGACCGTTCCAAATCCCTTTGCCAAAATGTCTTTAGATGAAATAGTGGGCCAGATCTTCAAAAAATATTTCCAGCGTCATCCGACAATCGATCCCAACTTGTTTAAAATTAGGGAACGAGCTTTGCAAGAAGCGATGTTTGACTTTATTCTACACGTACCGATTGTAAGTACCATATACTTGTCGATGTATCGATGAGTTCAGTTTCTTTAATAAATGTTTCTATGTGCCTATCTGTAGGTGATTGATGGTAATCAAGTGCCTAGAAAAGCCTGGGCGAAAGCCTTCTACGAGATGGATGTGATTCAGTCAGCTAAATGCCTTTTTGAAGCCTTATTTGACCAGGAGGAAATGAGCAAGTGTACTTTGAACGGGAAAAACAACACGAGAGAACTCAGCGCCGTCAAAATGCTTGCCATAATGCGTACGTTCTGTTTTATAATTATAATTGCATCATTTATTTACTAATTTAGTACCTGATTAAATATGGATTGTTTTTAGGAGCGTCCTGTTGGATGAAGAACAAGGAACAGGACCCTTACTCGTTCAATCCGGGATACAAACACCACAACGTCTTCCCAACTAAGGACGAGAGGGACAAGATCGAGAAGAAAGTTTTCACCGAAAGACGGAGTCAAGCCAATCGAAAGTTACTGAAAGCTGGGAATAAACGGGCTCACGACCGGTCGCCCCCACATGGTAATTATCCAATTACAAAACGTTAGGATTTAGTAAAAATATTCAATTAAATCAAATCTCTCAATGTTGGATTGATAATCATAATTCATAATTAATTCTGCTACACGATAGATATCGATAACCTTAGCAGACACTCCACCCATGAAGGGGACAGTGATAATAGTCAGCACAGTGAGCCTTTTCGTACGTTTAGTTAAGCCCAACCTTAAGTTTTTATGAATAGCATCTCATGTCCCTTGGATTAAAGTCAAATGTTTTAAATATTAATCTAATTACAGAAATGAAGACCCTGGACAATGCATTAATCAAACCCGAAATTCCGTCATACGACGGGAAACAGTCTTATCCGTACAATAATCAGAACGGAAATTTTGACACTACTGAAAAGAAGCCCTACACGGTGGAGAATTTGGAATTGGAGGAGCTTTACGCAAGGTATCCGGACGAATTTCTGGATAAGTTGTATCCAGGCCGTACCGACGTTTTTATTGTAAGTCATAAGTATTAACTATCGATTTCCGCTTTAAAAGACTGCAAATCCGTCACTGATTTATTTTAATTTTAAAACCATATCTACAACAGGATGGAATATTAATTCCAATCGATGTCTGGGACAAAGCCTTCCAGGAAGCTGAAAAGGACACTGTCAAAGCCGCCTGGACACTATTCCAGTTCCTGTTTTCCAGCGAGGAGATCATGAGCTGCACTCTAAACGGTAAAAATGGGACAACCGAGCTCTGTCCTGTTCGAAAACTGGCCATCATACGTAAGTACGATCTATTTTTGCTTCATAAACCATTTTCACGAAATTTCAAGATTTTTTTTTTAACTTTGATCAGGAGCTGTACAGTGGATGAGCGTAAATGCGAAAGGAAAGAAGACAGAATTCGACAGCGACATCAATTCCTGTAATTTATTCCCGTCAGAAGAGGACAAGGAAAGGATCGAGACGAAGGTCTTTACCGAAAAACGCTATCAACATAGTCGACAACTAAATACAAAGTTTGGAAACGGAAACAGTAGTGGTGGTTTTGGTAGCAACGGTAGTATGAACTTAAATAGGATTCCTAGCTAAAGTATTTAGCATTTCGATGGTATCATTGCTCCATTAGTTTCTCATATCACGTTTATGCAGGATGACAAAGTTTAAAACTTTCAAAGAAGCTTAGGACACTAGGACTTCCGTTTTAAAATTATTTATCCAGTGTCCTTAACAAAGTGCTGTAATGTAAATAGGGATAGATTTACTATAGATTTACTACAAATCTAATAGAGTATATATATTATATTTATTATGTGATTTTGCAAGGGGAGACGCTTGAGCCTTAAAAGTTAAACACGGACTTAAATGCAACAGACATAGAGATGACAAATGAACTTATGAAAAATATCTATAGCTTATGAGATTATATAGAGTTTGCGGAAGTGCAGCTCGTTTTTGTGCAAATCTTCTACTATTATTAAATATTGTCAGGGAGTTATCATTGAGTATCCTTATCCAGGCTCCGTTGGAACTCCAATCTACTAAAGCCTATAATATAAAGCCTTATCTAGTTATTAAAAAAAATGCATATTGCAGGCTCTGAAATAAATATGCACTTGTTTTGTAAAACCGTTGAACTTTGGAATCAAATAATAAACGGGATGAGAGATAGATATGAAAGACGTGACTTTTAGTATTGAATGACATGACTTTGTCAAGTCAACTCCCATTTTCTGACAACTCATTTATTCATCAGCCACCATTTTAACACGATTTTAACACGTTGGAGATTAAGAGGAGCCAGAGAGGAATAATTACCAACTGCAGCTCTTCATGTACATTCATATTATCAGCAAGTTGGGAGATGATGCCAGATGTTAATTTGGGCTTGGTTACATGATGACGAATTTTTTGCAAGCTTTTTTACCATGTAAAAGAGAGTGAAGACGTAATTTGCGAATTCCAATTTGCAACATTGTTAACCATTCATAATCCCACATGCCGATGCTCTTTACTTGTACAATGTATTTCTGGTTCTGCCTCCGTGGATAGTGTCATACGATACATATCATAATTGCCTTCTCAAGGGTCGTTGAAATTCACTGGCGAAAAAATCGTAAGTTTTTCATGAACGTTCATGAGAAACTGCTGAAACTCATGACAAATGGGTGGAACTACTGAAGAGGAACAAGTATCTCCGAATGCATCGGCATATATCGTGAATACACTGAGCCACATATCCACTACATCGCCGGCATTGCTAAACTCTCCTGATATACATAAGGGTGAGTTGCATTAGCATTCCCCATACCCCATAATAAATCCCCACCCTCCTTAATCTGGGGAAAGTTGCTCTCAGATTTAATTATTTTTTAATTCTTTAGTTTCAGAAGCAGAAGGTTGTGACTCCTCTACGGAGGATGATTTTGATTCCATTTCGTCAGGGTCCCCGGTCTCTGTCACCGCATTATACGAATTAGAGGACTTATTACGGACGAACGAATTATACGAAGTGAAAGGGGTGAAAGTTGACGATGAAATCGCGAACGTCCCGTGTACTCAAACACACCCTACCACTCGAGGGACGTTCGCAACGCCTGGGGTCATCGGGGATCGACAACAGAAGGGATATTCTCTATATTCGAAACCTCCAACTGAAATGGTACGATTGCAGGGATTGAGAAAAATTATTACTAGGTGGGGAGGTATTAAGGGCTGGGGAGTTATTTAAAATTATTACGAGGTGGGGAGGTATTAAGGGCTGGGGAGTTATTTAAAGTTATTACGAGGTGGGGAGTGATTCCATGCAACGCTGATTTCGAAGAATGGGTTCTTTAGAAATTGACAAATCTATTTGTTCCGATACAGTTTGAATCTTTACAAAAATTGTAATTATAGACTATCATCGACGGGATTTCCATACCGATAGAAACCTGGGCAAAAGCTTTTAGACTATCTGACGATGTCGTTGTTGGGAAGATTCTGGTCGGCTGCATTCTTCCAAAACCAGGGCTCCGTGAATTGGATGATTTGCAAAAGAATGCGATTTCAAGTAAGGTTTTAAAAAACTGGATTTTTTCGGGTTTTTTATGAAAACTATTGAAAACGGTTGGGCTACAAATGAATATAGGAGCAGTTTGGTGGATGAGGAATAAAAACCAGGATCCATATTCCTACAATAGTGACATGGTCCGAGAGGAAGCACCTCAAGATGTTCGGCGCAAGATGCAGAGTGTTTTCAGACAGCGGTGTGCCAATAAACGCAGAGGAACCACTTCCAATCCGCGTACGAATAAACAAAGAAGAACCACTTCCCATCAAAAACGAAGAACAAAAGCGGAGCTAACCGGAAACAAATTGATTAAAAACCAGAATCAGGACAAAATACAAAATATCCAGTCCACCCTTAATCGAAACGCTTTGCCTAGAGCCCTGAACTTCGGATATAGTAACCGAATTTGATACTATTATCTCTTTCACATAAATTGACTAATTATTGTCAAATGGAACGAATGTACGAAAAAATGTAAATACCGTATTGATCGTAATAAGTACCCTCCCCGAAATAACTCCCCCAACAATGCCCAATCAAGTTCAGTATATGGCCCTATCAACGAGACAAAGCTGGGATATTTACAAAAGCCCATGTTAAAACTGTAAAAACCAACAGTTTGTGTTTCTACCAAATTAGATTGCGTTAATATCATTAGTAATTGCTCAAACTCTAAAAGTAAAAATAGCTAATTAATAGTTAATACTAACAATTCTAATGCCACTAATAGTTTGTAGTCAAGCCCATTTTCCTAGTTATCCATTCTATACCTTTCTATTCTACATAGCCAGATCATGGGTATCAATCATGTGATTTAAACAAGTTTTTAAATGTCCAATAGGCTAATCTGTTAGTGAAACATAATTTACGTGAGTATTAGTTTTCTCACATAGCGCTGCGATTTCGCCGAAATAATTCCACACCCCATGTAAAGCCTCCAAACGAGGATAATCGGCCTTCGAATCGAATCGACAACAATAGATAAAACCTTTTATCTGGCATCTTAAAACACTGAAGACTCATAGTTAACTTATGTACAAAACTTCGAAAGTACCAAACTTCACAATATGACTTATTCGATTTAATAACATTTCTTATCATAAATATAAATTACAAAATAAAATTATTCATCCAATACAAAAGCTCCTAATTTAATACTTCATCCTTATCATACTAATTTTTTTCCATTCTCATGGCATCTTATTTAGTCTTCATCTTATTCTTAATTTTATGGTTTCTCTCACAGTACATGCTTAAATTAAAATCCCTTCCAATGGATGGGGATGCATTTTGGAGTCTGGATTTATTCTAAACATTTCTTAACACTAGACCCTAGGTACTTTAAAAATAAATTCATATTATTTTCGGTCCAGATATAAGTTCCCAAAAATGTCAAACAAAAACAAGAAACGTGCTAAAGGTTACAAGAAGCAATTCGACCCGCGATAAAGCTAATCGTAATAAAAATTTTATGACTCATACTTCACAGCTTCTCAGCCAGCCGGATCCTAAATTTCAGATTGTACATTGACGTAATGTCTAGAAGGATACAAGAATCGTTGTTCTGTTGTGTCAGGAATTATGTGGACTAAATGACGTTAATTGTCCTAATCACGAATGTAAAAATAAATCCCATTTATGTCATTGTAAATCAGTTATTCTTTTGAGAACCGTATCAATTTCAATTTTAAAACTATAAAACTGACATCCGAAACCCTTCCCTTCTGTATTTTTTTTACTTTTTGCATGCATTTTACAAAGAGACAAATAATAAATATTATGATGATTATTTTATGCCATGTTATTTATTTGAACTGCAAACACAACTTCACGAGTCAAGTAGTTTGTTTAGTTAAATCGGATTTTTCATCAAAAATTGAGGAAAATTTAATTGTGTTACAATTTTTGACTCCTGAATCAAAATTTAGAGAAATTATTAACTGCCGTTTCAGAGCATTATATTTTAAGCCGAAAAAATCAAAGCTTTCATTCGTGTAAATTTGGAACATTTTAAAGAAACAACCGTTTTTATATTAAATTCCTAAATTTACATTACAAATCTCTTGTTTAGCTTTGGTCCGAAAAAATAAGCGAGCTAAATGGCAATAAAACTGACAGAATGTGCTGACCAGAGGGTTAGGATTTATTTATCTCTTGCGATTTCTTAGAACCGAGTCCCATTACGCCTGCCATTTCCATGTTCAAATCCTGATACAGCCTCTCTGCTCAAGATAACAAATTCGCACATATTTGTACACGGCTAAAAATAATATATTACTATAACCCTTTATTCATGTACATACATTATCAGCAAGGATGATGCCAATTCGGGTTCAGTTTTTTGCAAGCTTTTTCGCAAACCCCTTTAACTTTAACTGGGATGGAGGAGCATGGTCTCGAGCTAATAAATGCAACAGCTAGAGTGTTAACACTGTTAACACCCAGCTCCGACCCCCACCGACCGGATTTTTTGCAGCTCTGTCGAGTCAGAACCACATCAAATCCCATGATGGCTCATGTCTTTATCAATTTCGCTGAATTACAGAAATCACATCTGAGAGGTTGGAAATAGTACTGGAAAAATTACAGGTTGTACTGCTTTGACGCGAATGGTTTAGTTCTGGGAGCAGACGGAATTTGCAGCAGAATTCCCTTATCAGTTTCAAGGGCTTGAGAGTTCATAGGAATTCATGAAAGATTATAACAATCGGGACTGAATATTAAATAGAGGAATATCGTAAGATAATGGGAAAGGGCCAGGAAATACCTATCCCCACGGGCTCATGTAGTTGCGATTCCACGAGGAATCAGATACTCACTGCATCCCCCAAAGTCGGGTCCGGTGGAATTGACAAGGGTGAGTTTCTGTAAATTATCTCTGAAAAATGTGAAAATTATGTATTTTATTATACATTTAATGTGTTACCTACCTAAATAAGTCCCCAACGGGGGGGGGGTTGTTGAGAAGCTCAGAAAAAAATGTGTTAGCTACCTAAATAAGTCCCCAAGGGGAGACGTGTTGAACCGGAGTGGGAAGTTATTACGGAGTTTCCACAGTACAGCTCTGTATTTAAGCCCCATTCATTCATATCCTCGTACTCTGATAGGTTTTTTGCTATATAACATAAGTTTTAACATCCCGTGAGTCATAACGGAGATTATGAGATAACCCCCAAAAACAGGGTAAAATTGTTTTCTTTGCAGTTAAAAGGCAATTGTTTCATCCGAAATTTCGTAGGGAGAATGGGCCCTTTCACTATGTAGCATAACTTATAGTACTTCGAGATAACCCCCAAAAACGGGTTAAAATTGTCTTCTTTGCACATAATTGATGGTGCAACATATTGTACGTAGAGAGGATGGGCCCAGGGTCTTATCTCAATAGACACTCCAAAAACCGGGTAAAGTAAAACCATGAGTTTCCTGGGTTTTGCATCAAAATTTTATGTTCCCCTTCTGGAATAACCTGTTTAAAACCTGTTGGTCATTTTAATTCGCGTAGGCTAGGGTGGGGTGCAAATGAGCATAACTAAATGAACGAGTTTTGTGAACATGAACAAATTCGCATTACTCTTGAATGTTTGGAACATTTTCAAATATTGTTGTAATTCTAATGTTTTTCCAGATTGTTTTTTGATTGTATCAGAATTAGCAAACACAAGCGACAATACTTTGGACATCTTCTTCAAGTTTCTTGACGATTCTTGTTTCGTCAATCTGGATGAGAATAATCGGGAACGTCTGCAGTCCCCTTCTGCCGTACCGTTTGCTGGCGAAGAGCAGAACCCAAGTACCCGCTATGCCGATTTCTACCCTTTCCATGGTGGTCTACCGTCGTCGGGTTTTGAGGCTCCACCTCTACTCGACAGGTATTTTATCATAATGAATTGACGACAATAATCGCTTCATACCATTTAAATCTCCAACATTCTATAAATTCTCTAAATAGATCCCCCCCCCCCCCCGAAATAGTACTCCGCCCTAGAACGCACAATATATCAAAGAGCAATAAATGCCCATTTTTTTTGCATTTATTCCATCTGTAAATTTAACTAAAGCCCCTCGGAATAGAACCCCACCCATTTAGAGGGTTGAAAACATAAAAACCTTGAGAATCTAATTAAAAAATTATTGAAACCATCTAAAATCTGACAAGGGAACATTTTCAGATGTAAAATTTCCAATTTTCTTCAAACTTGTCTCATTCGAAAGAGAAGGTAAAATAATTAAATTTTTTAAATTACTAGGTCAAAATGATTTTATTAACCGACAGTTTCAATGTTAAAGTCTTGCTATTTTACCTTCTCTATCAAATGAGACAAGTTTGAAGAAAATCGGTATTTTACATCTGAAAATATTCCCTTGTAAGACATTTTAAAGCTCAAACCAAAACCGTTCCTAAAATTGTATAATTTCTTGTACAGCATCCATCAAGGCCAAGTACCCATTGGCCTATCGGGTTTAACAACGCTGTCTAGCACTTCCGGTCCGCAGGTGTCGTCTAACTTTGGTCCTTCGACTTCGACTTCGATAGCAACTTCACATTTATATTACTCGGACTATTCCAGCACCACCTCTTCGAGAAGTGATTATTTTGCACAGTTTCAGTCACTTGGACAAACTTCACAGTTACCAGAACCAGAGGCATCTTCATCAAGACCCCTCTACTCTCAAGGGGACATCGACAGGACCACAACAGGCCAGGACGTTAGAAATGAAGCCGGTCCAACGGGCAGACAGATCAGACCAGAAGTACCGGAAGTTCCTACCGACATCGTATGAAAAACCTTCAATTTTTACAGGATTTTCAAGAAAAATGATTTTTTACTACATTAAATTTCAATCCCTATTGTTAGTTCGTCGACGGAATAAGAATCAGCGCTGACCGATGGGCCAAGGCTTACATTGAGGAAAACATCGTAAAAGCAGCCATGGTTTTGTTCGAGTATCTGTTTTCAAAAGAAGAGATCTGTGAAAGTACGTTCAGTGGAAGACTGACTTCGAAGAAACTGGACGGGACCAAACAGACCGCACTTTTAAGTAGGATTTTACTAATTATTTCAAAATAATTTTCGAAATTTCGAAACTTTTTTTCATCAATTTTATTTAAAAAAAAGGAACGGTCTGGTGGATGCATGACAAAAGAGAAAAGAATCCGTATCCGCAACCAGGCGACATGCCGAACGAAGATCCTCCCCCTGAAGTCGTCAGCGATATCAAGCAGAAGGTTTTTGTCGAAAAACGGAACGAAATTCGACGAAAGTTGAGAGGGGAGGCAGTGGTCAAGCGGGTCAAGACGGAACGAAGAGATGATTCGACAAATCAATAAGATTATTTCATATTTTTCTACGCGTTTTTAACGTTTGTCTTTCAAGGACTATGAATATAGCCTTCATTCTGCTCAGATGTACAATTTATAGATCCCGTGCCTGTCAAAAATATTGTGCCTTTCGAAAACAATATCGCTAGATTTTAAAAAATGCAGATAATTTCAGATGATACACGTTCAAAAATCGCATTGGAGGCTGGGATAGCTTTTTAGGATTTTTTACGGGTTTAGAATAAGTATAGGTTAGAATTTTGTGCAATTATTACGGGACGTATTTAGGTCAGGGACATAATTCTTCCAGCAATTAGCAAGTCTACGTCCGTATTATACGTTTATTGAGACCTTGAAGCCATAATTTCATAAGCTGTTAACACACGTCATATTTTTTATAATCACAAATCCCAGCTTACGGATTTTGATTAAAATGCTCCCGTTTCATTTCATTGATATTCCTATCTTAAATAGCTTTAATTAAAAGCGATAATATAATTTAGTTGATTAGAATGTGGCATTTTTCTGCATTTTAATCACGCAAAGATTGAAAAACTGCAAGCTAATGTAAATAACTATACATTTTAAAACTTGACCAGAAATGAAATATAATGTAAGCAAGTGCATAGAATATTACTTTTTATCCGCCATTGCTTATCTGGAGTTTAGTGGCCTTAAACCGAGCTTATCTTAACTTTAACCAATAGAGGATATTCATCACCTGTAAATCCCCGATCTCGACTTATGCATGCACTTAAAAGTAGTGATAACAAGTTGCTGTTATTTTTCTAAAAAAAATTTAAATTCTTCTTAGAATTAGACAAGGGATGTTTTTCATTAGTGTGATACACACAGAAATTTGTTTGAAACTATTCTGATTAAATTTACAAGCTATATATAAGCAAAATAGAAATCAAGAAATTAGCTACTTAATTGATGTTGACCAAGTTTAAATAATTATTATATGAAAAAGCCATGTAAATTGGTTTTCTAATTTTCAAATCGTTTTAAGCTCTCAAAACTTAAATACACCCTTGGCAATTATGAAAGGAATTGAATTTACTTATTTTCTTTCTTGATTGCATTGGAAAAATAATTCTGTCTGATAAATGGGAGATTTACGCGAAGCTCAGGTCCATTGTACGTTTACCCTTTTATGTTAACAAATATTACATACCGGAGAATGAACTAAATAAACGGATAATATTATCGAATTTACAAAAAAGCTGTGTATTCGTTTTTTATAACTTTAAAAACAATTCCTGTTTGTATCTCAACATCTCAAGTACATCCTGTTTGGAAAGAGTCCTTATCTTAAGTGGTCCTTAAGCGGTCATCAAACTATAACCATTTTTATTTAGTGACATTTACCAAAGCATCCGAAAGTGCATGGGGAATTATTTCGGATAAATTATTGTTGAAAGCAATAATTTCAAGACTTGTAAAGCTGTGAAATTGATAGATCCGCAGGATTCAAAAACTGAAACTCAGTATCAAACGACGTATTTTATTCAAAATAAATAAATCTCGAAAGAAAAACAACAATATAGATATGTTAACAATATGTTATATAAATAAACATAATATTATCAAAAATAAATTATTAGCCGGTTCATTCCAGAAAACAAAATAACAGCTAATTATTCTATGCTAGACACTTCTAGTGTTTTTGCAATTAAAAACATTCCATCTATCCAATTAAGATGTATGTCTAATTGCATATATCATAGCATCAAGTACAATATATAAATATTTATATTTTACTGTCCATATACACTGTCAAAATACCATTAAAACAAGTAGCGAGTATTTCGGAGTCAAATCCCGTCTATTTACAATTACAAGTAACTTCGGTAATTAGTCCGTCCTAATCTTACGTACGTATGGCATCATTTGAAAGAGTAAGGTCAGGTTGGGTCAGGTCAGAGGTCAAGAATGACATCCTACACACGGTCATGTAGAATGTCACGAGTAAAGTCGAAGCTCGTCAAGTTCTTTGTCAAAAAATTCGTTGATGGTTTCGATGATTTATTGTCGTAGGTGTTGATATATCCCTGATTCTGTTAATTTCTTCAGGAATTCCGGAACGTCAAAAAATTTGAATTCGAAACACTAGAAATTATGTATGGTCTAATCTGATCATTTTGGTCAGTTGGTGTCAGGTAGCGTCATTTGTCGGGTCATGTCAGGACGACAAGGGGCAAACGAAGACTAAAAATATTTAATTAACTAAATAACAAGTTTAAAGTCCGATTAACTCGTGCTTTTGACAAAGTTGTCCTTCAACTCTGGTTTCAAAGCCTCTTTGAAGGGCTTCATTTTCAAGGCCTTCCCCTTCCCTTTGAAGAAGTCAGAGTCCTTGATTTTGGAAATTATTTGAGTTAGGTCCGAAGGGAGCTTACTCATCAGTTCCGATATCGTCTCCTAAAAATTCACAAAATTTCAGTATTGGATACACTTGTTGCGATTTTAAGAAGGGAGAAAGCAACCCGTTTCATTTGTATATTCTTGATATAACATCGGTGGAAAACAAAAAACATCCAGGTGGAAAACATACCGTAAATCCTGATATAAGCCCCCCCCCCCCCGAAATTACTCCCCATCTATTTAGGTTAAGCTATGAGATTTGAAATTAACTTCCACTGAGGGCTTAAATCATGATTTACGATTCTGAAACGCGGAATTTAATGTGTTTCTATTAAAAACTCACGGATATGATTTGTTATCCATAAAACCGAGTGCTATAGGCTACTATTTTAAAATTTTGTTAAGCCTGGAGGGCAATAGCACACTTAAAATTTAATTTCCAAAGCAATTAACTTTCCCGTACCTGAAACAAGATCTTTCCAGTGGCTTGCCCCTCTTTGGCAATCCCTCGCCCCGTCGTGATCACAGGGATTGGGATGAGAAGAAGAAGGGCGAATAACAAGGCTGCCTTGGCCAACAAGAGGGGCAACAAGAGAGGGAGGAGGAGGGCGAGGAGGGGCAACAAGAGCTTGGCAAGGGCTGCAAGGCCCAGCAGCCCCTTCAGTCCGCCCAAACCTGTAAGTCCAAGGAGGCCGAGAAGGCCCTTCTCACCGAAACCACCTTCTTCTTCGTAGTACATTGGTGCGTGCCATCCCTACAAATAAGGATACAATCAAATGTGCCAAATTAGTAGTAAGTTCCCAAGGGCAGTTATTCCGGGGACAGTTATTCTGGGGGCAGTTATTCCGGGAACAATTTTTCTAGAGGCAGTTATTCCGGGGTACAAATATTTGTTCAAAAACAGCAGAGAGGGTGCAAATGAGCAACAAAATTCATCATTCATCTCATTAAAACAACTGAAATGAAATGACCGACAACCTCGATATAAGTCCCCACCCTGGAATAAGTCACTTCTTCCCTATCTTTTTAACCCCTCTAGCCTTAATCCTTCCCTATTATGACTACTGACAATTAATAACTGTAAAAGTAATTACAATTAATAAAAATAACGTTGATATCTTCCCTCAGTTTCAAAAAAACAAAAATGTCACTTACACCACCACCGCCTCCGCCGCCCCAGCCACCCCCACCTCCACCCCCACCGCCATGGGGCTGTATAGCATAATGATACACCGAGGGTGCACCTCCACCGCCACCACCGCCCCAACCACCCCCACCGCCTCCTCCCCCATATCCTCCTCCAGAAGAGCCGAACCCACCCCCATAGCTAGTATCCCCTCGTGGCTCAACATAAGCCGCCGAGGGTGAACCCGCTTGGGCTACTTGCCCCGCCGAACTGCCCCCAAATCCATTCGACAAGTCCTTCTTATTCGACTTCCCTCGCCCCGAAGAGTAGATGAAAGACGAACTGGACGAGGAACCCGGACTGGAATTCGAATTAGAACTCGAACTACTGCTACTCGAACCCGCTTCCGAACAGGTTAGAAACAGGGACAAACTCACAAGGACTATGACATGGAACACTTCTCCTCTCACTAACTGCCTTAATGACCTCATTTTGAAAGAGGGGAATTTTTATGAAATTAAAAAAAATCACCGATTTTCGAATCTCAATCTATTTAGTCGACACTAATTTTCATACTGTTTTGCAGGACTGTGCCGATCTTGTCCCAGACTTAGACTGACGGACCGAGTTGACATCCGACGTGTTTATATCCCTGAAAAAATCGTGATGATGATGTTCCTAGTCCCCTACATAGAGTAGTAATAATAATAATGATGATACCTGGGGAAAAAGTCCAAATAGGATAATTGGGATGTCCCTCTTCCTAAAAGTTAGCCTATTTTTAGCCTGTGAAATCTCCTAATCATATCTCTATCTATAAATGCATAGCTGATCCTAATCCCAGTACTCACACACATTATAGTTTAAACGAATACACGGATCAAATGGCTAAAAACCGATAGTTCTTCCCTCGACTACCTGTAAACTTGAAATTCCTTAATATATCAAAATAAAAATAAAAAATAGAATAATTTTTACAAAGAACAACTCCCATCTCCCATTATAGTCATTCTTATTGTTCATGGCTCTTTTTAGAATCAAAGGGAAACAAGAGGTTAAAAAAACCAGAGAGACAAACCTCATCTTCATTCAGAGAGAGGATAATAATCTCATGATGCCAAGAGCCCAATGCTTTCATCCCGAAGGAAAGTGTTAAAAATCCTACATGGTTCTCGGTCTGTCAGTATGGGCTATTCTTGGTACTTAAAAGCGTAAAAAAATAAATCCATCTTCAATTAAATATAGTAGAAGATGCATATCTATCTGTCTATATACTATGTTATTGTGAGGAAGAGTGTTTTTTTAATTAAAAAATCGACACACAATGCATTTCCACGCACTAAATAAATTATAGGATTTGGAGGAGTCGGTTAATTTAGTAATCTAGTAATTTGGCGAGTTGGTGATCCCATTGTGTTCCGCTTTCGTGTTCGAGTTCAGTTATTTGGGAATTAGGTTTCGGGGGATGGGGATGCATTTGTGGTAGTTTTTGCTCTAAATCTGGAGTTAAAGGCCCTGGGGATTTATTTGGGGAGTTTTGGGAATGTAGGGGGTGTACTTGAGGGGTGGGGAGTTATTCCGGTGTATTTGCGCGAATGAATCCGAATTATATTTGATTTTTTTACCGGAATTGAATAAAAAACGCGAAATCATCGGACGATTTTTCAACGCGTTCAGGATCATTTCTTTGGTGAAATATTTATCGAAATTCGCGAAGGAGAAAGCTGTACATTATTGAGGGGTGGGGAGTTATTCCGGGTGATTTATAGAAGTTTGTGCAATGATTCCATCTGATTTTTGTAGAGGAATTATAATTTTACCAGAATCGCCAAATCACCGTCGAATTCTTCTATCGATTCATGAATATTTTTTTTATTAAGGAGAAAGCCATAAATTATTGAGGGGTGGGGATTTATTTCGGATGGGTGTTTTATGCTCCTAAATCTTACAAGGGGTGGGTATTTATTACGGGATTTACGGTATTCCGATTTTTATTGAAAATCTAGCACGAAGGATATTATTACATTTAGCAGATAGCTCCACAGGTGGGAGATGATTGATTTGTTTTGTTAAAGTTTTCTTGATGATTGTTGATACGGATTGCAATTTGTCTAAGGAGTTCTAAGGACTTTAATTAGAATTGTAACAGCAGCTTGAGTCGGGAATCTTGAAACTAGTTTACTGCTATTTATTAGTCGAGATGTAGTACAAAATAGTAATTTACTGGGCTGTATATTAGGATGATAATAGTATATTTGCCGTATTTAGAACATATGCTATGATGTAATTGGTTGTTAGTAAAATAACGATGCAAGCGTTTTATAAATTGTTTTCATATACTTTTTAAGAGGATATGAGTAAAGGATTTTGTCAAATTGTGGAATTTTGTGACTTTTATTCAATAAAACTACGTTTTTTTGTTACTTTGGTGTCAGTGTCGAAAACTAAGCAAGTCTAAAGTTTTCGATTGACACATAGATTACACGTCGGCTTTGGGATGCTATTAAAATTTTTAATTAATCATAAATCAATAAATTAACAAATTTAATTAGCAATTTAATTTAGTTAACCCGATTATTAATTTGATTTTAAGCATTTAATTTAGGGGAGAGAATGATAAAATTCACCCAAGTTAATCGTGGTCCCTTTATTTAATAACGCTAGATAAATACTTCACGTTCTTATAGTAGGATAATTATTAGTTTTTAATTTTAAATAACGGGTCCGATCAAATGGACTAGATGCATGTGAATCTGCAAGGGACTTGGAGTAATTATAAATTCTTCATTTTATGTTTTAAGAATAGACACAAACACCCCGTAATTATCGGAGTATCATAGAAGAATATTATGTTTAATATATGATCTTATCTGTTCCTGTAATTGATTTCGACTAAATACCCGAAGATTAGAGATTTAATCTCAACTCTGCCATCTTCATTATTTTATTTTGATGATTGTTCTTCTTAAACCTTTGACACATTTAATTTTCTAGAATTACATTGTTAAAAATATCATATCAATATATGCAATCAGATTCCCGGGGGGGATTTTTAACTACTTGATACGCTTGGTGTCTGAAATTGATTAACCCAATTACTTAATTGCAGTTACGGTTAAATTTTCGGCTAAAAGTAGTATAGCATATTTTTATGTGATTTTAAGAACATTTTTCAAGTGACGAATGATATAATAAATGCAATAATGCCAGTTGAAATAAATAATTTTGAATAATTTTATTTATTTTCATTTATTTACTCTTTAATAAACCATATAATTGGTTTAAATGGTTTAAAACAACACATCCCAGGTTAATTAATTGCACAGGAACTATGTGGAAACAATCATTTTAACCAAATTTGTAGTAAAAAACATTACAATTTTCATTTAGCCCCAAATTAAGTCGTAATCGGAAATGACTCGCTATTTCGGACATTTCACTATGATCCCCTCAAATAAATCATCCCGAAATAAACCCCCATCCTTATTTTAAATAACACATTCCAGGAGATCTAATTTTAACAAATCATTATACTAGTGAAACATCAAAACTCTTATTCAGCCCCATAATGAGTTCCATTCGGGAGCAACTCAACTCACGATTTCGGACATTTAATTGCAATGACGATTAAATTAATTAAATTTTTTAATGGAACTGAATGATTAATTCCTGCATTTTAAACGCAATTACAACCTGCTTGATATTGAAATTTAGCCCTTGGAAGCTATAGCGTTTTAAATACAAGTTTCCACTCAAGATTAAGTGTTGCTCATCATCATCATCAACTTCTCATTTCATTCTTAGAAATTAATTGAATTATTCTCGAGTCGAACACTTTTATTTTTGTCCCTCCATCCATCATCATCATCCTCGGCATTTAAAAGCACAATAGCTACAAAATAATCCAACCGCATTCTACATGTCCTTTTAGATGAAGAATAGAATTCAAAAACTAAATCTTAAATCTATTTATAGCTTTGTTATTGTGAATTAGAAATAGAACCATACCAAAAATAAACCAAAAATCGCTTTCTTCTTCGATCCGCTTATTTTACCGATATTTTATTGAATTCATGCAAATTTTAAAAAAAACTTGCTTTTCGTATAAATCCGCAGAGTAATGCTGATGGATGAATAGGAATAAAACATCGTAATAATGGTAGACAAGAGTTTAAGGGCATGGTCATAAATCTCAAGTTAAATATAGGAATACGAGGCTGTTTTTACAAGCTGCTAAACACTAGAATTAGTGGTTTCTTCCCGTGTAATTTTGGTCCTTTCTGTTAAAAAAAGCTAAGTGATTTTGTCTTGGGAATTTTTTTGAGACTAAATTTGCCTAAAAATAATTAAATTCATTGCTTCTTTGACAATAAAACCCTATCAATACTAATTATTACATCGTTAATCCTCCAGTGTTAATTAGCTAATTTGCGGTATTTTTACGTCCTCTCAAATTAGCCATAATATTCCGGCCAGTTAAAATTTAAAAAACAATCTGCTAATTGATGTCAAAAAGTAATATTTGAGTGCCTTGATTAATATTTAAATCTACAAGACGAAACACAACTAGAAACAGAACAAGCCCAAATAGAACGCGTGCCTCATGTCACGCTAACATGAATTATAAGGGAAATTTACTGCCAAAAAACGAACAATTTTTATTTATAAATTCATGAACTAGCCCTAATTTGCTTGTTGATTTGCAGATTTACGGATTAATTCAGTGTTAGTTCCGCTACATTAAAACATTCTTCGTTGAAGATGTAGCAAAAGCTAGAAATACGTTTAATTCTGACGAAGGAGAATCGCAAGCGTGTCTAAACCCCTAATGGACTATGAAAATAAACCTAATGTCTAAATAAATAAATAAACAGAGGTCCATCAGCCTCCTGTTGTCCGTGACAAATCTCCTTCCCAATTCAGACGACGACGAAATGAAAAATATGACGGGTTTTAATCAAGATTGATTTTCTACGCGGACTTAAAGAGTCCATTAGAACACTTACGACGTTACGACTACGACTTACCTTTAATAACAATTGCAATTGAAAGAATTGCAAATTTTAAACCGTAATATGATAAGCTGTTTTAAGTCTCAAGTTCATGATAGATCATAAAATAATCTCCGTTTAACGCCTGCATTTGCCCATTCCTATAGATATGGGTGGATCAACAGATTATAAGATTAGCCCTTGCATATACAGGGTGTCCCCGAGGAATCTCCCTCATAGTTACAATTGAATAACTCCTTTAAAAATTAACCGATTTCCTCGGGGACACCCTGTATAACGCTTTGACTTTGACTGCTATATATGGGGAGTTATTCCGGAGGATTTTTAAATTGTTCCGAGCAATACAGTTTTGAGAATTTAAAGGTCCGTTTGATCGGTTTTATTTGTCCTATTTGTCCGTAGTTTCTAATATATTTTACGTACTTAAGAACCATTTTTACAACCTCGGAATGTCAGTTTGGACCTAATTCCCAAACCACATTAAACCTAGTATACGGTCAAAACTATTTACGGACTGGGGAATAATTGCAGGGGGATTTTTAATATGAAACAGACTGAAATTGTGATTTATTTGCAAACTTAGAATTTGAAACTCAAAAATGAATGAGGGATAAATTCGAAGTTCGGATCTAGTTCAATTTGTAGATTGTAACCATCATTTCTGGTTTCCTTGTCCGTATCTTCAATACTAGTGGATTATATTAATTATGTCAGTTATTGATCGATATTCCACAAGGGTGCCAGAAGCACACTTTTAGTTAGGTGACATCCTCGAGTTAATGAGACTGACCAAATTCCGAGATGTTTTTAAGGTCGCATGATAAGGAATCCTAAATTTCCAAATAACTCTGCCTGATTACGGACTCCAAAAATATGCCTGATTGTGATTATATGCTAAGGTGGACCAGAGAGAAGAGGAGGAATAATAATTGGAACATCTGTCATTCAGGCTGTCATTTGCAGGGATTTTTTTTGGCATTGTCATTTACGGGGAAGTAATCAGTTAAGGACGATAACAAAGCTACCTGTCATCGTCATCAACTTGGAATTCGTAGACTTGTAGGTATTTACAAATTTTTGGGTGACGATGACCGATGAGTCTACACTAGAACGAGGCAGTAATGTAATAATCCACAGAATTATTTTATTATTGATAGTTTTAAAATTTCCTAAAAAATGAAATCTTCGTATGGATTTTGAGTAAATTTTCGAAAATTAAAAAGTTTTAAAACAGAGGGATATATTTGCAATTAAGGTTGTCCGATACTCGTGCCGGAGCGAAATATGCCCAAAATTATGCCTGTGTCCAAATCGGGCCATGTTGGGTACCCTAGGCATGCTTAATTATAATCTATCTATCATTTTAACATTTTAACTTATTAATTCTATGATTTTAAATACGTCCTTGTAAGTTAAATTCCTCATTTTTAGCTGACTTCTTAAAAATATAATTGCATCTACTAATTTAGGTCATTTTACATTTTTTTTAGCCTTTAGTTTGCAGAAAATCTAAATAGTCAGTCACTAATTAGAAGAAAAACACCCAGCACTATATAACAATAATTTAAGCCCCAGCCTTAATATACAACTTGATTAATCTGTTTATTTACATCATTTAAAAAAATCAAAACCATTTAAAGCAATTTCACACGAACTGCAGGACTGTGAAAGGAGAAAAACGACAGTTTCCTTAACACTCGAGATCACAATTCAATTAAGCAAAGTTTGCAAACACCTCGTCTCCGTCCACCCGATAAGCTATTATTTCTTAATGATATAATGAGCCCAATCTCCGTCTCTCCAATCCTTTAAATTGACCTAGAAATGCGGAGGTGAGTTGTACCTGTAAATAAAGAAGAAGAAACTGAATCTAATCCAGATTTAAGATGCTCTACTAAATCCACTCTTAAAAAATATGACACTTTTTCCCAATTTATTAGTTCATTTATTTGTCAGTTGTCCCACTGACTCTTTCACTCTTCTGTAGGTTTAGCAAGTAATTTAAGATGCTTTTTTTAGAGCTCCAGATTGCAAATTGAGAGGAGAGGAACAGATTGAGATTTACGATTGTCTTCTGTCCACATGGACTCCGTCATAGTCAAACAAAGCAAATGGCACTTGTAGTACGCTACAATTCGAAATAGTAGCCTAGATTAAAGAAAATACATTGTCATTCACCTTCAGAATCATTTACTCGTACTTCCACAAGTTATTTACGAATATCCTAACTCCTTTATTAGCTTGCAAGAAGCTGACCGTTTGCTTAGGAGCGAACAGTAACTCCGCAAAAGACACAAGCAAAGACTTATAAGATCCGACAAAGTTTTAATGTGATTTTTTGGCACTGGTTTCCCATCATAATTTGGTCATTTGTATATTCAATGCCGCAGGTTGTAAACGCTTCAAAGAGCTCGCTAACACATAACACGTATAAATGATGTCAGTATTAAATAGTTTACGAAATTCCAGTGTTTATGTTTACTATTAAAAATATGCTACATTTTATAAGTGTTGCAAATCATATTGATTTACGTCCAACATTATTGTTCCCTAATGTGAATTTTTTATGACAACCCAATACAATTTAACTGGAAATCAGCTAAAATAGAAATATATCGGTTCAACAGGTTTAGCATTGCAAAATCATAGTATAAAATCCGCAAAAAAATAACAACGATTTTTGATAAAATTGAAAAATGGTAAAAATTTTTGAAGGAATGCGTAAACAAATTCTATTTTTTTAAAATAAAGTCCTGCATAATTGCTAAAAATTAATGTTCCCCCTTATGGCAATGATTTCACCATAAGTTATGAGGGGAAAACCGTGTCAAGTTTCGTAAAACATACGGAAATAATATTCCGCATACTCGCACGGAATTTATGAACACTATTTTTAGAACTAATTGTTCCCTAAGGCCAGGATGATTCTAAAATTCTCTCTCTCTATATCAGAAATGTAATCTCATCTCCTGAATGTCCCTTGTCGGTAGCCAATTATCACCTCTAACTCTATTGTATTCTTCATCGGATCTTGAATTGTAATTTGGAATACAACTTGTAAACATGGTCTAGTCTGATTGTTAAGCAGCTCTCTTAAAATCTGTATCTTTTTTAATCATTGTAAAATGTCTTTAATGATCTGCAACAGAGGTTTTACAAACTATATGATATATTATGCTCTATAGGATGTGTACTAGTTTCAGGATCTCCAACATTTAATTTAGAATTGCCATTTAGAATAAGAATTGAACAAGTTCGAAAATCGAGACCCGACAGGCTGACAGTTTCAGGTTTGTCCCATAATAGCCCACTTGTTAGTCTTCGTTGAGGACAAATGAAGTCATTAAAATTCCACCATTAATTGCCTCCCATTAGAGATTAGGGACAGCTCTGTCTGAATCTCTAAGCTATTTTAGCTCCTGGCTCTTTTACATTTTAAAGCGGTTTCAAAGATTATTGATTATACTCATTAGGCCTGAGGGGAATCCTGTATTTTAATATGTTATTAAATATTTCTATTGATATTAGGGGGGGGGGGTAAAAAACGGTCGGAAATTCTGAAATTCACTTCGAATCTGTGTCAATTTTTTTGGAGGAAAATAATCAGAAAAAAACTACCTATATTAATATTTGGAATATTGTTCATTGCAATCTATTCATAGCCCTAAATAATTCCCCATCTACCAGAAGATTTACTAGAGTCCTCCCGGAATAGCACGGACATGTAACTGGTTTCCTGTTTTAAAATAAATAAATTGCGTTAGGATTACGACGAAATTTTTTCTATTATTTTCCACAAACGTTCAGATAGTTCAAATATCTCAAGAACATATTTAAAGATGAAAATCTCGTTATGGATTTGTACAAAGAAATTAAATCTTACACATCTAAACGCAATAAACTGAGGAAGTTCTGAAAAACCTGATTTTTACCCGGTTTTCGGAGTTTATCTCAAAAACCGTTAGTTTTGATTGTAGATTCGTAATCTAC
The DNA here is from genome assembly GCA_906901685.1 of Desoria tigrina. Classification (NCBI taxonomy): domain Eukaryota; kingdom Metazoa; phylum Arthropoda; class Collembola; order Entomobryomorpha; family Isotomidae; genus Desoria; species Desoria tigrina. Next base: position 1,141,382 of record CAJQTU010000003.1, on the reverse strand, counting down.
GTAAAATTCGCTACAAAATGGTATACATAATATGTCGGGATTGAAAACACATCATATCATAGATCGTTTTGTGATTATAGTAGGGGTTTTTTTAGAGTAAATAAATGATGGCTTGAAGAATATCACCCCGAAATAACTCCCCATCCTCATGACTTAATTCAAGATTTATTACAGTATCCCATGAGTTGTAAATATAGCTGGGAAATTTTTGCATCTAGAAATCAATGGAAATTGTTTTCACTTCTTGTGTGTGTGAGATATTTAGGTGTTTGAATGCCAAGGCTTTGGAGTGCATATGGATGTCTTTGACTTTGTCCAATTCATTGTAATTAATGAGGCGATACTGACAACTGACAACAATCCGACAGTACCGTCAGCGTGACTACAAAGTAACACTAACTGACCACGGACTGACCGATGGTGGTTGTTGTAGTAAGTGGTAGTAGTGGCTACTGTATTTGAAGCTGTTCAAAATTTACGATTTTTAAACGAGATTTGAGATGGAAAAGCCGTGGGAAATAGGGCCACCGTGTCTAATCTGTCAATCAGTCACCTTTTACAATCACGTTTACTTCCAAATTTATGAATAGCCTGGGTTTTTGAGACTACAAAAGGAGAGGGATTGACTACGGCAATTAATTCGATTTCGGGATTCGATGGACTTAGAAGGTCATTTATTATAACAACATCAAGAGTACTGACTTGAAATAAATACGAGAACATGTTAACGGACTGATGGGGATGAGAGCAAAATAACCTAGTTTTTTTGCAATTAAAAAAATACAAACCATCTCCCTTTATGGAATGCCTTTATATAGGTACTTGTTCAATAGATCTATCATCACTTGAAAAGAAGTCCGACAAAAAATTTAAGAGAGGAATATCTCAAAGAATATTCAAAGAATCCGTGCATTTCTGGATTTGCAAAATACATTAAATTAAAGCTAAAAATAGGAGATCAAACAATAAGCTAGTAATAAACAGATCTTGAGATTTCAAACAAATTCTACAAACATTATTATTATTAATTTGAAACGTTTGGTTTGGGCACAATAACAAAATATTAAAAGTACAAGCCTTTTCTAAATACTAACCACAAGCATATATATATGATAAGCATTCTTGCAAGACACGACATACGATTGACACGATAAAGTATAATTGATCCACAGTACGAGTATTTAAAAACCTAATAATAGCCTAAAGCTATATAATAAACTAAGGATCCTTAAATTGGACCCCACTGCCCGTAGTATTCGACTCACAATAATTAAAATTCGAACTATCCTGAAAATATCCTAATAACTGGGAATCGGAAAACATTTCCGGATCCAAAACCATTACATTCGCGTTGTAGTCATCCACATGATTAGTTTGACTACTTTCTACTTCAACTGTATTAGGTACTCCGATTTCCAGGAGGAAATTGTTCATGTTATTGGAAGGTGATCCTTGAGCATCTGGTATCAAGACATCCTGTTGCATAATAATCGTTGATCCAGGGACCACGGGCTCACTGTCCCAAACTACTTGAGCATTTTCCTTATCCGGGGATGGAACCAGAGCTGCTGGTTGACCCTGGACATCTTCCGGTTTCGACAAGGGCTGTTGTTGAGGCCGATCTACGGTAATATTTCGGCTAGGACCCGGCTTGTCACCATTGTCGGTAGCCTGAGCTTCACCCTTTTCGGGATAAGTGATTGTCTTCAATGCTGGGCGACGTTTCGGTTCATTTGGGTCCTAAAATTCGTCAGATTTATATTAGTTAGTCGAAAACGTAAAATACAGCATATTTTGCAAAATATAAAATGTCTCTTACTTTAAGACGACTCGCGAAATAGAAAATGGGCATTGTGAATCCAAGGCTTCGGGCCGTCTCTAACATGACCATGTGGGCAATTAAGCTGTCACACCATGTAATGAGGATTTTGAAGATCCCGAGAGTTGCAGCGTTCCCTTTGACAATAGCCCCGAGCATGGAGTCACTACAGTTCATGAATAGTTTTATTAGAATTTAATATATTCTTTAGCTAATGTTTATGAGTGTTTATAAATGCAAAAAGCTTGCCTTGCGAATTTCCAGCATCGATTAATATTGGGAAGACACCAACCCTTCTTGAAGAGGATGTGATCCCCATAAGCTAGCTTATCGACGAGAGCCGCAGTCCATTCAACCCAGCCCTGAATTGATTGGTCGTGGTCTTCTAAATTGCTTTGGAAATTGATTAGCAAATGAGCTAAGAGACTCCAAGTGGCTTCACCCTGGTAATTAGAAGCATCCTCCGTCAAAACTTCGAGGTCCAAAGCCCGACCCAGCTCTGTTCGCATGATTTGAACGCTGTCTTCAAAGTGGAGCGTTTGTTCCACGGATCCAACCATCCGATTTAGCTTCGAATAATCGTTCCACATCTGCATCATAGTTCGGAGACAGTTCAGCTTCACGTCCGTAACGAGCTTTGGATATCCATTGAGGATCTTCATGAGGGTTTGTTGTGCCGTTTTCATGAAGTTCTTCAGGGAATGGGCCATTGCAACTGGACATATAAAAAAAAAAATCGATTTAAAACGTAGATAAGTAAGGGATTCGGGAAATAATTAGGTATCAATTCATACCTGGCATCGATTTGTACATATTTGGAAACAGAATCTCGATTATGAATTGATAAGCTGACATATCGATTAAATAGACGAATCTTGCCGCGGGCGGAAGTGTACAGATTTCCATCAAAGTTCTCCTGATAGGTTTAAAATTACAAATATTCCAGATTAATTAGCCATTCTTAGTACTATAAGATAAGATCAGTTATTATAACAAGTTAATCAACCTACTTTGTCATTGCCTCATCATAATCGATGCCGTTGTATCGTCTCGAAGGCTTGTCTTCGTCCAGCTTAATTCGCCAAAACCTTTTCCATTCACTGGTTGCTTCCGTCAAGTCGAAGTTTGAAAACGCTGATATTAGAGCCTAGTTCTCATAAAAACAAAACATGATCAAATCATTTCAAGTGGAAGTTGGCAATTTGTTGCCAAAGAAGATTGTTTCTGGAAGTGTAAATTACCGTCGAATGCTGAGCATATATATTTTCAAATGTTGTGATATCGTCACGGCTGAAATTCTCAGGAAGATCGGATCTATCAAAGCTGAGGCCAGTAAGAAATCCCCCCATCTCAGGTCTCTTGCCTAAATAGCCCTAAAAGATCCCCAAGAATTGTATTTAAAGTTTAAAAAAATGTAAAGAACTATAGTTAATTAATATCAGACATCAGACAAAATATTTTTCAGCTTACCTCAGGTCCCACCTCCTGTCCAAGAACTTTGGGCAAAGGTCGTCCGGTCACAGGCCCCTCCTCAATCGCTTTCCGAACGCGTCGTCCCCTCTTCCCACTATTGTCATACAATAGGCCCTCCTGGGTCCTCATCAGATTCATAATATGCAGCAGTGGGGATTCATTCCTCAAAAAGACCCCGTTGTAGTGATATTTCGAATTTCCTCTCGTCCCCAATCTCCTCGTTTTCAGCCCCGGAAATACGGATCGGATCAACTTGCCGAAGGACGCAGCGTTGAGGGGATCCACCCCGTTCTCAGTACAAAGCAGAATGTACTGGTCATAAACAAATCCTCTCGGCAAACTCTTACCCGGATGATATTCAAAGTTGTCGACAAGCCACTTGACACTCATCGGACAGTTGCTAATCAGAGACAAGGCCTTGGCATCGGCCTTGGGACCCCTCGACCCGTAAGTAGCACGTCGTCGCCCGTAGCCCTCGTCTTCTTCCTCGTCCTCGTCGTCATCCGAATCGGCCTCATCGACGACGAAGAGGACGTCATTCTCATCGTCCGTAATGTCGACCTTGGTATTGGTGTTGTTGCGAGGGGATTGGTACCGTTGAAGCGTAAGAGCTTTGGGGAATAGGTTCCTCCGAGCCCGAGGCCGAAGTTTGTACCGACCGCTGGCATCTTCATCGTCAGCGTCGTCGATATCAGGGTCGGACTCTGCAGCTTCGTTCGGTGATTCCAGTCGAACTGTGACGAATATCGGTGAGTTAAAAATGGTCTCGGAATCTGGAGAGTTTGCAGAATTAATTCCGCCCGAGATCCTCGTTGGAGGAGGGATGGGACGCTTCGGGGTTGAGAAATTAATTCGAGGGTCTTCCACCTTAACATCCGTGAGTTTTGGATAACCTGCTGCGGATAATTCCTGGCTGTTTTTGACTGGAGTTGTAAGGCCATCGTTCTTGGGGCTTGGCTCATGGAATTTCTGATTTAGGACTTGGAGGTCAGGACTTGTGCTGAAACCTGGGATTTCGGTGATCGTTTCGAACTGGGGCTTCACTACGGGTGACGGTAGAAACCGCCCTTGAACTCCCCTACTTCCGGTTACGGATTTCAAAATGGGACTGATTGGAGTTGAAGTCCCTGGAAAGAAACAAAATTATTGGAGCATTTCATATTATCTGATTCATTTTGAGCATATTTTATTCCAGTTCGGTACCGTAAATATTGAAATAAGTCCCCCACCACAATTCCTCATGTTCTTGAACATACTCATAAAAGATCTGATTTTTGAACTTCCGTATTTCGACAAGACTTACGATTTGTTTGATAAGAAGGAAGAATGTCCTCAGAATCGGAATCGGGAGTACTTTTAAGGAGACTCTCTTGGGACGTCGGTTCGGCCTTGATTGGACTCAGCTCTGGTTTGACAGGACCTGATCCGGGCTTCGGAATGATTTGAAACTGATTGTCCCCGGATCTCGGGTCCAGGGTGATCGTGATGGGTGGCACGAGGTCACCCGTAACTTTGGTTACAAGACCCCCACTGACTTCCTCCGAAGACTTCGGCTTCCTTCCACGACGGCGTCCCATCCTGATCGCTCAAATTACACGAAGAAGAGAGTTTCCAAGGGAAATCAGAAAATCTGTCGATGTGAAAATGATCCCGGTGTTCCCCCGAAGTTCCCGATTCGGTTTCTGAACACAAACTGAAATTCCTTCCTTTTGTTGTCAAGGAAAAGGAGTTCGGTTTGATTTGATTGAACTGGAATAGAATTGAGAATGACCCGTGGGGGTCACTGAACTGACCGATCACCTTGCATGGCCTGCTTACCTTTAAACTATAATGAATGTGGGAATTTCTTTGAATTCAAATAGTGACATATTATGTGACATATATATGACAATATAATTAATTTGACAGTAATGCAGCATTAATGGCACATGCTTTTGTTTGCATTTCGTATCAATTGTTGCATGGTGCGAGGAAAATAGTAGGTTTCATGGGGATGACGGCATATGAACTTTAGGGACCATTTATTGCTGTAGCTGCGGTATGGATTTTAGATCCCTAAATGACTGTGATTTAATAAAAATTAAAATAATAATTACATCGTCGGTCGGGGTCGTTCATAAACTGCGTGCATATTAAAATTATTACTCGAACAGACCTGAAGCTGAATTGGAAAGCTATATTTCGAGGCAGAACATAACGTAAATTAGCAACCATGTATCTCATCATAATTTTCTACCTCATTACATTGTATTGCATCTAAAATATGTTCCACGTATACATAAATATAATGCCAGACTCTCAATAAATAATTCCGAAACGCCAATCCCGAAATAATTCCCCATCTCTTATATTAAAATTCATATTACATGGGGTCGTTCATAAGCTACGTGTATATTACAATTATTACTGGAACCTCAATTGGAAAGCTATAACGGTATAGGAAGGCATAATAAATATAAAATTACCACGATATATGTCATGATAATCCTCTACCACACATTGCAGTTGCATCCAAAAAAAAAGTTCCGGATGTATATATAATTTTAGATGCCTATAAGATATAATTAAGAAACGCCATTCCCGAAATAAGTCCCCACCTATTAAAATGGAATATCTCGTTTCGTATGGGAATTTATATCGAAAAAACTATGAAAACCATATAAATCAAAGCTGACTATAAATTACATACATTTCTTTCTTGTTCAGAAATAGATTGAGCTCATCACATATCTGACAAAATATCTATGAGTTTTCTCTCTCATCGCATAATATCGTCGTCACATGGGATTGGGAAGCCTTTGCCCAAGTAATCATTAAATCAAAAAACATGTGAAATGTCCGGCTTCTTTCTAAATTAGCAAAATTAAAATTAAAAGTATTAAAACTAAGGCACATCTGTCTAATTATAATTACTCTCTACATGCATTTCGTAAAGCCAAGCCACTTATTACAGTTTCATAAATTAAAATTCAACTTAAACATTTACTATTCAATTTCTTCAAAAAGTCCAAACAATTTATTTATTTCGACTCAAGCAAGGCAGAAAAATCATCTGAAATTACAATCAACAGTAAATAGAGTAAATACTGATTTTAAGTCGGGGGAGCTATTTTTTGTTGCTTTTTTTGGGTCGTGGTGGGTTATTTCGATTGGGGACTTAAATCAGTATTTAAGTTATTTTTTTTACCATTTCCGATAAGAACCATGTCCAGTTCCAAGCCCGTCATTCCAATTTGGCTGGACTGTGACCCAGGTCATGATGACGCCTTCGCCATACTCCTTGCAGCCTACTCCCCGGAGGTTAACCTTTTGGGCATTTCTATCGTCCATGGAAATGACACGGTTGAGCACTGTGCCTTGAACGCGAAGCGATTTATGTGGACATGTGGCATCAAAGGGGTCCCCGTTTACCAAGGAATCAACCGTCCCTTTGTCAGGATGGCTAAGCATTGCCCAGAAATTCATGGAATTCCTGGTTGGTTGAGTACCCTTTGCAAAAAATTAAAATTCTTAGGCTTATGGCTTATTCTATGGATTCTTAGAGAACTTACAAGGGACGTATCACAAACTGGAATTTCCGATTGCCTTGAATTTTTTTGTGATGAAACTACAACTTAAGCAAACGTTAATGATAAAAAAATTAGCTGCCCAATTTTATGTTTAACATGTTAAAAAAATTGCTAAACATTGGACGCCGAAATAAATATAAACAAAATGACTAATAAAATATACCAAAAAATCATGAAAAAAATTAGAAAAAAGAAAATCATAATATATCGTCATAATTCACAAGGGTTATTGATAAATCGAAGTGGGAAGAAGTTGGGCAACGAGTTTGAGGCTTTAGTTTGCGGCGGAGGTAACTTTTCTTGAAAATGACCTGAAGGAAGATAGGGAGTGAACATTGGAGACCTCGAGAAATAACATTGCGCTTGAACGAGACTTTTCACTAAATGCAGACGGACCTTTACTATTGGAAAACAAAAAAACTCCAGTTTTCTCGCTAACTTTCTTTTCTCGCTATAACTCCGACCCACCACTCTCATTTCGCACGCACTTCCCACCCCGATTTTTTCATACCTGTTGTGAAATATGGCAATATAATATGATTTTCTTTTTCCTAATTTTTTTCTTGATTTTTTGGTATATTTTATTAGTCATTTTGTTTATATTTATTTCGGCGTCCAATGTTTAGCAATTTTTTTAACATGTTAAACATAAAATTGGGCAGCTAATTTTTTTATCATTAACGTTTGCTTAAGTTGTAGTTTCATCACAAAAAAATTCAAGGCAATCGGAAATTCCAGTTTGTGATACATCCCTTGTTAGCTTCAAGCCTAATTAATATGTTTTCATTTTATTATAAGACATTTCAACATCAAAATGAGAGCCGATTGGGAGTTAGCTTAGCAGTTATGAGTTTTTATGAGATTTTAGTAGTTTTACGGTACTCTGAGTTGAAAATATGTGGAATTTGCCGTTTCTAATAAAACACAACATTCATTAGGTCTCGAAGCATAAGTAAATTAATATCTCAATTTTTTAATCTAATTTTCGCCTTATTTCTTATTGTGGCTCTGACAGTTGATCTAGACTCTTTAGAAGCATGGAATTATACGTGCATACGGGGGGGGGCTTTATTTAATTACATACGGTATTTTAAGTACAATCCTAGATTTACATGCTTTTAGGGCTTTGATTAGACTAATATTTCGAGTAATTATTAAAATATCCATTCCAAGCAATAAGGTCAAAATGTATGCGATTAAACAGGTGAAGAGGGTGTAGCCGGGATGTGCGGCTATCATTTCCCCGACGAGTTGATATTCTCAAACCCCGAATACAAACTGGAAGGAGGGCACGGGGTTATCAAAATGTACGAAGGGATTGTGAAGAGCCCTCGAAAAGTAACCCTGGTTGTGACAGGGGCACAGACGAACGTAGCAATGGCCCTTCGGATGTTCCCCGACATTAAGGGCAACATCGACAAGATCGTGTTTATGGGAGGGGCGATTGGGGTTGGCAATACCGGCGTCGCTGCGGAGTTTAATATCGAAATCGACCCTGAAGCCGCTCATGTTGTTCTTCATTCGGGTATTTGAAACTACTTATTGAAATTTCTAATAGGTTTTAACAACGGTTTAACTAAATTGATTTTCGTGGGTGTGAGGATTTGAAAATACTGGTATAAAAACTCACCGGTTTTAACCGTTTAAAATAGCCTTACAAAAGAGAACTAATGAATTTTTTCAATTTCTCAGGAATTCCACTGGTCATGACCCCTCTGGAAGTGACCCATACCGTTTTGGTAACTCCCGAAATCCTGGAAAAGATTTCGAAAATCGACCAGTTTAAGCCACAATCACGAGTCGACATGGACAGTCGAGGTCGAGGTGACGAACTCGGCAGTAATGAACCACATCCTCATGTCGAATACCCAGAAATATTCAGAAGGACCGATGAAATTCAATCTAAATCTGAAGATGCTGGACTATCGATTCCCGACTCTACAACCCAATTCGCTAATTGTTGTACTCAACTCTTGACCTTTTTCAGGTCAACTTACAGGACATGCTTCTCATTTCAGTCTCCACCCCTCCATGACCCTTGTGCCGTATTTTACTTAATCAACCCGGACTGCTTCCGAACCATCGACATGTTCGTGGACGTGGAAATGGGAAGTGAGAAATGCGCTGGGCGGACGCTCTGTGATATTCACGGGATTTGTAAGCAGAAGCCGAATGTTTCGGTTTGTGTTAAAGTGGACGTTGATAAATTTTGGGATAGGATGCTGACTTGTATGAAAATGGCTAATGACAATAGTCCTCTGAATAATAAATAGCATTTTGGACATTTTTAAATCATAACAAAATATTAATAAACAATCGGATTTTTTATTGACATTTACGATGAATTCAAAGAAATTAGAGTGACCTACAATATGCTACGATCACCAATGACCCATTGGAATGAACATAAACTATTTAGGCAATGAGCACAGAAATAATCAGTGTGTAATTAGAATCGGTATTGCATAAACGGTTACAGAATGAGAGTCTTCATCTCCAACGTTTTAGGACTTCTGGTTGTGCTTGGGGTTTCTATCGCCCAGAATCCGAATCCCAATCAGTTTCAAAACCAAAATCAAAGGCTTCCGAATCCGAATCCAAATCAGAACCAGAGATTTGCTAATCCAAACCCAAATCCCCAAAATGCTAACCCAGGATTTTCAAACCCCAACCAACAGAGTCAAAACCAACGATTTCAAAATCCACAAGTGCCAAATCAACAAAATCAAAACCAGAGATTTGCAGGACCACAACAGGCCGGACCGAATCAGGCAAATGGAAATCAACCGAGGCCAAACCAAATCCCACAGCCACAACTTACTGGCTCCGGTCCACCTCAAAATCAAAACCAAAGATTTGTAAATCCTCAAAAGCCTAATCAGCAAAATTTACAACTTGGCCCCAATCCAGGTCAAAATAAAAATTTCCAGAATCAACCTAGACCGAACCCACAACAGCCAGGCCCCAATCCGGGTCAAAATTTCCAAAACCAACCTAGACCGAACCAACAACAGCCAGGCCTCAATCCGGGTCAAAATTTCCAAAACCAACCTAGACCGAACCAACAACAAGCCGGCCCCAATCCGGGTCAAAATTTCCAAAACCAACCTAGACCGAACCAACAACAGCCAGGCCCCAATTCGGGTCAAAGTTTCCAAAATCAGCCTAGACCTAACCAAAACCAACAAGCAGCCCCAAGTCCCGTTCAAAATTTCCCAAGCCAGCAACAACCAGGCCCCAATCCAAATCAACCACAACCACAGCCGAATCCACCAAGTCCGATGCCAACCCAAAAGTCAAATCAGCCCCAGAAAAATGTCACATTTGAGACATACTTCAAACCCCCAAATTGTACCGTGCTCTCGGGAGAAGGTGACATTCTGTCGATAGATTACATTGGAACGTTCCCGGACGGAACGAAATTCGACTCCACGTTAGTTCTTATAATTATAACTTAGGTCTTAAATAATTTCGACCTTTATCCAATATCTTTAATTTCACAGATACGATCGTAATGAGCCAATGGTCTATTCGATGGGAGCAGGAAATGTGATCAAGGGTTGTGAGATCGCAACAATGGGAATGTGTGTTGGCGAAAGAAGACGGATGATTATTCCACCTCATTTGGCATACGGAGATGAGGTTTACGGTCAAATTCCAGCAGGTAATCCATTATATTTCAATTATACGCTTCAATGCATGATAAAACGCTTGACTATAGTTCCACATTCTCTTCCTTAGGATCGACGCTTCACTTTGATACCGTATTGATTGACTTGCAGCCTGACCCCTTCAAGGCATTTAAAGATTTCATGTGATCGCGATTGCCATTGTATTTTAATACAACACTTAAATTAATAATACAGTTCAAGATTTTGTGTAACAACACATTCTTATAGCCTCCAAATTAATTTAAAATCATGTCAATACGTCAAGTTGAATTTAGCTTGATCTAAAATGATTTTATTTTCAATATCACTGATTTGGCATTAAAATTGAAATACCATATGAAATCTACGCTCTAATTATTATTCATTATACAATGTATGCCGGATGTGTAGAAACAATAACACTTCTGCAAACCGGACATTTATGATTAAGCTTAACACAACAATCTGCACACACACAGACGTGACCACAATTTAGTAAAATCACTTCTCTGGGATTAACTAGACAAATGGTACATATTTGAAGATCAGATAGGCCTTGAACATCCACGGAATTACGTTCCCTTAAAATTGTTTCTCTCATTCTTTCCATCTCTCGTTCTCGCCACCACGCCCTTGCACGACGTGCAGCAAGAATAGCTCCAACCGAAACCACAACACAAATAGCCACTTTTAAAACCAAGTTCCTGCTTTCCAACTTTTTGATTATACCTACGCAAACAATCATTCAATTTAATTAAATCATGAAAAATTGTAACAATGATATTAAATTTTCAATCGTAATTATTTAAATTTTGAAAATGTATGCATACTTTCAACTGGTAGGGTACTCAACATAAAGTGGTACTGACTTTCGTCTTTTGGAGGAACAAGTTTAACCTGGCCTCTGGAATCTTTAACAATCCTTCCAATCCCGGTAACAACTGTATCAACCGGAAGCACCTCTTCTGTTCGCTCTACTCCTCGAACGGCTACTCCAGTAAAGAATCCCATGACCGTGGAAGCAACGGAAGAATTTGAAGGTGTAAAGCTTGTCGATATCGTTAGAAATAGGTTTTCATCGATTGCACCAAATGGATTATCTACTTCAATAAGGAATAACTTTTCCGAGTCTACTAAATTTCTCAGCGCAAAAGGAACTGAATTATGAGCCCGATGAATGTTTCGGACGTTGTCCCCCCTAAAAATAAACCACATCGGAATTTTTAAAGTGTGTAGTGTGTGCAACAAAAATCGAAAAATACCCTTAATTTCAATACTAATGTCTTTATCCTTTGTCCTTACCAATGATTTAAGGCAGATCTTCGGTAACTATGCTCGTTTAGGGTCACGACCTGCATCACGGCCTTCAGACCAGATGAACTTTCAATGGTTTGGCCCAAATCCTTGACACGTCCTCTAATCACACCGTATGGAATCTCCGCATTTCCCTGCAGTAACTCGTTAAGCTCTGACCCAACTGTTAACGCTGGAGCGTCCTGCAACAACAAAAAACAATGATAAAACTTACTTTGTACAAACTTGTGACTTGTGACTTTGGTGGACTTGTTGACTAGACTCACTAGACTATGAAAATAAGGACTGTATGCATTGATATGTGATATGTGATATGCAATTGCAATGATTTGTGAATTTGGAATTGTGAGTTATGTACAACAGAAACAACATAACTGTGGACTGCAAACTACATAAAAACAAATAAAACCTACAACAATATCATCAGGCAAGCAACCATTCAATTTACAATTCAAGCATTGCATATTGATTTCATATGTCATAGAAGAGCGTCATAATCATAAAAATAAACCCAACCAAAATATTCTTAATGAGTCGATCCCGTTTCCGATAAACAGCGTAAAGAAGAGTGGCACAAAGGGCATCGACGCCGAGCACGAAATATTCATGCCACGGCGACCAGTTCATTTCGAAATTCATTCAGCAGTTTAAGTCCACAGTCAACAGTCAGCAACAGCAAACAGCGACGACAGCGACGCTGTTACAGCGTTCTGTGTCTTGTCAAGACACAACACACAAGAACTTGCGTTGATGTGGTCGTTGGATTTTGGATTCGACTACTCCATACGCTATTCCACTAACTTTGTGCTTTGGAACAACATTTAATTTTGATTATTTTAATTTTTAATTTCAAATTTTAATCTTTGATATTCGAAATTCGTCGACTTTTAAATCCTGGATAAATCTTTGGTAAAACCGCTGGGGTAAGTTGATACGCAGAAAACAAAACACATGGATGAGAAATTACGACGTAGCCGGAGACAGACGGAGGGGGATGGAATAGGTTAGAGTTAGAGCTGCCGACTGCCGATTATATAGCTGCCGAATGGCGACTGAAATTCGTTCTCAACTCCAGCCTATACTGCGGTAGATAGGGAGTCGCAAGTCGCAACATACCCCAGTCCTCCTTCATCCTTCCGCACACTCAACTTCAGCCTATACTGCCGTAGATAGGGAGTCGCATGTCACCCCAGTCCTCCTTCCGCACAATCAACTTCAGCATATACTGCCGTAGATAAGGAGTCGCAACATACCCCTGTCCTCCTTCATCCTTCCGCACACTCAACTTCAGCCTATACTGCCGTAGATAGGGAGTCGCATGTCACCCCAGTCCTCCTTCCGCACAATCAACTTCAGCCTATACTGCCGTAGATAGGGAGTCGCATGTCACCCCAGTCCTCCTTCCGCACAATCAACTTCAGCATATACTGCCGTAGATAAGAAGTCTCTATTCTTTTCCCTATCTCATTAGAGATAGCCTATCTCTCTCTAATATATTATGATGCATTGCATGATATGCAGTGTAGTATATCATACTTTGTATTTACTCTTCTTTGAATATAAAAAAAGCAACACGGACAAATTGCCTGTCGGGAGTCGGCAGTTTTAACGGAGCCGATCCAACATCAAATCAAATCCTATATTCCTATCTCACAAAAACAAAAAACTTCATAATTTGTAATTACAAACGAAATCATGTAGTATAATTAGTAATCGAATATCGAATCAATAAATTGTGGATTTATTTATTTTACAGCTAACAGTCGTGAGTATGAATTTGTATACATCAAAAATTTCTTTGGGATAAATTCTGTTCAGCATTTCAATTTTGAATTTACAGAATTTGGAATTTCTGTATAGCCACAAAAAATAAAATCAAATATCTGGTTCTTTGTTTTGCCAGCTTTGAATGTTTTGATCTTTTGAACTTCAGTCAGCAATATCATCATTAGTCATAAATTATTTCATTTTTCAAATAATATAAAAAATATAAATTCAGAATTGCTATTCTATTTAGTTACGCATCACGCAATCACGCTGCGTGATGCGTGAATAGACACTGTGAGTGTCCCTCTTGTGGTGGGGTAGATTTGGACGACGCTAGGCTATGTATATTGATATTTGGCACATTATTTATGTGCTCTGCTATTGATGCTTGATGCTTCATGTTTTTACAAATTAATAGTTCTTTAAATTCCGAATTCTGATCGGTAATTTTAATATGAAAAACTCACTCTTTTATTCAATAACAGGAAGAAGGAAGTCAGCCGAGATTACAGCCGAGAGCATAATTTTATCGAGGAGACTAAGGAGACCCCAGCCAGACTCCAGACACTCCGTTAATTCCGTAGTACCATCCATACGCATACCAACCATCGATTTAGCTTAAGAGAAGGTCACCTCGAGACATCCTTGGACTCTGGGATAAGGTCTTATCTCATTAACTGAAATAGGTTCATTTGAAGTAAAATCGCCACCTTTGACCTCAAATTCGTTGAGAAATCACTTTATAATGGACACAGAGGGGAGACGAAAAGCACATAATATGGTCGATGTTTCCATATCACAAGCGCAACCAATGTTGGGTGGAAATCCTTATCCGGAATTGAATTTGGGAGATTCTAAACCAATCATGACGGAGCCAATGCCCGTTAGTACCTGTCTTATTTCCGACTACAAATCGAATTTCAAAGATTTATCAAAATGTTTCAAGGGAGAAGCGTGCATAACTTAAATAATCTTCTGCTGTTAGATTCTTCGAGGTGGAAGGACCACTACTCCTTGTTCCAGTCCGATAATATCGGGATCAGTGGGATCACCTACAGGACTGGCTGTTCATGTCCCGAGTCCAATAATTACGAAAAGGACTCGAACCAATTCTACGTAAGATCTCTAGTATAACAACCAACAGTACAAAACACCTTTTAACCATATGTCTGTTTGTTTAACATAGTCAAGCGCCTTTTATACAGCGTTATAAAGCTAAAATAATATTTTTGAATTTCTAATGTATTTTTTTCAGTTACGAACGTGCACTGGACAACCCGATCGAACGGGGTTACATTAAATACTTCAGTCGGAGCAAAGGTCATGGATTCATTATGAGCGAACGTGGGGGTGATGAAGTTTTTGTTCACGTTTCTGAGTAGGTTTTAAACAATTAAAGCCTCCCAATGTCAGATTCAATTTTTATGAAATTCCCAACTCGAAACAAACTGTTCTGTACTTTAGCATCGACGGAGAATATGTTCCCTGCCACGGAGATGAAGTTACCTACAGACTTTGTCCTATCCCACCCAAATTGGAAAAGTTTCAAGCGATTCATTGTCGGATTGTTAATTTTACACCGGAAGTTCACCTGAAATGGGACTCGCCTCTAAATGAGGTTGAAAAGTCAGAGTAAGTAAGATATAGGTATATAAATGCAATCGAAGCATATATTATACCATAAATATCGACGATCATTTTTTACAGTGAGTCTCCAGATTACTTTGTAACATGAACCAAAACGTCCCAGTCCCAACCACTGCTACTACCAGATACAATTTCATCAATATGGCCTTCTTCCACTTTCTTCCATCGTAAGCGTAAGCGTTATCGGAATTTTCGAAATCGAAACCAAACCCATTAATGGAATGCAGTATATTATTATCAAATCTTGTTATCAATTATTATAGAACATAATGTTCGGTTAATAACAATTTACAAACGCATGCAATTTAAGATGTGTAGTATGTATAAGCATTACCAATATTTTTCGACGATATTTTCAATGTGACACTGATTTTTTAGCTTTATTTTAACTTTAATTCTTCATCTACAGATATCTAAAAAAAAACTGAAAATCGGATTTCCATATTTTATGGCATTCAGAATTGTTCTGCTTAAAAATTGTGTACAACATATAAGAGAGGTTGATCTAAACTTCCTTGAGTCTAGACAGTATGACTTACACGATAAGTTTATCAATTCATAAAGTACATTGTTGTATTTTTTAAGTTGGGGATTCTATTTATACTTGATTTATTTTGATTGTTAAATCCATTCAAGTAAGAAAATTGAATCCCCTGTCCAGTATCAATTTAAGAGGAATACAAGTGTCTACAGTCTACAATCTAGGATAGATTTGTAAAAAAAAATATATTACAAGCGAGTACGATACGAGCTACGACCACGACTACAAGGGTGTAAAATAAAGTTTAACGGTACTTATGGAAAGGATGTCTTTAAAACATTTGAATATTTTATTCTCCATGTTCTGTTTTTGTTAAAAATCATCATGTTGATATTTTTTTCACCAAACTCTTCGGTCTCGAGATTTTTTTTTAAAATTGTCCCTACTTGTTGGAAACAGCGTTGTCAAGGGTTCTTGGGCGCAACCCCTTCATACCCCCCGGTTGTCATTGTCAAGCAATCCAGGATCAGGGAGCGAAAAGCCAGGCCACGATCAGCATCAACCGATTTAGCTTGAGAAGGTCACCTCGTGACTCCTTCACCTAGGGGAGTAGGTCTCACGAACTCAAACAAGTAGTTCTGTTGAAGTAAAACTTGGACGTTTCATCTACCGAATAAATGGACGCAGAGGCGAGTCGAAAAACACTTAATATGGTCGATGTTTCCGCATCCCAACCAACGCTGGGAGTAAATCCTATTTACCCGGAATTAAATTTGGGAGATCCCAAACCTATCATGATGGAGCCAATGCCCGTTAGTACCTTTTTTAATTTTTACAAAACGATGGACTCTCTTTTCGACAGCCATTTATTTAAATGTTTGAAGGTATGCATAACTTCAAACTATCAACCTTTTTTATTAGATTCTTCGAAGTGGAAAGAACACTCCTTGTTCTAGCCCAATAACATCGGGATCGCCTGCTGGAGTGGTTGTTCATGTCCCGAGTCCAATAATTACGAAAAGGACCCGAACCAATTCTACGTAAGATGCCAATTTTAGTTAAACATAGTTAAATCTTTGCTGTTAACTCGACATTCATGCTCAAGCACCTTTTATAGTGTCACAATTAATTGAGTTAAAGCAATCATTTTTAATTCCAAATGTTTTTAGGTCCGAACGTGCAATGGACAACCCAATCGAACGGGGTTTCATACAATACTTTAGTCGGGGCAAAGGCCATGGATTCGTTAAGAACGAACGTGGGGGTGACGAAGTTTTTGTTCACGTTTCTGAGTAGGTTTTAATCAATTAAATAGGTTTGTTCATTATGTCATTTATTTCAACTCTGAAGACTCTGAACTGTTTTTCAGCATCGAAGGAGAATATGTTCCATGCCAAGGAGATGAAGTTACCTACAGACTTTGTCCTATCCCACCCAAATTGGAAAAGTTTCAAGCGATTCATTGTCGGATTGTTAATTTTACACCGGAAGTTCACCTCAAATGGGATTCGCCTTTAAATGAAGAGGAAAAGTTAGAGTAAGTAGGATGTCTTTGGGGACACAAAGACATATACAACAAAATTGAGATAATCACAATCATGATTAATTTTATATAGCGAGTCTCCGGATTACCTTGTTACATGAGCCAAAACGACCAACCAAGCAACGTCACGTCCCAGATTTCAACCACTGCGCCTGGCCTACTAGCTCAAATTTCAGCGACTTCCTTCCATTGTAAGCGATATTGAGGTATTGAATATTTTTTTTAGAGAACGCTAAGACTTCTTAAGATCTAGTAGGGAGCTTTCACTCATGAAGTCAAAAAATTTGATAGACCTCACCTTCAACTTCAACAAGTCCACCCTCATCAATTATGCTGAAATTCAACTCTCCAAAATTGAAATTTTTAACAATTAATATCAATCTGCTTACAAGACAGATAGGGACCGAAAGGTCCGATTTTAAAATTTGCTAATAAATCGGAAATCGTAGAATCGAGAATTCTTTCTGATACTTGTGTGAAATTATTCCTCGAATTAATTTGTCGTCTAGTATGCATATGAAAAGCTTCTTTAAAGAATTCTTTTTGAGTCGGTATTAGAATGTGAGGGTCTAATTGGAATCACGAGGAGTTATTGTAGGTTCTGGGTATAGGGTATGGGGTATGGGGATTTATTTCGGAGCACTGGTTGACGAGCAGGCTTAGTCTGCTAATATTATTTCATTATATTCATAAATGTTATCTTAATGGAAAGATGAAGCTCAGCATTTCGTCTTTAAATCGAATGCTATTTCCTATTTATTTATTTAATTTAAAATTTAAATTTACCTAATTTAACCTAACCTAACCTAACCAAACCATAAAATATTTCCATGAAAGGAATAAGAAAAGGATCGAAAGCAAAGGGATATTAAAGGGTCAAAATTCCAAATCCAATCCAGGCATTTATTTCCAGAATAGAATTTACAATTCTAAACTTGACGTTTCTATGTACAGATGTAAAAGCGAGTAAAAGCCAGAAGCAATTACATTTCTGTCATTGTTGTTGCATTGTGGGAGGAGATAAGGTGAATATAATACCATTAAATTCCAGTACTTTTATAGGTTGCCCAATTCATTTTATATAGTCAAAGTGGATGTGGCCAAGAGATATAGTGTACCGTAAACCGTAATACGGTACACCCGGTACAGTAGTATATACAATATATGGTTGACGTGAACGTGATATAAAAGGCGGTGGTGGTGGTGGTGGCTTTCCCCTAGTGGAATGGGCAAAACCTGCACGTCACTCAACAAGCTCCCCTGCTCTATCTACCTCTGCCTTCAACGACGGCCTTCCGTCGTCCCGTCTCCGTCATTCCTCGTGAATTGGACTGGTGTGCAGTTGCAGTTGGTTCGTGTTCAGCCTGCCTTGCCTATTGCCTTGAAGTGAAACTGTGAACGAGTGCATCTGCTGTTGAGTTGAGCCTGGTAAAAACTAAAAAATATTATTTTATTCTAAATTCAAGGAATTCATTTTAAATACCATTTTTTTCATTTTTAGAAAATAGAACGAATACGGCATTTTGAGGAATTGAGAAATGTCAAACCCTGGGAATGAAATGATGGGGGACACGAAAATGATTCGAAGTCGTAGTCGTAACCTTCAATCACCTTCATCAGTACTACTGAACCGCTCAGTACCAGGGATGTCGGCGTTGGCGTCAACGTCAACTTATTCTGGAAACGGAACCCCTAGCCCGGCTGGAAGTAATGGGAATGGGAGACAGCTTGTATCGATAAAGAGGCAGAGAGAGTTTTTACAGTCGTGTAAAAACGAAGAAGCCAATACGGATACGGATGATCAAGTTATTCAAATTCAGGACTCGCCTGAGGAATTTCAAGATTCAATCCAGGTCCCTGCTGATCCGAATAATGATCCTGACTACATTGTAAAGTTCATTAGGCGGGTCAAATCCGTTCCCATGATTTATAATCAGGAGGATCCGGACTTCCGATGTATCCCCAAGAAGAATGCAGCCTGGAAACAAATTTCTGAGGAGTTTCATCAGAATCGTACGTACTAGAGAATAGAGAGTCATTAAAAATTTTTGGAAATTAATTTTAGGCATTGTAATTTTATATTTTACCTACTTGCTTAACATTACAGAAGTCTGGTGTATGAAAAAATGGATAAGTCTGAGGGACTACTATGTGAAGAGGAAGAAATTGCACCGATTAGGAAGACCTGCAAGATCTTGGATTTACTATAACGAAATGAGATTTTTAAATACGATCTATGGACGAGATCCTTCGCCTCCAGTATTGAGCCCGTGAGTTTGCCTTTAGTTGTTTATACTTTGGTATTTTCGGAATAAGTACAGATGAGTTTGTAACATTAGAATGGGATAACTGAGCTCATTATTTAGCTGTCCGATATATCTTACTTAATACTTATCAATCAACCAGCCCTTATTTGCCTTAGTTAGTTTTTGCTACTTTACCACATTTTTAATAGCCATCAAAATTTAAAAATAATTGTATAAATTATATATTAGCAATCGTTTTTAGCCATGCAAATATCTATATGTGTTATCAACTAGCCAACTTTCATATTATTCCATTTCCATGCGGAGTTACATTTTGATTTTACATTGTATTAAATGTAGTATTTTTGCGGGATAACTAATTCCAAAAAAGCGTTAATTTTTAATTCTAACTAAAAATTAATTTGTGTAGGAACAAGCCATTCGATGATTCATCGTCTCAACCGGAAATGCAATCGGTCACCTACACTCTGGACGAAGATCTCTTCGCGTTCCATAATGAAGCCTCTCCTAATCCTAATTCTTCATCCATAGATGACCACGAAAATGATGATGAATATGAAAATGAAGAAGACATTCAAATACTTGATCATCACAGCAACCAACACCAACAATATGATGCTGGTGTTGAATCACAAGACTATTACTCGCACAATAATACGTCCTCGCCCAACAAAAAGCCAAGAATTGATGTATTTACAAATTCTCTGTCGATTGTAAATTCGAACAGTAAAATTAACGTTAAAAGTGAAAATAGTAAGAGAAGCCACTATCCGACTCAACAAAGTCACAAGTACCACCACAACGGTGCTCATCGCCACGATGATCGGGCTGAAGATGAAGAGCAAGTTTTTGAGGAAGAAGATGATGATGAGCCTATACAAGCGGTAGCCAGGTATGATAATCCTTGTAGGTCACCGGACGTGACTAATACTGGTAACATGAACAACCAGACTAGGGACGCGTACGACCTGTTCTGTTTATCCGTGGCAGCTCAAATGAGAAACATGCCAAGAGCTAGTGCGCTACAGTTCCAAGTGAAGATTATGGAATTAATGTATGACACCGAAGTTGGTCAGTCGCCGTCTTAAATACTTTAATGCTACTACCACTACCAAACAAGGTACATTGGGAAAGGACAATTAGGGAAGACGAACTAGGTAGGGTATAGTTTTAAAGATTTACACTTTGCTCATCTCGTCGTGTATGAGCAGAATTTTAATAAATAATGCACACGAATCGTGTTTAAAGTTACGATAATAGGATACTATTAGACATTACTACTTAATTAAACTACTATAGTGTACTAGTTATATTATTCAAATATTGAAATTACGCCGTGTACTGTTAAAGCAAATGATTTAATAATTTTTATTTTGTACTTGATTGGAATTATAAATCAATTCTGTGTAATAGTGTAGTCATTCCCGTCGAATATTTTTGTAAATCCTTAAATTGCACTAAAAGTGCATAACATAAATATAAATTATTTAATATAAGCTAACATGCGTTTGCCTGACTTTTTTTTATAGCTGTCTATTGAATTTCGACATACCGAAACAATTGACATTCTTTCGGCGAGTCAAAGAGAACAGGGACTTTATGCACATGATGAAATGAACGGATAAAATAAGAGAAAAATGCAAGAAGATGATTTCAATTTAATTACTTGTAATTTTGTTGTATTCTTTATAATGACAATGATTATGAGATGACATCAATGACATCAGTCACACAATTAATACTATTATGAAGTTTTTAGGAATTGGGAATTACATCTTTATTGTATATTGAATTAAGTTGAATGTGTAAAAAATTTCTAAATTACATCAGTATTCAATTGCTTTGTGTTGTTAATGTTGGGTTGGATTCGGATTAGGAATTTAATTAATATGCTCAGGGACCATTCTTGCAATTAGATAAAAGAATTAGAACTAATTAGGAGATTATAAACGGTAGGCTTCTTTGATATTTTGCCCGTGGTTCCTATACGTAATCGATTCGAAGCAGCATCTGGATTTCAGGATCCAGAAAATTGAGGTTGAATAGCCTAAGAACCGATTGGAGACACCACCGCACCGGTTATCTTGTAATGACAAATTAGGAATTTTTCCAAATTAGGATGCCCAAACTGCCCATGAAGAACATGTACAAAATATGCTTGTTGAGATAAGTCACGTCGAATCCGAACGCTTCCCCGACAATAACGTTCCAATGGGCTCCGTACAATTTGTCCAGTTGCTCTTTTATTACTTTACAAGCCGTCTGAAAATTTAAAAAATCAGGCCTCACTGTCATTACATATTCGACACATCATACCTGACGATAATTGGAAATCGTGGTCGGTTTTTTCCTTTTGATTAATTTGGTCATGGTACACATTTTAAGTAAAATTGCAGTAAAGGTACCTGAATATCAGTAACGTATCTTTCGACAGCGGATGTTATCAATTCAATTATTTCGGGTTTCGTATCCTCGGGCAAATCGGTCATCTGTAATGAAGGTTTAATTCACATCAAGACCATGGACACTGACAGTGACACTCCATATACGAGTGATATTCGGAAGTTTGGGAACAAGAAATCTAAAGTCTTAGTGGTGAGGTCGGTAAGGATAAGTCACGATTGTTATCATTTGTTTGGAATTTACGATAAAAAATTTGTTATCGCAATTGCCGGAGTCTCGAAAGTCCTTATCAGTAGCCTAATCTTAAGAAATGTATGCTTCATTTTTAAAAATGTTAGCTTTAATTTGAGCCCTACGGCTTTTAAATCGATTCAGTAATATTCGAGAAATTAATAAACCGATGTAACGGGTGTAACCAAGTGTTGAAAACATCACGATAAACAAACTCAATCTCAATTTCCCCAAAAAGCCCGGGTTTTGCACCCTGGTGTCAGTGGGAGTGGTCCCGTATACGTTAAAGATGTTCTATTACTCATGGGAATCGTTTAAATCCCATGTCTCAATTTCCCCAGAAAGCCCGGGTTTCGCACCCTGGTGTCAGTGGGAGTGGTCCCATATACGTCAAAGATGTTCTATTACTCATGGGAATCGTTTAAACCCCATATCTCAATTTCCCCAAAAAGCCCGAGTTTCGCACTCTGAAATGTAGCTTCAGGGTATTATCATGTATAGATGATAGACATAGAGTATAATGTAAACTACCTAAGCGGCAGTTTTAAAATGAGTAAGAGCTTTGAACCGATTTAATGTTTTTTTTTGGGGTTTAATTTATGGGGGACAGGGGGTGTGACCGATTTGACCCAAGTTCGAACTTAGCCTCACTCTTGACCCAAGGAACAAGTGTACAAAGTTTGGTGACCGTAGGTCAAGCCGTTCGCCAGTTATCGCACCGACGGACAGACAGACAGACAGACAGACAGACAGACAGACAGACAGACAGCCTAGTCATTCGCATAAAGTGTTTTCAACACTTAATAAATGAAGCTGTCCACACTTGGCTGAGACACCCTGTATATCATCCACAGTATAGATGAGTGTTGAGAGAGGAGAGGACCGTGGTGCTGAATACTACTGAATAGTGAATTCCTGTATACACTATAGCATCCACAGTATAGGTGAGTGCTAAGAGAGGAGAGGACGGTGGTGCGGAATTCCTCTATACACTATAGCATCCACAGTATAGGTGAGTGCTAAGAGAGGAGAGGACGGTGGTGCGGAATTCCTCTATACACAATAGCATCGACACTATAGGTGAGTGCTGAGGGAGGAGAGGACGGTGGTGCGGAATTCCTCTATACACTATAGCATCCACAGTATAGGTGAGTGCTGAGGGAGGAGAGGACGGTGGTGCGGAATTCCTCTATACACTATAGCATCGACACTATAGGTGAGTGCTGAGGGAGGAGAGGACGGTGGTGCGGAATTCCCCTGTACATTATAGCATCCGCATTATAGGTGAGAGTTGAGAGAGGACAGGACGGTGGTGCGGAATTCCCTTATACACTATAGCATAGGCACTATAGGCAAGTGCTGGAGAGAGGAGTGGTTGGTGGTACGGAATTCCTCTATATTCTTTAACCTCGACCGTCGTGCCGTGACGTGATGTATGAACGATGAAGGGACCTCTGGTATTACTCATAAATATGGACTGGAGTTGTTTATCAAGGTACGTGAATTGAGTTTGTAAAGAATATTTATATTAATATTTATTTTGATTGTTTGTATGTAATATGTAATAACCATCTCAATTCCCGTTTCCCGTACCTTGGTTGGTGCTGGAGGGGGGCCGGGGTGATTTCGGGCTCCCTAAAGTAAATTGATTAGGGCAGTATATTCTGTAATAGATCCCCCTGGGGATTTATTGCTACAAGGACTCCATACAAATTTTCGGCTCTAGTTGTTATTAAACTAGTTTTAATACTAACACTAACCCGAACAACGGGATATTGTCCAATCTTCTTTTCATTGTCTCCTTCTTGTTCCTTTTTCGAGCCTTGGTCTTGATCTCCATCTGCCATTTTATTTTAGTTGGCTAATTGTGATCTTTTCACTTAATTGTTGGTTGAATCGAAATTATTTTAATTTGAAGATTCAAAAACTTATCTTTTGTCGATATCAATAAATGTTATAAAGGCAATATATCTAGGGATAAACCTCGGAAGGTATTTCCAAATCCAATGTTTGATCAATAAATTTTTCGGGAATCGGGAGGACTTCCGAGAGTTCTTTTCGAGCCTCTTTGAAAGGTTGACTAGTTTAATAAAACTGTCCCATACCACAGTCACAGGTCACAGTCAATCAGTCAATATATAAGTCTCTCCGAGTCCGTTTGTCGTACAAAATATTAAATTAAGCGGACAAGCAAACGTACATTCGTATTATCTGTTATTTTTGTATTTATTGAATAAAGAACACGGTAAAAGTACATAGCAATCGTGTACAACCGTACCTCTAACTAGTACAACCGTGAATTTGGACGATAATCTATTTTAATCAACTAACATCCATGCCAAGATCACGAGACGTGAAATTAGACAAGTTCATTTGAGGAGGATCTTCTGGAATTACCAATAATTCGTCTTCCTATTTGCAATAAATAGATACTTTAATAGCTAAATTCATTCTGAATCATGGGATTAGACCATACAATGAAATATTTGTATTTAATACTTAATTAAACACTGTTAAGTGTTTTTAAGTAAACTTTATAGTAGTTGTATGGTATCGTACCGTACTGATAACCGAACTTCCATCGTCTTCTTCTGCATTGTCCTTATCCAGAAATACCAAAAATTGATCGTTCTCGTATGTTGGAAAGAAGTACCTGCCACAATAAATTTTCGTTTCATTTTCTCGACAATTTACTTTAGAGTAAAAATGCTTGATTGATCAAGATTAGGCATACTCGGCCTGATCCCATAGTTTAGCCGATGGGAATCGATCAGGGTCAGTGTCGTCGTGATCGGAAATATGACGCACGAGACTGGTTCGTTCCAGAAACTTTTTCTCACAGAAAACACAAGTGTTTAAAAACGCAGTTCTTCGAATAAAATTGACTATTTTGACCTAAAACATTAAATCAAATTATATTTTCAGTAACCGTTGACTTACGAATGAAATTTTCTAATTAGCCTAACTAGCCATGACCTTAAATAGTAATACCTTTTGATAAAAATCACAGTTAACGGTAGTTTGTAAAAAATCGAACTTGTGTTCCATTTTCATGTGTTCCAAAACTTCGTCAAAGCTGGAACTTTGATGAGAACAGAATAGACAAACAATGCTATTCTTTTCGTCATGGGCTTCTGTCCAATCTTCTTCAATGCGTTCATCTTCCGGGTCTTCTTCCTGCGAGGCCACATTTAATATTTAATCTTAAAATTTAAAGTTTAATTAGCTTCGAGAATCCTTTATTCTAATCACGAACCTCAAGTGCCTTCCAATCTTTCCCAGGCTCCAAGTAATTCACAAGATAGTATCTGTCAAATTCGGAGTTGTCAGAGTTGAGCCGCTTATGCCCCTTTTTTCTCATGTGGTCTCTGAGGACAGTCTTGTCTTTAAAAACCTTCTCGCAGTATAGGCATATCAACCTAAAAGGATTAATTTTCCAGAAAACTGTCGGATGTTTTTGAGTTTGTTTTTCGACATTAAAAATTCAATTAGGTACTCACTTATTCAGTTTGTCAGCAATAAGCTCAAGAAACTCTTCGATAAAAACTATGTTGTCCGGTTTCCCGATGTGGAAACTATGATCAACTTTCATATGTTCGAAAAGCGAGGTCCTATTTCCGGTAAAAACTTCCCTGCAGAGTAGGCACTGCCTTGAGAAATCTATTTGCTCCCGTTCTTGTCGATTAACTTCTAAAATAGCCTCCTACACAAAAAATAAAATTAAAACAGACATTCGATACGATGACAAATAAGTAAACTCTTTCCGATATTAAAAAACAAGTACCAGTCGACCGTTCCAAATCTTGCTTCGAAGCCCTTTATCTTCAGCTAGGGCATGGGTCAACATATAATACATCGGCTTCACAACCGGCAAATCGACATCTGCTTCTGATTTTCTGGCAGCTTGCTCATCCGGATTCGGAAGTTCGTCCATTTGAAATCCCACACAGAAGTCTGACACGGAAGCGGTTTCAAATTTCTCCTTCCAGTACATCAAATATCTGCAAACCATGCAAAACCAATCATAAATTCAAAATTACCAGCCAGTTTTAAATGTCACAAAAATGCTTATCAGACAGTTAAAAACGACATTACTTGTATAAATTGGCGATCTTGTCAACATCGTCGATAACCATCCGATGTTCGGAGAGCAAGTGAGCAAGATAAGCATCCTTATTGGCCTTGATAGCGACAGACTCGCTTATCCAACCACAGCCGCGGATAAGGCAAGGTGTCTTATGCTGTTCGCCCAAAATCACGGAAGACGGCAGAATGCTTTTCGAATTTTTCGGTACCGGCTGGTTTTGCCGATTAAAACCAGAACTTGAGCCCGGAATGGCTTCCCCGGAGGCAGAGGGGGCCATGATGTTATCCACGTCCAGGTCAGAGTTCAGGGAAAAGGTTAACGCTTCCAGAATTGGGTCATTCATCCTTCAATCAATACTATTTAAAGAAACACAATTACAAATTACAAATTAATTGTGAATTTGGAATTGCAAATGATTTTAAATGAAGTTATTATAAAAACCGTAAACAAGGGAATTTTTTAAATATCGACAAGTCCAGAACCACAAATGCACATTGGTTTGGTGATTGGTGACTTATCGACACATCGATAAGTTTGGTTATGTTATGGTGTAGAAACCTTAAAGTTTTCAATAATATCTTGTTGATTGGATGTTGAGCAAGAGTAAAATACAAATCTTACTCGCTTCGAGTCCCGGTTCTGATTCCCGACAGGATTCATAATTCTATGTCAGTAGCCAGATAAGTAGTCTCTCGATCTGTCAGTGTCATGTATCATCCAAATTTAATTTCACCTAATTCATAATTAGCTAACTGTAATTAAACTTCGGTACATTTATTACCTATTACATTATAATCTTAATTAATGTACAGACAACAGACAGAAAGATATGGATTGCAATTCTTGAAATAATGAAGTTCCCCTTCCTTTGCATTAAGTTTTAAGTTCGTGATTTACTCTAATCTTAAGTATAAATGTGAACGTGAACGATTCTATTTCTTTTATTTTAAATACAATCATTTATCATTAAAAACAATAACAACCAGCCCATTTTTCATTGTGCATTGGCATGTAGTTTTATTCATTAAATACAATGGGATTAAGTTAGGGACTAAATTCACATTTTCGGATAAAATAAGTCTAGGTTTAGGTAATTTAGGTTCCAAATCCCAGGCGACGTATGAAAAGTACTACTGTTCCTTGCACCACGTCCCTGACCGAGCTGTTGTTCTTATCCAATCATTATATTCTGAAATTTTAAATGTTGTTTTTAAATAGACAAATCAAAATTAATCAAAATTGCATTAGATACAATTAAATTATTACTTAATAATTTACAATCAGGATCAACTGAAAGAATTATTTTATTAACAGTAATTTACCTGTAACCCTGGCATAAACGCCCTCCTTTCCGGCCCTTGCACAGCCCTTGCCGAATGAAACGACCCCGATTTCGGAGTATCGACCGTCAGGTCCAGGAAGGACAAATGGACCACCACTGTCACCCTGTGTACAGTTCATACGAAAATGCACAATTAATTAGTAAATTAACTAATTGTTAAAGAACTATATATAATTTAACTTTGCATGGTAGAGCCGGTAGAGGATAGAAGAAATAATTATTCCGGAGAGGTTTTATTAAAAATTTTACGGCATCATATATCCAGTAGGGTGCCTTAATCCCATAGTATGAAGAGTCCATGGGAATTTCATTTGTGATTTTTTTTTACTAAAATACGCATCTCTATTTCAATCCTCAAATCTGAGAGTTTTAACCGTTTTAACATTGGAGACGAAAATAGGGGAGTCTAATATGGGGGTGGTTATTCCGGGGAGACTTTAATTCAGTGAATAAATGAGAGTGTAACATTTGGGTAGTTATTCCGGGGAGCTCTATTAAAGTTAATAAACCAATTAAATCAAAAGTGGCCCAACCTGGCAAGAATCTTTGCCCCCATCCGGGTATCCAGCACAAATCATCCCTGCAGTGATCTTGATGTCAGCATCCTCATAATGCTTCCCACATTCTTCATTGGTTATCACCGGAAGCTCGACTTGCATAAGGACGTCCGAGGGGTCACCACCCTCTGAGGTTGTCTAAAAAACGGGTTAAAATGAGGTCAAACAAATTGTAAGGTCAAATAGACATAGGTCAAATGGATCCCATACCCCCCAGCCTGTAACCGTGGCCATGTCCCCAACGAAGAGATTCTTGTTCCCTTTGGGGGGAAGGCAGACGGGGGTGACCATGGGTTCTTCCGTTGCCAGCAAATTGACGGGTTGGCTCAGTTCGAGGATGGCGATGTCATTATCATTCGACTGAGGGCTGTTGACAAGAATTTTTTATCATTGATAATTTCCTTAAATATCTTTTTGAACAATTAACAATTAATTCTAGGCTGTGTTTTTTTTAAGTCTCAAAGGGATGTATTTCGGGGTGACAACAACTATTCTTTGCAAATTAGATAGTTAGAGTTTCAGACGTATTATAGAGACAAGTCGAATTAGAAGGGCTATGGATTTCGTTCAATTTTCAACAAATTCGATTGATGATTTTTTATTGCTTTTACTTATTCATTATCTCTCTCTGGTAGGGATGTTCGCAGAATTGCGTTTACTGATAGTTTATCAGGTCAACAGACACCTAAAATACCCTGTGCGAAATAACTCGGAAAAATTGGATCGTAAATTGAACTTATTTCGACAGCATCTATGAAACCTTAAACCAGGTATTAGAAGGGCCCCGTAATATATCCCCACCCTATTACAGGATTTGAAAAAAAATACAACTCCCTGGGGTTCTAAACGGGGATTTCGTCGATAATTACAAAAGCTTTATCATACATACTTGTACTGTGGGTGAGAAATAGCTCGTATGATATTTCTCCGAATGGTGACCGTTTCATTGGACGTGGAAGTATCGTACTCATTCAAGACTACTTCCGCTGCGGGTGTTAAAACGGCTAATCTGTTGAAGAAATTATAATTTACCAGAGCATTAATTAGATAAGAAGACCGTAAATTGGTTTAAAAATGCTTCGTTATGAAACAGTGAAACCTTTAAATTAGCTTAAAATAGGAACGAGTACTTACCCAGTAAGGATGATACAATGGGCAGCTGTTAAAACGTGTCTGGAATTTGCAGAATTTTGACAACATTTTAATGCGCAAATAAAAAATTGTTCCAAAAAATCGGAAATTACAAAAAAACGCAAATTACCGATCAGTAATTAAAGCACCTCCACACATTGGATTATCCGTCCCCCGTAAAACCAATGCAGCCTGCCATTTCCATTTGTACTTTGGGGCAACCGTCCCGTTAACAATCCGATGTGGAGATCGGACAGGGTCAGCAACACCAGGCACCCCACATACTGAATTAATTCCGATAATTAGTTAACTTTTAATTAGTTAGTCCTTATTTCTATCCCCATTAAAAAATGCAAGTTTAAATATTCCTGAATTCTTGTTGAGTTATATAAGACTATTTCGGGGGGCGATTATTTAGGGGATGTACTTGGATAATTAAAATTGACAAATTATCAACTTACAACAATCAGCAACGGTGGGAGGCTTCGTTGGGAAAATCCCTATATCAATAGGAAATCGAGATTGGGGATCATCTACCTTGTTAATGGAACCCTGTAAATAAATTAAATTGCATGATTTTGGAAATCTGTTGAAAATCGGAAGTAATTTTCTAAAAATTTTATTCTGTTTACCGATTCCATTCCCAATCCTTCTATTTCCTTTAAAATCGTGAAAAGACACATTCCAGGTAAAATGGCTCTCAGATAAAAGATATTAGGCTTCATGTTCGCAGAATTCTTACAATTGCAAGTTTTATTTTAATTTTTTTTTTCTATTATTTTTCCAAATATTTCCGTCAAATCGATACCGTCGATATGATATCAAAATTCTTTTACAAAAATTTGTAATAGGAACTGCTCTTTATAAGGGAGTTTGGAAGCATTTTATCCGGATTGTCTACAAATCCTGCGTCATAAAAATTGTACAAATATCCGGCATTCATTTCAAGCGATTGAATAATAGTATGATAATAAAACCAGAATTAAATTGAGATAGTTCCCGATTAGGACATTTTGGGGGTGATGCTTTGTACTTTAAAAATCCACAACTCCTAATAATATTGTCAGATAAGGAATATAAAATTTGGAGAAACCATTTATGATATTGTGGTTAAACGACACATAGAATAATTTATTTCAGATTAACCTGGAAACTACTGCAAATCACATTGTTCTTGATGAAATTCCTTCACAACTAACCATTTATTGTTATTTTTGTGGATGTAGAATAATGTCTTGAGCATTAACCTGCAAATTAAAACAACATTTTGCATCAGAATTGAAGAATTTTATTTAGGCCAAACGACTACCGGAATGACATGACTTTTAATTGTAATCTTATTCCGAGTATAGGACGTTGATCTTTTGGTTTATCTGAAAACAGTTGAATATTATTAAGCTTTTTCAGCCAGATATAAAACTCTTGATGGATAAGATTCCTAGATTCCATACCGGTTTTATTTTTATGGAAATCTCGAACGGTTTGCTTGGGCTTATTTGAAGGGATATACCTATTCAAATTAAACACGGTAAGAAGGACAGACAATCTTAGCGTTTTATATGCGTAGACAATTATAATGACTCACAAGCTGTCATTCAAAATTATAGAACATGATCTACAAAATTGCTGCCATTGTTTTGGGTTCTTTGGTATACGAAAAATACGCAGAAAATGGAACGATTGTAGATAAAATCAATAATGTTGAAGGGATTTACGACATCAAAAACGTAGATATTTGATTGCAGATTCCATTTTAAGGTTTCTTTTAGAGTTTGACAAACAAACTTTGATTTCTTCAATGGATGAATTTGATGTAAATGGTTCCATTGATTATAAAATTAATAGAAAAGCAAAGGAATACATAGATTTCTTACAAACTGCTTTATAAATTCTTCAAAGTAACATGTTTTGTCAGTCTAGTATTGAAGATTGAAACTTATAATTCGTAAAAAGATTCACATTTACTGAAAATGAGGGCTGATTATCTAAAGACCGTTTTAGCTGGCCTCTACCTTCTATTGATTTGTGGGATTGCTGCTAAAAAATCGAACAAGGTTCATGTGAGTTTCGAAATAAATCCCTTATCCAACAAAATTCTTATCGAATAAGAGCCCTTTGAGGCTTTGAGAGTTTGTTCACACGTATAGCACAGATAATACAACAGTTCGACAAGCACAAATACTTGGTCACGGGGTCATTCGAAAAAATCTCAGTCAAATCTCGTCAGGTCACGTTTTCAGGTCACAGTGACCTTTGACTTCAAAAAAATCCACCCCCATCCGTTTAAAAACCCGCAATGCGTTCTACGTAATCTGACTTTAATACTGAAAGTAAGACTGCATAAGAACAAATATTTTGTGACAGGGTCACTCGAACAAATCTAAGGGCTGTGGAGGGACTGACCGAATCGTAGGTGGGAGAGATGCCGGAGTCGGTGAGTTCCCGTATCAAGTCTCCCTACGATCAAGTGGAAGTCATTCCTGCGGAGGATCTCTGATTTCGACCAAGTTTGTCCTTTTCTAAACACGATATTTATTTTATTTTTAGTTTGCCACGAAATAAAAAAGTTCATAAATTCCAGATGGATTCTAACTGCTGCCCACTGTATCGAGTCTTCGTCAACGTATGCATTTTTTAACCCCTTCCATTGAAGGCATCATAACAATTTACAAGAATTCTGAAGAAAATCTCATTCGATTCCATCCAACAGATCGACTCTTACTGCCGTCGTTGGTACGAATACCCTCAGTAGCGGTGGAACCACGTATAAGATCAGCACCATAATTCCTCACGCAGACTACGAGTATGTCCATGACCTTTTTTACAGGATTGACCCCATGCCCTAAGTGAGGAGTTCTGAGCTCCTGACCTGGAAAATAATTTAAAATATTTAAATAAGTTAAATAATTTAATTGGAATTGACAGCCCCTACACTCATCAAAATGACATCGGTCTACTCAAGGTCAGTGGAACCGTTCAGCTTACTGACCTCGTGGCCATTGTACCACTTTCACCCGATTATCCTCCCGAAGGCTCAATTGCAACGCTTTCTGGATGGGGGGTATGCATGATATTTGATATTACAATGGAATCTTATTAGAAACACAAAATCCTATGTGTTTTGCATACACCAAAAAACAAGAAAATCATTAGAAAAATAAAAATCGTACTGATTTTTTCTTGATTTTTTGTTATATAGCACATAGAATGTGGAAAATATAAAGAAATGCACCTCCATTGTTAGGCAAACGATTCGTCACCCATGTCTTATTGCAAGCATACAGCTTATATGCATACAAGATTAGTTGACAAACCTATGAACAGTATGAGCTTCTATAGTATGTTTCTTAACGATATGTTCTGACTTTAAGTCCGCAACTCTCGATATACAAGCCCATGGGCTATTATTTTTCCAAAGGTGTATATTGTATCAAGATTTATGGCATGGAAATTAGCATATTATGGATAATTGAGGCATGTAAATTGAATTCTAATGACAGGAAATGATTTGTGATTTTCTTAGTATACGTCTTCATCTGGCTCTTCTCCAAATGATCTGCAGGCAATCGAGCTCAAAACAATAACCGTTGCACAGTGCAATGCATCGCACGTTGAGGCTGGAGATGGAGAGGCCTATGCTTCCAGTCTTTGTACAACCAGTGTTTCCGGAGAGGGGGCTTGCTATGTGAGATCAACTTTTAGCAGTTTATTATTTACATTTAATTTAAATTTATTAAACATAATTTCAAAGAATAAGGTATGGTAAGGCCTCTTGTACGAGCACAATAATAAACCCTTACAAACGAATGTCAAAAAAGAGTGAACCCATACGAAATGAGACATTAAATAACATTCAGCGTTGTTATTCGGCACATGGGAGTCGTTTTATGCATGGATCTCAATTTTCCCCAACCATAGAGCGAATGCATAACCAAACAATATAACTACCACAAGTCATACTTGTGCAATGACCTGTGAGTTAGGATTTTTAGGGTCAGTGTGGAGGGTGGAGGAGGGGGTTACAGGGGGGTGGAGAAATTGCAATTTAAGGGTGCTGTTTAAGGTCTGAGATTTAGAAACTCCTTTAAAAAAATTTAATTTAGTAATGAAATAAATAATTTTTAATCAAACTACGAAACTTAGAAAAAATGAGATATTTGAGGTATATTTTTTGTGTAAACATGATAGGGTGACAGTGGTGGCCCGTTGGTCCTTAACGGTTCTCAAGTCGGAGTCGTTAATTGGGGAACTCCGTGTGCGAAAGGAAAACCGGATGTATTCGCCAGTGTCTCATGTAAACTTATTAAAAAATTAACATTAAATTACAAAATCTGCCACTAAAGGTTCTTCAGTTATTATTAACCTGAGTTTTCGGTTCTTATCAATAATTTTGTATTGTTCGTGCTTATGATTTCAGATTATCGCAGTTGGATAAAATCAAATTCTGGCGTGTAGAGCCTTGGCGTTCGTTCAGCCTGGGAACAAAAAATAGATTGGCGAGCACTAGAATTTCCGGCATCTATTGGTTTACTAATTACTAACATTCTAAATTGCTTTTAAAATCAAAATTTTAATAAGATTCGGGTTGAAAAATTAGCTAATTCCACCATCGATTTGTAGCCTAGAATTGAACAGTTTAATTCCTCTTGGATAATAAATATCAGTGTAAGCAACTTCTTTGCGATTCTGTGCGTCTGAATCTGTATCCTTTCCATGGTATTGTTAAACATGTTCAGAATTCACAAAAACAGTTGGACGTCAAGCCCAATTTTATCGCATATGAACTGTCTCTAGATTTGAACATTTCGAAACAGTTTGGAATTTAGCTCATGAATTTAATGATTGAGAACAGTTCAGAATTGCAGATTCGGGATAACAATATTCTAGACTTGTTTTTGATTGGACAATTGGTACGAATTTGACAGATTTTACCTCATTAAGCTCAAAGCCTGTCAAGACGGGGAATGTATTACAATTTAGAATGGGAACTGATTTAATATGTCGCCTTCCATAATGGTTTATTTTAATCGGCATAATGTTATGAATTCAGCATAATTCTATGTTTTTCAACAAAAAAGCTATCAGGATTTATTTATTGTGGCTTTAATCATTCTATCATGATTCTGTTAGAGATTCAACTGACAAGTTTTTGAGTCAAGTAAATATTTTGAAAACTCATCGACATGTTGCTTATTCGTCGACATTGGCTAAAAATAGTTTATGTAGAAGAGTCACACTCTGGCAGTCCCAGTCCCAGTCGATGTTCCGGATCCTCCGTTTGCTGTAGGCAAAATGCTTCACCATCCCAAATTTCTGACCTTTTCTTGTCTTCTGACACCTTATCCACCCAAATTGAGCGCTTTTTCCTGTAAAAATTATAATGACTGTACATTCCTGGTATAAAATAAACCGTCAGCTATATTGGCTTATAATGTGAATTTGCTAATTTACGCTAATTATCATTTTATTAGTGATTTTTGGCTAACCTATTTGGAGTTGTAACACCGGAGCGACTCATCCAAGCCGGACAGGTGGAAATTTCATTCGTAGCTGCGACACAGTAGTCAATGTTTTCCATCGTTTCCTTTAGAAAATTGTAATTAGGCAGGATGAAACTGTAGAGTTCTCTAGAGTCTAGGGGTTCGATCCTATTGTTAAAATGCAAATTCATGTACATGGAACTCGGATTAAGTCTCAAATCCCCCAAATAACTCCCCACCTAAATACGTACCGAGAAAATTTCCCGAAATAAAACCCCATCATATCATAAACTGACCATTTTTCATAAATGGACTTGCTAAAAAGCTCCATGATCAGAACCGAGAAGTGGTGGTGGTCGTTCGAGAACTGGAAATCGGGGAAACACAATGAATGTGTGTTGAGGAACATCTTCCACATCGTCTCGATGAGAGGTTCGAAATTTTCAGAATTGCTTTTGATAGGAACCTCCAACTTGCTCCTCTTCCCTGGCTGGATAAACCATCCATTTATCTAGGAAAAATATTTATTTTAACCCAAACAATACGTTAAATCCGAGATTAAGTTTCCTAAATACTGAAATATTCCCCCGGAAGAACTCCCCACTCTCTCTTTTTCTTTGACATTAAACAAAATCGGTTTTACAGACTGGAAAATTCTCTATTAATTTGATTTATTATTTCCAGATTTAAGGTACCAAAAATTATTAGGGATGATTTTCAACTTTCCTGGAATTTGACATGATAAATTGGCTGAAAAATATGAAATCTTTGAAACATTTAAAGAAAGGAAAAATTCGAGTAAATCCCAGGATTATTTTTCACTTTTAAACTATCCGGAATCCCGACATTTCACGAAATTACACCCATTTTCACAGATTCAAGCTGGTTTAATTTCCAAACTAACTCCTAATGTCTCATTTTTCTTGTTTTTCTACCTTTTTCATTCCACATTCCAAGCTATCCGTTTCAAAAATAAAGGGTTCAGCCTTATCCAAACATTTCCTCAATGTTTTTAAAATCCTTGGATAAACATCAGGCGTAACCCCCTCGACCCCGTAGAAGAAGTCCTCCTTAACGAACATCATAAATGCAGAAAAAGCAACTTCCAGGAATTCGGCCGGGACGTAATCCTCGCCGCAAATCTTCTGCATTATTTGCTTCGTATAATTCAACATCTCTTCCATCTGAACCAATGATTTTAATCGAGACGAAAAGGTCTTATCGAACTGCTTTACGGTGAACCGTCTTAATTGGTCCGTAAAAACGGCTTCATTGATCGACTTGGAGCATTCGTTATTGGCAGGATCAAGCCAGTAGTCCTTGACCTTGTCTCGGCTCAGGCCCATGTCGCAGATATCGACGGGCTTCAGTGTTGTCGACTGCTCTTCGTCGACGAATTCCGTCGTCGAAGAAATGTCGGGTTCTTCGGTTGTCGAAGTTGTGAAACGGTAGATTGGAATCCATTGTTCAGACGATTCTGAAGAGGATTCTGGGGTCGGGACTGGGAGATCGATCTTTGTTCGGATTTTTATCCAACCCGGTCGGGGTGTGGTTTCCTCAGAGGTATCGGTCGAGTCTTCGAAGTGATCCTCGTCGAATTCATTGCTTGTCTGTATTTCTTTGATTGGGATCCACTCCGGGTTTTCGTCACTGGGATCATCGGGGATATTTACCCTTTTTATGGGGATCCACTCCGGGTTTTCTTCTGTTTTGTCATCAGGGATATTTACCCGTTTTATTGGAATCCACTCTGAATTGTCGTCCGTGTCATTGCCACTTGCAGTGATCCGTTTTATCGGGATCCAACCCGGGTCATCGTCACTTTCAGCAGAAGTGTCGATCCGTTTTATCGGGATCCAACCCGGGTCATCGTCACTTTCAGCAGAAGTGTCTATCCGTTTTATCGGGATCCAACCGGGGTCATCTTCAGTTTCAGCGGAAATGTCGATCGATTTTATCGGGATCAATTTTAAGGATTCTTCAAGACTTTCAACGTTAACTCGTTTGATAGGGATCCAGTTTGGGGATTCGTCGGTGTCGGTGTCGTTGTCGTTGGTTGACAAGGCATTTGATGGTTCGGTCACGAGCTCGTCCAAGAGGTCGAGGGAACAATCGGCGTAATCTAAAGCGATCAAGGCATATTGTGTTACTCAATTCAGAATTCAGAGGCATAAAATTGTAAAACGGTAAAAAAAATTATAAATAAAAGTTGTCCGCTGTTTTTTTCAAGGATTTAAATTTGAAAATTTGAAGAGATGTGAATTTTATTAGCTCTGCTCCAAACTAAGGGCCTTTGGAAGCAATTTTGTTAGTACACAAGTACACTACTAAACTATGTCATTAGTCAAGGTTTTCTGGGTTTCTAACGACGAAAATATATGTTATAATTGTTTGGAGGTAATACCGTTTCGTTATAAATAATTTAATTGTTAATATAGATCTGTTAACCGAATCCAGTTAACTTCTAATCGTTTTTGAGAAGTATTCTAAAAATGAAGCTTTCACATAGTTAGAAACTGAAGTTACATCTAAACCAGTTTTGATTGCGAAAGAAAACAATAAAAACCTAAAAGTAATGCTACTTGGACCGTCTCTGGACTTACCACAATAACTCCCCATGTGGAACTATTTAGACGAAAACCTATTTCTAAAAGCGTTTAACTCACCATT
This sequence comes from Desoria tigrina, assembly GCA_906901685.1. Lineage (NCBI taxonomy): Eukaryota > Metazoa > Arthropoda > Collembola > Entomobryomorpha > Isotomidae > Desoria > Desoria tigrina. The sequence continues at coordinate 1,103,951 of CAJQTU010000003.1, read as the reverse complement.
AGGAGGTAGGATATCGGAGCAGCTATCAGCTCGTCTAATATTCTTCGATAAGCACCCCTTCTTAACCTTTGTGATTGAGTTCCATTTGCTCAGTGGATTTTTATTAATTTCGTCACCAAAGAGGCAGAACTTCCGTTTCCCAGTTAAAGTAGATTTCAAACACAAGGAATCTCCGGTCTCGCTAAAAATTGTCCATGAAGTGTCGGTAATTGTGAGGAAAGAGCTTGTCGGATCGGAGAGGGTGCTATTGTCATCCGTGTGCGATTCTGTCATCAGGAAGAACCCCCTCCGGAATATGCTTATCGAGGCTTCGAATGGGAATTTGAGACTTCCGAACGAAACCACTTGTGAGATCTGGTTTCGAAAATGTTTGAAAATTACAGAAAAATCAATTTCAGAACAAAAACCTACTGTGTGCAGTGTTATATAGCCCGAGTCAGGATGCTTCAATTTGTCTGTATTTTAAACCTATTCCCTTGGTAACACTACTTTGCATGGCCCCCACGGGCCAACCGATCGACCGATTTTTCCCACCTTCGAACTTAGCCTTCGCATCTGCAAAATACACAAGTGTCCCAAATTTCAAGTCGATCGGTCCAGCCGTTTGGCCGCTAGCGTGTCACGGACAGACGGACGGACGGACAGCATGATTCCATAAGCCCTGACTCGGGCTAAAAATCAATTCAAATTAAGGAGGTATAAAAATTCAACTGTTTTGAGAGATGGTCATCGTCATAAGATGAGATTAATCTCTAAATAACTCCCCATGGGGAATCATTTTATTGAAGTCTCGAGGGGTGAGTTAATTCAATGGGTACCGTAAACTATACTGTAACTCCCTGGGTTCAAAAAAACATCTCCCTAAATAACTCCCCAGTCCTAGTTTTCTAGGACAAATGACAAATCTTTTTTTTTAAAGTTGACTACAATTTACAATTACTCCTTTTTTATTAACCAGTAATTATAATCCCCCCGGAATAACTCCCCATTCATTTGTACAGTTTATAAAAATTACTTCAACAGAGTAGTCAAATCATGATTTACGGCAAAAGTAAAACATCAAAATACCAATGAGTTGTCGAATATCGTTATTATTATGATAAACGATTACCGAATGGTTCTTCATCCGAAAACAGTAGCTATCACCTCCGACAATTGAAATCGGTTTGCTACAGTAATCATGGTAAAAACCCCACCTGAAATTCATTTTCCAAGTCATAAACTGTAGTTTCGAGTTTGAAAATCTCTTTTTTATCAAAATAAAATTATTTTGAAATTTTGAAACTGAAAATAAAGTTACGAACACTCCTGTAACACATGCACATGTGAAGGTAGTTGAATTTTTCATATAAATCCCGGACCGGCATTGCCTCGAGCTAATTTCCAGTTTCTTAAGTCCCTGATACAGGACTACTTTTGCCGGTCCCGCAAGGACCACCTCACTTAAAAACAGGAGCGTAATTAGTATAGGGAACAACAACACTATGTAATACTTATTTTTTACGGTAATTAATTTTAAAATCCCGAGGCCTAACTCCACAACTAGGCCTTTCCATCTTGTATGGATTTTAAACTGGTAGATCCGTAGTTTTAAATTCGAGAGGAAGGACATGAGGTTTATTACTTGTCAGCTTAAAATTATAGATTTCTTATAAAATTAAAAAAATGCTTTCACAAAATTTTATTAATTTTAATTGATTTAACTGCTTTGTTACCCAATTATTGCAAAACAAATGGGGTTTTCAATGTTATCGAAAGTTATTTTTTGGCAGTCGGCCATCCATACGTATTGGAGTTTGTTGACTTGTTTGAGTAGTGAATGTAAACAATAATCATAATCAATGTATCATGCAATAAATATTAGATAACTTTCTTCTTAACAATTGAATGCAAAGTTATTTTTAAGTTATTGTTAATTCGGTTTTGTCATATCGAAATAAACATTTCAAAAGGTACCTACACTACACAGGGTTAATTAATAATTAATATTCAGACATCAGACACATTCTTGACTTCGAGACATAATATTTATATATGTGTTTCATATCGTAAACAAGACGATGAGAATTAAAGGATCCGGATACTCAAAATCACAATATGAAATGCAAATATTTATTAACTTTAAACTCAATTGCTTAAATTTGTTGATTTTTCAGTCTCAACATTTGAAGAATTTTAATTTTAGAATTAATTTAGTCTTTTGAATAAATTATACAAACGCCAGATATTCCCGTATTTATTTATGGACGCATTTTTTCCTTTCAAATCCATCAACTCAGGCTACACTCCAATATTTGTCCATATCCAATTACGATAATCTGAAATCGAAATAAGATCACCCGAAATGTAATTAAACGTATTGAAAAGTGAAAACTTTGTACCAAAAAAATTAAAGATTTTGCAACATAATATTAATGTTGATAACATGGTAACTTTACATGAGACACTTGTGAATACGTCCGGTTTTCCATTGCCACATCCATATCCCCAGGAAGCGACTCCGATTTGTAGACCATCAAGAACCAACGGACCACCACTGTCACCCTGTCGTGTTTAGGCAACAAAACAGGCCTACTTCGACTCTACTTTGAGTTAGCTACTAAAATTAGCTACATAATTAGCTACATAATTACTTGATACATTATACACATTATTAGATACATTGTAACAACATTTGATATGTTGTTGTTGTATTACATACCTTGTAGCTACATTCGATACCTTGTAGCTATACCAGATACTTTGTAGCAACTCTAAATACGTTGTAGCTACAAACAAGCTCCATTTAGCTACAATATTATCTTGCTATCTGAATTGACTACATTATTGGTACAGTTTCAAGGGTCTTGAAAAAATCTTACTTGGAACATTTGCGGAATTGTGTTTGGACCATAGATATGGACAAACGTTACGATGCCTTATTTGAAATTAATTAATTAAATAGGCATTTAAAAGGCAAACTGTTTTAAATTTTTTACCTGACAAATGCCCTCTCCCTCTCCCTTGTATGTACAGAGATTTGAGGAATAGACCGGGTAATCAAAACCCTGTAAACTCTGTTGACACTCTTCAAGGGTTATTGTTGTGAGATTGATTCCCTGCAGTACCTCTGGTTTAGTTCCGGTGAAAGATAACGTCTAACATCAAAATCATTTCCTCGGATTATAATGCAATTACACCCCTGCACTTATCGGATAAATTTTATCCCCATCATCATCATCATCATCAACGGCTCAATTATATACGGCAAATCTTAAATGGGCCCTACCGAAATAAAAGCCCTCCTCGTTTGTACACAATCATTAGATATAATAGTGATAGAAATCCATCTCGAAGTATTAGGTTAGTTTTATTTTTAGCCTTTGCGAAAGCCCTTCAAAACAAGTTTAATTAATTTAATGAATAGGACTAAATTATTGTTAAAATTGAATCTCGAAAAATCCTAAAAGTAACGATCCGTGCATGGTTTGAAAAATAGATTCCGGGTCTTATCCTTCTAACGCTAAATTGCCCTATCATGCAATGTTAAACTATGCAGATTTTACTTATTTTAAAGAGGGTTTAACTTAAATTATACCCCATATCCAGAAAACGTTGCAATGGACCCAGCCGGAGTATCATCAGATGCAGATTCACATATTGTACGGTACCGGCCGAGTTACCCTGAATGGGGTTGCTGAGGTTGAGAAGGGCTATGTCGTTCTCAAGAGTGTCAAGAGTTGCTGAGCTGTCAATTTAAAGTTAAATAATTAAATTATGTTCGAGAGTTAGAGTGCGAACCTTACAGACGGACGGACAGACGGACCGATCAAACCCATTAAAGGGTTTTACCCTTTAATAAACCGTTGTAAACGCACATCAACAAAGAGTGAAACGACACGAAACAAGACTTCTAAGACTTCTTGAACTTTAAATATCGTCGTACGACACATTGGAGTCGTTTTATAGAAAAATCTCACATTTCCCCAACCATAGAGTAAAATCGTATACATTTTAAAAAAGCGCTTGACTATACCTCTTCAACAATGTATCATAAAGGGTTGCTATTGCAAAAGATTATGACCCTTGACGGTACACCCTTGACCTTTGACCTACACGGCCCGTCTTCTAACTCAGTATCCGCCAGAAGGTCAGATATGGTTTACCGAAAAAAGAATTTCAAAATTATTAACTGTTCGAGAGTTAGAGTGCGAACGGACAGACGGACAGAGTGAACCCATTAAAGGGTTTCACCCTTTAATAAATACAAGAGTATTCGTTTTGATATAATCCTCAGGGGAGGTAATGTATCAGACGCTTTGTGAGGACGGAGTTATATTTCGCGGATTAAAACTTTTATTATTTGAAGTCATATTTATTTCATGCAGAAAAACTCCAAAAAAATTGAACTTGGAAACCCATATTAGTTCTTTTAAGATAACACAATCAATATATTAATCAATTTCCCTTATTTTCCATGATTTTCTTTGGACCGTTTTTCATCAAATTCTGCACATAGCAAAGTAGAGACTTATTTAAGCGGAGGTCTTAATTCGGAAAAATCGTATATAATGAATGCTGATCGTCGGTAATTGTGCGGACGAACAGACAGACCGCATACATGCATTACACTGTTCTTAACATGACGATCAAAATCAAAATCAAATGCAAAAAATAACAAACGCGATGTAATTATATATTTATTATTCACGTGCAATTTAGGTCAATAAGAAGTATGGAAGAAATAAATCGGGAGTCAACTTCCTTAATTCAGCCCAAATTAGTATTGAAATTTAATAATTTTTTAAAATTCATTTTAAATATTATTTAAAGGGTTAGTCTTTTGAACAAACTAAAAGAAGAAAGTATCTCATCCAAATTCAAGATGATAAAAAAAACTCAGAAATGTTCCTATTTATTATGTATCGTAGATACATAATGCGAATGGTCTGGTGTCCGTCCGTCCGTCCGTCCGTCCGTCCGTCCGTCCGTCCGTCCGTCCGTCCGTCCGTCCGTCCGTCCGTCCGTCCGTCCGTCCGTCCGTCCGTAAACACGATAACTCGAGAACGGCTTAACTTTTTGAAATTTTTCTTTCGGATATCTATATAAGACATCCAAACGGAGGTCAAGTTCGTTAGGGGGCCCTGGAGGTCAAAGTTCAAGGGGGGAAAGGTCAAAGGTCAACATTTTTTCAAATAGCAACCCCCCATGTGTGATACATCGATGGAAAGCTATGATCAAGGGCAATTCAATGGGGTATATGATTTTGGGGTGGGGTCACCCCCTGACGGGTGGGGAGGGGTCAAAGAGGTCAAATTACAAACATATATGTGTGATACGTCATTCGAAAGCTATGATCAAGGGCTTTCGAATGACGTATATGATTTGGGGATGGGGTCACCCCCTGACCGGTGGGGAGGGGTCAAAGAGGTCAAATTACAAACATATATGTGTGATACGTCATTCGAAAGCTATGATCAAGGGCTTTCGAATGACGTATATGATTTGGGGATGGGGTCACCCCCTGACCGGTGGGGAGGGGTCAAAGAGGTCAAATTTGCAAACATAGATGTGTGATACGTAATTCGAAAGCTATGATCAAGGGCTTTCGAAGGACGTGTATGATTTGGGGATGGGGTCACCCCCTGACCGGTGGGGAGGGGTCAAAGAGGTCAAATTACAAACATATATGTGTGATACGTCATTCGAAAGCTATGATGAAGGGCTTTCGAATGACGTATGTAATTTTGCTCTATGACTGGGGCAATTTGAGATTTTCGATATTTTGTGTGTTTTAATCGTTTGATATGTCATTCGAAAGCTATGATGAAGGGCTTTCGAATGACGTATGTAATTTTGCTCTATGGTTGGGGCAAATTGAGATTAATCATTTGATACGTCATTCGAAAGCTATGATGAAGGGCTTTCGAATGACGTATGTAATTTTGCTCTATGACTGGGGCAAATTGAGATTAATCATTTGATACGTCATTCGAAAGCTATGACGAAGGGCTTTCAAATGACGTATGTAATTTTGCTCTATGGCCAGGGCAATTTGAGATTTTTTATATTTTGTGTATTTTAATCGTTTGATACGTCATTCGAAAGCTATGCTGAAGGGCTTTCGAATGACGTATGTAATTTTGCTCTATGGTTGGGGCAAATTGAGATTAATTATTTGATACGTCATTCGAAAGCTATAATCAAGTGCTTTTGAATGACGTATGTAATTTTGCTCTATGGTTGGGGCAATTTGAGATTTTCGATATTTCATGCATTTTTTATATTTTAAAACACAGTTTTCAGTGTGAACATGTTTCGATGTGTATGAAACGTTATAAAAACGTCATATCTACGATACATCAGTACATTCGTTGGACGGTTTATTATGTATCGTAGATACATAATGCGAATGGTCTGGTGTCCGTCCGTCCGTCCGTCCGTAAACACGATAACTCGAGAACGGCTTAACTTTTTGAAATTTTTCTTTCGGATATCTATATAAGACATCCAAACGGAGGTCAAGTTCGTTAGGGGGCCCTGGAGGTCAAAGGTCAAGGGGGGAAAGGTCAAAGGTCAACATTTTTTCAAATAGCAACCCCCCATGTGTGATACATCGATGGAAAGCTATGATCAAGGGCTATTCAATGGGGTATATGATTTGGGGGTGGGGTCACCCCCTGACGGGTGGGGAGGGGTCAAAAGGTCAAATTACAAACATATATGTGTGATACGTCATTCGAAAGCTATGATCAAGGGCTTTCGAATGACGTATATGATTTGGGGATGGGGTCACCCCCTGACCGGTGGGGAGGGGTCAAAGAGGTCAAATTACAAACATATATGTGTGATACGTCATTCGAAAGCTATGATCAAGGGCTTTCGAATGACGTATATGATTTGGGGATGGGGTCACCCCCTGACCGGTGGGGAGGGGTCAAAGAGGTCAAATTACAAACATATATGTGTGATACGTCATTCGAAAGCTATGATCAAGGGCTTTCGAATGACGTGTATGATTTGGGGATGGGGTCACCCCCTGACCGGTGGGGAGGGGTCAAAGAGGTCAAATTACAAACATATATGTGTGATACGTCATTCGAAAGCTATGATGAAGGGCTTTCGAATGACGTATGTAATTTTGCTCTATGACTGGGGCAATTTGAGATTTTCGATATTTTGTGTGTTTTAATCGTTTGATATGTCATTCGAAAGCTACGATGAAGGGCTTTCGAATGACGTATGTAATTTTGCTCTATGGTTGGGGCAAATTGAGATTAATCATTTGATACGTCATTCGAAAGCTATGATGAAGGGCTTTCGAATGACGTATGTAATTTTGCTCTATGACTGGGGCAAATTGAGATTAATCATTTGATACGTCATTCGAAAGCTATGATGAAGGGCTTTCGAATGACGTATGTAATTTTGCTCTATGGCCGGGGCAATTTGAGATTTTTGATATTTTGTGTGTTTTAATCGTTTAATACGTCATTCGAAAGCTATGCTGAAGGGCTTTCGAATGACGTATGTAATTTTGCTCTATGGTTGGGGCAAATTGAGATTAATCATTTGATACGTCATTCGAAAGCTATAATCAAGTGCTTTTGAATGACGTATGTAATTTTGCTCTATGGTTGGGGCAATTTGAGATTTTCGATATTTCATGCATTTTTTATATTTTAAAACACAGTTTTCAGTGTGAACATGTTTCGATGTGTATGAAACGTTATAAAAACGTTATATCTACGATACATCAGTACATTCGTTGGACGGTTTATTAAGTATCGGAGATACTTTATGTTTTCGTTGATGGTGTCCGTCCGTCTGTCTGTCTGTCCGTCCGTCCGTCCGTCCGTCCGTCCGTCATCGCGATAACTCGAGAACGGTTTAACTTTTTCAAATTTTTCTTTCGGATATCTATATAGGACATCCAAGCGGAGGTCAAGTTCGTTTGGGGGCCTTGCAGGTCAAAGGTCAGGGGGGGAAAGGTCAAAGGTCAACATTTTTTCAAATAGCAACCCCCCATGTGTGATACATCGATGGAAAGCTATTGTCAAGGGCTATTCAATAGTGTATATGATTTGGGGGTGGGGTCACTTCCTGACGGGTGGGGAGGGGTCAAAGAGGTCAAAAAACAAACATATATGTGTGATACGTCATTCGAAAGCTATGATCAAGGGCTTTCGAATGACGCATGTAATTTTACTCTATGACTGGGGCAATTTGAGATTTTCGATATTTTGTGTGTTTAGGGTTAGGGAACGACAGTAAACACATGGGACACATGTATATTATATAATATATTTATATAAATATATTATTATATAATATATTTATATAAATATGTATATTATATAATATATTTATATAAATATGTATATTATATAATATATTTATATAAATATGTATATTATATAATATATTTATATAAATATGTATATTATATAATATATTTATATAAATATGTATATTATATAATATATTTATATAAATATGTATATTATATAATATGATTTGCTAATTCGATGATTGTTCTCCGATACTTTGCTATATGCATTTGAATGGTTTATTATGTATCGTAGATACATAATGCGAATGGTCTGGTGTCCGTCCGTCCGTCCGTCCGTCCGTCCGTCCGTCCGTAAACACGATAACTCGAGAACGGCTTAACTTTTTGAAATTTTTCTTTCGGATATCTATATAAGACATCCAAACGGAGGTCAAGTTCGTTTGGGGGCCCTGGAGGTCAAAGGTCAAGGGGGGAAATGTCAAAGGTCAACATTTTTTCAAATTGCAACCCCCCATGTGTGATACATGGATGGAAAGCTATGATCAAGGGCTATTCAATGGGGTATATGATTTGGGGGTGGGGTCACCCCCTGACGGGTGGGGAGGGGTCAAAGAGGTCAAATTACAAACATATATGTGTGATACGTCAATCGAAAGCTATGATCAAGGGCTTTCGAATGACGTATATGATTTAGGGGTGTGGTCACCCCCTGACCGGTGGGGAGGGGTCAAAGAGGTCAAATTACAAACATATGTGTGTGATACGTCATTCGAAAGCTATGATCAAGGGCTTTCGAATGACGTATATGATTTGGGGGTGGGGTCATCCCCTGACGGGTGGCGATGGGTCAAGGAGGTCAAATTACAGACATATATGTGTGATACGTCATTCGAAAGCTATGATCAAGGGCTTTCGAATGACGTATATGATTTGGGGGTGGGGTCATCCCCTGACGGGTGGCGATGGGTCAAGGAGGTCAAATTACAGACATATATGTGTGATACGTCATTCGAAAGCTATGATCAAGGGCTTTCGAATGACGCATGTAATTTTGCTCTATGGTTGGGGCAAATTGAGATTATTCATTTGATACGTCATTCGAAAGCCATGATCAAGGGCTTTCGAATGACGTATGTAATTTTGCTCTATGGTTGGGGCAAATTGAGATTAATCATTTGATACGTCATTCGAAAGCTATAATCAAGTGCTTTTGAATGACGTATGTAATTTTGCTCTATGGTTGGGGCAATTTGAGATTTTCGATATTTCATGCATTTTTAATATTTTAAAACACAGTTTTCACTGTGAACATGTTTTGATGTGTATGAAACGTTATAAAAACGTTATATCTACGATACATCAGTACATTCGTTGGACGGTTTATTTACCAGTCCATTTTTCTTCCTCTGGATAGTAATCGGTATTAGACTGTATCCACCGTCGATTGTCTGTAATCATTAATAACATAATAACTTTCTTTACAGATGCACGGGAAATTACCAAGTTTATATTAAGTACATGATTTCGCAATGACTTGGTATTATTAATTAACTTACCTGCAACATTGGTAAATACATTCGGATTGCGTTGGGCACACGGCATATTCCAGGAAAGGACTCCGATTTGAGAACCGTTAAAAACCAACGGTCCCCCACTGTCACCCTGTCATGCCGATGACGACACAAAAATCACGATCATTATCCACCCATAAATTCCAATCAATATATCCCGGTTTAACCCCCACCCCCCTCCAATAACCTCTTTTTACAGAAACCGTAAGTCATCCAAATCTGTCCCCATTTCAAAGGCCTTGAAAAATAACTTCCCGGGAGGAGTTATACAGAGATTTACGGTTATTTTAATTAGGCGAAAGAGTTGTCTGAAATTATTCTGAAAATTGACCTCACCTCACAAGCCCCCCGCCCCGCTGGACTCAGTGTACAAATAGAGAAAGAAACATCGTAATCCGGGAAATACCCTTGGCAATCTTCAAAGCTTAACGTTGGGAGATTGATCGCCTGTAGCTGATTTGATAGAGCGGTTGAAGAGTAGTTCGTCCCCTAACAATGTTTCACAAATCAATTTCTGATATTAGAATATTTTACAATTTCCATTCCTCACCGCTAATTTAGGTACCGCAAATCTTGATAATCATTAATCGAATTAATTAACATTTATGTCAAACGGTCAATTAAAACTCATTGTTAGTTATCATTATTAACGAGTGTTTGTGGTTTGACTAAGTTTATACCCCCCAGCCAGAAAGCGTTGCAACGGATCCGTCGGGTGGATTACTGAAGGCAAGAGGCACTATGCCTACGGTACTGCTCATCTGAATAGTTCCGTTCACCTTGAGTACAGCTATGTCGTACAAATCATTGTTGTCTGGGCTGTTAATTCCAGTTAAACAATTTTAGATTCCTATTCAGGTCACGAGGTCAGGACCTGTAACCTCTTAATGGTCAATTATATACGAGGTGAATGCCGAATGAAAAGACTTAAACATACTAGTATCCGCCTTGGGAAATGACTTGGCTGATGGAATAAGCAGTCCCACCCGAATTGAGGTAGTTCGTACCGACAATAGCGATGATAGACGATCTGTTAAATGTCAGTAAATCAGATTTAGTCAGAAATTATATATGGTATTTTTGTGGTATATTCGGTTGGAGTAAGGCAGAGTATGCGGAATGCTGCCTCCCATACTGCCTCCCTTGTAATGCTGCCTCCCATGTTCTCCCGAAATAATTCCCCATACCTCTAAATAACTCCCCATCTCCCTACATCCCACATTCCCACTAAATAACTCCCCAGTCATATATGTCCAACCGTATATTCTACTCCTCAATGCAATCGACAAAAGCCAATCAACATGACTTACGGTGGGTGTTCAAAAACACAGCCGGCAGCGGTTAAAATCCATCTGCAATTTAAAGGAATTGTTATTCCGAATTTCGGATTTCAAAATAAGAATTTAATCGTGTTCCAGAAATGTTCATTAGAAAAGCAGTAACTGGTTCGAAATCACAGATCCTCCACAATAATGCTCTCCGTCACTGGTTCGTCTTATGGAGACTTGATATGGGAATTCACCGGCTCCGGCGGGTCGTCCCCCCTCAATTCGGTCCGTCGAACCACCACATTTTCGAGTTTTTTTAGACTGACCCTGGTCAAAAATATTGTTCTTTCAAATAATAGAGTTCTTTCAAAATGAAATTAGTTTTAGTTAAACCGTTGAAACCAAATACAGTTTTTCTTATAACAGATCTTCTTATAACAAGCAGTCTTGATGGAGAGGAATATCCTTGTAAAGGGGATTTTTTCAAACGTTTCCGAAAGTCGGGTATTTATCAAATACCCTTTTGTTAAATCAAAGAAAAGGTTGGAGCATTTCTTTACATTTTGCGTTATAGTTTTTGAATGATTGTTCAGCAAAACCCGCATTCATTCCGCATTTTTGGCTTTTGGATAGGAAAGATTTGACGGGATTTATTTTGTAAATCCTTCAAAATGGTGGGGATCTATTTCGGTGAAGACCTAAATAAAGTTAAAAACTGGTTGTATTTGAGATTTAGTTCAAAACTTACACGTGTCTTGTTAGTTTTTGCTCCAACGCTAACGCAAACTAACAGAAGGCAAAGGCTCTTCAGATAATCAGGCTTCATTTTCTTGAGAATGCGAATTACGAATGTAATGGAAAGTTTCTGACAAAATCTACACCTATGATAAGATGCGTTTGCAGTGCATTTGTGTCTAACTGAAAGCGGCGAGTAAAAAATCGATTTATATTCATTTTGGTTTCATCAATTTTGGGTCATCCCATGATGATATGGAATAATTTCAAGAAAACACAGCTCAAAGCTTGAACAACTAAAAATAAGCCTTAAAGAACCAAATTTGAAATAAATATTGAAGTCTGATGCACAAATATTTAAATATCAAATGCTAAAATCCACCTACTTGTAAGTATGGTGTAGCAGTTCATGGATCTTGGTTCCATTTTATCGTCGTTGTTATTAAGAACATAGGTTTTGATTGGCATTTTGGGGGTTTCTTATTTTACATACATTGTTTCATTTTGTTTGGATATATCGAGAATTGCAGCTAATTTAATATTGACAGCTGAAGGAAAATTTATTGGATTCAAATTTAACATAAAATGTCGAGGATGATAAACTGACAAACTTACTTAATTTATTTTGTAGCGAATAAAATGAATCCCAAGGGGTCAAATTTAGCATACTCTACTATTCAATGACAAAAATGAATGGCTTTTTTCAGAGTATGCACCATTACATTGTCATGCAAATTTTTAGTTGGCTCTAAATCTGCAATAAACCGGTTTTTGCTAAATCCAACATACTTTTGTATCCATCCTGAGATTTATGACAAAACTGAGATATGGTCCGATATAAGATATGGTGTAAAATAAGTGTTTTCGGGTTTTTCAACGAGACATTGTTGAATTCTGTGTGAGAAACGTCGTAGTATTTGATGCAATTTCAGCTATTTCAAGAACAAAATCAAACAGATTTTAGACAGATTTTAAAGTTTGAATGTTTGAAACGATGTTTAGGTTTGAATTTCAAAACTAAAAATCGTTGAAATTAAAATTAATCCTCTTTTGCTTAATTTTTGAACTCGATAAATGATGTTATCATGACGTAGATGGGTTTTACAATTACAAAGTTTAATACTGATCACAGAACAATAAATTTGAGTCAAGTAAATATTTTGGAAACTCATCGACATGAAGGGGTTGCTTATTCGTCGACATTGGCTAAAAATAGTTTATGCAGAAGAGTCACACTCTGGCAGTCCCAGTCCCAGTCGATGTTCCGGATCCTCCATTTTCTGTAGGCAAAATGCTTCACCATCCCAAATTTCTGACCTTTTCTTGTCTTCTGACACCTTATCCACCCAAATTGAGCGCTTTTTCCTGTAAAAATTATAATGACGGTACATTCCAGGCATAAAATAAACCGTCAGCTTTATTGGCTTATATTGTCAATTTGCTAATTTACGTTAATTATCATTTTATTAGTGATTTTTGGCTAACCTATTTGGAGTTGTAACACCGGAGCGACTCATCCAAGCCGGACAGGTGGAAATTTCATTCGTAGCTGCGACACAGTAATCAATGTTTTCCATCGTTTCCTTTAGAAAATTGTAATTAGGCAGGATGAAACTGTAGAGTTCTCTGGAGTCTAGGGGTTCGATCCTATTGTTAAAATGCAAATTCATGTACATGAAACTCGGATCAAGTCTCAAATCCCCCAAATAACTCCCCACCTAAATACATACCGAGAAAATTTCCCGAAATAAAACCCCATCATATCATAAACTGACCATTTCTCATAAATGGACTTGCTAAAAAGCTCCATGATCAGAACGGAGAAGTGGTGGTGGTCGTTCGAGAACTGGAAATCGGGGAAACACAATGAATGTGTGTTGAGGAACATCTTCCACATCGTCTCGATGAGAGGTTCGAAATTTTCAGAATTGCTTTTGATAGGAACCTCCAACTTGCTCCTCTTCCCTGGCTGGATAAACCATCCATTTATCTAGGAAAAATATTTATTTTAACCCAAACAATACGTTAAATCCGAGATTAAGTTGCGTAAATACTGAAATATTCCCCCGGAATAACTCCTCACCCTCTCCTTTTCTCTAACATTAAACAACATCAGTTTTTCAGACTGGAAAATTCACTATTAATTTTGACTTATTATTTCCAAATTTACGGCACCAAAACTTATTAGGGATGATTTTCAGTTTTCCTGGAATTTGACATGATAAATTAGCGTTTTAAAAATATGAAATCTTTGAAACATTTGAAAAAAGGGAAAATTAGAGTAAATCCCAGGAATATTTTTCAATTTTAAACTATCCGGAATCCTGACATTTCACGAAATTACACCCATTTTCACAGATTCAAGCTGATTTAATTTCTAAACTAATCTCCTAATGTCTCATTTTTCTTGGTTTTTCTACCTTTTTCATTCCACATTCCAAGCTATCCGTTTCAAAAACAAAGGGTTCAGCCTTATCCAAACATTTCCTCAGTGTTTTTAAAATCCTCGGATAAACATCAGGCGTAGCCCCCTCGACCCCGTAGAAGAAGTCCTCCTTAACGAACATCATAAATGCAGAAAAAGCAACTTCCAGGAATTCGGCCGGAACATAATCCTCGCCGCAAGTCTTTTGCATTATTTGCTTCGTATAATTCAACATCTCTTCCATCTGAACCAATGATTTTAATCGAGACGAAAAGGTCTTATCGAACTGCTTGACGGTGAACCGTCTTAGTTGGTCCGTAAAAACGGCTTCATTGATCGACTTGGAGCATTCGTTATTAGCAGGATCAAGCCAGTAGTCCTTGACCTTGTCTCGGCTCAGGCCCATGTCGCAGATATCGACGGGCTTCGGTGTTGTCGGGTCCTCTTCGTCGACGAATTCCGTCGTCGATGAAGTGTCGGGTTCCTCGGTTGTCGAAGTTGTGAAACGGTAGATTGGAATCCATTGTTCAGACGATTCTGAAGAGGATTCTGGGGTCGGGACTGGGAGATCGATCTTTGTTCGGATTTTTATCCAACCCGGTCGGGGTGTGGTTTCCTCAGAGGTATCGGTAGAATCTTCGAAGTGATCCTCGTCGAATTCATTGCTTGTCTGGATCTGTTTGATTGGGATCCATTCCGGGGTTTCCTCTGTTGAATCATCATCATCGGGGACATTTACCCGTTTTATAGGGATCCACTCCGGGTTTTCTTCTGTTTTGTCATCAGGGATATTTACCCGTTTTATAGGAATCCACTCTGAATTGTCGTCCGTGTCATTGCCATTTACAGTGATCCGTTTTATCGGGATCCAACCCGGATCATCTTCACTTTCACCGGAAGTGTCGATCCGTTTTATCGGGATCCAACCCGGGTCATCTTCAGTTTCAGCAGAAGTGTCGATCGATTTTATCGGGATCAATTTTAAGGATTCTTCATGGCTTTCGACGTTAACTCGTTTGATAGGGATCCAGTTTGGGGATTCGTCGGTGTAGTTGGTCAACAAGTCATTTGATGGTTCGGTCACTAGCTCGTCCAGGAGGTCGAGGGAACAATCGGTATAATCTAAAGCGATCAAGGCATATTGCGTTACTCAATTCAGAATTCATATAGGCATAAAATTGTAAAATGGTAAAAAAATTAGAAATAAAAGTTGTCCGCTGTTTTTTTAAGGATTTAAATTTGAAAATTTGAAGAGATTATAGGTTTGAAATTTATTAGCTCTGCTGCAAAATAATGGCCTTTGGAAGCAATTTTGTTAGTGCACAAGTACACTACTAAACTATGTCATTAGTCAAGTTGTACGACGAAAATATGTTGTTATAAATGTTTGAAGGTAAAACTGTTTCGTTATAAATAATTTAATTGTTAATATAGATCTGTAACAGAATCCAGTTAACTTCTAATCGTTTTTGAGAAGTATCCTAAAAATGAAGCTTTCACATAGTTAGAAACTGAAGTTACATATCTAAACCAGTTTTGATTGCGAAAGAAAACAATAAAAACCTAAAAGTAATGCTACTTTGACCGTCTCTGGACTTACCACAATAACTCCCCATGGGGAACTATTTAAACAAACCCCTATTTCTAAAAGCGTTACGTGTAACTCACCATTAGGAGGTAGGATATCGGAGCAGCTATCGGCTCGTCTAATATTTTTCGATAAGCACCCCTTCTTAACCTTCGTGATTGAGTTCCATTTGCTCAGTGGATTTTTATTGATTTCGTCACCAAAGAGGCAGAACTTCCGTTTCCCAGTTGTAGTAGATTTCAAACACAAGGAATCTCCGGTCTCACTAAAAATTGTCCATGAAGTGTCGGTAATTGTGAGGAACGAGCTTGTCGGATCGGAGAGGGTGCTATTGTCATCCGTGTGCGATTCTGTCATCAGGAAGAACCCCCTCCGGAATATGCTTATCGAGGCTTCGAATGGGAATTTGAGACTTCCGAACGAAACCACTTGTGAGATCTGGTTTTGAAAATGTTTGAAAATTACAGAAAAATCAATTTCAGAGCAAAAAAACAATGCAAATTAAGGAGGTACAATAATTCAACTATTTTGTTAGATGGTCGTCGTCATAAGATGAGATTAATCTCTAAATAACTCCCCATGGGGAATCATATTGTCGAAGTCTCGAAATTTAATGGGGTGAGTTAATTCAATGGGTACCGTAAATTATACTATAACTCCCTGGGTTCAAAAAAACATCTCCCTGAATAACTCCCCAGAACACTAGTGTTCTAGGACAAAAAATGGCAAATCTTTTTCTTTTTTAAACTTTGACTACAATTTACAATTACTGAATTTTTAGTAACCATTAATTATAATCCTCCCGGAATAACTCCCCATTCATTTGTACAGTTTATAAAAATTACTCCAACAGAGTAATCAAATCATGATTTACGGCAAAAGGAAAACATCAAAATACCAATGAGTTGTCGAATATCGTTATTATTATGATAAACGATTACCGAATGGTTCTTCATCCGAAAACAGTAGCTATCACCACCGACAATTGAAATCGGTTTGCTACAGTAATCATGGTAAAAACCCCACCTGAAATTCATTTTCCGAGTCATAAACTGTAGTTTCGAGTTTGAAAATCTCTTTTTTTTTCAAAATAAAATTATTTTGAAGTTTTGAAACTGAAAATAAAATTACGAACACTCCTGTGACACATGCACATGTGAAGGTGGTTGAATTTTTCATATAAATCCCGGACCGGCATTGCCTCGAGCTAATTTCCAGTTTCTTAAGTCCATGATACAGGACTACCTTTGCGGGTCCCGCAAGGACCAACTCACTTAAAAACAGGATCGTAATTAGTAAAGGGAACAACAACACTATGTAATACTTATTTTTTACGGTAATTAATTTTAAAATCCCGAGGCCTAACTCCACAACTAGGCCTTTCCATCTTGTATGGATTTTGAACTGGTAGATCCGTAGTTTTAAATTCGAGAGGAAGGACATGAGGTTTATTACTTGTCAGCTTAAAATTATAGATTTATTGCAATTTCTTGTAAAAAGTAAAAAATCCTTCTACATAATTTTATTAATTAGAATTGATTGAACTGCTTTGTTAACCAATTGTTGCAAAACAAATGGGGTTTTCAATGTTATCGAAAGTTATTTTTTGGCAGTAGGCCATCCATACGTTAGTATTGGAGTTTGTTGACTTGTTTGAGTAGTGAATGTAAACAATAATCATAATCAATGTATCAATAAATATTAGATAACTTTCTTCTTAACAATTGAATGCAGAGTTATTTTGAAGTGATTGTTAATTCGGTTGTGTCATATCGAAATAAGCATTTCAAAAGGTACCTACACTACACAGGGTTAATTAATAATTAATATTCAGACATCAGACACATACATGCTTGACTTCGAGACATAATATTTATATATGTGTTTCATAACGTAAACAAGACGATGAGAATTAAAGGATCCGGATGCTTAAAATCACAATATGAAATGCAAATATTTATTAACTTTAAACTCAATTGCTTAAATTTGTTGATTTTTCAGTCTCAACATTTGAAGAATTTTAATTTTAGAATTAATTTAGTCTTTTGAATAAATTATACAAACGCCAGATATTCCCGTATTTATTTATGGACGCATTTTTCCCTTTCAAATCCATCAACTCAGGCTACACTTCAATATTTGTCCATATCCAATTACGATAATCTGAAATCGAAATAAGATCACCCGAAATGTAATTAAACGTGGGTTGGTGAAAAAATGGTCAGGAAAAAATGGTCAGGAAAAAATGGTCACGGAAATAATGGTCGTGGAAAAAATGGTCATGGGGAAATAATGGTCACAGAAAAAATGGTCAGGAAGTAATGGTACTATGAAATGGTCGCGGAAATAATGGTCTGATGTTTAATTTTTTCAAGTTAGAATGTCTTCATTAGTTTAAATAATAAAGTGTATTACTACAGAGTAGGGCAAACTTCAATGGATAATTTTGCCTTAAAATCCGAACATTGACCGAAACAAAAACCCCCACCCCTGAATATGGAATAATTAGATACTAATCCTAAAGTTAATTATATTCATATATGTAGGGTCTACTTTTGTATTCTCTATCTTATCTTCTTTATCTCTACCTGATAGCTGTTCCGTTCAATCACAGTTCAATCTTCTAAAAATTGTCTCAGCTTGTTTGGTCTACTTATTCTGTCAATTTGTCAATTCCTAACTTGTTCATTATCTGATTTGATTTTACGAATTTTAAGCTAATTGCCATAATAAAATGGCAGAAAAAAAGATATTGAAACCATTACAGAAGGACCAAGAGTTTTTCCATCCAACAAAGGCACGGGCTACACTGTTCAGTATAAAGGATTTGTTTAGTTTTATCATCTGGATGGAAACGATAAAAGAATTTTTCGGTGTTTAAAACTATTTAAAAATTTTAATTAAAAATTAAAAATTATTTCTTTTTTAGTTAACTTGTAAAATGTTCATCTTTGACGAATTATTGACGTAACAATAATGAAAATTATGTTAAATAAATCATATTTTATAACATTGTAATTTAAGCTATTAGTCAGACCATTTCTTCCTAGACCATTTTCATAATACCATTATTTCCCGACCATTATTTCCGTGACCATTTTTTCCCTGACCATTTTTTCCTTACCATTTTTTCCCTGACCATTTTTTCCTGACCATTTTTTCCGGCACCCATTAAACGTATTGAAAAGTGAAAACTTTGTACCAAAAAATTAAAGATTTTGCAACATAATATTAATGTTGATAACATGGTAACTTTACATGAGACACAAACTTGTGAATACGTCCGGTTTTCCATTGCCACATCCATATCCCCAGGAAGCGACTCCGATTTGTAGACCGTCAAGAACCAACGGACCACCACTGTCACCCTGTCGTGTTTAGGCAACAAAACAGGCCTACTTCGACTCTAGCTTCGACTAGCTTCGACTTCGAGTTAGCTACTAAAATTAGCTACATAATTAGCTACATAATTACTTGATACATTATACACATTATTAGATACATTGTAACAACATTTGATATGTTGTTGTTGTATTACATACCTCTTGTAGCTACATTCGATACCTTTGTAGCTATACCAGATACTTTGTAGCTACTCTAAATGCATTGTAGCTACAAACAAGCTCCATTTAGCTACAATATTATCTTGCCATCTGAATTGACTACATTATTGGTACAGTTTCAAGGGTCTTGAAAAAATCTTACTTGGAACATTTGCGGACTTGTGTTTGGACCATAGATATGGACAAACGTTACGATGCCTTATTTGAAATTAATTAATTAAATAGGCATTTAAAAGGCAAACTGTTTTAAATTTTTTACCTGACAAATGCCCTCTCCCTCTCCCTTGTATGTACAGAGATTTGAGGAATAGACCGGGTAATCAAAACCCTGTAAACTCTGTTGACACTCTTCAAGGGTTATTGTTGTGAGATTGATTCTCTGCAGTACCTCTGGTTTAGTTCCGGTGAAAGATAACGTCTAACATCAAAATCATTTCCTCGGATTATAATGCAATTACACCCCTGCACTTATCGGATAAATTTTATCCCCATCATCATCATCATCATCATCAACGGCTCAATTATATACGGCAAATCTTAAATGGGCCCTACCGAAATAAAAGCCCTCCTCGTTTGTACACAATCATTAGATATAATAGTGATAGAAATCCATCTCGAAGTATTAGGTTAGTTTTATTTTTAGCCTTTGCGAAAGCCCTTCAAAACAAGTTTAATTAACTTAATGAATAGGACTAAATTATTGTTAAAATTGAATCTCGAAAAATCCTAAAAGTAACGATCCGTGCATGGTTTGAAAAATAGATTGGGTCTTATCCTTCTAACGCTAAATTGCCCTATCATGCAATGTTAAACTATGCAGATTTTACTTATTTTAAAGAGGGTTTAACTTAAATTATACCCCATATCCAGAAAACGTTGCAATGGACCCAGCCGGAGTATCATCAGATGCAGATTCACATATCGTACGGTACCGGCCGAGTTACCCTGAATGGGGTTGCTGAGGTTGAGAAGGGCTATGTCGTTCTCAAGAGTGTCAAGAGTTGCTGAGCTGTCAATTTAAAGTTAAATAATTAAATTATGTTTGATTTGATTTGATTTAAACTTTATTAATGTGTCAAATAGATTCAAAATTGTTACATTCTGTTCTTACATCCGTGACACAGATCTCGGTTACAACAATAATCATACAAGTATCAAAATACAGTCCAGAATCAGTCCGATTGTGATGAATTAATTAACATATTCACTTTGCCTTTTAGCAATTATCCATTCTCTAACTAGTTCTTTAAATTTATCATAACCTATAGAATTTAGCACCCAATCATTTGGTAAACTATTCCATAAATTAGCACCTTTATATATAGTCGAGTTTTTAAATATTATACTATTGAATGACGGAGCCACTAAACGTGGCATCGGATTATGTTCGGGAGTTACAGTGCGAACCTTACAGACGGACGGACAGACGGACCGATCAAACCCATTAAAGGGTTTTACCCTTTAATAAACCGTTGTAAACGCACATCAACAAAGGGTGAAACGACACGAAACAAGACTTCTAACACGGGAAGGTTCTCAGGACGGAACTCGGGAATGATCTGAAACTTTTTTGGTTAAATCTACAATCCAAATTAACAATAAAACCTAAAAAATTAGCTGCCCTAATTGATGTTATCCATGTCAAAAAAATTGATGAACAATGGAGCTGCAAATGAAAACACCGGAATTATTAAACAATATATATGAAAAAATCAAGAAAAAAATTAGAAAAACGAAAATCATAATATCTCGCTTTAATTCCAAGTGGATTTTGAGAAATCTAGGTAGGAAGTTGGCAGAAAATGGGTGCCACGGCACGAGATCAGTACAAGAAAACTTTTCATGCCGTGACGTAGAAAAAGACATTGAGCGAAGAAAGGAAAAGTCCAGAAAATAGTATAGCGACAGAGCGAGACTTTTCACTAAAGCAGACAGGCAGTTACTATAGGAAATCTCAATAATTCCAGTTTTCTCGCTCCTTTTTTTGCCCTCACAGCCGCCACACCCCTTATCCGGCCACTTCCCACCATGATTTCTCAAAATCCGCTTTGAATAAAAGCGAGATATTATGATTTTCGTTTTTCTAATTTTTTTCTTGATTTTTTCATATATATTGTTTAATAATTCCGGTGTTTTCAATTGCAGCTCCATTGTTCATCAATTTTTTTGACATGGATAACATCAATTAGGGCAACTAATTTTTTAGGTTTTATTGTTCATTTGGATTGTAGATTTAACCAAAAAAGTTTCAGATCATTCCCGAGTTCCGTCCTGAGAACCTTCCCTTGTAAGACTTCTTGAACTTTAAATATCGTCGTACGACACATTGGAGTCGTTTTATAGAAAAATCTCACATTTCCCCAACCATAGAGTAAAATCGTATACATTTTAAAAAAGCGCTTGACTATACCTCTTCAACAATGTATCATAAAGGGTTGCTATTGCAAAAGATTATGACCCTTGACGGTACACCCTTGACCTTTGACCTACACGGCCCGTCTTCTAACTCAGTATCCGCCAGAAGGTCAGATATGGTTTACCGAAAAAAGAATTTCAAAATTATTAACCGTTCGAGAGTTAGAGTGCTAACGGACAGACGGACAGAGTGAACCCATTAAAGGGTTTCACCCTTTAATAAATACAAGAGTATTCGTTTATTACCGTAAATCATGATATAATCCCCAGGGGAGGTAATGTTTCAAACGCTTTGTGAGGACGGAGTTATATTTCGCGGATTAAAACTTTTATTATTTGAAGTCATATTTATTTCATGCAGAAAAACTCCAAAAAAATTGAACTTGGAAACCCATATTAGTTCTTTTAAGATAACACAATCAATATATTAATCAATTTTCCTTATTTTCCATGATTTTCTTTGGACCGTTCTTCATCAAATTCTGCACATAGCAAAGTAGAGACTTATTTAAGCTGAGGTCTTAATTCGGAAAAATCGTAAACGTATATAATGAATGCTGATCGTCGGTAATTGTGCGGACGAACATACAGACCACATACATGCATTACACTGATCTTAACATGACGATCAAAATCAAATGCTAAAAATAACAAACGCGATGTAAATATATATTTATTATTCACGGGCAATTTATGTCAATAAGAAGTATGGAAGAAATAAATCGGGAGTCAAGTTCCTTAATTCAGCCCAAATTAGTATTGAAATTTAATAATTTTTTTAGATTCATTTTAAATATTATTTAAACGGTTAGTCTTTTGAACAAACTAAAAGAAGAAAGTATCTCATCCAAATTCAAGGTGATAAAAAAACTCAGAAATGTTCCTATTTATTTACCAGTCCATTTTTATTCCTCTGGATAGGTATTGGTATTAGACAGTATCCACTCGCGATAGTCTGTAATCATTAATAACATAATAACTTTCTTTACAGATGCACGGGAAATTACCAAGTTCGCAAGAAATTTCGCAATGACTTTTGGTATTATTAATAAACTTACATGCAACATTGGTAAATACATTCGGATTGCCTTGGGCACACGGCATTTCCCAGGAAAGGACTCCGATTTGAGAACCGTTAAAAACCAACGGTCCCCCACTGTCACCCTGTCATGCCGATGACGACACAAAAATCACGATCATTATCCACCCATAAATTCCAACCAATATATCCCGGTATAACCCCCCCCCCCTCCAAAAACCTCTTTCTGTCCCACTAAATAAGTGCCCATTTCAAAGGCCTTGAAAAATAACTTCCCGGGAGGAGTTATACAGAGATTTACGGTTATTTTAATTAGGCGAAAGAGTTGTCTGAAATTATTCTGAAAATTGACCTCACCTCACAAGCCCCCCGCCCCGCTGGACTCAGTGTACAAATAGAGAGAGAAACATCGTAATCCGGAAAATACCCTTGGCAGTCTTCAAAGCTTATCGTTGGGAGATTGATCGCCTGCAGCTGATTTGATAGAGCGGTTGAAGAGTGGTTCGTCCCCTAACAATGTTTCACAAATCAATTTCTGATATTAGAATATTTTACAATTTCCTTTCCTCACCGCTAATTTAGGTACCGCAAATCTTGATAATCATTAATCGAATTAATTAACATTTATGTCAAACGGTCAATTAAAACTTATTGTTAGTTATCATTATTAACGAGTGTTTGTGGTTTGACTAAGTTTATACCCCCCAGCCAGAAAGCGTTGCAACGGATCCGTCGGGTGGATTACTGAAGGCAAGAGGCTCGATGCCTACGGTACTGCTCATCTGAATAGTTCCGTTCACCTTGAGTACAGCTATGTCGTGCAAATCATTGTTGTTTGGGCTGTTAATTCCAGTTAAACAATTTTAGATTCCTATTCAGGTCACGAGGTCAGGACCTGTGACCTCGTAATGGTCATTATATACGAGGTGAATGCCGAATGAAAAGACTTAAACATACTAGTATCCGCCGTGGGAAATGACTTGGCTGATGGAATAAGCAGTCCCACCCGAATTGAGGTAGTTCGTACCGACAACAGCGATGATAGACGATCTGTTAAATGTCAGTAAATCAGATTTAGTCAGAAATTATATATGGACTAGGCAGCCACAGGCCCGTAAGGGCCTTATGATAAAGTCAAGGATATCTGACATTAATAGTTAATTTCAAACAAAAATAGAGTTGTAAATTGGTATGTCACTCCATAATTTTTAAAATTTGACCTTATCGACCGTTTTTGAGGTCAGGAATCAAAATTTTGATATTCCGATACAGTCAAGGTGTTTCTCTAGGATTGGTAGTGCTTAGAAACGTGTGCCAAGGTCACAGGTCAGTATTTTTGAAATCTAATATAGCCTAAAGCTGTTCCGGATTTTTTTATGAATTTTTGGCCGTTTCGGTTTTTCGATAAGACAGCCCAGTTTCGAGTCTATACACCAACTATCAGATACAAACACGATACTTTTATGTAGTAGATATTTGTGGTATATTCGGTTGGAGTAAGGCAGAGTATGCGGAATGCTGCCTCCCATACTAACGTTTTACTATGGGAGGCAGCATTAACTAATGCTGCTTCCCATACTGCCTCCCTTGTAATGCTGCCTCCCATATTCTCCCGAAATAATTCCCCATACCTCTAAATAACTCCCCATCTCCCTACGTCCCACTAAATAACTCTCCATCTCCCTACATCCCACTAAATAACTCCCCAGTCATATATGTCCAACCGTATATTCTATTCCTCAATGCAATCGACAAAAGCCAATCAACATGACTTACGGTGAGTGTTCATAAACACAGCCGGCAGCGGTTAAAATCCATCTGCAATTTAAAGGAATTGTTATTCCGAATTTCGGATTTCAAAATAAGAATTTAATCGTGTTCCAGAAATGTTCATTAGAAAAGCAGTAACTGGTTCGAAATCAGAGATCCTCCACACACATGCAATCCGCTGTCGGATCTTATGGAGACTTGATATGGGAATTCACCGGCTCCGGCGGGTCGTCCCCCCTGAATTCGGTCTGTCGAACCACCACATTTTCGAGTTTTTTTAGACTGACCCTGGTCAAAAATATTGGAGTTCTTTCAAAATGAAATTAGAGTTTAACTGTTGAAACCAAATACAGTTTTTCTTGTAACAGATCTTATAACAAGCAGTCTTAATGGAGAGGAATATCCTTGTTAAGGGGATTTTTTCAAAC
The DNA here is from genome assembly GCA_906901685.1 of Desoria tigrina. Lineage (NCBI taxonomy): Eukaryota > Metazoa > Arthropoda > Collembola > Entomobryomorpha > Isotomidae > Desoria > Desoria tigrina. Next base: position 1,078,877 of record CAJQTU010000003.1, on the reverse strand, counting down.
GTTTCAGAAAGTCGGGTATTTATCAAATACCGTTTTGTTAAATCAAAGAAAAGGTTTGAGCATTTCTTTACATTTTGCGTTATAGTTTTTGAATGATTGTTCAGCAAAACCCGCATTCATTCCGCATTTTTGGCTTTTGGATAGGAAAGATTTGACGGGATTTATTTTGTAAATCCTTCAAAATGGTGGGGATCTATTTCGGTGAAGACCTAAATAAAGTTAAAAACTGGTTGTATTTGAGATTTAGTTCAAAACTTACACGTGTCTTGTTAGTTTTTGCTCCAACGCTAACGCAAACTAACAGAAGGCAAAGGCTCTTCAGATAATCAGGCTTCATTTTCTTGAGAATGCGAATTACGAATTTAATGGAAAGTTTCTGACAAAATCTACACCTATGATAAGATGCGTTTGTAGAAGTCACATTTGTGTCTAACTGAAAAATCTAAGTAAAAAATCGATTTATATTCAATTTGGTATCATCAATTTTGGGTCATCTCATGATGATATGGAATAATTTCAAGAAAACGCAGCTGAAAGCTTGAAAAACTAAAAATAAGCCTTTAAAGAACCAAATTTGAAATAAATATTGATGTCTGATGCACAAATATTTAAATATCAAATGCTAACATCCACCTACTTATAAGTATGGTTTAGCAGTTCATGGATCTTGGTTCCATTTTATCGTCGTTGTAATCGAGTCATTGGAAGCCACAATATGGATTACTATAGTAACAAATATATTGATGTATAACTTATGGAGCGAGGAGAAAGTTCGTTTTCTCTTTAGTGATTCTTTAGATTTGGAGGAGAACGGAGGTGGACCGCTCCTATTTTTCCTGTATTTCCCTACGTTTTGTTACTGATAAATAAAGCTAGATTAATGAGACCGTCACGTCCCTTATTTCTAAGCTATTGTCAACACTCAAGTCCGAGTAGTTCGGTAGTATCGGCATCTTAGGTCTTACCAGTCAGGTAGGGAATTCGCGGACAACCAAGGCTCTTAGCTATCGAAGGTTAGAGTCGGCAGTCAGCCACAGTGGTTGTTATTGAGAACATATAAGTTTTGATTGGCATTTTTCAGGTTTCTTATTTGACTTCAACTGTTTCATTTTAGTTTGGATATAACGAAACATGCAGGTACTTTAAGATTGACGGCTGAAGGAAAATTTATTGGATTCAAATTTAACATAAAATGTCGAGGATGATAACTTTGATAACTGACAAACTTACTTAATTTATTTTGTAGCGAATAAAATGAATCCCAAGGCCAAGGGGTAAAATTTAGCATACTCTACTTTATTCAATGACAAAAATGAATGGCTTTTTTCAAAGTATGCACCATTACATTGTCATGCAAATTTGGCTCTAACTAAATCTGCAATAAACTGGTTTTTGCTAAATCCAAAATACTTTTGTATCCATCCTGAGATTTATGACAAAACTGAGATATGGTCCGATATAAGATATGGTGTAAAATAAGTGTTTTCGGGTTTTTCAACGAGACATTGTTGAATTCCGTGTGAGAAACGTCGTAGTATTTGATGCAATTTCAGCTATTTCAAGAACAAAATCAAACAGATTTTAGATTAACAGATTTTAAAGTTTGAAACGATGTTTAGGTTTCAATTTCAAAACTAAAAATCGTTGAAATTAAAATTAATCCTCTTTTGTTTAATTTTTGAACTCGATAAATGATGTTATCATGACGTAGATGGGTTTTACAATTACAAAGTTTAATACTGATCACAGAACAATAAATTTCCAGAGAGAAGTTTTCTAAGAAGACAATTACTGCTGGATTCCAAAACATGCAAGTCATGATCATGATGACGTTTCGGATGACATTTTTATCAAACCTCATGTAAAAAACTACTAATTTGAGGCAAGTGTATCTTATAATCAGAAAGAAATTCCCCACTGGATTAATGTTTCCTATACATTTAATCCATAAATAAGACCCTCTGAAATAATTCCCCACCTTTGCAATAACCCATTTACACATTGGTGAATTATTATGTATCGTAGATACATAATGCGAATGGTCTGGTGTCCGTCCGTCCGTCCGTCTGTCCGTCCGTCTGTCTGTCCGTCCGTAAACACGATAACTCGAGAACGGCTTAACTTTTTGAAATTTTTCTTTCGGATATTTATATAAGACATCCAAGCGGAGGTCAAGTTCGTTTGGGGGCCCTTAAGGTCAAAGGTCAAGGGGGGAAAGGTCAAAGGTCAACATTTTTTCAAATAGCAACCCCCCATGTGTGATACATCGATGGAAAGCTATAATCAAGGGCTATTCAATGGTGTATATCATTAGGGGGTGGGGTCAACTCCTGACGGGTGAGGAGGGGTGAAAGAGGTCAAATTACAAACATATATGTGTGATACGTCAATCGAAAGCTATGATCAAGGGCTTTCGAATGACGTGTATGATTTGGGGGTGGGGTCACCCCCTGACGGGTGGGGAGGGGTCAAAGAGGTCAAATTACAAACATATATGTGTGATACGTCATTCGAAAGCTATGATCAAGGGCTTTCGAATGACGTGTATGATTTGGGGGTGGGGTCACCCCCTGACCTGTGGGGAGGGGTCAAAGAGGTCAAATTACAAACATATATGTGTGATACGTCATTCGAAAGCTATAATCAAGGGCTTTCGAATGACGTATGTAATTTTGCTCTATGGATGGGGCATTTTGAGATTAATCATTTGATACGTCATTCGAAAGCTATGATGAAGGGCTTTCGAATGACGTATGTAATTTTGCTCTATGACTGGGGCAAATTGAGATCAATCATTTGATACGTCATTCGAAAGCTATGATCAAGGGCTTTCGAATGACGTATGTAATTTTGCTCTATGTTTGGGGCAAATTGAGATTAATCATTTGATACGTCATTCGAAAGCTATAATCAAGTGCTTTTGAATGACGTATGTAATTTTTCTCTATGGTTGGGGCAATATGAGATTTTTGATATTTCATGCATTTTTAATATTTTAAAACACAGTTTTCACTGTGAACATGTTTCGATGTGTATGAAACGTTATAAAAACGTTATATCTACGATACATCAGTACATTCGTTGGACGGTTTATTATTATGTATCGTAGATACATAATGCGAATGGTCTGGTGTCCGTCCGTCCGTCCGTCCGTAAACACGATAACTCGAGAACGGCTTAACTTTTTTAAATTTTTCTTTCGGATATCTATATAAGACATCCAAACGGAGGTCAAGTTCGTTTGGGGGCCCTAGAGGTCAAAGGTCAAGGGGGGAAAGGTCAAAGGTTAACATTTTTTCAAATTGCAACCCCCCATGTGTGATACATGGATGGAAAGCTATGATCAAGGGCTATTCAATGGGGTATATGATTTGGGGGTGGGGTCACCCCCTGACGGGTGGGGAGGGGTCAAAGAGGTCAAATTACAAACATATATGTGTGATACGTCAATCGAAAGCTATGATCAAGGGCTTTCGAATGACGTATATGATTTAGGGGTGGGGTCACCCCCTGACCGGTGGGGAGGGGTCAAAGAGGTCAAATTACAAACATATATGTGTGATACGTCATTCGAAAGCTATGATCAAGGGCTTTCGAATGACGTATATGATTTGGGGGTGGGGTCATCCCCTGACGGGTGGGGAGGGGTCAAAGAGGTAAAATTACAAACATATATGTGTGATACGTCATTCGAAAGCTATGATCAAGGGCTTTCGAATGACGTATGTAATTTTGCTCTATGGTTGGGGCAAATTGAGATTAATCATTTGATACGTCATTCGAAAGCTATAATCAAGTGCTTTTGAATGACGTATGTAATTTTGCTCTATGGTTGGGGCAATTTGAGATTTTCGATATTTCATGCATTTTTTATATTTTAAAACACAGTTTTCACTGTGAACATGTTTCGATGTGTATGAAACGTTATAAAAACGTTATATCTACGATACATCAGTACATTCGTTGGACGGTTTATTATGTATCGTAGATACATAATGCGAATGGTCTGGTGTCCGTCCGTCTGTCTGTCCGTCCGTCCGTAAACACGATAACTCGAGAACGGCTTAACTTTTTGAAATTTTTCTTTCGGATATCTATATAGGACATCCAAGCGGAGGTCAAGTTCGTTTGGGTTCCCTGCTGGTCAAAGGTCAAGGGGGGAAAGGTCAAAGGTCAACATTTTTTCAAATAGCGACCCCCCATGTGTGATACATCGATGGAAAGCTATTGTCAAGGCCTATTCAATGGTGTATATGATTTGGGGGTGGGGTCACCCCCTGACGGGTGGGGAGGGGTCAAAGAGGTCAAATTACAAACATATATGTGTGATACGTCATTCGAAAGCTATGATTAAGGGCTTTCCATATACTAGAGATCAGGGTTTCCGTCTATACTGCTCACTTTGAGAAAAGAGCTGGGGCTCAAGCCCCTGCCGCATAGCATGGCTCAGATGGCTTAACCACGTTAAAGTGAGCAATGCTAGTTAAATGGGGAATCTCGAGGTACCCCCGCTCCCATAAGACCGGCGTTTTCCATGTTAATTCCTCAAAGTGAGCAATATAGAGGGAAACCTGCCATGCCTAATATATGAGGGCTTTCGAATGTCGTATATGATTTGGGGGTGGTGTCACCCCCTGACGGGTGGGGATGGGTCAAAGAGGTCAAATTACAAACATATATGTGTGATACGTCATTCGAAAGCTATGATCAAGGGCTTTCGAATGACGTATGTAATTTTGCTCTATGGTTGGGGCAAATTGAGATTAATCATTTTATACGTCATTCGAAAGCTATAATCAAGTGCTTTTGAATGCCGTATGTAATTTTGCTCTATGGTTGGGGCAATTTGAGATTTTAGATATTTCATGCATTTTTAATATTTTAAAACAGTTATCACTGTGAACATGTTTCGATGTGTATGAAACGGCATAAAAACCTTATATCTACGATACATCAGTACATTCGTTGGACGGTTTATTTAGAGATGTCCAGGTGTAGTGTAACAGGAGCATAGACGGGCATTTGGTAGTGCCCCCAGCCCCCATGCCCCCAGCCCCCAGCTGGGGGCAAAAAGTGCCCCCAGCTCGACTAAGCTGCCCCCAGCCACCAGCTGGGGGCAAAAAGTGTCCCCAGCTCGACTATGCTGCCCCCAGCCCCCAAGCCCCCAGCTGGGGGCACCTCTGCCCCCAGCTGCCCCCAGGGGGCAAAACAAACTTAAGAAAAAACATTTTAAAATGTGATACGAGTTTATCTGGCCTGGTTTTATCTGACCTAAAGGGGTTTAAATCAGTGGTACAAATTAATTTGAGTCAATGCAGCTTGATGGAAAATGGTGTTAAACTGTTAAACACCCTATTTGATTTTTTTTGCCTCAGGGCGTCATAATTTGAACGAAAGTTTCGATAATGTTCGACAATGTTCAAAGGTTGTTAAACTGGTCAAAACGGGTTTGAATTGCCAAAAAGCGGTTTCTAACACTATACATTGTCTCATTGTCTAACTATCTATATGTCTAGCAAGGGCAAGGTTTAAGAGCGAACTCCGGAATTTGCTTTAAACTTTTTTGTTACAAATAACACTATAAAGCATACAAACTATAAAACTCGAAAGTTTTTCGGCCCTAATTTTAAAAAATGATAAACAATTACATGTTCAAATGCTCATAAAACAACTTTACAACTATGTCCGATTTTCAAAATTTTTCGAGTTTTTTTTATATAAAAGATATTTTTCAATACATTGTAAAGATTCGAATTTTCAAACAAATCTGATTTTTTTGGAGATACAAAATTTTTTGAGCCCTCAGATTTGCTTTAAAATATTGATTTTCTTTGATTGTATTTGGAAATATTAAATCTGTACAATTTCTTGAAAAGCAACACTTTGACATAAAAAACAACTCGAACATTTTTGGAGAGTCGGACATCATTCTTTGTTTTATGAGCACTTGAAAAAGTCAGTATTCATAACTTTTTATCATAGCAAACATCAAGTAGGGCTATCAATTTTTCGACTTTTATAGTTAACATGACTCACAGTTTCATAAAATTACTTTGGTCAACTTATTATATTTTTTCTCAATTTACATCACTTTGGTCTATTTTGTTTCGAGTGAATTAAGTTGACTACATTTGACCACCTTGGGTCAATTTTAATTATTCATTTCAATTAAGACCACTTTCGATCTATTTTATTTCTATTGGGTCAATTTGACTAATTTTTGTAACTTTTGACTCAATTTGACCACCCTGAGTCAATTTTAATTATTAATTTCAATTAAGACCACTTTCGATCTATTTTATTTCTACTGGGTCAATTTGAGTTATTTATGTTACTTTTGACTCAATTTGACCACCCTGAGTCAATTTTAATAATTCATTTCAATTAATACCATTTTCGATCTATTTTATTTCTACTGGGTCAATTTGAGTTATTTATGTTACTTTTGACTCAATTTGACCACCTTGAGTCAATTTTAATAATTCATTTCAATTAATACCATTTTCGATCTATTTTATTTCTACTGGGTCAATTTGACTAATTTTTGTAACTTTTGACTCAATTTGACCACCCTGAGTCAATTTTAATTATTCATTTCAATTAAGACCACTTTCGATCTATTTTATTTCTATTGGGTCAATTTGACTAATTTTTGTAACTTTTGACGCAATTTAACCACCCTATGTCAATTTTAATTATTCATTTCAATTAAGACCACTTTCGATCTATTTTATTTCTACTGGGTCAATTTGAGTTATTAGCTCGCCTATTGAAAATAGGTTTAGAGCTAATGAAGTCAACCTGTCCGTCTGTCTGTCTGTCGGGCCTTTTTGTGGATCAAAGTTAAGACAAAATTAAACAGCCTAGAAGCAGGCCGGATTAGAACCAAGACAATTTTTTTGAAATGGAAGCATAATATTCGCTAGTGTTTATCAAATTCCGAACACAGAATTAAGTTTCAACATAATTGTATTGGTTTTAATACCAAATTTATATATATGGTTTTTATCCGCTTTTCCAAACTTAAAACAATTTTGAGGTTTGATATGAATTGCGAAACATGAAAATGGTTTTCGAGGAAATCGTATTGGTTTATATACCAAATCTATATATATGACCTGGATGCCCCTTTTCTAAATTTAAAACAATTTGAGAAATTTTGAGGTTTGATATGAATTGCGAAACATGAAAATGGTTTTCGAGGTAATCGTATTGGTTTATATACCAACTGTTTTTTTTAAATTCTATTGCTTTAAATAGGTAATCAAAACAACATGAATGATATATCTATATAAAGCAGTACGTTTTGAAACAATAATCATATTTTGAAGATGGTATCATATTTTATATACAAAACAACAATCCAGATTTCGTAAAAGCCGCAATTGGGGCATTTCATAACATTGTTTCATGATCTGTTTAAATTGATCCAAAAATCGAATCTATCATTTAAAAACAGTAATTTGGATTTAAACAAATTGATAAAATTGATTTCAACTGCAATTGTGAAACAATAAAATAATTTTTAACGAAATTGTACAGGTTTAAATAGCACCATGGATTTACAGATTGGGAAACAGTAATATAGAATATAAGGCAATGTTTTTTGAAACAATTCTCAAATATTCGGTTTCTTCACATATTTGTTATGGAAACTATCTTTATCGACTTAGCATATTCTTTTGGATGTAAATCAATTCATGATAGAACAATTACTAAAGCGTCGGGATTAAAACGCAGTCGTCTAGGTGAACGTAAATTATGATATTTTGATTTTATACAATCGACAAACACGATGAGTAATATTGAACGACAATCTATATGAATTGTGCGAGCTGTCGTTAACGTTTACAACGTTTTATTTATGTTACTTTTGACTCAATTTGACCACCTTCGGTAAGTTTAAATATTCTTAATCAATTGCTACCACTTTCGACCTATTTTATTTTTAGTGGGTCAATTTGAACAATTGATGTCGCTTTTTGGATTCAAATCGCAAATTGGATGTTCCTTTTCAATTAAATACCCACTCCTGATAATTTTATTTTAATCCACGAACTTATGTTGACTCTTTTTAACATTCTCAAATCAATTTTAATATTTATAAATAAAATTTGGATCAAGACTCGGTAATTTTAATTTTTTAAGCTTTAGTGGTACTAATATTAACCATTTAAATTTGAAAAAATCACTTGCAATAAATTTTTTATATTTTGCTGGGGGCAAAAAGTGCCCCCAGCTCGACTAGGCTGCCCCCAGCCCCCATGCCCCCAGCCCCCAGCTCGACTATGCTGCCCCCAGCCCCCAGCTGGTGGCACCTCTGCCCCCAGCTGCCCCCTGGGGGCTGTGGGCTGGGGGCATTTTGCCCGTCTATGAACAGGAGTATGATAAAGTTCTAAGGATTCTTAACTTGGTCGTGGACTGTTACACACAATATTAAGCGCGCTACCTCACTTTAAGTAAAGGCACTATATCTCAAAGACTTGAGCGACCGGATATTAAAAAGTTAGATAGTGTAACAGGAGTATGAAAAGGTTCTAAGGATTCTGAACTTGGTCGCGGACCGTTACACGCAATATGATCCGCGCTACCTCACTTTAAGTAAAGGCTCTTGTGCGTGCACAATAATAAGCCTTTACAAACGAATGTCAAAAAAGAGTGAACCCATACGAAATAAGACATTAAATAACATTCAGCGTTGTTATTCGGCACATGGGAGTCGTTTTATGCATGGAACTCAATTTTCCCCAACCATAGAGCGAATTCATAACCAAACAGTATAACTACCACAAGTCATAATTGTGCAATGACCTGTGGGTTAGGATTTTTAGGGTCAGTGTGGAGGGTGGGGGAGGGGTTACAGGGGGATGGAGAAATTGCAATTTAAGGGTGCTTTAAACCATATATGAGTGATATATGCTTTAAACATTCTGTTCGGTCCGTGAGTGAAACGAACAGAACTGTGAAGTCATATATGAGTTAGAAACTGAAGTTACATATCTAAACCAGTTTTTATTGCAAAATAAAATATTAAAAACTATAAGTAATCATCTTACTTGGACCGTCTCTGGACTTACCACAATAACTCCCCATGGGGAACTATTTAGACGAAACCCTATTTCTAAACGCTTTTAAACTCACCATTAGGAGGTAGGATATCGGAGCAGCTATCAGCTCGTCTAATATTCTTCGATAAGCACCCCTTCTTAACCTTCGTGATTGAGTTCCATTTGCTCAGTGGATTTTTATTGATTTCGTCACCAAAGAGGCAGAACTTCCGTTTCCCAGTTGTAGTAGATTTCAAACACAAGGAATCTCCGGTCTCGCTAAAAATTGTCCATGAAGTGTCGGTAATTGTGAGGAACGAGCTTGTCGGATCGGAGAGGGTGCTATTGTCATCCGTGTGCGATTCTGTCATCAGGAAGAACCCCCTCCGGAATATGCTTATCGAGGCTTCGAATGGGAATTTTAGACTTCCGAACGAAACCACTTCTGAGATCTGGTTTCGAAAATGTTTGAAAATTAAAAAAAATAAATTTAAAATTAATTTTCAGCAAAAAAAAATGTAAATTAAGGAAGTACTAAAATTCCACTATTTTGCTAGATGGTCGTCGTCATAAGATGAGATTAATCTCTAAATAACTCCCTACGGGGAATCATATTGTCGAAGTCTCGAAATTTAATGGGTTGGGTTAATTCAATGGGTACCGTAAATTATACTATAACTCCCTGGGTTCAAAAAATACATCTCCCTAAATAACTCCACAGTCCTAGTTTTCTAGGACAAAAAAATGGTAAATCTTTTTTTTTTTTTTAAACTTTGACTACAATTTACAATTACTCCTTTTTTATTAACCATTAATTATAATCCACCCGGAATAACTCCCCATTCATTTGTACAGTTTATAAAAATTACTTCAACAGAGTAGTCAAATCATGATTTACGGCAAAAGTAAAACATCAAAATACCAATGAGTTGTCGAATATTATTATCATGACAAACGATTACCGAATGGTTCTTCATCCGAAAACAGTAGCTATCACCTCCGACAATTGAAATCGGTTTGCTACAGTAATCATGGTAAAAACCCCACCTGAAATTCATTTTCCAAGCCATAAACTGTAGTTTCGAGTTTGAAAATCTCTTTTTTTTTCAAAATAAAATTATTTTGAAGTTTTGAAACTGAAAATAAAATTACGAACACTCCTGTGACACATGCACATGTGAAGGTGGTTGAATTTTTCATATAAATCCCGGACCGGCATTGCCTGGAGCTAGTTTCCAGTTTCTTAAGTCCCTGATACAGGACTACCTTTGCGGGTCCCGCAAGGACCAACTAACTTAAAAACAGGATCGTAATTAGTAAAGGGAACAACAACACTATGTAATACTTATTTTTTACGGTAATTAATTTTAAAATCCCGAGGCCTAACTGAGTTAGGAGTTAGGCTAACTCCACAACTAGGCCTTTCCATCTTGTATGGATTTTGAACTGGTAGATCCGTAGTTTTAAATTCGAGAGGAAGGACATGAGGTTTATTACTTGTCAGCTTAAAATTATAGATTTATTGCAATTTCTTGTAAAAATAAAAAATGTTTCCAATATTTTTTATTAATTTTAATTAATTTAACTGCTTTGTTAACCAATTATTGCAAAACAAATGGGGTTTTCAATGTTATCGAAAGTTATTTTTTGGCAGTCGGCCATCCATACGTTAGTATTGGAGTTTGTTGACTTCTTTGAGTAGTGAACGTAAACAATAATCATAATCAATGTATCAATAAATATTAGATAACTTTCTTCTTAACAATTAAATGCAAAGTTATTTTAAAGCGATTGTTAATTCGGTTGTGTCATATTGAAATAAACATTTTAAAAGGTACCTACACTACACAGGGTTAATTAATAATTAATATTCAGACATCAGACACATACATTCTTGACTTCGAGACATAATATTTATATATGTGTTTCATAACGTAAACAAGACGATGAGAATTAAAGGATCGGAAGCATCCGGATGCTTAAAATCACAATATAAAATGCAAATATTTATTAACTTTAAACTCAATTGCTTAAATTTGTTGATTTTTCAGTCTCAACATTTGAAGAATTTTAATTTTAGAATTAATTTAGTCTTTTGAATAAATTATACAAACGCCAGATATTCCCGTATTTATTTATGGACGCATTTTTTTCCTTTCAAATCCATCAACTCAGGCTAAACTCCAATATTTGTCCATATCCAATTACGATAATCTGAAATCATAATAAGATAACCCAAAATGTAATTAAACGTTTTGAAAAGTGAAAACTTTGTACCAAAAAATAAAAAGATTTTGCTACATAATATTAATGTTGATAACATGTTATGATAACTTTACATGAGACACTCGTGAATACGTCCGGTTTTCCATAGCCACATCCATACCCCCAGGAAGCGACTCCGATTTGTAGACCATTAAGAACCAACGGACCACCACTGTCACCCTGTCATGTTTACACAATAAAACGGGCTTGCTTCGACTCTACTTTGAGTTAGCTACTAAAATTAGCTATATAATTACTTATAGATACATTGTAACTACATTTAATACGTTGTCGCTGCATTAAATACCTTGTGGTTACATTCGATACCTTGTAAATAGCTACACTAAATGCATTGTAGCTACATTGAAGCTACATTGTAGCTACAAACAAGCTCCATTTAGCTACAATATTATCTTGCCATCTGAATTCACTACACTATTGGTACAATTTCATTACTTGGAAACTTGGAACATTTTTCGTACTTATGTTTGAACAAACGTTACGATGCCTTATTTGAAATTAATTAATTAAATAGGCATTTAAAAGGCAAACTGCTTTAAATGTTTTACCTGACAAATGCCCTCTCCCTCTCCATTGTATGTACAGAGATTTGATGAGTGGACCGGGAAATCAATAATATCCTCTAAACTCTGTTGACACTCTTCAAGGGTTATTGTTGTGAGATTGATTCCCTGCAGTACATCTGGTTTAGGTCCGGTGAATTCCAACGTCTAACATCAAAATCATTTCCTCAGATTAGAATGCAATTAAACCACTGGATTTATCCCCATCATCATCATCATCATCAACGGTCAAGGGCTCAATTACATACGGCAAATCTTAAATGTGCCCTACCGAAATAATAGAAGCCCTCCTCTTTTGTACATATTCATTGGATATATATATAGTGATGGAAGTCCATCCCAAAGAATTAGGTTAGTTTTATGTTGAATTAAAGTAATCAATAGGACTAAATCTATTGTTCAATTGAATCACGAAAAATCCTAAAGCTAACTATCGGTGTACGTGTAGGTGCATGGTTCGAAAAATAGATTAAGGGCCCCCCTCCTATCCTTCTAACGTTAAAGTCCCATATCATGCAATGTTAAACTATGCAGATTTTACTTATTTTAAAGAGGGCTTAACTTAAAACATACCCCCCATCCAGAAAACGTTGCAATGGACCCAGCCGGAGTATCATCAGATGCAAGATTCACATATTGTACGGTACCGGCCGAGTTACCCTGAATGGGGTTGCTGAGGTTGAGAAGGGCTATGTCGTTCTCCAAAGTTGATGAGCTGTTAATTAGAGTTAAGTAGTTAAATTATGTAATTACTATTAATTAATTGGGGTAAATTTTTCAGGACCCATGACCGCGCGACAATGAATTGGAATAAACCGATGTAACGGGCGTAACCAAGTGTTGAAAACATCAGGTTTCGCACCCTGGCGTCAGTAAGAGTGGTCCCGTATACGTCAAAGATGTTCTATTACTCATGACAATCGTTTAAACCCCATATCTCAATGTCCCCTAAAAAGCCGGTTTCGCACTCTGAAATGTAGTTTTAGGGTATTATCATGTATTGATAATAGACATAGAGTGTAATGTAAACTAACTTAGCGGCAGTTTTAAAATGAGTAAGGGCTTTGAACTGATTTAATCATTTTTTTGGGGGGTTAATTTATGGGGGACAGGGGGTGTGACCGATTTGACCCAAGTTCGAACTTAGCCTCACCCATGACCCAAGGAACAAGTGTACAAAGTTTGGTGACCGTAAGTCAAGCCGTTCGCCAGTTATCGCACCGACAGACAGACAGACGGACAGACAGACAGACGGATTGGTGATTCGCATAAAGTGTTTTCAACACTTAATAAGCTGACTTGAACGTACTTGTATCCGTAGTGAAGATATATTGCGTCGATGAGATACAAGGCTGCAGTGCTTTCATTTCCACTACTGTATTTCGTACCGACGAGTGCTGCGACTTCCGATCTGTACAAAATATGTCATTAAATTAAATTCGGCATTAACGATAGTACAGTTTTCAGGCGAATTTTAATGCTTGAATAGAAATATGATTCAAATAGACCTACGCTGGAATGATGCTGAAACAGTGGGCCGCGGATAGGATCCATCTGAAATTAAGGGTTACAAAATTCAGAATAAAAATCTATCGTGTACAAAAAAAAAATCATTAGAATTTTAGAATAGGACAAACTGGCTGGAAATCACGGATCCTCCACAAAAAGCAGTTCTGCTTACTAAGTCGATTAGCGAGACTTGATATGGGAATTCACCGGTTTCGGCAGGTCGCCCCCCCACAATCCGGTCTGTCCCTCCCCCGCAGGCTCGAGTTTTTTTCGAAACACCCTGTACAAAAATATTGTTCTTTGTCAAAGTCAAACTGTCTGTGCTATTATACAGTTTTAGTTTTGCTTCGATTTTCAAAAACGTATTTCTTAGAAAAATAGCATCCGAGGGTTCAATTTTTAACGAACATGCGACTTGATGAAAATGTACGGAACGGGAAGATTTTGATCAAAGACTCAAAATTGACTTTAGTTGGGGTCCATTTTCATGTTGTATTATTTTAATGAGTTTTGGACGGGATATTTTATCTTTCATAAGGGTGGGGATCTATTTCGGGGGTATTCGGAATTGCGGTAGCCTCAACACACGAAAGAACTTATTTTATAATAATTTTTTCTAGAAAAATGAGTTTCTTTCGGAACTCACGTGTTTTTGTTTTGGTTTTGCAGCCTCAAGTGCCGAAAAAATCAGCAGAAAGTAGAGGCAAAGGCCACTTAAAAGGGTCTTTATATAAACGCTCCTCATGTTCCAGCCCAGAGAGTGTGAACGTTTAAAGAATTTAATTTAGTTGCTGCGATTAAATTCGATAAGATGCTTGGTAGAAGTCACTCTTGCAGAAAAATCCATTTATTTGTCTTGGTTATTATTGATTTTAGGTCATCTCGTGAGCTGGAATATCTTAATTTATAAGCAAACATCTTTCACAGAGAATCCATAATAGATATTTATTTGTAATACATACATTTTAGGTCATTGTTTTCAATCACGACATACCAAATACCATATATAAAAATTTGTCGCTAATTTTGTGTAGAATCCGAATCTGGAATTAAAACCCGCGTATAGAATAAGGGGTTTCGAGATGAACCCCCCAAACCGGGTAAAAATCGGGGTTTTCTCATTTTTAGATGCTTTACGTGCTGGGTTGTGTATAAGATCTGATTGATTGGATTTTCAACATGTTATTGGGAGTTCAATTCTATAACCAGATTTTTATAACTCTTGTTATTTCTAAACCATTTCAGCATTGTTCCATTTCTGCATATTTAGCTGAATTTAAAGCCTACACATTCGCAGCAATGGCTCATTCGTGCCATTTAATCCTGACATGGTACAAGATGTGACAAGCAAATCTGACAAAGTAGCATTTAAATCCAAAATCTAGCACATGGTTAGCTCCCATCTACAATTCTGAACTGTTATTCCATTCACACTCCAAACTTCAATGAATTAATCGGTGAGAATTCATTAAAAAAATTTAAAACATTGTATAGGAACATTTTCGTCTTACGAATTAGTATATTAGTACGAGTCAGAACACCTAATTTTTATGTTCCTTTATTTTGGATTTTGAATACTGGTAACGGACTTTTGGAATATTCTTGATAAAAATTCATTATCTAAATTCCAAACTATTTGGAAATGTTTAGCTTAAGTCTAGAGACAGTTGTTTTGCAAACTCCAGCATATTGGGTTTTGTCGTCCAACGTGTATAGTCAGTTTTATAAGACGATAAGCTCATGTACCCCGAGGGATTATGGGATAGTTGATAGTTTGAGAGGTTCGACATCGACGTTACTGTAATGTCTTGATACACAACTTCCGGCAGACGCACGGAAGTACGATCTTCATAAATGAGATGCCAATATATTTATTATTCAAAAGCAAATTAGCTAACCAATTACAAGTCTCGAATAAATTAGCTTAGAATATGGTTGAATTAACTAATTTTTAAACCTGAATGTGTCAAGATTTTTATACAAAAGTAATTTAGAAGATTAGTAAGGTTCGTGTTCGGATGTAAATGCAATTTTTTGGGTTGGCTGATCTATTCCTGGTACTTTGTACTTGGTACAAACGTCAAACGTCGAGGTTCTACACGCCAGAATTTGATTTTATCCAACTGCGATGATCTGAAATCATGAGCAGATACAATCCAATATTAACTGTAGCACTTCTAGTGGCGTATTTTGTAATTTTAATCTTAATTTTAAAATAGATTTACACGAGACGCTGGCAAACACGTCCGGTTGTCCATTCGCACACGGGCGTTCATAATTACCTCCATAGACTCCGATTTGAGAACCACTAAGAACCAAAGGGCCACCATTGTCCTGCTGAAATGTGTACACAAAGAACACCTCAAACAACTACAGCTTATTAATTTAATTAATAAATTCAAAAAATTAGTTAGAAATTTTTTAATAAACTCTTCATCCCCGTATAAGCTAACGCCTTCCACCATCCTACAAACTGACCCTATACGAATCTGAACCCACAGGTTCTCACTTCTTACGCGAGTACATATCTCATCAATAAAATTGAACCGACATATTCTTTGGTTTTAATCTTACTCTATGGTTGGGGAAATGTGAGATTCGTGTATAAAAAGGCTCCAATGCGTTGGATAACAACGTTCAATGTAACTTAACGTCCTGTTTCACCTCCACCCTATTTTTATGTGCGTTTGTAACATTATTGTGTAAGAACAAGAGGCCTTACCATACCATATTTTTCGAAATTATGTTCAATAAATTTAAAGGTTAACTGTTGGAAATTGATCTCACATTGCAACCCCCCTCTCCGGTAACACCGGCTGTACAAAGACAGGAAGTAGGAACCGGTCCATCTTCATTCGCCATCCTTGATGCATTGCACTGTGCAAGGGTTATTGTTTTGAGATTGACTGCCTTCAGCGGATCTGATCTCGCTTCATCTGTGCCCGTAAACTAAGAAAATCACAAATCATTTCCTGCCATTAGAATTCAATTTACATTCTTCAATTATCAAGCATGTAAATGTCCATGCCGTAAATATTAATATAAACGCCCCTCCGAAATAGAAGCCCTTTTCTAAACACTATCCAAAGATATAGAGCCCTCCGAAACGAGCCTGACAAAATGTCGGATTGACACTCTAACTCTCGAACGGTTGATAATTTTAAAATTATTTTTATCGGTAAACCATTTCTGACCTTCTTGCGGAGACTGAGTTAGAAGAAGGGCCGTGTAGGTCAAAGGTCAAGGGGTGTACCGTCAAGAGTCATAATCTTTTGCAATAGCAACACCTACATTTCCGATACATTGTTGCAAAGGTACAGTCATAGATATATAATCTACTTCTATGGGTACAGTCAAGCGCTTTCCACAAATGTATACGATTTTACTCCATGGTTGGGGAAATGTGAGATTCTTGTCTAAAACGACTCCAATGTGTCGTACAACGATATTAAAAGTTCAAGAAGTCTTAGAAGTCTTATTTCGTGTCGTTTCACCCTCTGTTGATGTGCTTTTAAAAAAGCACGGTTTACTAGGTTTGCAAAATGGTTTGTGCGAAAGATGACGAAATGAATGTACATTCTCGATGAAACGTTCGTGACCTTTAGGACCTACATTTCGGCATTTCGCACGCACGTGACGTTGTTTTAAATTCTGAGACTATTTCTAAAGACATAATTAGAAACCACAAATACCACAAATTCGGTTTTTTATAACGTTACACCATATTTAAGATATCATATACTAGGATATGTGACTAATCAGATTAACGGTACCGGGTCGGGGTTTGGAAAACAATGGAGGTGCATTTCTTTATGAACGAAAAATCCTGTGTTATATTCCCAAGAATCTGTACAAATTACCGTTTGTCTACTGTTTTTCTTGATTTGTTGGTATTATATAACACATAGGAGTAGGAGTTTCTAAGAAGATGTCAATAATAAGATCATGCATACCCCCCATCCTGTAAGCGTTGCAGTGGATCCTTCTGGAGGATAATCGTTCGAAAGTGGTACAACAGCAATGAGGTTGGTTAGCTCAATAGTTTCGCTGGTCTCGAGTAGGCCGATGTCATTGAGATTATCATGTTCCCTGTCAATTGCAATTAAATTATTTAAATTATTGTTTAGGTCACGAGCTCAGTACTCGTCACCTAGGGTATGAGGCTAATCGTTTCTAAAAGGCCATGAACATACGAGTATTCTTCATGATAAATTACGGTACTGATGAGATATCCCTCCCCATTACTCTCTTCATCCTGGAGACTGTTCGTACCAACGACCACAGTAATATTCGTTCTGTTGAATTGAATCGAATGAGGATTTAATGAGTCTTATAAATGTTTTTATGTATTCAACGGAAGGGATTTAAAAATGCATACCGCTGTATCGAGTAGATACATCTAGCCGAAGTTAGAATCCATCTGGAAATTATGGAAAGTTTGATTTGGAATTTAAAAATAAAAATGCAATCGTTTCAATACAGTAAGTCGTGCTTAAAAAAGAGCAAACTTGTTAGAAATCACAGATCCTCCGCACCAAGGAGCATCAGCCACTCTTATGGAGACTTGATACGGGAATTCACCGACTCCAGCTACTCTCCCACCTACGATTCGGTCCGTCCCACCTCCACAACCCCGAGATTTTTTCGAATGACCCTGTGCAAGAATATGCCTGCTTATCCAACTGTCTTATATGGTCATTTTAAAACCAGGTAACGTTTTTCAACGAATCGGGTGGCATTTTTTAAGGGTCAAAGGTCATTCTGACCTTAAAAGGTGACGAATTTTGTTTTAAAAAAAAATTGTTATTTCGGAACTCACATGAGCCTTGTTGTTCTTTTTTCCTGCAACTATGCCACAAATTATGAGGAAGCAGAGGCCACTTAAGATGGTCTTTAGATAATGAGCCCTCATTTTTCAGGGAATTAAGAGAGAATGGGATGTTTAAGATTTGGAATCTTTAACTTTTAGTCCTACCCTGCTGCCTGGATAAGAGTAACTTTGGGTCTGATAGAAGGCAGTGTGTAAAAAACCTATTTATTTGTTTCGTTTTCTATACATTTTAGGTGATCTCATGTTATGGAATTAGGAATTATTTAATTTACATGCAGACATCCTGTCAGAGAAATCATACTTCAAATCCCGATTGTCTTAGGTCGTTCCATTATCTGTATATTTATTGTATAGCTACCAAGCCCAATAAAATGGCAGCAATTTGGTTAACCTGTCATTCCATCTTGACAGGTTAGTTCATGACACACTTTTATTCACAAATATAAAGATCCGTCGTTATTTTAGTCCCCGTATTTACCTTGTTAAATAAAAGCCCTTTTAAAAACAGCCCTAAACAATGAAAATTAAGGATGCAGATCCACAAAATAAAAAAAACACAAATCATATATTGTTCTAGAACAAAGTCCGAACTTTTATTAGAATTTTGATTAGACTTTTTGGTTTAGTGGAAGGTTAGTTTTCTGGATAAATTAAACTAATTCTAAGAAAGCGTTTCGTCCATAGTCGAACTGATAAACATAAACAAACGTCACAAAAACGCATGTGTTCACCGATCCAGTTTCGTTCCCTTGAACGTCAAGGACCTGTCTATCCATCAACGTAGTACTTGATCCAAGAATTATAAACTGTAATCATAATAATTATGATTACAGTTTTTATTTATTAAGCAGATAATTTTAAATCTCATTACTGATGATAGGAAAATGTTAATTTTAATAACTTTACATGCAACGCTAGAAAATACGTCCGGATATCCTTGAGCGCACGGGATTCCCCAGGAAACGACTCCTACTTGAGTCCCGTTAATGACTAATGGGCCACCACTGTCACCCTGTCATTTAGGCACAAAAACATCATAAATATCTGTTCATGTCCCCAATTAAATTCTATACATAACTGTATTAAAAAAATTCTGAAGTTAGAACGCAAACGGACACGACCAGACGGACAGACACAGGCAAGGTGTTCCCATTAAGGGTCTTCACACCCATAGATATACATGAAGATAGTCTTAACGGTAAAAAGCTTGTCCTCACCTCACAAGCTCCCTGACCCTCTGGACTGAGTGTACAGACATGGGCTGAGTAGATGTTTTTACGCGGTGAAAGCTCTTGACACTGTTGAAGCGTTATTGTTTCCAGATTGATCATTTGCAGCGCTTCTGAAGCGCTACCTGGATATGACGTTAGCTAAGAAAATCACAAATAAATTACCAACAATTAGAAATCAGAATACAACTTAAATTCCAATTCAAAACAATTCCTACATCCTCTATCATCCCCAGGTATTCCATCGTAACACAAAGTACTCCCGAAATAGAAGTAGAAGCCCCTGCTCTTAACTAACAATCATAGATATGGATAGTAACAATGGACCTGTTTTTCCTTATAAACTCGAAATGCAAAGTGTTGTATACAAACAATCAAAAAAATATTATTTTAATTCTTTCTTGTTTTTTGTTATACATCACATTGCATTTGGAGATTATAAATAAAAATAGGACTTACCCCCCAGCCAGAAAGCGTTGCAATTGATCCTGCCGGTGGATCACTGGTAGAAAGGGGCACAGGGGCCACGGTGTCACTCATCTCAATAGAATCGATGAGCCTGAGAACGGCTATGTCGTTGGCAATGGTACTTGGGCTGTCAATTACATTTACATAATTAGTATTTTTGGGTCACATGTTTCGACCTCGTGACCTCGCCAATGACCTAGGTGATGAGGTGAACAGGTAAATGGTATGAAAAGACTTGAACATACTCGTATGACGGGTGATATTGATAATAGGCGACAGGATACTCAGTCCCATCGGAACTCGTCAGAGAGTTTGTTCCCACGACCGCGACAATACCGCCCCTGTCCCTATTCAGTTGAAAATAAGATTCGGCCATTTCTAATTATAATTTAAATTGCCAATTAATGGAACCGGTTCAAAAAGACATACATAGTATTGCCGTAAACACAGTGGGCAGCGGATAGAATCCAGCTGGAATTTAAATGAATTTTAATTCCACAAAATAGTAATCTAATTCTTTCCCAATGACGATTCAATTCATTTGAAAAGTACAAACTTTTCCGAAATAATAGATCCTCCACAAAAATGCTGTCCGTTTGTTCTTAAGGAGACTTGATATGGGAATTCACCGATTCCAGCGTCACGTCCGCCGACAATTCGATCCTTGGAACCACCGGTCCCTCCACAGCCCCGAGCTTTTTTAGATTCACCCTGTGCAAAAACCGGGGTTTTGTAAATGAAACTGTGGTGCAGTTTTGGTTTACATGCTGAAACCAGATACCGTATTTCTCTTAATAGAGCCCCGGGGTATTATTTTATCCGATTTCAGTTCTAAATGGGACTTTGTTACATATGAATTTTACTTGAGAGAAGAGATAGTATCGGAATTTTGATGTGTTTTCATATAATAAATGATCTTTCAGCAAGAAATACGCTTTGACTTTTAGTGAATGTATATAGGTCTGGGAGGTTGGGTATCATTGATGCGATTTATATGGATCTAAACTATCGAAAGGATGGTATATATTTGAGGGCCCTTATTGTTAGCTTAGCAAATTATTGTAAGCTAATTATGAATTAGAAAAACCTCGTTTTTAACAATGATTTTGTGGGTTTCGGACTCACATGTGCCTTGGCAGCTTTTGCAGAAACTGTGGCACAAATCAACAGAAGGCAAAAGCCACCTAAAAGTGTCTTAAGATCACCAGCCTTCATATTCCAGAGAATTCAAAGAAGGGGAATTACAGGGGTTTAAAAATTTTAAAGTTTCTCAACAAAATATTTATCTTCAATAAGATGATTTGTAGAAGTTGTCTGACGTTTAATTGCAAGCGGCCTGCAAAAAATCTATTTATTTGCTTTGGTTTTCATTAATTTTAAGGCATTTCATGACATGGAATAACTTAAAATGCAAGGTGCATCCTTCGAAGAAGATTAAAATACACTTCGAGACTTAATATCGAAATAATCCTTATGAAAATCAAATGTGAAATTAATTATTAAATTTAATAGACTTGTAAACTCGGTTCAACCTAACGGGCCTTTCACGGCTCAATTCTGTACATCCATGAATATGATGCTTGAATAATAAACAATGCACAATTGGCATCAATTGCACAAATAATGACGTTTAATCTTGAGATGACATGATGACAAGCAATGCGAGGATCATACATACCTTATATCCCAGATCCTACGTACTTGGATGTTTTTAACCGTTTTTTGAACTCAATTCGGTAAGTCTGTTAAAGGACTAAATTTACACTCACACTTCGTCTCGATAGGCTTTAATTTTAATGAGGTCAAATGTCAAATTCGTATCTAGAATATTGTTATCCCGAATCTGCAATTTAAAACTGTTCTCAATCATTGAATTCCTGATCTAAATTCCAAACTATTTGGAAATGTTAAGTCTAGAGACAGTTCTTTTGCAATCTCTATAAGGATGTAACCACATTGGGCTTGGCTTCCAACGTGTCTAGTAACATCGCAAATGGCTCTTGTCTAGTCATTTTTATAAGACCAAATGGGATTATGGGATAGTTTGGCGTGAGATGCCTTGATACACAACTTTAGGAATGTTCTTAAGAAAAATTCTAAATTTGGATTTTTTGCTTTTATGAATCCTGAACGTTCTGAATGTTTAATAAGACTGGGAACACTTAAGAAAGCAGACACCAATGAGATGACCACAAACAGAACCACAAAGGAGATGACAATATATTTATTATTTAAATATAATTTAAATGCATTATTCTAGGACCTTTAAAATTTTAATTTTAAACGAGATTTAGAATGTTTCTAAACATATTGTTGGCCAATCAGTTTCTGTTCCCCTCTTGTACAAACGTCGAGGCTCTACACGCCAGAATTTGATTTTATCCAACTGCGATGATCTGAAATCGCAAGCAGTTAATCCAATATTATTAATGTCAGAAAATTCACCAAGTAAATAGGAAATAAAATAAAGAACCATAGGTATATAGCAGGTTTCATACTTTAATGTTAAATTTTAAAAACTTTACATGAGACACTAGAATACACGTCCGGTTTTCCTTGTGCACACGGAGTTCCCCAACTAAGGATTCCGATTTGAGAACCGTTAAGAACCAACGGGCCACCACTGTCACCCTATCATGTTTACACAAAAAAAACACCTGAAATTTCTGGTAGTTTTGTAATTCGATTAACATTTTTTATAATTTATTATTAAACCAGATAAGAGTATTTAGGAACCTCTTAATTTCAGATTCAGACCTTAAATAACACACTTAAATTACAATTTCTTCATCCCCTGGTATAACCCCCTCCCACACTCTGGCCTTAAGAATCTGAACCCACAGGTCATTACCCAACTCCGGTTATAAATTTACTCTATGGTTGGGGAAATGTGAGATTCGTCTATATAATGACTCCCATCTGTCGGATAACAGCGTTGAATGTTATTTAACGTTTGACTGCACTCTTATTTTGATGTGCGTTTGTTACGGTTTATTATTGTGTACGAACAAGAGGCCTTACCACACCCTATTCTTTGAAATTATGTTCGATAAATTGAAAGCTAATTTCCTAAAATTGATCTCACCCTGCAAGCCCCTTTTCCTTCAACACCGGCTGTACAAACACTGGATGGATAGGCCTGTCCAACTCCATCCTCAACTAAAGATGCATTACATTGTGCAACTGTTATCGTTTTGAGATCGATTGCCTGCAGATCGTTTGGAGTAGAGCCAGGTAGCGACGTATACTAAGAAAATCATAAATCATTTCCTGTCATTAGAATCCAATTTACATACCTCAATTATTATCAATTTTACGAGAATTTTCATGTCGAAAATCTTGATATAACTGCCCCTCCGAAATAGAAGAGACTTTCCAAACATGTAAAAGCCTCCGAAACAAGTTCCCTATTATTTAGATAATATTTGTACCCCCTTACAAGCGGTTTACTGAGTTTCTAGGAAAGAGGTGAAAAGTACTGTAAAGAAAAATTGCTAGATTTCTTGAGTTTTCACTCAAATCAGATCATGTTAAATTACCGATGTAGCGTGCTTAAACTTTTGAGACCTATATTTCGACATTCCGGATGTAATTTACGTTTATTTCAACCATGGGCCAATTTCTAGACTTAATTGGAAAAATAATAGCCCCGAGCCTCTATATTGAGATTTGCGGTACACTAATCGGAAGTGCGAACATATCGTTTAGAAACATACATTTTTAAACTCAAATTCAGAAAATGGCTCGATTATAGAGATCCTATGAGGATATGTGACGAATCATATTAACGATGGCGGATCATGGTTTGACTAATGATGGAAGTGCATCATTTGTAATTGCTCTAAATAGTGTTATTATCCGACAAATAAAGAAAAAAAATCAGTATGATTTCCGTTTTTCTAATGTTTTTGGTGTATATAGCACAGGATTAGGAGTTTCTCGGTAAATTCCATATAAGATCATGCATATCCGGAAAACGTTGCAGTGGATCCTTCTGGAGGATAATCGGACGAGAGTGGTAGAATGGCCACGAGGTTCCTAAACAACTAAATTCCTTCTCATATTTTGCTCAATAAAATGAGTGTAAATTCTCGATGTAACGTTCGTGAACTTTAAGACCTACATTTCGGCATTTCGGATGCACGCGACGTTGTTTTAAACTCTGGGACTATTTCTAGAGACATTTATAATTAGAAACAACAAATACATCAAATTCGGAAGAAAGCTCGCCTTTTTTATAACGTTACACCATATTTAAGATATCATATACTAGGTTATGTGACTAATCAGATTAACGATACCGGGTCGCGGCTTGGCAAACAATGGAGGTGCATTTCTTTATGAACGCCAAATCCTGTGTTATATTCCAAAGAATCAGTACAAATTACCGTTTGTCTACTGTTTTTCTTGATTTGTTGGTACATATAACAGACAGAATTAGGAGTTTCTAAAAAAAATGTCAATAATATCATGCATACCCCCCATCCTGTAAGCGTTGCAGTGGATCCTTCTGGAGGATAATCGTTCGAAAGTGGTACAACAGCAACGAGGTCGGTTAGCTGAACGGTTCCACTGACCTCGAGTAGGCCGATGTCATTTTGAATAGTGTATGATGGGCTGTCAATTCCAATTAAAATTATTTAAATTATCTTTCAGGTCACGAGGTCGGTACTCGTCACGAATTTGGCGACAGCCGTTCTCCTACGACATTGATTGGTTCCTCAGCGGCATTCGTTCCTAACTAATACTACCTGTACTGTAACACCGGGGACTATGTACTAAAAGTACTTAACCTGCCATACAAATAAGAGTCCGTGACCTCGGATCTCGAAAATGTCGATAGGAACGCATGTCGATAAGAACGCATGTCGTCAGTGACGAATGTCACAGGAACGCCTGTCGTTTTACCCTCGTCACCTATAGGGTATGAGACTAATCATTTACAAAAGGACGTGAACATACTCAAAGTCTTCATGATACATCAAGGAGTCGATCTTATATGTGGTCCCACCGTCTGAGAGATAGTTCGTACCGACGACGGCAGTAAGCCTCGATCTGTTGAATCAAATCAAATGATATTTCCTTAATAATATCCGTTATGAATTGTTTAGCTCTGTCTTCAATGAAATGGATTATAAAACGCATACACCGCGATAGTGTTGATGCAGTGGGCAGCAGTTAGAATCCATCTAGAATTCATGAAAATTTGTATTTCGATTTTTAAAATAAAAATCCTGTCGTTACTACAAAGTAATTCGTGTTTAGAAAGAACAAACTTGTTCGAAATCAGAGATCCTCCGCAGGAATGACTTCCACTATTTCTTATGGAGACCTGATACGGGAATTCACCGATTCCAGCAACCCTACCACCTACGATTCGGTCTGTCCCTCCACCTCCACAGCTCTGAGATTTTTTCGAATGACCCTGTGCAAAATATGTGTTCATATGGAAAGTCGCACTTTCAGTATTGAAATCAGATTAAGAGACATATTGCTGGTTTTTTAACGGATCGGGGTGGAATTTATTTAAACCAAAGGTCACCCTGACCTTAAAACATGACCTGACAAAAAATCCCATGAATATGAATTGTTTTGCACGCCACAAGGTCTGTGTGCTTGCGAAATTCGGTTAGGTTTGAAGTACTCAATGTTTATGATTTTACAGTTGTCAGTGGTGTTTCTATTAACTTATAGGATATTCAGCAATGCTTTTTTAAAGAAACTTTCAAAGTGGTTTCATTTAATAGGAGAGTTTTATTTTTGGAAAATAAAATTAATTTCTGAACTCACATGAGCCTTGTTCCTTTTTTCTGCAACTATGCCACAAATCAAGAGGAAGCAGAGGCCCAACAAAACGGTCTTTAGATAATCAGCCCTCATTTTTCAGAGAATTGAGAGGATGTGAATTTTTAGTTTGAAATTTGAATGCTAGTCTGACAAAATAAGTAGCTGGGATAAGATTCTTTGAACAATTCACATTTGAATGTGATAAAAGGCAGTGTGTAAAACCTCTATTTATCTGTTTCAATTCCTATTGATGTTAGGTGATCTCATGTTATGGAATTATTCAATTTACATGCAGACATCCTTTGAAGAAATCAAGCTTCAAATTGTATTAAATTAACCTTAAATCGGTTATTGCACTTTGAATCCAGATCGTTCCATTTTCTGTGTATTTATTAAGTGTTGAAAACACTTTATGCGAATGACCAATCTGTCTGTCTGTCTGTCCGTCTGTCTATCGGTGCGATAACTGACGAACGGCTTGACCTACGGTCACCAAATTTTGTACACTTTTTCCTTGGGTCAAGAGTGAGGCTAAGTTCGAACTTGGGTCAAATCGGTTACACGCCATGTCCCCCATAAATTAACCCCCCCCCCCCCAAAACAATTAAATCGGTTCAAAGCTCGAACTCATTTTAAAACTGCCGCTTAGGTAGTTTACATTATACTCTATGTCTATAATCTATACATAATAATACCCTGAGCTACATTTCAGAGTGCGAAACCCGGGCTTTTGGGGGAAATTGAGATATGGGGTTTAAACGATTCCCATGAGTAATAGAACATCTTTGACGTATACGGGACCACTCCCACTGACACCAGGGGGCGAAACCCTGGCTTTTTGGGGAAATTGAGATATGGGGTTTAAACGATTCCCATGAGTAATAGAACATCTTTGACGTATACGGGACCACTCCCACCGACACCAGGGTGCGAAATACGGGCCTTTGGTGGAAATTGAGATTTAGTTTGTTTATCGCGTGATGTTTTCAACACAACGGTTACACCCGTTACATCGGTTTATTGTATACCCACCAAACCCAACACAATGGCAGTAATTTGTAAAACTGCCATTCAATCTTAACATGTCAGCTCATGACATACTTTTATTCGCAAATATAAAACGCTAAGGTTGTCTGTCGGAATTTTAATCCCCGTATTTACCTTGTTGAATGAATAGCCCTTTTAAGACGGTTTGAAATTTGAATAAATTTCTGCCCTCCAAATAAGTCCCCATACAATTTAAATCAATACAAGAACATAGGTCTGTATACTACCGTAAATCATGCTATAATTCCCCAGGGGAGGTAATGTTTCAAACACTTTGTGAGGACGGAGTTATATTTCGCGGATTAAAACTTTTATTATTTGAAGTCATATTTAATTCATGCAGAAAAACTCCAAACAATTGAACTTGGAAACCCATGTGAGTTCTTTTAAGATAACACAATCAATATAATTAATAAATTTTCCTTATTTTCCATGATTATTTTCTTTGGCCCGTTTTTCATCAAATTCTGCACGAAGCAAATCAGGGACTTAATTCGGAAAAATCGTAAACGTAATCAATACTGATCGTCGGTGATTGTGTGGACGAACAGCAGACCACATTCATGCATTACACTTACACTGTTCTAAACAAGACGATCAAAATCAAATGCAAAAAATAACAAACACGATGTAAATATATATTTACTAATCATGTGCAATTTAGGTCAAAAAGAAGTATGGAAGAAATAAATCGGGAGTCAAGTTCCTTAATTCAGCCCAAATTAGTATTGAAATTTAATAATTTTTTTAAATTCATTTTAAATATTATTTATAGGGCTAATTTTTTGAATAAATTAAAAGATAAAAGTATCTCATCCAAATTCAAGATGATAAAAAGCCAGAAATGTTCCTATTTATTTAACAGTCCATTTTCATTCCTCTGACCGTCATGGACCTACACACCAGTACTAGACTTGATCCAAGAGCGATAATCTGTAATCATTATTAATAACTTTCATTAATTACAGATGCAAGGAAAATTACCAAGTTTATATTAAGTACTACTCGATTTCGCAATGAATTGGTTTTTTTTAATAAATGTACATGCAACGCTGGAGAATACGTCCGGATATCCTTGAGCACACGGAATTCCCCAGGACGCGATTCCTACTTGAGTACCATTAATAGCCAATGGCCCACCACTGTCACCCTGTCACGTTGGCAAAAAAACATCATAAATATCTGCTCAAGTTCCTCAATAAAAATTTTATATATAGCTACACCCCCACCCCTTCAGAATAGTATGAAAAATGTATGTACACAATTAGGTGTTTCTAAGTAAACCGTATACTAGTGTCCATAAAAACTCTTAATTTTCTTATGAAAATACACTCAATGTTTTAATAATACTTAGGGATGGCTGGGTTAAGATACACAGAAATGCCGGTATTTTAAGGATACCTGGACTTATACTCATTATTAGATAGATCCCACTATAAGTTAATTAGTCTTTGCAATTATGATTAATCATTAAATAACGGCAAAGCGGTGAAAAGCTTGTCCCCACCTGACAAATTCCCTTGCCTGCTGTACCGAGTGTACAAACATTGTTCGAATGGACCTGTGGATTCGGTGAAACCTCTTGACACTGTTCAAGTGCTATTATATCCAGATTGATCGCCTGCAGCGTTTCTGATGGGTTTCCTGTTGGGTAGGACGTCAGCTAACAAAAACATATTAGCAAATTACTAACAATACGAAATGAGTAGGTAAGTCTTCGTGAAGGAAATTTCGATTAACTGAAAGCACCCCCAAAATATAAGCCCCCTCTTAACTCACAAGGGATCTGTTTTTCCTTAAAAACTCAAAATACCAAAAAATCAAGAAAAAATTAGGAAAACCTTCGTTCAGAACTAATTTTAGTATCTAAGGTGTCCTATCAATGTCAGGTTAAACCGCTTGATTCGTCTGACTTACCCCCCAGCCAGTAACCGTTGCAGTTGATCCTGCCGGTGGATCACTTGTAGAAAGGGCCACAGGGGCCACGGTGTCACTCATCACAATTTGAGTCTGAACCCGGACAACGGCTATGTCGTTGGCAGTGGAATCCTGACTGTCAAATCCATTTAAATAATTAGTTATTTTAAGGTCACATGTCGTGACCTCGTGACCTCGCCAATGACCTAGGTGATGAGCTGAACATGTAAATGGTATGAAAAGACTTGAACGTACTCGTACAAAGGGTGATATATCATTTGGACAACGTAATAAAAGGCCCCATCCCCATCCGAACCCGAATTTAGAGTGTTCGCACCGACGACCACGTCAATGCGGCTGGAGTCCCTGTTAATTTAAAAATAATATTCGGCCTTGTCTAAATGAAATTAAATTCATAATGAAAATGATGAAAAAGACATACGGATTGTTGAAGACACATTGGGCAGCGGTTAGAATCCAGCTGGAATTGAAATTAATATTTATACCAAATTTCGAAATAACAATTTTATCCCAAAAATACTGTTCATCATCGTCATAAAAGTACAAACCTTTCTGAAATAATAGATCCTCCACAAAAATACCGTCCTCTTTGTCTTAAGGCGACTTGATACGGGAATTCACCGATTCCAGCGTCTCGTCCGCCCACAATTCGGTCCTTGGAACCACCTGTCCCTCCACAGCCCCGAGCTTTTTTAGATTCGCCCTGTGCAAAAACCGTGGTTTTGTAAATGAAACCGTGGTGCAGTTTTGGTTTACATGCTGAAACCAGATACCGCATTTCTCTATTTTTAGAGCCCCGGGTTCTTATTTTATCCGATTTCAGTGCTAAATTGGACTTTGTTACCTATTAATTTTACTTGAGGGACAAGAGATAGTGACAAAAGTACCGGAATTTTTATCAATTTTAGATCAATAGCTTTGTTATGTGATCTTTCAGCA
Organism: Desoria tigrina; assembly: GCA_906901685.1. Classification (NCBI taxonomy): domain Eukaryota; kingdom Metazoa; phylum Arthropoda; class Collembola; order Entomobryomorpha; family Isotomidae; genus Desoria; species Desoria tigrina. The sequence goes on along the minus strand of CAJQTU010000003.1, from coordinate 1,049,233 downwards.
AGAAATAGGTTTTGACCTAGTCAATGTATGTTGGTCTGGGAGATTGGATTTGGATGCGATTTAAAGGGATCTAAATCTAAACTATCGAAAGGATGGAGATATATTACAATTAGTGTTAGCTTAGCCAATTATTGTAAGCTAATTATGAATTAGAAAAGCCTGGTTTTTAACAATAATAAAATTTTGTTGGTTTGGGACTCACATGTGCCTTGGCAGCTTTCGCTGAAACTGTGGCACAAACCAACAGAAGGCAAAAGCCACCTAAAAGTGTCTTAAGATAACCAGCCTTCATATTCCAGGGAATTCAAAGAATGGGAATTAGAGGGGTTTAAAAATTTTAAAGTTTCTCAACAAAATATTTATCTTCAATAAGATGATTTGTAGAAGTTGTCTGAGGTTTAATTGCAAGCGGCGCGACGTGCAAAGAAGCTATTTATTTGCTTTGGTTTTCATTAATTTTAAGGCATTTCATGATACGGAATAACTTAAAATGCAAGGTGCATCCTTCGAAGAAGATTAAAATACACTTCAAGACTTGAATATCGAAATAATCCTTATGAAAATCAAATGTGAAATTAATTATTAAATTTTATAGACTTGTAAGCTCGGTTCAACCTTACGGGCCTTCCACCGCTCAATTTTGTGCATCCATGAATATGATGCTTGAATAATAAACAATGCACAATTGGCATCAATTGCACAAATAATGACGTTTAATCTTGAGATGACAAGCAATGCGAGGATCATACCTTATATCCCAGATCATACGTGTCAAACCAGACTTGGGTGTTTTTAACCGTTTTTTGAACCCAATTCGGTTAGTGTTTTAAAGGACTAAATTTACACTCACACTTCGTCTCGATAGGCTTTAATTTTAATGAGGTCAAATGTCAATTTTTTTATCTAGAATATTGTTGTCTCGAATCTGCAATTTAAAACTGTTCTCAATCATTGAATTCCTGATCTAAATTCCAAACTAGTTGGAAATGTTAAGTCTAGAGACAGTTCTTTTGCAATCTCTATAAGGATGTGACCACATTGGGCTTGGCTTCCAACGTGTCTAGTACACATTCTTTAAGACTATTCTTAAAGAAGAATTAAAAATTTGGATTTTTTGTTTTTATGAATTATGAACATGTTTAACAATACTAGGAAAACTTAAGGATGCAGACGCACAGAGCCACAAATGAGGTGACAATATATTTATTAATTAAATACAATTTAAATGCGTTATTCTAGGGCGTTTAAAGTCTTAATTTTAAAAGTAATTTAATAGCTACACAAAGGAAAGTAGGGACTTATTTAAGCTCAGGTCTTAATTCGCAAAAATCGTAAACGCAATGATCGTCTTTAATTGTGCGGACGAACAGACAGACCATATACATGCATTACATGCAAAAAAATATAACAAACACGATGTAAATATATATTTATTACATCATGTGCAATTTAGGTCAAAGAGAAGTATGGGAGAAATAAATCGGGAGTCAAGTTCCTTAATTCAGCCCAAATTAGTATTGAAATTTAATAATTTTTTAAAATTCATTTTAAATATTATTTATAGGGTTAATTTTTTGAATAAATTAAAAGATAAAAGTATCTCATCCAAATTCAAGATGATAAAAAAGCCAGAAATGTTCCTATTTATTTAACAGCCCATTTTCATTCCTCTAACCGTCATTTGGACCTACACACCAGTACTAGACTTTATCCAAGAGCCATAATCTGTAATCATTAATAACTTTCATTAATTACAGGTTCAAGGAAAATTACCAAGTTTATATTAAGTACTACTCGATTTCGCAGTGAATTGGTTTTTATTAATAAACGTACATGCAACACTGGTGAATACATCCGGATTGCCTTTGGCACACGGAATTCCCCAGGAAACGACTCCGATTTCGGAGCCACCAAAAACCAACGGTCCCCCACTGTCCCCCTGTCATCCCGATGTCGACACAAAAATCACGATCAATATCCACACATAAATTCCAACCATCATGTCCCTGTTTAACCCCCACTAAATAAGTCATGAATCCAAATGTGTCTCCCCTAAATAAGTGCCCATTTTAAAGGTCTTGAAAATTAACTCCCGGGAGGAGTTATACAGAGATTTACGGTTATTTTAATTAGGCGAAAGAGTTGTCTGAAATTATTCTGAAAATTGACCTCACCCGACAAGCCCCCTGCCCCGCTGGACTCAGTGTACAAATATGGCTAGCATAAACAGGTTAACCAGGTAAAAGCTGTTGACACTGCAAGGCTTATCGTTGGGAGATTGATTGCCTGTAGCGCATTTGGTAGAGTGTCTGAAGGGTAGGCCGTCAGCTAACAATGTTCAGAAATCAATTTTTGAAATTAGAATATTATACAATTTCAATTTCTCATCGCTAATTTAGATACCGCAAATCTTGATATAGACGCCCCACTAAAATAGAAGCTCCCCGAATTACAAGCCCGTATTAAAACTCCAAGTTAGTGTCACGAACGATTTGAAACCACATTTTGCAGCTTGGATGCAGAAAGGATGGAGTTTTTATGAAGTTATGTTATGTGAATGTTGAACATGTTTCACAATTTGGAAATTAGACGCACAGAACTACAAAGTAGATGACAATATATTTATTTTATATATGTTTATATGTTATATGTTTTATATTTATTATTCAAAAGCAATTTAAGAGGCCAAAGTTTCTAATCAAAGAAATTGATCGAAATATATATAAATAGATACAATAACATAAAGATAATATAATATAAATAATATATATAGATACTTTTTTTTACCCGAATGCATTAAAATTTTAGTTTTAAAAGTAATTTAGAAGGTTAAGGTTAGTACACTTATAACCGCTGGAAATCCAATGCGCGTTCATCAATCTGGTTCTATTCCCCGGCTGAACGAGCATCAAACACTAGCCACTACACGCCAGAATATTTTTGAATCCAACTGCGATAATCTGAAATCATAAGCAGGTAATGCAATATCATTGATAATATTAAATCAAGAACCTTTTGTAGCAGATTTTGTAATTTAATGTTAAATTTTAAAAACTTTACATGAGACACTGGAATACAGGTCCGGTTTTCCTGTTGCACAAGGAGTTACCCAACTAGCGACTCCGATTTGAAAACCATTAAGAACCAACGGGCCACCAATGTCACCCTGTCATGTTTACACAAAAAAACACCTGAGATATCTGATAGTTTTGTAATTCGATTAAAAAATGTGTAATTTATTTTTAAACTAAATAAAAGTATTTAGGAATTTCTTAATTTCAGATTCAGACCTTAAATAAAACTTTTAAATTACAATTTCTTATCTCCTGCTATAACCCCCTACCACACTCTCCACACTGACCTTAAGAATCTGAACCCACAGGTCATTACACAACTTTGATTATAAATTTACTCTATGGTTGGGGAAATGTGAGATTCATCTATATAACGACTCCCATCCGTCGGATAACAGCGTTGAATGTTATTTAATATATTTAATACTTGATTGCACTCTTGTTTTGATGTGCGTTTGTAACGGTTTATTATTGTGTATGAACAAGAGGCCTTACCATACCATATTCTTTGAAATTATTTTCGTTAAATTGAAAAGCTAATTTCCGAAAATTGATCTCACATAGCAAGCCCCCTCTCCAACAACACCGGCTGTACAAACACTGGAAGGATAGAGCTGTCCACCTCCAGTCTCAGCTAAAGATGCATTACACTGTTCAAAGGTTATCGTTTTGAGATCAATTGCCTGCAGATCATTTGAGTTAGAGCCAGGTAGCGACGTATACTAAGAAAATCACAAATCATTTCCTGACATTAGAATTCAATTTACATACCTCAATTATTATCAATGTTACTAGAATTTGCATGCCGAAAATCTTGATATAACCGCCCTTCCAAAATAGAAGCCCTGTCCTGAACACTTTCCAAAGATGTAAAAGCCTCCGAAACAGGGCCATATTATTTAGATAATAGTTAATTGTAATAATATTGTAATGTTGTTTAATTGTAATGTAATAATAGTTTTCACTCAAATCAGATCATTTATATGCGAAATTACCGATCTAGCGTGCTTAAACTTTTGGGACCTACATTTTGGATGTAATTTCACCTCTGGGCCAATTTCTAGACTTAATTGGAAAAACAATAGCCCATGAGCCTCTATATCGAGATATGCGGTACACTGTAACGTGCGAACATATCGTTTAGAAACATACATTTTTCAACTATCGTGCATATAAGAATTCCTCAAATTCAGGAAAAGGCTCGCCTGATGGCAATGTTAAGCCATGTTATAGAGATCCTAGGAAAATATATGAGACGTGAATCATATACACGATGGCGGATCGCTGTTTAACTAATGATGGAAGTTTATTGTTGTCGTTTATAATAATTATAAACGATTTAGAACAATTATTGCTCTAAATCCTCTGTGTTAGTATCCGACAAATAAAGAAAAAAATCAGTATGATTTCCGTTTTTCTAATGTTTTTAGTGTATATATAGCACATGATTTGGAGTTTCTCGATAAATTACATGTAAGATCATGCATACCCCCCATCCGGAAAACGTTGCAGCGGATCCTTCGGGAGGATAATCGGACGAGAGTGGTAGAATGGCCACGAGGTCGGATAGCTGAATGGTTTCGCTGACCTCGAGTACGCCGATGTTATCTTGATATCTGCCGCTGTCGATTCCAATTAAATTATTTCAATTATCTTACAGGTCACGAGGTCGGCAATCGTCAAGAATTAGGCGACAGCCGTTCCCCTATGATATTCCGTTCCTGGACAACCTTTCCTACGACATTAGATTGCTTCCTCAGTGGCATTCGTTCCTAACTAATACCACCTGTACTGTAACACCGTGGACTAGTACAAAAAGTAGTTAACCTGCCATACAAATAAGAGTCCGTGACCTCGGATCTCTAAAATGTCGATAGGAACGCATTATAGGAGCGAATTTAGATAGGAACGCATGTCGTTAGGAGTAAATGTCGTTAGGAGCAAATGTAATGGGAACGAATGTGGTTAGGAGCAAATGTCGCTGAGGAACGGTTGTCCAGGAACGCCTGTCGACTGTCGTGTTACCCTTGTCACCTAGGGTATGAGTCATGAGAGTAATCATTTGCAAAAGGACATGAACATACTCGTAGGTTTCATGATACGCTTTGTAGCTGATGCTATACGTAGTCCCACCGTCTGCGAGATAGTTCGTACCGACGACGGCAGTAAGCCTCGATCTGTTGAATCAAATCAATTGACATTTCCTTAATAATATCCGTTATAAATTGTTTCGCTGTCTTCAATGACATGGATTATAAAATGCATACATAGGTACATCGAAGAAGCAGTGAGCAGCAGTTAGAATCCATCTAGAATTAATGAAAATTTGTATTTCGAATTTTAAAATAAAAATGCAATCGTTTCTACAAAGTAACTGGTGTTTAGGAAAGAACAAACTTGTTCGAAATCAGAGATCCGCCGCAGTAATGACTCCCATTCACTCTAATGGAGACTTGATACGGGAATTCACCGATTCCAGCAACCCTACCACCTACGATTCGGTCCGACCCTCCACAGCCCTGAGATTTTTTCGAATGACCCTGTGCAAAATATTTGTTCATATGGAAAGTCTTACTTTCAGTATTGAAATCAGATTAAAAGACGTATTGCTGGTTTTTAAACGGATCGGGGTGGAATATTTTTGAACCAAAGGTCACCGTGACCTCAAAACGTGACATGACAAGAAAATCTCATGAATAAGAATTGTTTTGTATGTCACAAGGTCTATGAGCTTGCGGTTAGGTTTGGAGTACATGCTTTTTAAAGATTTTTAAGACACAAAGTATTTTGGTCCTCTGTCAACTGCGGTTAGGATTTTGTTTCTAAAATACAATATACCAGTCAAAGACTATAGTAATTATTTTTATCGATTTTCATGATTTTTCAGTTGTGAATCTATTATCTTATATGAAATTCAGCAATGCCTTTTTAACGAAATTTTTAAACTGGTTTATTGTTTGTTGTTGGAAAATGAAATTTATTCTGAACTCACTTGAGCCTTGTTCCTTTTTTCTGCAACTATGCCACAAATCAAGAGGAAGCTGAGGCCTAACAAAACGGTCTTTAGATAATCGGCCCTCATTTTTCAGAGAATTGAGAGGATGTGAATTTTTAGTTTGAAATTTTAATGCTAATCTGACAGTAGCTGGGATAAGATTCTTTGAACAATTCACATTTGAATCTGAGAAAAGACAGTGTGTAAAACCTCTATTTATCTGTTTCAATTCCTAGTAATATTAGGTGATCTCATGTTATGGAATTATTTAATTCACAGACAGACATCCTTTCAAGAAATCTAACTTCAAATCTTGATTGTCTTAAATAAACCTTCAATCGGTTATTGTACTTTAAATCCAGATCGTTCCATTTTCTGAGTATTTATTGAATACCCACCAAACCCAACACAATGGCAGCTATTTGTAAAACTGCCATCCAATCTTAACAGGTCAGTTCATGACACACTTTTATTCACAAATATAAAACGCTAAGGTTGTCTGTCGGTATTTTAATCCCCATATTTACCTTATTGAATGAATAGCCCTTTTACGAGGGTTTGAAGAAATTCCTGCCCTCAAAATCAGTCCCAATACATTTTAAATACAAGAGTATACGTTTACTACCGTAAATCATGATATACTTCCCCAGGGGAGGTATTGCTTCAAACGCTTTGTGAGGAGAGAGTTATATTTCGCGGATTAAAACTTTTATCGTTTGAAGTCATATTTAAATTGATGCAGAAAAACTCCAAAAAATTGAACTTGGAAGCCCATATTAGTTCTCTTGAGATAACACAATCAATATAATTAATCAATTTTCCTTATTTTCCATGATTATTTTCTTTGGCCCGTTTTTCATCAAATTCTGCACATAGCAAAGCAGGGACTTATTTAAGCTCAGGTCTTAATTCGCAAAAATCGTAAACGTAATGAATGCTGATCGTCTTTAATTGTGCGGACGAGCAGACAGACCATACACATGCATTACACTGTTCTTAACATGACGATCAAATCAAATGCAAAAAATATAACAAACACGATGTAAATATATATTTATTACATCATGTGCAATTTAGGTCAAAGAGAAGTATGGGAGAAATAAATCGGGAGTCAGCTTCCTTAATTCAGCCAGATTAGTATGGAATAATTTTTTAAAATTCATTTTAAATATTATTTATAGGGTTAATTTTTTGAATAAATTAAAAGATAAAAGTATCTCATCCAAATTCAAGATGATAAAAAAGCCAGAAATGTTCCTATTTATTTAACAGCCCATTTTCATTCCTCGAACCGTCATGGACCTACACACCAGTATTAGACTTTATCCAAGAGCGATAATCTGTAATCATTATTAACTTTCATTAATTACAGATGCACGGAAAATTACCATAAGTACTCGATTTCGCAATGAATTGGTTTTATTAATAAACGTACATGCAACACTTGTAAATACATCCGGATTGCCTTTGGCACACGGAATTCCCCAGGAAACGACTCCGATTTCGGAGCCACCAAAAACCAACGGTCCCCCACTGTCCCCCTGTCATCCCGATGTCGACACAAAAATCACGATCAATATCCACTCATAAATTCCAACCATCATGTCCCTGTATAACCCCCACTAAATAAGTCATCCAAATGTGTCTCCCCTAAACAAGTGCCCATTTTAAAGGCCTTGAAAATTAACTCCCGGGAGGAGTTATACAGAGATTTACGGTCATTTTAGTTAGGCGAAAGGGTTGTCTGAAATTATTCTGAAAATTGACCTCACCTGACAAGCCCCCTGCCCCGCTTGACTCAGTGTACAAATATGGCTAGCATAAACAGGGTAACCAGGTAAAAGCTGTTGACACTGTGCAAGGCTTATCGTCGGGAGATTGATTGCCTGTAGCGCATTTGGTAAAGTGGTTGAAGGGTAGGCCGTCAGCTAACAATGTTCAGAAATCAATTTCTGAGAGTAGAATATTAATTTTCTTTCCTCGTCACTAATTTAGGTACCGCAAATCTTGATATAGACGCCCCACTAAAATAAAAGCTCCCCAAAATACAAGCCCGTCTTAAAACTCCCAAGTTAGCGTCACGAACGATTTTAAACGACATTTTGCACCTTCTAAGCATATGAACCGAAGAACTGACAGAATAAAACATACTGGACGGGCTTTTCTATATCGAGATTTACCGTAGGATGCAAATTCAAAATATATGGACAGAAGCATGATTTAGATTTTGAAGGTCGTATGGCATACATACGATGTTGTAAATACTAGGATTTAAAACTGTCCGCATGAATCGCACTAATATTGATGTCAAAAGGTCAATTAAAACTTATTTATCATTATTAAGGAGCGTTTGTGACTAAAGTTTATACCCCCCAGCCAGAAAGCGTTGCAACGGATCCATCGGGTGGATTACTGGATGCAAGAGGCTCCGAGCCTATGGTACTGCTCATCTGAATATTCCCGTTCACCTTGAGAACGGCTATGTCGTTGACATTATTTTGTGGGCTGTCAATTCCAGTTAAACAATTAGATTCCTATTCAGGTCACGAGGTCAGGACCTGTGACCTCTTAATGGTCATTGTCATTATACTAGGTGAATGCGGAATTAAAAGACTTAGGCATACTTGTATGATGCGTGTGGAATGATTTGGCTGATGGAATAGCCAAACCCACCCGAATTGAGATAGTTCGTACCGACGACAGCGACGATAGACGATCTGTTATTTATGTCAGTAAATAAGATTTATATATAAATTTATATATAATATACATATATTAATATATATTTAGTCAGAAATTATATATAGATATTTATGGTATATTCGATTCCTCAATTCAATTGACAAGCCAATCAAAATGACTTACATTGATGCATTTGGGTTTGGGACACAGTGGGCAGCCGTTAAAATCCACCTGGAATTTAAAGGAATTTTTATTCCAGATTTCAAAATAATAATTTAACCTTTTTCCAAAAATGTTCATTAGAAAAGCAGTAACTGGCTCGAAATCACAGATCCTCCACAAAAATGAGCTCCGTTGCTGGATTGTCTTAAGGAGACTTGATATGGGAATTCACCGGCTCCGGCGGGTCGTCCCCCAACAATTCGGTCCGTCGAACCACCGCATTTTCGAGTTTTTTTAGACTGACCCTAGGCAAATATATTGGAGTTCTTTACAAATTAAATTAGTTTTAGTTTAACTGTTAAAACCAAATAAAGTTTTTCTTGTAATAATAGATCTTTTAAGCATTCTTAATGACGAGGAATTTCCTTATAAAAGAAATTTTTTCAAACGTTTCAGAAACTCGGGTATTGATCAAAGACTCTTTTGTAAAATCAAAGAAATTTAGATCAATTTTGAGCATTTCTTCACATTTTGCGTTACAGTTTTTAAATGATTGTTCAGCAAAATCCACACTAATTCCGTATTTTTGGATTGGAAAGATTTGAGGGGATTTATTTCCTAAATCCTTCAAAAGGGTGGGGATCTATTTCGGTGAAGAATTAAGGGGACCAATGAAATAAAGTTAAAAACTGTATTAATTTGAGATTTATTTCAAAACTCACACGAGTCTTGTTAGTTTTTGCTCCAACGCTAACGCAAACCAACAGAAGGCAAAGGCACTTCAGATAATCAGGCTTCATTTTCTTGAGAAGTTTCTGACAAAATCTACACCTATGATAAGATGCGTTTGTAGAAGGCACATTTGTGTCTAACTGAAGACGGCGTATAAAAAATCTATTTATATTCATTTTGGTTTCATCAATTATGGAATAATTTCAAGAAAACACAGCTCAAAGCTTGAACAACTAAAAATAAGCCTTAAAGAACCAAGTTTGATGCAAATGTTTTTATCTTTGATTCACAAATATTTATATGTCAAATGCTAAAATCCACCTACTTGTAAATAAGTATGGTTTTAGCAGTTCATGGATCTTGGTTCCATTTTATCGTCGTTGTTATTGAGAACATATTCGTTTTGATTGGCATTTCTCAGGTTTCTTATTTGACATACACTGTTTCATTTTAGTTTGGATATAACGAAACATGCAGCTACTTTAAGATTGACGGCTGAAGGACAATTTTGAATTTATTGGATTCAAATTTAACATAAAATGTCGAGGATAGCTAACTTAATTTATTTAGTAGCGAATAACACGAATCCCAAGGAGTCAATATTAGCATATACTCTACTATTCAAAGACAAAAATAAATGTTTTTTTCAGAGTATGCACCATTGGCTATTGGATCTGTCATGCAAAATTTTTAGTAGACTCTAAACCTTCAATAAACTGCTTTTTGCCAAATTCAAGATGCTTTTGTATCAAAATCAATCCCGAGATTTATGTCAAAACTGAGATATGGTCCGATATGCGGATTCTCTGGGTTTTCAACGAGACATTGTTGAATTCCGTGTGAGAAAAGTCGTAGTATTTGATGCAATTTCAGCAATTTCAAGAACCAAATCAAACATGAGATTTTTAAAGATTTCAAAGTTTGAAACGATTTTTAGGTTTGAGCTTCAAACCTAAAAATCCTTGCAATTTAAATTAACCCTTTTGCAAAAAATTTTCGCAAACTCCGTAAATGATGTTATCATTTACGTAGATGGATTTGGAAAACTGAAGGACATTTACTATAAACTACAGTTGTCTCGCTGGTTATCTTCCTCTCCCTCACCTCCACCTTTTCCGTTTTTCGTAAGCTCGACACCCCCCCTCCCCCTCGTCCGATTTCTTAAAAATGAAGCATTATATTTAAATATGCAAATCTTGTTGTTTCATTCCAATTATCACTGTAATTATTATATTTATTTGCTTGTCCATTTCTCATCAATTATCAATGAAAGCAGCTATTTTTATACTTTCATTGTTAATAAAATTTGTATTTTGAAACATAAGACAATTATCAGTTTTGTCTTTGATCATGTTAGCGCCTAAAAGATAGTTGATCAAGTTTGATGGGGTCCAATAATGTTATACTTATTTGGAGTAGCATAGACACGGTACAATTTTTATAGACTTGTAAACTCGGTTCAACCTTACGGACCTTCCACCGCTCAATTCTGTGTATCTAGGAATATGATGCTTGAATAATAAACAATGCACAATTGGCATCAATTCCACAAATAATGACGTTTAATCTTGACATGACAAGCAATGCGAGGATCTAGAATCTAGAATAGGAATAGAATAGGAATAGGATCTAGAATATTGTTATCTCGAATCTGCAATTTAAAACTGTTCTCAATCATTGAATTCCTGATCTAAATTCCAAACTATTTGGAAGAGTTAAGTCTAGAGACAGTTCTTTTGCAATCTCTATAAGTATGTGACCATATTGGGCTTGGCTTCCAACGTGTCTAGTAACGTCGCAAATGGCTTTTGTCGAGTCATTTTTATAAGTTCAGCTCTTGTATTAATACCCGATGGGATTATGGGATAGTTTGGCGTGAGATGCCTTGATACACATTCTTTAAGAATATTCTTAAGAAAAATAAAAAATTTGGATTTTTTGTTTTTATGAATTATGAACATGTTTAACAATACTAGGAAAACTTAAGGATGCAGACGCACAGAACCACAAATGAGGTGACAATATATTTATTAATTAAATACAATTTAAATGCGTTATTCTAGATCGTTTAAAGTCTTAATTTTAAAAGTAATTTAAAAGCTGCACAAAGCAAAGTAGGGACTTATACAATCAAATGCAAAAAATAACAAACAAGATGTAAATATATATTTACTAATCACGTGCAATTTAGGTCAATAAGAAGTATGGAAGAAATAAATCGGGAGTCAACTTCCTTAATTCAGCTCAAATTAGTATTGAAATTTAATAATTTTTTAAAATTCATTTTAAATATTATTTATAGGGTTAGTCTTTTGAATAAATTAAAAGAAGAAATTATCTCATCCAAATTCAAGATGATAAAAAAGCCAGAAATGTTCCTTCTTATTTAACAGTCCATTTTCATTCCTCGAACCGTCATGGACCTACACACCAGTAATAGACCTTATCCAAGCGCGATAATCTGTAATCATTAATAACTTTCATTAATTACAGATGCACGGAAAATTACCATAAGTACTCGATTTCGCAATGAATTGGTTTTATTAATAAACGTACATGCAACGCTGGTAAATACATCCGGATTGCCTTTGGCACACGGAATTCCCCAGGAAAGGACTCCGATTTCGGAGACACCATAAACCAACGGTCCCCCACTGTCCCCCTGTCATCCCGATGTCGACACAAAAATCACGATCAATTCACACACACGTAAATTCCAACCATCATATCCCGGTATAACCACCCCCCCCCCCCCCCGGCCCCCCTAAATAAGTGCCCATTTCAAGGGCCTTGAAATATGACTCCCAGGAGGAGTTATACAGAGATTCACGGTTATCTTAATTAGACGAAAGAGTTGTCTGAAATTATTCTGAAAATTGACCTCACCTGACAAGCCCCCTGCCCCACTGGACTCAGTGTGCAAATATGACCAGCATAAATAGGGTAACCCGGTAAAAGCTGTTGGCACTGTGCAAGGCTTATCGTTCTGAGATTGATTGCCTGCAGCTCATTTGGCAGAGCGTTTGATGGGTAGGCCGTAGGCTAACAATGTTCAGAAATCAAAGATTGAGATCAGAATATTAGACAATTCACTTCCTCACCGCTAATTTAGCTACCGCAAATCTTGATATAGACGCCCCACTACAATAAAAGCTCCCCGAAATACAAGCCCGTCTTAAAACTCCAAGTTAGTGTTAGTGTAACGATTTGAAACCACATTTTGCAGCTTCTAAGCATATCAGAAGAAGAACTGTCATACTAATAAAACCTTCGCAAGAGCTTTTCTATATCACGATTTACGGTAGAATGCAAAATCAAAATATATGGACAGGAGGATAATTTTGATTTTGAAGGTTGTATATAAGTTTTAGAAATAACTCGCTCTCGTTAATTAAGACAATCAATATGACATTCGATGTAATAAATACTAGGGTTTATAACTGTCCGCATTAATCGAATGCAAATTGATGTCAGGTCAACTTATTAGTTATCATTATTAAGGAGCGTTTGTAGTTCGACTAAATTTATACCCCCCAGCCAGAAAGCGTTGCAATTAATCCTGCCGGTGGATTACTGGAGGCAAGAGGCACTGAGCCTACGGTACTGCTCATCTGAATGTTACCGTTGATCTTGAGAACGGCTATGTCGTTGGCAGTATTTAGTGGGCTGTTAATTCCAGTTAAACAATTAGGTTCATATTCAGGTCACGAGGTCAGGACCTGTGACCTCTTAATGGTCATTATACACGAGGTGAATGCGAAATTACACTTAAACATACTTGTATAATGCGTGTGGAATGACTCGGCTGATGGTATAACTGGCCCCACCCGAATTGAGATAGTTCGTACCGACGACAGCGACGATAGACGATCTGTTATTTATGTCAGTAAATCAGATTTAGTCAGCAATAATTATACATAGTTATTTATGGTATATTCGATTCCCCAATGCAATCGACAAGCCAATTAAAACGACTTACGGTAATAAATTCGGGAAACAGCAGTGGGCAGCCGTTAAAATCCATCTGGAATTTAAAGGAATTTTTATTTTGAATTTCGAATTTCGAAATAATAATTTAATCGTTTTTCAAAAATGTTCATTAGAAAAGCAGTAACTGGCTCGAAATCACAGATCCTCCACAAAAATGCTCTCCGTTGATGGACTGTCTTAAGGAGACTTGATATCGGAATTCACCGGCTTTGGCGGGCCATCCCCCCACAATTCGGTCCGTCGAACCACCGCATTTTTGGGTTTTTTTAGATTGACCCTGGGCAAAAATATTGGAGTTCTTTACAAAATGAATTAGTCTTACAATTAGTTTAACCGTTGAAACCAAATACTGTTTTTCTTGTAATAGATTCCCTAGGATTGTATTTTTAAGCATTATTAATGGAGAAGAATTTCGAATTTCCTTATAAAATGGGGTTTTTCAAACGTTTCAGAAACTCAGGTATTGATCAAAGACTCTTTTCTTAAATCTAAGAAATTTAGATAAATTTTGAGCATTTTTTAAACGGTTTGCGATACAGTTTTTAAATGATTGTTCAGCAAAACCCGCACTCATTCCGCATTTCTGGATTGGAAAGATTTGACGGGATTTATTTCCTAAATCCTTCAAAAGGGTGGGGATCTATTTCGGTGAAGAATTAAGGGGACCTAATAAAGTTAAAACCTGTATTTATTAGAGATTTATTTCAAAACTCACACGAGTCTTGTTAGTTTTTGCTCCAACGCTAAGGCAAATCAACAGAAGGCAAAGGATCTTCAGAAAATCGGGCTTCATTTTCTTGAGAATGCGAAGTACGAATTTAATTGAAAGTTTCTGACAAAATCTACACCTATGATAAGTGATGTCTTTGTAGAAATCACAAACTGAAGGCGACGAGTAAAAAATCTATTTCCCTTGATGATATAGAATAATTTCAAGAAAACACAGCTCAAAGCTTGAACAACTAAAAGTAAGCGAAATAAATATTTATCTTTGATTCACAAACATTTAAATATGAAATGCTAAAATCCATAAAAGTATGGTTTAGCAGTTCATGGATCTTGGTTCCACTGTAACGTCGTTGTTATTGAGAACATACGCTTTGATTGGCATTTTTCAGGTTTCTTATTTGACATGCACTTTTCATTTTAATTTGGATATAACGAGACATGCTGACATGCAGCTACTTTAAGATTAACGGCTGAAGGACAATTTTGAATTTATTGGATTAAAATTTAACATAAAATGTCGAGGATAACTAACTTAATTTATTTAGTAGCGAGTAACATGAATCCCAAGGGGTCAAATTTAGCATACTCAACTATTCAATGACAAAAATGAATGGTGTTTTTCAGAGTATGCACAACTGGACTGTCATGCAAATGTTTAGCAGACTCTAAATCTGCATTAAACTGCTTTTTGCCAAATCCAACATTCTTTTGTATCCATCCCGATGACAAAACTGAGATATGGTCCGATATGTAAAATTAGTGTTCTCGGGGTTTTCAACGAGACATTGTTGCATTCCGTGTGAGAAACGTCGTAGTATTTGATGCAGTTTCAGCTATTTCAAGAACAAAATCAAACACGAGATTTTTATAGATTTCAAAGTTTGAAACGCTTTGTAGGTTTGAATTTCAAACCTAAAGATCCTTGAAATTTAAATTAGTCCTTTTGCAATAATTTTTGAACTCCGTAAATGATGTTATCATGACGTAGATGGATTTTACATTTACAAAGTTTGATACTGACCACAGAACAATAAGTTTCCAGAGAGAGGTTTTCTAAGAAGATCATTACTGCTGGATTCCAAAATTTGCAAGTCATGATCATGATCATGATGACGTTTCGGATGACATTGTTCTCAAACCTCATGTAAAAAACTATACTGATTTGGGTCGAGTGCACCTTATAATCAGAAAGAGAAATTCCCCACTGGATCCATGTTTGATATACCTATGATAATCCATAAATTAGACCCTCTGAAATAAGTCCCCACCCTTACAATAACCCATTTACACATTGGTGAGTTATTTAGAGATGTTGTTACCTATTTAATCAGAAAAGACATGAAATATAAATTACGAACATAAGGCGTCATCATCGTTTCTCCGAATCAACAATCTTTCTAAACTAAAACTGGACTAAAAAACAAGGCAAGAGATGTTCATGTAATGCCTTTTTACCTTTAATTTGGTCAATTAACACAACCGGATTCTACGGAGTTATAAAAGGACGTCTTTTGACTGTCAACAGTTCATTTTTCATAAAGAGCCAAACCTTCTTTGTATTTCGGTTAATAATATCAACGATATCATTTTCTAATTTATTTCTTAGGTTTAATCCCAATTAATCATGAAGACGCATAGAGAGCCACTTATTGTCGCTACAATATTTTGCATTGCATTACAATTAGTTACAGTTCAATCTGCAGTTCCGATTTCGATAAAAACGAGTCCAAAGGCTGGTGACCAGGCTCTAAATCCCACTCCGGTGGTACCAAAACCACAGATACCCGGTAGATCGGTGAATTCGAGTGAACCAATTGTTAGATCTAAAGGTGAAGTGAAAGATCTTATCAAGATTATTTCGGATCGTGATGTGGTAGATTCTACTCCTGAAGGTAAGTAAATTAAGCCTCTATTACTGTTATACTCGAAATAAAATCCCCCCTTTCTACAATAGATGCTCCTCAAAAACAGTTCAAATTGGAAATTAACTGATGACTGATATGGGAATGGTTGCAAAATTTATGAAGAATTATTAGAAAAATTCCAAACAATTGCATTTTAGAGAAATGTAATAAATAATAAAATTATATGTAGTTAAAGTTAATTTAAATTAATCATTTGAAATGTTTGATTTCCAGGTGCCCGCAGGGATAAACGACATAAAGTCCTCGTTTTGGAAATTAATTTAAAGAAGGGTACGCATGTTTTTTTTAAACATTTTTAAAGACCACAATTTAATACCCATGGGACTTAATCTAATGTATGTTTTATTTGATAAAGGTGGCGGAGGACACGGTAAGAATATTGATGATCCGTTAAAATTGAATTAAAAATGGGAAACTAAAACCCAAATACAGAAGTTAATACTGTTAATCTAACTTTTAATTTGGGATCCGAATACTTAGGAGGATATGGAGGATACGGCGGTGGGGGCAAGGGTTTTGGGGGTTACGGGGGCGGCGGCGGAAAGGGCTTCGGTGGTTATGGCGGTGGGGGCGGGGCTTATGGAGGATATGGGGGTGGCGGGGGCAAGGGTTTTGGTGGTTACGGGGGCGGCGGCGGAAAGGGCTTCGGTGGTTATGGCGGTGGGGGCGGGGCTTATGGAGGATATGGCGGCGGTGGGGGCAAGAGTTTTGGGGGTTATGGCGGATATGGCGGCGGCGGCGGTGGTGGTGAGTGAAACATTTTTTTTTAAATATTTTTAATCACGAAACATTTCAATCGCTCAGTTATCAATAAAAATAATCTAATTTTCTTTCATGTACATGAAGGTTATGGAGGATACGGTAAGAAATTAAAATAATCTACATTGCCTTCGTAAATAATTAAGAAGAGTAAATTATTTTAAGCTAAATATTTTTTGTTGCATTTTTTTTAAACTGACTCATCATCAATCTGGTATTACAGGAGGTTATGGACGTAAGTTGATCAAAGAATTTGATTCGAAAGCAATACATTTTAAGCACAACCTTAATGAATGTTATGTGAAAAATTTCAGGATAAATGCAGTTCATCTTGAATCGATACTCCATTCTTCACCTGTTTTTTTACCCGTAACGGCTCTAATTTTGGAATAACACATTAAAACATCTTTTTTATTAATCATCGTCATCAAAACGGCTGCTGTAATGTAGCGCAAATGCTGTCCATGACTGAAAATTGCAAAGTAAAAAAAAATCAAGGTTTTTAATATTTAATATACATTGTGAGAGTATGCTTTGTTCTGCATAAATGTCTCATATCTAATCAAAATCCATGTGCAGGCGAATAAATAATGATATAAAGTTTTAGTTTATAAGATTCGTGTATAGTTTGGTGAAAAAAATGCTGTACTTTTATGGGACATATTCAACATGTATAAGGCACAACACAGGGAGGAATCGTTCTTTAATCATGATGACATTTCAATTTCGTAAACTGGAAAGATCTTAATTTTCTTAAAAAAATGAGGCAAAATTCCCCGTTCATTAGCCAGAACAGAATTCCCCAAGTACCAAAATCGGGCTTGTAAATTCCAAATTCATCTAATTCAAGACTTATATTATTAAATAACTCCATGTATCTGGAATAGTCTGGATATGTGGAACTAGATAAGGGTTGTGAACGTTACAGCGACTAATTTCCAGTAAAGTTGTATTTCGAATTTCGAATCCTGTTTGTTTGGGTCAAGTAAAATAGTTAAGGTCATACTGTATATTTACTAGCCAAACAAAGACGGTTTTATTTGAGTGAATACAACGATTGGAAGTGTTCCTTATTCTATATATTATTATAATGAATTATTACGAAGGTTTGGCTAAAGGTGATATATAGGGCTTTTGAAAAATTCATTTTAGAACAGTTATAATAGTCCATCTTCATAGAACTTGAGCGGAGCTTAAAGTATCCCCTTGACCTTGATCTCATAAAAAGTAAGTACTATTTGGATTCGAAAGATTCGTATTTCACTTATCTAATTAGGTACAGTATTGCTTTTCATTAGTTAAATAATATCTCGTCTCAATAGTTTCAAATCCTGGTAAAATTCATTACAGACCCTTGCCACGTTGATGTCGGTTTCGGTTTGGAGTACCTTGATTTGTTTTGCCCATGTTCAACTTTCTGAAGTTTTAGGATAAATGATAAGCAAGTAGTTTTTAATCAAACTCACTATAAATGAGCGTAATATCTTTGCTAAACTACTGATCATATGGAATACAGAGAACCGACACTTGTGTTCATAATGTAGACTATTTTTATAACAATGTTCTATTTACAGCATTATTCCTTAATTTCATTAGTCGAACGGGTGGGTGTAGAACTGTCGTTCATATAACTATTTTGACTACAAGGGATGTGAGATCATAAAATAGTACATTCATTCTGTCTTGTCATTTCAGCATTTCATTACAACTTTTCTTAATTCAATTCACCGCTATATAATGATTAGTATTCGTCGTGAGTATCACCATCATTCCCATCTATATAATTCACAACTGCACGTACCGTATTGTTACCGACCTAGACATCAAAACATCAACCTGTCCCATTCGAAATGGGACGTTTCTTTGCAAAAATCAATCAATATTTCATCACATTACAAGTTCAGTTCAGTAACTACAACCACTCGCACTCCGTCTATCTTAATTAGATTACATGATTTAACTCACTGAGCTGTTAAGTACATAATTATCAACGTAAGAATTCAAACTTGAAATTTGAAATTAACTGCGAAATCAGTCACCCAACGCTCCGAGTGACCTCTGTAAAACTTAAGATATTAGAAAATATGAGTTGTAATCGTAGTGAACAGGGTCAAGAGTCAAGACAGGAACAATAATTATTGATAATATGTTGACAGAATTGACACCTGACACCAAGTTACTTCGTAACATCGTAACTAGCCTTGCATATCGGTTTATTAAAAATAACATATTATTATTGGATGTCTTTAGGTGTGTATGCAAATCACTCAAATGTCTAAATGCCAAAACATCTCCCAAGCAATCTAGACGTAAGCAACGTTTTAAAAAATCGGGTTGAATGCGATATATTACAACAAATAACGAAGTCTACATACTAATTGTTGGCCTTGTCATTATTAACTTACTTAATACATACAGAAACCTGCGGTCACTTAATTAATTATTAC
The DNA here is from genome assembly GCA_906901685.1 of Desoria tigrina. NCBI lineage: Eukaryota > Metazoa > Arthropoda > Collembola > Entomobryomorpha > Isotomidae > Desoria > Desoria tigrina. Next base: position 1,029,738 of record CAJQTU010000003.1, on the reverse strand, counting down.
TAAAAGAAGACCATAATAATAAGCCACTAATTATTATACTTCATGACTCACGCACGAGGGAAAATGCATAAATATTGACGGTAACAAAAATGTATAACGCTAACCTTACTGCGATCTGCGTAAAGTGGTACAGAATAATTATAAGTGAAATGACGTTATGTATGATAATTATACACGCTTTTCGTAGTCAATTAAATTCCAAAAAAATTCAAACTCATAGCTGCCTGCAGCTGCAGCGATGAGAATGCTTCGAAATACCATTCAGCCTTGTTGCGTCCCTTACTATTTACAAGACTAAATACGGTTGGGAACAAGTCCAAAGAACATTACATTATCTATATACAGTTATGTACAGTTAGGCTGAATCACATGAATAATTGAGATGAGAATATAATATAACGTCTATCTATGTAGGCTGCTTCAAAAAAGTAGTCTTAATTGCATAACGAATGAGTTATTGATTATTAGAAGTTATCAGTTAAAATTATGCTCCGGAATCACTCTCCGTCTTCTCTTCGGGGCCACTTTGGTTGTAGATCGGAGCCAGGATGAAGAAATTAGAGACAAAAATACCACCTCCAGCCACTACGAAAGACCATGAGTATGACCCAGTCCAGTCGAACAATACACCTAGAAAGAGCCACGGAGTCCATTTAATTACTTTCAGCCAAAAAAAAAATATAAACACAAAGTATCGAGTCGAATTGAATAATTACCAGCAATAGGTGGTCCAATGAGATTTCCAATCCCTTGAACTAATAATAGTAGACCGTAGGCATTCGCAAATCGTTCTAAACTCACAACCTGTAAGTAACATTTTGTTATTTATAATTTGACCAACTAACAGAGCATCGTCCTGCATGTGACGCTTACCTTAACAAGAATAACGGAAGTTAGGGAATAATTGGCAGCAATCATCACACCAAAGCACCCACTAAGGACGCATAGCAAGTAGTAATTGCGAGTAAAGAAGTATGGCATTAGAGCAGTGACTCCGCCACAAATTGAGATGCAAATCCCATACACCATTATTGAATTTGCCCACTTCTTGTCCCCAATGTAACCCAGAATAATGTTTCCGAACACGTTAAAGATCCCGATTGTTGCACCTAGTGAGGCGCCTTGCTCTTTCGTGTACCCATTCTCAAGTGCAGAATCCGACAAGAAAATGTAGGGTATGTCGTACCTTTAAAGACAAACCGTTAGATTAAATTAATATCGGTTAATTAAGTTAGTAAGTGCAACTGCAGCACGTACCACATATAAAGGAGGAAGTTGGACATGATGAATAGAAGAAATCGAGTATTGGCAAGATTTTCCCAAGCAAATATTCCCCGCATCCATACGATGATATCTGCAAGGACGGCCTTCCATTCCTGGAATTCATGTATTTGTAAATCGTTTTAGAAAAAGTTCGCTGTTCAAATAAGTACATAAATGGAACGAGACCCAAATAATTGAGATTACATGAGCATTTCTGTCGTCGGTTGTGGCCACTGAAATAATATCGGGACACGAGGACGCAGGCCGAAGACGGTAACGTTTCAACGACACGACGGCTCCTCGATAGGTGAGCGAATGACGATGACGTCCTGACCAATTCCTGTCGAAGAAAATGTAAATTACTTAAACTTGAAAAATCTACCATAGTTGGAGTACTGTATTTAATTAGGTATTAATAATAACTCACCTGGTATGATGAACGACGTAATTTCGCATTGCCTGCTGTTTTTGTTGAGCAGTGGGTTCGGCAATCCCATTGCCTGTGATTACAGTTGCGTTGGTCTCATTATTAATAACAGTAGCACTAGTGTGGTTGAGATTATTATTACTATTACAATTATTGCTGTGAGTTTTGATAATATTCGTATTGAAGCTTAACAGATGTGCAGAAATGGGCTGTGGGGAACATGAGTTTGAATTTGAGTTTGAAACAATAATTCCCCCATTCGAAACAGTACGTGAGAGGCTTGAATCTTTCATGTCGATCTTGTCTTTTTCAGTTTCCATTTGAGTTAAATTTCGATTGGAATTAGTCGATGCTTTTCTATTACTCTTTTTGAGATCACCCTCATCCCCGGAATTTGTGCCATTCCCGTAATTATTACTGAAGTACCGAATCCTTCGACTCCCACGGCGTTCCTGCTCTTGGACGAAGGTTGGGATGCAAAGGGCAGAATTGCAAAGTCTTTCGTTCTTTAGGGCCATCGAGGCTTTCCCTTCCAGGAACTGAGGGCCGATTTCCCTATTTGTCAATAACCTACAATACAAATGCAACGCAAAAAGATATGCTTTAGTTTAGGGTGTTTCAAAAGTTTAAAAATTCGATTGCATTGATCCTGTTACTTACTTTTGTTGAGCCTGAGTATTAAAATCATGTTCATTCTGAAGAAGCTTATCACGTTTCCGACTTGTCTTCTTGGTCCATTCCAAATCCTTCATTAAAATTCCACAGACACAAAGGTTCAAGAACACACCGGAAAGTATTCTCGTTGTTCCTCGCCAACCGAATTGCTCTGTAAAATAAAACCACTCGTGTTTTTTATTCAAAGTGACTTCCAGTGGACATGATCGTTAACTTATGTAGTTGCAACGTACCTATAAAATATTGAGTCAAAGGGGCAAAAATAAAAGTCCCAATTCCTCCACCACAGACCGACAGACCAGTAGCGAATGACCTTCTTCGTTCGAAGTAATACGCGACGATCACAACGGCAGCCACGTAGCAAAGAGAGAGGCCGAATCCCGTTATAATTCCGAAGGTCAACATGAGCATGTATATAGAATCTGAAACAAATCGAAATACAAATTAGTAAATTATCGAAATGTCAATGCTTGGAAACCTTGAAAATATTTTAAATCAAATCTTTGGTCATCTCCCTTAATTTTGCTCACTTGCAAACGAAGAAAGAAGGAAGCCGAGTGCAGCAAGAAGCCCTCCACAAATCGTAACCTTCCTACAACCGAACCGATCCGTTAGAGACGAGGCTATGGGCCCCGACAGTAAAGGCATCGCTGCTAACAAACTCCCAACCCAAGCCGTCGTTGCCTTCGACTCTCCAAACCGCTCTGATAATTCCGTATAAAAAACACCAAAGGAAAAGGTCACGCCGTCTGCAATAAGGTTAACGAAGAAGGCCGCTCCAACAACAATCCATCTAAATAAAAAATAAAAACGAAGCCATTAAGTACTCTGAGGGGTTTATACCGATATTTTCGTATGTTTAATGAATAGAGAAAGGTCACAGGTCAATGAATCAACGCTTACCCCCAGCCCCCATCGGGTGCCTCCCTTTCTAGAGTAGAGGATATATCAGACCCATTCTCATCCGTGTCGGTTGTAGAAGTGTGATGAAGTCTTCGGTTGTGTCGTCGTTTCTTCCGCCCCGCAGCCCCCAGGGGGGCCGGGGTACTACTGGCACTACTACTTCCGCTTGACGAACCATTATCCTCTCCCGCTGCTTCGGCTGTAGGCACACTGAGACCACTGCCACCCCTGGCCGTTTTACTAAATGGCTCCAATGATGACAGAAGTGTCTTGTCCGCCGCAGGGTCCTGGGATATCGGCCTACTGTTGCTCTGTCGATCTGCTTTCTGCTCATCCTTTCCACCCATACTGGTCCTACCATTTTTACTCCTTGGCATCCCCCGCTTCACCCCTGACGCTTTGCTTTTCGAAAATATCCAGTCTGTAATGAACGAAAAAATACGTAATATAATAAGGGTCACAAGTCGTGCATATGTTGACGGACACGAAATCGAAATCGAGATCCGGCCCAAAAAAAACCTTAACTGAGCAGCCTGACCACACCCACTGCCCCGGTTACCGGTCTTTACGCCTTTCCAAAAATTCGAGCCATTTAAAATCGAAAAAAACTTAAAAAGCGAAATAACAAGCATTGAACCCTTACTTATAGAAGAAAATCCATCCATTTCTAATCATGTACATTTGCGTAGAGGAGGATAACTTAACGGACATTTAAGTACAACTGTACAACCTCTTGGTTTGGTTCTTTAAAACCTGTGGCCTGTTGCCTCTCTATATATTCTGTATCCTGTCAATAAATAGTAGTACTCCCGTGTGCCCTTCGAATTGTTATCAATTTCTAAATATCAAAATCCAATGAATCCAAGAATCGAAATCAATTTGCAATAGAAATTAAATTAGTTTCCGAATCAACAATCAATCAAGCTAGGCTACGAAAACCAAGTCCAGTCGGCATGCAAAATATTTACGCAAAAACTCAGATCCACTCCGTTCCGTCTAGAGATTTTCGAATTCAAATTACGAAACTACAAACTACAAACTAACTACACTCAAAAGTCTACTGCAAAGGCTCTGATCGACGGCTTATTTGTTAGCGTTTTGACTTGACGTAATGAAATGCAAATTGCAAGCTGCTTTAGTAGCGAGCATTCGAAATTCGAACACGAACAAAGCACAAACAAAAACTCGATCAAAGCTAAGCTAATATGTAATAACAAACTAGTTGACTGACGCTAATCAATTTCTATTATATCGAAACCAGAATTTTTGTCAAAATAATATTAATTATCAAATATAGATGTGTCTATTGGATGATTATATTATCGATCTATATCTATATATCCCTTTCCTTTAGCTAATTTTTAGGTTCATTCAATCCAGAAGCAGAAGCAGATCACAGATTCACAGATGCTGAATGTTGAATTTTAAAATCAAGAAGTAAACAAACTATAAAATATCACAAAATCTCATCAAAGATTGAAGATTGACTTGAAACTCATGAAGAAATATTTGAGTCGCTAACTAAAAGCAAATAGACTTTGTTCTGCTTCTACATTCTATGCTATGCCTTAGTATTATTCCACAAACTACGAAGAATGAATGAACAAAGAACTGCGTCTCTGAATTTATTTTTACAAACGAATTCCCTAATTTCCCGATTCTCAACAATATCTGGACAGCAATCTTAATTCTAAAATCCAGAGATAATCAGTAAGAACTTTCAACTTTAAAATGATCTTTTACGAATTTGTTATCGATTTAGACCAAAATCCCTGTTTTAAATTTTGTACCATATTTTAAAAGTATGTAAATGTTTGAAGCAAGTCAAGTAAGTTAAGATGTAAGAGCTACGCCGGAACGATGGAACGAAACGCACGATGTCCTAAACTTAAAATGTCTCCTAATCTACTGCATGCTTTGTGTAAATTATAACATGGCATGATTGATATGTTTTCAAATGTTTTGGAATTTTGTAATTTGAAATGGATGCTAGGTTTAAGTTTTACATGAATTTTATTTTGTCATACAACAAGAGTTGTAGGCAGGACCGGCATGAGATGAGAGCGACTGTCGACATAGCCAGACCGTCGCCAAAATTGGTGACGCAATGGCGATGTCGACAGACAGACTGACAGGCGACCAATTAAACTTGAAAATGCTTGGAATTTTGCTGAAGATTTAATTTAAATTTTCAAATACTTAACATTTTATGTTCTTGGACGAAATATACGAGTAATACTAGGTTTATTGTCCTGGTTTTTATCGCTCAAAGCGAATATACACCTAGACCTAGGGCAATGACTATGGAGAAAAGGCTGGATGGCTTGACTTTTATTCATGATTGTAAATAAATTTGCTGAATACAAATTAATTGGATTTTAAAATTTTAATCCAAAAATTTGCAAAGGAATGCTCTTTTCTTGCAGCTTAATAAGATATCAGATATTAAGGTCTAAAGGGTGAAGGGGGATTCCCTGTATTTCAATTCTATTCATTGATTCCATTGAATTAGGAATGCAAAACAGAGCATGTTTTCGAGATGCAAAGTTCCATGTTTCATGGGCAATTAATCTTTATTCTGTCCAAATGTCCAATCCATCTCTCTCAGAATATCAATTATCCACATTCTTCAGTAATTCGGGATGAATTACTAGTTAATTCACATGTCCAAGGCAAATTTGTACGAAGATATACAAGTTCTTGGAGGCGAATTCTGTAGTTTTACAGCCCAAGCCCCAAAATGTCTAAATAAACTTATCATCTCTCCCTTCAATTCCTTTGGTATGAAAGTATAGGATGGGATCAAGACGTATAGTTTAGCCTGTAATCCTAAATAAGTCCCCACCTATTAATTAATTAATTGACAGATTAATTTCCATTTTGAAACCCCGTTTAAAGTTCAATTTTCATTTTTCAACCATATCTGAAATGCTATTTGCTTCGCATGAGCACTAATCTGATGTAATTTACGGAATTTGTTCCCATTTGTACACAATTCCATCGTTTTTCAAAGTACAATAGAAAAGATTTGAGAAGAAACACCTGAAAAAAATTATAAACGAATTCCATGTAATTTCTCCGTTAACTGCGAAGAACAAAGAATCTGAAAGTTAGCTAAATTAAAAAAAATTAAAGTAAAGAATTCAAATTGGCCCGATTATACACAACTGTAGCTATCATCAAATGTCAAGTCTCTACATCTCTTCAACAAAAAATCCAGTTAAACCCGGCAAGCGGATACTTTAACCTCATAAACCCCGTTTTAAAACCCCGACTAGAAGGCCGGAATTCGGAAACCCAATTTAGCTTCAGGGGATTAAAGTAGTAGAGTAAAAGGACTTGATAAATTTTTAATCACTCCATCTTCATCATCCATTTCCCAATCCAGTGTTCGGAACCATGTCAGTCCCAAGACATGGAGGAAATGAACAGGCCGTTCCATTAGCCGAATTTTTACGAAGCGGAAATAAAAGCCTAAAATTGGCAATAATTCCTTATAAACGGAGTTCCTAACGATCTGAGCCGACTTGCAATTCCATAGAAATCCTCGGTGGAATAGCGAAATGTCCTCTACGTCTATCCCGTACGTAGAGACACGTTTGGAATGAACGAGTCCCTTAAGGGACTAAGGTCCCTGTCACACAGATATCTTAACATTAGTTTTGGGGTTATTATTTTTAAGACTTAACCCGTGCCGTGGCATGCAAACTACATTTGTAGTTTTTGTCAGTTTCGATTTAATTGCTCGGAAGTCTTAATGTTCCGAACCTCAAGGAATTATTTACTCCTCAATCAACTATATTTGAATAGGATAAACAAGGTTTCAAATCGCTGGCACTAAGCGTTTCCGCAGTGGAATTTTTTCAAAATTGAAAACTCAGTGATTTTTCAATTTTCCCCATGTTAAATTTTTGTCTTGTTCGTGTTCTGTCAACCCGACTACAAATGTAGTCGACAAAAATCTGGAAGTTAGCCCACAACCAAAATTTAACCCAAACGACGATTTTAGCCCACTTCATTGACAACGACTTTATTCTACTAATTCATGGTTTTGGACTACTGGCATATGGCTATGGATCATGTATCGTTGGTTTTTGACATTTGGTTGATGCGTGGTCAAGATAGCGGTTGCGGTCGATGGCTTTGGAAGAGTCATAATGCAGTAGTTAAAAATCACGGATGACATCGCAACTTTTCAATAAAATATTTAGCTAACCTGTAATTTCAAAATTTGGCATCCTTTAAAAAACGGTCTAGAATGTTAAATTTGCAAAATGATCACCAAAAACATAAATTAAACTTCTACAACTTCAAAATATTGACCCAAACTCAATGACACAAGGCTTATTACTTGTAATAATTTATAATTAAGCTAATGTTTCTAAAACTTTGTTTCATGTAGCTCATCTGAGGATCATACTCGAAATGAACATAGCATTTTCATACCTCCAGGGAGTTTATTTCAGAAAGTTAAAAAACATAAAATAAAAAATTCAAATGATTAATAGTTTATATTTAAATTAAGCTAAATATAAGCCAATTCTCATGCCGACGACGCATTGCATTTAAGCTACCGGTAGTTCAACCTGGATAGGTCTGCAATTTGGGCAATAAACGTAGACCGACTGATGATCCTTGCATATGAATCGTCCGCAATCGGAGCAATAAGAGCGAGACGATTTGTGACACACCGAGCATTTTCTAGGGGTGGCAGAGGTCCTTCGAACCGCTTCATTTGGAACCGGCGGTAGATTGCCTAAAGCACGTCCAACGGGCTCTATCCCCATAGCACGAATGGCATCCTTGATAGGTCTATAAATGCAATTTAAAAAAGCAACAATGCAAATCAGAAAAAAGTGAAGATAGATAAAGCAAGGATCTATAGAACTAATATCGTACTTATGGAAGACTGGAATTAAACTCCGACGTTGAATGTTTGGAATAACTAATTCCCGAGAAAGCTGAAATAAAAATTCGCGACGACGAGATTTGTTTCGTGGTTCCCAATCTGGATTATGTGCCATCCAGAGCCGATAAGCGTTGAGAGCTGCTACGTCTAACTGAGCATGAAATATTTTAGAAGGCCATTTGGCAGTTGGACGTTGACAGGTATACCGTTGAATCATTTGATCAACTGTGTCCACTCCTCCCTTGGTTGAATTGTAATGTAAAATGATATCAGGTTTTGATTTATCATTTGGGTCTTCTGAGATACGGGTGTCGTGGTGCTCTGTAGAAATCAGTGTGACTGATTTGCTCCTCTTTGCAACGTACGATACAGCAGTCACATCCCCTTTGAAGATGAATTCCGAAGAAAGTAACGCTTTGCCCTTGGGATTCACAAAAGCTTTAGGTAACTCCCTTCGGGATTTTCGGATAGTTCCAACAACAGTCAATTGCTTTTCCAGCATCTCTTCAGCAAGTATAACGCTTGTGAAGAAGTTGTCAATCGTAATTCCGCGTCCAGAGTAGTTGTATAATTCCATTAGATCGTGTACAACACGTCTCCCTAAGTCCCGTTCTGGTTGCGGTCCAATTTTGCCTTCGTATATCTATAATAAAAAAATCAAAATTAGCTAATTCAATTTAAGTAAAAATCGATGACATTGATCCATATGCTTTGATCACTTACCTGTAAATTTAAAACATATCCGGAGGAATTGCAAACAGCAGCCCATATCTTTATTCCATACCTCCCTGGCTTTTTTGGCATATATACCCTGAATGGACAGCGTCCTCTAAATCTGACTAGCATTTCATCTATTGTGATGTGCGTGTCTGGTTCAAAACAAGATTGGATATTTCCGACGAATGGGTCAAATATATTTTTGATTGCATCCAATTTTGACTGGCGAACTTGTTGAAGTGACGGCATCGATGGTTGCTGAACTCCAGTCTCTCGGTGAAGTCGTCTTCGTCGTATTTTCTCACGTAGCCATTCCTGAATGCCGGGCTTCCTTGTTTCAACACAGTCGAACCTTACGAATGATGTCAGTTGCTGGAAACGCTTCAAAGACATCGTTGCAACAAAGGCGACACGATGTTTTTCCATATTTCTTGACCAGAACTGGGTAGTCAGTTGATCGTAGTTTCGCTCAATCCCAGCACGAAGTAGTAATCCTATATATGCTTCCATTTCAACCAAATCTGTTGGGCTCCATTGCATATCCGATCCATAGATATGATTATGAGCTTCTAGTACCAATTGGGCGTAACGGTTGGTATGAAGAACGACAGTTTCCGTCATCTCCTGGCTAAACATCAGGGAAAAGTAACCCTTCTTCGTCAAAGTAGCTGGAATTCCAGGTCCACAAGGTCCCGTTCGAAATCCTTGAGGCAAAATGTTGTGCAACCTAGCACGCGTTGGCGTAGGGCACAAATAGGTCCATGGAGTGTTGTCTCGTCCAAGAGTGATATGATTGGCTACAAATACGAAAATATACTAAACTCTCCAGGTCATATATAGAATGCAATAACAAATATGATTGTTTAAAAAAATACTCACGACCACAGAATCCCGGTGGTAACATAGCATTTTCATCATCATCTTCGTCGGCATTTTCCTGGAGTGCTGCATCAATCGGGGCATCCAAAGGCTCCTGTTGATGAATGTCATTATCATCCTCAATATCTGCAACGACCAGAGGTCGACGGCAAGGCACGTACTCTGGGATATCCGGTAGCTCGAAATCATCATCATCGTCTGTACTTTCAGAACCTGGAATTGTGTCCATTTCCACATATCCTCGAACATCGTCTTCTTCATCCATCCATGCATCTTCATCTGTTGTGTCATGATGCTCGTCTATTCGTTGATGAATTTCACTGTCCACCTATTTAGGAATTATCAATTTCATGAATAATTTTTATGCTTGTGATTTATATAGACACCCATACGAAATTTTAAAAAACCGAAATGTGAAATGCACGGATTAGAAATGCCTAGTTTGGAAATACATTACTCGTCATATCAGTGTTACTGCATATTTACCTCGTTTTCGGAAACGTCATCATCGCTATCAGGTTGAACTTCAATAACGTCTTCCTCGTCTTCGCTTTCAAGCCTTAGTTCTAGGTGTCCAAGATGTTCTGGTTCGTCGACATCCTCCACACTGGAAGCCTCACTTTCACTTACCTCGTGAATTTCAATTCCCCGAGCATGCACCCGAGCATAATCGATGCGAGGGACGTTCCTTCTAGGTCTCTGGGACATTTTATTTCTAAACTAGTGGGACAGGTGTAGTTTTAAAACTAACTATCTGTTATTATGCAATATTAATAATTCCAATCTACATTTTGTACTTAATACAGTTAAACTTACCGAAAATTTGTACCAGAATATCTGAAATAAAATACTTCGCAACCACTATACAATGATCGGATAATCAAATCGAACACTCGTTTTTAAGTTGTAAATGCAACCTCGGAACGTTACAATTCGAAATAAAAATACGAGTTGCCGTGAAATCAATGCACTCAACCAAACAACACGACACATGAAAGTGCTTGGAGTATGCTAATGAAATTAAATCTAAACACTACAGATGGAGCTTTTGTGTCATATTTTTATTTGCAGCTTATTTTATTTTATACAAAAATATGGATGACTTTTCGTTCATAAATTCATTTCCACACCTTTGCATGTTCTTATATTATTTACGCTACTAATTCTTACCCAGATTCGTAAAACAGAATTAAAATTTAAAATTTAAAAAATAACTTTCACAGTTATCAATCTCCTTGGCCATCATTTCTTTCAAAATTCCTAGGTATAGAATTAAGCTCAGGTTATCTCGAAACATTTCTATTCATAGGGCTTTTGAATGTAGAGGATTTTTATTGGAATTAATAGAAATTTGTTGCTACTATTAGAGGCAAATTCTCATTGTGACGGTTACATCTAATTCACGGTTAATCGGTATCCAACCGATATTGAGCGGAGAAGCAATATTACCTAAGGGGCCGTCCATTAATTACGTAACGCAAGAGGGGGAGGGGGGGTCTAGACATTTTGTTACGCTCTATAAGAGTTAACATTGAAGGCCGCTATGTTTTGCGTTACGAAGGGGGGGGGGTTGAAAGATAGCGATTTTTACGTTTCCTAATTAATAAACAGCCCTTAAGGAAAAAGTAGATATGATGCTCTAATTTGATTCATTTCCTTTGTAAAAATGAACATGGGTTATTGGTGGTATTGGGGGCTAATTTAAAATAAAATCTGATGGGCTAACTCGTCGAAATCCAAAAACTACAAATGTAGCTAGGTTGCCACTTGACGTTCGATTTGAGCTTGCTGGGCGTAGGGTTAATATAAGACCCAATCTGGCAACACTGCACCGGCAACACATACAAAAAATTTACTGCTGATATCTATTTAATTAAATTGCAAAGTTTTGATCCATATCGACTTTTGACAATAGAGAGAATTACACCATACATACGCAATTAACAAACGACGACAATAAGATTATAAAATTGTTGACTATATTACGATTACACATCGAATTTTGGATTTAAAAAGTCACTTACATTAAATAATAACATCCTTCCAGACTACACGTCGAACAAAAGCTATATAGCCATAAACACAGGATTTATCAATACGATCGGTGGAGTGAAATTCCAAAAGTTCTTGTTGGCATAGACTGTACTTTCGTGTCAGAATTAAGCCGGACTAAAATACAATGCCTACTGAACGCAGTCCATCAAAATCCTCAGTTTTAACTGTTTCAAGTGATTACTTTGCGTCATTGTATAGTACAAATAATGGACCTCAGAGAACTGTGGAAGAGAGTTTCGAGAACAACACTAGAGACGAAAATGATATAGAGGAGAGAATTGTCACAAGAATAAAGTCGGCAATGAGAGAACAAACTTCAGAAACAAGTTATATGATAAAAACACAGTTTGATAAAGTCTTAGGAGCTTTAAAGGAAGTAAATGAAAGAGTTGGGTCCATTGAAGTACGACAATCGTTACTTGAAGACCGTGTAAAAGTCGTTGAATTAAGTATTGATAAAAACATGGACAAACTATTAGATGACGTTAAAGAACAGCTGCACGAAGAAAAATCTAAAATCATTCGACTGTGTAACATCATTATGATGGGAATTCCTGAGACTGACGAAGGAATTAAAAAAGCTGAGCGCCTAATGAAAGTTATACTTCCAGAGTGGAATGGCCGTATTTTTGACAAAAGAGTTGGTGATCCGAACTGCCCAATTAAACCACGACCATTGCGTATAAGTTTTGAATCCTTGAGTCTCAAAGACAAGGCATTGCGAAACTGTAAAAATCTGAAGGGGAAGGCTGAATTCGATGGGATTTCCGTTCGTAAAGATATGACAAAGCGCGAACAAGCGGCATGGAAGGTCAAGGCTGATGAGAAAGCGGAAGCGTGATGAGGACCAATCCGGAATGGAGACTAGGGGAGGTGCAAAGCGAAAATTTGGTGCCGGAAAACCTGGAGGAAGCATCGAAATAGCCAGAAAAAAGCAACGTTCAACTAGTTCCAGAGCTGCTGGTGTTCATTCGGACATGGATCTGGGTATGGACTCAAATTGACGGGGAAAACACGCTGCGACTCGCCATCAACCAAAACAGAAGAATGAGAGCAAAATTAGAGGAATAAGAATTGGGCATCTGAATGTAAGATCGTACAATGAAAAAGACACACTAGTTAATGTTTTAATTCAGACTTGGGAGTTAGATATTTTATGTTTAACTGAGACTTGGTTTGTTCAAGGCAGTGATTATATTATTCCAATCAACTACAAACTATATAGGAAGGATCGAGGTGCAAGAGGAGGAGGTGTGGCAATTATAATTAAAAACGACCTATTATCACAGGAAATTGAAATCAAGGTAGATAATTTGGTCTTACCGTCTTGTTTAGAACATATTGCCATTTCAGTGCAGACAACATGTTTTGATAAATCTATCATAGTCTGCTGCTTTTACAGGCCGAAACGAATAAGTCATGATCTCGATAACTTTGAAGCTTATTTATCTGTATTGAATAGCAAAACAAAAAAACTGGTTGTATTGGGAGACTTGAATGCGGATTTACTTGTAGATACTGACGAATCAATCAAGCTTCACAGAATAATTAAGGTAAATAATTTTAAACAATTGATAACAGAACCAACTAGGTATGATGCGCTGTTAGATGTTATTATGGTAAAATCCGATTCAGTAGACATTACTAAAAATATACAAGTCAAAGATTTTCATATCTCAGACCATAGAGCTACAATGTGTGAAATAACCCAATTAAAAGTTAAGAAAGAGCGTAAAGTTATTAAATGCAGATCTTTTAAAGAGATCAACTGGGAAATATTTATATGTAAGCTAATTCAAATTAATTTAATTCCAAACAACCTAGATCTTAAGTATTACCTAGATGTAAAGCAATATATTTTGGATGCATTTGATGCACAATGTCCGATACAATCAAAGAGTATAAAGGTTGCAAATAACTCTGATCCTATTTTTATATCACGTCAATCTAGAGATTTGATCTCATTAAAAGACTATCATTACGACCAATACAAAAAATTCCATAGAATGTATGATGAGGTTGAGTGCAATAGGTTGAAATTTAAGATAAGAAAATCCATTAATACTGATATGAAACAGTTCACTTCTCGTCAGATTGAGAGTATAGGCATATGGAATACCTTAAAAAAATTAGGATTAAAATTTGGAAAGAAGGAGGGTCAAATTAGTGAAACAGTTGATATTGAAGAGTTAAATAATTACTTCTGCACCCTAGGCTTTGGAAACTCGTTACAAGCAATTGATACTATTGAAAAATTAATAGCTAAATATCCAGATCCAAATGATAATTTATTTTATGTATCTACAATTTCTTCTAGCGATGTTATCAAAGCTTGGAAGGGAATGAAAAATCTCAAAGGCAAAAATCCGGATCCAAACGGGCTATCTAAATTCATGATAGATGCTGTACTACCAATTCCTGCCGTATGCGACTCGATTGTTGAGGTCTGTAATAATTCCTTTCGATCTGGTCTTATACCGCAGGAATTGAAAGTTGCTCGTGTGGTACCCGTACCAAAGGTAAATAATGCTAAAAATCCGAAAGATTTCCGCCCAATTGCAATTACGCCAAACTTGTTACTTTTAATGGAAAAAATGTTCAGTGCTCAATTGGATCATTATCTAACTAAGAATGATATATTCTCTATTCATCAGTTTGGCTTTAGAAAGGCACATTCCACAGAATTGGCTATGATTGCAGTGACGGATTATATTAAAATGAATATGGATTTATCTTTAATTGCTGCAGTTGTATCTGTTGACTTCATTGCTGCCTTTGATTCGGTCCCAAGAGAACTTTTATTAAAGAAATTAAGAAGTAAGTACAGTATCTCAGATTTCTGGTTAAGAGATTACTTAACAGATAGATATCAATTTGTTAATATCGGCGATAAAGTGTCTGGGAAGCGTAAAACGTTAGCCGGTGTTCCAGCAGGAAGTATTTTAGGTCCCAAACTCTTTGCCTTATATATTAACGATTTGCCTGACTGTGTAAGGCATTCAAAGCCATCTATTTTTGCTGATGACACAAACCTTATTTTTATCGGTTCACATAAGCAATTAGATACATTTAAAACAGAAATTAATGAGGATATGAGAAATGTTTGTGAATATGCCAAAATTAATATACTCAGGATACACCCTGATAAAACGAAGTTATTACTGGTTGGTAGTCAATATAATATTAATCACATTTCGGATTTTAGTATTTTTGTGGATGAGAGTGTGGTCTATTTTACAGATAATTTAAAATGTCTTGGACTAACCATTGACTCAACCTTGTCTTGGAATAAGCATATAGACATAATTGCTAAAAAGTGTTACTTTAGAATACGTACTTTATATAGTGCTAAGCACTATTTCTCTAAGAACTGTCTTGCTCTTGTTGGTTCTACAATGGTGTTATCTTTATTAAATTATATGTCGGTGGTATGGGGTGTAGCGTGTGATAAGTACCTTAAAATTATTGAAAAAGTGATCAGATCACTGTCGAGATTGGTCTTAGGTTTAAGGAAATTTGACGAAGTTGCTAATTTTATAAAAACTGACCTTAAGTGGATGTTCCCCAAGGAACTGAATGTATACAGAACGCTATGTACAATGTATAAACTAATTACACTGAATAATGTACCGTATTTTTATGATTATTTTAGTAGGGTTGACCAAGTGCACAACTACGGCACCAGAACACATTAAAACACCTTAAGCTATAGCTATAAACCCAAATCTGAGTGTGGTAAAACTACGCTGAAATACCGTGGTGTCATATTATGGAACCGTTTACCGGATGATGTAAAAAGAGCAGAAAGCTTATTGATATTTAAACGGAAGATAAAAGAATTTATATGAATATTGACGAAAGGTAATCGTGAAAAGACTCATGTTACTATTGTATTATAAATTAACAATTTAACTTAAATGTGATTAAGGAAAACGGCACGATTGTGTCATTATATCATAAGTATACACAATGTAAACAATATGAAATCGGTTAAAAGGGTTAAGAAAAGCCTGTCTCTCGATGGGGATTAACTCTTTCTTTTTAATGTGATGAATGAATTATTTGGACTAATAAACTCTTATTATTATTATTATATAAGTCGTATGCCAAGAAGAGGGGTAAAAGTCTGTTGGGATGAGAAAGTTCTAAGATCTGTTTTATGGCCGAAATTTTGGAGAAATGTCATCAACACGATGGGTTTTTTTAAATTCCGAAAAGTCAAGTAATCAATATCCTAAAATTACGGGTGTTATAAACCAAAAACGTTGCTTATAGACAGCCCCTTAGTCCTATATTCCGTAACCCCTAATACTGACTCGTAAAATGGCATGAGAACTAAAAATCAAGCTCGTTTCACGTTACGTATAATTAAAGGTCCAGAAGTCGAAGGTCTGTAGGTTGTAGAAGTGCAGTTCTGTACCATTTTAGAGCCCTTTTTCCGGCCAACGATATTATATCCAGCCGGAGGAAGATCGGAATTAAATTAGGAATTAGAGTCTCAATAAAACATAATATGGCTTCTTTCATCTCATCAATAATATAGTTTCGCTCTGCTATGTGGTATGTTGGCCCTTTGCCCTTGCCAAAACTAATTTAATTCCCGTCCAAGTAATGTTAATGAGACTTTCGATCTGATAAATATTTCAAGCCAGTATGCAGTAGGTCTGTCTGGGTCTATCGTCTATGATTTCAAAAGTTACAGGGGATAAAGTTATCAAAGATTACTTAGAGATTTGGGATAGTGGTGAAATATTATATTGTCCAAAAACGGTTTTAAAAGGCCCTTTCCTGTCGTTCTGGTGGTCTTTAATGGCTTAAATTCTAAAAATCACGAAGTATGGAACCCTGCGAGTGACAAAAACGGGTCCACACATGTAATGACTTTTAATAGGTTTAAATGCTAAAAAATTGCATAAAATTCCATTCGAAATTCGATGCTCGAAATAATTTAAGGCAACTAAACCCGGTCAAAAAATCAATTTAAACCACTTAAATCCGTTAACCCCTTTTCTTTCAAACAACAACAGATTTGATATAAGGCTGGAAAGATTTATCCCTCTAATCCCAAGATTGGTTAACTATTAAAAAGTTTGTTTTTGTTCGTCAGCCCCTAAAGGGACCACATTCAAGGATACTGAGGATTTAATATTAAATATGTCCAAAATGTCAATACCGTAAATACTAAAATAATCCCCTCCCCCAGGAATACCCCCTTAATAACTGCCTTTTCGTCCAGTATAAAATGACATATATTTCAAGCTTCTGAACAATAACTTTTTTAGTACTTACGACAGTTACTTATAAAAAATGAATGAAGGCCCTATAGGGTTAACAAAAATACCTTGTACAAACTTCCCATGCCTGTTACGGGTTTTAGTCCGACTATTATTCTTCGGTAAGTTCTTATAAACCCGTCCTCTGTTCCTCGGACACAGGGGAGCTTGGGATTTGGGACGGAGGAGGTTTTCTAAGATTTCCATTTTAATTTAAAATTCCGTGTTTTTCCCCAAAATCCGAAATTCCAGTCTCAAATTACGAAAAATAATATAAATCGTAAGGAGGGCTTCCTTTTTCAATCTCCGATGCAGTAAGGAGATTCCAACCAACATATCGGATTTCTTCTATTACTGAAATCCAAGGGTTTGGAGTTACGAATCAAAAATGCTAAAACACCCGATTTTTCATGAACATTTTCATGAAAAAATTAGCACTTTCCGGTTTATTTTTAAACTTGTTGAAAAATGATTTTTCACAAAATTATACGCGTAACAAAAATGTTCACCATTTACTTGAGAATTAAATAATGTCAAATGTCACTTTGTTAGCCCTTAGCCCATCGTTTCTCAATTAGGGTCAAGGTTCAAGGTTATCTGCTTTCACCTCAATTTTGAAAATGTACCTATCCTCATTTTGCCAAAAAATTAAAATCACCGAGCAATTACACCAAAAACGACACAAATAATTAGTTAAAACAACTAAAGGCACTGCAAACTGTCAACTCACTATGCACCGATCACAAAACTGAAGAGGTTGCGGCTGCATGAATCTTCAGCTCTCAACTGCAACGGGTCAAAAGGACCTTATCAAATGAACAGTGACTTATCCTTATCCTGGTCAACCGATAACCGACCAGGAGATGCTATACGCTATTATAAAAACTGCAGGAGTTATATATGATCTTATCAACTGTATCAGTCATGTAGGTCATGTCATGATATAGATTGTACTAAAAAAACTATAAAAATGATGTCTTATCGGTCTCAATTCTCAATCACAAAGAGTATATATAGTACTCTGGCAATGACCCCGAACTCGAGTTGGATAAGTGGTTCCGCAGCGATGCAATTGCAGTCTGCACGTAAAATTGACTGTTATAATAATTTATTATATTAAAAATTAAACGTTACAGTCCCAGGCCACAAAATACGAATGATTTTGCACTTGCAATTTCTCTCAATTACAAATTACAACTCTTATTAATTGTTTACTTTGGATTTTCTGAACTAGGAAGTAGGTTTCTGGACAGCCGAATTGATACGAAGTTGCAGAAATGCATGTTAGAGCGCAGCGATATTTAAATATCTTTAAACTAATTGTGCATTAATGAATGGGAAACTGCGTGTTTTAGCTTTAATAGTCATGCTTGAATTATTATTGTCAAGTCCTATTCATTTTTAATAACAATTCATAGTTGATAATAATTCATATGTATGTAGGTTTGTAGATAGATAGATAGATAGATAGTGATTTATTTAGTTGTAGGTTTGTATTACTGTGGAACGGAAATGTATAATCGGCTTGTTGTTTTCTGAACGTTTTAAGACTATATGTACTGTTGACTGTGGGCTTGCAGTAATTAAATGTTTTTATCCAAAGTAAATTCTGAAGATGAATATTTATGTCAAGTGTTTTTACTGGTTTTGGTTTCTGAATGTTAGGATTTATATGTTCTATATGTTAAGAATATAGAATTAAAGGCAACCACATGTACATTATGATTTGCAAAATCTTAAACCGGAAAAAATCATGTGACGCAAACGTAACGCTCTTATCATTTCTCGGATGATTAAAATGCGGTCTCAACTCATTCATAAAAATATAAATTTTAAACACTATATCGGCTTGTAAGCCCTTAGATTTTAACCCGACGGGGTCGAAGGTTTCTAGGTTCCGATTTCCGAATCCCGTTTAAATTTTATTTTTAATTTAAACCACTGTGGAACATTAAAAAACGAAATTTTTTCGATTTTTTAAATTTTTGAATTGTTTTCCTTAAAAATACTTTTAGGACTGAAGAATTTGAAAGATTTTGAAAATCCTTGTTTCGTCGAACTTTGTTGTTTTATTGCATTTTGAAAATGTCAATTTTCTATATTTTTTATAGCATCTTAAATCTATATTTTTAGAAGATCGGAAAGGGCTTATTGACTTACATTTTCCCTATATATTTATGATTATAAATAAAACTTGGATTTTAAGAGATTTCTAGGGAAAGGGCAGTAGTACTGTATTGATTTTGGGATTAACGGCATTTTCATAACTTATGAACGGTCCTTTAAGCAGAACGCCGGTCAGTCAACCGTTTAAAATCTCTTAAAGAACCTTACTTAACCAGATCATTTAACTATTCCCAATCAGGATGAGATAATTGGGGTTTGAATTGAAAATGGTTTTTCAAAAGCCAGACAGGCCGAGGGATTGGCAATGATGGTATCATGAAAGAAGCAGACAATCTGGCTTTAAGCGCGAGGCCACCAGACGATTGTGATGTGATTCTCAAGTTAAGGTTATCGAAATAATTACGAATGGTTTCCTTGTTAGTTGTTAGCTAATAAATTTTAGTGGTCCGACACTTCAATCATTAAATTTTAATTGATAATTGGAAGGGCTCAAGAGGGCATGGAAATGTAGGGTCAGTCTGGAACACATGTTCCTCACCCCTCCGAATAATTACATGTTAAAATAAGATATTAAAATTGAATCCATTTATACTGATTAGATAATGTATGCTTAAGTACATTAACATTTTTTAAATGGGATTGGCAACTTCTCAATGGAACTGCCGCACCTTGTATTTTTTTTAATTGATTACATGAAAGATTTTAAGCGCCTATTGACTCAGATACAAAAATTGGTTATTTTGACGTATCTTCTGATTTTTACAGTTTTGTAAGCTCCTTGAGAGATTTAAAAACGACAATGGGCTTGGAGCCGTAGATGTAAAAATCGATTGAATTCTGACATTTCTTCTGATTTTAAATGAACTTGTATGAAGAATCCTTAATGCAAACTTCAAACTAATTAAAAAATTATGCCCCTGATGTTTTACATCGATTTAGAATTGAAAAACGCAGATTGTTAGTGTTTCTAGATATTCAGAATTTTGAACTTGTTATTTTTAAAGCTAACAGGGTTCTTATTCTTATATTTTTGTAGTTCAAAATTTCTGTGGTCAAGTATCATTTTTATTTTGACCCCCGATTTACCTAAAATCTGTAATAATTTCATAAAAATAAAATTCAGAAACTCAAAAACTCACCCGCTTATCGTTCCTTAAAGTCAGTACTTTTCGTCACATGAATTGAATCACTCCGATATCAACGTGTTTACGTATAGCATTCTCTTATTTCGTTTTTTATTCCGTTATAATATTATTATTTGCTTATAAATCACAGGGGCTTTTTTATCCTTTCCTCAAGCAGTAGTTATTTTTTTAACCCAGTTAATTAAATCCCTTAATTACAGATCTTAATTATTCATTAAAGTATTATGTACTATTCCAACTATCCCCTAAATCGTTGAGAACGTTATCAGTGTGTGCTTATATCAGCTTAAATTCTTATTCGTTTGGATATTTTATGGATAATATATTTCCGCAGTTCCTCTTCCAAGAGAATATAATTTTTCCTTAGTTAATGTAAATTAAAACGTTATGAAAGAAATACGGCAACGGCAGGTACTTATTTGATTAGATATTTCCGTTTGGATTTTAATTTTAAAATTTCCAAAAAAAAATCGAAATTTCCTAAAAACTGTCAAGGATGGAAGGGTCAAGGAAAACAATGATCGCAAAAACCATCAAAGAAAACTGGCAGTAGACGAGGTAGTTGCCAAAGAGTAATTTCAAAGAGTCCCAAGGGTCCTTTACAACCCTGGCTACTACTGATCCCACTGATCCCAGTGTCCCAACTGACCCAACTGATCCCACCGTCCCAACTGATCCCAAACTGTCGGTGGTGGCAAGATTCTTATTAATTCTCGGGATTTGAAAGCGATCGAATACGGCGATGGCTAGAATGACCACTAGTACCGCGACGACCTTATAGTAACTGTGGCTAGTAGTGCTCTCAATATAATTACAATTACTTCGAATCTCATGCGATTGAACCGGAGAGTGCTGCTGAAAACCTGTTCTAGTTTTCCTGCAAATGAAGGTCATTCCCTCAGTCGGTTCCCGTCACTTCCGGTGGGGCTCTGTATCTTTCAAATTACTCAACTCCCATCAAAAGGATTCCGGAAATTCCTCCGAAATCTCGGAACCCAGTTAATTAATTGCAATTAATTTAGAGTAACTAGAGGCTCCTAAACCCTCCTGGGGTGTAGATTAATCGAACTCGCTTCTTCAAAGTCACAAGCCATAATTATCTTACAATCCCTACAGAACGTTCGTCCCGAATTCTTCTAGAACGTTCGAAAAAATGCGTGGACTCTAAAAAACGGCCTGTTTCGAATTGTTCCAGTGACTAATGGACCCGTTATGTTAAACAACTATGTCTTCAGTAAAATAAGAAACGGATTCGTTTTGGAGTTGTTGAGACTCTGCGGAAAAAAACAACTTCTAAAGATAAGTTAGATCTATAGGCCCTATTGAACTTAAACTTTAAACTTTAAATCGGGTTGTTTTTTCTCTATAGAGTTGGCTCTTATAGAGGAGAGGATTTAGTTGAGGGATCTCTGACGATATCAAGGTATTACACGATGAGAGAAGGTATCAAGGCTTTGTCACCCGAAATTGTGCTGGGACGTGGCCAAGTCCCCGACCCGAGATACCCTATTATTCAAGATCGGGATGATTTTGGCAAAGAATTTCAGCAACTTATAAAACCCTCATCCGAATCAAAGCCCATTTCAAGGCTAACGATCCTCTATTCTGCTCGATCTTGATGTCCGTGCAATATTGAATATATTGGAGGGTAGGTTGGTTAATGGTAATTAAAAGGTTAATAGGAGGCAATCAAAGAGAGGATAGGATACTTGGACTAATGAAAAGATGTTAAAACTACTAGACTTGCAGACGAAGTCAAAGTCAATTAAAAGTTGTTTTGTGTAGTTAAATTTTTAACCTCCTTAGACTGGAAGTATGCTAAGAATCTCTGTTATTTTCGGCTATGGGGACTTATTTTGATTATTTTTCATTAAATTCGAGTATATTCCTTCAGTAGTGGTAGTGGTGGTTGCCCCCTCCTCTTAATGCTTAATGACGAGGGTTGTCGAGGATGCTGATGTTATCAAGTCGGAATTTTTGGCAATAATTTGATCTCTCTGGGAATAATACCCGGGAGTCAGTGTAGTCGAGGAGAGTAGAACTACACGTTATGATATTATATCCCAGGTTTTTTTTTTACAGCTCTTTCTGGAAACTCTTGTTTTTTATCGTCTCTTCAATATAGGCCAAGGGCTTATTTTGCAATCCTCTTCCGTTTCTTCGAGTTTATGGTTTCCTCTCTGGGATTTTCCCCTGGATTCGATTAGGGAACTTTTGAAAATAATGATTTGGGAGCTGGAGGAATTTTTTGGAATGATAAATGTCTTATCCTCAGGTTACAGAGATGATCCAGAGGATTTCTTGGGATCGACAATCGTGGACGGGATTCGAAGAGTTGAGGATGTACTTCCAACTCTTGCTTTCGTGTCGGGCTGATTTGGTTGGAGAAAGTTGCTGGAATTGTCTCGCTTTTGCACAATAGGAGATGATGTTATGTTATGGGAAAATATAGAGACTAGGCTAACAATGCTATAGATTGAATACGGAGATAAGATGGGAATAAAGATCAAGGTAAAGTCTATATAGCTGAATGTATAGGGAATCGTGTGAATTTCGAATTTCCTTCCCTTCCAGTTGTCAACCCGTCAAAAGGCCTACTACCCGGGTATCTCGGCCGAAAAACAGTATATAGAACGCAAACGCATGCGACCCTGGTCCTGCAGATGCAGTTGCGGATAAATTCTCACCCGGATTCGGGCTTTTTCCCCGTCTCGTTTCCTTGCAGGAGAAAGCGGCGGTGAAACGGGAGGGGAGTCCATATGTATTTTTATGAGAGGATACAGGTTACATGTCTTGGGAGGAAGGTGGAGATCCCCGGAATCGGGTATTTGATACCCGACCCGGGTGTGGGGGTTTCTTCGGGGTTTTCGGTTTCAGTTCTTGGAGAAATGCATTCTTCTCTGTAGTATTGCAGATTGTAATATGTGATATGAGAGGCAGAGGAAACTGCATCGAGCTCGTTTCATATAACGTTATGGTTTTTGCCAAAATGCAAAACTCGGGAGTTTAAGATCTACTAGAATGATACGAGGAGCGGAAATTAACAAAATATTTTGTCTCCTCTGTTTTGAATGCTAATATAGGCTTAGGTACTATATTGCGGATTTCAGGATAGTTATATAATTATGAACTGCATAGTTGGCCATGAAAAACTCACTTTCAAAGTCTAGTAAGTGCAGAATTAGGGGAATTGGCAATGGCATGTCCAACTCTTGTGCATATGGCTTGTGAAATACAAACAAAAACAGAGGGGATTAAGGACTACAGTCATGATGCTAAAAGACAGCTGAATTGTGTACCTCGTTAGAGGTTTAAATGGTATCATAAACTGCATAGATTGGCCATGAAAACTATTGTGAAAGAAGCCTAAAGCTTAGGGAAATTAACAGCTACAAATGTATGTAACGGCTATTGTATGTGCGATTATTAATGAGGACCATTAAATTATAGGGGTGGTAATGATGGGACGGTTTTATCCGCATTTTCTCGTGCCAGAATGCAGAATAAATATGAAGATTATCGCGATACAAAAAGCTTTGATTGAATATAATTTATTCTCTAGACTTGAACTGCATACTCTTAAAAATTATGACGAAACTCAACAAAATATTACCCTTGGCTTGTTGGATTTGACAGAGAACCTTGTTCTATAGCCAAGCCTAGAATTTCTAATAAATACCCCCCTTATCTTCTCATTTATCATAATTTAGGAATTCCGAATTTTTACAGAAAAAATGGGAAAAATCCACCTATTCTTCATGATTCTGCTCGTTTCTTTGGCGAAGTCGATTTGGAAATAAAGAAGCGATGATGACATTAAGGCCGGCGGCGGCTCCAGTAGTGACGACGGGGGCAGCGAAGATGACGAGGAATACGGCAGTTATGCAAACCCGACACGAACTGATGGACCTCAAACTGTCCAGCATTTCGACGAGGATTGTTAGGAGGATGAGACTGGGGCGATGTGAGTCGGAGTCGTAGGCCGATAAGTTCTCGGAAGATAAGTAGTTGACTTTGAGGGAGAGGGCCGCTTTTCTAGAGGCCAGATGGATCAACGTTGCTGTGCCCAAACGGGTCTATGGAAATTAGAAAATTAGACGGTTATAATTTATTATGCGAACTGCGAAGGAAATTGAGAAAATTAGAGGAAGATCTGGCTGGGAATCGAACCCAGGAGGTTCTTTTTGTGGTCACATTATGAGGATTTTTTCGTTTTGATAAGGTTAAGGGCTAGGTGTAATTGGAATTCATTCTACTGAAGTAATAAACAATTTTTATTTTTAAAATCCCATACTAGAAGTATGAAAATTCAGAAAGAAACGACGTATTTTGTTAAAAATTAATTTGACAACAATCATAATCAAAATTTGTAAACCGGAAAATCCTTGATTGACAGAATACACAACTGAATTTGCAAACACCAAAATATTCGATATTCGATGGATTTCTCGAGCTCATTTATCTCTCATTCCTGAAGGACAACTTATATACATGCTTACACAAGTCCATCATCCATCACAGCCAAAGTATTGTTGAAGAATGATTAATTAATGTCTTAAATAAATGTGCATTTTCACATGTGCTGGTGACATTTTTCCCAATAGGAAAAATGATTGTATTTTTCAAGAATTTCTTTTGTTGATCTACGATCTACAAAGTATCTGCATTTTAGTAGCTAAATTTAACTTTGCCAATATTTCAGGAATTGGATGCAAAAACGGCAATTTCTCATTCATATTTTAACCAATTTTATATTTATTTAACTTAATCATGTTTTAATCGTAATTAAGTTATCGTAAATCTGTCTTACGAGTAACTCAGGCCATGGGAGGCTGCTGATTCTCTTATCTTCCGTGTGGGCTATGGAAAAGAGGACGAGTAAATGGACGAGGGAGATGAGGATGTCCGAGTCCCATTGTATGAATTGCAATGACAATGTCATCACGGCGATAATTGCAGAGTACTGCACTATAATCCGCATCTCTCCTCCCTTAAATTGTACAAAAAAGACTCATTAGATTAATGAGAGTCATTTTTATTGGAAACTGAAAAAAATTAATAGTACCGTAAATCATAATTTAAGTCCCCCTTAAACCATCCCCATCCCGAGCAATTAAAACAACAATCTAAATCGGTCGAACTAACGATAATTATGATATTTTATAAACCACGCCAACTACACCCCTTCAATAGACACCCACCCCGAAATAAGGTCTTTGAAAAAAACACATTTGGATGAACGATTTGTCTCATCTTCGAACGTATTGTTGGCAATGTTAGCCTTTGCATGTACAAAATATACAAATTTCAAGTCAATTGGTTCAGTCGTTATGGCCTAATGGCCCAATCGCGACACGGACAGACGGACAGACAGCCTGATCCCATAAAGCCTTGTCTCGGGTAATAACATCCCTTGGGGACTTTAATAGTAAATTCCGGTATTCGTAGACGTAGACATCATTTGCCAAAGAAATGTATTTAAATGACATACTATTTATCAGATCTGAACTAACTACGGATTGATGTTTAATGGGCATTTCAACTTACTGCATGTCCGAAGAACTTGCCCCATTGAATTCCCATTTCACTTTTGACATCCGATGATATTGTGGTTTATTGTCAACTACACTCTCAAATTCGCAATATTCTAGATTATAAATGGCTTTCTAAATTATTTAGTAAATCTATAGATTTTACTGACTTAAAAACAATCACTCAATAAAAATTGACGTCCGGTTTATTTTTGCCACTTTACTTCATGTCCTTTATAATTACTCTGAAAAGTTTCTATAGATTCAGCGTAGTTCAGGGCATTTTTTGGTAGTGGGGGTGGTCATTATTTCAGAACTGCATACAAACCAACATGGAAAAATTGTAGTTATCATTTATCATCCTACCCACGCATTTACTACTTTAATTACCCAGCTTAATAATCACAGAATTACATAGTAAAAAAATAATTATCGAAGTTATAAATAGCAACTGTCAAGAGATTTTCTAAATAGTCTCACTGCTTTCATTTCGCTTTATATTTACCAAACAAGGCTTATCGAATTTTGATAAAATCGCTAAGGAATTGGAACTCGAGTCCAAATCACATCATGGGATCTAAATCAATTCTGACCTTACTTGCTATTATTTCGGTAGCAATTAATCTGGTACATGCATACAATTAGAATTTGATTTTAGTCTTTTTAACTTGTAATTTGTATTTAAATGTAACATTATAATTGCTAAACATTAAACAACTTTTTTGACATGTTTGACTCATAATTAAAATATTTTAAAATTAGTCCGAAGGAGACAAGTCCCATCCCAAGTTCGAGGAATGTGGATCCTCCAGTCGAAAGTATTTCAAAGCGACTCATAAAATTCATATGGATTGTCATGCCGAGCTGAAGGATCCCAATGCAAGCCTTAAGGACCAATTTGAGAAGATGGGGGTAAGGAATTAAACCAATGATGTAGTTAGATAATAATATTGTTTTGTATTTCAACAAAAAAATGCATGATTTTTTTAATTCCAGTGCACGGTCAAATGCATTCTGAAAAAGGACAATATGGTAAATTACTAATTAATTCAGAATTTAAAACTAGTTTAGAATAAGTCTTAAACTGAGAGTTAATTACTGAAGGCAGTCCTTTAGTCGGTTGGGTCGGTGACAGTCAAATATTTAATGTCCTTAAGTTCATCATATTATCTGCAAAAGTCGATCGTTTCAACATGTTGCATTGCATGTGTTTTCTTAACACTATCCTTTAACTTCACAACAGATTGACGACAATGAGATGGCCACTGATGCCATTATCGAAGCAACTTATAAAAACCGAGTCATCCCTGAATTTGAACCGAAATTAAAAGAACTGTTTATGGACTGCAAAGCCAAGTATGGTGGGCAACTGGATAAGGCCGATCCTCTGTGCAAGACCTACAAAACGTATGGTCTCTGTATGCAGGAAGCCGTTTCTCACGTATGTTTAGAATTATTTTTAGTTCCTCGATTTGGAATTGGTTGAAATGAAATATTATTGACACAAAATTCATTAAGAATTTGGAATTTCCAGGTTTGCTACGAGAACATCTAGACTGATGTCGTCTATTCTGATACCAGTTATCCTAATGTGCTAAATGATGATATATTGTTAATTATTGGTATAAAAATTAAGACAGCAGTTCATAATTGTTTGAAATAAATTTATATTCTCGTCCATAACTAATAACTAAAATTACAAAAACTTTAAACATAAAATAATTCTGGGTCCGATAAATGCGTCATTATTATTATTAAACATCGAAACTATATGGAAAACACATACAAAACTTCAAAGTCAAGGATCTACTCAGCTTCCAATGATTTTCTTTCTTTTTTTGACTTCTTTTTCTTCTTCTTTGGAGTATCTTCCGTGTCTTCAGATTGGGTAACGTCCATTGATTCGTCTACTTCCTCTTTAACCTCCACTTTAATTTCAAGTTCTTCCTCAGCTTTCTTGCTCTTCTTAGACTTCTTCTTTGGAGTCTCAAGTTCATTTAAGCGATCGTCAATACGTTCTTCTTCCTCACCTCTCTTATTCTTCTTCGATTTCTTCTTTGGAGTCTCGAGCTCGAGTTCATTTAAGACATCGTCAACAGCTTGTTTTCGCTTATTTCCTTGACCTATGGCTTCTGCCCATTCCTTTGGGTCCCGTTTGTACAGCCGCAACATGCACTTCTCCGACATGAACTTCCCATATTGATTTGCATTCAGCTGATTTATCCGGTCACAAAGGGATGCTGCTATAACTCCCTTTTGTTTTATATTAGCCCACGCCCAAATAACATCAATTACTCGAGATCCAAACTTGTTTAGTGAAAATGCAACCATGTATTCCTTATAATAGAAAATAATTAGGTATCTTAATTTTAGGCCTCGAGTCATAATAATATTGCCAATATGCTTATGCAATGAAAATTAATTTGATTTTATTAGTTACCTTTAAGTTCATCAAAAGCTTGTCTTTGTTCTTTTCCCCGATTGAAGAGCTTTTAAAAAAGGCGTCGATAATGTGGCTACCCTTCGGATCTTGGGTCAGTGTACTTAAATCTGGTCCTTCTAGTTCGAGTAAGGCGGTAGTAACCTGATAACAAAAATGAGTGATTCTTATTACACTAGTGACTGATTGATAAAGTCACCTATTGTGTTTTGTTTAGTCATTGTTTGGAACATTTAAGCCACAAAAGCGCTTGATAGCTGCTAACATGAGTATAAATGGGACCAATTTGATTTTCTCTCCGTTACTGACCAAGAACTACACGGATAACAAGTAGTCTCAGTGGATGAGGAGAGCAATATGTTTTTAAAATGATAATCAAATCGGTATGTTTTAGGTTGAGCAAAAAAATAATCTACCTTATGGGGCTTGTGGAATTCCAAAAGCTCCTGAAGTACCCTAGTCCCATGAATATCCGTAAGGAATAACTTGGAACCATCATCCTTCAACATTAAATCAATTCCAAAACGGGCCAGATACAAAATAAAATTTTCCTTCTTTTCATCGACGGCACCTTTCTTCTTTTTCGATTTCCCTTCAGTTTCAGTATCACCGCTCTCATTGCCATATCCCAACATAGCTGTAAGAGACTGGATGAATTCTTTCTGTCTCGTTTGGAACTTCTTACACCCTTCTGCAAGTGTGACGAATGGAGAATTGTTCTTCGCTTTGTAAATTATTTCGAATTCGGGTTGCAGCTCATCAAATATCGCTTCGAACTGTAAAAATGAATAAAGAATGAGACTATGATCAACACTTACATAACAATTAGGTATATATTCAATTAACCGATTATTTGATAAGAATTTTATTTTGAAATGTACTGTTCAGAACGTTTAAGCCACAAAAGCGCTTCAGAGCTGCTAACATGAGTATAAACAGAGCTGATTTATTTTTCTCTCCGTTACTGACCAAGAACTACACGGATAACAAGTAGTCTCAGTGGATGAGGAGAGCAATCGAAAATGAGAATTGATATGACTTGGGTAAGGGAAACCAAAATTGTCCAGCTTACCGAATTCTTATTAGGACAGGCTTCCATCAATCTCTTAATGGAAAATTTTCCTTTTTCATGCGCTCCTAATTGTCCTAATTTCCCAACAAAATAAGTATTGTAAATCTTGTTCCATGAAGCCTCATTCGCAACTCCAAGGCAGAGTTCTAGGGTTCGAGTTTGCAAATTGATTGCATTCGCGTCGCTCAATTTCAGTTCATTTCCAATAGCTTTGATGGTGAGGTTAATCGCCGTCTGAACAGCTTCAGGATCGACTCGATAAACAGTCTTCAGCCAAATCTGGACAAATCCACAAGTCAACTCCTTTGTGAACAAATCATAGAATTGCGGCCACGCAAGGAATCGTTCAAAGAAGTCCTTAAGAATCTGACTGTTCTTTTTATTGTCCTTCCTCTCTCCAAAAATAGCCTCAGCATCCGTAACGGGCTTTTTCTTCCCCTCCTGGTCCTTTGGGTTGATAAAATGTTGGCCGGAAGGCATGACATATCCACTCAGGCATTGGCAAACTTTCCTCATGACATGATTGGCATATGGGTCAAACGTGAAATCCTCGAAATTGTTCAGGACGAATTTACACGTTTGTCTAAACCACTCCTTGAGCCCCTTACTTTTGGCCCATTTATCTGCTGATGTTACCTCCAGAAGCTTCTCCAGAACGTGGGATGCGAAAGGGTCGGAGCATATAAGCCTCAGAGAAGGGGTGAATGCGGTTGTGAATTGGACCAAAACTTCTTCGCTTGCTGAGGGCAGAAGAGACTCCAAGACTCGGGAAACCATCTGATTACTTGATAAATCAACCTCCTTGTTTTGGGACTGAGTGAAGGAGTTTTGAATGAAGATTGCTAAAATAAATAAAAATATAACATATTTTAACGAGTGATCGATACGATCGATGATTTTTTAAATTTCATTTATTTATGATTTACCTCGATCTTCAGGGGTGTCAAACTCATTCTTCTGACAAAGGTCAAGGACAGTAACATAATAATTATACGTTTCGGTATCCACTTCAAATCCCCTCCCCAATCGGCCCTGTTTAGCAAACTTCTTGGCTTTCTGCAAAAACCTTGAATTTTTTCCCGATTTCCGTCTCGGCTTTCCAGGGAATCCCTTCCCTCTCTCAAATTTGCTCCTCTCCGCTCCTCCTGCCTCCGTAGAAACTTCTGCCCCTTCAGGAAGATGCATGGCTCGGCTAGATCAAAGAAGTAAAACTCGTCGATTGTCGATAAACTTGTCGAAATATCGATGAGATGAAAAATCTAAAAATGTAGCTGGAGCAGGTGCAGATTCGGAAGACATGTGCTGGACAACATGCCTCGGTTGGAGTAAGGCAGAGTATGCGGAATGTTGCCACCTATAGTACCGCTTTACTATAGGCGGCAACATACCCCTATGTTGCCGCCTATACTACCGCTTTACTATAGGCGGCAACATACCCCTATGTTGCCGCCTATATTGCCGCTTCTCTAATGTTGCCGCCTATATTGCCGCTTCTCTAATGTTGCCGCCTATAGTACCGCTTTACTATAGGCGGCAACATAGGGGTATGTTGCCGCCTCCAAAAAGCGAGTTTTTACGGGTTGTCTCAGTAGCGTTAGGTAGTCCGGTCAGTCAAGAGCTAGTCAGTCAGGTCAGAGTCAGTCAGGTCAGAGTCAGTCAGGTCAGAGTCAGTCAGGTCATAGTCAGTCAGGTCAGAGTCAGTCAGGTCAGAGTCAGTCAGGTGGAGAGAGAAGAGGCGAGGAGGTGTGGTTGGTGGAGAGAGAAGAGGCGAGGAGGTGTGGTTGGTGGAGAGAGAAGAGGCGAGGCGCTAGGAAGGAGAGGTGCTGTATCGTGTAATAGGTAAGTAGTTTAGAGTTAGAGTTAGCGTGTAGACTTTAGATATTTTAGCGTGTAGATTTTAGAATTAGATTTAGCGTGTAGGCTTTAGAGTTTGATTTAGCGTGTAGGCTTTAGAGTTTGATTTTAGAGTTAGATTTTAGAGTTTGATTTAGCGTGTAGGCTTTAGAGTTTGATTTTAGAGTTAGATTTTAGAGTTTGATTTTAGTTAGATTTTAGAGTTAGATTTTAGAGTTAGAGTTGAGAGTTAGATTTTAGAGTTAGATTTAGCGTGTAGGCTTTAGAGTTAGATTTAGCGGGTAGGCTTTAGAGTTAGATTTTAGAGTTAGATTTTAGAGTTAGATTTAGCGTGTAGGCTTTAGAGTTAGATTTAGCGTGTAGGCTTTAGAGTTTGATTTTAGAGTTTGATTTAGCGTGTAGGCTTTAGAGTTAGATTTAGCGGGTAGGCTTTAGAGTTAGATTTTAGAGTTAGATTTTAGAGTTAGATTTAGCGTGTAGGCTTTAGAGTTAGATTTAGCGGGTAGGCTTTAGAGTTAGATTTTAGAGTCAGAGTTGAGAGTTAGATTTAGCGGGTAGATTTTAGAGTTAGATTTAGCGGGTAGGCTTTAGAGTTAGATTTGAGAGTTAGATTTAGCGTGTAGGCTTTAGAGTTTGATTTTAGAGTTAGATTTTAGAGTTAGATTTAGCGTGTAGGCTTTAGAGTTTGATTTTAGAGTTAGATTTTAGAGTTAGATTTAGCGTGTAGGCTTTAGAGTTTGATTTTAGAGTTAGATTTTAGAGTTAGATTTAGCGTGTAGGCTTTAGAGTTTGATTTTAGAGTTAGATTTTAGAGTTAGAGTTAGCATATAGAGTTAGCAGCGATGGCAGTTCAAATTAGATACTCAAAATCACCTGCCGAAATAACGGAGATTATTAACTCTAATCCGTTCGGCATTTTGAGCTTCGCTCGTGCCATTGTGACTTCAGACGATGCGTTTTCGTTTGCGGTCCATACGGGGCTGGTTAACCTTGACCCTCCCACATGTGAATGTGGTAGAGTCAAGCGCCTTGCAGTCCGTGCGAACAAAGCACATGAGGATTGGCAAGGTCTGCAGTGGGTTTGTAACACAGCCCCAGTTAACACACCCCGCTGCCGATTGTATTCGTCCATAGTTGTAGGTTCATGGTTCGGAAGCTCGAAAATTAGTATATTGACAGTTACAGAACTGACAATATACTGGTTTTTTGAAGTCCCAGTCACCTGCGCAGCGGGACAGATTGGGGTTTCCAAGGAGTGTGCCATTGACTGGTACAACTTCTGCAGAGAAGTCTGCTTTACCATTTATACGGACCAGAATATCTGCATTGGGGGTCCAGGGTTTCATGTAGAGATGGATGAATCGCATCTTTGGAAGCGCAAATACCATCGAGGTCGTATTCTTGTTAATCAAGACGTATGGATCTTCGGTGGTATATGTCGCGAAACCAAAGAAGCATTCATTCAGCTCGTTGAAAACAGACAAGGGGTAACACTTTGGCCAATAATCAGCCAAAGAGTTCATCCCGAATCCATCATTATAACTGATGAAGCAAGAGTGTATGACAATTTGCATTTGGCTCAACGTGGTGGCTATGAACACTATCAAGTGAATCATTCAAGTCTTTTGATAACGTTTTTCAAAAGACGCTCCACATAAAGCGCATAAAAGATAGGCTTTTACAGCATCTGGAGCTGCAAAGACCTCACCAACCCCACCTACCCCAACTTCAATTTCTAAACCTACTCCCATACACACTCCTGCCACTCCTCGCACTCCCGCTACCACTCCCTCTGTCACTCCTCCCACTCCCGCTACCACCCCTCCTACCACTCCCTCTGTCACTCCTCCCACTCCCGCTACCACCTCTCCTACCACTCCCGCTACCACTCCCTCTGTCACTCCTCCCACTCCCGCTACCACCTCTTCTACCACTCCCTCTGTCACTCCTCCCACTCCCGCTACCACCTCTCCTACCACTCCCGCTACCACCTCTCCTACCACTCCCGCTACCACCTCTCCTACCACTCCCGCTACCACCTCTCCTACCACTCCCGCTACCACCTCTCCTACCACTCCCGCTACCACCTCCCCTACCACTCCCTCTGTCACTCCTCCTACTCCCACTCCATCTGCCACTCCCGCATCCCCTCCTAATCTATCCTCATTTTCACCCCCACACACAAACGCGACAACCCATTTCTCTAATCGCTCTCCTAGAGCGCCGCAAATAGTACATTGACCTGACTGACCTGACTGACTGACCTGACTGACTCTGACCTGACTGACTGACCTGACTGACTCTGACCTGACTGACTATGACCTGACTGACTATCTGACTATGACCTGACTGACTAGCTCTTGACTGACCGGACTACCTAACGCTACTGAGACAACCCGTAAAAACTCGCTTTACTATAGGCTCGAACATACGGCGGCAACATACCCCTATGTTGCCACCAATAGTACCGCTTTACTATAGGCGGCAACATTAGAGAAGCGGCAATATAGGCGGCAACATAGGGGTATGTTGCCACCTATAGTAAAGCGGTAGTATAGGCGGCAACATAGGGGTATGTTGCCACCTATAGTAAAGCGGTAGTATAGGCGGCAACATAGGGGTATGTTGCCGCCTATAGTAAAGCGGTACTATAGGTGGCAACATTCCGCATACTCTGCCTTACTCCAACCGCTTCCCGTGTCCCGTCACCCGCCCGTGTCCCGTGTCCCGTCCGTGCGGAAGGAAGGACACACAGCTGACAGCAGTCCTTCACATTTATTTGACGTTCCTTTGTCCTTGATTGAGCATTGCACATTGAGTGGACACTGTCAACTGGACACTGACTGGTGACTGGAGAGTTGCGGGAGAGGAGATATGGTCAGCCCACCAACCCTCTCCTTCATCCTTGCACAAGTGCTGGATGGAAAGTTACAGGACTACCTACACATTCTCCACGTACGTACCACAATCACAGATTTTTTAACTTTCCACTAATTTGATTAGAATTTAGTACCAAGCACAAAGCACCAAGTAGCAGTAGCAAATACGAGAGACTAACTAACATTGAACATTCATTTCACATTTGTCATTACACTACTTGTACTTAAAGGGATGGAGTTTGGATGGGAATGGTCCGCCGTCCTGGGACACCCGCCTTGGCAATGCCCTATGGTCACGAATCGCCCAACTCAAAAACTCATCAGCCACTCCAAGCTCCCGAGAAGTTAAAGGGATTGAAGGAGCATATCGACTCCTCGCCTCACGATTCCCCCACCCTCCCTCCTCCTTACCACAACAACAACGACATCAACAACAACAACAACAACAACAACAACAACAACAACAACAACAACAACAACAAGAACAAAAAGGGCAGGATCCCCTCATGTTGGACCGGCTCAAAGTTCTCGGCGTTTGCAACAAGTTCCTTGTCCAAGTAACCCCCCACCTCACATCTTATCGCATTCTCACTATATTCACTTGTATTTATTTCCACTATTAATCACTATTATTTCATATTTGGGATACTTTGAGAAGGGAGATGTTGTGGATGTTAGCGACTCGATCCTGCGCTCAATAATCCAGTCCCCGGCCCTCCTGCTCAAGAATGTAAAGTACGAGGAGGGAGAGGACTTGAAGGGGGTCCTTAATAACTTCTATGCCGTTCTCTGGAACCATTTCCGAGATCACCATGCAACCCTTCCTCCCAAACAAGCCTTGAAAATAGTCAACCAGTCATTCCTATGGCTCGCTCTTCAAGGCCCCCAACAATTTCAAGTCATTGCACACAAACTGCACCAAGTTCACTTCTTGCTCGCAAAGTCAGTACCATTCTCCCAGGTCCAAGACTTCATCTCTCTCTTTATTCAGGACTTTACCACTATTCTTCAACAGGTATCAATTATTAATTACGATCAAATTACCACACAACTTAACATCAACTATCCCTAACTTCCCACTCTATTAAACCTTTCAGGCAATTCCAAATCATATCCATCCTCAAAAGAAGCCGCAAACATCAAATCAGTGTTGCTCGATTTTCTTAGGATTAACAAGTATCAGTTTTGTTATAGCCAGGCTTATTGTTAGTTACGGAAAATTTACCAAGGCATTGAGTTACTCTGAAAGGCTACTTAGTTTGGGACGATTTTGTTTGGCGGATTTGCTGGTGATGGAGATTTGGAAGAAATCTTTGACAGTTTATGTCAAGTCATCGTCTTTCAATGTTTCGATAACTGTTCCTGATCATCGGAAGGATCCATCTTCAATCTGGACTCCCGCCTCTTACTCTCAACTTGGAGAGGAACTGAGAGAAATTCGAAAGTCTCTGTCTAGCAATGAACATCCTGGTAACTACAGACGCCGAATTGGCTTAAAATCATTAAAATTAAGCTTACCGTTACTGCAGCACAACGCACAACCTACCTTTTTTAATTCTCAACTTTGACATTTGTCGCCTCCTTGCTCTTACTTGTCTAAATATTAACTAATGTTTTCCAGGCTACGGATTCGCAGTTCTTTACAATTTGATGGAGTCGATAGGACGGACAAATTCTGGGACGGTCGGTGGCAAGCTAACAGCTGGAATTAGTGGGATACCCTTGAAGCCTTTCTCGAGTTTAGTAAGAGAGACGTACTCTATTGCAGAGGCTTTCAAGAGGTTCAAGTCAGTTACGAATCTTGCGACAGAAGTTGGAGAAGTGACAGAGACCAAAATATGGGACTGTCAAGTCACATTTATCTTCCAACTCTTTAGGACGATTTGTGATCGCATCAGCGAGAGAGAGCTTGAAATCGATACCCACATTGATACTGTTTCCGAACTCTGCTATTCCTCCCTCATCTCCCTTGCAAATCAAGCAGCGGTAACGGATACGAAAAAGCTTTCCGAATTACACTCTCGGCTCAGTAAGTCACACATCCTTATACGAATTGAACGGAATATTGTTGAACCCTGAATACAAATACTATGTGATACATTGACCCTCAAGGCCAATACTCGCTTAATTTGGGGTTTGGATACCAGCGACGGAGGAATTATGACGTGGCGCTCAGGTGGACAAATCGTGCCGTTGATGCTTATAGTGTATGGGAAACATGCCCTGGTCGAGTGGATTTCAAAGTAATTCCAAATTTATGTCAGGCACTACTTGCTGATACACAATTTGCAACCTATGTACTATGTTGGAGCAGATATTGTTTTTTTTGCTTTAATAATGAGTTGCCTTTTAAACACAGACGAATACTTTGTCAATGACCCTTCTTGTCGCGGAATGTTTGCGGCAACTCAATAAGGAAGAAGAAGGCCTGCGATGGCTGTCGAGATGGTTGTTGGCGGATCCAGCTAGGATGAACTCCATGTCTGTACCATACGACGTTTATGAGCAGATTCCATGGTCAGATTGGAATACTCATTGGGTTCAATTGTACAAAGATTTATGCAGTGCTGACGAAACATTTGTAAGCTAATTGGTTCATGGTTATAATCCTAAGCGTGCGTGACAACGGCTATTTGTTGATATATTTCATTTGTGTAATATTGATTTTAGAGCAAAACAGTGGTGGATTTAATTGAGGAGGAAGATCCGGATTTGCTGAGCGATGAGTTCCGAAGCTCAGCACTCCGGTTTGAAATGAATTCCTACTTCTGTGGACGGTAATAACGAAATTAAATCTACATACAGACCTATATCTCATGACTTGGAGGGAGATAAGTCTGACATGAGACCTGTCCCTGTCAGCCTTTCGACTGGTTCGAGCGAGGTATTATTAATAGGTATTTATAATATGTAAATATTTATGTGAACGGTATGTAGACAAGTTGTTGGAAGAGGGATGGTACGAGTTGGGGAAAGCCTGTTACAAGAGACCACTTGTCCATCTGATAATATTCTCGGCTATTTGGCTCGTGTCATTGGATACTGGTGGGGCTCTCCCGACCAAGTTGAATTTTCCCTTCAACTCATCCAAGAAGCTACGCTTTTTATTCAGGAACAAAGCTTCTTTCATGTAATCATAAATCATATCCTTCAAAAACATTTATTAGCAGGGATTTAGACGACTTCCCTTACTAACCTCTTTTTGTCTTCTTTGTAGCAAGAGAAGAACGTCGACATTACCAGCTTTTTGAGTTCCTTGGTAATTATCTGGCGTGGAATCTGTGTCATGAAAAGTGGTCAATTTTTTATCGAGGTACCAAGCACCAATAGTACTACTACATACCTAATACCTATATTTAAAATAAATTTAAGCTTGGTAAATTGTAATTGTCTTTTGGTGAATCATGACTAGGCGGAAATGGATATCCTAAAAGATCAATTGATGACTGAAAATCCAAACAAGTACAAAGATCGAGATACCGGGGAAGAAAGGGGTGTGTCGGGATTTTCGTCCTTAAATTATGACTATGAGAAGGAATGGGTTACGTACTTGATCCGAGGGACGGAAATACTGTTCCGATTTTCAGAAAACAAGGTTTGGCCTTGAACCGATCAATAGAGAGGAAAGTGTTGGATATTTTGACTTTTATTTCCGTTTCTGTGATTGTAGAACGTATTGAAGGAATTCGCAAAGCGACACTGTCCTGCTCTTGTCATGGTCACTTGTCGTCTTACAGCCTTATTGTTGTCCGCAATTGGGGATTCCATGCATGGAGTTAAGGCTTGGAGCGTCGTAAATAAGCTGGCCACCATTTATGACAAAAAGGGTCTCATGGTTTTAAGTACGTATAGAATGTCTTGCTTTTGAAAGTAATGTTGTCGTTCATTGTTGTGAAAGTGGTGACCGAATACTGAACAAGTAAGGACTTTTTTGTTGAACAGGTGCATCCGAGGTATTGAAAATAATTCCGGACTTGAGGATGGAAATTGTGAGCCGAGCAGAAAGGGCCAATGCTTATGCCATTGAAAATAGATTAGTCAAGCACAATCGAGCGATTTCCTTCCGCCTCTCCTTGGCAAAAGCCATTGTTTGTTACAATACAAAAAAGGTAAGTTAAGGTAGGGTTGAAAACACTTTATGCGAATGGTACATGTGTCCCTTTGTCTTTCTCTCTCGCCGTCTACCCGTCTCCACGAAACGATAAGAGTCAAACGGGTGGACCTCGACCTACCGTCTCTAAATCTTATATACCTATGTCCACATGTTCTTTGGCTCAAGATGGAGTCCATTTTTGAAATTCCAATTATCGGTTTGACCATTTTGAGATTTTGACCCAAGAAAAATGTCGACATGTTGAGCCGCTCGCCAGTTTGCATGCGGACGGGCAGACAGACGAAGGAAGGGACATATGGAATGCTTTGCATGCTGTATCTAGTATCTACAGTACGTACTTTGTGATGGTGATTTTGTGATTTTGTGTTACAGTACGAGCAAGGAGTGGGGCACTTGCTGGATGTGTTTAAATTTGTGGACGAGAAGGATAACTTTGACTCAACTCATCATCTTCTTGGAGAGACGTCATATGTTCTCTCGCTCTATCGAACCCTTCAGATCTCTCATAAGATTGAGCTAGGCCAATTCCCAGCCAATTTAACTGAAATGAGCCCGGCTGGATTAGCAGTCAAGGGTTACAAACTCCTCTGTGGTCTCACTCGTGAGCCCGACATTACCAGCTCAGGTTCTTTCATCACTCTCATTTCTAAATCCTAGTTCCCAATGAAAACAATAGCAAATTAATAAACACACCACCAAATATAACCTATAACTGTTCTGGATATTTATTTACAGGGTGGACGGACTTGTTCCATAATTACTACCTAGTTGGTTCCATAATGAACGTGGCCTCACATACAATGCAAGTACTCAAAGAGTGTGGAAAGACGAGAGAGTTGAAATGTTTTAATAGTGATGCCGTTCAACTCGCTCAGCATTGTGGCTTCATTAGTAGGTTCGTTTACCATTTACCATGCAGTAATGCATTCATCTTAAATCTAATCACAAGAAAGGGAAATTAAACGGCGGGGTGTGGTTAATCTTGTTCTGCGCTTTGAAATTCTAAATTACGCTATTATACACATCCCTAAACTTACCTAAACATTGGGAATTGTACAGGTCGATTTCCTTTGTAGTACCTATGATTGAGATTGATATCGAAGCAAGGAATTTCAAACAGGCCCAAATGAAGATCGACGTTATCAACCAAGTCCTCAAATCCAGTAAATGTCTTCCCGATCCGGAATTTGAGAATCTTGAAAAGTACGAGAAATTGATCCAAAATCTGAAACTTCAAAGTTTGAGTATCAATGTAAGGAAGGATTTCAATAACTTTTTGAGATTTTTAGACAAGTGTATTGTTACATTTGTATATAAGTATTTGTAACACTTTTAAACATTGACACTCGTTTTTGTTGAAGAGGTTGGAGTCTGTGTCGGATCTGAAATGGAGCTTGAGGGGAATCGATGTTCCAAGTTGTTACTATCGAAATAGAAGTTCAAAAACAGTGGCAACTTTGTCGAGAGATTTACGAGAAGGATTTGATAAAGAAGAGTTTTTTGTACCCTCCTGGGTTCGTCATCACCTTAGTTGCACCTGCTACATCTGCCTCCATCCCTTCATCCTTCCCCTCACCTTTAATTTCCTTCATGCTCAGGTAACTTTTCATTTTATATATTATATTATGATGTAACAGGGCAGACTACTTAAATGCCTTAATAAAATGTTCTCTGATCGCCAGGCTAAATATCTCACCTGTATGACCAAGTACAAACACGGGATGGCAGTTTTGGAGACTTCCAAGTTGTACCATGAACGAGCCATATTTCGTCAAATCTTCAATCTGAGCCTCATAACGATGCCCTTAAGTGCAATTTCCTCAAAGGGAGGAGCTACAAAGGCAGTGGAATATATTTACACACCATTTTGCCTTCAGCCAGGTAAACGAACTAAATGAAGTGTATTCCCAGTCCTAACTCCACATCCGCCTCTTCTCCTTCCTTTGATATCAAAACTACCTTATCCAAATTTAAATTGACTCAAATTCTCATCCGCGGTCGTAATTTGATCATGGCCCTGAATATTTGAATAATGATATGAATTAAGAATTAATAAAATCGTGACAGGTCTCAGCGCAATTTATGCACAGATGGTTATGTGTCCGTCAACGGACTTGAAATTGATCTTAAATGGGATGAAAAAGGCCCTGCAGATCATTGATACTCTGGATCCTCTGGATTACATTTCGAAATCATTTCCTTTGGAAGTAGGATGTGGAGCCCTTTATCAACATTTTGTAGCCGGGACTGGTGACGTAAAGATACAAGGTGGTTCACATTTGTTTTGTTTCAACGCATGAGAGATAATCAAGAGTAAGATAAAAATGAACCGTGGGGATTGTCGTGAATCTGTTTGATGGACTAGGTTCTGAGGTCCGTTTCATTTTGGAGGAAAGAGGACGGACTGAAGAAAAGGAGAACTGGAGAACAAAGAGTCCTCCTTGCTTAGGAATCTCGGACACAGCCATGCCACCTCCGGTCCTTCCTAAACGCATTTCCAGAAACACGAAATACAGTGCTAATACTGCGAATCTAAAGTCAACTTGGGACTTGATGTCTGGTGACCGCAAGCTGCCCCATATCCCAATCCCCACTGCTCTCCAGGATGCCAACGAGGACTTGTCGGAGGTCGGGCTGGCTGGCACCCAATTACGACCTAATCCTCTCAACAGTGCCAAAGAATCGGAATCCATCCCTACAACCCGAACACTTCGATCCAATGTAACGGAACGTCGAAGACGAATCTGATGATTCAAATCACTTACTTTATTCTTGTAAATCAAAATGCTCAACAATAATTAACCTGCACTGCCCGATAATCATTTAGTGTTGTAACCATTCAGTCACAAAAAGTCGATCCAAGGGCGGAATCGGAAAAAGACAATTTTTTTGCATCTAGTGCGTAGATAATTTCTTAAATCTCGAGGCAGTTTTACAAGTTACAGTTTTGCTCTGTAATGGTGTAAATTGTAAATTCCTAATATCTCTATGTAGGTCATAGGGTAACCGTTTCTCAGTCACTTTGTACTGAACATACAGTCTGAATTAACTCGATTTTAATTTTAAACTTTAAAAGTAAATCATGATTTGCCATCAACCAAGAAAGTAATCCTGCTTACCTAAATATCGTCCAAACCTTTCAATCGTTGATCATCATCATTGATGATCGATGAAAGATTGAACTGCTCTCTCAAATTTTGTCATCAACTGAGTCAGAGATTGAGTCCAGACCTAACCATACCTCACGATTTCGCATTTCATACCGAGTTGCGTTGACTGTAAAAAATGTATAATTTATATTTATTAAACTTGAAATATTATTCGAATTCAACTTCTTACTCATTGTTTGGAATGTTTTATATTCCGACGTAATATAGATACATATCTCTTTTAATGATTTAATGATGAAGTATAAAATACCCAAATTATTTTGAGAATAATTTTGACAACCATGAACCAGTAATTTTAGGAATCCGCATAGATGGGCAGGCCACGCGCGCACGCGACGCACGTGTGCGTGTGGGCCGGTGGCTGTTTAGGTGGTCACAGGGCCACACACAGCCGCAGCTGCTGCTTGTGCTACCTGTTGTCTGCCTATCTATGGGAATACGTGGTTAGGCAGATACAACAATGTCTGGCTGGACAGTTACATGGATGGATGTCATTGGGCACATTTGTGACGGAATTATCTTGGTTACTTAATTGACCTCTGGGAATAACAAGGTATTTTATTAGGTAGTTGATTTAAATTTGCGTTGGTGTAGATTGAATATAATATAGGTGTGTTTATTGAGGGTTGTTTTGATAGTGCGTGGTGGTGGGTGGTGGTAGTTGTTGATTGGATTGCAGTGGAACTTGTGGAGCTGGTGCAGGGAGGATGACGAGATGTAAAAAGTTATCGGGATAACTAAGGTGTTCACTGAGCCATTGGATGGGAGTAGAAAGTGGAGGCTGGATCCCATGCACCAAAACACGACCTTGTCAACAAACAAATAGAATTAAAAATGTGGGATTTATTTGAGTAAGGTTTGATGGAGATAATAATAGTATGGGTGATGTAAGAGAGATTAGGTAGATACTGGTGTGGGGCTGGAAATGAGGTGTGAATTGGAGGAGCGCGTCTTGGAGACTCCTCCAACCTCCCGACCTCTCATCAATTGGGGAGACGAGGCGTTGTATTGCCATCTTGTCCCCTGTGTAGCAGCGGATGGGGATGTTGCGAAAGCCCTCACCCACCACCGACTCCATTAGCTTCTTGTTGACACTCCAGAACTGATCAAACTTGTCTGCGCGGTAAGTAAAGTAAAGTGAGTAAGGATGAACATACTGAACCTAATGCATAGTGATGGGTAGGGACACTAGGGACTCAAGTAGGGCATAGGGTGGAGTGTGAGATGTGTAGTTGAGTAGTACCGTTTTGTAGTCCTTGCCAAAGATGAGAGTGGTCCTTCTCCTGCATGGAGTTGATGACTTGTCCCTTGTGCTTGAGGGCGTCGGCCTCCTTGAGTGTGGCCATGAAGTGTGAGCGGATGGCGTCCTGGGAGGGACAGGGGATGAGTTTGTGGTGAGGGAAGTTTTGAAAGTGGAGGGTGAGGGGCCAGGGGAGGTGGCCCTCTGCCTGCAAATCAAACCAGAGGCCCACCGGGTAGTTCCAGGGCACTGGCTCCCCATTCCACTCCAGCCACATTTCGTTGTTGGCCAGCTGTGGGTTGAGGTACTGGAGAAAGTGTCGGCGGACCTATAGTAGATGAGTAGATGAATTTAGTACAAGTGATACGTGATTATACGAGAGTAGAGAGAGTAGAGAGAGTAGAGAGTGGTGGTGACCTTGTGGGTGAGTTGAGGAAAGTAGAGTATCCTGGGGACCATGAGGTAGAAGGGGGGTGGTAGGTTGAGGGAGGAGACTTGGTCGGCGGCCAGGGAGAAGGCGACCGGGATGCAGG
The DNA here is from genome assembly GCA_906901685.1 of Desoria tigrina. NCBI lineage: Eukaryota > Metazoa > Arthropoda > Collembola > Entomobryomorpha > Isotomidae > Desoria > Desoria tigrina. Next base: position 986,532 of record CAJQTU010000003.1, on the reverse strand, counting down.
ACTCCCAAATCTCACGCACCACCTCACCGTCACAGCAGCCCATCTCCTATCTCCTACTGTCCTACAATGCACAGACAGAAGGTCCTAGATGACCTAGCCAAATCACAAATTAATTACTATTCACTACTATTCTAATTATCTAATTCTTGTTGTGCTTAACTATTGCTTACTTATTGTGTATTGTGTTTTGTGTTTGGAATCTTCCAAAAGCTCCCAAGACTCCCAACCACAATCACTGATTACTGAATCACAATATCAAATATCACAATACACAATACATATCAAATATTGAGAATAGAGAATAGAATAAATTCTAAAGTCTGCTCTATCTCCTGTGCTGTGGCCTGTGCTCTGTTTTATTTATTTCTCTGTGATGGGTTTGGAATTTGGATTCTGAGTTGCCGCTGTGCCCTAGTCTCTGCCCTACTCGATGCCCCTCCGCACTTGTAGTAAAGTAGAGGAGATGAGAGAGCATATATATGAGTGATACCAGGTTCGGTATGAGGGGAGTTGTGGGACAATATTACATGACTTATACACTACACATTTTCATCCAAAATCCATCCAAAATGAAGTGTTTTGGACATAAGTTCATCGTATAAGTCCACACTATACGTCCTTGGCATAAGTCTACAGTATAAGTTCATGCTATAAGTCCATGTCATAAGTCTACAGTATAAGTTCATACTATAAGTCCATGTCATAAGTCTACAAGTATAAGTTCATGGCAAGAGTCTACAAGTATGAGTCGATGGCAAGAGTCTACAAGTATGAGTCGATGGCATGAGTCTACAAGTATAAGCCCTTGCTATAAGTCTACAAGTATAAGTTCATGGCAAGAGTCTACAAGTATGAGTCGATGGCAAGAGTCTACAAGTATGAGTCGATGGCATGAGTCTACAAGTATGAGTCGATGGCATGAGTCTACAAGTATGAGTTCATGGCAAGAGTCGATGGTATGAGTTGAAGGGAAGAGTCGACGGTAGGAATTCGGAGTGCGAGTGTAAGGAGATAGTACTCCTTTCACCGCTTCCCTAATGAAATCGACGTCGTCTCCCAAGAAGTTGGAGTTTAGAAATTATTTTTATTTTAGTTAATTTTTTGTTTTTAAAGGGCTCATTTCCCCACGAACTCCAAGCCGTCCAAGCTTCCAACTTAAAAAATAACAATACAAAAAATTTGTATTGCTTAGCGCTAAGCGGAAGTACAAGTGGTCATATTCTCAAATGTATTAATATTTTTCCAAAAATTTCAGACTCTAAACTCTGATTCTAAATCATAATATGTGGCCTTAGGAGACGAAATCGATTCCATAAGGGAAGCGGTGAGAGGAGAGGAGTACAAATTCCTTGCACTCACACTCTGAACTCATACCATCGACTTATACTTGTAGACTTATGCCATCGACTCATACCTGTAGACTTATAGCATGAACTTATACTTGTAGACTTATGCCATCGACTCATACCTGTAGACTTATGCCATGGACTTATAGCATGAACTTATACTTGTAGACTTATGCCATCGACTCATACCTGTAGACTTATGCCATGGACTTATAGCATGAACTTATACTGTAGACTTATGCCATGGACTTATACTTGTAGACTCATGCCATGGACTTATACTTGTTGACTTATGTCATAGACTTATACTTGTAGACTCATGCCATGGACTTATAGTGTGGACTTATAGCATGAACTTATACTGTGCACTTATAGTGTAGACTTATACGATGAACGTATGTCCAAAACACTTCATTTTGGATGGATTTTGGATGAAAATGTGTAGTGTATAAGTCATGTAATATTGTCCCACAACTCCCCTCATAGTTCGGTGCCAGTTAAGGTTCATCGTTCATATATGATGAGAGAGGTGGTCCATCTTTGTGCTCCATCCCCTCCATCTTTCTCCTCCCGAGACGCCCAGCCAGACTCTCGAGTCTCGACGACACAACAGGCAGAGTCGCAGACACGCACTCAACCACACAAGAGCACGGTCACACCTAACTCACCTAACTACTTCACTTCAACTCCCCCAATTTCCATGAATTAAAACTGTTCCTGAGGGCAGGTAGGCCAGGTATGTATTTTAGGCATCTCCACATGTTCCGCACTTCCAGGACCTCCATCACACCAACCTCACCAACCTCTCTCTCCATAATTTCTTTGAATCCGGAATTGGGCCCATTGCGCCCATTGCGCCTTCTACGCGAATGTTTCCATGCAGGGACCCTGATTCAGGTATTTCAGGTCAAATTATGTCCAGCCTCCCTCATCCATCATCTCATTGTCAGGTTCCTCCTCCATCACCTACTTTTGACTTTATTAAATCCTTTTGCCTTTAAACCTTTTGACAAGAAACGCTAAACAAATTAATTAACCCTTCAATATTTCCAGCCATTCAAGTATCTGAGACTGGAGTTACAACACAAGAGCCCGAGCCTTACGTTTCTTCCACATTTCCTGGTCCCTTTTCAACTCATGTTTTAGGCTGCATCCCGATCATCTTCTTACAATAACGACTTCAACTTGACCCCCCCCCCCCCCACCACATTATAAAGTCACATATGTGCTCTGGAAGTAAGCGATCTATCAAAAACTTGGCTCTCTCAATCCATCAAGATGGGATTGGATCATTGGATGTTGAAATTAAGAAAGGGGTTAGTGTGGCAGACTCTGAGGTCCAGTGTCAGTGACCTCAGTGACCTCAGTGACATGTAGTGAGGGTGCTGGACATAAACCAGCCAGCCACTAGTACAGGCACTATGAAAATGTGGGGGCCTAGATCACTGGGGACTCCACAATTTGTCCACTCCACACTGAGGCGGAAGTGGGGGAAGGACGTGGAATGGATTGACAAAGGCTCCCCGGGGGCCTTGAACTGCCTTGAAGAACAATAAGGTCCTCACTATTGTCCTGACTAGTCCTGAGTCAGGCCAGTAAGGGAGAGGGATGGGGCTTAGGGCTGGGATTTCATTTCATCAAGCCTTTTTTATTAACATGCCAATTTGGTTCCGATCTTTTGAGTTAAGGATCTCTTGATTGTGGAGGGTGAAAGATCAGACCTGAAGAAGAAGAGGAAATATGATGATCAAGAGTGCAAGAGTATGGCAAGTAGTTGGTTGGATATATTTATTAATTTACTAATTTATTATTGGAAGAGATAATGAATGAGGGGTGCATGTTCTGTCCGTTTCAGCCGCATCTCCTCGGTTGGCTCAGTGAGAGAGTTTCAGCCGTCGCCTTCAATTCCCTCGTCTTCCTCTTCTTCTCCACATTTATTTGTGTCAAGAATATTTTGTGTCAAAGTGGGACTGGACTCATCCCAGTCTCCCATATCGGATCCAGTTCTGTGGGACAAGAAAATGATCCTGGAGTTATTGGTTGGAGTTGTGGAACCTTACGTCGTGGGCCCTTGCAAGTGTCAGCAACTTTATTGCCCTTTTGTTGAGTCAGTTGAGTGCCTGAGGACTGGTCAGGAACTCCTTGGTTCGGGGTAGAAAATAGGAAGTGGATCAGGTGGGAGGAGCAGGAGCCCTTGGACCACACCCCCTCCAAATAGCTGCAGAGGGGACAGGTGGTGGGCCCTTAAGGGAGGAGGAGCCGGTCTCACTATGAGGCCCTCTCCAGTCACAATTAACTTCCTCCTGTTGGGAGTCCTAGTGTTCATTATCCCTCGTACTCGGCCCTCGATCCTAAGCGGTAAGTCGGTTACATGAGAGTTGCCAGAGTTGGCTTACTACATGATGAATGGGGTTGAGGAGGAAGTGAATGCTATCTACCTAACCTTTGGGGTCACAAGTGTCAGAACCCACTCCGTTCCAGTACTTTCCCTATATATATGGAGGGAGATAGGCAGTGGGGGCATTAGCCTCGTACTACATCAAGTCCTGCTCCAGGGAATCATCTAGTACCAAGATGAATGGAGAGTTTGGAGAGTTTGGAGAGGATGACAGGCCCATTTACCATTTTTTATATTCCCAGCACTTGTTCCGCATTATCAAGGATCTATTTCCATATCTACAAATTATCCAAACTTATATTATATACTCCACACCATTCCTCATTCCACACTTGAAATCAAAGAACCTCAATTATACTTATTCTCATTTATCAACCCTTTTCTTCATCCATCTTCAATATGACTTACTTACAGTTTCAATTACTTTCAATTCAATGCCAAATATCCACCACCACTTGCAAGTCAAATATCCATCAATTCAGAACTTTTAAGAAGCCTCAAGAAGGGATCCCATGAATCTCACAACAATTTATCAATTTATCGACAAGTCAGAATCAGAAAATTAAGTGCATCCCTTCCTTTCAAGTTCCAACTGTTCAATCGCATATTCTTCCAGCCTTAATCCCTTTAATAACTTTTCAAAACTCATGCAAATAAATATTATGAGACAAGGACTTGAGCCGCACACTTACAAGGGAACATTCCCAACTGTACCACCCCGATATTTTTCAAACCGACCTCATTCGAAAGAGAAATTCAAATAATGAAACTTTAATATAGGAACTATGGGTGCATAAAATATATTTGACCTAGTAAATGAGACCGGTTGGAAAAATATCGGGATGGTACAGTTGGAAATGTTCCCTTGTTAGCGACTAGCGACTTTGCCTTTATGACCAAAAAGGAAGGATTAAAAATTGATGAATAAGATTAAGTTAGGATTTCATTTGGGCTCATAATAATATGGCACGTAGTAATGTAATCACGTAACCTGGCTACTAGTACAAGCAAGTTGAAGGATGCAGATTTATAATATTTTCTGGATAAATGTTGTGTTTAGGAGGGGGTGCGGACTTATTGGATGGGACGGGAGTGAAAGAGAAGCCTTTGGGCGTGGATTTGTCGGTGGGGATGTGCGAGTCCCGCGTTGAAGGTGTCCTGGACGAAGAGACGCTCCTGGCCCTAAGTGCGGGTGGGCTGAATCGGTCGGACCCGATCCGAACTGTCCCTGACACTGCCTACACCCTCTCACAACGCTCCATGCTCTCCGTCAATACGGGGGAATTATTTCCGGATGGATTCCCCACCGACTTTTCAATCGTCGCCACTTTCAAAGCCGTGCCCGACTCCAACTCTGTACTTTTATCCCTCTACAATAATGTTGGAGGAGAGGAAATGGCGGTCCAGATTGACGATCGGATTCATCTCATCTATCAGGTATCTACATAACAAGCAGGATCCTTCTTGGCCAATTCTACGACCCTAACTAAATGTGTAGCTCTAGAATCCAAATCCAAAGTACAACTATATGTATACAAGTTACAAGTCCAACAAAATCTAGACATTCAATTATTTCAGGAATTTACAATCTTGTAATAACTGGAATTGAAGTTGATTAATTTGAGCCTTTCCTCTTCACTTTCTTTGGCAATTGGAGAATTTATTGAAAATAATCGTATTAATTACTATCCCTTGTTCTAGGACTCGGAAACTCAAGCAGAAGAGATCCGGATCAGTTTTCAGGAAACGGTCAACGATGGCTTGTAAGATGGGTAGCCAGTAGCAGGGCAGATCTCTCTGAATCTTATTTCTTCGTCAAACAGTTCTGCGACACTCATATATGAACGATGTGGTATCACTCATATATGTGCGACACTATATTAACGATAGCCTAATGTTATGACCGACAAACTGGTGTTCTCGCACCGCATATGAACCATTCCCCTCCATGTCGCGGAAAGGTGTCCCCTGACATAGGATTTTGCCTCCTCAATCAATAGTGAAAGAACACAAGTTAATTAGTCATTTATTATTCAATGCTTAAACTTGACTCTTCCAAGCTTTCGAAATCAAAATCAGCCATGCTGACCTCTGTTTTTTACCAATCTAAAAATCTTTAGCTGCATCAGGAACAATGTACAGCTTCCATACTTCCATGGTTTGATGGTTCTGAACAAAAACGTAGTTACATATTCAATTTAGTAAAACGTTTTTATACGATAGTCTGGCTCTATTCAGGGATTGTAGGATTGTTTTTATAAAGAATAGAAAATTCCAATTCCTCTACTTCCCAAAGACATTCAATTATCAGGATTCCATTACTGAGAGTTGGGATTGGGATGTGATAATCATTTTACTCGTTATAGGCTATTTATATTTAATAGGACTTGTCCGAGAGATGTCTGACGAAGAAATGAGATTCTTGTGATTGTGATGTGCCATGAAATCGTAATTTATCCAAGATCGTGATTCCTTGACTGCTTGTGTAGAAAATTGTTTGAAATGTTGGGGATAGTAATATGGGCCTACTATGTTTTGCTGATTAGATGGCATCGATTGGGACTGGCCGTGAAAGGTAACTCTGCAACGCTGCTGTTGGACTGCAAGGAGAGGGAAACGTTGGAACTGAACAGAACTGCGTTTTCGCGCCCTTCGAATACGGGGATCGTTGTCCTGGGTCAAAGGTTACTGGACGATGCCTTCTTTACGGGCACGATTCAACAAGTTCTGATTTTGCCCAGCCCCGATCCCGCCTATCAAGTTTGCACCAAGTTCATGCCCGAATGTGACAAACCCCTACCTCAACTAGCCCTCCAGGACCCCTTGGCCACTTCACAGCTCCTTTTCTGGGGCGAAGAGGACCTCGCTAATGCAACCACTCACGTCCGTCACAGAGGCCCTTAGCCAACCTACTCCTACAAAACAAATCAACTAATATTATGTTCATTCTTTCTTTGTTGGTCTTGTAGGGAGAAGAGGGATCAGGAGGAACCTTACTTGACGTTGCCACTGGATCATTTCCCTCCAATGTTCAATTACTCCGAGGTCCAGTCGGTCCAAGGGGATATACTGGACCCCCGGGACCTCAAGGGCCCAAGGGTGAAAAGGGAGATGGAGGCCGAGATGGACTTGGTGGAACGAACGGGATTCAAGGCCCCCCTGGACATATATTCATGATCCCGGTACACATCAAATCTCTCTCTTTCAAAATCCAACACCTTTATATTTTTATTTTTATATTCATTGAACTATATATTAATATATTTGATTTTCCACATCAGTTGTCGTCAGGAGGTGGAGGGGGGAGTGGTGGAGGTTCGAAAAAAGGACCAGATGCATCTGCCGAGGCACTTCGTCAAATGCTGGCACAACACATGATGGCGATGCAAGGGCCACATGGACCAATGGGATTGACAGGTGTTCCCGGTGCAATCGGACCTCCTGGTTCGGATGGCCCCAAAGGGGAAATGGGTGAAATGGGAGAACCTGGACCCAGAGGTCATAGAGGGGAAATGGGTTCACCTGGTCGGAATGGGCGACGAGGGCGACCTGGACGAGATGGGGAAAGGGGCATGACGGGGCCTCCAGGTAATATTAATAATATCTAATCAAATCGGGGGGTTAGATGGCATGCCCTTTCCCGTCATTCCGTCATCTCAAATGACACATGTGGCCCATATCAATTTGACTCTTGTAACGTTTTTTGTAAAGGAGAGAAAGGGGAACAAGGTGGCTTGGGCTTACCCGGATTACCTGGAGAGAAAGGAGATCGGGGGGAAAAGGGTTCTCCTGGAGAGAAAGGGATGCCGGGACATGATGGACCACAGGGTGACGACGGATCACCCGGACTACCAGGTCAACCTGGAGAAATGGCAAGTCAAATAAATCTTACTTCCAATACATCTACAACCGAACTGCTCAAGCAAATAGGTCTTCAGCCTCCCCTCCAGGTCGCACACGACCAACAATGGAACGGCATTTCCTTATAAACTCTAAATCAGATGTGGAAATCCCGTTCCATTGTAAGATCATTGTTATGAGAGATGTCCTCTATTCCTCGACTCGATTATTGTCGTGGTGTCGTGTCACAATTCCAATAATAACAAGACTGAGGAGAGTAGTTAAAATTGAAGTTTTGATAGGGACCGAGGGGCTTCATTGGACCGAGAGGATTTCCAGGTCTTCAAGGTTCACCTGGAATTCCAGGAACAGAGGGACCACCAGGGTCGAAAGGAAATCATGGCTCCCCTGGTCAACCTGGTCCGCCTGGACAAACTGGACCCCAAGGATCACTGGGTTCACCGGGGCCACCCGGTGCCCCTGGCCCATTGGGGCCGCCTGGACCTCAAGGGAAACCAGGTAGTCCAGGGTTACCTGGAGCGGATGGAATGCCAGGTCATAATGGGAATCCAGGGATTCCTGGAGCTAAAGGAGATCAAGGGCCCAAGGGACCTCAGGTTAGTTTACTTGCCAACTATCCCCCTTCAAATAGAGATGCATGGATGATGTTGAGCCTAGTTTCTCTGACTATGGACCAATCACGCCAATCAGTCCAAGCCAGTAGCCTTTGGACCCTAATGAGCCCTATCAGTCATAAATGATATCGGGACTATCGGGAGAATGGGGAGATAAGTTTCAGGCTTTTCTATTCATTTCTTGAAAACCGTTGCAAACCTTCTATTTCAATTGGCCTAGTAGGGCTTTCAAAAGTCCACTGGACACCATAGAACTGGATTGGCACAACTTTAAGGCTTACTTCCCATAATAATTTTACTAATAGTTATAGTTAGGAACAATGGGCTTGGGATGTTGGGATGGGACTATTCCTCCTTAGGAACATGTGTCATCAAGGAATGTCCTGAGCCCAAACATCCATTCTCATCCTATCCATATCCCGTCATATTTAAAAATCATGCCCCCAAAATAGGATAAAAAACTCATAAATTGGCAGGGCCAAATGGACCAAAACATTACACATTACTTTGTGGTTGTATTGTTTGGATTGGGAATAGACAAACCCAATCCATGACCAAACTTCCATCCCTGCATAATCATAATCTCAAGTTGTCAAGTATGAATTAAGTTGTAGTGTGTAGTTAGTGTGGAGGGAGTGGTGATAGTCGTCACTTGATCCAAGCATATATTATAATATTGTATCTAACTTGTTGACCGGTGACCGCGAAAGGCAAAAGACAGGTTGTCCTTGTCCAGACTCCAGAGTAGTCCGGCTGGAGTAGAAGAGTAAGAAGACTAAAGGATGGAGGGACATGGTTTCCTAACTCACAAGACTTGTCAGAATTAGAGCAAGAAAATGAGGGAATCTACATACATGTGCATTTGTAGTTTGTTGACTACTTGCTGAACTCGAGTCGGACTCTCAGACTTGCTATTCACTAAATTCAAAATTCCTAATCTCCTCCTAGTGTCCTAGTCCCCCAACACCTTTGACCTTACACCTTACTATTGACTAGTAGTACATAGCACATAGTACATCTAGTATTGATAGTAAGTGTAGGCCAAACTCGCCAAACTCTCCTCAAAACTCAAAAGTGTCAAAAAACCAAGATATTATAAAGACAGCAGGCAGGTGATCAAGAAGGAGCAACCGCGACTCTTCACCCTTTGGACTTTGGACCCTTTAAAAGTTCAAAGTTCAATTTATGATCTAAAACCTCACCACTTCACACTTCAATCCAAGGCACAAGGTATAGATGCACATTTCATATTTATTCTCATTCATCTCATTCTCATTAATTATCAATGATCTGATGATCTGCTGGGATATCTGCATGAATGCAGAATGGAATTGATTATGTGCTATTATTAGTGCTATGTACTATGAAACTAATGAAACTGTCTCTTGATTGTCTTTCTCTGTATGCTGTAGTGTGGGAGTGTGGGTGGACTGGATTGGACTTGTGCACAGACACCAGAAGAGTGTGACTTGTGGGATGGGGGTCATTGCGGCCAGTCAGGCCAGTGGAAGGGGATGGCTTCTCTTTCGAACTGCTCTATTCTCTTCTAGTTCAAGGCCTCCATTCCAGCTCATTCGCAATCATCAGAGTATTCAGAGTCACAAGTGTTTCAAGGCAAAGACTGTGCCGAGGTCAAGAAGAGGTCTGTGGGACAGGTACCTCGGGACCACCACCACCACCTCTTATTCCTCAACAGAGCCGGATCAGTTGGACCACATCCAAAGGATACTCCAAAATCTCCCTCGAGTTCCCAGAGAAACAATCGGCCGAACTTTCCTCGACACTTGGGTCCAGAGTCAATTAGGAACGAGGAAGGACCTTGGTCCTTCTTCTTGGTCAACTCTCCTCTCACAACTTATGCAAATTGACTCCTCCATCACGGTAAAGAACTTTGGTGGGATCCTGATGATGTACTGCAGGAAACATGGGAGCTACGATTTGGCCACCTCCTTCCTTGCCTGGGAAAAGCAGCCCTCCCTTGCCACCCTCTCCAACTACTTGGTCATGATGACTGAACATGATGGGACTGCCGAAGAGCTACTCCAGCTCTACACCCGACTCCTCACCATGAACAAGGGGAACTGGGACCTGGAGACGGGCCAACGAGCCATCCTCGCCCTCTGCCAAACAGACCGATGGAAGGAGTCCCTGGAAATCATGGAGAGGGTCAAGATCGGAGGCAACCCCCACGTCTCCGCTTCCGCTGCCATTGCCAACGCGGCCTTCAAGGCCCGGGACTTTGAGCTGGGTTGGAAGATACTGAAGGAGGTGGGGTATCGGAAACCTGGTGAAGAGCCCTTCAGCACTTGGCTCCTCCACGCTCCTCCCACGGAAGGGAATGTGAGGAAGGTCCTGGAATTCTTTGACCTCTTTGAAATGTACCCGACGCAGAAGCTGCTGACTCAGATCCGCATCTTGTTCGAGAAGGAGCTGGGCTACAAGGGAGTCGAGACCAGCATCATTCCTACCAAAGCCATTTGCCGCACCTGCCTCAATCCCATGGACAGGGCGGCAGTTAGTCCTCAAGAATTCCGTGCTCTTCGGGATCACTTCTTTGCTTCCGTTCTGCTGGAGACCGACGTTTTCATCAACACTAATCCACAAGAGCTGAACGAGTACAAGGAATTCATTGACCAACACGGGCCCTTTGACTACGTCCTGGACGGCCTTAACATCTCACTGGCGTGTGGACGGAGTAGACCCCCGGCCGTCGTACTTGAATCCGCGGTACGCAAAATTCACCAAGCCGGTCATCGAATACTTGTACTTGGGAGAAAACACATGTCAAAATGGTCCAAAGTTCAAATGAACAATATTAGTAGAATGTCGAAGCTCTACCTGATTGACAACAGTTCTGAAGATGACCCCTTCATCATATGGGCAACACTCAAGGGAGGTATGAACGCCAAGTTTGTTTCCAGAGACCTCATGAGAAATCACACCTTCAGGCTCAAGGATCCAGATATGGGACGACTCTTTAAACGCTGGAGACTCAGTCATCAACTCAGGTATTTATACTTTGTTATAAATTTTAACTGATAGCATTAAAATTACATGGACAAGTCGTGTTAATGTAGTAATGAGTTAATTTAATTTGCAGTTTATATGTTGATCGAGGAGGTCGGGTGTGTTTGGAACCTTTTGCAGAAATCGTACCGTTTCCTCAAAAGAATTTAGAGACTGGAAGTTGGCATTTACCTTACGACGTGGACCGACTTGCTTCTCCCTATCAAATCCCACAAAAGTGGCTCTGTCTTACTTTAAAAAATAAATAAAAATAAAGTCATGTCAGCTACTAAGTAAACGGTTCATAATTTATTCCCATGTGCCTGGATGCGTTGTCGAGAGAGATAATAATATCCTTCTGTTTCTGCATTTACCTACTGCTAAGCATGTCATGTTCCTTATTAGGGCCTGTCTGTGACCGTGTGGGCTGGGTTGTTGTACTTGAGGGCTGTTTTTTATGTTTGCAGGGTCAAGTCGGATTCCCAGGTCCACGGGGGGTAAAAGGAGACGAAGGTAAGCGTGGGGCAGGTGGGGACAAGGGAGACAAGGGAGACCGTGGTCCAGATGGAGAGAAAGGGGACTTGGGTCAAAAGGGAGATCGAGGATTGGCTGGAGGTCAAGGGGAGGCGGGGCTTGAAGGACCGGAAGGGCCAAAGGGATTCGAAGGACCACGTGGGGAAGCAGGGCCCCCGGGACCCTTGGGTGAAAAGGGAAAGATCGGACTCCCCGGATTTCCGGGATATCCTGGCCCTCCCGGCGAGAAGGGAGAAAAGGGCCTGGAGGGACGCGGAGGGAATCCGGGGGACAAGGGAGAGCGGGTATTCTATTCTATTTCTCACTACTCAACCCTCTCAATACTGAATAGCACTATTTAGTACTTGTATTAATAACTCAATTTCAATACAATAAGCACTCTTGACTCTAAACTAACCAACTTTTAGCCTCTAATCCCTATTTTGAATCTGTGATGGTAGGGAACATCGGGACAACCGGGGGAGCGTGGAGAAGGCGGATTACCAGTACGGCCTACTTTTAACATTTTCCTTATCAACGCATCAAATTATACTAAGGATTTGCAAATAAAATACGATTTCCTGCTAGGGTTTCCGAGGTCCACGAGGGAAGCGAGGTCGAGATGGAAGAGCGGGACCCAAGGGTGACACTGGACAACCGGGTCCTCCTGGAGGTCTCTTCTTCTACTTTTACATTTACCCAGGTTTTTTATTTTCAATATAATTAGGCAGATGAATGATTTCTGTTGTGTTGGTCAGGTTTGGGTGAACGAGGTCCGCAAGGAGGGGAAGGTCCACGGGGTTTCCCAGGTCCAGCCGGTGGGGTCGGGGCTTCTGGAAAAGACGGCGTCACTGGACCACCTGGGGAACGAGGTCCCCCGGTAAATTTATCATCATTTTTCAACCCTCAGTAGATATCCAATATCCATGATACCAGGATGATTGTCGAAAGAAAATCATCTGCAGATTCCACGTTGACCTTATATCAGCAAGCAAAGACATCCAAAGTTTTAGTATTTTAAATAGGGGGAGCCGGGTCAAAAAGGTCCAGTAGGATCCCCAGGAGTAGTTGGTCCTCCAGGTCAAAGCGGAGAACCTGGGCCAATTGGTGCATCTGGAGAACCAGGTGGTCCGGGATTACCTGGAGAATCTGGACGTCCTGGAGAACAAGGAAAAGAGGGTCCTATGGGTCCAATAGGGGCGTCCGGTAAACCTGGGGCTGTAGGACCTCCAGGACTCCCTGGATTCCCAGGAGAACGTGGTCTTCCAGGAATACCTGTGAGTTAAAATTAATCACTTTCACTTAGAATAATTATTTTTGTTATCAAAATGCAGAAGCCAGACTAAGCATGATGGTTGTAAAGCTATAACTTTATGAGGTTGAGGGCGATAAGGTAATAATACCTACATATGTCTGTTTAATAGGGTATTCCAGGACTTAAAGGAGAACAAGGTCCAATTGGAGGAATGGGTGCAGTTGGGGACAAAGGACAACAAGGTGAATCTGGTAAGGAAGGTCCTCCTGGAGGAGAAGGCCGTGTGGGACTTCCAGGTCCAATCGGTACTCCAGGTTCCAAGGGCGAGCGAGGGGAGACGGGATTAGCGGGAATTGGTGGGGCAGATGGACCAATCGGAGCTCGAGGACTTCCAGGACAACCAGGCCCAATCGGTCCACCCGGAGAAGATGGGGACAAAGGGGATGTTGGACCTCCAGGAGAGAAGGGTTACAAAGGTGGGAAAGGCGAAGCGGGTCCTCAAGGGACAGGAGGCTCACAAGGGCCACGGGGAGAACCTGGAGTCACTGGCCCTCCTGGAGAGAAAGGACCCCCAGGGTCTCAAGGAACTCGTGGACCAAAGGGAGAGAAGGGTCCCTCCGGTATTCAAGGACCACCTGGGCCAGTAGGACTTCAAGGCCTACCTGGACCTGCCGGCGTCAAAGGAGAACATGGAGATCCTGGTCCAAAAGGACCTCCTGGCCCAACTGGACAAGCAGGTGAGGCGGGTGCACCAGGCAGCAAAGGAGGTGAAGGGCTCCCGGGTCCAGTAGGACCCGAAGGGCCTCAAGGACCAAAGGGAGAAGATGGACAACCTGGATCTCCAGGATCAGCTGGAAAAGACGGAGCTCATGGGGAACGTGGTCCACCAGGTCCAAAAGGGGAAGATGGGAAACAAGGGCGTCAGGGGCCTCCTGGCCCCAGAGGCCCAATTGGAGGTGAAGGATCGAAAGGGTCTCCAGGTGCTCCAGGTTTCCCTGGACCGGTTGGAGAGCCTGGTCCACCAGGTCTTCGTGGAGAACCAGGTATTTGCGGGATATGTTGATATGTAGTATACCTACATTTCGTAGGATAAGTAATGGTGGGTCATTGGTACATTTGTACCCGTTGATTAAGGATTAGTATGGAGTAATGGTTATGAAATTGTAGGAAAGGATGGTGATGATGGAAAGCAAGGTGAATTGGGACCTGCGGGTCCTGAGGGGCCTCCGGGTAAAGATGGCCTTGCAGGGTCTCCTGGAAAACCAGGTGCAGAGGGACCGGCCGGAGCTCAAGGAAGTCAGGGTCTACCGGGTGACAAAGGAGAGAAGGGTCCAACGGGGCCAGCTGGACCACAGGGTCCGCTGGGACCTCAAGGAAATCCAGGTGGTGCGGGGCCTCCGGGATTACGTGGTTCTCCAGGTCAAGCCGTAAGTTAACAACTATTATCCACCAGAGCTTCGGGAGCGTGGCTAACATATTCTAGGAGGGTGCCACTGCCAAGGTCCCAATTCCGTAAGCTAGTCATAGTCGTGTGACAAGGATTGAGGCGCCTGTGACCTTCCAGAATTACTTTATCTCTGTTCTTAAAAATATAAATTCATGACCTCGATACCCGCCAGAAGGGTCGATATTTGGATATTACCTTGCCCATTGGCAAGTACTTGCGCTGAGGAACTCTTTGAGTATTTTCTGGAATCCATCGGTGTGTATGCAAGGGGGGTGTCTTTATGGCTAAATTTAGGGTGAAATGATATTTTATCTGTTGTGAAATATCTTCTCTTGTCCACGGATATTTTGAGTCGGTAGACTATTGATAGAACGTATTTAATGAATTAGGTTAAAATCTGAATACGTTGGCTTGTGATTTTGAAGGGGGATGTGGGTGCACCCGGGGCAGCCGGTGGAATAGGGGCAACCGGGAAAGCAGGGGAATTGGGTCCAAAAGGAATCAAAGGAGATCGAGGTCGTCGAGGTGCAAAGGGTCATCCAGGTCAAATCGGTGGGACGGGTCCGAAAGGTGAAGAAGGAGAGAAGGGTGAGAAAGGTGGGTCGGGTAGTAAGGGGCCGGAGGGTCGCAAGGGAGAGATGGGCTCAACTGGAGGGTTGGGGCCCAAGGGATCGGATGGGCCGATGGGACCACCAGGGCCACCTGGACCCACGGGACCCAAGGGTACCGAAGGACCCGCCGGCTTGAAAGGGGAGATCGGATCATCTGGATTGCCAGGACCAGCCGGTCCACCCGGAGAGTTGCCCCTCCTGCCTCCCGAATTACTGTTTGGGAGTGGGGGTGGTGGTGGGTCGGGAACTAAAGCCACGGGTCGGAGGAAGCGGGACTTGTCCTCAACGACAGAAGGGAGGGAGAAGGGGATGTTGGACGAGGAGGCGGAACTGACTGCCAAGTTACAAGAAGTATACGCGGACATTTACAACATGAGAGTCGAGTTGGAACGTGTCAAGAAGCCCTTGGGAACCCGTGACAATCCCGTCCGAACCTGTCGAGATCTCTTCTATGGTCACCCACACTTCAAAGACGGTTAGCACCTACATGCATACCTAACTCCCGTAACCGTAACTATCCGCTAAAAAACGAGGTGATTGACTCTTCCTTTCCTGTTAGATTGGTACTGGATTGATCCAAATCTTGGGATGCCGGATGATGCCGTTTTTGTATTTTGTAATTTGACGAATTCTGGAGAGACTTGTATATTCCCCGATGTCCAGTCCACACGAATGCCTCATATCCCATGGGAAAAGACGCTGGAGAGTAAAAAACGGGAAGTTTGGTTCAGTTCCTTCCGTCAAGGCTTTCGGGTATAAATGCTCTTTCTTTTACTCTCATCCCCCTCACTACTATTATCCTACAATTATACTACTATTACAAGAATGCAGGGACTGTGGACTCTAAATTCCGCATCTTTGTTCCCATGTGCTGAGTGAAAGATATGATTCCTAAATGCTAATGTTCTGTGCTGCAGATCTCGTACGAAGGGATCGGTCCCGTCCAGATGACCTTCCTGCGCCTCCTTCATTCGGAAGCGAAGCAGAACTTTACATACGAGTGCATGAACTCGGTGGCCTGGTTCGACGGCGGGGCTCAGAGTTACAACTCCTCCATCAAGTTCTTGGGCTACAATGACCAGGAGTTTGGCTACTACACTCCCCTCAAGCCCATCGTAACTAGGGACGGTTGCAAGGTGAGTTTTATTTAGATTTAATTTTGCATCTATTTCCTTGCGTCTTGCATTGTGGCGGAGTTACTTAAGGGGATCTTTTAATGTCCTTTGGCTGAAGTCGGGTGTTGGGGAAGGGAAGACCGTATTCCAGATCCGGACCAAAAAGTCAAACCAACTTCCTCTCATCGACTTTCTCCCACTCGACTACGGAGCCCAAGGACAGGCCTTTGGATTCCAAGTCGGACCCGTCTGCTTCAGATAAATATTATTAGCACTAATTATCCATTATTCTTATTTATTATCATACTTATTAAGTTATTATACTAATTATTCAACTATTTAGTTATCATACAAAGAACCTAGAGCTACACTGCCAGCTAATGTATCAACACTGCCATTTCCAGGAATCCCCTCCCTTCAATAGTTCAATATCCCCATATTTCTATTCTTGATGCATCCAATATTACTATTTATTCATAGCTACCCTTTAGCTCTTAATTTTGTATACCCTTTTTGTAATGCGTACTTTTAAATAAATGCAATGTTAAAGTAGTGAAAGGAAAGAACGGAATAGTGGATCCAGGGAAAGGAGTTGATACTGGATTATTAGATAGGATGCGTTTAGGCGGATATAATAATCTTCTGCCTCAACTACTTGCCAATTTCGGTAATTATGGTTTGATTGGGATTAGTCGTAGTGTTATTATTTGCTAACTAGGGTTAGGTTGGGTGTGCATGAGTTTGTTGGAGAGGGATGATGGGTGCGGGTGCGGGTGAGGGCTTGTAGGTGAAGTAGGTTCGGATCGGGTAGTGCATAGTGTGTGTCTGTATTCGGAGGTATTCGTGGGTGGGTGGGGGCAGTGGAGTTGGGGTTGGGATCTCGGACCGTCGTGTCGGATGGAGTGTGGATGTGGGTGGACGGGTGAAAGTGGGTGTGTTAAGGGGCCTCTAGCCATATATGACTTTCTCCGCTCCACAACACTCAAGGAGATGGTGAAAGTAGTGCATAGTGAAAGAGTGTGGAAGAGAGAGAGAGTGATATAGGAGTTGTAGGAGTGATGGTGTCCCTGTCTGCTAGTAGAGGAGGAGTGGGACACACACACACACAACTATACAACTACACAAGTACTAGAGCAACTAGAGTTACTAGAGACAAGTGAGTGAGTGTGGAGAAGAAAGTGGAGAAAGTTGACGTGAAGGGCCTCACCTTTGACCCCTGGGACACCTCACACCTAGACACCTTAACACACTCCGCCCACTCTGCCCACTCTACAAGACTAGACTGTCCTGTGCGGCACTCCCACTTGACCCACAACACAAGCAACTGAGTGTGGAGTGGCAGAAGAAGAAGGAAGGGTGAAAGTGGTGAAAGTGGTAAAAGGTGCAGTAGCCATACTTGTCTCCCTCCTCTGTCCCTCTGTCTCTCTCTCGTGTGGGGACAGAGCCGGTGTGGCGGTGCGCCCTGTCCGCAGGGACACCTAGGACACAACACCACTCCCACATCTTGTTCACTTCTCTTCAGTTATATGGATCTGGATCATTAATCTAGCTCCCCTCCCTCAGAGACAGGCTCAATATTGAATATTGAATCCTGAATCGGGTTCCCCACCCCCGCATCATGGACAAGAAATAAGAACATTAAGAACCAAGAACGTGAGTGGGACAACCAGAGTCCAATTATCAATTATCTGGATCATTACATTGAATATGGATTATTGAGTTGTGTATGTGTTATTGAGGGAGCAAGGAGGAGGTTACTTTCCTTCACTCCTTCATCTTAATTCTTAATCTTTTAACTCCCATATTGAGATTGGTTTATTGGTTAATCTAGAATCAATATCCTTATAAT
This sequence comes from Desoria tigrina, assembly GCA_906901685.1. Classification (NCBI taxonomy): domain Eukaryota; kingdom Metazoa; phylum Arthropoda; class Collembola; order Entomobryomorpha; family Isotomidae; genus Desoria; species Desoria tigrina. Next base: position 968,517 of record CAJQTU010000003.1, on the reverse strand, counting down.
ATATTACAGGAGCCCAGCCTCATCGCCTTCCGCTTCATCAACTTGATGAGAGAGAGGAGAGAGAGTGAGAGAACTGCTGAGAGGACACACGAGTTCATGTGATCTTGTGAATTTTGCCAGGAGAGATAAATAGAAAATCAGAACTGAAGAACCATATGTCCACATTGCCTCTCTTGTTGTTGGACACTGATTCATAGCCTGACTGTGACCCTGGTTTGGGTGGACTGAGGTCACTGAGGTCACTGAGGTCAGTGAGGGTTTTTGAAACTGCTACAAGTGCAAGTGGAAGGAGAAAAAGGAGGGAAGACGGATACAACTACTCTTTCTCCTTGTCTCGAGTCTGGGACGGAGGGACCGGAGGCAAGGGCACCACACCATCAAAATGGGACTGGGCGGTGTAAGTTACCTTTTATTATCACTCTTCACTTCTTGTTGGGGGGGGGGGGCACCGGAGGGGGGCGGGTCAAAATTCGGAATAAGAGCTCACCCATATACTAGAGATCTGCCATGTCTAATATATGGAGCTGACCTTTCCCACTCACTCTTGATTTGATTTGATTTGATTTGATTTGATTTAAACTTTATTAATGTGTCAAATAGATTCAAAATTACATGTTCTTTACATCCAATTGCAATGATAATATTATTATTAATATTCTCATCTCTCACAGCCGTTCCATTCTCTCCATCACATCTCATGGAGGATGACGTATTATTTCCTAATCTATTCATTATCTACGCACTCTTATCCCTTATCAATATTTAATATCAAACCCAACCTCTCTCAATCCACCACCTCCACTTACAAGCAATATAGCAAATATCAATTTATTTTGTATGAATTATATGGAGTAGGAATTATGATTTGGAATCTATTTCCTGGCATCCAAGATTCTGGCAAATAATGCTGTTTTGAAAAGGGCTCATTTGCTCCTAATCCCTAAACTAACTAACCATCCATGGGGATTGCATTGCACCTCCTGACACCCGCATATTCTATATTCCAAATCTTTTACTATTTGCAATTGATGAAAGAATCTTGAAAGAATGCATGCCATCATATTGCCATTTTGCCATATGCCAGAGCCTCTTATCTTGGGACTAGTATGAGTTTAGTGTTGGTGTTGAGTGGTCAGTATGGACAGTGAGGAAGTTGAGGAAGGTGAGTGATGGATGTTGGTGTTGGTTGTTTGAAGGATGTGGTTGGAGAAGCGCTAGTATGTGGATGTTATATAGCGGTTGGGCAGGAAGCCATTCAAAAGAGGAGGATCCAGTGGCCAACAATCCCGACCACTTATGACATTATGCGATGGGAGAGGCGGAGTTTGAGTCAGGTAATTAAACAGCATCACATTCCGGGGATCCATCCCGCAAGAACTTAATTACTAATCCTTGTTATGCTTTGTACATGGGAAGTGAAGGTAGGGAAACCAAGCGACCGATGAACAACTCCGTGCCCCCGTCCCCCGGTTCACAGTTGCCTTCCAACAACGGCCTCTCGTCAGCGGGGGGAACGAACGGAGTTCAGGTCCTCCATGGACACCACCACCACCAACAACACCCCGGCGGGCCACTAGGAACCTACTCCAGTATTCTGGGCGGGACGGGTGCCCTGCCCCCACTGCTCCGCACCTCCTCACAACACTCCTCCGTAGGGACCGGTCCCGCCCATCTCTCCGGGCCCCCCCATTCCGGGACCGGGATAACAGTAGGAGGAGGCCCCTCTGCTCATTACTTTCGACCTATTGCTCATCCCCATGGGATTTATACCGGTCGACCCTCTCACGACGACTTTGACTTGACTTCCGACTCGGATGCCATTTCCTCACCCAATTCATCAATCATTGGCCCCCCACCTCTGCCCCCTGGACTTATTGGTGGACGGCCACCCTCCCCACATCACCTTACTCCACTTTTATCCTATTCAAACCCACCCGCACCACCACCCACTAACCCACCAGGTAATTCACCACTATCAAGTCCAAGTATACACTAGAACCAGAAATACAGGCATCCAAAGATTGTCATTAGCTAATTAAAGTTATTTCATGAAATTGTATGTATCAACAGGATTCCATGGTATGGGTTGGGACGGTGGAGTGGGACAGTCAGGGAGTGGACCCCTCCGTTTTGACGAGTCTTCATTCCTGGGGACATCCGATGCGGGTTCGTCACCAGAAACGGGAAGTCTTCCTCGGTCAACAAAGTTGACGAAACGGAAGCGGCCTCCACGTCCACCTCCAAGAAGACTTAAGAGTGAAGACTTTACTGTGCCAGAAGAAGGTACAAACGGTCATCTCCATGACATGGAAGATGAGGAAGAGGACGACCCCCACCTCCGACACCTCATCGCCAGGTTCCCTTCTATTTCAATACCTACATTCATACCATTCCATCTATAGATCAATAACATTAACTAGCCACATCTTCATTATCTTTCAGCGGCCGATGCATCGAATACGGGTAACATAAATCCTCAAACATCTTTCAGTAGTACCCGGTTTATTGAATAGTATACCTATAGCAGTTTATCGGATTTATGCCTCTATACTTTAAGAACTTGTGGATTTGGCGATATTATTATGTTCTTCTGAACTTGTTGAAAAGTTGGGATGCTGACCATGAAAATTATGTGTAGCATATCCGGCGATTTAACTGTACTTATTTTATAAAATCCCGTAGGACATGGTAAATGTTGTCCTTACTATTATTGTAGATCCTGGCCCCCGGATTCCCCGTCACCCGTCCCTGGCTACGGGTATGAATTCATCCCTCTACTACTTCAGTTTTCATTTTTGTTTCATTTTATTTTGTATTACTGAACAATAAAAGTGGTTTTGTTTTCACATTTCTGCCCTTTTTTTTTATTTTGCATCCGTTGTTTTTATTGTGTTGTCCCAATATGTGGAGAAGGTGTGATTGATGTGGATTTGGGCCGTAGATATCAGCAACAGTTGTCGGTGATGACGATGGGTCGGTTGGAGGAGATGGAAGTTCAAGAGGAGAAGTTGGATACGGCGATGGCACTCTCGGAAATTAGGACACAACTCCAAGAATTGACCAAGTCCGTTGAATCCTGTCAGTCGGAGGTAGTTGAGCCATCACCATCATCCATGACATCGTCAGCCTTGAGAATCTCACCTCATTTGTGTCTGTATAGGTGACGGGGATGAAGGATAACATGGAGTCTATGCGACATGAAATGACAATGGTTCATCACGTCAAGGACGAGATGGAGGACTTGAGAGACGCTGTCGATAAGATCGAGGATCAATGCAGACAACGAAAAAACCATCTCCTTCAACAGGCAATGCTGGAGAACCCAATATTTCAAATCATTTACAATTACAACATTTACAACTGATGACGGAAGCGTGGTTTAATAAGGAACCCATGATACGGATTCTTGAACCATTTCCACATCTGTCCAGCTCCTTAGCCCTTCCTCCATATCGCATCTTTCATAATAGCATAATATTCATAATTTTAATCCGATTTGGATTCCTCTAGAATTTGTAATGAGATCCCTTTTCTGTCCCTCAGAAAGGGTCAAAAATACAAGTATGAACGCTAGGGCCGTCCGTAACGGAATTTAGGATTGGGCTGATTGGGATATTAAAAATAATTATTTCTAGTATTCCGTTTCCAGCATCCTTTCCATTCTGGATTGTGGAGTTTATATAAAAGTATACAAGGCTTTAGGGTTTTAGTGTTAAATCGTGAAGGTTGACTAAAAGTGAATGTAATGAATTACAGGGCCTGACCTTCTTCCTCTCTTTTTCTATATTTGCGGCAGTGTTGGGGATGCTACAGTTTGGATACAACACGGGAGTTATCAACGCACCCAAGAAGGTGATGTACTTGTGTTGTTGATATTACAATTTACAATTACTACAATTATGACAATTTCAACTAAAAGTTATATTTACTCCTAAATACATACACCTAATATTTAAAATTAAAATGTGTATGTTGTGATGCAGGACATTGAAGGGTTCATGCGGGAAGTGTGGGAGGAACGGAACGCTCCCGACAAAATGAAGGAAGATCAACTGGAAGATCTCTATTCCGTCTTTGTGGCCATCTTTGCGATCGGAGGGATGTTGGGCGGGTTCTCGGGCGGAATAATTGCCAACCGGTTTGGACGGTTAGTCCGGAATCGTTAATTAACTCAGCATTATTACTAATTAAGCACTATTAACTAACTCCTATTACTCCTTGTGCTATTACTATATCACGGTCCCATGATCTCTGTTTATATAGGAAGGGTGGCCTCTTGCTCAATAATATAGCTGGGATAGCGGGTGGGATTTTGATGGCCCTCACCAAGTCAACTCGATACTACGAACTCCTCATCCTCGGTCGCTTCGTCATCGGCGTCAACTGCGGTCTCTTCCACTTTACATTTACACATGCCCATCAACCAGGTCCATAAACCAGGCAGAAATCAATAAATTATGTTTCCTCTTCCAGGCCTCAGTACAAGTTTAGTGCCGATGTACGTGAGTGAGATTGCCCCTTTAAATCTACGAGGTGCACTGGGCACCGTCAATCAACTAGCCGTCACCGTAGGCTTACTTGTCTCGCAGATACTTGGAATCGAACAGCTTCTCGGGACCGAGGAACACTGGCATGTTCTTCTAGGTACCTCTCACATAATGACTCATTCATCACCCGCATCATCCTGGATTAAACTCCAATTTAATCCTCACGTTTGACTTGGGTTTGGCCTCTAGGTTTAGCAGTGGTTCCTCCAGCCCTTCAACTCCTCCTTCTTCCGATGTGCCCAGAGTCCCCACGCTACCTCCTCCTCACACGACAAAGAGAGGATGAAGCGAGACGAGGTCTCTAGATCAGTATAATTATATGATGGGCATGCGCATGCCTGGGATGAAGGGATGATGTTGATTGTTGATTTTGTTGTGGTTGATGTGTAGCGCTGAAGCGTCTCCGCGCCACGAGTAACGTTGAAGAGGATATCGAGGAGATGAGGGCGGAGCAACGGGCCCATTCGCAGGAAGAGCGGATCTCGATGCTCCAACTCCTCCGCTCACCCACTCTCCGCATGCCCCTCACCATCGCCGTCGTCATGCAACTCTCACAGCAACTCTCCGGAGTCAATGCCGTAAGACTAGCACTCTAGGTTGCAATTAAGTTAGCAATATCACCACCCTACTATATTTCATTCCTAATCAATAGGTGTTTTACTTCTCGGCCACCTTATTCACATGGGCTGGCCTTGATCTCTCTCAAGCCAAGTTTGCGACGATCGGGATTGGTGTCATCATGGTCGGCATGACCCTCGTCTCAATCATGTTGATGGACCGGGCAGGAAGACGGACACTTCATCTCTACGGCCTTGGTGGCATGTTCATCTTCTCAATATTCATCACCATCTCACTTCTTATCAAGGTGTCCCAATACGAATCCAATTCTACTAATCCAGTACAACCTACAGTCATATTGACAATTCTAACATTCCAAGAAATTTGTTAACTCGAATTACTTGTGAAAGTTATGAATCATGGACAAACAAGTACTTTCCAGATGTTCTTACCGAGTTGAGGCTCAATTAACAGAAAAGTCCTGAAAAGTCGTTAGCGATATTTGAGCATCACAGTTCAAATACTATAAGCTCTTGTTAGCAGCTTGGAACTGGAACCAGGAACACATTATGTGTCCATATGCTCATTGTCAATACGGCCTGTAATATAAAACCCTTGACGATTTACGTTCAAATATATCGATATCCATATGGTTGATCATCGATACGCTTACACCTCCTTAAGTTCAGTAGTTAAGATACTATAATCAGTTTACTTTGTTTAGCTCCCCTCTCTGAATTTCTATTCGTCTTTGTCATATCTGAAATATTTATTACAACTTTACAACTTAAGTTCGAAGTATATCAATTTCCATTCAAGTTTAAACGAAATTGATTGAGAGAGCCAGGGTGGAGTTGTTACACTTGTAAATGTATATAACTACATAATTAGTTGTGGTAGTAAAATCCTATTTATTATTGAGTTGGATCGCATGAATTGATTGCTTTGTTTTGCGATGCGTGCTTGTTGAACTTGTGTAACGTTCCATTGGTTTTTCTCAGCAATTTTTCGCCATGTTTCAGGATATCTTGGATTGGATCTCGTACATGGCTGTAATCTTTACCCTGAGCTTTGTGGTATTTTTTGCGGTTGGACCGGGATCGATTCCTTGGATGATCACTGCCGAATTATTTTCCCAGGGACCCAGACCCGCCGCCATGTCAATCGCTGCCCTCATCAACTGGTTATCCAACTTCCTTGTCGCCACCTTCTTCCTCAGAGTCAAGGTACGAAATATTGCATATAGCATAGCACTACATGATCCGACCATCTGACATGCTTGTTTTATGACACACGTAAGTGACGTAAGTTAAAGTCACTGGATAAAAAAAACAAAAAAACAGGATATACACCTACAGGTAGATTATGGTCTATATATGAGGGAAGTTGTGTTCCGTTTGGTCCGCTCAACCCAAACCCCAACCCCTCCGTCGTATGGGGTTGAAAGTATTGACTGGAAGAGGTGTCATTAATTTTTGTGACTCTTGTAGACGCTGTTGGACAACTACGTGTTCCTCCCATTCAGCGTCCTCCTCGCATTCTTCTGGATCTTCACGTACAAGAAAGTCCCAGAGACCAAGAATCGGACGTTCGAGGAAATCGCAGCCTTATTCAAAAGGAATGCCAACAGGTAGCTTAAGCTTATTAGTATAAACAGAACCCAACCGACCATAATCATGCAGAATCAGTACATTCATTTTATTCCTCGTAATCGTAATGCTTGTAGGGGCGGTCCAGGGCCAGCTGGAGATCCAGATCATATTTATGGGTGAGCCCCTGTCCCTCACAAATCACCGTTTCTTATTGTTTTTTTTTTGTTTTTTTTTTTAATTATGATTTGAGTTGTAGTACGAATGATGGATTGGTAGACCAGAAACCAATCGGTAACCAACCAGGCCAAGACATTTCCACTTCCCAGGCCACTCCCGATTTTGACAATCCTAATTTTGAAGGTTTCGAAGGAACTTCACTTTGACGTTCCTATCGATCCTCTATATGTTATAAAGGTTTTATTTTTTTTTTGTGTTTTTTGTTGTATTAATAATGTTTTGGTAACTCTATTAAATAGATGGATATGAAATAGTGCCGAGTAGTAGAGTAGTGTAATTAATATTCTGGTGTGTTGATCAGGATGTTGAACTGTGTAAATGGAGGGACGGGTCGTGGTCCAAATTCGGTTCAAGAAAGTTCAGCACTGATCGAGGAGAAGCAGGGTCCCCCACAAATCGAATCATGTGAGCAGGAGGAATACGATTTCAATAATCTTTGACCTCATTCCCCAAAACCATTCCATATTATTGCATTTTTAGTTTTAATTGTTGTAACTTTTAAGTCCATATCTTGTCCAACTATTTCCTCAATTCATACTGAAGGACCTAGCTAAATCATGTTGCCTTCAGAACGTAGGCCTGCCACTCCGTCCGACTCCATATCCAAATCCCCCTTACATTCCCATGCAACATATTACCGGCTGATACCATGTGCCTAACGACATATTTCTTATCTCCTGTTCTAAAAATGCGAGTCTTTAGATCCCGAACAGTTACAATCTCACAATATCCACAAACTCATATTTGAATCACTAAAAAATTGAACATCCGAATACATGAAATGATAAAAATAACAATCTATGTAAATTGTGCCTTCTAAAGTGCCGTCTGGCGAATCTCTGTAGGCTAACAAGTCCAAATAATACCTAGTATTTTCTCGATTGTCGAATAAGGAATAGGACATTAGATCGATTGCTTTTGTGTTATTTTGGCCATATTATGCCATAACACGCATTTTTAGAAATTAGGACTGGATGATAGGTGGGTAAGGCTCATACGTCCTTAGGCACATTGTCATGTCTTGGCTCGGTCCACGTGTACCGAGATAAATCAACCATTTCCCTATTCCACCATAACTTACAAAAAATTAGAAAGAATTAGTGCCTAGTGCTGGAGGAAATAATATATACAACAAATGACTAGAAACATAATCAAGAAACATATCAACATAGCCTCATATTTATAAGACATAAGATGTATTTACCTAATTATAGAGTTGTTGAGGTCTCTTACCTTAAACGGGAATCTTTTAGGGTGTAATAAGAGAATTGCTCAAAGCTTAATCCTCAACACATACACGTCACCTCACATCTTACAATTAGGAACAATACAAAAATAAAAATCGAGTAGCTTAAAGGCAGAATTTAATATAATCATTTTTGGTCCATTCCATGTCATTTCAGGTCTCTAATTGTTAGTCAATTGGTTTAACATGATCAAACAAATTAAAGCCGCTACTTTTTATGTTTTTTTTTCCTATTTGTAATTTGTAGATTTAAAAACGTTGATGAAATTCCCTTAGTACACCCTAAAAAGCTTCCATCTTATTAAATAATACAGGATTAGAAGTATCAGAAGCCCTTTTATTAGTTGGGAAAGGGGCCCATGACTTAACACTTAATCAGAATGCAATATATGATGGTGCACAGAAATAAAACTTAATGTCTGATTTATAATTCCTAAGCTTAGATAAGCTACTATAATATTATATATTATATTATGTTCTCTAGATATACAGCTATTTACCTAATTATTTAAAAAATTCCTTGTTAGCTTTACATATTTTAATTGTGAATGTTATTCTTTGTCCGGATGATAAAAATTTGATCTGGCTTGATTTAAAGTGTGCATGACGATTTCATTTGCAATTCTAATACCCGATGTTTACTTTACAATATTTAAAAGTGACTATGCAGGAATGTTGACAATGATAATTATTTGAGCTGGCGTGGAGAAATGTGGTGAGGCTCTGCTAAATGCCTTTGCATGATTTTCCATGAATGTTGGTTCATTAGAGGAATGGCTAATTGTGCTGATTTTTCTTCATTCTGTTTTGTTGACGGAGAGGTCTGAGGTTTGTTTAAGATTGCAAAGAGTCATAGATATGAATATGAATGGGGGTGCGGGTGGTGTCTGTAACTGTTGTGTGTCTGTTTCAGCGTTGTCGGGCCGGTCGTCTCGGGTGGAAGTGCGTGAGGGTATGGGGAGCAGTGAGCAGTCGGGGGGTCAGGGGGGTCGAGGTCAGGGGGGGAGCGAGGTGACGCTGAGTCCGCCGCCCTCCTCAGGCCCTCCCAACATCCCCTTCGCCATACCGCCTTATCCCCCAAGGTTTCTGGACGAGAATGCGGTCTGAGTGACCCCCAGCACCCCACAGAGGAGGGGTCTCAGTGGGATCCATACCCGTGGGATACCTATTCTGTGCCACCACCCACGCCCACCCCACCACAATAGTTACATTCCAAGAGGAGCCGCAATAAGAAGACTAACAAGAGTCCATTCCAGCAGTTGCTTGCAACTCTGCAATCCTCGACACCCCTTCCTTCCAGCCAGACAGACTCGGAGACTTGGAGAGTCTGGACACTCTGGAGAGTCTGGACATGGAATGAGTCATGGATCCTCTTTTACCACAAAACTTAGTTAGGGAATAATAATGATAAGGGATGGGTGGAATCAAGTTATGCCTAACACTGCCCTTCCTCCTACAACTCCTATCCCACCAACTACTCTTAAGATAAGATTAGTTAGTAGTTAGTCTAGTTAGTACCAGGATGAATGGGAAGGTAGGTAAGTAGGTACTATAGGTAGGTTAGGGTCGGGTGCCCTCGAGGTCACGAAGCTGAGGTTATTAGTGTGAGAGGACCGTACTTTCTGTTCCCTGGCCCCAAGGCCCCATACGCATGGAACTGAAAGTAGTTGAAGCCGTTGAAGGTACTGAGGGAGGCAAGGTGCTCAATTTACTCCATTAGCCCACCAGGGATAACCTTAACCTTAGGTAGCAGATTTAGAATAATGAGTTAGCCATTTAGCTAAGGGTCCACACTCACAGCCCCTCCCTATATTTACTTCACTCGGACAGTTGTGAGAGTTGTGAGGGTGTAAGTTTAACAGAACATTCCTCTTCCGATTCGGGTCAAATGTGAAATGTGTGGTAGGGAAGAGGTTAAGAGGTTTCCATGTCAAGTAGAGTTAGGTCCCCTTAAGCACCCTTCAGACTTGACCTGCAGTTTGGGCGGAGAGTACTCAAGTATTGAAGGGTCGGCCTTTTGAATCCCTTTTGATATCTTGGACCCCGTTGGACTCTGGAACAAGAGGCCCCAACCCCCCTTCAACCAGCCCTTCAACCAGCCCTTCTTTTCAAAAGGGCACATGATTAGTGACTAAATGACTAGGACAACTACTTAGGACTCTACTATGAATGAACCACGTGACTCTTGATTCAGGTTAGGTTAGGTCATAGGTGAGGTTGGAGGATGTTTATATATATGAATCTATGTATGGCCCACTGCACCCCTAAAATAAACTACTTTCTCTTTACAAGTAATTAAGAATTAACCTAGCTCTGTACTCTCTATTGTTACTAAACTACAAGACTTCCGAGCACCACTCATCAATATAAATGGAAAACTTACACATCATCCAATAAATCATGGTTGATTATTACCAACTTTTTAAACACAGCTTCTCTTATTCCATCGATCCCATAATCCCAATGCATTCATTCACTAACTGACTATTCGGCAAGGACTGTAATTACTTGGACTCCAAGAACTGTAGATCATACTTGTCAACTTGTCCGCTAAATGCTAAGCAAAAGGAGTAGTATATAAATATTATAAATGTATGGTTGTGGTGTGGCAACTGTGGCCGAAGAACATGGATAAAAGGGAAGAATGTAAATATAATTATTCGATCCTATGTGTTTGCCCCAAGCATAGAGTAAGGTGGGGGATGGTGTGGGCGGGAGAGTTGAGGTTGAATTGGTCAACTGGGCCAAGTTCTTTTAGTAGAATCTTGTAGAAAGTGCTGGACCAACTCCTGAGTAGTCCTCAGCAGCAGCCTTGATCGCCTCATTCATCTTGCATCTCTCTAGGAGGAAAGGAATACTACGCTTCTACTACGCTTCAGCAGAAAACGTAATATACTACCTAGACCTACTAGTGACTAGGCTACAACGTCACATTCTCGGTTCAATTCATTTGTCATTTCATGCTCAGCACACAAACACAAACCTTCCTGTTTCTCTTTACTATTTACTAATTCATAATTCAGAATTCAGAATTATACAAGTCAATTTCAAATTTATAATTCAAACCTTCAAAATCAAAACCCCTTCACCCTTTGACCTTAAATCTCAAACCTTTTGAGCCTAAAGTTCATTGATTGTGGATTGTGCATTTCACATTTCACATTTTGTAAGCCATAGATAGAGACATTATAAAAATTACATCATACCATACCATACACCATACCATCGGACAAACAAGGGAACCTTTGACCTTGTCAGGTAGGTGTTCAAGAAGTTCAACCCAGATTTTTTTCAAACTTGAACAGTTTGAACTTTGAACTTGTTTCATTCATCACACATCACTTGTGATTTGAAAGAACTAAATTAATGAAACTTTAACGTTGCAATTGAAAGGCTGGATTGCAGCAAAGGCAAAAGGGCAAAGGGAGGGTAGGTTCTCACCTATTGCCTATCACCTATCACGTCAAAAGCGCTAAAGCGCAGTCCCTCCTCCCTGACGCCTGACCTTCCCACCGACTTTAGTAAGTCGAACGATTTTAGTCACCGTGCACCGTGCCGATAGTTCCTGTTCCAATGTTAAAGTTTCATTATTTTAGGTCCACTCTCTCAAATAAATGAAATAAGTTTGAAAAAAATCGGGGTTGAACATCTATCTGACAAGGTTCCCTTGTAAGATTTGGTCTGACCATTCACCTCAATCACATCACATCAATAAATATAATTATTTAATTTCAAATTCTAGTCTTATTTCAGTTATTTCATATTTATTTTTGTTTTTTCAGATTCAAAAAGGACTGTATTGAAGTGAAAAGTATAAGTAAATCTGGTTGATGATGTTACGGGGTGTTTTGGGTCGAGTTGGGAGGGTAGGAGGCCTAGGAGGGTCCCTTCCCAGTCTCAATGGTCGTCGTGGTCAGGAGGAACTGGGGATGCAAGGAGTCCCACCGTCCGCAGCTTATCATGAGAAGGTGATTGACCATTACGAGAACCCTCGGAACGTGGGCTCATTGGACAAGAAGGACCAGAACGTGGGAACTGGGCTCGTTGGTGCACCTGCTTGTGGGGATGTCATGAAACTACAGATACAGGTGGACGAGAATGGCAGGATCACGGATGCCAAGTTCAAGACCTTCGGTTGCGGGTAACTAACTAGCAAAAACAAACTACACTACAAGTTCCACTCATTTCAAAATATAGTCATTCATAATTTAAAATTTAATGTTGGACTTGTTGAGCAGGTCCGCAATCGCATCTTCCTCTTTGGCGACCGAGTGGATCAAAGGCAAGACGTTGGACGATGCGGGTCGGATAAAAAACACAGACATTGCAAAAGAACTCTCACTTCCACCCGTCAAACTCCACTGTTCCATGTTGGCCGAGGATGCGATTCGAGCCGCTCTGCAGGACTACAAAACAAAAAACCAGATAACCTCCCCACCACCACCCCAACAAGAACAACATTAAGCTCCCAGTCAAATTACCAAATTACTATCCCCACAACCTCTTTAATGATATCTTTAATCAAATTGTAACCGTTATATTGTATATAAGTATAGGAATACCAATCTACCTAACATGTTGAGTCCGCAATCTAGAACTTTTAGTCATGTATCAAGTACCTATAGTACATGTATCGATGCTTCATCGATGCTCTGGTTCCCTCAACTTGACTCGTAACCATAATATAGAATTATTCGAAAGTTGTAGAATAAAGATATAGAGAGGTATCAGATCAGGTATGGAAACAAGTGAAACGAGAATATTATTTCTGAGATTTGCGTCCTGTGTATGGGACTGGCGCAAGGAGGAGAGTTGTTGGCACCTTTAAATCTATGGACTAGGTCTTTGGAGGACGGAAGTCTATATAATTATCCAATTATACGAGTCAAATGGGTCTGCACTTGATTGAGATTAGTTGAGCCTTGTGTTCAAGTGCTATGAACGCTATGTATGATGTAGGAGAGGGAGTGTGGAAAGGTCATCAACTTGAAATCAGTATCCTGTCGGGATGCGGCAATCTGGCTGGGCCCACCCACCCATATTTTGCAAATCTATCATAATATTCATAATAAGAAGGTCAAAGGTAGCCTCTGGGTAGCCTCTGTCCTCCAGCAGAGAGGCTAAACGATGAGTGAGGCTTAAATGAATTTCCTACAACTTGCAACTCATCCCCGCCAATTCCAGTTTAAGCTTCCAAAGCAAAAGCAACTCACACTTTGCGACAGAATTGCGAGTGTCGGTGAAATTTCATTGTGAAATTGATTGGAAATAATTGTGAATTGAAAGGATTGTCAATTTGCCATTACGCACCATTCCATTCAATTTTAAAAGAATAGATTGATTGTAGGTCTAGATCAGTGCAGAGTTAGTTTTTCTGGCATCCGGGTTCAGATTCAGATTTCAGATTATAATTTCAAATTTTGAATTTATTGTAAGGGTTCAGAGTTCAGAGTTAGTTTGGATTTTGGAACGAAACGAACTAACTGTGAACTGCGTTGTGCGTTGGTTAAGGGTTTAAAAATGAAGGGCTTGTGGGAGTTAGGGATTTTAATTCTGGCCCTCACAACCACCACTCACTCCCTACATGAGGACCAAGTCGGCAAATTTGACTGGTAAGTCTCGTCTCAAGTCTCAACTCATGACTCAACTCAACTACAACCAAACTCTAATCTGGTCCATAATCTACTTTCTTTGATATAATACATAATTATAAATATATTGTTGATTGTATGCTCTTTCTTGGTTCAAGTCAAGTCACATGCTTGCACACTCTCTGCCCTTTTGCCTTTAATGAATGCCTAATGTGTAATGTTTGCTGAGGTGGGGGTGAGGTAAAAAAGCAAAGGTCAAAGGTTGACCCTTGACTTTGGACTTGACTCCGTGCAACGCACTGGCAACTGGTTTGTTGTTATTCATTATTCATGTGATTCGTGTGATCTATACAGGCATCAGAAGCTGATTGGTCCCATTCGATTCCTCTTCAACGATCCTCATCAACCGAAGCGTATTTTGGTGGGAGGAGAGAACAACGTGATTGCTGCCCTCCATGCTAACACTGGTTACTTAGCTCAATTAATTATATTATCATTCACCACCCACTCCCCTCTTCACTCTTGAGACTCTTGACCCTCTTGTCGTTCTGGAATTGGTGAATTGAGAGTCCTTTGATTTCGGTTTGCAGGTAACCTCTTGTACCGTCAACTCCTCGAGTCCTCTGGCCGACTCGTCTATTTCGCGTGTCATGAAGAGAGGGAGACCCTGGCCGTCTCCATACAAGAACCCAACCTCGTCAAGATACGGACCTTCCAAGCTCCTACTGGAATCATCAAGGAAGAATGGGTCACTCAGGCTCCATCCGATCTCGTCACACATCAAGGCAAACACGTCTACCTCATTCAAACCAACAAGTTCCCATCCATCATCCTGAGTACCTTCTCTCTCGTCAAAGACGAGCCTCAACCCCTGACCAAGAACACTCTCACCTTGCCCAACTCTGTCCCTCAACAAGACACCAACGAGCCGGTCAACTGCCAAGTGACCGGAATTTATCTACTTTGTTCCCAAGGACCCTCCCTATCCATTCTTAATCTACAGGACTCTTCCTTCTCAACATCCAAGTTCGAAGCTCATATCACGGATCTCAGAACCAGTGGCCCAGGTATATAAACAAAGATCTTTGCATTCATTACTTGTTACCGTTAGACTGTCGCAGCATACACGTTCCTCTATTATAATTCAATTAGAGTCAGCATTCCTTCAAAAGTTCAACTTATAATTAAAGATTGATTATTTTGGGGGGATAACAGGAGAAATCAGTTCGGTTGTTGTTCAAGGAGCTGATTTTCAACGCATCTTTATACTTCTTGAAAATTCCAAAGCGGGTCCTGAACTACTTCCCTTGACCCCATCATCTTCATCAAACCTTAAATTCCAATTGTCTCAGTTCAAGACGGATGATCGCAGCATCCTGTTCCTATCAAAGCAAGTGACGGCACATTCGGTTCAAGTAGAGGGATACAACAGGATGGGACAGATGCTTGAAGGATCGTCTTTCGCCGTCACCGCCTCAATGCCTCTCTCGAGCCTGGTGTTGTCGAAAGGATATGTCCTCAACTCCCGCTATGGTCTCGTTGGAGTGACGAAGGATGAGCTAGTCTTTGGCACCAAGGCGGATGGGTCTCCTTCCGAAACCCAACTCCCTGTTGAATGGTCCCGTGAAGAGTCCCTTGCCTCTGTCATTCAAGTTGAGATGGTGGACTATCCCAGTGAAGTGGGTCCAACGTGGAATCCCTACTTGGCCAGCCTCAACGTCCTCTCTGCCTTCATTTCCCGTCTCAAGTATGAAGCGGAGGCGATATTGACGGGAGAGAGCCTCTACTCTTCTGCTGAAGATCGGTTCGGCTTGCGGAAAGTGATTGTTTTTGCAACGGCGGTTGGAAAGGTTGTCGGGATGGACAGCAAGAGTGGGAACATCTTGTACACTTTCTTCCTCCCCGACTTCTCACTCTTTCCTCAGGATTCGTGGTGGATAGGAGGTGGTCCGGGTGCGGGTGGAACCGCTTTCCTCTACATTCAACGTCCTGCCAAATACACTCCCCTCAAACCTCAAGCCACGATCATCTACCAGTCCAAAGGGACAAAGAACACGCTCCTCTTTGCCTTTGATCCTGTTCAAGGGAAATCATTAGACGAGCTCAAGACCTTTCCTCCTCTCATGCAAACACAAATGCTTCATCATGCTGGAGAGGAGACAGAGTTCATTAAGCCCATCCTCTTGATGGACAAAGAAAGAAACGTTCACGTCTATCCTCCTACAACTCCATCCGTTCAAAGTTCCTACTTCTTTGTTGTAAATAATAAAGATCCCAAAGCCTTGACATTGGAAGGATGTCAGGTTCGAGGAACTAATCCTTCTACTTCTGGACAAGTATTTAAAAATAATATACTTCTACATATTATTGAAAGTTCAACATAACAAGTTTGACGTCTTTAAAATATATTGATCCTTTTAATGTAGAAGTTAGAGGGGAAGCTGTTGTGGACTCTGTCGTTTGGAAATAGTGAGGTTGTAGGTGTTCATGGAAAGCTTGGCTCAGAACGAGTTCATTCTCAAGGACGAGTCCTCCCCGACAGATCTGTTTCCTACAAATATATGAATCCAAATCTCGTAGCTGTCGTCACAGCGGAAAGGGAACAGGGGAACATTAACATATATTTAATTGATGCGGTTTCTGGTACGTAGAATTATGAACATTATTACTCAACTCATCAGTCATTAGTCCGTATCCATACTCCCCAAGTCACTACGTAAAGTCATAGTAGTAGGTGGTATAAATAATAGCCTTGATCTCCTTGTAGGTGCGGTCATCCATTCCCTGTGGCACAAGAAATGTGGGGGTCCGGTACACGTGGTTCATTCCGAACATTGGCTTGTCTACTCTCTCTTTAACGAAAAAAACCGTCGGTATGAAGTCAATTCTGTAGAATTGTATGAGGGTCAACGACAGAGCAACTCTTCCGCTTTCTCGTCATTTGCTGCTCCACCTGTGGAACCGATCGTTGTGAAACAGTCGTACATTTTCCCGACTGCGATTCAACACTTGGCTCATACGAGAACGGAGAAAGGGATCACAAACAAGGACATTTTGATCGCTCTTCCTGGAGGTGGGATCCTGGAATTACCTCGAATGATACTACAGCCTCGACTCAGTCAACAGCATTACACTCAGCAGATCCATACGGATGAGGACGGAGTTATCCATTCCATCCCCTATCTTCCTGAACTTCCGATCCCTTCAGAAATGATATTAAACTACAATCAAACTGTGAAGCGGGTTCATGGAATCAAGACTTGGCCCACTAGACTCGAGTCCACCAGCCTTGTTCTGGTCCATGGGAGTGGTAAGGCAACCAAACAAAGCAACATGATCATACTCGTATTACGATCCACCTAAAATCTTGTTTTAACCTTGTTTTAGATCTTTACTACAACAAATTAACACCTTCAAAGACATTTGACGTTTTAAAGGATGATTTTGATTATTTATTCATCACGGTTGTGCTTGTTGGTCTCATTTTGGCTGCTTACATCACGAAACGACTGGCTGCCAGAAAGCAATTGGATCAAGCCTGGAAATAACCCAGCAGATAAACAACGAAATCGAACTCTTTTATCAACGTCAACTCAACGTCTTCATTGAACTCTTTTTATACAAAAAGTGTAATGCTATAGTGTTTGTGTTATAGTGGGCTACTGTGTAAAGTAATGGGCAGATCTCCATCACATTACAATTACTTTTGTTTATTAACTACTAGGTATGTTGTATGTTGTATTGTAGATTGTAGTGTATGAATAAGATACATCGATCCTAGAAAGTAGCCACCTTTCTTCCTTTCCCATCCATCACTTCAACAAAGTGGGTGAATTAATTCGCCAGCTTTTTAAATTGCAGTCAAATTTTGTCGAAGCACGGAAGGAAATTCCCGAAGCTATATTATTAATTATTAACAATTAACTCTGGTCATATCTGATAATGTGGAGACAGTTTTTCTAATACATCCTGTTAATCGTTATAAACGCGTCCCCACAAATACTGTTTTATTGAAACTGATCGGTGAATATGTTGAACGGAACCAAATAAATTATAAATATAAATAGATTTGAAGGCTTTTTTTAAAAACCCAGAAACCCTAGGGCTAGATTATACAGAATATACAACATTCATCATCCATCCATCCATCCATCATCCATCTCATATTTTTAGTAGCTTGATGTCAACGTGTTAAGTTTTTATTTGTCAATGACCTTGCCTCTTGATTTGATAACGTGTTCCAAGCGCCCGTTGTCAAGGAATATTGGAACGTGCAAAATGTATTGTTGTCAAGTGAAAGCATGGAAATTGTATGGGCTGTTTGAAGGGAGTGGGAAATAATTAAAATTGTGACCAGATATTTAGTAAGTAGTGAGGGTGTCAAAATTAGGAGTAAATTTTGAGTGTGTTGAGGTTGGGTGGTAACTGGCAAGTGTGGTAAGACATAAGATGGCAAAGAGGAACGGGGAGTCCAAGTGGCAGACTGAAAGGTCAATGAAGAAGGAGGAACTGGGTCCTCGGCCACCCGCCAACAGGGAAGCTTACATCGACTATGCACTTGACATGGTCCTCCACAATCTCATCAGCTCAGGTACTCATCACTTGACCTCTTCACCTCATTTCTTTTAGATGAAAAATATGAATTACTATACCCTAATGCCCCTATAATGCATCCCTTAGGACAATTGGATCCCTCCAAGAGCTATCTTCTGAAAACTACGGAAATGAAGGCTCACATC
This sequence comes from Desoria tigrina, assembly GCA_906901685.1. NCBI lineage: Eukaryota > Metazoa > Arthropoda > Collembola > Entomobryomorpha > Isotomidae > Desoria > Desoria tigrina. Next base: position 950,007 of record CAJQTU010000003.1, on the reverse strand, counting down.
GGCCGAATGTGCGATCGAGTTCGGAAAGAGCAGGAAGAAGGGCCCCAACGGGGTCCCTTTCACATTTCTTCGGCACAACATCCACTTCGAACCCGTTGGGCTCTTCATCCCAATTCCCTTCCCATCACAATCATCACGGATAAGGACCCCTTCAAGGTCAAGGCCAACAAGGCCAGATCCAAGCCTCTCTCTTCGTATGGCAAAGCCGGAGGCCCAAACAGCAAGAATAAGGACAAATCCTTAACTCCATCAAAGTCCAACAACGTGGAGGAGTCAAGTCCACTGCCCCACCGGCCCCACCCACCAACTCTTCATCACTTTCATCCGACTGCCGATAAAGGGAGGAACTTGACTGAGCCTGTCACTGACCGTCTGGCAGACGGGGCTCTTCCAATGACCAATGTCCCAAGTACCAAGACGGCCAACAAGGAAGACTCCATGAGGCTGGAACCCCTTAAGGCCCCTCCTCAAGCATTCATAGCCAAACTGGACATGAGGGGCTTCAACAACGAAGAGATATCTTTGGATATGGCTGGACGGCGGCTTACTGTTAGTAATCATTCATCATTGCGAATGCAAATTAAAATATTTAGCATTAGCTAACTACTGATTACTGAGTCCCTTTTTACTTTTCTCAGATCACGGGTCTCCGAGATAAACGCGATGGACTCAACGTCCGAAAAGCCACAGAGACAATTGATATTCCAAACGGAATTAATGTGGACAATCTCAAAATCGCACGACGATTGGACGGAATTCTCGTCATTGAAGGTATTTAACATCAACGAATTTAATGAATATTCGTTATGATCAGCCATTTAAACTGATTAGCATTACCACATCTTTTGAAAATGTTTACAGAAACTCTTCCTGACCCCGGTACTATCTTGTGAAGACCAAATTCAACATGCATATTCTTCAAAATTGTCGTAACATCTAACATCCTTACTTAGCATTGTCTCGCATATCTATAGAACGATACTGCTGTTGAAACAAAAGCACCTACATATGTTTAATAATATTTTATCGATACCCAACTTCAGCCTTGGTTGGATTCTGATTATAATATTATAAAATTATGACTTTCATCTGTTGTACAAACAGACAATGTTTTTTTGTCATTAAGCTCGTCATGCATTTAATTGACTGGTCCACCTCCTGTGTCCTGTGTTAATCATACAGTCGAATATCACATATAATAAGCTGATACGGAAGCCGTTTTATTGTTAGGAGAACAGGGGTTGGGCATTGCGTTGCCAGTTTTGATGCCAACGGATTGATTGGAATGTTTTGAGGTTTTCTCGGAATTTGCTTCGTCTGGGATTTTTACCCATTTTGAACCAATCTTGGATTTGTTCCCCCAACTCTTTGGCATCATGGAACACCAACCCATTCTCTTCATGCTTCACTAATTCTTGGATACTGAAAATTAAAAATACAACGCATGAAACCAACAAAATCATTATAAAGACATTCTACGACATTATTTATACCTATATTCAATGAAGGAAATAGTTTTCGTACCAATTAAAATGCGCAGCAAAGACGGGAAGTCCGCATCCAAACATGTCGACAACCTTCATTGGTAAATCAAGGCCACTGGAAGAGTAGTGAAGGGAAACTCCCACGTCGGCACATCCTGAAAACAAACTTACCCATTAATATCCAATATATTGATGGTAGGTATTCGTATTATGTACTTTTGGTATAAAACTGGGGAGGAAAGTAGATAATTTTCATCAAGAGTTTGATAATTTTGTTAATGTACAGCTCTGCTTAGTTTTAAAGTACCTAATAGTTTTGGATAATCCTCTTGTTCTAACCAAGGGGTCTCAATTCTGACACTCGAAAAGTTAATGTCTTTGATCTTGGCTTTGTAGTAGTCTTTGAGAGGCCCTTTTCCAGTGATGAATACCACGAGTTTGGGTAACATCCGTCCTCCTCCTTCCTCCCGAACCCTTTCATACTCTAAATTCAAAAGTGAGGAAAAGCATGTTACATTCTTTCATGTTAAAATGCACCAATAATAAATCCATTTAATAAATCCGTCGCCAGTCTGTAACACTGTTTCTATTGTACGTCTTTGGAAAGTAGGCAGTGATGCGGGGCTCTACTAGTTTGTACCTTGCAGAGATGTGAGCAGAAGATCAAAGTCTTCGTCTTCGGTCCAACTTGTACTGGAGAGAAGAATTCCAGGTCTCTTGGTATCGTCTGACCAATTATCCAGGACCTCATCAAGAATCGAATACTCTTTACTCAATTTGGATAGGAACTGACGCTTTTCAGACTCTTGTAATGGCTTGAAAAAGGGGGGTGGTCGATCGTAGAGTGTGACGGCTCTGAAATATTTAAATATATGTTGTTTGCTTGATATATCCCAAAAGAAATGACTGAATAATCAGAATAATGTCTGTTGAATGAGATGTACTGACTGGATATTGAGTCTGTCGTGAAGGTCTTGTCGCATGGCTTTGGTGACGGTGATGTGTCGGTGTGCCTTGGAGGCGAAGGTGTCCTCGATCCATTTAGCAAGTCGAACGATCCAGCGATCTGGTCCATGCTGGAGGGCCATTAGAGAATGTCCATAATTGTGCCAGTCAATGATGAGGGTGGAGGAGAGGACGATTGAGAATAAATAAGTAACTGGCAGAGCGGGTATTCCGGGTGGATTCTGAAGGAGGATGAATTTGGGACGAGGGGGATGAAGGATGAGGAGAGAGATGAAGGCGCAGGTCAGGAACAGGGCCTGCCAAGCCACTTTCAGGGGATATGCCAAGAGTCGAGGGATCCCTGCTCAATTAAATTTGAGAATCATTAAATAAATGAATTAATAACAATTAATTGGAGTAATAATTAGTAGTTATGATTAGTGAAGTGGCGGGGTACTTGCTAGGGCCTTTGGTGGTTCCCTGATGGGATGTACGGAGATCCGGTTGTTGGATGCGGTGTGGGTGGGGATGGCGGACGAGGTGGTGTGGCCCAGGAGCCGAACCCGATAACCTTCCTGTGCCAGTGACAGCGCGTGGTAATTCATGCGAGGACTGTGGCCCAAGTCGCCCAGCACCAGGATCCACACAACATCACCCTCCGCACAGGAGCCCATACCCATACTCTTCTTTTGACCTTGAATACCTTGATCCTAGTCACAAATTAACATCAACTAATTACTCTACTACTTCATCAATCCAATACACAATAATTAATAACAACAAATAATAGAACGTTTAGTTAGATCGTTAGATGTGAGATGAGAGTGATGATGAGATGGGCAACGGGTCGGGAGGGGAGTCAGACTCCCCTCCCCTCCCGACCTTTGACCTTTGACCTTGAGTCTGTTAGCCCCCGCCCACCGCCACGCACGGGGGCTAACAGGCTACTGACTGAGGCTATCCGCTATACCCTCCACCCTCTGCCCTCCATCCAAGCCTCCCCCAGTCAAAAATGTTGGCCCGCACAGAATTTAGCAATCAAGAAATCCTAATTTTGAATTTCAAATTTAGTAATATCAAATAGTCAATGTACAATGGGACATCTGATCTGATGTCTGACTGTCTGACTCTGACAGACAATTCACAATTCACAATTAATTATTAATAATAATTAATAAACAAGAGATAAGATCAAAGATTCACAAGAATGACAAATATGAGAAATGTGAAATGAATAGAATATAGGGGGAACAGTGGGGAAACTAACTGGAATAATGTGGAAGTGAATGGAAATGGAAGGTGTGTTGGAGGTGCTGGAATTAGATGGATTCTGGACCTAACGTTAACGTACTGACTGGAACGTTTGCTGGAACGTCTGCTGGAAGCTCAAAGCACAAAGCTGGAATGCTGAACGCTGACGCCTGGAACATTAAATTAAGAGAGACTACTCTGAAGTTGGCCCACTTGGTGAATTCAAAAGGGGAGAGGTTGTGGTGTCAGATCGCCCCCTGGGCTCCTCAAGACTCGGCACTTGAATTAACATTATTAGAGCCTTTCTATGGTTTTCAGTGTTACATGATACCTGCGCACAGAATTGTACCTGCCCAACTGGAGCTATAGACCCGAATGGAGTAACACTTTTCTATGTCTGATAGCGACGCATATCCATATTCCATATATATGAGGGATTGGGATCCAAAATCCACCAACACGAACGAACCTCCATATTTTCTTTCACTTCAATTTTGAATTTAATTACTTTAATTCCAATTCTAGTCCAAGGTAATTACGGATTTTTATACTCTTTTTTAGATTCACATAGTTAGTGTGACCCTGACCTCCAGCCTCCAGAGCAAGAGACTCGACTCCCTGCTCATTCATCATTGCATATTTACCTTATTGTTTGAGACGAAATTATGAACTATGAATTCAGAATTACAAATTATATATTGTTGTTCATTGTTCCGATTGTTTGTTTCAGATGAGCAGTCGGGTATTGAGGAGATTGGGTGAAAAGTTGGTGGGTGGTCCAAGTGCCCCTGCTGGTTTGGTTCGAAAGGCAAGTGGTGGGGGTGCTGGAGGGCCACCTGCACCCTTTCTCCCCTTTCCCCCTGGACCAAGACAATTTCAACAGCTAGCGAACTGGTAGGTGCATATATTGTTAGACATTGCAGGGCATAAGGACAAAGGACAAGCTCAAGAGTCATCAATACACAAACTTACAGCTCGCAACATCTTTATTCTAATCATTTCATTGGGTTTTTTTTTGTTTTTTCCAAGGGCTGCATCGGCCGGAGTATTCGGGGCAACAGGCTTTGGGCTTCTCTGCTATTTCTCGGACTGGAGGGTCGTTGTCAACTGGATCCCCTTCTACAATTTAAAATTCAAAGATGAGGAGATTGAAGCAGCCAAGAAGTAAGAGGATCCTACAAGGACAAACCAACAGTCCCGTAGAAACATAAAATATGTAGATTCCAAATTTTGGAATTGAATTGTAACCTCTTCCACACACAATGTAGATATACTCGTTTCTAGATACTTGAAATACAACCATTTAAATCCCTCCTTCAATGCAATTCACAATAATTCACATCATTTTGAAATCACGTACACAAAGTACACATCAAATACCGGATGATTTAGAATTAAGAAGAGTAGAGTGCAGTTCCATGCTGCGATAGTCAGGAGTTTTAGCGGGGATCGCACAACCGAAGAATTGAACCATGCATGCACGAGTTATACTGTGTTCGGGTAACCTAAAGCAAAAGTACTCATTTTGTCTTATCTAGCTGTAGCAAAATGATTAAAGTCCGTAATTAGCTTTATTGAAGGACGAAACGAGTTTTACCCGGCGATTCAACGAGGATTAGGGAGTTATACAAAGAGGCATCTAGTGATTCCGAATTCTGCTGATACAAGAATATTATAAGATTACTGCCATTAAACGCTGTCAGCCGAAAAAGCGGTTCCGCATATCATAGAATTGTTGGACAATCCATCCATCCATTAAAATTTTACAATATTTATTTTTTGTTGCTAGATATAATGAAATTGTGATGGTATTTAGGAGTTGATGAGGGGCGTTGAGAGATTTCGCATCAACCATGGCATCAACTGACTGATTGAAAATATGGGCCAACTTCCGTCAGTCTACTATTGATTTTGATTTGTCTTCTTTGCAACTTTGCGTTTGCTTTGCACTTGACAGTTGACACTGTTGACACTTTGACTTTGTCTCTCTGTGAGAGAGTGAGACTGTGAGACTGGAGTTGATTAGTTTGTAGTTGAGGAAATCAAGTGGGTGTGCCTGTTTGAGGTAACTTATGGAGGCTCCCGTCCTTAGCACTGAGGAGGAGACGGTGAGTAATTCATCTAAAATATTTCAAATCTCCATTCCATGATTTCCATTTTCCATGCTATTCATATTCTAATTCTATGTGCTATGAAGTGCATTCATTGCAACTTGCAACGCACATGGAATGAACTTTAATTTCGACTTTTGTTGTATTTTTTTATGATTTTGGTGTGAGGGCGATGGCAGAGGATGAAGAGCTCGTATCATGAGATATATGGTGGTGGGGGTGGTGGGGGTGGTGGTGGGGTCGGAGAGGGGGAGGAAGGTGAGGGGGATGAAGGGGGGAGGGCCCAACGGTTCTTGTCCAAAGCCCGTCACTGGGTCGGTGACCTGGGCCTGGAAGGTGTCGTCTCTCATCAAGGACACCAGCTCACTTACGTCAAGGAGGACGTGGGGGCCAGGATCCTTGAGTCCAGGCCCACCCCTACCTACCCACCAGGTTACCTCAATCGCTCAATCATGTCATCATCAATCATTAATTATAAATATTATAATTAAAGAGTCAACAGGTGTTTACTAACTCCACTTTCCTCCTCATTGGCAGACTCATTGGCAGTGGGGGAAGTTGGGGACGGTGACGGAGAGCCTTGCCACCTAAACCTCGTCATTAATGAGATGGAGATGGAGGCAAAGCGACTCGCTTCTTCCATCGACACGCTCACCGAAAACTTGACCGGGATTCTGCACTCGGTTAGCAAAGGACAGAACAAGACGATTAAAGTCAATTAACCCTGTTCTTGAGTATCTTGAGTAACTGATTCTCCTTAGTTGTCGTCCATGACTGTGGACTGTGTGTTTGCCGGGAGCGATGGAGTCAGTCAGCTTTGCGACACGGCGGATGCCTCAATCAAGGTCATGTACCAGGTCATGGCCAAGTCTGAAGAACTCAACAAAGCAGTGTTCCCCATTTACCAAGTCCATCAACAAATGTATGCCACCAGTTCCTAAATTCTTCTCTACGAGCGCTTTATTTTTAGTTTTTTAGTTAGAACCTCCCAGCTACCCTTAAAGGCTTAAACTTGACCTCACTTTCTGCTTTCTCTCCTAGAAAGGACACGAAACGACTTTTGGATAAAGTTGAAGCAGAAATTAATTGACTGAATGATGAGGGCCGACTAGTTCTCAAACATCACCTTCTATTCTACAACTCAACAAGCGATTTCATTTCATACTTTACTAACGTGCCAATTTCGTTCGGAAAATTACTCAATTATCTTCTCTCATTCGGTCTCCGGCTGCGACTGATTGATGGTCCGTTGATCCTTGATCGGAATAATTACATGGACGCTAATATTTACTTCTCAGTCAACATGTATGTATTCAAACACAACAATACCAATCACTTATGATCAAACCAATTAAGAATTAAATTCAGCCTAATCTAACAAGGGAACATTCCCAACTGTGCCACCCCGATATTTTTTTAAACTAGTCTCATTCGAAAGCTAAAGTCAAATGATGAAACTTTAAGATTGGAACTATAGGCCGCTAAAATATATTGGAGCTGGTAAAGTAGGTCGGAAGGTGAGGGACTGCGCAGTTTACGTTTAAAATTAGCGTTAGTGAGAAGGGGAGGAGGAAGAGAAGGTCGACTTTCTCCCGTTTCACCAGAAAGTCGCTTTGGAGATTAACATTGGAGGACTCTCCAAATTAACATTGCGCTCGAACGAGCCTTTCCTCGAAATTCAAACGTGGATTTACTATAGGGATCCTTGAAATACCTCGCACTTCTTGACCTTCCGACCTACTTTACCAGGTCAAATATATTTTAGCGGCCTACAGTTCCAATGTTAAAGTTTCATCATTTGACTTTAGCTTTCGAATGAGACTAGTTTAAAAAATATCGGGGTGGTACAGTTGGGAATGTTCCCTTGTAAGAAGCTAAATATTGAAGTTAGAAGAGTGCAGTTGTATTCCTTAAATAATGACCACGCTGCATAAAAAAGGTATATATAGGTAAGTAAACATTAAAAATCGCTTACATTTATATATTTATAATTAATATAAGATACAATTAGATGGAATTCATTGATCCATTCTCTAACCAACTGGCTTTGTCACGTAGCTCATTATTATAGTCATTAATTAGAATGAAGTATGAAGGAATGATATTATATTCCAGCTTTGTCTTAGTCTTAGGGATAGCTATCTTAACTCTATTGAAGGCTTGAAGGTATAATTAATTATTCTGTAAATGATTGTAGGTTGAAGTGAGGTTGGGTCCGGCGGGGGCGGGGGGTGAGCCGAAGAGTTCCATAACTTGAAGAACGTTCCTCAGCCGATCCGCCTCGTGTTTGTAGACAAGGAATGAGACGAAGGAAATCAGGGCCAAAGCCCCCAACAGGACTTGCTGATATTTTTTCATCCTCCCTCACAAACACCCACACTATCAGCTTTCTACACCACCATCTGTAAATACCATTACAAACAACCTGACTTTACCTTTATTTTTTTATATTATGTATATTATATTTACATACTCTTAATGTTTAGAAATTAATAAATCCTTTGAACACTTGGGTATAACCAAGTGTTGTACATATGCCACTAGTTACCTACTATGATATGACATATGATATATGATTGAAGACAACGGCTTCATTTGTTTTTTGTTTAGCAAGTGACATGGGAGGGCTAGGAGGCAAGGGATACCTGTCTCTTCTGTGGGAGCTAATTATGTGTAAAATAGTGGGAGGGGGTGACAGGAACTCTCATCAGTCCAGTCATATCTCATATATACGAGAATATGAGTCGGCGGATCGTATAATTGCAAATTGGAGAATTTAACTTGCAATAAGTGTAGTTAAGTTCTTAAGTTACAATTTGCAATTATATGCGACCGCGACGTTAGATTGTAGATGTATCTGTATTCAGGTTGGAGTTCAGCAAAGGAAGGGGACCACAAAACTTTGAAAACACTTTAAAATCCTAAAACTCCTCCAACTCCAAACCTAACCAAACTTCATACAAATACTCCTTCTGACCTATCCGGCAATTCCAATTCGGGGAAATTCCCTGTCAGGTGTCAGCTCACATTTGAAGTTCATAGTGACCTTTTTGAGTTTAAAAAATCTTCACAATGATAATGAAGTTATTCTTCTTTTAGGTTAGGTTAGGTTCCCAATTTTTACTAGTTGGTTTTTAGTTGATTGATTAGAGAAATATTGAATATTGAAAATTACCCTTTCTTGGTCCATGAATGCAAATGTGATAAGGAAATTGGAATAGGTCAAGTTGTTTTGTTTTGGAAGCAGCCCAGATCCCAGATGACATGAGAGCCAGATAGTTTTTAGCCCAGTTGTAACAGTTGTAACATGCACCTGCACCCTGCTGCATTAGCTTAAGCTCAATTACAAATTAGCGGCACCAGTAGTACTAGTACTAGTAGTAGTTAAGCCATCCAAATTCCAAATATTCCAAATCCAAAATAACCCAAATCCTAATATTCCTATAAAATCCTAACCCCTAGGTCATGGGATATATGATTTTCAGTTTTGATTCACCTTCGACCTCATGCCACCCAACATACATAATAATTTTAAAAAATGCTAATTATAATAGTCCTACTATGTACTATTTGCAAAATCTCGTCATCGATTTTACATGTTGGGCCAAGTTCAATGGTTCAATCCTCGCACCAGTTCATAGCTCCGAGCCGCCAAACCTTCTTCATACATTGAACATTACACAGAAAAATATTATGTGCATCTAATGACAAATGAATGTTAAAGTTTCATTATTTTGCACCCTCTTTAGAATGAGACAGGTTAAAAAAATATCGGGATCTTATCTTACATCTGAAAATATTCCCTTGTAAGTTGGAGTTGGAGTTATAGTATAGTTATAGGTAGGTGAGGTCATAGGGACTAATAGGGAGTGGGGATTGTTTTCTTGGAGGTAGAGCTAAAGATAAGCCAGATAAGGGTAGGTGGTAGGTCATAGGTCATAAATAGAAGTATGCGCCGTTCGTCGGTGGTTCATGACCCCCTCTCCTCCTCTCCGCCTCCACCGCCCCCTTTTGAAGCGGAAGAGGCAGAAGTGATGGAGTTGTCTGGCCCCGACCACACCCATCACCACCACACCCTCTCCGACCCACATCCTCCGCCCACTACGGCCACCATCACCACCACTTCCGGTACAGCCTCCCCCTACTACACAAACCTCTCGTGATGACGAGTCTCGTGTCTTGCTAAATTCACATTTAATTTAATTGCAGGGATGATTGGAGGCGGAGATGTGCCTGTGAGTCCTCCAGCAGTCTCCTCAGCCAAGGCTAAGCGAAAGGGACTGGGCTGGTTGACTCATCCACATAGGTTGATGGACAGGATGAGGGAGGATTGGGATGGGCCTGGCTCGTGCCGGACCACCAAGGACTGGAACCAAGGACTCTCGGACCACCACACCTACAGTAACTAACGCCACTTGGTTCCTAGCCAATACCCTTCATCACAGATATAACTCAATGATTTGCTAAGAAACAGTACTTTGATTTGACTTGTAGAGGAGGAAGAAGATGATTGGGAGACCATGTCCTCGGGGTCCTCAGAGTCCTCCGAGTCCTCGGACGAGGGAGAGGAGTGGGAGGAGGTGAAGGTGTACGTGGAGCTGGACGACGTGGCCACCGTTCAGGAGCTCTTTGCTGTCAAGACGGATGACTTTCTGCGGTTCCAACCGCGCCGAGTTCGGCTGGCACGGCAGGCGGCCAAGGAGACCTTCTCCCAACTCACCCTCCAGGTTCACAATTTGGACTCAGAGGAGCCCTTCATACAAATCGGGAAAAAGTTCTTTGTGGGCAGTTGGGAGGAGGCAGCGGGGTCCGCCCTCTTCTTCACCCACGATCCCCACCTCTCAGAACCAGGGCCTGGGGATGGGGAACTAAAGACCCCAACACCTCCCCCCAAATCCAGTCTCCTCCCCCAGCCAATGATACCCTGGGACCCTGTCTTTGGACCAACTCAAGCCGCAAACCCCTCAACTCACATCGTTGGAATGGCTGACAAGATCCTCAAGACCCGACTATTCCAAACTGGACGTGGACGTGACAAGTCGGGCTCCAAGAGTCCAGCTTCAAAATCATCCGAACCTTTCCCACTCTTCCGATTCAAAATCCCAAAGAGTAGTACGGTCAAGGACATGTTCTTTGGTGGATACTCGAGGCCCAAACGACGACACCCGAAGAGGAAGAATCCTGGACTCGTCGGGACAATGCAAAGTACTGATGACAGTTCTTCCTCCACTCACATTTAACCATTTAATTAGTATTCGTTTACAATAAAAAACAGTCCTAATTCTGAACCATATTTTATAAGAAAATAAATATTTATTGTATTGTTTTAATTTTAACAGTACAATAATAGGAAAATACAAACTCCTATCTCCTACTCCTTCATTCAGTGAATTGGATATTCTCATTTACTTTGTTGTCCCGTCTTTTATAGAAACATTGAGTTGGACTTTGGCATTAGATTGTACGGGATGAAGGTGAAAAGGACGATTAGGCCCATATCATTGTTTGTTTGGACCATCGTCGACCTCGCAAGTATTTTATTAATTGCTTATTCGGCAATCAGTCCGCACCAACCGCAGCCGCGTCAATAATGTTTAAAAAATAGAATATAGGGGTATTTGTAATTAAAGTCCTGCGGCTTCAAAATACTTGAGTCCATCCAAACTATATAAAGAAATGAATGTAATGTAAAACTGTACTGTAAATGTGTGGACGTGAAGGATGTGATATATAGAGAGTTGAGGGCCCTTGTGGGTGACTTACAATTCCTTGTCTCGCTTTTTGACCCTAAACCTTGCTTGGGATGGGGCCGGTGGGGGTGGAGTGGGGGCGAGGGTCGTGTTTGGTTTTGCACAAGGGATGACCAGTTGGTCAAGAATTGTGCTCATCTCCTTCATGTCCCCCACAATGACGGTCTTTTGTCGGAGACGGGCTGCGCGGGCTTCCTCCTCTAACCCTTTCATCACTTCCAGCTCTGCACGTACAAATCCATACCAGTTAGTCATTAGAATACAAGTTAATTAATTTATTATTAAAATTAAAAATGAAGATGTAAATGCGAATGTAATTAATGTTGATTGGAGGAACTTGTTTTGAAGAGTTGTGTGCGAAGTCGTGCGCGGCCCCTCTTGCCCCTCTTCCCTTCCTTCTTGAGTCGTCGGTTGGTGATGTGGGTGGGGTGGGGTGGGGCGGGTTGCGCGGTGGTGGGGCCACCCCCACCCCCCTCATTCCCGAACCGCACCCATTTCTTGGCCCCACTCCTCCCTTTACTCACCCCCTTCCCATGCCCAAGGAGGCTGAGTTTCTTGACAATTCCAGCACCACTCTTAACGTTATTCACCTTTCCCATCCTTCAATTAGTTTAGTTCAGTTTCAGTCAACTCCTACAACATACAAGATAAGATAGATACTTAAAAGACAATCAACACTCAACACACACATATAAAATGCAATTTAACCGAATTTAAAAAAAATCTTACCCAAAGTGTGGGTAAGATTTTTATTCCAGTGTTTGGGTCCCAAACTGAACTGGAACATGTGCTTATTGTCCCCGTGTCCTCTCACCTCTCCTCTCTCTCGGTCGGTGAACGTATGTTGTATCGTATCCGCAATATCCGCATGTAAAGATTCAACCCGCCGATTTCGCCGGCTATATTGGCGGATTCGCCGGAAGCCGTCGGGTACGCGACCCCACACATAATCAAAATATTTTCGTATATAAAAACGGGTTATTAGAATTCGAAAAAAAATCAAAATTATCCAAAACTAAATATTGACTAATCAAACAATAGATGCACATTGATTGAATAATTAAAAGTATATGGGACCATTGCATTGCCTTGCCTCATGCCTTGCCAGGCCAGTCTCATTGAGACCAAGACGCAAGAGGGACGGACGTTAGCGTCAGTAAAGTTCATGGATATGGATATGCGTGATAAAGGAAGGAGCAATAAGGCTTATTAAAAAATAAAAATGCATTTGATTTTTCAAGTCCTTGATTTTTTTCAATGTGATAAAACATGAATTTGGTTTTTGGGGATTTTTTTTTTCAGCAATGTCATCTACATAAAAATGAATCTAGCTAGACAAAAATAGATAACAATCAAGTTAGTGATGGTCTCCATTTAATTTAGGTCCCTTGTAAGGGAAAAGGGTGAAAATGTGAGAAAGTTTCCCTTTAAAACACATTCGCATTTCCCATTTTAGGCCGCGCTCTCCTCCCAATTTTTTTTCCCACACTCAACATTAATTTGGCCGATATTTTTTTCATATTAGCTGTCCATATAGCATAAAGATTCATCACAAAAAAATCAAGCGATTCTGGAGTTCAAATCTCGGCTACTTCCCTTATCAGTTCCGTTCAACTCATTGTATGTTCAGCTAGAATTTTTTCGCTTTCTGTGCCATAATCATATCTTTATAAGATTTATTAATTCATCATGATAAATATATCTACTTTTCTCTTGTAAGTGGAATAAACTATATTCTGATATTCTCTCATAAAACCCGGAACGCTTGCAAATACCATCATCATCCTACATCCCTAATAAACCTATCATACTTGTCGTCCTCGTCATTATCAGGATTGAAAACCCTTCATTTCTTGATTCATTGAATTCATGTGATATTTCATAGGAGAGTTGTAGTAGAAATCTCCTGCCTCCTTCATTTTCAAAGCCGATTAGAACATAAGCTCAGAACAGTCAGAACAAGATCGATGAAATCATGAGGCATGAAATATATCAGAATATCAGAAATCAGAATTTGATTGTCATGGTCAACCTGAGGGCAACAATTTCGTCCATTTCGAAATGAAACGGAAGTCAGAGTTTTTTCAAAAACCTTCCATTTGTCATCGCCTGTTGGGACAAGCGTTGTCAAGGTCATCTTTTCACACGCCCACGATTGGATTTTTATTTTAATTCCTTTGTTCTTTGTAGGATAATAATTCCCTTCTGATTAGGAAAAGTAATGATGAGGGTAATGGATTACATTTTATGACAGGAGCCCCCACATATTAAATTAGAGACACGTATTGGGGGATGGATGGACATTTTCAAAGGCCCCCCTGGACACGACAACCAAGCAAACGGTAAGAGAAGCGTAAATAAGTCCCCATCCAACTTATCTCAACTTCCCTCTCGATAGTCTGGATCATATCCCATACAATTCTGGGAGAATATTATGGGAAAGTATGGGATGGGAACTATTGGGAGCCCAGATTTATTGTGAGGATTAGGTAGGGGAGTTTAGGGTCAGCCCTGAGGTCCCCTCATATATTAATATGTAGCTGCGTTGCAGAAGGCTGGACCCCTGCGGGCAGATAATCAGGCAGACGCTACAAGAGAATGAATCTCTGATCCGCAAGTACAATGAGCTGTCGAGGCTAAGGAACGGAGCCCTCTTCAACACCAGAGACATCCGGTTGGCAATACTGGACCAAGAGGGGCCCATGGGCTCCCTACTTGAGGGGGAGGGGGCCCAGTCACCCCGCCCACTTAACCCCCGCCCCGTACCCTCCCTCCAGGATGGGCTGGAACCCCTGGAGCCACTGGAGCCACTGGAGGCAGAGGCAATCCTGGAGTACGATCCAGGGACCGACAGTCGACATGACATGATCTTTGGTAACATTATGGGACATCATTACGGGGAATTCGGACATGGGACACTCTGGTCAACCTCAATAAGGGCCACCTCAAGGACATCTTCAAGGGTAACTCTTTTAATAGTACTACTTGTCCATTCAACAAAGAGTACCATATTTTACGAGCACGGAATCTTTCAACAGTTTCAACCCCTCTTACAAGGAAACATTCTCACATGTTCAACCACGATTTTTTTTCAAACTTGTTTAAGTTGAAAGAGGACCTATGACCTAGTAAAGTCGGATATGGTTCATCTTCATAGTACATAGTATGAGATGTAGGCACCATATCCAAGGGGTTTGGAACCTAACCTGTATAAGCCCAAGCTGGAAGTAGGGGACATTGAGATTGTCAAAATCTGGAAATAATACAAAGTATTTACTATTCTAGAACATTTACCTTCACCAATATAACCTAACCTAACCTATCGAACCTTACCTACCCTTTCAAAAACAATTTTTGCGATTATGTTTTTGTTAATATCTATATTGGGGACTTACTTTTGACTATTTTTGAGACAGAATCTCAATTGGGGCTTAAAGTTTACTTACTTGACCACTACAACTACTGCTACACATACTAATGGGTGATGGGGGAGTTTTGGTTGAGACAAGTTACATTTTTTGTTCTCTCATAGGGTCATAGTGCATCAGTGATATAAGATGTCCGAGCTCATAGCGGTGCCTGACTGCATGAGACGGTGTGCCAGGGATGGGATTTGATGAAAGCGTATTAGGATTGAGTTAATTTAATGAATCTATGATTTGGATTATTTATTTTTGGCAGACTTCAATGGATGATGATGATGATGTTGTGGAAAGACTGGTGGGGGGTGACTGGGGATGTGATAAAGGTGGTCTCGTGAGTGGGTGGGGCTGGGAGAATGGGGGTGTGGAGCCGAACAAAGGGCTCTATCGACATGGGCCTTCCCTTTGTTGGGAGGTGGAGGAGGGGTGTGGGGGGTGCGGATTGTGGGAGGAGCCGCGGCCCCATCCCCCCACTTCAGCCGGCAAGGGGATTTGGGCGGACGTGGCGGTGAAGGGACGGCTCAAAGAAGCAGCGATCCTATGTGGCGCCATTACTTGTGCACAAGCACCCCGTAAGTGCCCCTCCCCCTGCCCTCTAAACTCACATAATAAATTAATTATATATAGGCAGAAGTTAGTCTATATGAGCTTTTCTTTGATCTTGGAACTGGATCTGCCTTGGGTTATTATGATTTATGATGACAGATCTCTTAATTCCTCTTGTTAAGGGGGAGGAGATTCGGGGTCCAGTCTTCGGGTCCTTCATCATCGGGGAGGAATGGTGAGTACGGCTTCATCGGATGACCTACTCCACGTAACCAAAACATTTACTCATAATAAATCATTGAACAATAGCCGATTATTCCCTACCATTCTCAAATATTAAAAAATATTTATTTTCGGCCCACTTGGAATGTAGGAGAGGGAAGGGAGGATGGGTGGAAGTGAACCTGAACTCCTCCCACCAGTAGTCCCCCCATTCAGGAGAGGGAGACCCGTGGGGGTCAAGAACGTCAACTCCATCTCCGACTTTCGTTTCCTGACTTCAGCTCGTTCAGGTTCAGCAGATACCAACTGACTAACCCTTCACCTGCACCATTTACAATACAACTCCACATTGTCTACTCATCTTCAAAACCGTCACAAATTCAAAATATTTCTACAACAAATATAACCTCATGCTAAATTTAAAGTCATGAATAATTAAACTGGCCATTTATTTCTATTAAGCATATATTTAAGGAAAGCAGGTGGAATGTAGGTAAGGTACGTGAGTTCCAAATTCCAACGACAAAAGATCTCCCTCTGTTCCAATTTGGACATACAATTTTACTAAATAATAGTGATGAGTAAGGGGTCTTTTATAGAATTTGTTAATTAGTAATCAGGCATAACTTAACTTTCCAACAATTAATTTCCAGCACCAAGTTCTGGCATTCAAGTAAATTAAATGATCTTTGTAACAAGAGGTGTCTATTGGAATTGAAATGGGGGTCTAACATCTGAGGATGTTCCCTTGTTCCGTTGCCCCCTTTTTTTCCTCCTAAAGGCTCCACAGCCGCCGTTGGTTGCTTCTTTCATTTCATCTCCCTCATAATGAGTAATGATTATTCAAACGTACATAATTAGAAACGATCCGATTCCATTGAATAAAGTTGCAGTTGTGATTTGCATCTAGAATGCTGAAAGTGGATAAAATTTTCCATTGGTTTTAAACAACATTTATTGCCATTCCTTGCTGTCGGAACGTAAGGATAATTAATCTTATTGTAATTGAGTAGTCGCCATTAGAGTCATTAGGTATAATTAGAATGTGTAAAAGTACTGATTAAATAAGATTAAAGAGATGTTTGGATTGTATGAGATCCGCCATTTCCAGGATTAGCTGCTGGAGTGGGGAGTTCTGGGTTCGAGACCAGTCCTTGCCCAACAGAGACACTTGGGGGTAGCATTTTGGACGAATACCCCTTTCCTATTCAATTTCAAATAATAAGATCCTCATGTCAGTGTGTCATAATGTGCGGAAGAGTTGATTAGTGCCGCCAGTAGCGCGGTAGCATGGTGTGGTCGTGGTGGTACCTGAAAGTCGCGATGCATGTCGTAGAGGAGCTGAGCGAATAGGAATCTGAGGATGATGAGACGGATAAAGTCGTCGGGGATCAGTTTCATGTAGCGACTCCAGTTCCCGTCCCGAGCCTCGGAGTGGAACTCTGACCTCAGCCGCTCGTACGCCTCCGACAGGAAGATGTTGAGGAGGTGCTCCAGTTGGTTCCAACTGCTCAGACTCACCGACTTGACCCCACACACCGTACAGAGCCCCGCGAGGGGGCAATGCAGGAACAGGGTGAACACTGAGCCACGGGTCGTGGACGTCGTCACTGGCCCTCGTTCCTCCGGACTCAGGAGCACCACCACCGGCGCACCGAACCCCCACCCTGCCTCCCCCACCCCAACGAAGGACTCGCTGTTCTCAGACTCCACAATCAGGAGGAGGGGCTTCCGGGTGAGTGGCAGGAGGTCGGACGGATACAACCTGGCCCCATAGTAATACAATTAAACCATCAGCCCTTACTGGCCCCACCACTGCCATCCCCAATACATAATATATCTCGCTTACGAATTGATTTCCTTTCCACCTTCGGGAGGAGAGGGGGGAGTGTGTCGAAGGTCATATGCCTTGGACTTGAAGGTCTTGTTGGTGGTGGCAAGGGCAGTGTTGTCGGCGGAAGGGTCGGCTGACAAGTAGAGGAGCAGGACACCGTTCCAAGGGAGGTCACTCCAGGCAGCGTTGAGGGTGACGAGGATCTGCTCGATCGGAGCGCGGTAGAGGAGATACTTGTGAGGGTTCTTGTAGAGGAGCGGGGTGGAGGGCTCGTGGGGCGGGGGGCCGAGGCCCAGGAGCCCCCTTCCCCCTTCGCCCCTCTCCTCCACCGGGTCTGCCCTTTCAAAGGTCTGGCTCATCCGAAACATGTCCACCGTCAGTTCAGAGAACTTGACCTGTTCTCCCTTGTTCCCTACAATCAATATCTCGTGAAGTCGGTAGCTGGTGTCTTTGGAGCCCCCGATCAGCTCCTCTTCTCCTGGACGGTAATTCTTGGGTGTAATCCCACGAGGCAGCCTGTCACAATCACATCAGTCCAGTCAGTACAAATTAGGGCCATACCTCTCAACTGCTGAGTAGTGCTGAGTAACAAGGGCCAAGGTACCGGTGACTGAGGATGAGGACTTGATCCAGGGGATCCACCAGTTTCTCGGTTGAATTGTCGTAGACGAGGACGGGGGAATCCGCATCCATGAATCCCCGTATTTCACTGAGGACGAGGTTCCATTCCAACTGCTCCTCTGGCTCGTCCTCGACCGTTGCCACGTAGTTCTCGACGTGAAGGGACAGTTCCTGCTCGTGTAAACACATTCATTTGCGTATTATTTAGGTGATTGGGTTAAGGGTCCCCAATTCTAGAACGGAGATAAGCGGGGATCTAGTTACCCTTAAGAGGTCCTTGAGATTAGTTTTCCTGAGAAGGAGTGAGACGAGGATGAACCGGGCGTAGTATCGGAGCTTCTTGACGATGAGCCCCGACTCCTGGTCCCCTTCCTCCTGCCCCCTTGCCCCTGAGGGGGCATTGATGCCCCGATTGGCATAGTAGCCCCGTCCCCGTATTGCCCCGTAGAAGCTGAGGGCCTCCTGCAAGTAGCCCAACTCCGAGGTCCTCAGGTAGTAGTGGTAGTAGAGCTGCCCTATTTTGGAAGCAATGTCCCCAATCTGCCATCGTTTGAGCCCGTACTTCTTGTCCAGGATTTGTCGATGCATTTGTTGGAACTTCCATAGTTTGGTAAAGATGTCGAATGCCCGAGAAAAGTAGGCTTGTTGACATGAGAGGGAGTTGGAGGAATCGGGCTGACTCGTGACGTTGGACTGGTGGTGGGGGTTGTAGGCCGCACCCAGCGTCGAAAAGTGAGGAGGTAAATCTCTACAAGAATTTCGCATTTCTATTAATAATACATTTCATAGCTCTGATCATAACTCCAGACTACATATATCTATGATCATCATCATCAGACATTACAAGTAATAATTTATATGATTGCAGGCTTGAGTTGAGGTTCATATTTTCCTAACTACTATATAGATAGTACTTGCATTTTTAGCCAGTCTCTTTTATTCCGAATATGAAAGTGTAGTTAGTTTTTGTCTAACAATAGCCAACATTCCAGTTGGAATTGTAAAATCCGGATTGGATATGTCATATGTGGACAAGGACATGTCTCACAGTTGAAAGGAAACGTGAACCTCTAAGGGTGGAAATAAAATCATTTGCCAAAAAAGTAACAAGATCAAAGATTGAGATTTTGCATCTGCAAATGTTCCCTTGCATATAAAATGTGATACTTAATATTATTGTACTATTTATTGTAAGGTGAAGGTGGTGAATTGTGAAAGTAGTGAAAAATGAATTCCATCTAGGTACTTACTATACTATAGTAAGAGAGTAAGAGAAGCATAATGCATTTTAATCCCTATACATAATTTATGACGGATGAAATGAATCGGAATAATTTCAGTCCCTCTGCTCCTCCTAGGTCCGATTGACTTGAATTTTTTTTGTGACGAATCTACGTCAATTTTGAAGTTATATTATGTGCGATAGTATAATAGTAATGCATACTTGATTTGATAATAATGTGATTGAAGGATGCATGGGATATATGACTGATGGATCATGATGGATGTATGGGACTTTACTCTATGGTTGGGGAAATGTGAGATTGTATTGAGTGGGTGGACTGGGTTAGTAGTGATGTCAGATGTGGGGCAGTTCTGTTGAAGGGTGTATTGGTAGGGTAGAGGAGAGGGTTAATGGTGATTGGAGGTTTACCCGTTTACCTGAGCTGATTGAAGAGTTGCTTTGATTTGTCCTGTAAGTGGGTGAATTGTGCGATGATGCGCTTTTCGTGAGGACTGAGGAGGAGGGGTTGGTTGTTGGTGTGTGCGGGGGGGTTATTGTGGGGGGTGGGCGAGGTTGCCCCCCCATTGCCCATGAGGTGGGGTGAGGGGGAGGAGGAGGAGGATGACCTCCCCGACACCATCAGGGACACCAGCTCTTCTCTGAACACTAACTACTAAACTAACTATGAACTAGAGAGGCACAGTGTCACTTTTGTCTGTACAGTTACTAACTGCTCGTGTATTATTGGAGCTTGTGAGTTGTGGATGTCAAGTTTGTGAAGTTTGGCAGTTTTTGCTGGAATGTCTCTGGAGGTATGCCTATAGGGTATTAGGGTGTATGGTGGAGGGAGGGAGGGAAAGTGGAGAAAGTGGTATGGATTTTGCATGGAACTACAAACTATGAACTAGATGCCCCCCGCCCGAGAGGGGCGACAGGGCTCATATTCCTCATATATATCATTCATTCCTTCGCTTCATATGATGTAGAGTAGGCTATTGTAGAGTGGGTATTGTGAGTGTGTGCGGGTGCGGGTGCGGGTGCGGGTGGAGAGATGGTGAAAGTGCACAGAATACCCATCACTATTCTCTGGTGAAAGTGGAGAAAGTTAGTTGGGTGACTTGGGGGCACTGTGAGAATGTGGAGGAGGAGAAAAAAGAGGGAACTTTAAAAAGCCCTCTTTTCATCTCACCATCTTCACTTGTCTCAATCAGTTGTTGTCTCCACTCACTCTGTATTACTCGGACAGTCGGAAGAACGGAGGAGGACAGGAGGAGAAGACTCAAGTCAAGACACAATACAAGCGAGCAGACAGAAACAGAAGAAGAAGAAAGACGAAAACAAAAAAGAGTGAAGAGGTAGAGAGGATTTCATTTTCATATCATTATTCATTTCATAATATTTCTAATTTTTCAATCCATCAAGGATTAAGAAAGACACAAAACAAAACACTTAATAATCCTTCAACCAACAAGCAACAAGTCACAAGTCACAAGTCAAAGTACAAAGTAAAGTATGAAGTAAGTACAAAGTAAGCAAAGTAACAAGAACAACAAGCAATTCTGAATGGTGAATGGTAAGGGGTGAGGATGAGCATGGAGCATCTGGTCTTTTCATTTGTCATTTGCCGTTCTTTGTTCTTTTCAAATTCAATACACAATATTGAATATTGAATATTGAATATATTTCCTTTCACTCATGCAATGCATGTCAAATGTGAAATGTGCAATGCACAATGTTGAATGTTTAATGTTTTATGTCAGATGTCGAATGTCAAATTTTGAATGTTGAATGTGCAATTCGGAATGCAATGCACAATGTTCAATCAATGATCAAGCTCATCTCCTACATCCTATATCACCTATGTTGTATGTTAAGTGCTATGTTTGATGTTTGTATGTGCTATGCACTATGAACTATGATTATGATATGATGTCAGATCACAGATTGCGGTGTGGACCTTGCTGTGACTGTAGCTAATGTATGTTGAATTTGCAGTGTGCAGTGACTGGACCGGAAGTCAGCGCAGTACACAGTCAACAGTTTTGTGGTCTGACGACTGTGCCTGAGGATTGGCGTCTAGTGTGACAAGATGGTGGTCCTTAATGTCAAGGACCTGGAAGCCATCATCCAGTCCATGCCTCCATTCGCTGGTGTCAAAGGATCAATCGTTCGTCTTAAAATCCATGATTTCATGTAAAGCCATTACTTTTCAGCATTCTTGATTCTTCAATCTCGTCCGATCGTAGTGTAGAATCATTTCCTTGTCCTTTTCATTTTATCATTTTTAACTTGTGACCTGTAACTTTGAACTTTTAACCTGCCCGGACCGCGGCAAAACGCCCGAACCCTATTGCCTGGCCTATTAGTATTATGTGAATTTATCTGTATCCGCATCTTGCGCATTGATCATCCTTATACCCTATATTGCATATTATAATCGTCTGCCAATGTTCTAACTTCTAATTCTAACCGATGGCCTTTGAATTTGTTCCTTTCTTTTTAGGACTTACCACAAAGTAGAGCTTCGAGCAGGAGCAAACGTCAACCTGATATTAGGACCAAACGGGACAGGAAAGAGTACAATTGTTTGTGCCATTTGCATTGGGTTGGCTGGAAAGACGAAGATTCTGGGCAGAGCGAGTCAACTCAAGGAATACATTCGACATGGCTGCACGTCTGCGACCACCGAAATTGAACTTTTCAATCCAGAAGGAAAGAATTACGTCGTCAAACGGCATATCAAGGAAAATGGAAAAGGAGCTTCTTCCCGATGGTTCCTCAACGGTGCTAAAGTCCAACCTTCTATTGTAACTAATCTGTTTCTTACCATTTTATCTCCATTCACATTGTGATGAGTTTCGTGAATCCCGACATACCCTGCTTGAACTCTGTAAATTACAATTACGGGGTTAGGACATGTGCCTAACTAACTGTCCAAAGTCAAAAGTCCTAACTATTACACGGTGTAGTCTACACCAGAAATTCGATAACAAATGCTCATTATATTATGTCTCGCCAAATGCACTTGTCGTACCTCTACTCTTAATTTTACTTTATAGATTGACAAACTTCTTGCAAGTTTGAACATTCAGTTGGACAATTTATGCCAGTTCCTTCCACAAGATCGTGTTCAGGAGTTTGCAAAAATGGACTCTTGTTCCCTGCTTAGGTCCACACAACAGGCAATGGCTGTTGGTGTTGGAAAGGAAGGTCTCATAGGCAGGCATGAAGAACTGATCGAAATGAATGAGAAAATAAAACAGACCGAATATTCACTCAAGGCAAATACGGATACCCTTCGAGCAGAACAGCAGTACAACCAACGTCTCGAGAACGAAGTCAAGAATTATCACGAACGCGAAAAGTTCAAAGATCAGATCGCTCTACTCAATGGAAAGAAAGCGTGGATTGTATATCTTAAGTCTGTGAAAATATTTTCAAAGGTACGTAACATGTAGGTATATACAGGGTATTTCACTTAAAAGTACCCATTAGGAAATTACTAATACCCGTCCATGTATGTATGTCCAGGTCAGGGTTTTTGAAAATAAAAACTGAAACTTTCATTTCAATTCCTTACGACAGTTAACATTACCACTTACCACGTTTCGACTTTTATCTGTGTTGTGTATATTTATAGCTGAATGCAGAATTGGAAGCTCTGAAGAATAAAAAGAAAGCAGAAGAAAGTAAATTGGCTCCTATGAAGAAGTCGGTACAGGTAATGGAATCAAAGCTGGTAAAGTTCCGACAGGAAATGAACATCTGCCGGAATCACAACGTGTCACTCATCAACTCCGTCAAAAGAAAATACGAGGACGATTGTGATGCTGTCGAGTTGAAGGTCAACGAGATAAATTCCGAACTCTCAGCACAAGAAAGAACCGAGCAAGAACGATTAAAACGTGTGCAGATGTGCACTGAAAAGATTGTTGCATTGGAAGTGGAATACGAACAGTTGAGAATTCGTGGAGATTTAGATGGTAAGTTAGGCCTAGAATTATTAGTTTAAATTATAATATTCGATAATAGCTCATTAGCCTAGTTCTGTTACTTTTACAGAACCCCAGCTTATGAGTGAGATAAATGTGATAGAAACAAAGGTAACAAAGTTGTCCGAGAAAATTTTCAAGATCGTGTCATTAAATGAGGCGTAAGTTCAAAAGTTATATAGAGTAAGTTGTAAAGTCGGAAGGATGAAGGATGATACAGAAATAATGGGTTTCATATAAATTAGAGACGAATCAGAGAGAAAAGAACTTCTGGCCAAGATGCGGTGTTCAGAAGTAGAGCTACGACGGTTGGATGATCTTCGAAACTCTCGAATGAAGTTTCTACAGAGAGAAAACAGGGATTTGTACCAAGCCGTGGAGTTACTTTCAATTCCGGAAAATCGAACAAGGTTGAAGGGGGAAATTCATGAGCCCATGATCCTCCACCTTTGCGTAAATGATCTCAAGTATGGGCAGGTGGTAGAGAAATGTGTTGGACTTCACGACATGTTGGCTTACTTTTGCGAAAACAAAGATGATGTACAAACAATGATTGAAATTTGTTTGGAACGGGGACTCAGAATTTCTGTCCATCACCATGAACTCCCACCGGGTTTTAAACGGCCCCAACCGTCGCACAACGCTGATTTTCTACGGTAATTCAAATCCCATAGTTTGCGTGATTCATACATTTTTATATATAACTAGGCAGCCACAGGCCCGATATCGGACCTTAAAATTGTAGATAAACGTTTAGTGACAGCCTACTATATTATCCAATTGATCCGATTCTATGGTGGCGACTAATTTCAAACAAAAAGTTTCAGGCGTGAGCCACATCAATTTTTACGATTGCACATTGTACCCTTAGGTGAAGATACGGACACCTCTGAACGTTGCCCTACTCGTTGTTGGTTATTTAAACCAACGCGTTGTTTAAGGGTTCCGATCTAGAACCCTTAAAACATCCATTCCCCAAGAATTCCCTCACTGTCCTATCTAAATAAGTACTATCATTGAACCCTGCCCCAAACACCCTCCATCCCTATTAACATACAACACTAAACCCTTCTAATCACTAATTCACATTCAAAAGGAGATACGTCATCACTCCTCAAATTTGGCAATGACCAAAATTAGACCTTTTGGCCGTCTGAAGGTCAGGTTGCCAAAATTTTGAAATTCCAACACAACAGAAAGATTTCTCGGTGAAAGAAGTTGTCAATCTATATGTCACACGATAATTTCGAAATTTCGACGACTTTGACCGTTTTAAGGTCAAGAGGTCAAAATTTCAGAATTCCAACATGGCCAAAGCATTTTTCAAAGTACAACAGTGCAAATAGATATCTCACACGACCATTTAGGTACAATATTACATTAGGTCAGGTTAGTCAAGGTCACAGGTCACGGAATTTTAAATTGGCATATAGCCTACACCAGTGTTGATTTTTTTTGTGAATATTTGGCTATCTCAGTTTTTTGATAAGTCAACCCAGTAAGAAACGCATAGATGGAACGTCAGTGACATACAGACGGCCACTCTTATGTATATGGATAATAACGATAACAGTGTCGATAACTTCGTTTGGATATTTTTGCAGGAAATTTAATTTCTTCAAGGTTGTTGTTGACCTCATTGAAGCACCAGATTATTACTTGTCCTATATTTGCGGGAAGCATCGACCACAAGATGTACCGATTGGTGATTCACAAACTGAGGACTTTTTCGAAGAAATTGCAAATACAACGACTTTAAGGCAATTCTACACGCCAAAGTGTTGCTACTACCTTGCGAAATCAAAATATGGTCCCGGATATTGTAGTTCATGTAGTTATCTGAATGCTGCGCGGATTTTCACATCAGAGATTAATGCAGGTAATTTATACTTACATTTAACTTATCGGAGTTTGATTCGACTAGCTCAGAGTTTTACACTGCCCCTCGAGAACCACGAGGACCTACGTTCACATTTTTTGTATCGACTAACATGTTCTTACTCTTAGTCAAACAAAATACAAAATAAAAACTTTTTTAGCTGAGCGAGGGAGGCTTGAAGATTTGGTGAAAAATATAAAGTCGGAATGTCTTCGCCTTGAGAAGCAAATTCAATCCCGAGATCCTGAACGTAAAAACTTAGAAGATGAGCGTCAAAGGGCCGAGGATGAAATGAAAAATATCCACGCAAGAATAAGTTATCGCCGACAGCTTGAAAACAAATTAAATCAAGCTAAACGATCTAAGGAGATGCTAGATCGGGATATTCCAGATTTAGAAACCCTAAGAGAAACGTCAAAAACTGAGATTTGGCTCCAGCGTGCAAAAAAAGTAGATTACATGGAATGGGCTATTTCGGAAATTGAGAAAAATACCCAAAAAGGGCGACAACTAATAATTTTAAAACGACAAGTGAGTGTACTCCAAAGTCGAATTATTACTAAGCAGAACCTGTTGGAGGATCTAGAAGGGAGCATAAACCAAAACAATGTAATAATACCCAAATTAAAAACAAAACTCCTTTTTGCAGCACGTCCTGTGTACGTCATAGGTAATTTATCTTAACAAAAAAATATTTCTTATAGGGCAACATCAAAACATTGTCAGATGAAGTGGAAGCAAAAGCATCCGAAGCTGATCGAAATAAGAAAGATGCACTATCTAAATTAGCAGAACCTCCTCAGGATGTATCGGAAGGTTTGATTACGGAAGACGATGTCGATAGAGAACTCAATTTAGCCGTTGTCCAGGTCAGTCGCAGGATTTTTTTTTCATGTTGAGAGGGGTTTTAAATGTGAGGCTGTTAATTTTTCCTTGCAAGTACCTAAAGTAACCAATCGTTTTTTCAGCTCCGGTTCTTGGTGGACGTTGATGCATCGATTGTTAAAGATTATGAAGAACGGCTCCGAAAAATAGATATGATGACGCGGAAACGTGGGTTCGATGAAGAAAAGCTGGGAGATATGAAACAAGAAATTTTAAGAAAGAAGGCAGAGTGGCTGGACCCCCTACAGAACTTGATTTGTCGGATTAACGACAATTTTGGCCGATTTTTTGCTAGCATGGGATGTGCTGGAGAAGTGTCCCTATGTTATGGAGACAATGAAGTAAGTATTTAACATACACAATTAATGAGGTGCCGAAATATTCGAATATTTTTCAAGGTCAATGTTTGTATCCAAAAGTCATGGTTCGACCTAACCTAGAATCGTGTTAGACTCATAAAGGTATCTAGATTCGCCCAAGTTTAAGGCCTTTAGGATATATGAAGTCTAATCGTATTGATACTCTATTTAAAAATCAGGGGAAATAGACTGCTGTTATAGAGGAATACGATCTATTTATTGCCCCAGGTTTCAATTTAGGCTAAAATTTTGCTCTCAAACCCGTGGTTCATGATTGGCCTAGATATTTTCGAATATTTACGCTAATTAACAATAGGCATTAACATTTCATTTTAAAAAGACCTAACATGCTGATTCGTACTCTTTTAGAACGACTTTGCAAAGTATGGAATAAAGATAATGGTTAAGTTCCGTGCTTCTGAACCATTGGCAGAAATGTGTGGATCCAAAGGTGGAACGCTACAGAGTGGTGGAGAACGAGTTATCACGACGGCTCTTTACGTCTTGGCTTTGCAGGAACTAACCGTCGTCCCTTTCAGGGTCATCGACGAAATCAATCAGGTCAGGAAGTTGTGAATATTGGGCTTATTTTACGAATGATTAAGTAAATTAACTCTTTGAATCTCTAAATTAAATTTTGTATTTGTAACATGGGTGGTTTTATTTTTCAGGGGATGGACGCAAAAAATGAGTCTCGGTTCTTTAATCTATTGTGCTCCATGGTAAGCTTATTAAATATGACTTGTAGTTAATAGTAAAATATGTTGTGATTTGTTAGCTTGGTTAGTTTGGTTTAACCTACATGGTCATCAAACTAACTCAGCATTGCATCCGCTGGAAACTCACTGCTTATTTATTATTTCATTATATTTCTGACATAGGCCCAAGGAGAAAATACACCTCAGTATTTCTTACTAACCCCAAAGGTAATTACCAGTAAAATAATTATGATTAACAAGGGAACATTCCGGCCTTCCTTCACACCGGCTTTACTAGGTCAAAACGATTTTAGTCACCGATAGTTCCAATACTAAAGTTTCATTATTTTTGTTTCTCTTTCGATTGAGACCGGTTTGAAAACTATCGGGGTTGTACAGCTGGGAATGTCCCCTTGTAAGATTATTAAGTAGTCGATATATGAGATGAATTGAAGATAATATTCCGTTGTAGATGCTGCCACCGGTGGACTATCCTGATAATGTGGAATTTCACTTCATCATGAATGGGCCGAAAGTTAATGTTCCATTTGACGGGAGTGATGCTGAAGATGAGGTTTCGGAAGGGGAGGGTGAAGCCGTCTCCGACGATTCCTCTGAAGAAGATTAGACCTTTGCCTGTCTCTATATTTGCAAGTCTACTTAATCTACTCACATGTGCACAGGATTCTACCATTTCTTTTCAACGCTGTACCTCTCCTAAATGTAAATGTAGAAACTCGTGTAGGTAGACTTTTCTTTCCTTTACCCTGCGCTATTGTTTTTATAAAGTAACGTCCTCCTAGTTTTAGATTTAGCAAAATCCTCATTTTATGGAACTGCATGTGCATCAATATTTGTTACTCGTTAAATTTAATTGGCGGTAGGATAAAGGATTAACATTTAAGGGGCCAGAGTAGTTTTGAGGAGGTCGTCAATTTTCAATAAAAATGTTGCTATCTTACAAGGGAAGTACCCGTGACTCAACACCAAGAATCGCTTGATTTTTTTTTGTGTTGAACCTACTAATGATACTAACAATTAAAATACAAGAATTAGCGGCCCTAATTGATATTAACCAGGTTAAAAAAAATCACAAACATTGAACATGAAAATAAATTCAGGAACTATGATTACTGTCATATACCAAAAAATCCAGAAAAAAATTAGGAATCCGAAAATCATAATATCTTGCTTACAAGGGAACATTCTCAACTGTACCACCCCGACATTTTTTTAACTACTCTCATTCGAAAGAGCATACCCCACGGGCAAAAGTAGCCGGCCTACTTGGTAACTTGGTCAATCCTTTCCTACGACGCTTCACACATTTACAAGTGCGCTTGGCCGTTTTGACCCTGCCCCGGTTAGGAGGCAACCCTAGCCCCAAATACCCTTCAATAGACCTTGTGACAATTTATCACTTATCGTTTACAAACATGGGCTTCCTATTTTCTGGCCTTCGTCTCAAAATCATGAAATGATTCCTTCAAAATTCCGACCAACAGATATCCAAGGCATTGGCATAAAGTTACATCTATAAGTTATATGGATAAAATTGAAACAAAATAAAGGCCACGCAAAGAACTCAGTTCCACAAAAATATTTATTTTATTGAATTAGGTAATTCAGAAATGGATACCCTTAACGAGTAGATTTGACGTTAAAGCATGCTTGACGTGGCATTCTCAAAAAACATTTTCATATACCCTTCATTTATCCATCTATTTAATTTTTTGTATAGATATAATCTTCTAGAGAATAGTATCTTTAGGCCGTCGGATTCTGATATATGTATCTAATTATCCAAATAAAACAACAAATATCATGTACTGGTTGTAAGTAGTTTATTCGATAGGTATAAAGAATATGATACTTGGAATCACTTAATTGGTAATCGGATTTAAATTACAATACGGGTAGGACTTGACAATTTTAGCCTGGGGGAAATTCTTAATGAATAGAGGGAGGAGGTTGGGGTGTTAAGCCAAGGGTTTGAACCTAAGTTCATTAGTCCCCTCTTTGAAAGGGACTCCAAGTTCTAAAAGCTTTTGATAAGCTTTCGCGAAATCTTGGAAAAACTTGTTTTCGTCTTTGGCATAGGTCTCGACCCATTTCTTAAAGGTCTGATCCTTGACGAAAGCGAGGTCGGCGTGGAGCATCATGAGTTGCCCTGTCTCTTTGTCCACCAACTGCTTAGGTCCCTTCCAGTTCTTCTCAACCCATTTCCGGTTCAGAATTTCCACAAAAAAGGAGTTGGAGAAAGCGGTGGGGGAAAATGTCCAGGGCCCGTCGAAACCTGATCGGTCTGCATGACATCGTCCGAGAGTATGAGCTCCAATTAATGCCTATTTGGGATACAAGTTCAATATGATCAAGTTGTAATCAAAAGAGTTTGAATATGATAGTTAACAATATAGAATTATCAGAGGCAACTCTCGTAATCCTTGAACCTAATCCAAGTCTGAGGAGTTGGATATTATTTTAATTGCCAGTACTAGGGCAATGTTAATCTTACCACGATCTCTTGGTCATTGAATCCCATTCTGTAGAAAACGTCACGTGGATGTTGGGGGGATGGATTCCCTCCGTCCGGGAGACGACCATCGGGCGGACAGTCGGCTGCTGTACCGTCAACACGTCCTGGCTTCCATGGAATTATGGGTCCACCCTTCAAGTTCAAATACAAGACATATTATCAGTATTATCAGTTTCAGATCGCAAGGCAGAATGCTTATCAGGAGTTTCAGAGTTTGGTAGAACTCACCATTTCCTGGACAGCAACAACTCCGGCAAGCGTCCACAGATCTCCATACGAAATGTTTGGGAACTGCTTCTTGACCTTCTCTAACTTGTCTCGAGCGATTTGGAGTCCCGCATTGGCACCGTGTTTGGATTCAGGTTCAAAGCGCATGGTTCCCTTATTCGATCCTCCAGTCATCGTTCCCTTATCATACGTTCCCGACGCATGCCACGCTAGTCGAACAAAGACTGGACCGTAGGATCCATCGTCGTAGTTCGGGTCTTCTTCCAATATTTTCGCTATTGCCTCGTATACCTAAAACAAACGAAAATGAAGTTGTTAAATGTTATGTGAGGACATTGTTTGTGTAGTGGAGAAATAAATGGAGGTGGGTGTACCTTTTGATAGTTGGTAGGAGAAGAAGGGCGCCCTCCACTCTGGGTCCAGAAATAGTAACCACCTCCAGCCCCGACGGCAGCGAGGGCGGCCCAAAGGCCAGCCTTCGAGCCTCCTGCTTTTGGGGGGGCCGGCTTCCCCGCTTCCGCAGCGTACTGCCTCAACAAAAGGGGCGCTGCCTTTGACCTGAGGGCGCTTGCACCCTGTGACCCCAACAACAACCCCGTCCCTCGGTTCAAGGGGGCTCGGAGACCTTTCAGAGCCGACGCCATTTCCGATACCTTACACCGTCACACCAACTGAATTAATAAGCCGGTTCCGAGCCGACAGGTAGGCACAGTCTCTCCTCTCTCCACTCTCTGAAAATCGGAAGGACTGAATTTAATTATGAATTTTATATAGAAAATCTGTGATCAGAGACGAGAAATTGACGTGAATATAGATAAATGTGAAACGGTACATGGTATTTTACGTAAGAAGACAGTCAAGAAATTACACAATTACCAACTAAAACTGTGAACGTGAACTGACACTTGACAGACTCTGCAGCTGCACTAAAGGTGAAAGGAGCTCGGATCCGTTCCGCTGCCAGGACTTTAAGAGCTGGATTTTGAGATGTTAATGCTAAGAATGTTCGAGAATTAGAGATGGATTGGGAAATAGTGAAGAGTGAAGAGCCAAGTCATTCAGAGCAGAATAATACACACTTATTTCATATTTAGTTTTAGTGTATAACAATTTAATGAACATTGAACATACAGAGAGAGAAGCATTACAGGTTACAAAAAATGCAAAAAACCTCCCCCAAGTGACTCCAACCAATCCAATGCTACAGAATATTGAATATCTAGATAATCTAGAAAGACAAAATAAGGTTCTTATTCATATGCAAAATCCAAATACTTGAAGGCACTTGTTGTTCTAATGTAACGAAGGTCACCCAGTCCATCCAGTCGTAGTAGTAGTTATAGTATCATAGCACCATCGCATCGGGCACCGGGCGAGTTGGGGCATTCCGACACAACATCATCCTCATCAACCTTCTCCATATCATAATTATTAATTATTAATTAATTAATTTATTAATATTAAAAAAATTCTATTGCAAAAATGACTACAGAATAAGGCTACTTGATTGAATCTAGTCCTCCCTTCTATGAGTAAATAAAGCGAAATATACCTTAACCCCGCCTCCGTCCTTCGGGCAAAACACTTATTATTCAACATATTAAATCTATTGACACTTTGACACTATACTGAAATTGAGAATTAATTGCTCAATCAGTCATATATTGTGGTCTTGTACATCTAATGCTAACTAAATGGTACATGTTATATTGGTGATTGGTGGTGGTGACCAGGTGACTGAGTCTTGGCTCATCAACTTGTCATCATGGGGAGAAGAAGTAAACCTTGTCCCTGAGACAATGAACCGAAATCCTCTTCATGTCGAACTCTTCATTGTCAATGGAGAGGAAGTCTTGTCCTTGGATGGGAAGGATTTCGATGTCTGTGCACTGGATGAGCTGAGAATAATTCCTCCCTTCCCGTCCGTATCGTTTCAGACCTTCGATCATAAAGTCCGTCCTGCCCCACCGCTTCCCGATCTCCATCTCCAGCCGCCCTTCACCACAAGCACGAATGTTCAACTCGGACGTTTCCACGCACAAACTCGACCACTCTCCACATTCCGCATTTTCGAAACCTTTCACTGCATCCTCCACCTTATCATCTTCCTTGTCCATGGCTTGAGCTGAAATTAATTTAGGTACAAATTAAAGGTATGCTCGTGTTATGGTGGTGGCTTGAACTAATAGTAAACGTAGTTAACGCTAACCATGAACAGGCTGAAAGATGGAGAAAATCTTTGCCCAAATGGAAGGTTGACTTTCCCGAGACTCTTTTTCTGTGACTAGGAGTGGCTGAGCTGTGGCTTGGACCGATTTCTGTTCCAAACATCGATCGCATCCAGAACAAGTAGGGATGTATCGTATCTCTGCCTTGAAAAGCTTTTCCGGCGTTCTTAAGAGGGACCAAAATGTCGAGAAATAATTAGGAAACAAAGAAGGCATATCTTCCTTCAACTTTTGAGCTTCTCGATATTGTCCAATCGAAATCCCAGCCAAGGAATAAAATGGCTTCAGTGCTCTCTTCTCATCTTCTCCTTCATTCTAAAACCAAATGTTAATTTCACCAGTCTTCAACAAGTACGAGTCACAATTCACAAGAGAACGAGTCTAGTGAAAATTACCTGCTCTTCAGCAATAGTAATTTCCATCACATCGTGGGCCTTCATTTTATGCCTAACGATTGCCATCGTGGACTCAGCGATGAACTGGGGATCGGAATAAGAGGAATCGTATTTCATTACGCGTTTAGCAAATTGATTCTGACAGCCTAAAGGGATAATTCCTATAGGGAACCGCATCACTGCTTCTTTCACATCTTCTCGCCTTAGAAGTCCAGTAATTGTCTAATAAAAGCACAAACAAATTAGGCTTCACATCACACCCACTTACTTTTAAAGAAAAAAACTTTGGAAATAGTGCTAATGTTTAACCTCAAATATAGCCCCGTCTCCCCCTGCAACTGCAATGATATTCGTCTTTTCAATAACTCCTGCCAAATCCCTGGCTTCATCTATTCTCTCCGTTTTGACAATGTTGACCAGAAAACCAGACAAATGGAGTAGGGGTTCGGAAAATTTCTCCAATTTTGATTTTGATTTTCTTTAGATTGTTGATTGTATTTGTAATGAAAAGAGAGGAAATAAAACAAGTTAGAACATTGATCCGATATCAGTCCATCAGTTCAGTGGCATCAATCAGTGTACATAAATCATGAATAGGAGGACATAAGGATGGGGAGGAATGAATGACAAATGCTTATGAATGTGTGAAATGCAGACCTATTTCCAGCGGTGGGATTAAGGAAGAGTGTGATGTGCTTATTTTTGGCCCCTCCGGGCAAAGGCCGCTGTCCATGCTTCAAGGCTTCGGCACTGTACTCTCTCATCATCAAATAGGACCTATATTATATAATACATCATTCATAATTATAATTCATGATTAATGAATGTAGTTTATGAATTGGAGGCTTGGATATTGGATTGGAGGGCAGAGGGTTTGTTTATTTGTTGTTACTTGTGCCAATTGATTGCATAGTTGATTCCGTAGTAGCCGAGGACGGTGGCAAAGGTACTCTTCTTCCAGTGATTTCGAAGCGTCTTTAAAACCTTCATTATCTTTACCATTCTGATGTGATGAGTGATGATGATCTGATGATGGATGAGAAGCGTGAAGCAGGTCAAAGGGTACCTTCATGTACCTTTAGCACCTGCCTAGGTTCTAATATATAGGATATTAGACTAGGACTACTAGGAGTCGAGGCTTCCCAAATATAAGGTGTCAGTCAAGGCAAAATCATCGGGCTGCCGCCAGCCAGACTGAACCTTTTTACCTAAAGGGCTCCCTGTGGTTTAAGGTAAAAAGGGCCTTCATAAATACCGTCCAATATGCATCGCTTGTGTGTTATGCAAAGTCAATTGACAATTGAAGCCTAGTCTCTTCATTTTCATCTCACTCTCCTATGGTGCTATGGTTCCATTGCATTTGTGCTTGAATTATTATCAGTCCAAATGCATTTCATATTCATATAACTATGCCTTACGGTTATAATTTGAATTTTATGCTAATCGAATTTTGTTTGTTAATTTTTGAATTTGAATTGAATGTTTTGCATAGCACACATGAATCAACAATCTATGTTGTAAGTATGTGAAGAATTTTTTCTTAAAACGATAGGTTGGCTCAATTATCATTCAACACCATCATGCATGAACGGCCCATTTTGAAATTTCACCCGTTTTTTGAAACCCGAATATCTCCATGTTCCTGTGGCTGGTATTTTTCAAAATTACTGCCATTTTGTAGTTTTTTGTATTATCTGTCCGAAAAAACTAGTTTCGAAAAATACTGGTCACAGGAACATCAAACATGGGTTTTTTTGCGATTGAATATAACATTAGCCAAAACCAAATTTTAAAAATTTCGAAAAAAAAATTACTACTAAAAAATAGTTTAAAAAATAAGAAACTTGGTTTAAATTGGAAATAAAATGAATGGTCAAACGGTTTGATAGTTATACCGTGTAGAAACTCGAGAAAATCGGATAGACTGACTGGCGCCAGCCCGATGATTTTGCCTTGACTGACACCTTATATTTGGGAAGCCTCAGTCGAAATAAAAATCAAGTGTCAAGGGACAACAATTTGTGAACGTTAATCACTTTGCGATTTAAGTTAAATCATTTAAGGACAACGGATGAAGGACTGGAAATGTGTGAAATGAATTTGAAAGAATGAGGGGATTTAAAAGTAGTCCCTTCCCTCTCTCACCAGTCTCACCTTTGGGGCGAAGTAAGACAGCGGCCCATGATGATTTTAAAGTTATTTTTAATATACAAATGAACAAGAATAGGATGAATGAGCTGTAGAGACAATAATGACAACTAAACCCTAAGTTCCTGTGTTCCTGAAGCAAGTAGCAGCTAATTGGGACATTGGGAGTGAGGAACTGTATTACTTTTCACACTATTTTATAAACTATGATTGATTAAAGACCCCATATTTTGTATCATTCGAGAATGGCATTTTTCTTGGCTATATCTTGAATGACTATGCTATGCACTTATGGACCAATAATGGTTCCTCTATATATTAAGTTTGATTACTTTAGTAATTTAGTTGCTCTCTTTGGAATGGGAGACGAGAGGTTTGAGCCGTTTTTAAAAAAGATGTGGGTTCTGGAGTTGGGAATGTTCCCTTGTAAGCCACAACGCCGCATCTCCCATTCTAAACCGTCTAAACGAGGCTCTCCTTTGCTTTGGCGATCTGGAATTAAAATTCTGGCCCAACTTCCCAATTCCCACAAATCACCATTTTTCTCAAAACTAATGGGAATTTAAGGGACAAATTATGATTTCAATTTTTGTTTGTCACCAGCCCAGTCGCTTTTTTGCTCCAACAATTATAGAATTTACAGCAGAGTTAGTTGATTTTTAGATTTTTATTTGTGCAATAAAACAATCATATACAGACACAGAGTGTGTCGATTCCTCGCAACGTATGTAACCTTGTTTTAAATCAAATTTCTCAATAACTACCTGGACGGATTTTTTCAAATAATATCCTGTTCTGCTTTCTGCGGCTTGTAATTATTGGTATGCAATTGTTGGGGAACCTAAAAGTTGGGCTTAGCGAAATTGCATTAAAGTCATCAGAGAGTTGAGAGAGACTCTATAATATTTTTAAGAGGTGAAACCCCTTAAGGTTTTTACTCTGTCCGTCCGTCCGTCCGTCCGTCCGTCCGTACTCGCTCCAACTCTCGAAAGGTTGAATTTTTTCAATTTTTTTTTCTCGAATATTTGTTCAGTGAGTTATACTTCACATTCAGTTCGAAGGTCAACCAGATCGGTCACACCCCCTTCATTTTCTCAATCTACTCAATGTTAAAAAACCACCACAATCTGCATCTACAACATATAATAGTCTCAATTACGTATGACTAGAATTTTTTTACTTCAAATATTAACCATACATGTGTGGCATATCGTTGGAAGAGCACGCTAATGTACTATTCAATGGTTTCTACAACTTTACTCTTCAATGATTGGGGAAACGTAAGATTCTTCGACTCCTATATTTCGGACAATGACTTTAAATGTTATTTGATGCCTTATTTCGTGTAGTTTCACCCCTTTTCGATGTGCGTTTACAACGGTTTATTAATTATCGAATTGTACGGAACGGAGGTTCTTGTGGACTTGGATGCTGGGAATTAGCTGGGAAAGCTGTGAATGGGACTGAATAGATGTGAAGCGGCCGTATAGCTGGATCCTGGTCAGAATCGAACAGATAACTTACAGATAACTTATCTTTCTCTATTCCGAGAACAAAAATGTAAATAGAATAGTTATACGCTTATACCTGCTCTCTTATCTTTCAGTAATATTTAAAGCTGCATGTATATGGATTATAATATGCTCACAAACTGACAAACTGACAATGCCCACATTGCCCACCTCTAAATCATCTACTAAACATGAAGGGATAGATATGAATGGATATAGCCAAGTTCCATAACACTTCCCCTTCTATGAAACATATCGTACTCCATAACGGGAAATCGGGATGACAATTAAGTTATAACAACTTCATAAATGGACTTATAGTTATCAGTCAGTTTCAGTTTTCTACGGCCCAGGTTCCATTCGCATTTTTACTTTGACAATTCTCCAACCTCTCTCAATCTCAATCAGTTAGTTGTAAATACACACTAGTCATTAGTCATTAGTAGTTAGTTGGAATTGAAGGGGTCAAGGTCAAAGGTCATCCTCCCTTCAAATGCAAGTTCAAAATTAAAATTAATTGAAAAATGTTGTCGATATTCCTAAGATAGTTAATTAGTTAATTATAGTTCGGGTAAGTGATGGGACTTTGCGAGGGGGGCAATGAGGATGAGGTGAAGGGACTGTTGGGAGGGAACAAGGGAATAAACTCCATTTCATACGGAAGTAGCAGTAAGGAAAGGTAATCATATTTAATTTTTAATTGTGCATAAACTACAATGTTTAACTTTAATTGTGGGGTTAATTAAGGGTGTATTTTGGGAATAGAGAGAAGGTTGAAGCTGAGGAGGAACCCCATGTCGCCCGAGTCCCGCTCTCCTCACTCGTAAGATATTTCCTCTTTAACTAATTTAACTATTTAACTAATTAACACGAGTATTTATAACAGAGACCACCTCCACACTTGTCCACCTCTATACACTGCTACTTAAAAATTACGATGACCACTCATCACGGTATATTTTTTAAGAGCTTGGAAACGCTGGAAAATAATGACAATAATAGCTATAAACCGTTAAACAAAATGAGAATGATTCAGATTCATTGTTATTCCCCCTGCGATAGATTTTTGGGGATGAGGACTTATTGCGAGGCTGGGCATTTTCAGCTTATGCTCCTGAATACTTGTTTCCATTTTCTGACCATATTTTTTCTAGTTCCGCTATGCAACGACGAGGGATAAATGGATCCTTGGGATAGGAACCCTATTTGCAATCGTTCATGGAGCTGGATTTCCCCTATTGGCCTTGGTGTTCGGACAAATGACGGACACGTTCATTCGGCAGGCCGTATTTGTAAGAGAATATCAAGAGCAATTAAAAAATCCTCTGTTTTTTGTGGAATAAACATGTGGTTGTGAATTGCAGGGTTTCAAGAACGGTTCATACGAGGGAGAGATGGTTGTGGGGAGTTCATCCCCAGGGACAGGGTTGCCGTTGGTGGTGGTGAATGTGAGTGAGGGGGTGGGAGGGGCCGAGGGGAGGGGGCAAGATGAGAAGATGATTTCGGACCGAGACTTTATCAGTTTCATGGACACCTATGCCGCATACTACGTGGCCGTCGGAATCGTCGTCCTCATCTCTTCCTTCATTCAGGTACACTCGTACACCCATGGTACACCACTAACCAATTATATGGGTACACCCAAGTGACCCAAGTATCTTTGCCAACCTTAACACCTAGTTAGTACCCAAATAGATCTCCTTCCTACACTCCCAATTAATATTGAATCTCCTACAAATGCTTTTGAAGCGTGCCTATTCTAACAAGGTGTAAGTGTCTATTGTGGGGATTGTGGGTGTAGGCTGTTTGCTGGGAATGGGCCTGTGAGCGTCAAGCCTACCGTCTTCGACAGGAGTTCTTCTACCAAGTGCTTCGGCAAGAGATCGCCTGGTTCGATCAACACCAAACCGGAGACTTGGCCATCAAACTGTCCGAGTAATCCCACACCACCAATTAACTCATATCTCTCATAGTCCTTTGTTTTTAACAGCTATTTAATTGATTTTAATAGCGATTTGGAACGGATTCGAGAGGGGATTGGGCACAAGTTCAGTATGGTCGTCCAGTTTGTGTCCACATTCATGTCTGGACTCGTGGTTGGCTTTTGTACCAGTTGGCCCCTCACCTTGGTCATCCTCTCATTGACCCCGCTCCTTGCAGCAACTTCCGCTCTTTCCGGAAAGGTATTCACTTTTAACTCTTCTAATCACCCCCACTGGCCCCACTTGTAAGCTTAAATCTGGAAAGTTGTTCTAATTCTGTAGATGATAGCGACGCAGTCGGCGAGGGAGCAGCAAAAGTACGGGAAAGCGGGGGGTGTGGCCGAAGAAGTACTTTCAAACATCAAAACCGTGGCTGCCTTTGGGGGCGAGAGGAGAGAAATACAGAGGCAACTTTTAATTACTTTCCTCTTTACTTTAGATCAAGTCGCAGTATGGACCCCCAAAATCCATAAAATGGCCAGAATAGTTCAATCTCTTATATTACTTGGTCCACCCTGTATTTTCTCCTAGATTTAAATTTTTCTGGGATCGTAAGGGAATATTTCCCCAACTATCCGAGAACAGGAATATGATTTGTCTTGAAGTATGCTGATGAGCATGAAGGATAATTATTTATAAGTGAGATATGTTGTAACGGTTTCAGATATTCCAAGGCACTGGGAGCAGGACTAAAGATAGCAATTCGTAAATATCAC
Source organism: Desoria tigrina (assembly GCA_906901685.1). Lineage (NCBI taxonomy): Eukaryota > Metazoa > Arthropoda > Collembola > Entomobryomorpha > Isotomidae > Desoria > Desoria tigrina. Next base: position 911,039 of record CAJQTU010000003.1, on the reverse strand, counting down.
GTTTTTGCAATAGCAATTGGGACAGTATTTTTCCTCATGTACGGATCCTATTCCTTGGCCTTTTGGTACGGTTGCCAATTACTGGATCAAGGTCAACTAACCGCTGGGGATGTTTTCACGGTAACCTTTACTCTCAGAATTCAAATCTGTGCCTCATTCCGTTGGTCAGAGATTACCATATAATCAAATAATACGACCCATCTTTTTTATATTAAACTAATTTCTGAATATCTGTGATTGGAGTCAGGTATTCTTTAGCGTTTTACTGGGGGCCCTTTCCTTGGGAAATGCCATTCCTTTTGCATCGATAATAGGAGTGGCCCAGGGCTGTGGGGCCGTCGTCTTCGACATAATCGACTCAATGCCAACTATCGACGCGTACAGTCGGGATGGGATCATTCCCGACAAATTCACCGGTCACATTCAGTTCAGGAATGTTGGATTTCGATACCCATTACGAAAATCCGTCCCTGTAAGCTTCAAATTCGGTGTATACTTCTATGCAAGGTGACACCCTTAAAAAATAAACTTGTAACTACATGTTATGAATGTGGTATTTGTACAGGTTCTGAAAGACTTGAATCTGGACATCTGTCCGGGAACGAAGGTGGGGATCGTTGGTCTGAGTGGTTGTGGCAAGAGTACGATTCTGAACCTCATCCTCCGATTCTACGACCCTGACTTGGGCTCAGTCCTCATCGACGGCAATGACATGAAGGCACTGAACTTGGCCTGGTGTCGACATCACATTGGTTACGTGGCACAGGAACCCGTCCTATTCGGAACCTCCATCTACAACAACATCCGGTACGGCAGAGACGACGTTTCTCCCAATAACGTCATTCATGCCGCCAAAATGGCATATGCCCACGACTTTATTACGGCACTTCCACAGGGTTACGACACCCTGGTCGGGGAGCGAGGATCTCAACTCTCGGGCGGCCAGAAGCAGAGTAGGTCGCCATTACATCTAACTGACATATCAAATTTTAATTATGACCCGTAGCCTTGATCTAACGTTTTTTATTATTTTGACAATGCTACGTGAAGGGATAGCAATAGCTCGAGCCTTGGTCCGTGACCCGACAATCCTCTTACTGGACGAAGCCACGTCGGCGCTGGACACGAAATCCGAAGCCGTCGTTCAGGCCGCTTTGGATCAAGCGACCAAAGGACGGACCACGATCATCATCGCCCATCGCCTTTCCAGTGTTAAGGACGCGGATCTCATTTACGCCCTCAATGTAACTTGATTTCATAGTTTAGACTCCGACCTCTGACCTGAGCAACGGAACTTACAAGGAAACAGTAGATTTATTCATGATGGGTTTATTGTTAAGGACGGGATGGTGGCGGAATGTGGTACACATGCCCAGTTGATGGTCAAAGACGATGGAATTTATCGGAACCTTGTCCTCTCTCAAACATTGATCGACGACAGTGACGACGAGGAGTCGAGTAATGATGAATCTGGACCTGAGTCAGTTACCTTATCTATACTTTTCAATACCGAAATGATTAAGTTAAATGTCAAAAAACAGCCGATTTTACTGATTTCGAGTCTCGGGGGTCGTATTTAGGGGAATCTATGAACGATGTTTTGAAAGAGATGTATATTTCAAAGTTATCTTGTATTTTTGAGGGAAGAGTCGGTGAAGGATCTGAGTTTGCTGTTGGCCTACAATCAGTTGGATAGTTACAAACGAGGGGGAGGAGGTGGTTCGGTGCGTAAGCATTTTCGAAAGCGACGAGGTGGTGGCACCCTGATTCCCGTCCCTCCAGCCAATCCGGACCCAACGCGACTGGAAAAAGAGGCCCAAGATCTGAACATTCGATATCCAAGCCTTTGGAAAATCCTGAAGGTGAACAAGCCGGAATGGGTGCTACTCATCATGGGGGCACTTGGCTGCATTTTAACGGGACTCATCATGCCCTTATTCGCATTCTTCTACTCTCAAATGTTTGCCGTAAGTGCACAAGTGAAGCCCACAGGGACACGGAAACTATTAAACATATTATCAATATCATCATTGATCATTTTCTTGCAGACCTTTTCGACAAGTGGTCGAGAGTTGCTGGATGGAGCCTTTTTCTGGTCCATGATGTTCCTTGTTCTGGCTACAAGCAGTTTCATCGCATTTTGGCTACGGGTAACTTCCGGTGTTTATTTTCGTCTTGGATTTATTATTGGATCAGAGAACTTATGCCCAACTTAACGATTAATTCCAGACGATATTCGTTGCGTCGTCCGGAGAGTATCTGACGATGAGACTCCGACTCCAGTCCTTTGCTAATGTCGTCCGACAACCGATCGGTTGGTTTGACAAGGACATCAACAGTCCCTCTCGACTCTCGACTCGTCTAGCTAGGGACGCTCCCTTAGTCAAATCGGTTCGTAATTCCGTCCTCTGATTTATCACCGTTTGGAGTGTGACACAATTTGACACTAATTGCTGTTGGTGTTAGGCGGCTGGACATAGGTTAGCTGTTGTCATTAGTTCCTTCGTCACCATTGCAGCGGGATTGAGCATCGCATTTTACTTCGGTTGGCAACTGGCCCTCGTTATCCTCGCTGGAGCTCCCGTCCTCATCATCTCAGGTTACATTCAAATGCAAGTACAGAAAAGCGGACAGAAAAAGGACGCTGCGTTGATGGAAGACGCTGGACGGGTAATCTCACTTTACTCGAATTTAAATTTCAAACATTCAAACCTCTTTCAAATATAATCAAGGCCCATGTTTTTACTCCACAATTTGAATTAAAGTGTGCAAATGAAGCAATAGCAAATATACGAACTGTTCAGTCGCTGGCACAAGAGCGGATTTTCTGTGAAAAATATTTCGAACTCTTGTATCCGATTTACATGTAAGCTTTCCATTAATCATCAACTTCATTATCAAAGCCTATTATGTTGTATTGAAACAAGATTATTATTTGACTTTCATAGAGAAGCGCATAGGCAGGGACTAATATATGGAATAGCATTTGCATTTTCCGAAGCTGTCATCTTTCTTATATACGCTGGAGCATTTCGATATGGAGCTTATCTGATACAGTTGAACGTTATGGATGCCGAAGATGTGTTCCGGTAAAAAATTGAAAATTAAAGTTAAACAGACTCCAACTTCACTACGATTGGGTGTCAATGAAAGTTAGGGTTATATATAAACTTGTGATGAAGGGGTGAAACCCCTTACTGTGAAGACTTTGTCTGTCCGTCTGTCCGTCCGCATATGCTCTAACTCTCGAACGGTTGACTTTAAAAAAAAATTCGGGAAACCATTAATGACCGTCCAGCGGGAGCTGAGTTCGTTTGAGGGTTATATAGGTCAAAGTTCAAGGGTGTACGGTAAAAGGTCACATTTTTTTAAACAGCAACCCTACGTTTGTGATACGTTGTTGGAAGGGTACGTTCAAGTGCTATACAGCAATGTATATGATTTTACTCTATGGGTGGGGGAATGTGATATTAATGAATAAAACGACTCCCAGGTGTCGGACAACGACCTGAATGTTATTTGACGTCTTATTGAGGATGGTTTCACCCCTTTTGGATGTGCGTTTGCAACGTTTTATTGAATTGCAGGGTGTTTTTCGCGATGGCATTTTGTTCTGTTTCGGTTGGGCAAGCAACGTCTTGGATTACGGACTATACGAAAGCGAGTTTAGCAGCAGGACTGATGTTTCATCTGATCGACCAGAAGTCATCCATTGACTCCTTCAACGAAGGTGGTCTTCGGCCAGTTCTGGAAGGTGGGATTCATTTCAAAGAAGTTCATTTCCGCTACCCAAGTCGACCCGATGTCGCCGTCTTGCGAGGTCTCACGTTCCAAGTTGAACCCGGTCAAACATTAGCCATTCTTGGCCCTTCCGGCTGTGGAAAATCAACGGTTGTCGCCTTGCTGGAGCGATTTTATGATGTCGTTGGAGGACACGTCGTAATTCAAACACTTTTAACTCACATTATATTCACATGTTCTGACGCTATGGATTTTTTAAACGTACAGATGGTGGACGGTTACGACGTTCGGTCCTTAAATATTCAACATCTCCGATCTCACATTGGTGTTGTTACTCAAGAGCCCGTCATGTTCGATTCCACGATTCGAGAGAACATAGCTTACGGTTATGGTGACGGCTTGACCGTTGTCCCCGATGACGTCATCATACAAGCAGCGAAATGTGCAAACATACATCGTTTCATCGTCGACTTGCCCGATGTAACTTAAATTCTTAAATAACTGCCCCCCCCCCTATAAAGTCCCACCCTGTTCTGTATAAGCAGTTCCATTAATTTGTAATTTGTAACATGGAGGGATATGAGACGCTGGTTGGAGAACGAGGGACGCAACTGTCAGGTGGACAGAAGCAGCGTATAGCCATCGCTCGAGCCCTCATTCGTGATCCTAAGATACTGATGTTGGACGAAGCCACTTCATCACTCGACACCGACAACGAAAAGGTAACTCCAAAATTCAGATGCATTTTTGGAAATTGAATTAAGTAGTTTAGAGTTGAGAGATAGATACAATGATACACGGGCTAGCACTAAAAGGTGATTTAACTGTTGGATTAGCTGGTACAAGAAGCGCTGGACAAGGCAAGATCTGGTCGAACCTGTATTATCATTGCTCATCGTCTTTCAACCGTTCAAAACGCGGACTGCATTGCCGTGATGGGTCGAGGGAAAATTGTGGAAATCGGAACTCACGAACAACTCAAAAACGCAAAGGGCATTTACTACAAACTAACAAAAAATAGTCAAAGTACTCATTAATTATTATGCATGCAACCATGTTCCCCGTTTTTTAGCTTTAACGTTAGTAGGATAATGTAATAACGAGATTGTTTATAATATTATTATTTGGTAACATGTATTGTTTCCAGCATGAAATCACTTACAAGGGAACATTCCCAATTGTACCACCCCGATAATTTTCAAACCGGTATCATTGGAAAGAGGAATTCAAATAATGAAACTTTAATATAGGAACTATATATGGGTGCATAAAATATATTTAACCTAGTAAAGTAGGTGGGAAGGTCTGGGATCGGGCGCTATTTCAGGGATTCCTATAGTAAATCCCCGTTTGGATTTTGCGAAAAGGCTGGTTCAGCGCAATACTAATTTGGGGGGTCCTCCAATGTTAGCTCCCTATCTCCATCCCGACTTTTCAGGGAAAGGTGGTAAAACAGGAAAAACCCGACTTTCTCGCCTAAACAGATTTTTAACGTCAAGTGCCCGGTCCCTGACCTCCCGACCTACATTACTAGGTCAAATATATTTTATGCACCCATAGTTCCTATATTAACGTTTTTTTATTTTAATTCCTCTTTCCAATGATACCGGTTTGAAAAATATCGGAGTGGTACAGTTGGGAATGTTCCCTTGTTAGCTCCAACATTTGTTATTATACTATCCATATCTATGGCTCCAACCCTTCGAACCTAAATTTCAACTGTCCCAACCTATCCGACCGATAATCGAATCCTATCTTATTTAACCTTATTTATTTGTGGCAGATAGTTATGGCGAAACGGTTGGAAGGGCTTATTTCAAGCTCAATGGTTGCACAAAGATGCAGATGGTTAGAAATTTTCAAAGTAGCAACATGGTTGCAAGTTACAATTAGAATTAAACCATTATTATTTCTTATTTCTCGTTTGTTTTGTTATGAATTGAGTGTACAGCGGTAGAGTTTGATGTGAAATTTATATTGGTATAAAGTTTATTTAAATGTTTCTTATAAAACGTCTCGAACAAACTCATGGTCTTATTTTTCCAACCAAATGTCAGTTTTAAGGGAGAGGGAAGGCGTTAATGATAATGGGAGACAAAGCAGTCATGGTTATAAGAATGGCTTCTTCTGTCCTAATCGTCCGTGATCCTTGATTGGGACAAGTATTAACATAATTGTGAAAGAGTCGACTGACATCGTCCTCTTTGGAGGACTCGTCATTCTCCAAGGCATATTCCAGACCTTCCACCCCTCCAAAGACTATCAACATGTGCTTGAATCCCTGCGGTTCAAACTTGAGTTGAGAGACTGGTGAGCCCTTTTCTGAGGTGCCTAGGGTCAAGTCATAACCTTCCTTTGAGTCCCTAAAGGGGCATTCCGTCATTACTTTCGTTAAACTCTCCGCAATTCTAACAGTGTAGCCCCAGTAGAGACCGGATTCGGTTCGAGGGAGGTACGGTGACACCACTTTCCCATTCAGCTTTCCTTTTAATCTGAGGATGTACTCTGGACTCGGATTGTCAAACTTGACAGTGACACGTGTTCCCTCGGGAATAGTCTTGTGGACCCTGCAGTCCCGATCTAGCCCAACACTGATGTAGGACACTTCTTTCCCTTCCTTCGTTGGCTTACTTGACACGATCCCTTCTCTAGAAAAGTACGTATAAATAAACATTTGATTTAGGATAAGAGCAGGATTTAACGATTAAGGTTATCGTTGCCTTTGCATTTGCCGTACCGATAAGGCAACGCTTCGGTTCTTCGCAGATGATGGGGAATATCGAGTGGAGCGATAACCCCGGCGTACTGCAAATCGGGATGAAGAGGGAAGAGATATTTCCTCAAGTATTGAGGACATTCCAGATACTGAAGAACCCGTGCCATAAATTCACAGGCCGTTGTGCTGTTACCGCCAGTGTCGTCGTAGACCACGATTTCGTCGACATTGAAAATGGCGGCGGCTCGAGCGATTTGCCCCGCCAAGTATGCCTTCAAGGGTGGGGACTGAGCGTTGTCGATGATGGAGCCTGGCACAGCGATGCTGAGGCTGTAAGTTCTTCCGGCACTCCTCACTTCCTTGTGAAATTCATCGTCCTCCAAGGGAACGTCAGGCTGGACAACTGGAATGTGTTCCTCCTCAACTCTTTTGTTGTTAGTTGTAAGTCTGTCCTCAACTTGGAGCCCTCTGCAGTCCTTCCCCCGCTCTTTGCACTTTTTATCTAGTTTCTGAAGTAGAGTTTGAAGCCTTCTCTCCTTTTTTAACCGCTTGGCAGCTTGGGGCTTGAGTCTTGGATGCTCTTCCGCCTCGGGTCGAGAGTAACTTGCAACGGCTTTTGATTTTGATGCCAAAGATTTCTTTTTCTTTGGTGGATATTTTATGGATGAGCTATCCTTATCATCATCTCCTTCTGATGAATCCATCCCACTATCCCACCTGACCTCCTAATCGGTTATGATATTTAACTCTCCAACTGAAAAATAAATGCACCGATCATTAATTATCATCATTTGTAATATTGTGCAATTCAAACAAATGACAAAAATGACATAAAGAAAACGTGAGGCAGTGAAGCAAGTGAAAAATGTGAATAATTTTGACTATGTGCTATGTTGTATGTATGTCGCAGATAAGGTAGATAGATACATTATGTGAACGCAACTTATTGTCCGTCCGTCCCTATATCACAATCACGTCCATTGAACTGTGAACTGGGGAACGGCTACAGTTTTTTTCCTTTTTCTTTTGTCTCTCGGGGACTCATTTAGAAGGTCAAACGTTAAACTTCAAATTTGTAAAAGGAGGCTATCAAATCAATAAGTTGGTTCCTAGGAGCAATGTAGGTCAAATGTTGAATGTTGAAAGGAAGGGAAGGTCATGCATATTGATCATTGATTAGGGTTAGGGGGGGTGATGTGCTTATGAGGGGTAGAGGGGGGCAGTCAGTGCAGGATCAAATTTCATTTCAAATTATGAATTTTCTGTCTCACCGTCAAACAAAAGCAAAAAGTCAAAATAGAATAAAAAAAATTGCAACAAGATACTGATTAGACTCATACCACTCTTACTCTCTTACGCACACCAGCACCACCACTCCACGTGTGCGGGTGTGACTGGATCAGTTCACAGATTCAGTTCAGAGGTATTCAGTAGTGTGATATGATAGGTGGTTGGAAAGGCCGTATGATCTAGTACTTTTAATTTGATCCAACCTCTGCAATCTTGACATTCTTGACCCTAAAATCCCCTAAATACAAATACAAAATAAAAGATGAAATTCAAAATGAAAAGGGGCTGCTGAGGTTAATTAGTATAATTTTCGCGGGGTTTTGAGGCCCGTCTCATATCTTATCATGCCTGTCCCTTCCCTACTTGATCAATTCATCACCTTCCGTTCCGTTTCGCATTCAATTAAAAACTATGATTTCTGAACACGATTAAAGATTAAATAGGAACAGAAAAAGGTATAAAAAATTACTAGGCAGGTAGCCTTGTAGTAGGCATATAAATCTACTATTTTAGAATAGCAGGAGAAAAGAGCTAGAGCTTTGATACTTTGATCCATCATTACAATTAACTGTTAGCTGGTGAATAGGAAACAAATGCCTGCAGCCTGGCCATGGTTGGCCAGAATAGAAGCCTAACTCTCTGTAAAATGGAATTAAAAGGAGTCTTATAAATTATTAATATATTACGGCTACCAATTAATGTTTCCAATAAACGGATGAAACGCAACGGGGCAATAAATAATCCAATATGTGATATGAGGAATATGGATGAAAGTATGAAACGGAGCAAGGAGAAAGGAGCAACTTTTTCTAGGCAATATTATAGGAATGTATCGTCCAAATAAACCGATGTAACGGGTGTAACCAAGTGTTGAAAATATAACGATAAACAAACTACATCTCAATTTCCCCAAAAATCCCGGGTTTCGCCCCCTGGTGTCAGTGGGAGTGGTCCCGTATACGTCAAAGATGTTATATTACTCATGGGAATCGTTTAAACCCCGAATCTCAATTTCCCCAAAAATCCCGGGTTTCGCACCCTGGTGTCAGTAGGAGTGGTCCCGTATTTATCAAAGATGTTCTATTACTCATGGGAATCGTTTAAACCCCAAATCTCACTTTCCCCCAAAAGCCCGGGTTTCGCACCCAGGTGTCAGAAGGAGTAGTCCCGTATTTATCAAAGATGTTCTATTACTCATGGAAATCGTTTAAACCCCAAATCTCAATTTCCCCAAAAAGCCCCTGTTTTGCACCCTGGTGTCAGTGGGAGTGGTCCCGTATACGTCAAAGATGTTCTATTACTCATGGGAATCGTTTAAACCCCAAATCTCAATTTCCCAAAAAAGCCCAGGTTTTGCACCCTGGTGTCAGTGGGAATGATCCCGTATTTATCAAAGATGTTCTATTACTCATGGGAATCGTTTAAACCCCAAATCTCACTTTCCCCCAAAAGCCGGGGTTTCGCACCCAGGTGTCAGTAGGAGTGGTCCCGTATTTATCAAGGATGTTCTATTACTCATGGGAATCGTTTAAACCCCAAATCTCAATTTCCCCAAAAAGCCCCTGTTTTGCACCCTGGTGTCAGAGGGAGTGGTCCCGTATACGTCAAAGATGTTCTATTACTCATGGGAATCGTTTAAACCCCAAATCTCAATTTCCCCAAAAAGCCCAGGTTTTGCACCCTGGTGTCAGTGGGAGTGGTCCCGTATACGTCAAAGATGTTCTATTACTCATGGAAATCGTTTAACCCCATATCTCAATTTCCCCGAAAATCCGGGTACTGCACCCTGGTGTCAGTGGGAGTGGTCCCGTATTCGTCAACGATGTTCTATTACTCATGGGAATCGTTTAAACCCAATATCTCAATTTCCCCGAAAACCCGGGTACTGCACCGTGGTGTCAGTGGGAGTGGTCCCGTATTCGTCAAAGATGTTCTATTACCCATGGGAATCGTTTAAACCCAATATCTCAATTTCCCCGAAAACCCGGGTACTGCACCCTGGTGTCAGTGGGAGTGGTCCCGTATTCGTCAAAGATGTTCTATTACTCATGGGAATCGTTTCAACCCCAAATCTCAATTTCCCCAAAAAGCCCAGGTTTCGCACTCTGAAATGTAGGTTCAGGGTGTTATCATGTGTAGATGATAGACATAGAATTTACTGTAAACTACCTAAACGGCAGTTTTAAATTGACTGAGAGCTTTGCACTGTTTTAATGGGCAGGCTTAAAATGAGTAAAAGCTTTGAACTGATTTCATGGTTTGTTTTTGGGGTTTAATTGATGGGGGACAGGGGGTGTGACCGATTTGACCCAAGTTCGAACTTAGCCTCACTCTTGAACCAAGGAACGAGTGTACAAAATTTGGTGACCGTAGGTCAAGCCGTTCTCCAGTTATCGCTCGGACGGACGGACAGACGGACGGACGGACGGACAGACGGACAGACGGACTGGTCATTCGCATAAAGTGTTTTCAACACTTAATAAAAGGATGGCATAAATAATGTAGATATGAAAGATAAACGTTACAACTACACTACTACAGGGGTAAAGAATATTTATTTTTTATTAAGGATGAATTAATTTCCAATTGAACAGTGTATACATTCAGTGCACAATCAGTGCTTTCTGGGACAATACAGGTTAGTGAAAAGAGTAGGCTTATTTTATACCTTATTTTAGAGTCACTTGTCTCTATAATACGTCTGAAACTCTGACTAGGAAAAGAGAGAGGCTGAAAATGGATGGCTTTCTGTGACCCTTGCTACTTTTCCATGCCTAGAACTGGCCCACCCACCTCTTACAAGGGAGAGGAAAGGTAGGCACAGGAAGGGCCAAAGTTTCCCTTTAAAACACATTGACATTTTAGGCCGCGCACTCCTACTTTCGCTATTTTTTTCTCACACTTAATATTAATTCGGGCCCATAATTTTTTAATATTACCTCTTCATATAGCATAATAGCATAAAGATCACACTTGTGCATGGAAGGTTTTTCCTCGCATCGCACATCGCACATCGCACAAAAAATTCTCAATCACTCGCATCGCACATCGCACAAAAAAAACCTCAATCATTCGCATCGCACATCGCACATCGCACAAAAAATTCTCAATCACTCGCATCGCACATCGCACATCGCACAAAAAAAACCTCAATCATTCGCATCGCACATCGCACATCGCACAAAAAATACTATACTTATCGCATCGCACATCGCACATCGCACAAAAAAAACCTCAATCATTCGCATCGCACATCGCACATCGCACAAAAAAACCTCAATCATTCGCATCGCACATCGCACATCGGAAAAAAAGGTCTGGAAATAATAGTACTAGTTAATAGTGTGGAAATAATGGTCAATGCAAAGTGGCCTGGAAAAAATAGTACTAGTTAATAGTGTGGAAATAAAGGTCAATGCAAAGTGGTCTGAAAAAAATGGTCTGGAAAAAATGGTCTGGAAACAATAGTACTAATACATGGTCTGGAAATGTATTCATGATATACGGTTTATAATGTGTTTTGGGGGGTTTAATTTATGGGGATCGGGGGGTGAGGTCGATTTGACCCAACATCAAACTTGGCCTCCGTTTAAATCCTTAGAACATGTGTGTAAAATTTGGTGACCCTAGATTAAATCGTTCTCCAGTTATCGACGTGATAGACGGACGGACGGACATACAGACTGGGTATTCGTATAAACTGTTTACAACACTTAATAAGTCATTCGAAAGAGCTGGATTTGATAGCTTTCCAATGATCTATCAGACATTTATGTTTGTTATTTGACCTATTTCACCCATCTCCCCCTCTCAAAAAGTTAGCCGTTCTCGTCTCGAGTTATCGTATTTACAGACGAACGGAAGGACAGACAGACACCGAGCCAGTCATATGTATATACGATACATAGTAACTGTGTGAGCTCAGTGACCTGTTTGCTAGACCATGATAGAGACGATGAGATCGACCTCACCACAAGAGGGACACTCGCAGTGTCTAGCACATTGCATAATATTACCGGTCCTCCTCCCCCTCAGACTCCCAGTGCCCCACCACCCCCCAGTCCCGCCTGCCACCTCTTTTCCAATAAACTCATATATATATATATTATATAAATATTAAGAAATTAAGATTAGTCTGAAAAAATATATATTATTTAATGAGCTGCTGTACTGAAATATACAATGGCTGATTTAATTCGTATCGTAGTCGTAATGGTATGCAGGTATTAAATCCCAATCCATCGCATCACACATCCCCTATAAAAAATATTAAGCCCATCGCACATCGCACATCGCACATCGCACAATCGCACATCGCACATCGCACAAAAAAAACCTCAATCACTCGCATCGCACATCGCACATCGCACAAAAAATTCTCAATCACTCGCATCGCACATCGCACAAAAAAAACCTCAATCACTCGCATCGCACATCGCACATCGCACAAAAAATTCTCAATCACTCGCATCGCACATCGCACATCGCACAAAAAAAAACTCAATCACTCGCATCGCACATCGCACATCGCATGTGCGATGTGCGATGCGATGCGATGCGAGTCGCACAAATTTCATCAACAAAAATGGCCGATTTGTGCGGCGCACATCCAATGCACAAGTGTGATAAAGATTCATCACAAAAAAAAATCAAGGGATTCTGGAATTCAACTCCCGGCTACTTCCCTTGTCAGTTCTGCATGCAAAGCCAAATAATCCCCCCATCCTCATCAAACCTCTCCCGTTACTTATTCAGAGCATTCCCTATCCTTTAAAAAGTATAGAATTAAAATGACATCAATTAAAATTGATGTGATGATAAGGTACCCCCCTCCCCCCCTCTTTTGCGCAAAATATAGATAAGGCTTGAAACAGAATGCTTTTAAAGAACGCATGGGCCGCTATGCACTACTCAATGTCTGTATATGGACGTAGAAGTAGTAGAAATATATTATGTACTATTGGGTGGCCCATGAGGGAAGCCTTATGATTATCCCCCGGATCTTATTGCGGTGAATAAGGTTTATTCTCAAGTGAGGGGATAATAAGTCCTTGGATATGGAATGCAAATCCTTAGAATAGTAGTATGGGTGTAGATCTTTTATGGCTATCTATGTTTTCTATAAATCTATGTACTATGTTGGATTGCGTATGATTCGAGTCTAGAGTCTTTAGATAGAGATGAGAGGAAGTATGAAGATTGGGTAATAGGATCATCCTCAGTTCCTGTTCCTGGCAACTACATCAGTTGAGTTGGATAAATCCCCCACCGCCTTTCAACATTCATCCAAACAACTAGTCAACTTTCCAATTCAAAGACCAGCATGGACTTTTATCTGAATGTAAGGACCCTTCATTGAATTGATCTTAACCATACTAACTCATAATATATCCATTAAGTCATTATGCATTACAGGAACTGGGTGTGCTAGAACACTATATTATGTCACACCTCTTATGTCTTGGTACGGAAGTTGCAAGATTGTGACTTATTGAGACTGACAAGGGAACATTCCCGACTGTTCCACCCCGATATTTTTTAAACCCGTCTCATTCGAAGAGGTACTAAAATAATGAAACTTTAATATAGGAACTATGGGTGCATCAAATATATTTGACCTAGTAAAGTGGGTGGGAAGGTCAAGTACTCCGAGTTCCCCCAAATTAGTATTGCGCTGAACCAGCCTTTTCGCAAAATTTAAACGGGGATTTACTATAGGAATCCCTGAAATAGCGCCAGGTCTCTAATCTTCCGACCTACACTTTACTAGCTCAAATATATTTTATGCATCCATAGTTCCTATATAAAAGTTTCATTATTTTAGTACCTCTTCGAATGAGACGGGTTTAAAAAGTATCGGAGTGGTACAGTCGGGAATGTTCCCTTGTAAGAGTCGAGGATAGAAATATCCGGCTCTCGATTTCCACTTTCCACTGAAATAGGTTTGAAGTTGAAGGTATTTGTTGTTGTTTAAGGATCCGACGGTGAGGGCGGATCCGGGTTTCAATGCCCTCGAGGATGCCAAGGCCCTGAGGGCCGCCATGAAGGGATTTGGAACGGACGAAGGGGCCATCATCAAAATCCTTACCGCTAGAGCCAACTTCCAACGACTACAAATCATAGAGGCTTTCAAGAAGGAGTTTGGACGTGTAGGCACATTTACATTATCTCTTATCTAACCCCAATACTCTTACTACCACAAATTCATCTTTTAATTATCTACTAATCTACAAATACTATAAAAACCTAAGGATTTAAGGAGCAAAGTCCATGGTCCACAAGAGGAAGGAATGACATCTTTCTGACATCTCTAATGTCAGACTAGGTTCTTCTTCCTTTCACTTCAACCCTTAGCCAATGCATTACTATATAAACCCTCCAACCAATTCACTATTTACTGTTTACTGAATGTATTTTACATCTTTTATGCATTGAAACTGTTTCTCATGTTCAATATCGAAACTCTGTTTAGATGCTTAAAACACACTAAAAATAAATCCCAAGTTACCCCAACCATAGAGCAAAATAACATGGAAAGTACTGGCTTATACTTTTGCAATGACCTATATTATCGCTCGTGGTGGGATTGTACCCTTAGCTCATTGGTCTTTGACCTACGTGGCCCCTAAACTAGCTTGACATAGGTCTAAATCTAGGTTTTGTGATGTGATTTGACAAGGTCAAAAGTGATAAGAATAAGTGCTCTTGTTAATTATCAGGATTTGATAAAAGATTTGAAATCGGAGGTGGGTGGTAAGTTTGAGAAGGTGCTGTTGGCCCTGATGGAGAATCCGTACGAGTACTTGGCTCATGAACTGGAGCGAGCTATGAGGGGGATTGGCACTAACGAGGACGTTTTGACTGAGGTTACACCCCCCCCCCACTTAATTACTAGCCCTTTAATTATTAGAAAGAATAGAAACGTTGTTTTAAATCAGGTCCTTTGCACCCGATCCAATCAAGACATTCAGTACATCAGCCAAGCCTATCAAACTAAATTTGGAAAGTCATTGGAGGCTTCGATTGCAAGTGAGGTCTCGGGACATTACAAGAGACTCCTCGTCATGTTACTTAATGTATGTAATCTTATCAAAATTCATTAACCTCACAGCAATTACAAATCATTACTTATTCCCGATACCTCATATTTATTGTCTAGAGCGTCAGAGATGAAACTGGAGGTGTGAACCTTCAGAAAGCCAAGGACCAAGCGCAGAAATTATTTGATGCAGGTAAGTTTTGAAATGCTAAAATTTTTAATAGATTTTAAATTCAAGCTTTATCATTAATCAGTCAGATCCCGTCATAAATACAATTTACGGCGTTCCCTATTACTGAAATAGATGCCCATGGATATATTATATGAGTTTTTTAAAAGCTCCAGAATCGATGCCCGGGATTTTAACTCGTACCCATTTTGGGGAATTACATTTTGCTAAGCTCAAAAATGGCTACAGGCATAGTGTGAATTTCAGGTGCTATCATACAAATCAGTTATAATGCTATAAAGAACAAAGAATGAACGCATAGTATTTTTTACAATTTGCGTATTCAATTTTTTCAATAAGATGAGAAATAGTTTGTTTAGTTTTGAGGATTTCCAATAACGATTGTCACGTATTTGGTTAAACAAATGAAAAGTGTACTCTAAAAGCAGGAGATGGGTTGGTTTTAATGGGATATGTGCCCATTCCATTCCATTTATTATATTGATACGGGGCAGGTTGGATTGGATTTATAGAATAAGATTTAAAATGTAAATCTCTGTCATAAGTAACTGTCATTTAGTTAAGGCTGCGTATGTTGATGCATTGATGTGATTTCAGGGGAAGGTAAGATGGGTACGGACGAAGAGGCCTTCACAACCCTGTTGGCCCATGAGTCCTTCCACCAGCTTCGGATCATGTTTGATGAATACCGGAACCTTTGCGGCAAAACCATTCAGCAAGCCATCAAATCCGAATTCTCGGGTGACATCGGGGAAGCGGTGCTCACAATCGGTAATAAATAGGAAACAGTTAGTGAGGGCTAATGATATAGTTTACTAATGAGGCTGGCTGGAGTATGTAGTTTGGGTGTGGTTGTGCAGTGCGGTGTGCGACGAACGTGTGTCAGTATTACGCGGAGACGCTGGAGGGTGCGATGAAGGGGCTGGGGACGGATGACGAGAGGCTGATCCGAATCATCGTGTCGCGGTGCGAGATTGACCTGGGCGGGATCAAGCGGGAGTACGAGGCCCTGTACCACAAGACCCTCTACGACGCCATCAACAAGGAGACCAGTGGGGACTACAAGCAGGCACTCCTCGCACTCGTCCGAAATCCTTAACACAATTCACCTCATCACCTCATTCTTAAGCACCTCTTAAACCATTACGCATTATTAAACACGACCTCATTTACTCTCAATCAATCTCTCAACCCTACTCAACAGTCATTTCAAATACCATTTATTAAGGGGTGAAACCCCTTAATGCTTTCATCATGTCCGTTCGTCCGTCCGTCCGTCTGGTTGCACTCTAGCGGTCCAACGGTTGAAGTTTTTAAATTTGTTCTTTTACACTTTGGATCTACGTTCGCCTGGCCATAAGCCTATTGTTTTACGAAGAATTCGGTCACATGCACTACATAACGTATTCGTAATAATATCATAATCTAACTATGCTTATGGGACCACCTTCAGTGACACCAGGGGGTGTGGCTGCGTCATATAGCACAAGTTGAGATTTCTGTATGCAATGCGCTCCATGTGTCAGGAAATAGCAGTGCAACGTATGGAACCACCCCATACCAACAATAGGGATGTGCCCGCAATAAATGGGACGATTTTTGATTTTCTTTGTCTTGTAGCGTTAAAAAATATTATTCGTCATGAATTGTTCGTGTTGTTTCACCCCTTTAGTAGGCGCGTTTGCAACGGTTTATTAAACACGACCTCATTTACTCTCAATCTCTCAACCCTACTCAACAGTCATTTCAAATACCATTTATTCATTCAACTGACGCCTGAGGCATTCATACTCAACTACCCTACAGTCATCAAAATAAATATCACCGTGTCGTATTAATTAAGAATTGTGAGCTATTAGCCACTTGTAAGATACTTTAAAAAATATAAAAAGTCAGAGAATGGGCATTATATTAGGACGTCCGAGTGTCCGAGTCCATAATTAATTTCAGAGTGGATAAATAAAAAAAATTCAACTATTCAAGAAGAGACGCAAACATCCATTTCCTTCAACAACTATAAAGTGGCAATTAAAATGGGCTCTAATTACCACGCAGGCATTATAATTAAAGAGTCGTGAGAACTATTGGTTCGTTTATATTCGAAGGTAGCCACGCAGAGCTACGAGATACACGCAAACAACATGCCAAAACAGTCAAAACTGGCAATACATGTCATATTTTTGCTCCTCAACCGGATCCCTGAAAATCTGATAATGAAAAAATGTATAAACTACGAATGCACTTTTGAGGTCTTTATTTTGTATTTCTTGACACCTTTGATATTTTTTAATTTTCTGATAAGAGCCACCACAAGAGGAAGAGGACTCACTAACTAAATTAATAATATAATAATATTTCAATCACAATGAATAATTAATGATAGTATAATAACAATAATAATATGTGAAATGCGAGTTTGTATGCAAATAATATATAGGTAGGAGATATGATAAATTGGTACGGCTGTATAGACTGTTTATTCGGAGGTTTCTTCTTTGTCCTGGAAATCGTAGAGGTACATCCAAGGTGCCACTTTATCCACGTTCAGTTTGTCCAAACTCGCTCGCCGTTGTGCCATTTTCTCAATCATCTCTGCAAACACAATAGCAAAATATGAAACAACTTTGAAAACGCTAAGCTCACAATCAGTTGTCTTAGCGCAAAACATGTTTGGAACAGTTCAAAGGGTCAAATATATCAACGAAATTACTCGAATTTGTTACAAAACATGTCAAAGCATAAAATGAGGATTTTCTAAAAATCGAGTAATCCAAAGCTAACCCAATTATGCTCACCATCTTCTCTCGACTCAAGTTTGACATATTTTATCTTGAATCGATTTTCAAAAACTAATTGTAAGGTTTCTTGGGTATATCGTGGGTTAGGAATGGCCAATGTTGGGGTTTAATTATTGAGGATGGGGTAAGAGTATTCCCATTGCCCCAGGGTGAAAGGTGTGCGTGAGTGTATTACCTGGGGTGATGGAAGAATGTCTCCTGGCAGCCAGTCCCGTGGGGGCAGCGAAAGAGTTGCTGCGGGGTGAGTGTGGGGGTGACCGCGTCGTGGTCATCCCATATCGCCCCGTCCCATTCCAATAGTCAACGGAGCCTAGGGAAGAAGAAGAGTGATTAGTATTACTTAATTGACTTGTTATTACTAATGAAGAGTTGGGCAGATTCCTCACCTCGTCGCTGCTCCTTGGGCATGTCCACCTTCTCCGCCGAAGACTGAAAACAGAAAATATATCATTCTAAATTCTAATCTACAACCCTTGTACCTCAAGACCTCTACTCATTACCATACATTTATATAACCCCATTTCAGATAAATTTGTGACACTTGTAGATTCTGTATCCAATCTATGGAATAAATGGGAAGAAGGAAGAAGGGAACTAGAGTAATACCAAAAGCTGCCAATCTCCTCAATCTCTCATCTAAATTCACAATGTTCCAATTCCAAATCCATAACTTGTAACTCATCTAGTCGTCTAGTTGATGGATAGAGAATATAATTTGAGTTTTAAAATGTTTTAAAAAACTCTGAAACTCACCATTCTATAAGTTGTAGTTAAGTGTAGTTAGAAGTAGTAGAGGTGGTTGGAGTTGTAGTTGAATTGAGGTCGAGATTAGTAGTGGTCAATTGGTGATTTAGTACTGGTGGTGGCACTTGCACTTCCAGCCTCCTCTTCCTCCTTCTTTATCAATCTTCTAATTGCGTTCTTTCACTTTTTTCCCTTCCTCCTCTCCCTCCCTCCCTCCCCTCAATTAAATACAGCTTTCATAAGCACTTTAATAGACAACTCATCCCTCACGCAACAGCAACATAGAACTACTACACCATTTACAATCATCAATGGAAAATAAAACATCCAGCCAATATCCTCATCTATCCTACATCTACTCCTTTTATTAATCCCCATACATTCATTGAAAGTTGGAAATTGAAACTCTATTTTGGAACTGTTTAGACATCAGAGTGACTTTCGAAATATTTAAAACGCATACAGTATGCAGAGTATCAACTTGCCCCACTTGTCTCTATAATACGTCTGAAACTCTGACTAACTTGCCCCAACCATGAAGCAAAACTACATAGCCCGTTTAAGAGTATTTGTTCATTACTTTCCGATCATGTATTCCACATGTAATGGGTTGATATTGTAGAAAAAATGACCTCTGCTTCCTTCTTCATCTTTTTCCTTCATTGCCCCAGAAGCAATGACCCTATCTTGGTCTGATTGTGGATCACAAGTTCCTCATGATATGAATACTTGCAGCGTTGAACCGTTTGTCCGCAATCTGCCCGACGGACGGACCAATACCGAGTCATTCCCATAATGCATAATCCATCTCTACGATCAAAATATATATTACACTCACTTTTACAAAATTTTAGAATTTTTTTCAACTTTAAATGCTTTTAACACTGTCGGATAGGAGTGTTTGGCACTGCAGGGATATGAAAGTGTTATTGTTCCTTTAATTCTAGGCTATATAATTATTATCTGTAATGTGTATATTTAAAAGGGAAGGAGGTGATATATAGATCGTATGCATTCATGATAAACTCTTGTAATTAACAATAAGTCACACATTTTTGATTGACAGTTCGTTATTCATTTTTCCTCCTCTACATCCGCACATTTCAATTGTCTATAGAAATTGGAAAAATTCAAAACATGTTCCTCTCAAATTTACTAAATTCATACAGCAACCATCATAATATAATATTCCTAGTATTAAAAACAATTTAGAATTAAAAATCCCCCTCAACTAAACATTTTAAATTTGGCCTTAAATAAATCAATTGCAAGATAATTTTACATTTTATTCGTTTTATACGTTCAGCTAAACTGTGGTTCTTTGTTAATGAAATTCTAGTCCAAATAAGATGTTTAATTTAGCATCAAAAACTCCCATTCAATAAAAATGCTTTGTATGTAAATAAATCAAATAATACTCCCAATATACTATATTCGTATATAATTAATTTATCGTAAATTCTTTGTCAGCAATAGACATTAGAAGGTATTTTCAGGATAAACCCCGATAATCTGGTTAAAATAGGATTTTTTCGTCGGTTTGCCAATTTAATAAGGCGTTTAACTTTGAAAACAGATGATTCATATGTTGTTCCCAATTTGCTTAGAAATGTAAATCCATAACTTGCTTTAATAGACAAATTGTAGAAAAATTGTAAATGGGAAGTTGGGCTAAAAGGCCACTCCTTCCACAATACAAGGAAACTAAATCGGATATTATTTTTGACGATGCCCTTGTTTTTATATGCTTTTCAAGCTCTCCACTTACAATTTACAAATCACATCCCATTTAAATTGCAAGTAATTTGAATGAAGCAAGAGGAATAATAATCTAGAGCATCGGATAATTTAATTTAATCAGTGTAGGAATGTGCAAACCCAAACCCTTGTACTAATAGATACTTCTGCATGGAAAATTAAAATGAGATCAATGTTTTTTTTAAAGAATAACAGAGTGAGGGAATTATTGGTTGGACCTTTAACTTGCATCCTCAGATTAATTATTACTCAACCAATGGAATGGATTTAGCTTATGATTCTGATTCCTAGTAAAAACGATAGCTCGTTAGATTTCAGATTAAATTTAAATCCCCTATTTAGAATGTAAAACATCAACTATTATCCTGTATAATAAAAGTATAATGTTTGGGGCTGATATGGATTGGCTATTCGTTCTTGACTGGGTTCATCTATAAAAAACCAGTAACTAAACATCCCAAAATATTGGACTAAAATTAGACTATAATATGTAATTGACTTATGACTATTTTCCGTAAGTGCATAGTGAAACATATGGATTGACATTTGCTCTGATTAAGACATTTTTTGGTGATGACGGAAAGTCTCAAGTTTGACCTCTGGCCTAAAAGCGTAAAAAAAGGTAAACCTTTTTAAATCACCGTGTTACAGACATAGACTGATGGAATTCATGGGGGTGTAGGGGCTGCTTGGCCTATAAATCGTTGGAATGGCAAATAAATGTTAGTTTAATCAAAAGGCTGGTTCTCTTTTAAAGCCAATTGAATGAAAGCTAAATGGTTGGATTTATGTCCTTTGGTAAAGATAGTTGGTTTTGTGGTTGGGAAAAGGTTAATGGATTCAATTTCCAGTTCCCATCTTTTGAATTTTGATTATAGCTTTTGTCTTATTCTTGGAACTTATTTCTCACTTCCTTCCACAATTTTGCATTACAATTCATTGATTCTTGTGCACCTCAAACCTCGACATTATGATTTATATAAGCACAAGAACAAGGTACCTACCTACCTTCCGCTAAACTACATTTTGGATACAGTTTTTTACCACAAGTAACACAACTGTTACGAATATGGATTCCCATCAGACTGGAACAGTCTGTGTTCATAACTTGAATAACAAAACGATATTGATCCTAGATGCATTATGCTTTCCTCTACGTCTTGTCTCCATAAGCGATACGTGTCGTTACAAAGAGGTATGGTCAAGGGCAATTCAATAGCGTCTGTTTGGGATGAGGTCTATATAAATACTCGAATTGCAAATATGCATGTGGAAAGTGGAAGATACGCTGAAAAGGGACGCTCAAGTATTTCTCAATACCGTGTGTGATTTTTCTCTATGGCTGGGGCAATGTTAGATTCTCGATTCAATGTGTTGCACAGTTTTTTTAATATTGAACATGGTGAAAAGCAGTTTGAAATCATAGCTACTACAATACATTTAAAAACATGGTACATCTACAACACATGAGTTTATCCGTTGACCGGTTTATTGGGAGTGTAATTTAGAGTTTGAGAGGTAAATGATGCGGGACTGATTAATTTCCATTTTTGATATGAGACTAGATATTAGATTGGGGAAATGATGGAAAGAATAATTATAACTTGAGAGAGTAGACGGAAAGTCACCTTGAACTTCTTCAAAATATTCTTCATTTTGCATAATAGTATGACGATAGTAAATTATACAACCGCTTCATC
This sequence comes from Desoria tigrina, assembly GCA_906901685.1. NCBI lineage: Eukaryota > Metazoa > Arthropoda > Collembola > Entomobryomorpha > Isotomidae > Desoria > Desoria tigrina. The sequence goes on along the minus strand of CAJQTU010000003.1, from coordinate 889,063 downwards.
ATCTCCATCACACCATCCTCCTCGGGCCAACTCAAATTTAATTGATTCTTATACAAAATATATTTAGGAAGCATAGGACTTCAGGACCCTACCCCACAGACTTTACCAGGTCACCGATTTTAGTCACATCAAAATGCTAAAGTTGCATTACTTTTTTTCCTCTTTCGAATGAGACTAGTTTGAAAAATATCGAGGTTGTACAGTTGAGAATGTTCCCTTGCCAGTTACCGAAATGTCCCACAAATCTCTACTTGAAATAAATGTATTCCTCGATGAATGTATTTCTGAAATAGGAATAATAGGATCGGTAATAGAATAGTTACAATTTAGAATGTTACAAAATCCCATCCTCCCATTAGGTTTCCATAATTCCATATTTACATCTTTGGAACCTTCAGGCCAAAAAAATGCAAAATCACCAATCCCAATTCTTTGATAAAATGAGCCTTTTTGTCACACAGACAACATATTTCTACTTGACATCATTTCCGTATCAATATAATATGTCAACAACTGATAAAGCGCATTTGCAATTAATTGGCCCAAAAATAAACACAAGATAACAAATGAATTTAAATATCATCCATTACTATTATCTAAACTACGATTAATGTTGCGGGTCTTCCTTACTTTTTTATACGACCAATATTTAACAAGGTTAAATAACAAACTGAAAAAAACAAAGTATACACAAAGAATTTTTTGCTTTTATGTCATTCTTTTTACAAAGCCTGTTATTATTGTCAGCATAATTAGATAAATAATCGTAATGCAGCTATTTCACTTATTCAATTCCTGTACTCGAACATGTTTGTCGAACGATAAAAAAAGAAAACAGTAGTATAAAGACATGGTATGGAAGTGCATTTTCAGGTCGTCTGTTATTTGCCATTCCATAATCAAACGTTTCAGAGTGTACAGATACACATGAATGATATACTTGTAGCGAACTTTGCAACGGCCGGGCATTAAAATCTCTAATCCGTTACTTTAGGAGATTTTAAAACATTTCTACTCGATAATTTTTAGCCCAGTCAATTGGGCTTATATCATCGCGCAGGCCGTGTGTCCTCCTAATCCTTGTGCACGCATTATCTTTGGATGGAACCACACTAAAATTCTGAAATTTCGCACAAATTTACAACCCACCTTGTAGATGAAACCGAAACAAAGTCAACTATGATATTCTACCCGTTCAAAAGTTATAACCAAAAACCCCTTCGGGTCTATGGTAACTAGATGGTTTTTGTCCCCCAAAAATGATTTACATTGTATTCTTATGGGGACAACATACAATTTTTGAAATTTTCAACTTCCATAAAAATATAGTTTGCACACTCGGATTCCGATGCAACTTCACACATGCATTTATTAGGTCATAATGATTAACCTGTAAAAGTTTCATATCTGCGTGTATTTCAAAAATGACCCTTTCTGGTCATTCTACCCAAATCACTTTTCCAATGTATTCTTATGGGGACAACGTTCAATTTTTGAAATTTTCAACCTCCATGAAAATATAGTTTTACCACACTCGGATTCCGATGCAACTTCACACATGCATTTATTAGGTCATAATGATTAACCTGTAAAAGTTTCATATCTGCGTGTATTTCAAAAATGACCCTTTCTGGTCATTCTACCCAAATCACTTTTCCAATGTATTCTTATGGGGACAACGTTCAATTTTTGAAATTTTCAACCTCCATGAAAATATAGTTTTACCACACTCGGATTTCCATGTAACTTCACACATGCATTTATTAGGTCATAATGATTAACCTGTAAAAGTTTCATATCTGCGTATATTTCAAAAATGACCCTTTCTGGTCATTCTACCCGAACCACTTTTCCTATGTATTTTTATGTGGACAACGTATAATTTTTGAGATTTTCAAATTCCATGAAAATATAGTTACCACACTCGGATTCCCATGCAACTTCACACATGCATTTATTAGGTCATAATGATCAACCTGTAAAAGTTTCATATCTGCGTATATTTCAAAAATGACCCTTTCTGGTCATTCTACCCGAACCACTTTTCCTATGTATTCTTATGAGGACAACGTACTAATTTTGCCTTGCTGGAAAAGTTGAAGCTTTACTTTGTATTGACTGGGCTTTATTGGCTGCTTAGAGTAGGTTTTAATTTTAGCCCAGTCAATTGGGCTTATATCATCGCGCAGGCCGTGTGTCCTCCTAATCCTTGTGCACGCATTATCTTCGGATGGAACCACACTAAAATTCTGAAATTTTGCACAAATTTGCAACCTACCTTGTAGATGAAACCGAAACAAAGTCAACTATGATATTCTACCCGTTCAAAAGTTATAACCCAAAAACCCCTTCGGGTCTATGGTAACTAGATGGTTTTTGGCCCCCAAAAATGATTTACATTGTATTCTTATGGGGACAACGCAGGATTGCTTGACAACCAATTTCTCCGGCGTCCCAGGGGGTTGCGCGGATTTGAAGGTTTTTTCAGAAAAAATCAATTGAGGGGCATTTGCCCCTCAATTTTACTATCAGTTGTAAAATTGAAAATTTATGAATGAATCTCAAATCGTTTTTATGAATGAAAGGTTGTTGGGGAAGGCAATTGTACAAGTAACCAAGGCACAAAGATTGGCAATATGGCATATTGGCATCATTCCTTGCAAATTCATTGCGAATTTGATGCGAATCTCTATGCTAACTTTGCCATTTTCATGCGAATGACTTATAAAAAAACTGAGATAGCCAACAGATGCCAAAAGCCTTCGGAACTGATGTAGGCTATATGACCTTTCAAAATTTTGTGATCTGTGCTGGGCCAACCTGAGCTCTCTGAAAATTATATGTTTTTGATCATGTGACATGATTTAGGTCTGTAATATTAAATTTCTTTTCCGTTCTTGGTTTAGTATTAAAATTACGAATACAATTAAGTTAAAAATTGGTCTGGAAAAATTGGTTAAAATTGGAAAAATTATGGACCTGGTTGAACCTGGGACGCCAAAGAAATTGGTTGTCAAGCAATCCTGGGGACAACGTATAATTTTTGAGATTTTCATCCTCCATGAAAATATAGTTACCACACTCGGATTCCCATGTAACTTCACACATGCATTTATTGGGTCATAATGATCAACCTGTAAAAGTTTCATACATGGGTGTATTTCAAAAATGACCCGATCGGGTCATTCTACCTGAACTACTTTTTCAATGTATTCTTATAGGGACAACGTATAATGTTTGAGATTTTTAGGTTAATGGATGGATTACTTTATACTCAAACAATCTAGATTACCTAACCTAAGTAATCTTGCCTTGGGGCCATCCATTAATTACGTAACGCAAGAGGGGGGAGGGGGGTCTAAACATTTTATTACGCTCCATAAGAGTTAACATTGAAAGCGGCCATGTTTTGCGTTACGAAGAGGGGGGGGGGTCTGAAAATGGCCTTTTTGCGTTACGTAATTAATAGACAGCCCTTGCTGGAAAATTTTGAAGCTTTACTTTGTATTGACTGGGCTTTATTGGCTGCTTAGAGTAGGTTTTTAAACTCAAATCAAGGGTAGCATCTTATCTTTTATGATTGAGCTTTGAGCAAATTATTGGGAGCGAGGCTAAATTTTATGTTGAACTGAATGTTTTTCATATGAACTGGTGCTCTGCTTTTAGGGGCAAAGGGATGGTTGCGGTCCGATTCTGGACATTCTGGACCAACTTCCACCAGGCCAGGAATCAGTCCGAATATTTGTCCCCGATAACAACGGAATTAAAAAGGGTTTTAAATGCCAATAGTAACTATACGCCCCTTTCATACATATACATGATCCTTAACGAAATTATTTTACAACTAATTAGAAGACCAACATCGCTTTTCTGACACGCTGCTTCAGCTCAAGCGTCATTAAAAAATGAGTAGGTTTTTAATTCTTCGAAACTAGTAATAATTAACAAGTGAGGAAGTAAATAAAATGTCTATGCTAAGCTAATGAAGTGAGTTGTGGAATCGACAGCCGGGTTTGGGTTCATAGCCGAATATATTGACGGGGTCTTGGAAGCTATCCATGCAGTAACCTTTACCGTCCCACATACCAGCGTCCCTCTTTCGTCTCGCTCTGCAAAGCAGCAATAAAATAACACCATTTCAAAATTAATTAATTAGAAATATTAATAAATTATACATATAAATGAGGGAATATCCTATTGATGTACAGAACAAATTAAGCTACTGCGAAACTGATGGGAAAATACATAAAATGTCTGATTTTGTATTCAAAAGAATTGGACAAATGCATTAGAAATAGGTATCCCTGAATGATTTGAATAAGTCACACAGGGTAACTTATTTCAGTATTCGGAGTATATGGAGGTATTAAATAGAGAATAACTCTAAATACATTTTGGGAGCGTAGTCATTGGTGGAAATGGACTGGTTGGGTTCGAGTCCAGGGATGAGGTACTTGAATTGCGTCATGTCGTTCGAGTTGAAGGGGATTTTGGGACGCTGAATCCATTTGGAATTGTAAGCGAAATCGGAGAACTGTTGGGCCGCAAACATGCAAATATCCAGTCCAAATGCAAACCGTTTCAAGTCATAGGTTGGGAAGATTAGCTGCACCACTTTGTACATGTTTTGTACGTTGACGGGATCGTACCTGGAATAGAAATCACACATTTGCCTCTAAACTACATCTAATATTATTAGAATTTAAAGTCTCCACCCTTGTCCCCAATTAGGGGAATCTTTAGTTTGGTGATTACCATCGTTTGATGATCTTGTCATTAAAGAACAGTTCGACTTGATGGAAGAAGGTACTAAAGTCAGCGGCGGTGGTGCCATTGAATGACTTTGAGCACTGGTAATGGGCAATCATCACGATTTTCCATGCCGTTTCCACCACAAAGTCCACCAGAGAGGTATTGAATTTGAGATGAGGGTGGAAATATCCCGTCACATTTTGAAGCACCTTTGGCTTCCCGTCAATGTCCGTCCCGTTTACTCCGAATACCTGCCACAAATACAAGAGACTCGAACAAATAGTACTTACTGTTACTACTACAATAAGACCCCAGGGGGATATTTAAAATGGTTTGAGGAGGTACGAGAGGCTCGGGGCATTGTTCGGGTTGGGGCCAGTCAGGGGCGGAGGCGTTGGCGCCCGTGAAGTTGTAGGAGCCCGTGTAGTTCATAAATTGGAATGCGATGTCTTGGGGCGCGGTGCAGTTGTCCAGGATCTCCAGGATCCGTCCGAATTGTTCCCCGTCCGATCCCTCCGAATGACTTCGATCCCGCATCGTCTCCCACAAAAGCTGGCGAAACATTCGCATCAGCCCATCAACCAAATTATCAGGCACATACTCCTCTGGACAAAGATTCTTCACCACCGTCCTGTATACAAATACAACAAGGATCGAAATCAGATTCTCTACACCAAGGTCACTTATGACTGGTTTTATTGGGGTTTTGATATAAAATGTGGGAGTAGCTCGTCAAGTAGGTACCTGGCTTTTTGAAAGTATTCGTACTCTCTTGAATAGATTTGGTTGGTGCGGACGTCCAAGAGGAGGGGGCTGATTTGCGAGTGGACCATGCGGAGCGTCTGCTCGTTCGTTTCCTGGTGAAAGTCATCCATGTCGAGGCGCACTTTGGCCCGCTCTTCCTTCGCTTCCGCTTCCAGTTCCGACGCCGATTTCTGAGGCGGTGGCACTTTCAGCGTCCGATTCCAACCCAGAGTTAACATCCGACCTTCTGCCATCACAACTGGCCGACCGCCGCGCGAGCGCGAAAATGCCCGCGTCTTCTCAAACCTCAGAGGATTCGTCGCTGGACAGTCCCCCTCACAGTTGCGTCCGATGAATTCCTTGGACAATACTTTGGAACCTAGCAGAAAATAAGCCTCCTTATTACATTCTCCATAACTGGCTCTGATTTGGTTTTTTTGAGGGATGTAATTTACTTTTGAACATTTCTCCGAAAGCGAGATGATGGGTGTAGTCGAGGGGATTTGGGCAGGATGAAGTGAACTGCCATTTATTGTGACTGCGATCTGGGTTGATGTAAATGTGAAGTGGCTTGTGTTGGTGGGTGTGCCGGAGTTGGAGGCAGGTGCCGTCGTCTCGTTCCAGGGCCCTCCGCCCTGGATTAATCCCGATCACGATCGCGGAGTGGGAGGGAATTGAGGGGCTGAAGCCTCGGCCAGGAACCGCCTCCACCCCGTCCACTTCAGACCCACTCGTACCCACCCACCCGGCAAACGGATCACTAACGTTACCCACGTACTTCACTGCTCGCACCTGAACACATGCATATTCATATACATATTATTCATGTATTTATTGTCATAATTAATTCAGCCGTTAAATCACCACCTATGCCACATTATCACCGCAAAAACTAAACCCACACGCACATCAACTCCAAATTGATCTCCAATAATGCCTTCAAACAATAAATCCCAAATTCAGATACAGTAAACCGTTGCAACCGATCGATCGAATTGATAATGACAGGAAATGAAAAAATTGAGAATTAAAGCCAGTAGAATGGGGTCGGGTCGGGTCGGGGTTCCGAAAAGGTCTTTGAAGCATTATCGTGTAATCCTCAAGAGTGGGTGTGTATCCATATCTATGGTGTCTACTCTAGGATGCGCTGGGGGGGGGTGGGGGGGGGGGGGTCATTTGGCCTGAAATCGGAATTTGCATCAAATGTGGCTGGCAATGCTGGCATCACTGGCATGAAATGTTTAGCTTTGGGTAAAAAAACAGAGGGTCTCATAAACCCTCTGTTTGTGCCGGTTGCCGGTAAGAGAATTTGAGAGAAGTAGCTAAATTAGCGTGGATGTGTTGGTTAAAGATGTGGGTTTGTAATTCGACCTTTGACCCCTTTTCATATCATCTAGACTTGGGTGGAACACGGGAGGGCATGCATGATGCAGAGGCATGGATAGTGGATTAAATATGATTAAATCATAGACATATATACACGTGGAATCCTTATCTAGTTGTATGGAATAAATTGTTAGATCAAGTGCTCACGTCGAAACCAGCATGGAAGCAATGATCGTCACCAACAATGATCGCCGTCTTCATATCACAAAGTCCATCGGATAAAGCCCAACTGCAAATATCAATATAAATCAATAAGTCATAAACTGCCCAACGACATATGTATCCTAAACTTTGAAATCCCTTTCTTATAAAGATACCATATTCCATATGCATTAAAAATGTTTTAAAATGTTAAAAATGTTAAAATATGGAAAATCTCAAGTTGCCTCCAAGCTAAAGACTTTTGCGCGTTGAGTGATGCCAGTTGTTGAGGGTACTTGACCATTGACCATGGATCGGGACCAAGGGTGCATGATCCATAACTGGATATTTGTAATCTGATCTATTTCATGAGTTGATGAAGTTAATCACATCCACAACATTAAAGTTTCGCGAAGACAAAGGACAAGAGAGAGAGGAATAAGTGAAATAAAATGAAACCTACACCAAACACCACCCAAGCTGCGATGGATCAAAAAGGATGGAAATGATCAAAAATCCCATGTGCCCGACTCCTAAAGTAAAGTGACCAAAAAGTAAGTTGTTGAAAGGCAGTCCTTGTGACCATAAACAAGTTTCCAACATGATGCATATACATATTAATTAAATTTAATCATTAATTTTAATCATCAATGAACGAGTTTAATTTTTATGTAGATTGTTGAGCAGTACTTGACAGTTCCTTCCCAACAATGTATGGTAACTATAAGCAAGTATGACCATTAGCCGCACACGGCACACCTCTTCACCTTTGACCTACACTGTCCTCAGATGAACTTATCCCCGGTTGAGGGTTAATAACGGTTTCCGGAATAAAAATTATACTAAACGGTTCCAGGCTATTCCAGACACGGACTGCCGTACAGAGGTTTGTCAGGAAGAGGTTTTGTCTCTTTTTAATTGATAGCTAAATTGAGTGGTAATTGTTGATTAGAAATGACTTACACTCCCTTGGCACAGACACATCCAGGCTTGATAGGGACATTGAGCCAGAGCCCTTTGTAACAACTCGTGGACTGAACCACGTGCTTGTGTTTATCACCACAGAACTTAAGATAACCCAACTCTGATAGCCCTATCTCTGCCAAGGACAAGATCATTAGTACGATTTCAGATTTAATTGCCATCTTGTCAGAGTTGTGATTGTGAGTATAAAATTATTGAGTATCTACAACTGACAATCAGATCTCTATCTACATACATCTACCGATTCGCTAATTAGATATTCAAATGAGACACCTATTTTAAATAATGGGACCAATATGCAATTTCCAAAATCGGCCGAATTGAAGTACTTGTTTTGATTGTCCATGCATTGTTCTGCATTTACTTTCCATTTCAATTTCTCTTAAGCCAAAATGGATTTTACAGTTTCACTTTTAAATTCCCAGTTAGTCTCCTAATAAGAGTCTCTCTTTTCCTCTCATCCGTCAGGATTCGAATCAAAGGTGTTTATAATATAATGCACCATTGTAAGGCGATAGTAGCGGTGGCCAAGAGACACACAAATTAAATGAATGAAATGGACTGAAGGTACACAAGTTTACGAGACAACAAGCTATATTAGCAGGTATTTAAATTCATTTAATGTAACAATGTAAGTAGCAATCAATAGCTCCAGTTAGGTATACACATTTTCCTTCATGTTCATATTTATAATATTATTTTTATACTAATACCAACATGCCAGTAGTACAAAGAGAAAAAAAAATACATTTTAAAACAACAAATTGCATTTCATAATGTTTGACTCTCTGGGAGCTACTACCCCATCCATGTGGTCATACTGCAAGAAATTAATCGAGGCGAAGGCGAAAGATGTATTTTAACGTTATACATGAACAGTTAGTCCGTTCTACGTATCTACAAATATAAATCCCACAAGAGTTGCAGAAATGTTGGATAGTTATAGAATTTAGAATAGAATAACTAATGCTTAAGATTAGTAAAAAGAGGCAAGTATAGAAAGGAGCTTTAAGTTAATCGGAATCGGAATCATCATCGGAATTCCTGGTTAAATTCTTGAGTGGATTTTCCAATGCTTCTTGCAACTGGAGGACATGGTGAATGGGGACAGGTCGGCCGTCGGGTCCAATTTTGCAGGGGCGAATGGCACTGTTCCTCTCCATCTTATCAATTATATTGATAAGCTTCATCGCTTCTACCTCTTTCTGCTCATCCGTCATCCCTTCCATCGGATCCGTTCGTTCCAACTGGATTCGACCTTCCACTTGGTTTATTAAATGTTCCACTTCCTTATAATCTTCTGAATCCGAATCCGTTTCCGAATCAGAATATTTGCCCTCTGGGGCCTTTCCACCTAACATTAGTCCTCGATTCGCCAAAAGACCTGCCGCGTTCCCATAGCCAGTGTACTTGATCAGTTTCTTGACGCTCTCCTTGCAGAGGATGAACAGGAGGTTTGCCACCAGTTCTGTTATATAGGACACTGGGGACGTCAAGAGATTACAGAGCTTGTTTCGGATTGTCGATCCTACTTCTGGTCGATCAATGACATCATTTCGATTCAGTGGGGGTAGGATCCTCTGTTTCAGGTACTTTCTTATCCATCGGTTAGCTTCTGCCATGTTGTGGAGGGCACATAATGATGGAGCAAGGTTGTCCGACGAACTCCCTGATTTCAAATCATCCAATCGAGATTCGAGGAATTCGACGACGGCATTCACAGCTGCCAGGCTGTCAAATTCAAAGTGACAAGTCGACCCTTCATCTTGGCCACCTTCAAGTTCCGGTATTAGCTCACTGAAACATGGAGGGGGAATGGCAGTGAGGAGGTTAATGGAATGTCGACGAATTTCCACACGTTTGAGTGGTGAGATCTGCTGGGTATCTAGCAACAGGAGGTATCGGGCTGATCTAGTAACCCTATTGAGTTGGAACAGGTCTTCTGAATCGATTTCGGACTGAGTTCCGTGATTGCTTTTTGGGACTAGATCGTGTATAAGATTATAGAGGACTTTAAGGGTCTCACAGATGATGTCGGAGGACATGTCATCAACTTGGTTCCCCTGACTAGACCTTTGAATAAGTGACTCTAGGAAATTGTTGATGACTTGGATTCCATTTAATAGGTTCCGTACTTTGGGTGGAGCAGTGTCACAGAGAGCAGTGATTAGTAAAAATATCCTCATTGTGAAATACTTGAATTCCGGAGGATATATTGAATGTGACGTTGGGTTGGTGGGAGTAGTGGTGAAGTCTATTAACCGAGCGATGATACCGTCCAGAATCCCGTTCGATACGAACATTACCTGAAGGATTGGACTTTGGAAGACCATATTGAATACTACTTTGAGTCCATCCACTGACTTGTGCCTCCCACCAGTACCAGAGCTAGTCTTCTGATCTTTTAACCCTGACAGCTCCAGTAGAACTACGATCCGCTCATCAGTCATTACAGCTTCCAAAGTAGCCTGGGGAGGAAGGTTTTAAAATGATCATTTATATTTGAGTTTCGAGAAGGCTGAAACTTTGAATTACAAATTATATGTCGGTAATTAATGTACCTTGTCGCGACTGAGGATTCTAAGGGAGTTGAGGGCGGTTGTGAGTAGATCGGAATGATAAGGTTCCTCTCCAGCCCTTTCACTCTGCAATCTCGTAAAAATGAGGGTGCAGAGTTGGTCCTTGAACTTGGAATCCAGTTCCTTGATCCCCTCCTCATTCTTAATATTGAATTCCAGCAACAGCTTCCTCACATCTTCTCCGCATCCTCAACATTTGAAATGCAAAATGAAACAGAATAGTTAGTCATTTTAATATTTTAATAATTACAAATTATTAATACATAATAAACAAACCCGCTTTTCAAATAAGACTGACCGAATTGACCGAAAACACATACAACATCAAACATAATAAAAAAGTGAAATGATATTTGATATTGCTATGATGTTCAATGGTTCAATGACAAATGTTGGGATTACCGGATCGTAGAAGGTCGAGTGACTGCTGGTTCTGGATTGACATCCTATCTTCCTATCTTTGATCTTTGATGTATGTTGAAGTTTTACACTACACACTAACTAGAATTCAGAATTCAGTCCAGATGACGTTCAACGTTTGGCTTTTCGCTTTGCTTTGCTTGCAATAAATAATAATGTAATAATATTAATAATAATAAATATAATTAAATTCTGAATATCAAATAAAGCCTAGTTTATAGTATCACTTCCTCTTTTCGTTCCTGAATCACTTCCTCTTTTACTTCCTTCTCGCTTTCTTCATCGAATATTTTTTCGAATTTATAGTTTCAACTTCCTCTTTCACTTTCGCTTTCGTTTCCACTTTCGCTATTCGTTGCTAGCGAAAGACTATAAACGCACTTTGTACTCAGATTTCGCAATATTTTCTGAAGAAATTGAATATAAAACCTACAGTGTGTGAGCAGTCTTTATAGCCCGAGTCAGGATGCTTCAATTTGTCTGTATTTTAAACCTATTCCCTTGGCAACACTACTTTGCATAGCCCCCACGGGTCAACCCATGATTGCTTGACAACCGGCGCCGGCGGCCGTTGTCAAGCAATCCTGCGGGTCAACCGATCGACCGATTTTTCCCACCTTCAAACTTAGCCTTAGCATTTGCAAAATACACAAATGTCCCAAGTTTGGAGATTGAAGAGTAGTAATAAAAATAATGACTCCAATTAAACCCAATTTCCAGAAATTCTGAATGCGGCCCGACGGGTTAAAAAATGACTTTTAATTATTAATTAGACAGACTCTTGATTGAAAGTCCTGATTCATATAGAAAGTTTTGTACTTTTCTGTATCATGGTTTAATGGTTTTCAAATATATGAAAATTCCCACTGCTTTTGAAATCGTCAAGAAAATTGACGTGAAAGCGGCCGCTAGTGAAAGCGAGAAGAAAACTCGAGAGTTTTCCTTTCTCTACACCTCACTGAAATGAAGATTTCTTCTGAAAACCGCTTTCACTCCTCCTTCACTTCCTCAAAAGTAGGATTGGTTTCAACTTTTGATTTTCGCGAAGTTGAGGCGAAAGTAGGAAGTGAAGTTGAAACTATAAACGCGTAAAACAGTGAAGCGAAAGTTGCCATGATCACTGCGAGGATCACTCCACAATTCGCTTTGAACTATAAACGCGAATTTTTCGAGAAGGAAGTGATTCTTGCAGTGAAAGAGGAAGTGAAACTAGGAAGGAAGTGATACTATAAACTAGGCTTAAGGAATAAGAAATAGAAAATAAAGAGGAGCGGATAGATAATTTGAATAATGAATTTTGGATTGATAATTAAAAATTAATTCAAGTTCAAAGTTTGATATTGATATGTGATATGAAGAGTTGAAGAGAGAAATGGGGTAAAGTAAGAAGTGTGTGAGACAGAACCGGGACAAGTGAGGCGGTGAGTGAATTGGGCGGGTTGCGCCGCGAGTCGTCGGGTATCCCAACATTCCCAAAAAGCATCATCACATTCATCACCCATCAAGAATCAACTTCTTACAAAGAATGTCAAGATTATTAATAAGAAAATTGCATAAATTCATATATGAGTGATGGCCAGGTTCCAGGTTCCCAGGGAAACCTCCATCACTCATATATGGCATAAATTGTAATGGAATGTCTGTTGAGGATTTCAGCTATCCCCACATTCCCGACCCACAAATTAAATTCAAATGAAGTTGGAGATATGGAGAATATACTATTTCCTATTTCATTTGTGGAATGGATTATGGGTATAATCGTATAATGTGTAATGGGAGAGCAGAAGCCTCTGTCTGGGCCTCTAAGCCAAGCCTTAATTAGTTCCTAATTCGTTGACATTTGATTGAAGGCCGAAGGGATATAAATATTATAAATATTAACATTTCTCATGATAATTATATGATTTGAAGTTTGAAGGGGCTTCCGTTCTCCTTCCTACTGCATACTGCATACTCTAGGGCACAATGCACCGACATAAACCTATCTAGTATTTTGAGACAGAATCATATGCGTTGCGTATGGACAGAATTGAGAGAAAGTAGAATCTGTTGTTGATGAGGTTCCCTCCGCTCTGCTTCCTCTCTCGGCCTCAGTGTGCGTGCGTGCGTGTGGTGTGGGGAGGATGAGTGCGCCTGCGCACCGGGTCGCCATATTCCTTTCTTCTTTTCCCTCCTCGCCTTCTCTCAGTTCTCTCTCTCTCTCTCTCTGTTCCCAGTTCCCACTCCCCAGTCCCCAGTCTTGAGTCCGAGTTCGAAGAGGAAGGAGTGAAGGAAATCAAGTGAGATCTACACCTACCGACAGTACCGACCTACATGACATCCACCAGTCACCACCAACCCTCAAGCCCTCCAATTAATCCGTAACTCTCATTCATTTATCTATTACATACATATTATCTATTATCTTGAATCTACACACAATTACCTGACCCCATCCATCACACACACATCCAGGTCACAACCTCACAAGTTCCCTTCCTGCTTCCACTATCCAACAAACTACCAGCAACCATATATTTCATATTCAATATTTTTTATTTTTGCACACCATCTCATATTCCATATTCTACACCTTCCGAACGGCCCTCTTTGGGTCTACTTACAACGTTACAACTCTCCAGACATCTGACATCTCATATCTCATTTCGAGACCATCCCATAATCCCACCATCGTCTACGTCATATAAACTCCTCAAAGTCCAAAGTCATTCTCTTGCTCATCTTTTCCATTTTCAGACTCAAAAAGTACACAGCGTCAGAGTTGAAGAGCTATCGAGATCAAATGGCACGCCCTTCAACTTACGCCATGATGCCCCAACCACCCGATTTCGATGACAATGACATTGAAGGAATGGAGGGTGCGTATGCAGATATGCGGGCTATAACTGGAACTCTTCTGCCCAAACCTCGTCCATCAACGCTTAACGGATCCTGGACTCAGTCCACTCCCGGACCAAGTAGCCTTGGGGCGGCTCTGAGACAACTTAATTCACAAAACGGGATCCTCTCCCACCCCCACCAATCTCGTTACCCAGACACCGTCTCTGAAGCTGGCTCCGTCAGATCCATTTCCACAACCTTGTCAATTTCAGAAGACGATCATCCTTTGACACTCGACCACAGACCACCACCTCACAATTTTCCGCGCAAAGACTACTTTTCTGCCAATCTCCTGGGCGTCGATGAAAAGTACTATGTCTACCTCAACGCCAATGCCGATACACAAACTAAAGAGACTGGATCCGTAAGTAGACATAACACTTTTCCTTTAAATTCTATCCAACCATCAACTCGACTTTATTAGCTTTAGTTTGTAGTTAGTAGTTTTCATTTGCATAATTGCATTCTGGCATTCTTAACCTTAAAAAATTATTGATTTTATAGAGAGCTCACTTGCACTTGATAATGCAAATTAAAAGTTATTACTCTAAAAATGGAGCTCAGCGGATAGTTCCAACCGATCTCTTGGAAGAAGGAACCTTCGTAATTGCCAAAACGGGAGCAAAGGCAAGAGGATTTACGGAAAAATATTTCCGCGCTGAGGTAATTGGAAAGGAAGGCAATCAAGTCATGCTTATCAACATCGACGAGCCTTATGGAGAGGGAAAAATTGTGCCAAGGGAATTCGTATTTTACCCAAAATCCTTCACCGTTAAGCTGCCTCCTCAAGTAAGTCACTTCACCCTTGCGAACAGACTTTACTGACAATGGACACTATTTAAGTGACAAACGAGTTAAGGGTTGTAATATATGCAAATAGACTAATTCGACCATGCTGATTACGAAAATCATAATTTTAGCTCTGCGATTTTACTCCTTGGGAGTCAAAAGTAGGTGGGAAGGTCAAAAAACGGGCGTGAGTTTAGACTTTCCTATAGTATTCTCCCGTTCCCTTCCGTGAAAAAGCTAATACCAGCGCAATGTTATTTTCCCGATCCTTCCAATGTTAGCGTCCTATCTTCTGTTCGGTTTTGCGAGAAAAAGGGAGGAAAAGTGTAAAACTCGACTTTCTCCTCCTTCCCCCTTTCTCGCTAACTTTTAGCTGAAACTGCGCGGTCCCTGACCTTCCCACCTACTTTTGACCCCCAAGGAGTAAAATCGCAGAGCTAAAATTATGATTTTCGTAATCAGCATGGTCGAATTAGTCTATTTGCATATATTACAACCCTTAACTCGTTTGTCACTTAAATAGTGTCCATTGTGAGTTTAATTCGTAATTTGCAATGTTGAAAACAACCGTTTAAAAAATTCAAATATTCTATAATTCCCATTTGAATATAATGAACTTACATTGGATTTTTAGGCAGCGAAATGTGAGATAGAAGATCTTGGAATATTTGAGGGTACCAGTATTGTCAAACAAGCACTTAAGCAGTTGAATATTGGGCCTGATACTGACCTAAAAGCCTTCGTGCTATGGCTGGATCCTTTGCCTAAACTGCGTCTTCTCACAAAAAGTAATGAAAACTTGACAGAGTTGATAAGACGACAGCTTCCAATCATTTGTGAAGTGCCACTCTTTGGCGTAAGTTCCTAAATTCACAACTAAAACTAAATGCTGTAAATCTATAAACAGTTTGCCAAATCATTTTTAAAAAAAATTCCAGTTTGGATCAGAAATGTCCGTAAAAGTGACCAATGTAACAGAAGATGGTTATATTTGGTACCAACTGGATGATAACGAAATAATGCAAAAAATACTTTACTTTGCTGAGGGGTTCGTACCAACGGAACTTATGGAAGATGATCCAAAATTCAAAGCAACGAAACGTTCTCTTGAGGATCCCGATACAATCTTCGGTGCTCCTTTCGAAAGCTCATATTACCGAGCTAAGATCTTCAAAATTATAGATGACCAAACCGTATGACAATTTTTATTTTTATTGCCGTCATAATTTTCAAAATTGCTTGTATTTTGGATGGATCAGTTTAGCTTTGACATTTACATTGTTTGTTTCATAGGTTGAAGTATCCTTCATTGACTACGGAAACTCAGCTGTGGTGTCTGTTTCTGAACTGTTTATGGTTGAACAAGTGGACAAAAATCTTCGTTTTATACCACCTCAGGTATTTTGTTCTTTGCCCGTTTGTTGTTTGGTTTGCCTATATTCATAAATTAACTTCTTAGTTAAGTAGTCTCATAATTAATTATTCTTTACAAGAGGTTTAAAATATTTATCCCTCAATAAGCCATGTTACATTTTGTGAAAAAGTGAAAAGACACCGTTAATTCCAATTAAAGTAGTATCAAAAGTTGAAACTAGTGATAGATTTGCCTATACGTACAGGGTATTTCTGCAAAAAAAATACATGACTTTCATTGAAACCAACATATGCATTTGCATTGCATGAACTCTATGCATTCCATCTCTTCCCTGGTTGGGTTGACATCATGCATCAAATGCTTAAAAAAATATTGGTAAATTTTAATATTTATAAATGATCATTTTACGCTTTTAGTATTGTATAGCGAAGAGCGAATCTTAATTCTTATGATCTGATGACCGTGATAATGTGATGTGATTAGTGATTATGAATTATTGTTATATTTATTCCACAGGCACGGAAGGTAAAATTACATATGATCAACAACGTTGATGTTGATAGTGTTTGGGATCACTTGGCGTCAACTAATGACCAACCAGACGTTCTTGTTGTGGTGAGTTGATTCAATATAATAGTATTAATACTACATAATTGTTATTATAGTAGTTGTCTCGTCGGATGTAGTGAATTTATTTACATAATAAACTTAACGCAAGATTAAATTGACATTCACACAGACAAAACAAGACGATGGAGAGGGAGAAGATCCAGAGGTTGATATTCTCATTAAGGGTGATGACGATGAGGAGCCAAAATCTTTAACTAAGATTTTGCTAGTCATCCAAGAAAATGAGGCCGAGTTGCATAGGAGAAAAGAGATACAACGAATGGCGTTGCAAGAAGCACAGGAACGGAGAGAAGCAAACAGATTAGAATTGCAACGAATTAAGGATGCAGAAGAAGAATTGCAAAATCAACAGCTCGAAAATCAGAGGTTGGAAGCTGCAAGAAAACGCAGAGTTCAGCAAGAACTTGAACTAGAAAAAGAAAAAAAAGAAAAGGAAGCTTGCAAAAGAAAGGCTGAAGAGAAACGTCTTCTTGAAGAAGCTGAAACCCTTGTTAAAAAAGAGGAAGAAAGGCGTCAGATTGAACTAGAAGCACGTAGAAAGAAAGAAGAAGAAGCACTTCGAAAAAAGGAAGAAGAAGCGCTTCGAAAGAAGCAAGAGGAAGCACTTAGAAAAAAAGAAGAAGAAGCGCTTCGAAAGAAGCAAGAGGAAGCTGTTCAAAGGGTGGCGAAAGAGGAAGCACGCCTTAGGAAAGCAAGAGAAGAAGAACGTGTTAGGAAAGAAGAAGAAGAACGTCAAAGAGAAGCAGAAGAGGTGCATCTTCGTATAGAAGCTGCAGCGCGGCAGATGTTAGAAGACCAAGAACGCCAACGAAAAGCAGAAGTGGAGCGGCTTCGCAAAGAGATCGGAGAGCAACAAAAGTTAGAGGACCAAGCACGACAAAGACAAGCGGAAGAAAATCGGCTTCGTCAAGAAGCTGAAGCGCGTCAAAGAATAGATAAGGAAGAGCAAGAAAAGGTTGCGGAAAAAGAAGATCAAGAAAGAAGGATAGCAGTCCAAATCGGTGTTACTGACCAATCAGATGTAAGCACAACTTAATTTTGAATTTACATGGTCGTTCCAAAGCTATTGCTTATATTTATTTGGCAGTGTCTTGTTAGTAAAGGCATTTAGCTTTTAAGTTTCTTTTTGTTAATTTTGCTTACAATGTTAAAATTATTCGCTTTCTTCCTTGTTCCTTTCGCTATTGCTATCAGTTATTGTCCTAAGGTTAAGGTACAGTCGCGAGTGTAGTTTTACCATAGGCAAGGAAGAAGTTTCCAAGTTAGTAGACCAGAAAGCAAGGATAGCCTTTGTAGTAAAACCACAGAGTAAAACGTGTTACTAACTGCAATCTACTTCTTAATTATGCTAGCTTAACAAAACTTAATTTTACCTCTCAAACATTACCTTCAACAGGGATTCTGCAATGGACAACAATTGGTGAATATGGGGAATACCAATTCGTTTTTGGTTAGGATTCTTGGGTTTGAAACGGCTTCTACCCTTACAATTGAACTTCTCAAAACTGAAATCTGGGTAAGGTACCTCTGTATTATTTAATTAGCGTGGCTCAGGAATTTGACAATCGTTTAATTTGCATTTTAATTATTTAATGCAATTGTTAGGAAAAATACTCGCAAATTATGCCCCGGTTACAAATCTTTTATACGAGTGGCAAGGGACAACCGATTCGTAAAGAGGATATCGGTAATATGAAGATTGAGTACGTGATTGCTAAGTTGAAATTAACCGGAGAGTTCATTCGGGCTAAGATACAAGGCCCTGTCGACGACGAAGGAATGGTTGAATGTTTTGCTATCGATTCCTATAAACATGTCATCTTGGTCTCAAAAGAAGATATTTACTACTCGATCCCAGAATTTGACCAACTTCCAAATAAGGTATACATAAAACATAATAATACCAATCTAATTTTATGTTTCTGTATTTTTTATCGTTCATGCTAGCTGCTAGCTTTCTAGATTGGAAATGCATAATCTGGATTACGTATAATAAATAATAATAATGGCTTTCATTGATGTATCCGGGTTTTGATTTCCAGATAGTGGGATGCGCCATTGAGGGATTAGATGTATTTTTTGAAACTGACTTCGTTCAAAAAGCTTATACTCAATTGAGTAAAAATGGTGATCTGATCCTAATGGCATCCGCAATCGATTCTGATAAAGTAGATGGTCTTCCAGTTCTACAGTTCATGACATTATCAGGAGTAAACCTCACGGACCTTATTATTGGGCAAATTTCATCTGTGTGCCAAGTTCCCATTCCTCAAGTAAGTTATCCAATCTGATGTGATATAATAAACCGTTACAAACGCAATGTAAGAAAGGGGTGAAACCAAAACGACACATTTTCATTTTAAAATATTCACGTTATGAGTCGTTAACTAACGCGTGGGAGTCGTTTAGTATATATACATTTTTAGGTTTACATTTTTTTGGGGTCAGCGGGTGTGACCAACTATTTTGAATTTGTATTTGGCTTAAAACTAAGCAACCGTAGGTTTCAAATCCGAAAACCGTTTTCAAAAAGCGTAACCGTTCGGAGCGTAAACGGACAGACGGCAAAGGTGTTATGGGGTTTCACCCCTTAATAATGTGTTTTCTACAATGGTGTATTTAATTGTATTTGTCCTAATACTCTCTAATCATTTTATCCTAATCCATATTTTCATCCTTTGTACAGGCCCAAGTGCGAACACCAGTTACGATTGCTCATGTTGAAGACGGGCATATCTGGTACCAGATGATGGATAACACGTTACTGGATACCTTGTGCATGCTTAATGATATTGTGAAGTACGAGTTACTCGTGAATCCGGGGTGCAGAAATGTGAGGAAATATTTGGACGACCCTAACTACATCTTCGCCGCCCAGAGCCAGAACCATCACAATGACTATTACAGAGCGAAAGTTGTTCAAATCTACAATCAAAACATGGTGAGTTCGTTTTGTGTTTTCTGCTCTCTTGATAACTGGTTCACTATTTATTACAGTCTAGAATTACCTAACAATTAATGCCTCTCTTTTAAAAAAGGTACAAGTTGAGTTCATCGACTACGGAAACAAAGACGATGTAAGCATCGACTCGATGCTTCTACTTGATCACATTAGTAAAGCGTTGCGATTTATTCCACCTCAGGTTATACACATCATATTTTTCGGACTTTTATCATGTTTTCTTCCGATATGTTATAATCTCTCAACGCTTACAAAATCGTATTCACAATCTTTTCAGGCAAGGAAAGTGAAGCTTTTTGGTGCGAATTTCAATGACACGAAAATTGTGATGCTTGCAGAACGGAGTGAAATGATATATTTGGTCGTAAGTTCTGAAAATTAACCTAATACAGAGTATTAGTATTACATAAATGATTTACTCATATTCCGATATTGCATTATTTCAGGTGAGAGAAAATCCTCAGAATGAAGAAGAAATTGAAGTTGATGTTGAATTGATGATAAATGGGGAGATCCGCAGTATGGTTGAAATGATTCTTGATGATGTCGTTGTTGAAAAAAGAGTCTACTCAAGAAACATAACATTGCACCCAATAACACAGCGACAACAATGTTGAAGTGGTCACATAGGTAATAATATATGATACCATATTGTGTTCATGTAAGAATGAACATGAAAAATAAATATTTCACGGTTACAAGGGAACTAGTTTTGACAGTACAGTGTAAAACAATAAAATGATTGGAACGATGTAGATTATTTTAAATGCTCTGAAAAGCCTTTCGATGTTTTATAAACCGTGAATTTATTTGGGATTAAAATCGGGAGGTTTATTTTTTAATCATTTTTAATAACTGAGGCAGTTATTTAGGGTGGGGAATTATTTCGGAGTATTTTTACCCATTAAACTATATATGTTACGTGTGGTGAGCCGTGATCACGTTGTCTGTAAAAATCTACATCGTTCCAATAATTTTATTGTTTTACACTGTACAGTCAAAAATGGTTCCCTTGTAACCGTGAAATATTTCTTTTCCATGTTCATTCTTACATGAAAACAATAATACATCCGAATATATTACATAGGCTACCTTCCACAAGAGACATTATTTAATCCAGAAATAGGAAATAGGACGCATGTTTTTTTTATCCCGTTGCGTTGCCGTTTGTGAGTGCATGCGGTAAAAGCTACAATTTGATTTAAGCGTTTTTGTTTTAAAATTCTATGAGGAAGTGTTGTAGTATGCTTGCATATTTATAGCCTTCAAAGAAATTGACTACTGATTATATAACAAGTGCAGTGTTTTTCAGAATCAAAATTTGAAATTCAGTTTTGACATAGGAGAGATGTACAGTTTTTTTTTAAACCCTGTGAATTAGAAAATCCAATAGTATAGTGACTATGGTCGATAGTCAGACAAGCTTTTGTTGTGGATTCTGTATGTTGTTTAAAATAAATGAATTTTTGTGTACAACTGTTGACTGACTCGCTCGATTTTTACGGTTATAATATTTGAACGGAGGGTAATAAAGTAATAATTGCTACTTGGCCCGTTTATTCGTCTCTCATTTACCTACTTTTGTTATAATGCTGTAATTGACAAGGGAAGTTCTTTAGGGTGAACTCAAGGGAATGATTGAATGAAATTGAATCACTCATATATGGGTTAGGTGGATAAGGATAGATTTCAATTTTGGAATCCAGGTTGTAAGGCGTTGTAGGTGGTTAGGGATGGGGATGGAGAATGCGGGCGCGGCGCGGGCCCGTAATAATGCGTAAGGGCTTGAAGATTACTTGAAGATTGAAGAACCCGAGTCAAATGTTATACATCGTTGAATAGCACATGATAGTACCTTTCCAACGAATTATCACACTTGTACAGTTGAAATTTGAAAGGGGTGACCTTTGACCATAGACCCGTGACCTTTGACCTACACGGCCCTTAAACAAACTTACAAGGGAACATTCCCAACTGTACCACCTCGATATTTTAAACTAGTCTCATTCGAAAGCTAAAGTCAAATGATGAAACTTTAACATTGGAACTATAGGCCGCTAAAATATATTTGACCTAGTAAAGTAGGTCGGAAGGTCAGGGACTGCGCAGTTAACGTTTAAAATTAGCGTTAGTGAGAAGGGGAGGAAGAAGAGAAAGTCGAATTTCTCCCGTTTCACCAGAAAGTCGCGTTGGAGATAGGGAGTTAACATGGGAGGACCCTCCAAATTAACATTGCGCTCGAACGAGCCTTTCCTCGAAATTCAAACGTGGATTTACTATAGGAATCCTTGAAATACCTCGCGCTTCTTGACTTTCCGACCTACTTTATCAGGTCAAATATATTTTAGCGGCCTATAGTTCCAATGTTAAAGTTTCATCATTTGACCTAAGCTTTCGAATGAGACTAGTTTAAAAAATATCGGGGTGGTACAGTTGGGAATGTTCCCTTGTTAGCCCCCGCTCAAAGAATATAAATGGTATAATTTGAAAATACTCAACCGTTCGAGAGTTAGAGCACAAACGGACGGACGGACAGACAGACCGAGTGAAAACATTAAAGAGTTTCACACTTTCATAATTCAGTAGTTGTAATTAAGCGAAGCGCCTTAAAACTCAAGCGAGACCAGAATATATCTATGTCAGAATCATCAGAATTCCAAAAAAGTTGTTTCAAACAAAAAAATTCTGAACTGGTTCAGAATACAGTTTTATGGTTTGCAACAGTCTGTCGAGCCAAAAAACGGTGTTTGTCACACGCGGTGTGCATGGTTTCAGATTTTGGTTTCAAACAAAATTTTGTCGACCAATCTGTTGCTAGCAAACTGTTGCAAGCAGAAGTAGCCGGTGTGAACGGTGCTACAAACAAAATGTTGGACACGATTCGCATATGGCGTTGGTGTGCCCGGGGCTTAAGGGTGTGTGTGTGCGTGTGTAGCCTGGAACTTGTCTCTGCTATGTGGTGTGGAAATGGGATATCCGTTCATGTCTCTAGTCTCTGGGCTTTGCGGGCGGGAGGATGAGTTTTATTTTAAAATCCTCAAAAATCTCATATCTCATCCCTCCTCTTTTCACCTTTTTTCCTTTCTTTGTTCTTCTTTCTTCGGCTTTTTGCGTTTTTGGAGTTCACAGATCACAGATTATTGGATTTGGATTTTGTGGACGCTGACGAGGCTGAACCGCTGAACGGCTCACATCCCATCGCACCTCCAGTCACTCCAGTCCAGTCCTTCATTCAACTTACAACATTTTAAAGGTCAACGAATTTCTATGTTCTCTTATATTCTTTTTGATTTTCAACTTTGAAAATTCCAAAATTAAAATATCAAATATTGAATATCAAATATTGAATATTTTGTATTTGATATTTTTATATTACTAGGTACCTAGACACTGCGAGTGTCCCTCTTGTGGCGAGGTGCATTTGGTATGTGGTGGGTAGAACGAAAAGAATCTCTACACAGCCTACACTACAGACGCGATCTCATCGTCTACTAGGCACTAGGTCATATACTAGAACTATGAACTAGCCACTCATTCAGATTTTCAGATTCACAGATTCAACGTTTTCTATTTAATGTGTAATGATGAATGAATGTTGAATGTGTAATGTTTAAAAGGTGAAAGGTCAAAGTGCAAACTGCAAAGGTTCATCCATTCATATGTGATATACATATTCAACATTCATTCTATCATCGATGTATGAAAATCAAAAATCAAAAGTTTCAAGTCCAAAGTCACAAGTTGACAGAACATGAGCTATGAACAATTACAACATATTTCAAAATTTTTTATTTCAGATTTTGGATTTTACTGCTGAGTGTGGAGTGCTGACTCTGCTGACTGATGAATACGGGCAACGGGACGGGAACGGACAGAGCATAAATTGATATAAATACACCAAACCCATAGCAGCTCTGTGACCAGATTATTGGGGAATTGTGAATTGCAATTTAAGAATGTCGGACGGGATCCCCTTAAACTTGCCGTACCGTGCTGAATATGCTAAAACCGGTATCCATCCATTCCACTTTATCACCAAAACACTTTAATTATATTTGCTAATCACTAATCGACATTTAAATTCAAACTTAATAAAATAAATAATTACTAATTATCACCGGGTATAGAACTTTGTACATTTCAGGAATGTCACGAGTAATATGTATATTACTAAATATGGATCCTTTTATTGTATTTTTAAAGGGAGGGCCAAATGTAAAGGATGCAAGAGTGAGATTGACAAGGATGAATTAAAGTTGGCTTTTATGGTCCAGGTATGGTAAACACTGGTGCACCTTATTTCTCCATCAATTCATCCTCAAACAAAATTATTATAAATCTAATTTCATATTTATTAGTCCCGATTCCACGATGGAAAGGATGCAACTTGGTTCCATGTTCCATGCTTCTTTAGCAAACACAAGCCCAAGACTATCGGGGACATTTCTCACTTTGAATCTTTGCGATGGGACGACCAACAACTCATCAAAAAAAAAATCCGTAACTCCTTTAGTTTTTTTTAATCATTTTTATTTTCGTTTTCATCGGAAAAATGCAGTAAAAGAACGAACCAGAATCCATAGCCTTTATTAGATCAGCATTTAATTGGGAATTAATGCCGAATATATTTTCAAACGATTGCTTTCACGAAGAACGTCGGATGATGTTAAAAATTTGATGATATAGAGAGTGCAGGAGGGGCTGGAAACGGAAAAGCCACTAAATCGTCAGCTTCAGATTATTTGATTGCTTACGCCAAATCTGCTGCTAGTACCTGTATCGCCTGTGATGAAAAGATACCCAAAAGTGCTATCCGTATTTCCAAAAAGGATTACGAAGATGAACGAGCTATTATGTTTACCGGTGGCGCCGGATTGGTAAGCAACGACATCATTTATTAATAGTCAGCTGTCAGTTATCATTCAGATATTATCACAGACAAAAATATATATTTATATTAAATAATCAATCATTCTTACTTTCTAACGGTTATATGCAGCCACAATTTTGTATATTCTAAAGTTTAATTACCATATTATATATAGGATCGATGGCACCATTTGGATTGCTTCATTAAAGTCCGGTCTGAACTTGGATTCTTTGGAACGGCAAAGAGCTTGCCTGGATTTAAAGACTTGGACAGAGAGGACCAAGATATGTTGAACAAAAAGTTGCCAGCGATTAAGGCAACAGCTTCGTCGTCAACTCCAGCGGTGAAGCGAAAGAACGAGTCGGAAGGGAATGGAACTGGACCATCGAAAAAATCAAAGAAGGAAGAGCCTGTGGATAAAAAGGAACAATTAATACGGAAACAAAACAAACAAATGTATGGTTACATAGATGCACTGAAAGATTACAAAAAGGCAGAGTTGCATCAAATCCTCTCCACCAATAAACAAGAAATTCCAACGGGAATGGATAAACTTTTAGATAGGATTGGAGACATCATGACTTTCGGTGCATTAAAGCCTTGCAGCCTTTGCAAAAATGGCCAGTACGTGTACCGGAGTGGGGTGGGCTACCAATGCATGGGTCATTTATCCGAGTACACGAAATGTATGAACATCACTCAGGAACCGGAACGACTTCCATTCAGAACACCCAATGACTTGAAAGAACTGAAACCTTTGTAAGTCTCTCTACTCTCTCCTAATAAACTTGTATTAATTACTTACCTTATGCTTACCTCTAACAGCTCTAACTGTCTCTTTCTACCAGCAAAATTATTTTACTTTGTTTAATCTAAATCTATTTTCTTACCTAATTAACTTCGGTAATTAGTTTCTATTAAAACTTTATTTTTTATCTTCGTGTAGCGACAAATACAAATTCAAAGCTCAGAAACGAGTGTTAGTGTCTCACGCTGCACCCACTGAGGCGATTGAACTGGAGGCGGAACAGAGGTGTGTATAACAACAACTTAATTTCTTGATTTGCACATTGACATAGGATATATCTTATACTATAATAATGGCAACGTTTTAGGAGACCCAAGTTGATAAAGTTGCCACTCAAAGACTTCAAATTTGGGTTTATCGGATTTGAAAGGGATGAAGTAAAAAATTTTACAAAGAGAATTAACGAGTTTGGTGGAACAGTTTCGAAAGGGAAAACGCCGTCAACGTCACTGGCTGTGGTCATATCAAATGAAGGTGGTTAAGACTATTAGTTTATTAATTATAAAGGTAATTTTTGGTTAATTTATGGCTAACATGTTTTTTGGTAATTGTAATCTTTACAGAGAATGTAAAGAAAATGTCGAAAGAAATGAAACTGACGAAAGACAACGGAATTCCAGTTGTATCTTCGGACTTTGTAAATAATTTTCGAGAGCTGAATTATAACTTGGCGGAAGAGGTAAAGACGCACCTGATTTGTGACTGGGTCAAGGACGTCAAAACTTGGCTAATCTCCATCAATAAGACGTATGAAGAACGAAACATTAAGGAGAAGGAAAAAGGTAAAGTAGCTTCCTAGTTTAAATCTAAACAACATTTTGGAAAGTTGGTCCAGACCAAAGTCCCCAATACTCCTGGATTTAGCATTGGAACACATGGGATGTCTAATATGCGATCCGTCAGCCACTAAGCTCACCCTGTGAGAACCATAATTCCATGAGATTCTGTCAAAGTTGATCTCTTCCCGATTTTATTAAGTATCGGAGATACTTTATGCGATAGCTTTTATGCGTTGATTAAGCTACTGTCAACTTACCTTTTTAAAGGTTCCAGGGTAATTGTCACCAAAGAAAAATACGTGCCGTAGCAGGGGATATTTTGAACGCTCCTAGATCGGAGTGACAATGAGGCAGATATTTGAATATCTAAAATTATGAAGCCAGTGTAGATTGCATATATGTAGGGATGGCCTGTGTCAACATTCATTTAAGCTCATTTAAAAAATATTCCAAACAATACTATAAAATTACTCTGGAACCTTAACTAATGAAAGTTGTGGGGCAGCAGAGCGAAGTAGACTCCCAAATATAATGGTAAAAAAAAATTGGTTATGATATTCGTCGACTGTCGACGTTCCTGCTTTTGAACTTAAAAATAATTAAAATGGGAACAGATGCAGAGAAACTATTTAATCATTAGTTTCTGTCACAAGATTTCCCAAAATCAATTTTCCTTCTGATGACCGTTGTGCCGTTAGTTAAGCGCCTCGGACAGATACGAGGAGTACAAAAGAATTCCTATAGAGTCAAACGTTTGTTTTTAATTGAAGCAACGTACTAATGTGAACAACTTAAATTGTATTAAAGCTGCAATTTAATTTTAAATTTTTAAATTTTATTTTAATTGAAGGAGGAAGGTTTGAGAAGAAGCTGAGTAGCGTGAAGATGAAGATGAAAGGGGGTGCGGTTGTAGACCCAGACAGCGGACTAGAAGATATCGGACACGTCCTTAAGGTACTTACATAACCTTAGTCGCATATACTCATACTTACTGTTCGTCTTCATTTTAAATGAAAAAACCTTCTAAGCCGCAATATATTAATGAGTATATAATTACAGGATGGGAAAGGATATTACAGCTTCGTTCTTAATCGAGCCAGTATTGAAGGTGATCTATTATGTTTAGTCGTATTTAATATTTTTATCTATATTTAATGCCTGTACGTTTGATTGATAATATTTGTTATCTGTGAACTTAAAATATTAGATGGAACTAACTCGTTCTACAAAATGCAAATCATTGAATCGGATAAAGGAAAAAGGTAACTAATTGTTCAGCTAACAATGGACACTATTTGGGTGTCAAACAAGTTAAGGGTTGTAATATATGCAAACTAGGCAGCCAGAGGCCCGATATCGGGCCTTAAAATTGTAGATAAACTGTTAGTGGCAGCTAATTTAAAAAAAAGGTTCAGTCGTGAGCCACAGAAATTTTTACGATTGCACCCGTAGGTCAAGACACTGACACCGTTGTTTAAGGGTTTCGATCTAGAACCCTTAAAACATTCATTCCCCAAAAAATCCCTTCCCCGCCTCATTGAACTCTGCCCCAAACCCCCTCCATTCCCATTAACATGCAATACTAACCCCTTCTAATCACTAATTCACATTCAAAATGAGACACGTGCTCACTTCGTAAATTTGGCAATGACCAAAATTAGACCTTTAGCCGTCTGAAGGTCAGGGTGCCAAAATTTCGAAATTCCACTACAACCGAAAGATTTCTCAGCGAAGGAAGTTGTCAATCGATATGTCACACGATAATTTCGAAATTTCGACGACTTTGACCGTTTTAAGGTCAAGGTGTCAAAATTTGAGAATTCCAACATAGCCAAAACATTTATCGGAGAGTGACGGTGTAAATTGGTGTGTCACACTACCATTTTACGAACAGAAATATGTTAGGTCACGTAACTTAGGTCACAGGTCACCGAATTTTGAAATTCCAAAATTGCCACCTCCCTCTAAAAACTTTTTTTTATCATTTGGCTATCTCAGATTTTTGATAAGATTACCCAGTAAGAAACGTATACCTGGAACATCAGTTACACACATAGAAACAAATGGCCATTTTTATGGTAATAGATAGACTAATTCGACCATGCTGATTACGAAAATCATAATTTTAGCTCTGCCAATTCAGGTCTAGTGAGTCAAAAGTAGGTGGGAAGGTCAATAACCGGGCGTGAGTTCGGACTTTCCTATAGTATTTTCCCGTTCCCTTTTCCTGAAAATGCTAATACCAGCGCAATGTTATTTTCCAGGTGCCTCCAATATTAGTGCCCTATCTTCTGATCGGTTTCGCGAGAAAAAGGGAGAAAAAGTGGAAAACTCGACTTTCCCCTCTTTCCCCCCTTCTCGCCCCAGCTAACTTTCAGCTGAAACTACGCGATCCCTGACCTTCCCACCTACTTTTGACCCCCTAGACCTCAATTGGCCGAGCTAAAATTATGATTTTCGTAATCAGCATGGTCGAATTAGTCTATTTGCAAGATTACAGCCCTTAACTCGTTTGACACCCAAATAGTGTCCATAGTAAGTCTCGTGAGCCTTTTGGTTCGTGGTTCGTTTAGAAGGTCGCCGCTATAGTTAAGCACAGCGATTGTTAGTATACCACTACTAAAATGACATATATTCAGGTCAATTTTTTCAATCCGGACATATTATACACAATTTTATCGCAAATTTTGCGTAGACTCCGAATCTGCAATAAAAAGACATTAATCATCGAGACGTTTTTGAGATAAACCCCGAAAACCGGGTGAAAATCAGGTTTTTTTGGGTTTTTCTAATTTTTCGGTGCTTTAAGATTCTAGATGTTCACAACAAGATACAAAATGTTATTAACGATTTTGTTACGAGTTTAAATCACTAACCAGATTTTAATATTTCCCAAGCGTTCGTGAGATATGTGCCAAATACTAACCCAAGAACGGGTAAAAAATCAGTTTTGTTCGAATTTTCCTCATTTTAACGTATTTTACGTTGATTTTTTACATTCGATTGTTTCAATTTTCTTAATTATAGCCCCGTATACTGGGCAGTATAGCATATAGCATTGAACGCTCCACTTTTTCTGCCCCCGGCAGGGGCCCCGCCGGCAGGCGCCTAAATGTAAAAATAAACAGTTGATTCAGGTCGGAAAGATAGGGTTAGGGTAGGATACCGAGTTATGCGAGGTAGATAGGGGTGGGATACCGAGCTAAGCGAGGTAGATAGGAGTAGGACACCGAGCTATGCGAGGTAGATAGTGGTAGGATACCGAGCTATGCGAGGTAGATAGGGGTGGGACACCGAGCTAAGCGAGGTAGATAGGAGTAGGATACCGAGCTATACGAGGTAGATAGTGGTAGGATACCGAGCTATGCGAGGTAGATAGGAGTAGGATACCGAGCTATGCGAGGTAGATAGGGACGGGGAGAGTAGGTAAGAAAGGGTCGGTATCTGACTGAACTCATGCATCGGACTGTATCGTTCTTTGGCCTCCGGCAAAACTTAATGGTCCCTGCCCAACTTTTTGTGGCCTCCCCACCAGTCTTGTTTCAATAATAACTTCATTTTTTGCAGTTATTGGGTTTATCGGGCCTATGGACGAATTGGAACAACAATTGGAGGGAATAAAACTGATGAAGATATTTCAAAGCATGAAGCAATTGAGATTTTCACATTCCATTACCTTGAGAAAAGTGGGAATGTTTGGGGACACCCGTTTGTAAAAAAACCTGGCTTGTACGACCGATTGGAAATCGATTTTGGAGAAGTATGCTAATTAAGATTTGCTTTATTATCTGACTTAAAAGCCAAAGTATTATAACAATTTAATTCCGTTGTCCAGAAAGAACATATGAATAGGTTGGTGCCCAACGCAAAGGCTTCTCAACTCCCAATGTCAGTTCAAGAACTGGTGAGCCTCATCTTTGACGTGGAGCAGATGAAGCAGGCCATGATGGAATTTGAACTGAATTTGGATGAAATGCCTTTGGGAAAGATCAGTCGGAAGCAAGTGTTGAATGCATATCAAATTCTCTCGGATTCAGTTGTTCTGATGGAGAAGACCCAGAAGTCTAATGATGTAAGTACGGAGGAATCGAGACATCTCAACCGACATATTTTGGATGTTTCCAACAAATTCTATTCCATGATTCCGCATAATTTTGGAACGTCGGCTGCTCCTCGTTTGGATAACGACGTTCTTATCAAGGTACAAATTACAGGACCGGTCCATTATACAACACAAATTGCATGGCTTTTTAAATTGTAGGTCGAACTTTAAAACCATTTCTCTTTGTTTTAACGCAAAAGGCTAAGATTGAGATGTTGGAGAATCTGATGGAGATTGAGTTGGCTTACGAGCTTCTATTAGAGGGGGACAAAGGTGGCGAGTCTTCGGTAGACTCTCATTTCAAAACTTTGAATTGTGCCCTTGACGTCGTTGAATCCCGATCTGAAGAATACAACATGTTAGAGAAGTATTTAAAGAATACTCATGGTGGAACACACACTTCTTACACACTCGATTTGGAGCACGTAAGTTGCAAAAAAACTCTCAAGTATTTTTCTTCGTTAAAAACTTGTTCTATGTTCTTATTTTTATTCTATAAAAATGTGTCAGATATCCGATCAAAGTTACATCCTCTTGTATTTTGTAATAAGGTTCCATTAGGGATTTCCTTTTAATAGCCACACTGGATATAACAATAGATGCTTTTCATCCCTTTGAATGGCACATTTTTCAGTATATACGTAGTTGTGACGTTGGTAAAGCGAGGAGACCAGGTCATAGTCTTGAATTCTGAACACACGGAGTTGATAAATTAATTGCTGAATCGTTGTGAATGGAATTGGAATTATATTATCATAGACTAGGAACTGTATTTGTGAACAGTAATAACAAGTAAATTTTTGAATATTATATTTTAGATTTTCAAAGTGAACAGGAAAGGAGAAAACAAAAGATATCGACCATTCAAGGAATTGCACAACCGAAAGCTCCTTTGGCACGGTTCACGTACTACTAACTTTGCAGGGATTTTGTCTCAGGTAACCTCAACATATTAAAATGAACCCCGTTATAACAAACATGCACATTCCGAGTTTTGATTTTCATTTATTTTTTTTTGTGATGGTGTCGTGAAGGGCTTGCGGATCGGTAATTACATCATACGTTTTATAAATACATTAATACTTTACATTTTAAAATTATGTAGGTATGTACTTATATTGTATATCTTAATTATTAAAGCTCCCCCAGAAGCGCCTGTTACTGGATATATGTTTGGTAAGGGAGTATATTTCGCCGACATGGTCACGAAATCTGCCAACTACTGTCACCCCAGCCGTGAAAACAACACGGGATTGCTCATTGTCTGCGAAGTGGCTTTGGGAGACATGTATGTCTTTTCATTTTCATTTATTTTGCACCGTGTCTTTTTTACATTGCATAAAACAACATAGATACCTACAAGTTATAAATATATAGTTATAAGAATATTTTCTTTTCCAATACGTAGACAATTTTATGAGGTGCAGAGGGGGTCAGAATTGCAACTTTTTGACGCGATCACCCCGATAAATGCATTTTAGACAAAAATGGTCATGCATTCTTTTAGATTTTGAATTTGGTCACGAAATCCGTTACAGGTAAATCAATTTTATCGAGTTACCGTGTTTACGAACGGACGGACGAACACCGAACCAATGGCATAATGATAATGTATCTACGATACATAAAAATGGCCCTGAACTATTTATAGTATAGGAGTGTACACTAATAATTCGGTATCTAGATTATTTATTTATTTATTTATTTATTTAGGTCATACAATGAGACTCCCCTCCGAGAGGGACATATATATTCGCTGATTTCCTGAAAGTCTGAGAGTCAATCGTCTGAGAATAAGATTAATTAATTTTTGATTGTAATTTATATGGTTGCAGGCATGAATTGAAAACAGCAAAAGATAATTTGACCAAGCCTCCGAAGAATTGTCACAGTGTCAAAGGATTGGGAAAAACGGAGCCAGACCCGTCCGGATTACTGATTTTGGAGGATGGTGTTGAAGTGCCGATGGGAATTCCTGTTCCAGCCAAAGTCAAGAACTCTGACTTGCTTTACAATGAGTATGGACACAAGCACTTAAAATAAATATTATTATTTGATAATAATAATTGTATTGTAGACAATTATTCAATAGTCATTCTACGTTTATTTTTGTAGATACATTGTGTACGACACGGCCCAAATCAACATACGCTATTTAATGAGGGTCAAATTCAACTATGGTAGTGGGCGCCGGAAATAAGATGCCCTTTTGGATCCAAATACCTCAAACCATCCAGCAGTTATTTTATTTTTTGTGGAATTGTATTCCCTTCATTTTCTAATCAATTTGTATAATACGGAGAGGTGACCTAAGCTGACGCTGACTGGGCTCTTCATGAATTATCCCGTAGTCTAATTTTAATTTCTCGATACAAGTTAGCTGGAAGTAGACTTTGTCTCCAATCTAACCTTTCGCCAATCCTTGGCAGCTCTTTCGAAGTTCTTCCACTTAGGACTTGCTTTAGTTCCTTCATGTTACGGTGTATCTTACATGCACCTTTTAAAGTCTCCTCAGATATGAATGAATTGTAGGAGTGGAATAAATAAATAACTTATGACAAAAAAATTAAGTTGGACCTGATCGTTTATTCGAAATAAGAGTGGAAATGAAATAAGGAAGTATTGTAATTGAGAATAGATAGTATAGGGTGGTGAAGAAGTGAAATAGGGAAAGTAGTTTTACAGAAAATGTGTTCAATAAAGGTAGTAGTAGGATTTGGGAACGGTCTTGACGGTTTTGTATCGGTATGAGGGTTGAGTGTAGTAGTAGCTCCTGTAACTCTTGACGTAGTCGGCGTAAACGGGAGTTCCGACAACGACATACTTCTTGTACACCTGGTCGTAGAGCCCCTGGTTTGCCACGATCAAGTATCGTCCCTCACGTTCTCCCTTTCCCACCGCACCTTCAGGCGCTGAAAAACAGGTTTTACAATTTTTTACGGTTTTTACTAGAAGGCTATCTTGGCTGTCTAACTGTAAAGGGCTTTATTTCATTGGACTTTGCATCCCTTACCCGGATCAGCAGCCGCGAGAGCAGCAAGGGCGCACACGGCCTGAAAACATACAAACCCTGTATTATTCATGGATTCGACAAGTTTTTGATAATAGTTCTGAGGGTTTTACCAAGAGAATGATGACTTTCATTGTTGCTGGAGCCTTTTAAAGTTTCTGAAAAGTGTCTGGAAAAGAGTTGTGTTTGTGGTGTTTGGCTGTTGAGCTGAATGCGGCTTCTTATTCTCATCCTCCTAGGCCCTGACTATTTATATCCCATCTCTTATCTCCACTTTCCCTCCTAATAGAGGAATACTGAAAGTAATCCTAATCAAAAACTTAGTCTCTAATTACCAGCGTTGGCAGCTAAGCACGGACGCAATTAAATTATCATTACCTACTACCTACTTCTTTTTATCCTTGTAATTAGGACAAGTAATATTTACCTTCTTTTATCACCACCATAGCTTCTCTAATGTTATCCATGAACGAAGGTCAGGGAGATTCATTTTTACATATTATAGCATATCCATTAATTAATTAAGGGCACCTGGATTCGAATTGTTGGAAAATTACTGAAAGTTGGGTTGGAGCACTATATGTACACAAGAGAGGATATGATTATAAAGCCTGCACCCGTCCCATGAAAACCAGTTTCTAACCTTTTATCCAAAGATTTATTATATGCCTGTTTTTACCTTGTTTTTTGTTCAAGCGTCAGCGTCCTTTGTGTTATTGTGTTAGTACATTATGTAATGTAATCACCATTGCAATTTGACAATCATAGTCAACAGTACTTGGTAGGGAGTAGGGACGGAGTCGAGGAAAAGTTGGGCAAGGGAGGGAATTGATCCATAGGTATACCGAATTCGTACGATCCGATTACAATGCAAACAATTTGTGGATTCTGGATTCATGTCCATATTCATATTCCTCGCACAGCTCGATAGTCGGTGCCCTTACTATACCTATTTATTATTAGTATACGCTAATAATATTGTTACATATTAGATATTTTTTTCAATCCCAAAAAATATATTATTTACCGTTTTGTCGTAAATTTTGCGTAGATCAGGAATCTGCAAAAAAATCCACGCCACATGGATGGAACGGTTTAGGTTAGGAATTAAAAAATTGATTTCGATTAATGTAATTATATTTTCAACAGATCCTTTTCAAAAGTAGTCAGTCTTCACCTCCCAAAGCTTATAATATTTCGATTTACGGATGATGTACAACGTTTTACGTACCGTATTTTCCGTACCTATCAACTTTCTTGTCATTGTATATACATGTACGGAAAATGCTGTACCCAATCATCCGTATATCTTATATTTCTTAAGCATTAAATTTTTTTACTAGGTAATTAATGAAATTTTATAGATTGATACAGAATACCGATTTTTTTTATATCCACCGGCACTTTATTTGCAGCTTATTTTAATGTAATAAAAATATTATTACTAAATTAGGTTCGAAATAAGAAAAATATATACATGTACCTATTTACATAATTTCAGACATTTGCGTCTAAACGTTTTTGAACGAAGTGAAAAGGGAGAATCAAAAAGAAGAAAATGGAGTCAAAAATGGGGATGTCGGGAGAGAAGGGGATGATGGTACGCTGTATGAATTTTCGAAATTCTGTGACCTGCAACATGGGCTAGCCTGACTTGGCATGCTTTTTTGTGTAAAACGGTTTGAAACCATTTACATCGTCGTACTGTGGCATTTAATAATAAATCTCAAAGGTCCAACAATTTTCGAAAAACCATAAACTATGATGTAGTATTCGAGTACAAGCCCTAATCGGGTGGAGAGCGTTCTTTGAAAATTAGTACGTTGAACTATTGAATTGACTATTTCGCATTATTACACTGCTATATGCTATTCATGCTTCATAAATAGTTTTCGAAAATAATCATTGGATTTGGATGGCTCTGTTTTTGTTTCTGTTTTTGGACCAGTATCGGTACCACCACATATCTTCTCATCCACAGTTTTCTTTGATTTGCTCGAGTTTCCTGTACTGGGGCCATCTGCGGTTGTGGATGGCTGAACATGCAGGACTCGCGGAACGAAAATATTTCGACTTCGACGTTGATCTGGTCTATACAAGTTAAATTACAAATATTTAGTACATATATTACGTTTGTAACAATATTGAAAAGCTCAGGAATTAGTAATTCATTAAATTTTTCATCATTCTCAAACTTACTCTGATCTAGAAGGGGCAAATTTAGTATTTGTCTTGGGCAACGTTTTACTTGGTGGGTTACTAATTGAAACAGATATGATTTGATCTAAAATTTTCCCTCCATCCATCTGCAGTATAGCTGCCGATGCACCCCCCTGTATGAAAGTAAAACACATTTATTTATGACCTATTATTTCGTAAATTGGTTTGAATACAGCTTGGATAGAAGTTTCCAAAGGATTCCGTGAATTACCTCGGTTTCAAACTCAATAAAAGCTAATCCTTTTGAATGACCATTTCGGTGAGTTACTAAACGACAGTCTTTCACCGGCCCAAATTTTACGAAAATTTCTTTTAGTTCTTCAATCGTCGTTGACAAAGGAATTCCTTTGACAAAAATCTTACTCTTCTCTAAGACTGAAGGATACTTAAACTGGGGTTGACGAGTAGCGATGTTAGGGTCACATTTAGATACATACACGGGACGATTATCCAGTAGATTTCGGTCCTTCGTAAGGGCGTCATTCACAGGATCCTGTAATATTAATGACAACCAATCAGCATCTATTAGTTAAATTATTACCATTAAATTAACTACATATAGTATTTGCAACATATATTCAAATGCGATACGGAAGTATATCCAGTAAACTCATATCTTTAGAGATGTTTTGAATTTTTAAAAGAAATGTATCATGGTACGAACGTACCTCCGTTTGGAACAACACATATGCGAATCCTTTGGATTTTCCTTTGAAATCTCTGACAAGTCGAACCTCTTCAATAGGTCCAGAGGCTGAGAAGAACTCCCTCAGTCCTTCTTCGTTGGTTTTAAAATCAAGATTACTAACGAAAACAGTCCGATGGTCTTTAGAATGATCGTGTTTGATTGGATCTCCTCGTTTCCCAACACTTTCCTTATCATTCACCTCATCTTGCTTAAATTTTGGCTTTGGTGGGATTGAAGGGAGCTTGAACTCTCCGATTTCTCCCATTCCACCATCCTTTCCATCCACAATATCCATTTTATTAACGATCTCCAAATCCGCCGATCTGCCTTTTTTGGCTAAACCTGAGTTAAAAGGTTCTTCAAACTTCCGCTTTCTGGCTTGAGCTCGGTTTTCTTTTTGTCCTTTTACGAAGGCCACCTCTGTCTTGCCAGTTTCCTTATTTATATAGTATTGTTTTGCAGGAGGAGTCAAGTCTGGAGTGACCAGAGCGACTTTTCCCAACTCCTTAGAGATTTTAATTTCACAGTTGACCATGCTTGTGAGATCACCATTGTCTCTTTCAAAGTTGAGCCAAAGGTCAGCCATGGAATTCGGGTAGTCTCGTACATAGCTCATACCTCGACTTAATTCACCCCGAATTTTTTTCACATCCGCTCCGTATTTAATTAGCTGGGAAATGTACTGAACCCAAACAGAGAAATATTGACCATATCCTCGATGAAAAATATCTTTCCATATTTCCTGTGCTTCTTCCGACATAGAATTCTTCACATTTGCTTCAAAGCGAGCTTTGAACTGCAGGATTTGACTCAAGTAATCATTTGGCTCTTCAACAACTGAAATTGATTGTTAATCAAAAATAATTATTATTTTGATTCATTTTTTAGGCATATACTTTGACTAAAGAGGGGTTCCTTACTTTAGTATAAGCGGTACATTTTTTAGTTATAGGAAATGCTATGCTTACGTTGCAGAAGATGCTCTTCCGCTGCAATAAAGGTGTTTCTCAAAATTCCTACCGTCTTTGAAATAGGATCATTTAGGTTGACAGCTCTTCTCAGGAACTCGAGATATTTGAGCCACAATGTTCCAGCCTGGTCAGATGTGCCACAATACACAATCGCTTTTTCAAATACAGTTTTCATTTTATCAGCAATAGGTTCCGTATTCCCTGCAGAAAATGTCTCCACAACCCACATGTACTTGGTCCAAATGGAAATGATCCAGGGACAATTTCTGGAAGCCCTTTCAGCTACTCTTAACATTAACTCGGGAATTTTTAAGCTTTTAGAAAGATAGTCAATGTACTCAGTCCAAATGCTAACCTCCAATGGAAGATCAGTTACGGCTCGTTCATATAAACACTGAACTCGAGCTGGGTTGCTTTTTAGTTTTTTCTCAGCTTCTATATACTCTTTATAGGCGCAGATCTTTTGGAAATCGTCCGATGCCTGGACCTAATTTATTAAATAAAAAAATAAGAAAATATTACAAAATATGAGTAGAAAGGATAAATAGACAGACTGAGAGCAGGAATGGACAAGGGACTAACCAACTTTGCTTCCAAGGACTGCAGATCTTTAAGTCTCTGAACAGCTTTACTGTAAGCAGCCTCAGTATTGGGATCAATGTCAATCCTTCCTTTAATCTGTTTATAGGTATTTTTCATGTCGAGGAGAGGTACGGATAGCTGCCTTTTACATAGACTCAAGTATCGTTTTTCTTGCTCTGTCATTTCATCATCTGTGATTTTGGTAGCTAGAAGAGCTGCTTCAAAATCTCTATAAGCATCCCAAATGAGTGACCCCATCGATACATGTAAACCGCAACTGGCCAAGGCTTTTTCAAAAACATCTCGACATTTTTCTTCTCCTTGATCTTCCTGAAGTCTGCTGAGCCAGAAGTTAATATACTCTAGCCATAATTCGACCGCTAAAAAAAAACAATTTGTTATGATAAGTGACTTTTGAAACGTAAGTACAATAATGTTAGTTTAAATGTATACATACATGAGTAATCGCAGACAGCTCTATCCATGAGAGTAATAACTCGTTCCTTTTCCTCGTCGTCGGTAATTAGTTTTTCTTCGTCCTTGATCCAGTCGATCCAAAGGCTTGGGCTGAGGGGGTAAAGGTCACTCATAGTTTGTCGGGTTGCTCGGAGTCCATCCAAGTCTCCGAGATTTTTGAGGATCCGGATCTTATCCAAGTACAAGTCGTATGAATAGGGTTGCAGTAGTAGCTGAAATGCAAAATTTGTGATATGAGACTTGGATTAGTTGTAGTTTGTAGTTTTGATATTTTGTATTTGGAAATGAGCTTGTAGTTCATAGTTTGAGGAGTGTAATATCAAATATAATCATGCAATAATAAGAATGCAACTGGAATTACCTGTTCTGTGAGCTGTGTGAGCTGAGCCTGGAGTTGATCTTGGTCAATGTCCATTTCCTCTTGTGCCATGTCCCCTTCGGAAAGGGAGGAGTCGTCGTCGGAGGTGTCAGGTTCTGCGGATTGTGCCCCCCTCCTCAACGGCCTCAACGGACCTCCCATCCCATCAACCCCAACCTCTTCCTCCGAATCCGAATCTGAACAAGAACTATCTTCCAACTCTTCAATTTTTCTATTTACATCCATGATTTTTTTCTTTTTTTGGTCCTCTCCTCAACAATATATCAAATACAAAATATCAAATATCAAATTATCAATAGCAATTTTAGCAAACAGTCACTACAGCATACAGTACCGTGTCCTGCCTGCCTATGATTATACAACGTATATTATTTATTTATATTTTGTATTTATAATTAATTAATGAATCCTAAGAACAAAGAACTGTGTCAAGTGTCAAGATTTCAAGAACAAACAACGTTAAGTAAGAGGAAGGTGACGAGCACGAACGAGATGAAGGAATATGCCTATATGCCAATATCCGGTGCGGAGGTGGGTTTAATTTTAATTTTTAATACGACAAGAGGGAATATTATGAAATTGCCGCTCATATATAGACTATTATATTTGCGTTGAGAGTCTTTAGAGGGGAATTGTGAGAAAGGATTTACATTATAATTATGAATTTTAAATTGATGGAGGGTGATTCACATTTCACAATATTTATAAAAACTCTGATAATTTCTAAATATGGAAGAAGGAAATGAAGAGCTTGTGAGTTTCAAGAAAAAGTCCCGTAAAAATATACGTCAACGGAAACAAGAATCAGATGAGGATGTTGAGGAGACTAAAGAAGATCGGGATTTATCGTAAGATCAAAGATTCTCATTCCACATTCATTTCACATTTTAAAGTCTTGAAACTTGAAAGTATGAAGTACTATTGTGCATTATGCGAATAACAAATCATCTGTCTGTCCGTCCATCTGTCGTCGGCACGATAATCAATAATTTGTTTTGTAGGACAGCCAGAGGAACAGTTCAAAAAGTTATTTCATATTTCCGATTCACAACGTTCACACAATTAATCGTTCGCGAATGACGCGTGACGTGTGAATCGTCGCCATTCATTCCATTCATGTTGTATGTTTTTCAGAGAAAAAGTAGAACTTTACAAAGAGCTAAGGAAATTGCGGGAGAAGCCTCATGGGATCTCCGTCGTCACACTTGCACTTGGCAAGAAAAGTGCCCCTGACGATGAATCATCAAGCGTAAGCTATTGTCTGTTTCAAAATGACTGGCCGCTGAGAAAAATTTTCCAATGTTAATTAAAATTATAGGTTATCCATTTGATAACCTTATTCGATTTACATTTGATCACCTTGGAAACCGCCAGATAAGGTTATAGAATTTTAGCGTTATAACAGGGGCCAATCTTTTTGAAACGGACAATAACTCTTTTCCCTAAAAGCGTTACATGTAGCTTCACAAATTGCTCACGATTTGATCTGTAGGCGCATAATATTGAGGAATGTTTACAATTCTAGTCGGACCCCTTCAAAACGTCGACAGGAGGGATGATTGACATGGCGGCCCTGAATAGTGGAAAATACCAAACAAAGGACGATGCATACGACACAGGTATTGGGACACAGTTCTCAGCCGAGACGAACGCTCGTGACGAAGACGCTGAAATGTTAAAGTACATCGACGGGAAGTTACAGGAATACAAACGAGCTCACGCGACGGTGGGGGATGGCACCGGCGGACCCACCTCTACTTCTCAACACGAACAATTCAAATTCCTCTCCCCTGAAGAAGCGGCCCTCCAAGCAGTTCCAGAATATCTCAGGAAATCCGGAAGTTCAAATCGATCCGAAGAAATGTTGAGTAATCAAATGCTCAGCGGCATCCCTGAAGTCGATCTCGGAATCGAGTTAGTTTTTCATCAAATAACTATAGGTACATTTTGAACTGCCCGTCATAATATATTGATTCATTTTCTCGACAGAGTAAAAATTAAGAATATTGAAGCAACGGAAGAAGCAAAACAGAAAATCCTAAGAGACCGACTAAACAAAAAGGAAGGGCCTTCACATTTTGTCCCTACGAATATGGCCGTCAATTTCGTTCAGCATAATCGATGTAAGTTT
Source organism: Desoria tigrina (assembly GCA_906901685.1). NCBI lineage: Eukaryota > Metazoa > Arthropoda > Collembola > Entomobryomorpha > Isotomidae > Desoria > Desoria tigrina. Next base: position 848,404 of record CAJQTU010000003.1, on the reverse strand, counting down.
GTCCACGTTTTTCCAACTCGGCATAACTTTGATGACGAGGATATAAATTAATATACCTATTTCATCATTGGGATAAAAATTTTGTAATTGTAAATAACTTTGATTTATGAAATTTATGAAAGGTTATGAAAATGTCTGAATAATATAGTTAACCTCGAGGATCCCCGCGGAGCAGCTGGACGTAAGAGGGTGATTGTAAAGGAACCCGAAAAACCTAAAAAAGTGGTTGTTGTTGGAGCTGAGCCGGAAGAAGTCGGTGGCAACGTCCTTCCTCGAGACAAGAAGGAAAAGGGTGAAAAGGCAACCGACGACTTTCACTTTGAAAAGTTCAAGAAACAATTTAGACGATTTTAGACTAAACGTTATATCACTATTTTACAGAGATATTAATTAGGAATTAAGAATAGGCTACCGTTTGGCTCTTAAGCAGCCCTTTTTATGGTTTATATAAATAAAGAGAATGACCGTCCAACGTTGTAATAATGTATAGTAGATGTAACGTTTTTATAACGTTTTATACACATCCAAACTGTTTTTGCACATTTTCTACGTGAAAACTGTATTTTGAAATGTTCAAAATACATAAATATTGAAAATCTCAAATTGCCCCAACCATAAAGCAAAATTACATACGGCTTTCGAAAGCACATCATCGTAGCTTTCGAATGACGTATCACACATATATGTTTGTAATTTTACCTCTTTGACCCCTCCCTACCGGTCAGAGGGTTACCCCACCCCAAAATCATATACATCATTGATGAGCCCTTGATAATACCTTTCCATCGATGTATCACACATATAGGAGGTGACTATTTGAAAAAAAAATGCTGACCTTTGACCAACAGGTCCCCCAAATGAACTTGACCTCTGTTTGGATGTCCTAAATAGATAACAGAAAAAAATTCAAAAACGTAAGCCCTTACTTTAGTTATCGTGTTTACGGACGGACAGACAGCCACCGACCATTCGCATTATGTATCTACGACACATAAAAGAACCTTCCAAGCAAGTCTATATCATATGCATCCTGTGGATCTGTCGGCTTTAATTGCATTAAACTTAAAGTTAATGAAATTGGTTTTTGAAACGATGATTTGCAAAATTCTGTGTTCTAGAGTTCTAGAATGTTTAAAACTGAATATTTTCCATTTCGAAACATGTGAACTAAAAAATGCTCACAGTTACGCCGGCCACAAAGTATTCATTTAGCGTTGAGTTCGTACTTGGCCATCCGCATCTCTTTCTCAGAGTAGAGCCACAGAAATGGAATCCTTGCTTCTCATGGCTGAATTTCGAACAATGTTTAGTTGCTTCCGAAAGTCTGCACCGATTTCCCGATAACGGAGCTAAACATCTGTGTCTGACAATGAGGCCTGAAAGATGTAAGAGGATCCCAACGCAAACCTTAACAAACGGCATTAGGAATGGAGTCTGGATCGTGAAGTTGGCTAGATCTTGAATAGGGGGTCAATTAAGCTACTTTCAATTTAAGGTCATGCCTTAGGACCCCTAACCGGAAATGTTTCAACTTTCAAGGCCAAGCCTGATAGGAATTCAGGACTTGAGCTTCATAATTTGCAATTTAACAATATTTTAATATCTGCACAATATCAAATAAGTATAGGAAAATCAGCTTGATTGGATGAAAAGTAAAATGGTTAAGTTCGAAGTATCTCAATTCTACCTTTTTCTATACACCACACCCCAGCAATAATTACTCTTTATGGAATCTTAAAAGGCTTTTTATTTTCTATTTCATTTCCAAAATGTGGCTCATTAGTATTATGGATTTAGTAGTTTTTTGTAGCATTGTTTATTCTAGTGAACTCTTTCTTGTAATCCGTTCCGTCAGTCAGAGCAAGATTGGGATGGTGATGGTGGATGTAAAGGAACATTCCTGACTAGGTCAGGTATGTTTTAGACGCCCATATAGTTTCTATATTATTGAGTTTTAATTATTTTACATGCTCTTTTCGAATGAGACTAGTTTAACAAATATCGGGGTGGTAGAGTTGAGAATGTTCCCTTGTTAGATATGTATATAAGATGTGAAATGATGGTGATCATTCTGGCTGGAGTTGTTAAATGAGTGCCTCCCCTCACTCTAAAGTACATTAGCTTTGGAATAAGGGCGGAAGTGGGGTATAGAAGCAGAGTCTCCAGTTTCAAAGGGCTCAAAGGGCTCCCTTCCGCCTCAACTCTCAAGAGTCCCAACAGTCCCAACCTACTGAGCTTCTCAATCTTCTCTCGAGCAATCTTCCAGTCATTCCAATGTCTTCAAAATTAGGCCCATCATCTAAAGATCTTATGCATTATGCATATGCATCCTGTGGCCCATTGTGGCCCTTTTGGGTCCATTCATCTCTAATAATATGCCTTATGGCCTTGGGTGGATGATGAGGCTACGAGGGTACATGGAAGGGGGGAGGTGGGGGTGGGGTCCGCTAAAACTCGGCCCTTGTTCCCCCATAATCCGAACTATCCCGAATTTACTTTCTCAAGTCCCGAAGTCCCGATCCTTTCCTCTGTCATGATCATGAGGCCCTATTATGCAATATCCTCAGTCTCCTAGTATACTGGGAAGTGGGAACAAGGGTTAAACCGTTACCCGGATACGACTTCAAGACACACACACCTACTCAAGTAACTCAAGTACGGATTCAGAACCCATATACTATATACAAAATATACATTCCAGGATATGGAATCATAGGAACAAGATATACAGGAACTTGGAAGCATGGGATTATGGGAAATCAATGGGAATGATTAATTGGAACAGGGGTGACATCATTCTCATACCATTATTCATTCAATCAAAAAAGCGTCTTTCCAATGCAAAGGTGACTCGGTTAAGACTTTTACCCTAGATATAGTTCCATCAACAAGATATAAGGTCCAAATTTGTCACAGGCCTGGACTATAGTAACTGCAGACTCTTTAGAATCATACCTTCACGACAGCCCTCTCACCCAATCAAAGGGACAAAAGTGGACTTTTAAATGCGAAAGAGTTTAGTAGAATTGGTGAACTAATTCCCCCATCCCACCAAAATATGCTCATAAAATAAGTGTAAATGGAGAAAGGGGATGAAGAGTTCGTTGTGATTCGGGCAGGGCCCCCTCTGCCAATTCGAAGGGCCAGGAAGTCCGTCCCCATCACCCTTGAAGGGGCAGAGAGTTGGAAGGGGGGAAGCGGGATGGGGGCAACGCGGCCCCCGAGCCCCTTCCCCTCCGCCCCTCTCCCTAGCAACGGTCCGAAGGGCAGGAAAGGGACTCCTCCCCCTGGAGCAGGGGAAAGGGGCCTTTGGAAAGGAGGCCAGGATCGGAATCCTAGTACTTGCAATTTTACTAAACTCCTCCCTTGCCGCAAGAAGAAGAAGGAGGTTGAGGTGGAAAGTAAAGTGCGTCAGTACATCTTGAAGGTGAAGGAGAGTGACGAGATGCATCGGAGTGTTCGGGGTAGGATGGGCGGGGGCGAAGGAGGGGTGCGAGGGGCCTTGAGTCTGGAGGACCTCTACCAAATCCCGGTCCAGGTGGAGGAGCTGATGGTGGGGGACAAGGTGCGGGAGACCCTTCGTCTCGTCAAGGAGAAGGAGGAGGTCATCAAGGAACTCCGGCACACTTGCCACCAGCTGAAGCTCAAGTGGGCGGACGCCGAGAACCGGGTCGACCAGATGCGGTTCGCGGGAGGGAGGACCTCAGGGCCCCCTTCCCAGCGGAGGACAGGTCGGGGGGAGGAGAGCCTGCCCCAACCCGACCACTCCCACTCACATCCCCTTCTACACCAAAACTCAACCAATTGGCTGGAAAAGGTACATTTACTCTTTTACGCTTACAGTCAGGTCATGGCTATACTATATTTCCAATTCTATGGAGCATGGTAATGGTAATTAGTCCGTCTACAATCATAGACACAAATCAATCATATCAGCCAATGTTTAAAATGTGTTTAAATTTCCTGTTTCAATCCAAAAATCAGAAAGAAAGAGCCTTGCAAATGTTGTGATTTTTACCTTTGAGTGATGTCTCTTGTAAGTCTCTACTGTAGTAAGTAGGTAAGGCTAACCCAACCTGACCAGGAGTGTTTGACAACGGGCGTCTCAAGAGGTTGCGCGAGAAAAATAGACTGGCACAAATATTTATAATATTAATATAATTTGAATGTTTTGAAATTGTATTTGAAGTGAACCTAAGGAACGGGAAAAGGGATTGGTATTGGATAAATAATTTCAAATTGAATGGTTATATTTTGGACAATAGGTGGAAAAGTGGCAGAGTGATTCGAAGCATAACGTGAGCGGTGATTCTTGCGGGGATCGGGACAGTGGATTCCGAGGATCGGCAGAATTGGAGGCTAGTCCGATACTCCCAACCGCACCCACACCCTCCCGCAGACCATCCCGTCACTCCAAGACCAAAAGTGACAAGAAATGTGAGAGGTCAACAAAGTCCCTAGTCTCCTCCCCTCACCCCCTTGGGGATGGGAAGGGGATGGGGCCCGAGAGGGGGCTACAGCTGGGCTCAATGACTGGTGCCGCCGAGTGCCCCTCCGGCCCCTCTTCACTCCTAGAAATAGCCCAACCCTGGCACACCTTCGCCACGCATCTGAATCCGCAGTCGGGGACAGAGTACGAGGGATTCCCGGCCCCAGGGACCACACCCACAACCTCCTTCTCGTCGCGGAGGACCTATTTCGAGACTCCCCCTGACAGTATCGACCATCGGCACCTCCTCTCCACCATTGAGAGAGACTTCAGGAGCCTCCTTCATCCCTTGTTGGACGATGCCACTTGCAGCGCCCTTCGTGTCAATACAAAGTCACAAGGACTCGTCACAATGCTACAGGCCAAAAACTCGTCCTAACATATCTTGACTATCGAACTATAATTACAAAATTACAATCAAAACACAAAAGGAATTTACAAATTCGATGGATGGACTGACTGAAGGAGAAAAAGGGTACAAAATGGTCAAGCTTCTCATTCCAACTCCATGCCAATGAAGGGAGCAACAATCGTGCAAATTATGTCAATTTAAATATAACGATCCGCACAATCCAATAAATGCGTCATAATATTTAACGAATCTGATTTATTTGCAATAGTTCATCCAGACCTTTCTATTATATTTTTATATTCCATCATCTCCATCACATAATATATACACACGTCGACCGGCCAATTAAAAATGTATGAAATAAACCGTTACAAACGCACGTTCAAAAGGGGCGAAACCACGTAAACAACTGGCAATGAACAGCGTTTTATTTAACGTTTAAGACGCCTGGAATAGGAATAAACCGTCCAATGTAATTTAGGCAACATTTATAATATAATATATTATAAATGTTGCCTAAATTCATAATATGATGTAATTATTATATTATATGTACACAGTTATATGAATTTGGAGTTTAAATTTTTTTGTGAACGATGGGTCTGATCGATTGCTTCAGAAAACAATAGGACCTTCTCCACCTCAAATCGTACGATTTTTTATAGTCATATTTGGAAATATTTAATTGACAATCAAACCCGTTTTGAATGTATAGACCATGATTTTTAAAGACGTTTGGCACTTAAAATTTTTCAAAAAAGTTAACCGTTTTCGAAAATTTTGAAGGTTTTCAGGAAATTAACAAAATCGCTTGTTCCGCATTTCTGACTCTCGAAAATGTTCTCCCAGGCTGCTAAAAAAATCTGGCAAAAAATAACAAACATGTTAAAAAAAAAAAAAAAATCAAAACGACTTTTGGGTAAAATTTTATGGCGATTTTGAAATTTAATCGTAACCGACAAATTTTCATGAAATTTTGAAAGGGTCGTTCATAAATGTAACCCACCTAATGAAATCCGTTGGAAAACAATACCCGACAAAATGTACTAAAAAATTCTCCATCTTTAACCAATACACCATATTAATTCCCCATGTCAAATTTTACACCTAAATAATTCCCCATACAAAATAATTTTACCCAAATAAGTCCCATGCTAAATATTTTCAACAAAATTAATCTCCAAATTTATAAATTAAAACTAGTATCTCAGTAACTGTTAAAAGTCCCCCCGAAATAAGTCCCCATTTTACACCTAAATAATTCCCCATACAAAATAATTTTACCTAAATAAGTCCCCATGCTAAATATTTTCAACAAAATTAATCTCCAAATTTATAAATTAAAACTAGTATCTCACTAACTGTTAAAAGTCCCCCCGAAATAAGTCCCCATTTTACACCTAAATAATTCCCCATACAAAATAATTTTACCTAAATAAGTCCCCATGCTAAATATTTTCAACAAAATTAATCTCCAAATTTATAAATTAAAACTAGTATCTCACTAACTGTTAAAAGTCCCCCCGAAATAAGTCCCCATTTTACACCTAAATAATTCCCCATACAAAATAATTTTACCTAAATAAGTCCCCATGCTAAATATTTTCACCGAAATTGATCCCCAAATTTAAAAATCAAAACTAAATCCCCAAAATAGGCCCTTCTTTTCCAACACCTAGACCCAATTATAAATTCCTAAACACAAGCGTTCGTAAATAAATCTAAAAATAAATCTTGAAATAAAGGCCCATAAATATATTACAAAATTAATTTCCGATGTAATTCCCCACACATAGTTCACGAATTTAATTCCCGAAATAAACCTCCTCATAAAATGACTTCTTCGAAATAAGTCCCCTTACCAAAACAATTCCCAAAATAAGTCTCCTCTGAAGAACAATTCCCGAAATAAGTCCCCTTACAAAATCAAACCCCGAAGTAAGTCCTCTTTGAAAAACAATTCCCGAAATAAAGTAGGCTTACAAAATCGAACCCCTAAATAAGTTCCCATCCTATGCATGTAGTTTCGTCGCTTGTGATGTAGTTGGTTGATTTTTCTCAAAAAGTCGTCATTTTTTTAATGTTTTTCGGTGAACTTATAATTTTGCTGCCAAAGCAAGGCTAGACCTGAGACCTCAAGACATATCATATAGGCTGGCCAGATAGTTGGTCGAGGCACACTTGAAGTTTCAGAACGTTCCAATCAACCGTTTTCGAAATACGAATTTTTAAACAGGCAAGAATTGTCGGGGGCGAAATTTCACGGGGGCGAAATGTCCGGGGGCGAAATTGGCCGGGGGCGAGATTGCTGGGGGCGAGTGAGCCGGGGGCGAAATGTCCGGGGGCGAGATTGCCGGGGCGAGATAGCCGGACACCCCCTGGAAGTGCCTGCAACAAAATGCTAAGACGGCTAAAACTAATTATTGGTCAATTGAACTAAAATAACTAGGTTTTAATGTTACAACGAAGGTATCAGAAATGTATGATAATCGTAGAACGATTATACTAATGAAGCGGTGATATGTGCATGTGTTGGTGTTGGTGCAATGCTTTATATACATGAAAACTGTTATTAAACATATTCAACATAAAAACTGCGTTTTGAAGTGTTGAAAAACATAAAATATGGAATATCTACGTTGCCCCAACCATGGAGCATCCGGATATCACATATGGGCCAACTTCTGATACCTACTAAAAATCACATGGATTGAATATTGAATTGGCTAGATTTGACTGACCGGCACCGGCCTGAGTGGGGTGAGACGCAGGCACGTGTTGTTCCAATCTTCCAATTCACAATTCACAATGCACAATCCAATTCCTCAATCAAAATCAAGTCTCCACATTCAACATTCTCGTTCATTCTAATCTCAACTTTTGTCAAATAATTACAAATACAAAATAAAAACAACAGTTTTCTCATTTCAATTTTGCATCTTCTTTTTCACGTTTCACATTCAGTCAGAGGAGCACAACCTACCACGTTACACGTACTAACCACAAACCAATTTAAAATTCCATTTAAATTCATTCTGCATCTGCATATTCTGCATTACACTTACACATTACAATTCATGTTACATGTGTCATGAGTCAGAAACCGCAATAATTTCCAAAGTAGTTTTAAATTCTGCACAGGTACCCGTGATTTTACTGGCGAAGGTGAAGTCGAATAGTGAATAGAGAGAGAGAGGTTGAGAGTTGAGATGGAAGCCTGTTCCGATCGGTTGGATAAGATGGAGATTGAGGGTGAAGGGGGCGATGGGGGCGAGGGGGCGGGGGTTGGGGTGAAGGGAGTTAAGGTCGTGAACAAGGCCCCTCGGTCCCGCAGTAAGAGCAAGTCCCGCGCCGGATACGAAGAGGCCAACGAGCTCTTTGACGACAGCAAGTACGAAGAAGCGCTCAAGAAGTTCAACATTGTGTACCTGTCCCGCAACTCCAGCCTGGGCCCCGACCACCCCGACACGCTCGAGACACGCAACAAAATCGCACTCACCCTCGACGCACAGGGAAACTATACAGAGGCATTTAAAACCTACTCCGAAGTCTATCAAGGACGGAAGCGAGCTTTGGGCGAAGGTTATTCAAATCATCACTCTACTCTAATCACTAATCATGGCTCTAATCACAAATATATTTATATTCCATCTTTGCAGATGATCCCGACACCGTACAGACCAAACATGACATGGCTGCTGTTCGAGCCAATCAGCAAAAGTATGACTTGGCTGTCCAATTATTTGAAGAAGTTTATGAAACAAGAAGGAAGTTACTGGGAAAAAACAACCCCGTAATTACCATCCTCAACAATTAACTTATCATACTACCCAATTATGACATTACATTTTTACATTTTCTATCTATTAGGACACCTTGATGACACTCCATGAATTAGCTTCCGCCTTGGATGATTTCGGGAAGCGGAAAGAGGCATGTCGAGTTTACAAAAAGGTCTACAAATCTAGAATCCAAGTTTTTGGAGAAGAAGCTTCAGAGACATTGGAAACTGGGCACGAGTTAGCAAGTACGCTTATTACCGCATTTAACTGGGTCTGGCGTCGCAGTTTTCTGAGGGAAAATTACTATAACCAAATTAGAATATAAAAGACATAAGATACAGATTGAATTGCATGATTATTATTTTTTGTGTAACACAAACAAACTAATATTATAAATATAAACGATGATTGCCAAATTTAGTTAGTTAGAAGTGTATGGTTTCATTTCATGATATTTAAGTTGTTCTAAATCCTCATATATCATGTAGGTAACCTTGATGATCAGGAAAAGCACACTGAGGCTTTGGAACTGTACGAGAAGGTTTGGGAAGGCCGGAAGCGTGCACTTGGAGTTGAAGATATCTCGTAAGATTATTCACAAAGAAATTCCATTCCCATTACTCGAAGGATACAAACATAAATTACTAATTAAAAAAATCAACTTTCAAGAGTTGAGTTTCTGTTGTTGAGTAGTTTGTTGTATCTTTCGGATGCAAAAAAAGTGTCGTGCGGCGTGTGGGTATTTTGAATCCCATCATTTCTATACCCAATGCAGCTAAAAACGTAAACGTTACTTACTAAGGTTTATTATTATGCACAGGAATTCACATTTGAATTTTGAATGCAAAAATGTAACCTGTATTGTACAAATGTTTGATTGTAATTTGTATTCAAATAAATCTTAACTAGGACTTTGGAGACGCGACATGAAATGGCAGGAGTTTTGCATAGTTTGGGTCGTTATGAAGATGCTCTGGATGTATACGAAGAGGTTCTGAAGCTGCGGAAGAAAGTTCTCGGGGAAGATGATTCCGATACACTAGAGACTCAACATGAAATGGCCACCGTCCTTGTCGAAGATGAGAAATACGAACATGCTTTGGAAATGTTCCAAACTGTTTATAAACTGCGAAAAGAATCTTTAGGAGTTCAGGATGAGGATACACTGGAAACTGTAAGAACATACTATTTATAACGGCTTTGCACGGCCTTTAAAAATTGATTTATTAGTATTAAACTAGGAAATGATTGTAGGGACACGAAATGGCTGGAGTTTTAAAGCAGCTAGAGAAGTACCAAGAAGCATTAGCAGTGCTAAAGAAGGTGTACGCTGGACGGAAACAATTGCTTGGAGAAGATGATCCCGACACGCTCGACACTAATTATGAAATGGGAGACATACATTTCATTGAAAAACGATATCAAGAAGCAGTCAAAATTCTACAGCCCGTTTACCGATCTAGGAAACGTGTTTTGGGAAAAGATGACGCTGAAGCATTGGAATGGTCCGCTCAATCCTACAAACAATTTTTTTTAAATTTTTATTGTTATATTTGCACTAATTTTTAATGATGTGTTTTTGTTTTAATCAGTGGGTTTAAGCTTGGCACGGCTTTAAAAGGACAAGGTAAAGTGAAGGAGGCTGCGAAGATCTTCCAAGAAGTTTATGAAGCAAGGAAAGAGACACTTGGAGAAGATCATGAAGACACTTTAGAAACGTTGGCTATGCTTAATTGAAGACATAGTATGGTCACACGCTTTTTACCACTTTAATGAGTAATTTAAGCTTTTATATTCAGTAAATCGGTAATACATGGTCAAGCAACGTCCTAATAATTAGGCATTGATTGAATAGGAATTTAGCTGAATTACAAAGAATTTGGCAGGGCACGCAAGCAACGAAAGGATGGGTAATTTAGTATTAGTGAAATAGTTATTTGTTATTTCGAGTCGTTGTGTTGAGAGTGAGACTGAACTGTACGAGTGAATTTTGGTCGAGCATCTCCTGCCATGAAATACGGAGGTGGCAAAATGTAGGCTAATCTTCCGTAAACATTTAGAACGTCCATATACATAGCCATTGATCTAAAGAGAAAGATAGACGGGTATAATATTAAAAACTATTCGAACATTATTCATATTCATTATTTCACGCGTATGTAGCGGATGCGGTTATATAAAGTTTATAGGAGTGACACGTACGCATTAATGGGGTCAAAATGTGGAGCCAACATTGCAGATCGGACAACAGCTTTGGAGTTGTACAAGTAATAGGCTGGGAAAATGACAAGACCTCCCTGCATCGCAACTCTATACATAAGCCTGTAGAGTGGCAAATGAGCCGGAATGAACCACAACGCTGAAATTGCAACAAGAGGTTCAGTAAACATGTACATTACAGGATATTGTCGGAGTTGAATATTCTAAGCGTAAGCGTACACATGAAAGCTAAGAAGACGGCATGCATTCCGAAGTGACAGGGACGCTCCCACTTGACGAAAGCGTCATGTGGGACGATGGCACTGATTCCCGTCAACCCACCAACAATCCCAGCCGTGATGAAGCCTGCTCGGACAATGGACTGGGCTCCAAACAAGTACATGGGCCCTGCAGTAAGTCCAATCAAAGCTCCTTGGACAATTGAACCCATCTGCTTGATCCCGAAACCCTCTTCGTACGGCAATCGACTGAAATGCAATGTATTCATAGTGTGTTAAAGTTGATGGATCCAGAATTCCAAGTACTCCGAAATTACCTGACGATCATCGTGACGAGGAATTGGATGGCCATGGTGAATCCAATCGCTGGCAACGGGTTCCTGCTCAGAACTCGATCCAGAAGCCTCGTCCTTTGAATAAGTCGGAACGAAGCTGCAGCACCTAGAGCACTTATGCCCAAGGAATTCATCAAGTACATGTACGTCGTATGGACTCGTGTTTGAGCGTAATCAGGAAATGTGGAAGCGTCTGGATTCAACTGATCCAACGATAAGCCCGACTCTAGATCTTCTTCACTTTTTGGGGGGGAAAAAGTGTAGTGGACTCCAGCCCCTGCACCAAATACAAGGATTCCTGCTCCCAGTCCTTGACCTATGAAATCAGCCCATCTTTCCTTAATTAATGAGACTTATCTGTAGACTGTGTAGACTCGGGCGGGAGTGCTTTCTTTTATTTAAGACAATTTTTGGATACCGATTCCAAGAAGAGTTTTCCCAAATGGACCTTGTCTTGCCTCCAGGAGGAGAACACTGTCCCGAATTTTGTTGAAAAGTCGACCTGGTTGATGATTAGGAGGATTGGTCCTAGGACATGTTGAATGCAATCCTTTCTTAAGCCCAAAAATGTACTCATTGTTCCTCGACACGAGTCGACCGAAACGAGTCAAAGTCCCCATACTTATGGCTTAGGCAGTTCAAATTATTAGTAAAAGGTCGCTAAAAGGTGAATAATTTTGGGTCGGAGAAATGATTCACTACTGGTCAGTGGTGACTTAGGAAATTTTGAGATAACGAGTCCAGCCTATACTGCCGGTGGCCTTGAGACGCCCGTTCTCAAATTAGTCCACACTCCCGTCTGTCAGTCCCATCTCCATTATTACGCCCAAGAATTAGTCTAACCTAACCTAACTACCTAACCATAAATCAAAATTTTAGAACTTTTCCTAACCTCTTTCCTAGAAATCTCAATTTTGGATTTAATTTCTATTGCTGCTATGGGTTGTTAAGGAATATTTCCCCCATCGCGCATCGATCCCAACCCAATGGAGAATCGGTATTGTAATCGGAATAATAATTCTTGGACCCAGAATTGCCGGAATCGCCAGAATGTCGGAGGCCCAATTAGAGAATGAAATGGACTTTAAATCTTCAAAATAAATTACGATTTAAAAAAAAGCCTTCCATTGAACCCTTATCTGCTAACACGTAAATGAAGTCAATCAATGAATCTGCAATCAATAGAAAGAATGAAAGAAAGTTGATGAACTTTATTTGCAAAAATCTCCGTCATAGCATTGTGATACATCATAGCATAGCATCTCGGCATTAAGGGAATTTCTCAATCTTTCCTGCCGGGCTACCTCTTGCTTGACTGTCTTGACGTTAGTGGATGACGTTGATGTAAGTGATATATGGAACATTGGTCCACAATAATTAAGGAGGCTACTTCAAGTTATTTCTCATAAAATAAAAGTGAAGCCTCATCTCATTCCGTTAAAAAAGTATCTCCATCAGCATGAGATACAAATATTGAATATAAACAATACAAATATTACTTATTATTTGAGTCAGATACAAGTAATTACAGTTTTTGTTGGGATTAAATTGACTAATGACTAACCTAACCACAGTTATCACGGCTTACTGTGAACTGGGAGCTTTGGTTATAAGAACATAAGAAGTACTCCTATATGCCCACAAATATACATTCAACGCTGAAAATAGGCTCTTTGCTTATGTTGTATGTCTTAAATCTTCCAAAGTCAGTCTTCAAGAGATCTTGTAATTTGTATGTTCATTCATGAACATTGACTAGGGTTTGAGTAATCAATTTCAAATGTTTGCCAAGCAGTTATCCATCAACTAGTTCACAGACTCTATTCACTTAACAGATCTAGTTCGATCTGTGGATCTCAATCCTCATTCTCAAACCACAAATTGGAGTCTCTTGAATCCAGTAGCAGCGTGGAAATATTTTTGATCAATAGACTTGACTCGTTCCGTTGCATTCACACTCTTTGACTCTTTCAACTCTAAAACTAGACGGCAAATCTAGAAATAAAAATTGTATTCGGTATATACAAGATTTCAGTCCCCGTCAAATGTCATTTAGGAATATATGCATTAATTTAGAACGGGGTTCAACTGGTGTATAAAATGAGGTGTAATTTCTTAATTTGTAATTACATCTGAAGAATAGCTGCAGATAACGTAGTCACAGGCGCTGAGGATATAAATGTCCTTGACCAAATCTTCGGCATCGTCTTTTAACTGGTAGCCCAAAATTTCCCATTTTGGTGGTCGATATCTAAACAAGTTAGATTTTAGAGAGGTGACTGGAAATATTCTGCTATTCGGATATATTTGAGTAATTTGAGTAAATACACATTTAAAAAGTTCACCTTTTCCTCACTAACTTGACGACATTTTTGTCATCAGTCGCAATGAAAACACGCCTCGTTACATCTGGATGGGCCTGTTCTAATGTTGAAAAATACTTTCGAGCTCCCGTCATGTATCGGTCTATGGACTGACTTGATCTTTTCTTCTCACTTAGTTTGTCTCTCTTTCTTACCAAGATACTGTTGAGCAACAAGACACATTAAATTAATGATTTGTAAGAATTACGAAGTGCACTCAATATAATATTATTTCAAAGCCGTTAGAAACTAACCCGACTGTGGGAAGATGTAATTTCATAGCTCTTTTTAATTTTTGTATTAGTTTTTCTTGAGAAAGCTGCAATCTCAGAGTAAACTTGGCAAACTGTCCGACCCACCAAATAAAAGGATTGGTTTTGATCTTTCGAAGAGATTCCCCAATATTTAGCGGAACAGGGATTCCAGCTTTGAATGGATACGTCGTCATTTCTTTAAAAGATTAGCATTACACATTTTTTTTTATTTAAGATAATTAGAGGTTGACCTGAATGGTTGAGATTTGAGATTGTTACCAGGATATGAGAGGTCTAATCCCTGCCTGGTCCATATGATGGTGGTAGTGTCGTTGTCAATGGGACATTCTGTGACTCCTATGGGAAGGAATATGTCGGACCAAGCGGTACCAGTTCGACTATAAGGCCAATTGTCCCATCTGAGAAAGAGGGTCCGATTCGTAGCATAGGCGATCATCAAACAAGTCATTACGTGGTGCACTTGACATCCGAGTTCACAGTCTTTAAGAATAAAAAAAAATACATGATACTGAATGTATGTGGAGTACGGTTACTCCTGTTCAAAAAAACGAGATTACCGACGGGAGCTCCACAAATGATCTTGGGCCCCTTACACCCATAGACCATGAGATTGAGACTCTGACCACGCTGCGTAATTTCGAGATGTCTTTGCAAAGAGGATGAGAGTTGATTGGCATGTATTTGTAGTGAGGGCTCGTTGTTGGGTTTGTCTTGTTGAACCTTATCTTGATTAAGGGGCTGAGGATGTGGCCCATATAGTTGGGGTGGGGTTGTGGGGGCAGGAGACCCTGGACCCGAAATGGCGCCCAGGATTGAGATATCTACCCGTAAGTAGGCCAGGAACAAGAGGATGGTAAGAATTAGTAGAGGTGGTAGTACGGCTCCTCGCCTCCGAAACCCCATCACTCATCCACAAGCAGTCACTGAAACTAATCAATTTGTAATTAATAACTTAATCCTATCCCCACTAATTTTTACTGACATGAAGTGGGGGACTATATCGACGAGTATACCTACCTACCGCATATCCCCGACTGAGATTGTAGATGTACAGGCTGTACATCTACAATCCACAATCTACAATCTATATGAAACCTGAGTGAGAATATGAGATGTTTAGCAAATGTGAAATGCATGTATTGACAAAAATAATTTAATTCTTGTGTATTCAGTATTGGTTATTAGGTCAGGTTCTGCTTGATGGGCCCAAAAAAATATTTCTAAGTCCTTTTGGGAAAATGTCACCAAAAAATTAAAAAAAACTTTTTCCTCTTTTATTTTGACCTTAACGGTCAACAAAGGTCAGAAATTGCAAAAATCTCAAAAAAAAAATTCATTGTGTATCATTGTGCTAAATTGCATATTGTGCACATTCATTTGTCATTACACGAATATTTGATAATGATATATATATTGTGTATTGTGTATTTGGTATTGAGTTTGGAGTTGAGGAACAACTGAAGACAGAAAATGTGAAGCTATTTGCGTACTCAACATGTGACATGGAACTCGAAAACTCGATTCGATAATAATGAATAATATCAACTATGAAATTGCAAATCACAAACAAACAATCCAAAATCACATTCACAAACTCATAATTAACAAAAAAGGTTAAAGGTCTTACGCTTGTAGAGTGGTTCATCTTTGATGTTCAAATTTAAATGGTCAACGATGCGGGTGCACGGTTGACGGTGCCCACTGTGCTGACTGTGCACTGTACAGTAACTTCAGTGCCAGTGTGGAGTTGGAGATTGGAGTGCACAATGGTTTAATTGTTTAATTCTTGTTTTTAATTTGGATCTTCAATCTAATTTCTAATTCAAAATCAATCCTCTTTCGCGCTTTAATTTCTGACCCAAAAAAGGGGCCAACTTCTGACAAGTGACTCGAGTCTGAGCCTGAGCTTCAAGATATCAAGAATCTTGATTTGCGATTCAAGATCAAGATGAAAGAAGAAACTGAAGAAAGAGTTGGCTCATGGCTCTATTGACATTCAACATTCAAAATATTCAAATCTTTATAAAATCCAAAATCACAATTCACATTGACATTGCACATTTCTTGCATCTTGCATTTGCTGAGCAAAAATCAGTCGCGCGCCTCGGTCCCTTTTTGTGCTTTGTTTCTTTTCTCTTTTCATCGGTCCAAAAATTATTGAAAAATAGGTAAGCTCTAGCTCTAATATTGCATATTGAATATAGCTGTCTGTATATATGCAATATCAAATATGTACGTGATATCATGGAGATTTACAGTTACATACAGCAGTTGTCCATTAATGGAGTAATTCATAATTACAAATGAAAGGCAGAGGGGTCATTCTATATTTCTATTGCATATTGTATATGAATTATATGCTGGACAAATGGACAAGATATGATGGTTGGTTTGGTTGATGTTGATAGGTTGTGTAGGTGAAGGCAGGCTGGAGATGATGTCGGGGGGAGGAGCGTTGAAATGCATGGCCTGTGACCTTTGGCTGGGGACCTATGACCTCTGGGTCTCTCACTTGACCTCGGAGGGGCATCAAGGTCAGGTCTCTTCTCTGCGGCGGGGGAACCTGTTCAGCCATGAACATTGGAGGGAGGAGTCGATCCGTGACAGGTGCCTCATTGTCAGTGGAGTCAAGTCTCTCCCAATCTCCGCCCTTGTCCGATACTTGTCCCGATTCGGACTCATCCTTGACATCATCAGGCAGCAGGAGCGAATAAGTACCCTCCCCGACTACTACTTCATACAGTACGAGTCCGTGTAAGTCATTACAAACCACTCTTATTCCATACTCACTTAATTAGCACCTCATCACTCATTGGCAAATGAAGGATTTAGCAACCCTTACTGACCCTTACTTTACCTTTCAGCGAGTCTGTCATGAAAATCATGACCGCCCAATACAGAGCTCCACATCAAATACAAGGACATCAAATATTCTTCCGCAGGAAATACGACAGAGCGGCTATTCCACCAAATCCCATCCAGGCACCTCGCTGTAAACAAATCATTCACACTCTTTCAAAAATAATCAAATCAATAAATCATTTAATCCTTATTCCTTTGTATCTAATCAAACTGCTGCAGATGGAAATCCTCATCATTCCGATTCCGTTGTTCGCTTGAGTTCCACGCCAAAACTCCACAAAAACAATATGTACCCAGATGCACTTGGGAAGGTAGCCTCACAGTATCGAGACGAATCTGAAAGTGCCCTCGCCCTTCTTCAGCAAACTTACGGCGGAGGTGGTGCTCCTGAGCTTGATGATTCTCAAATGGAAGAAGAGCCAGAGGAACATGATCTCTTTAGCCAGAAAATGACGGAACATTTGGCTAAACAGTTGTTCCATTTGAAATTAGAAGACCAACTGGAAGGGTTTTGCAAAAATATTTTACTCTCCGAACCATTTCTGCAGGCCCGATTTGGTTTGATTCAGGAATTACAGGGGCTTTTTAAAAATCGATATCCCAAATGCGCCATTTATCCCTGTGGACCAGATTACATTGGAATTGTAAGTACAATACAACAGTTAACTGAAATTCAATATTGACAAGTGAATATGCTCTAAAGATCTTCTTATGCATCTGCATCTAGGGTAATAGCGATGACGCTGTGAACGTTCTTGTTGACCTCTTTGGTAACAAACCAACTTGAGTAAAATCTATATAAAATTATGGGCAGTTCCAAGTCGCAAAATTCTAAACTATTATTTGACTTGATTTCAGACAACCAAATGGGAGGAATTAAAGAACAACCTTGGGAACAATCTTCTGATCACCATATCAGTGAAATATTGCAAATTCTCAAGTTAGAACAAGATAATTTCCGATTTTGTACAAAGATAACAAAAAATCCGAAACTAGCTTTGTTGATGGACCTATCCACTTCAACCATGTCACCTCTCTCCTTTGTTCACTTAAAATCACGAGTCAAATGCAACGTCCGCACTCAAAACTTTAGACTCGTCCAGGAAAGTATGCTTATTAAATTCCTTTGCACACTAGACCTTCGAATTCGACCTCGTAAGTTACATATCTAGATAATGCATATATACAACAGATTTTAACTTGGGACTTAAAAAACGAATCGCATACTGTAGTTTTGGCACTTGTTCGATATTGGAGCTCCTTCAACGGTATCTTCGAAGGCCAAGATGAAGATATGCGAAATCGTCTTCCAATTTTCCTAATGATCTTCCACTTAGCCAATAGAAAAATTATCCCTTCACTTTCCCATCTTCAGTCGTTGGAACACGAGGAAATTGTTTGGAATAACATGGACATCTCCTTCTGTGGGGACCTCAAAAAAGTCCCTCAAAACAGTATGAAAATACTACAGGACAAATCAATTTCCACACTTAGCATTCTGTCCATGCTCAAAGACTTCTTTCAGCGATTTGGGGTGGCCAACTTAAAGGACAACGCAATTTGCCTCTGGCCTGCAAAATTCATACAAAAATGTCAACTGGATCCTCGCAAGGAAGATGCCCTTTCTGAAGGTAAAAATGGATGTTGGCTTGGCAAGTACATTGGTATCTGTTCCAATTTTACTTGATTTGAAAGTGAAGTGCAGTACAAGATTTATTGATGTATGATGTATCTATTTATATTTGCTAAAAGATTTGGCCAAGAAAATGCGGATTGGAGCTAATGGTGATATAATAATGAAAACCATGAGCTATGGGACACCAATCTGTGTTCAAGACATTTTTGATCTCAATTTGAACATGACAAGTGAAGTTGGTGAGGAAGAAGTCAAACATTTCCAAATGTCTTGTTGGAAAACATCGGAAAAGCTGGAAGAGATTCTGAATCAGACTGCAGTCACAGAGAATAACGGGCGTCCTCATTTAATGGACATTTTCATAGACAGCAGCTCAAATCTGATAAAAAAGAGCCCTTCAACCGAACTAACGGCCAATAGCATCGACGTTTCAACTAATTCCTCAAGTATAGAAATAATTCAAGATCGAATTCCGGTTGATCCATCTAAACAGGTAAATTTAAAGTTTTTGGTGTTTCGCAATTCAATTAGCTATATAAATTAAATTATTTTAAAGGTAAATTCATAAGTTTTAATCGAAAGATTCGTAAACCGTATTCAAATCGTATGAGTAGGAGTTAAATCTAACTGTTATTATTATTATTACTACTACTATTACTTGACTGATTATTTATAGGCGGCAATGAACATCGAATGGGAAGAATTTTCAAAAAGTTTGGAGCAGCCGTCTCGACCTTTGTCCTTCTTGAGTAAACCTGTGGCTCCTATTGCTCCTTCACCCAAAATTACCAAAGTTCCGAATCCATTATTTTTTCAACCACCTCAACAGCCTCATGCACAATCGCAGGTTAGATCCGCATCCGACGCTGAAAAGCGACTCGTCCTCGACAATCCAGAGGGTGATTAAGGGTTGGAGGTCATCGGGGCTGAAGCAGAACGTATCTCACCTTACTAAAAATAATTTGTATGTCCTTTTTTGGAATAGATGAGTGCGAGACCTGAAGAGGGGTCATCATGGACACAACATCGAGGTTTGGTGAGCAAACCGCCATTGCGATATCAATCACCTATGATTGGCATACGCGAACAAAGCAATGCTGGTAACTTGTCCTGGGAATCCTACGAAGAGGACTCGAAATCCTCCTCTGACGATGACGATGAAGATGATGATGACAGTGCGGATGAAGATGGTGATCCGGTTGTTCCCGTCTTTTCCGGTTCTTTAATGACATCAACTCTTCAAAAGCCTCTCCCAATGTCCAAGGTCAAGCTTAGCAATGCCAACAAGAACTTCTTTATCAGAGGTACATATGTTGATTTAATTGCAATTAATTTAAATGCACATTTACTTGTTTGTTTTTATTTGTTTAGTAGGTTTAGACATTTGGCTAATGGAATCATTTAATCATTATATCACTATAATAACACTAATAACTCCCTCCTTATATATTTCTAATTTGACATGATATTATCATTTGATGACTTGCAGCTGTTTCGAAGAGTGAGTTTTCGTACGGAGGGCGGGGGAAGATGCAGTCACTGTGGCTTCAATTCCTCAAACATTTCAATTCTACTTTCTGGAGAAGTTGCTTCGGCTTTGAAATGACTTTAGAGCCTCCTTATCAAGACGTGACGGTGGAAGCGTATGCGAACTTTAATAAAGATTCTGGACGAGGTGGTCGTCTGTTGACTGCGGCACTGGATGCTGTTCCCAACTTTGAGGAATCCTACTCTCTTACATTCTACTGCCAAAGTCAAAGGACAATGAATCGAGTTCTTTGTGCCAGGAAAAATGACTTGATCAATTCAAAATATATCCGGAGACAAGTTCAGCCGCTTCTTAGTATTCTAATGGGAGAAAAGAGTTCTAACCCAAGAGGTAGTGACATATTTATATTTATTTGATTTTGTTGTACAAATGTTAGTTATGGTTTAGTTATTACGATTCCCATCCGACATAACCTGGTCCTCACCTAACGAAAGGTTGCAAAATTCGATAACTTGGCCAGGATCTTTAAACTCCCATGGCATGGTCCTGATCGTACTGAATTTCTAATACAAATAACGTTTGATATGAGTAGTTCTGTAGTATCCCATGCCAATCGCTGGTGGAAAAACCGTTTTCTTCCCGGTAGCAAAAACGTGGTCAAAAATTTTCCGATGACCATTTTTTGATTTTTAGCCTGTCCAATACATTGTGAACAGCTAAAAAAAAGGTCTTCTAAATTTTTATTTCCCGATGGCCCAAAAATTTCCCAGTACCATTGCTACCACGCTACCACGGTTTTTCCACCAGCGATGCCAATGACTGGTCCGTTCGCGAGTTATCGCATCGACTGATAGACACTAGAAACAACGTATCTCCAGTACTTAGCCAGGACTACGGACCAGTCTTGGTCGATACAAAAACTATAAGAACGATAGCTCGCAACATGAAACGAAACGAAACATCCGCTTCCATCTTACATGTTCAAAACGTGTGACAAAAGAATATAATATTTTTGATATTTTTTTTATCTGCAGGTCATTTAGAGCCAGTAAGCTCTGAAGAAGAAGTGAGCTTCAAGTGTAATTTAATTGTTACGTTGGACTATCAGGATTTGAGGACGGACTGTTTTCCATCTGCTCAACTTGTCTTTGAACGAGGATCTTCGGGTCTGGGTCATCTGAATCAACTAGTATTTCTGGGGAAATTGTTCGAGAGAATGGCTCCACAGTTCATTAGCCGGTGCTTTCAATGTTGGCTGGGCTCCTGTGTAGACTTTGACCTTCAGTCTGCACTCAAGTCGGATGGGGTGGAGAGGGAAGAAGAGAGGCGACGACTGAATTTGGAGAGGAAGGGGAAGCCGTCGAAGAGGAAGCTGGGGAAGATGATGAAAAAGGCTCAAGTCAGAGCCGAAGCCAAAGCTAAACTTTTGTGCGGAGGTGGCCGAGTTGTTGGGGGTGTGGGGGGTCTGATTCATAGGGAATTAGGTCACGGAGGACCTCAAGGCCCTCCTCAAAGTCAAGGGACGGGAGGTCGGGGGAAGAAGAACTTTCAAGTCCCATCTGGATGGAATAGGACCTTGGACTTGGAACAGAGCTTTAGGGGACGGGACAAACGTTATTAACTCACTCATCTTACAGTCTTACATTCTCCATGATGAATGTTGTTCCGATTTATTATTTGTTGCCCCTTTCAAAGGCTACTTCGTAGAACCACGTTTTTTGACAATCTTTTGAACCTATCTGTTATCTCTAGAATACCTTTTACATTTCAAGTGCATTTGGACTTGTAAATTTAAATTTAAGACCGTAATATAGGTACCTATACTAGCGATGCTCATAATTTAGCTAATTTGTAGAAAAAGAGTAGCTATTTAGAATAATATGAAGATGTGTGGGGCATAGAACTGATTTACTCATTGATATGGGCGGCTGGAGTTTTTTATTTAAAATTGAAATCCCATTTCCCTCTTTCCTTTTCGAGTCAAGGAGTCAAGACGAATCTTTCACACTTTTCCTTCATTATTGATTGGTGTTCAGTTTTACGGGCTCCAGTTGTTTCAACAAGTACTTTAATTCTTATTGTTATATTGTTAATTGACTTGTTAATTAATTTGTAATTGATTTTGTAGGTCTACTGTTGTAGTTCGACACTGTTATAGTGTATAGCATAGCATGTTGTATGTATAGCATATAGAAGAGTGCAGTTGATTCTCTGTTGATTTGATAGTTAGTTTGTTTGTAGTTGTAGTTTGTAGTTGTAGTTCGTACAGGTTGCACTTGCAGGTAGACTACAAGCAATAAGTGCTTATTTTTGTACAATTTAAAATTTAAAACTTAAGTTTAGCGACTAAACTGCTTACAAAACTCCAAACTCTGTTGTCTGTTAGTCAACACACAACTGAACAAGGCCTTTGGCTTTTGTCTGTGTTTTGAATCGGCTTTGCCGAACTATGAACTACCCTTACTTGACAGTTTTGACTTTGGATTTTTTGAATGACAAATGATACAAAAAATCAACAATGCAAAATTTATATTTTTGATTCTAATAAAAGTGGAAGAAATGTCTTGAAACTTTGAACTTCAGTACATTCATCATGCCACATTCTTACATCATACATCTTCAATCTTAGGACGTTCGTTAGGACGCTAGATTTATTTAGGTATTTCTTTTCTTTTCCTCTGCCCTCGCCCTCAAATCCTGACACATGTGACATGATTATTGTATTTGTGCTTTGCAGATTAATTTTAAGAAATTAACAATCTCGGATGCACTCGGATCTCCTGCCTCTGCCTTCTCTCTCTTGTATAAATGGTTATGGATTCGTTTCGATGCGAGATTTGTAATCGAGACGAACGGTATGAATCCGACTGGCTCCATCACATTTCTTCCCTTGGTCATCAAAGGAGCATTGCGAGACGAGCAGGAGGAGGTTCGGTTCCATACATTACTTTATCTCATTCTCATAATTGTGGTATATACCTCCACCGATCCACCTAATGACGATATTATTATTATCTGTTCTAGGTCATGGGCATTGGTCCGATCCCGCTCTCCAGAAACGATGTGTCAAGATCACAGGATGTGAGAAGGTCAAGGCCACCCCTTACGAGATTGGCGAATATGTCACCAAAATCGGAGGCAAGTTAGAAGAGTTCTGCTGCCCTACTAGCATCACCGGCACCAAACCTCCCGAAATATTCTGCCTCTTCCAAACAGAGTCAGTCTCTAAATATACCGTTCCCATTCACTTATTTTAGTACTTTTATAAGCCTACCCGGCTACGGCTACCAACACATCCATTCACAATTCACATTCTCCAATTTTCACGTATAGGGAATCCGTTCAAAAGATACTCGATCTTAATTCATATCGAATCTCAGGACATCCCGTTGAGATCAAACTCAAATACTCGGATCTGCCTTCCAACGATGATACCGAAGTCGTCAAATCCGACCTCGATTACGGTAACTACCAACATTAACAAGGACTTGAAGGATGTTATTACTCCCACTTCTATCGTGTTATAGTCTCATAAATATATGTGAATCTTTTTTATCAATTTTCAAAAGTTGAGGATGAGGGAACTGGGAACGGGAAGCGGACTTCCAGTTACGAAGAGGAATGCTGGACTATAGATATGAAGTTGGAAGACCAATTGCCAAAGCTATTTCAAGATATATCCTTAAGCCCAAAAGAAGCTCAAAAACGGACGAAAATGGCAAAGGATATTCAAGAAATTCTTAGGCAAACTTTCTCAAATGCATTTGTCTTTTCGTATGGAACAGACGGTCTGAATCTTGGAATGAAGAACGATACAATACGACTTTGTGTCGATCCTTATGGTCAGTCGCTCAATACCACATTCTGATAACTGATTAGTGATTACATTAACAACTGTACACGTGAATGAATAATGAATTGGGTAGTCGATAGTAGTATAATTTAATTATTGTCTTATCCTGTCTGACTAATTTGACTTGAATACGCTTGAAATTGTAGGGATTCTTGGAAGTAAGAGTCATGGTGTGATAGGGAGCAAAGGAGGAGGGACAGATCAGATGTCATCGAATTTGATCTTTCAGATTCTGTCAACATATCAGGCGGAGGGGGAAAGTGCATTTAAGTTCGTCTCAGTGTACTCTATCTCACCCGTTGCAGCTTTCACAATCCCCGAAATATCCCTCACATACAAGGACACTATTTGCAAGTTCCAGTTTGAAAACTTTCTCTCTGTGCAGAAATGTAGACTCGTCAAGTTCCTCACCAAACATGATCTACGAATATGGCCAATATTAATGCTCGTCAGGCACTGGAGTCGAGTACATGAAATATTCCATGCTCATACTGAAGGCAAGTAATTTAAAATTACTACACTATCATTAATTATCATAATCAATTATCATTCATAGCCAACGTCAGCTCGTGAGCTCGGAACAACGTAAGACAGCAAGCTCGATCAAATTAATGTAAAGTGTACTAGATTAGCGCGCTTCTTTTCACAAGCAAGACGCGACGTCGCGACCAATTCGGGGAAGCGCCTTTATAGCTTATTTCGAAAAAAGCATATTTTTTTTCTTTTCTCCCCCTGAGCTACACCGCTACACGAGCTAACTTTTTAAAATCCAGTCTTTAAAAAA
This sequence comes from Desoria tigrina, assembly GCA_906901685.1. NCBI lineage: Eukaryota > Metazoa > Arthropoda > Collembola > Entomobryomorpha > Isotomidae > Desoria > Desoria tigrina. The sequence continues at coordinate 823,746 of CAJQTU010000003.1, read as the reverse complement.
ATCTGTTGTAGAGAGCCCATTGTTAAGGCGAGGTACCACCTCGTGAAATAATGGGGAAGGCAGAAAATGATGGTTTTGAAACGGATTGTTTTATTGTGGTAAGTACTAAAGAGGGTCTGGTGGACTAAAAGTTAAATATTTTGGGCATCATTGTTTTCTTTATTTTCATTTTAAAATCTAGTTTCTTTCCGCTAGTGTAATAAAAAAAATCATTACACGAGGGTATTTGAGCTCGCTGTTTTCCGAATTCCAAACTCTTAATTGTCATTCCGTCATTAGTAGCATTACACATAAACAGTTGTTTTACTTTTGTAAATCTTTCCTGAAGGAGATCGTATCGTTGTTGAGAGGGATGGAAAACTAGACTGACTGATGTTTTGAATAACTTGCCTATTTTTTAGGAGAAGAGTTTGAAAACTACTCGTTGATCCTACTTGTCCTGTTTTACCTGACGAAAACTAAAGTGATCCCATCCGTCATTCACATCCAGTCTAAAAGCAGCAGTCCTCTCGTCGTCAATAACATTGACATCTCCTTCTGTTCCGACCCCAAAGTTATCCAGCCTAACAAATTGTCGTATTTGGAAGACAAGTCTATCCGGACCTTAAGCACCTTATCCATTTTGAAAGAGTTCTTTAACTTCTTTGCAAAGACGGACTTGAATGAGAATGTAGTTTGCACTGCCATTGGAGAATTAGTTCCAAGACGAATGTTTAAGCCACAGATGGAAAGGGAACTACCGGAGCTACTTCGAAACCGATATCGTTTATCGGCTAACGGAGATCCAAAAGCCCAAAAGCTGAATACATTTACACCGATCTGTGTTCAGGACCCTCTGGATTTAACGGAAAATGTGACGAGAGGAGTTGATGAGGTGGATGTTTGTCAGTTTCAAAACGCATGTACCCAAACTGCAGATAGCTTACAAAGCCTCATAGAATCTTCAAAACCCAACTTGATGCTCATTTTTAGAGTACGTCATTGCATTATTTAATTTGGAATTTTATTTCAAACCTTATCAACAGGGATGAGACGATGACGCAATGACAGATGCTAATTTCTGATTCTGTTATTATAGAGTTTGGAGGAGGGTGCAAAACGAAAAAGAGGGGAAATTAAGGATGGAGATCCTTTACACTAAAGACTGGATCATTAAGTTGAGCGCTCTGTATGCCTGGTTAACCTATCCACATTTAATATATGTCACATGTTACTGTTACATTAATATTTCTTTACTTATTTACCTCGATTGCGTGATCAGCACGACTACAACTTCGCCAGAGTAGTTTTTACGTACAGTTAACAGTTTATTGTTTAATACAAAAATTATATATTAAATGCCTCTGTACCTTAAGTCCGAGAATAAAAATTTTTTTAGCATGTGAGTTATAGGTAAGTGGAAGTTTTACATTTATTTTCTAGTTTACGGAAAAAAAATATCATTGTCATACTCGAATTTCTAATGAATGAAAAATGAAACGTATATTGTACCAACATTTCGATTTACACTATATTCTATTAGTTTCTCTCTTCATAAGGAGATGTAACAAAACGATACTTATAATTAAATCGCAAGTAAATTAATAACAGTAAAAAGTAATAGTTGAATGAAATTGAATATAGGGACTATATTGCAAACACCAGTTAATTTGTAAAGAGGGAAACAGTTAACTGTCCGAGGACTTAATTTTAATTCTAAACTTAATATGTAATAGCTTAAAAATTACCTTACCTACGATAAATGGGGACGCGGGATTTCTCATCACTGTAATTGTAATTCCCTTGTGGTACGTCCACGTGTTGAAGAGGTTGAGAAAAACTGTTGTATCTACCATTGTCAACCGATAATGGCATATTTCCAAGCAATGGCTGATTGTATACTCCACTATTTCCTGAGGCAGTTCCGATACCTGGATATGGCACATTCATTCCACCACTATTTTGATGATGAAAGGAGGAATAGGATGGCTGATCCACCATCCCTTGACCAAATCCTCCAGAATTATTAGGTGAATAGGGAATTTGGGGTGGCAATTGTCCATACGATTGCCAAGGGCGGCTATTTGAAGGCCCAGGATGGGGTGCACATGGGGCTGTTCCCGAATAACCCCCATGATTTGGCTCATTTGAACTATATCGTCGACCGTAACCATTATCTTCATTTTTCTCCCACTTCATTGCTCCGTAACCTCCATTTCCATGCGATTGAATAGAAGTATTTCTGAACCGTGGTTGAGATACAGAACCGCCTCTTGCTCTTAAGGATGGTCCTGCCCCTAGAGATTTGACATTTTTAAAAGAGTTTGCCGAGTTATAGTGTTATAATCGAAGAGATACAAGTCATGTTCTTATTAGCCAAATCAGGAGTGCTTACCCAAAAGACTCTTTCCAGGACCAACCGTTGGTCCTTTTTTAAATGCTGGATTAGGTAGGCGAGATCCTTGATGGATCATAAGTGGATGCATGAGTATTTTGGGATCGTTGGTCGTTCCACCGGCTCTTCCTCCTGAGTTTCCTGAAAAACTAGCTGTGTTAACGGCAGCCACTGACGGTTTCCACTTTTGCTTTTCAATATTCTTGAGCTTCTTGTTCGATTTTGCATTAAATCTTTGATGTTGAGCCTGGGAAAAGTTGTCTGCCTTTTTTCGATTGAAGTCTGAACACATATCCATCCATTGTTTCACCCGACGATTCATATAACTTTGGGAAAGCCTATGACATAGTTTCTTCAGAATATCAACTTTCTTTTGAGCTCCTGGCCCTCCTCTTCCAATCGACATGATTTTTAAACGAGCTAATATGACTTTGTTATGAACGATTGGGACACAGGATCCAGTAAGACGACATTCAAATTCCATTTCATGTTCTTTTGTTACTGGAACAAAACTGGATTCCCTGATTTCATTCGATGCCGATGCATCCCTAGTGTTCAATAATTCGGTAATTTTTTGAGAATGGCTTAATTACAAAATAAGCAAACAAGTATTGTAAGTACATTGATTTCTTACATCACGTCATTCCGAAAAAGAAGGTTTAATTGTGACATAAGGGGACCTTTACACAACTCCTTCACACTTTTCGACGCGGATTGGCAAAGAACTTGATGGATTTTCGTCCCAGTTTGAATTCGAAATTCAACGTCAATCTTTTTCTCCTCCAAGTCAATCCGATCCAATCGCTCCTGTGAAGTCAGACTTTTTTCTTCCCCAACCAATGCATAATCGGATGGCCAGAACTTGTGCCCCTTTTTTGGCTCAAATACGAGACCAAAACAGTTGGACCAGAAACTTCCGTTGAACTCCAGAAGCATTTGCCTGCATACAAAATGAACGTAAACATACAACTCAAACTCAAATAAGAATACAACACTAAAATAACGTATCTAACTAGTAATGGAATGTGACTAACAGAGCAAGAGCTTGCAGTTTCTGATATTTTAGTTCCTTTGTTCCTTTGAAAGATCGATCGAAGTAACTGGAAAGGGAGCGGTTGAGATTAAAGTTAACATAAGAGCCGGATTCCCCATCCTCGTCGTCATCCTTCACCTCTTCACATTCTTCAAATTCAAAATCATCTTTCCCGTCCTGTGACGGCTTCGTAATGGTTCCAGCAATCTCATTTGACTTAAATGGAACTAATTTTGGCACAACTAGCTTCTGTAATAGTCAAACACATTCACATTTAGCAACTAAAGAATGTCCTCCAAGCCTGGTCAATTTCAAAAACATCTTTTTTATATTTTCCATCCTTATCTAAATAAAGGTTACCTTTGGTGTTGAAGCCGTTGTTTCATTGTACCAAGAATTAAAATCTTCCTTCTCTTCCTCGACCTTGTCATCATCAAGCAAAATCACGTCGTCATCTGCAGATTTCACTTCTTCATCCTCGTGTTCCTCAGAGTCAGAATCAATAGCAATTATGTCGTCGTTTTTTTCGTCAACTTCAAAATCTTGATCCATTCTCATCTAAAGCAATGTTAGTTGATTAATTATGATAACCTTAAATACGACGAATTATGATCGCTACGGTACAATATACTACTCCTGCAATGCGCTTCTGTACTATAAAGTAATAATCGAAAAGGTCGAATTTAAGAAAAATAAGTTGAAGGTTGGGCCAAGGACGTCCTTTCGTAATACCGTAGTATATAAAATATTCGGATACGCCTCCATCTGAAATTACGACTTTGGGTTTGCAGATTGCTGCTTTATTGATGTGGTCTTGCCCCTAAGCATACCTTAGTAATATGATAAAAAATACTAAAAAAACAGGGGCTTAAAATCAAATCCTAAGGGGTGCAAACAAACTCTCTAAGGGGTAAATATACACTATGGGGTGAAATCAAATCCTAACTTTTAAAACAACATTTTCAAAAATAGGTATTCGCCTTCCTACCCGTTTTGTGGATGGAACAACATCGTCTTCCGTCTCCTCATTATCAATTTCATCACCGTCCATATTGTAACGTTTGAAGAAAATTGGGATCAAGTTGGGACTTTCCATTCCCATCGTCTCAAGCACTTTCCCATATTTCCCGCACCAGCTCTGAAACCGTTCCAAACTGCCTTTCCCGTTTAGACATTTTGTCAGATTCATAGTCAAGTCAAAAGGATCTTGGATGCATAGTTCTGCCCCTGAGTCTAGTACTTTTGACCTACAACCATTCGTAAATTGTTATACTGAAAATATAATAGCATTACCTATTTAAATATAGTACTGTAGTAAATATTTATATAATGTCGTACCTGGGTTGTCCGTCAAGTCCAAAACGGTACAGTCGGGCTAAGTCACCTCGCAGTCCTCCTACTTTATCGGGACTGAAGTTCTCTTTTGGAAACAAGATTCCGAATCTGGTGCAGACAACGTTCCCTCTCAGATCGGCTGTCCCAAAGTATCCAAAAAACTCCTTCAATAGTGAGAAAATGCTCAGAGCCCGAATCGATTTATCTTTCAGCATGGCAATCTCTTTGTGATTAATTGCAGTCAGATCTGTTGAAAATGAGACGTTAAATCCATCCACGAGTTTTGGGGGACTATTGTGCAGATTTTGAAGTTGATCTACAGTTGGAATGATTTTTTTGTGCTCGAAAAAGAATATGATGAGAAGAAGCAGGACTTGATTCTTGAACAGTTCCTCCTCAATATCATTCAATATTTGAAATTTGTCGGCCCAGTATAGAATGATAATGGAGAACGGTAAGAGTCGAGGATCAAGTTTACAGTATAATTGAAATAGTTTAGACTCTTGAAGCGGTAGAACATTTCCAAATCGAATGTGTACATCACTCTGACTCCCTAAATCCGAGAAACAGAATTCAGGAGCCGTGGATCCATTTGGGAAAGTAAATGAGTTGATCCAAATTCGTCCCGGAAGCAAGGAAGCACTGGGTGTCGCATTTCTCAGTTGCAATTGAAGATCGTAAACCGAGGATTTCAAGAGTTGGATGTTTTGTTGGTCAGCTTCTTCTTCTCCCCACACAACGTCCATTTCTAAAGTCGAGACATAAAAAACCGCAATCAAATATTGATCGTAATATCGTAAATCGCAAATAAAACCGAAGAATTTAGCTTTGGATTAGTGTGTCATTTGACAGGCAGATATGGATGCTATAGTTCGACTTCCGAACTATAGTATCCATGTCTCGGACGTTTACGTCTTCAAACCTGTAACACTGAATAGAACTGGAACGTTCAGTCTTGACGTTGTCCATACCTATTATGTAGAATACGTCTGCAACTCGTGACTATCCATAACTCGTGAGTTGTAACCATATATAAGTCACGCCCATGCGACCTTTTATTACATTCAACCTTAGAAAAACCGGGACTAATATTTCTTGGGACTGATGCAGACTATTTATGTTTATCTGCCCGGCGAAACTATAACGTAACAGAAATCAAGGTAGATGAAAGTAAAATTTGAAGAAACGGTAGCAACATGCAAAGAATTTTCTAAGAAAAAGTTTTAACGTTTACAAAAATCTGAGCCTAATCCATGGGTATAAAATTCACAATAGTAATATTCACATAGAAATAACATCATTAAAGGAAAATGTGCATAAATGATGATTTAGCTACCTTGAATATCCAGTAATATTTGTAGATTGAGATTAGTTTTCAGTCCCGTTTTAGTTACCATTGACCCATATGCCTTAGGAACGGCCGCGATTTTCGTCTTTCTAAGTACAGCTTTAATATCTATTTTCATCATGTCCTCCGATTTCTGAATAAATTCTCGACTCCACCCGATGTGATTCATAAATGCGTCAATCTGGTTCTCAAATGTCAGGTCTTGTAGCAGCTCCTTCAACTGTTGAGGGTCAGGGTCTGCACTAACTGTCCTCAACTGCATTTGTTCTTCTGCTCTCTTCTCTACAACCAATCTTCTTCGCTCCTTTTTTCTAAATCCCGTATATTCTGACAATGGATAGGCAAAGACAGGCTGTGATCCGATCATCAGACCTTCTGTAGAATTCAAGATCCGACCAACCACTTCACTATATTCAAATAAAATAATATTGGATCAAATATTCGACACCTGAGTAATTCAAGTGGTATTTATGAGCTTTATAAATTAAAAATTTGATGAGATGAATATTAATAAACCGGCCAACGAATGTACAGATCTATCGCAGATGTGACGTGTTAAAAACGTTTTATACTTATCAAAACTGTTTTTTAACATGTTAACCGTGAAAGCTGGGTTTTGAAATGTTAAAAATACATATAAAATATCGAAAATCTCAATTTCGCCCAACCATAGAGCGAAATTACATACGTTTCTTGTACATTTTGAAAGTACTTGATCATATGTCGTCATATGAATGTCGTATCACACATATTTTGTAATTTGACCTTTTTGAACCCCTCCCCCAGGTCACGGGGTGACCACACACCCTCAAATCCTAACCACCATTGAGAAGCCCTTGATAATATCTTCCATCGATGTATCACACATGGAAGGTTACTAATGGAAAAAATCTTGACATTTGACCTTACCCCCTTGACCTTCGATTTACAGCATAGGGCCCCCAAACGAATCTCACCTCCGTTTGGATGTCCTAAATCAATAACTGAACGAAAATTTTCAAAAAGCTAAGCCGTTCTCGAGTTAGTGTTTACGGACGGACGGACAGACAGACGGACACCGAACCATTCGCATAATGTATCTGGGATGAATAATATAATAATTTTTAATAATTTACGTACGAAGATTGAAAAAGAATATGGCAGAGTTGGGCAGTCTTATCAGCTTCCCGTAAATAAAGGAAATCGACAGGATTTCCCCAACCTTTGGCCCATTCCAGTAGTTCTTTCTTTCCAATCCCAGTGATCCTATTCATGCGAATCCCATTCTTCCATTCCCAAACTCGAAGTCCTGCATCGGGATGTGCGGATTTCATACGATGACTATTAGAACATAAATGGTCAAACCATTCACATTCCATGCTTGCCTCGTAATTGCAACTGATGCAGTGAAATCCAGACTTCCTTACTCTCCCACCCGCTACACCTGCAATTCAGAAACACAATCGGTTAACACTTCGCCATTAAAGAGTTAATTAGCCTAACCTAGCCTCGCCAGTCCGACAAGGGATACATCAGGTCAGGAATACTACTTGACAACCTGGACCTGGTGGACCTAAGCGTTTGCCGGGATTTGAAGACATTTTTCAACTCTCAAGACTTGAATTCGACAATCGCTGCAATCGTGCTTCTAGTTATTTAATAGACATTTATTTTTCTCATTTTCAGACTCAGGCCGAATTGGGTGAAACAGTGAATCTGAATGAGGAAGTGAATCAGGTCCAGTGTCTAATCGTGACTTTTTCAGCCTGCAATCCCATCACAGGTCTATTGTCTATCCTTAATTAATAATGATACATAATATACTAAATATCAAAGCCATACTTGACAAGATCATATCGGTGTGAAGAAGTGAGTTAGTGTTGGTGGCAGTTGGGGCATTTCCAGCCTTCTTCTGAATGTTGTCAGCAAATTTTCGCCATTTTTTCTTCTCAGCTGGACGAATAAGGGTGATTTCAACATTCCGTCTTTCCACGCAATGAATCTGTGTTTCCGTGATACTATTTGCCGATTCTCTGCATCATAAAAAATCAAATAAAATACTACACTATTTAAATATTCTTCTCGCTTGTAGTTAGAACCTACTCCCATATATTTTGAAGTAGTTGGGCAAATTAAAAGCTTGGTCTCTTGTATATAAAAAATTAATGATTTAAATTGGAAATGGAAGGGTTCGGAGTTGTGAATAGTTGTAAATTGTAATTAATTGCGTAACAAGTAAGTAAACAGTAAACGTACATAGATGCGAATAGAGCGTAGCAGACGGAGGTGCCTCCATGGTTTTTAGCCAAGTAACTGAAGTCGTCGAGGGATCCCCAAGAAGATAAGTATCGTATGATTTGAAGTGGCTTGAGTCCAGAGATCCGATTCACCATCACCTTCCGCTCCAGGTCCCAAGTCGTCTTCCTCAAATGCTGCGTCTTCTGATGTCGGGCCTGATGGAGAGGGGAGGCGAGGTGGGGGAGCCAGTCTCCCACCCTCTTCTCGCACCCCGCGCAGTAAACCCCCCCTGCCCCCTCTTCTTCCTCCTCTGCCCCCTCCCCCTTACTCCTCCCCCCTTCCCGGATATAGAGCCTCTTCCCGTTCAAACTGTGCCCTCCGACATGAGCAAGGATCTTATCAACTCCTTCCCTGCAAAGAACAGACAAAGGATGAGTATGATTACTGTTGGGTGCCTTAAGTCATAAGTTCAAAGCTGATGGTTAAAGTAATGTGTAATGTGTGTAGGGTGTTTGGGACCTGTCCTGGATGAGGAGGAAGCAGTCGTTGGTCGCTCCATCCTTCTTGGCGAGGTAGCTAAAGTCCTGGACCTGTGCGAACTGTGCGAGGTAGTGGAGGATGTTGGAGGAGGGTATCCCGGCCACTCCCCTCACCATCAGCGTCCTCCCGGCCTCCCAGTCCCCTCGACGCTCATTCTTGCCCCCTTCCAAGCGACGGCGCATGAACTGATGTGCCTCTGACCTCAAGTGATCTAGCCAGCCCGACGGCGAGGAGGAGGAGATCTTGCACGAGCCGCAGTGGTACGGCGACAATCCCACTGACGACATCCTCAACCTACTCAACCTCAACAAAATAAATGTGAAATGTAAATTCAAAACGTGTGGCGTGAACGTGAACGTCAAACGTTGAACGTGAGGACGTGAAGGGTGAAACGGCAAAACTCAAGATTTCAGCTTAAGGCTTCACAATTGATAGTTTCCTTCTCGATTCTCATCTTGTCATGTTCAGTCACTCAGTCCTTGATTCATGATTACCTAATTTTTGTAATTTATTTGATTTTTCATCAAAACTAATGAAATTCAGATTCGATTCAATAGTTCAATGGAATTCAAATATTCAAAATTACGAGTGCGGGAGGGATGCATTTAGATTCATAGTCCTCTGTCTCTCTCACGTTTCCCCATCACAGAATTTTAGAAACGACTCCGGGCGTCGCCGACGCCGAAATGGTCGGGTACCCTACCGCCTACCGCATCACATAATCATGAAAAACTAAACGCATTCCATCCAAAGTTCCCATCCAGTGACACACCCCTACTTTCAATTAAATTAACTCCTAATTTTGGTCCACTCAATTCTTGTTCGCGCAAAATCAGTTGTCAAAATTGAAAAAAAAACTCTTTGTTCATGTTACGAGTTACGATGAAAAAAAAACTCTTTGTTCATGTTACGAGTTACGAATCGTAACTCGTAACATGAACAAAGAGTTTTTTTTTAATCTTTTTTTTAATCGTAACTTACGATTCGCGATTACGACTTTTAACTTTTGTAATCTCGCGTTTATTCACGTGTGCATTACTCGCATTCCAACTCTCGAAGAAAAAGAATCCAACTGTTTAATATTTTGAAAGTATTTTTTTCGGGAAACTATTCATGACCTTTTAGCTGAGGTTGGCTTCGTTTGAGGACCTGTATGTCAATTTTGTCAAGGGAGTACGCCATAGAAGCACATATTCAACAATTAATCTACTAATTAATATACACGATTTTGATGTGTGATTGGGGAAATGGGAGACTCTATAAAATGACACTTATGAATTGAACAAAATGTGTTAAATCTAAATGGTATTTAAAGTATCGTAAATTAACGTTAGTCGTTAACCCAATAATGGGGATTCAATTCAACCATCGCTAATATGTAATACATAAATAATACACGGGATCCGAGGAAACATTTGGATTAGAGGATAGAATAAGTGTCAGGCGATAAAGAGGGTGTCTGGCACTGGCTCATTTGTCCTAGGACACTTTTGTCCTCTCACAAGTGACAGGCAGCATTTATTACAGAACTTTAATAAGGCCTTGAACCCTTGCAGGATCTGCCTCTGCTAAAGGGCCCTCACGACTAATGACTTTAGTCCATGCAACCCTGAATTAAGCTATCCGTCCTGTCCAACCATATCCCCGTCCGTCATTCTACTGACAAAAGTGACATTAGAATATACACCCCCCCCCCCTCCATGTACAGCAAGACCGAATACGAATGTGGGGCCGAATCCTCCGTTTAAAGTACCCTACCCTATGCGATTTTTGTACTTGCAATTCGTTTCTGACTGACTCATGAACGATCACTCATATATGACTATTTTAGAGTCACTTGTCTCTATAATACGTCTGAAACTCTGACTATATATGACTCACAACTTGTCAGACTGTCAGACTCTGAGAAATAGCAAATTCCATGATAAAGAATCAGTGGAATGGAAGGGGTGTTTTAGGGATAATTAGGGCTAATTTCCTCGCACAATCATCTCCAAACTTCATTTCATGTTTTATCTTTGTCTCTAAAGTGCCACAGTAGTACTGTGTACGTGTACTGGAATAAAAGTCCTCCCACATATGGACCGAGTTCTTATGCCTTACATGTACATCCCATGTTGGGCACTTATTCCGGGGGCTTATTATTTCATTCCAACCAATAATCCTCTAACCGATCATGAATAAATGCAATTGGGTTCTTGGTTCTTGGCTAATAATGAACCGGGGACAATGAGATTCAATGTTGGAATAAGCTTCTTTAGGAAGGAGCTGGATAATATGCTGCAGCTGCAGGCGTTTCTGGAGTTGCAGCTGATTTTTTTCACCATTCATTATCATTACACTTGCACATTACTATAAATAGGCTGATTTAAACTGAAGTACATCCATATAATATTTATTATTTCAAGTATTTAGAGGTGAGTGTTGGAATTGTAAAGTATTGTGAATGGGGCGTCATCCTGTTTCGTCTGATTACCTTAATTAAACTATGTTCTAACTTCAACTAAAATTAATCCATAATTAAACAAATGTGTCCTCTCTGACCAGGAGCATCTGTCTTTGACTCTTCAACTCCTCTCACTTACTTCTTCTAGTCTCATCTCCTCCTATCCTAATTCCACAAAAACTTCCAGGGTCTGGAAACATATTTAAATTCTAACACATAATCTTCCACCTTACACCTTAAACCCTAATTATTTAATTCATAATTAAAATATGTTCATACAGGAGATGAAAGCGCTGTTGGTGGTCGCGATCCTCGTCGGTTGCAATATTATCGGGTAAGTCGGTTAATAATTAACCTCATCCACCTCCTATTCCTATCTGCATATGGAATTCATATTTCATATGGAGGCTTTGAAACTCAAATAGCGTTTTGTATTTCCGCCCTAATTACTTGTAATCTTCATTAATATTCGATTAACACCCGGTTTGGATGGTCCCCGGCATGGGACTCGGGACATCTGAATCTGAACAGTCTGATATGATGAGCCAGGGCCAGGGCCTGAGTGAGGCAGTCATAGAAATCTGACCTAATGATATATAAGAAATCACATATGATTTTAATTAGACTACAGAATTAGTTCATCATGTCATGTCGATTAGAATCACGTCTCGGAGAATTGAAAGTATTTCCCTATGTATATACTTCAACGTTAGTAAATTGTAATTGTGGTTTGTGGCGTATTCAGATCTGAAGGGGACAAGCTGGATTGGGATGAACTGAAGTTCACTCAGGAGTGGGGCCACTCGGCCTGTCTCCAGTTTAAAGACGCTCCTGGACATTCCGGAAAAACTTGTCGATTCGAAGGACAGCCCTCAATCTGGTCCATTCACGGGATTTGGTAACTTACTCTCTAAAAGCATCACAAAACTGGGCTGTTAACATGAACGCTCTGAACGCTGATTCCTATTTCTACTTAATTCAGGCCAACCAAGATAGGGACGAGTGGCCCGAACTTCTGTTCCAAAGTGACGTTCGACATCGGGATGTTGGAGCCGATTATGCCGGGCCTCAAGGAGTTTTGGTACGAGATTGACGCCGACAAAGACGCACATCATTTCTGGGAACACGAGTGGCTGAAGCACGGGTCCTGTGCCAAGGAATTGGACACCTTCTCAACCGAACTCAAGTACTTCCAAGGAGCTTTAGACCTCCGCTCCAAATTGGACCTGTAATCAAGAACACCCTTCAATTTCATTCTACTAATTCATCATACTCATGAATTAATATTACATCAGCATTCCATTACTTACCTCTAGATACTCGGTTTTAAAGTCGGGAGGAGGAGTGATCCCAACTACCGGAAACGGAGGGGGTTATACTCTGGACGCAATCCACGCTGCTTTCAAAAGTGGTCTCAAGACAGAGTCCGCTGTCCCCGTTGTTCAATGCCTTAAAACAAAGGTTAGGGATACAACTCAAAGATTATTTCAAACTTACAATTAGTAAATGTCGAATTGTCCACATATGCTAATATTTATTTGTCACTCTTGTTTAGAACGCTAGAAATGAAGTGGAATATCACTTACTGGCAGTAGAGATCTGTTTGGACCAAAACCTTCAAATCTTGGACTGTTCCAAAAAAGTAGAAGGGTCGGGTGGGAAGTTGGGAGATCAGGCAATGCCATGTCCCCACGACGCACCCATACTTTATATGGACTATCAACCAAAAACTAAACGTGAGCTCTAGAACAAACCCTCAACTTGCTAGCTGGACTCTTGACGAATTATTTACTAACAACGAAATATATTTACAAAACTGCATTTGCATGTGCGGGTATCAGGGTATTAACAATCGGTTATGCTTTATAATTTAATTAGCTACATTAGAGACTAATAAGATTATCGGTACTCCTACGCTTGTGCTTTGGTATTCACCACTTGCCATTTACCAATGCGATTTGTAATTAACTAACTAAATAATTAGGTACTTATAAACCCACTCACTTGGCAATAATGTTATTTACATATTCCTAACTTAAAATAGTTCGCGAGTTAAGTTCTTAATTACGCATGCTGCATTGCGTTTTATATGCCGGCGATTGATTTGACCAAATGCATGTTAGTTTTTAACCAGTAACCAGAGATTGTATATTTAAAGTTATATTTGAGCTTTTAAATTTTGAAGGTAGAAAATGTTCTGATTGGAAGTTGGTTTGGTTAATTTCATAGATGATGGTTGGAACAAAGCAACTTTTATAAAGAATTTGCCCATCCCTTCTAAATATTGGAAAAAGATGATGAATTTTAAAAGGCAGAGGTCAGCAGAAGATAATAAGAACATCAAATAATATTAAAACTTATTAATAAAACCATACATTCTCCCACATCACACAAAAACTAAATGTTAAAATTAATCACTAAAATTGTTTGTTAATTTGTTATCTAATATTACGATATTTTTATATTATAATATAAATATTTGAAAAACAATTATTATGAACGAAATAAAGAACTAATCGTATAGTTCATTCCGACTATTTTGGACTAGATTTCTCCTGAAAAATTGACGTTTTCCTAAGAACAGTCTAGAGATGAGTTCTAATGTACCGAGTAATATTTTTAAATTAAAATGCTTTCCGAATTACGATTTCATTCTTTTATTTTCATAAAGAGTCGATCTTATTTATTATTTGTTTTTAATAAAATTATTCCATTAATACACATGGTTAAACTTACGAAGGCTTAACAGTAAGTGATATATATTATGTCCAGAACAAATTATATTCTAATAGGTATAATATTACGTCTAGTTTCCAAACAAAAATCCAAAATAAATTAAAAGTTTGAAGTAACAAGTGGATATCTACCAGCTTCCACATCAAAAACATTATAATATACACCTTACATTACCTAAATGTATATTATATTTATATAATATTATACAGACGTTACGGATTATATTACATTTACAAACGCGTCCTTGGAACTTGATCTAAAGTAGTGAATACATTTGAGCAGGATAAATTGATAAATACCTTCTTAACCTAAGTAATGGACAGTTACAAAATTCCATTATATCATGTCCAGCCGTGTTGGTTAACTTTGCGTAATAAATGTAAAAGGAGTGGTATTGGTGTCGGAGAATGAAGGCTACTTAATTAAGGAGTACGAAGGATGTTCTGATAGGAATACTTGAAGGGTTCACTGGAGCTGATACAAGTAGGACATTGGCAAGAGACGGGTTCAGCGTCGGCAGGTTCTGTGGATACGGTCAACGCTTTATCAGCGTCAAGGAACCCCTGACCTTGACCTTGAACCCTAAAACCTGGACTCAAATGCTGAGGACTTTCATAGCCCTTGTCCGTCTCCGTCTCCGGGTAAGTTTCAAGTTTGAAATTGACATCAAGGTCCTTGTTGTCGTCGGCGTTGTTGAATGGGACAGGGAGCCAGTGTTGGAAGGTGGAGGGTTGTGGGAAGGGCGGCAGGATCATGTTCTCTTCACTTTTGAAACTTTTGGCCGAGTTGAAATCGGGATGTTTTGTCCAGAGGAAGTTGGTGGGAGGAAGAGAGGACAAGTTTGGCTGGATCTCGATCATCCAGTCGAAAATACCGTCGAATTTGTAGTTCAGTTCTCGCATGGTCTGGGCTATCATTTGGCGCAAGTAGGTGTAGTCGGGACATTCCTTAAAACTCAGGTTCCGAGCGTGGACCAGGAACTTTCGAATCACTTCCGGAATACCCTAAACATCCAGTTATGTATAATTTTTATTATTTTTATTATGTGCATTTGATTACCATGATTGAATATGCCATCTTTAAACTCGTTGATTTTGGTTACCTGGCAAAGGACGGCAATAGGTAGATTCATTTTAGTCTGTCGGATCTCTTCTTTGCGTTCTTCCTTGGTTTGGTCCGACGGTCGTGGTCGCGTCCAAGGAAGACGCCCTTTGAGGAAGTAAATCATCATGTAGGACAAACTCTCCAAGTCATCTCGACGGCTAAAAATACAACATACCAATATTTTTAATGAATAATTAGTGATTTAATTATTTTGAACTGAATGAGTGGATTGTACCTGATTTCATAGCCAGCATGGCATTTAAGAGAGGCATACATGGGCGTTCCGACCAACCCCTCCTTCCCCCTCTTCTTCTCCGGTATGTGGTCGCAGCTCCGAGCGTTTCGAAACCGTTTCGCTAGTCCAAAATCCCCCAAGCTCATCTACAAGAGTTTCAAGCAAGTCAGAAAGTTGTTGGGACATTTCTTGGAGTTTTATGGTTTAAATGAACGGTCGTAGACTAGACGCCGTAGATGTATAACTGTGTACTGTAAATACCATAAAGTGAGGATCGTATGAGGTGAGAATGTTTTCGGGTTTGATGTCTCGATGAATGAAACTGCGTGCATGCATCTGTTCGATAACGGTTAAGAGTTGATCGGCTAGCATGAGAACGGTCTTGAGACTGAATCTGCCCCCACAAGATCGGAACAATTGCTGGAGGTTTGGGCCCATCAGTTCCATCACCAACACTCGACGACCTTCCTCTTCCCCGTAATATCTACACAAGCAAGGCACAAGGAAGGAACAAATAATTTAATCTCTATTCCTCGTATCCGTCTATGAATAAATCAAATCAATTTAAAATTAGAGATAAGTGTCAACTTACTTCCAGACGGGGATACCAGGGATCCCTTGCAGTTCATACAACGTCCTGCTCTCATTCTGCAGTGTTGAAGAGACCGTGGACTCCATCTTTTCTATTTTGATTGCTACTTTCTGCAAAATGCAAGAGGAGGATTATATTTAATATTTATTATGTAATTAGTTGATAAGTTGATTGATTAGTAAATGAGAAAGTACCTGGTTAGTGGTTGTATTGGTGCCGAGGTAGACCTTGCCGAAGGAGCCTTCGCCGATTAGCTGGTGCAGTTGGTAGATGCCTCCCACGAAGTAGAGGTCGCAGAAGGAGGATGCGGAGGAATTGGAGGAGGTCATGTTGGGGTCCAAGGGCCCTCCAGGACCACTCCAACGAGTACAGAAGGGACCCAGTTCCTCCCTATTTACAATACCTTCCATTCTCGATATTAGTCGATATATCCCTTTCCTTGCTTTGTGCTTTGAAAGTGGTCTGAATCTGAATGAGAGTGTCGATGAGTTGTGAGTAGTTGTACTATCGATGAGTTGTTGTGAGTAGTTGTACTATCGATGAGTTGTTGTGAGTAGTTGTAGTATCGATGAGTTTTGTTGGCTTGGATAAGCAGTGAGTGCATGTGGATAAGAGGATAAGAGATCGTTCCTGTCCGTAGGCTCTGGAGTGGAAGAATGAACAAGTTGAACAAGAAGGACAAAGAAGGAAGCGGAGGGAGAGTTGGGTCCAGGAAGGCTAGACTACAAGACGCCGGCGGGCCAAGGAACAAAGGCACCCCGCCTTACATACTATACATAGTCCATACTACTAGTACTACACCACCGCTCGTCTCGTCTCCCCGCTTGGGTGGTCTCCACTCTCCGCAGCCTCTCTGTCTGCCTCCCTGCCTGCCTTCATTCTTTCTTCCATAAGATCCACCATTGATATCTATCAACCTTTGTCACTACCTAATTAAACACAATAGGCATACGCATATAAATTTAGGTGAATACATTATACAACGCCTTGCCAGCCAAGATGGAGTAGGACCGAAACAATGATTATGACATAAACATAATATGTTATGAAATGATCAGCATTTATACTAACAAATCGCATTCTAATAATAGTTCATGAATTTTAACTGTTGGGGCATCAGCGGATCCGCCTGGCATGGCATATATGAAGTTTGTAACTGAACTAAATCATAATTTATCGTAAATCATATAATGTAATGCCTTTATTTGAGAGTGAGGTTCAATGAATTGGTAATTAGTCAAATACAAGGGCCTAGTTCATAATTAGCAAGACGAGATTAGTTTCCTGTCCTAAAGACTAAAGGCCTTTATCTCTTTTTTTATCTCTACGGTCAACGGTCTACGGCATTGAATCTGGCTGGCAATGGCAATTATTCTCGCAATTTCCATTTGTTAATTTATTTTTTATTTATATAAATGGGACGGAATCATGCACTAGTATATAGTGCAATGCAGTCATGCAGAGTATATATATTTTAAAACAGAATCATCCATCAGGATTAGAGGTCAGGTTAAGAGACAATGTTTAAGGACAAAATATTAATAAAATATAAATATAGTATATATTATAGTATAGTGCTAATTAATGCTAAATAATAATGAAATCGGTGGGTAGCGGTACTATGCTGGGGGGATGTGGTTGTCATGTTTCTTGGAATGCATAATGGTTTGGTGGACGGATCCCTTCCGCTTTCGTCAAAAACTTTCCCAAAACTTCCCGCAGTTCAAAGTCCCCTTTCGTCTTCACGTCCAGCGAGGGTTGGAATTGGAAAATGATAATAAAGTAAGCTAGGATTGTCGAAACCGTCCTACAAAACACAAGCAATATTATTATTCACACAAAATTGCATTTCTCATGAACAAGCTAAAAACTTGTCTAAAGTCTCTTTACTTTTGAGCCTTTTTGGTGATGTTATCCTAAAGTCCTTCCGTTCCTTGACTCGCCAGATAAAACTCGTTTCCTCCTCTATCTCTATCTCTAAAGCGAGCCCCATGTTGAAGCAATGGACTAAGGATTATATATATCTATTGCTATCTATAGATTGGACGAGTTTTAGCCGGCGAGTCAACTAACGGAAGGACTTTACGACAAATGGATGTCATGGCATGGCTCATGGCCAATATTAGCCAATGCATATGCGTGGGCGTAAAACCTTTGCAACTTGAACTGGCAAGGGACGTAATGGAGAGATAACACTCCGATTGACTTGACTCGTCGTTTGGCGAGCGTTTGAAAATAAAAAAATCCTTGATTTTTCAAATTCGTGATTCTTTTGGCACTAATTTCTTCCAGTTACGTCATCTACATAGTACAAAGCTGTGTCACAATAAAAATCAAGTCAATCGGAGTGTTATCTCTCCATTACGTCCCTTGTGGGTTGTGAACCCGGTCTATTTATCTCATCTGCTTGGCTATTAGATTGCATTGACTGACCCTGCCATGAATCCCCTGGTCATTCCAAAGAACCCTGCCCCTGAAATGTCGATCGTCTTGCTGGCCGTGTAACTCCTGAACAGGTCGAGGGTGAACAAGAGCTGGGTGTCCGTCTGTCGTCCCAAAAGTGCCTGTCGTCGTAATATGTCAAGTGCGGCACCCGCTTCACCTCCGACCTCTGACCCTGACCAGGAGACGAGGAGGAGGACGGAGGCATTGAGGAGGAACAGGGCCGACGCTGCCGCCCAATCGTTCGGACGAACAAAGTACTGACCTCCAGAAATCACGCTATCTTCCACGTTGTTCCCGAATGCAAAGGTACGGCCAACAAAGTACAGCTCCATCACCAGACTTGGCACCTAACAAAACAATCAAACTCATCCACCTTAATCTCTAAGTCTAAAAGGGCTCGTGTAGCAGAGTTTCATGCATATGGACTCACGTCGCGCCTTACAAACGAGATAGGGTCGGGGTCGGGTATGATGAAGAAAAATGAATGAATTAGGTTTGCGGCGGGTCCTCGAAATCTTAAAATGTCCCTAAAATCCAAATTCTCACAATAAAAATCCCTAAAGGGGGTGTGGTTTTTGAAATGTCCATAAAAATTTTGAAAATGTCCCTAAAAATTTTGAAAATCCCTAAAATTTCTTGAACATCCCTACTCGCCATGGGTAGCGAAATACAATGTCCCTAAAATTTCTTGAAAATCCCTACTCGTCATGGGTAGCGAAATACAATATCCCTAAAAAAATTTCAAAAATCCCTACTCGCCATGGGTAGCGAAATACAATGTCCCTAAAATTTTTTTCTGAAAATCCCTACTCGCCATGGGTAGCGAAATACAATGTCCCTAAAAAAAATCCGAAAATCCCTAAAATTCTTTGAAAATCCCTAAAACTGTTTGAAAATACCTAAAAACTGTTTGAAAATCCCTAAACTTCTTTGAAAATCCTCAAAATGCCTTAAAAATCCCTAAAACTGTTTGAAAATACCTAAAAGCTTTCAGAAGTGCCAAAAAAGTATCTCACAGTAACAGTATCAAGTGTTAATTAATGACGATTGTAATTACTTTGGAGGTTAACACATACAATCACACTGCTATAGACCATATGGAATTAAAATTTCGGCCGTGCAAAGACTTGAAATGTGAAGCCAAATTCAGGATAGAGTTGATTAACCGTAGTACAGCTGAAGTGCTACATTTGTAAAATGTGTCTGTTTCAAAATTTTAGGGAGATTCAGTTTTGCTGCCCATGACGAGTAGGGATTTTTGGGAGCTGAAATTTTTTTAGGGATGCTATGTTATTGACTTCTTGTAAAATGAGAAGGCATAGTAGCCGCGGAGAAAAAATGTCGGGCGGCTCGTAGGGATTTTCAGATAGGATCGTAGGGATTTTTAAATTTTTTTTAGGGATTTTTGGATTTTTTTAGGGCGATTCAGTTTCGCTACCCTTGACGAGTAGGGATTTTTGGAAGCCTAGAATTGTTTTTAGGGATTTTTTGGAGCTGAAATTTTTTTTAGGGATACTATGTTATTGACTGCTTGAAAAATGAAAAGGCTTAGTAGCCACGGGAAAAAATTTAGGGCGGATCGTAGGGATTTTTGAGTAGGATCGTAGGGATTTTTGGAATTTTTTAGGGATTTTTTGAATTTTTTTAGGGCGATTTAGTTTCGCTACCCTTGACGAGTAGGGATTTTTGGAAGCCTAGAATTGTTTTTAGGGATTTTTTGGAGCTGAAATTTTTTTTAGGGATACTATGTTATTGACTGCTTGAAAAATGAAAAGGCTTAGTAGCCACGGAGAAAAAATTTAGGGCGGCTCGTAGGGATTTTCAGATAGGATCGTAGGGATTTTTAAATTTTTTTTAGGGATTTTTGGATTTTTTTAGGGCGATTCAGTTTCGCTACCCTTGACGAGTAGGGATTTTTGGAAGCCTAGAATTGTTTTTAGGGATTTTTTGGAGCTGAATTTTTTTTAGGGATACTATGTTATTGACTGCTTGAAAAATGAAAAGGCTTAGTAGCCACGGAGAAAAAATTTAGGGCGGCTCGTAGGGATTTTCAGATAGGATCGTAGGGATTTTTAAATTTTTTTTAGGGATTTTTGGATTTTTTTAGGGCGATTCAGTTTCGCTACCCTTGACGAGTAGGGATTTTTGGAAGCCTAGAATTGTTTTTAGGGATTTTTTGGAGCTGAAATTTTTTTTAGGGATACTATGTTATTGACTGCTTGAAAAATGAAAAGGCTTAGTAGCCACGGGAAAAAATTTAGGGCGGATCGTAGGGATTTTTGAGTAGGATCGTAGGGATTTTTGGAATTTTTTAGGGATTTTTTGAATTTTTTTAGGGCGATTTAGTTTCGCTACCCATGACGAGTAGGGATTTTTTTGGGCACATGCTGAGCGAAATATTGTTTTTTCAAAAAGTTTAGGCATTTTTAGTTAAGAGAACAAAAGACCTAAATCATAGGATGTATTGTGAATAGTATATAATGACAATGAGGGTACTAACGGCGTTAGACTAATGATTCATTGATGGAACTCTTTAAATACCTAAACCATTAACAAGATGTTCCTAAAATAAGCCTGTGAACATCCCTAATTGTTCAAATATTGACCTTAAAAATACCGAACAGTCATAAAAACCGAAATATTATATCTCTGGTGACTGGTGGCCCTAGATAGCAAAGAAAATTAAGAGAAACTTCCAAAATCCCTCAAAACTTCAAAAATCCCTAGTTGTCATGGGTAGCGATACCCAAGGTCCCTAACAAAATTCTAAAAATCCCTAAAAATAAAAAAAAAATCCCTACGATCCTATCTAAAGGTCCCTACTCGTCATGGGTAGCGAAATCCAGTGTCCCTAAAAAATTTTCGGAAATCACTACTCGCCATGGGTAGCGAAATCCATTTTCCCTAAAAAAAATCGAAAATCCCTAAAGAATTTTAAAAATCCCAAAGAATTTTTAAAATCCCTACTCGTCAAGGGTAGCGAAATTCAGTGTTTCTAATTTTTTTTCGAAAATCCCTAAAGAATTTTGAAAATCCCTACTCGTCATGGGTAGCGAAATCCAGTGTCCCTAAAAAATTTTCGAAAATCCCTAAACAATTTTGAAAATCCCTACTCGTCAAGGGTAGCGAAAACCAGTGTCCCTAAAATTTTTTCGAAAATCCCTAAAGAATTTTGAAAATCCCTACTCGTCAAGGGTAGCGAAATACAATATCCCTAAAAAAATTTCAAAAATCCCTACTCGCCATGGGTAGCGAAATACAATGTCCCTAAAATTTTTTTAATCGCGAAAAGGCGAGCATTCCAGCGTCCAAATCCAGTCCGCAGCAACTTGCAAAAGTAGATGAAGAGGAACATGTAGGCCTTGGAGGCAAGGAATATGAGGAGTACCGTGACCCCGCCCACGCCCCGAATCAGCCCCAGCAGCCCCGCCCCTTCCTCAACTATCTCATTATGAAACAGGGGGTGGGAGCGGTTTTCTCTCCCTATCTCCACTACCCTGCTTACATTCAGCCCCGTCCTATTGAGCCTGTAGAGGGGCCCCAAGTATTCTCTGAACATGATGATCCCCATTAGCGTTGGCGTGGAAGTTGGCGTGGGGGTGAACTGAAATATGGATAGGGCAACCAGAACCGTGATCACGGACAGGAATAAGATTGAGATGAGGATCGTTTGGAGGAGGAGCCCTTCTGCCAAGTCCATGTGCAGCTTCTGCACAGCCCTAGAAATAAAATACATCCAACGGGCTAAATTACGAGTCCTTTGTCCAACTTAAAAAGAAGGACTAAACCTAAAGGGAATGTTGGAGTATACTTTGTCCAGAAGCTAAAGTACTGCGCCAAGTACTTCCTTTTGAAAATGAGGCTGAGGGATGAGAATAGTGAGTGTGCCAGAGTGGCCCAAATGAGGATAAGGAGCACCATGTGTCGTTGGACCAATGTTTTCTCGTAGTCAAAGTCTGCTAAGGTGAGTGTCTGATTGGCTTTGAGCCCTGGCCCTGACCCTGTGACCCTGAGGTCGAGGAGTATGGCGAAGAGGTTGAAGGTTCCTTGGAGTAGGAGGTAGGCGATGAGGGCGGTGAGGGCGAGGAAGTAGAGCACCTGCGGCCGCTTCCAGTCCCACTCGTACAACATCTCGAAGACGGGACTTCCGGTGTCCAGGCTGACGCAAGTGAGTGGAAAGCGGCCGGCGCAAAGCAGGAGCAGTTTGAAGGGCAGGAAACTTCGCACCAGCCGCTCTGCAAACAGTGCCTTCTGCTGCTGGAGGCTCAGGGACCCCTGACCCTCATCTAGGACAACCGTACCTTCTCCATCCCCCTCTAAAAGCAGGAAACAGTTTCACAATTAAACATCTTCTTATTCTTCGTGTCAGCTCACCTTTATTCGATTTCCCATATTTGGGTTATTAAATGACACTTGCCTTCAAATACTTCATCCTCCTCATTCCCATTCCCATCCATTTTATCTACAATTTCCGGTCAACGTCTAAACTTACAGATTAGGATGAAATTCTTCGATTGAGAACATTCAATTTTGCAATAGTGGCAACTGGGACTTTTGCTCTTCTTTGTCTCCTATCCAAGGTCAAAGGAACGTCCAGTGAGGCCGTTATAAGGTATATAGCGTCTGTGCAGTGGGGGCATTTCCTAAAACACGGCCACTTCTTCGGAACTGAATAATTAAGTCATGGTAACTGTACTCCAAATTCTTCAGAATTGTATACGGGATCTTTGTATAGCAAGGGATAGCAAGCATAGGGATATAGCAATCATAAACTTTCGTTTTGAACACTATAAAAGTTCATCCAAAGTTCCGTTCTGAATGGTAACTCGATTAATCTTCAGATTTCATGTTAGCCTGTCAAGTGTCATCTGCGAAACATGGCGACCTTATTTGTTGTAACCTTTGGCTAAATCCAAACAATGTCGACAGTAAATAGCATTAGATATGTAGAAAGCAAAGACAACGGCTCCAATAATATTCTCGACATATGCAGAATATTAAAATGTGCAAAGTTGTAAAAAATTTGGTATACGGATGACCCCCGCCCATCATTCCCCGCCCATCAATTCCCGCCAATTATTCCCCGCCCATCATTCCCCGCCGTGTATCTTTTCCTGCCCATCATTCCCCGCCCTTACACTTTTCCGCCCAGAACCGATTGTATGTTAAACGCCAAAATCCAGTAACCGACAAGTCTTAGAGTTTTATGTTTCTACGATTTAGTTTTAACCAACTTCGGAGGAACCTTTCGAATACAACAAATCCCTTGTTATTTTATCAACGTATTATGAATTCAAAGTTTGGGTTGGTAATATTTTGTTGAGAAAGGTTGGTCAACTAGGTCAAACAAGACTCTTCGTTTTGGGTATCTCTCTTGTTACTTTGCTTACTTTAAATGACTGGATTATTATAATCCTCTTTCCCAGTCCAGACTTGGAGATTTATTTAAAACCCGATGCACCTCTTGTTTTACCTATATAATTATGAATGACTTTCGTTTACTCTTTACCTTACAACATAGTTTCTGTTTTTAAATTAAAAAAACTACTAACCATTTCTACTATATAATAATCCAAACTATGTTAATATTTTTAAAACACCAAAAAATTCCTACAGTCGTTTGATATTTGGCTGGCCGACGCAACATTTAAAGTCGCCCCCCGGTTGTTTACCCAACTTTTCGTCATCCATGGATATCGTAGTGCATAGTGGTGTCGCCTTCCCTCTTGTCTACTGCCTTATGCCAAACAAATCTCAGATCTGTTACACTACCGTTCTTGAGGCGCTTCAAAATCTAAATTCTGGACTTGCCCCGAAAACTGTAATGACGGATTATGAGTCCGCCGAAATAAAATCCTTCCAAGCGGTTTTTCAAGATTCCGAGAACCGAGGTTGTTTCTTTCATTACTCCCAATGCTTCTACAGACATATACAGGCTGACTCAACACTTTTAGAAAAGTATAATACCGATTCGGAGCTTTCTCTTCGCATTTGGTATTTAGTCGCCCTCGCTTTTTGATACTGCACCGGGTTCTGGGCGGAAAAGTGTAAGGGCGGGGAATGATGGGCAGGAAAAGATACACGGCGGGGAATGATGGGCGGGGAATAATTGGCGGGAATTGATGGGCGGGGAATGATGGGCGGGGATGATCCGCAAATCAAAAATTTAAGATTCCATCTACACAAATCGTTATGCTTCTGATTTATTGAAATCCAATGTTTTACGATTATAGAATTTTAACTTTTTATACGTGGCTAACAGAATGGAAATCTTTAATTAAGCATGCAGTACCTAGCATTGAATGTTGCATATTTTGTATGTAATTTGATAATTATTTACAGAAAAGGAAATGTTATACTGGAAGTACTAAAACGCAAAACCTTTAAAGAAATGAATACTAAACGAAATACGGAAACCAATAAATTAAATAAATAAGAATGGAATTGTCTATTTGCGTTGAATTTCAATCCTGGCAAATTCGTCCTGTACGAAAGGGTCGTCAGTTAATTGGTCGACAGTATCTTGTCTAAATGTCTCGACACAGGCCTGTGAGTCTTCTCGTATCATTTTGTTCCCCTGGGGTTTGGGGTGCATCAGAATAATCGGTAATTCCGCCGTCAACTCGCCCCCCAAAGCACCCAAATACAACTTGATCTTGACGGAGTAAGAGACGATGATCCCGAATCCTTCACGTTCTTCCGCATTTCCCAATCTGCTCACAAATTAATATATCTTGATTTAAAAGTCACTAGTAGTACTTACTGACACGATTTTAAGAATACATTTCCCTGACAGAAGTTCCTATGTCAGGGGGACAATTTCTGGAAAATCGTGATACTTGTGAATGCGCCCTTACAAAGTAGAAGAGGCCAGGTTGGTGTCTTGGCTCTTGAGTTGCCCATCCAGGGCGACGCCCCGTTTCCCATGATTACTCGACAAACTGGGGGTGAGGTGAATCACTTTCTGAAGGGCTGATCCCGAATTAATTGGACATCCTTCCCTGCAAAACCATACCCCAAAATACATATATCGTTAATATATGCCCAAAATAGGGATTATTGTCATTGCTACCAACTCACAGAAGCCCATAGCTAATTGGCTTAATTGGACTTGAGAGTTTCATCCAATTATTTACGGAATCCTTAGGCCCACATTTTCATGATTTTTATGCTACTGTTCGAGGAATTTAAGCCAGAAACGGAAAATATTACGAGTTTGGCATGCATGGCTTAAAAATTCGAAAAACTTGGGAAATGATATAGTGTTAAATAAGGTTGGTAAATGAAGAGTGGTACTGTGTCTCGAGGGCAGCGACGGTGGCCTTGTACTGACCATTGTTGAAAATGCAGACGTCGATGCATTGTTGGACCATGGCCTTGATCTTCTTGACTGTTTTATTGCTGTTGTTGCGAACGGAGATGTTGAGGCCAATCTTCTCCCCGTGATGGTACAACTACACATCAAAAGGACAGTAAATCCTCTGTACTCAATAGTGTAGTCCAATAGTAGAGACTATTTTTTAAGGTAATTGAGATGGGAAACTAGCTTATCTAAGGTAGCTTCCAGTTCCAGTTCTCCAGGACTGAGGAGGAAGTCCTTCCGGACGACCGTACAGGGTTGACGCCCTTGTTTTGATGGCGCATATTGAATTTTACGAATCCCCAGATTTACTGTACTCCTGTCAACGTTAACACAAATTTAATTATTCAAGCAATAGCATTTTTTTACTTTTATAAACCCTCGCCTTGTGGGATTGAGGGACGTTCTTATCTAGGTTCTATCGTAACAACACCGACATTTTCCCATAACACCAAAATCTTCGAATTTCCACCAAGGGTCAATCTTGAACTGGGATCAAAACTTACAAGGGAACATTCCCAACTGTACAACCTGGATATTTCTAAATTCTAAATATGACCTTCCCATCGACTTTACAACGTCGAAACGATTTTAGTCGGCCATAGTTCTAATGTTAAAGTTTCATTATTTTTGTTTCTCTTTGGAATGAGACTAGTTCATAGTTAGAAAAATATCGGGTTTGTACAGTTGGGAACGTTCCCTTGTTAGATATCTTGGCAAGATATTTCATTTAAAAAAGCAAAAGTCAGTGCATGGTTGAGGGGTACGTAGGAATGTTTGGAAGATGCATGTGTTACAGACTAATTGTATCAATTTAGTAGTGAATGCGCTTTGTACTGAAACTACGACGGATGTACCGGAACCGAAAGCGATTAAAGTATGGCATCCTGATTTACTATTCTTTGAACCTCTCGGCTCCAAACCATTTCGTTACAAGGAAACAGTTCCTGATGATAAACTGCTTTTTTTTTCCTTTTTGTTTCCCTAGATGTTTAGTTACCGTAGTTCAGTCCCCTTTACTGTGTCATTGAAGTTCATAATGGGCCCTCTTGTTGTGAGAATTAGAATTATATGTAAAAAGGGGTTAAAGTAGTAGACAGTAATTGAAGTCAAGTACTTTGATAAACAAAGGTCAGAAGCTGTAGCATTCGAAAAGGGCCTGACAATAGAGAAAGTAAGAATTGAGAATAGGGGATCTCTGGTACCGCTTATGAGTTCGGTCAGTGTCAGAATCGCCGACGAATGCGCGCAGAAAGTATTCAACGCCGCAGGGTCGTCCCTCGTCTTGGGGTGCAGGCTGTAGGGTGACGGACGCGGGGGAATTGGCGGGGAATTTGAAAGTGAAGGGCACAGCGTTGGGTCCCAGCTTCTTGAGCAGTCGCTCCTGCAGTTTGGTCCGCTCGGGGTCCTGGACCGGAGGCGGGTGAATCTGGACAGAGGCCAAGTGAAGGTCCTTCTGGAACTTGAGTCCCATCACTTCGTCCTCCTCCCGACCGTAGCGGAAGGAGCAGACCAGTTGACCAAAAACCTTACGTCCGGACGACAAGTAGTCCCCGTCGATCATCATCACACCGTCGATCGGCTCAACCCCGCTGATGTGGTCCACAAAATCACGCTTCCCCAAGTAAATCACTACCTTCCCGTTCGGGGACGACTTCTTAAACACTTTGAATGAGACCACCATCTTGAATCCTCACCAATAGACACTTGCAAAACGTCCACCAAAATAGCTAAACAAATCCTGATTTTCAGTTTTAAACTAGGAACGGATAAGGGTTCTTCCGCTCAAAAATCAGTTCTGTCCATTCCGATTTATGCGTTCCTTTCAGGTTTGGAGAGTTTGTTCTAGTGAACCGAAAGTAGACTAGAGCTTGTTCTTTATATAGACACGGTTCCGTCATTTTTTGTATTAAAATACCTGTAATGGTATTGGATTGATGAAGGAAATGCTGGGCTTGTGTAAAGATAATCTGCCCCAACCAAGAATCCTAATCTCATTTAAAAGCGCGTCATGAAGTAACGTTGATGCCTTTAATTAGGTTGGAGGATTCGGAAAATGTATAGGATTCTTGTTTGGGGAATGGTACTGTGTTTAGTGTTGTATGTGATGGAGGTATGGAAATATGGGGCAAGCAAAGGCTTCTAATTCTAAGGTTTCCGGGGAAAGTCAGATTAGACACTTATTTCTCACTTGTCAGACTTCATCAACCTTCACCTCTTCCTTTGGCTCTAGAAATCAGAATTTCCCCATCCAATTACTCTAGCTTTTTAAATTAAGCACAGCATTGCAGCAGTTATATTTAATATCCACAAGCACTTTAGTGCCAATTATGGCCACAGTTCCCTGGAATTCAGCAGTTCCAAATGTAACGGTTGTACAAAGTAAAGATGTTTACTAAAAATCTTGATTATTTGCAGAAGAAAATGTTAGTTATTTCAATGGGATCTAGAAGGTTAAAAGTATTTGGGAAGGTGAGAAGGCTTCAACTTCAATACGCTCATTTGCCATTCTTGTATTTTTTATAGCATTTATTTCATATATTTATATGATTGCAGCAGTTCTTACAATCATCTACTATATACTGTGCTATTCATTCTTATAACTAACATAATTAAATTAAATTAATTAGTCATAATTAAGCGTATTGCAGTCGTCGATTGCCAGACATATCCACACACTCCTCTTCATGCACATTTTATGTTCTACATTTTTCTGTTGATGTACATTTTTCTTTATACACACATCCCTTTATAAATTCCATGTGTATTTTTCTTGTCATACATAGTACTAGTAGATTTGACGTTCGTGTCAGGAAATATTCCAGATAATTTGTATCAAAGAAAAGTCAGTATCTTTCAGTATAATTTAATCTTTGATGCAAAATAATTTAAAAATTTAATCCACAACTGCGCCCTTGAATCTAATACAAAGTCATGATGGAAAATATTCTAAATTGTATCTCTGGCTCTGATCCTGGTTCCAAAACATTAAAATTCTTTTGACCGAGTCACTTCATTCAATGATAGTGTCATAATCATAAGGGAAAGTGTTATAATTTCATGATACTCTAAATTATCTCCGATCAGGTGGTACTTTCAGGTTAATGCAATAGATTGAATAGATTGTAGATTAAGTGTCATCGTTTTGACCTTTTCAACGATTGTATTAAAATTAAGTCAAAGATTGAAATGGGACTAGAATTGCAATCTGCAGACCGCATTAACAATTGCAGGACTTTTCTTGGACCAGATTTCTTTTCAGTGAAATCTAAAGTGACTTACAAATAAATAGAAAAATATTTTATATCAGTGAAAAGTGAAATCCCTGTTCTCTTGTCATTGAAGAGATTAAAAAACGTTCTTCTGAATTTAGTAAAAATTAACGACTTGTTTTGTCGGATTTGGCTGTAGTCGAGTGAATTTAGAATTGGTTCCCTTCCCTCTTTACTTATTGAGATTTGAGATAGTGATCCAAAATTTGAATGATTTTCTGAGCAGCTTCAATCCGATTTAAACTCAAGGTTCCCATCTTTGGATCTTTGCATTGGAGGAGCAAATCTTCAAGTCCCTCCAATTTGTTGACATCCTCTGAGGGGATTGAATGGAGTAATCCGTCCCCAAAGTCCTGAGCCAAGGCTCCTGGGGCTAACAGGCCCTAAAACAACAACAAAAACAATAAGTTGATTGCATTGTGGAGCCTAAAGGAACAAAATTTGAGAAATTACGTGGCAAATGGCGTAGTAGTTATGGTCATTGAGGGGCCGGGTGCAGAGGTCATCTGTCGAGAAGCTGAAACATTCTACTTGGCCCCCGCCCCTTCGCCCCCCGCGTCCGCCCGTCTCATCTTCACACGGTTGTGACTCTGACATCAGCACCTTATCCGCATCTTTTACCTTACCTAAAAATATCAAATCGGAACATTGTATTTGATTTTAACGAACTAAAGTCAACAGTCGAGTTGCTTAATTCAAATCTGAGCAAACTAGACCCAGAAATGATAAACTATTTGATAAAATTGCATTTAAGGTCCCATCTTTCCAATCCCGATTGCAGAATGTAAAGTACTAACTTAAGATGAGTTGTTCCTTGTCGACAAGAATGATGTTTTCCAGGTCGACCATTTTGAGTCGATTTGTTTGTTCGTTGACGGCGAAGTTGTCGGGACTCGGGTCCGTCATGTAGAGGATCAGGTTGGAGGGGTTTTCACTGAACCGGTTCCCCATTTCCAGAAGCTGCTTTGCAAGATAAGCACGAGTCTTGAAGGGGTCGTTGATGTACTCCGTTAACCTTCGACCCACGTACTCCACACCCACTATCCGACCACAAGACCCATAGTAGGTCGGGAACGGCCACCCTTCCGACGCCGGAAACCCCTACACAAACAACGCCCTTTAATTTGAAGAATATGCAAGATTTATGAAGTGATATTATAAGGATTTGGAGACTGACAAGGGAACATTTTCAGATGTAAAATCTCGGTCTTCTTTAAACTTGTCCTACTTGAAAGAGGACGTAAAGTAATGAAAGTTTAACATTAACATAGTCCACATGTTAAACTTGTATTGCTTTACGTCCTCTTTCAAGTTTCAAATAGGACAAGTTTAGAGAAGATCAAGATTTTACATCTGAGAATGTTCCCTTGTCAGTCTCCAAATCCAGAAGTACTTATAATATCACTTCATCAAAGAAAATAATTAGGTTTAAACTCTTTGAAATAAGAGAGTTTGAAAAATATGGGGGTGATAGAGTTGGGAATGTTCCCTTGTCCGAAACAATGACTGTAATATATAAATAAGTATTGACCTGAAGAATGAGTGGTTCGGGATTGAAAAGGAGCGTTGTGAGGACATTCGCAAGTATGGTGTTCTTGTGTTGTCCGCGATTGAAGGCGGTGGCAGCCGCGACCAGGAAGTCCATTTTGCGATGAGAGGGACAGAGAAGGACGTCGGAGCCAGGTCCGATTTTGGCTCCGTGAAGGCTCCCCTCCCCCGGCTCCAAGGAGGAGTGGTGCGAGTACTCCTCGATCAGATGTTGAACTGAATCAGAGACCACGCACCTCTCACTAGAACGACCGTGACGCTCGCAAATCGCCTTGTCCAACTCTGCCAGCTCATCGTCATGTCCCAACTTCTTGAGCAGCAACTGAGAACCAATTCAGTATTTATTGCATCTATCCGTTTCAATTAAAAAGGTCTGCTGTAGGGTTCATTTCATACCTTATTCTTCTGCCCTCCCGT
This sequence comes from Desoria tigrina, assembly GCA_906901685.1. Classification (NCBI taxonomy): domain Eukaryota; kingdom Metazoa; phylum Arthropoda; class Collembola; order Entomobryomorpha; family Isotomidae; genus Desoria; species Desoria tigrina. Next base: position 792,744 of record CAJQTU010000003.1, on the reverse strand, counting down.
CTCCCACTCTGCAAAGTACACGTTCTTCTGATTCACTAACTTGGTGATGGAGTACTTGGACCAGTCGCTGAGTTTGATTTGCCCTGAGACCATGGGAGGACAGAGATTGACCCCGTAACAGGCGGGGCACTTGTCTCTGTCCGTAAGTTCGTCGAGGTCAAGGGTGATTCGGAGAGGGGCGTTGGGGCGAGATCGTGAGGCTGTGCCCCAGAGGATTATGAGGGCGAGGAGGGCGGAGAGGACGAAGATGACGAGGAGCCACCGTTGACGTGTCTTCATGGTCGGCGGTTGACGAACTCCGTAATTGTGGGGACGGGACAGACGACGCGTCAACTCGTCGCACTTGCACAAGTAGTACACTTCCGACCAACCGCCCCCGCCTTCCACTTTAATCATTTACACACAATTAACTTACTATTTAATCCACGACTAACGACAACGTCAATCAAGTCAAAGCACCCTTCCTATGTTGTGTGTCCTAACCTATAGGCTTAATGCGTTATAGCAAATGCAGACCCCTTAACACCCCATAGCATGGAACTTAGCCTTGTTCTTTGTAGCAAATTATGCCAGTTATATTATCTACTGCCTAAACCAGACTAAAAGATGAGGATACTGCACTGATATGAGTCAAGTGTTGACAAGATGATAAGGTCTTATCAGACTCTTCAAAGTCCAAAACGGCAGATTGTAGATTGGGGCAGAGTTGGATCGTTTATTACATTGTTTACAGAATGTACTTCTTCACTTGACGTCCTTCATCGGAATGGATCTGAAAACAATTGAATCTGAGGAATAGAATAACAAGAAATAAGATTGGATATAAATATTTCCTATTCACTATTAGAAGGATGAGATGACAAGGACAATTAAATCGTCAATATGAAACGAGATTGTTTAAATGTCAGAGATTTGGTTGAACAAGTTGGGATATTCTAATGAGGATTTCATATTCTGAGTCATTACTACATCTTTCAAAATACCTGACTCAATTGGCAGTCAGGTTTACTTCAATCCTCACTCTCAATATTATATTCATAAGTAAGTTCAAGTGTCATTCACAAAAAATAACCTTCCGGCCCGACTAATTACGGATTAGGGAACTAGTTGTAAACCATAATATTATATTTATTTATATCCGCCCGAACCGGGATCGGAAAATCACGTCTCCCGACCCGAAAACACGTTAATATATTAAATATGTGATATATGGCTGTAACTATAATAAATCAGGATTGGGGTTATTAGTTAATGTCATAAGTTATCTTTAGGATAACTGTTGCATATTTTATGGATGAACCTTGATGAGAGATAAAAATATGCGTCGGACGGATGTCGTTACGTATTTGCTGCATTAACAAAGGAGGAGACAATTAAAGAATAGAAATATTCGTATCATTTATACATCGTTTTATGGTTGAATTAATAGAGAGTGGGAGTGACTGACTAATATAGATACACCAAATATTTATGCCCGTTTCACGACCACCATCCTTTATGCCAATCTTCCCTTTATAGTCCATCCGTCCGGATGCAAAATAATCAATATTTTTGAAAATCTGGACGTTTAGGACAAAAGCAGTCTATCTCTATAGAATATATCAAAGTGGGTAAACTATGATACGATTTGATAGATAACTTTATTTTTGCTGATTTTTAAGAGAATTATCATTTTGAACTCTGATCAATAGAAAGAGCATTACAAATTGGCCAATTATTATCTCCAATGTCAAGTAGTTTTTGATGTGCTCGCCTCGACTCATTTCGAGCAACATCAAGATTAGATTGAAATTGACGAAATACCTCATCTACGCTACTTTGTTATAAATATTGCTATGAAACTGATTTGATGTGTTTACCTTTTATGTTAGTATTGGCAGAGATCGTGATTGCAAAGTACCCAGAGTCTTTCCATGATTCATTCCTTTCCTCCAATTTAAATACAGAGACAAATCCACTTCTCTCATCTCCTTTAACGATTTATGTTATGATATATCTTTCGTATTTTAAACTAGTTTCTATTTTAAATTCGAAATTGTCACAATGAAAAGTTTATTGTAATCTGACACCCATATGAATATCAATCTTGTATAGGATAATAGATATTGTAGTAATGTTAGTATGTTACTGTTATATTCACGGTCACCAGAATAGGATCATGCAGGCATGCAGGGCCTTGAGGTAATGTTATAAGGACTTGTTAAATTCAATATTCAATATTTGATGTGTGCACTTTAAAGTAGGAATAAAACAAGGGCTTTTAAATGAGTAGTTTAAGTTGGAACAGAAGCTGTTGATATAAATGCTCATCAACTAATTCCATTGTTTTGTTTATTAAAAATGTAAATACAGGATTTTGCTGGATTATGTTTTAATTCCGACATTCCAAGTGTGGAGGTGTCCTTGAGAGTGGAATCGACTCTAGACGGGACTTTCATGCTATCCTGTGCTAAGGATAGGATATATAGTCATACTTGAGGCATTGAGTCGTAATAGGATAACATGCAGGAATCAGATGTTGCATGGATCTGGAATCTGGAATCTGGATCAACTTTCTGGAGCCCAAAAACCTTAAAAATGAATCAAAGAACTTGATTCCCCTTAATTAGAGTTTTTATGATTCGGATCTTGAGTTACTGGGCCTTCCAATAAGTTAGTCTGGCACTCCTAATACACCCTGCCAAAGACAAATAAATATCAAATCAAATTAATCAAATCCTATCAACTCATTTCTTATGTCATATTTGTCCTGCCAAACGGAAGCATTACCTAACCTACGATATCACTAGCATGAATTATATGATACTTTAATTTACTACAACCTATCAATATCTATGATGATTTCACACAAAAATACTCCTGGGAATACATGATCAATGTAATTTGATGAACGGCTTTAACCATTACTTCAACCAATGACTAAATATAAAATATAAACTCTTCTCAATTAAGCATGCGAATTCAATGTTTTAAAATTATTGATTTTATGAGCCTGGATCTGCTGGAATGAATAACTGTAGGACAATAAGCTAGCATTTAGGTCCAAAGTAAGGTTAGTAGATTGTATCCGATTTCCTTAGGACGTTGACCCAATGAACAGGGAATCGGGATTTGGATATTTGGTCTTAAATAACTGGGGATGTTGGATGTGGTCGGAATTGTCGGAAACCGTTGCTCTCATTTACTAATATTTGGGAAATTGAAAATTTATGAATGGATCTCCTCCGATCGTTTTATGAATGAAATTTTGTTACAATAGGTGTGGGATGCAATTTCATATAAAGTTACCTAACCATGAAAGTCCGAAGATTGGGGGCCGGAAACAAACGGATCGGAAACCCCGAATACATACCAAATATAAATTCATACCAACTTCGGCATCGGGATTGCGATTGCTTGACAATCGGCCTCATTCGAGATCATTTATTTCCTTACAAACTCTAAATGGGGTGCCTTATGAATGAACCAACAAATCCTGCAAAAAACACATATTAAACACGAAAATCAGTTTCTGAATGCCCAGCGGTTTTTGAGATATGAGGTGGGAAGTTGCCTGAAAATGGGTGTAAAAATAACTAATTTTAGATGCCTTAATTGGGTTTTATTCAAGCCAACTAAAGAAAAAAATTCATCCATAATGGAATTAAGCGTTTTTAGCTCCCTCGGGTTCAATTAGAAGTCTCGTCGAGTGTCCTTATCTGGCTTGGTAACCATGATGCCCTGAGCGCAACCTCTTCAGACGCCGGTTGTCAAGCACCTCTGGGACATCGTGAAATTGAGTTGAAAATTCCTTGAAATTCCTCTAAATTGTTTTCTGTAATAATTCTAATATTACAATACTCATAATTTGAATCGAGCGTTGATTTGGAGAGGGATCGATGTCTTCGGAAAAGGAACAAGTGTCTGCAAGTAGCCCAGCCCAAGATGGAGATGGGCTCACTGAGCTTAACCCTCCAGAAGGGAGTCCTAAAGGTTCGCAAATTATCTATTTAACTTACAATTATAATTAGAAATGTTGGAATGTCTGGAATGAAGGGAGTATTTGGTGCTAACTAACCCTCGGTGCCTCGGTTGTGGTACAGATGGTGAGAAGAAGGGTCTCATTGACGTGATTCCATACATCCCTCCGGGTCTTGAGCCCATCGCACCTCTCAAGGAAATGTTCTTCAGCCAAAGGAAACAAGGTAACACGGACCTACAAACGCACTTAACGGCTAAATAATCAAAATTTCCCGTCCCCTACCCCTCTGTCTGACCCCTACTGCCCTTGGGGCTTTATCTACATTTTTGGGCAATTTCCATTAATGGGCTGGGCTTACAAGTAGATGTTGGGGTGGTTAAGATTGTGGATCGGCTATATTATTATCTTGAATGAATTTTAAACTTTTTTGTCCTGATTGAAGATGGTGGAAGCGAGGGTAAAACGCGGACTCGGTATTCCGTCTACGACATGTCGGGAAAGATAGTTTACGTCGGGGACGAGGATACGAACCCCTTAGTTCGCAAGATGGGCGGACGAACCCGGCAACTGAAGGTCAATCTAACTGACCCCGATGACCCCAGCCGCACTCTCATTTCCATCGAGCGGGGATCACTGTCCACAGGCTCTTCTGCCCTTCCCGTACATCTATTACTCGTTTAAAAAGCCCAAACAATCTCAAATTCTAAGGTTATAATCTTAAAATCCATTGATTTAGAAATTGATGGTTTCGAACGGAGAGGGTGAAGTGTACGGGATGATATGCCAGAAGCGGAACTGCTTCAGCACCAAATTCGAGGTCTTGAATCACAAGGAGGAACTGCTCTACGTCATTCTCGCTCCCAAATGCACTTGTCGATGTTGTGGTCCTGCCAAATTCCTGGTACCCTTACCAATTTCTATTTTTAATGCCTTAATTACTCTCCTCCCCCCAATTAAATCGGACAGACCCCTTCTATTAACGTTGCATAATTGTGATTGAAATGTAGGTGAAAAAGAGTGAAACGATGAAGGACAACGAGGCCCTCATTTCTAAACACTGGAACGGGATGGTGAAGGATATTTCGATCGAAGACAACTTGTCCATTTACTTCCCCGACGATGCGGACCCGACGACTAAAGCACTCCTCATTGCTGCCTCCATCCTCATCGTAAGTCAATTCACCTAACAACGACAATGTTCCAGGACTTTAGTACTTTTTGTGAAATTATGAAACTTATTGTGCCAATTTGGAATCCTCGAAACTGAAGCTAATATATAATTGTTTTTTCCCTGGTTTTGAATGGATGACTTTGATTGTTTCTTAGGATGTGATGCATTTCAAACGGACGCAGAAAATAGTGAAAAAGGCGGTCCCTCCAACCTGATTACCTCAAGAGAGAGAGAGCGAGAGACGGAACCGGAAGTGAAAGCGTCAACGTCAACCCACATTTAATCTCCCTCATATTATCCTAACATTCATTCTTAAACCAAATTCTAAATTGGTCATTAAATCAGCAATACTCTAAACCGTTCTTCGATCATTGGACACTTTTTTGGTAAAGATGCCAGTCTAGAGCCTTATGCAATCTAATAATCAAGTGTAATGTGGACATTTTTATATTTGATAATATGATGGAATATCGAAGATATCTTATTTTTTCCTACGCCATGAACTATATCGGTCTTATTAAAGATATAAGAATAGCGTCGGCTGCATTGAAAGCCGCAGCCTATAGAAAATGCAATGTCGAAAATGTTGGATATTTTATAAACCTGTGAAGTAAAGGTTAAAACGGTACGTCATACGCTCATACGTGATTTACTACTGAATTGACAAGTAGAAGACATATTGGCATATCACAGCACAGTATCACAGTCAGAATGGAAAACCCTTAATTTATTAATCTACAATAGGAGGTATTTAATTAGAATTCTCCTACCCTCTTTGTCATTGTAAAACCCGTCCAGTCCAGCCAGACCAGAACAAGTTCCAAGAAATTGATGTTATGATCCCATCGAATCAACCAGAACAATTTTAATAATATTATGTTGTCATGATCAACCATCGCTCATCAGTCAATTATTTATCGAATTCGAAAAGTTCTCAATTTCTCCTTCAAAAACTCTATGAAATATGACAATTTTTTTTAAATCCGAATTAAATAATTTGTCTCTGAACTGTTTTGTTGGAGAACTGGAAAAGGGGCTTTGAAAGGGGGTTGAAGATGTCGTCCGACTCGGAAGAAGAAGCTAAAGGCATGGCGGAAGTGGCTGAAAAAGGACAGGAAGAAGTTAGGGAGGAAATCAAGGGTACTTTTTGACATCCCCGAAATAATTCCCCATGGGCCAACATGCACTCCATCCCCGAAATAATTCCCCATGTGCCATCTTAATCAAGATTAAATGCTTCCACAGTTCTTTTAACTTTTTATCATCTGCTTCATATTCATTAATTGAACTTTAATTCAGGTTTGGGGACGCTAATCCCGATCACATCAGCCTTGGCACAAGTGCCACCGGGCCTCGACTTTCTGGTCCCCTTGAATACGGTTTACGTGAAACAAGAAGTGGAATTATTGGAAAGTAGAAACTAATTATTCCTAATATCTCATTTTGCTTGTTTCTAGAACACGTGTGGGGTAAATGGGTAAATGTTGTGGGTGTGGTTGCAGTTGTGTGCGGCTGTGAAGGGAACAACAAGTACAGCGTGAAGGACGAGAAGGGGCGCGAGATTTACCGCGTCAACGAAGACACGAGCTGCTGCGTCCGGAACTGCTGCCAAACCTCACGCCCCTTCCGCATCATCCTCGATGACTTTGAGGGCCATCAGGTCATCTTCAAGCGACGACTCGCCTGCAAAACATGCTTCTTCCCTTGTTGTTTACAGGTCACTATTAAATATTGCAAATGAGGAGTCCCTTAAGTCTTCCAGCCCTCATTCCAAATAATTATTGTTCCCTTGAGCAGAAACTGAAGGTGTTCGTGGACGAGGAAATGATCGGGAAAGTGACGCAGCAGTGGAGTTGTTGTGCTTCCAAGTTCTACGTTTACAATGAAGAAGGTCACCTTGTGTACCGGATACAAGGGCCCTGCTGCACCACCAGTTGCTGTTGCTCCGACATCAACTTCAAGGTACAGTCCTATCTGACAAGGGAACATTCCCAACTAGAATTTTAAAAGGTTTCATTCCAAAGAGCAGCTAAAATAAAACTTTAACATTGGAACCATGGGGGTCAAAAATGGATTTGAATTGGTAAAAGTTAGTCAGAGGGTAGAGAAGAGCGAGTCATTTCGAGGCTCCCTATTGTAGATTTTTGTTCATTTTTTCTGAACAGACAGGTTCTGGCGTAATACATGTTTTCACTCATCCAATGTAAACTTCCTATCTGTTTTTGAGACAAGCCTGAAAAGGGTGAGAAAAGGGGAAAGTCGACTTTCTGTTCCAGCTCCCCGCCTCGGCCTTGCTAATAATTTATAATATTTTATAACGTAACCCGTACAGGCCTCAACCTTTCAACCAAATATATTTCACACGCCCATAGTTCATAGTTAGTTTAATTATCTTAGTGCCTTGATGGAATCGGAGAGGTTTGAAAAATATCGGGATTGTACCGCTCTGAAAGTTCCCTTGTAATTCTGAAAGCATTGGCCCGATGGTAGCATGTACAAGTTGAAGATGGTGTATTAAATTCTTATTTGTTTTTGGGGATAGATTCTATCGGCGAACGGGTCAGAAGAGGTTGGTAGGATATCGAAGAAATGGGGCGGAATCATCCAAGAAGCCTTTACGGACGCGGATAACTTTGTGGTGCTGTTTCCGGTTGGGACGGAGGCCAAGACTAAGGTCACCCTCATCGGAGCTGCACTTCTTCTCGTATGACAATTCTCAATTACAAATCAGTGCATTCTTCTTATAAAATCATATTTAAATTAAATTAGTTTTATTTGTTGCTTTTCAGGACTTTATGTTTTACGAACGGGAAGGGCATCGTCGGACTCCTCGCGTCGGACGTTAAAAATCAAATCTCGACCTCTATCACCCTCCCACTAGATCTAACTTTTTTTATACGCACATTCCTCCTCAATCACTAAGAAATTCTTACAGTTCTAACTTCTTCTATATGTCAAGTCAAAACTTTCAATAATGTAGACAATATACAAATGTAACGTGTAACGGGGAAATTAAAATGTCTTCAAAATGTAAATTCATTACGAAATGTTTAATGGAATGGTCAAAGATGAGATATAAATATAAAAATACATGAATGCATGCTGCATATTGAACTCTAGTACAATTTCTTTGAAAGGTACGTCATCTCTAGTAAGCTAGAAATGACAAGTTATCTCCTGGGCATAATTTTATAGTAAAATGGAATAACTAAAGCTTATGCTGCCTAATTACAAAAATCTTAATACTCTGGACATTTCTCGGGGACTTATCGAGGTTTACCATCTTGATTGATAGTTGCTATTCCTGAATAAAATTGTATGCGTGGATTAGCGTAATATATAGCCTTAAAATCGTAATAATTCCCCTGCCAAAATAACTCGCTCTCCTTCCATCATCAACTCTCGTCTATCTAAAATGTTTATAAGGTTGGGGGGTCCTTATTTCAACATTTAGGTTAAGGTGTACGAGGCTTGATTCAAGGGTTTGTGTTGTGGCCCTTTGGGATGTATAGATGCATTTGTAAATGTTTCTTGGTAGGAGGTCAGGCCTCCATGCCACCATCTCATCTTTCAATCCCGAGATGAAAAGTATTTCAGAAGAGGAACAGATCTGCCATTTTAACCTTTCAACAGCCGACTAAGCACTTATAATATAACTGCACAATCCACCATCGTATTCAAACCATTGCAGACAAAGGGGGTCCTTTAGACCACTATTTCTATTTAATCCACCAATCAGGGACCAGGGTCCCTATAGTTCCATATACCAAGTCCCTTGAGTCCCTATAGGGACAAGTAGACTGTATCCCTCTCCATTGAGGGAACTAATTCTAGCAGAAATAACTAAATAAGCCCGATCCCTTTTAAACGTTTCAGTGGACATGGACATGTGTCTAGAGATTTACATGGGCTGAACATGTGTAATTTTTAAATGCCTATATCAATATCATGTAATCCATATTATCATCTCCTCCTTAGCTCCATATAAGAGCAGGGCTCTAAGCTATAACAGGATTGTTGACAAGTTCGGGAACACTTGAAAGGTCAAAGTCTTGGAGCTTGAGCATATTTAATTGAGCATGTATGAGGTCTTTTCACAAAGATCTACCTTATTTCCAGCTTAAAAACGTGGAATAAGAATCGGAGGGTGTAGGATTTGTATCGGATTGTGAACAGGCCTTGGTAGGGTTCCCTTGGCCTGACGAGTCTCTTCTAATCTAAATGACATGTGTGTATCAATAATCAATTGGCCCACACTTTTATTCTCAAAGGAAGCCGAATTGCAAAGGAAAGATAAGTTTATTCTTCAAGAAAACTGAGAAATAAGAGAGGAGGTTTTTGGGGAATTAAACAATTTAAAATTGAATGGATTGTTGAATGTTACTTTATTAGGAGCGCTTCTTGTATACAAGAACTGTATCTTGTCACTTGGCGAGAAATAGGGCCCAATTACGCTAATCACTCAAAACAGGACAAAATAAATAGCATTAAGAAGTGGGCTAGAAACCCTTCCCACGGACTCGAGCTTTTAAATCGCTGCAATTATGGAGATTCAAGTTCGGATCCTCAGTTGAAAGCTTGGGAATTAAATGTGAAATCTTGGTAGATTAGTCGTAGAGATGGGCTATAGACTTGAGATTGGAAGCCTATGTAATTCGTAATGTGAAACAAGGGTTGAATAAATTAATGTACTGAGCTGGATCAAAGAAGAAAAATCCTAAATCCATGAAAAAACGTTAATCCTTGGGAAGGGCCCTTAATCTCCCTTCATTACAACAAATATCTGCTCCGAATTAATTGTAAGTAGAGTAGAACCCTTCTCAAACTAAATACCGCTAATATAAAATAGAAGCCCCCTACAAAAGGCAGCCTTTTCCGAAATAAATCCTCAGGTTTGCATCATTTGCTCATATATTATAAGCCCCCTAAATAAGTCGTGTTAATATGTTGATTTTAGAGATTGGTTTGCAGATGCCTAATTTTGTTCTTCGTTATGACGTTTGTCCAGATTTCGAGGAGTGTTAGTGTGGTTGTTTTGTGAGAGATGCAGTTTCTGTAAACCCAACCCATCTTCGGAACTGATCTGCCTCTCCTATCCTTCCACGCCTATCAAAGCACCCTCAAAACACATCTCCCATTTTATAGATCCAACATTCAACTCCTCTTACCTATTCTGACATTCATCTTAAATAGCTTTAATAGCAGGACTAGAGAGAGACACGGTCTTCTTCTTCGAATTCTTGTCCATATAGGGTACAATGCTGCTGAACGGAATGGACTGAAAGTACAATTTACTAAAGTCAAAATACTAATCATATCATCAGAGTACACCTTAAATAACTAGACTTACTGTCAGTTATTGCATATTATTATTGCAATTCAATTGATTTGAGTGTAAAAATGGATTGTTCTTATTTGTTAGAAAAAACGTGCTTTTGCTCATGTATTTTTAGAAAGGAGGTAGAGGAGTCTAGGAGGATGAAATTTAATGATTTTCTGAGGCCAACCAGTCTGGTCCGTCCACTAATCCTCCTCTCTAAACCAAAATTAAGTTTTACTAATCCATCCCTCGATTTTAAGACAAATTAAGCACATATCTTTACTAAACACAGCAAAGCAACCGTTTACTTTAGATCCTCTCAAATCACACCCTTCCTTCCCGACACTCCGTTCTATTAAAAAGTCATTCGTAAAAAATAAGGAAATGAAAGAACGATATTAGTCACAAAATAGCTAAATTATACCTAATCCAGATTCTTGGGATTGTTATCCTATCACAAACAGACGCAACTCCAAAATGCAAGAGTACGTGTTTCGATTGTGACGTGGTTCGGAAGTTTTATAAATTCCTAATATAAACTAAACGTATCCACGGTTCGGATTTGGGATAAATGGTATTTATTAAAGAGGCAAGGGCCCTTTGTTAAGCCCTTCTTTCCATGTAGTAAAATGGGTAACATGGGTTGGGGAGGGGTAGATTGGTATCCCCAGGGGGGGGGGGGTTGAAGGGGCGAGGGCACTTGGGCAAGGGTGATATAAGGACGAGGGTGGGTACTTTGGGCGAAGGTGGTTCTAATTTCTAATTCTAATAAGTAGTGGGGATAGGAATGGAAATAAGGGTAGTAGATGTTTCCTCCCTCTGCTCCTCAGTTGAGGATTGGGATCTGACGGATTGACACCTCCGCTTCTTCATACTTACAAGCAAACTCCAACACCTCATCAGCACATTTGACATTGTCATAATCGGAGACTTAATCAGAGCAGTGTCACCTCTCAATCTCAATACTTATCCAAATCCGCCCAAGGGATATCCACTAATCAATTCAAGGAAATGCTGTGAAAGTTCCCAAGTCTCCTTTCCGAATCCATATCCGATTGTGTTGGTTGCTAAAGATGGCAAACATCCCGACCACTTGTTTTAACCTCTTCCCATACATTTCTGGGAATTCTCACTTTTGCCCCAATAATTCTGGAGAAAGCGGGGGGTTGTCTGTGGGCAGGAGCTCGGGCTCTCGGACCTCCTTCTCCATTGACAGCATCCTGCATGGGACCACGAACGATGGGAGCAGTCAGAACAAGAACAATAACAAGAACAATAATAATAACAATAACCACAGTTCTGAGGGGAAAGGTGGGTGTGGTGGGGGCAGCAGTCGGAGTGGGAGCAGTTCCCCCCTCTCCCCTCCCACTCCACACAAGGGCAATAGTTTGGGTGGGGGTGGGGGTATGTCGGGTGGGTGTGGTCCTCTCACCTCCTATCAGCCCTTCCCATTCTTACATCACCCCGCTTTCCACATTCACAATCAACAAGCCGCTGCCGAGCTCTTCGGTAAGTCAATCTAACAATACGATAGAAATTAGGATTTCAATACGTTTTAGCAACCGATTGGTAATTGTTAGAATTGATGAGTAAGAAATAGTGGCATTAAATGACTAGCCCATCAACTAGTCCTCATTTGCAATAATTGCAATGGGAATCAAAGGCATCTATAGGTACTTTTATTTCCTCAAGGTATTAATTTCTATGCACTAAAAGGTGAAAGCAATAAGAAAATGTATGGGGTTTCAGATTTCTAAATCAACAACCTATCATAAAATGAGAAAAGGCCGTAAAAAATGATTTTTACTCGGTAATAAACTTGTGATAAAATGGGATACAATTTCGGGATTTAAAAAATAGATCGGAAACATAAGATTTCTAATTAAGTAATGGTATTCTCAATTTAATTTACAAGTTGATGAACATTCTCTCTTCTCTAAAAATAAGAAATCCTTTGCATAAAGTCATTTCCTCCGATTAAAGATGATTGATTGGAAATTGAGGTGATCCTCTATTCAATGAATTTCCATCTTAATTACGAGTATTATGAATTGATTCTCTATTACTATGTGACACGAATATTCGTCTCTAGCAGAGTGAGTCAGTGGTGTGTGGTGGGTTTATTTAATGCTATTAATAGTAATAAGTTATGTGATATGTGAGAAGGCTTAATTTTGGCTTGTTGTTTTCTGTGGCTTCGCTGTGTCAAGATTAGTGAGTGTGATAAGTACAAAATTCCACGTTAGCCGGAATATTAGATTCTCAGATTTTTTCATTTCCTCCCACAAATATCAATCTCGGGGAATTAGGATCCGCCTTCTCCCATTACCTAATAACAAATATATATTAATAAATCTAATAACCTCTATCCTGGAATCCAATTTGTCCCCTACAAAAATCGGATTTGGATGTGTCAAGTCGGAATGGAATAATGGGATTACGGGAAAGTGACTTACACAGCTACTGACCTCACCTATAGCTTACAAGGGAACATTTTCATATGTAAAATCCCGATATTGTTTTAACCTGTCTCATTCAAAAACGATTTTATTCACAAATGGTTCCAATGTTAAAGTTTCATTATTTTATACCCTCTTTGGAATAAGACAGGTTAAAAAATATCGGAATTTTACATCTGAAAATGCTCCCTTGTTAGAAACACTCATTAAGTCCCCACCCCCAAATAAGTCCCCATCTACCTAAAGGTTTAGTTAGAACTTTCAAATTCCATAACTCCACCGGGGGGACTTTAATATTTAGGATAAAATCATCGAAACATCTCCCCCAACATAATCCCATAAGCGAGAAAATTGTCAATTCATAACTGCCGTTTTTTAGACTTTAATTGTAAAAAAATCTCTTGCGCATATGTTTAATTTGACTGTTAGAAGACTCGACATTTAAATTGACAAAATTGAATGTCCCTTTAAAGGGATGTCTCCCATATCCGAAGGCCTGTCATCTTAAATGATGCAGTGTCTAAATTGAAGAAGCCCTTGTACTACTTGGTACAGAGTCTCGCTTAAGCGGTGGTTGATGCTGGGAAAGTAATGAATTGTGAGCCATGAAGCCGTGTCAGTGTTTGTGGGCTACGGGGATTAATTTCCCTCTCCCGTCAAAACTCCTTAATCACATTAGGGAAAGCTGATTAAATATTATGACATGCACATTTCAAGTCGACACAATATTTACTCTCTCACTTCAGGTCCAGCTTGCAAAAATACATCTTCATAACAAGGTCCGATATGAACTTTATCGATTTGGCAGTCTGGCAAGAATCAGTCGCCTAAAACTGCACCTTTCATCTTATCAGTCATGCAAATCTGTAATCCTATTTTTAAAGGCTTCAGTCCCTTCGAAGTCGAACAGACAAGCCGACAGTCAAAAACTGCCTTAAAGTTACTTTTGGTGCAAGGGCAATTACTTTTAGACGTTTAAAATTTAGAAAACTGGAACAGTGGTTATTTTAGTGGTATTGTGGTAAAGGGTTAAAGTTCCAGGAAATTCATTTATTTTGTGAAGGCGACAAGCAGTCTGGCTTCTCTAATTCCATCTTAATTCGGTCCTTCTTTAAGTCGGCTTAGCGGAATCATAAAAAAGTTAAAAAAGCCTGGGTCCTTCCAAGGAACCATAAAACGCAGATTCCAATATATCCCTTTGAAAAATGCCGAACTTTTCTAATTCTCCGACCCTTGATTCCTAATTTGTAATTTGTAAATAATGTGTGTAAATGTTTGTTTGGTTTGCAGCGGCATATCCAGGCCTCTACGGCCACTACTTCCCCTCCGCGCACCATGGGCTGGGGAGTTCGGCGGTGGCAGCTGCGGCCGCGGCTGCGCAGTCTATCCTCGCTTCCTCCCCCGCATCACAACATCCCGGCGCCATGCTGTCCATGTCAGGGCTTTTAGGAAATGGACCCACTCCCAAGAGGAAGCGCAGGCATAGGTAACAATGCAACACAGTATTTGATCATTTACCCCTCTGCCCATGCACAGTTTTTGGGCTTCAAACGAGTTCAATTTAATCTGACAATTCTGACAAGTAGACTAATTTTACAATGCTCATTACGAAAACCAAAATTTAAGCTCTGCCAATTGACCCCAAGTAGGTCAAAAGTAGCTGGAAAGGTTAGCGACTGCACATTTTCAGCTAGTAATTCAAAGGGATGAGAAGGGGAAAAGAAAAAAAGTCGACTTTACCAGTTCACGTCATTTTTGGTTAGGTTAGGTTAGAAAAAAAGATATGGATAGCTAACATTGGGGGAGTCAAAAAATAGTATTGGGTCGGAACGAGCCTTTTCACGAAAGGGAACGGGAATATACTATAGGGAACTCCTTGTTTTGACCTAATTAGGGTCAGAACATTTCGTAGTCAGAACGATTCAATTATTATACTTAACGGATTCGATGACAATCTTTAACTCGTTTGACAACCAAATAGTGTTCATTACCAGTTGTAGTTAAAACCTGGATTTCCTGACAGAAGAGAGAGGTTTAAAAACTTGATTTCCAGACCCTATGAAGTCAGTAAAACGTGTAAAGAAAGTTGGTAGTTTGAATAGTGTATGTGGATTACGTGCTTGAACACCTGAGATCACTCTGAAGAACTGTCCCAAGGCAATAATAATTAGAGGAAGGTGTTGAAGGGAGCAGGCTAGAATAATAAGCACTCAAGGCCGACATAAACTCACTTACTACAATTTATCTAAAATTAAATTCTTAGACACTTGACTAAAACCCATTCCTCTCAAAAATATTTCCGAAATCCCTAACCTATAAACGGTAAACACTTTAAAGGATTAGAGAAGTTCTATAAAAACAATTCTCTTTAATTTATGCAACTGATTTAAGCTAATCTATTTATCCTGACAAGTGAAGAGTTTCTCGGAGACATGAATTCTGATGGATTAGATCCTTAGTTGTCATTAGATGCAATATTGCACTTAATCTTGCAATCAGCGAAAGCCCGTACTTCTGATTATTAAGTGTTGAAAACACTTTATGCGAACGACAAGTCCGTCTGTCCGTCCGTCTGTCCGTCCGTCTGTCCGTCCGTCCGTCTGTCCGTCCGTCTGTCCGAGCGATAACTGGAGAACGGCTTGACCTACGGTCACCAAATTTTGTACACTTATTCCTTGGGTCCTAACACAGGCTAAGTTCGAACTTGGGTCAAATCGGTCGCACCCCCTGACCCCCATCAATTAAACCCCAAAACAAACCATTAAATCAAACAGAATAGTGATATGTAGGAGTCCAACGCCAGGATAGACGGATAGAGCTCTTACTCATTTATTTTAAAACTGACGCTTAGGTAGTTTACATTACACTCTATGTCTATCATCTATACATGATAATACCCTGAACCTATATTTCAGAGTGCGAAACCTGGGATTTTTGGGGAAATTGAGATATGGGGTTTAAACGATTCCCATGAGTAATAGAACATCTTTGACGGATACGGGACCACTCCTACTGACACCAGGGTGCAAAACCCGGGCTTTTTGGGGAAATTGAGATTTAGTTTGTTTATCGTTATATTTTCAACACTTGGTTACACCCGTTACATCGGTTTATTTTGTCAATGGATGTCAGTTTTAGAATAAGGACCACCCAATATTTCCCCAGCCATAGAGTTCCAAATTAGAGACTGATTTGTAGTATCTAATGTTAGCTTAGGTTTTTAAATCTTCAATCTTTTGAAATGAAAAATGGTTGTGATTTCAGGACGATATTTACGGAAGAGCAGTTGGAGCAGTTGGAGGCGACCTTTGAGAAGACCCATTATCCCGACGTCGTGCTCCGGGAACAATTGGCTTTAAAAACGGATCTGAAGGAGGAACGAGTTGAGGTAACCTCAATTAACTAATTACTAATCACAATTAACTTCCCTACTCTACTTGCTGGATTTGAGTAGAGATAGTAGGTGAATGGATAGGATTTAGAGGGGAAAGTAATTAGGGGAATGGACGTGGGAATATTTTGTGAAGGAACAGGCTTCTTTCTCCTGATGATCTCATCAAAATAATATTATCCGAGTTTCAGATTTAGACTCCCTTTCGGATCTAGTTAATCATAATGGTAAACTCCTGTAATCATTTAATAATATCATCATATCCTCTCAGACTCAATCCACAAACTCGCAAATTCAGGCACAGCCAGGACAGACTAAGCTAGGGCTATTCAGGGCCGTACTTTACTTTAGACAAGATTTCCAGAAAAAGTTAGCCAGAATTACGGATATTCAAATTCCATACCTTACAATGTTACAATTACAGGAGAAATTGAAAGAATGGAAATTAATTGCAATGTTGGTTCGGATTCGGAATAATACTAAATTTAAAGAATGGGGTATTAGTTAGTGTTTTGGGGTGATGTTTACGGTCCTGGGATTTGTAATTTCAAGAATTCGGCTCTTTGTTTTGAGAGCAAACAAAATTAAGAGTAATAAAATGTATGCGGTTTGGACTACTAACTGATTCCATTATTCAGGGTGGCTCATATATGAGAGGACTAGAGGAGGCTATCTGATAAGTTGTGGCCTAGGGACTCTGGTTATTCCCATAATAGAATAATCTCCCATATCAGACCTCATTCTCTTAGACAAACAATACAGAATTTTCATTACATCTCTTCAGAAATCAAAAAATGTATCTCACTCACTCCTACCTCAAACTGACCATTCACAAACAAGGTCTATCAGCCTTACGGAATTCATGGACCCTGTGGTTTATGTAAAAAAAAAACTAGCAGTTGGGAGAAGGAAGAGAAAGTCCGCTTTTACCCTTTTCACCCCTTATTCGAGTTTACCCCCAAAGTAGGTAGGAAGTTAACGTTGGAGGAGTCCAAAAATATAAATATAGAGTCTGAGATAAAAGTAAAGAATACGAAGAAGTGATGATCGTAGTATATGAATGGTCCTTAAAGTTGGCACATATTTGTCTAAGGGTTTGAGTTCATCTCCCGTCCTCCCGATTTTCGGTTTATTATTTAAACTTTAAACCGCAAAAATGGCCGGAGGTCAGTCAACAGAAAATCGTAACTGATTTATTCTCTCTATTTAATTGATTCGGAAACCTTGTTATCATTTTACCCCTCGCCCTACTTTAAAACCCCCATTCATTTCAAGCATATTAAACTCCTATCAAATCTTACCGTTTCCTTTATTGACTTTCCTCAAAGTCCCAAAAATTTTCATAATCATTTCCCAATTTTTCCAGTTCTTTATATTCGATTGGGTTGCAAATTGTAAATGATGAGTTTATGAAAAAGTGTGTTAGCCGGAGGGAAATGGGAGTCTGTATTTATTTTTCCAAGTTACCCGATTCCATTATCGGGGCATGGTGAATAATATTTAAATAAAATTCCACTATTATCCTTCCAGATTTGTAAGGAGAGGGAATGTGGATAGCTAAATTAAGGGCACTTATTCTGTACTAGCCGAAAAGCGGATGATCAAATGTCCATTTTCCCAGGGAACGAAAACCCCGTAAAGTCTGGAGATTTTGAGACGGAAAAGCCAGAAATCGGATCCCTCTTTATATTTTTTTATTCTTTATTTCTAATTGTAAGATATTGAGGGAATAAAAGTGATTCCCAGAGCTCGATTCCTATTTGACGTCTATTTTCAGAATTTAAAACGTTTCCAGTTAAAATGTGTGAATTTCAAGATATTGTGGTGGTTGTTTATGTAAATGAGAGGTTGCCACCCCATATCTACAAATCATCCCCCTCTGCACATTTCTAAAGCAGCTTTGTATCTGGATATTCTCGGTAGTGGAGGCTAAAAATCGGAGTTTGAGGACACGGTGTCGGGGTTAGAATTAGCATATTGTTGCTGAAGTGGCTGCTTTGTTGACTTTTGAAGTTTTGACATGTCGAGAATGATAGGAATTGGATGGAGGGTTGGTGAGATATTGATATCTCTGCCATTTCCCAGTCCCCGCATTTAATTAGTTAATGATCCTGGCACAAAAGGCAGAAAAGGATCAGTTGAGCTGAAAATGAGTGACTTTTGTGCTCCAACTTGAAGGCCACCCTTCTTCCCTTAGAAACTGTTAATTGACTTTTGATCGAGTCCTTTCCTCTGATCTTGATGTCTTCACAACCAACACCATCTCCACTCCACCCAGAAGCAGAACTATCCTCAACAAACCTATTATCCAGATTCAAACTAATTCCAACTATCTCTAAATCAAGGAATAATGCTTCCATCCTTCTATCTCTGATTACAAGTTCCAAATCAAAAACAAACTTATCTCCCGAGCCAGACTACGTTTAACCCTCCTTAAACTATAAATAATAAGCTGGAATTATGACATAAATTCTCTGCAAATCCATTGGATCTAGATTTACAAATGCGCGAAAATAGAGGTCCAGGCCTGACCTTTAAGGATGAGTCAAATCGTCAAATGTTGAGCTTTATGATGAGATACATATTTTCAGAATAGAATTAGATTAGCTGACCCTTTTAGGTTTTCTTTTCAATTTTCTATGATCCTGAACATTGATAGGGGTTTTTAAAGAAGATATAATACAGGGCCAGATTGATATGATCAGGTTAAGGGCTCAGGGGACTGGAACATTAAATCTGGATCCAATCAAAGTAAGGCTGGTTCAGTTCCCTTTAACTTCAAAGGTTTTATTAAGAGGAGTGAGTACAACTGATCCCAGTCCTAACTCAAGAACGAACTATATATACCTTAATTAATATATCTTTGATTAGGAGCATTTCCACTTTTATTTATGAAATTCCTTCTCTTAAAATTAGTTCTCTCTCGACTCTTCGACTAAAACTCGTCTAATTGTTTGAAACATATAATTCCATGTTTTAACGAGGGACTCGCTCTTAAGGACGAAATGAGTTTTACCCGACGAGTCAACGAGCAGAGGGACTTTAATCTACTTCTTACAGTCCCATTTCTCAATCCCCTCATTTTAAGCACTTGCCCACATATTAAAACCGACTTCCACATCCTTTTAAAAAACGATTCACACTTGATACCCTAGTAATTAGGTTATAAGAGGTTTTAATTCTGCAAAATGGTGCTGGGCTGTAAGAAATATTCCTAAATACTCAAGTATTTGGGCCTTCTGTTCCTATTCTGTTCATTTCGAACGGAACCCATGGTTCCAATTTGTTGGTTGGACGTGTTCCTAAAAGACCTCCCATCCACTTCCCTTCAATTTACCGTTTTTTCTTTGTCAAGCCCCTGCACTTTGATTTTAGCTTTTTAGTCCTATCAAAGTGCCCCCAAAAGGACGGGATTTGTCTCAATTTAACTCGTTATCAAATGTATCTGCTCATAATTTGATCGTTAGGGTGAAATGGCAGAAATGAATAGTCTAATAACTTGTATATGAGGAAAGGATGTTGTATGGATGGAGTGGTCCAATTAAGACGGGATTTCACGGTTAAGAGATCGGGTTTGAGATCAAAGGATATTGGGAATGAACAAAGAGACAAGTAGGAAATATTTAGAAAAATATTTTCATGTCCTCTTCCTTTGAATCCTACATCCTACTGTCATTACAGAGAGGAATAGAGTTGGTTATAAACTAGTCTCTGATTTGGATGGATGAGTTAGGTCCCAAAAATACCTGTTATATAATACTATTATTAGCAGAACTAATACAGAAGGATCTAATCACTTTGACTCCACTTCACTATCACTTCTGATTTAACTGTTTATTAATTCAGTTTGACGTTGGAATATGTAATTCCGAATTCCGGATCTCAGATTATCCACCTGGAAATCCAAAGCCTTCTTTCTCTATCATTTTTGGAACTGTTCATAGAGGGTTGCAAATCTCGCATCAAAATAGGACACAGAATTGACGAGATTCAGCTTAAACTTTCATAAGAATTAAATCGGGTTTTAAATTTTAAGCATTTATTTGCGAATGGACCCCTGAATTAGGGAAATTCCTTGTACTTGTTATGAAATGACTTATGTATCTGATTCGAAGAGAGCTCTCGTTAACGGAATTGGCAAACTAATATTAATGACTTGAATTTCATTCTCCGACTCTTTTACATAAACAAGGGAATGATTTTCCAGGCCTGGAAAATCATTCATCAATCATCCAGTTTCTCCGAAATCCGAAAATCAATTATAATTCTAAAAGTATCTGAAATATTAGGAGAACAAGTCAGAATGAATCTCAGAGTTTGGGACAAATAATTTGCAAACAATTTGAAGACAATCATTTCTCTAATTCAGAACATTATATTATTATAAACTTGGATTTTACATAAAGTCCCCTGCAAATTATTCATCTGAACCTGTCATTCTCTCTTTTAAGGGTGCAATTAACTAGTATTTATAAACTTATATAACTTATCATGCATTTAGAAATTAAAGGAAACGACACTATGCTTCATTTTAGTAAGACCTGAAATATATTCTACAACGGTTATCCAACTCTGTAACAATTAATTAGTATGCAACGTGTTTATCCCGATCTGAAAAGTTGAGATTAAAAAGTAAGGTTTGATAAGGTTGTCTAAATGTAGTTGTATTATTTGTTGGTTCAGGTGTGGTTCAAAAACCGTCGTGCTAAATGGCGCAAGCAGAAGCGAGAAGAGCAGGAGCGCCTGCGTCGACTCCAAGAGGAATCCGAGATGAAGTCTACGCTTAAGTACCCGTCCTCAGGGACCTCGTCGCCGGTGGGGGGGTCAGGGGGCGGGGGGCTCAACCTCCTCCATCTCCATCATCATCATCATCACTTGGGGGGCGGGGGACATGGCCAGGGGGTGGGGCTAATCCCCACCCTCTCCTCACTCAATACGGCTGAGAGCCCTTGCCCCCTCAGCCCCCTCTCTCCTACCCCCACAAATCACCCCCACGAGCCCCGAAAGAGGCACCGACTCACCGACACCAACAGTTCAGACGACTTCTCTGACGATCTCAGCGACTAACTACTAAATAAATACCCCTCCCTAATAAGTCCCCAACTTCATTTTTTAACCAATCAGATTAATATAAACACCGAAACGGGATGTGTCGTATTCCATAGGGCGAATGTTAAACCCCACCCAATCGGAAAGTAATTAGTTTTTACACCAGCAAATGTCTCTCCAAAATTAAAAGTTAAAAGGTAAAGTTTCGAAAATAATTAACTTTCGTTTACTTTTAAAATGAGATCGGTTTTCCCTTTTAAAGGTTGATGTTGTGATTTTTAACATTTTAGTTATTTTTAAAAACTGTGCTTCTAAGGTGTAAAAACGATACGATATAGTATATAGTTAAGAGTGACAGGGTATTAGTGTAGTTCTGCTAGACTAATTAATTAGTTAACATTAATCAAGTAGTAAATTATAATTAAATGTAATTTTGATAAGTCGAACACAGTTCTTAATACTCAGCACAATCCTTTAGGATATCAAAATAAGCAAATAATTCGATGGAAATTTAATGAACTAATAATAAGCATTAAGAGTTTATTAGTCGTGTAGAGAATTGGGCGTAGAGTCTGCGTTATTATAATATGAAGGAGTCTTAATTAATTGGAGGAGTAATTAGTGTTCGTAAGTCAGGATTAATTAAAGGAGGATATTGAATTATGGAGTCTGGATGTACAAGTCAATAGTTGTAATTAATTCCCTCTCTAACCTAATTCCTGTAATGAGGCTTGAGCGGAGAAGGATTTAAATAAAAGTTAATTAAATGAACCTGACTTGATTAGCTTCTGAACTTAATTACAAATTATTAATTTTCAAAGTATATAAGCTTTGACCATTATCTCCTACATCACATTCATTTCCTTACGGCAACTGCATACCTTTCCCTTTAGCTCCATTTAATTTCTCCTTTTCTATTCAGAATAAATACTAGAATTACATGAAACGGTATTTAAAATTGAATTAAATGAGTTGGAAGGGTTCACAATTTTAAAATCTAAGTAACTGACTTTTGATTTATTATTAACATTTTGTCTATATCAGTTTTTTCAGAATATAATATACGAATCTTGTTGATTTGTTCATAATGCGTAATGTAAGATGGCTTGTATAAATGGGTTAATGGGCCATAATGGACGACTCTTCTACGTGAATTCCTTAATTGTCTTAAAACTCCAATAAGTCTCTTAAATCTACTACATCTTAAAATTGGTATTGGTGATTGGGCAAAGTGCAAAGGAAAAACATTACTGAATTGAAATCGTGGAGGAGGATATTGGATTTTGGATTAGGATGAGTTTGGACTTTGTGTATCAGAGTACCCCAAATAGGGATTCCAAACGTGTACAGATTCACAGTTCTTGGGATTGGGATTCATAGACTTTGAGTTTTGTCAATATTTTATGTAAAGTTTTTTCTGAACGGTCCATTTTGAGAAGAGTGGAGAAGATCAAGTTTGTGATTAAAATGAAAGGTGTGAAGGAATATTTGTAAAGTGTCCCTTATTTGTAAGGGTCTTTCAAGTCTCACCTCATTCAAATAAACTCCTGATTCAAAAACCGAGTAACTTAACTTGTCATGTAATTGGATATGCGGAGAGGACTGACTTTTAGAAATGTCAACACATCCCAATGTCAGTCAAGGTGTCGGAGGAAAGTGTGCCCACTCCATTCCCACACTTTATTAATAACTCCCTTTTATTGCACTACAAAACATACATAATTATCTCAAAATCAACCCATGCACATACTATTTTATTCTAAGAGAAGTTTATAAAAATTACATGACCATGTTTTGTCTTTGTCGATATTTCAAATTACTATTAATGTTGTTGTTGAATCCTCAGAGATGAGGATCTCCAATGATCGAAAATCAAGTTTGGCTAGAAGGGGTTTACAATGGCATTGATTACACATTAGTAGTTTAGTAGAGGAATATTTTTGTCCGAAATGTTATTTGTCAATGTGTGTAGAAAGGGGCATTTAAATGTGTTTGTGGGTTTAAGTGTAAGGGTTGTTGTGTGAGAAAGCTGAACAAACGCTCCTTTCTCAAAAGGTTCTAAACATTATTGACTTTTCCTTCATCATCAAATGATGAGAGAATTGTATTTGAAGTGGATTTGAACTAGATTTGAATGGAGGTGTCAAATTCTGAACACATCCTCACACCCTTCATCTACTCTCTCCTATTCAACCAAATCCTATTTATTATAATATTACTTCAAACTTGACCATTTTAATGCACAAAAGTCATGGTAAACGGGCTTTCGTGAATCCAATCCCACAAGGGACGTAATGGAGAGATAACACTCCGATTGATTGGACTATGTAGATGATAATCATGTAGATGATAATTATGATGAAAAAAATCAAGTCGATCGGAGTGTTATCTCTCCATTACGTCCCTTGTCAGCTCCTCATTTCCTCCACTTCCCTTAAATATGATCCGTTAACGAATTGAATCGCTTTCTTGCGATAGGATAAAATCTCTGAAATTAATTACGTTTTTCCTTTAGGGAAAGTGTTGTGGATTTTTATAGAGCTTCCTCCTGGTTAGATTGCTTTGAGGTTTTGAAGGGACATCTCCTCATGTCCTCATCCTCTCTTCTTAAACAGATCAAGAGAACAGACGTTGAGGGGAATTGACGGATGTTCCGTACATTCTAGGGCTTCATCCTCGTTTCAACAGGACAAACAAAGCGTTTAAATATATACGAGTTGTGGACCGAAGCTGTGGGTCCAAGAGGGTCTAGCACAAGTCCCTCTGCACAATTTCCTTGTGCCTAGGTCCCCTAACCTTAAAGAAACCCGAATCGGTGCTTGTGAATGAGCCCTTATAGTCATCCACAAATCAAAGAAGCCCTTTTAAGGATCATTGAACAAATCATGAAATTAGTTTTTGATTTCCGATCCCTCTCCAGCCCTGCATCCCTTCTAACCAGATCTACTGATCCCACTTATCAATTTATTACAAATTTACTTCATTCAACCTAACCGAACGATAGGATTTTTCAATTACAGACAAACTTACTCACACCTATTTATAGCTACTCAAAGTCAAGAATTAGAGTTTAGAGGACCAGTTTAGTAAAACTTTTATTCTCATTTGTCTAAAAAAGCTGATTATTAGGATTCCTGGGATCTAGTTTGAAATAGCAATGTGTGCTTCTAAATAAGATCGAAAGTAGTAAGAGTGTTGGATTCAGACAACTTGTTTCCTTAGATTGACACGTTCCTTATGAATGTGCCATCTCTTTTGGACGTTGAGCGTGGTTAAGGGGATGTAAGGTAAGAGTGAGGGGTTTGGACAGGCTCTTATTTTCTGGTCAATCTATTTAACAATTTACCTGGTTCACTTAATATTTGATGAAGTTTGATGAAATCTGATGATGTTTGATTGGATCGGGTTTCGGAAATGAGAGTCGGACGGTCAGTTCATCCGGCACAAATCGGATGTCCATTTCCCTCCACCTCTAATCACTTGCACATTTACAAATATGATGTTCCCTTTCAACGGTTACCGACAAAACACGTTCCTTCCGCAGTTTCCGACCTCTATATCACGGGAAAAGTATTGGGCTACAAATCCAGCTTCAACATTTAATAATTAGGTTTAACAGGACGGCTGCAAAACACAACTTCTTTAAAAATAATAAGCCAATATGAATAAGCGGAATGTAACAAGGTGTTGAGACCGTTGTTAAACGACTTTAAAGTATGTGGGACAATCTCAGTGTGCCCCAGCCATTGAGGAATGATCTCTATTTACTCTACTCTGCTAATTGGCTAATGAGAGTCGACAATGTCGTTGAATTGTTGCATACAAGAATTTAGTGGTTAAATATTTTCCTGTTAAGCGTGCATTAATCTCGGAATCTTATAGCGGACAGGACACAATAGTTTTGTAAAGATCGTTCCCATAAAGGACTTTTACCCCTCCATTACTAATGAATGTTGTAAGAAGCTGCGGAAACTCTTATTTTGTTAAATAAATGAGTAGAGTGAGATGGAGTAAGGGGAGGAATAAGATAATTATAAAAGAATGGGTTTGGACTTGTAGCTGAATTTTGTGGAGATGGTTAGTGAATAATTGAATGTGGATTGGGATTAAATTTTGATCAGATTTGAGTCCTTCTTACTTCTCCTCGGTCCAGATCTTTTGTCTCTTGGGTTTCAGATGAAAGGAATTGGATTCAATATTTAAGAGCACCTTTTGACCCCACCCACCCAAAGGACTCACCTTACAATCAATTTTCTGTCGTTTTTGTCTTTTTTTTGACAAGTGACGGATACATAAAAAATTTTAACAAGTAATGAAAAAAATCATAAAATTTAGACTTTTACATTTTCGTAAAATATCACTCTTTAGCATCACAAAAATGCAAAAAATTTGAAAATCGGACCACAACTGATGATTTGGCACAGGTTTGAAAATGTTAATTTCATCGATTTTTGTTTAAACATAGTAAACAGAAATTAGTGCCACCTAATTTTTATGATTTTATTGTTCACATTTGTGTGTAATAACATGGTACAAATTTCAAGACGATCGGCTTTGGTGTTTCCCTTATGTCCCTTGTTAGTCACCTTACTTGTTAGGTGATCCTATCTCTGAAATGGCTGAGGAAGGGGGATCTATTTCAAAGACTACACATTTCATACACAATGTTCACAATGTTCACAAAGGTGACAAGTGGCAATCCCTTTGCCGACAAAGACCCAGTCCAATTTGTCACCTTCGTCTACAACAATCCACTCCACTTACTTGACTACCAACTTTAATTCACATCTTAACTCCCAGCAGTTCAGCTTGACAATCTTACTTAAGGTCAACGTACTCACATGCCGGTTTCAAACCCAGTACAACTTACGAAATCAATTATCACTTTGATACTGACCCATGAAATACAATGTCTAAAATAAAACATGCCTATTCATCCTTCAACATCGTTGGCAACATCATCAAATCAAAGATTTCAAGGAAATCCTTCTGCTTAAAATATTTAAAACATGCTTTCAAAAAATGGGAAAGACAACAAGGATTTCCCATTAATTTCAGACCGATGGGCAAAAGCAAATGCAATTGATTTAATTGAAGTTCTGATTTGGGGGATGAAATACAGATAAGTTGTTGAGGATTGAGGTCCCTGGGCCCTGTTTTTCAAGGCACTTTTCACTCCGCACTTTGCAACTTTGCAACGAATTTGCAAAGCAGAGCGTTTTTCATGGCAACCAAAATGAAGAGTGAAAAGCGAAAAATGCGGAGTAAAGTTTGTAGGGAAAGTGAAAAGTGCAGAGAAAGTTTGCGTTTTTCAAATCCGCACTCCTCAACTTTTACTCCGCACTTTTCACTGGAAATTGCAAAGAATCGGATCGCTTTGCGCTTTTCACTCTTCAACTTATTCTCGATGAATTTAAAATTCCAAACCGCCTCCCCCCACAACTCACCCCTACTATAATTTCTAGTTCAAGCCGATTTTATTTTATTAATCCCAATATGGGGTAGGATTATCATATAATATAGGATCAAATAGGATTCACTTCAAATTTAAACTGCTTTTTGATTCTTTCGTTCTGATTTTATCATTCTACATAGATTTCCTTTTCTTTGCTTAGGCTTCTATTCCATTTTTATGGAAAATGTTTAAATTCTTTTTCAAATCTTAATCTTAAATACGTTTTTCTAAAATACTTCTTTTTTTTTGCTGATAATGTGACCAATAAAAGTTTTCAGGATTCATATTAAATAGTTTAACACACAAAGTTGGCTCAGATTTAGGTAGGAAGAACAATAGGAATAATAATCCGATTCTTATCGTATTTTTTACTTTCGAATCGAACTGACCAGTGGCATTGAATATTTAAGGTTCCAGAGTAATTATCAATATGGGAAAATGTGTGTCATAGGGGGTATTTTGAACCCATATGCCTTTCGATCCGTACTAGCTAACATTTTTGAAAAAATTATGTTATGTAGATATTTTGCCAAACATTATAAAGTCATTGTAAATACCCCACAAGGTATAGAAAGACGAATTAAAATGTAATCAATGACTTGTTTTAAACTTTCCAACAGGCCCCGGTCCGGGCCCGATAGGATCATCATGGAATCTCAAAACCGGTTTCAATAGATAAAACATTTCTTGTCCGAGGGAGTATAATAGGGGGTCCAAATTGCAATTTTATGAAGCGATCACTTCGAAAAATGCACTTTAAACAAACAATCACTCATGTTGTTTCGGGTTTTAATTTTTTATGCAAAATCCATAAGAGATTCATTAATTTTGACCCCCTACACTCTCTCTCATATAATTGTCTTTGATAACATTTTAGTTATGGGCTTCCTTTATCCTATAGGGTAATAACGATGGCATTAAAATATCTACCCAAAAATATTTATTTGAAAATTGTAAGTGCTAAAGGCTCGAATGCCATTAGGGTTTAAAGAACCCCCCATGACACATATTTTCCCATAGCGATATTAAAAATCGGAGGAGAGGATAGAGTTCAAAAGATGTGAAAAGTGCGGAGTGAAGAGCGACTGAAAAACAATTTACTCCGCAAACCCTGTTTTTCTGCAGAGTGCAAAGTGCAGAGTTTGGTTGCCATGAAAAACGCTCCGCATTTGCACTCTGCATTTTTTTGAAAATGCAGAGTGAAAAGTGCGGAGTGAAGAGTGCAAAGTTGAAAAATAGGGCCCTGGTCTTTCATTTGAACACTTGTCAGGATTCCGACCCAAAACCATCCACAAATATGTTCAGTTTTAAGTTTGGAAAAATACTCATTAATCCTCCAACTTCCACTTTAAAATCTCAACAAGGAAGCCACAAAAACAAAAAAGTCGGGTTGGTTACATGGGATTATAAATCAATTGTATCTTATTCTGGAATGTAAACAGATTCTAATATGTTATAAATAAATCTATTCTGTACAATGTAAACTTATCCGTAGAACCTCGCTTCAAGTATGCTGATCATTAATAAGAAACTAATCTCTGTACAAGGTTTACTAAAAACACATCGCCATTAAATACCTTGGATTTGCTAGTGAGTACTTGTCGGTGCAATATAATTTACAGGATATTTTTATTCATTAGATTTTCAACATGACAAGATATATGAAAACATTTATTTTGGTAGTCTGCCGCAGCGCAGTCTGTGGATGGATCCTTCTGTGATTTCAATTCCTTTGCAAGAGGTTAAGGTTTTAATATTGAGAATAAGTTTTAAATTTCTGTTGAGAAAGAAAGTAGTTTTATATTTAAGGACTCTGACTTATGGAATGAAAGTATTTCAGAAAACCACTCACCAATCTCCTCACACTTCCATACAAAAATATCAGTTAAACCTCTCTTTACTAAAGATAAGTCCCTATATTTAGGAAATAAAAACAGCTCTGGGGACAAACATTCAAGTACTTTCCCTACTCACCAGTCACTTTGGCACTAAATCCCCTTCAAGGGATTCAAACCCTAAATGCTGTAATATGCAACTATTAATTTAAACGCATGAAGACCACAGAAATTGCAAATAATGTTTTAAATAGAGAATTTAAATCATTTTAGAAGAATTTTAAAACCAGAAACTTAAATGATCAAAATATTAAACATCTCATTTTGTCCCAACCGTAGAGTGAGATTAACAATAAGTATGAAGGGGATGCCATGTCATGAACGTAGTGTGTGAATGAAGCCTTGGATCCTGTCAACAGCTGCACACTTCCGAGATTTATTTTTTATCCCCACAAAAAAAATAGTAGGAATATAAGATCCTTAGCCCTTTTTTATTATTCCCAGCTTTTAGAAAATATTTAGATATCCGACTCCATTTCAGAATCCATATTCATCAAAACACATTAACAAAAACATTGTAATGATTCCAGAGCATTTTCCTATATTATTCTCATCAACAAAACCCATAGAATTCTTTTCAAAAAACAAGTTTCGGAGTTTCAAGGATTTATTCACACGAGTTGGAATATGCATATCAATTCTGAATAGAGGAAATAAGGGATTCAAACTTTGACTCTTGAGGAATTGAATAGTTTAAATAGAAAAGCTTTTTAAGGCTTTATTTCGCCTCCTCTATCCCTTCATCTCAATCTCCTCAACAAGTAATAATATTAAAATCACAAGAATCACATGAAATCACATTTTTATTCACTTTCACTATTAAATGTTCAATGTGCTTCAATTGACATTATAGTATCAGAAAAGTATGGAAATTAAATCGTTGTGTTAGTACCTAAACCTCAATTTAATTACCACGAACATATGTTTTATCTAAATCGCGTAGATGGGAAAGTTCCATTAAATTTCAGTTGAATTAGATATTTGAGGCAGAATAGTGTATTTAATTTACAAGGCACCCTGTAGATTAATTTCTACTTGTGCCCCGTTGTTCGAGGAATTATGCAAGAAGGGTAAAAAAACAGTTTGGAAATGGGAATAAAAATGAAGGAGACTCTATTGCTTTTTCCGAATGGTTTGAATAGGAAGCCATGGCTGGAGTAATTAAAGTGGCACATTGTAGAAATTGATTCAAAATCCGAACAAGTCCAGATCAAATTATAAACTTAAACTTTTTCGTCAAAGGATGAAGGGAAATCAGGAAATTAGTTCGAATCAAGTGAAATTAAAACTTTTATGGGAAAGTGAAGGAGAAAAATAAATAAAAAGTAAAATAATGCGGAATAAAAGTACAATTTATATTCGACCAAGCAAACGTAATCATAAACCTCCCTCAACTATATTACCTAATTAAAATTAGTCGTGGATTATAAATGTAATACTTAATTATGGTCAGTCCTATTTAGATTTTCAATTACAATTTTAAACTATTTTCGAAATAGGTTCCCCGAAATAGAACCCCGCCCCTATAGAGTGATTTCGAATATATGAGTTCTTCCTATATATATATGAGGCTTCTAATGAACAGGTTGAACTGTAGATTAAATATGATTCAATCTCTAGAGATCATGGTTTCGTTGGTTTGGTTTGGCGTGGAGGAAGTTGCCTGGGGTTGGGATTTGAATTCGGATTATCCGGAACCACTTTCCCATTTGGATGGTAAATGCGTTGAAGGGATTAGCCGTTGGTATTTGAATGATTTCAAGAGACTTGGGTTTGATTAACTGTATGAGAATAAGATGAGAGGTTGTAAGGATAGAGTCCATTCATAAACTACTAATCCCTCTGCCAAAAGACCGAAACAAGAAGCCGACATCGACCTCCCCACCGAAGCACCGACCATTCACAAACTACGACAACTTATCACTTTCACAATACGACGCTACAAATCCCACTTTTCTCAGGAACAGGATTTTTTAAATTTTTTCCCACCCCCAATGTTAGCTCAAGGGAGAAGGTAAAAACCCGGGAAAAATCCCGTCCCTGAAGAGAGTGTCATTTGTACTAGAGCCTTTCCGGTACCCTTCTGTATGAACGGTTGTGAATGGAGGGGGCCTTGTGCCAGGATTAAGAGTCAAGGAGAAGCCTTACTATATTCTTTCTATCGTTCAACCACAAATTACGATGAAAGGGCCCCTTTAACCCCGATCTTAATCTTTGCATGTGCCTCACAAGGGAAGGTCTACAATTGTCCCACCAGTTTCTCATCATTTTATGTGAATAGGGTGTTTTGACCTGCAGCCCTATGAAAATCGGACTAAATTATTATCTTTGGGGAATTAGAGTAGAGGGTCAAAAGTAGGTGGGAAGGTTGGGGTTAAGTGAGATACGATTTAGACTTTTTAGACTCGTCGAGACAGTCGAGAGAGGAGAAACTTTCCGACTTGCTCCAAAAGAATATAGGAGCTTACATTATAGAAATAAAAAAATAGTATTGAACGGGAAGCGGAACTACCCTTTTATACCTCCGTGCCCGCTTTTTGACCTTCCCACCTACCTTTGACCTACTACATCCAATTCGAGAGCTAATGCAACTATTTTTCTAATCAGCAGGTGAAAATCCCCTATTCACATACAATATTACGGG
The DNA here is from genome assembly GCA_906901685.1 of Desoria tigrina. Taxonomy (NCBI): domain Eukaryota; kingdom Metazoa; phylum Arthropoda; class Collembola; order Entomobryomorpha; family Isotomidae; genus Desoria; species Desoria tigrina. The sequence continues at coordinate 761,399 of CAJQTU010000003.1, read as the reverse complement.
ATAAACTCATTGGACAGTTAAGCTCTTTCCATTCTGAATGATGTCTGTCTGTTTGTATGATAATCAGAGGAGGGATTAAGAAAATGAGTAACATTTGTTCCGACGTCCAAGATCGGTTCTGTTTAGTCACTCGACTAATTCCACCACTCTCTCATCCCTTACCACTTATGGACCAAACAAATACCTTATTCATACAAATCAGCCTATATTTTACTCAATTCTATGTGCTTTTGAATACTATTCAAAAGCACATACGGAATAAAACAACTCAAGTGTTGAAATAAAAGTCCCTGGAAATAGAAATTCTCCAAAAAACACTTTATATTTTAATCATTTTACACTATCTTTGCACAATTTTCATTTATTGCTTGGTTGAAATTTCGATATTTTAATAAAAATAAACACAGGCACTCATTTTGGAGACGTTTGTAAAATAAAAACTTAATTTGTCCAGTTTTACGGTATTCTACAAGCAACGACCCTAAATATTGTAAGAAAGATCCTAACTGCCATTTCATTCGGTTCTAATTCTAAACATTCATGGAATTGTAGAAGACCAATTTTTTAGGATAAATGTGTAAAGGGATTAGGTAGTGCATCAAGTTTTGGGGTTCCCTTTGTTGTCGGATGCACATGGAAGAGTTAATATTGGATTTGAGATTGTGAGACAGTTTGTGCGGGTCTCTTGTCAATTATCACTGATTGTTGGGACTTGTTTTGTTGTATTGTTGTGGAAATGGAGAAGGGTTCTCTCTAATTCTTGTCACAATCTAGATGACAAATGACAATGTGATGGGTTGATGTCAAATGTCATCAATGCCCTTTGCGGTCACAAGTAAGTCCCTTGCGACCCTTTGACATTTCCCGACAATCCATACATCCCTTACACTACCTTCTGCCCAACCAGAAGTACCAGAACTACAAATCACTTCTATTCTCTATTCCATCACAATTTGTTCAGATGGTTAGTAGTACATTCCCTCTTTACAGCATTTCCTCCTAAAACATAATATGTTTTACCATAACATATATACCTATATTGCCACAACATAAAATTAAAATCTCGTGTACTTTAAATCCCTTAAAAATAAAAACAATTAAATAATGCAAAGAAAATCATATGAACTACTTATGGGCCTATGTAAGGCTGACACGAAGAAAACATCCCGTTTTAAATATTTAGCTTGACAAGAGATCGTACAATTTTAATGGAAGCCTGTTATGCATAATTGTAAAGATAGTTAATAGCTCTTAAAGCAGTGGATATTTTGCTGGATTACTTCTACTGTTGCAATGGGTTTTTGCAGGAGGTTGTCTAAATAGTTATTAAAGAATAGAAAATAATAAGAGACTGTAGATTGTAAAGACTGAATTTTTGATGAGGCTCAAGAATGAAACCGTTTAGAACTGAATGGGGAGACGTGAGCTAGAAGCAAATCTCTACAATAGCCCTCTGCCAACGAATTTACATGAGGTCTTTGAGATATTCTACTAATATATTTATGTAATAACAACAATATCAAACCAATCCTCCATTGTCAAAATCCAAGGAGGGCAGAGGGGGACAAACAAAGCCTATATTTTCAGAAACCCGTTTTTTGCCAAGGATTATGGATTGGGAGGTATTTTATGTTGTTTGGGAGATTTGTTATTGGGTGCCTCATTTCTTAAACCTGAAATAAATGTGTGAACTGAAAGAAGAGTGTTACTCTTATTGATAGGGTGGGCTCTTAAAGCTTAATTGAAGGGCTGAATGAGAAGGTGACAAGGGCCACCCAACGCCACTCACAATATTTCAACATTTAATCTGCGGAAACTGGAATTTAAAGCTCCAATTCCATTCCATCCCACCTATGACCTACCTATTTAGTAAATCTCATGATCCGATTCCATCTTATATTCCTATCCTCTTACAGCTAAAATATTAAAGTATCTAAGGATATGCTAATGATTCAATTGATTCAACCATTATCTATTAAATAAATGCCCATTAGGATCTATTTCATGTTTGGTTTCAGTGCTAAATCGAAACCATATCCTGGAAATAACCGTGATGTCCATTTTGAACCATTTAACCGACAAGGTCCCAGGAACCCAACCGTCCTTAGCAATGAATGGTCTAGAAATTAGTTAGTGTTTTAAGGATTTAATTGAGGATTTAGATGGATGTGGATGTAGTTAATTCAGGGTGGGATGTTGTAGTCGGTGGATTCACTCTCTTGGTTCACTCCTCCCCAGTAGAAATGCTTTGGAGAGGATCCGGCGTCGTTGGAGATTGTGGTCGGAACGATGGACAACTCGGACAGATTCCTCACTGATTTCCTCCTATCTAATCGAAATTCATTAATTTAGTCCCTCTCTGAAATATATTCAATCCCTGACTCTGAAATGTCTGAAATGGGTGTCAAGGATTTAGGAAAAGTACCGGAACTGATAGTGGGGGACTGGTGGGACGAGGGAACTGTCGCCTCTTCCCTCTTTTTTTCTGACGACGACGACGAACTGGACGACGAGCTGGACGACGAAGAATGCAAAGTGGCCCTTTTGGTTGGCGCTGCTTTAACGAGAGGAAATTCAACGTTTAAGTCATTTTATTAATCTAATAGTCATTCTAAAGCCCGTAATGCACCAGACCAACGTAGTGAATAGGCTTAAAAATCAGGAACAAAATAGTAAAGCCAAAATGATTTTACTCAATTGGATTCATAGCGCTTTTCGAGAAATGGGGGAGAAAAGCAGACCGAAAATAGTATTGGGGGAGTCAAACTATAATATTAGGCCTAAGAAAGCCTTTCAACATAAATCTGAGTAAAATATAACTAAAATTGTTGTATTAGAACTGCATATTAAAAATGTGGGGGATATTAATGTGGATAATAAAATGATAATTAAAATTACTTGTATTTTTGTCGTTTTTTGTGCTTGCGCTCGAGGAGGTGGAGGATGAGGATCCGCTGGATGAGCTTGAATCCGTGGAACTGGACTCCGTTGACGACGAGGATTTGGTTGAAGCGGATTTCTTGGGAGCAGTTTGCGGGGTCGGTACTGGAACCTCCACCACAACCACCGGTTCCGCTGCACAAAACAAGCACGGTTTACTAACGTTTAACACTTTTAAATTTTAAACAATATTTTAAGGAAATAAATAAGAGGACTTGTCTTGACGAGAATCTTACCGCTCGGTTTCAAGGGACTCGACTTCCGTTTTGGAGGTGAGATGGAAGGGCGGTGAATATCAGAAGCTAAATAACAAACAGTTAAATTACAGTCAGCTTTCCATTCAACATTACTTTGGAGTGATTAATCCCATTAATTAAAGGTATAATTTGGTCTAATGAATTTACCTCGTTTGGGAGACACGTATTTCACTAAACTTCTACTGGAGGAACGGGAAGAACTGTACACTCTCTTCGCTTCAGCCTTGTCAATGACACTCGATTTCCTACGAACTTTAGAAACTCGTTTTGGACTGAATGACCTTGACCTTGACCTTGACCTTTCTGGTGGGCTAACCTTCTTAATGGACTTTGACCGTTTAGGTGGGCTGATTTTCTTAGTTGGCTTTGACCTCTTGGGTGGGCTTGGCTTCTTAATTGGTTTTGGCCGTTGTGGGCTGACATGGTTGGGTGGACTGAGGTTTGTGGGTTTGTGGGGTGGCCTGTAGTCAGAGTTACTGCTCCGGATGTAGCGCTTCATGATCAGCCCTTTCGTGTGGTCCGTGTCATCCTCCTGACCATTTGAACCTGCCCTCTTGACCCATGAACTACGACGCTTACTCCCTCTTCTCCGGGGCTCATCGTAAATGGGAGAGTACGACCTTTGACCTCGATCTTCGTACAATCCGTTGCTATATCGCTTCCGGGCATAAGGGTCATCTTCAAAGCTCCTCGAATCCCGACCCCCTCGACTGCCGTATCTATAGTGGTCATATCCATCTCCTCGACGGTAAGGTCGGTACTGAGGTCGAGGGTCTGCTTTTATTATTATCTGCGGTTGTGGGTCACAACAGACATTCGACGTGGGACAACAGGCGGGGCTACTGTATTGGGGCGTGGGGCATCCGTAGGGGTACATTGGATTATAGTAGCCATAGCCTGGAGGATATCCAATCCCACCCCAAGGGTTTACAATGCTTGGATAGCAGGGTGGAGGGGGCATGCAAGGGGCTGCACATTGTGTTTCCGCCGGACGGATCTAAATTAACGTATTACAGGAATATGTTCTTTAATGTATGCATCTTTTAAAGAGAGATTAGCGGAAGTCGTTAATAATTATTAATGACTTTTATCGATATGGATGAGGCCAGATCAGGACCACCGGTTCATTTAATGTTGGTTCGCTTTTTAAACGGAAACCACAACCTGTTTTTAAACGGTAACGTTTAAACGCTTTACGCTGACTAATATCGTAACTAAAATATTCATGTCCTAACTATAAGCGGACAGTTATTAGAGGATTTTGGATGAATTGCGTGTAATGAAATGAGTACTAACATATCTGAAGCATGCGATTCGTCGGTACTGGTTGTTAGAAGCCTGGGCTTGTGTAGCTTGCGGAGGTGGGGGTCCTCCACTTCCGGTTCCATACGAGTAAGCGGGGGTTGATTGGGACGGAGAGGCACTCCCCTTTGAGCCGGAAGCGGTTGGGTCGGAAGTGGCGGACTTGCTCTTTGAGCCCGACCCCTTGTCCGCCCTTTCAAGGACCTCCGCCATCGCCGCTTCCTTGTCCAGCTTTCCGCCCTTCCCGCTGCTCGACGTCGCCGCACCCGACGACGACGATTTTGTCACCATTCTACACCTACAAATATATGCACCCTAAACACGCATTTCACATTAGATTAGAATAGGAACATTCTGAAGGCCAAGATGCCTTGACACCCGCTTTCTCCTTCCCCCGAGAGACACCGAGCCCCCTGTTGTCAAGCAATCTTGCTGAAGGCCACCTTTGACCTTTCTCCCACAACTCCAGCCAAGATGCCTTGACAACGCTTTCTCGTTGCCCCAAGACACCGAGCCCCCTGTTGTCAAGCAATCTTGACATGGGTGCCAGATTCAGATGAGACATGTTGTGCGCCTCGACCAGTTCTGACCCATTATTTCATTTTTTAATTACAAAATATGACATATATTTTTGTCACAAATTTTGCATGTTACGAATCTGCAATAAAAAGCCATGCACTATGGAATTCTCTTTTTAAGAACCGTGCAAAAATAGAATTGGTTTCAAAGTTTATTGAGAGTTTTAATTCGTAGCCATATTTTCTTAGCTGTGCGTTTGTCGAGATAGATGTCTTTTAGAACAACTGGACACAAATTATGAGGTTGTTGGTTGTTGTTCATTGAAATAGGGTTTAAAATACCCAAGCGCTTTTCTAAATGTTCGCATCTTCGTACGATTATTATTATATACTTATTCTAAAATCATATTATGAAGCAATTTGGCTTAAAACAACGACTCGACTGTGCCTATTTAGTCATTGAATTAAATCTATACCGTTGTGTGAATATAGTTTTATAACGGATTAAAGGAGGGTCATATATACTCCAACGTAACATGTGTAAGTAGTGCTGATTAAATGGGTGGTTTGTAGTCCAATTTAGGGGTTGGAAAGGTGGTGTGAGATTGTTACGGAATATTATGACTAGTTCGGGATCATATTTTGACGTTGATAGTAAAAGATCTGAATTATTCCTATTCCACTACTCTCTGCTGTCTGATGTCTGGTTGATGAGTTGATGTATTTGGTGAATCTGTTGTTGATAGGCTATAATATCCTTAAATGATAATGATCTGTGAAGCTGATCCCTTGACAGGGTACCTTTTGCTCCCCTGTGAAAAGGCATGAAGGGTGGTCCCTTGAACAATGCCCCATTTCATGAACACTAAATAAAACGCAGATAGGAAATAATCCAGCCCTACAATACAATTCAAAAATTGAGAAAAAAAAGTCTGGATTCATGGGATTTAAAGATCGGGCCCTAAATGGTCAAAAGGGCGGAATGGCTAAACATTATGTGGATTCAATCCCTCGGATCCATTCATACGGGGATTCCGTTTAGCGTTTGTACTGAAGGGGGACTTGGAATAGGGAATGGTGGTGGTCTCCTGTTAGGTCCGACCAACGAGAAGGGCCCTTTGACATCCACACTAATCCACTCCTTCTCATTAACTCCAATCATCCATGAGCACATGTTTAAGGATTTCATATGTCGTGGCAGGTAAAGTCTCTTAAATATCAATTCAAATCCCAAGGCTGCTATATCAATTGAAATTCTTGTGCTAGTTGACTCACCGGGTAAAACTCGTTTCGTCTTTATGTAGGTATAGCAGAGTTTTATCCGGCGAGTCAACGAATACAAGAACTTTTAATACAACCCCTAAACATGCTTTCATGTGAACCTAACAATCCGAAAAGCTTCGAAAAACAAGGATTTTTTTATTTCGACGATTAGCCATCCCTTATTAGGACACGTATTTGAGGGGGTTTAATCCTCAGAGCCCAACTGCCCCAGTCGCCCTTGTCCCGTCCTACAGAACATTTCTAATCCTTAATCTATAGATGTGATGTATTGTATGATATTAGATGTTTGGTGTAGAAAAAAAGTAGATCCGAATTGCTGTATAAATTGTAAATCCATGTTTTAGACGTTGATCCGTTGTAGTTGCCTCTATCCCTCCCGTCTCTCGATTTACAAACTTAGAAATTTAGAAGGGAGATTTAGGATTTGGGATTAACTAGTTTATTTCGGATTATTTGTAAAATGTCAACCAGCCGCAGCCGTTCCTTATTGACCTTAAGGGGCTCAGAAATCAGATGCAAATTCAGATGAACAGAGTTTATCATGAGGAGCAGAACGGGACAATAATGATCATAACAAATTTATAAGCAGAATAACAATCTGCCGAAATTAACTAAATTCCAAGAATCAGTTTCTAACCAGAATAATCCCCTCCCTATCCTTTCAATATTGAACTCCTCTATCCTGCAATGCTAATCTGCAGAGATGCTGGATTCGGGTGTTTGATAGACTTATTTGTTTAAATGTCAACTGTTTCTGTAGAACTTGGATTATCATATGAGATGAACTGTGTAGTTTTCGAAAACAAATTTAGGCATGAAATGGGTGTTTTGACAAGACATGTGGTCATAATGATTTGGAAAGGGAAGAGAGGATGTACAGGGTGTTCCGATATGAATTAAGTCTCCACTACCGACAAAAATCGTCATTTGTAATGAATGTTGACTAACCTAATCCGTTAATGTATCATATTAAAGAAGCGTTTGTTTCTAGTGGGAACTTGATAATTGGAACAGGCTGTATATCCTAGTTCGGACCTTCTCACCTCGTCCCAAAATCTCAAATTCCTAATCTCTAATTCCTAAATTAATCCTGCTGTTTTGTGCTCAGTCAGATGTTATTTACATGTTATGGATTTTTGTTCTTTTGGTTGACGTGAAGTGAAAACATTATTGGGATTCCTGACTCTCCGTCAAAGTCAACCCTTAATCCGTCCCTTGATTCCCAGATCCCACATCTCATTACTTTTGGCCAGGAATTATTTTTATTTACTTTGTCAAAAGCTCCTCTTCTTATAGAAATCCCCTCCATCCCCCATCATTTCTAATCAACTTGAAAGCCTCAAAATGGTAGCAAATAGTTTCTAATAAACGGAACTAACTATCCTAACACCTCTCCTCGTTCTTTACGGATTTCAAATGGAGGAGTTTTAGTTTCTTTAAAACATCTTTGAAGCTTTAATGTGGTGTGAGTGTGTGATCAAACAATGGAACAGATTTTTATTTATTATTTATTATTACAATGTGATACCCACAGTACGTGTACTTGGTGGTCGTTACATCACAAGGATTACTGAATAAGTTATATTAAAAAAATGGAATGTCAGTCAAATGTAAGGATAAGTAGTAGGTTTACACTTTTACAGTTAGGTGTGTCATATAATATTAATATTTAAAAGTTTTCGTATAATTTTATAAAGAGTGTTTTTATGGTTATTAATTTTAATTACATAGTTCATTTAATATGTTGTTTAAGCAAGGCTGATAGAGTACAGTATTTGAATTGATAATTTACGTAGTTAGTTTTCCGTAGATAGTTGGGTTGAGTGGATTTTTGTCCTTTTCCAAGCTTTAGCAATGTCATCGTTGGTTAATGGTCAGAATTCAAAAGGTCTAATTCCTGAAGGGTCGACCGTAGATGGTTTGGTAGGAATGGATTTTGATGAAGTCAAGTTTGAGGTAGAGCGATGTTGGAAGCATCAATTCTGGATTTGATGGGGAAGCAGGTATGAAATGGATTCCATAATCCGTCCGTTTTAATTTTTTGGTCAATTTAGTATTTAGAATCCTTAGGATTAAGTTCAGAAGGTCTTCTTTTAAAAACTTTTATATGCACTGTCATGTTGCTTAATGAGGCTTTTTGTTAATAAGCTAATGTATTCCATTTTTGGGATAATATACAATACATATTGATGATAGAGGCACAAGGTTATTTAAAGTTGTTGACCATTCAAATGTAAGGGCTTTGAAAGAGTCATTCAGAGTTCAGTGGATCAATTTTAAATTGTAACGAGTCAATCATATTTATGAATGATGAGTTTACAAAGTTTTTGTAATTTTTAAATTGTATTCTGGTCTTACGTAATTTGTTAATTCATACTTCAGTAAGTGAATGGTCAGATATGAGTGGGTTGAGAACATGATGAGTTTTGATGGTACTTGGATTGTTCAGGATTATGAGGTGGATGATAAAATTGGAAGATTGAGTCGGTGTATTTCCTTAGGATACTGTAGAATCATTTCTTGTTGACAGTTCATGAAATGATTTGTTGGAGTAGTATTTAAATTTGTTTGCGTTTCCCATTTGCCATCATTTATTCGAAAAGCTTGGTTGCCTGCTTTTATGGTCTTCTCTTTCCAGTTGATTACAGGTATTAGCTTATTTTGTTTTAATTCACGTGTTTTTATGCGAATGTGAGCATAGTCTCGTCTGAGACTAGCTGGTAGGTCTTCATTGATGTAGATTGGAGGTTTAGTGATCATTCTGTTGTTCCAGGTGAGATTTCTATCGGACATTTTTAAGAATCGGATTCTAACTGGTCTGTTATACGCTTCACGAAAATTTCCAACTCTGTGAAATGTGTCAATGTCCATATCGTGTCCATTTACACTCTTCAGTATGTCACAAATTTGGGATAGTAATTGAGAGCTTGATTCATCTTTGAAGTCGGGAATGCCACTGAACAGTAGATTGATTTTTAGCATTTCTTTTTGTGCTAATTCAAGATTATTAGTTAATTCTGAATGAGAAACTACTACACTTTGAAGTTTTGGTATAACAGTATCTTGGACGAACTCATCTGTAGTTTCAGCTTTGGATTGAATATCTTTTATTGCATCTTGGATCCTTGATATGTCATTCTGTTGCTTTAAGACAAAGTCGTGAATTTCTTTCATTCCAACTTGAATTTGATTAATTGATTTTTGTTGAGCAGTTTGCTCTTCTTCTGCTTTAGCTAATTTCTTATTGATACTTGTAATCCCTTTTTCTATGGAAGCTAAAGTGGTTAAGAACTTGTCAGATAGTATGTCGTTACTGTTCACTGATCTTGGGCCACTTGGTATAGGTGATAATTGATTATTCGAATCAGAACGTCTGCGTTTATTTTCATTGATTTCATTGTCGAAATCACTAACACGCTTGTTGGTATCACAAATTGAAATATTATTCACTGTAGATTTTAATGGTTGTGATGATAGAGAGAGGTTTGTTTTCCGAACTTTAGGAGGCATTTTTAGTATTGAGTAAGTGAGTATGTAGTTTTAATAAGATAGAAGTCAGACCTATTTATTTAAGAAATGGAGCAGGTAGTATTGACAGGTGTGTGCAGGCCAATGGTCAGAATAAGGATACAGGATATTTTGAAATAAATAGGCGTTTTGATATGACACTGTCAAATCTCTTTCAATTATTTATTGGCGACCGGTTTCGATGTGATACATCTTCTTCAGGCCAAATAATGCTTAATAATGTGATAAAATATAAGAAGCGATGAGAAGGAAGGACATTTTTCTATATTCCTTTCCACACATTCAAGCCTATTAGAAGATTTAGGTGTCCAATGAGGTAGCAGTTTATTTTCTCCTTCCTACCATTTCCGTTTGGCGACATTTTATTAGAGATGAAACCTCTTTATTAAGGCGTGAAAGCTCTTAATGGGAAGACCTTTTCTGTCTGTCTGTCTGTCTGTCTGTCTGTCCGTTTGCGCTCTAACTATTGAACGGTTGTAGTTTAAAAAAAACGGTTTTCGGATATCAAACCAGCATTTTTTTTTTTAAAAAGAGCATAAGTGAAATATACTTTTAAAACTTTGGTCACACCCTCTGACCCCCCAGAATTTCCAATAAGTTGTCTCCTATCCATATTCAACAACGAAGAGATTGTTCAGATACGGCAATCACTCCCGCTTACACCCATTAGGATCAGGGGGCATGACCGCGCAAAATGGCGGAAGTGCTGTTTTGACAGTTGGTCGTGCGGTTTCACCCCTTCCTTACGTGCGTTTGCAACGGTTTATTTTCTTTAACTACAGCTACGGATTAACTTTTAACCAAAAAATCTTATTCCTGCTTGATCCTCAATTTTGTCGATTCTCACATTTTTATTTTCAAATCTTTGAGTTTTAATAAAATACAGGTATTTTGGGCTATGAAATAACGGGACTGATTACAAATTACAATACTGTTCCGCTAAAAATAGTATGATAAATGTCGATAATGTAGAGGACAAAATGTCGGAGGAATAGGGTTCAAGATCTATTCTGTCTCAACTGAATGAAGTTGATGAAAGTAAGTAATCTCTGGCCTGGTTAATCCTTATTCCTTTTGTCACGGTCCAAATGTCATAATATCTGGCCCCCGGCACTGATTTCGTTATTTACGGAATCAAACTTTAATTATAATTAAAGTCTAGGACTCTCATCTCAAAAACTGCTAACCCTGTAGGCTATCTCACTCTCTCTACAAATCTCTCCTTCACATGGATTTCGGTTAGTGTTTTAAGTAATTGAGGGCTTATCACCAACTTCCCTCTATCCTTTAGCCTCCCTTTGATAACTTTGTAGGCTTCTATTTATTTCAAAGGACCAGACGCAGACTTATCTCACCTATTTATTTGAGTAAATCTTCAACACCCAGTCAAGCTATACACTTCATCCGGACTTGATTAAAATAAAAAACCGGGGATGGGAAATAAAACAGTTTCTAAAAATTTAAAAACTATCATTTTACTCTCCCTAATACCTTATTTCCAGAAGTATTGACAACGTTATTCTTCCTATCATTTTTTTATGAATAATTATCCAGATATCCAGAATCCAATCCGTAACAAAGAATCGTATCATTTCATTAAAACCTCGTATGAAGGTTTATTTGTCTAACAGATTTGCCAGACAGCGGTTGTAGGATGCATTAACCTCTTAGCTCTCATGGTTTCGCTGCCAATTTGCAGTTAGTACTAGGTTACCATGTACACTTAACAACGATTTAGTCCATGGGCATGAAACAAAAGTTAGGGAACCTGCCTAGGTCAAAAATCGACAGAAAACCCGAATGGCCCATGGTTTGGATGAAAACATTTGGAGGATATTTTTGCTTGGTATGGTTTATGGGACTAGTAGAAATAACATATCCAAAACTTAACAAGATGCCATGTAGCTAAAATCCTTAAAAATCGGATGCAATTTCATGCCTAAAATACACTATATGATAAAATTAAAACAGATTAAATATCATTTTAATTTAAACATAAAAACAACTAGGCCATCACAGCCCGGTCGGGCCTCCAAAAACGTCTACGATAAGCGATATGAATAGTAAACTCGACCTGTTTTGACTGTTACTGAGGTCAGAAAGGGATCATGTTCTGCTTGATGGACCCAAGAAAATATTTCCTTATAAGTCCTTTTGGAAAAATCTTACTAAAAAATTGTCTTTCGCTTAATCGATACTTCTGAAAAACCGAACAACTTTTTCCTCTACCATTTTGACCTTAACGGTCGATAAATATCAGAAATAGTCAAAAAGGTCGTTAAAATTGAAATATCAAAAGTATTCCAAACGTCGTAACACCCTACTGACGAGCAGTTTTAATACATGGAAAGTCTGCCAGGTCATGGCAGATCACAGTGAAATTGGATTGTTTTGTCTTTAAATTCCACCACAATATAGGGTTGCTTCTTTAAAGTTAGGTTAGGTTACTCTTCAAACCAGAAAAATAAAATATACGAATCTAAAAAAGAAATACTGAATTTAAATTTTTTTCTGTCGTTTTTACATTTTTTTACACTTTTCACTTTTTCATCGGTTTGGACGAGTAACCTAACCTAACTTTAAAGAATCAAACCTGTATTGTGGTGGAATTTAAAAGTGGAAGGCCACTATGACTGTGACCTTAAACCGTGACCTGACAAACAATTTTCATCAATAAAAAGTGCTCAGGAGGTCACAAGAAGTAGATTAAACTAAAGTAAATTTTTGAGATTTTTGACAATTTCTGACCTTTGATGACCGTGAAGGTCAAAATGGTAGAGAGAAATTGGGTTTTCTCGAAGTATCGATTAAGCGAAAGATTTTTTTTAGTAAGATTTGGAAAGGAAAAGAAAGGGTCCCATCAAGCAGAACCCGACCCAGAAAGGTTTCAATCCTAATTCTGGATTAATGAATGGCCTATTGAAAAATAATCCACCCGTTCTACTACGTCCGACATGAAAAACATATCTGAAGTATGTAGTCAAAGAATTAAAAATTGAATAAACCCTTATATTAGTATTCTGATAAATTTTATATACTCTCTGGCATTTTGTATTTCTTCAATTTACAAAATATTGCAATTTTGCTCTTATAAAATTAAACTTGAAAATTACACGATATCATGTAGCTGGTAGTTTCTGCGATGCTTGGAGACCATGATATCATGTATCCTGGTATTATGTACGGTTTCTAAGGTACATGACATCATGTACCTTGGGAGTTATGTCTAGGTCGTTATGGTACATGATATCATGTATTTGGTACCAAGACGATTGTCAATAATACATGATATCATCAGCTAAGAGGTTAATTGCTTATTTCCATTAAAGCTTCTGACACTGGACCAAAAATTTAGCGAACTGTAATGTTCAAATTGTTCCAAACCCAACCTGATATTTTCAAAAAACATTAAAATTGAACCTTTTAAAAAACCAAAGACTTGTACGAATTAGTAAAAACAGTTGCATTAACAATACATCAGTACGTCCATTGGACGGTTTATTATAGCTGCCTCTGTCCTCATTGTGAGCTCCAAGTTGTTTGTGGAAGATGAACTAAAAATGATTGGGAATTGCGAAACAAACGCTTGTTTATAAATTTAAAAAATGTCAAGTCCGTCAATCATGGCTTAACTTGTACTGACAATGTCATGATATTGAGCTGTCGAATGTAAATATTGTAAATGAATTCCGTTGAATTGGAATCAATAACAAAAATGAAATTGAATGAAAAGTCAAAGTACTTTGAAATGTATTTTCGATATCAAGAGATGGAAAGTTTCTCTCTTAATAAAATAATATTATAAGTTTTTTATAAATGTTATTTTTGACCAAACATTTAGCAAAAATAATCAATAAGTTAAAAAAAGCAAATCAAGGGTCTTTCATATACATTTTAACATATTTTAAGGGTTGTCAGTTTTAGGAATTTAATAAATTTAATGCACTGAAAAATTATTATAAATTTCCATTTGTCCATGTTCCACCTACAGAATTGATAAAAACAGTACATCTACAGGGTACATCAGTACTTTCGTTGGACGGTTTAATTAATTTGCTACAGTCGATTAATAACATGAAATCGGATCTCAGAAAAACAAATTAATAAATATCATAATATTCGTCTTTCTAAAACCCCGAATGTCCAGCCTTGAGCTTTTTCACAATTGGATTGGCTGTTTATAATGATAAGGGTGTTAAATATACTGATGAGGTTAAATGATAAGTTATGAACGGTTTTTATTTACTAAAAATAAGTGTGTGTATATTGTAATCTGTTACTGTTCCTGTGCTTGTGCTACATAAAACCCTGAAATTAGATTGAGTCGAGGGAATAATTGTCGCGATAAGGCTCTTGTGAATTCAATAGTGATTTGGTGGTAGGTTATCGAAAGATAAGGTAATTAGGGCTGCAGTTCAACATCTCTTTGCCTGTTTTCTGTCATTATGCCGGATTTTGTGAATGACCCCCCAGGAGTAATTAGGAATGTGCCGATTCAGTCAAAGTCTCTTAATCGTCTCAATAACTATAAACTTCTTCTCCAACATTATCTTATGCTCTTCACATTCAAACTATAAATATGAAGATACATTTAATATATTTGGGATGAAGTTAAATGGAAATATGAGGGTTGCAGTCCTCGTGTTCCACCTTCTATGGGTTACTAGATTATGTTCAAGTATTCTCTTACATCCATATTCCATACGCCCAGCTTATTTAGTAAATCTCTTATCTGGTTGTCAAATGCATGCTCAAGTTACAAAAATTTGTCACACTCTCACTGAGGAACATTGCGGAGGAACAATTATTGCTACGGATAAGGGGACAACGTTTTAAAACAATAACTAAACTTATACAAATTACATACACTAATTGTAGAATCGATGTTTGAAGTGAATCGCGGCTATGATATGAGGATATGACCAAAACAATTCTAGGATTATCGTAAATCATAAATAAATATAATAAGCCCCCCCCCCCCCCTTTAGTCCCATTTTTGCACGAATTATCATGAGACAATTCTCCAGTAGACATTAAAATAGTTACAATTTTAATTACAATTTTTTATCGGAAGAATTCTGATTTAAACTGAAGGGTTTAAGGGGTATTGACAAATCATGTAACTCGATCGAGTATGAAATGTTTTCGCAAGTATTTATTTTATTTATACAAGCATAATTACAGAATTAAGTTTTAAGATATCCTTTTAAGGTTTAGTTTGAACGTCAATCCACGTTGAGTTTTTTAAGACTCTACTAAAATAAAAAAATCTCGGACTTGATAATTGTGTTAATGATAAATATAAATGATGACGTTAGCTGGCTTGGAACAATTCTGCTCGATAATATTTGCTACGCCGTGTTCTTCACAAACGTCAAACTTTTAAACTATTTTTTTTAGAATAACTACCACAATTAATGAACTGATTTATTACTTTGTTTTTTAAACCGAGAAAAAAAATATGCAAATAAATGCCAAAACTTATATTTGGACTGATCTTATTGACACTGTCCTCGTGTTCACGTTATCAAATGATTAGACTATTTTTTTTGAACGGATGAATGACACAATAAATAAAGCTACGACAACAAGATTCTGAAACGTCTAGGACGAACTTCCAACAATTAATAGATCCTGATTTTAATTTAAAATTATATCATTTTATTTTTTATTTGAGAATCCCGTCAAATAACTTCTTGAGTTGATTCGGTGACAAAATGGTCCGGATAAAATGGTCGGGACATAATGGTCGCGGATAAAATGGTCGTGGAGGAAATGGTCCCAGGGATAAAATGGTCGGAGACAAAATGGTCGGGACGTAATGGTATCAGTGAATGGTCGCGGATATAATGGTCTGGACATAATGGTAGTAAGAAATGGTCGCGGATAAAATGGTCTGATTTTTTAAAATCACATTTCACTGTATTGATGGCCGCTGAATACAACCATTAATCGATTTTTCTACATAAATTTTGTCATTTCCTATTGCTTATCTGTTGACGGTTTTTATTTCACAGTTTGCAGTACTTTACGGTCCTATAATATTATTATTTAGAATAGAATTGTACTGCTGTATAGTATATAATATATACTATATATAGACAGCTGAATATGACTGGGACTAATCTTTAAATTAAATCTACCTGCTCAAATATTTTGTGTCTACTTTTGTCACTTCTTGCTTTTTGTACATGGTTAATTCTTCACTAAAGACTACAGTACCTACTTATAATTTGTAACATTTTAAATGCCATATTCCTGCTTGGTCTACCCTTCAGATCATATGGGTCTACATTTAACTTATTTTTCCATTCGTTTCGTTCCTTTAAAAAAATCTACAAAATCTGACCGAATTTGGGATTGAGATTATTGTCACAGGAAAACCCGAGCCCGTAAGCTCAAAGTGGACGGAAAATAACCGTCCAACGTTGTACTAATGTATCGTAGATGTGACGGTTTTATAACGTTTTGTGCGCATGTCAAACTGTTTTTGACCATGTTAAACGTAAAAACTGTGTTTTTAAATGTTCAAAATACATAAATTATTGAAAATATCATATTGCCCCAATCATAGAGCAAAGTTACATACGTTTTTCGAAAGCACTTGTTCATAGCTTTCGAATGATTATTTTTGTGCTCACCAGACCATTATGTCCGCGACCATTTTTGGCTACCATTATATCCCGACCATTACTTCCTAGACCATTTCATCCTAGACCATTTTGTCTGTCGACCATTTTGTCCGGACCACTTTGTCTCTGACCATTTTGTCCCGACCATTCTATCCGGATACCTCTTGAGTTTAGGTACGCTGCAAATTCTGTTCTTCTTTGGATGCAATCTAATATAAAGTTTTATTACAAATGTGTCCCTACCCCAATACCTCTTTCTATCTCTCGACTTCACTTATTTAAAAAATCTAAAGTCAAATCAAAAGCGTAAGTGCAATGCACACTAAGCTATCATTTCGATGAATGCAATAAAATGGTCGCATTCCATTCTTGCATTTGCATAATCAAATGATTTAAAATCTAGTTTCGTAATGTCATAAAGATTCGGGAGGTTTTTCCTCTAGTTATGCAATGAATACGAAGAAAAGTAGAAGTGGTTCGATCTCCGTTTTATAGTCACCTGACAAGGGGACATTCCCACCTGTACAATTCACCCCATATTTTTCACATTCGAAAGAACAGCTATTGGACCAACCGACGGCTAAAATATATTTTACCTAGTAAATTAGGTCGGAAGGTCGTTTTTTGAGTTTTCTCACAAAAGAGATATGTTTGGTAACCAACCATTGGACGAGTCGAAAAACGATATCGAACCGGAACAAAAGTCTCTTTGAAACAAAAGCAATGGCAATATAGAATTAAAATCTTTGAATTACTCATCTTTATCTTTATCTTCCGAGTTGCATTCGTTTTTAAAATAAGCCTAAATTACCAAGTAAAAATATTTGATTTCGGGGTTGGTGAACTTGTAAACAGGGTAGTCGAGTTAGGTGGGGATTTGGGATTAAAAATTAAGAACAAATAGCATTTGTAAGAGATTTCTGGAGGACTCCAAATCTGGATGGAAAAATTTATCGGTCAGTTATTGAATCGGTTATTAATAATTAAAATCAAAATGTGAGTAATCAACCCGTCTCTTTCATAGAGACCTTGAAAGTTTTATTGCATTGTAAAATTATGCAAGTGGGTGGTCAAATAATCTGAAATCATAATTTCTTGTGCATTTAGGATGTATTTCAGTGAGGGAATGAATGGCTCCGACAAATCGTCTGATAAGTATTGCGAATGCTGACAATTAAAATGCATCGAAGCGAGAAGGGAAATCAGGACTTGGATTCATCGATTCATGAATCCAGTCACGTGCTTAACTCTTACGTTCATTAACCACATTAACTATAAATATCAGTAACTTAATTAACTAACTGACTTAATTAAGACGATGACTGAATCTTTAAAATAGGATAAACATGCAATTTGCCTGACCCCTCACCCCTCCATATCTCTTATCTCCTTAATTTTGAAAGCTGGTTGGATATAAATGATTTCGGCATGTGTTTTTGATCCAGAATCGAAAATAGAATACGTAGACAAGTGCAAGGAATTTTACAAGACTTTGCATATCTTGTTTTTCAAACTTCTTATCTCTCTCTGTTCAACTAAAACTCGACGGATCTGCAAATTATTGGATAACTAACTTCAGATTTGAGGTTAAAAATAGACCCATTAAATATAATTACTTTACAGAGTTCAGACTCAAAGGTGAATTATTAGTTAAAAATAAAGTTAACTGGAGTGGGAGAGAAATAAGATTGTGACAAGCCGTTAGTCACACTTGACCTCTTTTCCTCTCCAATCTGACCAATCTTTTGCTCTTTTACTGCATTCAAATAATCTTAACATTTCAGAACCAAATCGGATTAATTCCATAATTTTCGAAAGTTTGGAAATTTAAAATCTGAGGATGTTTAATTTTGCGAAATGGTTCGCTGTTACATTTCAATCCATCCATCGCATATGCCCGGATTTAATTAAGTCGAATGAATGACCATCGCACATTATTTTTCGAAATTAATGAAATTGAAATGGTAATGTCATAGTTGTGACGCGATTGTAAGTTATTTTTAGGATTTAAAAATAGAGGAGACAGAAAGTTCGAGAGGCTTGTAGTCGTAAAAATGTGGAGTTAAATGTGTTAAAGATTGAGATTTGTAATGAGCGAATTATGATAATTTGGACAAGAATAGTTTGTTAAGGAGCCTACTTGTCTCTATGCGTTACAGATGTACAAGGCTGAGGATTTAAGACCAAATTAACTCTTTGACGCACATCGGCCCAGCTTTTTTACATTTAATTCAAGTTTAATTTAACTACTCCCTGTGGTTACGTGTCTCATGCCTTTTCACTAAAAAAACAACATATAGGAAATGCATTAAAATGAATAGGAGTTCTCAGAATCTTAAGGTCCATTCACCCCTCAACGTTTATATCTTAAAAGCTTCTTCGAGAGTCCATATAGACAACGAAATTGAATTCTAAAGTGATATGAAGAACATTTAAAATTATTTTCGTCTGCCTCTGTCCTAAACGTTGACAAAGCTCAGGTGCTTTATTGACATATTGTTGAAGGCATAAATAATGTTTTTATTGAATTTGTAAAAATGAGGTGAGGTTGGTAAGAAGAATTGGGCTCCACGAGGACGAGGACGAGAAGTTGGATGAGTCAATGTCAGGAGACTAGTCCTTTCCTATAATCGTCCGGCATCAAGCAGTATTTATTATTTGTCTAGTGCAATTATTTGGCAAATTGCGTAAAGTATTTCTTGTTCAATATTCTAGAAGTCCAGAGTCACGCTTTCATAGCTCATGCCATCATTTATAAAATAAACGTTTGTCCAAGCAACGAGTACTACTGGAACCTTGAAATGAGAACGGAGATCAAAATCGATTTAAAAAGCATGTGATAGGAAATTGGATTACTTTACTTGATGAAGTGAAATAGATGTATAGAACAGCTTTCACCCTTCCTGCACTAATTACAAAGATACTGGCCTAATTGGCTCTTGGGTTATCAAATAAGGCAAATTGATCTAAATAGTTGGGTTGTGATTTGAAGTTGAGTAGTCGGATTTTGAATGATGAAGAATGTCATCATTAATCAATAAAACTAGTGAATTAGTGGCAGCTAATAATGCATTGCTTCTAGATTGATCTGTTGTTGTTTAAAGGCAGTCTCCATATATTTATATCCAGAGAGAGTAGGGATATTAATTGTAGTCTGGAAATGGCGTAATAACAAACTCCCAGCTCATCATCCCATTTCCCATAACATAACTTTAGAAATATCGTTCCCTACATCCCAAATATCCGACACAGGGTTTCACCACATCTCACATTTTACCCAAAACTTACAATTAACTCCGAATTATATATGTCATTTTTTAAAAGGAATTTCTCCCTTTGTTTTATATCAAAATCTCAGCATTGACATTTGACTCTCGACATATATTCCATGCTTTTGCATTCTATTGACTTATAAAAGTTGGGGCCCATTATGTGTGGTTTTCTATCCACACTCCGGAGGGTTTCCGGTTTTTTATTGTTTTTGGAGAAAATTAAGTATTAATAACGAATGTACTTATCTTTTAAAATGACATTCCAAAATATTATGAATTTAGACTGGTATAGGTGTGCTTTTATTGTAGATATATAATATTTTCAAGAATTGGCAAAAGAATGCAATGTTGGAATGAATAAATAAATGCAGCGGAATGTTGAATGGCAAGTATGGGGTGTGAACCCTGGTAATAATTGGGATAAAAAAGTACATTCCACACTGACTATGTTCTCTAAACGGTCGGTAAACGAGTAAATGGGATCGAGTAAAAAATGATAAGTGTAAGGTCTTGTATGTCTGCCAATGCTAAAAGATACGATCCCCCTCACTACTGACTCTGACTAGCTAAATGGACAGAGGCTCTGAAATGGTCTCTAACGTACAATGATATGGGATAGTATATAGGAAGTCAGTTTAGAGAGGTTTGGTATGGTGGTGAGAAGTGTCAAGTCAAACCTTGTTGATATTGAAGCATCAGTTACGCTACAAAGCTCCTTAGATTCACAACAGAACCTGAAACTGTCCATAATTAGCACTCGACTAAATACACTAATTAACTGCTCAGTTAAATCTGTTAGGAGGGATTATCTTCCGTCTCTGCCATTTGGAGCCGTTCTTTGCTATCCTTCAACTTGATAGGAGCAGTTATCAATCACTTCTTTATCCGCACAATCAATTGGTAAGGACGTACTTTCTAAATTATACTCGATCTTAATAGCATTGACAATTCAGATGTGGAAATTAGCCCTAGACGCCTAGACAATTGAGCTCATTTAGCACAAGTCCAGTTCCTCTGTCTCTCTCTTCTAGCAAATTGTAAAGCATGGGGAATTAATGCAACTATAGATAGACTCACTTCATCTCAATTAGAATCAGAAAATAAACATCAACATATACATTCTCTTTACATTCTGTTACATTCTGGGACTATAAATGGAGAGATTACGAGAATATGGATTAGCTGCGGGATCTAGGGCAATGCAAAGGGAACAAGGGAAACTCCTCGATTGTACCCCTCGCATTTTAATTATATGCATTATTTCACATTTCATTTAATTTTTTCGTTACTAGGATGGAATGTAGCACGAAGGCCTGTAAATAAAGGGCATGTCAACAGTACAGTCCCACTGTATCATGAACATATAGCATTGCCTCATCTGTGGACAGACTAGAATAGATTGCATTTATTGACTTATGAGAATTTAAAGCGTTATAAATCGTTAAATGAACAACTGCATGTATAAGCTCAAATTTGACGTATCAACTTACTTTTAATCTACAAAACAACATGTTTGTACTGAAATGCATATGATTTAATATAATCTCGAGTGTCGGAACAATGTGACATATGTCAAATCCCTTTGGAAATCCTAAAAATGTCCAGTATCAACTTAAAAAGTTCCCTTCTACCTCGAATTTGTTTTCATTTCCTTGTTAGGTTTAACAAGATATACAAAGTTGAAGATTAAATTTGTATCCGAAACAGATCTAAAAATACATCGAGTTAAAAAAATCTGTTAGTAGTAGCGAGACCATTGAATATCGCAATAATCAACTGACAATACTGACAGTGAACAGTTGTTGAGTTTAGGTGAGATGTTTAATTGAAGGATTTGAATCTGAATTTATAATTTCCAGGGTCAAAGAGGCTCTTTACATAGGAAGTAATAATAAATAATAGAACTTTCAAATCTGCTTATCTTGAATGATAGTGAGTATAGGAAAGTGTTCATGTCAGTTTCATAACTGATTGAGACTGGATTTGTAATGTTTTTGTATTGTAAGATATATGGGGATAATTAAATTTGTGGGTGTCGGATTGGAGAGGTTGTGAAGTATTGGAGAGAGATATGAATGGACCTTGGCGTCGTTTCCAATCAATAAATAAACGAGGTTATAGCTTACATTTCATTCAAACAGGGTTTTATCATCAGGAAACGTTCCTGTTTTTAGGCTTTGCTTAAAACTTCATCCAGCATCTAAAATCGGATCTATCCACTGAAATTATCTTCGCAAAATTACTAATCATTTAAATTACATAGAGAACCTTCATCCTCAAAGTTAGTTTGGCTTATTAAAGTGAGGAACGATGCACTGTGCATTCTAATGGCCATTCATGAATTAAATGAGAGGAATATACCGGAATGCATATAACAAATGGTTAATGCAAGCTAATTGTACGATAAGAACATGGGTGCATTTGTGGGATGATTAATTTAATCGACATACGATATACGGCATTTTTAAACTGTAAATTAAACTGTGCTTATTGATATATTTGTTTAATCCATTCGAGTCACTTTAAAACTTTAAATGTCCGTTTGTGCGTATAACAAGTAAATTATAATTCATTTTTTAAACAGAGAGAGTAATGATGAGTACGGCATTCGGGTCGTCATCCTCGTGGTCAGTGTCGACGTCAACGGGGAGCAGTTCGTCGTCGTCAGTGGGCGGGGGTGGGGGCGTTGTCGTAGACTCGGGTCAAAAGTTTAACTGGATGGAGGCGATTTCTAATCTACAGTCCGAGATCAGTAAGGACGCCAAGTGCAAGAAGATGTACGCCATTTACCCGATCCCCGAGGAAACCAAGGACGACTTGCACAGATATCGAATGAAGTAGCAACTACACCCTATTTTATACAGTTTTGTAATTATTCATTACTAATTAAGGATCATAATATATTTTCTATTATACACACTTCCATGTTATATACACTATATAGTAATTACATATGTGCGAATGGTGATGCAGAATCACTCCAAATATCCAGTCCATTAAAGAAAAAGAGACTCTCTGTAATTAAAAGACTTCCTGCCCAATCAGTGGCTCCAACAACAGAATTTTGTATTTCGTAAATTCTTACAAAAAATACGAGAAGGACATTCTCTCATTTGCCAATTATTTGGAGAGAAAAACAGACAATTTGTAGAAATTGGAGCATTAATTATCATGATCTTTAAACTTATTTAAACCGAAGGTATTTAGGAATGGCCCTTAAATGTGTTTTTACTCAATTAGATAATAGATGAGATGAGTCGCAGTTGAGAGGTTGGATCATAAAATTGCAACCTGCTAAACGAGTCTGGAATTAGATTTCTGCTGCGTTTGCATTAAAAAACGAGATAAGAGGAACGACTGGACTATTTGGTCGGTTGTGTTTGGATGGTCGTTAAATTTTGATTGTTTACAAAACTCTTGATTAATGTATGATTTGGTGGGGCGAAGGGCAGTAAGGATTTTTTGGTTGCCAGAAATACATGGACGACGGTTTATTAGCTAAGAAAAATCCTTTGGAGGAATAGTTGATTCTGAACATGTGCCAACTTATTTCCAAGTTCAGATGTTTACAACACTTATTATTAATTTATTATCCATCTCTTCTGGGTTCAATAATTATCCCAATAAATAACTGCAAACTCTAGCCAAGTTCCACTTTCAATGACTTGTTAGCCCACAAGTTGGGTCTAAAGATCCCAACAACTACATTTAGCCCTCTCCATACTCCATCCCAATACCTTAGGAGTTATAACTACAAATTATATTTAATTAAAATGATTATACATGTGAATATTTAAGATAGGAAAGAGGGTTCTTGTTCGATTATTGGGAATAAACCCGATTTAGGCTCCAAAGGGATAATTTATGCAAATAGTTTGAAACGGCATAATTCCGAAGCTCTTGAAATTTGATTGAAATGTACGGCGGAGATTGGTGATTTGGAGAGGGCATTTAATTGAGGATAAGGAACGCGTCAAAACACTCACATCACAACAACAACAAAGCAATTAGTATTGATACGGGCTACGGGGCTACCATCCCTCTCCAATTGCGACGGAATTAGATATAATACGCTTCACTAGACTCTAAATTTTTAATTCCAATAATATTTAGATTCAATTCAATCCTATAATATCTTTCTGCTGTCATTTATGAACTCAACATCTCGTAATCATTAAATGCATACAATTTGCATTTTAATTCAAGTCTTGATCCAACCAGCAGGTTTTAAATATTTTATGGCATTTCTCCTCTTCGGCCTTGACTAGATCAAAGTATTAATGGGAGTTGTCTCATAAAATAGGATGAACCAGCACAACGCTGCAGGCTGCACATGTATGCTCTTTCTCATGATTTTCTAACTATTCAGCAGATTTTTGCATACCTCATTTTTCGGATGTGAACCAAGTAGCAAGTTAGGCTATTTTTGAAACAATTTCCATGCCCATGAAAATGTGCCAAAATGACTTTCAATCCGCACTTGTACTAAATCTGATTCGAATATCGAAATTTTTGACTGGCCAGAAATTTTAATAAGAAGCAATGGGCGTAAAACAGAAATCATATTCCAAGTTTGATGTAAGGGCATAACTTGTATGTGTAGGGGAGTTAATAGGTGAACCATTCCATGACTCTTGTGACTCTTGTCTGGAATTAAATTGAGAGTGAAAGGACAAAGGTGTCACAGGACAAATGTGTCTTGCCACAAAAGTGTCAAAGTGAGAAAAGAAGAGGGTCTGGAGATTTAGGTAAGGGCGAAACTATCGGTATTTTAAGACCTTTCAAGAATGCTCCAATTTCCAATAAATCATCGAAATCAAGGATACATTTCTGATCTTTGCCAAATATTTGATATCGGTAAATGTTGAAAGGTTTTCACTCCATTGCCATTCTGCATCCCATCCTTTCCAGACAAAATAATTTTAATAAATTATTACCCTTTTTTAAATCTTGTCTCGAAATTATGACATCATCATCATCTCTCTCTTGTTTATGCAGTATGTCGAGCTGCAACCTACTAATACCAGTAGACAGTAGACACTACATCACATCCACAAAGACAGTTTAATTACAATCCTCTTTATTATAATAACCCACAAAATAATGGGTCTTTGTAATGGCTAGTTGAGCTAAATTAGGCATCTGTAAAAATAAACGACCTTAACCTTAAATACGACTGCTTTTGGCCCTATGCTAATCAAGTCAAGCGTTGTAATGTCATATAATCTACCGATCATTAGCATTACCCGTTCCAAAATAATTACCCATAATTCAAATTAATAACACTGGTTCAGGTTAGAAAGTGGGTGTGGTTCGGAAATCCCATGAACGTTGCCTCTTTGTGCATATATCTCATCTCAGAAATGCTAAGTTTTAGATTGTAATTGTGTTTTTATTGTTATTTATTAGGTGTGGTTCCGTTTGATATGAGTTTTCAAGTTATCGTTTCGATTAGTAGCGTATTTGCAGTTGGGACATGAGAATGGTTTAATATTGGCATGAGTGAGGAGATGGTCTCGAAGACGCTTCTTGTCCGCGAACCTGGAAGGGCACAAATGACATTCGTGCGGCTTGGTTTCGAGATGAGAGCGGCGGTGTCGACTTAATCCACTCGACGTTTGAGATCTACAAGTACAATTAGCCATTTATAACTATTTAGAGGATACCAAAAAATCTGAATATTTAAAATGCTTGTGTTTGGGAACCGGAAGTGGCAGAGGGTGCATTGGAAGCTCCGTTCCTGCTTGTGGACGATGCGGATGTGCTTTTGAAGTGCGGCCTTTTCGACGCTGGAATAGGAGCAGACTGTACATGTGAATGGATGGGCGGAGGAATGAGTGCGAACTAAATGCGCTTTTAATTGTGCTTCAGTGAAGGACTTGAATGTGCACAAGAGGCACTGGAGGCTCTTGGAAATGGGTGCACCCGAACTGTCCTTCCCGTGACGAACTGCAGCATGCTTCGCAAAGTTACCCTTCTGACATGTCGAAAAGGGGCAGTCCGGACACTTTTGTCAAATATACACAGTTAAAGTTTAAACATAATCCAAGACGTATCTCATCTTTATTAAGAGCTATTTCAATGGCACATCCAATTCAGATTGTTCCTAGACGTTTTAATCTTCTCAAGTCAAAATAATCAATTGAATGAAATTAAATCCCTCATCGGCCTGGGTTTAGGTTCAATGCTCAAGCTAAATGTCTTAAAAAAAAAACTGCCAAATGCCAATATCAAGGTTAATTGACGACCTTTAGTACACATGAGTAAGATGGTCTGGTCCAGTATTGATGCCTAAGAAGAAGGAAGGATTGGAGATGTGTGTGAAATAATTAAGATGCTGCTATATAGAGTTGGACTGTTGGAGGGTTAAAAATAGCCTGTATTTCTAATTCTAATTATGAATTATGAGGTCGTGGGGTAATTGTAGTTAATTATTAATTGTAAGTAATACCGAGATGAGGAATAGGTGAGGCTGGTGTTGTTTGGAATGGAGGTTGAGTCCACCTTGAGTTTCGAACCTTTTGCTGCACTTGCGACATTTTAACAGTTTCTTTTTCAAGGCCTTTGGCTCCATACCCTCTCCAATACTACCAACTAACTCTTCACCTTTCACCTCCTATTCAAAATGTCAAAGTCTCCTCTACTCCACAGATCAGATGTACATCTATAAATAGAAATATTCCCACGATATAAACCATGAGATGAGGCTATATAGGGATATAGGATACTGTACATGTGGGATCATGTAGTATCAAGGAGGCTCTGCTCCCTTCAACTATTCAACACGGGATTTAGGGTTCCTTAGTCACTCAAAAACCCGACACGTTCCATTCATTTTCGCATTCACAAAATATTCCTCTCTGTACTGTATGTATGGGTTTCGAAGATTTTACTCCAACGACATAATCCATGAATCCATGAATATAAATGCGTCATGATACTTCAATTGGTAAACTAACTTATAGACAAGTGAACCAGCGATGCTAAAATTTGGATGAAAAGCGCTTTGCGCTACTCTTCTCATCTAACAATTTCCAAACGATTATTGTTCTCGCATCATCTTTCCTCGCACACTTAATATAACTCAAAACTCAAATAAAGTGACAATAATCAAGTAGTTCCTTTTCCAATCATTTATTTTCAAAATGGAGAATGACTCTTTGTTGAGGAAGGGGGTGGGAGAGGGTTAACAGGGCTAATAGCTTTGCATACGAGTCACACCCACTCAACCACACTTCCTAATAATATCAATCCCTCCTAACTTCTAATACACGCACTGACGCAAAAGCCTCCGACACAATTACACAATCTCTCAATATTATTATTAGGAAATCCACGAGCATCGTTTGAATTCACTCAGTTTCATGCAAACGTGTTTTTCGAAAAGCCACACTACTTTCCACACTAGAACATCAATTCTCATTTCTAAACATTTAGACCTCTTACAATCATTTATCATTCATTTGACAAGACCACATATTTCACATTCCATACTATATATTTTCAAATAACTAAATCTGCAGGCAGCTTAACCCAACCCCTTTTACGACACTTTTATTAGAACCCATTATATTAGGACTATTGAGTATTGATCTATCTAGAGGTCAAAACCGAGCTCTTACGACCCTAACGTCCGCGTGAGGCAACTTCTAGCATCCGGCTATGCCTATGATAGCTAGGTATGCCTTTGATGTTTGCGGACATTAGAAGATAGATACAGATTTAAATTAACAAAGTTCTGCAGAAGGGTATCCACTGTACCTGTACAAGATTTAGAAGATATTATATGCCATGATAATTTGTATCGATATAATATATGCTTTCCAACACTTTGTTTTAAATATTAAGACACTACATATAGTCTACTTGAACGGGTCAAAGTTATTGTTTACATTGTTACTATTACTATTATTACTATTACTATTGAGGAATGGGTCGACGCCAAGAGCAAAGGGGTCTTCGTATCGATAATTCTTGAAAGGATCTTCCGTAAAATCCAGATTACTTGCACTTCGTCCGTTATTATCGGAATTTCGATTTTTACTACGACTACTTTTCCCATTCTGATGATGTCCACTTCCTCCTGACGAGGGCAACGTTGAGAAGGACGACGTTGGAAAGTCCCCCCAAGGGGATGACTTACTCTTACTCATCGATGACGAAGAAAACTGAACAAAGCATACAAAATAATAAACAAAACAATGAAAACGTAAAAAAAATTAAAATCCTAAACGGAATCATAATAACTACAGGGCGATGGGATTAATTTCGGATGTAGAACCAAGTAGGAATAAGGTATAGACTACAACAAGATTTAGTTTTAAAGAAAATCAAACTTTAAAAAATCATTTCAGTTTCATTCATGCAGTTGCTAGTAGGTGGGGATATAAAACTGATAAATAATTAAGTAAACTGGAGCAAAAGGAAATCACATTTATCATGTTAGTAAATTCTTTTCAAAGTTAAATTGTTATATATTAAGAGGCTTGACTTATTCTGGTAAAAAAACTTACCCCGGCACTGTCAAAATTAGCGAAATCAGCAAAACCTCCTCCACCACTTTCACTTCCGAATGGATCAGACGAGGTTGATGGAGCTGCAAATTTAAAATGTGATTATAATAAATCCAATTTTAAACATCACAAACAAAAATTTTCTAGGGCACGTAAAATTTTAGACTACAGTACCTGGAGAAGGAGCAGATTTCGGTGGAGGTGGTCTTGGTGGTCCGGCTTTAGGAGGAGCGGGTCTGGGTGGTGGTGGTTTTTTAGGTGGAAGACTGGGTGCAGCTCCACTGCCAGCTGCACTAAATGGTTCCGATCCAAACGGATCTTTTTGAAATCCTCCAGCAGGACTCTTTGGAGCGGAGGCCACGGAAACTGGAGCAAATGGATCGTGCGGTTTATTGGCTGGCCAGGAAGGTGCTGTTTCCGGTCTTAGAGCTGCAAATGGATCGTCCTAAAAATATATTGAAAATACATTTAAAATCACAGTGCTATTACTTAAATGGGGGTCGTACGAATGGAAAATATAATTACATTAAAGGTTGCCGGAGGGGGCTGAGAGAATTCGTCGAACTTTGCTTCGAAAGGTGAGGAATCAAAATGGGATTCGAACTTGTTCTCGAACATATCTGTTCTGTCATCTTCAAACGCTTGTTGAAAAGACGGTTCCTTAGCATTATTTGCATTTGGAGTCTTGATTTCCGTGTACGCTTCACAAATCTCGTCAAATTCGAGACCCAAATCTCGCAAATCTGTTTCGACAACTCCAGCCAAAAAGTTGTTATTTTCAATGCAGTCGTTGTACTTTACTAAACATGTCCGCATCGTATTCTCCAGATCTTCCAGACCCGTAATTTGAGTTCGAAGTTTAGAAATCTTCAACTGTGTTTGTTGCTGGAGGTCAGTCAACTGTTCCATTTTGTTTAAAATTTGTTTTTGTTCCTTTTCATTGTCAACCATTTCCGTGTCGAGAGACGACAACTCGTGTCTCTTTTGGGAGAGTTCCGTTTCTTGTTCAACAAGAGTTGATTCCTGAGACTCAGCTTGAATTTTCAGACTTGTGACTTGAGTCTCCAAATCTGCCAGCTTAGTATCGGCCACGTTTTTCTGATTTTCTAGCTGTTTGAGGGTTGCTGCCAATGTGTCAAACTCTGATTGCAAACTTCGGTTCTCTCCGGATTTGACTTTCTTTTCTGACTCCTTGCTCAAGATTTCACATTCCAAGTTGTGTTTTTCGTTAGAGAGCTCCATAATTTCTTTGTAAATAAGTTCGAATTCCGGATTAATTTCATCTCCCTCTTTAGAAACTGGACCTAAACATTCATTAGAAACGCTTAAGATATTTAAGCTGTGTAGCTTTGAGCACGATTTACTTCAACTAAACTAAAAAAGACGTACCTTTTCCAGGGATTTGCATATCTGGAGCAAGTGCCTGTGGAGGATCCATATTCTGGATGACTTTTCTTTGGATAAACCACATAGATAAGATAAACTGATCCCGGGACAGTTTACCTTGCTGCTGGTCATCGCACAAGTTCCAAATGTGAGCTAAAATGGGCTGAGGAATTCCAGATTGAAGGAAAAGATCTTTGATTTCTAAGCCGGATATAAATCCATCTTGATCTTTGTCGGTCTGAAGGAACAAGTTTCCATATTTAATACGGTCCTCTTGGCTAACAATCCAGCCGTCTGGGATAGGTTGGGGCATTGGGGGCATTTGCATCTGAATTGGAGGAGCGATGGAAACAGGGGCCTGGATTTGAATCGGAGCTGCTGGGGGTGCGATATTGATTGGTTGAGGATGTGGTGGTGGTGGATGAGGAGGTCCCACTGCGTGAGTTATAACCGGAGATGATGGACCTGACAACATGGCCGATGGGGGTGGTTTGGGAGATGCAGTTGACCTCATTCCTCGTCGAATCGTGTTGATAAAGTCAGAGGGTAAAACGGGTGGAAGAGGTTGCCCTTTCTTGACAGTTTGAACTAAATGAAGGGCAATGATGAATTCTGGTTCATCAAGGGCTCCATCTTTGTCCGTGTCAGCCATGTCCCAGATCTTGCCTAATGTTTCCACGGGCAGTTTCGACTCCATCATCATTCCCTTGGCCTGTCAAATTCGAAATCATGTGAATTATTATCCACATACCTACATCTATTTATAGCCTGTCAGTACAGGTACAGTACTGGTATCGTCAAGTGGAAAGTACCTTATTGCCGGGAACACACATTGGTTGTCCGGGATTGGGAGATGGTTCAGCGACAGAGAGGAACATTTTCTGATACGCGGAAAGCATCTCGTCGGCGATTTCCATTTGTGGACCCACACTGGGCAATTTGATGACGGGTTTCTCACCACTCATTTCCGGAAGTTCGTTCAGATCCATAACTGAATTCTGCATATTCACATCTCGACCCGTTTGAGCCAACGTTATTAATTTGATGGAGAGGAATAGTCCTGTCTTGTCTAAGAAACCTTTTCCTTGAGGATCAGACATGTCCCATATCTACAACCCAATTCAGTAATAAATACAAAATAATTAATATAAATGAAAACAATGTTGAGAGTTAATTTGAATAGGTAAAAGCTGTACTAACCTTGCTGAGAATAGCATCGGATAGTGCGGATCGTTTTAGAAACTTTGCTCCTTCCATTGCACCAATGCTCCCGTCTGGATTCTTTGGTAGTTGATTAAAGTAAGCTTCATAGAGCTGATAGTGCTTCCCAGCAATCTATTCAATAAATACAGAATACATCATATAGCTTGCATCTTTGATCATATTCAATATTCACCTTTAGCATTAGTTCATGATTGTGAATGGACTTATCAATTGTCAATCGTAAACATAAAATAGTATTGATCAATTCAATGCCACATTAATTCGTCTTGTTGTATAATGTGCATGCAATGGTGAATGGTGCAATTCATTCATCATTGATATTTGATATTTGTGATTTCAGATACTAAATTATTATCAATGAATGTTTACACTGCATTACTGCATACTCAATTAAACTAGCAAACGGAACATTATGTGCCATCATGGATCATGGAAGAACAAAGAAGAAGAAACGCCTACTTTTGACATTAAAGTAAGTTTGCGCGATCTTTAATCGTTGTCGTGAATCGTGGCATTACGGGAATGAAAGCAAGATAATCAAAATATAAAATAATAGGATAAGCTGAATTTTGAATATTTTTTTCACATTTTGGAATTGAATTAATTTTGTTGTGTTTTTAGATTTGTGCTATGAAAATGGATAAGTTACCTGGGAAAGAGGTGGTAATGTCGACATCCTCCTTGTAATTAAAACGCTAATCTAATCTAGACTTATCAAATGAGTTCAGTTGAAAGTTTGAAAGTATAATTATTCTCTGTAGTTTGTAGTTGCTTTTTAAAATTAAATCCATCCATCTACTATAATATCTAGAGAAGAAGTGAAGTAAACCTAAACCAAGTTGACAAGTGAGATTTTTAAATTTTGGCGGGGAATTTGTGTATGGGTGCGTCACGACTCCCTTACACCTCCCGACTGCCGATTATACAACTCCCGACTCACCTAATTCCACCATAAAATTACAATATGTCTCGGATGTCCCCATGTCTTTTTAAAAAGTCAATCTGCACGCTCAATCCTGCCTATACAGCGATAGATAGGGAGTTGCAGTTGCAAGTCACCCCAGTCCTCCTCCCTCACACAGCGCACAGTCTATACTGCGGTAGATAGGGAGTCGCAAGTCACCCCAGTCCTCCTCTCGCGCACACACCTCAGCCTATACTGCAGTAGATAGGGAGTCGTCTCGTAGGTCACCCCAGTCAGTCTTCCTCCCCCACGTACAACTCGGCCGATACTGCTTTACATAGGGAGTCGCAAGACACCCCAGCCCTCCTCCCCCACGGACAACTCCAGCATTCATGGCATGTGCCATGCATATACTACATAACTATTCAGTGTTCAAAAATCAAAGGAAATCATTTTTTTAACAAGACGCAGACGGGGGGGACTAATTTTTTGGACAAATGATCATTTTGCAGATATCTGGAATCGGTAGTCGGCACTGTCGGCAGTTGTAAGGGAGCCGTGCCGCAACCTTTCCTCGGGGTACAGTGAGAGTATTATTATTCTTCTGCCCATGTTTATATTCACCTTGTTCCTTATATCCTTTAATATGAAATAGGTGATAAGAGAAGAGAGGAACTAAAGAATGAGAGAGGTGAAACTTGCAAACTGCAACTGAATATGAACACTACAGGGAAAAGTTTGAATAATGAAGATTTGAATTTGATTTGATTGCATATTTTTAGGTTCGGCTTCGGCGTTTCAATTTTGAATTGGCTAATTTAAATTGTTGAGGGATCAGCCGAGTCTCTTAAATATTTGACAGAAGTTGATTAATTCATAATTAACTAATTAGTTCATAGTTTTGAAGATCAAAGATGGGCTCGGTTTTGTTTCAGTTCTCTCGTAACTTGCTCCTCTACTTGACTCTGTGTCAGGCCCCCCTTTTTGCTGCCCCTCCTTCCAAAATCGGTACAAAAACATTGATTGAACATCTATTTCCATTTATTTTGCATTTCTCACATCACACTTCACAGCCACACATGGGCATCGAGGAATCGTACGATTCTTTTTACCGATACCGATACTTGCTCGACGATACCGACTCCGATACCGATTCCCAAGTTTTACGATCCCGATACCGATACCAATAACCGATACTTGGGTAACATACGATACCGATTCCGATACAGATTAGTGTGGTATCGGAATCGGTAGCGGAATCGCTGTTTTTTAACTTTTACGATACCAAAGAATCGTACGATTCCTCGATGCCCATGTGCCATGTGTGCTTCACACTTCAGAAACTTCCCTTCCACATCACACGTCACACGTTCAACGTTCAATTCAAGCGTCGTTGATCGTGTTATCGTGATCGTGTGTTGTGAGTCGGGATGAAATATAAAATTCAAAATTCATCATAATTTCAAATTCAAAATTTAAAACCTTCACCTTATAATGCAATATTTCAGTCTCTGTATTTTGTATATAAATCCAGACATCACTCACTACTCACTACACAGTACACACTATCAACTATGCTATACACTCTATGAATGAGCTATTGATGTATATGTGATATGAAAGATATTTTCTATGATAAGCAATTTTAATGTGAAATGTGAAATGAATACTAATTTGTAAATTGGAATTGACCTCTCTTGATTGAATTGAACTATAGCCATAATCGGAGCTGGAATTGGAGGATCTTCCGTCTCATATTTCATAGGGGAACTTTTTCCTGAGGCTCGGGTCGCGATTTTCGAAAAATCGGGGATTATTGGAGGCCGGCTTAATGTGACCACCGTTTTTGGAAACGGTTACGAAACAGGCGGATCCATCATTCATCCCAAGAACAAATATGCCCTCGATTTGGCTAACAAATTCAGTATGACTAAAAAATATCCAATATTTTACGTATCTCTGTGTTTTTGTCCTATATGTCGATCAATAGATGTACAATTCCATTCCTGTTTTTTTTTAGAATTGGAACAAAGATCGGATTCAGGAGAAGCAATGTCAATAATCAAAGATGACGAATTTGTATTCAACACTAGCAAATGGACAATTATCACGATTATTAAGACTTTGGCTCGCTATGGCTTTGAATTCAACAAAATGACGAATCTTGTCAACGGATTTGTGGAAAAGTTCAGCAGGTAAAGTTCCATGCTGGCTGCTAGCAGTGCCAATTAAGCGCTACACGAACGTTACATTAGTATAGTGGAGTGATGAACTTTGCAGAATGGAATTTATAATTATAAATACTAAATGGAATGAAAAATGTGTAATATTCAATACTGTAATATTGACGGCTTTTTTAATGCACAGGATTTACGATCTTCAAGCAGATGGAAAGACGTACGAAACTCCAGAGGAACTTTTAACTGCAATGGATCCTCTTCTATTGAACTTGACTAAAAGTCACTTCCGAACTTTTTTGAAAGACGAAGGCTTCAGTGATCTTTTCATTGATGAACTCGTTTCTGCTATTGCTAATGTCAATTATGGACAGGATTTAAGCATCCATTCATTCGTGGGTAAGTCGTGTAGTTATATAGTTTTTATGAGTTTTAAACCAGTCGAGTCTGGTCCTTGGTACTTGGCTATATAGTTATTTTGTAAATCTATAAATATTATATCCTGGCAGTTTTGTTATAGTGTTTTCAGAACAATAGGTACTTATTTGTATTTCATGGATTTGATTGAACATTAATTAGGTATTCATTTTTATTCACTTGCAGGTAGTGTATCAGCGGCAGGAGCGGGCTCGAGTTTATGGAGTGTTTCTGGAGGGAACAGGCTTCTTCCCGAATCCCTCGTCAAGAATTCCAAATGTCATCTGCATTTAAATACCGAAGTGACGGAAATTTGGAAGTTGAAAGACGGGACATATCGGCTTCAGTCTGAGAGCAGGGACCTCGGAACGTTTGATCACGTGGTCATAGCCGTCCCATTAGACGCAACTCGTGAGCGTCAAATAAAATTCAATGACTTTTCTACTCCTCCATACGAATATCGAAAGGATCGAAAGTATCATCGGACTATAGCCACAGTCATTGCAGCTCATGTTCATGACAAATATAAATTCCGAACCGACATCATATCCTGTGTACCGAATTGGTACAATTCCATCAGTTTGATTCACCCAACTATTCTCGTAGTGGCCGAGAAGTATCCGATCTACAAGATCTTCAGCAATGAGCCCGTCACGGATGAACAATTGGATACGATATTTGCTGAGAGACAGCACAAGGAGGTACACGATTGGCTGGCTTATCCGGAATACGAAGCGGTGCCACCGAAATTCCCAGCCTTCCGCCTAGCTCCAAACTTGTACTATTTGAATGCAATTGAATGGGCCGCAAGTGCAATGGAAATGAGCCTCATTTCCGGAAAGAACATTGCTCTCCTCATCAGTCAAGAGGAGAACAAAGTTTAGACGTTCTTTCGACAATTCCATTCCAAAGTTTGCTTCTTACTTCACAACTTCCGTTTGCTTTCGGATCCGCTGTAAATTGGCAACAATGAGGAAATGATGACCTTCCGAAATACTTCCCTATCAAATAAATTGCTTATAAATCTGCCTTATGTACTTCCTGTGGAATCAAATATACCTGGTAGTTAAGTAGTTAATTGTAATAACTAATTGTAAGTTAAAAGTTGAGAATTGTTTGCTTCCGGTTCATTTAATGTTGCAATTTAGTTAAGTTAGTTAAAAATTCATAAGATTTATTTATATGTTAAACATACATAGTTTTGAGATCTCGTTGATTTTGGACTTTGGTAAAAGTCTGAACTGGAATATAGGACTCATTACTCATTCTGCTGCCTCGTTAAACAATGTATTCCAAATAAATAAGTACGGCTATGTCGGCTATGTATGGGTTTTCAATAATTATTAATTTGTTTAAAACATTGATTCATAATCACTTCAAAAATTAATTATAAAGAAAGGCGTCCATTCGTTTATGAGACTAGACCACAGCAGAGAGACAAAGTGAAGCGGGAAAATTTTATTACCAACTTTTCGTTCTTTGGAGAGAATCCAATCCAATCCATGTGCTTCGCAATAGTAGACTGTTGACTTTTAATGTTGAATGTTACTTTCAAATCTTGAATTAATTTGTTCTAATTAGTCTAGTTTAAAACTTTAAAGATGTCGGAAATTTTATTAAGTGAAGTTGAAAAGTACTATTTAGTGATGGGCGTGGTGGTAAGTGATTTTGAATATTTTGTGTTTTGTATTTATTTTTTATATTTGATTATTTGATATTATTGCATATTGTATTTCATATTTTGTATTTTGTATTTGCTTTTTGCGTTTCATCTCATATCTTCATTTCATTTCAAGTGTCATGTCAGTGTTCAATGAATGTTCCATGTTTAATCAATAAGTTTGAAGTTTGCTGCTAATGTGTAATACGTATTGTATGGGGTATTCACATACATTCACTATTCAGTATATTTTATATATGTGATATGTGTGATATGTATTTTTTAAATAGGAGAATACTCGGGTGGATGGTCGAGGTCGAGCAGACTACAGACAAGGGGACCTCATCCTGAACGCCGTCACCAATTCACATGGATCCATCAGGGTTCGACTCGGTGAGACAGACCTCATCGTTGCTGCCAAAGTTGACCTCGGAACCCCTAGCACCGACAGACCTCATCAGGGCACCATCAACTTCCTCGTCGACTGGTCATACACACTATTCAAAACAAAAATCCATCAAAGATTAAAAATTACTATTCTTATTCGTTATTCAATGAATTTATAGTTCCCCAACTGCATCCCCAGACTTTGAGGGACGAGGTGGTGACGAGCTTGCCGAAAAGATTTGTCGAATTCTCTCCATTGCCTATGGAAAGTCTGGGACAATCGACTTAAACAAATTGTGCATCGTTCCTGAAAAATATTCCTATGTTCTTGATGTCGACATTTTGGTAAAGAGGCAGTTTATATTCCCATACAGTCTATCTGTAGCTGTTTAAAAATTGAATTACTTGAAAGGTGACACTGTACCTTTGATTGCAGGTTCTACAATGCGGTGGGAATCTACTAGATGTAATTTCAATAGCGGTCAAAGTGTGTCTTGGAGTTTGTGAGATTCCACGTGTGACGGGCCTTCGATATGATTTAGGTCAAGGCGTCCCTGTCTTCTCTTCCGATGAATTTGACTTTGACTATCTCGACGTGTCCGATGCCCCTGTCGTCGTCACATTGCCACGTGTCGGTAGATTTTTTGTCGTTGACGCGTCTCTGGAGGAAGAGTCCTGTTCAAAGGGAAAACTGGCATTTGGAATAGCACCCGATGGGGCCGTCACTTCCGTCGACAAACTCGGTCGGGGTTGTTATCAAGTCAAATCTCTCAAATCCGCTTCGGAGGTAAATTCCTTTTTAATTCAAAGAATCAATTGGTTACATGATTTGTAGGTATATTAAAGTTCATATCCTCCTCAACTCGCCGGGTATTAAAACCCATTTCGTCCTATATAGTTAGTAATCCCATGTTAAAGCCAAGAACTATACAATATGCTGCTATCTATACCTATATAGAAAATGAGTTTTACCCGGCGAGTCAACTGGCACAGGAACCTTATACTATTGATAAAAATGCCCCACCGGGGCAATGTGAACTCCAGTTGTCAATACAGTAAATATTCAGAAAGTATATAAGGATTCTTATGTATTTCAGATGGCATCAAATGTAGGGGTGCATGTCAACGAGACGGTAAATGAGCGAATCGAGACCCTTAAGGGGTTCAAGTTGAGAGGTGACTTAAAAACGAAGGACCAAATTGCAATGGAACTCTGAATATACACCAGTTAAAGTTATTGAATTTATACCTATATACTGTTCCTGGGTGTGTTTGCTATTTCAATAAAACGCTTGATGTTTAAATGAATGAACTTGATTTATTAAAGCATGTTTAGGCAAATGAAGAACATCTTTTCTATTTGGCACAATGTAGGCATATGCACATGTTACAACTACAACTTGTTGCAGTCCAATGTGCATTTGGTTGAGATTAAATTTACACGCAGTGGATGAGGTTGATGAATCATTACTTCCTACAGTTCCTACAATATTACAAGTCAATATTATGTCCCAAAATCCCACCGGGTCTGACGAATACTCGACATTTCATGAAATCTGGAAGCATGCCATACAGACAAAACGTGTATACTCTCTAAACAACTGTTGACTGCCGATGTGCCTTAACTTAGGGTTTTCCGTCCCCAATTTTTACAGTAATCTTAAATGATCCATTTTTGAAATCGCGACAATGAAATGCGGAGCCATAAAAACATCATGTGCTTTGCCTAACCAACCCGCTAACCTAACCTGAAGTTGAATGGCTTTGTTGTGATGAGCATAGTATGGACTGCATTTTAATTCACATTTAATTTCAACGAAAACTATTGAATTCAATATAAGGTTCTTTAATTAAATCTATAAATTATTTAGCAACCCAAGAAGCCCAAGATATATTAAACAGGTTGGCAAGTTCATATCCTACCGGAATTTACTCTCAATTGCTAGTTAATTAAAAAATATAAATAATACTGCTGGATGATGAGGATAAAGTTGAAACAGTGCACTGTGAATTAAATGTGTTTAGAAGGTTGACGGGGTGCTGTGAGCGTGGCAGCGTGGGTCCTTTAACATGTGAAGGTAGAGGTAATTCTCGCGTTGCCCCCATGTTACCTCAAATTGAGCCATATAGTTGGAATAAGAGGTAAGATCTACCTGCATTTGGGACAACCATACCCATGGGGGTAATACGAGCCACAAGTTATACATTGTTGGTTGGGGCCAGCATCCTCACGTTCAATCCGTTTCGGAACTTTCTTCAGCTCCGCCATTTTTTTAAAGAAGATTTCTAGAAAGTAATTATAATTTTTTAAACTCTTCAACTGAAATATATTTTTTAATTGGTTAAGAACTCAGACCCTCTGTTTTTGGCTATGTACCTGGATTGCGAGAAGAGGATGATGGATGAGGTGACCGGGTTCACTGGGTTGACGATCTGATAATCCCACGGGGATTAAGTCTGGATTTCCAGTTTTTGGAAACAGTAGTTGTGACTGCAAAGTAAATCTTCTTTGGGTTGGAAAAATTAATATGATGTGACTTTCGATGGAGGCTGGGTTTTTATATCCAACTGACTTGAAAGATTTTTCATGAAATTTGTTCGGGTCTAGTAAAGTTACGTAAGATCATTTTTATTTCATGGAAAATAGTTTCAGTTCCGATCCAGCCATCGAAATGTGGAGGAATAAAGTGTCCTGAAATAATTGTCAGTTCTCATCTCTTAAAGTCTTAAGAGAAAAGATTAAAATGGGACAGTCTGCGTTATAGGCTTTACGTCATGAGGGTAGAGTGAGACACGTTCTCAAGCCCATAATCAACACTCTCCCTTTTAGCTGTGCTTTTAGCACACGGAAATATGTTCCAGTAACTGACTGATATACAAGTTATTGTTCAATTTCTACTACAATTCAAGTTAGTCATTACTAATCCTAGCACTAGGCCAACAATTTTAGAATTAAAAGAACTAGGAGTAGAAGACCTCAAGCCCTGAGGAGATGTGGTGATGAGTAGGCACAGAGAATCTCCCCTTTAATTAACTAAAAATAAACTAATTAATTAATTAGCTCGGTATTGGTAAAATCAGGTATCGATTTCTGAGTAATTATTCGGAAGCTGTTTCTTATGATTCTTTTTGTTGTACTGATTGGGAACTGTGGCCAGTGAGTGTTTATATACAAAGTTGTAATTGCATGGGGGGAAGGTGTAACCGGATCTTGAACGGAGCTTATTATTTCTGTTCATGTAAAAATGTGTAATCACAAGTGGATGTATGATGTGTCGTATCTTTAGATCCTCCTAATAATCTGCTATCAGATAAATGAACTAATCTTGTCCTTCAAAGCTAATTTAACATTTGCACATTTTCGAAATTTTGATTAATTGAAGTGCCGGGTGCCCCCGAAATGGTGCTTGATAAGGGACCAAGTCCGCCTCCCAAGGATCCTCTCTGCAATTCTGAATTAGCTGTATGATTGGAATAGGAAGCTATTTCTATTTTTAGCCTTATCTCCTCCCTTATCCTAACTGAATTTATAATAGAAATGAAGAATGAATGGAACTGTCACTCTCCGCTTATCAACCTAAACATTTGACGTCATTCCTGCACTTTTAAAACACTCGTCTCTGGGACAGACAGACCTAACTTTTACAATTCTTTCACTTAATTTAAAGTTTCAGTTCGGAATGGAGGATTTACGTTCATTGAGACAATTCATTGATCGTATTTAATTAACATAGTCGTAGCGTCATATGCAGCAAGGGGAATCATCAAAGTCCATGCAACTTCATGGATTAAGATTCAGTTTAATTTGCCCAATTTTGTGGTTTTGAGACGAACTGTTTCCTCAATGCAAACGCATATTCATACCGATTCAATTATTTTACGCTTTACAAATTACGTGAAAAATAGAGTTCAAATCTCGGCATTACAATGCAATAAAAATGCAAGATTTGAGCTGCCTTTTCTCCTTACGCATATTTTAAAATATCCACAATATTTAAGTGAGGTTTGCAGATTGGATACCTGATAAATCTCTACGTAAAATTATTTAGTCGCAAAATAAACCATCTCTTTATCTTATCTGCAAATATTTATCTGGATTTTTGTTATGATCCTGAAAGATAATTTAATGAAATGTTATAGGATTGGAACATATATGTGACATTAATGTGGATTTTTTTATTTATTGACATGAATTACAAAATGAGACATAGATCATTGGCCTCCAAAACAATGGAGGTTTAGCCCAGCTTTGTGTCATGCATATTCCTAGGTACTTGGACATTGTGGAATTTGAGGAGTTAAAATGAGGTGTAAGCTTTTATAGTCTAGTTGATTGATTAGATAAAAACTTTACCTTTTACAGCCTCAATCACGCAGGGCTTAATTTTATTTAAGTTTAAGGATTGATGCGGAGGGAAGGATTGACTAGTTGAGGGTTTTAATTAATTATTACGTATCGTAGATACACCGTCTGTCTGTGTGCCTGTCTGTCCGTCTGTCTGTCTGTCCGTCCGTGAGCACGATTACGGGCGAACGGCTCAATATTTTAAAATTTTTCTTTCGGGAACTTATTAAGGACGTTTAAGCGGAGGTCAAGTTCGCTCGGGGGCCATGTAGGTCAAAGGTCAAGATTTTTTTCAAATACCAAGACCCCATGTGTGATACATCGATGGAAAGCTATTGTCAATGGCTATTCAATTGTGCATATAAATTTGGGGGTAGGGTCACCCCTTGACCAGTGGGGAGTGGTCAAAGAGGTCAAACCACAAACATATATGAGTGATACGTCATTCCCAAGGTATGAACAAGTGCTTTCGAAAAACGTATGTAAATTTACTCTATGATTGGGGCAATGTGAGATTTTCAATAATTTATGTATTTTGAACATTTCAAAACACTGTTTTCACGCTTAACATGTTCAAAAACAGTTTCGATGTGCTTAAAACGTTGTAAAACGTCACATCTACGATACATTACTACAACGTTGGACGGTTTATTCTAAAGCGCATTATAAATGAAATATATTACAGTAATCATAATAGAGTTGTACTAAATTCTCTACTAATTAGATTTATTTAGTAGATGAGCAGTTGGGACAGGATTCTGTGGGTGGGTAGTAAGTACCACACGTTGAGCACTGGGAGTTTGGTGACGAACCTCCATATTCCGAGCCCTTCCTTATCCTCTTAAGTAGCCCCTTCATCCCCAATTCCAGATCTGTTTTTAAAGAACAATTTTATTACCGTTTGTAAATTATGAATCGGAAGTTGGAAGACGTTAATTCCTCAGGAGCCGAAATTCAGAGTCCTTGGTTTCATGACCAAGCACAAATCTTCAAGTGACCTACGATTGGCATTCTAATTAGGATTAGTTTAAATCCGAACACTTACTTAAATCTCTTCCCAAAAATGCTGTTGGGTTCTTCCTTAGAACGGGTTCCTGAATTTCGTTGCAAGGAACTGGAGTCTGAGATTTTAAAACAGATTGGGATATGAGCTTGGAAAAATTTTTGCAAAAATTACTAGTCTCCTGATCTCCACCCAATGAATGACCAAATCAGAGTCACAAAACTGCTTTTTATAAATAAATGACATATCATATCATTGGCTGGCATGAGTGTATTCATGTGGAGTAAACTAAATAAAGAGTGGAGGACCCTTAACAAATTTAATTATATGAAGTAATGAAGCGCTGATACTGGGCTTTTGTTTCAATTCTAATCTACAATAAAATGTTTAAACAATATCCTATGATTATCAAAATCTGATAAAAAGAGGGGTGTATTCCACAAAACCGGAGCAAAGTTCTCTGCTTGAGACTCTACAAACAATTAGTTGAAGAGTGATATCGTCCTCATCATCAGCCTCATGATTACTTAATTTTAGCTAATTAAAGAGATAAGAATCGCTCATTTTCGTTTTGCTTTGTTTACTGTAAGAAATGAGATTATTGGGAATATTGATGGGACAGAGGTATTTGAATTGCTGGTCATATTAATTTAGGAGAGGTAGGTGGAGGTGGAGCGGGTGTGACCACGCTAAATTAATTGAGGCAATTTTTCCATTAATCTCTCGACTCCTAAATAACAACATAATTGACCCCCCCCCCTCGTTTTTTCTGATAAGTAATATGACGAGAACCTGCAATTTAGTAAAATTTACTAAAATTAGTATTGAAAAGATGATTATTGAAAACCGTTTATTCAGATCTGTTGACTTTTATCCAACCATTTAACAGGATTGCCGAAATTAATAAAAGCAATACCTTCAGTTTGCATGGAATTTGCAGAGAGAATAAGATGCAATTGCATATGAAATTAAATAATTAGATTTTAAAGCTTCAGAATTCAATTAATACTTGTTATTATTGCAATCTTAATCCCATTTTCTTTCAGAAAGCATAATTAATACATCTA
The DNA here is from genome assembly GCA_906901685.1 of Desoria tigrina. Lineage (NCBI taxonomy): Eukaryota > Metazoa > Arthropoda > Collembola > Entomobryomorpha > Isotomidae > Desoria > Desoria tigrina. The sequence continues at coordinate 718,583 of CAJQTU010000003.1, read as the reverse complement.
TCAGGTGTAATTGAATGAGAATAAATAGAGTAATGAAGGAGATGAAAAAATCTAATAATATACATTGTATGTTGCAGGTGAATGGTGTGCTTTGGTATGCGTGAAACGGGTTGTCCAAGTGGCGGAGCTCAAGCGCATTTGGTGCAGTATGAGCCGGAGTAGTAGTATCTGCACTTGCTGCATTGTGTCCCCGGCGAGCTTATTTCATTTCCCACCACAGATTCCTCCATTTTCGAAATCATTTCTCCTTCTGAAATTATATTATATAAATATAATTTAACAGCAAGAATCGATAATTAAAAATTGGCCAATTATTCCAGGTTCCAGATATTGAGACAAGAAATTTGGTCGGGAGAAAATACCAATTTCCGATCTTATTTGAACAGATGAATTTAATTCCAGTCAGTACTGAATTCTTGTTAGAAACGGACGAAACGGTAGGGATTTGTGATTTGTGAACTTACAATTCCTTGTTTTAAAAGTTGTAGAATTAAAGTTGAAGGTCGGTCCTCAAGTCTAACTTATTTCTTTCCTCTGAACCAACTTTATTGAAGTCTCTGATAATGGCTTTTGCAAATTGAATAATAATAGGTTTAAGCTGGTAGTAGTTTACTGTTCGGAAGATGAGTTAGTATTTGATGTCCGAATTCAGATTCATTCATCTTTTATATCCTGCTCAAAAAATTTCACGAAACAATAAAATAGTAATTTCATTTTTGACTCTAGTTAAAGTTTGTATTTTCATTGAGCATTTCTTGTGATTTCATGTCTTTGTTCATGAAAGGGATTTCATAGAGTTGAGCAGATCGAATAAAGCTCCGTCATTACATTATGCATTAGTAGTTTGGCTATTCTAGGTGATTCATAGAGAGTGAATATGTGATTCGTATAAATCCATTCATGAACCGTTCATACAGATAAGGAGCCACCCTCATCGTAGTGTGAATATATACAGTCCCGTATAATAGTTATCATCCAGATTACAGCATTTCATGAAGCATTATCAACTCCACTTATCGACTCTACCTTTAGCCTGCCACAAGAACCTTCCTTTCACCCGTACAGTTAGAAACAAATTAAATGCCGAAAGTACTGATTATTAGCCACCCAAAATAAACCCCCCCCTCCCTCCTAAAATATGTTTCATATCCGCAACGCTAAATGATGATGATGATGTCATGAACTTCCCTATTTTACCAGATACTTTTTGATAAACATATCTTTATTCTGCAGGCATTACAGGAGTGATTGACTATAGTTGATGAGATTAAATATTAAAATAAAATACTGGTTTACTAGGACTAGTTGTTTAGATTTCGTGCATTTGATTATAAACTCCAAGTGGAATATGTACTAAAGATTAAGATAAAATTAGAAAAAATAAAACCATAATCTCTGTCTTGAATTGTAAGTGGTTTTTGAGAAATCGGGTGGAAAATTGGCTGAAAATGAATGTGGGGATGTGGAGAGATTTTTGGAGATCATGGATTATTCCGGTTCTGGATGCTATAGTGGGGACCCGTCTAATTTTGTGAACCGTAAATAGAGGACATCATTAGCAATAATCCCTCAATTTATTGTTATTATAATCAATAAAAAACTCGGGGACGAGATTGGTCAGGGACGAAAATGGACGGGGACGAGATTGGAGGGGACGAAAGGTGCGGGACGAGATAGGCTAGAATCCTTTAACCGCCTATCTACTTTGGAGACAATTAGAAAAAGGTTCTAGCTCGAAGTTGCTTTTTCTTCCCCTTTCCATCGCGCTCCTAATTGTTTCAGATTTAATCTGTATGAAATCTGTAAATGAAGATTATGGGAACGAGATTTATGGGTTCAGACATACTATCCATATCTATGGTTCAGGCTGTAACTCCAGGCAATTGATCTTACAAGGGAAGTACCCGAAACGTAACACCCAGAATCGCTTGATTTTTTTTTGTGCTGAACCTACTAATAATGCCATAAATTAAAATAAAAGAATTAGCGGCCCAAATTGATATTAATCACATTAAAAATATCACAAACATTGAACATGAAAATAAATTAAAGTAGTATGCTTCATATGTAATATACCAAAACATCAAGAAAAAAATGAGTAATCCGAAAATCATAATATCCTACCTAGGGGGTCAGGGGATATCTCAAAATCCCCTCATCGCCCAAGCAGGATATTACGATTTTCCTAATGATTTCTAATTTTTTTTTGATTTTTTGGTATATTACATCACAGCACATCACACTACTTAAATTTATTTTAATGCCCAATGTTTGTGATTTTTTAACCTGGTTAGTATCAATTTCGGCCGCTAATTATTTTATTCTTGTTGTTAGTATTATTAGTAGGTTCAACACAAAAAAAATCAAGCGATTCTGAGTTTTACGTTTCGGGTACTTCCCTTGTTAACTAACATTCGTTACATTTTGCATATGAGCCCCCTCAACCTTTTCATACATTTTGTCAACTTCCAATAAGTTGCAAACGGCTAAGAATGAGATGGTTGGAAATGCATTCCTACAATAGAATTTAAAAAATACCACTTTCATTCCTCCTTGTCTAAAAAAAATGGAATATGAATAAGTTTTATTGCTATTTTTGAATGCATTTGTAAGAATTTTCCAACATATCAAATAATCAGATTAGACGATAATTGCCGAGTCAATTAAATTATTTTTGTTATAACGCCATAAATCCTGAACACTTACTTAAATCTCTTCCCAAAAATGTCTTTGGGTTCTTCCTTAGAACGGGTTTCGGAATTTCGTTGCAACTAACTGGAGTCTGAGATTTTAAAACAGATAGGGATATTAGTTTGGTGGAATTTTTGCAAAAACTACTACTGATCTCCATCGATCCCAGGAATGACCGAGTCAGAGAAGAAGCAGCTCTTTATAAATAAACGACATATCATTGACTGGCATGAGTGTATTCATGTGGAGTAAAACTAAATGAATAGTAGAGCTCTTGTATAAATATTATTTGATTAGATGAAGTAATGAAGCCCTGATACTGGGCCTTTGTTTTAATTCCAATCTGCAGCATATAATGTTTAAACAATATCCCATGATTATCAAAAATCTGATTAAAATGGGGGGTGTGTATTCCACAAAACAGGAGTAAAGTTCTCTGCTTGAGACTGTAGAAACAATTAGTTGAAGAGTGATATCGTCTCATCATGTCATCATCAGCCTCGTGATTACCTAATTTAAGCCAATTCAATTGATAAGGATCGGAAATTATAATCATCGCTCATTTCCGTTTTTCGTTGTTTACTGATAAAAAATGAGATTATTAGGAGTATTTTTGATGGGACAGAGGTGAACTTATTTGAATTGCTGGTCACATAAATTTGGGAGAAGTGTGAAGTGGGTGGAGGAGTGTGACCACGCAACATTAATTCGGGCAATTTTTTCATAAATCTGAATAAATAAATAAACAATTATTGAAAACCGTTGATTCAGATCTGATGACTTTAATAAGATCTCTTGATATCTTTAACATTCAAAAATCTCGCCTAACCATTTAACAGCATTGCCGAAATTAATAAAAGCAATGCATTAAGTTTGGATGGAATTTGCAAAGAGAATAAGATGCTATAGTGCCCAACTTAACGTTGCTATTGCATATGCAATTAAATGAAACTTTAGCCACTGATTTCAATTAATACTTGTTTTTATTGCAATTTAATTCCAATTTTCCTCCATGATTCTTAGTTACTATACAAATAGAGTTAGGAAGGAGATGAAAAAATCTAATAATATACATTGTATGTTGCCGGTGAATGGTGTGCTTTGGTATGCTGTGAAACGGGTTGTCCAAGTGGCGGAGCTCAAGCGCATTTGGTGCAGTATGAGCCGGAGTAATAGTTTCTGCACTTGCTGCATTGTGTCCCCGGCGAGCTCCCTTCATTTCTCACCACAAATTCCTCCATTTTCGAAATCATTTCTCCTTCTGAAATTATATTATATAAATATAATTTAACAGCAAGAATCGATAATTAAAAATTGGCAAATTATTCCAGGTTCCAGATATTGAGACAAGAAATTTGGTCGGGAGAAAATACCAATTTCCGATCTTATTTGAACAGATGAATTCAATTCGGGTCAGAAGTCAGAATGTTTGTTAGAAGCGGAAGGGATTTGTGAACTTACAATTCCTTGTTTTAAAAGTTGAAGGTCGGTCCTCAAGTCTAACTTATTTCTTTCCTTTGAACCTACTTTAATTATTGCAGTCTCGGATGATGGATTTTGCTACTTGAATAATAATAGTTTTAAGCTGGTAGTAGTTTACTGTTCCGAAGATGAGTTAGTATTTGATGTCCGAATTCAGATTCATTCATCTTTTATATCCTGCTCAAAAAATTTCAGGAAACAATAAAATAGTAATTTCATTTTTGACTCTAGTTAAAGTTTGTATTTTCATTGAGCATTTCTTGTGATTTCATGTCTTTGTTCATGAAAGGGATTTCATAGAGTTGAGCAGATCGAGTAAAGCTCCCGTTCCGCATTAGTATGTCTATTCTAGGTTCCTGTGATTCATAGAGAGTTAATATGTGATTCGTATAAATCCATTCATGAACCGTTCAAATAGATAAGCAGCCACACTCATCGCAATGTGAATATATACAGTCCCGTATAATAGTTATCATCCAGATTACAACATTTCATGAAGCATCATCAACTGTGGGCCACAGTCAACCTTTAGCCTGCCATATAATAATATAAGAACCTTCGTTCCTTTCACCCGTACCGTTAGACACAAATTAAATGCCGAAAGTACTATTAGCCACCCAAAATAATCCCCCCCCCCTCCTAAAATATGTTTCCTAAATGCATTCTTATTCCGCAACGCTAAATGATGAGTGATTGACTAGTTATTTAGATTTGGTGAGTTTGTTTATAAACTCCAAATGGAATATGTACCAAAAATGAAGATAAAATTAGAGAAAAAACTACAATTTGTGGCTTGAATTTCCAGTAGTTTTTGAGAAATCGGGGTGGAAAATTGGCGGAAACTGAGTGTGGTAATGTGGAGACATTCCTGGAGATAATACATTAAGTTAGAAAGTTGTCGTTTTTAATCAATTGTTGTTCCGGATGCTATATGCTATAGTAAGGACCCGTCTTATTTTGTGGAGAGCACTACTGATTGTGGCCTAATACTATTTTCTGACTCCATCATCTTTGACCGCCTATCAACCTATCGAAGTTGAATCACTTTTTCTTCCCCCCTTCCATCGCGCTGCTAATTGTTAATGGCTACCAATTAATGTTGGCAAGAAAAGGATGAAACAGGGCAAGAAATAATTGAAAATGAGGAATGGATGAAACGTGGCAAGGAATTACTTTTTCTAGGCAATAAAAGAACGTATCGTACAAATAAAAAGATGCAATACAAAATTGAAATTAAATAAGATAAATGTTACAATAACACGAGTCAAGATGATTTATTAACGATGAAATAATATCCAAATGAAAAATGTAAGTATTTGCTGCACAATAAGGGCTTTTTCGCCATTGCAGGCCTACCCCGCAACGTTTTTGACTGATTGGAATTGTTTTGACAATATCCGGAAAAGCGTACCAACCCGAACGAACTGCCACGGTAATTATGTGCTTGCACAAATATTTTTTCTTGAAAACTACGCAAGTGCACGAAGACATTTGCCAATCGGTGACAGTTTCTGGGGACGTCACTTTCCATGAACGTGTTTGACGAGTTACATATGTATCATACGTTTTCCAAGAAGTTGTCTTATATTGACGATCATATTGTTTTAAATCAGATTCCTGAAGTTTCAATTGGTTAGAAGATGATGAAGGGATGTAAAAAATGTATGGAACCATCCCGTTGTTTCCTCGTTCTAATATCTGGATTGAGTTTCGAGTATTTGTACGCGTCAGTCAATATTTTCTTCAGAGTAAATCTACATTTACATATAGTCTAGTGGCTGACCGTCAACGAACACAGAAAGATTTAAAGTATTAAAAATAGGAAGTTTAGGAAGGTAGGTCCAATTCCTAAATTCATAGTTAAAATAAACCGATGTAACGGGCGTAACCTAGTGTTGAAAACATCCGGTTTTGCACCCTGATGTCATTGGGAGTGGTCCCGTATACGTCAAAGATGTTCTATTGCTCATATGGGAATCGTTTAAAACTCATATCTCAATTTCCGCCAAAAAATCATGTCTAGATGATAGACATAGAGTGTAATGTGAACTACATAAGCGGCAGTTTTAAAATGAGTAAGAGCTGTATACAGATTTAATGTTTTTTGGGGGGGGTTTAATTTATGGGGGACAGGGGGTGTGACCGATTTGACCCAAGTTCGAACTTACAATGGACCTATTTCTTCTTATAAACGAAATATGCTATGTGTTATATACCAAAAAATCAAGAAAAAAATTAGAAAAACGAAAATCATAGTGGCTCTTCTGAATGGCCAGTCGTTTTTGAGAAATCTGGGTGGGAAGTGGGCGGAAAATGGGTGTGGATGGCGCGGAGGCCGTGAGTGGGAGCAAGAAAGTCGGGATTTTCCTTCTTTTGGCTTTCCTTCCTATAGTTAGTGCCCGTCTGGTTTAGTGAAAAGTCTCGATCTCGTGCAATACTATTTCCGGGGTCCCCCCAATGTTAACCTCCATTTACGCTTCCGTCCAAGAGAGAAAAACTCGAGTTTCTTTCTCTTTCTCCGTTCCCCGCCCTACTAATTACTACCTCGCGCCCCCACATCTATTTCCCGCCGCTTCGCATCCAGATTTCACAAAAACCACTGCCCATTCAGAAGAGCTACTATGATTTTCGTTTTTCTAATTTTTTTCTTGATTTTTTGGTATATAACACATAGCATATTTCGTTTATAAGCAGAAATAGGTCCATTGTTAGCCTGTGTTAAGACCCAAGGAACAAGTGTACAAAATTTGGTGACCGTTGGTCAAACCGTTTGTCAGTTATCGCACCGACAGATGGACAGACGGACAGACCTACTGGTCGTTCGCATAAAGTGTTTTCAACACTTAATAAAGCGCAAATGAAGATTTTGGGAAAGAGATTGATTAATGGGTTCAGGCATACTATCCATATCTATGGATTTCAGACTGTTCAGACCCTATAACTCCAGTCAATTAAACTTAACTTACATTCGTTACATTTTGCATATGAGCCCCCTCCGCCTTCTCATACATTTTGTCAACTCCAATAAGTTGCAAACGGCTACGAATGAGATGCTTGGAAATGCATTTCTACAATAGAATTTAAAAAATACCACTTTCATTCCTCCTTGTTCAAACTAATTTTGGAATATGAATAAATGTTAATGCGATTTTTGAATGTATTCTCCAACCAATAAAATAATCAGATTAGACGATAATTGGCGAGTCAATTAAATTATTTTTATTATAACAGCATTCCAATGTTCATAGAGATTATAATCGTAACTGGCAGGTGTAATTAATTCAATAGAGGTGTAATAGTTTTCTTATTGAGGATGAGCCCATATAAATGTATTCAGGTAAGGTGTTGCTTAGATGATGATTAGTCCAGAAGCCCCCTGTGCACCGGAACCGGAAGTGCGATGTCAGCATTTATGCGAGTCCCCCGAGTACGAGACCCCGCATTTACCGCACATTTTACCCGGCGAGCTACCTTCATTCTTCACCACAAATCCTTCACCCAAACTTGAAATCATTCTCCTCCTGCAATTATACACAATTTCTCAGTAATTTCAAAAAAACAATTATTTTAAAGAACATTTTCTCAAAAAAAAAACACATTTTTAAAATTTTAAAGATATATTAACTTACAAGTATAGTAATTTCAAACGTGTTTTCTTTGGGAACAGAGAGTGTTTCGAAAACTTAATTCTGCCTTGTGAATTTATTCTGTAGACGATTTTGCCTTTAAAATGTGATCGAGTCCTTGTTGTTGGAATGCTGGATTCTGAGTTGATGTCCATTGGAACGGAGGTGTTGAATTATATACTTTTTCGAAATCATCACATTTCATGAACCAGAAGGTTTTTCAGTATTAGCTTTTTAACATTAAAGTTCAATTTTTAATTTCTATATAGTATGGAGGTATGGATCTTTCATTTCACAGCATTTCGTTCCTTTGTTCTTGTTCATGAACAAGTTATTTTAAGCTTGTTGGAAGGTTGTGAAAAATTCCGTTAGGAAGTCCATTGGAATTGTAGAGAGGATGTGCAAATATTATTATGATGTCATGTCATGGATTGAGATAAGGAGCTTATCAGTACATTAGTTCATCAAGTACTATCAGCTATCCATAGTTCCAGACTGGACGGAACAATGTCCTATATTTACTGACTTCAGTCCCATTCCTATCCCTTCTATGTTAAATTACCCTACCATATAATGGTAAGTAATAATATGACAAATTCCATTCCAAATTTCACCAAGGTGATTCAGGTTTAAGTGCCTTGGCCGTTTATTGGCGTCTCTTTACTTTTGCAGGAGCCATAAATTAAATTCAAATTCCACTAGTTAGTAGATTTATAAATATTGTAAACTTTCAAAGATGAGAACTGGGCTGGACTTTGAGAGACTTGTGAAGGGTCTAAGGAACTATGCCGAGAAAACCAGTCGATACATGTACATTCGCATTTAATACAATCTTTACATCATTTTTATTTACATCTTTTAAGATGATCCTAGTTCGTGGAATTGTGGATAATATTATTTCGACAACTCATTTTCGTGCAAGATTTAAAAAAAATATTTCACAATATTTAGATTTATTATCAACTTTTGAATAACTGATGATGCTTTGTATAAACTCTCGTCTTTGCGTCTTTGTCGCAAACAATTTGGTGTAAATCTTTATTATTTCCTTCTCTTTAAAGTCCATGTGCTAGTTGACCCGCCGGGTAAAAGTCATTTCGCCTACATCTATGGAGGCATATATTTATACTCCTTGCTTTAACTTGGGATTTGCTATAGCTATAGATGAGTAAGCATGTTTTACCCGGCGAGTCAACGAAGAATTTGTCATCCTTTTTTTACTTGGCCTTTTGGGCGGGATGGAAAATTTTTGGGGACGCGTTTTTTTGCTTAAAAGGGGTGTAAAGCCCCGGGCACACCAACGCCATATGCGAATCGTGTCCAACATTTTGTTTGTAGCACCGTTCACACCGGCTACTTCTGCTTGCAACAGTTTGCTAGCAACAGATTGGTCGACAAAATTTTGTTTGAAACCAAAATCTGAAACCATGCACACCGCGTGTGACAAACACCGTTTTTTGGCTCGACAGACTGTTGCAAACCATAAAACTGTATTCTGAACCAGTTCAGAATTTTTTTGTTTGAAACAACTTTTTTGGAATTCTGATGATTCTGACATAGATATATTCTGGTCTCGCTTGAGTTTTAAGGCGCTTCGCTTAATTACAACTACTGAATTATGAAAGTGCGAAACTCTTTAATGTTTTCACTCGGTCTGTCTGTCCGTCCGTCCGTTTGTGCTCTAACTCTCGAACGGTTGAGTATTTTCAAATTATACCATTTATATTCTTTGAGCGGGGGCTAACAAGGGAACATTCCCAACTGTACCACCCCGATATTTTTTAAACTAGTCTCATTCGAAAGCTTCTAGGTCAAATGATGAAACTTTAACATTGGAACTATAGGCCGCTAAAATATATTTGACCTGATAAAGTAGGTCGGAAAGTCAAGAAGCGCGAGGTATTTCAAGGATTCCTATAGTAAATCCACGTTTGAATTTCGAGGAAAGGCTCGTTCGAGCGCAATGTTAATTTGGAGGGTCCTCCCATGTTAACTCCCTATCCCCAACGCGACTTTCTGGTGAAATGGGAGAAATTCGACTTTCTCTTCTTCCTCCCCTTCTCACTAACGCTAATTTTAAACGTTAACTGCGCAGTCCCTGACCTTCCGACCTACTTTACTAGGTCAAATATATTTTAGCGGCCTATAGTTCCAATGAAAAAGTTTCATCATTTGACTTTAGCTTTCAAATGAGACTAGTTTAAAAAATATCGAGGTGGTACAGTTGGGAATGTTCCCTTGTAAGTTTGTTTAAGGGCCGTGTAGGTCAAAGGTCACGGGTCTATGGTCAAAGGTCACCCCTTTCAAATTTCAACTGTACAATTGTGATAATTTGTTGGAAAGGTACTATCATGTGCTATTCAACGATGTATAACATTTGACTCTGGTTGGGGAATATTTAATTAAACGCCTTGAACGTGTCAGACAAAACCGTTGAACGTTATTTGACGACTTGCTCGTGTGGCTTCACCCTTTCATGATGTGCCTTTGCAACGGTTTATTATGTATCGTACATGTAGAGAGATAATGCGAATGGTTTGTTGTCTGTTCGTCTGTCCGTCCGTATGTAAACACGATAACTCGACAACGGCTTAAATTTTTTAAATGTTTCTTTCTGTTATCTATTTTCGGCATCCAAACGGAGGTCAAGTTCGTTGGGCGCCCGGTAGGTCAAAGGTCAAGAGGGGAAAGGCCAAAGGTCAACATTTAAAAAAAATAGTTTCATCCCATGTGTGATATATTGATATAATCTTTATTGTCAAGGGCTATTCGATGGTGCAAATAATTTGAAGGGTGGGTCACTCGTTGATTTGTTTTCAAACATGGCTAATAATTAAAAGCAAAAATATTTTTTTAACTTTTCACTCGATGGAATTTTAATACAGCAGTCGCAGTGATGTCATATGTGTTGGATGGAATTTTTTGCATCGTTCACACCGCTGAAGTCAAACATTTCGTGACAAACAGATTTTGAGTAACAGTTTTGTTGTCAATTAAGTCATTTTTGGTGTGAACGATGCAACAAATTTTGGTTTGAAACATTTTTGAGTTAACAAAAAGTCGGACAAGATTCGCATATGGCGTTGGTGTGCCCGGGGCTTAAGTAAGTAGGGTTGTTGTGCGTAGGTCTCCGGTGGAAGAAGGTACGCTGATTGGCTATTCGTCGGAAGCTGACTTTGGAGTGGAAGAAGGTCTTGAGATGCTTGACTTTTGTCGTGAAGAGAGCGGGGAAGCGGGGCTCTTCCTCCACATCTCCCAGCATTGGCTGGAAGTGCGGCGGGATTATCCGAGTCGCCTCCTCGCCTTCCTCACCCTCCTCCCCTTCCTCACGGACCACACCCCCTCACTCACCAAGATCAAGGCTGCCAATCAGCTCATATCTCAACTCTCCCATCGAGTCCGAGCCGACTACACCAGACTCAAGAGGGACAACGAGAGGCTTCAGATACAAGTACCTTACAAGGGAACATTCCCAACTCTACCACACTCATTTTTTTAATCCCTTCATTCCAAACAGCAACCGAAATAATGAAATTTTAACATTGCAACTATCTGTGACTAATTGTAAGATATACATAGATATGTGACCTAGGAAAGCAGGTTGGAATGTCAAGTACTGCGCGCTTTACGTGAAAAACTAAGCGTCCTAGAGAAAGGAAAATCTTTATGCTAATAAGCGAGAGTTTACTATTGGATTCTGAAATATATTCTATGCGCCGATAGTTTCGGTATTAAAGTTCCATTATTTTGGCTATAGTTTAGAATGGTAGGGATTTTAAAAATATAGGGTGGTAGAGTTGGAAGAGTTCCCTTGTAAGTCCCACGTCCACTCCATTCCGAATTCGGGGAAGAAGGTGTGGTTGATCTAAATAAATTTGTAAATGGGTTTCAGTTCCTCCAGTTCCGGATCCGACTCGAGAGGTTGGATGTTGTGGAGAGGGCTCGGGAACTGAGGAATTACGAAGCGGTCATCTTCCTCATCCTTCCAACTCTATTTAGACTTCATCTCTTCCTCACAGAGTCATTCGCACAATTCAAAGCCACCAAGGTACACAAACTGCCCAGATCCTCCAAATAAATCCCCACCCTAATAAGGTGTAAGGGATCTATTTGGAGAAGCAATGGGATTCCTAGACTTGATCATAATTTGATTGAAACATTTGCAGAAAGAATGGAGACGGTTTGGAAATGAATCCCGAAAGTGTCTCCTCCACCTTGTCCCTCTTCCGCACCTCTGGACTCCTCTCTACCACATCTTGTCAAATGGGATTTTGGCTTACATCTCAACTTTCTTCATCCTCATCCTATTATTCTAGGCAAAATGTTCAGGAATTTAAGCAAAGTCTCACCTAAATTCATGTTCCAAATATCAATTGGTCAGCCAGTCCAATAAAAGATGCAAATAAATTGTCTGTCAAAAACCGGAATATCGGTCCTAGCGGGGTTAGTTATGAGACGGGCCGCCCTAGGTGTGAAACTTTTCTCTTATTTCAACATGTTCCACCTGACTTGATTCTCATAGGGTTCAGTTCGGACCAAACCACAACGTTTGATTGATGGCATTTCATATGGGATGATGGGTAAGTGGAGACCCCTTAATAATAGGGCAAAGTTAATCGTTAACGGCATATTTCATTGGATAGGGGTAAGGTGATAAGAATATCCATTGACGTTTCGGAACGTTCGATTTTATTTGATCTGGTTGGTTATGGAGTAGAGGATAGTGTATGAATGTAGGGTTGCGGTTGGTTGACGTGGTCACTGAAGGTAAGGGAGGAGTAGGAGTGTTGCGATGAGTGGATTGTGGACGAGTGTCAGTGCGGCCACGTCGCCGTCCCCATCATCTCCGATCGTGTTTCGACAGCTGAGGGCGCCCAGGTCCTCGTCCCTGTCCCCCGCCTCGTTCCCCACCCCCGTGCACTCCAGTTCCATCTGACAGTTGGAGAGGCAGAGGCCGATGGGCGGCATCCACAACTCGCAGGACACACCCATCCGCCCCACGCACCGATGAGTTGCACCCACGCCCTCCGCGCAATTCAACGCACTTGGGCAGTTCGACCTCGTCACGTTCTCTCGTTCCGGCAACCGCTCTCCCAGCCCTGTACCCTCCATAACAAGCATTGTAAACTCGACAATGTCACAACAATCAAGTCCCACAAATCATGAACCATGGTCATCGCCACACTCACACATCCCAGTAAACTTTTTTGCCACCGAACGGCATTGGTCTTACCTGTTGTCCTACACTTGCAACGCTTCTCGGTGGTGTCACATTCCAGGAGCCACCTGGGGTTGCAGGTGGAATTCAAGTTGGAATGCTTGGTCCAAACCCGATTCCATTCCTGGACCAAGTAGGTGGGACTGATTTTAAGGTCCGTCCCGTTCTGCCCCACCAATTCTTCGGGGGTGGTTCGGTAAACGCGGAGTGCATCTTTCCAGAACTCCTCTTCCTTTGCAGGGTCACAGGGTTCACCGAATCCCCGGAATCGGGACTGCGCCGATTCCGACGGTTTGGGACTCAGAAAATGCGTTTTTCGAACCGGTTTCGTCAAGTCCTGACAATGACGACGATGCTGGACACCCATCGCACCCGAAAACTCACCGTCTCCAAATTCACGTTGAAGGATTTCGAATGTGGACTCTTGGGATTCGACCCTTGGAGGCACTATTACAAATATTGACAAAATTAGGGCAATTAATGCATTCATCCTCTTTTCCAACATTGAGTCACTTCTATTTAGTTTCTAATTTTGATACCAGAAATTTTTAAATTTACAAAAAATGGATTCTAGAGGGTTCGAATATGAAATGTGCTGAGTTTTTTCTGGATTTTTTATGGACGCTCTCGAATAAAAGAAACTGTGGATTTCTGGACTCCTTTGGTTGGCCATTTCATATGTCGTTATGGTAAATGTCAGAGTAGCTGTCGGCACACCTTCTTATTCACCTTTCGGCAGAGGAGATGAGGAGCGATGATGAGTTGTTTTTGATAAATCCTATGCAAATATTACATTGACAAAATAGTAAAAAAAAAACTGGATTATGATCATGTTCTGTCATTGTACATGTGATTTATCATTAGAAAGCAGAGTTATGTTAATTTTTATTATGATCCACTTTTTTGTCAGTTTTTATAAAATCCCTAGGGTTTTAAGTTTTTAAATAATGATTAATGTTCCCTGAAATAAGATTTCCCAACTACTGTTATACCCTATATGTACAACCGAGGCGGTTGTGATCCAATGGCCCTCTGAGAGTATTAGAATTCTGACCCGTGAGGTCACATAATTTCTCAAATATATTCTTACTGGCTCAACCAACCCAAACAGCCTCTATTTTTGTTCTCAATGTGAAAGGAGTAAAACATCACATGAGTCCTGTCAATATCTTCATTTAGTTTTAAACTTGTCATCTTTTGGTATGTTTTGAGAGGCAAACTAAACGTCTGATGTGATAAGTAAGATACAGATTGGGAGCCAGTGTGCAGTAATTGCAGGCTTCTAATCTTGACATTCAAATGTAAAGTGGAGACATGTAATGTGGGTTTTCAAGATTGTGAAATATTTAGAAGATAATCAAAACACTTAATAAACCGTTACAAACGCACATCATAAAAGGGTGAAACCACACGAAAAATACGTCAAATTACACTTAACATCGTTACCCGTCACATGAGAGTCGTTTTCTTAAAGATTCTCACATTCCCCCAACCATAGAGTAAAATTGTATACCTCGTTGAACAACTCTAGACCCAACCATCCCAACGATACAGTACACATCTAGGGTTGCTATTAAAAAAAACTGTGACCCCTGACCGTACCCGCTTGACCTTTGACCTGCACGGTCCACAAACGAACTAAGCCTCCGCTGGAAGGTCATGAATGGTTTCCCGAAAAAAGAATTTTAAAATATTCAACTGTTCGAGAGTTATGCTGCGAACGGACAGACAGACAGACAGACAGACAGACAGACAGACAAAGTAAAAACATTAAAGGGTTTCACCCTTTAATAAATGCATAGGGACTGGGGAATGTCTTTATATATTTCATTTATTCTAGATGGACACATGAGATTGACTTTGGTGTCTGTCTGTCCGTGTTCAAGATAAGTCGACAACCAACCTAATTCGTCATACATCATTGGTAAGGTAGAGTCAAAGACCATTTTAAAGTTTGCGTAAAGTCTTGCTTTATGGTTGGGGAATCATGAGATTTTCAATATTTTATGTTTAAATTTAAATGTTTTCAAACACTTTCAATGCTGAGCATTCTCAAAAAAATGTAGAAAGCTAACACGATTTACGATACTTGGTTACATTAGTTGGACTGTTTATTTGTCTACTTTAATTCCTTATCAGAGAGATTAAATAATCTTAATTTTCCTTGCGATGTTCAGATATTTAAAGCCAGACTGGAACTCCTTTTCCAATCAGTCCTCTTCAGATTAGTCCAGTCCTTCATACAAATCTACAATTTCATAAAATATCCGAAGGTAAAGAATCAGAAAGTGACCATACTAGAGTTGGACTTTAAAAAATCCTCACCCCTGGAATAAGACATTTTCCACGATAGTTTAAAAACTTAAAAACGTTACGATCCACAATATTTCTATTTTTTCCTAATATAAAAATGCTGTCCCGATGGGGATTTTCCATGATTTACTGTATTGTGGTTGTGGTAGAAATGTTGGGTTTAATAAGTTTAATTCTAGAGAGTTTTCTTTGATAAGTATATGCAAAACATGATTTAGAAAATTTGTTTTATTTTTTACTTGTAGATTTAGAAAATGGATAGTTTGGTGAAAGGTCGAGATAACCTGAACATCGACTCGAAAGTAGTGCGAGTGGGTGTGGCGCAAGTGGCGTCTGTGGCCTTTGACCTCACTGCCTCCATCGACAAGCTTGAGCGAGTGTGCAAAGAGGGTGCGTCAAAGGGGGTGGAGCTGCTGCTGTTCCCCGAGGCCTTCCTGCCCTGCTACCCCTACGGAGGGACCTTGGGCATGGTGTTCGGGCATCACGGGATCGAGGGCCGTAAGATCTACGAGCTGTGGTGGGAGTCGGCGGTGGAGGTCCCAGGCCCCGCCGTCACCCGCCTCTCCCTCATCGCCAAGCAGAATGGACTGTTCCTGGTGGTGGGGGTCATCGAGAAGGAGAACAAGTCCCTCTTCTGCTCCGTTCTCTTCTTCGGTAAGGACGGCGCTTACCTGGGCAAGCACCGGAAGCTGATGCCCACCACCTACGAGCGCATCACCTGGAGTCAGGGCGACGGATCTTTTCTACCCGTTTTCGACACCGAAATCGGAAAAGTCGGATCCGTCATTTGCTGGGAGAACTACATGCCTCTACTACGCACCCACATGTACTCGAAAGGTGACAGCAATACATTCTATCTCTGCACTATTTTTTGATTGCTCCAATGTTAGATTCCTATTTGCTTTTGGGTCAAACCCCAAAACAGAAGAGTTTATGTTGTTCGATACATTTCACGGCTACCAACAATAAATATTAGGTTCCCACTTCTTATTTCTCTCAATTTTCGTAGCTTTTTTCAAAGAATGAATTTGGATCTAGACTATTGGAATTTTTTTGAAACCAAAAAAATATGGTGCAAAACAAGTTAAAGGTTTTGTAAACACTGCATGTTGATTTGCGGATGATTTCGGGTCACATTTTCCGGCCTTATATTTTCCGACCGTACAGCTTGTGGTCGATCATTTCGGGCCCAGTATGCTTTTTAATTTTGAATTGTGTATGTGTACAGGTATTGAGATCTACTGCGCGCCAACGGCAGACAGCGGTGAGAACTGGCTGGCGACGATGCGTCACATTGCGTTGGAAGGGCGGTGCTTCGTGCTGAGCTGTTGTCAGTTTTGTCGTCGGTCGGACTTCCCTCCCGAGACGGAGTTCCCGACGGCGGTGGACAACAAGGCGGCGGATGCGGTCCTGAGTCCCGGAGGCTCCGTCATCATCTCCCCCCTTGGAAAAATATTAGCTGGACCCAACTTCGAATCCGAAGAGCTCCTTGTAGCCGACCTCGACCTCAAGGAACTGATCCGAGGGAAGCTGGACCTGGACACTGTGGGTCACTACTCACGACCCGACATCTTCACTCTCTACGTCAACGAGAGACACAGTCCCGGAGTTGTCACTTATCAGATGAAGGACTTGAACTTGAAAGACCTCACTGACCAAAAAGCACTCGAGCTGGAACATCAGAAATGAAACATGCCACTTATGTTCATTGCAGCACAACTTATCTTCTTTCATTGGCGAAAAACAATAACAAATTCTTCAACCAAATTGTTCAATTCTTGATCTGTTATTTCCTTATAAACAATAAAATTGAATACAATTCCTGGACCCGGATTTAGTAGTTCCAAATCAGCTCCAATCTTTGAGTAAATGCATTAGATGGTTAATTGCATATTAGTGGTAAATAGTATAGTATATTGCGGGTCCAGTCACCAGTTCTAAATCTCAATGACAGGTTTTTAGTTGGAACGTTTCCAATGCACCAATTCTGTAGTCTATATCTTTCTGTAAAATCATGTCTGCATCGGAAACCGGAACTGAAAAGTTGGTACTTTAGTACTCAATACCTTCCAAAAGCCCCAATCTCAACAAAAAGGCCGATTGGCAAATGCCATATATTTTTAAATGTCTCTTTAAACAAGAAATGTAATTATACCTGGTCTAGGTTCTTATAATTTAGAATTAATTGTGGGAAATAGGACCCTCCCTCGTAAATAACTCTCTCCTCCAAATGGGTTTCAGAAGGGCAGATTGTACGTGGATTTAAAATATAAACATCTTTCAATTTTAAATTAACGTATAATGTGTTAAAAAGAGATAAAGTTAAACTTAATGAAATCCGACAACAATCCTTGTCGAATAAATAAATAACTGCTAGCTGTGAGGATTGTTGAAGTTATCGTCAGATCGGATTGGCATTCTTGTTCAGTTTCTCTATCTCCTATCTTGCAGAGTTGCAGATTTTGATATGAGAGTAGTAAGTAGTAGGAGAGTAGGTAGTAGGTAAATGAATAACTCTCAATCTCTAATGGATGGCCAAAGATGAAAGTCGTAGGAGCTACTAGATGACAAGTGGACGCAATGCAAGTTAGGTTCAGAAACCGTGAAAATCCGTCAAACCATCTCAAAACTTCCTTAATCCCATCTTTTTTACTCACTCTTTGTTTTTAATTAACCAGTTCTTCTAGAATTGTGTCCCATGCAATACAACGGAGTAAGTTTATTAAACCTTCATTCCCCGTCCAAAACAGGAAAAAAATAAAAAAATTTCTTCCATATTTGCCGGAAACAAAACCTTCCAGCCGACAATTGACATAATAGGAATGCTTGTCAAAAATATAACCATTTCTATCTATTTATTGAAGAACTGTCTCCTATAAATTAAAAACATCTTCAAGAGTTATTTAATCAGTTGTGGTTAAAGATGAGAGGTAGAATGTTGGGACATGGAACCCTTACACTGTTTCTGGTCCTTAACTGGGGCGGAGGGTCAGTGGGGGCCATCCTTATCCCAACCTCACGATCAGTTAGAAGTGGTTACAACGAGCCCTGTGACAGGACGCAGAGATGTCGGAGTCAGTCCTGGTTCTCCTGTGATCCACAAACCGGCCTCTGTCAATGTGCAAAACCCGAGGAAATGATCTACGATCTGCAGAGGGACAAGTGCGTCAGTTTGATCGGTGGCCGCTGCAAATACGGCTTCGACGAGCACCACGAGCCACTCGTCCCCACGTCGACGAGTTCCTCAGAGGAGCCCTTAACTCATCGATGGTACGAGAAATCGGAATGTGTTTCGGAAGGAGTTTGTGAGCCTTCGTCAGGGATTTGCATCTGTCCCCCTGGATTCTACGAAGACGTGAACAAGAACCGATGCTCAGCTTTCAAAGACCATCTCGACACTTGCCAAGCCGGTTTCGAATGCAACTCTCAGAAACTGCTCACCTGCATCCAAGGTCAATGTCAATGCGTCCTTCCCAACGACATGACCTTTGACCCCAACAAGGGGTCTTGCCTCATTCAGATTGGAAAACAGTGCTATAGCAATCCCCAAAGTTTCGACAACACGGTTCCGGGTGTCGAAATTCTTAAGTTTAAGTTACTACGAAGTGCAGAATGCGTGGAGGGAGCAGATTGCAGGAATCTGACCTCAATTTGTTCCTGTCCTTCAGGTCAGTATATTGACTTTCAGAATAATTCTTGTCAACCGGTCAAAGGTCATGGTCAGCCTTGCATTGCTGATGTTTTGAACCGAACGGAGGAATGTGACTCGTCAAAGACCTTGATATGCGTCGATGGCTTTTGTCAATGTGACCCCGAAGTGGCAGTATACAATGAAGACGAGAGCTACTCCACGATTCTCACGGACCGTCAGGGTCATCTGACACGGATGACCCTAGCCCCCGGGACATGTGTCGCCAAAGTGGGGAAAATCTGTGAAGGACGACAACTCATCGATATATCGACAACTTCAAATACGACTCATCTCAAACCTTACTGTGTCAACAATGCTATCTGCTCTGCTGGGAAATGTATTTGTTCGGAAGGATATACGGAAAGTTCGGATAAGCGCTGTGCTCTTGGATACGATAAGCCATGTTCCATGATAAGTAGTTGTAGTGACAGGTTTGTATGCAGTGGGGGTGACCTGGCCATTTCCAAAGGTCAAATGAGATGCAGTTGTCCAAATCCGATGTACCAAATATATGACCCCCTGTTCCAAACTTGTAGAGGTATTGTCGGAGCACCCTGTAAACCGGAGGATAAGCTATCTTGCATTAAGAATACCGAATGCCTGAACTACAAGGTGACTATGGAGAGTCAGAGCAGATTCCGATGTGAATGCTCCGAAGGTTACGTGGAAACGGTGAACGGGACCTGTGACATTGCCTACGGTTACCCATGCGGTTATCAGACCCAGCCCTCTGTGGATAATCTGGAGTCCATGTCATGTGACCATTTGGCAGGGCTTCAGTGCCGAGGCAGTTTGCAAAAACGGACAAGTGCTATCAGTAACTTTACGTGCAGTTGTCCGAATGAAGAAGATGTTTACGAAGGGAGCAGAAGACGCTGTTCGACGCCGGTCGGGATCCGATGTCAGTACCGGAAGTTGGGCTCATCTCCTGATTCCTGCGTCACCAACGCTAATTGTGAGATGAACTTTGACCTCGAGGCGGACCTCAATGATCTGTGGTCGGGACTGGCAGGGAGATGTGCGTGTGCTCATAACTTTCGTTCCGCCGATAACTTCCAATGCATAATCGCCGACCTTCCCGAACCCTCGCAAGTTGAAGAGCTGAATGAGGTCGGAGGTCAAGGGGCTCCAAATATTTAAGCTCGACACCCCAGCACCTTCGAAATTCAATATTTATAAATTTTAATTGCATTTTGTAACATTTGTATTAATCTATAACCTGGGCTGAAACGAAAGTAATTACAAGTTTTTTCCCATCCCTAGAATAGTTTTCAAACAAAATCTTGGATATGGAGTTGTCCCTTACTGTTATCTTGGTTTCAAAAGTTTGAAGAGTGTAGATATGGATATATGCGGATAGACTTAAGGTTTTTAATGAATGATTTAATAATTATTTGTCGTAAGAGGAATAGTTTCAACAAACATTTATGTACTTTACTCCTTAGAGTATACTCTAAGCTTTACTCTTGATTAATTAATTTAAATACTTCCAATAAAAGAGTAAGAACCCTGAAACAACTACCCTCTTTCTTCCAATCTATTCTTAAAGAAGCTCTTATCCTGACATATTAAAATGCAGCTAGTTAGTTGAGGTTTACAAAAATAACTTTACTGGGGAACTAAAATAAGTATTTACGGTGTCAATAGGTAGTTTGAGGTAAAGTAATTCGGGGTGAAATGAGACAGGAGGAACAAGGAGAGGAGCGATTATGATCTGCAGTGATTGACATTTTTGCCTATACTTTGCCAACTTTGCCGAGTTGAGCTTCTCATAGTGTTTGGCAATAAAATGAAATATAATCAGCAGAATTGAAACACGTTTATTTATTAATATCTGGTGTCTGGCTGTAGTATACTAATGAGTCTTCGGCTTGACAGGTTTTGTTTTAGTAAAGTGGACGTAGATCATGTGGGCTACGAGGATGAAAATAGAAGAGTAGACGAAATTAAATAACTTGATGCTCCAAGGGTGACGGATGCAGTAACCTCCATTACCTAACAAAAACTTAGCATTAGAATTGAAGAAGTTGTGAATGAGAATTATTTAATAACTAACTAATTAGTAACTTACGGATGACTAGAAGAGTATAAATTCCAGCTGCAAGGCCTAGAATCATTTGCAGTAGTTCTACAAACAAGATCACTTTCGTATAATATCTCCAAACTCGAATCTCCAGAACCTATCATTTAAAATTTTTTAAACAATTGATCCAATCGCTCCGATGAATTGATAAACGGACTGTAAATATAATTAGTGTGTGAAAGTAACTTGCCCTGGCCGCAAAGTAAGGATAAGTGATGGCATGTTGTAATGTATTTAATGTGGCGACGGCCGCTAAAAAGGGTTCCCCAAACTCCAGTGTCTGCGCTGATACGAATAGGACGAGTGAGTGATGGTATCTGAAATTAACACAGATTTCATTGAATCACAAGAACTGGGCTTAAATAAAACAATCTCATTGGGTTTTCGAAATTCCAAATGAAGATCAAAGATAGGGGTAATTAGAAGCCAGATGGACGAACGGACAGCCGATGGACGGGCATAAAACATGGGGATAAAGCTACCTAAATACTCACACTTGGAAGAAAGGTACTGGTTTCTTTTGCAAGATGAGGAACACCGAGTCCAGTGTTTGAATGCATCGGGCTACGAATCCGAAAATGATGAGGGATGCAAATCGAGCGGAAATTGGTTTCCGACGACAAATGATTCGATGGATCCAGTCCTTGGTCACTAAATCCTCATGATAGAGAGTGAATAACCTGAGAGCGAAATAAACGGAGAATGCGGCCATGAGGAGGTGGTAGGTTGCAATTATGCCCCGAAGCCCCCTAAATGCCCCGCGCCCCTCCATCCACCGTTGGGTGAAGTAGAGGGTGGCCCAGTAGCCCAGAATGATGGGGTAGATAGCCCAGGTGCATTGGCCCGAGAACCAGTACCACCAATCAATGTCCAGTCGCTCGAACCAGAACCACTCCTCTCGCGATTCTGACATGTTGAGCGGCCAACGAGGCCATTCCTCCACTTTGAATTCAAACGGCATCAGCATCTCTCCTACAAGTTTACCATTACAATCACTTATACTTAACAATACGCTGGAAATTTAGGGTTTCACAGTTCACACGATACAAAATACACAGTTAAGGGTTTTTCGAGAAAGAAGCTTGTTGGGTCGACCACTAAAAGTTGCATAGGATCATTAGGATCCCAAGGGGCTAAAGAGCTAATACTTACGCTTCATAGCTTAATTCCCAACTCCTACAACCTACCTAGCATAGCTCGGCACCCTACTCCTACCTTCCTCGCATAGCTCCAGACCCTGCTCCTACCTACCTCGCATAGCTCCAGACCCTACTCCTACCTACCTCGCATAGCTCCAGACCCTACTCCTACCTACCTCGCATAGCTCGAGTATGCATGGCTTTGTATTGTGGATTCGGAATCTACTGAGAATAGGGTTTTCAACCCAATTAAGGATTCGGAAGTTAGAATTTCGGGGGCCTGAAGTTCTCTGTATCATTTCCAGGCAGTGCGTCATTCCATTCCCTAAATCAGCTTTACAATTCTAAAGTTTCCGAATTCCGAATCATAAATATATATAATTGCCTCCAATTTAAGTGTTAATTTATGCTAGATGTTGTATGAAATATGAGACAGCTGCCTAATAAATAGATCATGAGACATTTCTGAACTAAATATTCTTAGGATTGGTGGAATTGTCTTAAATTGGTAATAAAAATCCCTAATTCTATGATGAAACCGCTAATTTTCATGAATTCGATAATTATTGATATGGGGACGTCTCCTTGGTTTATGGTTTACTTTGCACATGTTTATGTGAAATTTCTCTCAGTGAAACTATTATGTGGAATTATAATTATTCTCCGGATTAAAATTGTTTAAAAATAGTTAAGTAAGTTAGTATTATTTTACCCGAAGTTAAGGTTGTTGGAACAGCCATTACTAACAAATTTACGTCAACTGGATTTTAAATGCAGGAAATAAGTCCTGTTCTTATACTGTAGGATCGCCCACCTGTCTCCCCAAATCTCTAATTCGGACTAATTCCCGACAAAACTGATTTAGTTTTAGGAATTATTGTTAAGAAATTGAATGAAACAGCCACAGATCCTAACTTAAAAAAGTGTTGGCTTAAACTAATTTTAGATAATGAAAACACTGAAATAAAGGTGTCTAAAAGGTAGGCAAATATGAGACTGGGAAACGACAAGTCCGGTTTCAGATTCCCATCCCCTTGAAATGCAGTATGGGAATTCGTCCAACATTTCCTCGAATCAAGTGCAACCGATATATCTCACTGCGAATACTGGGATCCGACGGAAATCGTTAGAAAAAAAAATCAGGTTAAGTACAAGCTTGTCATTTCGATGTTTTAGATTTTTTTTATGTGCGAGTTTAACTAGACAAAGAGGAACAGGGTACACATACATAAGGTATTTGATTTAATGCTGTATTAAGTTGGGTTCAACTTCAAGGTTGCAAATTAAACGACGTGGAGGAGATAATTATATAAGAACTCGGATTGCACGGCTAATATCATGAACGAAACTGATAGGTCGCAGATAAAAATGCTATGGAATTTTTCCAAGGACATTAAAGATGGTTCGAAATCATTCGTGAATCGTACAATAGTGATCCGAATGACTAAAAGACATGTTCAAATAGCTTTTAGATGACGATTTAGTTTATTAAAGGGTGAAACCCTTTAATGTTTTTACCTTGTCTGTCTGTCTGTCTGTCCGTTCGCAGCATAACTCTCGAACGGTTAAATATTTTTTTTTTTAATTTCGGGAAACCATTCATGACCTTCCAGCGGATTCTGAGTTCGTTTGAGGACCTTGCAGGTCAAAGGTCAAGCAGGTACGGTCAAAGGTCACAGTTTTTTTTAAATAGCAACCCTAGATGTGTACTGTATCGTTGGGATGATATGGTCTTGTGTTATTCAACGAGCTATATAATTTTACTCTATGGTTGGGGAAATGTGAGAATCTTAAAAAACGACTCTCATGTGACGGGCAACGATGTTAAGTGTAATTTGACATATTTTTCGTGTGGTTTCACCCTTTTATGATGTGCGTTTGTAACGGTTTATTAAAGTTAATGTTACAACATGGGTTATGTAAATTAAACCGGCTTAATCTTACATCTTAAAATACAGCGGTATCGAGGTTCACAATCAAATAACTCCTCTGAGGAACCAAAATCAGTGTTTACGGTTAGATCTTATACCTTGCCGAGTTATTCGACGACTTCCTGAGCGTCGCATAGTATTTGGCAATAAAATGAAATAATTATCAGAATTGAAACACGTAAATTTATTAATATCTGGTTGTAGTAGTGGTACATTAATGCGTTTTCGGCTTGACAGGTTTTGTTTTATTAAAGTGGACGTAGATCATGTGGGCTACGAGGATGAAAATAGAAGAGTAGACGAAGTTAAATAACTTGATGCTCCAAGGGTGCCGGATACAGTAACCTCCATTACCTGACAAAAACTTAGGATTAGATTTGAAGAAGTTGTGAATGAGAATTATTTAATAACTAACTAATTAGTGACTTACGGATGACGAGAAGAGTATAAATTCCAGCTGCAAGGCCTAGAATCATTTGCAGTAGTTCTACAAACAAGATCACTTTCGTATAATATCTCCAAACTCGAATCTCCAGAACCTATCGTTTAAAAACAATTGATTTATTCGCTCCAATGAATTGATAAACTGCCAGAAACTAAAGAATAATATAATTAGTGTGTGAAAGTAACTTGCCTTGGCCGCAAAGTAAGGATAAGTGATGGCATGTTGTAATGTATTTAATAGCCCGATGACCGGTATGAACGGCTCCCCAAACTCCAGTGTCTGAGCTAAAAGAAATATGGTGATTGAGTGATGGTATCTGAAATTAACACAATTATTATTATTTCATTAAATCAAAGAAAATGAGCTTGTACGAAAATGGCAGACGGACAGACCGGACACCTCTTGGATTTCCATAAAATATCCCGGATAAACTCACAATTGGAAAAACGGTACGGGTTTTTTTAATAAGATGAGAAACACCGAGTCCAGTGTTTGAATGCATCGGGCCACAAATGCGAAAATGAACATGGAGGCAAACCGAGCGGACATTGTCTTTCGGCAACAGAGGATTCGATAGACCCAATCCTTGGTAAACAAATCGTCTTGATAGACGACAAATAGCATGAACGCGGTATAAACGGAGAATGCGGCCATAAGGAGGTGATAGGTTGCGATTATGCCCCGTAGCCCCCTAAATGCCCCGCGCCCCTCCATCCACCGTTGGGTGAAGTAGAGGGTGGCCCAGTAGCCCAGAATGATGGGGTAGATAGCCCAGGTGCATTGGCCCGAGAACCAGTACCACCAATCAATGTCCAGTCGCTCGAACCAGAACCACTCCTCTCGCGATTCTGACATGTTCAGCGGCCAACGCGGCCACGCCTCCACTTTAAACTCAAACGGCTTCAGCATCTCTCCTAAGGTGAGCATAAGAAGCATATATTATTATAAAAGGTCTACGGTCCGAGGCCACAATTTTTTTAAACCCTTTAGTATATATCGTTTTTATGATATATCGTTAGAAAGATACTGCCAACTGCTATTCAACATTGTATACGACTTTATTCTATGGTTGGGGAAATTTGAGATTTTCATTTAATCTTAAAATTGGCAGTTCTACTGAAAGCAAATGAGCTGGATATCAATAAATAAAGTATTCTTTGTTTTTAAGATCAGCCAAATTGCTAGTAAAATCCCTAATTGTAAAATTAACGGTTTTGATTCCGTGAATTGAATTATTATTGAACCAGTGCTCTTATTATTGATACACGGTTTAGCATCAAGTCTTTTTGTTGAATTTTTCTCTTTACATCTATTATATCAATTAAAATAGCTTCAAAATAGTTAAGTACTGTTTTACCTGAAGTTAAGGTTACGTCAGCTCGATTATAAATTTGAGGAAATAATAGGGCCTTTCCTTCTACTCTGGGATAGAATCTATTCTCCAGTGTCTAATCCCGACAAAAACCGAGTTAGTTCTGTAAATTGTTGTTAAGACTTAATTAAACTAGCACTGATTCTAAGTTAAAGAGGCGTTTGCTTAAAATAGTTTTAGATGTAATGAAAACATTGAATTAAAAGTGTCTATCATGGGAATGGGAAAAACGAGTCCTGTTTCAGGTTCCCATCGCTTTGAAATATATTCTAGGAATTTATAGACGACTTCTTGGAATTACTACGGATATTTCCTGGACTTGAGACGGAATCTTTAGCAATCAATCGGTAGGGGTTTATTGAGCATGGTTGTATATTTAAACACTTGGGCTGGTTTTATGGTTTAATCAGACTTTATTTAGCATTTATTTCCTTTAAATAATTAGTTAGAAACGATCACTGAACTTATCTATGATAAACTATAAATATAGATTAAGAAATTTTCTTTTTAATTGCTGTTGGTTTGAGTTTGACGTAGACGGTGTGTACTATGATGATTAATATTGTAGAATAGGCGAAATTAAATAACTTGATGCTCCAAGGATGTCGAATACAATAGCCTCCATTATCTGAAATCAAACCACAAAATACCATCTAATCATTGAAAATAGAGCCATGAAAACGGATGTATCAAAGGGGTGGAATTCAGAAGAGACTGACAAAACCTGAGGTACGAGTGACATAAAAAAGCAATGCTACGGACTTGGCTTCATAACAAACTTTTTAGTTTAAGGCCTTTAAACTTTTGAAAACTATTTAAGACGACTACAAGGAAGTTTTGATTTAATAAACAAACAGACAAACAAACGTTTTTTGAACAAAACAAATATAAAGTTGGGTTGAAGCCTTGAAGGCGAAGGTTATTCACAAAAAATTCAAGTTAGTTCGAGATTTATCTTTGTGGAACTTCCCTTGTCCGATCAAAAAGTCTCTTATTTGTGTAAAAACTTAACATCCAATGCATATGTCTATTATTGTGAGCAATATTGTTGCGACCCTAAAATAGATTTATTCTCCGGATTAATGCGAAATCATATTTTTTCCGAATTCGCTTTCTTCCCAGCTAATAACCTCATAAATATAAATTTGTAAAAAAAAAAACTCGTAAAAGGATAAAGAGGTTAATCGAGTAAAGTGGTTAAATTACGGATGACTTGAAGAGTGTAGAGTCCAGCACCAAGTCCAACAACCATTTGCAACAATTCCACCAACAATATCATTTTGGGATAGATATTTGGGACTCGAATATTCAGAACCTAGACAATTATTATTATTAGATCATCAACCTTATCTTTTCCATATGTTCAGTTTGTTTAGAAGAGTAAGAAAAAATTGGAACGTCTTATGGTCAGGGATTGGCAGAGTTGAATAAACCGTTCCAAAACCACATCGGAAAAGGGTGAAACCACACGAGCAAACGTCAAACAATGTTTAAGGTGGTCGTCTTACGCGTTAGAGATGCTTTAATCAAAAATCTCACATTCCCCCAATCATAGAGTAAATTCGTGTACATCGTTGAAAAGTACGTGACAGTACCTTTCCAATGAAATGATGTATCCCACGAATAGAGTTACAACTTAACAAAAGGTGACCTTTGACCGTGGGCCCTTGACCTTTGACCTACACGGCTCTCGAACTAACTTAGCCTCCGCTTGAAGGTCACAAATGATTTCCCGAAAAAATAATTAAAAAATGTTCAACGGTTCGAGAGTTAGAGCACGGAGAGACGGACAGACGGACAGACCGAGTAAAACCATTAAACGTTACTTACCTTTGCTGCAAAGTAAGGATAAGTGATGGCATGTTGGAATGTATTGAATAACCCAATAAAATGCAAGAAGGGTTCCCCAAATGCCAGCGTCTCAGCTAATAGTAACATGACGATGGAGTGGTGATATCTGAAATAAATTAAATATTAAGTTGTAATCATGTCCTCGCGTTATGTACCACAGGTGGAATGACTATAATTGCATAAAACTGTGTTCTTCTGCATTGTACTAACAGTTGAAGGAAAGGTACGGGTTTTTTGAGTAAGATGAGGAACAGTGAGTCCAGGGTTTGCATGCATCGGGACCAGAAGATTGAGACGACGATGAAAACGTTGCGACCCGACAGCGTCCGTCGTCGACACAGAAGCCGGTCCCACCCCCCAAGTGTCAAGAAGTCACCCTCAGCCATCCCCCAGATCCCAAACATCAGGAACATGGAGAATGCAGTCATGAGGAGGTGGTAGGTGGCAATGGGGCCCCGTAGCCCCTTCAACGCCCCTCGCCCCTCCATCCAACGTTGGGTGGAGTAGAGGAGGGCCCAGTAGCCCACGACGAACGGGTAAATCAACCACACCCACTCGTCTGAGAACCAATACCAAAACTCAACATCCAACTGCTCGAACCAGAACCACTGCTCCCGACCTCTCGTCATGTTCACTGCCCATTTAGGCCACTCCTCCACATTGTACTCGAACGGACCCAATGCCACTTCTGCAATTCCTTTTAATTTAATTATAGGGTAAGGTAATTATTAGGGACCACAAAAAAGGCACTAAAAAAGTCGAAAAAAGAAGTAAAAAGGCACCTAAAAAGCCGAAATAAGCAAAAAATAGGCAGCTAAAAATGATTTTTATGAAGGAAAAGGATCATTTTTGGTATAAAAATGATTTGAGTTTACTTTTTATGTAGGGTTTTCATTCAGTCATACAAATTTTCCCAAATTTTGCCCAAAAATGAAAATTTACGCTGAATCAGAAACAATATTTTAATATATGTAGAATCACTTTTAAATCATAACAACCTTCGTTTCAACAATAAATTGTTTTTGAGTGTGTTTTTGGGATGTTCTCAAAAACATTTCCGAAATACACGATTTCGAAGTTCAAAAAATTAAATTTGCAGGTATGATTCTTAAAATTTAACCCAATTTTTTATAAATTTTCCACAAAGTCATGGATTTTGATACTCAAAAGCTCAAAAACAGCCAAATAGGCAAAATAGGCACCTAACTGACCTAACCCATAAAATAGGCAAAAAAGGCAAAAATAGAATAGTTGTAAACTGATCGTTAGAGTGCCATTAGAAGTTCTAGGTTCAACAGGAATAAATGCCTTTTTTCCTTCTTATGTTGTCCCTAGTAATTATAGATAAGGCAAGACGGACTAATTGTAAGTACAGCTAGATTCAGAATATTCCCTAAACGTTAGATCACTGCCTGTTGATAAGCACAAGACATGTCTGTTAAGGATTAATTTAGAAGAAAAGGGTGAAGCGTACCGGAAGGGAGTACTGGAAAGGACATCGATCTGGATTTATTGTATAAATATCAAGAGAATGTAAAATCGCGTCGTCGAAGAGTCGTAATATACTAATCTTGTTCCAAATAGCAAGTTTACCCCAAGATGTAGAGTAAAAGTAAATGGACGAGGACTCAAAGGTTCTTCAAATTTGACTGATTTTAAAATTTTAGAAAAGCTTTAGGACTCCCAACATCTTAAAAAAAACGATGAGAATTTAGCAACCAAGTTTCAGTTTCCATTTCCAATGATCTAAAAATAATACAAACAAGCCGTTGAAAACGCAGGTCGGCAAAGTGTGAAACCACACGACACAAGACGTCAGATCACGTTTAACGTCGTTGTAGGACAAGTGCCGTCGTTCAATACCGGAATCGACCATAGTGTCAAATCATATCGATTGTTCAATAGCTCTTGATCCTATATTTCCAACCATGTATCACAGATGAAGGGCTGCTAAATAAGGACCTATCTTCACGACATTCGATTCAAACAAAACTGGATCTTCATAAGTGGCATTGCGAAACATATGTAACATGAAAAATATATTCATGCCATTTTAAAGTATTAACCTAACGCTTCGAATGATGTGTCACGCCTGCATGTATGATTGTAATGTGACCGCAATGATCCCAAGCTCTTGGTCAAAAGTGACCCACCCACAAATAGTAGACACTGTTCAATAATAGACCTTGACCATACCTTTATATACATGTATCACACAAGGGGGGGGGGTAACAATTTAAAAAATGTTGCTCTGTAACTGTTGCTTCTTGACCTCTGACCTCCATGGCCCCCGAACGGACGTGACCTTCGCTGAAACGGCATAAATTAATTTTAAAGATAAAAATTTTAAAGAGGCCATGCAGCTGTCCTAACGTTATACCCGTGGCCGACATGCTAGTGGATGGACAGACGGACAAAGGCATTTGCATGGTGTTTCTACGTTATATAAAAATTTTGTTTTCAGTGGGGGATAGTCCAGGATCCCATCATCTTGGAAAAGGTTATGGGAACTAATGAAATGAGATACACTGCCAAACGTAACCCTAACTTGTGCCAAAAAAACGAAGACACCTTTTAAAAAAAAAAACAACATTTATGACTTCGTGAGTCTTGAATTGAAAAGGAGCCGAGACAAGGGTCCCAGTTCCCAGTCACAGGTTTTTTAACCGCATTTATTTCTCTCACATACCTTTCTCTGTTCTTTAAATTTTAAACTAAATTCCCATTGCACATTAGACATTATTTGCTCGTAAACGCAGGGATAGGGTGTATTCATGTCTTCAATACAAACGAAATGAAACTAGAACATTGACCACCAATATCAAATCGTAATCCTAATCACAATTTCACAATAATCAAATTGCCCTTAATTTTAATTTTCATATAAGAGAAGCCTGATTTCTTTTGTCATCGAAACAGTGTCGACTCTAATTGTAAGTTTGATTTCCGGAATCTCGGTAATAAATGTCACAGTTATAAATGAGGAGACAATGAAATAATTCCATCCCCCCTGGAAGGAATTTCTTTTGAATTTTGGACTCTTAATCAATCGTTATTTCTTCTATAATCAATAATTAACCTACAATGCAATTTAATATTATTTTTGCTATGATTAGATGTCATAATTTAACGTACTGGGACCGAACTTGCATTTTGAGATGATGGCGAAATGCATTTGTATTAAAGTTGATTGATTGTTAGGTTAGATAGAATGACAAAGGACAAAGCAGGTTTGGGGATCCCATCCAAGTACGTCAGAGTTTGAGAACTTGTTGCATTCACTAATTTCTCATTGTCAGACAAGTGAAGTCTTGCAAGCAAGTTGCAAAGTATTTTAACTATTTTAAGCCTCAGTGTTCTAGAGGCCAAAGACATTCATATTAAAAACAAATTTAATTGTTTTTTGCATTTTAATAAAATGTCCTACTCACAATCAGAATTAAGTGCTGGGAAATTTCGTGGGAAGCAGTTTAAAATCAGCAAGCAATTAATATTTTGCCAAGTAGTCCAGTTTCCAGTTTCCGAATAAATACTAGGAATTATTGGACTCACGACAATTTTTTTTGTAATAATTAACGTCAATACTTCCTCCTACGTCACGGTCTTAAAGCACCCAACCCCGTCTATTGAATAACAATCTCAATGCTCCCCAACCATCGCATAGTAATTACATCTGGTCGTAGTGAAGTGAGGAGCTGAATGGTTTCAGAAATTTAACTACATTTTTACCTTGGAGGTTTATCTATGGATTTTTATATTTTAGGTTAAGGGGTGGGGTCAATTTGAACTTTGACCTCCCATACTA
The DNA here is from genome assembly GCA_906901685.1 of Desoria tigrina. Taxonomy (NCBI): domain Eukaryota; kingdom Metazoa; phylum Arthropoda; class Collembola; order Entomobryomorpha; family Isotomidae; genus Desoria; species Desoria tigrina. The sequence goes on along the minus strand of CAJQTU010000003.1, from coordinate 686,936 downwards.
TTGCTTCTGACATGAATTCAAACGAGAATTAGAGTACTTTATTCAGTCTTATTTTGGGAACGTCCTTTTAAAACGAGCCTTTAGATTATTAGATTAGATTAGTTGTGTTAGATTAATTATTAGATTAATATTACATTGCAATCTGTGGATGATGAGACGAACATTTCTGACAATGCAACATTTTTTCATGTTTAACTGATAGAGAATCGTGACTGGTGTCAAAAAATCAGAAAAAAAATTAGATTTTCAAAAATGAAAATCATTTTTTATAATGCTGACTTACAGAGGAGAAAATGAGGTGGGAAGTTGGAGAAAATGAGCAGTGTTAGTACCGGGCGCTCCCCTCCTTTTCACTTCACCTTCGAGATCCCGCTTTTGTGAGTTTCCTCGTTAGAAACCGAAAAGTGTAATGGTAGTGAGCATTGGAGAACTCCCGAATTAGTATTGCGTCAGAGCGAGGGAAATCACCTAAAGCAGATGGACGTTAACTATAGGAAAAAGTGAGCAAGTCCAGTTTTCTCCCTCTTTCTCGCAGAAACCTTGAGGAGGTGAAAAGGAGGGGAGCGCCCGCTACCACCACTTCACATTTTCTCCAACTTCCCACCTCATTTTCTCCACCATGAGACAGCATTATAAAAAATGATTTTCATTTTTGAAAATCTAATTTTTTTTCTGATTTTTTGACACCAGTCACGATTCGCTATCACTTAAACATGAAAAAATGTTGCATTGTGAGTGAGACTAAACCAAAGTACAAAATACTTCATATGAAATAGAGGAAATGTAACATGACCTCAGTAATTAAAGACTTTTGTTTTTGAGGTGTTTGGATTTAGTGAAATGGAGGTAGGCGGTGTGTGCGACGAGAATAAATAATGTGGAATAGGCGAAATTGAATAACTTGATGCTCCAAGGATGACGGATGCAGTAACCTCCAGTACCTGCAACAAAATATCATCAAACTTTTAACTGACTTACTAATTATTCTCCGATTCAAAGGGCTCAACCCACTAATTAATCTGAGATTGGGTTTCTTTCACTCAAAAAAGTAGTAAAGGATTAGATAAACCGTTGTGAACGTAATAAGGAAAAGAGTGAAGTTGAAACAACAGGAAAAAAATGTCAACAAAGTTTTCCACCACGTGCTGGGAGAAGCCTATAATACAAGATCTCACATACCCCCAATCATTGAGTAAATTTATACAAATGTCACCGAATAGCTTTGGCCCATCCAATGATATACCAAAAACATCTAATATTTCTATGAAAAAATGTGACATTTGACTGTACAGAGAGTTAGTGTTGGGACTGACGGACAGACAGACTGAGAATGTGTAGAATCATAAAAGAGTTTCACACTTCAAATTTTAAAATAGGACTTACGGATGACTTGAATGGTATAAAGCCCAGTTGCAAGGCCCCCAACCATTTGTAACATCTCCACTCCTAATATAATCTTTGGAATGAACCTAGGAACACGAATCTTCAGAACCTGGCATATACAGATACATATTATAGTTAGTTAAAATACATAGTTAAAATACATTCGCTTTTGTTGATTTAATTGGGAGGTGGCCTTACCTTGGCTGCAAAATATGGATAAGTGATGGCATGTTGAAATGAATTGACGAGTCCCAAGAAAACCAAACTAGGCTCCCCGAATGGAAACAACTGGACGGAAATGAAGGCTGCTACGGAGTGATGATATCTGAAGTTACAAAATACATTCATTTAAAAAAGTCCTTCACCCCTGCTTCTTCATTTAATAAGTCTATTAATTAAGGTGTTTAATTTGACTCTTACATTTGGAAGAATGGTACGGGTTTTCTGAGAGCGATGAGGCAGAGTGAGTCGAGTGTTTGTGCAATTCGGAGAAGTCCCCCCGTGATGAGTATGAATGCGGATCTGTCGGTGATCGGCATCCGGAGACAGAGGGTTCGGTAGTACCAGTCCCACCCGACAAAGTTGTCGTAGAACGTGGAGAAGATGAGCCACGTCAAAGCCGCAGAGATGAGACTCATGAACACGTGATAACCCGCGATTAAGGGCTTCAGATTCCTCAGTGGCGCTCGGTCTCGCATGAGCCGTGCTGCGGCGTAAGTGACAAGCCAGTAAGATCCCAAGATCGGGTAAATTACCTAATCAGTTACATTATTAATATTATTACTGATTATTATTAATGATGAAATGACGTATCCTAACCTTACCCAACCGTAATTTTCCGAAGCGTAGTACCACCAATCCAGATCCATCTTCTCGTACCAATTCCAATTTTCCCGCTCACCCCGCAGCGTCACTTCTACCGGCCAACGAGGCCAATTCTCAACCTCAAATTCAAATCCTTCCACATTTTCTAGTTTTAAAGTTTCAAATTAATATTCAATTAGGATATGAATCTTTAAATCACATCTCCATTCTAAAAGGCAGGTAGGGGACTTAACCTTAATCTTACGTTTGTAAATAAACAGTTCCCGGGGGATGTTATTCATTATTTAAACTATAAAAATCTCTATACTAATTTAAGAATAAGGATCGCATTTCAGTACCTCCCTTAATTATAGCGACCCTCTCGGACCCCAAAGCAAAGGGCTTATCAAATCAAGGGAACTTGAATATACCTAACTTGGAACGTTGAGATTGAGAGTGAAATTCCAGAATCATCTGATCTTTTTGACAGTTTAAAACACAAGTCTTGTGAAGAACAAAATCCAAAAAAATTCGGCCCTAATTTTAACTTCTTTCGGGTCAAAAACAAAATGTCATATGAAAAGGTGCTATGCATCGGGATAGGGAATTAATCTGAAACTGTCCGCTAGATTCATTAAACTATTAATTATATTTTGATGAAAAGTTACCAGAGTAAGTTGAGTTAAACAGATCCATTGAGAAGACAGATAATTAAGGTTTCTGAAGATATGCGAGCTTGAGATCCTTGGATTCAGATTCATCCAGAAATTTAAACTAACTCGCATTTCCTGACTCAACCGGGGATTTATAGTTTCAAACCCTTGGTTCATGTTTTCAAATTTTAAACTTTAAATCTGCAGTACCATTCAACTATCATTTTTCATAACAGACGTCTGAAAAGAACCCCATGAAGCAAGGCTGTTATTCAATCTCAATTCTCAATCCAATTAATTTCCAGGATACATAACAGTATGAGTAATTGGTTTGTATACATCTTAACTTATTTTAATTCATGACGAGGTATTTTCAGTGAGATAATCTGGATTCATAGAACAATATTGTTACGGAACATTATTAGCCGGCAAGTTACCTACCTCCGATTGTAAACAAATGGTTCATATATGTCGTAAGCAGAAATGGAATGAAATTTCTGGTGAAAAATAAAACATGAAATTTCATGCATTTGGTTCCTTAAATCGTCTAAATCGAAATATTCAGCTCAATTTCCTGATCCCAAAATGTGCTCAAAATTAATAGGCATATAATTTCTGAAATTAACCACTCTACCATCAATACTCCTACATGATCATTACCCAATTACCCTAGATCCAGGTTGAAACTAAAAATGTTGATTCAGGTTGAAAAAAATTGAGAGGAATTTGAATGAAATGGAATAAAAAGTTTAAGGATTACGAATTACGACATAAATTGAAGCTCTTGAAAACAAGTTATATAAATGCATTTCCAGCGTCATTTTGACACGAGTGAGGAATGTGAGATTTTTGTTCATGAACTATTTATCTAAGGAAAAAACTGCTTTCCGGCCAACTTGAGCCCCATGCGAAATACGATAAGACTTAAATCTATAGAGGAGCCCCGAGCCCCTATGAAAAGTAAAAGGAGGTAATGAAAACGGAGTTGTTGTTAATGCCGCAGCTAATGCTAATTAGCGGCTTAACACAGCTCGCCAAATGAGGACAAAAATATGCGGAATATCTGAAAGGTGTGAGACGAAGGGTCCAGTATTTCCCAGACATGACGTCACCACCACCACCAATTCAACCAATACACAACCCCAATACTACACACTTGTCTCATCTATATTCTCATATAGATAGCATCAATAGATATTGAATTACATAATAGCAAAATAGTTGAACCAGGGCCAGGAACAATTGGGCAGGGCCTAGTCTTGAGTCCTGGGACAATTATCTTTTGACTTCAGGTTTGGATTAATATGTAGAAACATCGTAATTTGCATCATTCATAACAATCGTAATAACGCTTATAGATAGAGTAGCAAAACCCCAAAATCTCCGAGTTTGAACCTAATTTCGACTTTACTTTCCAATGGTTAGAAAAGCAAGAGCGATATTTTTCATGAAAAATTATCCTGTAATTGAAAATAGATCGTAGGTAAATAAGGCTGAATCTGAACAGTGAAATGAAATATAAATACTGGATGATTGTACATGATACAGGATGGAATTGTTAGGATATATTATAATTAGTTTATACTCACAGAATAGATGAGAATAATAATTTAATTGGAGAGGGGTTGCTGGCTTGTAAAAATAAGTAATATTCCCACACGAATTGATGCATGGAGGAGTCTGTAGTGAGTGCTGTGAACATGACATTAAAGTTATGTGTAAAATACGTTATGTAAGCTCTAAGCTTGTAGTATATCTATTTTTAGACATTAGCCTTAAAAAACTTTAATTCTCTTGAAATCAATATACATATACTTGTATTTTATATGCCTACTTCAAATTAATTAACACTCTTTAGTTATACATCCATCCTTAATACTGCATGTCAAACACGGGATTTACGGATTCCCTGTCTCGATTGTCGATTTTAAGGGAGCTAAAACATAGATTCTTTCATAAGGATATATCCACTTCAAACAAAGAATGAATGAAAACTATCTTGTAATAGTAAGTTTAGTGAAAAATATTATGCCTTTGCTAAAAGTGTCAAAACATAAAATTCATAAACAATTGCTAAAGAATTAAAATACCTAGTTTCCTGATTGTTTATTTTGGATAATAATGCAGGTTTTTTAGAGTACTAAAACCTAATAGTGACTTCTGGTTGGATTGGATTACAAAATGACACATTGGCACACCTGCCCCTAAAGCTAAAACTCCCTCGAAAATGCATCATCTTCACCTTATTCACAAATTATGATATTTTTGAGCCCTTATTTAGTCAGGGTTAGGTTAGATTCCAGCCAGAGGTGTGTGTGCCATGTGTCCTATGCTTTTTGGTAAAAAAACCCTCAATATTCCCTCCTAACTGTTTAGAACCCTTGGGTACCCTCGGACATTCGGTAGCTGGCTCCAGTTAAAGGACGGGGAAACAACACATATGGGAGAAACATTAGTCGCAAATTAAAGCCTCCGCATTTAAAGTATTTAAACCTTATTTTTATCATTGTGTTCAATTCCAGCATATTTTTTTATATTTGGATTTCTTTGTAAAAAGAAACAGTAGCTCGTATCAATCTATCAATTATGGAACGGAGAAATTGCTGGAAAGGGGCAGAAGATCTTAAAGGTAACTAAAATATCAAATTCATCTGCAATTCCATGCAGGGGTACTACTAATTTAATTTTAGGTGGATCCATCTAATTCATATCCATATAATTCATTCAATTCAAACCTAACCCTAACCCATCATTCCATCAGCTATCTAACAATGAACAAGGGAACATTCCCAACTGTACCGTCCCGATATTTTTAAACGGGGATACCAAAAAATGTCAGATAGATTGTGGATTGATAGATAACTCTGAATTACAAGCCCAAAGTAATAAGTAATGTAAAGATGATTTTCTAAACCAAAAACAAAGGTTAATAAAGTTGCAATTCTTTGATTTCAGAATTTGTTATAAGAGCCCACAAAACCTGTAACTACAATTACATTCTAGCGGACGAGCCTTGTCCCTCGTCCAGTAATGAACTTACTGAGGGTGATGCTGGGGAGCCTTGCTTTGATTACAAATTAATTCATGAACAACTGCACAAGTTTGCCCTTGAGCATGCAAATCAAGAGGTTCGAATCGTGGAAGAAGAAGGTGGGGTTGCTGTTGCGGAATATCGGTACACCCTCAGCCTCCTCTCGCAATGGCAGAAGTGCGAGGACGGCGCTTTGGGATGTCCCCCTTGTCGACGACAATTCAGCAAAAAATCATCTTTTTTCGAACATTTACGAACTATTCACTTTGGAATCCCAAAGCAGCTGAGGTCAAGTCGGCCAAGGTCAAAGGGCAAGGAGAAACCAGTTGAACCTGAATCCGAGAGGACATGTGACACTTGCCACTTGCTCTTGTCAACGACGCTCGGTTTAATAAATCACATGGCAGTTCACAAGCCGACCAAGGATTTCAAATGCGAGACATGTGGAATGGAATTCTGTCGCAAGGGCTCATTGTCCATCCATATCAACAGTCATCACACGAAGATACGATCTTATCCCTGTCCCTTTTGCGCCAAGGTCATGTACAGTCCATATGCTCGAAAAGGTCATATCATGACTCATCACCAGATAAGCCGACCTTTCAAATGCGACCAGTGTGACAAGTGCTTCAAGAACAAGACCTCACTCCTGCTTCACCAGAAATCGCATTCAGAGCAGAGGGACTTTGAATGCACCCTTTGCAAACGAGGTTTTAAGACCAAGGTGTCTTTGAAGCTCCATTCCGAAACTCATAAACCGATAAGTGAACGAAGGAAACTGGAATGTAGTTTCTGCCATAAGACGTTCCCTTCAGCAGGTTCCCTTAAGGCTCATTATTCCGTCCATACGGGGGAACGTCCCTTTGAATGTCGCTTTTGTGGAAACCGGTTCCGACTTACTAATCATTTGAAGCAACATTATCTGACGCATACGAAAGAGAAGCCATACCCCTGTCTCGAATGCGACAGCAGGTTCGCTTTAAAGCATCAGAGGGATAACCATTTGAAGACACATGATAAGGACAAGTCTCGTATTTCCAAGAGTTCCGAGACTATTACAAGTACTGACGAAGACGACACCCTTGATGAAGATGAGCCAACCGATGACGAAGACGAGGACGTGGATATGGTGGACGTGGACGAGGACGGTGAAAACTCCAAACTTGCAGAAGTGACTAAAGAAGCTGCAGTGGTTACGAATATTGGGATGAGGTTACGAAGTAAGGCCAAAACAATACTTGCGATTAAAACCACAGTTTAAGAGAATGGAATTACATGAATGAAAATAAATGAATGGGAAGACTCCATTCACTATACTATATATACTATAAGAAACATGATCTATAATAGGTTTATCACGCTAAAAAATGATATAACCGTGTAGTAATATTAATTTAACTATTTAATTATAATCGCCGAAATTGGAAGAAAAATATATAATGCATGCAAAAATGAGACAATGCCCAATTAATTACATTTACCTGTGCTATTTTCCTTCTTATGTAATTAACATAATGACTTGATTAAAACTGAACTATTCAAAACTATTTTAATTAACTGTTTCTGAGCTATATTATTTCCAAATCATTCATAAACGGTCGAGAGGTTTGGTGAGACGGTTAACGGCTAAAATTGAATCAGAAACAGTGAGAATAGAATAAATTATAATGGAGGCTTTACGGGACTTTGCTATTCTCTTATTGGAGAAGTTTGTGGAGACGACGAGATTTGTGAAATACCTGATATTTTTAAGCCTGACACCGATTTTGGAGTTTGGGGTGAAACGGGCGCTGGAAGGGTTCGACATCCGCGTGAACGGAGCTCGCGCCTGGGACTTGGAGGTTCTGGACCGCAAATTCTACGCCCGCTTCTGCGCTTACGGCTCATTGGCACTGGCAGAGGGACTCATGCAACAGCAGATTCGAATCCACGATTTGGAAGCCTTCTCTTTCCGACTCGGCAAACACGGAGGTCTTCAGTTCTGGTATTCCATACCTTCCAACAAATTACTGCATTATCTCCGATGGAATTCAATCAACTTACAGACCAAGGACAGGGCTTCCAAAAGCTGCAATCCGCACTACAATCTAGGTACTTGATTTATTTCTTACAGGGGAATACATTCATTAACTAATTAAAGACGCTTTGGTTAGAATAACTCGGTGTTATATGCTAAGTTACAGTCTGAAACATTTTTCGAGTCCAATGCCTTTTACTTCTTCATATTGGTTTCACCTCTTTCTTACATGCGTTTCCAACGGTTTATTTAATCTTAGATTACCGAAAATTTCAGGATCGGATTTCTTTGACTCCTTTTTGGACGAGTCATTGACATACTCGGTAGCATATTGGTCCAAAGCCTCGGATCTCTCAACAGCCCAAAAGCACAAAATGGAAGTTGCGGCCCAGAAACTACAACTTAAACCTGGAATGCGAGTTCTAGATTTAGGATGCGGATTCGGAAGTCTGGGAAAGTATTTAGCGGAACATTACAATGTCGACGTTGTCGGGATCACAAATTCGACGAAAATGGGGGAAGAGGCTGGGATTCGATGCGAAGGGCATTCAGTCGAAATACAAGTCACAGACTGGAGGGACTTGGAAGGGAAATTCGACAGAGTCGTCTGCATCGAAATGATTCTTCATGTTGGTCGACATAATTTGAAAGAATTCTTTCGAAAAGTCAATTCTTGGCTGAAAGAGGACGGCTTGTTCGTGATGCAGGATTTTGGAATGGAACATGGATGTGCCAACAGTGACGATTTTGTCTGTAAATACTTCTTCCCTGCCGTTTATGTCGGAACTGTAGAAGAAATATTGGAGACGTCGAGAGGGCAATTGGCTTTCGAGCATTTCGAAGACATGACTTTGGATTTGGTTAAAACGGACAGAGCTCTTTGGCAATCCTTTCAGAAACGTTGGCCGAAAATCGCAAAACAATATGACGAACGCTTTTATGAGGCCATGCGGTTCTATTTCAATTTTGGTGCTGGCCTTGCTAGTGCTAGAGTCTTCCTCGCCTATCAAATGGTATTTCGAAAAGTTAGTATTGGGCCTTTACAGAACATCTAATCTGATAATCAGCTTCGGCTGAACCGGTTATAGACGTTAAAGAATAAACAAACAAACAAACAAACAAAATAGACAGGACAGATCATCATCCAACCAATATTCTACAGAAATTGATTAGGTAGTTGACGAGATAAAATGCAGGTTTTGACAACCCGAGTCCAATATTATCAATTGAATTAAGGTTATTAGATCTGTAACTCATACCATTTTAATTTTATTAATAATTAATTAATAATGAACTTAAAACGTTTCAAAATAAAAATCACAATCCTTGTGTCCTGTAGCTAAATAAAATAGATAACATATTTCGAGGTTAATTTCTCCATCTGAAAAAAGGAAACAAAGTTTTATTGAATTGAATGCAAATTGATAATTGTTTTTTATACTTAATACTCCTAGTAGCACTTACATTTTCAATACTTTATCTTTGCCCCCCGATACAACCCGTTGACCATCGGGTGACCAATCTACAGCATAAATCTCATCCGCATGACCTGGTAGATCTACTTCCAACTTTTTTGTTTTCATGCTCCAAACTGTCACCATAAAATTAAAATTATTAGGTAACTAAAATAAATACTCAATTGATTAAAACATAATTGGAGGAGCTCAATTGTCATGTAGGTACTTTTTACGGTTGAGTCTTTACTGCCACTGACTAAAAATCTGGAGTCAGCTGACCAAGCAACTTGAAAGACGCATTGGACATGTCCTCTCAGTGTGGTTATAAAATCTCCGGTTTTTCCATCCCAAATTTTTACGGACTTGTCAAATGAGGCAGATGCAACAAGTCGACCATCCGGAGAAAATTTTACGTCGTTTACGGTTTGGCAATGACCAGTCATCTTTTCTATAAAAGGTAACAAAAAAAGCATACATTGGTATTGAAATTACCTAGGTTTAAAAATTGCAGGTACGTAAGCACATTATTAGGTATTCGCCTTAGCATTTAAAGTCTTTTAAAAATTTGCATACTTATCAACTTGCTGTCTTCCGCAGGATGCCACATGTTCATTGTGAAGTCATCCGAACCCGAAATTAAAACTTCCGTTTTGTTATTCATAAATGTGTCATATCTTGCTTTCGCCACTTCTTGTAGTTCCGCTCCTCCTATTTACATAAAATAAATAATAAATAAACAAACTACAGAAGAAAACTAAAATTAGGAACCTAGGTATATAGAATGCATTTATAATAGCTTGCAGAAGCAAAGGCTCTACCTAATTTTGGAAGCTCTTTATAAGCTAGAATTTCGGCATCTTTAGGATCTACAGCTCCAGTCCGCATAACGTAATCCGAGCTGAGGGCAAGTGTCGTAACCCAGTGCCCATGTCCTTGTAACGTTCTGCACAAAACTCCCTGAACAAAAGAAAATATTCAATTGACAACAAAAAACACACCTTCGACCACCAATTACTAATTCTGATGTTTAATTGTATGACATTAAACGATTAAATGGATTACATCTGTTGGTCGCCAAACTTTGATGGTCCTATCTCTAGATGCTGAGTAAATGAGACCTTCACCACCCCATCGGATACAACTGATTGCTGCTGTGTGGCCACTTAATATCCTCAGCGTCTGACATAGTACAGAATCCCATATTCTAATCGTTTGATCTTTGGAACAGCTTGCAAGGTGACGACATTCTCCATTTCTATTCACAAAATCGCAATCATTTAATACTACACCAATATACCAAATGATTTTAATTTATCGCGATGAGGAATTGAATTTATAAAATTTATACGAGAGGAGATACAACTCCAACTGAATGGTAATCGTTCAAAATGTACCGAGCCCTAATCATTGTCGGAATGTGGAACTTACAAATGGAGAGGTTCCCAGCAAAGATAGGTGACGTATTCCTTATGACCAGCCAACGGTTTGCCGACCTGCTTTCCCGTGGCTGGATCCCAGATAATGATGAGGCCGTTTTTACTTGCTGATGCCACTCTGGCCCCAGACGGTGCCCATGCCAGGGCAAGAACCCAATCTCCATGTCCTGAATAAAGTACAAAGTAAGGCTTCAACTTAAAGCTAATCTTAAGAGACTCAAGATTAGACTAAAACTTGCATATTGAACAAGGGAGACCGGAAAAGTGACGAACCTTCACATGTGAACTCGGGTGTTTCGGTTTCCAGATCCCAAAATCGGACGGTCGAGTCCCCCGATCCTGTAGCTAACCTTCGACCTTCGGGGCTGAAGTTTGCGGACAGCACTTCCTTGGAATGACCCGTCAATGAACTATGTACAGAAAAAGATTCTTCACCACAAGTCCACAAGACCCAATACAAAACATGCTACACAACACTAAACTTGAAATACGGTTTAGAATTAAAAAAACGTACCTTGTGCATCTGGTAACGCATCGTACCCTAAAAACAGCTTGGGGTTGACAAACGATTTTAAAAACCGTCTCGTGGTCATTTTTTTCTTCTTCCGTCAAAACGTTGGTTAGGGAGGATGTAATTTCCTTATTGTTGACGAAATATGCTGATAGATATGGATCTCCCTAAAAATATAGACAATGAAACACTATAGACAATAGATAAGATTGTGGATTGTATGATAAAGAAAGGAGAATGATGAATGTGTTTTAGTAGTACATCCATTCCGAGTCCTTCAGCCATGATTTTAATTTGGTCCAAAGTGACCCAGACCGGTACGTCAATTGGGCCCATGACGAGGGCCTGTTCCTCTACGGCTATCATTATCGACACTTGACGACAGTCTCGACCCCCATCTTCCTCATCATTTCTCCTGTAACAAAATACAAAATATACGTGGACGTGTCATATCAATAAAATAATCATATTTCATATTCAATTACAAATTATTATTGAACATATTTTATATGCATGTATGCAATATCATATGACAGTTTTTATTATTTTGTATTTCGTCCAAATCCAAAATATATCAAATACAAAATACTGAATATAAATTCAAAATTTTCAAAATTGAAATAAATTTGATATTGTCTTGTAATTGTATATGAAGTATCAATATCAATGCAATTGAATTGAATAAGAACAAAGTGAAGCACAGCACAAAGAATATTGAATATGAAATACAAAATATAAATACAAAATGCAAAACACAAAATAAATGACTTATTACCCGAGTTCCCCCATTCTAAATAGTCAAGTTCTTGAAGAGAGCCGAAACGAGTGGTTCCGGTATCCGGACCCTTAATATTTTAGTCGAGATCTCGAAATCAGATTAGTTTTTGACAGTTTTCGAAACCGGATAAAAAGGGATTATTATTAGATTAAGAATATTCGGGCAATAAAAGCACATGTAGGATTCAAATTCCCACCAAAGACTTCCTGCAAAACTCTATGACCCTAATCTCAATATTCCCCGACAACATAACAATGAGAATAATGTTGACATATCCACCAGTATTTTCGACAAGATTATATGAAAACTGGATTTCATCCAACTTTTATATGCATCATCCTATCATCTATTACATTTCATCTCTGTCTCTTTAAATCCTGGATTAAATTCAAAATAATTAGATCCTTTTATCCTTACAAGTCCTTAAGTAGCTTACAAAAGTCTGAATCTGAAAATAGGACATTTTAATTTCGAAAAAAGCAACAAAGGTTACTTTTGTGTGCTTCGGCATAATGGAAGATCAATGGAATGAACAAAGGGATTTAAACAACTTATTCTTGGACCTTCCATATCTCGTAATTCCACTAATGATTATGATTAAATTATAATTAAAGTACCACAAATTCCTAGGTTCCTTAAGAACGCCCGAATGAGAAATGTGGTTGAAATGGGGCATTCTGATTTCTATCGTTTAAAACATCATACTATCCATATCTATGTTTAAAACTAACAGACAATTGTATCGATAGTTAATGCTAATGAGTCAAATGAGCGATGATAAAACTTGCCCTTGTGCTTTTATTGTATTGATAGGTGATTGAGAAGGTGTTGAATCTGCTGGATTTGGAGTCGAAACTGAATCTGCGTTTGGTGTCTCAAAGAACAAGGTCCTGCTGGATCGGTTCCAGTAATTTCATCCACAACTTTCAAGTCCCTCTCCAATCTGATCAAGACTTGGCAAATGCAATCAACTCTTACGAAGAGTGGAACAACTTCTACTTCAAAACCGGACTACAAAACTACGATCCCCAACTCATCTCCACATTTTTTACCAACTACAAATCTCGTATCAAAGTCCTCTTTCTCGAACAATTTAAATGGACTCATGAATTAAACCTTCTCGACAATCTCCAGTCCTTGACCATCTCATCTCTGGAATTTGACCTCAATGACCAAACCGATGAGTTTAGATTAGAGAAACTAAAGACCCTCTCTGTAAGCGTCGTTAATTTCTCGGCCGAATCAGAGCTTTCATTATTTTCGAAATTGTTGCAAAACTTTCGAAATCTGGAGAATCTGAAGGTCCCCCGTCCCCAACCCAAGGCTTTTGAGGTGACTTGGGTCAATCTCAAAAGCATTCAGTGGGAACTAATCATTCGACCCGTTATCAACTATTTGCTGTCCAGGCATTCGGAAAATGCTAGAAACGGATGTATCAAAGTACTGGACGTTGAGAACGTGTTTTCGAGGCATTTCGGTGGACTGGCAGAAGTGTGTTTGGAGACAGGGACGTTCTTATCGAATGTGAATGATAAGCAAGTGAAGTACGTGTTCCTGAACACGGAGGACGTGCTTCAGAATATAATTTCGATTCGAGAGCACATCGATGACCGGAGACCTCTCTTGAAATGGTCACATTTGGAGAGGATGTTCGTGCGGACGAGTCGATGTGACGTGAGGGGCTACTATGACCAACACGTCAGCTTAATTAACGGGAGAGGTGTAGCTGCTTCTAATTACCGTAACGATGGGTTAAGTACGGTGACCCTTCCTAGACTCAGGAGCATTCATCTAGTCTTTGATTCCACGTCGAGGACGGACTTGGCCTTCCTCCGCCTTGAGAAGATCGTCCGTCTTCTGATAAGGACTTATCGACCCAATGTCCAAGAACTGACGCTACAGTGGCAACAGTTCTGCCACGACACTCCACAATACATCCCTTTGACCTCTATGACATTATTAGGAACTTCCCCGGATTAAGGAAACTACGGTTCATTGGTTGGGGGACTAGGATCTCTAAACAGGACCACGAAAATATTATTAAGCAGGGGTTACCCCTATTAACCTCTATTCGGTTTGAGGAATATTTCACTTGAGATAATCCTAGACCCGTTTATGCAGTGAAATTATTATTTATAACACGCTAGAGCATGCAATGGGTTTTGTGCTTGAAGACATGAACAAAAACAATTCACCGCTTATCGAGATAGAATAAAACAATAGCCACTGAAGCGTTTGTAAAATATGAGTTATACGTTTTTTTCGAAATAAATGCCTTGGTGCCTGTGTCTGTTTAGAGACAGGATTTATTCCGAGCTTATGATTTCTTTTAAGTCAAACATATCCACTTCTCAAATCAAATTAGTTCTGGATGTACAACATGAGGTGAGCTTCTCGAAATTAGAAAAAACCATATCCTCTTCAATTAAAATGCCGTAAATGAATAAACACAGCAAATCAATCGAGTAAGTAATTTGATACCGAATTACAAAAACAACTACAAGCATGTGGACATGCAATATGCAATCATTATGCAAACATCCGCCTCTGTATATAACGTAGACAATCTAAAGTTCTGAGCCAATCATTTTGATTGAAAAATGTCAATAATTCGAACCCCGTTTCTAATCGACTGAATCCTTACCATTGGAGATGAATTAAAACGCTCGGCTGTGGCAGAATTAAAGGAGCAGATGAATCGATTGACGATACAATTTAAAATGTTGATACTTTATTTGATTGATTGGAATGGATAAATTGATTGTAACTAGTTTTGGTCCCTTGGTAGTAAATCGTTAAGTTACATAACTTCTCCGCGGTACACGACGATATTCTTCTCGGTCTCCCAGATCTTGACCTCGTAGAGGAGGTCGGGGTGTGGGAGGAGTGGCTTGAGGGTGTTCCACACGAACACGGCCACGTTCTCGGTCGTAGAGACGGTCTTGGTGGTGGCGAAGAAGGGGACATCCCTGTCGATGCTCTTGTGGTCCATCGTCTCCATTATCGCCACGTCCATCATCTTCTTGAGGTCCGTGATGTTGAGGACCATCCCCGTCACCGGGTCCACCCCACCACGCACCGTCACTTCAACTACATCAACAATAACATTTCTCAAATACTATACATTTTTCGAGACTAGAAATAACATGATTGGGATTGGAAATTATTCAACCTTTATTCGCTAACAGAACAAACCCTTAAAAATCACATTTAATTTCGTACGACACTATGGGAGTCGTTTAGCAAGAATCTCACAATTCCCCAACCATAGATTTAAATCATGTACATTGGCCTCTGCAGTTTGGGACATATACTATATATATCTAAATATTTCCCTTGCCAGACCGAGTTAGTTTTTACTCATCCTAATAGGTGGGGAATTATTTAGGGGGGTTTATTTTTTCGATCGAATTGGCTCTGATGGCTATATACATATATTGAATCATGCTGAAACTCGAAAGTCAATATGATTTGCTACTCTCTTCTCATGATTTTAAAAACCGATTCAGATAATCTCTCAAACTCCAGGTCCAGAAAGTTGGGGTAAAAACAGTTTAAAGTGGGCTTTAAATTTAAACCAAAGGTATTTTGGAATAAAACATTTCGTATTTCACACTTGAGTTTTGTAGTCATAAACATTATATGAAAATTGGGAATGGATGAAGAATCTCAATGTGTCGGCCTATTGGATTATCTATAAAATCCAATGACATTCATTAAACAAGGAAATGCATGAAGAAGTATTGATTGAATGTGGTTGTTTTTAAGTTTTTGCTGCAGAGACTAGTTTTTAAAGAAACAGGTTCCAACCTCTGTTTCTGTCGGGATGAACTTACTGACATAATTGTGTCCATGGCCATTGGGATTGTTGCACTTGGAAAAAATCTCAAGGTTCTCCTCCGCCGACAGACCCTCACTAAACAAACCAAACCATTTCCATTTTATAAGCAGATCTTCTTAACAATTATTTACTCAATAAAATGATTTTAATGAAATCGAGCTAGCATTCTTAACCATTACTCAATTCTAGGCATTTTGATGCTAATTAAAAGAATGGATAATAGAGTCGCAAAAGGTGAAGACGCCGATTAAAGGTTACCTGTGTAGTCGATGGCAGGCACTGAAGCACTCTCGCCTCGTCAGATAAGCCACAGGTCGTCCCGACATTTTACTGCAAATCAAATCACGCTTTTGCGTCAATACTGATTTCGAATAATATACAAAAATCAAAATACAAAATCAAATCTTGGGGTTCGGAATAGAAGGAAACAGGTGGCTGGATTTTCGGATCGGGCAGCTTTATTTCCCGGGTTTTGGTTACACAAAAAACCCGAACCGAATAATGTATACGAATATTGACACCTTGGTCATAAAAACAAGATAAAAATAAGCTATTTGCTATAATTTGTGCTCACAAATATTTTATGAATGTTGGATTTTAAGATGGTTTATAGGCAGGTACTTTTGGAGAGTGGTTTTGGTTAGGAAGCACAAATCCTTGTCTTCAATTGACTGAAATGAAATGAGGCTCTCAAGTCAAGAAATACCTCTAATCCAGACTATGCAAACGCCCAATAACATTATATAAATTGAGCTTAGATACAGCATTTTTAAGTCGAATATTGAGAATGACTTTGTGTCTGTTCGTCCGTCCACCTGTCCGTCCGCCTATCTTCACCATACCTAGAGACCGGATCATAAACATATTTTAAATCATGTTTTTGAGAAACCCGTTCAGACATTTAGAAGAGGGAGGTCAAATTCTTTGCGGGTCATGTAGGTCAAAGTTCAAGACGAGTTGTGTAAGATCAATGGTCAACATTTTTTTAATAACGCAACTCTCCGTTCCATATGAGAAACATTGTCGGAAACGCATTTGTAACAACACAGTTTAACAGTGCATATGTCGTTGCTCTATGGTTGGGGTAACGAGAGATTTACAGTTTCTTGCAATTAGATTCATTGTAATAGTTTCAAACATGTTTTACATAATTTAAAGAACGGTACAGTATCTACGATACATCAGTACATCCATTCCTTAAAAGGTTCATTTTTTAGTAATATGTTACATCATTAAGAATTCGATCGGCTGGAAACATGTTTGTTGGAATTATGCTAAGCTCCTCCTACATCAAATTTAAATCCTATTATGAAAGAAAAAATAATATGCTTGTGATTTCGTGATGTAATTGAATCTGAAAATACGTAACGTGAAACCACTTTCAATTGATTTATTCAAAATTGACCACTGGATTTACATAAACTAAAACCCACATTTAATTGATCTCGTCTATTCCATCTAACAATTCTCAAACATTTCTTTCCATCATATTTTTTGACAACACGGTCATGTCGATATCATGAATGATGGAAGAACATTCAACTAAAAATATGTTCATCTGGCATTTAGGGAGTTCACTCATAGACACCAATTAAAAGTAGTTCGCATTCACATTCGATTAGGCTACATAATAATACATACTGATGAGATGAACGGATTCCATCCAACAAAACAAACAACGAACTTGTCAGTTTGTCAAAACAAAGTCGAAAGTGTATTCAAAATCTGAACTTGAAAGAGAAGTAAAACTCGTCTGCTAATGGCTAACCCTATTTTTATGATGTTGATTCTTTGATGCTTCCTATTTGTCTAGTTATTATGTATCGTAGATACATTCTGCGAATGAGCTGGTGTCCGTCTGTCTGTCCGTCTGTCTGTCCGTCCGTGAGCACGATTATGGGCGAACGGCTCAATATTTTGAAATTTTTCTTTCGGGAACTTATTGCGGACGCTTAAACGGAGGTCAAGTTTGTTCGAGGGCCCTGTAGGTCAAAGGTCAAGGGGGAAAAGGTCAAAGGTCAACATTTTTTCAAATAGTAACACCCTATGTGTGATACATCGATGGAAAGGTATTATCAAGGGCTATTTATTGGTGTATATGATTTGGGGGTGAAGTCACCCTCTGACCGGTGGGGAGGGGTCAAAGAGGTCAAATTACAACCCTGTATGTGTGATACGTCATTCGAAAGCTATGAACAAGTGCTTTCGAAAAATGGTGCTCGCTCTATGATCGGGGCAATGTGATATTTTCAATAAATTATATGTATTTTGAACATCTCAAAACACAGTTTTCACGTGTAACATGTTCAAAAACAGTTTCGATGTGCATAAAACGTTATAAAATGTCACATCTACGATACATGATTACAACGTTGGACGGTTTATTATACTATTTATGTGTATGTTTGAAGGAGTTATTGTTCTAGGAGAAGAGGACTGTTGATCAGAAATCGGAACTGAGAATTACAATGAAATGTCCTGTCAACAAGGTTAAAGTGAATGCAAATATCCTTATCTTTGGAATGATAAGTGAACAGAAGGGGTCAACGACTGTCTACAAAACAACTGGGGGAAAATATACAGGGGCATCCTTATATTAAGATCTGCCCTATTTACTTTAATATTGATTCAATAAGAGGTTGGATTTAAGCGGAAGAGTTGATGATAGCTCTTGTTCGGAATTGAGCATGACGCACGGGACTGAAATGATCGGGTGGACTGACTTCCGGACAATTCGGTGCCACCGAAATGAGATTCCAGCCTAGCCACAATAATACAGCTTCATTCAGACTACCTGTCACACTAACAATAGTATCCATATTTACGATATTTTATTTATAGAAGCATTATGCCTCTACTTCTCTTTGTCAATTCCTACAACAATTCACAAAATTCGAGATTACTGGATTTTTTGGGAACATTATTCTAAACCTTTGGACTAAAGTCAAGTTAACTTTGGGGTAATTGGGTCAAAACTCAAGAGGCGTGATAATATGAAACGGTCAATTGCATTTAAAATTTTTAAATAGCAATCCCCCATCCCCCATGAGAGATCCGGTTACAAATGCATGATCAATCAAGAGCTATTCAACGATTAAAAAAAGCATTGCTCTATGGTCGGGGCAGTTTGATATTTCGAGTATTTTACATGCATTATGAACATTTTCAAAAACGGTACATAATCTACGATACATCATTACAATGTTTGGACGGCGTATTATAGTAGTTATTATATATTTATATTGTATTGTATGTAATATTATATATGTACGTTACCTTGCATTTGAAAATTTAAACTTGAATTTGAATAATACAAATAGTTTCTAATTATTGATATTTGACTCGATGTTAGTCAACTATTTTGATAGTCCAGCCAGGAACTGATTCCCTTTTCGTCATTGATTGTTTAAAATATTTACTGGGTTGGTTCAATCTAAACAGGCTAATATTAGGACATGAATGAAATTGTACAGTTCAAGTAAATACTCTCATATCAAATCATAACGTATGAAATGGATGAGATGGGAAATGTTGATGAGATAATATAAATAATGCTTTTCGTTCAACTGTCATTTTTAATTCAAGCGTTTGGGGAGCATCTCATCTTCATTACATTCCCGATACATTTTATTATTTTATATCCGTATTTTTTAATAAACCGTTCGTACAGAATAAACCAAGCTAGCTTTTACACGCGATTTTCGAGAAAACTCGCAAAATTGCAAGAAACTCATCCAAAATGGAGATCCCGTCGAATAAAAACCTACTTAACTTTTTTCTCTCTTTAATCGCAATAAGTTTATCAACTCTACCAGTTAGCAATTCCTCAAAATTGTCGAAAAACGGGGGATATGATTTGGTTGTCGGAATTGAGGAGTTGACAGCCTCACCTCCCGACATCAGCAAATATAGAGCAAATGTTCAGGTAAATCCAGTCCGCAAATTATTTAATCCAAGTTAATGACTCCGAAGTTCAAAGTTATATAGATACTTTAAAAACGCTGGAATTGAATTTAATTTGTATGTTTGATTTTGTTGATTTGGCTTCTCTTTAGAATGACTTTATGTATTTCTCTCAAGACTTGTGGAGAGCGACAAAGGGGAAGTTTTTCATTAATTCTGTGGACGTTTTGGTCCCGACGTCATGGACCACTCCCACCGACACTGCAACATTGTAACCATTTTTCATTTACATTTGCACTTTGAAATTTCATTTATTAAAACATACTATTCGGGCACCCGAGAGGTTCTCATTGCAAACAGCGGTGGCTAAATCTTCGAAATGCAATAATTTATTGGTATTTTTAGTGAAAATTTAAACCAGTTCCCAATTTTGAATGCAAACTTAAGTATCACAATAAATTGGAACTGAAAGCTGAACAATGTTAATATGGATATTTCCAGCCAAGCTTATGAGATGTCAGATATCAAAATCTCGTCGGAATTCGAAGCTCCTCGTGTCGAAAACCCAAATCCATGTGGAGCGGCTGGTCGACATATTGAACTTCCGGTTGCCTTTTTCAACCAGTCGAGACTGACTCAAAATTATGGAGAAGCCTGTAAGAGCTCATTCCATAACCTTTCAAATCTTAAAAAAGCTAACACTGAAATTAATTACTAATTTGATGTTACTAAACGAATTTTATTGGATTGTAGCCAAAGCATTGCTGAACCTCTTTGCTCGATACCGATTCGGAGTTTGGGAAGAACATGGGGAAATCGAGAATTCAAAGTTTCCATATTTTTACATGAAGCCTTCTCTGACGCCGATTTGGGAATCCACTGGTTGTTCTTCCGATCTTCAAGGAACCCTTTTAAATGAGTTAGTCATTGAGATTTTATTTTTGTTTTTTTTTTGCCGAAAAAGTTATTGTAACAAACATAAAAATAAAATCTATTCTCAATTTCCGAAAGGTCTGGGGAATCAAGCGACAAATGTGACCCATGGTCCCCAACTGGTCCAACGGAAGTTTGCAGGTTCGTGCCATCCCGATCCAATACCGTCAACTCCTCCTTAACCTATCTGCCGTGGGCCAATTCCGTCCATCAGTTTTGCGACGAAGGAACGCACAACCACAACGCACCCAATCGGCACAATCATTTCTGTGGCTATCGAAGTGCCTGGGAAGTCATTAGGGCGAGTGAGGATTACTGGACCGTAACTGGGTCACCTTCTGACAGCATCCCACCCCCGACATTTAGATTCTTAAAAACCTCATCCAGACCGCTTTTCTATCTTTTATTGGACAGAGGAAGAACTGCGGTAAGTACTAAAACGTTCAAACCATTCAAGTACGTTTATGTCCATTGTTTGGTATTTAAATGTTTTTGATTTTTAAACAGACGGATTTGAATGTAGTGAAGGAAGTGAAGGAAAGCCTACAAGGGCTTTTTGACGGAACGTTCTTGAGTCCGGATACAATTGCTACAATTGGGACCTATCCTCATGTCAATACGGGCAGAGACCACGAATATGTACGGGAAGAGGCACCCTGGGCACCCATTCAAGCACATTCTGTCAACTTTACAACGTAATGACTTAATTTATTTTTTCTACCCGACGAGCACTCGTGCCGATTGTGCGTAATTATTACGAAGTATTACCTTCGCTCTCCCCATCATTGAAGACTTGTTAAAATAACTGTAAAAATGAATGTGTTTGTTCCAGGGTGATTGAGAAGTCGGTTGGGTTCATAGACGGTCCAGTCATCCGTGATTTCGGAGAAGCCATAAAGGAAGTGACGGAGAAGATCAAATCCCGTAATCATTTGGGAGGTGCCGTCATCCTGGTCCTTAAACGCGGGGCGACACAAAACGGATTCGAAAAACTGACGTATGCCGGAGACGTCATCTCCTCGTTAAAGGAACGAAATAACATTCGACTCTTTGCCATCGAATTGAAACAAGGTGAAAAGAGTCCTTATGTCAACCTCCAGTCTCTTGTCCAGGCCACAAATGGAGTCCACCACGTCGTCAACACGACAACCAACGTCAAGGCCAATCTCCTCCCCTTCTTCAACCAACTTAAAAGCAGCTTAGAGAATGGGCTTGAACAGCCCAAAGAAACTGCTTGGAATGTAAAATCATACAAAATACTGATTAACTAATTATCATTTCATTCACAAACGAAATTCAAACTATATACTTTCTCCTTGTAGGTTTATAAGGGTTTCGTTCAAACGGATTCGGTTGTTGAAGTTCCGGTTTTGGACAGCAATTTAGACAGCCTCACTTTATGTCTCACAACAAAAAGGTATTGGCTGATCATTTTGGTTGATTTTCAACCTTGAAAGTTTAAATTCATATAAACTTTTCAATTTTTCAGACATATTCTGGAGTCGGACATTGAGATCCGTCAATTATCCGGAGGTCCACCTGCCTCTTCCGATAAGACATTTCAATACGAGTGGAGCGAAACTGCCGACACTTCCAGACGAAGTGTCACAATCCTCAAAATCTTGAAACCTCAAGAGGTATGTCAAAACCTCGATATTATACATTAGGGGCAAATTAAGAATTACCCAATTTGCACATCTTGCAATAAATTGTATGTTTTCTCGTACATATTAGGGTTCAATTTGGAGTGTCGGGATTAGAAAATGCGAATCGGATAAGGAAGAAGACTGTCTGGCCTTCCTAGTTGCATCGGTAGCTTACACGACCACATCAGCCATGAGTCCACAGGCGGAACAGTCCCTCAGCCGGAGACTAAATATAGACGTTTTGACATCTGCCGAAAACAATTATTTGGATTTCGACCTGAAAGGGGCTAAAATAGTCCCCTTCTCTATTTTTGGCGTCATCGAATTGGACGGTCAACGAGTCTTGGATCTAGAAACGGTCACTGCCACCATCATTTACAATAATATGGAAACTTGGACAATTACTTTGAAAGACGACGGGGGCGGCCTTCCGGATGTTTCTGAGGACGACGGGATTTACTCGGGACTCTTTGTTCCTCCGAAAGACGGGCTTTACAAAATCTACATTTCTGCAAGTCATCACCGAACTGTCAATGAAATACCCGAAGATGGACTCAACGCAGATGTTCCCAACGTCAACTCCTTAGGCCGATTGATCCCAATTGACCAATTACGGTTCGGGTGCACGGGATCGACGAACCGCCGATGCATCCCTGCTCAACTCACCGGATCACTGTCAAAGACGTCCGATATGACTGGTACAATTTTGGTAGAACATACGATAACCTTCGCGCCGAAACCGGCCAAGATTGTGGATTTCAAGGTCACGACGCTGCCTGGATTTGTGGTCAAGTTTGGCTTCACTGCCCCAAGGGTTTTGGGATTAGACGGGGTTCAAGTGGACGAGTATCACATTTACTTTGCGCCGAAAGTGGACAATTTTGTCGGAGGGACAGAGTTGACGATTCGGGCTGCAGTTCAGGTTGGTCATCCTCCAGGGACTTATGTCGAGTTTGAGTACGGTGCGTTGGAGGAGGCAATTCCATTCTATGCCGTCGAGGCCGTTTACAAAGACCAAAAGGTAAGTAATTAATTTCCGTAAGCTCAAAGTTAGGATTTAAATTTTAGCGGTGAAAAATGATGCATGAAACTCAAAACTTCAGGGTGGTCCGTCCAACGTCGTGGGAGTTGTTACAAGCGCGACAGGGATTCCTCCAATCCCAATACCGACGACAACGACGACGACGGAAGCAACTGTAACTAAACCGGGAACGTCGGCGGAACCGGAAGTAACCACGGGAGGAACGGTAACTTCATCAGTTGGAACTGTTAAAACGACCACAGTAAAAGGGCCGACCACGACAACGAAACTCCCACCGAATTCGGGGAATAGTAGATTTAGCAACCAAGTATATCATACCGCTTTCGGCCATGTACTCCTGACTTTACTTTTCGCATACACCATAGCCTACTGATAATGGCAAATTTTCAGATATGGGATGGCGGAAAACATGTTTATGGTCAATTGTGTATAAAACCTGTAATTTACAACTGTAAAAATTAAATCGCAAAAATAAACTTACAACGAATAAACTGTACAAAATGAAATTACTAGCTTACCAGCTCCGCTTTAATTTATTCTTCGAATCTAATATTTTATACAATGCACAATGCTTGAGTTCTAACGTTCTCTGGCTTCCGAAGACGTGCATCGTGCATGGACATGGAGTATGGGAATTCAAGGGTTTTACAAGCTCTTGGAATTGGATTGGACATTTTTTTCAATTTCTGAATTAAAATTCAGAATTCATACATTAATATTAATACTAATTACATTTTTAGTAAGTTTAATGAGTTGATGTTGTGTTGTCACTGCACTACTTACCTGTGGACACATTACATGCAAATTACAAAAAAGAGATAGTGATGGGAAAGAAGAGACTCCGCATTGAGTTTCTGACGCGGCAGGTTTGAATACACTTATAAAACGTAAATAGAGAAAAATAAAATTAAATATTTTGTATTTTGATTTGGTTTGTTTGTTTACAAACTCAAAATGAAATCGGTTTTTTTGTTGTAAATTTTTCATGGGATGAAAATAATTTCATCTCACAACCCACAATCCTCTTCTCTTTCGTGTTTAAAAACTTGATCTGTGCTGCTGGAACTTGGAACCGGGGACTAATTGTGAATTTGTAAGGAGTTGTTTTTTGTTTGCATTCCACATTCATTGTGATTTTCATTTTTGTCAGTCTTTTTTATTTATTTTACATTTTAATAATTTTGACAATATGCAAATGTGAAATGAAGTTTTGAAGTTTGTTCTACCATTATTCAATTACCCATAGCCCACAAAGTTCAAAGTAAGTTAAAAAAATTTCAAATTCAAAATTTCATTTGAATTTCATTATCATTATGATTTAAAACAAGCTCAATTCTCAATATTGAATATTGTATTTATTTAAATGAATTGTGATTATTGTGAATTGAATTGGGATTGGGACTTATGACTTAATTTCATATTCAATTTCAATATTTGTAATTTTTTGTAACTTTTAGTTTGCTTTATTTTTAGTTTTGATAGAGAATTAAAAATGAGCGAGAACCGGCGTTCGACACGATCAAGTGGATTGCGAAGGGAGGTGAGGAGTCAAGGGAGAATCGAAGACTCCTTGCGTCCCTCCAAACGAGGTCAGGCACGCGGACGTGGACGTGCAAAGGCCCCTCAAACTCCCCGCAAGAAACATGCAAGTGACGAAGACACAGATTTTAACCCCCACCTCCAAGCTCTACAACTCCAAGAAGGAGCAGAAATTCAAGTCTTGGACTTGGTGGAAGAACCAAAGGTCAAAGTTCCAGAACCGAAGGTCAAAGTTCAAGCTGTAAGTTCAAGAGAGGTCGAAGCTGTGGGAGGTCAAGGGGTACAGGATTTACTTACGAAAGAGGAGAAGATTTTAAGGGACTTTGATTTGAATCCCTTGTACGGGGCTTGTCTGGGGATTTCGAGGATGGAGAGATATGAACGAGCCATTCGCTATCACATCAATCCACCACCACCTACAAACGTCATGCAGATTTTAAACGCTCATCAGGGCAGCAAAGAATTTAACACCTGGTAATTATCTACCGTCTTTTATTTATCAGACGTCAGGGTCAGACAGGAGGAGATGGTTTGTATCCACAGAATACAGATAGATTTATCCGTGGATGGTATCAGTTAGTTTTACTACCTTCACTCTTCACCGATAACCAAACTTTGAACTTCAAAGATTGTCTAAATCTGTGAATATTTTTCAAGTCTCAAATACTGGTAAAACTGATATTGATATCGTTCTGACTGGCTGACTCTTATTTTCCTCTATCATGTTGATTCAAGCTATTAATTTTTGTTATTCCTTTATTCCTTAGCATTTGGGATCAGAATAAGCTTCTTCACATTGAATCACCACCCCTTAGGCGACGCAACTGATGCTGATACCAGCAAAAATAAAAATGTACCTACCTTTGAAGAACCTGATAAACGCAGCTTATTGGACATGAATTCACCTGTTGCAGTGCCTCTTTAAAATTTCAAATAAGTATTTACCTTTTACTTTGTTACTCTTTGAGTTAGTTAAATAGTATGTTACTTGTACTTATTTACATATATATTTGTTTTTCTTAGAAAAAAGTAAATTCCTAGTCTCTCTGAGTTAGCCGCTAAGGGTTGTAGTTTTATCAGGCGGATCTTTAATAATTAATAACATTCCATCCACTTACTTAACCCAATGTACATGTACTTTACTGAAGGTATACAAATGTAAGCATGATACTTTCTTTCTTTCCGGTGACTAGTGCAAATATATTAATTTAGTTACATCTTTTAAGTGATAAATGAGGTGCGGAGTGAAGAGATTTTATTAATTACCTGATTACCCAAGTTAGTTGAAAATCAATTACATGTAAGAAAAACGCAAAAGGTATTCTATAAATACGCAAATATATAAATTACTCTAACCAAATTTGATGATTAACTAGCTACTAGTTGCCCTTCATTTGCTTGCAAGTTTTTTCACACTTTTAGATTTTTGAAGCATGGAGTAATTGTCAGCTACACTTGTGACCATGTCTTTACTATGAATGTATTTACATTGTCCACAAAATACTACGGACGGAATCGGAGGTTGTATTCCATATTCCGTAGGACCAGTTAGTTGAATGTACTTTTGGTTTTTGTATAGTACTTACAAGAGGAGTATTTGTACTGATAATTAACTGATACTCGACAATCTGCCAGTCTCATGTTTCTCAATAACTAAAGTAACCGGTAATAATACATCACCAATATCTACTTTCAGATATATTAGAACAGAATTCTGAATGATATTGACTTTCCTTGAATTCAATCTATTA
This sequence comes from Desoria tigrina, assembly GCA_906901685.1. Lineage (NCBI taxonomy): Eukaryota > Metazoa > Arthropoda > Collembola > Entomobryomorpha > Isotomidae > Desoria > Desoria tigrina. The sequence continues at coordinate 660,211 of CAJQTU010000003.1, read as the reverse complement.
TATTATTTTAAGTAACGAGAAGGACTCTTAATAGCTCCTATAACCATGTTTAACTTGACATTCCATCTCTCCAATTCCTTTCCATATTGATTAGTTGGCAACTCTAACGCGCGGTTATAGAAATAACGATCAGAATAGGTAACTTAACAAGGTAATTGCGATGATTACATGCTGCTCAACATTCAATTAACATCAATCCAGATGAATTTCTGATCAAAAAGGCTCATTGTAGAATATATTCTTCTGTACGCGTCTTTTGGCTAAACCCGAACTTACGTAAAACCAAGAAACTCGACTGCCTTTGAATACAATAGAGACAGTATTTATGTATTTCAGGAGTTCAGGGATTTAAGGGTGATTCTATTATGAAAATCATAAGTTTAGCTTTGTCAATTGACATTAAGCAGATGAAGAGTATATTTATATACTACGTCTCTTTACCTTGTGTCCATCTTTAGTGCATTATAGGCTGCTACAATTGCATACAGAAGGGATATAATATTAGGACTGAAATGGATCGATATAATTGGTCAACAATGGATCTGCTGTCATCATTTATCATGTGGATTTGAGTAAGTTATAAGCTGGGCCCTCGAGCTTAGGCTCTCCATGAACTGTTTGCTGATTTAATGATTCCATTTCAGCTAACGTCCTAACGTCCTAATGTTTAATTGATGATTGTATCGATCCAAACCTCTGCGAATATTGCCACTTTTTCGTTCCGCATCAGAAGGACAAGAACGGGATTTGTGCTGGAATGTACGTGGGTGGGTGTCTCCTGTACTGACATCTCAAAATCGGGGAAATGCTTTTATCCACTCCCCTATATCCATATTGAGGAATATGGGATGTTTGGACAAGGATAAGGTCGACTCCACATTACCAAACTACTAACTAGCCTTACAAGAGAACTCGCCCAAAGTTAAATCTCAGAATCGTCTCATTTTTTAAAGTCGAAAATACAAGGTTCAAGTCGTGAAATGGGTGTGAGGTCAAGAGAGTGAAGTCTGTTAGTTTTTAATTAAAGGCATCCATCTGACGCCTAACCATTTTTTGACTCCTCCAACGTTCACTCCCTATTGACTTTTGAGTCAAACAAAAAAAAGTCCCAACTAATTATCTTGGCTGCAGACTCACATCGTCGCACCCGCACCCATATCCCGATTTCTCATAACCCCTGGGAATTCAGGCAAGATATTACTATTGTTTTTCTTTTTTATTTACATTCCATTTATAATTCCCAATGTTTTTATTTGCATGTCTATTGCTCATTATTTTTTAACATTGATAACATTAATTATGTCCTCAAATTTATTTTTATTGTTTATGTTTGAGATTTGGATTTTAAACTGTCAAAGAATGAAGGGATTCTGGAACTTGAGTTTGTGATGTGTCCGGCCGGAGTGCGGTGAGTGTAATTTCTGAATGTCCTGTTCCGCACTCCAAATGAGTCTTGAGTGAGTGTGGAAGATGTGAGAGAGAAAGTGAGTGGAAATGATGAAAGACCTGACTCCACTCCCAATTAGCAACTATTGAGGTTGAGGATCGGTGGCAGTCTTTTTTTATGTGACCCCCCCCCCCCTACCCCACCCCCAACAACAGCGGACATCACTTTAAATCCGTCCTATTGCGTTATTCTCTGCATTCGACAAGAAAATGTTGCCTCAAGCACGGAGCATATATGACATCTAAACCCGAATCAGACGAGTTGCCCTAATTTATAAGCACAATTCTAGCCTCTTTTTCGAATTTTATTTCAATTGCAAGCTTATATAACTCGTCTATTCACCCGGGGCCTGTTGTGACAATTCTGTCAATTTCCCGTCAACATTCTCTTCTTTACAGACCCATGATTAACCCATGCTGCTTTCACATTGTGAGTTGCTCTCATGAGTCTTTGTCATTCTAGTACAACTTAAAATGCGGTCGAAAAGGATATATAGGCATAAATGGAAGAGAAAAAAATGAAGTAATTCCGGATTATAACCAAAAATTCGTTGTTTGTTAATAGTTGCTATACCTAAATGTTCTAATATATACAAGGTAAAAATGGTGCAAGGGAAGTAGGTCGGTCTTAAATTTATTTCCTATTGGTTGTGTGTAAACATCTTTGAAAGTACTACCTGAAGCTAATTGATGAATGTGGTACAGGAGTAAATGGTTTTTAATTCTTGTGTTCTTATAACGGGATGGGGCTGTAAATCGGTGGTAAGTAATAATGTAAGGGAACAGGTGGATAGGTGAGTTGGGGCTAAGGGAATATGTGGACGAGGAAGGAGAGGTTTCATTGATCAAAATCCGGCATTCTGCACTTTTTTGGGACTCTCTTCCACTTTCACTCCACACTTTCCCCGCAGTTTCTCACCAAAGTTACGGAAACACGGAACCAGTCTCTCGCTTTCACCAAATCTCATCTTGCCTCAAAATACCTACTACTTAAACATACAAACACCTAAACACATTTTACCATTTAATATCAAATATTTAACATCATAAGTTCTCCTTTCTCCAGCGTTCAGCTGAATACATTAGAAATCAAGTTATCTTGGGTTCCAGACTTGAGATGAAATTAGTGTAAATTAAGACTTTCTCCAAATCCAAAATTGGGTGACTCTAAACCTTGACTCGGAATTCGGAATGGGTTTCAACTATTGGGTTTTTGAAATCAGAATTTTGATAAAAATCAAAATCTCAGATGTGAAAGTTGTCCCCGATAGAAAAGAGAGACTCCCTTATCAATGAGAAATAAAAGCGAAGATTCCTTAAAAGATTAAACTATCCAGAGTTCAACAACTTCTTTTCTTTTCAATCAGGGAAATCGAATAAGAAAGTTCAGAAAAAACAATAATAATTGGAGGAATGAACAGAAGTTTTAAGAGTTTCTAAAGTATTGAGTAAATGAGAAATGAAGTTTGGAGTGAAAAGTAATTGGATGCTGAAATAAATGCTCTGGAATCGGAATTCTTGTGAACTTGAACCAACATCCATCTCACAAATAAGTCATTCGGAATTAAAGTGTCGAAAGTGAAAAATTGAGCTCCTTCAATCCCTATCCCTCTTTTTCCGTTTAATTTAGAAACTTGGATTTAAAAACGTAATATTTCTGGAATTATTAAGTGATTTAGAACTTGTAAGTAAGAAGAAGATATGTGGGTTGAAAATATTAATCGAGAATGATGGAGAACGGGACGGAGATGGGAATTCAGGTGAGGAGGTTCACAATTCAGAGATATGAATTCATTAAATGGACATTTTATTTTGTTTCCATCGATTTATGGTCAGAATTAACCATTCACTCAATCAATTCCACCCAAGCGTATCAATATTATCGAAATTCAAAATCTGAAGTGCTTTAAATAAATTCTTACGCTTAAAATGCTTGGAATAATGAGAAAATACTTGGCTTTGCTCATTCTAGCATATTTTAATTTCCATTCCAGTATTTCTCAAGAAATAACCTAAATTCTATAAAAGATGTTGGAATTTAATTTCACTTTCGTTTAACATTAACGTTCTGTTGACGGTACTACATTATGGGTTGAAGGTAGGAATGAAGAACTCATCCTTAAACAGAATACCAGATTTTATGACTGAATTAATAATCAACATTTAATTTCGTATATACAATAGTTGGTTATATGTTTTAATTTACAATTCTTGCACAAAAAATGATTTCTGCGATAAATATTAAAATACTATGGGGTAGGCAGCATATTCATGTCACTGGACGACGTTTAAACGCTTAAAGCTGTGGGTTGAATAACATGGTTTTGTTATTCAGGTTATGAATAACACGCCCTTGCGGCCATATGGGGTCAAGTTGAAGAGGTCTGATTACGTAAGAAAATAGAGAAATAGGAAATAATATCTTGACCAAAAGACAAAATCCCGTAAGCCTTTTGACTTGACAAGAAATCGGGAATCGGATCCCGATTCTATTAAACTCCATTATATAATGCCGGAGGGGGCTATTTGCAAAACCATTCTCCGAATTCCTTATTATTTTCGACAGAGAAATGACATTTCCAGCTAAAGCTAATATTTATTTGTCCAGCTCAGAAAAAATCTGCTCGTGGAATTATAGGACAATGCACTAACCTAAACCTCTTCTAACCTCTTATTATTGCCATGTCGGCTTTCCAAATTAAGACCGTTCAAGTATGGACCAAACAAAAAAACATCACACAGTTTTTTTGATGAAATATCGATGAGTGGTATCCAAAAACTGGTCGACAGTCGACACAGTCCATATTTTTTCTACTTCTATGTGGATTGACTGAACATAAATGCTCTGACTTGGATTCGGTCTAACGGCAAAGATATTTAAATGCAATGGTTTTAATTGAAGCACAAGTAAATGGGGTTTATGAACGACCCTCCTTAATTATTTGGACGTGATTTTGAGTAATCCCTCGAAATGGAAACCCGAAAAGTCACGTTTTGTTTTCTAAGACGGGACTCTTATCCAGTTGTCCGAAATTTGGAGGAATTAATACTCGTTGGTTATTTATTTTTCGGAATTTAGAGATCCCAGGTTCTATCTATTTCACGGAGAAATGTTTCCAAATCAAAGCTCAAACAATTTAAAACATTTTCATACCGGATCTTGAGGATGTAAATTGCTGAGTCGGAAGGGAACGTGTGTATAAATTAAATGAAGTTGCTGTGTGATATTTATTTGGCATAGATTGCAAAGAAGGCAAAAGGAAATGAATGGACAAGTACGTGGAACGCAACTCCTAAATCCCTATTGCAGATAAGCAAATGTTTGAAATGTGAATTGTGATGTTGTGAGGGATAATGTGATGTAGGAATAGGGAATGATTTTGGATCCGATTTTTGGTGAGAAGAATCGGAGACTGAAAATGCAAACATCCGCCGATCCCGGAATTCCCGATCAGCAAATTCAAACACAACTCTCCTTCAATGGAATATCAATGAGATTCCTAAACAAACATTTTCGTATTTTAAATCCACTATATCTATCTAGTCCGCTCTACAGTAGGTTACAGGGTTCTAAACAGAAATCACATTTTCCCCTGAAACTGAGAAATTGAAAATGTGAAGATTTATAAAGTATGTTGCATTACAAATTATAATATTCTTCCAATTAGAGTATTTTATTATTTTATTTGTCACGATTTTTCTACATTTAAATTCCTATTTTCGATCCGACCAATGATCCTCTTTTGAGTTAGTGGACCATTTCCAGAGATTCACACAATCCATTCCAACCTGGCTATGCATCCACTGATGAAATAGGGTCGAGTACGGAGAACATCCACGCAAATTAAATCAAAAACCCTATCGTTTAAACGGAACCCTGTTGGGAACCCAGTTTCAGGAATATCAGTTGATATCCGGTGTGCTTATCTGGAGACTGAGAATAGGCTATTCAATCATTGTCCTTCCCTCTCTATCTTGCGTTATAACTATACAGAATCAGAGTGTGAAATGTCTGGATTGGAAATTGAAATCTTGCATCTAATCCCTTATCTGAGGTTCCGACAAATATCAGACCGGCTTCCTACATTTTCGACACCGGAATTACGGGGCCAGAAGGAGGGTCGGTTAATACTGGAAATTGTCCTCTATTTCCCCTTCTCATTCTGTAGTCCGTAGTAGTGCCACTGAATTTTGTTTCTGAACGGTCCTGAGTACTATACGGGATTGGACGAGAGCATTGGGACTCATTTCCACCCACGACAGCAGTTCCCTCAAAGACAACACAATTTTTTAAAACTGTACGGGATCAAGTTTAAAACATGGGTTTGTTGTGGGATCGGAAGAGCCAAATCCCAAGAGGACCACCTTTCCTCACTTTAGGAAACGATGAGCATTCTCTATAGAAATGTCTCCTATCGGTCTAATGTCCTAATCTCCTAATTTCCTAATGCACGTTCCTCACTCACCTTATTCCTAATTAAGTTGGATGGACTTCCCTTGCAAGTCTCTCCGGTCCAGGAACACAAATCATAGAAATTGGCCGTACCAAACTATGAAATATATAAATTACGCGTCTTGTCATTTCTGAGAATATGACTGGAGAGATTCTTTACTGCACTATACTACTTACTGGGGCACTTATTTAGGACCATTTGTTGTTACATGTCTAGAATTAAAACAGTATGAACAAGAAAGGTTTGGCAAACACAAATCTTCTTAAATTCTTAAGTTTGATTCCTTAGTGACTTTTTCTAATTCCTCTGTTCAAATAGTATGCATGTGACCTGACATTAAAAACTATGTATAGATAATATAATATGCATTTCAGTCCCTCCTGAGTGTTGATTAATGGCATCGTATTATTTCTGCACGCTTATCAAGGGATGGTTTCAGGACAAGATATGCATATCCCAAAAATGCAATTGTAATTTGAATGCCCGACTAAATGGTGTTGGCACCTTGTCACTGACAAGTACAAGCCTATTAATCTCAGAGATTTTAATCAAATCCCACCATATCTCCATGCCTCCATCGCCTGTTGGACTAGATTAATTTGATTAGGTATAGAAATGTTGCATGTGTTAGCGATTTAAGTATATTTCCCCAATGTTGTAAATCGGATAGAGATATTGGTATAATATAATCGTTGTAATAGAATAAGTAAAGAGAGAGGAGTTTCATTTCTTTTTGTGTTTTTGTAATCAATGAGGGTCTAATAAAATTTGGCTTGGGAATAGAAGCATTGCCTTTTACACACAGCTACAACCCTATTTCATCCTGAATATTTTTTGAACTTAATTTCAGTAGCCGATTTACTTAACTGAAAATAATGCACCAAGAGTTTTTTTATTATTTTTTATTAATTAACCACAAACTTAAATTCCATACCAATTTTTGGGGATAACTATAGTGGTGAGTTATTTAAGGGGGAGGGGGGGGGGGTATTTGTAGATTTTCGGTAGACGAAATTCCCTTTCGGAATAATTGTGAAAAGTAGTTGTAGTAGTGCTGTAAAGTTTGTATATGAAGTTGTGTAATGTTGTGAATGGGAAGCTGTTGAAACTTACCCCTCTTAACTTTCTCTTTTGAAAGAGAATGAGTTTAATTTCCCAAGAAAAATGAACTAAAGTTAATTGATTTAGTCGGGATGATAAAGGGAATTTGATGGAATACATTCTTCTATTCAACTTGAACAATAAACGAAAAACTTTATCTTCTGTTCACTTCAGCGTCTTGAAACACAAGTAAAAAAACAGGGTCTAAACCTAGGAATCAGCGCATGGGAACGTCGATCGGGACTTATTTGTCTAGGTCTGTTGTCTGTAGGTAAATGCAATGTCTGTACAATTTAATATTAGTTCATTTCTACATTACCTAAAGGTACTTAATATAATCACAAGTTCAACAGGACTACACATTTTAAAAATTACACTAATCATTCCTAATCTAATTCTTTGTATATAAGGAAATGTAAATATGAGTACTTTCTCCGAATAATATTAAATACGACATTAAAAGGAATTAATGAGTTTTGCACTGCCAAAGGCTTAATGGCAAGGGTGACAACAGTGAAACAAAACTACGGGGAGTTAAATAAACGAGGTTTTACTTTCACTAAAATCTCAACAAATACAACATATTATAACTCAATTTTATCAATAGAAAACTGCTTTTCAAAACTAAATATTGAATGCTCTTAATTGTATTCATCTGTCCTACAGTTTTCCACTCTAAAATCTTGCGTCAAGAATAAGATATGAAAATTGTACAGTTATTAAGATTTACATTCTCTCTCTTTGATGCTTCTTAAACTTGAACCATTTTTGTTGTTCAGTGAGGACATTATTTTTATTTTTCAAAGAGATGCTTCAAATATTGGTAAATTGCTGGTAAAATGGGCAATAATATAGGTTTCCATATTAGATTGTGGAGAGTTCTATTCTAATAAACGGTTACAAACGCACATCATAAAAGGGTGAAACCACACAAAAAATACGTCAAATTACACTTAACATCGTTACCCGTCACATGAGAGTCGTTTGTTTAAAGATTCTCACATTCCCCCAACCATAGAGTAAAATTATTTACCTCGTTGAACAACTCTAGACCCAACCATCCCAACGATTTAGTACACATCTAGGGTTGCTATTTAAAAAAAACTGTGACCCTTGACCGTACCCGCTTGACCTTTGACTTGCACGGTCCACAAACGAACTCAGCCTCCGCTGGAAGGTCATGAATGGTTTCCCGAAAAAAAGAATTTTAAAATATTCAACCGTTCGAGAGTTATGCTGCGAACGGACAGACAGACAGACAGACAGACAAAGTAAAAACATTAAAGGGTTTCACCCTTTAATAACTATCTATTGATAGAGGATTAGAGTTTAAAATGTGGAACGTCCCAAGTTTCTATTACAGAATCACATTATTTCACCATTCTCCTCCATCTTTTCAATTAAAGTTTCTCTTTCAGCCCATTCTTTAAATCAAATACCTAATTTCAGACTTATTGTTAGGACCGGGAGGATAGATTTAGGAATTAATATTAGCCCCACGAACTATATCTGCTCAGTGCAAATATGGATCCAGCTTAAACTAGATCCTCTGATTACGAGTCCAAAAAAATCATGTATAACTTTTCCTTCAAGTAACCATGTACGGGAGAATAGCTTCAACCTCGCCGTTGAATATTCCAATGCTTGAAATAGTCCTTCGTTAATCAGTTCTGTTCCCGTAATATTATAGGAATCGATTATTCGGTATTATAGGAATTATAGGAATTGATTGTTTTAATTCTCTTTTCAAAAACCGGGAATTAAGCTGGTATTTTAGAATGTTTGTTCATTTAGTTCCATTTTTCCTTTTATAATTATTTTGTAGGGAACATGAGAAAATTTTGTTTTACAATTGTGGAATTATTGAGTTTCGAGAAGTGTCCTTTGTCATGAAAGAGAAGCTGGAATTAAATGCCAGGGAAATGGGACCAGAGATTTAGTTTCTTGGAATAGTATTTCTGTTCATTTAACCACCTTAGTTTCTGGTCAATCACCTCGTAGGTAATTTAATGCCCACCTATCGTTCCACATATTTCAGTTTTGAATTTATTCTTAATGAATCACCATTCTCAATACCTCAATTCATCATTTATTCGCAATATATGGTATGCAGTTTTTAACAGTAAAATGTAATGCAAACAGTTAAACTGATAAATCATATGTCGGGATTGGGAAAAGTTTTCAAAGCGTGGCGATTTTTTAATATGCCTTAATCCTTACACTACCGCATAATTCTGATCTTGAGACAAGTCCAAGCTCAAAAACAGTTAAAATACACGTGGATTTGATGCCAGACTTGGTTTCCATAAATGTGAACCGATGTTAAGGATGAACGAGAAATTTCAAGATCAAGGCATAATAAGGGGTGCCGGTCAATGTGTCGCTGTTGTATGTGTCGCTCGGTCAAAGAGTCGCTGAGCCAAGTGTCGATATGGGGGCATTGAAAGTGTCTTAAAGTGTCGCTATACCAATGAGTCGCTATGCATGAAAACCATCATTTGTCATCAAAAACGCTCAGCCAATTCACGTTAAATTAAATTAAACTAAAACCAGTCGAGTAAGTCAAGAAACAAGAAGGTTGGAGATTTGTAGTATCTTGGTAATTAGCATTTTATGCTAATCATGTTATCCTATGTGTTTGGATTTTATGGACTACATGGAGACCAACTATATTGGAACCGAATTCAATCCAGCGACATTTCCTATAAAGTTTTGGAATGTACATGAGCGAGTATTGGCAAATCAGCCCCGTACCAACAATGCAATAGAGTCCTGGAATCGACGTTTTGGGATATTTGCTGGTTGCTCTAATCTACCCGTTTACAGACTGGTACCCCTTCTTATAAAGGAACAGGACTACACATCGGGCCTTTTACTGCTCAAAAGTGCTGGCGAGTCCTTGAAAACTCGTAAATTTAGTCAAAGACGATTAAACTCAAGACTCTTGACGCTGGTCATGGATTATGGAGTTGGAACGGAATTGAAGCCATGGAAGGTCATCAACTTCGTGAGAGGAGTGGCTCGCAACATGACAGATTTAGTTAGGTACAAGCGTCGCAGAATAAATTAAACGGACCATGATGGACCTCCAACGCTTCGACCTCAAATGGACTTTGGCAGCAACATGGATGAAACTCAGGTCTGTGAACACATTTCGGAAGTTGATGACCAAAACAATGAAAACCATGATCCAGAAGCAGTCCAGATTCCTGTACCTGGCTTCAGCAGACAGTTAAGTACTGCTCCAGTAAATACTAAGCGAGGAAGGAAGAGAAAGGTTAATTAAAGCCAAAAAAAATAAATGATGGAAAGAATGGAAAATCGCCCTATATATTGCTACTTCGACTGGTTTTAGTTTAATTTAATTTAACGTGAATTGGCTGAGCGTTTTTGACGATTTGTGAAATAAATATGTTGACGACAAATGATGGTTTTCATGCATAGCGACTCATTGGTATAGCGACACTTTAAGACACTTTCAATGCACCCATATCGACACTTGGCTCAGCGACTCTTTGACCGAGCGACACATACAACAGCGACACATTGACACTGACCCATAATAAGAGCTTGTTCTCGACAGAAGCCTAGGAACTGCCAAAAATGTACTCTAACTCTGTTCCTCGAATGCATTTCAAGATAAGAAGTAACTGGTAGTTAATGAAAAACATAGTTAAATAATTTCGTTATTAAATGAATATAATTAAAGGATTCCTTTGATGTAAAAAAATTCAAGAGGATCATTCCGTAATTCCACCAAATCCTTGCGGCTTTAACAAAGGCTCCAACCTGATCTAAACCATCCAAAGCATCTGGCTTGAGTTGGACTGATTAAAGCCCTTTGTGTTTATTTAAATATGCATACTAATTAGGGAGCCCAAAGCCTTATGACTTGATACAAGTATTTAGTAGAAGCTCTTATATATTTAAGAGGATCAAGCCAACTCAATTTCTCAAGCATTCAAAATTTACAATTCTCCAGCCGGCACTTTCACATTTTATTCAACAGGATCGTTCACAATCTACTCCTTTATGCAACAAATACAAACTTTTTAACGAACTTTGTAAATCACACAGCAAAGACTCTACCAAAATTTAAATTAACTTTGAAATCATTCCTGATCTTCCCCATGCTTAAACATGTACTGAATGTGTCCCCTGCTCTCGTTTTAACAATTAAGAATGTACAATACCACCCGTGACGATTCAAACCGTTTTGTGCGACGAAATGGCAAAACTGTCAGGATAAAGGTGCCAAGACAAATGTGTCAGGCGACAAAGGTCTAACCAACCTGCCACTTTGTCGCCTAGTCATTTCGTACAGAGTCTACGGACAGTTATCTTGTATTGATGTGTATGGTGCTTTTGTAGCTTAAATTCGGTTTTTGGTGGATGGTCCTCGGTATAAGGGTTTTGGTAAACCTCCAGGATTCCCGAGAATTCGGTTATCTCAGATCTTGAGACTTTGTTTGAGTTCCCTGAGTTCTTGACGGGATTTGGTGGATCTTCACTTCAACTGATCCACAACCAAACCACTGCTATACTAGCTATTTCCTCCAGAAGGTCAACCAATCCGCATTCAAAGTTATTAATGGAATGTCGACAGTTGGGATTTCAGAAATCTAAATTAGCTCCGAAGACTCGCTTCAACGAATAGAAAGCCGAATTTAGCTGATTTTAATCCCATTTAAACTCGTTTATATCATTTTCAGCCAGTCCTATTCCTAGCACCGCGGTAAGGACAAGATCGATTACATTTGTTAGCCAGTTAATATGACGATAGACATCTTAATTAGAAGCAGATTCCGATGCCAGGCTTCCTAATTTCATGATGCTGATTACGAAAGTCATTAAGTCTCCAAGTTGGAGCAACGTTAGTAGCCGTCTCATCAACGTTAACACATAACATAATAAGTTATCACCATTGTCATATTCTGTGAACACTAATAATAGATTTAATAATACTAAATTGGAAGGTAAGTTACATATATATGGATAGTCAGCTAACAACCTATCAAATCTGATATATATTTATCAGAATTTATCTTTCCTACCTATTATTAAGTGTTGAAAACACTTTATGCGAATGACCAGTCCGTCTGTCCGTCCGTCCGTCCGTCCGTCCGTCCGTCTGTCCGTCTGTCCGTCCGTCCGTCTGTCTGTCTGTCCGAGCGATAACTGGAGAACGGCTTGACCTACGGTCACCAAATTTTGTACACTTGTTCCTTGGTTCAAGAGTGAGGCTAAGTTCGAACTTGGGTCAAATCGGTCACACCCCCTGCCCCCCATCAATTAAACCCCAAAACAAACCATTAAATCAAACAAAATAGTGATATGTAGGAGTCCAACGCCAGGATAGAGCTCTTACTCATTTTAAAACTGACGCTTAGGTAGTTTACATTACACTCTATGTCTATCATCTATACATGATAATACCCTGAACCTACATTTCAGAGTGCGAAACCTGGGATTTTTGGGGAAATTGAGATTTGGGGTTGAAACGATTCCCATGAGTAATATAACATCTTGGACGAATACGGGACCACTCCCACTGACACCAGGGTGCAGTACCCGGGTTTTCGGGGAAATTGAGATATGGGGTTTAAACGATTCCCATGAGTAATAGAACATCTTTGACGAATACGGGACCACTCCCACTGACACCAGGGTGCAGTACCCGGATTTTCGGGGAAATTGAGATATGGGGTTTAAACGATTCCCATGAGTAATAGAACATCTTTGACGAATACGGGACCACTCCCACTGACACCAGGGTGCAGTACCCGGATTTTCGGGGAAATTGAGATATGGGGTTTAAACGATTCCCATGAGTAATAGAACATCTTTGACGAATACGGGACCACTCCCACTGACACCAGGGTGCAGTACCCGGATTTTCGGGGAAATTGAGATATGGGGTTTAAACGATTCCCATGAGTAATAGAACATCTTTGACGAATACGGGACCACTCCCACTGACACCAGGGTGCAGTACCCGGATTTTCGGGGAAATTGAGATATGGGGTTTAAACGATTCCCATGAGTAATAGAACATCTTTGACGAATACGGGACCACTCCCACTGACACCAGGGTGCAGTACCCGGATTTTCGGGGAAATTGAGATATGGGGTTTAAACGATTCCCATGAGTAATAGAACATCTTTGACGAATACGGGACCACTCCCACTGACACCAGGGTGCAGTACCCGGATTTTCGGGGAAATTGAGATTTGGGGTTGAAACGATTCCCATGAGTAATATAACATCTTGGACGAATACGGGACCACTCCCACTGACACCAGGGTGCAGTACCCGGGTTTTCGGGGAAATTGAGATATGGGGTTTAAACGATTCCCATGAGTAATAGAACATCTTTGACGAATACGGGACCACTCCCACTGACACCAGGGTGCAGTACCCGGATTTTCGGGGAAATTGAGATATGGGGTTTAAACGATTCCCATGAGTAATAGAACATCTTTGACGAATACGGGACCACTCCCACTGACACCAGGGTGCAGTACCCGGATTTTCGGGGAAATTGAGATATGGGGTTTAAACGATTCCCATGAGTAATAGAACATCTTTGACGAATACGGGACCACTCCCACTGACACCAGGGTGCAGTACCCGGATTTTCGGGGAAATTGAGATATGGGGTTTAAACGATTCCCATGAATAATAGAACATCTTTGACGAATACGGGACCACTCCCACTGACACCAGGGTGCAGTACCCGGATTTTCGGGGAAATTGAGATATGGGGTTTAAACGATTCCCATGAGTAATAGAACATCTTTGACGAATACGGGACCACTCCCACTGACACCAGGGTGCAGTACCCGGATTTTCGGGGAAATTGAGATATGGGGTTTAAACGATTTCCATGAGTAATAGAACATCTTTGACGTATACGGGACCACTCCCACTGACACCAGGGTGCGAAACCCGGGCTTTTTGGGGAAATTGAGATTTAGTTTGTTTATCGTTATATTTTCAACACTTGGTTACACCCGTTACATCGGTTTATTCCACATGTCAAGTGCCATTTGATGGGTTGTATTTAATGATAGGGTGTTAGATCCAGCTGAGGATTCCAGATCATGTTCATTTTATTTCGTAATCGTAAAATGTTTGAGTAAATGTTTGTAAATGCATGGATTGACATTGGATCCTCCTGTTCTCTTATTGCTGTCTGTCGCATGAAAGGAGAGAGAGATGAAAGGAACACTTTCATGTCAACTTGTCAACGACTACACTTTTCCATCTTTTTAAACATCATCGAAATTCAATACATCAGAAACACGCACCGAATAAACAATTATAACGGCAGTAACAAAGTGGTGAAATTTTTTTTCCGAATTTGCAAGGGTATAGGGAGGACCCAGTGGAATGAACGGTTATTGCACTGGAGACATGCAACACGATCATTCGCATAAAGTATTGTCAAAAACTTTATGTAAAATGTTATTATCCCTGTTTGTAGTGCCAGAATTGATTTGAAACGAGTTGCTGAGTCAGTAAAATCCTCCATATCATAGGCATTTGATATGGTTTATGAATTCATTGCCCCTAAAGGCTTTTTCAAACAGTTTGAAAACAAGGGGTTTTTAATAGCTCCCACATCTCAACTTTATTTGGAACGAACTGAAAAGGCTTACGATTGTAATACATTGAGGTGTGTTTGTGATTTTGAGATTCTGCCTTCTGGACAGGAAATGGATTGGTTTTTGCAAAAACGGATAAATTGGAGAAATGTTGTGTGAATGGTTAAATGGTGTTTTATATTTAGTCGGGATCTCTCTCTATATATATATGTGTATATATGGAATTAATTCGTAGCCCTTGTAGAATAACAATCTAGAGATTGAGAACGGTATTTCAAGGGGATGAGATTCCACTCGCATTTAAAAGAGATGAATAAACAGAAAATTGGTTGAATTATGTCGTAACCTCGAGACTAACCGTTACGCAACATGCCTCCTCGGATAAAAGAGAAAGCTGGGATCCTCATTGTCCATCCACATTACAAAATAAAATATTACAAAATTCATACATGACCGATTTTATTTCTGCTCTTATAAGAGCATAACTGACCCACTTTCACTTTATTTCGTCCCAATCCAGCAAGGAAACCGTGAAAGGTTAAAAATTTGCAATACAACTAATTGTAAAGTACAGTTTCAGTGTTGATAAATGTGATTTCCTGACTTCAGTTTCATATCATTTGAATTTTCTAACCAATGAAAATGCAGTACGCTGATATAATATCATAATAAATTCCTAAGCGATAATGAAGGGATTAAAAACGCGTGAAATGATCAAAGGGTTAATAGATTAAAAACATTAATTTATATCCAGTTTGTTGGGAAATGGAGTAGATCTGTGATTTCTAACTTTGTCCTAATGATGTTGTGACCAAATCCTCCTTCTCTATTACTTGTCTGTTAGGCAGACGGGTAAATGTTAGGTAAATGTTGGAATGAATAGAATCAAGTTCTCTTTAATCTCGGAACAAAACATCAAACCCTTTAGAAACTTTAGAAGCTCGTTTCAGAGATCACGGAAAAGAATTTTTGTGTCTTTATTTACAAAAAAACTGGGATCAAAATCCGAGTGAGGATTATGATTGAGAATTTAATTGTAAGGTCTTGAAAGGGAAATGGAACTGAAGGTGAAACTGACGGTTTTCATAATTGCATAAAAATTTTTAGGCTGAACATTCTGAATTAAGGTTAAAAAACTATATGAAATTCCAGTACTGAAATGAGACGAATTTTTTAATGAGACAAATTTTTTAGTTTTACTGATTTATAGTAACTTGTGGTTAAAATCCGGAATTTCGTACACAATAAAAATGTATTCCGTGCATAGGAGTATAGATAAACAAAACCCGGATTTGCTTTCACCTTGAGGCCATAACTAATGGCAAGAATGTAAGATAGTCTGTAGCCTTATAGCTAGAAAATATTTCTAACCGCAATACTAGGTTACACTTTACAATAAATCAATAACATTCTCAAAAAATCCGAAAAATTAAATTGTTAAGGAGAAAGTTGGTGTAAGTTTTAAATCAGCCATTCTTATTTGATATCACGTCCCTTACAATGGCACTAGGTATCCTCACTTTACGTCTTTTAGCATGGAAACTGTCAAAACTATTTTAGAATCTCAAAGGAAGTAAAATTAAATTGGACGAGAAAGTTGTTGAGGCAAGTTGCCGACGTGCTTACAATTAGTGTTGAGTAATTCATGAGAAAGGCTGGACTTGATATTATTCTTGGCCTTATAATCTGAGAAGTGTGAAGTGTGAACAGGGGAAATGACTTGATTAAATGAACGAGACTTGAGTCCTTAGAAATTATATTCAACTAAAGTCAAGGAATTATGAGCAAAACAATTTGGACTATCAAGTATTTTAAACTCTTCTAAACTCTCCGAGTTTTAGTTTATGCGAATGGCCTTGTTGGATGTCTGCCCTCCTTTATATCCGTCCAATAGTTCTCAAACGGCTTGAAATGATGTGACTTAATTTATTAAAGGGTGAAACCCTTTAATGGGTTCACGTTGTCCGTCTGTCCGTCCGTCCGTCCGTCCGTCCGTCCGTTCTTCCGTCCGTCCGTCCGTTCGCACTCTAACTCTCGAACGGTTGATAATTTTGAAATTCTTTTTTCGATAAACCATTTATGACCTCCCTGCGGAGGTTGAGTTCGTTCGTAGGTCATGTAGGTCAAAGGTCAT
The DNA here is from genome assembly GCA_906901685.1 of Desoria tigrina. Lineage (NCBI taxonomy): Eukaryota > Metazoa > Arthropoda > Collembola > Entomobryomorpha > Isotomidae > Desoria > Desoria tigrina. The sequence continues at coordinate 643,468 of CAJQTU010000003.1, read as the reverse complement.
GGGGGTGCGGTCAAAGGTCATCATATTTTGAAACTACAACTGCACATATGTAATACATGGTTAGAAAACTACTGTCGAGTGCTCTTAAACGATGTATAGAAATTCACTCTATGGTTGGGGAAATGTGAGATTCTTATGCAATATTATCGTACATGTCGGATATCGACGTTAAATGTTATTCAACGTCTTGTGTCGTGGGGTTTCACCCTTTTTTGATGTGCGTTCTTGACGGTTTATTGTAAACGCTTTAGAATAACGGCTTGACTTGAGACGAATCGTGTTCCAAAGAATCCGGAATAGTTAAATATTTATGTTTGATTGAACAAGGGGAATTTGATTGAGATGAAGATCTTGGTTCTGACATATAAAGATGAATAATTTTGTGGACAGGATTCCGACCCGATCCACGAGGTCCGTATCAGAGGATCCCGTGAACAGAATTTGGCTTTGAAGTAGAAGTAAAGTGAAAGTGGGTTAGAAGTGTTGGAACGTGACTGTCGCAAATTAAACTTTTGACGGAGAGATTTTTAATTTGTAAATCCAATTTAAATTTTTAAATCTCCTCTTGCAGCAATTATATTATTCTATTCTTTTTCAATCAAGTCCAATCCCAATTGGAATCAAGAGACAATTACAACAAGAACAATTCATAGAACAAATTAAAATATGCAATCTCAATAAATGACACAGGATTCCAGCACTCCTTTCCTTTCATTGCTTTCATTAAGCGAATACAAATATAAAGCCATATTTTTTTCTCGTTTCCAATCCCTATTTAAGACACGTAGTTTGAAATAAAAGTATAAAAATGTCCTAGTTAAAAGGATGTAACTCATGCTTGGAATTTCACATGAGGATGAGTTAACAGTTGCTCTTAATTTACATTTGCAAGGTGATTTGCAAGAAAACACGTGTTTTCAAACGACGAAAGTTAAGATCCCGTATTTTAATTCAAGGTTTTGTTTCCCACTTCAGAGCATTCAATTCAAGTGATTTAGGCTATGAGTTTTTTTTGGGCCGTAAAGGAGGTAAATACTCGATATGAATATTGAGCTTTTGAAACAGCCAGAAGTAAGTTGTGAAGAAACGGGGTTTCGTATTTGGGTTTAGAAATTGGAAACTCCTTGTCACGTAATTAATTAGATTAGAAATGTGTGTTGGATTGTAAGGAATAAGGTTTTAAAACCGGTGAATTGTGTTGGATTAGGGACGCGTAAAATGTAGGTTTAGCTTCATGAATTCCGGAACCCGCGGGATTAGAATTGCGGTGTTTTGGAACATGAACATGAAGGCGTAGAGGCAGAGGGATGGAAGCCAAAAGGCCTTAAATTCCCAACGGGGTTTAATCCAACCACATTAGCCTCCTAAACTACCATCCATCCCAAACACTCTTACGTCAACATTAAAGGCCCTTAACTTAACGTTTCTTTTACTCTCCTGCATCCCTTTCAATTCATTTTAATTTTTTATACGATTGCCATGTATCCTAGACCGTTTATTGTTGATGGTATACAATAATTCGTTATATACATTTTTCAAAAGCCGAAGCCCAACACTAGATCCAATGATTGGACGTAGGTTATTAAGGGGTGAAACCCCTTAATGTGATCACCTTGTCTGTCTGTCCGTCCGTCCGTCCATCCGTCCGCCCGTCCGTCCGTTTACGCTCTAACTTTCGAACAGTTGAAGTTTTTTGAAAACGGTTTTCGGATTTGAAACCTACATTTACTTGGCTTTAAGTCAAATAGAAAATCGAAATAGTCGGTCACACCCCCTGACCCCAAAAAATGTAAACTCGAAAATTCTTATGCCAAATGACTCCTACGTGTCAGCTAGGATAGCTATTCGTGTAAATATTTAAAATTGTAACGTTTTGATTTCACCCCTTTTTTACGTGTCGTTTGTAACGATTTATTAAGTGTTGAAAACACTTTATGCGAACGACAAGTCCGTCTGTCCGTCCGTCTGTCCGTCCGTCTGTCCGTCCGTCTGTCCGTCCGTCTGTCCGTCTGTCCGTCTGTCCGTCTGTCCGTCTGTCCGTCCGTCTGTCCGAGCGATAACTGGAGAACGGCTTGACCTACGGTCACCAAATTTTGTACACTTGTTCCTTGGGTCCTAACACAGGCTAAGTTCTAACTTGGGTCAAATCGGTCACACCCCCTGCCCCCCATCAATTAAACCCCAAAACAAACCATTAAATCAAACAGAATAGTGATATGTAGGAGTCCAACGCCAGGATAGAGCTCTTACTCATTTTAAAACTGACGCTTAGGTAGTTTACATTACACTCTATGTCGATCATCTACACATGATAACACCCTGAAACTACATTTCAGGACGTGCAAGACCCAGACTTTTGGGGGAAATTGAGATATGGGTTTTAAACAATTCCCATGAGTAATAGAACATCTTTGACGTATACAGGACCACTCCCACTGACACCAGGGTGCAAAACCCGGGCTTTTTGGGGAAATTGAGGTATGGGGCTTAAACGATTTCCATGAGTAATAGAACATTTTTGACGTACACAGGACTACTCCCACTGACACCAGTGTGCAAAACCCGGGCTTTTGGGGGACATTAAGATTCGGTTTAATTATGATGACGTTTTCAACACTTGGTTACACCCGTTACATCGGTTTATTAGTAAACGAAGAAGCCACTATAGCTGTTCCCATTACTTAAAGTAGTATTTAAAAATGTATAAAGCCTGGAAATTGGATTCCAGTTCAAAAATAATTGGTAAACTGATAATTTGACAGTTTGAGAGATGGAGGATACTTGTTTGGAAAACTGGAAAAGAAACAGTTTCTATATCAAGGAACGTTATTATTCTTGTCAAAGGTAGAATTGTGTAGTAGGAGGAATTGCGTTCTTGTTGCTTTTTTCATTTAACAACTAACTAATCGATGATGTTGTTGATGTTAAATGTTAATCCATTTTGTTGAACTACCAAAGAACAACAGGAGGATTGTATGGCTTTGAGTTAATACTGTTAATAGAGCGTTGAAGTCGATTCCGAGACCGAAGGTCGTATCACTTTTCCCATGCTAATAAATGATTTGCAAAAAATAGTTGGTGGGTTTTGATGTAGCTTTTCCTAATTGTAAGGCCAAGATTAACAGATAAAAATGAAGTGAGCCAAGTTTAAGGGGCCAGAGTAGTTTAGGACTGCGGAAATTCGAAGCCATGAGGGTCTCTTGCAACAGTTGCAACATAATTTTTAAAATGAACAATCTCAATTTTTTCAACAATTTAGACAATTCTGTATGAACCATACTGCATGGAGACATTTTAATATATAAACATAGATTTCAGCTTTGCCACAAGTCTAAAAAGTGATTTGTTTCAGGACGGGTTTTAAATATTAGGGCAGCTATAAGGTCCGCTAAGGTGATTAAAAATATTTAGAACTGGTAGAACTGGATAAATATTTCACTACTGGAGGACTTATACTGGGTCAAATTAATCATTTTCAATCCAGTGTCGCACGATCAATTTTGACCCAGTTTTATAATTGGAAACGTTACTGCGTATTAATAAAATTCACGGGCATGAATTGGTTCGGAAATCAGACTTGTTCCATTTGATAAATCCTCAAGCCGACTCTTTTCCATCGAAATCATAATTCTACACAGTACTTCAGCTCCATCCCAATCAATTTTTCCCATGAACGCACAAGGGAACATTCCCAACTGTTAGTTCCTGTATTTTTCAAAACTGTCTGCTGGGAAAAAGGATCAGGTTCACTAACATAAATTGGATCGTGGAATTAATATGACCTAAACTATAATTGTCATAGTACTGAATGGGTTGAGAATGGCAAATCACGCGTGTTGGGTTATTGGTGGACGGTGGCCGAGGTCATATGAAACGTATAGAGAGTCATACTCTTTCGAGACGCAATTACATTTATAAATATCTTTGGGGAACATAAATAATCACAGGACGTAAACACATATTTTAGTGATGTAAGGTATTTTATTTGTTCATGTAGAGGAATTGGTGATTTCATCATTTGTCCACGATGAAAAGGATTTCCAAGAGAAAGTTCTTGTTTTGATTAAGAAACAAAGGCGGGGGGATTATTATTTACAAGAAATATTTATCAGGAAAATTCCCCGATTCTGAGTCCAGAAATCCTGTCCCAAACCTTAGAAATTCCAGTTCTGACAATGAGACTTATTTATTTGTGACTTGAGTTGGTCTTGTCACTAAATCATATTATATCCGTTCCTATGCTCAGAACTTTATGTCCGTCGAATATTTTACCACTGTCATTTTAATTGGACAGAGATGAAGAAGCCATTCATGTGAGATTTCTCTTACCATTTTATAAATACGTACTTGGAAGTACTAATCTTTTACGTCCCATCTTCCATTTAATTCTTGATTATACATATGAGTTTCCATACTCGGTGGTTTTTAATTTGTTAGTTTAATAGGAAATGGTGGTGATTAGAGAATGACATGAGATAGATGGTCCTTAATTAACGTAATTAACCCGGTTTGGAGGATCATGTCTACCCTACGGTGTTTAAGTGGGAGTAGAGGGGAAATGTTATCAAAAGGATTAATAGAGCTTTGGTCGCGAAATTAGAAAAACATGTCATTTCTAAATCGTTTTCGGGGAATAAGGCGAGAGGGAAGTTATGGAGGCATTGTTTTTATCCACTAATTTTTGCTCATTTCTAAAATCGACTTGATTTTCAAAAATTCGGACGGTATCGATTAATAGAGTTAAATTGCAACAGTTAAAAAAATACACTCACAAAATTGAGGATGTAATGATTTCCGTTAGCAAGATTGGAGTGTAAAAAATCAAATCATAACTGGAGAAGTCGATAGGTTTCCCAACGCCGAGTTTTTAATAAATATAAAATGCGCCAGGAAGAAATGCCTGTTTTGTGTGAAATAATGATGTTATAGAATGTCTGTAATTGAGATGCCAGAAAAAGCATCCGCCATCGCATACGGGATTATCGAGTTCCATGAACACGAAATTAAATTCGGTGATTTTGTATGTGTGGATGTGCTCAAAAATTGAGGGAACTTGTTTTTACAACACGTTCCTCCCAGTCAAAACCGTAAACTGTAAACAAGTTTTGAATATTGTGTTTGTTATAAAACCATGTTTCTCCTTGCGTCCGTAGAGGCTTGAATTACATGGAGGGAAAGCTCATGAAAAGCCTACACAATCCCCTAATTAAAATGTTTAGAAAGATTGACGAGCTTAATTAAGTAGATCGGGGAAGGCACACGTAGGATCTAATTATCCGGCATGTATCCATTCAATTTACTTATTTAATCAACAACTCCAATTATCAGCCCTTTTAAAATACTCTTTTCAAACCAAATCCTAATTTCAATGCATATTTCATCCCTGCTACTACAAAAGTACAGCATTAAATTAGCTCTAGTTTTGATGAACCATGCATAGTCTTCAGTTCGGAGTGAAATACAGGGTCCGACAGATCCAGCTTTTTGTCCAGAGTTTTTAGGCTCCTTGCCTGTTGCGATTTTTTTTATTTAAATTTAAATTAGCCAAAATCAGTAGCAATTTCAAAGATTCATATTAGTTCAAATGCTTTTTAGCAGTACAATACATGCTTGTATGCCATTAAAATCATGAATGCTCGGGAGGGATCTATCTTTACTAAAGAATTGAATTCATTTGGTGTTAAGGGACTACTTAAGGGCTCTTAAAATGAATAGCTGAAAAATAATAATGTAAAAGACAAGAAGTTTTTCTGACAAGGGAACCTTGTCAGATGTTCAATCCCGATATTTTTCAAACTTGGTTCATTTGAAAGAGGAGATAAAATAATGAAACTTTAACATCGGAACTACCTGTGACTAATATCGTTTTGACGTAGTAAAGTCGGTGGGAAGGTCAAGAAGCGGACGCTATTTCAAAGATTCCTATAGTAAATCCCCGTATAGATTTTGCGAAAAGGGTGGTTCAGTGCAATACTAATATGGGGGTTCCGCCAATGTTAACTCCCTATCTCCATCGCGACTTTCGGGAGAAATATGGTGAAAAGAGGAAAAGTCAAATTTCTCCCCTTCTCACCGCTGCTAATTTTTAACGTCAAAAGCGCTGTGCTTGAACTTCCCACCGACTTTACCACGTCAAAACGATTTTAGTCACAGGTAGTTCCGATGTTAAAGTTTCATTATTTTATCTCCTCTTTCAAATGAAACAAGTTTGAAAAAAATCGGGGTTGAACATCTGACAAGGTTCCATTGTGAGTTAAGGACATATTCGTGGAGGAGAGATGAGAAATTGAGGAGGAACGTGTTAAAGTTATGACTTGGAGACAGTTCATTAGCAATTAAAAAGTTGGAGTATTAATTGAAAAGACGTACTTTCTCCTCTATCTCCGAAAACACAACTTTTTAAACAAGTTCCAAACTACCCGTTCGACCTCACATGTCACATCAACGAATCTAGAGATTTAAATCCCATCTCCGACCTCATCTCCAGCTCTCTTTTATGGATTTAGATTTTAGAGATTCGTAGTCCTAAAAAATGAATAACTTAAAATTGAATGTTGAAAGAGTTGAGATGAGAATATGGCTCTGATAAGCCCATTCCGTCTCAAGGCTCAAACCAAGCCTTTTGTTTTTATGCACGCGGTGGAACAAGAGCCCAACTTTTGAGACGATCTACAAATATTTACTCCCCAGTTTACAATTTGCATTTGCTCCAAAATCAACATTCTCAATTACACTCCAATCTTTCTCTCCAACCTCATCCAATTCAACAAGTACGAATTGCGTCAGATCCGACAAAAACTGTCCTCGATTGCCATTGCTGGAGGTCATGGACATGTTCTTGGGTGGACGTCCCTGTTCCATTACACGGAACAAATGACATAATATTATTTACGGTCCATTCTTAATTAACCTAATATACGTAAAAAACTGGGGGTCTTTGACATTTTGAAGGTAATTAACGTGTTTTTGATGTTGATTTTTGTCAATTTGTATTTGCAGACGGGGTCGAACGAGTCGTCGGTATGGGTGGTACGGGATTGTCCGGTGGAGAACCCGGTTGGGTTTCTGCTCTGTTCTCAGGAGAGTGGTGAGTTGGTGGGAACGGTGCTGAAGGGGACGGCCCTTTGCCTCCTCATCCTCTTTACGATCTTCGGGAACGTGTTGGTGTTGATGGCGGTGGCCCTGAGCCGCAACCTCCGCAGTTCCACCCATTATCTCATCGTCAACTTGGCGGTGGCGGACCTCCTCCTCGGGACAACCGTACTCCCATTCTCAGCCGCTTTCGAAGTCACCGGAAGGTACCACACAAGCACTGCTAATACTAATTAAAAATCTTCAATTCTCACTTCTGGTCAAACCAAATTTATATTTATGGTTTATCAGGGCAAAATGATGAGAAACTTTTGTTATGCCAATGGGATCTGTTTTCCAAATCCTAATTAATATAATGTAATCTAATCCACCTCATTTAATCAGATATGGGATGACTACCTTCCATAACTTTACAAACTCGTTTCTATAAGTCGGAGGTCACAATATGCGGCGACTCTTAAATTCTGAAACTAACCAAATTATTGCAATTTCGCTGAATTTTGAAATCACAGCCGAGCCGAAAGGGAGCATATGTATAAATTGCAGTCTCTATACAGTACATAATTAGTTACTGGGTCGTACTCCTATGAATAAACCCGAGCTTCGACATCTGACCTTCAGTGAAATGAAGCAGAAGGGTTGTTAGTGTTACCGTACCGTCGTTACCGGTTCCCAACAGATTGCAGACTGCAAATAGATGAGTCGAAAATATTCCGAGGATTTGATTAAAAACAAAATTAGTTAATTAAAACATGATTCCTTTGATTCTCATTCGAAAGTGAGGATGACAATAAATGTTGATCAAAACAATTTCTTTTCAATTCACCAGAAATTCAGTGCAGTTAGGTTTCGGATTAGAATTTTATTCCTTGCCTTTAATTTATCAGTTCTGATTTTGAGCATGGCTAGTTTCTCCAGTTCAATTCTTAACATCTAATTTCGTAACGTCTTCCTAATGTTTCTGACATATTTTGTCGATCAGATCGAAAACCTTATGCAGTTTCGAAAACCCTGAAATCTTTAAGGGGGATCTCTTTGAAGACATAGGCCAGTGACGTTACAAATTTGCCGCTATAAGACCAATGTCAAATTTCAAATCGCTACTAGTCGCTCAATACTTCATCAATTTGCTTCAAAAATTTTCTAAATTATAAAAAAAAAATTCTTTAACTAGTTCTGAGAAAATTTTTTAAATCATGACGACAGCAAAAGTTATAATGGCCGACAGATGAAAAAAATCCAGAATTTATAATTTAGAAAAATATTTGAAGCAAATTGGTTAAGTATTGAGCGACTACTAGCGATTTGAAATTTACCGTTAGTCCTATAGCGGTAATGACGTCACCCGTTTGTGACGTCACTGGCCTATGTCGTCAAAGAGATCCCGCTAAATGTGTCATCAAAGACAAAAAATCAACGGCGTGAAAAACATTGAATATTGTCTAGTCAATACCCAATGCTCCCGAAATCATTTCTTAAAACTATCAATTACCTCTGATTACTTCGAGGAGATTCTTTTATTTGAAAAGTTGTAGTAAACATGTTTTAATTTGCAAAAGTATTAAATTCTGTGAACAAAACTGGAAATAGAAACGAAGTAAACAACTTGTCAATAAAGTGTGTACGGCTGCTGTTTGCTATGACATAAAACCCTCTCATTTGGAAATAGAGCTGTATTCATGTTTTTGGACAAAAAAGAATAGAAAGTATCGGTGAATTGCTTCGAGTTCCACAAAATTAGTTTTTTATTTATATATGAATTTCGTCATCGGAACCTTATTATTTCCAAAGGTTCTTGCAATAATACCTTAGCGTTATGCCGATTGACGCAATGGATAACTCTGTGTTAGAGGTGCTAAAAATATAATTAAATCCCGTAGTAGAGTTGGACAATCAATAATGTTTCCCGTTTCTCTTGAAGTTGTCTTATATTCGGAAACACTTAAAGCCTACGTTTTTGCGTTTTCATTTCCTCTCATTGGCTAAAGCCTCGTTTGAAAACACTTTGACGATGTGGATCTTGTGTGTATGGAGTACAGCTACAGGGAAGCAGGTTCCAAAGAGCCTCAGGAAATGTTCCTATTTTTCTCATAGACGAATTTATTTTCATTAGCTTCATTTTTTGAGAATAGTAGTAATAGTAATAAACGGTCCAACGAATGTACTGATGTATCGTAGATATAACGTTTTTACACCGTTTCATACACATCGAAACATGTTCACAGTGAAAACTGTGTTTTAAAATATTAAAAATGCATGAAATATCGAAAATCTCAAATTGCCCCAACCACAGAGCAAAATTACATACGTCATTCAAAAGCACTTGATTATAGCTTTCAAATGACGTATCAAATGATTAATCTCAATTTGCCCCAACCATAGAGCACAATTACATACGTCATTCGAAAGCCCTTGATCATAGCTTTCGAATGACGTATCACACATATATGTTTGTAATATGACCTCTTTGACACCTCCCCACCCGTCAGGGGGTGACCCAACCCCCAAATCATATACACCGTTGAATAGCCCTTGATCATAGCTTTCCATCGATGTATCACACATGGGGGGTTGCTATTTGAAAAAATGTTGACTCTTGACCTTTCCCCCCTTGACCTTTGACCTGCAGGGCCCACAAACGAACTTGACCTCCGCTTGGATGTCCTATATAGATATCCGAAAGAAAAATTCCAAAAAGTTAAGCCGTTCTCGAGTTATCGTGTTTACGGACGGACAGACGGACAGACGGACGGACACCAGACCATTCGCATTATGTATCTACGATACATAATAAGTGATTGTCGGAAGATGGGAAATGAATACACCCAACTTCCGGTTTCCGAATCGTTAGAAATAGCGAAGGAATGAATTCCCTGGAATTATGTTAATGAACCATTTCCCTTTGAATTTGGACTTGGCCTGTTGGCTTTAAGCCCTCAGGTTCGGAGATAATTAAACGAACTTTAGGGAAAGAAGCACGTACTATATAGTCACTAATTTCACTAAAATCGCCTTTCACAGACTTCCCTTCACTTTCACTTTTTGGGCTGGTTTCACAATAGAATTTGAAACTTACAAGGGACATTACCCAAATCTCCAATTTTTTTACGGTTCAACACACAACTAATGAACGGTAAAAAATAATCAAATAGCTATATGCTGTAGTTTATATTGACTGTAATTAAATTGACTATCAATGAACTTGTTAAGAATTACATGAAAAATGCCGAATCGACTTGACCAAAAAATCAAGAATTAAAAATGAAAATCATAATATTTTGTTTAAATTGCGGGTGATTTTTATTTGTGGCGTTTTTTTTATTTGACTCCCATGGGAATTTCTTTCTATTACCGCGCTCTACCTCGCATTCTGAACAACCTTGTAGCGATGTTAGCGCTGAATAATTCTTTCCTGCGACTGGTCAATTCTTTGGTCAGTTCAGGGAGGTTGAACCGGATGTCCAATACCAGTCTCGCAAACATCATTAATATACGCGTCTTTGCTGGGGGTTGAGGAGGCACTGTCAAATTGAATGAGAAGGCGATGTTAAGAATCGCAATATGTAACATGGTGATTATAAATCTAGGAATAATAGCAAGCCTGCTTATGATCATATTTTATTATATTAATTGGACGAAAGTCTCATCGAAATCCAGATTTATAACAAAGCATAATAGACGTTTTTTGAGAAATGTAGGTAGCACAACCGGAAAAAGGGTCTTCAGAATTGATGTGTAGAGACAGAGTACGGATTGAGAGACAAAGTCCAAAAAATATTTACTTTCCTCTTCTTTGAGATGACGGAATTTGAGAAAAATAAGAAAGCGGAAATCTGTCCTCTTATTTCGGAATTGGAGAAGAGTCGAGACAGAAAGCTCTCCTCAAATAAGGATCCCACATATTCGGCCATTCTTCTCTGTCATCCCGATTCAGACGAGACTCATTTTTTTCAAGGACCTAAAACCTAAACTATCCAGTTTCTCAAAAGGGCTGAGGAGAACTTTCCCGGAATTAATGGTCCTGCACAATATAGGATCAAGAACAGTTTTTCAGACACCATATACCACCACAATTTATAATCCCCCACAATTTAACCGCACATCCAAATAGGTGATTCACAAATAGAAGCCCATGGGGTTCTAAATGAGGATGTAGGGTACGTCTGTCCTGAGGATCGGGATTAGGTCTGGGAGTAAGTGGTTCGTTTAAAGTAGGGAATGAGATCTACTTGAACTTTATTCCGCCTGATCCTTCACTTTTCGACCAAATTCGTGTCCAGTCAATAGGACATTATTCTCAGCATTTTTATAGAAAAAATATCAACTCATTCCAACATTGAAGGAAAGAGAATCTTAAAAATGTTACAAATAGTATGGGATTTCAAAAACTACCTTTCCTTGTCATTTGTCATGTAATTAAAAGGGAAGAATAAATGTTAGATGTATGTAGTCATAAATTGTGGACGGTCCCTGATAGTGATTCCAACTGTCAGACCCTAAACTACTTTTCACGACCATTTTTAGCCAATTCTACTCTTTTTTCCTGCTCAGACAAAAAGCTTAAAAACATATCATTTTTTAGGTTAATGGATTTCCCTAATAATTAATGCCTCCATTAAATGCACTTTTCTATTGTTCTTTTTAACACACTTTTTATTCATATCTCCTCATCACTTAAATTTGGAAAGTACGAGCTGTCACTTTGCTACTTGAAACACATAAAAGCACACAAGTGTAACGTGACGGACATGGAATTATTGGCAGATGAGGATTGAATTCTTAATATCCGATGATAGAATTGTTTAGATTCAGGTTTACATATTTGAGAGAGATGTTAAAATAAATGCTGCCTTCGAGGAGTCAATCATTCTGGATCTATGTGGGATTAGGCAGAACTGCATTATCGTAAATACCAAAATCTCTGAAGAAGTAAGTGCAAGAATAACTGACCAAGTCAAGGCTGCAGAAATTGTTGCTCTAATTCGGATCCAAGGTCAAACCTTTTACTTTGACTTTCGTTTCACCGAATTTCTGACATAACTGACTTTAATGCTTTTCTTTATAGAACTTAAAACCTCAGGAAAAATATTTCTGAGGAATTTCCAGGAATCCTTTACAAACGGAGGCTGTCAAGCGTTTATTGTTCTCGTGCATGCCCTTTGACTTAAATTTTAACTTTGGCAGAAACCGAAGCGAGTGCAAACTACAAAAGAGAGACTGAGGGATTTTAACAACAAATGCGGTCTTTTATTTCCACGTTTGTTTTTGGCATTTCCCTTGGGGGCTGTTGAAAAAATTGACAAGAGATTGCGGATTGTGATGAATATAAACATGTTGACCGTACCGTTTATGTGAAACTTTGGAAGCTATCATTATCAGTTGCAGAGACTTGCCGAACGAATTCTAGTTTTACAAACGAAGCTAATTTGTAACCTTGACTTATTTAAACTCTCAAGGCTGTATCCAGTCTTATTTTTGTATTTGATTTCAGCCTTAATCTCTTGCCATTTCCAGTATGCAGAAACTGACCTGAGAAATTACATCCACCCCCCGGGAATTAATTATATCTTGAAACGAAACTAAATAGTTTATTTCGTCTACGACAAGTAACGAAAGTTTGGGGACAGTTTCAAGGACTGAAATCTCCAATTTACTCTAAATTAGAGGATTTAATTTTGTTACGTCTCAAACTTCAAACATATCATCTAAATGATGAGAATGTACCAATGTTTAAAGGAAGGATGTGTTTATAGTAATGTGAAGGTCATTTAAGTTGCTTGCAGATACATTACAGAAGATTGACATTGACTCGCCGGGTAAAACTCCTTTCGTAAATGGCCAGTTTCATGTTAAACCAATGGGTTTGGAATGGGATGCTATTCAACAAGCTAAAGTAATTTACTCTATGGTTGGGGTAATGTAAGATTCTTGAATAAAACGATCCCACCAGTCACACAACGACGTTTTAATATATGTATTTGACGATATTGTTTAAATAGTGATTTCACTCTTGCAATGTGCACTTGCAACTTTATTTCTAACGTTGAAGAACTTTATAGTGTCAGACCGTTCTAATATCCCCGTCCCTTTGGGTACCGTTTTGCCAAAAACCCTTGAATAGTGAACCCTGTGTAATTAGAAGATGGGTTTTGTGGGTTTGGCCCAAGGGTCCCTGTTCCTCAGATTTTGTTCAAAATAAATGAGAAGGTGCAATGAAGAGGAAGAGTAAGTATGAAATTGGTTTTTTATCGAGAGGAATCAAAAGTATCGCTTCTCAAATAAAATCTCCTTTGACTTTCTCCACTTTCAAAGTAGCCCATCTTCTACCTGTAAAACTCGTATCAAAGCCCGTATTTATTTACTTTGGAATATGAATGAACATTATGCAAAGGCCTTGTGTCATTACATTTTTAATGGAAATATATGAAAAGGAGATGGAAAGAAGTTTATTATAAAACCTGGATTTCAGAACAAGACAAGGATTTCTGGGTTAATGTGCAAAGGCCCTCTTTTCCTTTGGGATTCAATCTCTAATTATCAAAAATAAATTACTTTTCATTTCAAATAGCATCTTTTCTCTCAAGAATAAAAACGCGACTACTTTTCGAAAGTCTTTGATGGAAAGAAGAGAACAGGATCGAGTTAAAAAACTAATTTTTTTTATTGCGAAATTCTGATTGTGAAGTACAAATCCAATCATATCTCATAAAAGATATTACAATTGTTGACAGCTATTGCACGGTTCTTTTATGTACTTTAAAAGTTGTAATTACGTATTAGTGTACAATTGATGAATTCGTTAGTTAGATAATTGTTATATAACATTGAAATTCTCATACGAATAAAACCCAGATATCCAATCGCTGGAAATATTACATTTTCGTTTGTCATAAAAATCTTAAAAGTCAGTATTGAAAAAACTGCCAAATAAATCAGCCACATAGGTTGAACTTTAACTTCGTTTTTTGTAGTAAATATATAGATTCCAAACTTAAGAAATTGTGGGACAAAGGTCAAATGATTATCGGGACAACTTACAATAAAAGTCATTTTGTAAAGTTCACAAATTCTCATTATTTAGTATTTATTGTCAACTGTTGGGATTTCTAAAAGGTTACAAGTTGCAACAATATATAGACGCTTCTAAATGAACCAAAAACAAGAATTTAAAAGAATTAAATTAAAAATCTTAAACCGCCCCAATCATTAAGCAACTATTCCATAACCGTAGAAAACATACAACCTCATTACCCTACACCGTTCGGTACAATCTAGCCTAACAGTGTAGTAACCATTCAACTTGCCGTAGCGTAGCCATCTCATAGGAGTTTCAAAATGCAAAATCCATAAAAAATGACAAGGGGACCAATCTGATACGTACAATGCCAATTTCAATGCGACTTTCTACCTCTGAAAAATGATAATAAAAATAAAGTAATTAACTTGGACTTTGCAGTGACATTATCAAAACATTTAATTGTAATTAAATATTTGAATTTTCAGATGGTACTTTGGTCAAACGTTCTGCACGATTTGGGCAGCAGTGGACGTGTTGTGCTGCACATCCAGCATCCTGTCCCTCTGCGTCATCTCACTAGACCGTTACATCGGGGTGACACGTCCGTTGGCCTACTCGACCATAATGGTCGGCCGTCGCACCTGGTTCCTGATCCTCGTCATCTGGGCCGCCTCGGTGGCCATCAGCATCGGACCTCTGCTCGGCTGGAAAGAACCCCCCTCCGACGACCCCTACTTCTGCACCGTCAACAAGCAAACGGGATACGTGCTCTTCTCGGTCACCGGATCATTCTACCTCCCAATGCTCATCATAATATTCGTGTACTGGAGGATCTACAAGGCTGCCATCAAACAAACCAAGTTCCTGGAATGCGGACAAAAGACGACGAAGCAGGACGTGACGCTGCGCGTTCACTTGGGCGGCGCTGCGGGAATGAACTTCCGCATGAACTCTAACCCCGACCTCATGAATAGGATCAACATTAATAATATTAAAAATGCTCAAGAAAAAGCGAGACACAACGAGGAAGTGAATCAAGTGAATAACCTCTTAACCCTAGCCCCTTTGGCTCGGCCTGAAAAGTCGAGTAGTTCGTCCGTAGGGGGAGATGAGTGCAATGGAGGTGCAGTTGGTGTTAGTGGGGGTGATCCGGGGGTCGTATTGCGAATTCATCGGGGCGGGAGGGGCGGGACGGATATGGCTTGGAATGGGGTCACGAAACTCCAGCAGCAGCAGGGGCAGAAGAATTGTAACCGTAACGGGGCGGGTAACCGGTCCTCACCCCGACGCTTGAACAATGGCTTTGTGAGTGGGGCCAAGAACGTGCATCAGATCCTGACCCCGGGGGGTATACCCAATGGGCTGAGGGAGGGTATGAGTCAGGGTAATTCCTCGACACCGAGTCCACCCTCCTCGTCCCCGGAACGGAAATTAAATCCCGGTTTCGGTAAAATAGCTAAATTTCGGAGGCAGAAGAAAGCAGCAAAAACGTTGGCTATTGTTGTTGGCGTTTTTCTTGGCTGTTGGTTCCCATTTTTCTTCGTACTTCCATTAGGTAAGTCGCTTGACATCTGTCCCTCCTTCTTTCCTAATATCATCAATTCCCTACCTTTCTTCTCAATATTATACAGGGTGCAGGAAGCTGAAGTGAAAGTAAGCTATACGACTCCGAAACATGTGTCGCAATTTCTAAAATATTACTACTCCTCCTAATATTACCTCCAATTAATGTCAAAAACATTGAATGTTACTGGGCGAAATTCAGAGGTGATGGATTAGTGTTTCGAAAGAGTGTCAGATTCCATCTACATGATATTATTATGATCAATTTAGCAAATTGAGACGCTCGAATCGCTACTGAAGGATAAGAGACTAGTCTCGTACAATAATACCAATTTTGAAGATTAAAGGTTCAAGTTTTAAAAAGTGGGAAGTTTTTTGTGGAACAGGCTGTACATTTGTCTCCAAACTGTCGTAGAGGCAATATTATTATTATTATTAGATTGTAGAACGTGTGTCCAGGGGGATTAGATAGTTTATGGAAAGAAGGTCCGGAATTTGGAAAGGGCTGTCCATAAATTATTCTTACAGCAACTTTTGATGATTTGCCTCATTTAAGAGTCTGCTGTGCCCCATTGCCCCGTGTCCCGATGGGGTTAAATGAAATGTTTCTGAACCTGCCCCATCCAATCATATTGTCCTACATTTTTCATTTCCACTCGTCACTTTGTTGGAGGAACTGTGTTTTTGTGAGGACAATGATAATGTGATTCTGCCGTCTGTCCCGTCGGGCCTTTCTTGCTTTTTATCCACAAGCCAAGTCTCTGTAAAAGTGCTCCTATTCAAACACCTCTTCCATTTCATTCCTATTCCCA
Source organism: Desoria tigrina (assembly GCA_906901685.1). Classification (NCBI taxonomy): domain Eukaryota; kingdom Metazoa; phylum Arthropoda; class Collembola; order Entomobryomorpha; family Isotomidae; genus Desoria; species Desoria tigrina. The sequence goes on along the minus strand of CAJQTU010000003.1, from coordinate 626,983 downwards.
AACAATAAACTTGACTCAATAATGCAATTTAATAGAAATTGCCTTCCAATAAACTTCTTCTCTTTTACGCAGTCAGTTTGTAAACAAAATGTATGTCACCTACAGACTTTATGACAGCACCACATATTCTTGAAAAGAGTTATTTAATTATGGATGATTACGAAGGAATCTATAGTTATCATTAAAGGATAATCAATCCTTGTTTACAGTTGTTTATTTTAATAACTTGTGGACTTTCATACACTTGTAAAAGTTCTTTAGAGTAAGATGAATTTGAATTGAAGGGTGGCCCAAATTTGGGATAAACGGGTATCGAAAAAGGGTGAAACCACACGGAAGAAGACGCCCGATAATAATTGACGTAGTTTCTCGACACGTTGGAGACGTTGTATTAATATTATTAATAAGGTCGTAAATGTTTTGCTAAACGAATTTGAAAATTTTCAAGTATTCGAGAGTTATGTATGTATTATGGTGGGTTGAAAGGTCATTGCACATATGCTTTGACCAGTCGGCCGTCAAGGCCATTTCTGGCCTATTACGGACTCCCCGGGCAGGACATTGACCAACCATAAATAGGCATGGTCAATGTCCTGGTAAACAATTTGCTGAAATAACCCCCGTGCAAAACAGACCGAATGATCGAATCCATTAGAGCACAGGAGGGGTATATCATTTTAGCGGTTTCCTCTAGGGAAACCTCCTTGGATCCGTCCCAATGGGCCAGACCAAGTTCAAAAATGTATTGACCGGGGTCAGCAGTCCCCGTCAGCTGGGTTTGACATAGTCGCCCCATTCTGGCAGACCAGTGCGAACAGTCGCTCCTGTATGTCCTCGGTTCGATTTATCGCCCCGTTAAAGGAGGTCTCATTAACTGTACCCACCAGCAGCCACTGTGTGGGTTAAAGTGACCAGCAGGACAAAAGGGTTCCTACTATGTCCCCATTTTACTGGTCCACATAGAGTCGCCCTGCTGCCGTCAGCCCCTTCCCCCCACCACTGACCACAAGATGGCGTACACCTAGTGTTCACAAGAAAGTACCCCCTTTCATGGTCGCCACCAGTGACCGCGAGATGGCGTCGCGAGGTATTCTCAAATGCAATGAACCCTCCAACCCCGCGCATGACGGTACATGGGGGGTTCACCATTCGAGTTCCACCCCCTCCCCCAAGTCGCCGCCCTGCAGGCCCACATGATGAGAATATCAATACTTACATACTATCAATACTGGTTCCTTGTAAGGCCCCAGTTGATAGAGTATAGTGGCCTGGTTACAGAACCAGTAGATGGCGTTAAAAAGGCCCCACGGGTTAATCAAGGCTCAGACTAATGCCCCCAACACCCAAGGCTGGTACGCAAGAGCCCTTACCTTCCCCGCTAGTTGATCCCCCCCTTCCCCACCAGGTGGCTCCATAGATCAAAAAACACTATGCTAAAGAGGTAAGTATTGCTCATTGGTGGCCCAAACGGCCACCAGAGGGCTATCGAGAAGCGTCGGATGAATGACTACCGACCTCAAGTACACTCTGCAAAATACTTGATACACGGTGTCACTCATCCGAGCCCTCTCCCCCCTCAAGCAACCGCTCAGTCCTACTCGTTACAGCAATACACACTTCTACTTTATCAATGTCCTCAATAAGGATATGAAAAAGTGATCGTGGTCACTAATGTGTGACCACGATTAATCACAGGGTCTCAAATTTTCTGTAGTTTGCCACAGGTTCTTCTTTCTTCTGGAGTAACAAGTCAGATTCTCCAATACGGAGAACCTGGGTATGTTCTCCAGGAGAATCCCTAGTGCTCCTTGCAGTATGTCCACCTGTGAAACTCCCCACATTTTAAATCCAAAAATATGGTTCACCGGAAGAACCTGGGTTCAAACCCGTGGTAACCCCATGGACCTGGGTCTCCCCCTTCCACTTTCCGTTGAAAGTGGAATTAAAATTTAGGTTTATCTGGATTTTTCAAATTAATTTTGAAAAATCCAAATTCCCTAAATTCAAGGCAGATCCGAACTTCCAAACTCCCGCCGGAGACCTTTTGTGAGTTTTTGTGAGGACAATGATAATGTGATTCTGCCGTCTGTCCCGTCGGGCCTTTCTTGCTTTTTATCCACAAGCCAAGTCTCTGTAAAAGTGCTCCTATTCAAACACCTCTTCCATTTCATTCCTATTCCCAAACAATAAACTTGACTCAATAATGCAATTTAATAGAAATTGCCTTCCAATAAACTTCTTCTCTTTTACGCAGTCAGTTTGTAAACAAAATGTATGTCACCTACAGACTTTATGACAGCACCACATATTCTTGAAAAGAGTTATTTAATTATGGATGATTACGAAGGAATCTATAGTTATCATTAAAGGATAATCAATCCTTGTTTACAGTTGTTTATTTTAATAACTTGTGGACTTTCATACACTTGTAAAAGTTCTTTAGAGTAAGATGAATTTGAATTGAAGGGTGGCCCAAATTTGGGATAAACGGGTATCGAAAAAGGGTGAAACCACACGGAAGAAGACGCCCGATAATAATTGACGTAGTTTCTCGACACGTTGGAGACGTTGTATTAATATTATTAATAAGGTCGTAAATGTTTTGCTAAACGAATTTGAAAATTTTCAAGTATTCGAGAGTTATATCACAACTTGACGGACGGACGGACAGACAGACAGACCGAGTGTAACCATTAAAGCGTTCCGCGCCCTAAATACAGGGAAAGTGAGGTAATTGGTCATGAGAAAGCAAAAGAGTCTTTGTTGATCCTGTTTTAACGAAATTAAACTATCGCAACTAGTTGTCGAGGTAAGTTCAGCACAAGATGCTAACACTTAAGCAATTTCACGGTCTGTTTTTTTAATGAATAGAACACACATATGTCTGGATATCTGTAGCCCCAGGGGTGGATATACCCTAATAATAGGGGCACCAAGGGCAAATAAAAATCTACAACTTTCCAGACTATTTTGACTATTCTGAATTCTGAAGGAATAAGTTTGGATTCTAGTCTAGGAAACAAAGACTAGGAATTAACCATGGAGGGATCAACTTACTCGAAATGATTAATGAGTCCACTGCTTTTTAATTAAAGTTAAAACTTATTTTCCTTAGAACAATAGAAAGTTTATGGAAGTTGAGACGTAAACAACAACACCCGCGGATCATTTTAACATATTCCCAGCTCCAGATCCTACAAAAGAGTCAGTTGTCGAATAATTATATCCCAGTCTTAATCATTACTAAAAAAAGCTCTCTACGTTGTTTTCTAAGTAAAGGACTGAAACACAACAAAGGGGATTCTCTGTGACGACAGAGGCTAGTGACGTCACCAGCTTGTCTGCCTAAAGACTAATGTTAAATTTCAAATCGCTACTAGTCGCTCAATACTTAATCAATTTAGTTGACTTATTTTTCTAAATTATCACAATAAAATACTCTTTTATTTGTCCAGAGGAATTTTTATAATGTCTTGTTTTAAAAAATTCGCAATTTTTATTATCTACCTGTTATTTTAACTTTTTATAGTGTCATTTTTTCAAAACTTCCTCTGAACAAATAAAAGACTGTTTTATTGTGATAATTTAGAAAAATAATTCAACTAAATTGGTTAAGTAGCGATTTGAAATTTAACATTAGTCTTTAGGCAGACAAGCTGGTGACGTCACAGAGAATCCCCTTAATCCGTAACGCTATCACTTTCATATTTGCAAAAAGAAATCTCTAAAAAAAAAATTAAAACCTGGTGTCTTTTGAATGAGATTCCGTAAAAATGTAAAAAGAAAGCTGTTTTTTCGACATACTAAACAAATGCAGTTTAGAGTATTTCAATTTTGAGTTTAAAGTCAGAACTGCGAGGTCATCCAGTCCAGATGAGTTGTCAGAAATATCGGGAATATACGGGAGTTGTATCGGGTATTAAACTAAGGCAACAATAGAGGATGGAGACAATTTAAAAAATTTGGACTGTCCCACATGAAAGTACATGAAATTACATTGAGTTGTATAGAAATGTGAGTTTTACCACAAGAATGCTTATATGGGATCGGAGAGGATATTTATTATTTGACTAGGATTCTGACTCTGATTAATTCCCGTCTCATCCTAACGTATTTTAGGATGTTGTGGAGATGTAGTTCTGAAATTGTGGATAAATGCAATGCAATGGAAGCGTAGAGGCTGGGATTCAAAACGCTCTATCGTTGTTTTTCGAAATCAGAGTCACTGAGCCTTGAAAAGTTCCCACGGTCTCCCACTTCCAAAGGGCCGTCCAAAATCCTTGGAATTTAATTTCTAATAGCAGAAACAGCTAATTCTGCCCTTTCACAGTCGGAATAATTGATGAGCAGTCCTTGCGACATTTCTTGCGGTTTCTGCCCCATTTACTATTTCCCAATATCCCATCCTTCTCCTGTATACGGTTCAAGTCACAGCGTTCAAGGGACCATTCCCAACTGTACAGCTTGCATGGATGGAAATTAAAAGTAGAGCTTATGAAATGGCCAGAGGGACCTTTGTCGTCAGTGCCGTAGCTGGGGTTTGAGTTTTTACTAAATACCCAATCGATTAGAACTAATCGGATGCAGGTATTTAGATTGTAACTTGTATATTTCATAACCTGGATTATTCGGGAATTCCAATTTCTGTTGTTTGAGTTTTGGAATGAGGAATGCTGGGAATAGGTGCAGAAGTTACTGCTCAACATCTCAAGATGAGTTTGTTGGTGATGCAGAGAGTGGAATTCGAAGATTGTAAATGTGAATGGAGATAGAGGCGGAAGTGGGAAGAATACAAGCTTCCTCTCCTCATTCCTATTGTTTTTGAGATGTTGTAGGAGTGGGAAATGTTGTAAGAGGAAAGGGAAGTTGCTTTCCCAGCTTCCGGTTCCGCATCCAAGCCTCTCTTTCCTCAACCACATTTCAAACCACAACATATCACAATTTCAGGATCCAGAGATAAAAAAATAGTTCCTAACCTCTCCTTTACAGATCATTTCGGATCCATTTCAGGTTTATAGGGACTCAGGATGGACACGCATAGGAATCAAGTACGGAAATTGAAAATTAATTATGTGTCCATCAAGACGAGTAGGGATTTCTCGTGATGGTGATAGAGATTTGTAAAACTACACAGCTTCTGGACCTGAAATCCTGAATTGAATCTCATCATCTCATGTTCCGAAAGTTGAGACCCTGAATCCATCATTTGCTCCTACGCAAATCATCATCCTACAACTTTTTCTTTCACAATATTTCTAACCACAAACACGCACCCGTCAATCAAAAGCAGAAGTTCTTTGTCTCCATAATTTCTGGAAAAAGGGGGATTTGATGCCCGGGATATTATTACCTCATTTAGCTTCTACAAACCGATCGATCATGGTTCAGGGGACGTTATATATTATAACCTTCAGTTACCCTATTAAAAATCATTAGCTTAATTAATAATTAATTTCGAACAGCTTGAATATACACCTCTTCCTTGACTAACAGATCCTGCATTCAATTTCTGACTTTTGCTGTTCTGCAACTCTTTATATCACCTTCGATTAATAGGGAATATCTTGTGATTTATTAAAAGTGCATTGGGGATGCAGATATGATTATATGAAGGTGACGGAGATAAGAAATCAAAGATTTGAAAGCCTCGTCTGAACTAGAAGATTCGAATCCGAAGGCCATTTGCTTTTTGGACTAAAAAAGGGGGAAAGCATGTTTTAGTGAAAGTCTGAAGTGAAGGTGTCGATCTCAAAAGAGAAGGAAATCGTAAGACCAGAGTCAGCTTCTCAGACAAGGCCTATTCACAAATCACAGGGATATTTAGCTACGAAAGCCGCACATTTACTAAAAAAATATTTTGTTTAGTTATTTTATATTTTAGCATTAATTTTGTTTTCCCAACACGACGATGACTTTACATTAGATCAGTGATCCTACAGACGTGTTTTGTGAACTGTCCGTCGCTCTCCAAAATCTGTCAGACTCCAAAGTTAGTGTGTAGTGGTGGCTTTTGAAGGGAAGTGATTGATGAGCTTTATTCATTTTCTGTTTAAATCTTTACAAATTCCATGAGATTTCATTCCCGACATCTCAACCATCAACCACATGCTTATTCCATTCAATTGCCCAGCTTTTGGAAAGGGAAATCGGGGAAATATGGAACCATCCATCTCTATCTCCACTCTCTTCTCATTTCAATTACTTACAGGGAAAAACTTCTATTTCATATTCAATTTTAGATCATAACTTAACCTTACAATCTCCATAACTCACATTTTATCAACTCATTTTCGTTTGGAATAACACATTTTTACATTTTTTCAAGCCAATACGAGTAGCAGTTTGTATGTATTGCTAATTTTAATTTTTATGGAACCAATGCCAAGTAATTTAACAACAGTTCCAAGTGTGGAGCTCCTATATTCCTATATGAAAGGTCCGTTTTTTTTCACCAAAAAATGTTTATTATAAACTTTGAAATCTCGACTGCAAAGTTACTTTTCACTTGGAATTGGGCACATTTTTAGAAATCTAAATTTTAAAGACATTTCATGAGAGTAAATTACGCAAAAGAAAAAATTTCAATTTGTAGTGGAATTCATTAGTTCGATTTGGCGTGACATTGAGAAAAGTTCCCTTGTTCCCAAACATGATTAAAAGTGCCAAGCCATAAATCTGCCTTGACTCTATTGTATCATGCATTCATGTGAACTGCCTATTTCCGAATCTACATTCCATATAGATGGACTATTTATATTTATTACACCCTGGCTGATACGTGTTTATATATTATAACATAATATATAAACATATTTATCAATTACATATTATGTAATTGATAAATGAAATATTTAGATGAGGGATTGAAAGGAAGAACGGGTTATTGAATTCCTGAATTTGTAAACGTTGAATCTAACGGATTTTTCTATCAAAACTCGAGACTTTGTCAAGAGTCTTTATATCCTCGATCCTCTTTTCATAAAAAGCAAATGTAAATTCATTTCACGGCTTCTACTGACCTTTAAATGTGCACTTATTCGAGTTAAAATAAACTGAATTATTAAGTAGGACTGACAAGGGAGCATTCTACTCTGCACAACTCACAATCAGAAATTTTAAAGTAGGTTTACGTTAATAGTGTTTTATTGACAGCGCTCTCGTTCTACTGCAATACTATTTTGTGACTACTCCAACCTTCATTTCACATCTATTTTAGAGTCAAATACAAAATAATCATAAAAAAATTTACATTGCTAGTCATATATAGATTTTATGCACAGATAGTTCTTTCATTCAAGTTTGATTATTTTAGCTGCTCTTTACAATGATACATGTTTGAAAATTTCGGGATGATACAGTTTGGAATGCTCCCTTGTGAGTATTGGTACTAGGCTATTCAATATATTCGTCACATCGGAAAAAATCGTGTTACAGTTTTCTAATTTGAAAATGCTTCAAAGCACCTGCAAAATAGTCCAATCTGACGGTGAGTTTGGTTCTGGTAAAGTAGGGGATTTGTATTCAAAATTCGATTTAGTTTCAAGAGTCTTATACAACGGGTTGACGTACATGTTGGCTTGAGAGAGTAAAACTAAAACCTAGACATAATATCAAGCCTTTTTCACAAACTACGAAATACCAACAACTGGATCAGTTCGTAAAATTTCTGTTGGATTTTTCAGCCTCAAGGTACTTTTACAAGTAAAGTTTATCACAAGCGAATAGAAAATATGTATTCAAATTTTTGTACGAGCCTTGTTAAAGTAGCAGTTGGCTTTGTTACTTATTCTAGTTTGACGTTTTGACGTAAAGATTTCATGAAATTGACAGGTTTGACAGACTCTCCGATATAGAAACATTTTTTAGTGGATTGGACAATATTTTGAGGAATAAAATTCCAAGTAAAGCAACCGTTCCTGGGATTCTAGGTGGTATCATTGTTGGAGATAAAAATATGATGTTGAATTTTGCTAAAAATGTCCCAGTGGATTGGAGCTACAGTACCCAATGGATATTTTGTAGATTACTTGGATTATCTAAAGGCTATGAGATAAAAATTAAATATCGGTTTAATAAAATGTAGTCTAACTTTATTTCTCTAACAAGGTTGATCAGAGTTATTTGATGTCGTGTCATCTCCATTCCTCATCAATCTCATATCTTCTATACACCGTCACTTTTTACTCACTTTCACTTTCAGCTAATTAGAAATACTGTTCTAACATTCAAACTCTTATCCTTCTGGAACATAAACAGCCTTATATTAAGCCTCAAAACTTTACACTAACACGTGCTAAATAAGGATTTATAAATATCTTACTTGGTGAACGTATCGTAAATATCAGATTAGAAACCCCCTAGGAATACAAATACAACCCTGCCGAGGGTTCAGTTATTAAAGTTGACCCCACGTTAGAAAACGTCCTTTTTTAATCTTTACTTACATAAATTAATATAAGTTAACCATATGACAATAATGACCCCAAAATACAAGTTTTAACCCGTCTTTGAGCTTTCTAGTATTCATAAGTTTTTGTAAAAGAGAGGTTAAATATCAATACACGATCAATGACCATGAAAAATAACGACTCTAGAAATATATGTAGTTCATCGATAAAAGCATAAACAATACATGGAACTTTACGAAGGTCAGACTTATTACCCTTTGCATTTGGCCAGTCTGAACCAAAAAAAGTGAAAGCTTGGAATAGGGAGAGTAAATAAATGTTGGAAAAATGTGCCGGAAGTGATTAGGAGAGAGGAATTAATTGCTCACGAATTCTCGGAGAAGTGCTTATTTTTGTAATAAGCGAGCGAGGAAAAGTTATTCCTCCATGATGTTAATGAAGTAAAAATGCGATAATGAGGAGTGACAGTAATTACCTAATCCTCATTCCAAAATGTCATTCAACTCCTAAAAACAACTTCCGAGTCACGTTTTTTCAGACGACTACCTCAGTTTTGCAAAATCTTGTACAGAAGTTTGAGACTAATTAAGTGGTTCTTGTCGGGAATTTTGTTGAAGAGCCGGCCCGAAACCTTAACAGACTTGTCAAATACAAAATCAAGATAATTAACTAATCAAGTATGGAAATGGAGTTGGATTTTTTAATTGACTTGTGTGTGTTTTAAAACTTTGTAAATTAATCCTACCGACTTTTCATTTCATATGGATTTAAAGGCCCTTCAATCCATCTTGATTATTAATTTAATTTCCAGACTGGGAATGTGAAAAGTCCTTGAAGGACAGTGAAGAGGACTTTGCTGATGAGGAAGAGGCCTTCGTCTAATTATTAAATAACTTTTCTCTAATTGACACTGACTGGAAGGCCTGTTAAGCCAATGAATGAATCCTCTAATTAAGAGCTCTCAATTAAAGAGGATAATTATAATGCTCACATGTTCCAACACTTTCTCTTCTCATTCATTCCTCTACTTACTACCACATTTACTGTGTTTTTAATGAGCCAGTTATGTTTTCTAATATCAAAATAGGTGAAATATCGTACGAAAAACGTTTTACATTAATCTGCTCCTAAAGACCTAAATTATGAGTAGGAAACGAGACAAAAGTCAAGAATTGAGTTTAAAGTCAACTAAAAGTATTTTCTCTTGTATCAGGTTACCTAGATAAAATATAAACTCCAATTGTAACATTAAAACTAATCAAAAGAGGTAATGTTTTTAAAAGTTTTTAAATCGGTAAGCACATTCACGTGCATCATTAAGATCAAAGTCAAGGTAGTAGGTCCTCAGATCCAGATATACAAAATTATTGCACGATTTTCAATTCAATTTCATTGAATTGTCTTTATTTAAAAACGTTTCCCAAATCTGGGTTTAGTTTTGTGGTTTCACTCCTTTTACACGTCCGTTTCCAACCCTTTATGCATTTGCAAACGTACATCTTGACTCGACGATCATTCCGAACGGCCCAAAATACTATGATACATTGAACACTGATACGGGAATAATATTACTTGATCGTGATAGTATCTTATATTACGAATTTCAAGATTTTTTAAAGAACTGATGTGTTGTGAAATGATCATGTAAATGAAGTTAGTTTAATTTAGGATGTAAGGTAATTATATTTGCCGTTTTGAGCTTGGAGTTGCTTGTAATGAAAATGAGGATTCTTATAAAATGTGATCATGGAAGAGAGATTAAGAAGATTAGGCTTTGAAGATATTTTATGCTCCGACTTTCCACTCTAATTCCGGCCGACAAGTTAGACTCTCAAATTATAAACAAATATTGCCACAAATTAACTTTCCATTCCGCATCCCACATTTCTCCAGGGAAAGTCATCTTATATCCTAGTCATATTGAGCTCAGAACTAGAGTACTTCGGGGCAATATGCAAATATCCGAGATTTTGGGGCAACCTGATAAAGGCATGGATCATGAAAGATGCCAATTTTATCGTAACTTAATTACCTTCAACCATGATTAGTATAATATAGTAGTTACAGCACTGCATGAAGAGGCAGAAGGGGTTCGGTTCTGAGTTTATGAACTATATATAGCCTTGATTAACCTCAACAGTAAGTTGTAAGTATTAATTTCAAAAAATAATTAGAACCGTTGGTAGATTGTGGATTCGTAGCTCGTTAGTTGACAAAAGCGGAGGTGGCACTTACGTCATTTACGAGGATTTACGTAAAAACTTGTAGGCTAATTGTGGGTGCTTAATATATCAGGAAAGAGGGCTGGAGTTATATTTTCCAGTTACCATTCTAACGTGTTTATTTAAAATCTGTCGTTTCGGTTTACCCCTTCTTTACATTTAGTTGTAACGGTTTATTCGTAAAGAGTGAGGTTTAGTGATAACTGCATATCTAATTATAGGTTTGTGTTTAATTTCAGGAGCGCTGTGCGGTGCGTGTAATATCCCGCAGTGGATGTTCGACCTGTTCTTCTGGCTCGGCTACTTCAACTCCTGCCTCAACCCCGTGATCTACGGGTGCACGTCGCGGGAATTCCAGCGCGCCTTCCGCCGCATCCTCTGTCGCCATTCGCCCCCGCGACCCCATCTCTCCAGAGCCATCTACCGTGCCAACATGTGCAACAACAACCGATTCGGAGATCGGAACGGGGCAAACGGACTCACCAACCACAACATCAGCCACAATATCAACAATGCAAATAACGTCATGATCCCTCTCAATAACTGGAACTAACACTAACTACCTTCCTCAAAGCTAGCCTCTTTTCCACTTATTCATTATTATCGTTAATCGTTATTATACAAGAATTATCTTGAACCTATTCATGAGCTTGCATTTTGCATTTATATAAACAGAGTACGAGGAATTTAATTACATTTTCACCTTGAAATGGGTAGCAGGTACGTACACAAGGGGACTTGACCTAAATAGTTCACAATTCACTGCTTCATCAGGTTTAGGCGTCGTTTATGATAGACACCAGGGCCAAAGGTCATAACATATAATATTATAATTCAAACCATTTTTAAACATTGCATATTGTTACTGAATTTAGACCCCCCCCCCGGAAGCCATAAATAAATAACCTATGTAATTCAGTAAATATTTAAACTCTTCCAACCTGTAGTTATAAGTAAGTACTTGTATGTTTTGTAATAAGTATAATATTTATATAGTTGTATTTCTATTAAACGTTTATAAATGTTCGCGCAATTTTCGTAAAATTAATTAGGGACGGATTAATTATTAATTTCATATAGCTATAACATGATTCGATATAGGAGATATCTAAAGGAATGTTGACGATATTTAAGTCAAAACTATGTTCTCATAAACGAACCTAGTAACAACTAATTAATACAAATGCTGGGATGTGAATATTTATTTATTTAATATGTGATATGTGATTGATTAGGGATTAGTGGTAAGTATTTGTCTATATTAGAAAATCAGATTCGGTTAAGTTAGGTTCTTTGACTCTGAAGTGAGAGATGAAAGATTGTTTAATACAGTGCAGTTGATGTATTCCCTTCAGGTTTCTATAAATACATTTTAGGCTAATATTTAGTAATTATAGCCAAGTAGTGTGGTAATCATTATAATTATTAAGTAAAATTGTTTAACATCATTTTACGATTGGAGATTTTAAATTATTGATGTTCGTGTAATCGTCTACCGGAATTAATCAGTAATGAATGGGTTTTCGACCATGAAAGTAATTAATCAACTGTAATGATGAGAGGATTTGTTTATGTGTCAACAACCTTTCAATTTATGATAATTTAAGAAACCCGTACCTGCCCTATTTCCATGCTCTTTTATGCTCCATAAAAACTAATTTTTATATTGTGCCAGAGATAAGAGATATGTTATACGATATTCAGTGAGATTTACAATAAAATACGTTTTATTCTAATCGAAAGGCCGTTATTTGATCCGTTTTAGTGGAGAGTGATTAATTTAGATTTCTTTTACCAAAGACAAATTTTTACCCCGAAAGTCAAAAAGCTTAAAATTTAGCTTTTAAAGATATTTGTTTTTAGGATTAGATTATGGAACAACAATTGGATATAAATCCCCCAGGTCGAGAATAAACACGACTGTCCAATATTCTGTCCATTCTTCATGATTAGATTTGGGGTCAGTTCATTTCCGGTTCAGCTGGCACTTATTGCGATTCTCGTATCTCGTTTCTATTTAAAATGCATCGGTTGATGAGACATGTACTGTAAATACGGGATTGGGACTAGGAAATTAAGTGCCTCGTAGCTCTTTAATGGACAAGGAGAATGGAGGTGGAAATAAGTTTCTGACGTAACTGGAAGTAGTCGGAAGTTAATGAATTTGTTTGTATATCCGGCACTTGGGTGACCCTCAAATATACTGACCCAATACACCAAACTGTTATTATTTATATTTACCTAAGCTAATGTATATTCAGGTTTCACATGTCATCCTTTGAATCCTGCTGTTTCCAAGCTAAAGTGAATTAGTGAATTTAGGTAAGGCTGGAACCTGACCCTTTCCAAACAGCTTGGACAATTAAATTGAATTACTGAGCTGATGACAATAATTTAATATTTAATAACAATCGAGGGAGGTTGTCCTACGAATGAGTTTCTCTAAAGGATGCATATTTGTTCTTTAATGAACCTCTTTGTTCTCGTCAAAACTTCGGCCGACACAAAAGAAGTGGAAAAGTGGTAGCTAACTCATTTAAGGGACCATCCATAGACGAAATCATTTAAGCATATTCATACAATTTTACATGGAAATTCAGTCTGTAAATTAAGGGCTGATTTTCAAATTTTCCTTCATGTTTGAGCATGACTATTTTAACAAAAAACTGCTTTTAAAAGACAAGTCAAAGGGCTTACGAAAGCAGGACCGCGTCGACAAATATTCGCAAGTTTTGGGTATAATTGTAATATAATTTCAAAATGATCTACTTCAATATGAGATATGTACTAAGAAATGTGGAAAGAAGTGAGGGAGCAGCGTAAAAACGCTGAATTCAAAGTTATGCTAATTTTTCAATCCCCCAATGGTACCTTTCTATTTAATTTTGGGTCAAACTCAAAATAGCGCGACTTTCTTCTACTTTCAGACCAAACGCAAACCTATCCCACTGCTTCTAAATAATAAGTTCACCGATCCTCATTTCTCATTTACCCCAGCTTCTATCTAGATTCTTCTCGTACAAACCCCATATTCTGTTACTTACCAATTGAAACAGGTTGGAGTAACCCGATTTAAAAACGTAAGCATTTTGCTGCCATTTATGAGTGACCCCAACTGTGCCTTTGAATAGGGATTCTGTGGTTTGTGGAAAGGTAGACCAACTGCTTTCCACAAATTATTCCAATTAATTCAAGGCCTCGGTTTGGCAGAATAAGAATGAAGGTCACCTTTCCTTCAAATAGCACAATTAGTCTTCATTTAGGTTCAACAAACAGTGGCCACAAAATATAGACCAACTGCCACATTCAAATTAGATTATTATTTATTACCTGCGCCCGAATAAAAGACTTACAACTTCAGGCACAATCCCGACAATTAGCCGAAGAATAGAGAAAGAAGTCGAAATTAATCTACTCATTTAACAACAACTTTCCCCGAAACCTTTCAAAAGGTCGAACAAGGCGTGGGAATTTAAGGATTAATATTAATCAGCCTCTTTTTTAATTGAAATTAGCCTCTTATTTTAATTGAAACAGCTTTGATTGACTTTAGCCTGCACCTTATTAAAAATTTAATTTAATTTAATTGACTTAGCCTCAAAAAATTTAAAATAGCCTCTTTGTATTTTTTTTGCTATTAAAACCACCATTTATACAGTTAGTCACTTTATTCCCAGTAAAAATGAATGAAGCAAAAATTAAAAACAATATTATTATAATTTATTCAACAATCAAAGCTTTTTTGCATAACGCCGGCCTTCCACGGCGTCGCTTTTGCCCTAAAGGAACATCTTTTGCTTCATCACGAACAACGTATAGCTTATTTTTGATAGCCATTCCCATAATATGTTTGCATACATACATCTTCTTGAAAGGGTAGCAAGTACACGTGGATTTCTCCCGTTCAACGGGGTTGAACTCGACAAGCCATAATCGGGTCATTCTGGAACGATATGTTTTAAAAGTTGCCCAAGAACCATTTTTCCGTACACGAAGATAGTCGTTAATATCATTTTCTTGTAATGGTTTTGTTCCTTGTGCTGGGAAGAAATACAACTTTTTGAATTCATCAACCTTCCGTAACTTGATTTGTAAATCCAACTGAGTCCAATTGTAAGCACTAGTTTGCATAGGAAGAGTGTAGTAGGGTACTATATGGAAGTGTTTACAGTTGACACTGGCCGGATCTCTTTCAAACGACCACTGCTCAGCGATACTTAACATGCGATCTAGAAACTGGGAAATTGGTAATCTAAGTCTGAGTGTTTTATGCTTTTTTATCCAATTGTTAATGGACTCCAAACCATTATTGGTACTAGCATAACCAACTGCGTGTCCCTCGTGCCATCCACATCGTCTGTCAAGGTATTCTTGGGTAAAATAGTGAACGAAATCACTGAGAACTAGATCGTCCTTCCACTTCTTAATCCACAAACTTTTACCAGCTTCAAATTCCTCATCAGTTCCTGCTAACTGAAGAAACGAAATGTCATCTCGAATATCTGATCTATGCTCGTCATATTTTTTTGCTTTCAAAAATTTGTCGACGTTCTTCATCACATGAAATGCG
Source organism: Desoria tigrina (assembly GCA_906901685.1). Taxonomy (NCBI): domain Eukaryota; kingdom Metazoa; phylum Arthropoda; class Collembola; order Entomobryomorpha; family Isotomidae; genus Desoria; species Desoria tigrina. Next base: position 611,783 of record CAJQTU010000003.1, on the reverse strand, counting down.
CAGTACACTCGTGTGTGGTCCCCAAAGACAGCTTGAAAAGCATTAGTGATGGATTCAGCACAGTCAGCACGAAACGAACAAAACGAAGGGGCGGTATTAATATAACTATGCGATAAAGATAATATGCTAACTTATGATAAGATAATATATGGATTACGGGATACCATTCTATACTATTCTACCTTTTTAAGCGATTCCTTGTTAATTTGGTATGAAGAGGCTAATTTAAATTTTATGAGGCTAAGTCAATTTGAAAGTCAAATAAGGTGCAGGCTAAAGTTAATCAAAACTGTTTCAATTAAAATATGAGGCTAATTTCAATTAAAAAAGAGGCCGATTAATTCTAACCCGGAATTTAACAAGACTCTTTTAACAAAAGCCTTGATTTATCAGTCCTCGTCATAATGAGGGTTACATTTACACTGTTAAAAACAAACATATCATCAACCACTATTTTTTCCAACTTGTTTAATAAATTCTACCATTGACCATCCAAATTTCCATCGAATTCGTTCATCTTAAAACGGAACATTGTATATGATGTGGGCCAAATCCGATTTCAGTGGGCAACTTTATAATGAACTTGAGCAGTTTCAGAAGCAGAGTGGGCAAATTTTCGGGAAAATTCACGTTTGTAATTTTGTATTTTCAATTTTGGGAGAGCGTGAGACTTATCATTTTGGATAGGCACATTAATATTACTCCAAAACTTCCGTTCAAAATTGACTGGATTTTGTAATAGTCATTGCAATGGGATGAAAATAATAAAATTGAGGTTTGTATAATGCATAATAATAAATCACATCCTCATTGACTACTAAAGGACATGTTTGTTGGCAAAACGTACATAGATAGATTCCAGAGGTAATACTTTTGTGTTGTAAGGGAAGTCTGGGCTGAATAAAAAATATTAAAATAAGTTCCAAAGCATTTTCCGTACACATTCACCTTAACTAGTGAAAGGTCTTGGAATTATTAAATAAGTGCCGGCGGCTGGCTCCTTTCACCTCAATCTCTTACATTGCTTAATAGGTTCTAGACTGGAATGGAACTCTAAAATGGCCTTGGACACTTAAGAATATCCATTTGAATTGAATAGAAACTGACGGTTCAAGTTGGAGATTCTTTTAAGACTCTTTTCAGTTTAAGATACTGTCATAAAAAATATAATTCTGTCTTTGTCACAAAGGAACTGATTTCGAATTATGGGACAAGTTTGGAGTTTATTTAAGACTCGGAAATTTAATTGTAAGCTATTTAAATGCCCATGGTCCATGCTCTTTTAAGTTAAAAGTATGAATTCATTGGAGTCCTTCTACCTCTTCAAGTCGAATTAGGGTCTCAAGGGACCCCGACACCTCCCTTTACATAATGTACACAAGCAAGCAAGCAAGAAGTATGTACCTCCACGAAGTAGCACACTTGACACTCTTACCATTAAACATTATGTCGACGAGAATTAAGTAACGTTTCTATAAGAGACCTTACCTTTAATAATCATGAATTTTAATTACTTTGTAGATAAACTTTATGGCTACACAGATTTCGCTAAAAAGTAATTATCGAACCATAATCGGAATCGTATATTGTTATTTCCACATCGCTGGCATGCAATAAATCGCAATGATTTCAAATCTTGTGCAGTGGGTGTACCTGGATTCCAACGTCCAACTGAACCCTGCCTTTTCGAAATAGCCAAACTTGGGTTTATTTTCATACTTTAGGATAACCAAAAGAGAACGTGATGTGCTATGTACTTCAATTTTACTGAAAACACGTAGAATGTGACTGGGAAGTCCGACTAATCTAACTAAATTGGAAGGAGAGGATTTAAAGGTTAGGTATCGTGTCGAGTTGTCTGCACATAATATATTGTATATGTAACACCCTTTACCTAATACATAATATCCGAATTTGGAGTAAGCTTTGTAATTGAAATCAGATCTGGAGAATGAACTTGAAGAATGCAATCCAATTGTAAATTGAATTATTTATTGCATTTGCATCCACACTCCTTCCTCTCCAATAATTCTTTTCATAAAATTCTGCTAAAGGGGAGACTGTGACTTATTCAAACTTTCCAACACGGTTACGAGTCCTGAAGAGGCGACTCCGTGTCATTCAACTCACGAAATAACAGTTTTTTCCATACTTCCTAGACTACTTTTTCATCTACAAAAGACCCGGATTTATTGATGTTAAATTGGATTATGAAAGAACATTCATATTAATAATTTAAATAGGAGTTAAAGTGATTTAATACACTCGGAAGTACTTTATCCTTTCAATACAGGTGAACGGGTGGCTCAGAATCATTTTAAGTAGAAATCCCACTTACCCTAATAAATTTAAATAATATTTTAAACTCAGGCCGGCAGTTTATGTGAATGTAGTGTCTGTCGGTCTGCTGACTATTCAACCATGGCCTTCGAACTACTTTGACCGTGATTGAAATTGTTATCAATGATTGGGGCATCTTGCGTCATTCAATAAGTTGATTATATAATTTTCCAATGCATTTAGCGTTCTCGATCAATAGTTCGCGGCTTTGAATTCATCTCCGATATTTTCAAACATCCGTTTTCAGATTCGCTTTCTTTCAGGGTCATGTTCATTTCATTAGGTTGGGCTCGTCGTACGTAGGAAGTAAAACATCGGTATTTTCTAAAAACCTCGTTTTCAGCTTTCTATAACTTTGTCCGTAGAAGAGGTAAACTACCAAAGTGCAGAAGAAGGTGTCTCACAATAAGAAATAAGTGAAAGGAGATTGGGATTGAGAAATAAGATGTTTTTGTGCAGAGGAGAAGGTATAAGAAATTGTGGAAGGTCAGGCTTTGAATCCCTTGAGAATGGCATACGAAGGAGCATGTTGGTTGAATAAATATTTCAAATGTTAAAAACATTTTCAAAAACAAACAAGAAATCAAGAGTTTGGAAAATATTTAACAAACACTTGAGACAACTCACTTATTTTTGCCAGTTTGCCGAGGAACTCCTGTGCAAAGAGTATTGGAATTGAAAGACTTCATATGGAGACTTGAAAAGCTTACTTCGGCATCACATTAAACTGATTGAAAATATTCATCATTTTGACAGGACATTTTGCGAAGATTTTTCCGAATAATATAGTTTCTTAAATATTTAGAAAGGCATTTTTAGCTTAAAAAATGTCGAGCTTTTTTATCATGGGCGACAAGATGGGAATTCGGAATCGCGAGAAGTTATGTTTAGGAAAGCATTTATATTTTCTTTATGCAGTCATGTTTTCCAAGTATTGTCCAGAATAAGGTTTTCCACGTTCATTTCTTTGCAATTAAAATGGTAAGATTACAAGCTAAACTGGTTCTTTCGAAATAACACTTTAAATATGAAACAACTAGATGCCAAATTCTTCCATTGGTCCACCATCCATGTACATTTATGTACGTCCGTTACATTGCAGAGTCCTGAGTTTAAAATCAATAGCTCCTTTATATTCCGAACACAAAATGAAACAGCTTTAGAGAAGGAAGGCTTTTGTTTAATGCATGCTTAGAATGAAACCAATTAGACTACTCATGAATCACAATACCTAAAATGTTTTAAAAACAACTTAAGGTGTTACAAAGGTAGGCCTTGAAGTGCCCGGTGAGATTTGACTGTAGTTTATGCAAATTCAGTGTATGGATTATTCAAACGTTTTAATATAAGCTCATTGTCAGATAAATGACACGAAGTAAGTCAAAAGTAAGTAGAAGATTAACAAACCAAGGCAATAGTCCAGGATCCACCTATTGGTTGGTGAAAACGCTAGTTCCGTTGCAGTACTATTTTTCGACTCTTTCATTATTAACATCCTATCTAGTTTTGGGCTAAACGCCAAGAAAGGTGAAAAAGTCTATACTTTTTCTTCTTCCTTCTCATCGCACCTCATTTTAATAAACCAGCCCTGTTTTTCACTTAGAATCCCTACTATTATAATTCCTAATAAACTACATATATTGGGATTTTTTCAATCACCTCTTCCATTGAGTTTTTAACTAATAAAGAATAACTACAACAAGCAATAAGAGTTCAGGTTTTTGTCGAAATTGGAAAAAAATTAGCATATTTTTCTTTTGTGGGCTCATAGTTGTGAAAAATAGGGACCTGTATGTTGGTGGTAGCAGGTGTTTAAAATTAAGATGAAGAGATTTTTGGAATTAATTAGATTTCAACATTTTTGCCCTTCAAATTCAGAGATTCAGACTCGTCCCTTCTTAAACATCCGTTCACTGCACTCCAACATTCAACTTCAACCCGATTTACAAAACGTTATTCGAAATCCATAACCATCAACCAACACGAAGTCAAAAAATTTGAATATGATATGAAAAGTAATTTCAAAAGTAAATACCAATTTTTAGTAAAGCCAGTAAAGCGTGAAGTTAATTTCGGATATCATTTAATTCTTCTTCGGATAACTTCGAATATCCATTAGAGTTAGGAAAATGGGCTTTGGTAATATCAATAAAAAAAGTATGGAGATTCAATTTCAGACGGACTTGGAATGTTTGATTTTAAAAATAGTGAATCGAGTAAATGAATTTCTGAACGAGCCTCTAATTTTCGAGAGTCAGGTAAAGAACTGTAAAGGAATTTAAAGTTTGTTGTGGAACTTAGGAGTTGGAAAGAGTGAGTGCCCCGTGACGAGGGAGTCGTTGTAAAAAAATAGGAGCTCTGATTAATTCATGAAATAGTTTACATTCAAAACTCAGGTAACATTCTTCTTTCTTCATCTCATTCAGACTTTCAGTTACAAGGGAACTGGTTCAATTCTTCTGTCCTAAAAGACTATTATATCTGGAATATAATTTCGGGTACCTATGAACGCCCCTGCATTAAGGATTGAACCAACAAATCGAACTGCTAAATGTTTTTCTCCATAATTAGGATATCTCCTAAAAGAGTGTCGGAAGAGTTATTCTTATGTGTTTTTCATCCGTCTGTTGTTATTTTCGTCCATTTAGATGGTTGTTTCATCCTTTATGCGGGTGCATTAATACAAAGGTATGATTTGTATGTAGGTGAGAGGTGTGTAATTTGGAGGTGTCTATAAATTCCCAAGTCCCTCAGCTGGAGAAAGTGCGGCTGTTGGGAATCTGTTTTGGAGCGAAATGGATTTTTGACATGAGAAATATGAGGTGACTTTCACCACAAACTTCCCTTCAACAATCGCTTCCAGGAATATAGGTTCACGGAAACAGAGAAATATTGCATGTTATGTTATACACTATACACAGGATGCAGTAGATTAATTTCAAATGCTCCCATATCTCAATGGAACAGAGAGGGGACTTAACCCTCACCTCATCCTTTCCCTACATCCTCAACAAAACAAATTTGAATACGAATTTCAAAAATAATTAAAAAAGCATCGCTTAAATACCTATCCTCGACTAATTTTGGAAACCTTTAGGTAGAAATTTTTATTCACCTCAAATTTCCAGTCCTCATTCGACAGAAAACATGGAAATCCAAAGGAAATCAAATCGTCTCCAAACTTTTCCTTATAAATGACTAACATCTCATTCATTTCAGTAGAATTTTAAAATTGCAATTCAGGGTCACCCATATTTTCTGATCCTGATAGCTCTCATCTATCAAATCTTTTAAAGATATTCTTGAACCAGAATCCCAGAAGAGATCACTTATTCTTCCTAGAATTTCTTATACGATTTCTATGCGAATCTTGTTATTCGTGAAAAGGTAAACGGAGAGAAATATTGTGAAAAGGATGGGAAATAAATCCTGAAGCAGGTTTACATTAAAACCTTTCAGCTTCCGGCCGACAGAACAACATCGTTTCATGCCACAGTTTTTTTAGAAATACTTCATCTTCATAACACAACTTGGAGGATTCATTTAATGCTTAAAAGTTTTCAAGTTGGAAGTGAATATAACTGGCTAAATGATTACGGGAAAATGGAAACATTTTCATATTTTTCGGCCAGTTTTAATTGGCTTATCGTTCCTTCCCGTTATAGTAAATATACAAAACATCACAATTGAATAGATGATTTTGAGTCTGGAGAACGTTTGGATGCGATGATGATGAGTATGAGTGAGGGACAGATAAAAGGATTGGATATCAATTTCCAGTTCAAGATTGATTGGTAACTTGAACTTCGTTACAAGTGTTCTGCATAAGAGAGACTTTAAGAATAAGAATGAATAACATGATCATTTTAGAGCTAATAGTTTCCTCGTAAAATTTGTTCGCTTGGATGCAAAAAAATGTAAGGTAAAGGGTTCTTTTTAAGAAATTTCAAGGAATACACGTTTCCATTTTAAATTACCTTTTCTCATCTAGGAAAAGCTATTCATTTCTTAAGGAGAATCGAAAATCTTGCAGAATATTCCAAGTCTTGAGAGCAGAATAGGAAAGTGGATCAAGCTGGAATCAAGTACGCGTTTCAAAGAATATTCAAGGGCTCCTCAAATTCAAAATTCAAATATTGAACAATTTGTCGAGTTTTTACTTTTTACCATATAGAGCTTACAATATGCAATGTATTAAAGGGTGAAACCCTTTAATGGGTTCACGTTGTCTGTCTGTCCGTCCGTCCGTTCGTGCTGTAACTCGAGAACGGTAGAACTATTTCAATTTTTTTTTTCGAACACTGGTTCCCTCGTGTATAATAAATCACATATTACATATCATTTACAAAATTGATAGTTGGTCTGAATTGACCAGTCTCAATAAATCTGAATTCTACCCTAGGGTAGAGTTTTTAAAAAAAAAAAAAAAAAAAAAAAAGAATATGTATTCTACGGGTCGAGGGTTCCGTTCAGTTCGAAGTTGGGTGATATTGGTCACACCCCCTCCGTTTTACCAACCTAACCCAATGGTTAAAAACCACCAACACCGTGTTACCATTACCACCACCGTCAACACTTCCACAGTTAGCATATGTGTGCTATATCGTTGAAAGGGTACTTTCACGTGCTATTTAACGATGTCTACGGTTTTACTCTATGGTTGGGGTAGTGTGAGATTCTTCAATAATACGTCTTTAACGTCTTAAACAACGTCGTTAAACGTTTTTGACGTTTTGCTCGTGGGGTTTCACCCTTTTTCGATGTGCGTTTGCAACGGTTAATTAGGAATGGAACAGTCTGTATTATTTACACCTATAGCTGTTTTCATCAAAGAATTTGGATCATCATTTGCAATATTACAAGTGAATCGTTTATTTTTCAAGGATTTCCATGCATAGATATTTTATTCGGTGTTTTATCCTCTAGCCATTCAGCATTTAGAGGTTTGCATTTTATAAAAGTTTAAGTTATATTTTTTACTAAATTTTCAGCTGTCATTGATTAATAATGGAAGATGAACTGAACGGATGGATAAATTCCGTATCTTAAATTGTAACTAGGAAAGACATAAGAATAGATGTAATTGAATGCGTACATTTGATAGATCCATTTTACACTCCGTTTCTTGTAAAACTTTGCAACTTTGCGATTGGAGTTAATTTTTTGTGATGTTGTGAATGTCGGGGAAGGAATGTAAGTTATTTATAGAAAGGATACAAAGTTGAGGGAGTTCATTTTTTATTCTTTTTAGAGAAAAACAACGATTTTGGAATTTCCTTGTCATTTTGTCAGAATTGTAAAGACTCTTGATCTTGTCTAAATACATGTCTTGTAGAGAGGAGACAAGGAGGGTTCACTAAAATCTGCATCGACACTACAATGCAATGAAGTTCAGAATTTGTTGAGGATGGCAAAGTGCCGATAAACTTGTCAGTTTTTTAAGGACAGTTTTTGTAAATTCCGACATCAGCAGATTTGATGGGATTTCAGACATTTGGCGAGAGATTTTGGTGCTGGCTTCTGAAGGGAAATAAAAAAATGAGGTAATTTAAAAGACGGAACCCTGACCTTGCTTTGAAGGCTGGGAGAGTGAATGAAAGGTTCTTCTTTATTATGCACTCTGGATACATTATGCGAATATCTTGGTGTCCGTCCGTCCATCCATCCGTCCCAACGCCAGATTATAGGCCAACGGTTCAAGATCAGTGCAATTTATTTGATGGATAAGTACATCGAATGTTAAGAGCGTAATGTCAAGGGTCAACCTATTTTTTAATGTAATACCCAAACCCCACATGGATCACCTCCTGACCTATAGGATATTTTCAAAACGCTGAAATTACAAACATAGTATACCTGTGATTTGGGATCAAAAGCGTACGATAAAGTGCTTTGCAATCGTGTATGAAATTCATCTCTATGGTTGGGGCAGCTTGAGATTTTTGACATAGTTTCGGTATTGTACATGTTCAAACAGAGTTTTAATATGAAACGGCACATCCACGAAGTATCATTACATGCGTTGGCCGGTTTATTTGGGATCTTTCCTCAAATGTTGGATAATAAATGATAATGTTGAGGTGATGGACATCTTAACTCCCACAAGCACAACTTCAGCATTCATTAATCAACTCTTAAACTAAAACTGCTCCTATTCATCCATTCAAACTCCGATCCACATTTCACATCTATAACAAAGTCTTTCTAAAACTCATTCATCAAAACCATAGAGGAAGAATATCTTCTTTCAGCTGAAGAAAACTCGTAGAAATCGTGGGTTACCGTAAATCCAGGTATAAGCTTCCGTGGGCCCTTATTTTGGGGTGAAACTGTCACCTATATTGAGGATTTATGTACCAGACATTTGAAGAACTTATTTTCATTCTGTGCAGGGTTATATGTCTTATAAAGCGCTAAAAGTTGGTAAAAATGTTTGTATAAATGGACTGCTGACCTAAAAACGTTGCTAATCTTTAGAGTGCATCCTTGGACCGGTAAAGTAAAAGTAGCCTTGAGTTGTAGAAAGGGGCTAAAGGCCATAATGCGATTTTGCAATGTTTGAAACAATTAGAGTTCCGTTCCTTCGTTTAAAAATCAATCCGTCACGGAATTACATGACAAGTTGTTTGTATAGAGGCTTTAGTATTGAACGTGGCAGACATAAGTGCGAGGAAATGAGGATAGAGATATATACCCTTGGCCCAAGGCTCAAAGGAAGATGAGCTTTTATTATATTGGAACTTCGTGTTTTATGGATCCATTGACCCAACTTTCCCCTTAACCTTCAATCTTCGACAAATCTTAACCGGTCGAAATGGCTTGCTTTTCAGATTTTCACGATTAAATGGCATCTGCTTAAGGGCAGACCTGCTAGTGACATGATTTTGTGAGGAGTTGGGATGTGATGTGAAACATAATATAGTTTCTCCCAAATGCAGTGTAGTTAAGGGATACAAATTTGGAAAAACTTTCCGTCTCGATCCCTGTCTAAAAGTTTCTAGCCTCGTTTTAAAGCTATCGTTTTTGAAACAACTAATCATGAAAAGAAGCGCAATTCAATAAACTACGGTTTCAAAGTAATGCCAGGGCATGGAACTTATCATTCTATCAGTTTATAAATAATAATAATAATAATAATGAGATTTATTATACTACTCGTATTAATCGTCAGTATACAAAATGAATGCTGAAGTTAAATCTGTAGACGGAAACTACATTATTTAAATTTAGATACACGACAACACTTTTTACATAATGTAAGACAACAACGATTATTTTAGAGAGTTTACAAATTATTTAAGCCAATACTTCTAAGTGTTTACCTTAACTAATATAATAACTACTTAAAACTATTTGCCTACTAATGCTAGGATACCCTAGTGATTTGACATTAACACTTAAATTTAGTATCTGCCTTCAATAGTTTCAAGTTGCTGTCTTGGCCAACCAAACACCGTACCTTTTTGAATGAATTCAGCATTTACTAAACTGACAATCATGGGGAACGTGGAAAATTTGTACCTATCATGTTTGAACAAGGGTGAATAAAACACATTTTGTCTGTTCCTCAGACACCTACTATTATTATCGGATAGTTTGGGGAGAAAATTTCTATACCTTTTGCTAAGGAAAAGTTGACGGCCAAATTTTTTATAAATTACGGCCATATTGTTTGATGTAAATAAAATGCTCGTATCTATGAACAATGTCTCTATATCTGTTATTCTTTTAATTGTTGTATGTGCAGAGGATGAGGATAAATAGGGAGTAGAGTAGATTGTATTTCGTGATCGGAATATTGTGAGCTGAACTGAATGTCGTGGAGGTGGAATTAACTCCGGACTCCTGCTTCACAATATTGGGTATGGGTTTCGAAACCTGGAACCATTGGAACGAGAAGCTGTCGGGTTGAAAGACGTGGATTTTCTTCACTTCCCTCAAGTCCACGACCAAGTCATCCCAAACTGCCGTGTAATGAGCCAAAGGGTAAAGCCGCGTCATCCTGGGCTCTTCACAAAACAATTAAAACAAGTTATTAGTCATCTTTACGACAAGAAGCTTTTGAAATGACGGACACAGAGGTAACTATGTCATTAAAAATCATAAGTTTTTCATGAGAAGTCATTATCCAGTAGAGTTGACTTAATTCCACCAGTATTTGTTGTAACAAAACTTCTGTATTGCATTGAGCAATGACGGAGTGTAGACTTTATTCTATTAAAAGATAAAACTATCGGTATATCTATATTCAAATGATGTGGAATATTTGATTGTACAAAGTTGTTAGGGAGCTATTCCGACAGGGATTTTGAGATTTGGTTGGGGCTTATAGAAAGAGGATTTATGGTGAACAAAAAACTAAAGCTATCTATTTTTAATAGAGACTGTGGGAGGAACTAGAGTTTTGAAGAGCAGAAAAAGAGTATTGAGCCTGATCAAGATTTTTGATAGAAATGAACTATTTTTACAATTTCTCTGAGTTTTTTTTCTTTCTTTTGTATTTTTGGGCCTATTAGACCTCATTTAACTTTAGCTAGTAGAAATTTTCGTCAAAATCACTTATTTTTAGATATTGGATGCTTAACTCGTTGAGCAGTTAGTTTAAGACCTTCCAATTTCATGAAATGTTTAAAATGAGCTACCTTGAGGTATAATTTCAAGTGTAGAGGTTCCATTGTGCAATATTTCATATGCAAGTTTGAATCCTGCAGCCCAGCTTGGGAGTCCGTCGTAAATCACTTTCACATTTCGCATCCAAGGGTTTGGAGGATCCGTCTCCTTTCCCTTTGCTCGCAAAATAAACCGCGTCCCTGTAACAAGAACGGCAAATGCAAATGTGAACATATGAACGGCCCTTACAAACTTACAGCAAACTCTGCAAAGAAACTCATAAATCAGAGTTCGGATATGTCATCAATCTATTCTACTACAAGTCTGAAGAGACTGAAGGAAAAACGGAAATATCGCAGATTTTGAGGAAATCGCAGCAACGACTCCCATATTAATACTCTTTTAACGTGTAGCATAAAGAACTGAACTTTCTGAAGGTCAAATTCGTTTAGGGGCCATAGGTCAAAGGTCAACATTTTTCAAATAGTAACCCCCCATATGTGATACATCAACCGAAAGGTATTATCAAGGGCTATTCAACGGTGCATACTATTTGGGGTGGGGTCAGCCCCTGAACAGTGAGGAGGGGTCAAAGAGATCAAATTACAAACATATATGTGTGATATCTCATTTGAAAGGTATGATCAGGTGCTTTGGAATGACGAATGTAATTTTGCTCTATGATTGGGGCAGTTTGAGATTTTTACTAATTTGTGTAATTTGAACATTTTAAATCACAGTTTTCACGTTGAAGATGTTCAAAAACAGTATTGATATGTATAGAACGTTATAAAGACATCACATCTACGATACATGAGTACAACGTTGGGCGGTTTAGTGTGGGAACTGACCTGTTCCGTTGAACATGTCTCTGACTCCATCTCGAAAGCAGATGCTGTGAGATTCTTCTTGATTTCCAAAGAATTGTTCAAGTCTCCAGTCGGAACAGTTTTGTTTCAAGATTTGGAGGAAGGAGTTGTGGCTGGAGTTGGAGGTACAGGACCCTTTGCGGTTCTCTTCTTCCAACGAGTCCGCATTTACGAAAAGCGCATAAGAATCTTCACAAAAACACTCGAGTCGTTTGGATCGTATCAACCTCAAGAAACCCTCATTCTCCCAACACGACTCTCTATTCACCCCGTCCAACTCATCTGCTACCAAAGAATTCAAAGCATTAAACAAAATTTGCGAAATGTCCTATTTATTGGCAATCACATAAAAGGGAAAGGAAAAAGCATTATCCAAAACAGCCTCAGTTCAGTTGTACCTAAATATAATCTGGCTTCATCGCCTCAATTTCTTAATCTCTCATTCATCCGATTTCGATGTAATACTTTCTACTTAATCCTATTAGCAGACTAAAAATAAACAAATACACCAACAAAATTGGCTTCCTTACGTCGCTATATATTCTTATTTATATTATGTCATAAAGAATGCAATGAATGTGTGAATGTTGGAGTTATTTTTAACACGCTTAAGGAACTCTATTTCACAGTATACAGCAATTAGCAGAATTATCTAAATTGCAAGTCGTTGGCATACAAATTATTTTGGGGTGGGCTTCTATTTGGATTGGAATGGTATTATATCTATTGAAAGTGTCCAATCTGGGTTGAAGTGCTTCTATATCCAGATTTATCTGATTTACGTCTACCTACGGATTTCCTTACCTCGGTTAGCTCAAGAAATATATATTACTCATGTTTTATGAGTTTCTCACTGTCCTAAATTAGTAATTAAATTTTCGCTGTGTTACATTTGGGAATTATTACTAAACTTAATTTAATAAAATTGAAATAGTGACTGAAAATAAAAGGTTCCACTTGCACGAATCTCGGGATCAGTTCGTTGGGAACAATTAGGAAGGAGAGCATTTCTTTGAATTTGTGAGAGCCTTTATGTGTCCCATATGTATTTACATGGATTCCAATTTACTTTATTATTATTACGCTAATTGACTCCACCCTTGACTTATATTAAGAATTCTATACATGGCATTTGGTATCTTAAGATATACTGAAACGATAATTTTATTATCACTACAATTCACCTCTATTCTCAACAAAACTGGATGAATCAAGTTTTTATAACGGATGTAGTCATAATATCAAGTACGATTCTGATTGAAATTTTGAAAAGCATCTTACATGTATTTTGTTGGAGAACGAATAAGCCTGTACTGAACCATGGATGCCAATCATTTGTTGACTTAAACAGAAGGTTAGGGTTAGGCCCACTTCAACTCTATTTTTGACCCATGCAAACTCTTTTTTGACTTTTCTCAGAGTTCTTGTGTAAAAATATTTATCGGCTAAATTCGATTTCTTTGTTTTCTTCAGTTTAAAAGACTTTGATGGAGTGTTTTTTATGTTTCAAGGATTTTGAGCTTTGAAATAAAGACACATTCCATTCTCCATACGAAGTTTCACTAGCTACCCTCGATAAGAAGTTATATTTGGTGTAAATAATATAGAGTTTACTGAGAAGGCTGAAAATAAAAGTGCGAAGAATTGTCGTAAAAAACAAGCCTGGCTTGGCGAGTCTAAAGAGGAGAGTATATAGTTAACATTCCGAAAATATGAGCCTATTTTTAAAGTATTCCTGGATTTTCTGAAGCTTTATGTCCGACCGTTCGGTTTCTAACAATATAGAAGAACCAATTTCTTTTTGTCTTGTTTTAATCTGTAGCCCAGCCGACAATTAAAATAATTATTGGAAAGGTACTAATTTCTTAGTAAAAACTGGAATCGGATTCCCTTCTGAGAACAATCACATTATCATCCCATGCCAGAGTTCGTAATAACTGTTAATGGATTTTAATTAAAATCCCTAATCTTTGTATTAAATCAGGGGAAATTGTATTACATTGAGGTTTGGCAGAAATGTCCTGGATCTGGAGGCGTAATGAGTTCCCGTTGTCAGCCGAACAATTGTAGTCGCCTAGCAACGAGCGTCCCAAACCTCCTTCCACATGAAAACCTTCCCTCGCACTGTAATTCCCGTAGATTGATTTCCACCTATGCTCACCCGTCTTGTTGTACAACTTTAGAAACAACAAACATTACTTTACTTTCATTTTCGAACTAAATACAATAAGCAATATCGTCGAGCCTACAACGGTGATATTGCTCATTTTCAATCACTTAAACCTTGATTTTTAAATCTGATGTTTTTGCATAGGTTCAAACTGTCAGACAATAAATGTAACAAATGTCTACATCTCCGATAAGAATACATTTAAGAAACAAGGGAAGTATTTAAGGTGTCAATCCCTCTTTGTTGAATTTCGTGTATCAGTGCCATTGCAACCTTACATTGTCGTTGAGTTTGAAAAGACGAACACGAATGTTGGGGTCCGTGACAGGACAAGGGATGAGTAGGAACGGGTCGGTCTTATTTATAAACTTGACATGAGTCACCTCATTAAATGTTCGGTTTCCTGAAATCATGTTAAATCCAAATGCATAATTTATTTTGGGACTTTTATTCCGGGGGTGGGCTTTAATTGTGGGTGTATTAAATATTAAGGGAGGACATGCCTGGAACGAAGATATGGATGAAGGAGGCAGCTTCATAGGAATTGTTAGTCAGTCGTCCGTTGTAATATCTGCACACGTATTTCCCGGTTTGTGACTCCAGGGGGCCCCTTAGCCTCAGGCGCCCTTCGAAACCATTATTTGCAGGCTCCTTCAAGTCCCCAATTTCTATCGCCTTTCTCAAATGTCGAAAGTACCGAACTTCAACAACCCCCACCTGACAATTTACAAACTGTTGAGGAGCTTCATGTGAATACCCTGTCCGTCCGTCCATCCATCGGTGCAAAAACTGAAGCGAACGGCATTTCGAGCATTGGTTTTAAATGATTCACATGTGCCATAACATTTTCAACACTCGGTTACACCCTTTTCATATCGATTTATTATGTATCGTAGATACATAATGCGAATGACATGGTGTCCGTCCGTCCGTCCGTCTGTCCGTCCGTCTGTCCGTCCGTCTGTCCGTCCGTCCGTCCGTCCGTCCGTAAACACGATAACTCGAGAATGGCTTAACTTTTTGAAATTTTTCTTTCGGATATCTAAATAGGACATTCAAGCGGAGGTCAAGTTCGTCTGGGGGCCCTGCAGGTCAAGGGTCAAGGGGGGAAAGGTCAAAGGTCAACATTTTTTCAAATAGCAACCTCCCATGTGTGATACATCGATGGAAAGCTATGATCGAGGGCTATTCAATGGTGTATATGATATGGGGGTGGGGTCACCCCCTGACGGGTGGGGAGGGGTCAAAGAGGTCAAATTACAAACATATATGTGTGATACGTCATTCGAAAGCTATGATCAAGGGCTTTCGAAGGACGTATATGATTTGGGGGTGGGGTCACCCCCTGACGAGTGGGGAGGGGTCAAAGAGGTCAAATTGCAAACATATATGTGTGATACGTCATTCGAAAGCTACGATCAAGGGCTTTCGAATGACGTATGTAATTTTGCTCTATGACTGGGGCAATTTGAGATTAATCATTTGATACGTCATTCGAAAGCTATGATCAAGGGCTTTCGAATGACGTATGTAATTTTGCTCTATGACTGGGGCAATTTGAGATTTTTGATATTTTGTGTGTTTTAATGGTTTGATATGTCATTCGAAAGCTATGATCAAGGGCTTTCGAATGGCGTATGTAATTTTGCTCGATGGTTGGGGCAAATTGAGATTAGTCATTTGATACGTCATTCGAAAGCTATGACCAAGGGCTTTCGAATGACGTATGTAATTTTGCTCAATGGCTGGGGCAATTTGAGATGTTCGATATTTTGTTTGTTTTAATCGTTTGATACGTCATTCTAAAGCTATGATCAAGAGCTTTCGAATGACGTATGTAATTTTACTCTATGGTTGGGGCAAATTGAGATTAATCATTTGATACGTCATTCGAAAGCTATAATCAAGTGCTTTTGAATGACGTATGTAATTTTACTCTATGGTTGAGGCAAATTGAGATTTTCGATATTTCATGCATTTTTAATATTTTAAAACACAGTTTTCATTGTGAACATGTTTCGATGTGTATGAAACGGTGTAAAAACGTTATATCTACGATACATCAGTACATTCGTTGGACGGTTTATTTACATTACATACGGATTCAACTCAATTCAGGGATTGCTGAACCGTCAATTATCCTGCTTTGGAGTACTTCTGACATTTTCTGGAACTCTCGACTTGTCTCGGAGTGTAAATCTGCTTTCGAAACATATTTTCTAATACTTCCTCGAAATATTGACTTTAAACAGAATTTCGTTTCCGAAAATCCACTCGAATTTTGAATTCCCATGAATAATTTAATATCAAGCATTCCGACTTGAATAAGATTACAGGTATTATTGTTATATTTATTATGTTGGACCTTCATTTTAATAATACTGTCTGTTACCATACACATTGTACCAAAACACCAATATCCTTCAGTGAAAAAAATCACATCACTTTTAACCCTTTCGGAAAATTTTGAATTATGAGTTTTAAGAGTTTGTTTTATTGTCAGGAGTGTAATAACAAGGGAACAGTCAAGGAATCACGATCTTGGATAAATTACGATTCCATGGCACAACCCACAAGGGAACATTCCCAAATCCACCACCCAATATTTTTTAAACCTCTCTCATGCGAAATAGGAAGTAACGTAATGAAACTTTAACATTTGAACTACGGGCCGCTAAAATATATTGACAGGTTTAAACAAATATTGAGGTGGAGCAGTTGGGAAGGTTCCCTTGTAAGCTAAAACGGCATTTAGATCAGGCAATTGCATTTAAAAATAAAAACCCTACAAATATCAATACAAATACGTTGATTATTATGTATCGTAGATACATAATGTTTATGCCTCGGTGTCTGTCTGTCTGTCTGTCCGTCCGTCCGTCCGTCCGTCTGTAAACACGATAACTCGAGAACGGGTTAACTTTTTGAAATTTTTCTTTCGGTTATCTATTTAGGACATCCAAACGGAGGTCAAGTTCGTTTGGGGGCCCTGTAGGTCAAAGGTCAAGGGAGGAAATGTCAAAGGTCGACGTTTTTTAAATAGCAACCCCCCATGTGTGATACATCGATGGAAAGGTATTACCAAGAGCCATTCAGTGGTGTATATGATTTGGGGTGGGGTAACCCCCTGACCATTGGGGAGGGGTCAAAGAGGTCACATTACAAACATATATGTGTGATACGTCAATCGAAAGCTATGATCAAGGGCTTTCGAATGACGTATATGATTTGGGGGTGGGGTCACCCCCTGACGGGTGGGGAGGGGTCAAAGAGGTCAGATTACAAACATATATGTGTGATACGTCAATCGAAAGCTATGATCAAGGGCTTTCGAATGACGTATGTAATTTTGCTCTATGACTGGGGCAATTTGAGATTAATCATTTGATACGTCATTTGAAAGCTATGATCACGGGCTTTCGAATGACGCATGTAATTTAGCTCTATGGTTGGGGCAATTTGAGATTTTCGATATGTTGTGTGTTTAAATCGTTTGATACGTCATTCGAAAGTTATGATCAAGGGCTTTCGAATGACGTGTGTAATTTTACTATATGGTTGGGGCAAATTGAGATTAATCATTTGATACGTCATTCAAAAGCTATAATCAAGTGCTTTTGAATGACGTATGTAATTTTACTCTATGGTTGGGGCAATTTGAGATTTTCGATATTTCATGCATTTTTAATATTTTAAAACACAGTTTTCACTGTGAACATGTTCTGATGTGTATGAAACGGTATAAAAACGTTATATCTACGATACATCAGTACATTCGTTGGACGGTTTATTTTGTCTTGACAGATATTAAGATATTCGGGTGAAAGTAGTCCCTTGGTCCTTATTGTAATTATTTTGGAGTCTGTAATTTCTTACGGCTTTTCCCTGGTAAATGTATTCCCATTTGATTGGAAAGCTGGCATTGCAGACCAATTCAACTTGCTCCCGAATTATGACCTCCGTCCCATTAAATTCAACTTCGCTCCCACTTTCCCAAGAATTCCTGGAAATGTGGAATATTTTAATGTCTGGTTTCACGAGAACAGAAGCTCCGATCTCCAGGACAAGGACTGACACCAAGGCAAAATTAATCCAACAACTCATCCTCCGTAAACTTTTCAACACTTAAAGCTCTTCTGTTTAAGAATAATTAGTAAATCCTTGAGAGAAGTTAATGAGAGACAGGCAAAAGACAGGAGTCAAAATTCAAATTAACAAGTCCACACTTTCGATGACACTTAAAAGACATCTAGCTTCCTTTGACAAAGAATTATCGGGAATGGTAGTTCTCAACTTTTATTTAAAGGAAAGGAGTGATAAAAAACATGTTTTGTTTAATCCTTTGTCGATGATGCAATTCTATTCTTTAATATTTGTGTATTAAATGCAGTTTGTTATGGTCAATTTGACTCACTGTCCACCGGCTTGGCGTGCATCAGAGCTTTTTAAAAACTCCAACTTTAAGTTCATTCATATCTGTTTCGAGGAATTGAGCTTGTTTAGGATGATAAATTAACTGATGAGGGATTATTTGTCATCGATAATAAATAGTATTAAGTAATTAGGAGTAGGTCATCATTTTTGGTGTTTTGTGACCTAAATGACGAAGAGTTCAAATTAGGACAACTGCGTCGATAGCAGACTCA
The DNA here is from genome assembly GCA_906901685.1 of Desoria tigrina. NCBI lineage: Eukaryota > Metazoa > Arthropoda > Collembola > Entomobryomorpha > Isotomidae > Desoria > Desoria tigrina. The sequence continues at coordinate 593,148 of CAJQTU010000003.1, read as the reverse complement.
ACTTCCTGTGGTTTACCAAAAACCAATCTTCATTCTACATTTTCCTCGAACCAAACCGTTCTCCAAAACCATTACAACTCATTCTTCCGTTCTATATTGTTCCTCTAACTTTGGTCAGGGATAAATCTGTTCTTACAACACTCTACAGGCAAATCAGTAGGTCCAAAAGACCGAAGTCTGAACTTTGAATATTTAATTATGTTAATGAGTTCCTCGGCTTGACAAGGACTTTAAGACAGGTGACAAGTATGTTTTAATGTCAAATCTGACACTCAAATTCTAACAAATTCCCGTTCTGAATGATCTACGTTCTTGGAAATTGAAGTAGCGGAGGTCACCTGTACAGGAACGGCAGCAGACAAACAAGCACATCAATCAGATTTTTATCGATTAATTTGAAAGTTTTCTAATAGTTTTGAAAATAAGGTCATGACCCTCAAAGGAATTCCCGCCGACTCATAACCAGAAATCACAAATCAAAATCCTAAGCCCCAGGACCCAGAATTAAGAAAAAATCAAAACAGTAACCTCCAACAATTAGAAATAAAGTTGCTATAAAATTGTACCCAAACAGTTTGGCAATAAATTCGAGGATTTTTACTTGAGATATCATTAATTTTTAATTAATTTTTTTATTTCTGAACGGTCCATTGGATGGAATTGATTCCGTTGCAGTTTGAACTTGTAATTAGTAGGTTAGTAATGAGGGACGGAGATCCAGGACACCGCATCACCTCACCTGACAAAAACAGGCATCAACTTTCATACCACAATAGTGTAGCATGTCAAACTCATTTCAACGGATATATGGAAGTATCGTAGATAACCCGCCTGTTCCAAGTCAATGTCTCAAACATAATTAGGCTTTATACAAAATCCTGAAAAATCGTTGGCAAATTTGGTATATCCTGTTTTTTTTGCACAATCCCGATCATCCCTGCTTTAACGATGGAATTCAATATCCTGTAAAACAAAGGTCGTTGTTTAATGTCAAGTGGTGTCTAATAGCACTTAATTTCCAGGAAATGCAACCGTCAAACAAGGGCCTGGATATAATTCTAAATATAATCAACGATTTCTGAAAAGCTTCCTGGTTCATTATGCAATAAAGGTCTCTGGGTTTAGTAGAAAAGCAGAAATGTTTATTAATTCCTTCTTCATCGTCAAAGTGAATTAGTTTCGGGTGGAAAATACAGGAGGAACGTGACATTGGCGAAGTGCATGTGCACTTTACAAATAGTTGCATTGGATTAATATTAACGGAATTAAGGGCTTGAATTAATTAATTCCTAATTAGTTCTGTAACTGTTTAACTGGTGATTAAACATTTAGGAGGAAGTTGCAGAATGCGGAGGCACATCCGCCACATTTCCTTCATCAGAATCTGAAGAGGAGGAAGAGTCGTTTAAACCACGCCACGCTCCCAAACACTTAACCCCGTCCTTTAATCGAGGTGTCCCCATTCCCGATCCTGAAATCACAAATTCATTTCATATTTACAAAATTAGTCATTTAAAAATTATATTTGTACACTATAAGGTACATGTACAGAGGCATGCGAATTCTTGATTTTTCCCTCCGACCATAAAAAAATTTCCCTCTAAAGAGGGGTGGGCCCGATTGGTATAAAAAATTGGCCTTGTTTTTGTACAATTATTTTCTGTTTCAATTTTCAATGCGGTTGGAATAGCATACATAAGAATTCCCACAGCTTTCATAATCCTCAAGAAAAGTGAGGTGAGAGCGAGCGCGCGGAGGTTTTTTTTTACCAGAAACGAGTTGAGTGAGGCGCATGGTTTTTCGCTTTTCTTTCTGCCTTTTCATTTTCTCTTTGCTCTCTTTTCCTCGTGTCTGCATGTGCATATGCATCCATTTGTGATATATTATAAGTGACCCAACTCGTTTCTGGTAAAAAAAAATCTCCGCGCGCTCGCTCTCACCTCACTTTTCTTGAGGATTATGAAAGGTGTGGGAATTCTTATGTATACTATTGCAACCGCATTGAAACTATAAAAAATAATAGTACAAAAAAAATTGTAAAATTTTGTTATAGCAATCGGGCCCACCCCTCTTTAGAATGTTTCACTCCCAAAAAAATTTTCCTCCCAAACGAAAAAAAATGTGCTATTAAATTCCCTCCCAAAACTGTTTTCCCTCCCACCGTAACATTTTTTTGCATACAAATTCCCTCCTAACACTTTTCTCTCCAGGTTTCTAAAAAAATTCCCTCTCAAAGCCGAAAATTCCCTCCGATCTAAAATCGCGTGATCGCGAATAATTCGCATGCCTGCACAGTCCAATTCATAGAATCATTTTTTGAGGTGCCCAAAGATGTATGTATTTTTCAAGTTCATTAGTGTAGCATATATCCCATTGGACTAAAATATTCATTTATTTTTAGTGTTCCTGTTTAATTTGTCAATATATGATGTAAAAAATAGAGTCCGACCAATGTCATTAAATGTCATTCCTCGTGATTTTTGAGAGAGAATTGGTCTGCCATTCCAGTCTCTTTTCGAGTTCAATGAACCAAGGACATTTGAAGAATATCGTTTCAAAATGCTTATCTCATCTCTCCTAAAATCTCATTGGAACTGAAGGCTTTTCCAGAATCCATCCCGAAAACTTCATTTACAGATCAAGAAGATCGATTTTCAACGGGTAGTTAGGCTCAAAAGGTGGAACGACTCCTCATCTATCATCTCTCTTAATCGGAACTTGATTCGACAAAAAATGCCAGGACTTAATTTGTCATGACATGTCTCAAGAGTCTCAAAATATGTCGAGAAGTTAGGGGACATTAGAGGATAATTAGTAGCCACATCAGTTGGACAATGACATCTGCGCTTGGAGCGCGGTTTAATATTTTACTAATGTGAAATAGTATCGCTTGATATATTTTTAGCGTTCAAGAAATCTCCTACTTTCCATCCATTTCAGACTGCTTTAAAATATAAAAGCAGTGATTTTTGAGGTTAGTTGCGTTTTGAAATATGTCTAGTCGTCTAAAGAGAGGAGAGAGTAATTTTCCTGGTTTGTAGTGGAATTAGAGAAAGAACGGAGAGAAGATTTTGTTACGAATGAAGATGATTAAAAGATGTAGAAGATTAATGAGGTGGAGCGGTTGCGGACAACTTATTCCGCACTTATCCCAAGCTGGCCAGTAAAGTACCCAACGGGGGCAACGAATTATTGGGCAGGGACTCCAATTTATTTCCCTAAAAATACTTCAAAATCCCCCATGTTTACCTTTCGGGTTTATTTCAGAAACGACTAGATACAAACTGCATGAGACTATCGGGTATATCCATGAATTGGGCTTCATCTATTAATATTAGAGCTGTTAGTTAGATAAAAACACTTATTTTTACCATATTTCATCTTTACCCACCACCCCCTCCCCCCAAGGAAAACAACATTTACCCCCTTTTTGGGGTTTATCTACACACGAATGTATTGACTCCTAATTTTTTGCCGAATTAGAATGTCTACACTGAAGAATATACATTAATTAATAGTCACGTGGGGATCGAAAAAATTGGCAAATTCATATGTGATATAAAAGTAGTGTGTACTAATTCTTTGTCGAAGCGGCTCATATAAGTCCTTTCCAAGACGTAATATACATACAATCAACCTTCAAAGAGGAAAGAACAAAGAAGGGATTTGGTGTCCTTGTCCAGTGTCGTGGACAAAAGCGCCTTAAATCGTTGTTTCTATTGATTTTGTCATTTTGGGCATTTTGTGGTTGCCGAGTGAGTGGCTAGGAAATAAATCTGCAGCAATAAAGACTCCAATTCTCTTCTCCATTTCCCTTCCTTTAATGGCAAAGTTGGAATCCCAATAAAAAGCACGTTTTCTAAGGATTTAGGCTAGAAAAACCAAAGGAATTGGAATCTCTGATCCGGCACAATGCAATCCGTACACCAACATTCTCCAAATTACATACACATCTCGTGGAATAGAATAAGACGATTTAAATTTAAGTCTATATTTATAGAAGAATTATACCGCACAAGCTCCAAGTCTCCAAGACTTCTCACAACGATAAGATCCAACGCACAAGGGAACCTTCTGAGTTGTTCAGCTCCGATATACTTTAAACTTGTTTCATTTAAAAGAGGAACTAAAATCAGAAAATTTATGAATAAGGACTATCGGCGACTAAAATCTTTTTGACCTGCTGACCTGACAAGAAGAAAAGGAAACAATGTGACCTTCATCCTTTTCGTCCCTTTTTCGGAGTTTTCCCAAAAGAGATTGAGAGTTAACATTGCAGGAGGCGAAAATTAGTAGTGCACTAGAACCAGGAGAGCCAAAGCCCGCTCATTGACTGTCCCACCCACTTTAGGCGATTTTAATCACCAAAAGTCCCTATTTTCATAAGTTTCAATACCTTAATTCATCTTTGAAATGAGATAAGTTTGAAGAAAGTCGGGCTTGAACGTCTGACAAGGTTCCCTTGTCAGAGTTATGTTCTGATATCTTGCAAGGAATCGTAAGAATAAGTTTATGAGCGAACCCTCTATACTTAACCGGTATTCATTGCCATCCTCTAGATTCCATACATTCATTCAGGACATAAATCAGGGACGATTATTTTTCTTACAACAAAATCTCTATTCCCAGCTAAATAAATCCTTTGTATTCTTAAAGTCTGCAACTACGCAATCATAGGATCATTTCAAGAAACTTGCAGAAGAAGTGCCACCGGTAACGGAATTAAATTTAATTTTGAATCTAATTAACACTGAAATAACGTCTAAATTAAAGACCACTGCAGACTGCCAACATTTGACAGTTCCAGGAAACCCGACAGTTCAATTTAGCTCCATTTTCAATCAAGGAAATCGTTTATCAAACTTCGATTCTTACTGTCTCAAATGTCAGCTGCATTTTTTAAGCAGTTCAAGGTCAAAGCCGGAGACGGACCAGACATTTTTGCAATCTTTTGACGACAGATCATTAAATCTTAATGGAATATCACGGCATTAACCACGTTCTTAAATAGAACTCGCATCGAAAAAAAAACGCTTTCTAAATCCAATTTGCACTCACGACTTAATAATTACAAAATTTAAATCTGAATACATTTCATGTGACCAACGGTATTGGTAATAGGCATACAGCATTTCATCGATTTTTCTTGAAACTGGTACGTGACAATACATTTGTTATTGTCGTCGTAATATAAGTTAGTAGTTAGTATGATAATAGGTGTAGAGAAAGCAATATATATACTTTGATATACAGTGCATGTCGAAGGTAGAAAGTATCTCTTATCCTTTGTCGTGTCTTTAGGAACTTTATATAAATCAACCTGGACAAAAATAATAAATCATCTTAACTTCTAACAGATGTGATTTTTTATATATCCATGTCTCCAAAAACACCTTTAGATCTTTGCATTTTTTTAGAATGCCAGTGGAAATGGGAATACTATACTCAGGATGGAGATAATAAATCTGAACTAATCTCATTTACTGCAACATGCAATACGGACATTAGCACAACATATCTGATTGTGAGAAGAGAAATAGTATAATTTATTTCATCTGAATGGGTTGAATTGAATTCGGAACCGTCCTAAGCTCAAAGTTGAAGGAAATTGGAGAAAATCGGAAAAATAAGTAAATTTCCGGTTTCGTTGAACTCTGATTTCCTTGGCGTAGCTCAAGTGTCAGAAACAGAGACGAGTTGGAAATTGACATTTGTGTGGGTGCAATCAATTACTCCGATCCTTATTCCACACTCCATCACAATAATCACGAACTTGACATTTACTCCTATCCTGTACAACTGCACAATTACTCACATTTCTCAGAAAAATGAGATGAAATAAAGAACTACTGCAGTTCTAGTACTTAATTCCCTGCATTTCCTTACACGTTCATTGCCAATAAAGTGCTATCTTCATTTTTTGTCCCATTAAAACTATTTCTAGTTATTTGAGGCAGATTCAGAATAGCATTGCATTTGTATCTCTGAAGCACTCTTACTGAAGGGGATCCAGAACACAGATAAGGGTTCTGAAACTGGGCTTTGGAACACTGGACAAAGATGATTTCCTTAGACAAAATTGCCTATAGAATAGATACATTCCTGACTGGAATTGTCCATTTCTATGCTCGATTACTGTGAAGGCGAGCATAAATCTTAATCGAGTGGGTCCTTTCTACTTTCTCCCTGACAAACTGTCACGTCACCCACATTTGGAATTCCAATTTCCAAAAGGACTCCAAACTAACTGTCCCTTTCAACTTACAAAATCACCATCTTTTAGTGGGATTGAAATGGAGACTTGGAGGAAGGACTGAGCATATGGACCCTTCATAAATCAAGACTTGACAGGATATATCACATTCCACAACCATGACATTCGTCCCCCCGTATAAAATCTCCGACCACTCTGTCTTCACAAAAATATAGGAAATTAAATGGATGCAAATAAGTCCCTCTACTTTTGTGAATCCAGAATTAGTATAGCATCTTCGGGACTTTCCAATCATTCATACACAATTTTAAGACATTTCTGGTCGGAATAAAAATCTGGAGATTTTTTACCAATAAGAAACAAAAAATAGCTAATTCTTTATTTTTCTATTCCATCATAAGATTTGGAACTTTAAGATTTTTTATTTGTTACCCTCGAAATAAATAGCTTATTCATAGATATAAAAAACTTACTCACTCGGGGGCTTGTATCTAATCTTGACGACCACCCGCAGTTATTTCTACCTTCCTTATAGACTCAATCTTCCCTAAATAACTCTCCGAATAATTCCGCTAAATTAGTCCCCTACTTCTCTATCCCTCGTAAATAGCATGGGTCGTAATATTTAGGGGAAATAATTAATGATTGATCTATCAAAAGTAATTAGCATGTGCATCTGCAAATTATGCGCTAGAACAGCTTTACAAAGAGTGACACTCAGTTTGAGAATTGTAATGAATATTTGCTGAGGATGAGGTGGAGACGGAGTTTGTGAACAGGGTGGATATTCTGTGAGTTATATCCTGATATCCTGCTGAAGACGGATTTATCGGAGAGCTTTTGGTCGGATGGCCATTTGGCAAAGGTGTCAACTATTTCAATTTGGAATATTATGGAATTGCTGGAGGGAGAGCCAGTGTTCCAGAAGAGAATCTATCCTTCACGCGAAGTCACCACCTTGCAAATCGTACAGGGTGTCTCACATTATTATCACTTCCTATAGCCCATCGACAAATAAGCTACTTACATATAATGGAGATACAATCGTACAAACCTTATATTTTATCCCCACTGACTCGTATACATACTTTAACCTAAAAGCGTTAGAAATCGATCAGGACGATCCATTCGAGGTACAAGTTGCATTTTATTTATTTAGCCTCACTTGTAAGATTCAAAGTCTACAGTTCGGTGTGTGTGGACGGAGAAATCGGAGGTACGTATTTACTGAATTATCAAGTGCTTGTCAGATTCGAGGCTCCATTGAACAAATAAGTCCCCTCTAGGATTGCATTCAAGATCAGTAAATAGGACATAGTCGGGTACTGCGAATTTTTGTCGATAAAATTCAACGGATCAATAGGGAATAATGGAGGACAAGGAATGACCCATTTTTAGACGGGACACCGTGTTGGTGTCATTGTCCGTAAGTGTACATAAGTAAAGGCTGTGAAAAATATATCATTTCCCAGCGTCATAGGAGCATTGACTACGAACGAGTGTCCCAACGTCTAAATTAATGGCTGAGAGAAATGCAAAATGCTTGTTGTTGTGTTGTGGTAGAGTATATGGATGGTGTGTGGCTGGAGTGGTTTTGTGGACAACAAGAGGACAGTTTCTTGAGAATGTTAGTGGAGATGATAAATGGTGTCTCACCCATAACTTTGCCCGTCAGAGCCACAAGTACCAGTCCATCGCCCACCTCTCCCCCTATTCCCACCGTGTCTTCGAAAACTCGACCGCCTTTTGTCCCGGGAATCCGCACTTCCATCTCTACTTCCAGATCCGATGACCTTTCACCCCCTTTCGGGTTGCCCCGTAGGGTCCACTCTGCTTTTATCACCTCGCAGAACTCACCTTTACCTCTACTCAATACGCCCTCATCTGCAATTTTAAAACAAAAAAGGAACTCAAGTTTTAAATATGTCTATTATATTTCAATGTAGCATTTTTACAAGCCTTTCGATTTAGGAGCAGGACGACCCCTTCTAACGACACATTTGCTTAAGTATAATTTAAATTTTAATTCCTAGCATATATATAAGCCTATTCACGTATTGAACATTTGACATTTGTACGACTTTTTTGGCAGCTACTACGGCGTCCAGTTGGTATAGTTTCGTATTCTTAAGTAAATAATTGTGGGTGGTACCTTTGTGTTGGTTCCCTTGTGAGGAACTTTGGGTCAGAGTGGCTGGGGGTGGGGTGAGGGAGCCGTGGTACATTTGTGCCGGAATGCGGAACCGGACCAGATATTTGGTGAACTCTTTGAGGAATCCCAAGTAAACGCCGATCACTTTGCCCCTCTCTTGGTCAATGAGCTGAAGAATTATGGGGTGCTCTTCTTCCTCCACTTCCACAACGTCACCTTCTTCGTCAAAGTGCACTCGACTGTCTCAAAACGGCAAACAAGATAAGAGATTCAACATTAGCTCAGGATTTGACATATGTCACGTCATAGGGATGCACCTGGCACTCCAGCCAAAATTCACATCCCAACATGGAATACAACGTATAAATGGACGTATCAAAGTATTGGAGATGAATTTTAGAAAACCTTATCCAGAAATGTTAAATCAAATTATTATAATACTGATCAAAACATTTACACCAGGGAAGTGGGAAGGGGACGGACGGACAGATACACAACGATCGCATAAAATATCTCTGAAGTAGTAGATGTCCACTCAATAGAACCTACTCGACTGTCAATTTCAGGGCAACTCATCAAGAAACGAAATCGAAATCGTCATGTCTAAAAAATTCCGATACCCGTTAACCCGTTATTACTCCGTTTTTTAAATCTCCTACACATATAGAACCAGTTTGGAGTCTAGGAGCCATTAGCGTGAAATCTCCCTCAACTAATCTTAAATACCCGAATCTGAACAGCGGAGGAACTTAATGAATCATTGATATAATGTTTGTCCGTAGTATCGAATCCACTGGGTCGGACAAATACTCATTTAAAAGTGTAATTAAATCCTGGCTCTGCTGTCCCAGTTATAGACTAACTCCAGAACAGATAACATTGCTCTGTCCATACTCCATACACTTATTAAGCTTTCATCAAGTTCACCTATCAGCAATGTTGTAATTGTAAATGGTCTCTGAACCATCACTGTCTTCGATGCCAACTTGTTATTGGTCAATGGCCATGTACCTTCCAGGAATTGACTATTTCTGAACGGTCCACAAAAATCCGCAAGTCGTAACTGGAGTCTAGAATGTAAACAAAATGTAACACAAGGACAAATACTCTTGTGCACATCGTCCTGTAAAATTGACATGAAGAAAATAGGAACTTCTGAGAATCTTTACCAAGGACAGATAAGATTGGAAGCACACATGGGCATCGAGGAATCGTACGATTCTTTTTACCGATACCGATACTTGCTAAGTTTCTACGACACCGACTCCGATACCGATTCCCAAGTTTACGATTCCGATACCGATTCCAATAACCGATACTTGGGTAACATACGATACCGATTCCGATACCGATTCCCATATTATACGATACCGATACCGATTCCAATAACCGATACTTGGAAAACATACGATTCCGATACCGATTCCAACATGCGATCATTGTATAATATACTTATATACAATACGAAATCTTTGAAACTCGGGAGTAAGTTATTGCATTGTATCATAAATAAAGAGAACAGGAACGCCAACCTAGGTTGGCGTTCTTTTAGCTAGCCATCACCGATCTGCGGCATCTTCGAAATTAGATCCAAAAAACAATACAAAATTGTAATTGTAATTAAGTCATTTGAGTCAGCGAATAGCGCTAAACACAAGCACAACACACCAAAGAAAAAGTATGAAGTTTTGTTTCCTTGTAAACAGTGACTGGGAGTATCCACGATTGGAGATGCAGAATTATGCTTTTGAAAAAAAAGACAACAACCGAGACAGGGATAAGTGATAAACGAATCTCAAACAACAATGTAAATATCAATTTGACTTTGAACATTCTAAACGTTAACCAATTTGTAACAATTAGGAATCGTATCATTTAAAACAGCTTTATATTATAATTAGTATTTTAAATTTACTCTGATGGCAAACTACGAGCAGGAAATGGCAATAGGCGAAACTAAAGGAAGAACTGATATGAAAGTATACGGGGTTGACCGTTCTCTTTGCAATGTCCGATGACCTCTACGAGATGTTGAAGGTGGGATCATATTGATACTTGACCGAAGATTGAAACACAAAATAATTTTTCTTAGTCATACATCTCCGGAAATATCGGTGCAAAAAATTAAGATTTATTTGTAATTTTTTTTGATAAATAAACACAAACTACAGATATCAAACACCCTTAGTCAAGAATTTTAAGCTAAAATCTTTTTTTACATTTTTTTAGGAAAGAGTAAGGTAATATCGCCAACGATAATCGCCAACCTAGGTTGGCGATTATGTATTTTTTGCATAAAATCTGCAGCTAGGGGTCAAAAAACATACACACCGTCTTTATATCAATAATTCTGCCTCAGTTTAGCTGTCAGGTTGCGTCGCTTTCGAGATAAAATTTTCTAGGCTAAAGTGCAGACTGTTTCTATCTGTGTTATCATCGGACATGCTATTATTTTGTTCCATTATATGCATACCAACGTCAGAATGTGCCGCTTGTACTTGTATTTCAAAAGTCCCGACGAGACCTGGGGTATTTGAAAGTTCTGACTGAAGGAATATTACTTTGTCATGTCCTTCGTCAACCTCAATCTCCTCGGTTCCTGACATGTCTTAAATCTAATCAAATGCAAAAAACTAAGATATTAAATACATAAAAGCTGAAAAATAGTATAGAAATGCCTACCTAGGTAGGCGTTACTCTGCTCGGATACTGCTCTAAAGTCTGAACAAAAATACAGGATCTTTGTATGCCGGTGGTTTCGTGGCCGGTGGATGTTTCAGAGTTCAATTAAATCGATAATAGTCACTATAATTATCGCATTCGCAAAGTGCAGTCTGCAGAATGCAGACTGCACTTCGTTCTAATTCTGTTATTTAAAAATTAAAATGTCGTTCTTCTTCTGCCTTTCGTCAATAAGCCTCATGGATCGCCGATTTCAGATTTCCCTCTCCAACTAAATATTTGCTCACTGATTCTTCGGTCAATTGCTATTATTTTTAATTTTAACAATATGAGATTTATTATCCTCTTGAATTATGCAATTTTGATCGATGAAATGTCAAAATTGCATTTATTATGATATGGTCATCAATTTCATTGTGAATTGTTATTTATTGAATATAGTTGATACATAAAGTTAATTAATCAAAAAGACGGACAAAACTCATCTCTTCATCAACAGGCGGAAAGCTCGAGTAAATTTTTAAAAGTCGCGCAAACTGTGGGTTTTGTGGCAGCTGCTAAATTAGAGCTAGCTTTTGTCTTCCAATCGGAAAAGTTGTTTTCTATTTTACGATACCGATTCCAAAACCCGATACTTGGAAATCATACGATTCCGACTCCGATACCGATTCCCAAGTTTTACGATTCCGACTCCGATACCGATTCCGAAGTTTTACGATTCCGATACCGATTCCAAATTCCGATACTTGACTAACATACGATACCGATTCCGATACCGATTAGTGTGGTATCGGAATCGGTAGCGGAATCGCTGTTTTTGAACTTTTACGATACCAAAGAATCGTACGATTCCTCGATGCCCATGTGTGATTGGAAGAACTTGTAAGTTCCTTTAAAACTGGATGTAGTGCAGACATAGATACAAACATGAGAGAAATATAATCGGGGTTAAATTTCAAACAAAACCGATACGGGTCTCAAACTGGTGACTGGGGTTTGATTGACTAAAAGAGCATCTTCAGACAATTCAAACGCGCAAAGCCTGCAAAATTGTCTGTATGAAACCTCTCTCGTTTTAGTTATGCATTAGTTGACTATAGAGAGAACTCTCCGGTAAACTTTTACGTCTATAAAATACCAAGGGTAAACGAATGGTTGCGACATGAAAACGCTGGATCTTCCACTATACTATTTTATCCCTCCTCCAATACTAACTTCTTATCTACTTTTGGGTCCAATCTTACCCAAAAACCTCGAGTTGATTTTTCCACCCAAATTACCCCAACTCATGATATATTTTATCCAGCTTTCTTTCAAATCAATAGTTTGGAGACTTGCATCAATGATTCTTTAAAAAAAATGAATCCGTACAGAAGGAAATGCTTGGAAACGACACTTCCTTGACTTCCGCATTTGATTAAGTGGGTTTGAATGATAAATTGCATAAGGCTCCCCTTGAAGGGAGTCAATTTTTGCCACGTGGAGGAATGATTAATTGAAATCGGATTAATTAATTGAGATGAAAATGATGAAATTTTTTGCCTTCTCTGAGATTTCCTTTTGAACGAATGGACGAGGCTGTTGCATCCAATACCGACAACAAATCCAATGAAAAGAAACGAATGAAAGGAATAGAATGCACCATTTCCAGACAACTTAACCATTTCTCTCCAAAAATAAGTTAAATAAGGAGCTCGGTTTTATATAATATGTACAAAGTTCAAGTGATTAATTGTGAGATAATCTCTCATCGCCAGGTTACAATAGCCTTTATCGTCCCGAACTCGAATTAATGTCGCGAATCCCAACTTGATCTTCTCTTGACATAGTAATCAAGGTTGACCATCCAGAATCATTCATCTTCATTCGTCAGTCCACAAATATTAATTGTCCCCTTCCTGACTAATGACGTTTAGATTATGAATTAGGATCCCATGGAATTGTGGCTGGATCCACTCCACTATAGCTCGGATATCCAAACAAGTCTACAAAAACCAAAACTCGGACTGTTCCTAGATGTTGCTACAAATCAAAGTGTCAGGGAAAGCATTTGCCATCACCAAACAAAGATTGACAATTTATTTCGAATTGAATCGAGAAAATTTCTGAAAAAAATCGGACAACTTTGTCCCTGACTTCTTTGTCGTCTGACTCCTCTGTCGCTTGTCTCCTTTGTCGCTGAATCCCTATACTACGACATGTTCAGAGACGCATACATTTTGGATCATAATTATTTTGTCAAGAGCGTGTAAATAATGCCGTGAGGCGATGCATGAGCCTTGAAAGAAGAAGAGATTATTGGAACTTGGCAACCGTTTCCTGATTTACAAATGAGTCTTGGACCAACGCCGATAACACCTCCACACAAGGCGGAAATGATCTCTATTCCAGCCTCACTCCGATCTTTGGAGATGAATAGTCTCCTCAACTCAAGACTAGACCATTTACAATCCAAAATCACTACAAGAGTACAATGAAGTCGGAGATATTTCATGACAATCATGACGTATTCGGGCCTCGGGTTCTAGACTATTTTCTTCAACTGTAAAATTATTTGTCTCTAATTCCATAAATACTAAATAGTATCCAGGATCTTAATGAAAAAAACTACGGATTTTTTCTTTGAATTCAAACCCTTTGAAAGATGAATTCAAAAGCTGTAGCATTATACAGATCTGCAGTTGAGGTGGAAATATGGCATAAAGTCCTGCCACGTCCTCTGATCTGAGCCAATAAATTGCATTCTAATTAATGGTAATATTGTAATTGGAGTAGGATCGGGTAATTTACCTTGATATACAAGATATATCGGATTCCTAATTTTTTTCTTGATTTTTTGGTATATGACATGAATCATACTACTTGAATTTATTTTCATGTTCATTGTTTGTGATTTTTTTAACATGGTTAATATCAATTTGGGCCGATAATTATTTTATTTTAGTTGTTAGTATTATTAGTAGGTTCAACACAAAAAAAATCAAGCGATTCTGGGTGTTACGTTTCGGGTACTTCCCTTGTAAGATTAATGAATGGTAAATCTCGGAGTGGGTGAGATTTATGACTCGGAAAATTAAAAGAAGACCAACTAAACTGCTGAAATTATTTGACAGTGACTCCTCTCTCTTGCCTGATCAACATGAGAGTGTCGTTAGCATAAGGTCAAATGCTTTGTAATTATGATTTAAGTCTTGTCAATCACTCGCATAATATTTTCAAAACTTTCCATTTTGCTTTGAATGCATATTTTTCTGTGATAGAACACATATTATAGAATGTCGGAGGGTACGAGGAGTTCAAAAGTAGAGTCTAGACAATTTTAATTGGATTGATACGGAAAATAAATCTAAATAAGAAATCTTTTGATCTCGCCCTTCAGATCTTTAGAAGCAATTCTTTATAAAGTACTAAGGAATTGATGAATTAGAGATTAAAAAATGCACTCCTCAAACAGAGGTTATATTGTTAATACTAGGTCACCAGTCTATATAATTAAATTCACAAAAGGTGAATTGGATGAAACTAGGATTTCAAGTGAAATCCAGAAGTAGTGCATAATGCATAAGTAGATACAATTGATGTGAATGTCTTGGGTGTTGGTCTGTCCACCCGAACCCGAGCAATAAATCATGGACGGATCAACTTTTTTAAAACGTATTTTCGAAAAATAGTTTATAAAACACGGTTAAAACGATTGTTAAATTCCTTCGATTCATTTTTATGATGCAGTTAAAGTTAATACATTTTCGTTACAGGTTTTTGAGTTTACAAACATTCTTGCAATTGTTTTTAATGATTTGGCATATTCCTGTATTCGAATATTGGTTCCAGCATTTTTTTGCGATAAAAAAACGTTGGATAAGGTAGAGTAGAGTAAAGTTTTTCTAACAGGTCTAGTATGAAAACTGTCTGGAGATTAAACTCTTGTTTAAACAACCAAAAACGGTAAAAAATAAATTCAGAGCAGAGCATTTCGGTTCAAAACCCCGTGTTTTCTGAACAAGAGAAGTTTGTGTTAACTGTCGTAATGCTCCAAGAATTAGCCTCCGCTAAATTAAGACTGTAAAATGAATTACAGATAAGTGTCACAAAGTAATAAATTAAAATATCTTATATCTTGCATTCGATACTTAAACTAGAAGGGGTTCATTCATATGACATTAAAAGCAAAGTAAAACTGTTCTAACGTCGTTGGGTCTAGTAGGAAGTCGTGGTAAGGAATTAAGTAAGAACAACGCAAAATACCTGATGATACGTTATGTATGTATTGGATGTTGAGGAATGTTTAATTTGCATCTGCATAAAGTAAAGTAAATTAGAACAGGTCCTATTATAAATATTAAAGAGAACGGTTTCTCTTTAAAGTCAAAGAGTTTTAAGAAATTGGGAATGGAAGCAGAAGTTTGTCTTCAAACAACTGGAGAAATGTGAGAGTACATCATCCCACGCAAACGGCCCATGTTCTCTTACAGTTCCTTAGATGAATAATTAATAAATTAATTAAAGTGGTTGATAAACAAAAATATTATTATGTACCTAGAAGGTCAATGGACTCTCTGACACTTTTCGTGAGACAAAATCTACACATATTCAGTGGAAAAGGAATAGTGATTGTATATAAAACTAACCGAATTGAGCGCTATGTAGCTTAAAAAATTGATTCTTTTCAAAATGACACAATTAAAGCTTGTTAGGATGATAGTATTAAAGTTATTGGGGACTGAAATTTCACGAGGTTCTCCAGGTCTAATTTTTAGCCCGAGTCAGGGCTTATGGAATCATGCTGTCCGTCCGTCCGTCCGTCCGTGACACGCTAGCGGCCAAACGGCTGGACCGATCGACTTCAAATTTGGGACACTTGTGTATTTTGTAAATGCGAAGGCTAAGTTCGAAGGTGGGAAAAATCTGTCGATCGGTTGACCAGTGGGGGTCATGCAAAGTAGTGTTACCAAGGGAATAGGTTTAAAATAAAGAGAAATTGAAGCATCCTGACTCGGGCTTTTATACACTGCACACTGTAGGTTTTTAATTGGCAGTTGGGGTAACAGGACAAAAGTGTCAGGGAAAAGGAGTCAGCGACACAGGAGTCAGGGACAAAATGTTTGAGACGACAGGGGCGTGTCACATGTCACACAGGTGTCAGACGACAAAGAAAAGAATCTACATCGAATCGGTTTTAATTTCTATTGATGTTTGGGATTAGAGTAGGTTTGAATTGATTTATGATGACTGCGAGTGATGGAAATGAGTAGGAGTTGTAGAAGTTAATCTCTGATTACGAGCTGGTGAGTCTGATAATAGGGACTGGCTAATGGACTCTCTTCTGATTCCATCAAATGTCAAGGGTCAAGAGAGAGACACGTTTTTATCCACTTCCTTCCCCCGACGAAACAAGAGCCGCAAGGAAATCAGAGATTCCGAAACACGTTATTACAGAAAATAATTAAACGTGACTCGTGCCATTAAATTGGACATGATAAGAAGGCCTGAGAGCCCAAACCGATGAACACATCTTTCCCGTTACCCATTCTTTTTAATTCAACTTTCGTTTAATTTAAAGCGACGACATGGTCGAATGAGAGACTATTAAATATCCGGAGGCCTTACCCCTTAAACACCTACTTATATACTATCTTCAAATTACACATCTCCAATCAACCAAGTTAATTGCGGTAGGCGGTATGCAGCTAATGCCTTTTTTACTTCAAGTTCATTTTTTTTAAATCCGGTATTCGGATGATTGGAGCCTTCTAATCCTTCAAAGGATGGGGTAACTTATTTCGAGGGTGGGTAGTTATTTAATTAAATAGAAATGGTTCTTACTACGTGCAGCTCGCCTGGCCAGATCCTCAGCCTGTGAAGATGACAGTGAGGATCGTCGAGATCTGGTCGAAACTGGTGACACGGAATCAAGTCCCTCTGCCATCCTTTCCATTTATTTTATTTATTTAACGTTCTTCAAATTCTTCACACTTTCACACTTTTTCGATTAAATAAGCGAGTTCTTTCAACTTTTCAAGGGCTCAAAGATCAGTTTCTTGAGGTCAAGTGGCAATTTCATTCAAGGAATCAAAGATCTAATACGTTGATATCCGAATCCATACTCAACTCAATCTTCATAGTTTTCTCTCTCGACTTTGAAAACTTGAGCCGGAAGAACTGTCTTCAAAAACTGAGAAGTTTTCCAGATTCCTTGGACCTGAAAAAATACGTTTAACAAATTGTTAGGAAATATCGGATTTGACTTACAAGGGAACATTCCCAACTGTACTGACTTTACTACGTCAAAACGATTACAATGTTAAAGCTTGATTATTTTTGTTTCCCTTTCCAATGAGACTAGTTAGAAAAAGCATCGGGGTTGTACAGTTGAGAATGTTCCCAGTATTCGGTTGTATAACTTGTGTAAGATCGTATATACACTACAAAGAAAGTCGAGCTTTTGTAGGTTTTGGTGAACATTTCAGGGCTTTTACAGTTTAAAAGCCTCGGAATTTGGGACAAGGTTTTTATATATTTAAAAACTTAAAATGAATAAACTGACTGTCAATGAATCTAATTGTAAGATTTTTAATTTGTATGGAGTTTTGGTTTGCGTTTTTGTAGAAAAATTTAATAAATACCAGATAGGTACTCCAGTGTGGACTGCTTTCCACCGTTGACCGTGTTCTACAAGACGCTATTTATTTTGTAGCAACAATTGATAAATCTCTGAAGATGAATAGAAAATTCTTTGATCAACTCGTTTTATAAATAAGATTCCTCCAGGAGGTTGGAGATTAAGGATTATTTGGATTTCGATAATCCATGCAATGTTTAAAGTTTAAATCTCTATAAACATTCATCCTTATGTAAACTAAAAATTGAATGTCTTCTTAAATCAGCTACAGGTTAAAAAAGTATTTAGATCCTGCTGAATATGAGCTATATTTAGAACTCATTAAAAACACAGATGCCCAGATCTGTTGAATATTACTGCACACTGATTATAGGAACTCATTAATTCCTGGGATATTTTATCTCAACGAACAAGATCATTGATCCATCCATTCAAGTATTAAATATGCACAGTGTTTCAGTTGCATCATGTCAGTTTTAATGTAAACCCCTCGAATTGAATACGGATTGGAAAAATTAAATAATTTTTATCCACGAGCGTATTTACTGTTGTATGCAACTGATTCCGACATTATATCGTGAATTATATCGGGATTTTCAAGAATTAAAATAAAATCATAAAAGTTGGGACAATTGATAAATTGTTGCTTTGTTGAATATGAGGATGCGAACTTGAGAAGTGGGTGGAAACATGACTTGGTTTTAAAACACGCCAATTATAATAGATCTATAGTTAAATATTAAAATATTTAAATGAGATTGGTAATTAAAATCTGATCTTCACTCCTGAATCTCATTACATTCCTATTTACATGTACTTATATCTCTTTAAATTTGATATTTACATGTATGTCCTTATTTATCCGATATATTTTGAAGTCTGTCTTTAAATTTGAATGCTGAATTCATAGTTGAACCTAGAACAGAGAATTATTACTTGCAACTACAAGGGAACATTTCCAACTGTACCTCCCCGATATTTTTAACCAGGCCACACAGGCTCATTCATTCGAAAGACCAAATTAAAGTAAGATAATGAAATTGTAACATTGGAACAATAGTTTATAGGTCTCTAAAATATTATAGATCCTGGTTCATGCATGCAACAAGGCAAAGTTTGTCGTGTGTCGTGTCGTAAGGTCATTTGAGAGGATATGATACAAATTCTGCATCTTTGTCTTGACACGTCATAATTCATAATTTGCATATTTTAACAATGCACAAACACAGTCGAATTTAAGCTGTTTTGAGACTCTCATTCATTATGCTCAATGGATATGCAATATAAGTTGAAGTGAATAAGTGAAACTGAACTTACCTTTTTGGCAAGACACAAGAACCGATTTGTAATATGCAATTTTGCAATATGAAACCAAAACCACAGTTTTCAAATCGACATCTTCATATTTTTAAAAACAAAAAAAAGATGAAATATTGTAATGAAGTCGCAATTTGCAATGTTTAAAGTGACTTCTTCTTTAAACCCTAAATAAGTACAATCAATTGCAATGTGCGATGATAAAATGAGAAGGATTGATAGGCGAGATAGATATGTTGTTATGATGAATTTGAGCCGATGCTAATGAGGATAGATCATGTTTTACCTCTTGTGATTGTGGAATTTATAGAGGAACAAAAAGTTGTTGATGAAATCCGATTTATATAGTTTCGCATAAAATGTACCTTTTTGACATTTCACCTTTCACCCAATGTTGAATCAAAAAGATGTAATAACTAATAATGTCATGGTCCTTTTGCCTCTACTTTACCGCACTTTTTCATGATCCTTACACCCAATCAATATAATATCTACTTCTCCTCTACAATATACATACATATACTACTCATTCTCGAGTCTAAGACAGTCTAAGTATTTGTTCGAAAATAAATTCATGAATCATGATATCAGTATGTATAAAATTCATACCTCATACTTTGTAAGTTTGTACTTATTGAATTGAACGGTGTTTGGAACTTTTAAAAATATGACGTTTTACGACGACGTCCACAGAACATAGATGCATAATAATATATTAAATCTTGCTGTTCATGTATCATGTTTAGCTTGTCTCATTGTTCCCCGTGAGTGAGGATGGACTATGGGATGAAGGGTGGGAATTTTCAGATGTCCTTCCTCCTCGTGCTCCTGTCCAACAAGTAATCCCGTCTCCCTGCTTCCGTAATTTTTAACTTTAATTCATAATTCAAAATTCAAAATTACTGAATATTTGATTAAATTGTGTATTGAACCTCAAGTAACTGTCTAATAGTCGTATGTCCTTTTTCTGTGAATTTTGGAATATTTGAATGATGAGGGGAAGCAAGAGGCGTAAACTTTCTGGAGGGGAGTCTGAAGAGGTTAACGGAGGAGAGATTAACCCCCACGTCGCCGCTATCTTCATTCGGGTACAAATTACCAGCATTTAGCATTTTTTATTTAAAATCCATTTCAAATAATACATCAATATCAGTACATGCACATGACATGAGACAGGGCACAGGGCAAGGCAAGGCTCCGGTCCTATATACTCAATACTAGAGCATATCACATATAGAGATCACGGTTTCCATGGGTGTTGAGTTTAACATGGGTAGGTATAGGGAATCCAGTCCCGTCCACACCTCACACACACCTCTCTGAGTTTAACACGGTAGGTATAGGAAATCCCGTCCGCATGTCTCTCACACACACACCTCTGAGTTTAACATGGAAGGTATAGGGAATCCCGTCCGCACCTCTCTCACACACACCGCAAGCTGGGTTTAACACGGTAGGTATAGGAAATCCCGTCCGCATCTCTCTCTCACACACACCTCTCACCTCTCTGAATGAGTTTAACATGGAAGGTATAGGGAATCTCGTCCGTCCTCTCCTCTCTCACTCTCACACATACCTCCCAAAAGCCAACAAACCGTTGACGTAGTTTGTGTTCGTACTAATGAACTGCAATACACAATACAAAGATAAAAACTGTCAATTACATTGAATTTAATTTAACATTTGTGTGTACTGTGTACTGTTTAACTGTTTTGGATATAATTCTGAATTCTAAAAACGAATAGCAAATACAAAATATTCTGTTGTATGCATTGAAAAATTGAAAACGTGTCCTGTTCATCTTCATGCCATGACGCTAATCTTTAAATGCAATATTAAAGTGGGGATTCCAAAGCCAGCTGTATCACTAAATATCATCTGGTCATTTCACCCCCCAAACATCACATCTAATCATACGATTTAACTTCACATGTCATAAATAATATATGCCTACTTGATGCCTAATGCGTGATTTTTCATATTTGCAGGATCTGAAATTAATCCTGGAAAAAGTGGGGAGTCCAGCCCTAAGCTCACTCTACATATCCAAAGTAAAGGAGCTGACGAAACTGACGGATCTGAGGTTGGACCTTGTGAAATATTTAACAAATCTCTCAAAAAACAAGACTTTGAAAGGTGCGGAAGTCTGGATGAAGAATGTGCTTGCACTCGTCAAATGCATCGCTTCCAAGGACAATTTCGGGTTGGACAAGTTCCTGGACCAAGAACTTCCGGAAGTCAGTCACACCGTCCAAGAAAATTACATTGAATTCAAGAAACGATTCAGTGAACTTTGGGCAGAGGTTATGAAATGGAAGATGAGTCCCTCCGTATTTAAGGAAGTTGTCATCCTCCTCCCCGATCGCATTATGGATCACCTAACCAAACCACTTCATATGAGCCACTTCCTCCTTGAAGCTTTCAAAATGGGTAATTAGTATTAACATTTAATTAAGCGGTTGGAAAAATTATAATTATCATCATTGTGGCTTGCTAGAGTAATTTTTAATGTATTTGACTTTGGCTATCTTATTGTAGGTGGTGCAGTCGGTCTTATCTCGCTTCATGGAATTTTCTTATTGATGCAAACGTTCAATTTGTAAGTTACCCTGCATTTAAAAACAATTGTTTAACTTTTGTATTCTGAATTCCGTATTTGTTTAATGTTTCTATCTATTAAAATTGAAAGGGTCAGATTGTTATATATTTAAAATTGTTACAAAATGACACTACTAGTACTAGAATATATGCATTTGGTTAACCAATTTATAATCTCGGCCATACTTATGCCTTGATAATGAGTTAAAATGCAAAATCAACTGGGGATACCAAGGCCAATTGTTCTGTTTATGAAACTATGGCCATTTCACCCCCCAGACAGCGTAGTTACGTAATTCAAAAAAAATACCAAGTCAATTGATGAATTAATTTTTAGCAACGTACTTGGATTTTAAATATAAAATATACAAAACAACAAAAGTACCTATGCATGTTAAAATGATAAATTACCATTGTTGTTATGCTTAGTGACGTTCCAGACTTTTACACAAAACTTTACTCGATGTTCACCGTGGAAGTTCTTCACTCAAAATATCGAGCTAGATTTTTTGCATATTCAAGAGACTTCTTATCTTCCACGTAAGTTATTTTGGTCAAGCACCTTGATTACTAAAATTCAGTTTGACATTATATTTATTCGGATGAAGATTGAAGATGAAATATACTCTATCTCGATTTCAATATTGTATAGGCATTTACCGGAATACCTAGTTGCTGCTTTTGCAAAGAAGTTGGCCAGAATGAGTTTACACGCTCCTGTGCCAGCCATCCCGATGATCTGTGACTTTATAACAAACCTGATGATTGAACATCCTGGACTCAAGACTTTGGTGAACAAGAAGCCGACAGCCCAAAGTGGTCCAATAACAATGGAAAAGGACCCTTTTGATCCCGATGAACCCGACCCGATCAAGTCTCATGCCATGGAAAGTTGTCTTTGGGAAATGAAGACCCTTCAGCACCACATCTGTCCCAGTGTTGCCCTGTCCGCCAGATTTATTTCCAAAGCGTTGCCAAAGATTTCAAAGGATTTGGATGACACCTTGTCCCTTACTTATTCTGACGTAAGAACACATACACCTATTAAAATGGATGGTTATCCTTTCAGTTGATTGGTTTGCATGATTTGTTCCATTGAAGAACTGTAGAGAATAATGGCAATGCTGTTTTTTTGTACAGATTAAGGAGAAAGAAGAAGCAGCCGTGGCAAAATTGGAACCGATACCGAACGACGAATTTGATAAAGATAAAGTGCGATTCGCGTGGGAGTTGAATTATCAAGATAATAATCTATCGAAAATAAAAGTATCTTAGCATTGTAGATTTGTTAAATTATCAATTAAGTTGGAGGAAATGATTTTTTATGGAGTTACGTTTTATCGTAGTTTTTCTTAAACATGTTTTACTGTTATTGTGTAAGTTTCGAGAAAATAACAATGATAATCTGAAATATATATTTTGTTTCTGTTCAAATTTTTCTGGACGAATACTATTTGGCTTATTAATACGAAGTGAAAGTAAGGCCTTTCCCCTGAAATAACTTATATAGAAGCTGTTTGTCTTACGTATTTGCAGCCAGTTTAAAGAGTTAAAGACGCAGGCCTTGTAAGTAATCCAACTCTGGAATACGAGACAGGAAGTTGTTAGTGAGCTTCGCTTCTTAGAAATATTCAGATTGTTTACTAACTTTTAGGTGTATGTGTATTATTATTGATCACTTTAATTTCATACCACCGTCATGTCACTAGTGGCTTCATTTAAAACACCTTGTCCAATCAACTTACTTCGGAGCTCCACTTAAGCCATACCAGAAATTAAGAACATAAAAGACAAGTGGACACGG
This sequence comes from Desoria tigrina, assembly GCA_906901685.1. NCBI lineage: Eukaryota > Metazoa > Arthropoda > Collembola > Entomobryomorpha > Isotomidae > Desoria > Desoria tigrina. Next base: position 569,762 of record CAJQTU010000003.1, on the reverse strand, counting down.
CATGACTTTTTAAAATAATTAATAGTAATTATAAAGTTAAGCGTAGGACTTGGGATGTTTTTCTTTAATTAAACCAGATTTTAAACTCCAATCGTTGTATTTGTATGTGAACTCAAGAATGCATTTACAGAGGAAATCTGGGGGGATTGTAATCAGTATTAGATTACTGTTGATTAGTTTAGTGATATTGATTTGTAATGTAGAAGATTCCTCTGGATTGTTCAGATTTTGTCACCGTGGATCTTGGCACGAATTAAGACAAGAGGAATGTCCGTATGGACTACTTTTCAATCAAGTTATCGAAACCCCGTGCTTCTATTCACAAGGCAAGGACAACACTACTCCCAGGTTTCACCCGTGTTTTAATTCTTTAAGCAAAGTCCATTATAATTAACTGATTAATTGATCGTCATTCGGTAATTAACGTTTAAAGAATTTGGCCGACCGTCTGTGGCAGTCCGTTTGTAAATGACAAAGAAGAGTCGCCTGCATTTGTCGGAGAGGATTTCGTTCTGGCTCAGAAAAATGGACAGGTTTCCGCATTTTATATTCCGCTTATTCCAGAATAAATTCCAATTGTCAATTATTTGCACTGCAAATAACTGACTTGAATCAAATATGTGGATTTCAGATTCAATTAGTTCAGTATGGGATTACCGAACCTGCTGATAACCTTCCAATATGTAAGCATTACTTTTTGTACAAACTCAAATACAGCAATTAAAATTTAAATACATGGCGACGTTTCAATGCATTGATGGTGTCATAGTGTAAAATATTCAAATCCAAATCTGTCGCTTTTGTCAAGAATAAAATCCTTGTAGTTCAAAAATTATAATTTAAATCAGGGGACGACGTGGTGGACATGGCGACTTGTCAGGACCAATGTTACCTGAGCTTCGATACAGACAACGTACCCCTTGGGACCTCCCACGAAGAAGGGGACTCCAATGAAGCAAGTCACGGTTTAGGGGCTCAAGACGAGATCGACGAAACTCAGAAGATGTCAATCACGGATCAAACACTTCGACTCGGCGATTTCTTATTCGACGAGTTAAACGAAGAGAGCCCACGTCGATCAGACGCTTCTGGTCCAGACCTTAGAATCGTCAAGATTTTCAAAAATGTCATTAAAATCCTCGGCAAGACATGTCCCGATCCATTCATTCCCGAGGATTTTCGAAATCGAATCCTCTCCGGATTTCTGTTCCTAGTCGCCGACACGGGGATCGGGGAGATGGACGATATCAGTGTCGATGAGTTTGAGGATATCATGGCGTCATTGAAGACCTGTGAAGATAAGTATCCTACTTTCAGAATCGAGGGGCCCATTTGCTCTATGAAGACTATTGTACGGTTTTTGAAACGTATCGAAGCTTCTTATCGAAAATTAAAAGTGGCCGATAAATGATAAACCTAAATAATGCATTTTTTTAATTGTTTTTAGGCCAACGAGATCGTGAAAGTTTTGTCGGATGGAGAAGAAATATCTGCTCCTTATCGACCAGCCGATTTAAATAAGAATTTGACAGGGTTCCCTTACAAGAGGTTGGACCCATTTGCAGAATTCGCTTGGCAAGCTGTCACCGTCACTCATGCCACTTGCTTCGCCAATTTCAAACCCAATGCTAACATGCATCACAAATTCACTTCCGCCATGGAACGGCTATTCGGACCAAAAATACGGTTTCGATGGTAAGTTCAGCAGTCCAACTCACAAGGGAACATTTCCAACTGTATAATCTTAATAATAACACTTGGGAATGTTCCCTTGTCAGCCACTTCTCTATGACCAACAGACTTTCGTAAAACGTTAGTTTTTCTGCAATTTCAGGGAACATCCAACTCAATTGGAGGACTCTCGAATGTGGGGCACTTGGTTTCTTGCCGACGTTGACTCGACTCACTTGAATTTCGGAGCTTGCATCTCGGGGGCGTATGAAGGGGCTCCATTTAGCATGAAACTGGACAGGCCAATCGACCAAACTCGTCGAAGTGGTCGACGTCGACGAGATGTGGATAAAAAAGACATGGAGTCCTACTGGCTCAAATACAGATCCAGTGGAGGAGTCAGGAAAAAACTGCTCACGGATTCCCAATGCTTTCAAACGGAAGAACGACGGGATTTGGTCGTCGAAGAACTGAAGGCGGCTTCCTGTTCCAAATCAAGTGGCAATTTAAATGCCGGAGCGGAGAATAAAAATGAAGATAACTCGACTGATAATGCAGAGACAAGTATGGATAACCAACCTACGGATGTGGCAACTCCAAGCTATATTTCCGAGGCAGGAACGAAGGTATTCATTGCAAACTATGACGGAACAAGTTCAAATGGCACCCAGGCCCAGGAACCTACAGAGGAAGGTAAGGACGTTCCAAGCGACGTTTCAGAAACAGGAACACCGTCAAATGTCGATGGGAATAGTTTCGGCGAGGTCGAAACGCCCACTGATGAGGACGGAATCGCTGGGACGAGTAATGAAACCACTGACGATAATCCGTCTGCAAAAACTGATGACAATCCGGCTGAAACGACGAGTGGCGAGAGCTCAACCGGGACAATTAGTGAGGAAAACGTAGCCGAGGGCGGAAACGAGGATAACCCAGTAGCAGGCCAGGCAGGTAGCGAGGAAAACGCTGCGGAAAGTGGAAGTGAGAATAACCCCAGCGCAGGTCAAACGACAAGTGATGAAAACGCTGCTGAAGGCGGAAGTGACGATAATCCAAGCCCAGCACAGGCAGCTAGTGACGATAACCTAGCAGAAACTGGAAGTGACGAGAATCCTGCTGACGCATAGCTTGAATAGGTGCATTTCAGGAGCCCTGTTGGGTCTGCGACTGACAAATTATTTTACTTTAAATTTTAATGTTGCTGCTTTCTCCTTCAAACGTGGAAATATAGTAATAATGAATTATCCAGAAAAACCTGCAAAACCAACTGATTTAATTGGTAAAAAATTCTCAAAGTGTGTACTTCTGTAAATAATGTTTTATTGCTAATTTTATTAAGAAACTTTAATAATAGATTATAATCCAAATGCTTTTTTCATATCAATCCGTCCATAGCCATATGCATTATTGGGATAGTTCTTATTCCCATAAGTCCCACATTTCAAATCGGCTTTCGTAACGGCTGTCGGTTGATAAGCCGTATTTTCCAATTTCGTCAGAACATCTTCAAATTTGGTAGCGACTTTCGCGGACATTAAAAGTGCCACTGCCCCTGCGACATGGGGCCCCGCCATACTTGTCCCCGACATTTTCAGATAACTGTTGGAGCTCCGATGTCCAGCCGAGTAGATCTGATCTCCGGGTGCCGCCACTTCCGGTTTCATCTTCCCGCTCAGCGCTTTCCCCCGACTGCTGAACTTTGACATGGAGTCGTCGGGTTTGGTGGAACCGACGCTGATGACCCCGTCTCTGTCCCCGGGGGAATTGGCACTCTTGCACCTACTTCCACTGTTCCCGATCGAGAATACGGGGATGATCCCTACTTTCTTCCAGGCCGCGATTTCGTCGTCGAACCACTTGACATTCTGCCCTCCGCCCCAACTGTTGGACACGACGTGGGGTCTCAGGTTCGCATCCCCGTTCGGTTTCAGCATCCACTGAGCACAAGCCGAGAGGCTCTCTTCAGTTCCGCCCCCGTCTTTGTCAAGGGCTTTGCAGGCGATCCATTTCGCCCCTGGGGCGACACCAATCCCCCGAGTTGTGCCACAAATACTGCCCATCGTATGCGTCCCATGCCCCTGATCGTCGTAAGGTCCGTCGTCAAAGTTAACAGCGTCGTACCACCCCCCTTTCCCGAGGTAGTTTGACTTGAGGGATTCGTGGTCTCCATTTACCCCCGTGTCGATACCCCCGACGATTATCCCTTCGCCCCGAGTCTTCTTTGCCCAGACTGTAGGAGCCCCGATTTTTAAGACGCCCCATTGTATGTCATCGGCTCGGACGGATCGGTTGGCATTCCGGATTTCAATTGGCGTTTGTAGCTTCACTTTTTGGGGCTCTCGGATTGTAAATGTGCCAGGAATCATGGTCAACATGGTCAGGAGGGTTGGGTTTGCGTCCTTGATCGCGATTTTATTAGAGATCCAGAAGGGCGTGGCCTGGGCCCCGAACATACTCAGAGACTGGAGGAAGGGCGCTTGGGCGACGGATGTAAATTGTTGGAGAAGGTTTACTAGGACGTTGGTTTGGTTCGCCCCGGAGAGGCCCTTGAGGGCGGGGTTATTCAAGACTGCGCCCATTATGGAGGGCAGTTGGAGGATCGCGTCCTGGTTCCCGCGCCCCAGCACTTTGGCCATGAATGATGAGACGATGTCGCCCCCTTCGGAAGGGGCGATGCCCCAGAGGGCGAAGGTACAACAAAGAAGTACTTTCGAGTTCATATTGAAGGCCTTTTCCAATCCAAACGTGAAGGTTATTGTTGCCGGGTTGGGTCGGATTGGAAGAATGACAATCTTCACGAAATTTGCTTATTTTATATTTTTCATCCTTTCGTTCGAAAATGGAAAGCATTTCATGGAACTGTTATTCTTTTGTGGTCGTTTTAACAGTTGCTGCAGATTATGATTTATTGAATCATTTGAATCTGGAGAGTTTAAACCAAATTTAGCAGGGTGCCTAAAACTTGGGGTTTTATCGCCTCACCGCCTCACTCAAGTAACCAAGTTTTACTATATGAATAAACCCTTGCAAACGCACATCGTAAAAGGGTGAAAGGTGAAACCTCAAGAACAACACGTCAAAAATGTTTAACGTCGTTGCCTTACACGTTAGAGATGTTTTATTGAAGACTCTCAAGTTTCCCCAATCATAGAGTAAAGTCATGTACATTATTGAATAGTACGTGACAGTTTAGCTTTGTAAACGTGTATCATACACGTAGGGTCGCAATTTGAAAAAATTGTGACATTTGACCTTGACATTTGTATAATAGTGCATGCAATTAAATAATCTTATACTCTGTGGCCAGCTTGGCGAGGGGACTTGAGTTCGCATTATTTTCGGGACGTGCCTTAAATACGTAATTAAGTTCCCCATCTAAATAAGCCTACTCTCTTGCTATAATTTTAATACCAAACTGTACTATTCTAAATCCCTAAATTAGAAGCATTTTTTTCTGTTCAGTTGTCAGTAGAATATTCTTTAGAAACTGGGCTTAAATATTTTTGTGTTTTTTTAATTTAGGTAGATGTGGCGAAAATAGGTTGGAAGACTCTTTTATTAAACAAGCTATGTAGTTAAGTTTCGTGAAACTACATTCAAAATAGATAAGCTATGGAACTAAAATAGGAAAATATTGAATGCATTAAAACTGCGGTTTTAATGTTCATAATGTTCAGCACTTGATCGTTTGAATGGTAGAGGTTAGTCGGGAAAAGTGTGTCGAAATTCAGTTTTTAGATTTATGACATTTTTGCACGCCAAAAAACCGCAAAGCGTCAATGTTCCTGACAGACAGACTCCTCGTTAGCAGATAATATAGATTGCCATACACCAACACCAATTCTCGAATTCACTAAATCATTTACAGGCAATTTAAAAACAGATCTCCCGTCACCAGCTCGTTTACTTTTTTGTTGAAACCAAATCGATATGTTTTTACGAATTTCTGCAGCAGCTTAATCTATATTTCATATCTATCTGCTTGGCTGAAAATAAGCAGCCGTAAAATATCAAGGCCCACAATTGTGAGTCGCATCATCCTGAATCCTGATACCAACTACTACACCACCTTCTTAACGATTCCAATTGCATGCATTTTTTCTTGTTTAAAAATTTTCGTTCAGTTTTGATTTGTCATATATAATTGGGATGATAAGGTTTCCGACTCTGCTGGGTTGTGAGATTTAAATTTTTGTGGCCCGTAAATACGAAAAGAGGATTTAATGATTTGACCGTGTGACCTTTACCGAACGACAGGATCGCTGAAACTTTTTTGACCTTTAGTACATAGAATAGTTCATTCGTCACGATTTCACTACTTCCTGACGTCCGTTGGCAGGGGTTTGTAAACAAACTTCGAAGGAGATTGATATAAATGAGAGAAATTCAGATTTGGATATGAGGAGGAACCTAGGAAAATAGACAAAACCCAACCACCAAATCAGAGTCATGATTCATGAAACAATTGACTCGTTTTTTTTTCAAACACCGCCTTAATCTAGGAAATTCTGTTTCATTTCATCACCGGTTCAGACCGATTATTAAACATGGATTTAAATACACATTTACTGTTTATGAATTTCGGTAGTAAGTTGTAGGAAATAAGTGTAAAAAAGTAAGGAGACTGGGTTGAAGGGGATTGTATTTCATGAATGAGGAAACTACTTTGTCGGAAATAGCTGTGATTTATTGTTATTGTGGGATGAGGGCGTTTAAGACAAGGTTACATCTTCATCTCCTTCTCTAATTAATTTATGAACTGAAAGTCCCTATTAGTTACACGTTTTGTGAGGGAGAGAGTGTTAAATAAGCCTATTCGAACCCTCCAACTAGAACTTCATGTACCGACCCAGAAGTCACATAAATCAAACAATTAATCCTCCAGTTCCGAGGGCTTTTAATATACAACACAACACTAATCCTATCTTATCAATTTCCTATAAGACTCGTTTTACAGGCACAGTCATACTCTCCGCGATTTTTTTTCATTTCTTTTGGATATCAATTTTAAGCTTATTTATGTCTAAAATCAGCATTATTGTTGACAGTTGACAATTATTGGACCTTGTCCTCCATTAGCCATTACTCAATAGTCAAGATAACTTGACTATATACGAGAATTAAAAAGGAAAGTGAAGCTGTGAAATGTTGAACGTTTTGGGGTAAGTTGAGACTTGTACGAATTTATATTTGTCAACATTTGCACATTATTGGACGTGTTAGATTTATTATGAATTGTTGTTAGGCTGGGGGAATATAATATCTTAATCCTTTGACAATTTAATGGTTTAAGAATATTATTGAAAAGGTCCCCTGGGATAGTCATAAAATAGTATCCCTCTTTTCAATATAAAGATCATCAATCTCTATTACAAAGTTTACTACATCCATTCCTAACTTTTCTAATGATTTTTCATAAATATCTCAACCCTCGAATTATTCATTAACAATCTGAGCCTTCAGTTTCTTCTAGCCTCTTCAAAAACTGATACTTACAGAGTTAAATAAATAAATGAATGTCCAAGAAAAATGGAATCCGCCAAAATATGGCCAATATGGTACAAATGATTTTTTTTAAATCACATGTGAAACATCTCCATCAATTCTAGAAATCAATGAACCTATTTCAATTTTAGGAATCTCTTTTATAACGATCCAATTTTTAACCACACCAGGAGATTTGCTGTCCGTCTGTCTGTCTGTGACACAATGGGACAAACATCTTAACCGAATGACGTCAAAGTTGGCAAACTCTCATATTTTGTTAGTGCAAAGGCCAATTTCGAAAATGGGGCAAATGGGCCGATAGGTTGACCCTTGGGGGTGAATCAAAGTTGTCGTGATAAGTTAAATTACGTTTAAAACATCTACCTACCTATTTAAGTCCATATTAGTTTTTACAGATTAGAGACAGATTTTACAGATTAAACTTTGTTCGTAACAAATAGAACCTTGTTTAAGATCGGATTAATTTCGACTCTAAGGTTCAAGAATTGGGAGTCAGTTTGGGTTTCGACACGATAGGGATGTTGGGTCTGGGTCCGAGGGGAATGCAGTGGGGGCAAAATGAACGGATATCCGATCCCGACTTTTTCTTACTCCTCGTTCTTGTGGAACAAAAAGCGAGAGGGTTCTTGAGTTGGAAATACAAATCCGAGGACGAGTTGCTTTTGTTCTGCTAATCTGATTTCAGGATCTGATTCCACACCCGATCCCCACTCACTTTTCCCATACATCCACTTGAATAACATTCTCATCCGATGACCATATATCCAGTATGCAGATTACATTTAATGACACAAAAAAAACAGCATCCCTACGGGCTTATCAAGGTCATTGAGGGTCAGTTCAGAAGAACATTAATTCCGGTCCGCAGAGAACATGGGCCAAAATGTCCAGAGGACTCAATTCCATTTACGGAGATCCCATGTGCATTTTTGGAGAAAAGGCCGAATTTAATCGGAGCTGGAAATTATCTGGGGATTTAACGGTTTTAGAAACTTAATAACAATTAAATGGCGAAGCTTTAATTGTTATTATTGAACCCGCCTGACAATGGTCACGCTTCCTTGCCTTACTAATAACCATTTCCAGAGTCAAATAACAATATTAATGAGGATTGAATGCATATTGCATTATTTCAATATATAGGGTGAGTTTTGAGTTGAAGGGTCTGGCGAATAATAAATAAAATAAATTTGAAATGTGCCTTCGGTGGATATGTGTTGGGATATATTGAGGGCCACGTGCCCTTAACCTCGGCAAACAAAGTCACATTTCCGTCAACTCATCCTCCACAAAGGGGCAGAGGTGGGGACTTATTACGGAGCATCCAGGACTCCTTTGTTCTGGGGTGGGGACTTATTTCGGAGAAAGGAGCTAGTTTCGAATCCATTTACTTTCTCACCGAAGAATGAATGGAGATGATTTATGGATTTGGCCAGCCGCCACGGACACACTCCCCAAACATCCGAGATAATAAAAAACGTATGGACCTTTTCATCAACTCTTTTATTTAGGGACGAGTCCACTTTAGCATTGGCAGTATGGAGGGACTTAACATGAGTGGGATAGGAGATTCAAGTCCGTTATGAGCCGTAGTAAATGTGGATATAAAAAGTTATCAGTCTCGTTCCACGTGGAAGAACTAAATGGTCATCTCCCTGTCCCACTCTCCCCGACTTATCTGACTCTATTTATCAAGAAATACGGGAAGAAGGACATTAGGGACCTTTACACCGCAAATAACCCGCCCTCCGGAATAAAACCCCAACCACTAACACCACCAATCATCATCCTATTTCAAACACAAATTCATTTTATGTTCAACCGGCATGGTGGACAAAATGTCTTGAACAAAAATAACCTCACTGCCAAGGTATTTAATATTTTAAAACACTCAATTAGGTGATTAAACGATGATCAAAATTTTGGCCACCTAATGAAATGATGGCATTTGTTCTCACATCAAAAATCATCAAAATTAAAATTCTATAATTGTCTGCTTTTTTTGCGAATACAACCGCAATAATGCGTCGGTTTTTACCAAAGTCGCTCGTTCTTACAATTACCCATAACTATTTTTAGACTCATGCAATGTTTACTTTCTTCCTCCTTTTGGGTCAAAACCAAAAAAGTAACAACAAAGTTACCTTGCAAGATAAATTTGATTTTTATAATAATGCAGTAAACGTAAATCAGGACAGATATAGTTTTTCGATTTTTATTGTTCAGTAGACTCCTCGTGTGTTTACCTTTAAGAATCTCAGACGATTCTTGAATTTCCATTTGGGTGGTTTTATTTTGAAGGTAAATCAAAAGAAATTTAGAGATAAAGATAAAAAACGAATTCACTCAACTTGACCCATGAATAAATAAAATGCAAATCCTTTTCATCTGAACAAGTCTTGTGCCATAATTAATTCATCTCGATTTGCAAATCCACGTAAAACCTTAAAAATTCCGTTCAAGGAGGTGAAGAAGGCAGTAATATTTAAAAGCATGTCTCAATCTCATCACGCAACCCAAATTGCAAGAAAAATATTTTTTAATTGCCGGCGGTGTAAGTTGTAGATGTAGATTGGGATTGAAGCAGAACTGAATAAACCGTCCAACGAATGTACTGATGTATCGTAGATATAACGTTTCATACACATCGAAACATGTTCACAGCGAAAACTGTGTTTTAAAATATTAAAAATGCATGAAATATCGAAAATCTCAAATTGCCCCAACCATAGAGCAAAATTACATACGTCATTCAAAAGCACTTGATTATAGCTTTCAAATGACGTATCACACATATATGTTTGTAATTTGACCTCTTTGAGCCCTCCCCACCCGTCCGGGGGTGACCCCACCCCCAAATCATATACGTCATTCGAAAGCCCTTAATCATAGCTTTCGAATGACGTATCACACGTATATGTTTGTAATTTGACCTCTTTGACCCCTCCCCACCCGTCAGGGGGTTACCCAACCCCCAAATCATATATACCATTGAATAGCCCTTGATCATAGCTTTCCATCGATGTATCACACATGGGGGGTTGCTATTTGAAAAAATGTTGTCCCTTGACCTTTCCCCCCTTGACCTTTGACCTGCAGGGCCCCCAAACAAACTTGACCTCCGTTTGGATGTCCTATATAGATATCCGAAAGAAAAATTCCAAAAAGTTAAGCCGTTCTCGAGTTATCGTGTTTACGGACGGACAGACAGACGGACGGACAGACGGACGGACGGACGGACACCAGACCATTCGCATTATGTATCTACGATACATAACAAGGGAACATAATTCCACAACGAGTTGAAATTGAATTAAATACCTTTGGGGATTTAGCGACTGAATTAATTATTTGAGGTTACATGAGATCGAGTTTTAAATATCCAAACCATTAATTAAATGCATGGGAGCATCCCTTTAGCTTTAGGCTAAAATAATTCCGTTTCAAAGATGGTATGGAAAACAATCCCGGTCCGGCTTGCCAAAACAGTAATTATATTTTAGGGCTATTTTCTAGGAACTGTTTAATCTAGAAACCATAGTATGGTCCTTTAGTTTTTTGAAGGTATTGCGTTAAAACCGTAATAATAATTTATTATGAATTAAAGTGTCATACGTCCTATTATAATCTGTCAATTGAGGTCTGATGTCAATGATAAAACTTGACACGATTTACGGTGAAAGGAGCCATTTTATTTTGAGGTCAAAGGTTGCTTTAAAAAAAATCGGAATTTAATGCACATGAAACTAAAATGTTGAGATTTGAGATAAATATGGCTCAGCATCACAATCCCTTCATTTATTTCCTTAAAACTGCTATTTTACAAAAGAGATCGTGCAATAATAGTCAGATAGTGCAAGGTAGGATTTTTGCCTGCCAATTTAAAAATACCTGAAAATCGGGTATTGAAATAAGAACTGGAAGATGAATAAGGGGTGTCAGGGTTTATGTTTTAAATACTTCATTACTGCTACCTAAATACCGTAAATTCAGTAGCAAATCTATAATTTCAGGAATTCCATATTTTTTGTATTACCAGTTTCTAAATATTATGTTTCCGTAGTAGGTGTATTATTTTAGGAAAATACTGTTAAGCTATTAACATCGTTTGGACACATCTTTGATTTTATTGATTAGGGACAGAAATCTCATCATTCGTCATTTGACATTATTCCTCTCCATAAACACTGTAAACTACTATAATTATAATTGCTTTTTTAGGATGAAATTGTGGGTATGAAATATGAATATCTGAAAAAGTGTAGTAAAATGGATCCGCAGATGTGATTGGTGATATTTCGGTGCTGAGATTTAGGACCCGTGTTTGAGGAGTGTGTAAAAAGGTGATTTTGTAAATGGCGGAGTGGCTACGTGAAATAGTGTTGTGTAATGTCAAGAGACCCTTGGGACTTGTAACAAATCCGATCTAACGTGTTTCCCCTTCAATCTCAACAACCAAAAGCACCCGATCTAATAATAGATTCAGATTTTAAAATAGAATTGAATGCAGAGGGGATTGAATGAAAGGGGGGCCTTTGGTGGTAACGCCCTTTTTGCCCACAAAAATCACAAAAGGGCCCCATCCACTTATTGTCCCAGGCCCATTTCTACACAATTCTATTCTTATTCACAAATCTCCGTCTATGATTTTACGATCTCATTTACGAAACTTTTTCTGTGTCCGTTTAGGACTGTTCAGAAACTTTAGTCAGGGAATGATGTTAGGTTTTGACTTGACGAGGAGTTTTTATTACAAAACTTACGTTGTGGTTATGATATAATTTAAAAAGGGGCATTTTTTTGCGAACATTATTTATTTGCATTAACCCTAGGAACGTTAATTCTGAATTGACCCCTGATAATTAATATTTTGGCTGTGTTGCGTCTGTGAAGGTAATTCGTAATGGGTGTGATATATTGTGTAAGTGGGTTGGTATGGTATGAGGTAAGGAAAGGGTGTCGGAGGGTCATATATCCACATATTATTCCTTTTGAATGAGATTGGTTCCAAGTGACACTTGATTAGCCGACTCGACTACGACTAGTCCAAACCATTTGACACAAGGACCTAAAAATGTCCCACACTCATCCCAACTAACGACATTTAGAGACTAAAAAAGTGGCTAATGGTTGAGAGTGACAGCTGCAGTTCTGACACCCTTTTTAAATCACAGTTTTCGAAATTATGTCCAAAATCTAAAGTCCAACCTCTGGAAATTAGGGAGGTTTTGTGGACTTGACCCGCCCTTCACAACCACCACACCACATTCAGCTTGGCTTGGGAAGTATCGAAATCCCAGATTCACTTAACTTTTTTCATGAATCTACAACTAATAAATTAGCATTAACGAAGAAGAAATTAACTTCCCTTTTTTAAATGAAAAACCGTCAAAATCGACATTTACTAATTCATTCTTAACTGTGTCGAGCTTCTGAATTCTGAATGTCAAATTTAAACGAAATATTTGTACTTCCTAAATTAAAAAATAGCATGCTTGAATTTTGAGTTCAAAGTAGTCAGGAACGTAGGACGAAAAATATTTTCGAGATTATTTTTAAAATCATACAATTTAGATTTAGAATTTTGCATGTTTTATACTTCGAAGTTTATTTTGTGCAAAGAGGAATCGACCAATTATCCACCCCAAATATGGTTATCTGATGACAGTCATAAATATTACTCATAGATTTAATTTCCCAACTAGGTTTACAATTTTTAACAAAATTTTTTTTTCTGACAGATTTGATGAGTTGGTTTGATACTGAAATCGGGTATTTTATTCGGTGTATGTTTGGTTGTTATCCCTGACTCTGGATTTTGGTCCCTTTGTTTGTGTAATTCTGTCTGTTTGGCAGGGAAAGTGCCGGAAGGAAGAACGCAGCGCGGGGGAAAGGTGAATGATAATATTCCACTCTTATTAAATAATAAATGGGAGGCGAGGGCTAAAAAAATATTAAAACTGATCCCCTGACTGACACCACAAATTGATATAAATGAGACTGAGGATCACGATTCCAGTCATCTCATCTCATCATCATCATCACAAAAGCCACCCACCAGACCCCAAACCTCACTTTACAATTTTACGAAACTAGTTCCAGGGATTCAGTTACAGATCCTAAAATGTCCCGAAAATCCGATGAAAACTGATTCAGAAATGATGGTTATTATTATACCTATAGCACTCATCATATTGTGCTTCCTGAAACTGTGGTATTACAACAACTCATGTTTTTGAACCGTTACTATCTGATTTAAAACGATACAAATTGATAGCAAGTTAGTGATGTTGATACAAATTAGTGTTGAGTTGACATTTGGGCCTTGGTAAGTAGGGTGGCAAAAATCGGAAGGGAATATTCGGATCTTGATATAGTTCGTCTCACATTATGCAACCACAACACTAAAAAAATACTTATAGAGATGATGGTATGGTTATAAAAAAACCCTAAACCGATTTATAAATATTTTATTCCGGTGCTGAACATTAACTAAAACGATGAGGGAAGTACATTTTTACAAGTTCTTCTCAAGATCAGATCTTTCATTGTTATAAATGAGTCGATAATTTTACAAACCTAACGATCTAACTTTTGACTTTAATTCCTTGTATTACTCAAAATCAAATTTAATTGCCCAATAAAATAACTTCAAATACCATACATTTTCTATAAGTTTTAAAAAAAAAATCGAAAAAACTCAGGCTTTATAGGATTTAATGCCTAACTATTTTCATTAATCAAGGAACGTACAAAACATAGTACCCACCGAACAACAGTATTTTACGACCTCACAAGGGAGGTATCTCAGAGTGGAACCTCCGATTGACTTGAATTTTTTTGTGATGAAGCTACAACTCATACAAACGTAAACGACGAAAAAATTAGCGGCCCAATTTTATGTGTGATATGTTTAAAAAATTGCCAAACATTGGACAATGAAAAAAATATAACGAAAATGACAAATAAAATATACCAAAAAATCAAGAAAAAAATTAGGAAAAAGAAAATCATACTATTTTGTCATAATTCACAAGGGTTATTGAGAAATTGGGATGGAAAGTTTGTGCAAAATAGGAGTGGTGGGTCAGAGTTCGAGTGAGAAAAGAAAGTGAGCGAGAAAACTCGACTTTTTTTCTTTTCCTATAGTAAACGTCCGTCTGCTTTTGGTGAAAGTGCTCGTTCAAGCGCAATGTTATTTCTCGAGTTCTCCAATGTTCACTCCCTATCTTGATTCAGGTCATTTTCAAGAAAATTTACCTCTGCCGCAAACTAAAGCCCTCAAACTCGTTGCCCAACAGTTTCCCATCCCAATTTCTCCATAACCCTTGTGAATTATGACAAAATGTTATGATTTTCTTTTTCCTAATTTTTTTCTTGATTTTTTGGTATATTTTGTTTGTCATTTTCGCTATATTTTTTTCATTATCCAATGTTTGGAAATTTTCTAAACATATGACACATAAAATTGGGCCGCTAATTTTTTCGCCGTTTACGTTTGTATGAGTTGTAGCTTCATCACAAAAAAATTCAAGTCAATCGGAGGTTCCACTCTGAGGAACTTCCCTTGTCAGTTTCATTGTTAGCTTTCATTGAACGGTAGGACATAATTCTTTGTTCGATAGCCCGCGTCCAACTAATTCCCAATTCTAAAATAAACTGCTAAAACGCTTCCTTTGCTCAGACATTGTCCTATTTCGGATAGATCGTTTCCTCCTCTGTTAAAAAACGGAAGCTGGATTGTGCCCGATCTCTAAAGACTCGCCTCATGTTCGAATTCGTGTTTGAATGGTGGTGAATGTGATCCCTCATTGTTGGAGTAATACATAATAGATCGTCTCAGCCGGACATGTTTCTAACTAATGTTTGGTAAGAAGAAACAAGTCCTGTTTACACATAATCTGTCAGCACAAGAAAACCCTAAAAACTGTGACAAAAGCCGAACTTTTGTGCCCAAAAAGTGGCAAACTTTAGAAAGGGAGCAATGGACCATTTACAAATACCAAACCTTTATTCTCCAACTAAAGAATTGGGAATCTGACTCACGCCTCCACATCACCCCTCCTTCATTTACTTCAATTCACTGAATTGGGACAGAGATCAAGACCACGAATTCCAAGTCACAAACTAATTGTTACAGAAACAGAGGAACAGGGTTGCAAGAATCCGGACTTTCACAGGAGTTAAAATGGGGTGGATTTTTTAGTTTGAAATTTTTTTATACAAAGTTAAAAACGACATACATGAGGGTGATGGATCAACAAGTCTGGGGTAAAAAGGGTCGGGGTAAGATAAGTGGGGTTAAGAATGGTCGGGGTGAGCTTGGCAAGTGGGGGTAAAAATGTCGGGGGTTAGATTAGCTGGGGGTAAAAATGTCGGGGGTTAGATTAGCTGGGGGTAAAAATGTCGGGACTAAAAATGTACAGGGGTGAAATGTGTGGACTGAAAAAGCCAGACACAAAAATTGTATGGACAATGGATAATAAAGTTGCTGAAATAGTCCCCCCGGGAATTTATTTCGATACTGGTGATAATTACGAGGTGTAAATGTTAGTATTAAAGGAGTAGTGATATATTATTTGAAATCGATTTCTACGAGAAAAGAGTTGTATTTGCAAATGAGAGAGATTAGGATCTTTATGACTTTAGCAGCTGAAAGGACCCTCTGCTCTTCTTCCCTCACCGACTCATAATATTATTACACGTCGTTGGCCTGGAACTCATAAATATCAATAAATATGCACATCAACCCCATCAACAATCATCCCAACATTTAAAACAGGCATTTTCCGGCGTTTTATTTAAGGGAGCTATTCATACATTTTTCAAGGAGCCGACCATTCGCAAAAATACACGAGATTAAGTCATGGAACTAACAAATTGAATATATAATTGGTATGAATGAATAAGTGAATATTATGAATGGTCCGCAGAAGTAATGAATATGCCTCATCATAACAGAACTATTGATCCACTGTTCTGTTAGGGAAGATGTTGGGCCTTGCGTGTCATGATTGGGATGGGACGAGGATGAGTCGAGGTTAATTGGCCATGATTTTATGTCTCAAAAACATAAGTTCCTCATCTAGATAGATTTCACAGGTGTTTTATCCCCGGATATATCTGATCCCCGATCTCAAGCGACCATTCATAAATTAGGGCACCCCGAGCCCCTCGGCCAATCGCCCCGCCTAATGCCCCTCTGCCCGGGGCTGCAGTTTCCGTTCTTTGTGAACGGGGCTGGGGTGGGTTTAGTTATTGATGAGGGTGAAGGGGCACATGGTGTTGGGAATTCAGCAGCTGCCCCACAACTAGACCTTTGATTCATCCCACTTATACAAATCGATATCAAACCCAGAGTCCCTACTTCACCATTCTTCTGTAAGGTAGAACTGTGGCCATTCCTCATCCAATCTCACTCAATATCCCAGCTTAAATGAGGATATGAATATCCAGGTAATTGGATATGGATAAAACAAAAGGTTTTATTGCCTGAGCTGATTAGGGATTACCTGTTTAAAACACATTTTCAGCTCTCATCTAAATTATGATGTATGAGGGGCACTTCCTCGGACCGTTTTAAGCATTTAAATACTTAACTCACATGTAACGATTCCGAGGACATTACGGATATGATGATCGGCATCACTCTAGTTGTATATTTTCCGATTTTCAAATAGAATACAACAATGCAATACAGTGTTCCTGTCTTAATTTTTAATTTAAGGAAATTTCAGGTTTATTCACTACAGAATACTTTCAATTACTTTTACTTTTCAGTGACCAATGGCATTTAAACCCACTTAATGAATGAGGCTAAATTATTTAAGTAAAGAGTTACGAAACTTTGAGTGGGTCAAATCAACAAAACCAAAAACAAGCCCAGATCGATTAGATTTTAATAATGAGGCTCCTTTCAAAAGGCAGATGCACCTTTCCTTTTTTATCTCATTCTCCCATTTTTCTAAATCCCAATCAATTTCTAACACCCGGCTTCCCTAATTATCGAGCAGAGATCCAACATCCAACGACACGTTTAAAAAACTCTCTCGTGTGTACATTAAATCTAGAATTTAAATACGGCTAAATCCTAAAACACGTTTTGTGCAAGAGCAGGGTATGATTAAATTATGTGCTGTGTCAAATTACCCGTCGGGGCATTATTTGCCACTTATTAGTCCAAAAGCGGAGGCGGAATTGTGTATTCATTGTTTCCGCGCCGCGACAAAGTCCGGCTAAAGACCTACCTGAGTTTGTGGTTTGAAATGGTCTTAAAATTCCCTTTAAATCCAATCTCCTTTGAAAAGATATAAATTATAAAGAAGTAGGATGTATTGGATAAGTATAGAATAGAAGGCGTACAAATTCAGACTCTCGTTTCCTCAGATTCCAAACGAATTGGCTTAAGAAACGAGAATAAAAGAAGCCGAGTCTCACAGACTGTTTGTCGCCACTCTCCATAAAAATAAAAACGGAAGGAGATTAAACGCATTTCTACGGAGCTTCCTGAATGGGCCTTGTCTCTCCGTCCGTCTGCTCAGAATAGGCATGTCCAGGGATATAGGGACGCTTAGAAATATTTTTATGAATGAATCCTGGTTTTGGTTGTAAAAGTGAGTAAGAAGGAAACGGCGAGGCTTTAAGTGTAAATAGGTGGATAATGGACCGTGGCTAATTTTGTCGGTTTTTCTAAACTGTTTTCTATTTACATTGTGACAATGGGAAAGTGGGCAAGGATCTCCAACAATGAAATGTCACCTTCAGTTAACTCAGAGAGCCCCAATTGTTGCATGACACCCAAATATCAGATACGATTCCTAGTTGGCCCATCCGACAATTCAACAATGCGGCCCATAACCGAAGGCCTATCATATCCGGCCTCAATACAATACAAACTCACCCTCACCCAACAATCACCAGTCTTTCGATATAGGCAAATCATTAATGTAATTAATTATCAGAGATTTGAGAATTACTCAAAAAATCAATATATATTTACAGTATTCCGATATTTCACCCCCCCATCATTTTTACCCCAGCCCATTTTTACCCCGACTTGCTGACCTATTGCCCTTAAATCCGTTCGGGCTGTGAATGGTTGATGACATGAGGTCCTTGCTTAATTAGCACTAAAACTGTTTTATTTCCACCTATTAGAATAGTTTCAATTGAGCATATCCAACTGATAATTAACTCTTGAGATCAATTTCAAACGAACCTTGAACCATATTTCTAAATACTAGGCTCTTACCCTTAGAACTCGTTTTAGAAATCCAATTCTGTCACAAATTAATGAGAATTAAATAGTTTTGTTGATTTGAGAATTCCGGAAACGGGGAATGATTGAATAGTTGCATTTAAAGGGCTAACAACAAGTGTAGAATTGAGCCTCGTTGTTGTTCCTCTGCCTATTCCCTTAATAGATGAGAATTCTTTGTTCGGGGCTCAATTTCATTTATAATTCTGAATAAAGAAGGTTATTTGCCTAATTGTAAGAATGGATGAATATCAAAGGACCCAACCTCAAACTCACTTCCAAAGGTTGAGCAAACAATCTGAACATTTAAAATATTTTGTTGAATATTTTGAACAGGGGATTGGAGTCGGTTTGAAGGAGTTGAGCTGGATTTGAATAATAATTCTGTATGCGTTCAAGTGAAGGTCTTTTGAACTTTGGATTCTATTTGACACTTTTACATTTTAAAGAGTTACTGTTAGTACGGCTTGAAATAGAAATTTAATATGCTCGATTCCTAGAAGTTTGTAAGACTTCAGGATAGTATCTGATATGTGAATAATGAATGTGTAATAAGAAAATGAATAAATAATTAGGATATGTAATATACTCTAATAATAAGAAATAGTAATTTATTTTACCTCTTTGAATAATTTAAATATGGTAATTTAACTGTAATCTGATTTCACTAATTAATTAAACTGATATTAATTATTAGACTTATTAATCAATTACTGCACTAATTAATTAATTGTAACAACTGAAATTCACTTTTAATCACTTTAACACTTAATTTCACTATTTATCACTAATAACACTTTTATACTTAATTTCACTATTAAGACAGTGATATTTTGTAATATGTATTTACTAATCAACAATTACTGTGAGTTAACTACTTACTGTAAAAATAACCATGTACTAGTTACAGTCGGGAAAGTCTCACTCTCAGAGTCATTACTCATATGGAGGAGAAAGTAGAACTGAAAAAGTAGGGAAAATCGGGGTCCCTTTTATACTCGGGTTTACCACCACGGCGACCTACTTTACTCAAAACGTTTAGTCTGCATTCAAATAAGGGATTATCGTTAATTTCCTTTGTTGTCTGACTAATTAACATGGAATTTGGATGATTAACATTTTTAAGAAACGTTTCCTCAAAACGTCATTCTATTTTTAGATTCTAGAAATGACAGTGTCTGGAAATCCAGACGCTGTCTAAACATACCGGTCACCTTGACAAACTGCGTTTTGTCAACACTTAAATGTAAGCTTTTTATTGGGTGACTTAGTATTTTACATTTAGACAATGATTTATCAATTTAATACTTAATTGATAGTAATCATGTTTTGACTATTTAACATTATTAATACTATAAATACCTGTGTTTTTATTTGACTAGTTTACCTATTGTGGCATCTTATGTTTCCTGAACATCTTGTTTTTCAGCGCACGGATTTTTCAACTGCTTCAGGATGTATGTTGATGACTATCCAGGTTCCAGAATAAAAGGTGCTGTGTTGTCTTCTTTCATTATTGCAATGACTTCATCTGAGATTGAACCTGGCATTGCTCCGTCTTGAAGATCTCCTTGCTTCTGCTTAGGATGTCGAACGATAAATGGTTCATCCTTATATTTTGTAATTGTGCGGGCAAAATCCTCGCACTTTAGCTCTTCATGGCTAAATTCTGAAACCTCTGGCTCTGCTTCCGTTTCCCAAGATTTCTTCAGAGTGTGATCAAGATAATACTTTTCATCGTGGGCTTGTATATCACATGTAACAGTCTTTGCATTCGTGCTATGGGCTATGCTCTCACAACTTTCTTCTGCTAACATTCCTAAAGTGGAGTTCGTTGTGGCTGAGTGTAATGAATGCCTCGATTTAGTGACCTCATTTGCGTCTTCCAATTTTGGTAACTCCGTTGCAATGACATGAGGTGTTGAAGTCCAAACTGTACTGGCTGGAAAATCTGCCTTTAAGCGTCTTAATATTACTTGACATGAAGTAACATTTCCACGCAATGTGAAATATTCCTCAACGTGATCATCTATATCGGTTGGATTTAGAGCTCTGATACTGTTGTGAGTATTGTCTAACTCACCTTTCCAAACATTCAGCTCTTGTATGTAGATGTCAATTGCACTCACGTCTAAGTATGAAGAGACCTCGTGTTTCTGTACTTGTTCATTTATGAACGCAATCTTGTCTGCGACCGTATCACGGGTGGCGATCAAAGCATCCATTGCTGATGGCGCCATTGTGATTCTGGATTTACAATGTTTTTTGTTAATAATGTTAATTTATCAATCAAATGTTGACCGGGTGTGGTCTGTAGCACAACCTATGCTTTCACACAGGGCTAAATGTTGACCGGGTGTGGTCTGTAGTACAACCTATGCTTTCACACAATGTTGACCGGGTGTGGTCTGTAGGTAATTGAGTATCAAGTAGTACAACACAACGAACTGATTTTCGTGTGCGCTTAATACATCAATGTTGACCTCTGTGGTTGATAGCTTCTGCACGGCGAATTCCAATTTCCCGTGGGCTATTCAACTGATGACCTCTGTGGTGAGTAGCTTCTGAGTGAGAAACAACTTTCTCGTAAGCTATTTAACTAAAGACCTCTGTGGTCTTTAGCTTCTGAGTGAGAAACAACTTTCTCGTAAGCTATTTAAATGTAGACCTCTGTGGTCTTTAGCACAAGTGAATTTTTACACAGGGCTTTGAAACTGTTGACTTATATGATCTGAAGCACAACTGCGAATTTTCACAGGTCTTTTATCTATATAGTCGTAGCACTACACGACGAAACTGATTTTTCGGTGAGCTGCTTTACTGTTGACCCAATGTGGTCAGTAGCACAACTGTGAATTTTTACACAGGGCTTTTAATCTGTTGATCTATATGATCTGAAGCACAACTATGAATTTACATAGGGCTTTTATCAATATAGTCGTAGCACTACACGACGAAACTGATTTTTCGGTGAGCTGCTTTACTGGTGACCCAATGTGGTCTGTAGCACAACTGTGAATTTTTACACAGGGCTTTGGAACTGTTGACCTATATGATCTGAAGCACAACTATGAATTTACACAGGGCTTTTATCAATATAGTCGTAGCACTACACGACGAAACTGATTTTTCGGTGAGCTGCTTTACTGTTGACCCAATGTGGTCATGATTTATGTCTAATATTGATTAGTAAATATTTTCACTTTTTTCTGTGTGAATATTTTATTGTTCGTAGCACTGTTCGAGATACTAAATAACTAACAAACACTTGTACCAGGATAGTTGATTCTAATATTCACTTAAAATTTCAAATAATCTATGAGTAAATATTAAATCCGGTTGAAAGGACCAAAAATGTTAGTACGGCTTGAAATAGAAATTTAATATGCTCGATTCCTAGAAGTTTGTAAGACTTCAGGATAGTATCTGATATGTGAATAATGAATGTGTAATAAGAAAATGAATAAATAATTAGGATATGTAATATACTCTAATAATAAGAAATAGTAATTTATTTTACCTCTTTGAATAATTTAAATATGGTAATTTAACTGTAATCTGATTTCACTAATTAATTAAACTGATATTAATTATTAGACTTATTAATCAATTACTGCACTAATTAATTAATTGTAACAACTGAAATTCACTTTTAATCACTTTAACACTTAATTTCACTATTTATCACTAATAACACTTTTATACTTAATTTCACTATTAAGACAGTGATATTTTGTAATATGTATTTACTAATCAACAATTACTGTGAGTTAACTACTTACTGTAAAAATAACCATGTACTAGTTACAGTCGGGAAAGTCTCACTCTCAGAGTCATTACTCATATGGAGGAGAAAGTAGAACTGAAAAAGTAGGGAAAATCGGGGTCCCTTTTATACTCGGGTTTACCACCACGGCGACCTACTTTACTCAAAACGTTTAGTCTGCATTCAAATAAGGGATTATCGTTAATTTCCTTTGTTGTCTGACTAATTAACATGGAATTTGGATGATTAACATTTTTAAGAAACGTTTCCTCAAAACGTCATTCTATTTTTAGATTCTAGAAATGACAGTGTCTGGAAATCCAGACGCTGTCTAAACAGTTACGAGTCCTCAGAAATTTAAAATAAACCCCACACACTCCTTTACATACTCCACCTTTTATTGAGCTCAACCTCTGAACCGAGGGATTAATAAATGGACAAATAGGCAGTTAAAATTCTGCTGAATTCAGGGTGGCTTATAGCACCTTCCGCACCAGTTATGTCGCAAACTTTTATTCAGACAAAAAAGCTAATAAAATTTAAGAGTTTTCAATTCATTCACAATTCCTTTACCGTTCATACAGGGGAAATGAATTGGACCTTCCTCTAGTGAGAAACGAAAATGATGAGTTAAGTTTTTAACGTTCTTATAATCTTTTAATATAATAACTAATAATAAAAAAAACACGGCAAAAAAATTCGAATTGTTTATGAGACATTAAATTCTACAACAAAACTCATTAAACTCCATAACCTCACTAGCTTTCCCATATATATAAGCTGTAATGCATATTCCCTTTCTTGACCTATTTTTGACATTTCTGGTGAATTCTGTTTCGTCATCTCGTGAATATGGTAAAATTTTGAGAGTCATTTCGTTTATCAACTCATAAAGTTCCATTGTTGGTAAATGTAAGTTTACTGATTGAACAGATTAGTCGGGGCATTGAAGGGGAAAATCTTATTTTATGACATTAGTTGTTTGGGAGTAGGTGTGGAGAGCCACCCAGAATAAAGTAAGAAATAAGGCTGGTTTTTGGGTTGTGAAATCTCAGTTTCTGAACCAAAGATCCTGAAAATTTAATATTTCCAAATCCATTTGAAAAGAAATCTAATCCAATCTCAGAAAATGAGAAAAAGTGCCTTTAAATTCGTCCCTTTTCTTCAGAATAATTCCCATTCTTAATCATACATTTCTTTACTTCGTGGATTTACAGTCCCAAATCCCTATTATTACAGCAAATGATGTGTATTATTGTGGATCACACCTTGGACTCCGATTATCACACCCTTCCAACACATTATACCACTGAATTACACACCCAATCTCAGATTTATACAATTTCATTTTGAAATACAAATGTTTATTAGTATGCTGGATTTAAAGACCCAACAGAGTCCTATTTTAAGTGTTCTCTGACTTTAAGAATTTTATTCACAAACAGTAAAGATTGTAAGATGCAATCTCTCCTTAAAACAAGTAATTGTCCCATTTTGATGACACCACCATTTAGAACCAGAAACAAAGACATGCTTTTACAATAAAAAACTACTATTTGTCATTCCTAAAATTTTGAAAATCTCCATTAATTCATAAACTCTGAATAGAAAGTCATACTGAAATAAAATTGTCATTGGCAGTAATTAATATTCATTCCCTTCCCTAATTCACGCCCCGAACAATCTGGTGAAAATGTTAATTCTATTCAAATCAGGACCCCCACGGGTTTCCACAACTATAAATGTAATCTGTCACACATGTTACTCATTTCTATATTCTTCTACTAATGCCACCGACATTTCCAAACGACTCAATTAACAACCATTCCGCCATCCTCAATTACAATTACAAACAGCTACAATAATCATACGACTATAATATTTCCAAATGGCAAACCTCATTTGAATAGAATAGAAAGCATTTAGGGATTCTTTTAAACGATGAGGGCTGTTCAATAACATTTTCGAGCTAAATGTACTTTATTTTTTCATGATGAGTTTAACATGCAAATATCTCCTCTGGGGAGGTGTTTCAATGGATGCATATGCATTTAAGGGTGGGGACTTATTTCGGGGGTATATTTTAAGAGCCTGATTTGGAGATGGCCCTAAAAATATAAGTTAGACAGAACATACTGTTGGATAGCCACCCAGGAAGCGAAATATTTGTAAAGAAGTGGGCGTGGTCCTGTTGCTAATTAATCATCTCATTTCTTCACAATTAACAAGATTGTCATCATTACTCCCTTTTAGAAATACAAACGCTTCTTTATCATCCTTCAAATTTCAAATCTCAATTCACTCGCATTCATTTCTCACATGTTCAAAAATAAAATAAAAATGCTGACTCATTTCAATCATTTTGAGTAACGTTTTAGACTTCACTGTATATATATAGACCTATTAAAATCTTTATATTTCATTGATAAAATGATGACTACAGTTTTTGTGTGTATTAATAGGACTAACTTGAATTGAAGACTAAAAATAAACACCGGGACATATTCATAACGGTTAAACCATTTACATTAATTTATCGAGCATCTACTTTGCAATTCTAATTATCCGAATTTACATCTTTGAAGACTTTGAACATCATTTTAGTCGAAATGATCTCGGTTTTAAAATATCCTCAGTTGTTATTTGTTATTCTGTTTATTAAGTGTTGAAAACACTTTATGCGAATGACCAATCCGTCTGTCTGTCTGTCTGTCTGTCTGTCTGTCTGTCGGTGCGATAACTGGCGAACGGCTTGACCTACGGTCACCAAACTTTGCACACTTGTTCCTTGGGTCAAGAGTGAGGCTAAGTTCGAACTTGGGTCAAATCGGTCACACCCCCTGTCCCCCATAAATTAACCCCCCCAAAAAAATTATTAAATCAGTTCAAAGCCCTTACTCATTTTAAAACTGCCGCTTAGTTAGTTTACATTACACTCTATGTCTATTATCTATACATGATAATACCCTAAAACTACATTTCAGAGTGCAAAACCGGGGCTTTTTGGGGGAAATTGAGATATGGGGTTTAAACGATTCTCATTGAGTAATAGAACATCTTTGACGTATACGGGACCACTCCCACTGACACCAGGGTGCGAAACCCGGGCTTTTTGGGGATATTGAGACATGGGGTTTAAACGATTCCCATGAGTAATAGAACATCTTTGACGGATACGGGACCACTAACACTGACACCAGGGTGCAAAACCCGGGCTTTTTGGGGAAATTGAGATTTAGTTTGTTTATCGTGATGTTTTCAACACTTGGTTACACCCGTTACATCGGTTTATTAAGTGTTGAAAACACTTTATGCGAATGACTAGGCTGTCTGTCCGTCTGTCTGTCTGTCTGTCTGTTTGTCTGTCTGTCTGTCTGTCTGTCGGTGCGATAACTGGCGAACGGCTTGACCTACGGTCACCAAACTTTGTACACTTGTTCCTTGGGTCAAGAGTGAGGCTAAGTTCGAACTTGGGTCAAATCGGTCACACCCCCTGTCCCCCATAAATTAACCCCCCCAAAAAAATTATTAAATCAGTTCAAAGCCCTTACTCATTTTAAAACTGCCGCTTAGTTAGTTTACATTACACTCTATGTCTATTATCTATACATGATAACAACCTGAAACTACATTTCAGAGTGCGAAACCGGGGCTTTTTGGGGGAAATTGAGATATGGGGTTTAAACGATTCTCATGAGTAATAGAACATCTTTGACGTATACGGGACCACTCCCACTGACACCAGGGTGCGAAACCTGATGTTTTCAACACTTGGTTACGCCCGTTACATCGGTTTATTTAAACTTTCTTTCAATTGAAAGGGCAGTTTTTAAACCCTCCGTTTTCGCCTTTAAATCAATCTTTTAAATGAATTGGAGAGGATCTGTGCATGGATTAGTTTTAGAAACTATTGACGTTCTTATCAATGTTCTATGTTCTTATTCTTGGCAATGCTAAATGCTAGTCTGTAGATAAGTGGACAAGGTGTGTATGTAAGAGAGGGTGTTTGAAGTAATAAAGGGTTCCGTCCCTTTGAAATGCGTCGGTTGACAAGTCAGAGTCATTAATCTCAATTCACTCCTCATCAATTTATCTTCCTTCAAGTCAGGAAACATAAGCCTTTGAATCCTAGCCTCGCTTTCATCAATTTATATCTCCTAAACAGTCAGCCCTATTCACAAATCCCAACACCCGCTAATTGGTGACAGATGAAACAGGAATACTATTAAATAGGAAAACATTTAAAGTGCGGAGCCCAGAAACAGTCTGCCGAGGCCCAGAAAGCCTCCACAAAAGCCCAAGAAATGACATGACAATTATTTTACCCCCATTTGGGGTTTATCTCGATAACCGTCTTGAGATATATGAGCAAATAGTTTAGATAAGTAAACACTATATAAAGTACCCGTGCTATTTGACTCGCCGGGTAAAATTCCTTTCAT
Source organism: Desoria tigrina (assembly GCA_906901685.1). Lineage (NCBI taxonomy): Eukaryota > Metazoa > Arthropoda > Collembola > Entomobryomorpha > Isotomidae > Desoria > Desoria tigrina. The sequence continues at coordinate 543,118 of CAJQTU010000003.1, read as the reverse complement.
TCTCTATTACCAGTACTATATGTTACTGCAATGGATTAAATATTTCTCTGTATTTATAGTCGAAATGAATGTTACCCGGCGAGTCAAAGAGCACAGGGTCTTAATCCCCGAACACGATTTTTACCCCAAAAAGCCTGGAAATGAAAGATATCTAATGATGTTCAGGAATTACAAAATCGGCCTTTTGCTACTGAAATTTTACAGAGGATTTTCTTATTTACTACTCTAAACGTATAATTGAATTGAATTTCTTGTAATTGCATTTGTAGTAAAAGTATTAAAAAATCCCTTAGAAGGAATCCACATTCGAATGTCAAAGCATTGACAAGTTTGGAGGTGGAAATGTCAAAATAAAGCTGAATGTAATCTGACTAAAGCCCAATTCAAAGTCCGTGTCAGAGATGTCAAACAATTTAATATTCTGTGAAATTGGACAAAACCGACAAACACAACCACACATTCTATAAAGGAGCAAAAAACGCGTTCTTTCACATTTCATCTGCTTGAGCTTGATGGTTGATAGTGTCTAAAGTTTAACAATTTGTAGCAGTATTATTTCTATCATGGAATCCTAAGGGAAATGAAAAGCAGGATTATTAGCTCCCAGCTTCCACTACTAAATTATATTAAAGGGCCGTTCATAAAAACGAGTCTATCAGGATTGGTTCGTCCAAAAATCAGTTATATTATGAAAATTGGTGTATAAATTGCCTGTAGTTTTGAGGAGGAGTACAGGGTCTGTTGATTGGATGTATTTTGTGTAAATGTTGAGTAGATAAAGTCCGTAATGGGATCAATTACAGTTGAGCTGTCTTTTATGTAAGTGAGATGGGATTTGTCGGTGGTGGTGTTGGGAGGGTGTAAGTAATATACTTTTGTTGAAATAAATCCCCAGAGGGTCCCTTCTCCATTTAATAAGGGCTCCCACAGTTCCCAGACATTCACCAAGTACAAACTAACAAATGCAAACATATAAAAGAATATATGAATTTATATATTTCCCTATTCTTCCTCCCAAATCCAATGAAATAGGTGGGAAAATGAAGGCATTACTTCATTTACGGCGAAAAGAAATTAAATCAACCACAACCGACTCGCCTTCCACAAAACCTCCCTTTATTTGACTTTACTCATTTCGGGGTCCCGGCTAGTAGGGAGCGGTTATGTATGCAATTGACAATTTTATTCGATTTTATTTAAATAAGTTCAGGATTTAGATGCATATGCTGTTAATGTCCCGTGGAATATTAGGGGTACGCGATAGAAATAGAAGCTGAATGAAGAATGATTTACCAGTAAATTTTAATTTCGAATCTTGGCTTTGAAAAACCCGTTTCGAAATTCGACACAAGACACGTTTTTAAGTCGCATTTCTTGTCTCAAAAGTAACGTAAAATTATTTAAAGATCTTCTAAAACATTGATATATATTAGAATCTGGAACTTAAATTTTAAGTCATTGATTTTTCAATAAATTCTATATGCTACTATTTTCTCATCAAAATGCAAAAGAATGAATTATAAGCGTCTGAACCTACTCCTATTTGTGGTTATATATTTTTTGATTTTGCATAGTTGCCGAGTCCTGTAAATAATGTAGTTAAGGGATGTAGGTAGCTTTGTATTATGTCGGGTGTGGAGGGTGGCGGTGGTGGTGGGTTATTGACAATAATTCTGTTTGCTTATTTGCCTTGACACTTTCCCATAAAAGTAAATGGTCAACTCTAATTGTCCCCTTCTGAGAAGGAGGCTAACAAACAAAGTTCGATATTTGTTTAGGATTGCCCCACATCTAACCTAACCAAACCTACCGGACCTCACTTCCTTCTCAGGGACCGTTCACAAATACCGTCCCATCATTCCCACCCCATCAAATCAGCCCCAATTCCTTTGAGGTAAGAGAGGCTAGAAATACTCGATTTGATTTTGAAGGGGTTTTGTGCCCCGTACCTCGCCCTCTGTGCCCCGTCCTTTGCCCCTCGCCCCCTATCTCTTTGAGATCCATCCTTCCTGGAGGGACGACGTAATTGATTCAAGACCATTTCTCCAGACTTAATTGCTCCGAGTTGAATAGGGCACGTTAATGGGTCAACGGTCGGGTCACGTGTCCGTGTCCATAAGTCAACTCTCCTACCTTTTCAATATCCATGTCTTTTAATTAAATTCGATGACTTTCCACAGAATCCCCGTTCCACTTCCGCTTCTGACTCTATTTGCATAAGAACGGCTGCCTGAATCATCCCAAATCATTCTAAATATCACTCAAAAAAGCACTCTCCTATTCAATTTCAGAGCTCATCACATTCATTTCACTTCCGTTCAACCTGGTTTCTGATGACGAATGGCTTTTCAGGTTTTTTGATTCCTAAAATGTACTTTCCCCTACTTTAAACAGTTTTTATAAATCGGAATTGTAGTAGAATGTGAGGTCGTGGTTTTGGATTTCTATTAATTAAGCCAGGGAAAGGAGAATAGTCAGATGAGTAGAATGGAGTCGCAAAATGCGTTGGTTGTTCTGTGTAGGAATGAAGGTGGGTTGATTTATGAGGTAGATTGTATTGTAAGTATGTTTGTAAGGGATTGTAGGTAGGGGCACCCTTTGTCAACTCATTTGTCATAATTTGTCACCTTTTTACAATCCTCAGCCGCCCACTTCCTCCACAATACAATCAGAGTCCGACAAGCCAAATCAATTCAGCCGAAACGATCCTACCATTCATAAGGGCTCTCGCACAAACTAGATACAAAATCATAAAAATATGTTTAAGAGCTTACTATGTAGTATGAGACAGCAAACTCTCAGAAATGTTTCAGTTTTTAGGAAATTAACAAGAAGTAGACTAACTATAAAACGTAAAAATTAGCTGCCCAATTTCACATTAGCCTTGTCGAATCTAGTGCCGAAAATAAAAAGCATCGTCTTCAGTTCAAAAACAACTCTTTAGTATTGACAAATTTTTAAATTTCGAAAATCCAACAATAATTAAATGCCTTACGGTTTTATACTTTGATATATTCAACAATTTATGACAACGTAGTTTGTGAAAGGTCCTATGAAATTGAACTCGTCGTCAGGTTTCTGCGGTCAAGATGAGAATAGTGTAAAAGATTCTTACACCTTTAAATTCTAGACCAGCCCTCTCTACTTCCGCCGTTTACAATACATTTTTATTAACAAAATATCTCAAGTCCGGCTCTACTTTACAAATAATGGATATGCAGAACGTGTGAATCTTCAGTTTTTGCTGATCAAAGTCCCTAAGGGGTTTCTCCTTTCAACGTCTTTAAATGCCTGTTGAAAATGCGGATCCAGATATTAATAGGAGGTGATGCCCGGGGTTAATTGGTCTCTGCGAGTCCATTGTGAGACTGGAACTCCTTGAAGGAGTTGAAGAAGTTGTTGAATTAGATGTTTTTGTTAATGTAAATAATATTGGATTATGAGGAGAGGGTAGTCAGTAGTTGTGTCTGGGCTAAAGGGTTGCAAATGAATTAGGAGTTGAAAGGGTTAAAGGTAGCTCTCGGCCTTATTGATGGATTAGTAGTGAGATGGATTAACCTCTTTGACACCAATCCACAAATTCACAACTTTTAATATCTTCCTTCTAATCCCGACCCTCTTCCTGTCCCGACTGATCGATGATGAGGAATTAGGAGTTTTCTAAGGAATCTTGAGGATTGTCTCGGACCAAAGAGACAGCTTGTCGCCAACCTTATTCATGGTTAACCAGAACTTCATTCCTATTTTTATATTTCTCACAATACTTGGCATTAGAAAGGTGTTGTAGACCTTGGATTTTATTCAGGGCTAAAATATCTATAATTATGGACGATTGTACCCTATTATAAGACTGTAGAAGAGTTGGAAATGCGGATCTTACAATTAAATGCAACCTTAGCTCGCTGGTGAAAAAAACTCGGCAACGAGGTTGCAGGGAAATTTTTCAGGAAATCGGGAAATCAGAAAATTTGGCCTTTTTTTTAAATTTCCCGTTTTCTACCGAAATAGTCAAATTTTCCCCTTTTTTCCGCTTCAATACGGTAAAAATTGGGTTTTTGAAATCGTGAATTTTTTTCGGATTACCGGGAAGATTTTTAAGATTTTATATTTTAAATGTCTGGAGAAAGATTCGGATTCGAGACTACGGGACTAAAATCTCTCAAGGACACAGTTGTAAGATCACCAATATTTACAAAGGCTCCCTTTCCAGAATAGCAGTCTAAAAATAAGGGATTACATCCAGAGACTTAACTCGTACAAATGTATAACGTTCTATAAGTACGGATCAATGAACAGAGATGAAAATAGAATCAATAAAAATAGGAACTACAATTTAGAGGGGACTCTCGATAGAATCAGACCTATTTCGGCCCGATGAGTCCTCAAGTTCATATTCCTTGAAATAAATCTAGTGGAATTTAAACAAAAATATATAGACAAGCCACTGAATTATGATCAAGTTTTGTAAAATGTATTGTTTCGAACTCAAAATTCACGTAGTTCAACATGGTATTAAAGTAGAGTTGGACATTTGATGTGTTGAAGAAGATAGAGGGTAATTGCGGATAACTGGGGGACTTATTTCGGTAAATGGGAGTTGAACATTGTAGAGGATAGAAGGTAGAAGGTAACTTGGGGACTTATTTCGGTAAACGGGAGTTGGGCATTGTTAGCATTTTAGAGGGTAGAAGGTAACTTGGGGACTTATTTCGGTAAATAAGGTAAATTATGGGACACGTGACGTGTAAAATGTGTTTCTTATATCGGGGACTGCCTGTAGCTTAAACAATAAATCCTGATATAAAAAGGGATTTATATTTGACAGGTTGGAAGTAAATCCTGATCTCTGTTCCTGGTGTTGGTCTCTTTCATCTCGTGTAATAAAAGAGGTAGTTTGGTCGGGGTATCTTGAATAGATGATAGGAGAGATAAATAGAGATGCCCAGGGGACAGTTATTTCGGTGTATCCTCATCCTGTGATAGTAAGTGGGAAGGTGTTGGTCTGGTTCCCCCTCCTTGACTCTCAGGGCGGTGCCCAATGAGAAGGGCCAGGGCCGCCCTTTGGGGCATGACCATCCCAACAAACACAAAAACCGGTTTCTAGTTTCTCCCAAATCTTGCTTCTAAAACCAAAAGCATCAATCCTTAGTCCCACTTTGACCACTTAACACAACACTACAATTCAAAGCATACTTCAGCTTCTGAAGAAAAAAATCAGAAAAAAAAATCTTCAAATACCACTTCATTTTGACTCCAGCGTCTCAAGTGTCTTCTGAATAATTTATTGAAACTTGTCGATAAAAATAGGGGCTGTTAGGAAGCCAAGCCAAGGGAATGGCATCTCTAAATTCCTCGAATCTCTCGAATTCATCGTCCACTTCGTCGACAAGAACGATAAAAGCGGAAACGGAAAGTGGTCCAAGTAGCCCCCAATTAGAAGATTCTAAGGAGCTAATAAGAGAAGAGAGGAAGATGATAAGTTCAATGTCGATAAGTCCATCGACGAAAGATAAGAAAGCGTCCCCAGTTTTAGAAAGTTTGAAAGATAAGTCGGGAATTGGTTCTGGAATAGTAACCCCGATCACGAAATACCCGCATCCTATTATGTCCCCAAATAATGCACAAACTGTTGACCCTTCGACCCTTAACTTATCCCCCTCCGGTTTTGGACTGATACAAAGTGCAGCAGCTGCTCGAGCTGCCTGGTTACTCCTTGGGGGTGGTGGGGGTGCTGGGGCGAATATCAGTGGCCCTGGGTCACCCGGATCACTCTTCGGATCACCTCATGCTTCCCATTCTCATCATCAACTTCTGGGAGGTGGTGGGGGCTTGGCACCCAATTCCGGGTTTTTTCCGGGCACACCCCCTGGGCTCGGTGGATCGACTGCTAGTACTTACTGGAGAATGTACGAACTTTTTACATTATTTTATCTGGTCGTTTTTTGAAATTTTTGTTGATGTATCAAGACTCTAATTTTCCAAAAGAAATGAAAAGTTTATACCTTAAAATTGAATAATATAGGACAGTAACAGAATTTGAAAATGTACCTTTACCTTTGACATTTGAATCATACTTTTGATCTAAAATGCAACGTGCAACCTTGGTTAGTTTTAAGAGCATATTTCGGTGATAGAATCAGACTATATTAGAAACATTGTTGTCTTTTATGTTTTTCACGTTATAATGAAGTATTTTATGTTTCATATTTTTGTAGGTTTGATGAAAATTTAGATTTTTGCGGATTTTGATGGAAAGCTTAATTTATTGTGGAATTTGATGAAAAATTCAGTGTTTGTAGGTTGTAAGGCAGGGTTAATTGCTTTGTGGGTATTGAACTAAATGTCCTAAAACGGTGGGTTTGAATCAGCTCTTTGCGATAAATATCCGACGAGTTGAGTAAATATTAACATGTTTATGCTGATAGGCTGATGGAGATGCGAATGATGGGAGCTGCAGCAGCGGCAGCGGCAGCGACAACGATGGGGGGCAGCAAATCAGTAGGAAGCGGTGGGTTCAGCGTCAGGGACATTCTGGACCTTCATCCACCCAACGACAAGGCGGAGCTGTCGAGTCCGAACAACAACAATCATCGACATCATCATCATCATCACAATCACTCCTCTGATGAACATGGTAAGATTATCCTCAAAAACATAACTTGCAAATATCAGAACCCCGAAAAAAATCCTAATCAAGCGAAAGTGATAGTGATGATAGTAATGTAGTTGATATATGAGGGAGTTAGTCCGATTAAAGAAAGCACTCTTGTAATGTTGTACTTTGGGGATAATTGAGACTTCCAGCCTTCGTCACACGATCCCAGCAGATGATTAGATGGTATTAGATGGAGTCACGAACCGGAAGTGTCGGGTTGGGTTCTCCGAAACAGGACTCTCTTGTTATAGAACACGAATCTAATATGTATCAACTAACAAGGATAAATTGATACAAGCTTTTATTACTTTGGCTCGTTTACAAGTCTTATGTTTTTTTTTTCAGTTTAAAGCTGGCAATTTGAGTCCCTTATTTGAAAGTTCTTTGTGAATGAACCAAAAGAAAGTTTTATGTTCCGAGTTGATAAGGATAGAAGGTGTGATTTGATAAGAAATACGGGAGAGGATAGAGATAGTCATGATCCGGTTCCCTGAGTCGGAAGAAATATCCATTATCATTTACCATTAGACCTCATTCTCACCTCTCCCCTTTCTTTATCGCACATTACCCCGATATTTTAGACTTTTAGAGCTCATTAACCCGTCCACACCCGTTTCTATCAAAAGAACGTTCATTAGTTTCCTATAATTTTGTCTAAAATGCTAAAGTGTCTGAACCTTTTCCTCCTGCTTATTTAAACTTTTAATCTGTACCTTAAATAGCACGGATTTGAAGAGTTTCATATTCAGTTCTTAAGGTTGTCAAATACAAACTAGTCTAGCATGTTTTGCATTACATGCTACCAATTCAAAAGAGGTTAATCAGTAATGACAAAGGAGGCTGAAGTACCTTCAGGGTGGTGTGTACGTCCAAAACATGTTCAAGCTATTTATTTGTATGAGCATGCAATATTGGACTTTGGATTTCGTTAAATTATCATGAATAAATTGCATAGAATTCGAAATCTTATTAGGAAAACAAAAAAAATTGCTAAGCACGTAAGAGAGCCATATGTTCCTCATCCCTTTCCAATGTAAGTAAAGGGATGTTTTTGACCCAAAAGGTGTTAACAATTTAACATTTAATTCCTAACATCCCCTGCAATTGCTTAGAAGGACAAGTATATTTTTCGCACTAAAATTCTCGAAATCTTCACCTTTAAAATCGGCACATCTTTAGATTTGTGTGTTGGCCAAATTTCAGGAATGGTAAAGTGTAATTAGATAATTACAGTAATTACAAAAGGACTCCTCACCTGCCTCTCTAACTAACTCTAGCCACAATACTAGCCCAAACCGATAGCCCTGACAATAATACCTAAATGCAACAGAACTGCCGACTGCCGACATTGATAAAAGATATCGATGACTTACTATTAAATTATTACGATTGTAAAAAAGTTTTGATCAACACGACATTTGGAACTTTACAAAGGGAAGTGTATAATTTGTCGGAAGAATGTTTCAAAGTTCTTGTCTCGTAATTGTGAAAGTGTGTTGATTGGAGTCGACACGGATCACCCAATCTGCTCAACTAATTCCAGGGTGGTCCTTAACTCAGAAGATGTCAAATTAATGGGATATTTAAATATGGAATATGGCATCTTCTTACGTAATAATAATAATAAAAAAAGGAAGATGAATTGTGGGTCGTGTGAGATTTGGATGGAGAAGACAGGGTTGGGCTTCCCTTTTGTTCGTAATTCGGCCTGACTGACAACCCGACTAACACCAACCCCTTCCCTATAAATAAATGCAGTCTGAACATGTTTTGTAAATGCTCCGAGATTAAAATAAAATATGAAATAGCAGCCATTGCATAACATCTGCTCTCTCCTCCAGCAATCATTTAATAAACTTAACTTGTCAGTCTCACGAGAAAATTTTAAAGAAAGGTATGGAAATCGGGAATAAGAATCATCATTTATCAGCCTTTTAGTTTTAAACCTCCCTAAACCTCAATTCCGGACTTGTAGTTCTAGATTTTAAATTTCAATTTTTCGACTGATGGGTGATAGATTTTCTAATCAGTTTTAAGCGGATTAGGAGATGAAATCTATAAGTCTGAAGAGGTGCTTAAAATGCTCGAATAATGTTGGAAAGTGAAGATTAATTATGCCTAATTAGAGGAAGGTTTAGCTCGGATGGTTGTGAATTGTTTGGAGTCAAAATGTTGTAGGAATCGTGAGGAATCTGTTTTTGTCCTTTAATTCCGCTCAAGAATTCCTTTGTCAAGTGATCAGGAATCGGGATGAGAGTTGAAGCTATGAGAACCATATATAAGTACACTTCAAACACTTATTCCCTATTCAACTTATCTTCTACAAATCCCGAATTAAATGTGTACAGTCAAACCTCATTTTTCGAAGCATTCTTGACACTATTTGTAGCAAAGGATTCATTTACGATGAAACTAATGTTACATTTTAAATATGCTCTCTATATTGCATTCAAAAATATGAAATAAAACCAAGTCTGTGGAATCAATGAATCCCATTTATACAAATCCCCACGCTCGGCTCCAAGAGTATCTTAACTTTTCATTGCAACCGAATTCCAATGTTACATTCGATTATAAAATAATCTTAAACTTTGCTAAAACCCCAAAATTCAATGAAATGGAAACGAATTGTAAAGTTTTGTATTTTTTTAGCGATAAAATGCTTAGATTGTTTACGACTGTCAAAAACCTAGTATTTTAAATAGAGCCACACCCCCAAATAAGTATTTCCATATCACTTTGAACGGATTCATAAAATGCAGGCTATGTTTCTGGACAATTGACAGGGTTGATTTAAAGAGGGTTGGCTGTAAATCCGGTACATCAAATCCCCTATGCTTGCTACCGTTTGTCACACAAGAGCTTGGAATTGATACCTCCGAATAATGTCATGATAAATCGCTGAGTTTTTTTTTGTGGCTTGATGTTTTTGTGGGGATTTGTTGGATCTGTTGTACAAACAAGAGAGAGATGTATATCCTTTAGAAACTATTAATATTATCCTGTCCTCTTGGCGGAACATTAATACTTTCCCCTCGACAGTCGACAGAAAAGAGGATTTCAGTATTTCAGAGTCGGAAATCTCAAAACGAAATAAAAAATCCCCATCATCTCTGACAAAGGACAAGTTAGGATTTCTGAAGTCAGACATCCCCAACTTCATTTTAAGGAAATAGTTCCAGAAATACAAGTCGGAAATGTTGACAACCGCGAAAGGGTTTCGTCGGAACTTGACTTCTTTGACGAGTTCATTGTTCAAATATTTTCGAATCCACTTGCAAATCTGAGAAATTCGCTCTTATTTTAAGAATTCATATCGTCCCAATCATCAATTTACTTCAAATCTTACAGAAGTGGCCCTCTTACTGTATGTAAGAATCATTTACTTTCTGAATTGACTCAAAATACAAACCCATCGTCACATTCGTATGGCTTAATATCTTACAAAATTGATACCGTTGACCGTATGAGTTTGAACAGATTGAGGCAAATGTTTCTGAATATTTTTAAAATTGTGACATTTACGACACAAATTATTGGTCACTTGGACCACTTGGACGTTGTAGAGACTACTGATTCTAGGATTAGGGATTGTTTGACTTTGTGTTCTGGAGTCGGAGTTGAAGTAGTGATGATGATGTAATGCTGTACTGCTGTATCTGTTGCAACTTCTTGGCCTTCCCGACAAAGAAGCTGAAGAATAAAGATCGTTTCTTTGAAGTCGTTGAGGAAGAATAGAATCCGCGCTTCCGGCTTCCAGTCCTCCCTTTCTTGAGGCAGGAAAGTAATTCCCTTTGTGGGAGATCGGAAACGGCGGAATTGTCAACGGCACAGTTACATTATAATACATCTAATAACATCAAAACTTACGGACCTCTTCAATCTTCAATACCATATCCTTCATATACTTAAGACATTTAGGTTACGTAATTCCAACAATAAGGAACTTAGTCCCCACTCCCCCAAAACGTGAGTCAAAGGGTGAGGTTTTTGTTAGAAATCTCAAAGTGCCCCTATAGGACCAGTGCATTGCTTGGACGCTTTTCTAATGTGTGGGAAATTTCAAAATTAGACAACTGACCATTCGAAAATCGAAATGGGGTACATTGAATCCCAATTATCGTAGTCTAAAATAAACCGATGTAACGGGTGTAACCAAGTGTTGAAAACATCAGGTTTCGCACCCTGGTGTCAGTGGGAGTGGTTCTGTATACGTCAAAGATGTCTTATAACTCATGGGAATCGTTTAAAACTCATATCTCAATTTCCCCACAAAGCACGAGTTTCGCACCCTGAAATGTATTTGCGAGGTGTAACCATGTGTGGATGAGAGACATAGATTTTATGTAGACGGACAGACGGACCTGTCATTCACATAAAGTGTTTTCAACACTTAATAATTGAGTAGTTGTTTATTATCTGCATGTATTATTGTCTATTCGTGTAACTTATTTGTGAAACTGTTCGTGGTGTGTTGTCGTTCCCTTTGGCTTGAAATGTTGGTTGTTGTTGTCGGGTTGTATAAATAAATGAGTTGATGGTCAGTGAATGCGGAGATTCGTTTCATCCTGATTTTGAGTTTGTGTCGGAATGGGCTTTCCCCCTCAGAGGCTCCCTTAAGACACTTCCGATTTACATGTCCCCCATTTCCGAAAACAATCTTTCCCTATTCCTATTCCTCTCTATTGCTGAACTTGCTACTTTTAGTCCGATAAACACATGCTATTAGACATAAGCTTATCGTTTTATATGTAAGATAGAGACAGGACTCATTGATATGACAATCCCTTCTACAAAAAAGGGATCTCATAAAAAATATAAATTTAGCTGACAATCCGACTATTTTACGCAAACTTCCGACTTGTCCCTATATCATTTCATCCTGTTGACTTTTGTCAAAAAGGCCATAAGAGATCCACATATCCCTTAATGCTTAACCAGCAATAATTATTGTTCTCCATCTGAATTGAAGTTGGAATCACCCTCTCTATATCTATATCCACATGGTTCGTTGCACAGTCAGTTGACAGTCAGTAATGAAAGTATCCTTATATATAATTCCGTTGAATTGTTACAATTACAAAGTATGCATCTATAAATTCTATCTCCTTCTGCATTGATCCGATTTTAAAAGTCGATTGATAGCTCCAGACCATAGATATGGATAGTATAATAGCTCCCAACGCATCTACTGTTCCGAAGCGGTTCAAAGCTTTCGAAAATGTGTCAAAATGGTTTGGTAATTGTCAATGGAAAATGGCTTAAAAATGCAAACATAAATGATACTACAAATATTTCAAAATGCCGTGTCACTGCTATACTCGTCTAGTGTTTTACAATCTGTGGATTTGCTCTTTTGAACTCAGGATAAAAACGGATGTTCTTATTTTATCACTGTTGCAAAGCATGTAAAAGTGTATAGGATATGATGAGAATACGAGTTTGAATGGCTTTCTTCTTGTAAAATGAAAGATGATTGTTAGTGAGGATGTGCTTTGACTTTAAAGTGGGTGCTGAGGAAGCTAAGGAAGCTAAGGAAGGTGTAGAGGCTAAAGGAAGTTAGGGAAGGGATGAGAATTGTTACCTAATCCAGCCCCCGCCCCAAAATAAATCCGACAAGGAAGAGGGCGGACTTTACACTTTCACCTATTAGCACTCTTACAAACCCTAGAAACTTCAAAATAAATCCCCATCCCCTTAATTATTCCCCATCAACATTTCCCAACGTCACTCGCTTTTTATTTCATATTATAACCTTCCTTTATTAGCAAAGTAGAATGGCAAAATTAAAAAAAATCGGGATGTAGATGATAATGAAGGGAGGGATGAGTTTTGTTGAGTGTACAAGTATATTGTCAGATTTCATCATAAGATTTACTTATGTTTACATTTGCTATCCCATTTCTCAAATCGTATGATCAGGTGCTCATAATAATATCACTTTCAAGTGCAAGTACGGAAATTATCGATGGATCATTAGATAAGTTGCATAGATTGTCACCCAAGTGTACAGATTTCTATACATTTCCCTTAGAACGTTTAAAGGGCCGTTCGTGAAGTTCGGCTTTCGATGGGAAGTCTCAAAATCCTGTACTATTTCTTGGTTAGCTTGACTCAGCATTTAGCAGTTAGTTCAATAAATCTTGAATACGGGATTTGTGAGGCAACGAAGCCTGGGGATTTCCCAACAATGAGACAACAATGAATCTGAAGATTGTTGTACATTTTACTACAATTTCTTGTAATCCTTGAACCAAAGTCCCGTAGCAAAGGTGTCCGGCATTGTCACTTTTGTCCCACAAGTTTGTTTAACTTCTGCTCAAAGGACTTCCTGTGGCTTCTTTTTCTCACCCAACAGGATGAGCACTTGAAGTTAGAGCACCTATACCTTTAAATTCAGGCCGTGCTTTAGATTCCGGGCAAATTACCTGATGAGACAATTTTTAACTAACTTTAACTATTTGTTTGTATTGCAGAAGGTCAGAACCTCCGCTCGTCCTCGACCTCGTCCCCCGGTCCCATCCTCTCACCCGACAGCACTTCCTCCTCTGACGACAAAGTAAACAACAGTCCCTCAACAGGTCAGAAGGCTAAAGGTCAAGTGTCCCCCTCGGGGGATGGAAAGGGCGAAGGTCAACCCTCCTCTCAATCCTCTTCTAGTCATGACATCGTTCAAGCCGACTCCAGTACCAACGAAATCACTAAACTTGGTTCAAATACTACAAACCTGACCTCCCAAGGTCACAAGTACAGTCATCATCATCATCACCACCACCACCTAAGTCATCAGATTGGGAACCTCGGAGGGTCGGGTCTCATGTCATCCGATGACCTCAAGTTAAAGTCCCTTACTTCCGGTCTCAATCACCACCACCACCACCACCCCCATCACCACAGTCACCATGATCACTCATCGTCGTCAGGAGGTCACTCCTTTTCTGGGGGTCATTCCCCGTGTTCAGGGGACTCCCGAAACGGGGACGATGATGACGAGGATGAAGAACTGATTCTGGAAGATGAGGACGAGGAAATGCTGGAGGACGATGCCGAAGACTCGGACACGAATTCCACGAACAATAATTCTAAACGAAGTCGTAATAATAATGTGGGTGGGGTGAATGCCCTGGGGCATCTTGGAGGGGGTACTGAGTCGGGGGGTTTTGGGGGCGCGGGAGGGGCGATGGGGCAGGGACAACCTGTCAAGAAGAGGAAGCGGAGGATCCTGTTCACAAAAACCCAAACTTATGAGTTGGAACGGAGGTTTCGACAGCAAAGATATCTTTCTGCACCCGAGAGGGAACATTTAGCTTCTATTATTAGATTGACACCCACTCAAGTCAAAATTTGGTTCCAAAATCACCGGTACAAAACAAAGAGGTAATTTCATATATTATTTGAAATGCATACATAATCCTAAAACTCTTTTAATAGATAGACCTAAATAGATCCCCACCCTTTTGATGGATTTTAAAGAAAATATTCTCCTTTACGAACTACACGAACCTTCAAAATCTTAGAATTAGAAGCGATGTCTTATAATTAAATACATACTACTCAATTCAGACAGAGCATAATGTTTTACACAATTTCATATAAAAAATATTTTAAATCTAAACCTCCAAGTTTAAATAAGTTTATAGTTAGCTTTCCTCATTACTCCAGACAAAATTAATTTCATCTAGTTAGATCCTCACCTAGACATAAATCCCCACTCCTTTGCAGGCTTTAAGGGGTTAGTAAAATTTTAAAATCGATCAAGCCGACATTTAATCCTAGAGACATCGTTATAAAGCTGTGTCTTAAAAGCTCCATATTTAATAAGATATTTTTGCCTTCCAGCCGAGCACAGAGGGAAAATCGATCGGGTGGTCAGGGGATGAACGGGGGTCACTCGATGTTGGATGGGTTGGGGTCGGGTCCGCTGCCCCCTCGTCGTGTGGCAGTCCCGGTTTTGGTTCGAGATGGAAAACCCTGTGGGGGTGCCGGAGGGGGCAACTCAAACACTAACCATTCCGCGCAAAAAATCTCATCCCTGCTTGAGACGCTGGGAGGACCCCTGCCCCCCTTTGACTTCCATCACCCACATTTATCACATCACCCCATGGGACTCCCGGCCAGCTTACTCGCCCCGGGGCATCACCACCTCAACCCCGGGGCACACCCCCATCACTACCTCCCACCCAGGTGGTGGTAGCTACATTCGAAATAGATTCGCGGATTTAACCGCCTAAGAACGGCAGATTGAAAAAGTTGCAGAGCCAAAGCAAAGTAAATCTGCAGTCAGAAATAGGATTGAATGTTAAATCTACTCTGATTGTGAGAGTTCCTTGTCATTTTCATTGCACACTCAAAATGTCACTGTCGAAATTGATTCAAAGACTTGACACAAATCGTGAATACTTTAATTAATTGTTATCTTACGATAGGGTTAAACCCCAATCAATTGACAAAATACCCGCTCCGATTTTCTAGATTATACACCTCATCTTATGACAATATGATTTTTGCCGATCTCATACTTTGTAAGTTGTTTTACCACCCATCGTTCCGTATTTGAGTAATTAGAAGAGGAACAAACATGATCAAATAGCAGCTAAAATATTATCTTCAAAACACTAAAAATACGTAATCGGATGTGACAGAATAGTAAGGGACCGGCTGACTCAGGTTCCTAAAGTAGTGGAAATGATATGTACATGTAAAATGTAATTTTGTTCTTCCTTCAATCCAAGTAGAATTTAGCGTGATTAATGACACATATCATATCATGAGTAAAGAATGTTTAAATAATTAAAATAGAGCGTTTAATTAGAGTGTATCGATCGTAGGGATCCATCGTGTCTAGGATCTTGTTATTGTATTTATTGAATTAAATCCGCAACAATTTGTGAAACGCGATTGAAAAATTTAAATGAAGGTTGACTGGATTTTATTTATCATTTTTGCTCATAAATGTTATTTCTCAGAGGAGATCAATAAATTGCATATGATTAACTTGATTGCATGCACTCATGAAACCAAATCAGATCCCTGAATTAACATTCCGCTAAAATCAGGTGAGGGTTTGACGGATTTCGAAATATCTGCCTGTCTCTTCGTCATTTCATTGTTAAAATAGTGATTCCAAAGGCGTTAGATATTATTTTTTATATGTTATTTTAATATTATTAGCTACTTATAGTGGTTTTTGGGTTAAAATGTTCAAGACTCGGGTTGAGCTTCCGTTGGTATTTTAGTTGAATAAAAGGTGAGACAGATGCTTTGTTGAGGCTTTTGTTCTAATTTCCGTAACTGAGGAGGAATGGAAAAGGTAGAGGGTTTGATTAGAAGATTATAATGATTACTTAAGGAGAACCTTCCCTAATTATTCCTTTTAAGACGGGAGAATATTATCAATCTATAATTTACATTTTACTAAAACTAAAACAATGTCCAGGCCACAGGAACCAGCAACTAACAACAAGAAGCAGAAGTCTGGACGTGGACTGCTTCCTTAAGAAACAATCAGGGGCCATTCACACACAATACATTTTCAACAACAAATTCAAAATAAATCGTATCGAAAATTCCAATTTGGAAATTGAGTCGGTTGGATTAGGTTAGGTTAATATTTTAAAATCCTGCATCCTTAGGTTTTTATTAAAAAAATGTATTTATGACAGTACTACCAAACTGTAGGACCACTCTAGGACTAGGATTTCAAGTAATTTACTGTCAGAACATACAATGCAAAAATTGTTTAATTTTTGACCCAAATCCAGTTAGCCTTTTTGCAAGGGGAATGAGTAATAATTTCCAAGGGTGTAAAATCGGGGTACGGGACTATTCTAGGGTGTGGGACTATTTGGGGGTGTGGTGAATGGTCCTTTGGGTCGTGGTCGTAGTGAGTGTAATGTCTGTGGCGTTGGATGAGTAGTAAGCTGTTAATTAGAGGCTCTGCTCCTTGATAATGACGGAGGCGAGTTGATAATTACACTTTTCCAGATCATCTCACATCACGAGATCCCGAGAACAGACTCACTAACAATTCAACAATCAACCTGACGTACTCAAACTCACTCTTCATAACCATTCCAAATCAGCCCTGCATTTAACTTAATTCGGCCACGACATGAAACCCTTACAGGACATCAAATACCCCTTCAATAACATCACATTTCTACTCTTATTCCGAACAACTAATATTTTATACATTCCACAACTATCCAAATCATACATGCACATAAGCTCATCCCGTACTTTTCGAAATAAACCGTTGCAAACGCACGTAAGGAAGGGGTGAAACCGCACGACAAACTGTTAAAACTGTACTTACGCCATATTGCGCGGTCACACTCCCTGGTGCTAATGGGTGTAAACGGGAGTGATTGCCGTATCCGAACAATCTCTTCGTTGTTGGATACGGGTAGGAGTCAATTTATTGGAAATTTTACATTTTGGGGGATCAGGGGGTATGACCAACGTTTTAAAAATATATTCCACTTACGCCCAAGCAAATGCTGGTTTGATATCCAAAAACCGTTTTTTAAAAACTACAACCGTTCAATAGTTAGAGCGCAAACGGACAGACAGACAGACAGACGAGGCCTTCCCATTAAGGGGTGTCACCCCTTAATAACTACCCGTCCCCCCAAATAACTTATACCAATCGAAGGTTTAGGAACCCCCTTTGAACTCGGTAAATAGTGTCACTTCGCGTTATCTACCGACCCCTTAATTCTTCTCCAGGGATATAATTTAAAGTTAAATCAACGGATGAATGGTAAGCTAATTAAATATTCCAAGAAAAGAACATTCCTGGGACAAATCCCGTTTAATGACCTCCAATTTCGGAGTGATTTTAAAACACATTGTTTTCACTATTCAAACCCTGATTTCCAAAAACTCCTTGACATCATTTTGGAATCCCGATCAAAAGAAATTTGTAAATGAAATTGTAGATGTAAAAAAGGTAGATTTAAAGAATTGTTTCGATCATGCTTGAATAAAAGGTCATAAGAATTAGAATTGAGTATTATTGCAAAGTGATATTAGCCGAAGGGGCTGTTGTTGTTGAAGATATGCATGTAACACGGAATATAAAAAATTTGGAGTGAACTACTTCTCGAAAATCGTATTTGGCGTGATTTGTGATAATTTTTTCTATCAAATTACATTTACAAGGAGCAAGTTTATAATTTTTCGTTCATGTTCCGATGTTTAGGTTTTAATGGAGTTGAGGGAAGAAGGTCTAGAATTATGTGTAAAGGGTTATTAAGAATATCAAATATCTTCAAGTTTATTCGATCCACACCTTTTAATGTTATCCTCTACGGCATTTACCATACTACCATCCCATCAGCCCTTCTCACTTGCTTGAAACAAAAGTGCACTTGACTAATAACACGGTTTTTAAGAGTTCTTCTGCCTACATCTACTGATCTTTGAGGGGTTCATTCATAAACGGCGTCTCAAGTTCCCCTCACCACATACTGTCCCTATGCTATTTGACTCGCCGGGTAAAATTATCTGCATATACATTTCAATGCTTTAACATGGTACTGGGTTTGGATGAAACGAGAGTCAACGAGAATAGGGACCTCAGTTTCAGTGTTAAAAACCTCATTGACTTGCTCGGTTTTTTAATCATAACTCAAAAAAGGGTCCAGGTTACGTCTTATTTATTGCAGATTTCATCAATACGTACGATTTGCTATTAATATGTTATAATTTAAAAAAATGGTCGTTATTGTAAGTATTGATGTATTTCTAAAATACTGTGACAAGAGCTAGTTTTGATTCAGAGGAGATAATTTAAAATTTCATTCGTCAGGATCAGTTTTTAGTGAAAAAAGGATGAAAAGGTACTGGTAGCCTATTTCTAACTGAGCTATGGAGTGTGGTTTGTTTGTGGCCCTTGGTGGCCTGCGGTGTGGTTTGTGGCTACTTATTAAAAGGAGGTGATCTAAATGTGATGGGAAGGCCTGGTTGGATGGGAACAAGTCAAGTTTAGTTGAGGAATTCCAAGGAAATCCTAGGTTTCGTTCCGAATCTCGAGAAGAACTGGTCCCCTCCTCCAGCTTATTGCTAGAATGTTTTAGTTTTAGGTGAACAGGGCTGATTGATAGAAATTACAGAGAGGAGAGCAGAACTGGATCTCTGCTACACTTTTCCTAATTACTAATCACTTGACACCTGTCAATCAATTACAGACGACCATTCCACCATAAACACCCACTACTTACTCTACCATTATCAAACCAAACAGCAGCCACTGACCTTAACATCAATATCTTCACTACACATCCATCTATTTTAGTATCTATTTCCATATCTTAAATCTGACCCAAATATTATTATTCGAAAGATTCAGGGGTAAAAAAACCTTCTTCCGGTTAACATAAAAAAATTCCCGATTTAAAAGTTTTTAAGCGATAAAATCGAGGAAATTTATTATTATACCTAATAAAAAATCTCAATTTTTCTGATTTTCGGAAAAAACTTTCGTCATCATAAATGGACTGACAATTTTTTTTCCACTGGCGAACCGAATACCTTCCCTTTGGTATTGGTTGAATTAAATGATATGGATCGTTCATCTCATGACATTTCATGTTCTTAAAACACCTAAATAAATGCGCTCATACATTGGTTGGATCGTTCGACAGGATAATTGTTGTCAAATATGTAACTTTTACTAACTTCTGAGCGTCAAGTCAACAGTTAAATTTCGCACCAAAGTGTGCAAAAATCTGAGAGTTTATTAATTTAAAATTAAGAAATCATTTCCTAGTTTCAGTGTATTTCTCAGTCGAGGAATAAGTTTAATTTGATGGAGCCACGTTGATTCTGATGGTAGGCGACGGTGTCATTAAGTCCCAAAGACCAAATTATGGATTGCTCTCGGTTCTGTTTTAAGCACAAGCTTTCAATAATTTTGTGTTCTATTTACCATGAAGTTAGTATCTGTAGTTTATTTTAATTGTGAATCAATTACCTCAACTGCAAGATCCTGGAAAAGATCGGCATCATTGGTTAAGGGTCTGAGAAACTCTACCGTCGTTGTTGTCGTCGTTTCAGTGGCCGAAACCAGCTGTACGTTTTGGACGGAATCCAGAGTGGGTTTCGAGTTTCCGGTCCCGTAATAGTCCTAAATTATAAATTGCAAACACGAATTCGATTAAAATGATAAAAACCGACGTATACGATACCAGCCATTCCATTTACAACAAACCCATGCTATTTCGAAACAAGTGATGATAAAACGATTTCGAGATAAACCCCAATTGTGGGGTAAAAATATGATTTTCTTTGGTTTTTGGAATATGATTTCTTTGGCCAATAAAAAATGCTTGTCTTCATTTTTTTGTGTATGGAAATTAAATGAAACTTGAAATTATACAAAATATAATACAAGGCTGAACCTAACAAAACCTACTTATTTCAATACCCCCGGAATAATACCCCCCCCCCCCCTCCACACGCTCACTTTGCCCTTTGCACCTTTAATTTTTACTACTTTACAATGTTAATACTACACCGAATGTAAGGAAATATTTTGTATTTTGTGTGCCACTAAAATGTGAACTTACGCCAATGTATCCAGCTCCAGTTACAGGATCAAATCCTGCGATAACAAGGTCAGCTCCGGTCATGGAACCATCCGGGGAAATACCGAACCCAACATATCCCGTCGTATTTCCCACCACTTTGACACGGACGTTTGAGCCTTCAATGGTGTAGGTCAAGAGGTAAGCCCCTTCCCCGATATTCACATCTGCCCCAAGGGTTGACCCAATGGTCAGAACCACAAAAATCGCGATAAATTCAATTCCCCTCATTGCAAATTCCTTGTGAAACGATTTAGTCTGGAGACGAAATTAATTTTTTGAACTATAATATAACGTAATGAGTGCAAATCTGGCCTTTTTATGTTCATCGTTTTGCTTATCTTTTACGACTGATATTCTGAAGTGTGTCAAATGTATATCAATTACCCGTTCAATTTGATTATAAAACGTTTTTGCCGAAAATTATTTTGAATGTTAATTATGGGGTCGATATTGATAAAAAGCGACTGTAACAACGACACCTGTCACGTTCTAATTTCATGATTTTTTACGTTACATTTTTGGCTTGGCTTGTTACATGGATTCTTAATGTGACGCTGTATAAATTTCACTATTTCTTGATCAATAACGAACGTATCCATTCATAATTTATTTAACATAATATCAGATTCAAATTTAAATCTTAATTAATAGCATAAGGTTTAAGAGACAGGGTTTTTTAGGTCTGCATCTTTGTATTCTAAAATCAGGTGAGATTTGAACAAATTGTAAGTTATCGAAACAAATAATATTTATTCATCATATTCATATAGACCCGAGATTTTAAGCACTCCAAACACAGTCTTCGAATTCTTACATGATCGATTACATAAAACGATGAATAAATTAATCAATCTAGGTTATCTACTCAAGTATCTGCTTTCAAATTACTTCTTCCATATTTGACACGATTTTTATGCGTGAGAGATAATAATTGGATGATTAGAAACGATTATTCATTGAGTTTGAGATTTTGCTTCGAGGTGAACTTTGGAATGTTGAACACAATCGCAATGTGTTCATGTCATTATGTCATAACTATTTTTAGGCAAAATTATAAGATAATTATACCTCGACGAACCAAAATTCAGACTTTCGGAGTTGATTTTTAAAGTTACAGGTCTCCGTGTAATTATGAATTGATATGACATTGTTTGCTCTGCTATTTTTAGAAACGACTCAAGGTTTCATTGGATATTGAAACTGAACTGTGATGAGGTTGAGGTAGATCTGATGTGATTCGATACATTTCTATTTTAAAGATGGCAAATACTGAAAGAATAAAAAAATCATTGCAAACGGACATCAAAAAGGGGGAAACCACACGAAACATAATCTCAAATAAGATTTTACGTCGTTACCCAACACTTTGGAGACGTTTAAGTCAACAATTTCAAAGTGCCCCAACCATAGAGTAAAGACGTATGCATTATTGAATAGCACTTAACACTATCTTTCCAACGATGTATCAAACATGTCATATAGGTTTGTAATTTAAAAAAATTGTGACCTTCAACCAAAATCATTGACGTCAGTAGTCGATGTGGAACTATAGGAAATATTCGTTACGGAATCGACAGTTGAGATTAGAATTTTAATGAGGATTTGTAGGTAAAAACGTGGATTAGTATTGCATTAATTGAAAAAATCGTGGTTTTGGAACGTAGATAATTAATCGGATGTTGAAGGTGTTATGAAACAGCCATGAAACTATAACTTCCTCAATATTCAATTCCTATTATCAGATCACTCAAAACTTTGTTTAAATAATGTATTTTATTCGACCTTATCCAAAAAAGTTTTAAACTATTAGGAACATCTGTTCGTTATTACCGCTGTCTAATTTGTAGCAATCATATTATAAATTAAATTGGCAGTGTGAAATTAGTGGTTCAATTTTTCTTAAATTTTAATTAATGACTGATTTGAAAATAACTCATTAAAAAAATTCATTTGGACCGGAGATGGTTTGTATGCTTGTAATATACTATTTTGCCAGACGTTTTCTGAAAACTTGACAGCTTTCAAAACCGCGTTTCTGGGAGTCATACGGAAACAACTCCGAAATACAAGGAACTCTATATTGGGCCTGATAAATTATTTAATGAATCTAAAGTACGCATTTCTTTGTACTTATTAAGGTAAACATCTTAACGGCAACATTCGTTCCGTCCGTCCGTCCTCCAGAAGGGCTGAAGATAAAAAAACAATATTGTATGTTTTTTAGTATGTCAGAACTAAAGCCATAGATTCAAATTTTATGGAAATTATAATGGAGCTAATGTAAAGAGGACCTCGTTGTTTCTTACTCGTTTGATTGCATTACTTCGGTATGTCCGTTTGTAATTGTAATTGATTATTTTATTCGAATAGTTGTTTCTGATCTGAGAACTGAGAATTTGCATTTATTTCTGAACAGCTCCAACTATTTCTCATTGTGGTCACCAAATCCCGTGATATTGAGAGTAATTATGAAAGTGTGCATATAAAAGAGAATATCCCATCATGAAACTTGTATAATATCCAAATCGTGTTAGAAATGTGGTGCAAAGTGTTGGCTGGTTTAGCAATTCTCGGGTGTATTTGGGTAGTAGGGTGCGAGGGCGGGGTGATCAGCAACTCCCTCTTCTCCAATGTCCAAGCGAACGGGGCGCAGGATGCGATTCTCGAATTGCCCTCCGTTGCGAGCAAAGTCCTAAGTAACCCGGCCCTGAAGGGGGCATCGGGGTCAAATAAGACAAACATCCTCGTCGCCCTCCTTCAACAAAGCACTACGGCCTCTCAAGCCCCCTTCCTCTCACAATTAAGTCTCCTCGGAGTTCAATCCACCCCGTTCTGGATTGCAAACAAAGTCGCGATCAAAGACGCCAGCCCCGAAGTCCTCTCGGTCCTCTCGATGATGCCAGGCACATTCACCCTCAGAGAACCCAACAAAGTCAAACTGAACCCCGTTCATGTCCGACCCGCCAGGGACAACGGAGAGGTGCAATGGGGCGTAGAGAAGATCGGGGCTCCTACAGTCTGGGCCAGCAAGACCCGGGGCGAGGGCATCGTCATCGCTAATATCGACACTGGGGTGAACGGAGAACACGAAGCCCTTCAGTCCAACTATCGAGGGGGCGAGGGAAGTTCCTCCTGGTACGATCCGATCGGAAATCAAGAGTCACCCTATGATGACCTCGGCCATGGAACCCACACGATGGGAACTATTTGTGGGACAACTCGGGGCATCGGAGTCGCCCCCGGGGCAACCTGGATTGCTTGTAAAGCCTTTAGTTCGGAAGGGGGGTCTGAGGAGAGCTTAACAGCATGTGCTCAATGGGTCCTCAGGCCTAATGACAATGCGGACTTGAGGCCGAATGTGGTATCGAACAGCTGGGGTGGAGGTCAAGGTCGCGGCTTCTTTGACGATGAGATCCGGATGTGGAGAGAAGCGGGTATTATCCCGATCTTCTCGATCGGGAACAGCGGGCGGAAGGGGTGCAACACGGCCAATTCCCCCGGGGACAGGGAAGGGATAATCAGCGTCGGCTCTACCAAGTCAGACGACAGTATGTCGGATTTCAGCAGTCGGGGTAAGTCAGTGGATGGGAAGATGAAGCCGGAAGTGTCGGGGCCAGGGAGCGATGTCATTTCCGCGGGGCATCGTAATCCAAATGCATACGTCAGCATGTCTGGAACGAGTATGGCTTGCCCGCATGTGGCGGGGGCGGCGGCTCTTTTGCTCGCCGGCGGAGTCGCCACTAATTTCGACGATGTCATCAACGCGCTGGAATCGACGGCTGTGCAACCTGCTGTCACGCGAGCCGATCTTCGGTGTGGAACCAAGAACCGCCGGAACTACCCCAATAATGCGTATGGATATGGACGGATTGATGTCAGAAAAGCATTTGGACTCTAAATAAAATTAATTTCGTGCTCTTTGGATTGTAAAATAAATTTTTTGTCGCGTTTCATTTCGGTGTAAAACATTTGTCGATAGTCTTACATAAAAGGTACATGGGATAAAAACAAGTTAGGACAAACAATAACAAAACAATTCCAACTTGTTATCAGGTAGGCATTTGACATGTTTGGGATTAATTCGATTTGCACGTTGCACATTTACGTCTTCACTGAAGTTTTGTTGCTGAGGAAAAAAGTCAATTTCTGCTTCGATCACAAAATCCCCTGGAACGGTAATAAAACCAACAATGTATCGAATCCTAGATTGCCCCGTTGACTTGTCCATTAATGCCCCGGCCGTTAGCTTAGAAACTTGAAGAGGTGCACAAATGGAGCTGAGGCCTTTGTTAATGAATTTAGTTGCAGCGTTGGCAGCGTCGAATAGGTTCCGCTCCTCCAAGTTGACCTTTTGAAGAGGGTAACAGGCGCAATAGACATCGGGCACCCCCACATCCTCACATCTGTTCTCTTCTGGCACCAATTCAAATAAACTTTGACGATGCTTTCGGGTAATTACTTGACCCGTTTGTCTGTCCTTTGAGTCCTCTAAGGGATTCGTGTCCGTGAAGGTGTCCAGGATCTCATTCAATGTCCAGTGCAACGTGAATGGAGATGTCAGTCTTCTGAACGAGAAAAAATATATAATTCATTATGATTCTGACCCAGGAAATATATTTTTATGCCCCTCTATCCGTTCAGTCTAAGTTTAAACGGTTGAACATTTTAATTTTTTTAAATTCATTGTTGGTTTAATAGCAGCAACCATGTTAGTTTAAGGGCCGTGTGTTTCAAACATCAGATCCTAACCATGTACATGATTTTACTCTATGATTGGGGAACGGTGAGATTATTTCATAAAACGACTTCCATGTGTTTTTCCATGTTGATACTTGTGAAAGGAGAGCTAGGGCCTCTAAACTCGTAGCTCTCTGCCAAGACTTAAATTATTTCCATACTGAACTTACTTTGAATTAATTTTCAAGGCTTGAAGCCAGTGTGGGAACTTCTCTTTGATCCGATTGGGCAATCCTATCCAAAGATTAGGTAGCTTATCTTCGTAGTAGCCGATAAGGGTCTCCCTCCAGTCTCCAAATCGATAACCGTGATCTCCCATGAAGATGAGGATTGTGTTCTCCAAGCGTCCTTTGTCGATGAGTTTGCGCAGAAGCGTTGCGTAAGTCTCGTCCACTAACTGGATGGAGTTGGGGTTGTTGTGTGGCAGCGTCGTGCTCCAAGAGAATGAAAAGACCGGCACTTCCGCTTCCGCCGACAAGTCCATTATACTCGACACGTAATCCACTATCACTTCGTCATTCGTCTTGTGTCCAATGCAGTCCAAGTGATCACTCTGCGAACAATTAGACCATTTTAGAATCGACCCTTCGAACGGCAAGTTCTACTCTTGATTTAAGTCCTTACCCCTCTTAGCAAATTCAATTGAACTGGGGATAGATTAAGGGAAATGTGCGAAGAGTGAAAGTCGTTTAAATTATAATATGAATTTACAATACAACTCACCAAGTTGAATGAACACAAACAAAGGTTATCGTAATGTTATATTTACCAATGATATTGGTTTTAACAACAGTTGTTCAAACCAATATCATTAGTAAATAGTTAATGTCAACAGTTAATAGTTACTATTAACTGTTGACATTTCATAGGGAATCCAATTAAACTTGCTCCGATTAGGTTCCCATAGATAGGCATACCCTTGAATTTTGATGAGCTGCGAGGAACAATGTTCGGAGGTAGAAGTCGACGGGTTGCTCTACGAAGCCCGTTCTTCCATAGTTAAATCCAGTGAAGGAAGGAGCGTCTTCTGAATGCCCCGTCAAGTAATTCGCAGCGTCCAAACGCTTCCACAAGAATGGACACTCGTCCTGCTTACTCCGTGACGAATTAAAGCACACCCGCTCCACATCTTTATTCGAATAACCCTGGAAAAGGGCACAGAAATTCGGAAATGTATTCTCGCCAACTGGAATTGAAGAAGAAACGTTGCTCATGAGTTGTGGCAATGCAAAGGAATGAATCTCACAATGGACACGATTTGGGTGTCCAAAAGTTAATGTCTGTAATCTGGGCAAATAGACCAATTAGACCATTCTGATTACTAAAATTGAAATCATAGTGTTAGCTCGCTACCGTAGTTGATCTTAAGTAGTTTTTAAAAATAGGTGGAACCGTCAAACCAAGCGTATGAAATACGAATTTTTTATCGTTTTTTTGTGTAAAAATCCAATATCATATTTCCGCTACTCCAATATATTCTTTTGGGTTTTACTAGAAGAAGCAAAATCAACTTTTTAATTCTTTGACCCTTCCATCGCTGCTTATTGTCAGCTTAAAGTGGGTGGTCGCTAACGCCTCAACGCTTCTGCCCCACTAGAGGTAATTAGCAGATCTACAATTATGATTTTCGTAATTATTTGCAAGATGACATGACAGCCCTCAAATCATTGGACACCAAAATCGTGTCAATTGTCAGAATAAGGATGCTGTAAAGAGGATGACCTTTCGTGTACCCGAGGATTTCTGTGGCCTCTAGCTCCTGCTCCAAGATCTTCAGCGTTTTGAACATGTTCCTCCGGAAGTTGAGTCTGGAAGTGGAATCGATTCCAAGAACCAGAATATTTGGTGGAAGAGGCTTATGTACGATCGAATTTGAAATATTTGATGTCAAATTTAGCAGATGGGATTTGGACTTGATGTTTTCCCAGTGTAAAAGTTTGGTTTTTGTCAGGAGTCGGATGGAGGCTTGTGGATAAGCTCTAGAATGATAACCTCGATAGACTACGTCGAAACCGTTTAAGAATTTTGTGGCGTAGCATTCCACCGTCACGAATTCTGCTTCTATTTCCGTTCTTATTTTTGATATTGGAATGCAGTCTGAGGAACTATCCGTTTCAACATTACAATTTCAAAGCCAATTGGTTTTTTAATTTTTCACCAGAGTTCGAAACTTATTTTGAAATCTCATTATAGACTTTTAATTATATAAAAAAAATCATCATTTACCTAATTTCATTGTCAGCGTTTTCATCATAATTAGTTTGAGACTGAGTGACTCGATGAATTTTTTTATAGCAGCATTGACCGCTTTCAAAGATATAGCCATCCTCCTTCATTCTACTTGCCCGAATTACCAGCTCCTATAATATGTTTTAAAAATCTAGAATTCAGAATAATGCACTAAATTCTGAATACTCCGTTACAAGGGCGAACTGGATAGAAGAACGACAAAAGATATGACATGACCAATGTGATCAAGTAAATGTAGAGACTCACAAGGGAAGTCTCTCATAGTGGAACAAAGGAATTACTTGAAACCTTTGTGGTAAAATCTATAAGTCAAATGAACAACAAAAATGTGAATCATAACTTTATATATTTCTTTAAAAACATAACGTTTTTAAATTTAAAAGCTAAAAGAATTGAAAATGGGACCAAGACTCGTTGTTTTATCAGCATTTAAAAACTTCTACTTGCATCATATTTTCGTATGCATATTTTTTTTTAAATAAGCAACATTAATTTGGGCAGCTAATTTTTTAGTTTTTATTGTTCATAAGTACTAAAGTAAAGTTTCAAAAAATTCCCTTGCTCCACCCTGAGAAGTGAGAACCTTCCCTTGTAATGTTTCGAAGCTATTGAAAGGCAATAAAATGCCTTTCCAGATTTAAAATTTAAAGCTTAATTCATAATTAAATACTTTTCCATCCATATAAGTCCAACTGTAGCTAGTTGTACTACAGTTTTGGGTAGGCTCGGCCACAGTTATAAAGGGACTCATAGCCGGATCGAATGGACTGAAATTTGGGATTTGGCAGTTGGAGGTGTTAACGATGAGACCAGCTCCCTCCTGTCCTTCCACGTCCAAAAAATCTATTCCAAACACAAATAATAACAACATTAAATTGTCTGCGAAAAAATAAAAATAAAAACCGACCGGTTTAATTACCCAATAATATTTCATGCATTGCATTTTGCATATCGTATTGGAAACAAAGAACACATGCACATACATAAGAAGGGTTTGGACAACTGTATACATTAAAATTCTTAGGAAGCGTGTTGGTAAAGTTTTATTTAGCAAAATCAAAAGCACAAGACCCCCCGGAATAATTCCCCAACCGCCTGTGCTTTTAAAGGCTGTTCAAGATAAGCAAAGTGAAAGTAATCGAGATTTTGGACTTTAGGACAAATCCCCATAAAGCATTTGTTTGAGAAATTAAATTTTTAACCGGTGGGGAGAAAACGGTCCCATCATAAGCACCAGAATATTAATATTACCATCGCTTAAAGGTTCCGATATACATAATTTGTCCATTAATTTAGCTTTGACTCACAGTTTCGAATTAGTTTTGTGTTGGTTCGGGGTGGATAAGGCCACTGAATGAATTGCGGCGGCAGGACATCGGTGAGGATAAGGAAAGATAAGAGGGATAAGAGCGTTAAGGAGATGACGAGTACAAAACAAGTCTGAGCCCTTCGGATCCCTCTTCCCATTTCAACTCACTTTCACCCTTAGCATTTAATTACTTTTAGCACTTAAGACGGACAATTTAAGACAATTAAATTACATGAAAAATCAAGAGTTTTAAACGTTAAAATCGTGGATATTAACACTTTTCAGAGTTTCTATTCTAAATGACACAGGGGCACCTGACGAACCCCGATCACAACTGAACTGGAATGCGTAAAGAAATTATTGGCTTGATTCCATAGAAATTTAATTGGAAATATCGACCTTTTAGTCAATACATTTTAAATTAAGAACTTTGTCTGCTCCTCGACTCCAAATGACTCCAAATGAAATACTATTTACTGATTAGAAAGAGAAGAGTAAACTCTGAATTGCCAATATTGCATATTTACATGTTCAATACCCCTTCCACGCTATTCATTGTTTTGACTTAGGCTGGCATGGCATAACAAAATGCTAAAAAACACCTACTTACATCTATACTCATATGATATCGGAGCATAAATAAATGTAGACTTTAGTTTGCTTTGATAAGTGGTGTGTTGAACGTGGTTGACAATTATGACAAATGCTGAATACAGATTTCCAGATTCGTAACCAGATTCGTAACCACTGAGAAATATGCAAAATAGGTCCAATTGAAATAACATTAAAGCGACTGTGGCCCAAAGTTCCATGATCCAAGAAATTATTCGTAATGAATTAAAGGGATATGGAAAGGTTGGACGATTTTGTTTTTTGTTGAATAAATCTATTTCCTCGTCAACTAGTTCATTTTGGTCAAGTTGAATATGCTAAACAGCTAAAGGTAATGGTCTAAATCAGGTTGACTGGACAAGTCCCTACAAGCAAAATGGGATTGGTGGTGGTCGTTACGGGCCTGGAGTCAAGTTCAGTTGATATGGGATGGGATATGTGATGTGCAAATATTAGTCAGCGATTAACAAGCCTTCTTATCTATTTGAACAGATAGATCATATTGTTTGGGACTGTTCATTGACTATGTCACTCCAACGCTGGGATTCCTAACTTCATGCAGTCCCAGATTTACCACATTTTAAGGAATACTAGGATTTTCAACAATTATGGAATTGTTCCCAAACCCGACCAATCTTGATATAATAAATGTTTAAAAAAAATTAATTTTTACGTCGTTAATGAACGATCCAAAAGAAAAATTAATGTGCATGGGGAAGGATGATAAGTGGAATGTAGAATGAGTAAGCGTTATATCCCTTTTCCATTTCCTAATTCGTGCGAAACTCCGCTAATTTAAAGGCTCTTACTCGTTACTCACAATGTTTCTAATAATATTTTAATTTGTTTTAAACTGCTTGCTTCTAGTATTCTATTCAGACATCCGGAATAGTGGTTTCCTGTTTGACATTTTTTTCACCGTAACTTAATCACTAAAATATAATTGTTTCGATAGAGTTCTTCCGAAAGCAAAAGGATGGGAAATTATTTAAAGGGGGCTTCTGAAATTAACCGTACAACATAACATTTACAAAGTGTAATTTCTTTCTGCCGTTCCTATATGATTTTTAAGCTAATTTTGTCGATCAACTTTTTGAGACATAATTATCTTGATGTATTTTTGTTTCATATTTCAATAGCAATAGGATAAATTTCGGAACCAAAGGCATAACGGGTCTTAATGTACGGGATACTCCGAAATCTTTAACACGAATGAATATTTATTTCGATATTTTCAATGATGCAATTTAATTGGAATCGGATCCATTTAAAAAAAACATGAAACAGAATTTTGGTTTAATTAATGTAAAGGAATGTTGTGTAGTTAATGAAGGGAAAGGTTTTCATTGTTTTGAATCCATTCAATAAACCTAGAAACTTGAGTGTAAACCGCTGGTTTATCGGGTCTTGCACACATGTATCCATAAGACGAAATCCCAGCAAAATACTTGTACCCCAAGTCATCACAAATCAATGCACCTCCCGTATCTCCCTATAATTTCCAGAATAAAAAATAAACCGATGTAACGGGTGTAACCAAGTGTTGAAAACAGCAGGTTTCGCACCCTGGTGTAGGTCAAGCCGTTCGACAGTTATCGCACCGACAGACAGACAGACAGACGGATTGGTCATTCGCATACAGTGTTTTCAACACTTAATAAGTGACACATAAAAAACGTTCAGTCAATATTATGAGATGTAAGAGAGCTAGGGGTTGGAAAGGGAAATTAAAAACCACGTTGCAAGGATTCAGGAAAATAGATAAACCCCGAAAAGGGGTAAATGTCATTAATCTTACAACACAGGAATCGAATCCACCCTCCTCCATTCCAGTGCAAATTTGCGTCGCGGGGTGAAAATGTTCCGTGTAAATAGAAGCGCAGTATTGTTTTGAGAGTATGGGTAGATGCACTTTGAGGAGGATGTCGGATCCAGGGCCCGATTCCGAGGTCCAGCCCCAACCCGCCATCGCGCACGTAGAAGACGATCGTGCGTCGCTTGGCGGCAGCTGTACCACCTTCACTTTTTCCGTCTCTTCGAAGGCTGGGAACACTTCCAGCAGAGCAATGTCATTTCGAAATATAACCCTATCCCCAAATCATTAAAATACACGATAAAATGTACAGTAATTTGTTCCTCAAAACTATTTTCGCAAGTTCTTACCCTTCGAATTCGGCATGTTTTCGTATACTAGTGATGTTTACAATTTGCTGAGAAGGTTCGAATTCCCTTATGTTATGGGCCCCTGCAACGATTTGGATCTCCTTCGCCGAATGATACTGAACGCAATGGGCAGCTGAACCAATAAATCAAGTAGGAATTTTTTATCATTCTTTGCAATTTTCATTGCATTATATTGTATTTTCGTCAGACGCTGCAGTTAGTTTGAACACAAACCACCGTTAGCAAATGCTTAGCACAATTCTGATCAGTGACATTTAACAAATTACAAATAACATAGAATATATAAACTACAAACCTGTGACAACATGATTTCTGCTTACGATAGTACCACCACAAATGTTTTCGAACGTTTCAGTCCCGTTTGCGTTGGTCAAGGCTTGAATTGATACTAACCATGGGAATTCACCTGATAATTGTAATCAAATATTAAAAGCATGTAATTAGTAATTACTGACAAGTGATGAAATATAATATACCTGGTTCTGCTTCAACACCCCCGATGATTTTAACAGCCGTTGGATTTCCCTGGGACGAAGGGGTCACCAGGAATGCAATGCAAGCCAGTAATAGGCAAATCGCAGCGTTCAGATCTCGGACTGAACGCTTCATCTTGAATCTTTATACGACAGGACTGGTGAATTATTATAGTTTAAATCGAAATTAATGGGAAAATCAAGTCTTAAGTTGCGACTCAACTTGAAACTTGATCGGACGAGGAGACTCATGGCCCAAAGCTCTTCAATTCATCGTGAATCACAGACAATTGATAAAATAGGAGGGCTGATTAGCTAATCCATTTGGATTTAGCGTCCCGTGCCTCCGAATTGGCCATTTTCAAACAATTTGACTTTGATTGATTAGTTCTTAAGAGTTAAATTCAGAGCCGTAGAGATGTATGAATTCCACGAATATTACAGCTCGCTTATTTTGTCGACAGGATAGATTCTTTTTTATTACTATACGAAGATAGATTTGCAAACGCGGTTAATCGAATCGTTCATAAGTTTAAGTACCAAAAGACGGATAGACAAACAGACAAAGTGCATTCGCATTAAGAATCAGTACACGATGTTCATGATTTGTTATGATGTAGTAGTAAACTAAACATTATTATTACCTGCCCGCAAGATTAATGATTGCAATTAAATCTGGAAGTATGGATTTATTTTTACTTTATCATGGCGGATCAATGCAATGTCATAATTGTAGTTAACTATACATATGCATTTTATGATTCCACATGCACAGCAAGTTCCACTATCCAAACTTTGCTGTCGTTTATTTTATTGCTTTGTTTCGTAATGGATTTAGCTTTGGCTTTAGCGAACCTAAAAAATAACCTTTGAACTATCAAATATTCTGATTATCTAAATCCAAAACAAAGTCCAATAAAAATATAAACTGTCGTTGAATATAAACCTCCATTGAAAAATTAATAGCATTAACATCCAGTGAACCCTTCACCATCTATTATAATTTATACTCTCACATTTCGCAATTTATTAGGTATCGTTATCGTATCGTAGATATTTATGTGATCATTTGCAGTACTTCTGTGTCCCCTACGTTAGGCTCTGCTCTAACTTTGAAACGATTCGACTACTTCCTTAAAAAAACAGCTTGAATTTGATAATTGTACTAGGGTAGATCTTACTAAATTATTGATGTCCTTTTTATTCGATTGTCATTCATTCTATTTGTGATATGTTTAATTTAGTAGCAAAGAAGCCCCTGGTTAAGAACTAATTAGAGAAGACATAAACGGAAACATGAAATAATAAATCCGAGGCTCCAATTAATTATAAAAATACAAAGAGCAGTTTTATGTAATCAGGTTGAGATCATTTAAATCATGCTTGCACATTCAAATATATTATTATTGTAGTATAGGTAATATAGATGTTCGCAAAGTTAGTTTCCAATATAATTGAAGTTGGTAGTTTAAGTAGAATTTATTTATTCTTGCTTTAAATGCCGATTGGCTTTGTTTCGAATTCGGGAGTGTCTGACGAAACTGACATGGCCACTCCGATCCATTCGATGAACTTTGAAACTTCGGTGTAAACGCCTGGGTAACCTGGACGGGCGCACATGTAGCCGTAGGACCCGATCCCCGCAAAATAGGGATAGCCCAAGTCGGTGCACACCAACGGACCACCAGTGTCACCCTAAACAAATTAACAGCATTTCAGAATTTAAGAAATTGTATTCGATTTCTGAACATCGAACAACTTTAGCTCTGGGCTATAGGGACTGAAGTTATCCTATTTTTTCTTTAAAATAAAAGCTTTGATGTAAATATCGAAATAAGTCCCCTAGGGGACTTATTTCTCTAGGTAGATTAGTTTCAAGGCCCACAACCTATTGCTGGCATTATACAGCCGGGTAACCTAAAGCCGGATTTTCTTTCCTGATCCGTATGGCATTGACTGGGCATTTATAAATGCAGCCAAATTGATTGATTTCACCGAAAACGCTAGTTCCGTGTTTATGTGATATTTTAGCGTCGTTAGTTGATTAGAGCGATTACTTACAGCGCAAGCGTCAGCGCCACCCTCAGTTCTTCCGGAGCACATTTGCGTCTCGGGGTGGAAGTCATTGGGGTAAATGGCTTGGCAGTCATGTTTCGTGACAACCGGCATCTCTACTTTCCTAACGACATCGGAGAGGGGTCCGCCTTCCGCCGTCCAGCCCCAACCAGCAACCGTGCACAACCCCCTTGACACGATGTTATGAGGCGGCGTTTGAAGCGCCTTCACGCAATTCGTTTCAACAAACGCTGGGTGCACTTCCAGAACAGCGATGTCATTTCGGAACAGGAATCTATAAGAGACCAAATGTTAAATTCCTCAAGAACCCCTCAAAAGTAAAGATACCCTTGTAAACGCAAATCAAAAATGATTGAAACCAGTCGCAACAAGACGTTAAATCGCATTCAAATTTCAAAGGCGTTGTCTGACAATTGGGAGACGTTTTATATCAGAATCTCACATTTCCCCAACCATATAGTCAAATAATACACTTGTTGAATAGCACTGTACTGTGCCTTTAAAAATACAGATGCATGGTTGCTCTATGAAGAAATTGTGACCTTCGATTCGACCTGCCCAAAATAGTCAATGGCTCGAGAGTTGGAGCATAAACGGAGGGACCCAATAAGGGGTTTCCTCTCTTAATTAATAATATGCCAACATTTGATTGTTATGTCCTTGCCTTACCCGTCGAAATGGGAGTGACGTGTAATACTGACAGCATTAACGTACTGCTGCCATTGTTCATTGACCATGATGTTGTGAGCCCCTGCGAGGATACGAATTTCATTGGCAGAAAGCAGATCCACGCAATGTGCCCCTGTTCAATCATATTTTATTTATTGACAATTTTGTTGAACAATTATCGATATAGTTTCCGGTAACTGATTTAAGGAAAGAAAGCTCACCTGTTACCACATGCTTTTGATTCACAATTGTACCTCCACAAATGTGACTGAAACCCCCATCAGAATATACTTGGATTGAAACCAACCAAGGAAATTCACCTATTTATATAAATCCGAAAATACAAAGTTTTAAAGTTCAGAAAAAAAAACAATTAAATGATTCCAAAAGTACGACCGATGATAGCTGATTAATTTCAACTATTTTATTGTCGCTTTACCTCGTTCTGCTTCAACTCCTCCAATGATTTCCGGGACTGGAGTTGCTCCAGTTAAGGCAACAATTAGTAAAATGGAGAGGAGTAACCGAATCATAATTGCGATGATCTAGTACACGGGATTGTTTCTGGATTCAACGTTTTATGTGATGGTCATTAAAGCTCTTCAAGACCATGAATGTGGAATTCTAAAGGTCTGTAACTTTGTAAAAGTTCAATTTATGGAAACGCAAATTTTATCAATAAAAAACAAGACGACTTTGATGGATCGTGGATTAAGAGGTGATTAGGGCCGGCACACGGATTCCTTCGTCCTAATTATCAACTACTGTTTCCCAATTATTTTTTTTATTGTTCTGCCGTTTAAAGGGTTTTAAATTAATTAACAAACGATTTTTCAACTTTTAGTTTCATAGAAAAAGTGAAAGTTTAATTCTAAAACTGTCCTATATAGTGCCCATGTAGTATGTTATGATTATATTATTGTTGGCAGAAAGATTTTAACTGTATTCTGATTGACAACGTATGAACGGCCCTTTTGAAAGGTGACACTGAAAAAGGGTAAAGGTCATCTCCATCACGACTTAATACAATGCAATGGAAATGCACATTTCAGTCAAAATCACTTCAGATGGGATCATATATAATTACATTGCGGTATTGAAACGAATAAAAATATTACTACTAATAAAATGATGAGCTCATTGTCAGCTTTAAATCCTTTTACAAGCAAATATTGTTGACTAAATATAGACTTTTTACCACTCTTCTTAATTAAGTGGATCCAAAAATAACTTTTTTTTAGCGGAATGACTGACGAGTCGAGCCCTTTTGTAAATGTTATACTGCTATACACTGGTGATAATTTAAGTAATAAAAAAAAATATGATGATGAGTATTTATGAATAATGATCGCTTTCCAACTTTTTAAAAAGGATCTTGAAAAAATCGGATTATTTTATATTCACCATAAATCAAGAGTAGGATAGTTTGGCATGTCGATTTGGGTTTTGAGATAATTCCCGACTTTTACGAATCCCATTGCGAAATGTAACAGTCATTCTTTTCAAGTTTATCTGGTTAGTCACATTTAAAATCAGATTGTTAGCCGGAATAAAAACACACTTGCTCCTAATTTTCAATTACGTATGAGGCGACCTTAAAATAATTAAATGCTGATGTTATTTAAATCGCCAAGTTAAACTATCGAGCATACAATACGTTCCTAAACATCCCCCAGACTAAATTCCCGAATTGATTTAGGGATTGGCTAAATAAATCCCCACGGGGCTACATCATCTTCAATTGTTAAGGACACGTCTTTCATAGAATATCTTATACATATGCATATTTTAACTAAAAGTGATGTTGTATTAGTCAATTTTATAAGCAATTGCAAAGTTTTTGAAGAGGTGGAAAGAGTTATATAAATGGGTGAATTACGGGTTCTGCAAGTCCATTGTTGGCTCGGCTATAATATCGAGAAAGAAAGTGAAGTGGATGGGTACATTTTTCAAGTCGAAAGGCAAAGAACTGGAAATGAACATCCGTTTTTTACTCTCTGAATTGAGGGAAAGTTATTAGGCTTTTGTAAGTTTAGCTAGGAGATTTCTTCTCAAGAATTCTAGTAGTTCAAGTAGTAAAGAATTGTGAAGGGCCATGTATGTCAGTTGTGGAGGGGACTGGATTCTAAAGTCGGGCTAGTTGGCTCTTAATTTGCAGTGGATGTGAGGAGGGCACTTAGGGTTCCCTAATTTATGACCGGGTTTTTGGTCCATTCCGATGATTGAGTCTGGAGTCAGTTGAGCGGATCCTGGTCCCAATAATCCAATGACCTCTCAACCGGATCACAAAGACCCATTTTACAATCCTACTAGTCTTACTAGACTACAGACGCAAACGGGAGAGAAAGCATATTTCATTCAGAATTAACCCTCATGTTCAACCAGTCGGCACATTTTATACTCCGCATCATCAAGCCCCTACTTGAGCCAAATATACATATACCCCGTATAGGGTTACACCCTTTCACTTTAACATGAGCCCATTTATAGGGTGCCCCATTCCTATTAGATACCCTGGTTTTGTTTACTTACGAACATACACGTAACATGTTCTCTTGTCTGAATATTAACCGGGATGGAATCTATTCTCACAATTGGAGATGTTACATATGAATTTGTGATACTTCAAAGGGATTTTTCCCGACCTGGTTTGGCCAAAAATCTCTCATATTTACAACCAACATTCGGGACTGAATTAAATTATAACGGTTATAGGCATACAACTTAACATGGTTCTGCAAATGCTCAAAGTATTTTAATAGTTGGGTTAATTTAATTTAGTGAAGTAGTTGTGGTGGGGCTGAAGTCGGTGGTGGCTGGTGAAAGCTGGCTAGAGTGGATGTTGAGATAAACAAGTCTGTATTTCCGGGCTGAAATGTGGAGGACTTGATGTGCCACTAAATCTTCAGAGTTAACAACTTCCTTCCTCTAACCAACAACAAAAACAACATCGTCCCGCACACAAATGCACCATTCTCCTTTCCCCTTTAATAGCATCACCAAATTCAGCAAATATATACAAATACAAGGCAATCATTTTTTTAACATATTCCCACTGACATGCTTGTTATTCCTTTAAGTAACTCTTGACATCTTAATGTAATATTTCACGGGCAGAGGTTATCCACTTTAGTTCATGCACCATCGAGAATCGAGATTATTGCCAATAAACAACGGAATTCCGGATTATAAAAAAACTCTCCAACTTCAAACGGTTTAAAACACCGAAGAAATACCCATCTAAATAACTCCCTCTGTTTCTAGTCTGCGCCAACGGGGAAAAAATCAAAGCTGGCAATCAGAATAACCAGATAAAGCCCACCACACCTAAATGAATCCTCCATATGAAACTCTAATATATATATATATCCAAAATAGCTCACCCACTGGTTTGCTCATTTAATTGTCGAAATTCTTTATAATTCTTAAAACTTTACAACTGTAACCTCTCAAACGCAAGCAGTTTTTTAAGTGGATAATTAATTAATTATTCCTCCACAGCCAAAGTAGCAAATATCTCAGTTTTATTCTTGTAATATTCATGTAAACTTTATATTTCAAGTTGAAGTTGACATTGCTTATTTCTAACGAAAAGATGTATAATTCGCATAATTATGGTTAATGAAGACTGTCTAGAATTAGATGAACTATTTAAGAAACTGAAAAAGTCGTAAGTGGTTGTCATTTCGAATGGAGAAAATCCCAATACAATAATGGGTTCAGAGTTTCTTTGGAACGAATTTCAAGGCGTTTGAATTAACACAATGTCGCTCTCCCGTTGGTTCCGGTCCATCTTCGAATACATGACCCAAGTGAGCATTGCACTGAAAATATTTTAAATCTTAATTAGTTAATTACCTTCTCAATTAATCAAACTGCAAACTGCACACTCATCCGTCAAAAGCAACAATACTGAGGGATTTATATGAAATTTAAAGCAATTGATAGATCATTACGTTTTTGCAAATGATTTCATTGCGGACCATTCCGTGGCTGATGTCCTTTCTTCTGATGACGGATCCATCGTCACCTCCGTCCACAGCGGCGTAGAATGAGGGCCAACCCGATCCCGAATCGTACTTGGTTTTGCTCGAGAAAAGATCAGAGCCACAGCAGACACAGGTGTAAAGACCCTCAGCCTTGTGCTTCAAATATTGACCACTGAAAGGCTGACAAAATCATTACAGCCTTATTTTCATGCTATTTCATTTAAGCGAACAAGGGAACATTTCCAAATGTACCACCCCGATATTTTTCAAACTGGTTTCATTCGAAACGACGACTATAATGAAACTGTAATATAGGAACCCATACTTATTTTTTTGTGAGTCACAAAAGAGATAGGCATTTGACATTGGAGGAGTCAAAGAGTATTATTGTCCAACGGAGATGTAGTTTGTAACCTTCCACCGACTTTACTACGTCAAAACTATTGTAGACACCGATAGTTCCAACATTAAAGTTTCATTATATTGCCTTTGCGGTTAAAAAAAACGATCTGGTACAATTGGGAATATTCCCTTGTAGGACACTTTTAGGTTAATTAAACTCTAGAAGCTATCGACTATTCTGTAGAGAAACGAGCTGAGGGGCAACAGTTAAAGTAAAAAATAAAATACAAGTCGATAGTTGGGATAACTAACATAGAGGGTTGCCGTAAATGAGGAGGAGGTTTCAAGTGTTAAAATGCTTATTTAAATTAGTTTAAAAGTTCGGAATTGCATATGAATTTGTGAAAATAAAGGGTTACGGGTTCTGTCCCCCCTTCCCTCGTGCAAAAATATTGTTCCGGATTCAGCCGTTTCGCCCATTCTTCATTTGGAATTAGTTTCGGGTTCTCAGCCCACTTTGGGTCCACTTCCCCCGAATCCGACTTTAAATTAGGACCTGAAAAGAATTAGAAATAATTTAGTTATCTAGACGGCCCAATTCACGGATCACTCACTTCCAATTATGTGCTGCAGTCACAGAAATCGGATAGATCTTGGAATTTTAATTCGGAGCAAACATAAGTTATACTGCAACGACATAATTATTATGAGCCATAAGTGCCATAAAAATGTTATTAATGCCATGATATGCTCAAAATAATATAATATGCCAGTAGCAATCAAATATCGTTCCAGGCTAGCCTTCAACAGTTGAGAAAGTTTATAATAATTTTAAAGAAAGTTCATTCCCATGAAAGATATAATTTATAGCCTTATAAAAGGACCATAGTGGACTTGCATGGAGTGCTTGGCATCAAAGTCATATAGTCAGTATGGAATTATTAATAATGAATGGCAGAAATGCTATATTATGGTTAAATTTAACTATTCCCCACAAAATTGATAAGATGATGGAAAATTTTATTGGATTGGAAACTGAATATAACCGGATAGGCATATGTTTGTGAAGGCCTCGTGACTCCACATTATCCACATTTTATATTAAACATGAATATTTTAGAGGAAGATAAGAGTCGACCTTTCATGAACTGTCGAGGAATGGTAAAGATTGTCAACACTCCTTTACTTTATATTTATAACTCAACAAGCTATATTTAGCCTCCCAAACAACTTACCTTAACCTAAAACTATTGGATCAGCTAAGATATTGTACGACAGATTTATCATTTATCACATATTACCACTTGAACTTGATAAGTGTCTGCAATTCTATTCTCTCATCCTCCCTTTTTGTACCGATTCGAAACATAAAAACGTCGTAAAGCAAATGATCCGAC
The DNA here is from genome assembly GCA_906901685.1 of Desoria tigrina. Classification (NCBI taxonomy): domain Eukaryota; kingdom Metazoa; phylum Arthropoda; class Collembola; order Entomobryomorpha; family Isotomidae; genus Desoria; species Desoria tigrina. Next base: position 502,833 of record CAJQTU010000003.1, on the reverse strand, counting down.
AGACTAGGTCATTGATCCCTGAATTTGTCAACAAAAAACGTTACAAACGAAACGTAAAGTACAAGGGTTGAACTAAAAGAACACACTTTTCGAATGTTTAAAACGCTACGAGTTCTTGACACGTAAGAGTCGCTTTTTTTACATAGAAATGTTTTAGTTTATATTTTTTGTGGTCAGGATTTGTAACAGACGATTTCAAATTTTTGTTTGGCTTAATCCAAGCAAATGTAGGTTTCAAATCGAAAAACCGTGGTGAAAAATTTTGGAAGTGAGAGCGTATGCGGACGGACAGACAGACAGACAAGGTATTTCCATAAATAAAGGAGGTTTCACTTTCACCTTCACCCCTTCATGAAAGGGACATACGAACAATAGACAGGCACAGAATGTACCAACCCGAATAATGCTATTGAATCATAAAATAAGCCTTTGGTTACGGAGTGATTTAAGGTAAGGAATGTTAATTGAAGTAAAAATAGTAGAACCTGTTGAATGGAAATGCCTTGAAGGGATGACTAGATTGTGACTGCATGTCCGTTCCCATTTTTGGGAGAAAAAAGCAAGAAGGTTTGGTAACTTCCTAAACGCTGCCGATGGTCCAGAAGATGAGGATACGATAACAGATCCAAGAACTAATTTCGCCAAACTCGTCGACACAATCTTCGACGAAATCATCGTCTCAACTATGAAATTAGAAATAGTCAAATTTATTAATTAAAATCGAGTTCCGTGTTGATGACTTGATGTTTATTTACTGAATGGCTCATGAACTTAAAGCACTTTTGATGTCCGAACCCCTTCCATTTATATTTTATATATATCGGCAAGTAGCCAACCCTCATCTCTCTGGATAAATAATAGCCTTTCTCAGACCTTTTACTTGTTAGAGATATCATTAAATATTTTTATGTCTCTATGATTTTATTTCAACAACACGATGTATGTATATTCATATCCATTTAGTCTGATAATGGGAGTTAGAAAATGTTGGGACTAAAATAAGAGATGAACTCGGGTCAACCCGTCCTCCCTCATAACATCATCATACGTCTTTTATCGTACAACCATAAAAACCATAATAATTATTAAAAAACATATAGACCACGAAGTTTTATTTTGAGTTGAAACTTGAATTATAATTGTAAATTTTATTTATTAAATTCCTGTCCGCTCCCCTCTCAACACACACCTCCCTGAGGTTAACACGGGAGGTATAGGGAATCCCGTCCAGTTCACACACACTGCTCCGGAGTTTAACATGGTAGGTATAGGGAATTACGTATGCGTCTCTCTCACATACAAAGACAAAGCTCTGTAGTTTAACACGGTGTAGCTGTAGGGTACCCATATAATAGAGATATGGACGTTATATATGTAGGGTACCATACGCATACTTCACAGCTTTTATTTCATATTCTGAATCTACGTAGCAAGAATGGTATATAAATAAGTCGAGCTAATCAAGTAATAAATGTAGATTCACTCCTAAATAAATCCCCTTCTAAAACTAAAAATCTCAAACCCTAATAAATGTCTAAAACTGCCCTCTCGCCCCTAATATCCTATTCCGGTGTAATATTTTTATTTATCTGTTGGACCATACCATAGTTTGGTCAAGTGGATATATTAATTATTAATGTAAATGAACCTTATAAATACATTATACTACTATGATGAAATGATGTATATTAGCCATGCGGAATAGTGTTGTTTGGTTGGGATAAGCTGTAAAAGGGTAATTTGATAAGATTTGACTGCATTTTATTGTGAAATCTACTTAAAATTGGAATAAGTTGCAGAAATAACTGGACCAGGAACTGGACAGAACCCAATTCATCCTTTTTGGTGGAAAACATTCTTCTGATAAATACGAGACATACAATTACAATTAGACTTTGGTACGGCTACTTCGATAAGAAGCTTTGCATAATTTTTTTTATTAGAGAGTCTATATTATATATAGCTATATTTATTCCTATAATGTATGTCTATGATACATAATAAAATCCCATCACGATCGCCCCCCGAAATACAAGCCCAACTTTCTTTAAGGTTCTCTGAGAATTTCTCAAGGTACCCCAAAAAAAGTATTTTTAATATTTCTTTTGCTTTGAGATGACTTTCCCTCCTACTGTTCTAAAGCTATACTTCATTTATATACCCACTTACCCACACTCTAACTAATCAGAACTTATTACCTGTTGCCTGAATCCACCTGCAGAATCTGAGTTTTAATCAACAAGAAGAACCCCTCTTAAAATAAGATATAAGAAAAATTGTTTTTTTTTAGTTTAAGAAGGTTTTAATTTGATGGTTTTGTGGGCAAAGTTGAGACTTGAGTCAAGATGTGAAAAGGCGGGAAGTGGGGAAGGACGACGGAATTCCGTAGGAAAACAAATAAAAAAGTCAATACAAAAGTTGGCCAGTCAACCTTGAGGAGGCCTTGGCTGAGGTTATTAGAGTGTAATCGTCTCGCGATCTCGCTGACATTTAAATCTAAATGACCTTTCAACCTCAACAACTATTCCAATCCGTAGTTAAAGTTAAGCATAGCAGTCTTCAGTCCTTATATTCCTTAGCTATCTTCTTCTGCAGGAGTAGGAATTATTCAGACAAAGCAAGTTCGTTTAGTTCGTCGACAGGTAAGGAATTATTAACAAAATCGCATCGAAATATGGCGCACACGGCTACCTCCACTACAAAGACAAAGAATCGGCTCCAGTTTGAAAAGTCACCTTATCTTCTCCAGCACCAGGATAACCCCGTCGACTGGTACACGCACGCTTTCTCTCTTCGGTCTTACTAGTCTTACAAGGGAGCATTTTTCATTTTTGATTTTCAGATGTAAAATCCCGATATTTTTTAAACCTGTCTCATATCTCATTCATCATTCGAAAGAAAGAGGAAGTAAAATAATGAAACTTTAACATTGATCGATTGGAACAATCGGTGAATAAAATCGTTTTAACATAGTGCATAGTATGTAGTAAAGTAGTAAAGTCGGTGGGAAGGTTAAAGACCGGGGTTAAAAATTAGCATGAGCTAGAATGTAGAAGGGGAGAAAATCGACGTTTTTCCATTTTTACCTCTTTTCTCTGGAAAGTCGCGACCGAGATAGGGGGTTAACATTGGAGGAACCCCCAAGTTAGTATTACACTGAACCAGCCTTTTCACAAAGTTTAAACGGGGATTTACTATAGGGATCCCTGAAATAGCGCCCTTGACCTTCCCACCCACTTTACTTTGTTAAAACGATTTTATTCACCAATAGTTCCAATGCACAATGTTAAAGTTTCATTATTTTACTTCCTCTTTCGAATGAGGCAGGTTTAAAAAATATCGGGATTTTACGTCTGAAAATGTTCCCTTATTAGTCACTTTTCACTTTTTATGCAAATGATTGATCTCTAACTCGGAATATTTGATCCTGGAATACAAACAGGTATCCCTGGTCGGAAGAAGCCTTTCAACTTGCCAAGACAAAGAACAAGCCGATATTCCTGTCAGTTGGATACTCGACATGTCACTGGTGCCACGTGATGGAACGAGAGTCCTTCGAGAACCCTGTCGTAGCTAAAGTCATGAACGACAACTTCATTAACATCAAAATGGACCGAGAAGAACGACCTGACATTGACAGGATCTACATGACCTTCGTCCAAGCTATAAGTGGCTCTGGAGGTTGGCCAATGTCAGTCTGGATGACCCCTGACCTCAAGCCCTTCTACGGAGGAACCTATTATCCTCCTGATGACCGATACTTTGGACGACCTGGTTTCAAGTCACTTCTCGAAACCATTTCCGATCAGTGGAATGAACAGACTGAAAAGTGTCATGACTCGGCAGCCAAGATCATAGAAGTATTGGAACGATCAGCTGTTCTTCTTCCAAACGAAGTAATAGCTCCAGCCGAGGCATCAGCGTCGAAATGTGTTCAACAACTGACCCGGTCCTATGAACCCAGTTTCGGAGGTTTTTCTGAACAGCCGAAATTCCCACAGCCGGTTAACCTAATCTTCCTCATGGATTGGGCACTTAATAACCCACTTGACCCTCTACGCTTTTCCGTCATCAAGATGGTGGAACGGACTTTGACCGAGATGGCCAAAGGTGGGATCCACGATCATCTTGGACAGGTAATATATAACCGATAATCGAGATGAAAGATTAAATGATAAATGATAGTAGTTGTTCATGCTCATAACTTAATTGCATTTACTTTCTTACCCAACAGGGATTTGCAAGATACTCGGTTGACAAGAAATGGCACGTCCCTCACTTTGAAAAGATGCTTTACGATCAAAGTCAGCTCACCGTTGCATATTGCAATGCCTATTTATTGACAAAAGATGAATTTTATGGAGAAATCGTGAGGGACATATTGCAATACGTTGGACGAGATTTAAGTCATCCGGACGGAGGATTTTATTCAGCCGAAGATGCGGATTCTCATCCAACTTTTGAATCACAAGAAAAAAAGGAAGGAGCATTTTACGTTTGGAAAGACTCAGAAATTGACGAAATTCTTGGTGCTAAAATCCTGTCGACAGGACAAGGAACTTTTGCGGACGTTTTTAAGCATCGATATGGAATTAAACTGAATGGCAACGTGGACCCTCACCAGGATCCTCATGACGAGCTCAAGCTTCAGAATGTTATTTTTGAAGCTAACACCATTCAAGCTACAGCCAAGAAATTCCAAGTTCCTGAGGATGAAATAAAAGCATCGTTGGAAGAAGCTGAGACTATTTTATTCAATTATCGAAATGTCAATCGACCACGTCCTGGATTGGATTCCAAACTGGTTACAAGTTGGAATGGTAACTTCTTAATATCAATATAATCACCAGGCAGTTGATCGAAATTGGCAACTACTGTATGTTGCTATTTGTGTGCTTCACTTTAATTCAATTATGATTAGGTAAATTGTACATATTTTACTTGAAGGACTGATGATATCGGGCTATGCCAGAGCAGGGATTGCCCTGAATTCTCCGGATTTAATCGAAAGATCCCTGAAGGCCATGGAGTTCTTGAAGAAGTTTGTTATCCAACCTGAGAGGGGTTATGACCTGTTAAGATCTTGTTACAGGGACGAGACAACTAAGGGTGTCATCAACCTTAAAGTACCTATTTATGGCTGTGTTGACGACTTTGCCAACCTTGTGTCCGCCTCCATTGAATTATTTCATGCTACCTTCGACCCCTCACATCTTATTCAGGCAGTCAAGGTCAGTTTTAAATTGTGGAAGCAGACGTACCATTTACCAAGCACCAGAATAACTTAAGCATTATTATTATTTTGATGTCGTTATAATTTGTCAAATAGCTACAAGCGAAACAGGATGAACTGTTCTGGGATCCTGAAAACGGTGGCTACTTCAATAGTCGAAGTGGAGATCCTTCTGTTATTGTTCGGATGAAAGATGGTAATTTTTGAAAATGCTTTAGCGGTAGTTAAGCCACCCAAATCACACATCGGTTCGATTAAAAACGTTTAATAATTCCCAACAGACGATGACGGTGCTGAGCCTTCATCAAACTCCACATCTGTTGTCAATCTAATCCGCCTTTCATCAATCCTTGGCGGTGACAATTATTCAAGTAAAGTAGACAAGCTTTTAAAGCAATTTTCGGACCGTTTGACGAAAGTTCCAATTACTTTACCCGGTAAGGTTATTTAATTAATGCATACCTTGGCAAATTCTCCACTTATAATTATAATTATAGAATTCGTAATCGCTTTCTATTTCAGTCATGACATCAGCCTTGGGATCTTGGTCAAGGGGTCCGGTTTCAATTACAGTTACTGGGAATGATCTCCAGAACCAAGAATTGGTTAAGAATTTGCGTGCCCATCTTCTCCCAACGGGAGCATCAATTGTTGGTATTGATTTCAAGAAACCTGATTTCATATCTGTGCTCAAAGATTTAGTACCTACCCTAGAAGACACATTAAAATCTTGCGAGGGGTCAGGAGTCAAAATTCACGTGAAAAAAGGCAAAGATGAGGCCAAGATTGTCACCACGCTGGAGGAGCTTTCCAAAATTCTGGAATGAAATAACATCTCAAATCTGGATGAATAACAAAAACAAAAATTAAAAAAAAAAACGAATCAAATATTATTCCAGACTTGGATATTTATGAACATGAAAATTTAAATTAGCTTCGAGTACCAATTGGGAAATTGCAATAAACCACATTAACATTTGAGTAATGTGTTTACTGTTTACCAGTTTATCTAAAGAAATTAGTGGCATTAGTGGCAATCAACTAGAATGAACACTAGAGTTGTGTCTCACAATGCCCTTAAAGCTTTATTTGATGCGCGCAAAGTTCAAACCTAAAATTGTCAACAATTCATGTACTTCATTTTAAATTGAAGTCCCTCGATTTTGAACTTACTTCAAAATCCTTTAAATGGAGTGAATTCTAATTAGGATGAGTTGTGGTAATTGTGGGAAAGGCTTCGTCAATGGACTCGCCAAAGTCAACAAGATCCTCTCTTCGTGGGACAGGAAGAAGGAGGATTCGCAAAAACAAAAACCACGAGGCAACAACAATGAAATCCCAAAAGAAGCGCCTGAAAACGCTAAAGAGGTCTTGAAGGGAGCTGACCTTTTGACCTCTGACCTTCCTCCACCTCCTGCTTCATTAAGTAAACCAGTTACCGAAGAACATGTCGAAAGTACCGAATTATCAGCCCCACAATCGATATCAGTTTCCGAAGCTCTGTCCGTCGTCTTCGAAATAGCTCCGATGTCAGGGAAGGCCTTCGCTGACCTCGACGACGACGAGACCGTATTTGGCAGACCTAGCAACAAGTCCATGTCTTTGGAGTGTGAAATCGATCCAGATAAACCGGAAGGGGAAGAGGATGGAGGAACGGAAGCTCCTCAAGAAGAAGATAATCCACTGGACCTCTGTCTGGATTGTGCAGAAACCTTGACCTTGCTTTACAACTCGTACAAGGACTTCACACGGATCTGTAATCTAGAATGCGAGATCGCGAAAAGACTGGAGGAACTGGAGAGATTGAGGGAAGTTGAGCAATTGAGTCAGATCCAGGTTCGAGGAGTTAAGAGAAGGAAGAAGCAACAGACTCGACGAGTTGCTCCCAAAAAGTCGGCCAAAGGAGGTCAACAGCGAGGACAGAAAGTTGAGATTAAAAAAGAAATCCAGTCTGAAATCGAAGGTGGCTATTCTGACATGGATTTGGATTTGGACGATGTCGACGATGGTTACTACATGGAAAGCTTGTCTTCCTCACCACCCGACTCCCCCGTAACATTAGGTAATCCTGTCCAAACCAATAATGCAAAATGCAACTGTGTACATTGATACGATTAACATTCGTGTAAATTAAAATGAATATGTTTGTATAGATACGGAAGCACCCCCGAGAAGTCCACGTCCTGTAAGAAATTCTTCCGCAAGGAACAAGGACTGGTCAAGTTACTACCGAGATGATGAGTTTGCAGACGAGGAAGAAGGAGGGGAAGTCGAGGCAGAAGGGGAAGAGGGCCAAGAGGGCTCTGAAGCATTAGGAATAGAACCCGATGACGGTGGAGAAGCCGCAACAATGGAAATGCTGAAAAATGTAGAGGTCGAATGGGAAGAGGGACAAGATCGAGACTATGAACCCGATGGAGGCTTTTCTGATGACGACGATGAAGAATATAAACCAGATTCTGACTTGGAGGGTCTTACTCAAGGTTTCAAAAGCTCTATTTTAGTCAAATTTAATTCAATTTATCACGGAGGCGTTGTATATATGAAGTGGTTCTAAATATCGACTTTATTTCGCAATAGAAATTCCTAAGAGAAAACGTGGCCGACCTGGTCGACCTCCTAAACGGAAGCATGCCTCAATGTTCAAATCTTTTAACCGTTCTATGCGACGGTTTTCATCTAGGACTCCGTCGGGTAACTTCGAATGCCTAGAATGTGGGAAATTTTTCGCTCACAAAAAGAGCTTAGAAAGGCATTGCAGAAGTCATACCGAAGTAACAGCCGCCGTTGAATGTCCAACTTGTAACAAAGGATTTTCCCGTGATGATCATCTAAAGAGACATCGAAGAGTAATTCACGGGGAAGACATCCCTATGAGATCCATTCGCCGAGATCCAAATAACCCCGAAGAGGACTCCTTACGGCCCAAAACCCAACAGAAATGTCCAATTTGTGACGAGCGTTTCACAATAAAAGAAATTGATGAGCACGTTTCAACTCACGGGGAAGAATCTCCCTGGAAATGCAAGGAAACTGAGTGTCCAATGACCTTCTCGGTCTTTAATGATTTTAATAAGCACAAGGCGGTTCACTACGAGAGACAGAAAGCCCTCTGTGAAGTCTGTACTAAAGAGTTCCGAGGCGCCTACCACATGAAGAGACATCAGTTGAGTATCCACCATGTTCGAAGTGACAAACCCGTAGTGTCACCGTCTTCCGACGAGGAGGAAGAGGTCGAAGAGGCCCAGTTCTTAGATGAGCAAGGAAACGTCATCATTTCCATTCCAAGTGACAAGAAAACTCCAAAACTATTCAAATGTCAAGAATGTGGGAAGAAGTACATGAAGTCAGAGAAGCTGACGGAGCATTTAATCTCTCATGGGATCGGTGAGCGATATCGTTGCGAGATATGTGGAAGGGAATTCAACCATATAAGATCAAAACAGAGGCACATGTTCCTTCACAGTCCCGAGAATCCGTATCGATGTACTCAACCGGGATGTGATAAGGGCTTTTCTAGGAAGGACCATTACGTAAGACATCTTCAGAATATGCATAACATTGATCCCCCAGAAGGCGAAGCTCTTCCTGCAACAAAACCAGAGAAGAAGGTCAGAGTACCACCAGAAAAGGAGGTGCAATGTCCTCACTGTGACAAGGTTATCAAGCGAGAGAGGCTGCGGCTTCATATGGTTATTCATACTGGAGAAAAGCGCCACATGTGCGACCTTTGTGGTCAGAAGTTTGGACTGAGGACGACACTGTTGACCCACATTCAATGTGTTCATCAAGGAGTTCGGCGGTACACTTGCACGTTTTGTGGACAGGCATTTAAACGGTCGAATCATTTAAAAGACCACGAAAAGCTTCATACGGATGCGGATAGTAAACCATTTGTTTGTAACATTTGTGGCAAAGCATTCCGACGAGAAAAGAACTTGAAATCTCATATGATTTGTCATATCGGTAAGTATTCTGCAAGTAGACATGTAGTTTTGAAATATAAACATCTTTTTCATGTCATTGCAATCAATTTCAGGATCTAAGGATTACATGTGTGAAATATGTGGGAAGGCATTCAATCGAATCGACAACATGAGAGCTCACGTGAAAACAGTTCACCAGGGACTCTGCATCCGGAAGAAGAAGCCAAGTCAGTCGTCACGTTCGGCGGCAGTTGGGGTCGAAGTTGAGGTGGAAAGTGACGTTCTATTACCAGAGGGCTCAGTTATCATGAAAGTTGAACGGCCGGTTGGTCGAAAAAGGCAAACTCGAGCCAAGGAACCTCCCCCTCCTCAAGTTGTGGTAGAAAGTGTGGAAACCCCACCGGGTTTGATCCCCACGACCGCCGTTCTTGTTGCAGTCGATCCTTCCAATCATCCCGATCACCATGAAATTATGGAGCAGGAAATACAAGAAGTCGGGGAAGAAGACTCGAATAATTCGTACGATCCCCAGTTGCCCCAGAGGACCACTATTGTTCAAATTGGCCCCAACCAGGCCGTCATTACTCCCCAAAATCCTGGTCAACCTTTCCAAGGCAATTTTTATTACCAATATACTTATTACAATCAATTATAAATTTATAAATATCATGTCACTCACTTGACTCACTATCAATATATAGAAAGCAATAGGCGATATAATATAGGTTTAGGTTAAATATAAACGACGTCGTTGATCGAGAGTACTCGAGACAAGCAAATGTTTTTTTTCGTCGAATTTTTAACGCTCTGAAAGTTTGCCTGGTCACTTGTATCCTGTTAGACCTTCGTTTTAGTTTTGTTAGAATTAGAACATAGAATTTGTTTTGAAATGGTTAATATTATGAATGAGTCTAAACTCTCAAATCTTGATATGATCTTTATTGTGACATTGTAAGTACCTACTAAAGATAAGAATCTTAAATGAGGTAATAAATAGATGCAAGGGCAGGATGAACTCACTTTAGGCGATGGTGCCGAGTCGATAATCTGAATCGATCACTGCGAATGCAAAAATTTGGTTTATTTTTAAATTCCTTGGATCAATTCGGATTCGGATTATCGACACTTCCCCTCTAAAGTGACTTGATTTCCTTGTCTTTTCACAACATATTGTGACTACTACTTTTCCTGAAATTATTGGACATTAATATGCGTGAGATATTTAGTTTGTTTCTTATTCTTATTAAACATTTCGGTCATCATTAAGTCTTCTTGGTTATGAATTTAAATTAGTCTTGAATGCCGTACTATAATGTTCGATTAATAACGATGAAAGATGATTGATTTTTGGTTTTATCACAAGATGCATGGCCCCGTGTGGTGATCGAGCTTCGGCAATAAGCTAGAAAAATCATGAATATCTCTTATCTGCATTTGCATTTAACTATGCTTGATAGATTTGTACTTTTTTACATTGACTATAGATTTACTTTCCATTTTCAGAGTTTAGGTATATTATATTAAATGGCACGGCACACCATTCTTGGTTTTTGTGGAATCATAAATCTTACACGTGGATTGAATTAAAATTCAGATTCCAGATCCAGGTGTTAGCAATATAATTGACAATTGAAATGGAACTGATATATTTTTTAATGGAAAGTTGAAAGGCCTCTTTCCTTAGAGTCGTTATTTTTAGGTCAGGCATTGTGTTTGGCTTAATACACTAGAAATAATTAAACACGGAAGTTTTCAGGGACACGTTTAACTGACTAATAATAAAAAAATATTATAATACGTATGTATATAAGGTAAAGACTTCGACTTGGAACCGACAAAATGCCCACGTGTTAAGTTAAATCGATCTCCATGCTCCATAATAATTACAACGTTACGAGTTACAAGACAGTATTTAAATTATTGAGTTGTCGTGAGTATGTGGAAAAGGGCCATTCATACACATTCGCAATTTGGCACAAAAACAAAGCGCTCAGAGAATACTGGCATTCATTCACTTCTTTGCTTGGTTTGATTTTTGCTACACATTTCGAGGGTTCTTAAAAATATAAACCCCACTGGATTTGTTTCATAATATACGATGTTAATACCTTATTCTATACTTATGGAATGACTTATCAACCCCTACAAATGGGTTATTACATGGACCAATGCCACAAAAACTCTCCAAATTTCATAAAACCGGTGTTTAACTTGGAACCCTATTTTAAATGGCTATGAAAAGATGATTTAGATGACAGGGCTCTGCAACTTCAAATCCATCATTCTGAACCGAATATGAGTCATTCCAAAATGTTTATGAATTCATACTAAAAAGACATGCTGTATAATACAAACAGACAAGTTTCAATAGCGTATAATAACCCCAAAAATATTATAATAAGGACCATTAAATTAAGTAATAAGTCTTTCATAGAAACTTTGCCAACTGGGAACTGTAAACAATTTTAATTTGTCAAATAACAATGAATGCATTGACATTGTGCATATATTATTATAATACATCCACTACGAAGGATACCACTTGAACCTATTCTTATGCGACGATAGCATTTACTGCCAACTATGCAACTATACAAAATTTAAACAAACTTTATTTTAATAACCTACTTTTATAATAGCCATCTCATCGACTTTTGCTCATTCCGTAGAGTAGTGACAGAAGGATCGTGTTTTATGGCTAATTATTATTCAGCTTAACTGCAATCCTGTCGAATACAATTACTACTACTCTAACTAAACTGGATAGTAGTGGATAGTTGTATTACTTTCCCTAAAAACCGACAAGAGTTCCAAGTCCAAGGCTCAGGGTTTTGCCCTGTTCGATTAAAAGCTATAAATGCTTGACTATTGCATTACATTGGAATTTCATATTAAAATTGTTGAAACAATAGAGCTAGTTGCGCAATTACCCAAGCCCAGTTTCGATAAAAGTAATTAACTTTGTCAATGAAAGAGTTAAATGTCGATAAGATTGGTTAGATAAGAAGGGAAGGGTGTGGGAGAATGCGCATGGAGGAGAGAAGCTAAATCCCGCGACAGAGTAAAATCTGAAGAAGCCGCGGGAAGGGCTCGTCTTTTAAAAATCTTAGGAGGAACTTCCTCATGATGCGAGAGCCGTGAGATTTTTCAAAATTTAAAAACTTTAATTTCTCCAATTATTTATGTCGACAAAATCGGTGGGGAGTTGTGAACATGGACCTGGACCCCGAACCTCCAACCTGGGCTTCAATCGTTAAAAAAGAAAAGCGATTCTCCTTAGATATCGAATTTAATGTCGTCCACAATCTCACAACTCCGGCATCCTCTTCCTCCAATTCCTGGAACAAGAACAGTTTGACAGAAGACCCGGAAACCGAGGCAGAAGAAGTGTCCAAACAGCGAGTCAAGTCTGAATTTGTGGCCTCGTTGCCGACGAGGAAGCGTCAGAAGCGTCTGTCCATGTCGACGAGGTCGTGGGGGGCAGGGGCTGAGGGGGAGGAGCCCCTTCTCATTCTTAGTCATGGGGGGAGCAGCACGAGCAGCGGAAGTCCGAGCGGCAGTCCCAACTCATCAGCTGAGGAGGACAACCCAACCAACAAGTCAAAGTTACCAATTCTTCTGGAAGTTGAAGCCTGTTCGGGAGTCCAGGACTTGTCCATTAGGAAACCAGTACTGCCAAATAATTACTATCCAGTTCGGGAGTGGAGAAGAGATCTTAGAGAATTTAGAGATCCCTTAATCCAGGATGATTCACAGCCACAAGACTTGTCCATGAGTCGACCAAAGATATCGATCCATCGAACGGAGTTCGAAGGTGTTCAGGATTTATCCGTTCCCTCATCGTTGAGAGGAGGAAGGGAGACGAGAACCAAAGGAAAGGGACCAATGCTAATAGACCTGGTAGACGAGGAAGAGGACAGGGACCCTGAGGGGGACCTTATTATTGTCGAGGAGGAGTCTAAGGCTGTCAATGTCAACAGTATGGATCTGGTGGACGGGGCATTGTCCCTTCTGCCACATCAAGGCTCCCGACCGTTTCAAACTCACAGCTTCCCTAGAACCAAAGACAGTAACCAAGAGACTGAAGTCAAACGACGGGGTCGGAGACGGAAGGACGATGAGACAGGCAAATATCATATATATAACAATAATCAATTTGGTAGTCCGAATATGAATAACTAATTTCAATGGATTTATGTATTAATAGGTGGAAAGCCATATATCTGTTTCCTGTGTAACTTTACGAGTCCTCGGGAGTCAGTTCTGAATAACCACATGACGCGGATGCACACAGTGAAGGGGAATCGTGGGAATGTACGGTGTACGATATGTGCCTATTCCTGTCCCTCTGTCGAAGAACTTCGGTCTCATCAAGAACTGATTCACGGCGGTGATGACCCGGAAGTCAATCCCTTTGAAACCAAGATCGCCTTCCACGCCTGCACGCACTGCACCAAAAAATTCCGATCTCAAACTCAACTGGAAGCTCATCTACGACTCATAGCTCAAAAGCAACTCTGGAAGGATCTCAAAGCACGTAGAATTACCTGACAGGTGCGACTATCAATTTGCATCAATTAACCAACCAGCAATGAGAGTCACGAGACACTTTATCCAATTTAATCGAACAAAATGCAGGGACTTCGGTGTTAGAAGTAGAACCCAGTCTTAAACTACACATAGCCAACTCCCGTTTGGAGGGTTTGGGTGCGGTTGTGTGTGTCTGAAATCTAATGTTTTTTGTCATCTCATGACATCTCATGATGAGTCATGTCTTTCTTAAACCCTCACGAATTTTCACAGTTCAATAAGGCACTGAAAATAACAAAATAAGTCTACATTATACTAATCCGTATAATTTGCGAAATAGCAATAACGAAACTCCTTTATAATACCCATTGTTACTATACAGAAACTTTAAACTTACTATGCCAGGGGCCAAGAATAGACGGCCACCAGCTCATGAGAACAATAACGATGAACTTATATGCTCATTTTGATAGAACAAAAAGTGGTGTTTTTGAACTTTTGAAATATCTGAACGATTTTTCAAGTAGGGAAGTTAGTGAACCGTCGTTATTCTAGTTATTTTATAGATAGTTGAGATTGAGAAAAGAGAAACGTCAAGCAATAATAATTTTGACCAATAATTTTAATACCTAATTATATTCTTAACCTCTTAATAATACATCCTTCTCACTCGTGATGGGTGATGTGTACAGTTCAACAGTTGCTAGTTTAATTAAGTCAGAATTATTATTTATCCTAAGTAGTTGAAATACTCTCTGTAGGTGTAATCTACCAATTACGTTAAAGGCTTTGATAATTGTGACATATTGATGCCAGTTTTTTTTTTCATTTTCTTGACCTTTCTATAGAGGACTTGTATGAAATCGCTTTTATGAAAGCGTTCGTTCGGGATTTTTGATTTTGAAATGCGAATCCCGTAAATCTGTTCATTAACCAAGGGACGCAAACTCGGGGGTCCAAATAATGAACCGTCACTTTTAAAACATCGAATTTCTTATTACTGTATATAAGTGTACGTATTGAGTATTGAGAGTTTGAGAGTATCATTCAATTCTTTCAAATGGTGTTCAAAACGACAAAACGTGATGTGGTATTGGTATTGAGACTAACCACTTGTCCCTGAAAATGTCAAGAGTTTCAAAGCTAACTGAACTGAATCAACTAATGAGTTTCCTAATTTCGTCTGATTTTTTTTAAATGATAGTTAATTATTAATTCCGCTGTTTTTTATGAGTGTCTCTAGTGTTCCAGGGATTTTTTTAAATTCAAAACTTCAGAAGAATTCAAGTGTCATTTTTGCCAGTAATAGTAAATTGTATATATAAGCTAACATTAGCATGTATCCATGTATGTAATGGTCTGTTATTAATTAAGGATTTTCATGAAGGTATGATATGATTATGAGTATGATAAGTGCCCGCTTCCGCTGGTTTAACATACTTAACCAATCGGTACGGTATACCTAGGTCAAAACCTTTTGAAGTCAGGTGTGACATTCACATACGACTGACAATGGACTCGCAAAGACAAAGCTAATATAAGATCTTTCTAGGAAATAGGCAAATAACCAGACCATAAAGCGATTGATTGAGGAGCCCTTAGTAGTCGTGTTGCATATTTTGCGGGTCCATTATTGTGAGTTACTTTTAACATGAGCCTGTTTTTTATACGATATATATTATTTTATAACGGTGGAATAGAAAAGACTTTTTTGAGACTATTATTACCCTCTGCAGTCTGTGTTAAATATGCCAGTCCTTTGAGTCCTTGAAAGTTAGCTGTATTAGATTTGTAACGTTTAATTTTCAAACTATTTTCTTATCTTGAATTACTCTTGAATCTCTAATTTGAACTGTGTTGAAGATAGTTTGTTAACTACGATCTAACTACGCTACTACGATAAGGATAAGGATACATTATAATATATACAAATTATACAATGTCAAAATGCCCAGTAATAATTAGTAGCTTTTACGAGTATTTATATAATTCCTACCTAACGATAACGAAAGAACCAAATACGCACAATTAGAGATTCATTTTAACAAATTAGAATCCACGATTGTCACTACATATACATACAACGTTTGATAACATCTAATTAATACCTTACTTAAATAATTACTAATTTTCTTGATCTAATCTGTAAAATTAAAAGTTTTGAAGTCGTTTCCAAATTCGCTCATCTTACAAGGGAACATTCCCAACTGTACCACCCCGATATTTTTCAAACCGGTCTCATTCGAAAGAGGAATTAAAATAATGAAACTTTAATATAGGAACTATGGGTGCATAAAATATATTTGACCTAGTAAAGTGGGTGGGAAGGTCAAGGACCGCGAGTTTCAAGTGAAAAACTAGCATGGGCGAGAAGGGGAGAAAGAGGAGAAAGTCGAGTTTTCCCCTTTTCATCCCTTTTCTCTAAAAAGTCGCGATGGAGATAGGGAGTTAACATTGGAGGACCCTCCAAATTAGTATAGCGCTGATCCAGCCTTTTCGCAAAATCTAAACGGGGATTTACCATAGGAATCCCTCAAACAGCGCCAGGTCTCGAACTTTCCGACCTACTTTACTAGGTCAAATATATTTTATGCACCCATACTGTTCCTTCTGTTATAACGTGTCCAAAAACTTCGTGGGTCCAAGAGCCGTGCATTTGATAACGTCGTCAGACTTGAAAATTCAATTTTTAACTTTTTGCTCCAAACGGTCCCTGGACCATTGAAATAATCTTTTAGTGACCTCCCTCGGTCTAGTGACCTACCCCTTGCCCCCCAGGGCCCCCCAAAGGTCAAAATATGATGTCCTTACAACATATATCAAGTGGGGTGTCAATCGAAAGCTTTGATGACCCGCAACATAAAAAGTATAAAATAAAAGTTCAGTGACCTACCCCTTGCCCCCCAGGGCCCCCGAAAGGTCAAAATATGATGTCTTTACAACATTTATCAAGTGGGGTGTCAATCGAAAGCTTTGATGACCCGCAACATAAAAAATATAAAATAAAAGTTCAGTGACCTAGCACTTGCCCCCCAGGGCCCCCCAAAGGTCAAAATATGATGGCCTTACAACATATATCAAGTGGGGTGTCAATCGAAAGCTTTGATGACCCGCAACATAAAAAATATAAAATAAAAGTTCAGTGACCTACCCCTTGCCCCCCAGGGCCCCCCAAATGTCAAAATATGATGTCCTTACTACATATATCAAGTAGGGTGTCAATCGAAAGCTTTGATGACACGCAACATAAAAAATATAAAATAAAAGTTCAGTGACCTAGCCCTTGCCCCCCAGGGCCCCCCAAAGGTCAAAATATGATGTCTTTACAACATATATCAAGTGGGGTGTCAATGGAAAGCTTTGATGACCCGCAACATAAAAAATATAAAATAAAAGTTCAGTGACCTAGCCCTTGCCCCCCAGGGCCCCCCAAAGGTCAAAATATGATGTCCTTACAACATATATCAAGTGGGGTGTCAATCAAAAGCTTAGATATCCAGCAAAATAAAAAATAAAACATATCATAAGCTCATAATATATTTCATTGAGTTAATTTATTTGGAATAATATCTGCTTGGAGTGATAGTTTTTATAACCTAGGACTTAATTCTATATAAATGATGTGACATTGACTACACTTCTATTAATCTATTCGTTGACGGGGTCGTCATCAAATTGTAAACGCCGCCGTGACGCAGGGTCTGGTTGTTCTTCAGCAACCTCTATATCGACATCTTCAAATAATGCCAGATAATTTTCTTTGCCAATATCCGCGTGCACATCAGCACGAAAAGGGTCATATATTGGCGCAGAATCGTCCGAGTCCTCCTGGTCGTCTTCTTCAACTGTTCGACTCTTCTGTTCCAATTAGAAAGAAAAGATTTCGTACTTGCCGATTGGTTCCCTGTCCCTCCTTCTTTTCGGACATACCTATTAGTTTTTGTCGATTTAAATCAGCGAAAAAAGTTTGTTGAATAGTCGTGCCCGACTTGAGAATTATTTCTACAAATCCACTAAGCATTACAGATTTGTTTTTGGAATTAAGCGGACACACTTTCCGATGTTCAATACAAGAGATTCCATTGTAGTCGTTTTGAGTTGTCACTTCATTAATCAGGATACGACATCCAATGGCAATTGGAGCCGGTGGATACACGTCATCAGCATCAGCGGATGTTGCTTCTTCTGGAACCTGACCTTGGGAGCCCGTGGGCTGATTTAATTCAGGATTTGGAACAACCGATTCTACTTGCCCTGGAATTTCCACTTCGGGGGGTACATCTTTAGTCTGCTCTGCTTCATCACCTCCCGCGTGAAACTTTGCTTTGGTTGGTCCCATTTCAGACTTGCCTTACAGTTGTCAAAGTATAGGTTTTTACGTGTTTTTGTAATATCATATAATTTGGAAACGGCAAGTTCGGCCGATGTCTTAATGGCGTCGTTTTTGCTAATTCCTACAAATTAAACGAGTAATTATTAAGTAGTTAAAATACCTTTTGTACATGTCGCCATATGTAGTACTACATGATTTTTCTCACTACTTTATAATTACCGTATCCAATAAAATCTTTATTTTATTTAACTCCTCGCAAGTGCATACAATATTAATACTATTGATGAGATTTAACTCCTCACAAGTTCATACATTATGAATACTACTATTGATAAGGGAAGTGAAGGAAGGCAAATTCGTGTATTTATCTCTTTGATCATTTCGGATCTTTCATAAAAGATGACTAAAGTTCAAAATTAGAGAAAAATGTCGTTATTTTTTGTGGTAACATTGAAAATGTTAAAAAAACAGAAGCAGATGTTGGTTTAAAATATTTGATGCATCATGCTTCATTGACCATATCTGATGGTCAATGAAGAGTTAATTTTTAATATATAGCTATTGTTTGTGTTACTGATTATGATGGCTTTCGATTGACACCCCACTTGATAAATGTTGTAAAGACATCATATTT
This sequence comes from Desoria tigrina, assembly GCA_906901685.1. Lineage (NCBI taxonomy): Eukaryota > Metazoa > Arthropoda > Collembola > Entomobryomorpha > Isotomidae > Desoria > Desoria tigrina. Next base: position 484,177 of record CAJQTU010000003.1, on the reverse strand, counting down.
TGACCTTTCGGGGGGTCTGGGGGGCAAGGGGTAGGTCACTGAACTTTTATTTTATATTTTTTATGTTGCGGGTCATCAAAGCTTTCGATTGACACCCCACTTGATATATGTTGTAAGGACATCATATTTTGACCTTTGGGGGGCCCTGGGGGGCAAGGGCTAGGTCACTGAACTTTTATTTTATATTTTTTATGTTGCGGGTCATCAAAGCTTTCGATTGACACCCCACTTGATATATGTTGTAAGGACATCATATTTTGACCTTTGGGGGGCCCTGGGGGGCAAGGGCTAGGTCACTGAACTTTTATTTTATATTTTTTATGTTGCGGGTCATCAAAGCTTTCGATTGACACCCCACTTGATATATGTTGTAAGGACATCATATTTTGACCTTTGGGGGGCCCTGGGGGGCAAGGGCTAGGTCACTGAACTTTTATTTTATATTTTTTATGTTGCGGGTCATCAAAGCTTTCGATTGACACCCCACTTGATATATGTTGTAAGGACATCATATTTTGACCTTTGGGGGGCCCTGGGGGGCAAGGGCTAGGTCACTGAACTTTTATTTTATATTTTTTATGTTGCGGGTCATCAAAGCTTTCGATTGACACCCCACTTGATATATGTTGTAAGGACATCATATTTTGACCTTTGGGGGGCCCTGGGGGGCAAGGGGTAGGTCACTAGACCGAGGGAGGTCACTAAAAGATTATTTCAATGGTCCAGGGACCGTTTGGAGCAAAAAGTTAAAAATTGAATTTTCAAGTCTGACGACGTTATCAAATGCACGGCTCTTGGACCCACGAAGTTTTTGGACACGTTATAACAGAAGGAACAGTATATACACGTACGTGTTGGACACGTTGTATATATACACGTACGTGTTGGACACGTTGTATATATACACGTACGTGTTGGACACGTTGTATATATACACGTACGTGTTGGACACGTTGTATATATACACGTACGTGTTGGACACGTTGTATATATACACGTACGTGTTGGACACGTTGTATATATACACGTACGTGTTGGAAACGTTGTATATATACACGTACGTGTTGGAAACGTTGTATATATACACGTACGTGTTGGACACGTTGTATACATACACGTACGTTTTGGACACGTTGTATATATACACGTACGTGTTGGACACGTTGAATATATACACGTACGTGTTGGACACGTTGTATATATACACGTACGTGCTGGACACGTTGTATATATACACGTACGTGTTGGACACGTTGTATACATACACGTACGTTTTGGACACGTTGTATATATACACGTACGTGTTGGACACGTTGTATATGTACACGTACGTGTTGGACACGTTGTATATATACACGTACGTGTTGGACACGCTGTATATATACAAGTACGTGTTGGACACGTTGTATATATACACGTACGTGTTGGACACGTTGTATATATACACGTACGTGTTGGACACGTTGTATATATACACGTACGTGTTGGACACGTTGTATATATACACGTACGTGTTGGACACGTTGTATATATACACGTACGTGTTGGACACGTTGTATATATACACGTACGTGTTGGACACGTTGTATATATACACGTACGTGTTGGACACGTTGTATATATACACGTACGTGTTAGACACGTCGTATATATACAGGTACGTGTTGGAAACGTTGTATATATACACGTACGTGTTGGACACGTTGTATATATACACGTACGTGTTGGAAACGTTGTATATATACACGTACGTGTTGGACACGTTGTATATATACACGTACGTGTTGGACACGTTGTATATATACACGTACGTGTTGGACACGTTGTATACATACACGTACGTTTTGGACACGTTGTATATATACACGTACGTGCTGGACACGTTGTATATATACACGTACGTGTTGGACACGTTGTATACATACACGTACGTTTTGGACACGTTGTATATATACACGTACGTGTTGGACACGTTATATATATACACGTACGTGTTGGACACGTTGTATATATACACGTACGTGTTGGACACGCTGTATATATACAAGTAAGTGTTGGACACGTTGTATATATACACGTACGTGTTGGACACGTTGTATATATACACGTACGTGTTGGACACGTTGTATATATACACGTACGTGTTGGACACGCTGTATATATACAAGTACGTGTTGGACACGTTGTATATATACACGTACGTGTTGGACACGTTGTATATATACACGTACGTGTTGGACACGTTGTATATATACACGTACGTGTTGGACACGTTGTATATATACACGTACGTGTTGGACACGTTGTATATATACACGTACGTGTTGGACACGTTGTATATATACACGTACGTGTTGGACACGTTGTATACATACACGTACGTTTTGGACACGTTGTATATATACACGTACGTGCTGGACACGTTGTATATATACACGTACGTGTTGGACACGTTGTATACATACACGTACGTTTTGGACACGTTGTATATATACACGTACGTGTTGGACACGTTATATATATACACGTACGTGTTGGACACGTTGTATATATACACGTACGTGTTGGACACGCTGTATATATACAAGTACGTGTTGGACACGTTGTATATATACACGTACGTGTTGGACACGTTGTATATATACACGTACGTGTTGGACACGTTGTATATATACACGTACGTGTTGGACACGCTGTATATATACAAGTACGTGTTGGACACGTTGTATATATACACGTACGTGTTGGACACGTTGTATATATACACGTACGTGTTGGACACGTTGTATATATACACGTACGTGTTGGACACGTTGTATATATACACGTACGTGTTGGACACGTTGTATATATACACGTACGTGTTGGACACGTTGTATATATACACGTACGTGTTGGAAACGTTGTATATATACACGTACGTGTTGGACACGTTGTATACATACACGTACGTTTTGGACACGTTGTATATATACACGTACGTGTTGGACACGTTGTATATATACACGTACGTGTTGGACACGTTGTATATATACACGTACGTGTTGGACACGTTGTATACATACACGTACGTTTTGGACACGTTGTATATATACACGTACGTGTTGGACACGTTGTATATGTACACGTACGTGTTGGACACGTTGTATATATACACGTACGTGTTGGACACGCTGTATATATACAAGTACGTGTTGGACACGTTGTATATATACACGTACGTGTTGGACACGTTGTATATATACATGTACGTGTTGGACACGTTGTATATATACACGTACGTGTTGGACACGTTGTATATATACACGTACGTGTTGGACACGTTGTATATATACACGTTCGTGTTGGACACGTTGTATATATACACGTACGTGTTGGACACGTTGTATATATACACGTACGTGTTGGAAACGTTGTATATATACACGTACGTGTTGGACACGTTGTATACATACACGTACGTTTTGGACACGTTGTATATATACACGTACGTGTTGGACACGTTGTATATATACACGTACGTGCTGGACACGTTGTATATATACACGTACGTGTTGGACACGTTGTATACATACACGTACGTTTTGGACACGTTGTATATATACACGTACGTGTTGGACACGTTGTATATGTACACGTACGTGTTGGACACGTTGTATATATACACGTACGTGTTGGACACGCTGTATATATACAAGTACGTGTTGGACACGTTGTATATATACACGTACGTGTTGGACACGTTGTATATATACACGTACGTGTTGGACACGTTGTATATATACACGTACGTGTTGGACACGTTGTATATATACACGTACGTGTTGGACACGCTGTATATATACAAGTACGTGCTGGACACGTTGTATATATACACGTACGTGTTGGACACGTTGTATACATACACGTACGTTTTGGACACGTTGTATATATACACGTACGTGTTGGACACGTTATATATATACACGTACGTGTTGGACACGTTGTATATATACACGTACGTGTTGGACACGCTGTATATATACAAGTACGTGTTGGACACGTTGTATATATACACGTACGTGTTGGACACGTTGTATATATACACGTACGTGTTGGACACGTTGTATATATACACGTACGTGTTGGACACGCTGTATATATACAAGTACGTGTTGGACACGTTGTATATATACACGTACGTGTTGGACACGTTGTATATATACACGTACGTGTTGGACACGTTGTATATATACACGTACGTGTTGGACACGTTGTATATATACACGTACGTGCTGGACACGTTGTATATATACACGTACGTGTTGGACACGTTGTATACATACACGTACGTTTTGGACACGTTGTATATATACACGTACGTGTTGGACACGTTGTATATGTACACGTACGTGTTGGACACGTTGTATATATACACGTACGTGTTGGACACGCTGTATATATACAAGTACGTGTTGGACACGTTGTATATATACACGTACGTGTTGGACACGTTGTATATATACACGTACGTGTTGGACACGTTGTATATATACACGTACGTGTTGGACACGCTGTATATATACAAGTACGTGTTGGACACGTTGTATATATACACGTACGTGTTGGACACGTTGTATATATACACGTACGTGTTGGACACGTTGTATATATACACGTACGTGTTGGACACGTTGTATATATACACGTACGTGCTGGACACGTTGTATATATACACGTACGTGTTGGACACGTTGTATACATACACGTACGTTTTGGACACGTTGTATATATACACGTACGTGTTGGACACGTTGTATATGTACACGTACGTGTTGGACACGTTGTATATATACACGTACGTGTTGGACACGCTGTATATATACAAGTACGTGTTGGACACGTTGTATATATACACGTACGTGTTGGACACGCTGTATATATACAAGTACGTGTTGGACACGTTGTATATATACACGTACGTGTTGGACACGTTGTATATATACACGTACGTGTTGGACACGTTGTATATATACACGTACGTGTTGGACACGTTGTATATATACACGTTCGTGTTGGACACGTTGTATATATACACGTACGTGTTGGACACGTTGTATATATACACGTACGTGTTGGAAACGTTGTATATATACACGTACGTGCTGGACACGTTGTATATATACACGTACGTGTTGGACACGTTGTATACATACACGTACGTTTTGGACACGTTGTATATATACACGTACGTGTTGGACACGTTGTATATGTACACGTACGTGTTGGACACGTTGTATATATACACGTACGTGTTGGACACGCTGTATATATACAAGTACGTGTTGGACACGTTGTATATATACACGTACGTGTTGGACACGTTGTATATATACACGTACGTTTTGGACACGTTGTATATATACACGTACGTGTTGGACACGTTGTATATGTACACGTACGTGTTGGACACGTTGTATATATACACGTACGTGTTGGACACGCTGTATATATACAAGTACGTGTTGGACACGTTGTATATATACACGTACGTGTTGGACACGTTGTATATATACACGTACGTGTTGGACACGTTGTATATATACACGTACGTGTTGGACACGTTGTATATATACACGTACGTGTTGGACACGTTGTATATATACACGTACGTGCTGGACACGTTGTATATATACACGTACGTGTTGGACACGTTGTATACATACACGTACGTTTTGGACACGTTGTATATATACACGTACGTGTTGGACACGTTATATATATACACGTACGTGTTGGACACGTTGTATATATACACGTACGTGTTGGACACGCTGTATATATACAAGTACGTGTTGGACACGTTGTATATATACACGTACGTGTTGGACACGTTGTATATATACACGTACGTGTTGGACACGTTGTATATATACACGTACGTGTTGGACACGCTGTATATATACAAGTACGTGTTGGACACGTTGTATATATACACGTACGTGTTGGACACGTTGTATATATACACGTACGTGTTGGACACGTTGTATATATACACGTACGTGTTGGACACGTTGTATATATACACGTACGTGTTGGACACGTTGTATATATACACGTACGTGTTGGACACGTTGTATATATACACGTACGTGTTGGAAACGTTGTATATATACACGTACGTGTTGGACACGTTGTATACATACACGTACGTTTTGGACACGTTGTATATATACACGTACGTGTTGGACACGTTGTATATATACACGTACGTGTTGGACACGTTGTATATATACACGTACGTGCTGGACACGTTGTATATATACACGTACGTGTTGGACACGTTGTATACATACACGTACGTTTTGGACACGTTGTATATATACACGTACGTGTTGGACACGTTGTATATGTACACGTACGTGTTGGACACGTTGTATATATACACGTACGTGTTGGACACGCTGTATATATACAAGTACGTGTTGGACACGTTGTATATATACACGTACGTGTTGGACACGTTGTATATATACACGTACGTGTTGGACACGTTGTATATATACACGTACGTGTTGGACACGTTGTATATATACACGTACGTGTTGGACACGTTGTATATATACACGTACGTGTTGGACACGTTGTATATATACACGTACGTGTTGGAAACGTTGTATATATACACGTACGTGTTGGACACGTTGTACACATACACGTACGTTTTGGACACGTTGTATATATACACGTACGTGTTGGACACGTTGTATATATACACGTACGTGTTGGACACGTTGTATATATACACGTACGTGCTGGACACGTTGTATATATACACGTACGTGTTGGACACGTTGTATACATACACGTACGTTTTGGACACGTTGTATATATACACGTACTTGTTGGACACGTTGTATATGTACACGTACGTGTTGGACACGTTGTATATATACACGTACGTGTTGGACACGCTGTATATATACAAGTACGTGTTGGACACGTTGTATATATACACGTACGTGTTGGACACGTTGTATATATACACGTACGTGTTGGACACGTTGTATATATACACGTACGTGTTGGACACGTTGTATATATACACGTACGTGTTGGACACGTTGTATATATACACGTACGTGTTGGACACGCTGTATATATACAAGTACGTGTTGGACACGTTGTATATATACACGTACGTGTTGGACACGTTGTATATATACACGTACGTGTTGGACACGTTGTATATATACACGTACGTGTTGGACACGTTGTATATATACACGTACGTGTTGGACACGCTGTATATATACAAGTACGTGTTGGACACGTTGTATATATACACGTACGTGTTGGACACGTTGTATATATACACGTACGTGTTGGACACGTTGTATATATACACGTACGTGTTGGACACGTTGTATATATACACGTACGTGTTGGACACGTTGTATATATACACGTACGTGTTGGACACGTTGTATATATACACGTACGTGTTGGAAACGTTGTATATATACACGTACGTGTTGGACACGTTGTATACATACACGTACGTTTTGGACACGTTGTATATATACACGTACGTGTTGGACACGTTGTATATGTACACGTACGTGTTGGACACGTTGTATATATACACGTACGTGTTGGACACGCTGTATATATACAAGTACGTGTTGGACACGTTGTATATATACACGTACGTGTTGGACACGCTGTATATATACAAGTACGTGTTGGACACGTTGTATATATACACGTACGTGTTGGACACGTTGTATATATACACGTACGTGTTGGACACGTTGTATATATACACGTACGTGTTGGACACGTTGTATATATACACGTACGTGTTGGACACGTTGTATATATACACGTACGTGTTGGACACGTTGTATATATACACGTACGTGTTGGACACGTTGTATATATACACGTACGTGTTGGAAACGTTGTATATATACACGTACGTGTTGGACACGTTGTATACATACACGTACGTTTTGGACACGTTGTATATATACACGTACGTGTTGGACACGTTGAATATATACACGTACGTGTTGGACACGTTGTATATATACACGTACGTGCTGGACACGTTGTATATATACACGTACGTGTTGGACACGTTGTATACATACACGTACGTTTTGGACACGTTGTATATATACACGTACGTGTTGGACACGTTGTATATGTACACGTACGTGTTGGACACGTTGTATATATACACGTACGTGTTGGACACGCTGTATATATACAAGTACGTGTTGGACACGTTGTATATATACACGTACGTGTTGGACACGTTGTATATATACACGTACGTGTTGGACACGCTGTATATATACAAGTACGTGTTGGACACGTTGTATATATACACGTACGTGTTGGACACGTTGTATATATACACGTACGTGTTGGACACGTTGTATATATACACGTACGTGTTGGACACGCTGTATATATACAAGTACGTGTTGGACACGTTGTATATATACACGTACGTGTTGGACACGTTGTATATATACACGTACGTGTTGGACACGTTGTATATATACACGTACGTGTTGGACACGTTGTATATATACACGTACGTGTTGGACACGTTGTATATATACACGTACGTGTTGGACACGTTGTATATATACACGTACGTGTTGGAAACGTTGTATATATACACGTACGTGTTGGACACGTTGTATACATACACGTACGTTTTGGACACGTTGTATATATACACGTACGTGTTGGACACGTTGTATATATACACGTACGTGTTGGACACGTTGTATATATACACGTACGTGCTGGACACGTTGTATATATACACGTACGTGTTGGACACGTTGTATACATACACGTACGTTTTGGACACGTTGTATATATACACGTACGTGTTGGACACGTTGTATATGTACACGTACGTGTTGGACACGTTGTATATATACACGTACGTGTTGGACACGCTGTATATATACAAGTACGTGTTGGACACGTTGTATATATACACGTACGTGTTGGACACGTTGTATATATACACGTACGTGTTGGACACGTTGTATATATACACGTACGTGTTGGACACGTTGTATATATACACGTACGTGTTGGACACGTTGTATATATACACGTACGTGTTGGACACGTTGTATATATACACGTACGTGTTGGAAACGTTGTATATATACACGTACGTGTTGGACACGTTGTACACATACACGTACGTTTTGGACACGTTGTATATATACACGTACGTGTTGGACACGTTGTATATATACACGTACGTGTTGGACACGTTGTATATATACACGTACGTGCTGGACACGTTGTATATATACACGTACGTGTTGGACACGTTGTATACATACACGTACGTTTTGGACACGTTGTATATATACACGTACTTGTTGGACACGTTGTATATGTACACGTACGTGTTGGACACGTTGTATATATACACGTACGTGTTGGACACGCTGTATATATACAAGTACGTGTTGGACACGTTGTATATATACACGTACGTGTTGGACACGTTGTATATATACACGTACGTGTTGGACACGTTGTATATATACACGTACGTGTTGGACACGTTGTATATATACACGTACGTGTTGGACACGTTGTATATATACACGTACGTGTTGGACACGCTGTATATATACAAGTACGTGTTGGACACGTTGTATATATACACGTACGTGTTGGACACGTTGTATATATACACGTACGTGTTGGACACGTTGTATATATACACGTACGTGTTGGACACGTTGTATATATACACGTACGTGTTGGACACGCTGTATATATACAAGTACGTGTTGGACACGTTGTATATATACACGTACGTGTTGGACACGTTGTATATATACACGTACGTGTTGGACACGTTGTATATATACACGTACGTGTTGGACACGTTGTATATATACACGTACGTGTTGGACACGTTGTATATATACACGTACGTGTTGGACACGTTGTATATATACACGTACGTGTTGGAAACGTTGTATATATACACGTACGTGTTGGACACGTTGTATACATACACGTACGTTTTGGACACGTTGTATATATACACGTACGTGTTGGACACGTTGTATATGTACACGTACGTGTTGGACACGTTGTATATATACACGTACGTGTTGGACACGCTGTATATATACAAGTACGTGTTGGACACGTTGTATATATACACGTACGTGTTGGACACGCTGTATATATACAAGTACGTGTTGGACACGTTGTATATATACACGTACGTGTTGGACACGTTGTATATATACACGTACGTGTTGGACACGTTGTATATATACACGTACGTGTTGGACACGTTGTATATATACACGTACGTGTTGGACACGTTGTATATATACACGTACGTGTTGGACACGTTGTATATATACACGTACGTGTTGGACACGTTGTATATATACACGTACGTGTTGGAAACGTTGTATATATACACGTACGTGTTGGACACGTTGTATACATACACGTACGTTTTGGACACGTTGTATATATACACGTACGTGTTGGACACGTTGAATATATACACGTACGTGTTGGACACGTTGTATATATACACGTACGTGCTGGACACGTTGTATATATACACGTACGTGTTGGACACGTTGTATACATACACGTACGTTTTGGACACGTTGTATATATACACGTACGTGTTGGACACGTTGTATATGTACACGTACGTGTTGGACACGTTGTATATATACACGTACGTGTTGGACACGCTGTATATATACAAGTACGTGTTGGACACGTTGTATATATACACGTACGTGTTGGACACGTTGTATATATACACGTACGTGTTGGACACGTTGTATATATACACGTACGTGTTGGACACGTTGTATATATACACGTACGTGTTGGACACGTTGTATATATACACGTACGTGTTGGACACGTTGTATATATACACGTACGTGTTGGACACGTTGTATATATACACGTACGTGTTGGACACGTTGTATATATACACGTACGTGTTGGACACGTTGTATATATACACGTACGTGTTGGACACGTTGTATATATACACGTACGTGTTAGACACGTCGTATATATACAGGTACGTGTTGGAAACGTTGTATATATACACGTACGTGTTGGACACGTTGTATATATACACGTACGTGTTGGAAACGTTGTATATATACACGTACGTGTTGGACACGTTGTATATATACACGTACGTGTTGGACACGTTGTATATATACACGTACGTGTTGGACACGTTGTATACATACACGTACGTTTTGGACACGTTGTATATATACACGTACGTGCTGGACACGTTGTATATATACACGTACGTGTTGGACACGTTGTATACATACACGTACGTTTTGGACACGTTGTATATATACACGTACGTGTTGGACACGTTATATATATACACGTACGTGTTGGACACGTTGTATATATACACGTACGTGTTGGACACGCTGTATATATACAAGTACGTGTTGGACACGTTGTATATATACACGTACGTGTTGGACACGTTGTATATATACACGTACGTGTTGGACACGTTGTATATATACACGTACGTGTTGGACACGCTGTATATATACAAGTACGTGTTGGACACGTTGTATATATACACGTACGTGTTGGACACGTTGTATATATACACGTACGTGTTGGACACGTTGTATATATACACGTACGTGTTGGACACGTTGTATATATACACGTACGTGTTGGACACGTTGTATATATACACGTACGTGTTGGACACGTTGTATATATACACGTACGTGTTGGACACGTTGTATACATACACGTACGTTTTGGACACGTTGTATATATACACGTACGTGCTGGACACGTTGTATATATACACGTACGTGTTGGACACGTTGTATACATACACGTACGTTTTGGACACGTTGTATATATACACGTACGTGTTGGACACGTTATATATATACACGTACGTGTTGGACACGTTGTATATATACACGTACGTGTTGGACACGTTGTATATATACACGTACGTGTTGGACACGCTGTATATATACAAGTACGTGTTGGACACGTTGTATATATACACGTACGTGTTGGACACGTTGTATATATACACGTACGTGTTGGACACGTTGTATATATACACGTACGTGTTGGACACGTTGTATATATACACGTACGTGTTGGACACGTTGTTTATATACACGTACGTGTTGGACACGTTGTATATATACACGTACGTGTTGGACACGTTGTATATATACACGTACGTGTTGGACACGTTGTATATATACACGTTCGTGTTGGACACGTTGTATATATACACGTACGTGTTGGACACGTTGTATATATACACGTACGTGTTGGAAACGTTGTATATATACACGTACGTGTTGGACACGTTGTATACATACACGTACGTTTTGGACACGTTGTATATATACACGTACGTGTTGGACACGTTGTATATATACACGTACGTGTTGGACACGTTGTATATATACACGTACGTGCTGGACACGTTGTATATATACACGTACGTGTTGGACACGTTGTATACATACACGTACGTTTTGGACACGTTGTATATATACACGTACGTGTTGGACACGTTGTATATGTACACGTACGTGTTGGACACGTTGTATATATACACGTACGTGTTGGACACGCTGTATATATACAAGTACGTGTTGGACACGTTGTATATATACACGTACGTGTTGGACACGTTGTATATATACACGTACGTGTTGGACACGTTGTATATATACACGTACGTGTTGGACACGTTGTATATATACACGTACGTGTTGGACACGTTGTATATATACACGTACGTGTTGGACACGTTGTATATATACACGTACGTGTTGGACACGTTGTATATATACACGTACGTGTTGGACACGTTATATATATACACGTACGTGTTGGACACGTTGTATATATACACGTACGTGTTAGACACGTCGTATATATACAGGTACGTGTTGGAAACGTTGTATATATACACGTACGTGTTGGACACGTTGTATATATACACGTACGTGTTGGAAACGTTGTATATTTACACGTACGTGTTGGACACGTTGTATATATACACGTACGTGTTGGACACGTTGTATATATACACGTACGTGTTGGACACGTTGTATACATACACGTACGTTTTGGACACGTTGTATATATACACGTACGTGCTGGACACGTTGTATATATACACGTACGTGTTGGACACGTTGTATACATACACGTACGTTTTGGACACGTTGTATATATACACGTACGTGTTGGACACGTTGTATATATACACGTACGTGCTGGACACGTTGTATATATACACGTACGTGTTGGACACGTTGTATACATACACGTACGTTTTGGACACGTTGTATATATACACGTACGTGTTGGACACGTTGTATATGTACACGTACGTGTTGGACACGTTGTATATATACACGTACGTGTTGGACACGCTGTATATATACAAGTACGTGTTGGACACGTTGTATATATACACGTACGTGTTGGACACGTTGTATATATACACGTACGTGTTGGACACGTTGTATATATACACGTACGTGTTGGACACGTTGTATATATACACGTACGTGTTGGACACGTTGTATATATACACGTTCGTGTTGGACACGTTTTATATATACACGTACGTGTTGGACACGTTGTATATATACACGTTCGTGTTGGAAACGTTGTATATATACACGTACGTGTTGGACACGTTGTATACATACACGTACGTTTTGGACACGTTGTATATATACACGTACGTGTTGGACACGTTGTATATATACACGTACGTGTTGGACACGTTGTATATATACACGTACGTGCTGGACACGTTGTATATATACACGTACGTGTTGGACACGTTGTATACATACACGTACGTTTTGGACACGTTGTATATATACACGTACGTGTTGGACACGTTGTATATGTACACGTACGTGTTGGACACGTTGTATATATACACGTACGTGTTGGACACGCTGTATATATACAAGTACGTGTTGGACACGTTGTATATATACACGTACGTGTTGGACACGTTGTATATATACACGTACGTGTTGGACACGTTGTATATATACACGTACGTGTTGGACACGTTGTATATATACACGTACGTGTTGGACACGTTGTATATATACACGTACGTGTTGGACACGTTGTATATATACACGTACGTGTTGGACACGTTGTATATATACACGTACGTGTTGGACACGTTGTATATATACACGTACGTGTTGGACACGTTGTATATATACACGTACGTGTTAGACACGTCGTATATATACAGGTACGTGTTGAAAACGTTGTATATATACACGTACGTGTTGGACACGTTGTATATATACACGTACGTGTTGGAAACGTTGTATATATACACGTACGTGTTGGACACGTTGTATATATACACGTACGTGTTGGACACGTTGTATATATACACGTACGTGTTGGACACGTTGTATAAATACACGTACGTTTTGGACACGTTGTATATATACACGTACGTGCTGGACACGTTGTATATATACACGTACGTGTTGGACACGTTGTATATATACACGTACGTGTTGGACACGTTGTATACATACACGTACGTTTTGGACACGTTGTATATATACACGTACGTGTTGGACACGTTATATATATACACGTACGTGTTGGACACGTTGTATATATACACGTACGTGTTGGACACGCTGTATATATACAAGTACGTGTTGGACACGTTGTATATATACAAGTACGTGTTGGACACGTTGTATATATACACGTACGTGTTGGACACGTTGTATATATACACGTACGTGTTGGACACGTTGTATATATACACGTACGTGTTGGACACGTTGTATATATACACGTACGTGTTGGACACGTTGTATATATACACGTACGTGTTGGACACGTTGTATATATACACGTACGTGTTGGAAACGTTGTATATATACACGTACGTGTTGGACACGTTGTATACATACACGTACGTTTTGGACACGTTGTATATATACACGTACGTGTTTGACACGTTGTATATATACACGTACGTGTTGGACACGTTGTATATATACACGTACGTGTTGGACACGTTGTATATATACACGTACGTGTTGGACACGTTGTATATATACACGTACGTGTTGGACACGTTGTATATATACACGTACGTGTTGGACACGTTGTATATATACACGTACGTGTTAGACACGTCGTATATATACAGGTACGTGTTGGAAACGTTGTATATATACACGTACGTGTTGGACACGTTGTATATATACACGTACGTGTTGGAAACGTTGTATATTTACACGTACGTGTTGGACACGTTGTATATATACACGTACGTGTTGGACACGTTGTATATATACACGTACGTGTTGGACACGTTGTATACATACACGTACGTTTTGGACACGTTGTATATATACACGTACGTGCTGGACACGTTGTATATATACACGTACGTGTTGGACACGTTGTATACATACACGTACGTTTTGGACACGTTGTATATATACACGTACGTGTTGGACACGTTGTATATATACACGTACGTGCTGGACACGTTGTATATATACACGTACGTGTTGGACACGTTGTATACATACACGTACGTTTTGGACACGTTGTATATATACACGTACGTGTTGGACACGTTGTATATGTACACGTACGTGTTGGACACGTTGTATATATACACGTACGTGTTGGACACGCTGTATATATACAAGTACGTGTTGGACACGTTGTATATATACACGTACGTGTTGGACACGTTGTATATATACACGTACGTGTTGGACACGTTGTATATATACACGTACGTGTTGGACACGTTGTATATATACACGTACGTGTTGGACACGTTGTATATATACACGTTCGTGTTGGACACGTTTTATATATACACGTACGTGTTGGACACGTTGTATATATACACGTTCGTGTTGGAAACGTTGTATATATACACGTACGTGTTGGACACGTTGTATACATACACGTACGTTTTGGACACGTTGTATATATACACGTACGTGTTGGACACGTTGTATATATACACGTACGTGTTGGACACGTTGTATATATACACGTACGTGCTGGACACGTTGTATATATACACGTACGTGTTGGACACGTTGTATACATACACGTACGTTTTGGACACGTTGTATATATACACGTACGTGTTGGACACGTTGTATATGTACACGTACATGTTGGACACGCTGTATATATACAAGTACGTGTTGGACACGTTGTATATATACACGTACGTGTTGGACACGTTGTATATATACACGTACGTGTTGGACACGTTGTATATATACACGTACGTGTTGGACACGTTGTATATATACACGTACGTGTTGGACACGTTGTATATATACACGTACGTGTTGGACACGTTGTATATATACACGTACGTGTTGGACACGTTGTATATATACACGTACGTGTTGGACACGTTGTATATATACACGTACGTGTTGGACACGTTGTATATATACACGTACGTGTTAGACACGTCGTATATATACAGGTACGTGTTGAAAACGTTGTATATATACACGTACGTGTTGGACACGTTGTATATATACACGTACGTGTTGGAAACGTTGTATATATACACGTACGTGTTGGACACGTTGTATATATACACGTACGTGTTGGACACGTTGTATATATACACGTACGTGTTGGACACGTTGTATAAATACACGTACGTTTTGGACACGTTGTATATATACACGTACGTGCTGGACACGTTGTATATATACACGTACGTGTTGGACACGTTGTATATATACACGTACGTGTTGGACACGTTGTATACATACACGTACGTTTTGGACACGTTGTATATATACACGTACGTGTTGGACACGTTATATATATACACGTACGTGTTGGACACGTTGTATATATACACGTACGTGTTGGACACGCTGTATATATACAAGTACGTGTTGGACACGTTGTATATATACAAGTACGTGTTGGACACGTTGTATATATACACGTACGTGTTGGACACGTTGTATATATACACGTACGTGTTGGACACGTTGTATATATACACGTACGTGTTGGACACGTTGTATATATACACGTACGTGTTGGACACGTTGTATATATACACGTACGTGTTGGACACGTTGTATATATACACGTACGTGTTGGACACGTTGTATATATACACGTACGTGTTGGAAACGTTGTATATATACACGTACGTGTTGGACACGTTGTATACATACACGTACGTTTTGGACACGTTGTATATATACACGTACGTGTTTGACACGTTGTATATATACACGTACGTGTTGGACACGTTGTATATATACACGTACGTGCTGGACACGTTGTATATATACACGTACGTGTTGGACACGTTGTATACATACACGTACGTTTTGGACACGTTGTATATATACACGTACGTGTTGGACACGTTGTATATGTACACGTACGTGTTGGACACGTTGTATATATACACGTACGTGTTGGACACGCTGTATATATACAAGTACGTGTTGGACACGTTGTATATATACACGTACGTGTTGGACACGTTGTATATATACACGTACGTGTTGGACACGTTGTATATATACACGTACGTGTTGGACACGTTGTATATATACACGTACGTGTTGGACACGTTGTATATATACACGTACGTGTTGGACACGTTGTATATATACACGTACGTGTTGGACACGTTGTATACATACACGTACGTTTTGGACACGTTGTATATATACACGTACGTGTTGGACACGTTGTATACATACACGTACGTTTTGGACACGTTGTATATATACACGTACGTTTTGGACACGTTGTATATATACACGTACGTGTTGGACACGTTGTATATATACACGTACGTGTTGGACACGTTGTATATATACACGTACGTGTTGGACACATTGTATATATACACGTACGTGTTGGACACGTTGTATATATACACGTACGTGTTGGACACGTTGTATATATACACGTACGTGTTGGACACGTTGTATACATACACGTACGTTTTGGACACGTTGTATATATACACGTACGTGTTGGACACGTTGTATATATACACGTACGTGTTGGACACGTTGTGTATATACAAGTACGTGTTGGACACGTTGTATATATACACGTACGTGTTGGACACGTTGTATATATACACGTGTTGGACACGTTGTATATATACACGTACGTGTTGGACACGTTATATATATACACGTACGTGTTGGACACGTTGTATATATACACGTACGTGTTGGACACGTTGTATATATACACGTACGTGTTGGACACGTTGTATATATACACGTACGTGTTGGACACGTTGTATATATACACGTACGTGTTGGACAAGTTGTATATATACACGTACGTGTTGGACACGTCGTATATATACACGTACGTGTTGGACACGTTGTATATATACACGTACGTGTTGGACACGTTGTATACATACACGTACGTTTTGGACACGTTGTATATATACACGTACGTGTTGGACACGTTGTATATATACACGTACGTGTTGGACACGTTGTATATATACACGTACGTGTTGGACACGTTGTATATATACACGTACGTGTTAGACACGTCGTATATATACACGTACGTGTTGGACACGTTGTATATATACACGTACGTGTTGGACACGTTGTATATATACACGTACGTGTTGGAAACGTTGTATATATACACGTACGTGTTGGACACGTTGTATATATACACGTACGTGTTGGAAACGTTGTATATATACACGTACGTGTTGGACACGTTGTATATATACACGTACGTGTTGGACACGTTGTATATATACACGTACGTGTTGGACACGTTGTATATATACACGTACGTGTTGGACACGTTGTATATATACACGTACGTGTTGGACACGTTGTATACATACACGTACGTTTTGGACACGTTGTATATATACACGTACGTGCTGGACACGTTGTATACATACACGTACGTTTTGGACACGTTGTATATATACACGTACGTGTTGGACACGTTATATATATACACGTACGTGTTGGACACGTTGTATATATACACGTAAGTGTTGGACACGCTGTATATATACAAGTACGTGTTGGACACGTTGTATATATACACGTACGTGTTGGACACGTTGTATATATACACGTACGTGTTGGACACGTTGTATATATACACGTGTTGGACACGTTGTATATATACACGTACGTGTTGGACACGTTATATATATACACGTACGTGTTGGACACGTTGTATATATACACGTACGTGTTGGACACGTTGTATATATACACGTACGTGTTGGACACGTTGTATATATACACGTACGTGTTGGACACGTTGTATACATACACGTACGTTTTGGACACGTTGTATATATACACGTACGTGTTGGACACGTTGTATACATACACGTACGTTTTGGACACGTTGTATATATACACGTACGTTTTGGACACGTTGTATATATACACGTACGTGTTGGACACGTTGTATATATACACGTACGTGTTGGACACGTTGTATATATACACGTACGTGTTGGACACATTGTATATATACACGTACGTGTTGGACACGTTGTATATATACACGTACGTGTTGGACACGTTGTATATATACACGTACGTGTTGGACACGTTGTATACATACACGTACGTTTTGGACACGTTGTATATATACACGTACGTGTTGGACACGTTGTATATATACACGTACGTGTTGGACACGTTGTGTATATACAAGTACGTGTTGGACACGTTGTATATATACACGTACGTGTTGGACACGTTGTATATATACACGTGTTGGACACGTTGTATATATACACGTACGTGTTGGACACGTTATATATATACACGTACGTGTTGGACACGTTGTATATATACACGTACGTGTTGGACACGTTGTATATATACACGTACGTGTTGGACACGTTGTATATATACACGTACGTGTTGGACACGTTGTATATATACACGTACGTGTTGGACAAGTTGTATATATACACGTACGTGTTGGACACGTCGTATATATACACGTACGTGTTGGACACGTTGTATATATACACGTACGTGTTGGACACGTTGTATACATACACGTACGTTTTGGACACGTTGTATATATACACGTACGTGTTGGACACGTTGTATATATACACGTACGTGTTGGACACGTTGTATATATACACGTACGTGTTGGACACGTTGTATATATACACGTACGTGTTAGACACGTCGTATATATACACGTACGTGTTGGACACGTTGTATATATACACGTACGTGTTGGACACGTTGTATATATACACGTACGTGTTGGAAACGTTGTATATATACACGTACGTGTTGGACACGTTGTATATATACACGTACGTGTTGGAAACGTTGTATATATACACGTACGTGTTGGACACGTTGTATATATACACGTACGTGTTGGACACGTTGTATATATACACGTACGTGTTGGACACGTTGTATATATACACGTACGTGTTGGACACGTTGTATATATACACGTACGTGTTGGACACGTTGTATACATACACGTACGTTTTGGACACGTTGTATATATACACGTACGTGCTGGACACGTTGTATACATACACGTACGTTTTGGACACGTTGTATATATACACGTACGTGTTGGACACGTTATATATATACACGTACGTGTTGGACACGTTGTATATATACACGTAAGTGTTGGACACGCTGTATATATACAAGTACGTGTTGGACACGTTGTATATATACACGTACGTGTTGGACACGTTGTATATATACACGTACGTGTTGGACACGTTGTATATATACACGTGTTGGACACGTTGTATATATACACGTACGTGTTGGACACGTTATATATATACACGTACGTGTTGGACACGTTGTATATATACACGTACGTGTTGGACACGTTGTATATATACACGTACGTGTAAGACACGTTGTATATATACACGTACGTGTTGGACACGTTGTATATATACACGTACGTGTTGGACACATTGTATATATACACGTACGTGTTGGACACGTTGTATATATACACGTACGTGTTGGACACGTTGTATATATACACGTACGTGTTGGACACGTTGTATATATACACGTACGTGTTGGACACGTTGTATATATACACGTACGTGTTGGACACGTTGTATATATACACGTACGTGTTAGACACGTCGTATATATACACGTACGTGTTGGACACGTTGTATATATACACGTACGTGTTGGACACGTTGTATATATACACGTACGTGTTGGAAACGTTGTATATATACACGTACGTGTTGGACACGTTGTATATATACACGTACGTGTTGGAAACGTTGTATATATACACGTACGTGTTGGACACGTTGTATATATACACGTACGTGTTGGACACGTTGTATATATACACGTACGTGTTGGACACGTTGTATATATACACGTACGTGTTGGACACGTTGTATATATACACGTACGTGTTGGACACGTTGTATACATACACGTACGTTTTGGACACGTTGTATATATACACGTACGTGCTGGACACGTTGTATGCATACACGTACGTTTTGGACACGTTGTATATATACACGTACGTGTTGGACACGTTATATATATACACGTACGTGTTGGACACGTTGTATATATACACGTAAGTGTTGGACACGCTGTATATATACAAGTACGTGTTGGACACGTTGTATATATACACGTACGTGTTGGACACGTTGTATATATACACGTACGTGTTGGACACGTTGTATATATACACGTACGTGTTGGACACGTTGTATATATACACGTACGTGTTGGACACGTTGTATATATACACGTACGTGTTGGACACGTTGTATACATACACGTACGTTTTGGACACGTTGTATATATACACGTACGTGCTGGACACGTTGTATATATACACGTACGTGTTGGACACATTGTATACATACACGTACGTTTTGGACACGTTGTATATATACATTGACGTGTTGGACAAGTTGTATATATACACGTACGTTTTGGACACGTTGTATATATACACGCACGTGTTGGACACGTTGTATATATACACGTACGTGTTGGACACGTTGTATATATACACGCACGTGTTGGACACGTTGCAGATATACACGTACGTGTTGGACACGTTATATATATACACTGACGTGTTGGACACGTTGTATATATACACGTACGTGTTGGACACGTTGTATATATACAAGTACGTGTTGGACACGTCGTATATATACACGTACGTGTTGGACACGTTGTATATATACACATACGTGTTGGACACGTTGTATATATACACGTACGTGTTGGACACGTTGTATATATATATACACGTACGTGTAAGACACGTTGTATATATACACGTACGTGTTGGACACGTTGTATATATACACGTACGTGTTGGACACATTGTATATATACACGTACGTGTTGGACACGTTGTATATATACACGTACGTGTTGGACACGTTGTATATATACACGTACGTGTTGGACACGTTGTATATATACACGTACGTGTTGGACACGTTGTATACATACACGTACGTTTTGGACACGTTGTATATATACACGTACGTTTTGGACACGTTGTATATATACACGTACGTGTTGGACACGTTGTATCAGTATCGCGAGAACTCAGTATCGAGTTCGAGAATTAAACGCGAGAAGTAAGTACCTAGTTCGAGAATTAAACGCGAGAACTAAGTACCTAGTTCGAGAATTAAAAGCGAGAACTAAGTACCTAGTTCGAGAATTAAACGCGAGATCTCAGTACCGAGTTCGAGAATTAAACGCGAGAACTAAGTACCTAGTTCGAGAATTAAACGCGAGAACTAAGTACCTAGTTCGAAAATTAAAAGCGAGAACTAAGTACCTAGTTCGAGAATTAAACGCGAGATTTCAGTACCGAGCTCGAGAATTAAAAGCGAGAACTAAGTACCTAGTTCGAGAATTAAACGCGAGATCTCAGTACCGAGTTCGAGAATTCAACGCGAGAACTCAGTACCCAGTTCAAGAATTAAACGCGAGACCTAAGTACCTAGTTCGAAAATTAAACGCGAGAACTAAGTACCTAGTTCGAGAATTAAAAGCGAGAACTAAGTACCGAGTTCGAGAATTAAACGCGAGATCTCAGTACCGAGTCCGAGAATTAAACGCGAGAACTCAGTATCGAGTTCGAGAATTAAACGCGAGATCTCAGTACCGAGTTCGAGAATTAAACGCGAGAACTAAAGAACTAAGTACCTAGTTCGAGAATTAAACGCGAGATCTCAGTACCGAGTTCGAGAATTAAACGCGAGAACTAAGTACCTAGTTCGAGAATTAAACGCGAGAACTAAGTACCTAGTTCGAGAATTAAAAGCGAGAACTAAGTACCTAGTTCGAGAATTAAACGCAAGAACTCAGTACCTAGTTCGAGAATTAAACGCGAGAACTCAGTACCGAGTTCGAGAATTAAACGCGAGACCTCAGTACCGAGTTCGAGAATTAAACGCGAGAACTAAGTACCTAGATCGAGAATTAAAAGCGAGAACTAAGTACCTAGTTCGAGAATTAAACGCGAGAACTAAGTACCGAGTTCGAGAATTAAACGCGAGAACTAAGTACCTAGTTCGAGAATTAAACGCGAGATCTCAGTACCGAGTTCGAGAATTAAAAGCGAGAATTAAGTACCTAGTTCGAGAATTAAACGCAAAAACTAAGTACCTTGTTCGAAAATTAAACGCGAGAACTAAGTACCTAGTTCGAGAATTAAAAGCGAGAACTAAGTACCTAGTTCGAGAATTAAACGCGAGAACTAAGTACCGAGTTCGAGAATTAAACGCAAGAACGAAGTACCGAGTTCGAGAATTAAACGCAAGAACTCAGTACCGAGTTCGAGAATTAAACGCGAGATCTCATTACCGAGTCCGAGAATTAAACGCGAGAACTCAGTATCGAGTTCGAGAATTAAACGCGAGAAGTAAGTACCTAGTTCGAGAATTAAACGCGAGAACTAAGTACCTAGTTCGAGAATTAAAAGCGAGAACTAAGTACCTAGTTCGAGAATTAAACGCGAGATCTCAGTACCGAGTTCGAGAATTAAACGCGAGAACTAAGTACCTAGTTCGAGAATTAAAGGCGAGAACTAAGTACCTAGTTCGAAAATTAAAAGCGAGAACTAAGTACCTAGTTCGAGAATTAAACGCGAGATTTCAGTACCGAGCTCGAGAATTAAAAGCGAGAACTAAGTACCTAGTTCGAGAATTAAACGCGAGATCTCAGTACCGAGTTCGAGAATTCAACGCGAGAACTCAGTACCCAGTTCAAGAATTAAACGCGAGAACTAAGTACCTAGTTCGAAAATTAAACGCGAGAACTAAGTACCTAGTTCGAGAATTAAAAGCGAGAACTAAGTACCGAGTTCGAGAATTAAACGCGAGATCTCAGTACCGAGTCCGAGAATTAAACGCGAGAACTCAGTATCGAGTTCGAGAATTAAACGCGAGATCTCAGTACCGAGTTCGAGAATTAAACGCGAGAACTAAAGAACTAAGTACCTAGTTCGAGAATTAAACGCGAGATCTCAGTACCGAGTTCGAGAATTAAACGCGAGAACTAAGTACCTAGTTCGAGAATTAAACGCGAGAACTAAGTACCTAGTTCGAGAATTAAAAGCGAGAACTAAGTACCGAGTCCGAGAATTAAACGCGAGAACTCAGTATCGAGTTCGAGAATTAAACGCGAGATCTCAGTACCGAGTTCGAGAATTAAACGCGAGAACTAAAGAACTAAGTACCTAGTTCGAGAATTAAACGCGAGATCTCAGTACCGAGTTCGAGAATTAAACGCGAGAACTAAGTACCTAGTTCGAGAATTAAACGCGAGAACTAAGTACCTAGTTCGAGAATTAAAAGCGAGAACTAAGTACCTAGTTCGAGAATTAAACGCAAGAACTCAGTACCTAGTTCGAGAATTAAACGCGAGAACTCAGTACCGAGTTCGAGAATTAAACGCGAGACCTCAGTACCGAGTTCGAGAATTAAACGCGAGAACTAAGTACCTAGATCGAGAATTAAAAGCGAGAACTAAGTACCTAGTTCGAGAATTAAACGCGAGAACTAAGTACCGAGTTCGAGAATTAAACGCGAGAACTAAGTACCTAGTTCGAGAATTAAACGCGAGATCTCAGTACCGAGTTCGAGAATTAAAAGCGAGAATTAAGTACCTAGTTCGAGAATTAAACGCAAAAACTAAGTACCTTGTTCGAAAATTAAACGCGAGAACTAAGTACCTAGTTCGAGAATTAAAAGCGAGAACTAAGTACCTAGTTCGAGAATTAAACGCGAGAACTAAGTACCGAGTTCGAGAATTAAACGCAAGAACTAAGTACCGAGTTCGAGAATTAAACGCAAGAACTCAGTACCGAGTTCGAGAATTAAACGCGAGATCTCATTACCGAGTCCGAGAATTAAACGCGAGAACTCAGTATCGAGTTCGAGAATTAAACGCGAGAAGTAAGTACCTAGTTCGAGAATTAAACGCGAGAACTAAGTACCTAGTTCGAGAATTAAAAGCGAGAACTAAGTACCTAGTTCGAGAATTAAACGCGAGATCTCAGTACCGAGTTCGAGAATTAAACGCGAGAACTAAGTACCTAGTTCGAGAATTAAAGGCGAGAACTAAGTACCTAGTTCGAAAATTAAAAGCGAGAACTAAGTACCTAGTTCGAGAATTAAACGCGAGATTTCAGTACCGAGCTCGAGAATTAAAAGCGAGAACTAAGTACCTAGTTCGAGAATTAAACGCGAGATCTCAGTACCGAGTTCGAGAATTCAACGCGAGAACTCAGTACCCAGTTCAAGAATTAAACGCGAGAACTAAGTACCTAGTTCGAAAATTAAACGCGAGAACTAAGTACCTAGTTCGAGAATTAAAAGCGAGAACTAAGTACCGAGTTCGAGAATTAAACGCGAGATCTCAGTACCGAGTCCGAGAATTAAACGCGAGAACTCAGTATCGAGTTCGAGAATTAAACGCGAGAACTAAGTACCTAGTTCGAGAATTAAACGCGAGATCTCAGTACCGAGTTCGAGAATTAAAAGCGAGAATTAAGTACCTAGTTCGAGAATTAAACGCAAAAACTAAGTACCTTGTTCGAAAATTAAACGCGAGAACTAAGTACCTAGTTCGAGAATTAAAAGCGAGAACTAAGTACCTAGTTCGAGAATTAAACGCGAGAACTAAGTACCGAGTTCGAGAATTAAACGCAAGAACTAAGTACCGAGTTCGAGAATTAAACGCAAGAACTCAGTACCGAGTTCGAGAATTAAACGCGAGATCTCATTACCGAGTCCGAGAATTAAACGCGAGAACTCAGTATCGAGTTCGAGAATTAAACGCGAGAAGTAAGTACCTAGTTCGAGAATTAAACGCGAGAACTAAGTACCTAGTTCGAGAATTAAAAGCGAGAACTAAGTACCTAGTTCGAGAATTAAACGCGAGATCTCAGTACCGAGTTCGAGAATTAAACGCGAGAACTAAGTACCTAGTTCGAGAATTAAACGCGAGAACTAAGTACCTAGTTCGAAAATTAAAAGCGAGAACTAAGTACCTAGTTCGAGAATTAAACGCGAGATTTCAGTACCGAGCTCGAGAATTAAAAGCGAGAACTAAGTACCTAGTTCGAGAATTAAACGCGAGATCTCAGTACCGAGTTCGAGAATTCAACGCGAGAACTCAGTACCCAGTTCAAGAATTAAACGCGAGAACTAAGTACCTAGTTCGAAAATTAAACGCGAGAACTAAGTACCTAGTTCGAGAATTAAAAGCGAGAACTAAGTACCGAGTTCGAGAATTAAACGCGAGATCTCAGTACCGAGTCCGAGAATTAAACGCGAGAACTCAGTATCGAGTTCGAGAATTAAACGCGAGATCTCAGTACCGAGTTCGAGAATTAAACGCGAGAACTAAAGAACTAAGTACCTAGTTCGAGAATTAAACGCGAGATCTCAGTACCGAGTTCGAGAATTAAACGCGAGAACTAAGTACCTAGTTCGAGAATTAAACGCGAGAACTAAGTACCTAGTTCGAGAATTAAAAGCGAGAACTAAGTACCTAGTTCGAGAATTAAACGCAAGAACTCAGTACCTAGTTCGAGAATTAAACGCGAGAACTCAGTACCGAGTTCGAGAATTAAACGCGAGATCTCAGTACCGAGTTCGAGAATTAAACGCGAGAACTAAGTACCTAGATCGAGAATTAAAAGCGAGAACTAAGTACCTAGTTCGAGAATTAAACGCGAGAACTAAGTACCGAGTTCGAGAATTAAACGCGAGAACTAAGTACCTAGTTCGAGAATTAAACGCGAGATCTCAGTACCGAGTTCGAGAATTAAAAGCGAGAATTAAGTACCTAGTTCGAGAATTAAACGCGAGAACTAAGTACCTAGTTCGAAAATTAAACGCGAGAACTAAGTACCTAGTTCGAGAATTAAACGCGAGATTTCAGTACCGAGCTCGAGAATTAAAAGCGAGAACTAAGTACCTAGTTCGAGAATTAAACGCGAGATCTCAGTACCGAGTTCGAGAATTCAACGCGAGAACTCAGTACCCAGTTCAAGAATTAAACGCGAGAACTAAGTACCTAGTTCGAAAATTAAACGCGAGAACTAAGTACCTAGTTCGAGAATTAAAAGCGAGAACTAAGTACCGAGTTCGAGAATTAAACGCAAGAACTCAGTACCGAGTTCGAGAATTAAACGCGAGATCTCAGTACCGAGTCCGAGAATTAAACGCGAGAACTCAGTATCGAGTTCGAGAATTAAACGCGAGAAGTAAGTACCTAGTTTGAGAATTAAACGCGAGAACTATGTACCTAGTTCGAGAATTAAACGCGAGATCTCAGTACCGAGTTCGAGAATTAAACGCGAGAACTAAGTACCTAGTTCGAGAATTAAACGCGAGAACTAAGTACCTAGTTCGAGAATTAAAAGCGAGAACTAAGTACCTAGTTCGAGAATTAAACGCAAGAACTCAGTACCTAGTTCGAGAATTAAACGCGAGAACTCAGTACCGAGTTCGAGAATTAAACGCGAGATCTCAGTACCGAGTTCGAGAATTAAACGCGAGAACTAAGTACCTAGTTTGAGAATTAAACGCGAGAACTAAGTACCTAGATCGAGAATTAAAAGCGAGAACTAAGTACCTAGTTCGAGAATTAAACGCGAGAACTAAGTACCGAGTTCGAGAATTAAAAGCGAGAACTAAGTACCTAGTTCGAGAATTAAACGCGAGAACTAAGTACCTAGTTCGAGAATTAAAAGCGAGAACTAAGTACCGAGGTCGAGAATTAAACGCAAGAACTCAGTACCGAGTTCGAGAATTAAACGCGAGATCTCAGTACCGAGTCCGAGAATTAAACGCGAGAACTCAGTATCGAGTTCGAGAATTAAACGCGAGAAGTAAGTACCTAGTTCGAGAATTAAACGCGAGAACTATGTACCTAGTTCGAGAATTAAACGCGAGATCTCAGTACCGAGTTAGAGAATTAAACGCGAGAACTAAGTACCTAGTTCGAGAATTAAAAGCGAGAACTAAGTACCTAGTTCGAGAATTAAACGCAAGAACTCAGTACCTAGTTCGAGAATTAAACGCGGGAACTCAGTACCGAGTTGGAGAATTAAACGCGAGATCTCAGTACCGAGTTCGAGAATTAAAAGCGAGAATTAAGTACCTAGTTCGAGAATTAAAAGCGAGAACTAAGTACCTAGTTCGAGAATTAAACGCGAGAACTAAGTACCGAGTTCGAGAATTAAACGCGAGAACTAAGTACCTAGTTCGAGAATTAAACGCGAGATCTCAGTACCGAGTTCGAGAATTAAAAGCGAGAATTAAGTACCTAGTTCGAGAATTAAACGCAAAAACTAAGTACCTTGTTCGAAAATTAAACGCGAGAACTAAGTACCTAGTTCGAGAATTAAAAGCGAGAACTAAGTACCTAGTTCGAGAATTAAACGCGAGAACTAAGTACCGAGTTCGAGAATTAAACGCAAGAACTAAGTACCGAGTTCGAGAATTAAACGCAAGAACTCAGTACCGAGTTCGAGAATTAAACGCGAGATCTCATTACCGAGTCCGAGAATTAAACGCGAGAACTCAGTATCGAGTTCGAGAATTAAACGCGAGAAGTAAGTACCTAGTTCGAGAATTAAACGCGAGAACTAAGTACCTAGTTCGAGAATTAAAAGCGAGAACTAAGTACCTAGTTCGAGAATTAAACGCGAGATCTCAGTACCGAGTTCGAGAATTAAACGCGAGAACTAAGTACCTAGTTCGAGAATTAAACGCGAGAACTAAGTACCTAGTTCGAAAATTAAAAGCGAGAACTAAGTACCTAGTTCGAGAATTAAACGCGAGATTTCAGTACCGAGCTCGAGAATTAAAAGCGAGAACTAAGTACCTAGTTCGAGAATTAAACGCGAGATCTCAGTACCGAGTTCGAGAATTCAACGCGAGAACTCAGTACCCAGTTCAAGAATTAAACGCGAGAACTAAGTACCTAGTTCGAAAATTAAACGCGAGAACTAAGTACCTAGTTCGAGAATTAAAAGCGAGAACTAAGTACCGAGTTCGAGAATTAAACGCGAGATCTCAGTACCGAGTCCGAGAATTAAACGCGAGAACTCAGTATCGAGTTCGAGAATTAAACGCGAGATCTCAGTACCGAGTTCGAGAATTAAACGCGAGAACTAAAGAACTAAGTACCTAGTTCGAGAATTAAACGCGAGATCTCAGTACCGAGTTCGAGAATTAAACGCGAGAACTAAGTACCTAGTTCGAGAATTAAACGCGAGAACTAAGTACCTAGTTCGAGAATTAAAAGCGAGAACTAAGTACCTAGTTCGAGAATTAAACGCAAGAACTCAGTACCTAGTTCGAGAATTAAACGCGAGAACTCAGTACCGAGTTCGAGAATTAAACGCGAGATCTCAGTATCGAGTTCGAGAATTAAACGCGAGAACTCAGTATCGAGTTCGAGAATTAAACGCGAGATCTCAGTACCGAGTTCGAGAATTAAACGCGAGAACTAAAGAACTAAGTACCTAGTTCGAGAATTAAACGCGAGATCTCAGTACCGAGTTCGAGAATTAAACGCGAGAACTAAGTACCTAGTTCGAGAATTAAACGCGAGAACTAAGTACCTAGTTCGAGAATTAAAAGCGAGAACTAAGTACCTAGTTCGAGAATTAAACGCAAGAACTCAGTACCTAGTTCGAGAATTAAACGCGAGAACTCAGTACCGAGTTCGAGAATTAAACGCGAGATCTCAGTACCGAGTTCGAGAATTAAACGCGAGAACTAAGTACCTAGATCGAGAATTAAAAGCGAGAACTAAGTACCTAGTTCGAGAATTAAACGCGAGAACTAAGTACCGAGTTCGAGAATTAAACGCGAGAACTAAGTACCTAGTTCGAGAATTAAACGCGAGATCTCAGTACCGAGTTCGAGAATTAAAAGCGAGAATTAAGTACCTAGTTCGAGAATTAAACGCGAGAACTAAGTACCTAGTTCGAAAATTAAACGCGAGAACTAAGTACCTAGTTCGAGAATTAAACGCGAGATTTCAGTACCGAGCTCGAGAATTAAAAGCGAGAACTAAGTACCTAGTTCGAGAATTAAACGCGAGATCTCAGTACCGAGTTCGAGAATTCAACGCGAGAACTCAGTACCCAGTTCAAGAATTAAACGCGAGAACTAAGTACCTAGTTCGAAAATTAAACGCGAGAACTAAGTACCTAGTTCGAGAATTAAAAGCGAGAACTAAGTACCGAGTTCGAGAATTAAACGCAAGAACTCAGTACCGAGTTCGAGAATTAAACGCGAGATCTCAGTACCGAGTCCGAGAATTAAACGCGAGAACTCAGTATCGAGTTCGAGAATTAAACGCGAGAAGTAAGTACCTAGTTTGAGAATTAAACGCGAGAACTATGTACCTAGTTCGAGAATTAAACGCGAGATCTCAGTACCGAGTTCGAGAATTAAACGCGAGAACTAAGTACCTAGTTCGAGAATTAAACGCGAGAACTAAGTACCTAGTTCGAGAATTAAAAGCGAGAACTAAGTACCTAGTTCGAGAATTAAACGCAAGAACTCAGTACCTAGTTCGAGAATTAAACGCGAGAACTCAGTACCGAGTTCGAGAATTAAACGCGAGATCTCAGTACCGAGTTCGAGAATTAAACGCGAGAACTAAGTACCTAGATCGAGAATTAAAAGCGAGAACTAAGTACCTAGTTCGAGAATTAAACGCGAGAACTAAGTACCGAGTTCGAGAATTAAACGCGAGAACTAAGTACCTAGTTCGAGAATTAAACGCGAGATCTCAGTACCGAGTTCGAGAATTAAAAGCGAGAATTAAGTACCTAGTTCGAGAATTAAACGCGAGAACTAAGTACCTAGTTCGAAAATTAAACGCGAGAACTAAGTACCTAGTTCGAAAATTAAACGCGAGAACTAAGTACCTAGTTCGAGAATTAAACGCGAGATTTCAGTACCGAGCTCGAGAATTAAAAGCGAGAACTAAGTACCTAGTTCGAGAATTAAACGCGAGATCTCAGTACCGAGTTCGAGAATTCAACGCGAGAACTCAGTACCCAGTTCAAGAATTAAACGCGAGAACTAAGTACCTAGTTCGAAAATTAAACGCGAGAACTAAGTACCTAGTTCGAGAATTAAAAGCGAGAACTAAGTACCGAGTTCGAGAATTAAACGCAAGAACTCAGTACCGAGTTCGAGAATTAAACGCGAGATCTCAGTACCGAGTCCGAGAATTAAACGCGAGAACTCAGTATCGAGTTCGAGAATTAAACGCGAGAAGTAAGTACCTAGTTTGAGAATTAAACGCGAGAACTATGTACCTAGTTCGAGAATTAAACGCGAGATCTCAGTACCGAGTTCGAGAATTAAACGCGAGAACTAAGTACCTAGTTCGAGAATTAAACGCGAGAACTAAGTACCTAGTTCGAGAATTAAAAGCGAGAACTAAGTACCTAGTTCGAGAATTAAACGCAAGAACTCAGTACCTAGTTCGAGAATTAAACGCGAGAACTCAGTACCGAGTTCGAGAATTAAACGCGAGATCTCAGTACCGAGTTCGAGAATTAAACGCGAGAACTAAGTACCTAGTTTGAGAATTAAACGCGAGAACTAAGTACCTAGATCGAGAATTAAAAGCGAGAACTAAGTACCTAGTTCGAGAATTAAACGCGAGAACTAAGTACCGAGTTCGAGAATTAAAAGCGAGAACTAAGTACCTAGTTCGAGAATTAAACGCGAGAACTAAGTACCTAGTTCGAGAATTAAAAGCGAGAACTAAGTACCGAGTTCGAGAATTAAACGCAAGAACTCAGTACCGAGTTCGAGAATTAAACGCGAGATCTCAGTACCGAGTCCGAGAATTAAACGCGAGAACTCAGTATCGAGTTCGAGAATTAAACGCGAGAAGTAAGTACCTAGTTCGAGAATTAAACGCGAGAACTATGTACCTAGTTCGAGAATTAAACGCGAGATCTCAGTACCGAGTTAGAGAATTAAACGCGAGAACTAAGTACCTAGTTCGAGAATTAAAAGCGAGAACTAAGTACCTAGTTCGAGAATTAAACGCAAGAACTCAGTACCTAGTTCGAGAATTAAACGCGGGAACTCAGTACCGAGTTGGAGAATTAAACGCGAGATCTCAGTACCGAGTTCGAGAATTAAAAGCGAGAATTAAGTACCTAGTTCGAGAATTAAAAGCGAGAACTAAGTACCTAGTTCGAGAATTAAACGCGAGAACTAAGTACCGAGTTCGAGAATTAAACGCGAGAACTAAGTACCTAGTTCGAGAATTAAACGCGAGATCTCAGTACCGAGTTCGAGAATTAAAAGCGAGAATTAAGTACCTAGTTCGAGAATTAAACGCAAAAACTAAGTACCTTGTTCGAAAATTAAACGCGAGAACTAAGTACCTAGTTCGAGAATTAAAAGCGAGAACTAAGTACCTAGTTCGAGAATTAAACGCGAGAACTAAGTACCGAGTTCGAGAATTAAACGCAAGAACTAAGTACCGAGTTCGAGAATTAAACGCAAGAACTCAGTACCGAGTTCGAGAATTAAACGCGAGATCTCATTACCGAGTCCGAGAATTAAACGCGAGAACTCAGTATCGAGTTCGAGAATTAAACGCGAGAAGTAAGTACCTAGTTCGAGAATTAAACGCGAGAACTAAGTACCTAGTTCGAGAATTAAAAGCGAGAACTAAGTACCTAGTTCGAGAATTAAACGCGAGATCTCAGTACCGAGTTCGAGAATTAAACGCGAGAACTAAGTACCTAGTTCGAGAATTAAACGCGAGAACTAAGTACCTAGTTCGAAAATTAAAAGCGAGAACTAAGTACCTAGTTCGAGAATTAAACGCGAGATTTCAGTACCGAGCTCGAGAATTAAAAGCGAGAACTAAGTACCTAGTTCGAGAATTAAACGCGAGATCTCAGTACCGAGTTCGAGAATTCAACGCGAGAACTCAGTACCCAGTTCAAGAATTAAACGCGAGAACTAAGTACCTAGTTCGAAAATTAAACGCGAGAACTAAGTACCTAGTTCGAGAATTAAAAGCGAGAACTAAGTACCGAGTTCGAGAATTAAACGCGAGATCTCAGTACCGAGTCCGAGAATTAAACGCGAGAACTCAGTATCGAGTTCGAGAATTAAACGCGAGATCTCAGTACCGAGTTCGAGAATTAAACGCGAGAACTAAAGAACTAAGTACCTAGTTCGAGAATTAAACGCGAGATCTCAGTACCGAGTTCGAGAATTAAACGCGAGAACTAAGTACCTAGTTCGAGAATTAAACGCGAGAACTAAGTACCTAGTTCGAGAATTAAAAGCGAGAACTAAGTACCTAGTTCGAGAATTAAACGCAAGAACTCAGTACCTAGTTCGAGAATTAAACGCGAGAACTCAGTACCGAGTTCGAGAATTAAACGCGAGATCTCAGTACCGAGTTCGAGAATTAAACGCGAGAACTAAGTACCTAGATCGAGAATTAAAAGCGAGAACTAAGTACCTAGTTCGAGAATTAAACGCGAGAACTAAGTACCGAGTTCGAGAATTAAACGCGAGAACTAAGTACCTAGTTCGAGAATTAAACGCGAGATCTCAGTACCGAGTTCGAGAATTAAAAGCGAGAATTAAGTACCTAGTTCGAGAATTAAACGCGAGAACTAAGTACCTAGTTCGAAAATTAAACGCGAGAACTAAGTACCTAGTTCGAGAATTAAACGCGAGATTTCAGTACCGAGCTCGAGAATTAAAAGCGAGAACTAAGTACCTAGTTCGAGAATTAAACGCGAGATCTCAGTACCGAGTTCGAGAATTCAACGCGAGAACTCAGTACCCAGTTCAAGAATTAAACGCGAGAACTAAGTACCTAGTTCGAAAATTAAACGCGAGAACTAAGTACCTAGTTCGAGAATTAAAAGCGAGAACTAAGTACCGAGTTCGAGAATTAAACGCAAGAACTCAGTACCGAGTTCGAGAATTAAACGCGAGATCTCAGTACCGAGTCCGAGAATTAAACGCGAGAACTCAGTATCGAGTTCGAGAATTAAACGCGAGAAGTAAGTACCTAGTTTGAGAATTAAACGCGAGAACTATGTACCTAGTTCGAGAATTAAACGCGAGATCTCAGTACCGAGTTCGAGAATTAAACGCGAGAACTAAGTACCTAGTTCGAGAATTAAACGCGAGAACTAAGTACCTAGTTCGAGAATTAAAAGCGAGAACTAAGTACCTAGTTCGAGAATTAAACGCAAGAACTCAGTACCTAGTTCGAGAATTAAACGCGAGAACTCAGTACCGAGTTCGAGAATTAAACGCGAGATCTCAGTACCGAGTTCGAGAATTAAACGCGAGAACTAAGTACCTAGTTTGAGAATTAAACGCGAGAACTAAGTACCTAGATCGAGAATTAAAAGCGAGAACTAAGTACCTAGTTCGAGAATTAAACGCGAGAACTAAGTACCGAGTTCGAGAATTAAAAGCGAGAACTAAGTACCTAGTTCGAGAATTAAACGCGAGAACTAAGTACCTAGTTCGAGAATTAAAAGCGAGAACTAAGTACCGAGTTCGAGAATTAAACGCAAGAACTCAGTACCGAGTTCGAGAATTAAACGCGAGATCTCAGTACCGAGTCCGAGAATTAAACGCGAGAACTCAGTATCGAGTTCGAGAATTAAACGCGAGAAGTAAGTACCTAGTTCGAGAATTAAACGCGAGAACTATGTACCTAGTTCGAGAATTAAACGCGAGATCTCAGTACCGAGTTAGAGAATTAAACGCGAGAACTAAGTACCTAGTTCGAGAATTAAAAGCGAGAACTAAGTACCTAGTTCGAGAATTAAACGCAAGAACTCAGTACCTAGTTCGAGAATTAAACGCGGGAACTCAGTACCGAGTTGGAGAATTAAACGCGAGATCTCAGTACCGAGTTCGAGAATTAAACGCGAGAACTAAAGAACTAAGTACCTAGTTCGAGAATTAAAAGCGAGAACTAAGTACCTAGTTCGAGAATTAAAAGCGAGAACTAAGTACCTAGTTCGAGAATTAAACGCGAGATCTCAGTACCGAGCTCGAGAATTAAAAGCGAGAACTAAGTACCTAGTTTGAGAATTAAACGCGAGATCTCAGTACCGAGTTCGAGTATTAAACGCGAGAACTAAGTACCTAGTTCGAGAATTAAACGCGAGATCTCAGTACCGAGTCCGAGAATTAAACGCGAGAACTCAGTACCGAGTTCGAGAATTAAACGCGAGATCTAAGTACCTAGTTCGAGAATTAAACGCGAGAAGTAAGTACCTAGTTCGAGAATTAAACGCGAGAACTATGTACCTAGTTCGAGAATTAAACGCGAGAACTCAGTACCCAGTTCAAGAATTAAACGCGAGAACTAAGTACCTAGTTCGAAAATTAAACGCGAGAACTAAGTACCTAGTTCAAGAATTAAAAGCGAGAACTAAGTACCGAGTTCGAGAATTAAACGCAAGAACTCAGTACCGAGCTCGAGAATTAAAAGCGAGAACTAAGTACCTAGTTTGAGAATTAAACGCGAGATCTCAGTACCGAGTCCGAGAATTAAACGCGAGAACTCAGTACCGAGTTCGAGAATTAAACGCGAGATCTAAGTACCTAGTTCGAGAATTAAACGCGAGAACTAAGTACCTAGTTCGAGAATTAAACGCAAAAACTAAGTACCTTGTTCGAGAATTAAACGCGAGGACTAAGTACCTAGTTCGAGAATTAAAAGCGAGAACTAAGTACCGAGTTCGAGAATTCAACGCGAGAACTCAGTACCCAGTTCAAGAATTAAACGCGAGAACTAAGTACCTAGTTCGAAAATTAAACGCGAGAACTAAGTACCTAGTTCGAGAATTAAACGCGAGATCTCATTACCGAGTCCG
Source organism: Desoria tigrina (assembly GCA_906901685.1). Classification (NCBI taxonomy): domain Eukaryota; kingdom Metazoa; phylum Arthropoda; class Collembola; order Entomobryomorpha; family Isotomidae; genus Desoria; species Desoria tigrina. Next base: position 447,595 of record CAJQTU010000003.1, on the reverse strand, counting down.
AGAATTAAACGCGAGAACTCAGTATCTAGTTCGAAAATTAAACGCGAGAACTCAGTACCGAGTTCGAGAATTAAACGCGAGATCTCATTACCGAGTCCGAGAATTAAACGCGAGAACTCAGTATCGAGTTCGAGAATTAAACGCGAGAAGTAAGTACCTAGTTCGAGAATTAAACGCGAGAACTAAGTACCTAGTTCGAAAATTAAACGCGAGAACTCAGTACCGAGTTCGAGAATTAAACGCGAGATCTCATTACCGAGTCCGAGAATTAAACGCGAGAACTCAGTATCGAGTTCGAGAATTAAACGCGAGAAGTAAGTACCTAGTTCGAGAATTAAACGCGAGAACTAAGTACCTAGTTCGAGAATTAAAAGCGAGAACTAAGTACCTAGTTCGAGAATTAAACGCGAGATCTCAGTACCGAGTTCGAGAATTAAACGCGAGAACTAAGTACCTAGTTCGAGAATTAAACGCGAGAACTAAGTACCTAGTTCGAAAATTAAAAGCGAGAACTAAGTACCTAGTTCGAGAATTAAACGCGAGATTTCAGTACCGAGCTCGAGAATTAAAAGCGAGAACTAAGTACCTAGTTCGAGAATTAAACGCGAGATCTCAGTACCGAGTTCGAGAATTCAACGCGAGAACTCAGTACCCAGTTCAAGAATTAAACGCGAGACCTAAGTACCTAGTTCGAAAATTAAACGCGAGAACTAAGTACCTAGTTCGAGAATTAAAAGCGAGAACTAAGTACCGAGTTCGAGAATTAAACGCGAGATCTCAGTACCGAGTCCGAGAATTAAACGCGAGAACTCAGTATCGAGTTCGAGAATTAAACGCGAGATCTCAGTACCGAGTTCGAGAATTAAACGCGAGAACTAAAGAACTAAGTACCTAGTTCGAGAATTAAACGCGAGATCTCAGTACCGAGTTCGAGAATTAAACGCGAGAACTAAGTACCTAGTTCGAGAATTAAACGCGAGAACTAAGTACCTAGTTCGAGAATTAAAAGCGAGAACTAAGTACCTAGTTCGAGAATTAAACGCAAGAACTCAGTACCTAGTTCGAGAATTAAACGCGAGAACTCAGTACCGAGTTCGAGAATTAAACGCGAAATCTCAGTACCGAGTTCGAGAATTAAACGCGAGAACTAAGTACCTAGATCGAGAATTAAAAGCGAGAACTAAGTACCTAGTTCGAAAATTAAACGCGAGAACTAAGTACCTAGTTCGAGAATTAAACGCGAGATCTCAGTACCGAGTTCGAGAATTAAAAGCGAGAATTAAGTACCTAGTTCGAGAATTAAACGCAAAAACTAAGTACCTTGTTCGAAAATTAAACGCGAGAACTAAGTACCTAGTTCGAGAATTAAAAGCGAGAACTAAGTACCTAGTTCGAGAATTAAACGCGAGAACTAAGTACCGAGTTCGATAATTAAACGCAAGAACTAAGTACCGAGTTCGAGAATTAAACGCAAGAACTCAGTACCGAGTTCGAGAATTAAACGCGAGATCTCATTACCGAGTCCGAGAATTAAACGCGAGAACTCAGTATCGAGTTCGAGAATTAAACGCGAGAAGTAAGTACCTAGTTCGAGAATTAAACGCGAGAACTAAGTACCTAGTTCGAGAATTAAAAGCGAGAACTAAGTACCTAGTTCGAGAATTAAACGCGAGATCTCAGTACCGAGTTCGAGAATTAAACGCGAGAACTAAGTACCTAGTTCGAGAATTAAACGCGAGAACTAAGTACCTAGTTCGAAAATTAAAAGCGAGAACTAAGTACCTAGTTCGAGAATTAAACGCGAGATTTCAGTACCGAGCTCGAGAATTAAAAGCGAGAACTAAGTACCTAGTTCGAGAATTAAACGCAAGAACTCAGTACCTAGTTCGAGAATTAAACGCGAGAACTCAGTACCGAGTTCGAGAATTAAACGCGAGATCTCAGTACCGAGTTCGAGAATTAAACGCGAGAACTAAGTACCTAGATCGAGAATTAAAAGCGAGAACTAAGTACCTAGTTCGAGAATTAAACGCGAGAACTAAGTACCTAGTTCGAGAATTAAACGCGAGATCTCAGTACCGAGTTCGAGAATTAAAAGCGAGAATTAAGTACCTAGTTCGAGAATTAAACGCGAGAACTAAGTACCTAGTTCGAAAATTAAACGCGAGAACTAAGTACCTAGTTCGAGAATTAAACGCGAGATTTCAGTACCGAGCTCGAGAATTAAAAGCGAGAACTAAGTACCTAGTTCGAGAATTAAACGCGAGATCTCAGTACCGAGTTCGAGAATTCAACGCGAGAACTCAGTACCCAGTTCAAGAATTAAACGCGAGAACTAAGTACCTAGTTCGAAAATAAAACGCGAGAACTAAGTACCTAGTTCGAGAATTAAAAGCGAGAACTAAGTACCGAGTTCGAGAATTAAACGCGAGATCTCAGTACCGAGTCCGAGAATTAAACGCGAGAACTCAGTATCGAGTTCGAGAATTAAACGCGAGAAGTAAGTACCTAGTTTGAGAATTAAACGCGAGAACTATGTACCTAGTTCGAGAATTAAACGCGAGATCTCAGTACCGAGTTCGAGAATTAAACGCGAGAACTAAGTACCTAGTTCGAGAATTAAACGCGAGAACTAAGTACCTAGTTCGAGAATTAAAAGCGAGAACTAAGTACCTAGTTCGAGAATTAAACGCAAGAACTCAGTACCTAGTTCGAGAATTAAACGCGAGAACTCAGTACCGAGTTCGAGAATTAAACGCGAGATCTCAGTACCGAGTTCGAGAATTAAACGCGAGAACTAAGTACCTAGTTTGAGAATTAAACGCGAGAACTAAGTACCTAGATCGAGAATTAAAAGCGAGAACTAAGTACCTAGTTCGAGAATTAAACGCGAGAACTAAGTACCGAGTTCGAGAATTAAAAGCGAGAACTAAGTACCTAGTTCGAGAATTAAACGCAAGAACTCAGTACCGAGTTCGAGAATTAAACGCGAGATCTCAGTACCGAGTCCGAGAATTAAACGCGAGAACTCAGTATCGAGTTCGAGAATTAAACGCGAGAAGTAAGTACCTAGTTCGAGAATTAAACGCGAGAACTATGTACCTAGTTCGAGAATTAAACGCGAGATCTCAGTACCGAGTTAGAGAATTAAACGCGAGAACTAAGTACCTAGTTCGAGAATTAAAAGCGAGAACTAAGTACCTAGTTCGAGAATTAAACGCAAGAACTCAGTATCTAGTTCGAGAATTAAACGCGGGAACTCAGTACCGAGTTGGAGAATTAAACGCGAGATCTCAGTACCGAGTTCGAGAATTAAACGCGAGAACTAAAGAACTAAGTACCTAGTTCGAGAATTAAAAGCGAGAACTAAGTACCTAGTTCGAGAATTAAAAGCGAGAACTAAGTACCTAGTTCGAGACTTAAACGCGAGATCTCAGTACCGAGCTCGAGAATTAAAAGCGAGAACTAAGTACCTAGTTTGAGAATTAAACGCGAGATCTCAGTACCGAGTTCGAGTATTAAACGCGAGAACTAAGTACCTAGTTCGAGAATTAAACGCGAGATCTCAGTACCGAGTCCGAGAATTAAACGCGAGAACTCAGTACCGAGTTCGAGAATTAAACGCGAGATCTAAGTACCTAGTTCGAGAATTAAACGCGAGAAGTAAGTACCTAGTTCGAGAATTAAACGCGAGAACTATGTACCTAGTTCGAGAATTAAACGCGAGAACTCAGTACCCAGTTCAAGAATTAAACGCGAGAACTAAGTACCTAGTTCAAAAATTAAACGCGAGAACTAAGTACCTAGTTCGAGAATTAAAAGCGAGAACTAAGTACCTAGTTCGAAAATTAAACGCGAGAACTAAGTACCTAGTTCGAGAATTAAACGCGAGATTTCAGTACCGAGCTCGAGAATTAAAAGCGAGAACTAAGTACCTAGTTCGAGAATTAAACGCGAGATCTCAGTACCGAGTTCGAGAATTCAACGCGAGAACTCAGTACCCAGTTCAAGAATTAAACGCGAGAACTAAGTACCTAGTTCGAAAATAAAACGCGAGAACTAAGTACCTAGTTCGAGAATTAAAAGCGAGAACTAAGTACCGAGTTCGAGAATTAAACGCAAGAACTCAGTACCGAGTTCGAGAATTAAACGCGAGATCTCAGTACCGAGTCCGAGAATTAAACGCGAGTACTCAGTATCGAGTTCGAGAATTAAACGCGAGAAGTAAGTACCTAGTTTGAGAATTAAACGCGAGAACTATGTACCTAGTTCGAGAATTAAACACGAGATCTCAGTACCGAGTTCGAGAATTAAACGCGAGAACTAAGTACCTAGTTCGAGAATTAAACGCGAGAACTAAGTACCTAGTTCGAGAATTAAAAGCGAGAACTAAGTACCTAGTTCGAGAATTAAACGCAAGAACTCAGTACCTAGTTCGAGAATTAAACGCGAGAACTCAGTACCGAGTTCGAGAATTAAACGCGAGATCTCAGTACCGAGTTCGAGAATTAAACGCGAGAACTAAGTACCTAGTTTGAGAATTAAACGCGAGAACTAAGTACCTAGATCGAGAATTAAAAGCGAGAACTAAGTACCTAGTTCGAGAATTAAACGCGAGAACTAAGTACCGAGTTCGAGAATTAAAAGCGAGAACTAAGTACCTAGTTCGAGAATTAAACGCGAGAACTAAGTACCTAGTTCGAGAATTAAAAGCGAGAACTAAGTACCGAGTTCGAGAATTAAACGCAAGAACTCAGTACCGAGTTCGAGAATTAAACGCGAGATCTCAGTACCGAGTCCGAGAATTAAACGCGAGAACTCAGTATCGAGTTCGAGAATTAAACGCGAGAAGTTAGTACCTAGTTCGAGAATTAAACGCGAGAACTATGTACCTAGTTCGAGAATTAAACGCGAGATCTCAGTACCGAGTTAGAGAATTAAACGCGAGAACTAAGTACCTAGTTCGAGAATTAAAAGCGAGAACTAAGTACCTAGTTCGAGAATTAAACGCAAGAACTCAGTACCTAGTTCGAGAATTAAACGCGGGAACTCAGTACCGAGTTGGAGAATTAAACGCGAGATCTCAGTACCGAGTTCGAGAATTAAACGCGAGAACTAAAGAACTAAGTACCTAGTTCGAGAATTAAAAGCGAGAACTAAGTACCTAGTTCGAGAATTAAAAGCGAGAACTAAGTACCTAGTTCGAGAATTAAACGCGAGATCTCAGTACCGAGCTCGAGAATTAAAAGCGAGAACTAAGTACCTAGTTTGAGAATTAAACGCGAGATCTCAGTACCGAGTTCGAGTATTAAACGCGAGAACTAAGTACCTAGTTCGAGAATTAAACGCGAGATCTCAGTACCGAGTCCGAGAATTAAACGCGAGAACTCAGTACCGAGTTCGAGAATTAAACGGGAGATCTAAGTACCTAGTTCGAGAATTAAACGCGAGAAGTAAGTACCTAGTTCGAGAATTAAACGCGAGAACTATGTACCTAGTTCGAGAATTAAACGCGAGAACTCAGTACCCAGTTCAAGAATTAAACGCGAGAACTAAGTACCTAGTTCGAAAATTAAACGCGAGAACTCAGTACCCAGTTCAAGAATTAAACGCGAGAACTAAGTACCTAGTTCGAAAATTAAACGCGAGAACTAAGTACCTAGTTCGAGAATTAAAAGCGAGAACTAAGTACCGAGTTCGAGAATTAAACGCAAGAACTCAGTACCGAGCTCGAGAATTAAAAGCGAGAACTAAGTACCTAGTTTGAGAATTAAACGCAATATCTCAGTACCGAGTCCGAGAATTAAACGCGAGAACTCAGTACCGAGTTCGAGAATTAAACGCGAGATCTAAGTACCTAGTTCGAGAATTAAACGCGAGAACTAAGTACCTAGTTCGAGAATTAAACGCAAAAACTAAGTACCTTGTTCGAGAATTAAACGCGAGGACTAAGTACCTAGTTCGAGAATTAAAAGCGAGAACTAAGTACCGAGTTCGAGAATTCAACGCGAGAACTCAGTACCCAGTTCAAGAATTAAACGCGAGAACTAAGTACCTAGTTCGAAAATTAAACGCGAGAACTAAGTACCTAGTTCGAGAATTAAACGCGAGAACTAAGTACCTAGTTCGAGAATTAAAAGCGAGAACTAAGTACCTAGATCGAGAATTAAACGCGAGATCTCAGTACCGAGTCCGAGAATTAAACGCGAGAACTCAGTATCGAGTTCGAGAATAAAACGCGAGAAGTAAGTACCTAGTTCGAGAATTAAACGCGAGAACTATGTACCTAGTTCGAGAATTAAACGCGAGAACTATGTACCTAGTTCGAGAATTAAACGCGAGATCTCAGTACCGAGTTCGAGAATTAAACGCGAGAACTAAGTACCTAGTTCGAGAATTAAACGCGAGAACTAAGTACCTAGTTCGAGAATTAAAAGCGAGAACTAAGTACCTAGTTCGAGAATTAAACGCAAGAACTCAGTACCTAGTTCGAGAATTAAACGCGAGAACTCAGTACCGAGTTCGAGAATTAAACGCGAGATCTCAGTACCGAGTTCGAGAATTAAACGCGAGTACTAAGTACCTAGTTTGAGAATTAAACGCGAGAACTAAGTACCTAGTTCGAGAATTAAAAGCGAGAACTAAGTACCTAGATCGAGAATTAAACGCGAGAACTCAGTACCGAGTTCGAGAATTAAACGCGAGAACTAAAGAACTAAGTACCTAGTTCGAGAATTAAAAGCGAGAACTAAGTACCTAGTTCGAGAATTAAAAGCGAGAACTAAGTACCTAGTTCGAGAATTAAACGCGAGATCTCAGTACCGAGCTCGAGAATTAAAAGCGAGAACTAAGTACCTAGTTTGAGAATTAAACGCGAGATCTCAGTACCGAGTTCGAGTATTAAACGCGAGAACTAAGTACCTAGTTCGAGAATTAAACGCGAGATCTCAGTACCGAGTCCGAGAATTAAACGCGAGAACTCAGTACCGAGTTCGAGAATTAAACGCGAGATCTAAGTACCTAGTTCGAGAATTAAACGCGAGAAGTAAGTACCTAGTTCGAGAATTAAACGCGAGAACTATGTACCTAGTTCGAGAATTAAACGCGAGAACTCAGTACCCAGTTCAAGAATTAAACGCGAGAACTAAGTACCTAGTTCGAAAATTAAACGCGAGAACTAAGTACCTAGTTCGAGAATTAAAAGCGAGAACTAAGTACCTAGTTCGAAAATTAAACGCGAGAACTAAGTACCTAGTTCGAGAATTAAACGCGAGATTTCAGTACCGAGCTCGAGAATTAAAAGCGAGAACTAAGTACCTAGTTCGAGAATTAAACGCGAGATCTCAGTACCGAGTTCGAGAATTCAACGCGAGAACTCAGTACCCAGTTCAAGAATTAAACGCGAGAACTAAGTACCTAGTTCGAAAATAAAACGCGAGAACTAAGTACCTAGTTCGAGAATTAAAAGCGAGAACTAAGTACCGAGTTCGAGAATTAAACGCAAGAACTCAGTACCGAGTTCGAGAATTAAACGCGAGATCTCAGTACCGAGTCCGAGAATTAAACGCGAGAACTCAGTATCGAGTTCGAGAATTAAACGCGAGAAGTAAGTACCTAGTTTGAGAATTAAACGCGAGAACTATGTACCTAGTTCGAGAATTAAACACGAGATCTCAGTACCGAGTTCGAGAATTAAACGCGAGAACTAAGTACCTAGTTCGAGAATTAAACGCGAGAACTAAGTACCTAGTTCGAGAATTAAAAGCGAGAACTAAGTACCTAGTTCGAGAATTAAACGCAAGAACTCAGTACCTAGTTCGAGAATTAAACGCGAGAACTCAGTACCGAGTTCGAGAATTAAACGCGAGATCTCAGTACCGAGTTCGAGAATTAAACGCGAGAACTAAGTACCTAGTTTGAGAATTAAACGCGAGAACTAAGTACCTAGATCGAGAATTAAAAGCGAGAACTAAGTACCTAGTTCGAGAATTAAACGCGAGAACTAAGTACCGAGTTCGAGAATTAAAAGCGAGAACTAAGTACCTAGTTCGAGAATTAAACGCGAGAACTAAGTACCTAGTTCGAGAATTAAAAGCGAGAACTAAGTACCGAGTTCGAGAATTAAACGCAAGAACTCAGTACCGAGTTCGAGAATTAAACGCGAGATCTCAGTACCGAGTCCGAGAATTAAACGCGAGAACTCAGTATCGAGTTCGAGAATTAAACGCGAGAAGTTAGTACCTAGTTCGAGAATTAAACGCGAGAACTATGTACCTAGTTCGAGAATTAAACGCGAGATCTCAGTACCGAGTTAGAGAATTAAACGCGAGAACTAAGTACCTAGTTCGAGAATTAAAAGCGAGAACTAAGTACCTAGTTCGAGAATTAAACGCAAGAACTCAGTACCTAGTTCGAGAATTAAACGCGGGAACTCAGTACCGAGTTGGAGAATTAAACGCGAGATCTCAGTACCGAGTTCGAGAATTAAACGCGAGAACTAAAGAACTAAGTACCTAGTTCGAGAATTAAAAGCGAGAACTAAGTACCTAGTTCGAGAATTAAAAGCGAGAACTAAGTACCTAGTTCGAGAATTAAACGCGAGATCTCAGTACCGAGTTCGAGTATTAAACGCGAGAACTAAGTACCTAGTTCGAGAATTAAACGCGAGATCTCAGTACCGAGTCCGAGAATTAAACGCGAGAACTCAGTACCGAGTTCGAGAATTAAACGGGAGATCTAAGTACCTAGTTCGAGAATTAAACGCGAGAAGTAAGTACCTAGTTCGAGAATTAAACGCGAGAACTATGTACCTAGTTCGAGAATTAAACGCGAGAACTCAGTACCCAGTTCAAGAATTAAACGCGAGAACTAAGTACCTAGTTCGAAAATTAAACGCGAGAACTCAGTACCCAGTTCAAGAATTAAACGCGAGAACTAAGTACCTAGTTCGAAAATTAAACGCGAGAACTAAGTACCTAGTTCGAGAATTAAAAGCGAGAACTAAGTACCGAGTTCGAGAATTAAACGCAAGAACTCAGTACCGAGCTCGAGAATTAAAAGCGAGAACTAAGTACCTAGTTTGAGAATTAAACGCGAGATCTCAGTACCGAGTCCGAGAATTAAACGCGAGAACTCAGTACCGAGTTCGAGAATTAAACGCGAGATCTAAGTACCTAGTTCGAGAATTAAACGCGAGAACTAAGTACCTAGTTCGAGAATTAAACGCAAAAACTAAGTACCTTGTTCGAGAATTAAACGCGAGGACTAAGTACCTAGTTCGAGAATTAAAAGCGAGAACTAAGTACCGAGTTCGAGAATTCAACGCGAGAACTCAGTACCCAGTTCAAGAATTAAACGCGAGAACTAAGTACCTAGTTCGAAAATTAAACGCGAGAACTAAGTACCTAGTTCGAGAATTAAACGCGAGAACTAAGTACCTAGTTCGAGAATTAAAAGCGAGAACTAAGTACCTAGATCGAGAATTAAACGCGAGATCTCAGTACCGAGTCCGAGAATTAAACGCGAGAACTCAGTATCGAGTTCGAGAATAAAACGCGAGAAGTAAGTACCTAGTTCGAGAATTAAACGCGAGAACTATGTACCTAGTTCGAGAATTAAACGCGAGAACTATGTACCTAGTTCGAGAATTAAACGCGAGATCTCAGTACCGAGTTCGAGAATTAAACGCGAGAACTAAGTACCTAGTTCGAGAATTAAACGCGAGAACTAAGTACCTAGTTCGAGAATTAAAAGCGAGAACTAAGTACCTAGTTCGAGAATTAAACGCAAGAACTCAGTACCTAGTTCGAGAATTAAACGCGAGAACTCAGTACCGAGTTCGAGAATTAAACGCGAGATCTCAGTACCGAGTTCGAGAATTAAACGCGAGTACTAAGTACCTAGTTTGAGAATTAAACGCGAGAACTAAGTACCTAGTTCGAGAATTAAAAGCGAGAACTAAGTACCTAGATCGAGAATTAAACGCGAGAACTCAGTACCGAGTTCGAGAATTAAACGCGAGAACTCAGTATCGAGTTCGAGAATTAAACGCGAGAAGTAAGTACCTAGTTCGAGAATTAAACGCGAGAACTATGTACCTAGTTCGAGAATTAAACGCGAGATCTCAGTACCGAGTTCGAGAATTAAACGCGAGAACTAAGTACCTAGTTCGAGAATTAAAAGCGAGAAGTAAGTACCTAGTTCGAGAATTAAAAGCGAGAAGTAAGTACCTAGTTCGAGAATTAAACGCGAGAACTATGTACCTAGTTCGAGTATTAAACGCGAGATCTCAGTACCGAGTTCGAGAATTAAACGCGAGAACTAAGTACCTAGTTCGAGAATTAAAAGCGAGAACTAAGTACCTAGTTCGAGAATTAAACGCGAGAACTAAGTACCTAGTTCGAGAATTAAACGCGAGAAGTAAGTACCTAGTTCGAGAATTAAACGCGAGAAGTAAGTACCTAGTTCGAGAATTAAACGCGAGAACTAAGTACCGAGTTCGAGAATTCAACGCGAGAACTCAGTACCCAGTTCAAGAATTAAACGCGAGAACTAAGTACCTAGTTCGAAAATTAAACGCGAGAACTAAGTACCTAGTTCGAGAATTAAACGCGAGAACTAAGTACCTAGTTCGAGAATTAAACGCAAGAACTCAGTACCGAGTTCGAGAATTAAACGCGAGATCTCATTACCGAGTCCGAGAATTAAACGCGAGAACTCAGTACCCAGTTCAAGAATTAAACGCGAGAACTAAGTACCTAGTTCGAAAATTAAACGCGAGAACTAAGTACCTAGTTCGAGAATTAAACGCGAGAAGTAAGTACCTAGTTCGAGAATTAAACGCGAGAAGTAAGTACCTAGTTCGAGAATTAAACGCGAGAACTAAGTACCGAGTTCGAGAATTCAACGCGAGAACTCAGTACCCAGTTCAAGAATTAAACGCGAGAACTAAGTACCTAGTTCGAAAATTAAACGCGAGAACTAAGTACCTAGTTCGAGAATTAAACGCGAGAACTAAGTACCTAGTTCGAGAATTAAAAGCGAGAACTCAGTACCTAGATCGAGAATTAAACGCGAGAACTCAGTACCGAGTTCGAGAATTAAACGCGAGAACTCAGTATCGAGTTCGAGAATTAAACGCGAGAAGTAAGTACCTAGTTCGAGAATTAAACGCGAGAACTATGTACCTAGTTCGAGAATTAAACGCGAGATCTCAGTACCGAGTTCGAGAATTAAACGCGAGAACTAAGTACCTAGTTCGAGAATTAAAAGCGAGAAGTAAGTACCTAGTTCGAGAATTAAAAGCGAGAAGTAAGTACCTAGTTCGAGAATTAAACGCGAGAACTATGTACCTAGTTCGAGTATTAAACGCGAGATCTCAGTACCGAGTTCGAGAATTAAACGCGAGAACTAAGTACCTAGTTCGAGAATTAAAAGCGAGAACTAAGTACCTAGTTCGAGAATTAAACGCGAGAACTAAGTACCTAGTTCGAGAATTAAACCCGAGAAGTAAGTACCTAGTTCGAGAATTAAACGCGAGAAGTAAGTACCTAGTTCGAGAATTAAACGCGAGAACTAAGTACCGAGTTCGAGAATTCAACGCGAGAACTCAGTACCCAGTTCAAGAATTAAACGCGAGAACTAAGTACCTAGTTCGAAAATTAAACGCGAGAACTAAGTACCTAGTTCGAGAATTAAACGCGAGAACTAAGTACCTAGTTCGAGAATTAAAAGCGAGAACTAAGTACCTAGATCGAGAATTAAACGCGAGATCTCAGTACCGAGTCCGAGAATTAAACGCGAGAACTCAGTATCGAGTTCGAGAATAAAACGCGAGAAGTAAGTACCTAGTTCGAGAATTAAACGCGAGAACTATGTACCTAGTTCGAGAATTAAACGCGAGATCTCAGTACCGAGTTCGAGAATTAAACGCGAGAACTAAGTACCTAGTTCGAGAATTAAACGCGAGAACTAAGTACCTAGTTCGAGAATTAAAAGCGAGAACTAAGTACCTAGTTCGAGAATTAAACGCAAGAACTCAGTACCTAGTTCGAGAATTAAACGCGAGAACTCAGTACCGAGTTCGAGAATTAAACGCGAGATCTCAGTACCGAGTTCGAGAATTAAACGCGAGAACTAAGTACCTAGTTTGAGAATTAAACGCGAGAACTAAGTACCTAGTTCGAGAATTAAAAGCGAGAACTAAGTACCTAGATCGAGAATTAAACGCGAGAACTCAGTACCGAGTTCGAGAATTAAACGCGAGAACTCAGTATCGAGTTCGAGAATTAAACGCGAGAAGTAAGTACCTAGTTCGAGAATTAAACGCGAGAACTATGTACCTAGTTCGAGAATTAAACGCGAGATCTCAGTACCGAGTTCGAGAATTAAACGCGAGAACTAAGTACCTAGTTCGAGAATTAAAAGCGAGAAGTAAGTACCTAGTTCGAGAATTAAACTCGAGAACTATGTACCTAGTTCGAGAATTAAACGCGAGATCTCAGTACCGAGTTCGAGAATTAAACGCGAGAACTAAGTACCTAGTTCGAGAATTAAAAGCGAGAACTAAGTACCTAGTTCGAGAATTAAACGCGAGAACTAAGTACCTAGTTCGAGAATTAAAAGCGAGAACTAAGTACCTAGTTCGAGAATTAAACGCGAGAAGTAAGTACCTAGTTCGAGAATTAAACGCGAGAACTATGTACCTAGTTCGAGAATTAAACGCGAGATCTCAGTACCGAGTTCGAGAATTAAACGCGAGAACTAAGTACCTAGTTCGAGAATTAAAAGCGAGAACTAAGTACCTAGTTCGAGAATTAAACGCGAGAACTAAGTACCTAGTTCGAGAATTAAAAGCGAGAACTAAGTACCGAGTTCGAGAATTAAACGCAAGAACTCAGTACCGAGTTCGAGAATTAAACGAGAGATCTCAGTACCGAGTCCGAGAATTAAACGCGAGAACTCAGTATCGAGTTCGAGAATTAAACGCGAGAAGTAAGTACCTAGTTCGAGAATTAAACGCGAGAACTATGTACCTAGTTCGAGAATTAAACGCGAGATCTCAGTACCGAGTTCGAGAATTAAACGCGAGAACGAAGTACCTAGTTCGAGAATTAAACGCGAGAACTAAGTACCTAGTTCGAGAATTAAAAGCGAGAACTATATACCTAGTTCGAGAATTAAACGCAAGAACTCAGTACCTAGTTCGAGAATTAAACGCGAGAACTCAGTACCGAGTTCGAGAATTAAACGCGAGATCTCAGTACCGAGTTCGAGAATTAAACGCGAGAACTAAGTACCTAGTTCGAGAATTAAACGCGAGAACTAAGTACCTAGTTCGAGAATTAAAAGCGAGAACTAAGTACCTAGATCGAGAATTAAAAGCGAGAACTAAGTACCTAGTTCGAGAATTCAACGCGAGAACTAAGTACCGAGTTCGAGAATTAAACGCGAGAACTAAGTACCTAGTTCGAGAATTAAACGCGAGAACTAAGTACCTAGTTCGAGAATTAAAAGCGAGAACTAAGTACCGAGTTCGAGAATTAAACGCAAGAACTCAGTACCGAGTTCGAGAATTAAACGCGAGATCTCAGTACCGAGTCCGCGAATTAAACGCGAGAACTCAGTATCGAGTTCGAGAATTAAACGCGAGAAGTAAGTACCTAGTTCGAGAATTAAACGCGAGAACTATGTACCTAGTTCGAGAATTAAACGCGAGATCTCAGTACCGAGTTCGAGAATTAAACGCAAGAACTAAGTACCTAGTTCGAGAATTAAACGCGAGAACTAAGTACATAGTTCGAGCATTAAAAGCGAGAACTAAGTACCTAGATCGAGAATTAAAAGCGAGAACTAAGTACCGAGTTCGAGAATTAAACGCGAGAACTAAAGAACTAAGTACCTAGTTCGAGAATTTATAGCGAGAACTAAGTTCCTAGTTCGAGAATTAAAAGCGAGAACTAAGTACCTAGATCGAGAATTAAAAGCGAGAACTAAGTACCTAGTTCGAGAAATAAACGCGAGATCTCAGTACCGAGCTCGAGATTTAAAAGCGAGAACTAAGTACCTGGTTTGAGAATTAAACGCGAGAACTCAGTACCGAGGTCGAGAATTAAACGCGAGATCTCAGTACCGAGTTCGAGAATTAAACGCGAGAACTAAAGAACTAAGTACCTAGTTCGAGAATTTATAGCGAGAACTAAGTTCCTAGTTCGAGAATTAAAAGCGAGAACTAAGTACCTAGATCGAGAATTAAAAGCGAGAACTAAGTACCTAGTTCGAGAATTAAACGCGAGATCTCAGTACCGAGCTCGAGAATTAAAAGCAAGAACTAAGTACCTAGTTTGAGAATTAAACGCGAGATCTCAGTACCGAGTTCGAGAATTAAACGCGAGAACTAAGTACCTAGTTCGAGAATTAAACGCGAGAACTAAGTACCGAGTTCGAGAATTAAACGCGAGAACTATGTACCTAGTTCGAGAATTAAACGCGAGATCTCAGTACCGAGTTCGAGAATTAAACGCGAGAACTAAGTACCTAGTTCGAGAATTAAACGCGAGAACTAAGTACCTAGTTCGAGAATTAAAAGCGAGAACTAAGTACCTAGTTCGAGAATTAAACGCAAGAACTCAGTACCTAGTTCGAGAATTAAACGCGAGAACTCAGTACCGAGTTCGAGAATTAAACGCGAGATCTCAGTACCGAGTTCGAGAATTAAACGCGAGAACTAAGTACCTAGTTTGAGAATTAAACGCGAGAACTAAGTACCTAGTTCGAGAATTAAAAGCGAGAACTAAGTACCTAGATCGAGAATTAAACGCGAGAACTCAGTACCGAGTTCGAGAATTAAACGCGAGAACTCAGTATCGAGTTCGAGAATTAAACGCGAGAAGTAAGTACCTAGTTCGAGAATTAAACGCGAGAACTATGTACCTAGTTCGAGAATTAAACGCGAGATCTCAGTACCGAGTTCGAGAATTAAACGCGAGAACTAAGTACCTAGTTCGAGAATTAAACGCGAGAACTAAGTACCTAGTTCGAGAATTAAAAGCGAGAACTAAGTACCTAGTTCGAGAATTAAACGCGAGAACTAAGTACCTAGTTCGAGAATTAAAAGCGAGAACTAAGTACCGAGTTCGAGAATTAAATGCAAGAACTCAGTACCGAGTTCGAGAATTACACGAGAGATCTCAGTACCGAGTCCGAGAATTAAACGCGAGAACTCAGTATCGAGTTCGAGAATTAAACGCGAGAAGTAAGTACCTAGTTCGAGAATTAAACGCGAGAACTATGTACCTAGTTCGAGAATTAAACGCGAGATCTCAGTACCGAGTTCGAGAATTAAACGCGAGAACGAAGTACCTAGTTCGAGAATTAAACGCGAGAACTAAGTACCTAGTTCGAGAATTAAAAGCGAGAACTATATACCTAGTTCGAGAATTAAACGCAAGAACTCAGCACCTAGTTCGAGAATTAAACGCGAGAACTCAGTACCGAGTTCGAGAATTAAACGCGAGATCTCAGTACCGAGTTCGAGAATTAAACGCGAGAACTAAGTACCTAGTTCGAGAATTAAACGCGAGAACTAAGTACCTAGTTCGAGAATTAAAAGCGAGAACTAAGTACCTAGATCGAGAATTAAAAGCGAGAACTAAGTACCTGGTTCGAGAATTCAACGCGAGAACTAAGTACCGAGTTCGAGAATTAAACGCGAGAACTAAGTACCTAGTTCGAGAATTAAACGCGAGAACTAAGTACCTAGTTCGAGAATTAAAAGCGAAAACTAAGTACCGAGTTCGAGAATTAAACGCAAGAACTCAGTACCGAGTTCGAGAATTAAACGCGAGATCTCAGTACCGAGTCCGAGAATTAAACGCGAGAACTCAGTATCGAGTTCGAGAATTAAACGCGAGAAGTAAGTACCTAGTTCGAGAATTAAACGCGAGAACTATGTACCTATTTCGAGAATTAAACGCGAGATCTCAGTACCGAGTTCGAGAATTAAACGCGAGAACTAAGTACCTAGTTCGAGAATTAAACGCGAGAACTAAGTACATAGTTCGAGCATTAAAAGCGAGAACTAAGTACCTAGATCGAGAATTAAAAGCGAGAACTAAGTACCGAGTTCGAGAATTAAACGCGAGAACTAAAGAACTAAGTACCTAGTTCGAGAATTTATAGCGAGAACTAAGTTCCTAGTTCGAGAATTAAAAGCGAGAACTAAGTACCTAGATCGAGAATTAAAAGCGAGAACTAAGTACCTAGTTCGAGAATTAAACGCGAGATCTCAGTACCGAGCTCGAGAATTAAAAGCGAGAACTAAGTACCTGGTTTGAGAATTAAACGCGAGAACTCAGTACCGAGTTCGAGAATTAAACGCGAGATCTCAGTACCGAGTTCGAGAATTAAACGCGAGAACTAAAGAACTAAGTACCTAGTTCGAGAATTTATAGCGAGAACTAAGTTCCTAGTTCGAGAATTAAAAGCGAGAACTAAGTACCTAGATCGAGAATTAAAAGCGAGAACTAAGTACCTAGTTCGAGAATTAAACGCGAGATCTCAGTACCGAGCTCGAGAATTAAAAGCGAGAACTAAGTACCTAGTTTGAGAATTAAACGCGAGATCTCAGTACCGAGTTCGAGAATTAAACGCGAGAACTCAGTATCGAGTTCGAGAATTAAACGCGAGAAGTAAGTACCTAGTTCGAGAATTAAACGCGAGAACTATGTACCTAGTTCGAGAATTAAACGCGAGATCTCAGTACCGAGTTCGAGAATTAAACGCGAGAACTAAGTACCTAGTTCGAGAATTAAACGCAAGAACTCAGTACCTAGTTCGAGAATTAAACGCGAGAACTCAGTACCGAGTTCGAGAATTAAACAGCGAGATCTCAGTACCGAGTTCGAGAATTAAACGCGAGATCTCAGTACCGAGTTCGAGAATTAAACGCGAGAACTAAAGAACTAAGTACCTAGTTCGAGAATTTATAGCGAGAACTAAGTTCCTAGTTCGAGAATTAAAAGCGAGAACTAAGTACCTAGATCGAGAATTAAAAGCGAGAATTAAGTACCTAGTTCGAGAATTAAACGCGAGAACTAAGTACCGAGTTCGAGAATTAAACGCAAGAACTCAGTACCGAGTCCGAGAATTAAACGCGAGAACTCAGTATCGAGTTCGAGAATTAAACGCGAGAAGTAAGTACCTAGTTCGAGAATTAAACGCGAGAACTATGTACCTAGTTCGAGAATTAAACGCGAGATCTCAGTACCGAGTTCGAGAATTAAACGCGAGAACTAAGTACCTAGTTCGAGAATTAAACGCAAGAACTCAGTACCTAGTTCGAGAATTAAACGCGAGAACTCAGTACCGAGTTCGAGAATTAAACGCGAGATCTCAGTACCGAGTTCGAGAATTAAACGCGAGAACTAAAGAACTAAGTACCTAGTTCGAGAATTTATAGCGAGAACTAAGTTCCTAGTTCGAGAATTAAAAGCGAGAACTAAGTACCTAGATCGAGAATTAAAAGCGAGAACTAAGTACCTAGTTCGAGAATTAAACGCGAGAACTCAGTACCGAGTTCGAGAATTAAACGCGAGATCTCAGTACCGAGTTCGAGAATTAAACGCGAGAACTAAGTACCTAGTTCGAGAATTAAACGCGAGAACTCAGTACCGAGTTCGAGAATTAAACGCGAGATCTCAGTACCGAGTCCGAGAATTAAACGCGAGAACTCAGTACCGAGTTCGAGAATTAAACGCGAGATCTAAGTACATAGTTCGAGAATTAAACGCGAGCACTAAGTACCTAGTTCGAGAATTAAACGCGAGAACTAAGTACCTAGTTCGAGAATTAAAAGCGAGAACTAAGTACCTAGTTCGAGAATTAAACGCGAGATCTCAGTACCGAGTTCGAGAATTAAACGCGAGAACTAAGTACCTAGTTCGAGAATTAAAAGCGAGAACTAAGTACCTAGTTCGAGAATTAAAAGCAAGAACTCAGTACCTAGTTCGAGAATTAAACGCGAGAACTCAGTACCGAGTTCGAGAATTAAACGCGAGATCTCATTACCGAGTCCGAGAATTAAACGCGAGAACTCAGTATCAAGTTCGAGAATTAAACGCGAGAACTATGTACCTAGTTCGAGAATTAAACGCGAGATCTCAGTACCGAGTTCGAGAATTAAACGCGAGAACTAAGTACCTAGTTCGAGAATTAAAAGCGAGAACTAAGTACCTAGTTCGAGAATTAAAAGCAAGAACTCAGTACCTAGTTCGAGAATTAAACGCGAGAACTCAGTACCGAGTTCGAGAATTAAACGCGAGATCTCAGTACCGAGTTCGAGAATTAAACGCGAGAACTAAGTACCTATTTCGAGAATTAAACGCGAGAACTAAGTACCTAGTTCGAGAATTAAAAGCGAGACCTAAGTATCTAGATCGAGAATTAAACGCGAGATCTCAGTACCCAGTTCAAGAATTAAACGCGAGAACTAAGTACCTAGTTCGAGAATTAAAAGCGAGAACTAAGTACCTAGATCGAGAATTAAAAGCGAGAACTAAGTACCGAGTTCGAGAATTAAACGCGAGAACTAAGTACCTAGTTCGAGAATTAAACGCGAGAACTAAGTACCTAGTTCGAGAATTAAACGCGAGAACTAAGTACCTAGTTCGAGAATTAAAAGCGAGAACTCAGTATCGAGTTCGAGAATTAAACGCGAGAACTAAGTACCTAGTTCGAGAATTAAACGCGAGAACTAAGTACCGAGTTCGAGAATTAAACGCAAGAACTCAGTACCGAGTTCGAGAATTAAACGCGAGATCTCAGTACCGAGTCCGAGAATTAAACGCGAGAACTCAGTATCGAGTTCGAGAATTAAACGCGAGAACTAAGTACCTAGTTCGAGAATTAAACGCGAGAACTAAGTACCTAGTTCGAGAATTAAACGCGAGAACTCAGTATCGAGTTCGAGAATTAAACGCGAGAACTAAGTACCTAGTTCGAGAATTAAACGCGAGAACTAAGTACCGAGTTCGAGAATTAAACGCAAGAACTCAGTACCGAGTTCGAGAATTAAACGCGAGATCTCAGTACCGAGTCCGAGAATTAAACGCGAGAACTCAGTATCGAGTTCGAGAATTAAACGCGAGAACTAAGTACCTAGTTCGAGAATTAAACGCGAGAACTAAGTACCGAGTCCGAGAATTAAACGCGAGAACTCAGTATCGAGTTCGAGAATTAAACGCGAGAACTAAGTACCTAGTTCGAGAATTAAACGCGAGAACTAAGTACCGAGTTCGAGAATTAAACGCAAGAACTCAGTACCGAGTTCGAGAATTAAACGCGAGATCTCAGTACCGAGTCCGAGAATTAAACGCGAGAACTCAGTATCGAGTTCGAGAATTAAACGCGAGAACTAAGTACCTAGTTCGAGAATTAAACGCGAGAACTAAGTACCTAGTTCGAGAATTAAAAGCGAGAACTAAGTACCGAGTTCGAGAATTAAACGCAAGAACTCAGTACCGAGTTCGAGAATTAAACGCGAGATCTCAGTACCGAGTTCGAGTATTAAACGCGAGAACTCAGTACCGAGTTCGAGAATTAAACGCGAGATCTCAGTACCGAGTCCGAGAATTAAACGCGAGAACTCAGTAGCGAGTTCGAGAATTAAACGCGAGATCTAAGTACCTAGATCGAGAATTAAACGCGAGAACTAAGTACCTAGTTCGAGAATTAAACGCAAAAACTAAGTACCTTGTTCGAGAATTAAACGCGAGAACTAAGTACCTAGTTCGAGAATTAAAAGCGAGAACTAAGTACCTAGTTCGAGAATTCAACGCGAGAACTTAGTACCGAGTTCTAGAATTAAACGCGAGAACTAAGTACCTAGTTCGAGAATTAAACGCGAGAACTAAGTACCTAGTTCGAGAATTAAAAGCGAGAACTAAGTACCGAGTTCGAGAATTAAACGCAAGAACTCAGTACCGAGTTCGAGAATTAAACGCGAGATCTCATTACCGAGTCCGAGAATTAAACGCGAGAACTCAATATCGAGTTCGAGAATTAAACGCGAGAAGTAAGTACCTAGTTCGAGAATTAAACGCGAGAACTAAGTACCTAGTTCGAGAATTAAAAGCGAGAACTAAGTACCTAGTTCGAGAATTAAACGCGAGATCTCAGTACCGAGTTCGAGGATTAAACGCGAGAACTAAGTACCTAGTTCGAGAATTAAACGCGAGAACTAAGTACCTAGTTCGAAAATTAAACGCGAGAACTAAGTACCTAGATCGAGAATTAAACGCGAGATCTCAGTACCCAGTTCAAGAATTAAACGCGAGAACTAAGTACCTAGTTCGAGAATTAAAAGCGAGAACTTAGTACCGAGTTCTAGAATTAAACGCGAGAACTAAGTACCTAGTTCGAGAATTAAACGCGAGAACTAAGTACCTAGTTCGAGAATTAAAAGCGAGAACTAAGTACCGAGTTCGAGAATTAAACGCGAGAACTCAGTACCGAGTTCGAGAATTAAACGCGAGATCTCATTACCGAGTCCGAGAATTAAACGCGAGAACTCAGTATCAAGTTCGAGAATTAAACGCGAGAAGTAAGTACCTAGTTCGAGAATTAAAAGCGAGAACTCAGTACCTAGTTCGAGAATTAAACGCGAGAACTCAGTACCGAGTTCGAGAATTAAACGCGAGATCTCAGTACCGAGTTCGAGAATTAAACGCGAGAACTAAGTACCTATTTCGAGAATTAAACGCGAGAACTAAGTACCTAGTTCGAGAATTAAAAGCGAGAACTAAGTACCGAGTTCGAGAATTAAACGCAAGAACTCAGTACCGAGTTCGAGAATTAAACGCGAGATCTCATTACCGAGTCCGAGAATTAAACGCGAGAACTCAGTATCGAGTTCGAGAATTAAACGCGAGAAGTAAGTACCTAGTTCGAGAATTAAACGCGAGAACTAAGTACCTAGTTCGAGAATTAAAAGCGAGAACTAAGTACCTAGTTCGAGAATTAAACGCGAGATCTCAGTACCGAGTTCGAGAATTAAACGCGAGAACTAAGTACCTAGTTCGAGAATTAAACGCGAGAACTAAGTACCTAGTTCGAAAATTAAACGCGAGAACTAAGTACCTAGATCGAGAATTAAACGCGAGTTCTCAGTACCCAGTTCAAGAATTAAACGCGAGAACTAAGTACCTAGTTCGAGAATTAAAAGCGAGAACTTAGTACCGAGTTCTAGAATTAAACGCGAGAACTAAGTACCTAGTTCGAGAATTAAACACGAGAACTAAGTACCTAGTTCGAGAATTAAAAGCGAGAACTAAGTACCGAGTTCGAGAATTAAACGCGAGAACTCAGTACCGAGTTCGAGAATTAAACGCGAGATCTCATTACCGAGTCCGAGAATTAAACGCGAGAACTCAGTATCAAGTTCGAGAATTAAACGCGAGAAGTAAGTACCTAGTTCGAGAATTAAAAGCGAGAACTCAGTACCTAGTTCGAGAATTAAACGCGAGAACTCAGTACCGAGTTCGAGAATTAAACGCGAGATCTCAGTACCGAGTTCGAGAATTAAACGCGAGAACTAAGTACCTATTTCGAGAATTAAACGCGAGAACTAAGTACCTAGTTCGAGAATTAAAAGCGAGAACTAAGTACCTAGATCGAGAATTAAACGCGAGATCTCAGTACCCAGTTCAAGAATTAAACGCGAGAACTAAGTACCTAGTTCGAGAATTAAAAGCGAGAACTAAGTACCTAGATCGAGAATTAAAAGCGAGAACTAAGTACCGAGTTCGAGAATTAAACGCGAGAACTAAGTACCTAGTTCGAGAATTAAACGCGAGAACTAAGTACCTAGTTCGAGAATTAAAAGCGAGAACTAAGTACCGAGTTCGAGAATTAAACGCAAGAACTCAGTACCGAGTTCGAGAATTAAACGCGAGATCTCAGTACCGAGTCCGAGAATTAAACGCGAGAACTCAGTATCGAGTTCGAGAATTAAACGCGAGAACTAAGTACCTAGTTCGAGAATTAAACGCGAGAACTAAGTACCTAGTTCGAGAATTAAACGCGAGAACTAAGTACCTAGTTCGAGAATTAAAAGCGAGAACTAAGTACCGAGTTCGAGAATTAAACGCAAGAACTCAGTACCGAGTTCGATAATTAAACGCGAGATCTCAGTACCGAGTCCGAGAATTAAACGCGAGAACTCAGTATCGAGTTCGAGAATTAAACGCGAGAACTAAGTACCTAGTTCGAGAATTAAACGCGAGAACTAAGTACCTAGTTCGAGAATTAAACGCGAGAACTAAGTACCTAGTTCGAGAATTAAAAGCGAGAACTAAGTACCGAGTTCGAGAATTAAACGCAAGAACTCAGTACCGAGTTCGAGAATTAAACGCGAGATCTCAGTACCGAGTTCGAGTATTAAACGCGAGAACTCAGTACCGAGTTCGAGAATTAAAAGCGAGAACTAAGTACCGAGTTCGAGAATTAAACGCGAGAACTCAGTACCGAGTTCGAGAATTAAACGCGAGATCTCATTACCGAGTCCGAGAATTAAACGCGAGAACTCAGTATCAAGTTCGAGAATTAAACGCGAGAAGTAAGTACCTAGTTCGAGAATTAAAAGCGAGAACTCAGTACCTAGTTCGAGAATTAAACGCGAGAACTCAGTACCGAGTTCGAGAATTAAACGCGAGATCTCAGTACCGAGTTCGAGAATTAAACGCGAGAACTAAGTACCTATTTCGAGAATTAAACGCGAGAACTAAGTACCTAGTTCGAGAATTAAAAGCGAGAACTAAGTACCTAGATCGAGAATTAAACGCGAGATCTCAGTACCCAGTTCAAGAATTAAACGCGAGAACTAAGTACCTAGTTCGAGAATTAAAAGCGAGAACTAAGTACCTAGATCGAGAATTAAAAGCGAGAACTAAGTACCGAGTTCGAGAATTAAACGCGAGAACTAAGTACCTAGTTCGAGAATTAAACGAGAGAACTAAGTACCTAGTTCGAGAATTAAAAGCGAGAACTAAGTACCGAGTTCGAGAATTAAACGCAAGAACTCAGTACCGAGTTCGAGAATTAAACGCGAGATCTCAGTACCGAGTCCGAGAATTAAACGCGAGAACTCAGTATCGAGTTCGAGAATTAAACGCGAGAACTAAGTACCTAGTTCGAGAATTAAACGCGAGAACTAAGTACCTAGTTCGAGAATTAAACGCGAGAACTAAGTACCTAGTTCGAGAATTAAAAGCGAGAACTAAGTACCGAGTTCGAGAATTAAACGCAAGAACTCAGTACCGAGTTCGATAATTAAACGCGAGATCTCAGTACCGAGTCCGAGAATTAAACGCGAGAACTCAGTATCGAGTTCGAGAATTAAACGCGAGAACTAAGTACCTAGTTCGAGAATTAAACGCGAGAACTAAGTACCTAGTTCGAGAATTAAACGCGAGAACTAAGTACCTAGTTCGAGAATTAAAAGCGAGAACTAAGTACCGAGTTCGAGAATTAAACGCAAGAACTCAGTACCGAGTTCGAGAATTAAACGCGAGATCTCAGTACCGAGTTCGAGTATTAAACGCGAGAACTCAGTACCGAGTTCGAGAATTAAACGCGAGATCTAAGTACCGAGTCCGAGAATTAAACGCGAGAACTCAGTACCGAGTTCGAGAATTAAACGCGAGATCTAAGTACCTAGTTCGAGAATTAAACGCGAGAACTCAGTACCTAGTTCGAGAATTAAACGCAAAAACTAAGTACCTTGTTCGAGAATTAAACGCGAGAAGTAAGTACCTAGTTCGAGAATTAAAAGCGAGAACTAAGTACCTAGTTCGAGAATTCAACGCGAGAACTTAGTACCGAGTTCTAGAATTAAACGCGAGAACTAAGTACCTAGTTCGAGAATTAAACGCGAGAACTAAGTACCTAGTTCGAGAATTAAAAGCGAGAACTAAGTACCGAGTTCGAGAATTAAACGCAAGAACTCAGTACCGAGTTCGAGAATTAAACGCGAGATCTCATTACCGAGTCCGAGAATTAAACGCGAGAACTCAGTATCGAGTTCGAGAATTAAACGCGAGAAGTAAGTACCTAGTTCGAGAATTAAACGCGAGAACTAAGTACCTAGTTCGAGAATTAAAAGCGAGAACTAAGTACCTAGTTCGAGAATTAAACGCGAGATCTCAGTACCGAGTTCGAGAATTAAACGCGAGAACTAAGTACCTAGTTCGAGAATTAAACGCGAGATCTCAGTACCGAGTTCGAGAATTAAACGCGAGAACTCAGTATCGAGTTCGAGAATTAAACGCGAGAAGTAAGTACCTAGTTCGAGAATTAAACGCGAGAACTATGTACCTAGTTCGAGAATTAAACGCGAGATCTCAGTACCGAGTTCGAGAATTAAACGCGAGAACTAAGTACCTAGTTCGAGAATTAAACGCAAGAACTCAGTACCTAGTTCGAGAATTAAACGCGAGAACTCAGTACCGAGTTCGAGAATTAAACGCGAGATCTCAGTACCGAGTTCGAGAATTAAACGCGAGATCTCAGTACCGAGTTCGAGAATTAAACGCGAGAACTAAAGAACTAAGTACCTAGTTCGAGAATTTATAGCGAGAACTAAGTTCCTCGTTCGAGAATTAAAAGCGAGAACTAAGTACCTAGATCGAGAATTAAAAGCGAGAATTAAGTACCTAGTTCGAGAATTAAACGCGAGAACTAAGTACCGAGTTCGAGAATTAAACGCAAGAACTCAGTACCGAGTTCGAGAATTAAACGCTAGATCTCAGTACCGAGTCCGAGAATTAAACGCGAGAACTCAGTATCGAGTTCGAGAATTAAACGCGAGAAGTAAGTACCTAGTTCGAGAATTAAACGCGAGAACTATGTACCTAGTTCGAGAATTAAACGCGAGATCTCAGTACCGAGTTCGAGAATTAAACGCGAGAACTAAGTACCTAGTTCGAGAATTAAACGCAAGAACTCAGTACCTAGTTCGAGAATTAAACGCGAGAACTCAGTACCGAGTTCGAGAATTAAACGCGAGATCTCAGTACCGAGTTCGAGAATTAAACGCGAGAACTAAAGAACTAAGTACCTAGTTCGAGAATTTATAGCGAGAACTAAGTTCCTAGTTCGAGAATTAAAAGCGAGAACTAAGTACCTAGATCGAGAATTAAAAGCGAGAACTAAGTACCTAGTTCGAGAATTAAACGCGAGAACTCAGTACCGAGTTCGAGAATTAAACGCGAGATCTCAGTACCGAGTTCGAGAATTAAACGCGAGAACTAAGTACCTAGTTCGAGAATTAAACGCGAGAACTAAGTACCTAGTTCGAAAATTAAACGCGAGAACTCAGTACCGAGTTCGAGAATTAAACGCGAGATCTCAGTACCGAGTCCGAGAATTAAACGCGAGAACTCAGTACCGAGTTCGAGAATTAAACGCGAGATCTAAGTACATAGTTCGAGAATTAAACGCGAGCACTAAGTACCTAGTTCGAGAATTAAACGCGAGAACTAAGTACCTAGTTCGAGAATTAAAAGCGAGAACTAAGTACCTAGTTCGAGAATTAAACGCGAGAACTAAGTACCTAGTTCGAGAATTAAACGCGAGAACTAAGTACCTAGTTCTAAAATTAAAAGCGAGAACTAAGTACCTAGATCGAGAATTAAAAGCGAGAACTAAGTACCTAGTTCGAGAATTAAACGCGAGAACTAAGTACCGAGTTCGAGAATTAAACGCGAGAACTAAGTACCTAGTTCGAGAATTAAACGCGAGAACTAAGTACCTAGTTCGAGAATTAAAAGCGAGAACTAAGTACCGAGTTCGAGAATTAAACGCAAGAACTCAGTACCGAGTTCGAGAATTAAACGCGAGATCTCAGTACCGAGTCCGAGAATTAAACGCGAGAACTCAGTATCGAGTTCGAGAATTAAACGCGAGAAGTAAGTATATAGTTCGAGAATTAAACGCGAGAACTATGTACCTAGTTCGAGAATTAAACGCGAGATCTCAGTACCGAGTTCGAGAATTAAACGCGAGAACTAAGTACCTAGTTCGAGAATTAAAAGCGAGAACTAAGTACCTAGTTCGAGAATTAAAAGCAAGAACTCAGTACCTAGTTCGAGAATTAAACGCGAGAACTCAGTACCGAGTTCGAGAATTAAACGCGAGATCTCAGTACCGAGTTCGAGAATTAAACGCGAGAACTAAGTACCTATTTCGAGAATTAAACGCGAGAACTAAGTACCTAGTTCGAGAATTAAAAGCGAGACCTAAGTATCTAGATCGAGAATTAAACGCGAGATCTCAGTACCCAGTTCAAGAATTAAACGCGAGAACTAAGTACCTAGTTCGAGAATTAAAAGCGAGAACTAAGTACCTAGATCGAGAATTAAAAGCGAGAACTAAGTACCGAGTTCGAGAATTAAACGCGAGAACTAAGTACCTAGTTCGAGAATTAAACGCGAGAACTAAGTACCTAGTTCGAGAATTAAACGCGAGAACTAAGTACCTAGTTCGAGAATTAAAAGCGAGAACTCAGTATCGAGTTCGAGAATTAAACGCGAGAACTAAGTACCTAGTTCGAGAATTAAACGCGAGAACTAAGTACCGAGTTCGAGAATTAAACGCAAGAACTCAGTACCGAGTTCGAGAATTAAACGCGAGATCTCAGTACCGAGTCCGAGAATTAAACGCGAGAACTCAGTATCGAGTTCGAGAATTAAACGCGAGAACTAAGTACCTAGTTCGAGAATTAAACGCGAGAACTAAGTACCTAGTTCGAGAATTAAACGCGAGAACTCAGTATCGAGTTCGAGAATTAAACGCGAGAACTAAGTACCTAGTTCGAGAATTAAACGCGAGAACTAAGTACCGAGTTCGAGAATTAAACGCAAGAACTCAGTACCGAGTTCGAGAATTAAACGCGAGATCTCAGTACCGAGTCCGAGAATTAAACGCGAGAACTCAGTATCGAGTTCGAGAATTAAACGCGAGAACTAAGTACCTAGTTCGAGAATTAAACGCGAGAACTAAGTACCGAGTCCGAGAATTAAACGCGAGAACTCAGTATCGAGTTCGAGAATTAAACGCGAGAACTAAGTACCTAGTTCGAGAATTAAACGCGAGAACTAAGTACCGAGTTCGAGAATTAAACGCAAGAACTCAGTACCGAGTTCGAGAATTAAACGCGAGATCTCAGTACCGAGTCCGAGAATTAAACGCGAGAACTCAGTATCGAGTTCGAGAATTAAACGCGAGAACTAAGTACCTAGTTCGAGAATTAAACGCGAGAACTAAGTACCTAGTTCGAGAATTAAAAGCGAGAACTAAGTACCGAGTTCGAGAATTAAACGCAAGAACTCAGTACCGAGTTCGAGAATTAAACGCGAGATCTCAGTACCGAGTTCGAGAATTAAACGCGAGAACTAAGTACCTAGTTCGAGAATTAAACGCGAGAACTAAGTACCTAGTTCGAGAATTAAACGCGAGAACTAAGTACCTAGTTCGAGAATTAAAAGCGAGAACTCAGTATCGAGTTCGAGAATTAAACGCGAGAACTAAGTACCTAGTTCGAGAATTAAACGCGAGAACTAAGTACCGAGTTCGAGAATTAAACGCAAGAACTCAGTACCGAGTTCGAGAATTAAACGCGAGATCTCAGTACCGAGTCCGAGAATTAAACGCGAGAACTCAGTATCGAGTTCGAGAATTAAACGCGAGAACTAAGTACCTAGTTCGAGAATTAAACGCGAGAACTAAGTACCTAGTTCGAGAATTAAACGCGAGAACTCAGTATCGAGTTCGAGAATTAAACGCGAGAACTAAGTACCTAGTTCGAGAATTAAACGCGAGAACTAAGTACCGAGTTCGAGAATTAAACGCAAGAACTCAGTACCGAGTTCGAGAATTAAACGCGAGATCTCAGTACCGAGTCCGAGAATTAAACGCGAGAACTCAGTATCGAGTTCGAGAATTAAACGCGAGAACTAAGTACCTAGTTCGAGAATTAAACGCGAGAACTAAGTACCGAGTCCGAGAATTAAACGCGAGAACTCAGTATCGAGTTCGAGAATTAAACGCGAGAACTAAGTACCTAGTTCGAGAATTAAACGCGAGAACTAAGTACCGAGTTCGAGAATTAAACGCAAGAACTCAGTACCGAGTTCGAGAATTAAACGCGAGATCTCAGTACCGAGTCCGAGAATTAAACGCGAGAACTCAGTATCGAGTTCGAGAATTAAACGCGAGAACTAAGTACCTAGTTCGAGAATTAAACGCGAGAACTAAGTACCTAGTTCGAGAATTAAAAGCGAGAACTAAGTACCGAGTTCGAGAATTAAACGCAAGAACTCAGTACCGAGTTCGAGAATTAAACGCGAGATCTCAGTACCGAGTTCGAGAATTAAACGCGAGAACTAAGTACCTATTTCGAGAATTAAACGCGAGAACTAAGTACCTAGTTCGAGAATTAAAAGCAAGAACTCAGTACCTAGTTCGAGAATTAAACGCGAGAACTCAGTACCGAGTTCGAGAATTAAACGCGAGATCTCAGTACCGAGTTCGAGAATTAAACGCGAGAACTAAGTACCTATTTCGAGAATTAAACGCGAGAACTAAGTACCTAGTTCGAGAATTAAAAGCGAGACCTAAGTATCTAGATCGAGAATTAAACGCGAGATCTCAGTACCCAGTTCAAGAATTAAACGCGAGAACTAAGTACCTAGTTCGAGAATTAAAAGCGAGAACTAAGTACCTAGATCGAGAATTAAAAGCGAGAACTAAGTACCGAGTTCGAGAATTAAACGCGAGAACTAAGTACCTAGTTCGAGAATTAAACGCGAGAACTAAGTACCTAGTTCGAGAATTAAACGCGAGAACTAAGTACCTAGTTCGAGAATTAAAAGCGAGAACTCAGTATCGAGTTCGAGAATTAAACGCGAGAACTAAGTACCTAGTTCGAGAATTAAACGCGAGAACTAAGTACCGAGTTCGAGAATTAAACGCAAGAACTCAGTACCGAGTTCGAGAATTAAACGCGAGATCTCAGTACCGAGTCCGAGAATTAAACGCGAGAACTCAGTATCGAGTTCGAGAATTAAACGCGAGAACTAAGTACCTAGTTCGAGAATTAAACGCGAGAACTAAGTACCTAGTTCGAGAATTAAACGCGAGAACTCAGTATCGAGTTCGAGAATTAAACGCGAGAACTAAGTACCTAGTTCGAGAATTAAACGCGAGAACTAAGTACCGAGTTCGAGAATTAAACGCAAGAACTCAGTACCGAGTTCGAGAATTAAACGCGAGATCTCAGTACCGAGTCCGAGAATTAAACGCGAGAACTCAGTATCGAGTTCGAGAATTAAACGCGAGAACTAAGTACCTAGTTCGAGAATTAAACGCGAGAACTAAGTACCGAGTCCGAGAATTAAACGCGAGAACTCAGTATCGAGTTCGAGAATTAAACGCGAGAACTAAGTACCTAGTTCGAGAATTAAACGCGAGAACTAAGTACCGAGTTCGAGAATTAAACGCAAGAACTCAGTACCGAGTTCGAGAATTAAACGCGAGATCTCAGTACCGAGTCCGAGAATTAAACGCGAGAACTCAGTATCGAGTTCGAGAATTAAACGCGAGAACTAAGTACCTAGTTCGAGAATTAAACGCGAGAACTAAGTACCTAGTTCGAGAATTAAAAGCGAGAACTAAGTACCGAGTTCGAGAATTAAACGCAAGAACTCAGTACCGAGTTCGAGAATTAAACGCGAGATCTCAGTACCGAGTTCGAGTATTAAACGCGAGAACTCAGTACCGAGTTCGAGAATTAAACGCGAGATCTCAGTACCGAGTCCGAGAATTAAACGCGAGAACTCAGTAGCGAGTTCGAGAATTAAACGCGAGATCTAAGTACCTAGTTCGAGAATTAAACGCGAGAACTAAGTACCTAGTTCGAGAATTAAACGCAAAAACTAAGTACCTTGTTCGAGAATTAAACGCGAGAACTAAGTACCTAGTTCGAGAATTAAAAGCGAGAACTAAGTACCTAGTTCGAGAATTCAACGCGAGAACTTAGTACCGAGTTCTAGAATTAAACGCCAGAACTAAGTACCTAGTTCGAGAATTAAACGCGAGAACTAAGTACCTAGTTCGAGAATTAAAAGCGAGAACTAAGTACCGAGTTCGAGAATTAAACGCAAGAACTCAGTACCGAGTTCGAGAATTAAACGCGAGATCTCATTACCGAGTCCGAGAATTAAACGCGAGAACTCAGTATCGAGTTCGAGAATTAAACGCGAGAAGTAAGTACCTAGTTCGAGAATTAAACGCGAGAACTAAGTACCTAGTTCGAGAATTAAAAGCGAGAACTAAGTACCTAGTTCGAGAATTAAACGCGAGATCTCAGTACCGAGTTCGAGAATTAAACGCGAGAACTAAGAACCTAGTTCGAGAATTAAACGCGAGAACTAAGTACCTAGTTCGAAAATTAAACGCGAGAACTAAGTACCTAGATCGAGAATTAAACGCGAGATCTCAGTACCCAGTTCAAGAATTAAACGCGAGATCTCAGTACCGAGTTCGAGAATTAAACGCGAGAACTAAGTACCTATTTCGAGAATTAAACGCGAGAACTAAGTACCTAGTTCGAGAATTAAAAGCGAGAACTAAGTACCTAGTTCGAGAATTAAAAGCAAGAACTCAGTACCTAGTTCGAGAATTAAACGCGAGAACTCAGTACCGAGTTCGAGAATTAAACGCGAGATCTCAGTACCGAGTTCGAGAATTAAACGCGAGAACTAAGTACCTATTTCGAGAATTAAACGCGAGAACTAAGTACCTAGTTCGAGAATTAAAAGCGAGACCTAAGTATCTAGATCGAGAATTAAACGCGAGATCTCAGTACCCAGTTCAAGAATTAAACGCGAGAACTAAGTACCTAGTTCGAGAATTAAACGCGAGAACTAAGTACCGAGTTCGAGAATTAAACGCAAGAACTCAGTACCGAGTTCGAGAATTAAACGCGAGATCTCAGTACCGAGTCCGAGAATTAAACGCGAGAACTCAGTATCGAGTTCGAGAATTAAACGCGAGAACTAAGTACCTAGTTCGAGAATTAAACGCGAGAACTAAGTACCTAGTTCGAGAATTAAAAGCGAGAACTAAGTACCGAGTTCGAGAATTAAACGCAAGAACTCAGTACCGAGTTCGAGAATTAAACGCGAGATCTCAGTACCGAGTTCGAGTATTAAACGCGAGAACTCAGTACCGAGTTCGAGAATTAAACGCGAGATCTCAGTACCGAGTCCGAGAATTAAACGCGAGAACTCAGTAGCGAGTTCGAGAATTAAACGCGAGATCTAAGTACCTAGTTCGAGAATTAAACGCGAGAACTAAGTACCTAGTTCGAGAATTAAACGCAAAAACTAAGTACCTTGTTCGAGAATTAAACGCGAGAACTAAGTACCTAGTTCGAGAATTAAAAGCGAGAACTAAGTACCTAGTTCGAGAATTCAACGCGAGAACTTAGTACCGAGTTCTAGAATTAAACGCCAGAACTAAGTACCTAGTTCGAGAATTAAACGCGAGAACTAAGTACCTAGTTCGAGAATTAAAAGCGAGAACTAAGTACCGAGTTCGAGAATTAAACGCAAGAACTCAGTACCGAGTTCGAGAATTAAACGCGAGATCTCATTACCGAGTCCGAGAATTAAACGCGAGAACTCAGTATCGAGTTCGAGAATTAAACGCGAGAAGTAAGTACCTAGTTCGAGAATTAAACGCGAGAACTAAGTACCTAGTTCGAGAATTAAAAGCGAGAACTAAGTACCTAGTTCGAGAATTAAACGCGAGATCTCAGTACCAAGTTCGAGAATTAAACGCGAGAACTAAGTACCTAGTTCGAGAATTAAACGCGAGAACTAAGTACCTAGTTCGAAAATTAAACGCGAGAACTAAGTACCTAGATCGAGAATTAAACGCGAGATCTCAGTACCCAGTTCAAGAATTAAACGCGAGATCTCAGTACCGAGTTCGAGAATTAAACGCGAGAACTAAGTACCTATTTCGAGAATTAAACGCGAGAACTAAGTACCTAGTTCGAGAATTAAAAGCGAGAACTAAGTACCTAGTTCGAGAATTAAAAGCAAGAACTCAGTACCTAGTTCGAGAATTAAACGCGAGAACTCAGTACCGAGTTCGAGAATTAAACGCGAGATCTCAGTACCGAGTTCGAGAATTAAACGCGAGAACTAAGTACCTATTTCGAGAATTAAACGCGAGAACTAAG
Organism: Desoria tigrina; assembly: GCA_906901685.1. Classification (NCBI taxonomy): domain Eukaryota; kingdom Metazoa; phylum Arthropoda; class Collembola; order Entomobryomorpha; family Isotomidae; genus Desoria; species Desoria tigrina. The sequence goes on along the minus strand of CAJQTU010000003.1, from coordinate 415,293 downwards.
TACCTAGTTCGAGAATTAAAAGCGAGACCTAAGTATCTAGATCGAGAATTAAACGCGAGATCTCAGTACCCAGTTCAAGAATTAAACGCGAGAACTAAGTACCTAGTTCGAGAATTAAAAGCGAGAACTAAGTACCTAGATCGAGAATTAAAAGCGAGAACTAAGTACCGAGTTCGAGAATTAAACGCGAGAACTAAGTACCTAGTTCGAGAATTAAACGCGAGAACTAAGTACCTAGTTCGAGAATTAAACGCGAGAACTAAGTACCTAGTTCGAGAATTAAAAGCGAGAACTCAGTATCGAGTTCGAGAATTAAACGCGAGAACTAAGTACCTAGTTCGAGAATTAAACGCGAGAACTAAGTACCGAGTTCGAGAATTAAACGCAAGAACTCAGTACCGAGTTCGAGAATTAAACGCGAGATCTCAGTACCGAGTCCGAGAATTAAACGCGAGAACTCAGTATCGAGTTCGAGAATTAAACGCGAGAACTAAGTACCTAGTTCGAGAATTAAACGCGAGAACTAAGTACCTAGTTCGAGAATTAAACGCGAGAACTCAGTATCGAGTTCGAGAATTAAACGCGAGAACTAAGTACCTAGTTCGAGAATTAAACGCGAGAACTAAGTACCGAGTTCGAGAATTAAACGCAAGAACTCAGTACCGAGTTCGAGAATTAAACGCGAGATCTCAGTACCGAGTCCGAGAATTAAACGCGAGAACTCAGTATCGAGTTCGAGAATTAAACGCGAGAACTAAGTACCTAGTTCGAGAATTAAACGCGAGAACTAAGTACCGAGTCCGAGAATTAAACGCGAGAACTCAGTATCGAGTTCGAGAATTAAACGCGAGAACTAAGTACCTAGTTCGAGAATTAAACGCGAGAACTAAGTACCGAGTTCGAGAATTAAACGCAAGAACTCAGTACCGAGTTCGAGAATTAAACGCGAGATCTCAGTACCGAGTCCGAGAATTAAACGCGAGAACTCAGTATCGAGTTCGAGAATTAAACGCGAGAACTAAGTACCTAGTTCGAGAATTAAACGCGAGAACTAAGTACCTAGTTCGAGAATTAAAAGCGAGAACTAAGTACCGAGTTCGAGAATTAAACGCAAGAACTCAGTACCGAGTTCGAGAATTAAACGCGAGATCTCAGTACCGAGTTCGAGTATTAAACGCGAGAACTCAGTACCGAGTTCGAGAATTAAACGCGAGATCTCAGTACCGAGTCCGAGAATTAAACGCGAGAACTCAGTAGCGAGTTCGAGAATTAAACGCGAGATCTAAGTACCTAGTTCGAGAATTAAACGCGAGAACTAAGTACCTAGTTCGAGAATTAAACGCAAAAACTAAGTACCTTGTTCGAGAATTAAACGCGAGAACTAAGTACCTAGTTCGAGAATTAAAAGCGAGAACTAAGTACCTAGTTCGAGAATTCAACGCGAGAACTTAGTACCGAGTTCTAGAATTAAACGCCAGAACTAAGTACCTAGTTCGAGAATTAAACGCGAGAACTAAGTACCTAGTTCGAGAATTAAAAGCGAGAACTAAGTACCGAGTTCGAGAATTAAACGCAAGAACTCAGTACCGAGTTCGAGAATTAAACGCGAGATCTCATTACCGAGTCCGAGAATTAAACGCGAAAACTCAGTATCGAGTTCGAGAATTAAACGCGAGAAGTAAGTACCTAGTTCGAGAATTAAACGCGAGAACTAAGTACCTAGTTCGAGAATTAAAAGCGAGAACTAAGTACCTAGTTCGAGAATTAAACGCGAGATCTCAGTACCGAGTTCGAGAATTAAACGCGAGAACTAAGTACCTAGTTCGAGAATTAAACGCGAGAACTAAGTACCTAGTTCGAAAATTAAACGCGAGAACTAAGTACCTAGATCGAGAATTAAACGCGAGATCTCAGTACCCAGTTCAAGAATTAAACGCGAGAACTAAGTACCTAGTTCGAGAATTAAAAGCGAGAACTTAGTACCGAGTTCTAGAATTAAACGCGAGAACTAAGTACCTAGTTCGAGAATTAAACGTGAGAACTAAGTACCTAGTTCGAGAATTAAAAGCGAGAACTAAGTACCGAGTTCGAGAATTAAACGCGAGAACTCAGTACCGAGTTCGAGAATTAAACGCGAGATCTCATTACCGAGTCCGAGAATTAAACGCGAGAACTCAGTATCAAGTTCGAGAATTAAACGCGAGAAGTAAGTACCTAGTTCGAGAATTAAAAGCGAGAACTCAGTACCTAGTTCGAGAATTAAACGCGAGAACTCAGTACCGAGTTCGAGAATTAAACGCGAGATCTCAGTACCGAGTTCGAGAATTAATCGCGAGAACTAAGTACCTATTTCGAGAATTAAACGCGAGAACTAAGTACCTAGTTCGAGAATTAAAAGCGAGAACTAAGTACCTAGATCGAGAATTAAACGCGAGATCTCAGTACCCAGTTCAAGAATTAAACGCGAGAACTAAGTACCTAGTTCGAGAATTAAAAGCGAGAACTAAGTACCTAGATCGAGAATTAAAAGCGAGAACTAAGTACCGAGTTCGAGAATTAAACGCGAGAACTAAGTACCTAGTTCGAGAATTAAACGCGAGAACTAAGTACCTAGTTCGAGAATTAAAGGCGAGAACTAAGTACCGAGTTCGAGAATTAAACGCAAGAACTCAGTACCGAGTTCGAGAATTAAACGCGAGATCTCAGTACCGAGTCCGAGAATTAAACGCGAGAACTCAGTATCGAGTTCGAGAATTAAACGCGAGAACTAAGTACCTAGTTCGAGAATTAAACGCGAGAACTAAGTACCTAGTTCGAGAATTAAACGCGAGAACTAAGTACCTAGTTCGAGAATTAAAAGCGAGAACTAAGTACCGAGTTCGAGAATTAAACGCAAGAACTCAGTACCGAGTTCGATAATTAAACGCGAGATCTCAGTACCGAGTCCGAGAATTAAACGCGAGAACTCAGTATCGAGTTCGAGAATTAAACGCGAGAACTAAGTACCTAGTTCGAGAATTAAACGCGAGAACTAAGTACCTAGTTCGAGAATTAAACGCGAGAACTAAGTACCTAGTTCGAGAATTAAAAGCGAGAACTAAGTACCGAGTTCGAGAATTAAACGCAAGAACTCAGTACCGAGTTCGAGAATTAAACGCGAGATCTCAGTACCGAGTTCGAGTATTAAACGCGAGAACTCAGTACCGAGTTCGAGAATTAAACGCGAGATCTCAGTACCGAGTCCGAGAATTAAACGCGAGAACTCAGTACCGAGTTCGAGAATTAAACGCGAGATCTAAGTACCTAGTTCGAGAATTAAACGCGAGAACTCAGTACCTAGTTCGAGAATTAAACGCAAAAACTAAGTACCTTGTTCGAGAATTAAACGCGAGAAGTAAGTACCTAGTTCGAGAATTAAAAGCGAGAACTAAGTACCTAGTTCGAGAATTCAACGCGAGAACTTAGTACCGAGTTCTAGAATTAAACGCGAGAACTAAGTACCTAGTTCGAGAATTAAACGCGAGAACTAAGTACCTAGTTCGAGAATTAAAAGCGAGAACTAAGTACCGAGTTCGAGAATTAAACGCAAGAACTCAGTACCGAGTTCGAGAATTAAACGCGAGATCTCATTACCGAGTCCGAGAATTAAACGCGAGAACTCAGTATCGAGTTCGAGAATTAAACGCGAGAAGTAAGTACCTAGTTCGAGAATTAAACGCGAGAACTAAGTACCTAGTTCGAGAATTAAAAGCGAGAACTAAGTACCTAGTTCGAGAATTAAACGCGAGATCTCAGTACCGAGTTCGAGAATTAAACGCGAGAACTAAGTACCTAGTTCGAGAATTAAACGCGAGAACTAAGTACCTAGTTCGAAAATTAAACGCGAGAACTAAGTACCTAGATCGAGAATTAAAAGCGAGAACTAAGTACCTAGTTCGAGAATTCAACGCGAGAACTAAGTACCGAGTTCGAGAATTAAACGCGAGAACTAAGTACCTAGTTCGAGAATTAAACGCGAGAACTAAGTACCTAGTTCGAGAATTAAAAGCGAGAACTAAGTACCGAGTTCGAGAATTAAACGCAAGAACTCAGTACCGAGTTCGAGAATTAAACGCGAGATCTCAGTACCGAGTCCGAGAATTAAACGCGAGAACTCAGTATCGAGTTCGAGAAATAAACGCGAGAAGTAAGTACCTAGTTCGAGAATTAAACGCGAGAACTATGTACCTAGTTCGAGAATTAAACGCGAGATCTCAGTACCGAGTTCGAGAATTAAACGCGAGAACTAAGTACCTAGTTCGAGAATTAAACGCGAGAACTAAGTACCTAGTTCGAGCATTAAAAGCGAGAACTAAGTACCTAGATCGAGAATTAAAAGCGAGAACTAAGTACCGAGTCCGAGAATTAAACGCGAGAACTCAGTATCGAGTTCGAGAATTAAACGCGAGAATTAAGTACCTAGTTCGAGAATTAAACGCGAGAACTAAGTACCTAGTTCGAGAATTAAAAGCGAGAACTAAGTACCTAGTTCGAGAATTAAACGCGAGATCTCAGTACCGAGTTCGAGAATTAAACGCGAGAACTAAGTACCTAGTTCGAGAATTAAACGCGAGAACTAAGTACCTAGTTCGAAAATTAAACGCGAGAACTAAGTAAATAGTTCGAGAATTAAACGCGAAATCTCAGTACCGAGTTCGAGAAATAAACGCGAGAACGAAGTACCTAGTTCGAAAATTAAACGCGAGAACTAAGTACCTAGTTCGAGAATTAAAAGCGAGAACTAAGTACCTAGTTCGAGAATTAAACGCAAGAACTCAGTACCTAGTTCGAGAATTAAACGCGAGAACTCAGTACCGAGTTCGAGAATTAAACGCGAGATCTCAGTACCGAGTTCGAGAATTAAACGCGAGAACTAAGTACCTAGTTCGAGAATTAAACGCGAGAACTATGTACCTAGTTCGAGAATTAAACGCGAGATCTCAGTACCGAGTTCGAGAATTAAACGCGAGAACGAAGTACCTAGTTCGAGAATTAAACGCGAGAACTAAGTACCTAGTTCGAGAATTAAAAGCGAGAACTAAGTACCTAGTTCGAGAATTAAACGCAAGAACTCAGTACTTAGTTCGAGAATTAAACGCGAGAACTCAGTACCGAGTTCGAGAATTAAACGCGAGATCTCAGTACCGAGTTCGTGAATTAAACGCGAGAACTAAGTACCTAGTTCGAGAATTAAACGCGAGAACTAAGTACCTAGTTCGAGAATTAAAAGCGAGAACTAAGTACCTAGATCGAGAATTAAAAGCGAGAACTAAGTACCTAGTTCGAGAATTCAACGCGAGAACTAAGTACCGAGTTCGAGAATTAAACGCGAGAACTAAGTACCTAGTTCGAGAACTAAACGCGAGAACTAAGTACCTAGTTCGAGAATTAAAAGCGAGAACTAAGTACCGAGTTCGAGAATTAAACGCAAGAACTCAGTACCGAGTTCGAGAATTAAACGCGAGATCTCAGTACCGAGTCCGAGAATTAAACGCGAGAACTCAGTATCGAGTTCGAGAATTAAACGCGAGAAGTAAGTACCTAGTTCGAGAATTAAACGCGAGAACTATGTACCTAGTTCGAGAATTAAACGCGAGATCTCAGTACCGAGTTTGAGAATTAAACGCGAGAACTAAGTACCTAGTTCGAGAATTAAACGCGAGAACTAAGTACCTAGTTCGAGCATTAAAAGCGAGAACTAAGTACCTAGATCGAGAATTAAAAGCGAGAACTAAGTACCGAGTTCGAGAATTAAACGCGAGAACTAAAGAACTAAGTACCTAGTTCGAGAATTTATAGCGAGAACTAAGTTCCTAGTTCGAGAATTAAAAGCGAGAACTAAGTACCTAGATCGAGAATTAAAAGCGAGAACTAAGTATCTAGTTCGAGAATTAAACGCGAGATCTCAGTACCGAGCTCGAGAATTAAACGCGAGATCTCAGTACCCAGTTCAAGAATTAAACGCGAGAAATAAGTACCCAGTTCGAGAATTAAAAGCGAGAACTAAGTACCTAGATCGAGAATTAAAAGCGAGAACTAAGTACCGAGTTCGAGAATTAAACGCGAGAACTAAGTACCTAGTTCGAGAATTAAACGCGAGAACTAAGTACCTAGTTCGAGAATTAAAAGCGAGAACTAAGTACCGAGTTCGAGAATTAAACGCAAGAACTCAGTACCGAGTTCGAGAATTAAACGCGAGATCTCAGTACCGAGTCCGAGAATTAAACGCGAGAACTCAGTATCGAGTTCGAGAATTAAACGCGAGAACTAAGTACCTAGTTTGAGAATTAAACGCGAGAACTAAGTACCGAGTTCGAGAATTAAACGCAAGAACTCAGTACCGAGTTCGAGAATTAAACGCGAGATCTCAGTACCGAGTCCGAGAATTAAACGCGAGAACTCAGTATCGAGTTCGAGAATTAAACGCGAGAAGTAAGTACCTAGTTCGAGAATTAAACGCAAGAACTCAGTACCTAGTTCGACAATTAAACGCGAGAACTCAGTACCGAGTTCGAGAATTAAACGCGAGAACTAAAGAACTAAGTACCTAGTTCGAGAATTTATAGCGAGAACTAAGTTCCTAGTTCGAGAATTAAAAGCGAGAACTAAGTACCTAGATCGAGAATTAAACGCGAGAACTAAGTACCTAGTTCGAGCATTAAAAGCGAGAACTAAGTACCTAGATCGAGAATTAAAAGCGAGAACTAAGTACCGAGTTCGAGAATTAAACGCGAGAACTAAAGAACTAAGTACCTAGTTCGAGAATTTATAGCGAGAACTAAGTTCCTATTTCGAGAATTAAAAGCGAGAACTAAGTACCTAGATCGAGAATTAAAAGCGAGAACTAAGTATCTAGTTCGAGAATTAAACGCGAGATCTCAGTACCGAGCTCGAGAATTAAACGCGAGATCTCAGTACCCAGTTCAAGAATTAAACGCGAGAACTAAGTACCCAGTTCGAGAATTAAAAGCGAGAACTAAGTACCTAGATCGAGAATTAAAAGCGAGAACTAAGTACCGAGTTCGAGAATTAAACGCGAGAACTAAGTACCTAGTTCGAGAATTAAACGCGAGAACTAAGTACCTAGTTCGAGAATTAAAAGCGAGAACTAAGTACCGAGTTCGAGAATTAAACGCAAGAACTCAGTACCGAGTTCGAGAATTAAACGCGAGATCTCAGTACCGAGTCCGAGAATTAAACGCGAGAACTCAGTATCGAGTTCGAGAATTAAACGCGAGAACTAAGTACCTAGTTTGAGAATTAAACGCGAGAACTAAGTACCGAGTTCGAGAATTAAACGCAAGAACTCAGTACCGAGTTCGAGAATTAAACGCGAGATCTCAGTACCGAGTCCGAGAATTAAACGCGAGAACTCAGTATCGAGTTCGAGAATTAAACGCGAGAAGTAAGTACCTAGTTCGAGAATTAAACGCAAGAACTCAGTACCTAGTTCGACAATTAAACGCGAGAACTCAGTACCGAGTTCGAGAATTAAACGCGAGATCTCAGTACCGAGTTCGAGAATTAAACGCGAGAACTAAAGAACTAAGTACCTAGTTCGAGAGTTTATAGCGAGAACAAAGTTCCTAGTTCGAGAATTAAAAGCGAGAACTAAGTACCTAGATCGAGAATTAAAAGCGAGAACTAAGTACCTAGTTCGAGAATTAAACGCGAGATCTCAGTACCGAGCTCGAGAATTAAAAGCGAGAACTAAGTACCTAGATCGAGAATTAAACGCGAGAACTAAGTACCTAGTTCGAGAATTAAAAGCGAGAACTAAGTACCGAGTTCGAGAATTAAACGCAAGAACTCAGTACCGAGTTCGAGAATTAAAAGCGAGAACTAAGTACCGAGTTCGAGAATTAAACGCGAGAACTAAAGAACTAAGTACCTAGTTCGAGAATTTATAGCGAGAACTAAGTTCCTAGTTCGAGAATTAAAAGCGAGAACTAAGTACCTAGATCGAGAATTAAAAGCGAGAACTAAGTACCTAGTTCGAGAATTAAACGCGAGATCTCAGTACCGAGCTCGAGAATTAAACGCGAGATCTCAGTACCCAGTTCAAGAATTAAACGCGAGAACTAAGTACCTAGTTCGAGAATTAAAAGCGAGAACTAAGTACCTAGATCGAGAATTAAAAGCGAGAACTAAGTACCGAGTTCGAGAATTAAACGCGAGAACTAAGTACCTAGTTCGAGAATTGAACGCGAGAACTAAGTACCTAGTTCGAGATTTAAAAGCGAGAACTAAGTACCGAGTTCGAGAATTAAACGCAAGAACTCAGTACCGAGTTCGAGAATTAAACGCGAGATCTCAGTACCGAGTTCGAGAATTAAACGCGAGAACTAAGTACCTAGTTCGAGAATTAAACGCGAGAACTAAGTACCTATTTCGAGAATTAAAAGCGAGAACTAAGTACCTAGATCGAGAATTAAAAGCGAGAACTAAGTACCTAGTTCGAGAATTCAACGCGAGAACTAAGTACCGAGTTCGAGAATTAAACGCGAGAACTAAGTACCTAGTTCGAGAATTAAACGCGAGAACTAAGTACCTAGTTCGAGAATTAAAAGCGAGAACTAAGTACCGAGTTCGAGAATTAAACGCAAGAACTCAGTACCGAGTTCGAGAATTAAACGCGAGATCTCAGTACCGAGTCCGAGAATTAAACGCGAGAACTCAGTATCGAGTTCGAGAATTAAACGCGAGAAGTAAGTACCTAGTTCGAGAATTAAACGCGAGAACTATGTACCTAGTTCGAGAATTAAACGCGAGATCTCAGTACCGAGTTCGAGAATTAAACGCGAGAACTAAGTACCTAGTTCGAGCATTAAAAGCGAGAACTAAGTACCTAGATCGAGAATTAAAAGCGAGAACTAAGTACCGAGTTCGAGAATTAAACGCGAGAACTAAAGAACTAAGTACCTAGTTCGAGAATTTATAGCGAGAACTAAGTTCCTAGTTCGAGAATTAAAAGCGAGAACTAAGTACCTAGATCGAGAATTAAACGCGAGAACTAAGTACCTAGTTCGAGAATTAAAAGCGAGAACTAAGTACCGAGTTCGAGAATTAAACGCGAGAACTAAAGAACTAAGTACCTAGTTCGAGAATTTATAGCGAGAACTAAGTTCCTAGTTCGAGAATTAAAAGCGAGAACTAAGTACCTAGATCGAGAATTAAAAGCGAGAACTAAGTATCTAGTTCGAGAATTAAACGCGAGATCTCAGTACCGAGCTCGAGAATTAAACGCGAGATCTCAGTACCCAGTTCAAGAATTAAACGCGAGAACTAAGTACCCAGTTCGAGAATTAAAAGCGAGAACTAAGTACCTAGATCGAGAATTAAAAGCGAGAACTAAGTACCGAGTTCGAGAATTAAACGCGAGAACTAAGTACCTAGTTCGAGAATTAAACGCGAGAACTAAGTACCTAGTTCGAGAATTAAAAGCGAGAACTAAGTACCGAGTTCGAGAATTAAACGCAAGAACTCAGTACCGAGTTCGAGGATTAAACGCGAGATCTCAGTACCGAGTCCGAGAATTAAACGCGAGAACTCAGTATCGAGTTCGAGAATTAATCGCGAGAACTAAGTACCGAGTTTGAGAATTAAACGCGAGAACTAAGTACCGAGTTCGAGAATTAAACGCAAGAACTCAGTACCGAGTTCGAGAATTAAACGCGAGATCTCAGTTCCGAGTCCGAGAATTAAACGCGAGAACTCAGTATCGAGTTCGAGAATTAAACGCGAGAAGTAAGTACCTAGTTCGAGAATTAAACGCAAGAACTCAGTACCTAGTTCGACAATTAAACGCGAGAACTCAGTACCGAGTTCGAGAATTAAACGCGAGAACTCAGTATCGAGTTCGAGAATTAAACGCGAGAAGTAAGTACCTAGTTCGAGAATTAAACGCAAGAACTCAGTACCTAGTTCGACAATTAAACGCGAGAACTCAGTACCGAGTTCGAGAATTAAACGCGAGATCTCAGTACCGAGTTCGAGAATTAAACGCGAGAACTAAAGAACTAAGTACCTAGTTCGAGAGTTTATAGCGAGAACTAAGTTCCTAGTTCGAGAATTAAAAGCGAGAACTAAGTACCTAGATCGAGAATTAAAAGCGAGAACTAAGTACCTAGTTCGAGAATTAAACGCGAGATCTCAGTACCGAGCTCGAGAATTAAAAGCGAGAACTAAGTACCTAGATCGAGAATTAAACGCGAGAACTAAGTACCTAGTTCGAGAATTAAAAGCGAGAACTAAGTACCGAGTTCGAGAATTAAACGCAAGAACTCAGTACCGAGTTCGAGAATTAAAAGCGAGAACTAAGTACCGAGTTCGAGAATTAAACGCGAGAACTAAAGAACTAAGTACCTAGTTCGAGAATTTATAGCGAGAACTAAGTTCCTAGTTCGAGAATTAAAAGCGAGAACTAAGTACCTAGATCGAGAATTAAAAGCGAGAACTAAGTACCTAGTTCGAGAATTAAACGCGAGATCTCAGTACCGAGCTCGAGAATTAAACGCGAGATCTCAGTACCCAGTTCAAGAATTAAACGCGAGAACTAAGTACCTAGTTCGAGAATTAAAAGCGAGAACTAAGTACCTAGATCGAGAATTAAAAGCGAGAACTAAGTACCGAGTTCGAGAATTAAACGCGAGAACTAAGTACCTAGTTCGAGAATTGAACGCGAGAACTAAGTACCTAGTTCGAGAATTAAAAGCGAGAACTAAGTACCGAGTTCGAGAATTAAACGCAAGAACTCAGTACCGAGTTCGAGAATTAAACGCGAGATCTCAGTACCGAGTCCGAGAATTAAACGCGAGAACTCAGTATCGAGTTCGAGAATTAAACGCGAGAACTAAGTACCTATTTTGAGAATTAAACGCGAGAACTAAGTACCGAGTTCGAGAATTAAACGCAAGAACTCAGTACCGAGTTCGAGAATTAAACGCGAGATCTCAGTACCGAGAATTAAACGCGAGAACTCAGTATCGAGTTCGAGAATTAAACGCGAGAAGTAAGTACCTAGTTCGAGAATTAAACGCAAGAACTAAGTACCTAGTTCGAGAATTAAAAGCGAGAACTAAGTACCTAGTTCGAGAATTAAACGCAAGAACTCAGTACCTAGTTCGAGAAGTAAACGCAAGAACTCAGTACCGAGTTCGAGAATTAAACGCGAGATCTCAGTACCGTGTTCGAGAATTAAACGCGAGAACTAAAGAACTAAGTACCTAGTTCGAGAATTAAAAGCGAGAACTAAGTACCTAGTTCGAGAATTAAAAGCGAGAACTAAGTACCTAGATCGAGAATTAAAAGCGAGAACTAAGTACCTAGTTCGAGAATTAAACGCGAGATCTCAGTATCGAGCTCGAGAATTAAAAGCGAGAACTAAGTACCTAGTTTGAGAATTAAACGCGAGATCTCAGTACCGAGTTCGAGAATTAAACGCGAGAACTAAGTACCTAGTTCGAGAATTAAAAGCGAGAACTAAGTACCTAGATCGAGAATTAAAAGCGAGAACTAAGTACCGAGTTCGAGAATTAAACGCGAGAACTAAGTACCTAGTTCGAGAATTAAACGCGAGAACTAAGTACCTAGTTCGAGAATTAAAAGCGAGAACTAAGTACCGAGTTCGAGAATTAAACGCAAGAACTCAGTACCGAGTTCGAGAATTAAACGCGAGATCTCAGTACCGAGTCCGAGAATTAAACGCGAGAACTCAGTATCGAGTTCGAGAATTAAACGCGAGATCTAAGTACCTAGATCGAGAATTAAACGCGAGATCTGAGTACCGAGCTCGAGAATTAAAAGCGAGAACTAAGTACCGAGTTCGAGAATTAAACGCAAGAACTCAGTACCGAGTTCGAGAATTAAACGCGAGATCTCAGTACCGAGTCCGAGAATTAAACGCGAGAACTCAGTATCGAGTTCGAGAATTAAACGCGAGAAGTAAGTACCTAGTTCGAGAATTAAACGCAAGAACTCAGTACCTAGTTCGACAATTAAACGCGAGAACTCAGTACCGAGTTCGAGAATTAAACGCGAGATCTCAGTACCGAGTTCGAGAATTAAACGCGAGAACTAAAGAACTAAGTACCTAGTTCGAGAGTTTATAGCGAGAACTAAGTTCCTAGTTCGAGAATTAAAAGCGAGAACTAAGTACCTAGATCGAGAATTAAAAGCGAGAACTAAGTACCTAGTTCGAGAATTAAACGCGAGATCTCAGTACCGAGCTCGAGAATTAAAAGCGAGAACTAAGTACCTAGATCGAGAATTAAACGCGAGAACTAAGTACCTAGTTCGAGAATTAAAAGCGAGAACTAAGTACCGAGTTCGAGAATTAAACGCAAGAACTCAGTACCGAGTTCGAGAATTAAAAGCGAGAACTAAGTACCGAGTTCGAGAATTAAACGCGAGAACTAAAGAACTAAGTACCTAGTTCGAGAATTTATAGCGAGAACTAAGTTCCTAGTTCGAGAATTAAAAGCGAGAACTAAGTACCTAGATCGAGAATTAAAAGCGAGAACTAAGTACCTAGTTCGAGAATTAAACGCGAGATCTCAGTACCGAGCTCGAGAATTAAACGCGAGATCTCAGTACCCAGTTCAAGAATTAAACGCGAGAACTAAGTACCTAGTTCGAGAATTAAAAGCGAGAACTAAGTACCTAGATCGAGAATTAAAAGCGAGAACTAAGTACCGAGTTCGAGAATTAAACGCGAGAACTAAGTACCTAGTTCGAGAATTGAACGCGAGAACTAAGTACCTAGTTCGAGAATTAAAAGCGAGAACTAAGTACCGAGTTCGAGAATTAAACGCAAGAACTCAGTACCGAGTTCGAGAATTAAACGCGAGATCTCAGTACCGAGTCCGAGAATTAAACGCGAGAACTCAGTATCGAGTTCGAGAATTAAACGCGAGAACTAAGTACCTATTTTGAGAATTAAACGCGAGAACTAAGTACCGAGTTCGAGAATTAAACGCAAGAACTCAGTACCGAGTTCGAGAATTAAACGCGAGATCTCAGTACCGAGAATTAAACGCGAGAACTCAGTATCGAGTTCGAGAATTAAACGCGAGAAGTAAGTACCTAGTTCGAGAATTAAACGCAAGAACTAAGTACCTAGTTCGAGAATTAAAAGCGAGAACTAAGTACCTAGTTCGAGAATTAAACGCAAGAACTCAGTACCTAGTTCGAGAAGTAAACGCAAGAACTCAGTACCGAGTTCGAGAATTAAACGCGAGATCTCAGTACCGTGTTCGAGAATTAAACGCGAGAACTAAAGAACTAAGTACCTAGTTCGAGAATTAAAAGCGAGAACTAAGTACCTAGTTCGAGAATTAAAAGCGAGAACTAAGTACCTAGATCGAGAATTAAAAGCGAGAACTAAGTACCTAGTTCGAGAATTAAACGCGAGATCTCAGTATCGAGCTCGAGAATTAAAAGCGAGAACTAAGTACCTAGTTTGAGAATTAAACGCGAGATCTCAGTACCGAGTTCGAGAATTAAACGCGAGAACTAAGTACCTAGTTCGAGAATTAAAAGCGAGAACTAAGTACCTAGATCGAGAATTAAAAGCGAGAACTAAGTACCGAGTTCGAGAATTAAACGCGAGAACTAAGTACCTAGTTCGAGAATTAAACGCGAGAACTAAGTACCTAGTTCGAGAATTAAACGCGAGAACTAAGTACCTAGTTCGAGAATTAAAAGCGAGAACTAAGTACCGAGTTCGAGAATTAAACGCAAGAACTCAGTACCGAGTTCGAGAATTAAACGCGAGATCTCAGTACCGAGTCCGAGAATTAAACGCGAGAACTCAGTATCGAGTTCGAGAATTAAACGCGAGATCTAAGTACCTAGATCGAGAATTAAACGCGAGATCTGAGTACCGAGCTCGAGAATTAAAAGCGAGAACTAAGTACCGAGTTCGAGAATTAAACGCAAGAACTCAGTACCGAGTTCGAGAATTAAACGCGAGATCTCAGTACCGAGTCCGAGAATTAAACGCGAGAACTCAGTATCGAGTTCGAGAATTAAACGCGAGAAGTAAGTACCTAGTTCGAGAATTAAACGCAAGAACTCAGTACCTAGTTCGACAATTAAACGCGAGAACTCAGTACCGAGTTCGAGAATTAAACGCGAGATCTCAGTACCGAGTTCGAGAATTAAACGCGAGAACTAAAGAACTAAGTACCTAGTTCGAGAGTTTATAGCGAGAACTAAGTTCCTAGTTCGAGAATTAAAAGCGAGAACTAAGTACCTAGATCGAGAATTAAAAGCGAGAACTAAGTACCTAGTTCGAGAATTAAACGCGAGATCTCAGTACCGAGCTCGAGAATTAAAAGCGAGAACTAAGTACCTAGATCGAGAATTAAACGCGAGAACTAAGTACCTAGTTCGAGAATTAAAAGCGAGAACTAAGTACCGAGTTCGAGAATTAAACGCAAGAACTCAGTACCGAGTTCGAGAATTAAAAGCGAGAACTAAGTACCGAGTTCGAGAATTAAACGCGAGAACTAAAGAACTAAGTACCTAGTTCGAGAATTTATAGCGAGAACTAAGTTCCTAGTTCGAGAATTAAAAGCGAGAACTAAGTACCTAGATCGAGAATTAAAAGCGAGAACTAAGTACCTAGTTCGAGAATTAAACGCGAGATCTCAGTACCGAGCTCGAGAATTAAACGCGAGATCTCAGTACCCAGTTCAAGAATTAAACGCGAGAACTAAGTACCTAGTTCGAGAATTAAAAGCGAGAACTAAGTACCTAGATCGAGAATTAAAAGCGAGAACTAAGTACCGAGTTCGAGAATTAAACGCGAGAACTAAGTACCTAGTTCGAGAATTGAACGCGAGAACTAAGTACCTAGTTCGAGAATTAAAAGCGAGAACTAAGTACCGAGTTCGAGAATTAAACGCAAGAACTCAGTACCGAGTTCGAGAATTAAACGCGAGATCTCAGTACCGAGTCCGAGAATTAAACGCGAGAACTCAGTATCGAGTTCGAGAATTAAACGCGAGAACTAAGTACCTAGATCGAGAATTAAAAGCGAGAACTAAGTACCTAGTTCGAGAATTAAACGCGAGATCTCAGTACCGAGCTCGAGAATTAAACGCGAGATCTCAGTACCCAGTTCAAGAATTAAACGCGAGAACTAAGTACCTAGTTCGAGAATTAAAAGCGAGAACTAAGTACCTAGATCGAGAATTAAAAGCGAGAACTAAGTACCTAGTTCGAGAATTAAACGCGAGATCTCAGTATCGAGCTCGAGAATTAAAAGCGAGAACTAAGTACCTAGTTTGAGAATTAAACGCGAGATCTCAGTACCGAGTTCGAGAATTAAACGCGAGAACTAAGTACCTAGTTCGAGAATTAAAAGCGAGAACTAAGTACCTAGATCGAGAATTAAAAGCGAGAACTAAGTACCGAGTTCGAGAATTAAACGCGAGAACTAAGTACCTAGTTCGAGAATTAAACGCGAGAACTAAGTACCTAGTTCGAGAATTAAAAGCGAGAACTAAGTACCGAGTTCGAGAATTAAACGCAAGAACTCAGTACCGAGTTCGAGAATTAAACGCGAGATCTCAGTACCGAGTCCGAGAATTAAACGCGAGAACTCAGTATCGAGTTCGAGAATTAAACGCGAGATCTAAGTACCTAGATCGAGAATTAAACGCGAGATCTGAGTACCGAGCTCGAGAATTAAAAGCGAGAACTAAGTACCGAGTTCGAGAATTAAACGCAAGAACTCAGTACCGAGTTCGAGAATTAAACGCGAGATCTCAGTACCGAGTCCGAGAATTAAACGCGAGAACTCAGTATCGAGTTCGAGAATTAAACGCGAGAAGTAAGTACCTAGTTCGAGAATTAAACGCAAGAACTCAGTACCTAGTTCGACAATTAAACGCGAGAACTCAGTACCGAGTTCGAGAATTAAACGCGAGATCTCAGTACCGAGTTCGAGAATTAAACGCGAGAACTAAAGAACTAAGTACCTAGTTCGAGAGTTTATAGCGAGAACTAAGTTCCTAGTTCGAGAATTAAAAGCGAGAACTAAGTACCTAGATCGAGAATTAAAAGCGAGAACTAAGTACCTAGTTCGAGAATTAAACGCGAGATCTCAGTACCGAGCTCGAGAATTAAAAGCGAGAACTAAGTACCTAGATCGAGAATTAAACGCGAGAACTAAGTACCTAGTTCGAGAATTAAAAGCGAGAACTAAGTACCGAGTTCGAGAATTAAACGCAAGAACTCAGTACCGAGTTCGAGAATTAAAAGCGAGAACTAAGTACCGAGTTCGAGAATTAAACGCGAGAACTAAAGAACTAAGTACCTAGTTCGAGAATTTATAGCGAGAACTAAGTTCCTAGTTCGAGAATTAAAAGCGAGAACTAAGTACCTAGATCGAGAATTAAAAGCGAGAACTAAGTACCTAGTTCGAGAATTAAACGCGAGATCTCAGTACCGAGCTCGAGAATTAAACGCGAGATCTCAGTACCCAGTTCAAGAATTAAACGCGAGAACTAAGTACCTAGTTCGAGAATTAAAAGCGAGAACTAAGTACCTAGATCGAGAAATAAAAGCGAGAACTAAGTACCGAGTTCGAGAATTAAACGCGAGAACTAAGTACCTAGTTCGAGAATTGAACGCGAGAACTAAGTACCTAGTTCGAGAATTAAAAGCGAGAACTAAGTACCGAGTTCGAGAATTAAACGCAAGAACTCAGTACCGAGTTCGAGAATTAAACGCGAGATCTCAGTACCGAGTCCGAGAATTAAACGCGAGAACTCAGTATCGAGTTCGAGAATTAAACGCGAGAACTAAGTACCTATTTTGAGAATTAAACGCGAGAACTAAGTACCGAGTTCGAGAATTAAACGCAAGAACTCAGTACCGAGTTCGAGAATTAAACGCGAGATCTCAGTACCGAGAATTAAACGCGAGAACTCAGTATCGAGTTCGAGAATTAAACGCGAGAAGTAAGTACCTAGTTCGAGAATTAAACGCAAGAACTAAGTACCTAGTTCGAGAATTAAAAGCGAGAACTAAGTGCCTAGTTCGAGAATTAAACGCAAGAACTCAGTACCTAGTTCGAGAAGTAAACGCAAGAACTCAGTACCGAGTTCGAGAATTAAACGCGAGATCTCAGTACCGTGTTCGAGAATTAAACGCGAGAACTAAAGAACTAAGTACCTAGTTCGAGAATTAAAAGCGAGAACTAAGTACCTAGTTCGAGAATTAAAAGCGAGAACTAAGTACCTAGATCGAGAATTAAAAGCGAGAACTAAGTACCTAGTTCGAGAATTAAACGCGAGATCTCAGTATCGAGCTCGAGAATTAAAAGCGAGAACTAAGTACCTAGTTTGAGAATTAAACGCGAGATCTCAGTACCGAGTTCGAGAATTAAACGCGAGAACTAAGTACCTAGTTCGAGAATTAAAAGCGAGAACTAAGTACCTAGATCGAGAATTAAAAGCGAGAACTAAGTACCGAGTTCGAGAATTAAACGCGAGAACTAAGTACCTAGTTCGAGAATTAAACGCGAGAACTAAGTACCTAGTTCGAGAATTAAAAGCGAGAACTAAGTACCGAGTTCGAGAATTAAACGCAAGAACTCAGTACCGAGTTCGAGAATTAAACGCGAGATCTCAGTACCGAGTCCGAGAATTAAACGCGAGAACTCAGTATCGAGTTCGAGAATTAAACGCGAGATCTAAGTACCTAGATCGAGAATTAAACGCGAGATCTGAGTACCGAGCTCGAGAATTAAAAGCGAGAACTAAGTACCGAGTTCGAGAATTAAACGCAAGAACTCAGTACCGAGTTCGAGAATTAAACGCGAGATCTCAGTACCGAGTCCGAGAATTAAACGCGAGAACTCAGTATCGAGTTCGAGAATTAAACGCGAGAACTAAGTACCTAGTTCGAGAATTAAAAGCGAGAACTAAGTACCTAGATCGAGAATTAAACGCGAGATCTGAGTACCGAGCTCGAGAATTAAAAGCGAGAACTAAGTACCTAGTTCGAGAATTAAACGCAAGAACTCAGTACCGAGTTCGAGAATTAAACGCGAGATCTCAGTACCGAGTCCGAGAATTAAACGCGAGAACTCAGTATCGAGTTCGAGAATTAAACGCGAGAACTAAGTACCTAGTTCGAGAATTAAACGCGAGAACTAAGTACCGAGTCCGAGAATTAAACGCGAGAACTCAGTATCGAGTTCGAGAATTAAACGCGAGAAGTAAGTACCTAGTTCGAGAATTAAACGCGAGAACTATGTACCTAGTTCGAGAATTAAACGCGAGATCTCAGTACCGAGTTCGAGAATTAAACGCGAGAACTAAGTACCTAGTTTGAGAATTAAACGCGAGAACTAAGTACCGAGTTCGAGAATTAAACGCAAGAACTCAGTACCGAGTTCGAGAATTAAACGCGAGATCTCAGTACCGAGAATTAAACGCGAGAACTCAGTATCGAGTTCGAGAATTAAACGCGAGAAGTAAGTACCTAGTTCGAGAATTAAACGCAAGAACTAAGTACCTAGTTCGAGAATTAAAAGCGAGAACTAAGTACCTAGTTCGAGAATTAAACGCAAGAACTCAGAACCTAGTTCGAGAAGTAAACGCAAGAACTCAGTACCGAGTTCGAGAATTAAACGCGAGATCTCAGTTCCCGAGTTCGAGAATTAAACGCGAGAACTAAAGAACTAAGTACCTAGTTCGAGAATTAAAAGCGAGAACTAAGTACCTAGTTCGAGAATTAAAAGCGAGAACTAAGTACCTAGATCGAGAATTAAAAGCGAGAACTAAGTACCTAGTTCGAGAATTAAACGCGAGATCTCAGTATCGAGCTCGAGAATTAAAAGCGAGAACTAAGTACCTAGTTTGAGAATTAAACGCGAGATCTCAGTACCGAGTTCGAGAATTAAACGCGAGAACTAAGTACCTAGTTCGAGAATTAAAAGCGAGAACTAAGTACCTAGATCGAGAATTAAAAGCGAGAACTAAGTACCGAGTTCGAGAATTAAACGCGAGAACTAAGTACCTAGTTCGAGAATTAAACGCGAGAACTAAGTACCTAGTTCGAGAATTAAAAGCGAGAACTAAGTACCGAGTTCGAGAATTAAACGCAAGAACTCAGTACCGAGTTCGAGAATTAAACGCGAGATCTCAGTACCGAGTCCGAGAATTAAACGCGAGAACTCAGTATCGAGTTCGAGAATTAAACGCGAGATCTAAGTACCTAGATCGAGAATTAAACGCGAGATCTGAGTACCGAGCTCGAGAATTAAAAGCGAGAACTAAGTACCGAGTTCGAGAATTAAACGCAAGAACTCAGTACCGAGTTCGAGAATTAAACGCGAGATCTCAGTACCGAGTCCGAGAATTAAACGCGAGAACTCAGTATCGAGTTCGAGAATTAAACGCGAGAACTAAGTACCTAGTTCGAGAATTAAAAGCGAGAACTAAGTACCTAGATCGAGAATTAAACGCGAGATCTGAGTACCGAGCTCGAGAATTAAAAGCGAGAACTAAGTACCTAGTTCGAGAATTAAACGCAAGAACTCAGTACCGAGTTCGAGAATTAAACGCGAGATCTCAGTACCGAGTCCGAGAATTAAACGCGAGAACTCAGTATCGAGTTCGAGAATTAAACGCGAGAACTAAGTACCTAGTTCGAGAATTAAACGCGAGAACTAAGTACCGAGTCCGAGAATTAAACGCGAGAACTCAGTATCGAGTTCGAGAATTAAACGCGAGAAGTAAGTACCTAGTTCGAGAATTAAACGCGAGAACTATGTACCTAGTTCGAGAATTAAACGCGAGATCTCAGTACCGAGTTCGAGAATTAAACGCGAGAACTAAGTACCTAGTTTGAGAATTAAACGCGAGAACTAAGTACCGAGTTCGAGAATTAAACGCAAGAACTCAGTACCGAGTTCGAGAATTAAACGCGAGATCTCAGTACCGAGAATTAAACGCGAGAACTCAGTATCGAGTTCGAGAATTAAACGCGAGAAGTAAGTACCTAGTTCGAGAATTAAACGCAAGAACTAAGTACCTAGTTCGAGAATTAAAAGCGAGAACTAAGTACCTAGTTCGAGAATTAAACGCAAGAACTCAGAACCTAGTTCGAGAAGTAAACGCAAGAACTCAGTACCGAGTTCGAGAATTAAACGCGAGATCTCAGTACCGAGTTCGAGAATTAAACGCGAGAACTAAAGAACTAAGTACCTAGTTCGAGAATTAAAAGCGAGAACTAAGTACCTAGTTCGAGAATTAAAAGCGAGAACTAAGTACCTAGATCGAGAATTAAAAGCGAGAACTAAGTACCTAGTTCAAAAATTAAACGCGAGATCTCAGTATCGAGCTCGAGAATTAAAAGCGAGAACTAAGTACCTAGTTTGAGAATTAAACGCGAGATCTCAGTACCGAGTTCGAGAATTAAACGCGAGAACTAAGTACCTAGTTCGAGAATTAAAAGCGAGAACTAAGTACCTAGATCGAGAATTAAAAGCGAGAACTAAGTACCGAGTTCGAGAATTAAACGCGAGAACTAAGTACCTAGTTCGAGAATTAAACGCGAGAACTAAGTACCTAGTTCGAGAATTAAAAGCGAGAACTAAGTACCGAGTTCGAGAATTAAACGCAAGAACTCAGTACCGAGTTCGAGAATTAAACGCGAGATCTCAGTACCGAGTCCGAGAATTAAACGCGAGAACTCAGTATCGAGTTCGAGAATTAAACGCGAGATCTAAGTACCTAGATCGAGAATTAAACGCGAGATCTGAGTACCGAGCTCGAGAATTAAAAGCGAGAACTAAGTACCGAGTTCGAGAATTAAACGCAAGAACTCAGTACCGAGTTCGAGAATTAAACGCGAGATCTCAGTACCGAGTCCGAGAATTAAACGCGAGAACTCAGTATCGAGTTCGAGAATTAAACGCGAGAACTAAGTACCTAGTTCGAGAATTAAAAGCGAGAACTAAGTACCTAGATCGAGAATTAAACGCGAGATCTGAGTACCGAGCTCGAGAATTAAAAGCGAGAACTAAGTACCTAGTTCGAGAATTAAACGCAAGAACTCAGTACCGAGTTCGAGAATTAAACGCGAGATCTCAGTACCGAGTCCGAGAATTAAACGCGAGAACTCAGTATCGAGTTCGAGAATTAAACGCGAGAACTAAGTACCTAGTTCGAGAATTAAACGCGAGAACTAAGTACCTAGTTAGAGAATTAAACGCGAGATCTCAGTACCGAGTTCGAGAATTACACGCGAGAACTAAGTACCCAGTTCAAGAATTAAACGCGAGAACTAAGTACCTAGTTCGAGAATTAAAAGCGAGAACTAAGTACCTAGATCGAGAATTAAAAGCGAGAACTAAGTACCGAGTTCGAGAATTAAACGCGAGAACTAAGTACCTAGTTCGAGAATTAAACGCGAGATCTCAGTACCGAGCTCGAGAATTAAAAGCGAGAACTAAGTACCTAGTTCGAGAATTAAACGCGAGATCTCAGTACCGAGTTCGAGAATTCAACGCGAGAACTCAGTACCCAGTTCAAGAATTAAACGCGAGAACTAAGTACCTAGTTCGAGAATTAAACGCGAGAACTAAGTACCTAGTTCGAGAATTAAAAGCGAGAACTAAGTACCTAGTTCGAGAATTAAAAGCGAGAACTAAGTACCGAGTTCGAGAATTAAACGCAAGAACTCAGTACCGAGTTCGAGAATTAAACGCGAGATCTCAGTACCGAGTCCGAGAATTAAACGCGAGAACTCAGTATCGAGTTCGAGAATTAAACGCGAGATCTAAGTACCTAGATCGAGAATTAAACGCGAGATCTGAGTACCGAGCTCGAGAATTAAAAGCGAGAACTAAGTACCGAGTTCGAGAATTAAACGCAAGAACTCAGTACCGAGTTCGAGAATTAAACGCGAGATCTCAGTACCGAGTCCGAGAATTAAACGCGAGAACTCAGTATCGAGTTCGAGAATTAAACGCGAGAACTAAGTACCTAGTTCGAGAATTAAAAGCGAGAACTAAGTACCTAGATCGAGAATTAAACGCGAGATCTGAGTACCGAGCTCGAGAATTAAAAGCGAGAACTAAGTACCTAGTTCGAGAATTAAACGCAAGAACTCAGTACCGAGTTCGAGAATTAAACGCGAGATCTCAGTACCGAGTCCGAGAATTAAACGCGAGAACTCAGTATCGAGTTCGAGAATTAAACGCGAGAACTAAGTACCTAGTTCGAGAATTAAACGCGAGAACTAAGTACCTAGTTAGAGAATTAAACGCGAGATCTCAGTACCGAGTTCGAGAATTACACGCGAGAACTAAGTACCCAGTTCAAGAATTAAACGCGAGAACTAAGTACCTAGTTCGAGAATTAAAAGCGAGAACTAAGTACCTAGATCGAGAATTAAAAGCGAGAACTTAGTACCGAGTTCGAGAATTAAACGCGAGAACTAAGTACCTAGTTCGAGAATTAAACGCGAGATCTCAGTACCGAGCTCGAGAATTAAAAGCGAGAACTAAGTACCTAGTTCGAGAATTAAACGCGAGATCTCAGTACCGAGTTCGAGAATTCAACGCGAGAACTCAGTACCCAGTTCAAGAATTAAACGCGAGAACTAAGTACCTAGTTCGAGAATTAAACGCGAGAACTAAGTACCTAGTTCGAGAATTAAAAGCGAGAACTAAGTACCGAGTTCGAGAATTAAACGCAAGAACTCAGTACCGAGTTCGAGATTTAAACGCGAGATCTCAGTACCGAGTCCGAGAATTAAACGCGAGTACTCAGTATCGAGTTCGAGAATTAAACGCGAGATCTCAGTACCGAGTCCGAGAATTAAACGCGAGAACTCAGTATCGGGTTCGAGAATTAAACGCGAGAAGTAAGTACCTAGTTCGAGAATTAAACGCGAGAACTATGTACCTAGTTCGAGAATTAAACGCGAGATCTCAGTACCGAGTTCGAGAATTACACGCGAGAACTAAGTACCTAGTTCGAGAATTAAACGCGAGAACTAAGTACCTAGTTCGAGAATTAAAAGTGAGAACTAAGTACCTAGTTCGAGAATTAAACGCAAGAACTCAGTACCTAGTTCGAGAAGTAAACGCGAGAACTCAGTACCTAGTTCGAGAATTAAAAGCGAGAACTAAGTACCTAGATCGAGAATTAAAAGCGAGAACTAAGTACCTAGTTCGAGAATTAAACGCGAGATCTCAGTATCGAGCTCGAGAATTAAAAGCGAGAACTAAGTACCTAGATCGAGAATTAAAAGCGAGAACTAAGTACCTAGTTTGAGAATTAAACGCGAGATCTCAGTACCGAGTTCGAGAATTAAACGCGAGAACTAAGTACCTAGTTCGAGAATTAAAAGCGAGAACTAAGTACCTAGATCGAGAATTAAAAGCGAGAACTAAGTACCGAGTTCGAGAATTAAACGCGAGAACTAAGTACCTAGTTCGAGAATTAAACGCGAGAACTAAGTACCTAGTTCGAGAATTAAAAGCGAGAACTAAGTACCGAGTTCGAGAATTAAACGCAAGAACTCAGTACCGAGTTCGAGAATTAAACGCGAGATCTCAGTACCGAGTCCGAGAATTAAACGCGAGAACTCAGTATCGAGTTCGAGAATTAAACGCGAGATCTAAGTACCTAGATCGAGAATTAAACGCGAGATCTGAGTACCGAGCTCGAGAATTAAAAGCGAGAACTAAGTACCGAGTTCGAGAATTAAACGCAAGAACTCAGTACCGAGTTCGAGAATTAAACGCGAGATCTCAGTACCGAGTCCGAGAATTAAACGCGAGAACTCAGTATCGAGTTCGAGAATTAAACGCGAGAACTAAGTACCTAGTTCGAGAATTAAAAGCGAGAACTAAGTACCTAGATCGAGAATTAAACGCGAGATCTGAGTACCGAGCTCGAGAATTAAAAGCGAGAACTAAGTACCTAGTTCGAGAATTAAACGCAAGAACTCAGTACCGAGTTCGAGAATTAAACGCGAGATCTCAGTACCGAGTCCGAGAATTAAACGCGAGAACTCAGTATCGAGTTCGAGAATTAAACGCGAGAACTAAGTACCTAGTTCGAGAATTAAACGCGAGAACTAAGTACCTAGTTAGAGAATTAAACGCGAGATCTCAGTACCGAGTTCGAGAATTACACGCGAGAACTAAGTACCCAGTTCAAGAATTAAACGCGAGAACTAAGTACCTAGTTCGAGAATTAAAAGCGAGAACTAAGTACCTAGATCGAGAATTAAAAGCGAGAACTAAGTACCGAGTTCGAGAATTAAACGCGAGAACTAAGTACCTAGTTCGAGAATTAAACGCGAGATCTCAGTACCGAGCTCGAGAATTAATAGCGAGAACTAAGTACCTAGTTCGAGAATTAAACGCGAGATCTCAGTACCGAGTTCGAGAATTCAACGCGAGAACTCAGTACCCAGTTCAAGAATTAAACGCGAGAACTAAGTACCTAGTTCGAGAATTAAACGCGAGAACTAAGTACCTAGTTCGAGAATTAAAAGCGAGAACTAAGTACCGAGTTCGAGAATTAAACGCAAGAACTCAGTACCCAGTTCAAGAATTAAACGCGAGAACTAAGTACCTAGTTCGAGAATTAAACGCGAGAACTAAGTACCTAGTTCGAGAATTAAAAGCGAGAACTAAGTACCGAGTTCGAGAATTAAACGCAAGAACTCAGTACCGAGTTCGAGATTTAAACGCGAGATCTCAGTACCGAGTCCGAGAATTAAACGCGAGTACTCAGTATCGAGTTCGAGAATTAAACGCGAGATCTCAGTACCGAGTCCGAGAATTAAACGCGAGAACTCAGTATCGGGTTCGAGAATTAAACGCGAGAAGTAAGTACCTAGTTCGAGAATTAAACGCGAGAACTATGTACCTAGTTCGAGAATTAAACGCGAGATCTCAGTACCGAGTTCGAGAATTACACGCGAGAACTAAGTACCTAGTTCGAGAATTAAACGCGAGAACTAAGTACCTAGTTCGAGAATTAAAAGTGAGAACTAAGTACCTAGTTCGAGAATTAAACGCAAGAACTCAGTACCTAGTTCGAGAATTAAAAGCGAGAACTAAGTACCTAGATCGAGAATTAAAAGCGAGAACTAAGTACCGAGTTCGAGAATTAAACGCGAGAACTAAGTACCTAGTTCGAGAATTAAACGCGAGATCTCAGTACCGAGCTCGAGAATTAATAGCGAGAACTAAGTACCTAGTTCGAGAATTAAACGCGAGATCTCAGTACCGAGTTCGAGAATTCAACGCGAGAACTCAGTACCCAGTTCAAGAATTAAACGCGAGAACTAAGTACCTAGTTCGAGAATTAAACGCGAGAACTAAGTACCTAGTTCGAGAATTAAAAGCGAGAACTAAGTACCGAGTTCGAGAATTAAACGCAAGAACTCAGTACCCAGTTCAAGAATTAAACGCGAGAACTAAGTACCTAGTTCGAGAATTAAACGCGAGAACTAAGTACCTAGTTCGAGAATTAAAAGCGAGAACTAAGTACCGAGTTCGAGAATTAAACGCAAGAACTCAGTACCGAGTTCGAGATTTAAACGCGAGATCTCAGTACCGAGTCCGAGAATTAAACGCGAGTACTCAGTATCGAGTTCGAGAATTAAACGCGAGATCTCAGTACCGAGTCCGAGAATTAAACGCGAGAACTCAGTATCGGGTTCGAGAATTAAACGCGAGAAGTAAGTACCTAGTTCGAGAATTAAACGCGAGAACTATGTACCTAGTTCGAGAATTAAACGCGAGATCTCAGTACCGAGTTCGAGAATTACACGCGAGAACTAAGTACCTAGTTCGAGAATTAAACGCGAGAACTAAGTACCTAGTTCGAGAATTAAAAGTGAGAACTAAGTACCTAGTTCGAGAATTAAACGCAAGAACTCAGTACCTAGTTCGAGAAGTAAACGCGAGAACTCAGTACCTAGTTCGAGAATTAAAAGCGAGAACTAAGTACCTAGATCGAGAATTAAAAGCGAGAACTAAGTACCTAGTTCGAGAATTAAACGCGAGATCTCAGTATCGAGCTCGAGAATTAAAAGCGAGAACTAAGTACCTAGATCGAGAATTAAAAGCGAGAACTAAGTACCTAGTTCGAGAATTAAAAGCGAGAACTAAGTACCTAGATCGAGAATTAAAAGCGAGAACTAAGTACCTAGTTCGAGAATTAAACGCGAGATCTCAGTATCGAGCTCGAGAATTAAAAGCGAGAACTAAGTACCTAGTTTGAGAATTAAACGCGAGATCTCAGTACCGAGTTCGAGAATTAAATGCGAGAACTAAGTACCTAGTTCGAGAATTAAAAGCGAGAACTAAGTACCTAGTTCGAGAATTAAACGCGAGATCTCAGTACCGAGTTCGAGAATTAAACGCGAGAACTAAGTACCTAGTTTGAGAATTAAACGCGAGATCTCAGTACCGAGTTCGAGAATTAAATGCGAGAACTAAGTACCTAGTTCGAGAATTAAAAGCGAGAACTAAGTATCTAGTTCGAGAATTAAACGCGAGATCTCAGTACCGAGTTCGAGAATTAAACGCGAGATCTCAGTACCGAGTCCGAGAATTAAACGCGAGAACTCAGTATCGAGTTCGAGAATTAAACGCGAGATCTCAGTACCGAGTCCGAGAATTAAACGCGAGAACTCAGTATCGGGTTCGAGAATTAAACGCGAGAAGTAAGTACCTAGTTCGAGAATTAAACGCGAGAACTATGTACCTAGTTCGAGAATTAAACGCGAGATCTCAGTACCGAGTTCGAGAATTACACGCGAGAACTAAGTACCTAGTTCGAGAATTAAACGCGAGAACTAAGTACCTAATCCCGAATCAATCAGTGGAGTTGTAATATTTATTCCTCTGTAATATTAAACTAATTTTCTCAATTTTAAGAAGTATAAAATGTATTTTTTACAATGAATTTTATACTCATTTGTGCGCATTTATTTCATCTATAATAATCTTATCGAAAAATTGGAATCCTCGGTGAACTTTTGGAGTTATCAACCTATAACCGCTGACCTGAACTTGGAAGTTTTATTTTTCACTCCTGAGGAAAAATATTCCAGTATCAGCTAATTAGCATAAAGTAAGTTCTAACTTACAATCGTATATGAGGATTCAGAAGGTCGTTTCCTATCATATTTAATGAGAAATCGTAAGATACTGGCACCACATTTACATTTGATGTAGATGCTCAGTAGCAGAGTTCGAAGTCAAGATAAGGGGCGTAGAGACATTCAGACTATCCCAGCGTGGAAAGGTTGCCCTGGCTCAGGTTCGTCCTCTACCCGGTGATCTGAGCGGAATATTTTGGACCTTTTACAGCCCCGTGTCTTAGCCTGACTTAGAATGACCACTCCAGGAACGTAGCAGGCTCACATGCAATGGAAGGAGATGTCAATCTGACTAATTTTGGAATAGAATGTGAGGTGTGCAAAGGAATCATCACACCACGGCAACATTTTTATTGCTGCAAAAAATGTCGAAAACCGTTCCATCGGAAAGAATGTGTGCCACCAACCAGAGATTATTGGGCGATTAGATTAGACTGGACATGCCCGCCATGTACATCAAATCAGCTTATGTCGAGAACTACATCGCCAACACTTGATTTTGATTTGTTAAATTCTACTGAAAACTCAACCATACTATTAGACGTGAGTGACGATGAAGAGGACATTTATGAAACATCTAAATCCCAGCTCTTAGAATCCAAATGGGTTTCGGTATGTCATATAAATATCAACAGTATCAGGAATAAATATGAAGAAGTGAAAGAACTGTTAATCAATAGTAAAATAGCAGTATTTGCTTGTACCGAATCGAAATTAAATCCCAAAAGAGATACAGATGTAATGTATAATATAATTGGGTATAATATGATACGAACAGATAGAACCTATAATGAAGGAGGAGGTACTTTAATTTATGTAAAAGATAGTGTACAGTTTGAAGTCTTAGATGTACCTTATAAACTACCTGAAAATTCAGAATACATTGTAGTAAAAATAGGATTGCCGGGAGTGAACCCTTTACTTCTAGTTGTGATTTATAATCACCCCAAGGCGTCCAAAGTTCAGTTTAATGAATTCTTTAAAAGGCTAAATGTCTACCTTAAAACCTTTGACTTAGAGACTATTATCTGTGGGGATTTTAACACAGACCTGCTAAAACGTAGTACTGATGCTTTTAAACTATTTCAAGTATCTAAAGAATATGGTTTATGGCAACTAATGGATGGACCGACCTGCGAAGGAAAGTCCTTATTAGATCACCTTTATGTGAATAGGAAAGCAAATTATCCTATATTTGGACACTTTCCTTTTGCCGGTTCCAACCACAATTTAACTTATGTGGTGAGAAAGGTTAATAAAATTAAGTTTAATCCTAGGACCATTAAAGTTAGGAATTACAAGGATTGTGATTGGGAAGGTCTAAAATCTGAAATAGACGAGTATAGTTTCAATGAAAATGTAGTTGATATTGATCAAATGTTATGGGACTATAATAACTTTGTAATGTCCAAAATTGATTTATTTGCTCCAGAAAAGCAAAAAATTGTTAAAGGGAAAATAAGCCCTTGGTACACTGGGGCTGTTGCAACATTTAGAAAGGAGAGGGATAGAGCCAAGAAGAGAGCTTTGAAATCTCAACTAGAGTCAGATTGGAAATTATATAGAATCTCTAGGAATAATTACAATTCAAAAATTTCGAAAGCTAAGAAATCATATTTTACGAATAAATTTAAAGAGTCAGTCACAAGTCAGAGTATGTGGGACACTGCAAATGAACTGACTAACTATAAAATAAAAAAGTCAAGTCCCATACAGAAACTGGAAGTGCCAGGGACAGAAACGTGTACAGAAAACCAGGAGGAGATTAACAGAATATTAATTAATGAATTTGTAGTCGAGGAAACATATCAGTATGATAATAAGGAACTGGATGAAAAAATTAGTCAATATGAAGCGAACTACAATGAAGGAAAAACAGAAGGTGTAACAGTTCCGGTTATAAATGCACAAGAAGTTGAAAGTGCTATTAGTGCACTAGCAAATAAGAGATGTACAGGAGAGCAGTTTATACCATTAAAAGTCATGAAAACTCTAAAAACATCTCTTTCCATTCAAATAGCTATATTTTTTACATTTATGTGTTGTAATTTTGTAATACCTCAATCTTGTAGGTCAGCCGTTATTACTGCGTTATTTAAGGGTAAAGGGTCAAAGTTGAAAGCGAAAAACTTTAGACCAATCAGTGGGCTTAATATATATTGTAAAATATTCGAAAGATTATTATTTAACAGGCTTCAGACACGTGTTGATTCAATTTTAAGCCCAAATCAGCATGCATATAGGACTGGAAAGTCTTGTCATACAGCACTTAGTGACTTAACTAATTACATATATACATCACTTGATGTTCCCAAAGGAAAGGTAGGAGCTATATTCATAGATATGGCTAAAGCCTTCGATAGTGTCGATAGAAAATTGCTAATAAATAAATGCATGGATAAATTTAAATTAGAACCCCAGTATGTTAAATTACTAAAAAGTTATTTGGAAAATAGAGTAATTAAGATCAAAGGTGATACTAAGTACTATGCAAACCCTACTGGTATACCACAGGGATCTGCATTAGGACCTATGTTATTTAGTGTATTTATAGATGATGTATGTGAAGTTATAGATATAGAAAAATTATTGTATGCTGATGACTTAGTCATATATACAAATGGTACTGATGTTGATGAAATCATGAAATCATTGCAAAGAAACTTGATAAATGTTGACAGGTGGTGCAAAGCTAATCGTGCTAAAATGAATTACGAAAAAACAGAATATATGATTTTTCATAAAGCGTTTGATAAATCAATTAATGATATAGAAATACCAAAATTATTTGTTGATGAACATGAAATCAAGAGAGTATTCCAGTTTAAATACTTAGGAGTGAGGATGGATCCAAGCTTAAATTTTAAGGCACAATATGAGCATGTATTGGATAGGACTTCGAATAAATTAAGTTATTTGTATGGAATAAGAAGATTCCTTAGCCTTAATATTATGAAACTAATGGTGAATTCTTATATACACTCAATAGCTGATTATTGTCTAGATTTATGGGGTATTCATACGGATAATATGATGTCTGAAATACAATCAAAAGTGGATCGATTTCTAATTAATTTCTTTGTACCCGTAGTTGCAAAAAGAATGCGAAAACAAGGGAAAAAAATTAGACACAACGCAACGTATATGCATAACCTTGATATTATAAAGATTAGGGATGAATGTAATTTCTTGACTATTCAAGAACGAAGAGATTTATTTTTGGCTAAATTCATGTACAAACTATATAGAAGCAGTAATTTGACTCAATATGTAATTAATGATAAGAGACCAATGCCTTTGTTATCCCAAATTCGACATAATTCTGTAGCCTATGAGAACTGTGTTCTTTTTAGAGGAATAAAGATCTGGAATAAACTGTCGAGGGAGATTCCCCTTAAAGATCTAGGAATAAAAGGCTTTAGCGAAAAAGTAAAAGATGAAATTAAAAAGGAAAGGAGTGACCAGTTTTACTATTATAATTAATTGATAATTGGCAATAGAAATATATAAATTATTAATGTCACTGTATGTAAACCAAGTGCATTGTATGAACAATATGATGTGTTGAATACGGCAAGACAATAAAGGCACTATTCTATTCTATTCTATTCTATTCTAGTTCGAGAATTAAAAGTGAGAACTAAGTACCTAGTTCGAGAATTAAACGCAAGAACTCAGTACCTAGTTCGAGAAGTAAACGCGAGAACTCAGTACCTAGTTCGAGAATTAAAAGCGAGAACTAAGTACCTAGATCGAGAATTAAAAGCGAGAACTAAGTACCTAGTTCGAGAATTAAACGCGAGATCTCAGTATCGAGCTCGAGAATTAAAAGCGAGAACTAAGTACCTAGATCGAGAATTAAAAGCGAGAACTAAGTACCTAGTTCGAGAATTAAAAGCGAGAACTAAGTACCTAGATCGAGAATTAAAAGCGAGAACTAAGTACCTAGTTCGAGAATTAAACGCGAGATCTCAGTATCGAGCTCGAGAATTAAAAGCGAGAACTAAGTACCTAGTTTGAGAATTAAACGCGAGATCTCAGTACCGAGTTCGAGAATTAAATGCGAGAACTAAGTACCTAGTTCGAGAATTAAAAGCGAGAACTAAGTACCTAGTTCGAGAATTAAAAGCGAGAACTAAGTACCTAGTTCGAGAATTAAACGCGAGAACTAAGTACCTAGTTCGAGAATTAAACGCGAGAACTAAGTACCTAGTTCGAGAATTAAAAGCGAGAACTAAGTACCGAGTTCGAGAATTAAACGCAAGAACTCAGTACCGAGTTCGAGAATTAAACGCGAGATCTCAGTACCGAGTCCGAGAATTAAACGCGAGAACTCAGTATCGAGTTCGAGAATTAAACGCGAGATCTAAGTACCTAGATCGAGAATTAAACGCGAGATCTGAGTACCGAGCTCGAGAATTAAAAGCGAGAACTAAGTACCTAGTTCGAGAATTAAACGCGAGATCTCAGTACCGAGTTCGAGAATTCAACGCGAGAACTCAGTACCCAGTTCAAGAATTAAACGCGAGAACTAAGTACCTAGTTCGAGAATTAAAAGCGAGAACTAAGTACCTAGATCGAGAATTAAAAGCGAGAACTAAGTACCGAGTTCGAGAATTAAACGCGAGAACTAAGTACCTAGTTCGAGAATTAAACGCGAGAACTAAGTACCTAGTTCGAGAATTAAAAGCGAGAACTAAGTACCGAGTTCGAGAATTAAACGCAAGAACTCAGTACCGAGTTCGAGAATTAAACGCAAGATCTCAGTACCGAGTCCGAGAATTAAACGCGAGAACTCAGTATCGAGTTCGAGAATTAAACGCGAGATCTAAGTACCTAGATCGAGAATTAAACGCGAGATCTGAGTACCGAGTTCGAGAATTCAACGCGAGAACTCAGTACCCAGTTCAAGAATTAAACGCGAGAACTAAGTACCTAGTTCGAGAATTAAAAGCGAGAACTAAGTACCTAGTTCGAGAATTAAAAGCGAGAACTAAGTACCTAGATCGAGAATTAAAAGCGAGAACTAAGTACCTAGTTCGAGAATTAAACGCGAGATCTCAGTATCGAGCTCGAGAATTAAAAGCGAGAACTAAGTACCTAGTTTGAGAATTAAACGCGAGATCTCAGTACCGAGTTCGAGAATTAAATGCGAGAACTAAGTACCTAGTTCGAGAATTAAAAGCGAGAACTAAGTACCTAGTTCGAGAATTAAAAGCGAGAACTAAGTACCGAGTTCGAGAATTAAACGCGAGAACTAAGTACCTAGTTCGAGAATTAAACGCGAGAACTAAGTACCTAGTTCGAGAATTAAAAGCGAGAACTAAGTACCTAGTTCGAGAATTAAAAGCGAGAACTAAGTACCTAGATCGAGAATTAAAAGCGAGAACTAAGTACCTAGTTCGAGAATTAAACGCGAGATCTCAGTATCGAGCTCGAGAATTAAAAGCGAGAACTAAGTACCTAGTTTGAGAATTAAACGCGAGATCTCAGTACCGAGTTCGAGAATTAAATGCGAGAACTAAGTACCTAGTTCGAGAATTAAAAGCGAGAACTAAGTACCTAGTTCGAGAATTAAAAGCGAGAACTAAGTACCGTGTTCGAGAATTAAACGCGAGAACTAAGTACCGAGTTCGAGAATTAAACGCAAGAACTCAGTACCGAGTTCGAGAATTAAACGCGAGATCTCAGTACCGAGTCCGAGAATTAAACGCGAGAACTCAGTATCGAGTTCGAGAATTAAACGCGAGATCTAAGTACCTAGATCGAGAATTAAACGCGAGATCTGAGTACCGAGCTCGAGAATTAAAAGCGAGAACTAAGTACCTAGTTCGAGAATTAAACGCGAGATCTCAGTACCGAGTTCGAGAATTCAACGCGAGAACTCAGTACCCAGTTCAAGAATTAAACGCGAGAACTAAGTACCTAGTTCGAGAATTAAAAGCGAGAACTAAGTACCTAGATCGAGAATTAAAAGCGAGAACTAAGTACCGAGTTCGAGAATTAAACGCGAGAACTAAGTACCTAGTTCGAGAATTAAACGCGAGAACTAAGTACCTAGTTCGAGAATTAAAAGCGAGAACTAAGTACCGAGTTCGAGAATTAAACGCAAGAACTCAGTACCGAGTTCGAGAATTAAACGCGAGATCTCAGTACCGAGTCCGAGAATTAAACGCGAGAACTCAGTATCGAGTTCGAGAATTAAACGCGAGATCTAAGTACCTAGATCGAGAATTAAACGCGAGATCTGAGTACCGAGTTCGAGAATTCAACGCGAGAACTCAGTACCCAGTTCAAGAATTAAACGCGAGAACTAAGTACCTAGTTCGAGAATTAAAAGCGAGAACTAAGTACCTAGTTCGAGAATTAAAAGCGAGAACTAAGTACCTAGATCGAGAATTAAAAGCGAGAACTAAGTACCTAGTTCGAGAATTAAACGCGAGATCTCAGTATCGAGCTCGAGAATTAAAAGCGAGAACTAAGTACCTAGTTTGAGAATTAAACGCGAGATCTCAGTACCGAGTTCGAGAATTAAATGCGAGAACTAAGTACCTAGTTCGAGAATTAAAAGCGAGAACTAAGTACCTAGTTCGAGAATTAAAAGCGAGAACTAAGTACCGAGTTCGAGAATTAAACGCGAGAACTAAGTACCTAGTTCGAGAATTAAACGCGAGAACTAAGTACCTAGTTCGAGAATTAAAAGCGAGAACTAAGTACCTAGTTCGAGAATTAAAAGCGAGAACTAAGTACCTAGATCGAGAATTAAAGGCGAGAACTAAGTACCTAGTTCGAGAATTAAACGCGAGATCTCAGTATCGAGCTCGAGAATTAAAAGCGAGAACTAAGTACCTAGTTTGAGAATTAAACGCGAGATCTCAGTACCGAGTTCGAGAATTAAATGCGAGAACTAAGTACCTAGTTCGAGAATTAAAAGCGAGAACTAAGTACCTAGTTCGAGAATTAAAAGCGAGAACTAAGTACCGTGTTCGAGAATTAAACGCGAGAACTAAGTACCTAGTTCGAGAATTAAACGCGAGAACTAAGTACCTAGTTCGAGAATTAAAAGCGAGAACTAAGTACCGAGTTCGAGAATTAAACGCAAGAACTCAGTACCGAGTTCGAGAATTAAACGCGAGATCTCAGTACCGAGTCCGAGAATTAAACGCGAGAACTCAGTATCGAGTTCGAGAATTAAACGCGAGATCTAAGTACCTAGATCGAGAATTAAACGCGAGAAGTAAGTACCTAGTTCGAGAATTAAAAGCGAGAACTAAGTACCTAGTTCGAGAATTAAAAGCGAGAACTAAGTACCGTGTTCGAGAATTAAACGCGAGAACTAAGTACCTAGTTCGAGAATTAAACGCGAGAACTAAGTACCTAGTTCGAGAATTAAAAGCGAGAACTAAGTACCGAGTTCGAGAATTAAACGCAAGAACTCAGTACCGAGTTCGAGAATTAAACGCGAGATCTCAGTACCGAGTCCGAGAATTAAACGCGAGAACTCAGTATCGAGTTCGAGAATTAAACGCGAGATCTAAGTAGCTAGATCGAGAATTAAACGCGAGATCTGAGTACCGAGCTCGAGAATTAAAAGCGAGAACTAAGTACCTAGTTCGAGAATTAAACGCGAGATCTCAGTACCGAGTTCGAGAATTCAACGCGAGAACTCAGTACCCAGTTCAAGAATTAAACGCGAGAACTAAGTACCTAGTTCGAGAATTAAAAGCGAGAACTAAGTACCTAGATCGAGAATTAAAAGCGAGAACTAAGTACCGAGTTCGAGAATTAAACGCGAGAACTAAGTACCTAGTTCGAGAATTAAACGCGAGAACTAAGTACCTAGTTCGAGAATTAAAAGCGAGAACTAAGTACCGAGTTCGAGAATTAAACGCAAGAACTCAGTACCGAGTTCGAGAATTAAACGCGAGATCTCAGTACCGAGTCCGAGAATTAAACGCGAGAACTCAGTATCGAGTTCGAGAATTAAACGCGAGATCTAAGTACCTAGATCGAGAATTAAACGCGAGATCTGAGTACCGAGTTCGAGAATTCAACGCGAGAACTCAGTACCCAGTTCAAGAATTAAACGCGAGAACTAAGTACCTAGTTCGAGAATTAAAAGCGAGAACTAAGTACCTAGATCGAGAATTAAAAGCGAGAACTAAGTACCGAGTTCGAGAATTAAACGCGAGAACTAAGTACCTAGTTCGAGAATTAAACGCGAGAACTAAGTACCTAGTTCGAGAATTAAAAGCGAGAACTAAGTACCGAGTTCGAGAATTAAACGCAAGAACTCAGTACCGAGTTCGAGAATTAAACGCGAGATCTCAGTACCGAGTCCGAGAATTAAACGCGAGAACTCAGTATCGAGTTCGAGAATTAAACGCGAGAAGTAAATACCTAGTTCGAGAATTAAACGCGAGAACTATGTACCTAGTTCGAGAATTAAACGCGAGATCTCAGTACCGAGTTCGAGAATTAAACGCGAGAACTAAGTACCGAGTCCAAGAATTAAACGCGAGAACTAAGTACCTAGTTCGAGAATTAAACGCAAGAACTCAGTACCAAGTTCGAGAATTAAACGCGAGAACTCAGTACCGAGTTCGAGAATTAAACGCGAGATCTCAGTACCGAGTTCGAGAATTAAACGCGAGAACTAAGTACCTAGTTCGAGAATTAAACGCGAGAACTAAGTACCTAGTTCGAAAATTAAACGCGAGAACTAAGTACCTAGTTCGAGAATTAAACGCGAGATCTCAGTACCGAGCTCGAGAATTAAAAGCGAGAACTAAGTACCTAGTTCGAGAATTAAACGCGAGATCTCAGTACCGAGTTCGAGAATTCAACGCGAGAACTCAGTACCCAGTTCAAGAATTAAACGCGAGAACTAAGTACCTAGTTCGAGAATTAAACGCGAGAACTAAGTACCTAGTTCGAGAATTAAAAGCGAGAACTAAGTACCGAGTTCGAGAATTAAACGCAAGAACTCAGTACCGAGTTCGAGAATTAAACGCGAGATCTCAGTACCGAGTCCGAGAATTAAACGCGAGAACTCAGTATCGAGTTCGAGAATTAAACGCGAGATCTCAGTACCGAGTCCGAGAATTAAACGCGAGAACTCAGTATCGAGTTCGAGAATTAAACGCGAGAAGTAAGTACCTAGTTCGAGAATTAAACGCGAGAACTATGTACCTAGTTCGAGAATTAAACGCGAGATCTCAGTACCGAGTTCGAGAATTAAACGCGAGAACTAAGTACCTAGTTCGAGAATTAAAAGCGAGAACTAAGTACCTAGTTCGAGAATTAAACGCAAGAACTCAGTACCTAGTTCGAGAAGTAAACGCGAGAACTCAGTACCGAGTTCGAGAATTAAACGCGAGATCTCAGTACCGAGTTCGAGAATTAAACGCGAGAACTAAAGAACTAAGTACCTAGTTCGAGAATTAAAAGCGAGAACTAAGTACCTAGATCGAGAATTAAAAGCGAGAACTAAGTACCTAGTTCGAGAATTAAACGCGAGATCTCAGTATCGAGCTCGAGAATTAAAAGCGAGAACTCAGTACCCAGTTCAAGAATTAAACGCGAGAACTAAGTACCTAGTTCGAGAATTAAACGCGAGAACTAAGTACCGAGTTCGAGAATTAAACGCGAGAATTAAGTACCTAGTTCGAGAATTAAAAGCGAGAACTAAGTACCTAGTTCGAGAATTAAACGCAAAAACTCAGTACCTAGTTCGAGAAGTAAACGCGAGAACTCAGTACCGAGTTCGAGAATTAAACGCGAGATCTCAGTACCGAGTTCGAGAATTAAACGCGAGAACTAAAGAACTAAGTACCTAGTTCGAGAATTAAAAGCGAGAACTAAGTACCTAGTTCGAGAATTAAAAGCGAGAACTAAGTACCTAGATCGAGAATTAAAAGCGAGAACTAAGTACCTAGTTCGAGAATTAAACGCGAGATCTCAGTATCGAGCTCGAGAATTAAAAGCGAGAACTAAGTACCTAGTTTGAGAATTAAACACGAGATCTCAGTACCGAGTTCGAGAATTAAACGCGAGAACTAAGTACCTAGTTCGAGAATTAAACGCGAGAACTAAGTACCTAGTTCGAAAATTAAACGCGAGAACTCAGTACCGAGTTCGAGAATTAAACGCGAGATCTCAGTACCGAGTCCGAGAATTAAACGCGAGAACTCAGTACCGAGTTCGAGAATTAAACGCGAGATCTAAGTACCTAGTTCGAGAATTAAACGCGAGAACTAGGTACCTAGTTCGAGAATTAAACGCGAGAACTAAGTACCTAGTTCGAGAATTAAAAGCGAGAACTAAGTACCTAGTTCGAGAATTAAACGCGAGAACTAAGTACCTAGTTCGAGAATTAAACGCGAGAACTAAGTACCTAGTTCGAGAATTAAAAGCGAGAACTAAGTACCTAGATCGAGAATTAAAAGCGAGAACTAAGTACCTAGTTCGAGAATTAAACGCGAGAACGAAGTACCGAGTTCGAGAATTAAACGCGAGAACTAAGTACCTAGTTCGAGAATTAAACGCGAGAACTAAGTACCTAGTTCGAGAATTAAAAGCGAGAACTAAGTAGCGAGTTCGAGAATTAAACGCAAGAACTCAGTATCGAGTTCGAGAATTAAACGCGAGATCTCAGTACCGAGTCCGAGAATTAAACGCGAGAACTCAGTATCGAGTTCGAGAATTAAACACGAGAAGTAAGTACCTAGTTCGAGAATTAAACGCGAGAACTATGTACCTAGTTCGAGAATTAAACGCGAGATCTCAGTACCGAGTTCGAGAATTAAACGCGAGAACTAAGTACCTAGTTCGAGAATTAAAAGCGAGCACTAAGTACCTAGTTCGAGAATTAAACGCAAGAACTCAGTACCTAGTTCGAGAATTAAACGCGAGAACTCAGTACCGAGTTCGAGAATTAAACGCGAGATCTCAGTACCGAGTTCGAGAATTAAACGCGAGAACTAAGTACCTAGTTCGAGAATTAAAAGCGAGAACTAAGTACCGAGTTCGAGAATTAAACGCAAGAACTCAGTACCGAGTTCGAGAATTAAATGCGAGATCTCAGTACCGAGTCCGAGAATTAAACGCGAGAACTCAGTACCGAGTTCGAGAATTAAACGCGAGATCTCAGTACCGAGTTCGAGAATTAAACGCGAGATCTCAGTACCGAGTTCGAGAATTAAACGCGAGAACTCAGTACCGAGTTCGAGAATTAAACGCGAGATCTCAGTACCGAGTTCGAGAATTAAACGCGAGAACTAAAGAACTAAGTACCTAGTTCGAGAATTAAAAGCGAGAACTAAGTACCTAGTTCGAGAATTAAAAGCGAGAACTAAGTACCTAGATCGAGAATTAAAAGCGAGAACTAAGTACCTAGTTCGAGAATTAAACGCGAGATCTCAGTATCGAGCTCGAGAATTAAAAGCGAGGACTAAGTACCTAGTTTGAGAATTAAACACGAGATCTCAGTACCGAGTTCGAGAATTAAACGCGAGAACTAAGTACCTAGTTCGAGAATTAAACGCGAGAACTAAGTACCTAGTTCGAAAATTAAACGCGAGAACTCAGTACCGAGTTCGAGAATTAAACGCGAGATCTCAGTACCGAGTCCGAGAATTAAACGCGAGAACTCAGTACCGAGTTCG
Source organism: Desoria tigrina (assembly GCA_906901685.1). NCBI lineage: Eukaryota > Metazoa > Arthropoda > Collembola > Entomobryomorpha > Isotomidae > Desoria > Desoria tigrina. The sequence goes on along the minus strand of CAJQTU010000003.1, from coordinate 376,432 downwards.
AGAATTAAACGCGAGATCTAAGTACCTAGTTCGAGAATTAAACGCGAGAACTAGGTACCTAGTTCGAGAATTAAACGCGAGAACTAAGTACCTAGTTCGAGAATTAAAAGCGAGAACTAAGTACCTAGTTCGAGAATTAAACGCGAGAACTAAGTACCTAGTTCGAGAATTAAACGCGAGAACTAAGTACCTAGTTCGAGAATTAAAAGCGAGAACTAAGTACCTAGATCGAGAATTAAAAGCGAGAACTAAGTACCTAGTTCGAGAATTAAACGCGAGAACGAAGTACCGAGTTCGAGAATTAAACGCGAGAACTAAGTACCTAGTTCGAGAATTAAACGCGAGAACTAAGTACCTAGTTCGAGAATTAAAAGCGAGAACTAAGTAGCGAGTTCGAGAATTAAACGCAAGAACTCAGTATCGAGTTCGAGAATTAAACGCGAGATCTCAGTACCGAGTCCGAGAATTAAACGCGAGAACTCAGTATCGAGTTCGAGAATTAAACACGAGAAGTAAGTACCTAGTTCGAGAATTAAACGCGAGAACTATGTACCTAGTTCGAGAATTAAACGCGAGATCTCAGTACCGAGTTCGAGAATTAAACGCGAGAACTAAGTACCTAGTTCGAGAATTAAAAGCGAGCACTAAGTACCTAGTTCGAGAATTAAACGCAAGAACTCAGTACCTAGTTCGAGAATTAAACGCGAGAACTCAGTACCGAGTTCGAGAATTAAACGCGAGATCTCAGTACCGAGTTCGAGAATTAAACGCGAGAACTAAGTACCTAGTTCGAGAATTAAAAGCGAGAACTAAGTACCGAGTTCGAGAATTAAACGCAAGAACTCAGTACCGAGTTCGAGAATTAAATGCGAGATCTCAGTACCGAGTCCGAGAATTAAACGCGAGAACTCAGTATCGAGTTCGAGAATTAAACGCGAGAAGTAAGTACCTAGTTCGAGAATTAAACGCGAGAACTATGTACCTAGTTCGAGAATTAAACGCGAGATTTCAGTACCGAGTTCGAGAATTAAACGCGAGAACTAAGTACCTAGTTCGAGAATTAAACGCGAGAACTAAGTACCTAGTTCGAGAATTAAAAGCGAGAACTAAGTACCTAGTTCGAGAATTAAACGCAAGAACTCAGTACCTAGTTCGAGAATTAAACGCGAGAACTCAGTACCGAGTTCGAGAATTAAACGCGAGATCTCAGTACCGAGTTCGAGAATTAAACGCGAGTACTAAGTACCTAGTTCGAGAATTAAACGCGAGAACTAAGTACCTAGTTCGAGAATTAAAAGCGAGAACTAAGTACCTAGATCGAGAATTAAAAGCGAGAACTAAGTACCTAGTTCGAGAATTAAACGCGAGAACTAAGTACCGAGTTCGAGAATTAAACGCGAGAACTAAGTACCTAGTTCGAGAATTAAACGCGAGAACTAAGTACCTAGTTCGAAAATTAAAAGCGAGAACTAAGTACCGAGTTCGAGAATTAAACGCAAGAACTCAATACCGAGTTCGAGAATTAAACGCGAGATCTCAGTACCGAGTCCGAGAATTAAACGCGAGAACTCAGTATCGAGTTCGAGAATTAAACGCGAGAAGTAAGTACCTAGTTCGAGAATTAAACGCGAGAACTATGTACCTAGTTCGAGAATTAAACGCGAGATCTCAGTACCGAGTTCGAGAATTAAACGCGAGAACTAAGTACCTAGTTCGAGAATTAAAAGCGAGCACTAAGTACCTAGTTCGAGAATTAAACGCAAGAACTCAGTACCTAGTTCGAGAATTAAACGCGAGAACTCAGTACCGAGTTCGAGAATTAAACGCAAGAACTCAGTACCGAGTTCGAGAATTAAACGCGAGATCTCAGTACCGAGTCCGAGAATTAAACGCGAGAACTCAGTATCGAGTTCGAGAATTAAACGCGAGAAGTAAGTACCTAGTTCGAGAATTAAACGCGAGAACTATGTACCTAGTTCGAGAATTAAACGCGAGATCTCAGTACCGAGTTCGAGAATTAAACGCAAGAACTCAGTACCTAGTTCGAGAATTAAACGCGAGAACTCAGTACCGAGTTCGAGAATTAAACGCGAGATCTCAGTACCGAGTTCGAGAATTAAACGCGAGTACTAAGTACCTAGTTCGAGAATTAAACGCGAGAACTAAGTACCTAGTTCGAGAATTAAAAGCGAGAACTAAGTACCTAGATCGAGAATTAAAAGCGAGAACTAAGTACCTAGTTCGAGAATTAAACGCGAGAACTAAGTACCGAGTTCGAGAATTAAACGCGAGAACTAAGTACCTAGTTCGAGAATTAAACGCGAGAACTAAGTACCTAGTTCGAGAATTAAAAGCGAGAACTAAGTACCGAGTTCGAGAATTAAACGCAAGAACTCAATACCGAGTTCGAGAATTAAACGCGAGATCTCAGTACCGAGTCCGAGAATTAAACGCGAGAACTCAGTATCGAGTTCGAGAATTAAACGCGAGAAGTAAGTACCTAGTTCGAGAATTAAACGCGAGAACTATGTACCTAGTTCGAGAATTAAACGCGAGATCTCAGTACCGAGTTCGAGAATTAAACGCGAGAACTAAGTACCTAGTTCGAGAATTAAAAGCGAGCACTAAGTACCTAGTTCGAGAATTAAACGCAAGAACTCAGTACCTAGTTCGAGAATTAAACGCGAGAACTCAGTACCGAGTTCGAGAATTAAACGCAAGAACTCAGTACCGAGTTCGAGAATTAAACGCGAGATCTCAGTACCGAGTCCGAGAATTAAACGCGAGAACTCAGTATCGAGTTCGAGAATTAAACGCGAGAAGTAAGTACCTAGTTCGAGAATTAAACGCGAGAACTATGTACCTAGTTCGAGAATTAAACGCGAGATCTCAGTACCGAGTTCGAGAATTAAACGCAAGAACTCAGTACCTAGTTCGAGAATTAAACGCGAGAACTCAGTACCGAGTTCGAGAATTAAACGCGAGATCTCAGTACCGAGTTCGAGAATTAAACGCGAGTACTAAGTACCTAGTTCGAGAATTAAACGCGAGAACTAAGTACCTAGTTCGAGAATTAAAAGCGAGAACTAAGTACCTAGATCGAGAATTAAAAGCGAGAACTAAGTACCTAGTTCGAGAATTAAACGCGAGAACTAAGTACCGAGTTCGAGAATTAAACGCGAGAACTAAGTACCTAGTTCGAGAATTAAACGCGAGAACTAAGTACCTAGTTCGAGAATTAAAAGCGAGAACTAAGTACCGAGTTCGAGAATTAAACGCAAGAACTCAATACCGAGTTCGAGAATTAAACGCGAGATCTCAGTACCGAGTCCGAGAATTAAACGCGAGAACTCAGTATCGAGTTCGAGAATTAAACGCGAGAAGTAAGTACCTAGTTCGAGAATTAAACGCGAGAACTATGTACCTAGTTCGAGAATTAAACGCGAGATCTCAGTACCGAGTTCGAGAATTAAACGCGAGAACTAAGTACCTAGTTCGAGAATTAAAAGCGAGAACTAAGTACCTAGTTCGAGAATTAAACGCAAGAACTCAGTACCTAGTTCGAGAATTAAACGCGAGAACTCAGTATCGAGTTCGAGAATTAAACGCGAGATCTAATTGTAAGTACCTAGATCGAGAATTAAACGCGAGATCTGAGTACCGAGCTCGAGAATTAAAAGCGAGAACTAAGTACCTAGTTCGAGAATTAAACGCGAGATCTCAGTACCGAGTTCGAGAATTCAACGCGAGAACTCAGTACCCAGTTCAAGAATTAAACGCGAGAACTAAGTACCTAGTTCGAGAATTAAAAGCGAGAACTAAGTACCTAGATCGAGAATTAAAAGCGAGAACTAAGTACCGAGTTCGAGAATTAAACGCGAGAACTAAGTACCTAGTTCGAGAATTAAAAGCGAGAACTAAGTACCGAGTTCGAGAATTAAACGCAAGAACGAAGTACCGAGTTCGAGAATTAAACGCGAGAACTCAGTATCGAGTTCGAGAATTAAACGCGAGAACTAAGTACCTAGTTCGAGAATTAAACGCGAGAACTAAGTACCTAGTTAGAGAATTAAACGCGAGATCTCAGTACCGAGTTCGAGAATTACACGCGAGAACTAAGTACCCAGTTCAAGAATTAAACGCGAGAACTAAGTACCTAGTTCGAGAATTAAAAGCGAGAACTAAGTACCTAGATCGAGAATTAAAAGCGAGAACTAAGTACCGAGTTCGAGAATTAAACGCGAGAACTAAGTACCTAGTTCGAGAATTAAACGCGAGATCTCAGTACCGAGCTCGAGAATTAAAAGCGAGAACTAAGTACCTAGTTCGAGAATTAAACGCGAGATCTCAGTACCGAGTTCGAGAATTCAACGCGAGAACTCAGTACCCAGTTCAAGAATTAAACGCGAGAACTAAGTACCTAGTTCGAGAATTAAACGCGAGAACTAAGTACCTAGTTCGAGAATTAAAAGCGAGAACTAAGTACCGAGTTCGAGAATTAAACGCAAGAACTCAGTACCGAGTTCGAGATTTAAACGCGAGATCTCAGTACCGAGTCCGAGAATTAAACGCGAGTACTAAGTACCGAGTTCGAGAATTAAACGCAAGAACTCAATACCGAGTTCGAGAATTAAACGCGAGATCTCAGTACCGAGTCCGAGAATTAAACGCGAGAACTCAGTATCGAGTTCGAGAATTAAACGCGAGAAGTAAGTACCTAGTTCGAGAATTAAAAGCGAGAACTAAGTACCGAGTTCGAGAATTAAACGCAAGAACTCAGTACCTTGTTCGAGAATTAAACGCGAGAACTCAGTACCGAGTTCGAGAATTAAACGCGAGATCTCAGTACCGAGTTCGAGAATTAAACGCGAGTACTAAGTACCTAGTTCGAGAATTAAACGCGAGAACTAAGTACCTAGTTCGAGAATTAAAAGCGAGAACTAAGTACCTAGATCGAGAATTAAAAGCGAGAACTAAGTACCTAGTTCGAGAATTAAACGCGAGAACTAAGTACCGAGTTCGAGAATTAAACGCGAGAACTAAGTACCTAGTTCGAGAATTAAACGCGAGAACTAAGTACCTAGTTCGAGAATTAAAAGCGAGAACTAAGTACCAAGTTCGAGAATTAAACGCAAGAACTCAGTACCGAGTTCGAGAATTAAACGCGAGATCTCAGTACCGAGTCCGAGAATTAAACGCGAGAACTCAGTATCGAGTTCGAGAATTAAACGCGAGAAGTAAGTACCTAGTTCGAGAATTAAACGCGAGAACTATGTACCTAGTTCGAGAATTAAACGCGAGATCTCAGTACCGAGTTCGAGAATTAAACGCGAGAACTAAGTACCTAGTTCGAGAATTAAAAGCGAGAACTAAGTACCTAGTTCGAGAATTAAACGCAAGAACTCAGTACCTAGTTCGAGAATTAAACGCGAGAACTCAGTATCGAGTTCGAGAATTAAACGCGAGATCTAAGTACCTAGATCGAGAATTAAACGCGAGATCTGAGTACCGAGCTCGAGAATTAAAAGCGAGAACTAAGTACCTAGTTCGAGAATTAAACGCGAGATCTCAGTACCGAGTTCGAGAATTAAACGCGAGAACTCAGTACCCAGTTCAAGAATTAAACGCGAGAACTAAGTACCTAGTTAGAGAATTAAAAGCGAGAACTAAGTACCTAGATCGAGAATTAAAAGCGAGAACTAAGTACCGAGTTCGAGAATTAAACGCGAGAACTAAGTACCGAGTTCGAGAATTAAACGCGAGAACTAAGTACCTAGTTCGAGAATTAAAAGCGAGAACTAAGTACCGAGTTCGAGAATTAAACGCAAGAACGAAGTACCGAGTTCGAGAATTAAACGCGAGAACTAAGTACCTAGTTCGAGAATTAAAAGCGAGAACTAAGTACCTAGATCGAGAATTAAAAGCGAGAACTAAGTACCGAGTTCGAGAATTAAACGCGAGAACTCAGTACCGAGTTCGAGAATTAAACGCGAGATCTCAGTACCGAGTTCGAGAATTAAACGCGAGAACTAAGTACCTAGTTCGAGAATTAAAAGCGAGAACTAAGTACCGAGTTCGAGAATTAAACGCAAGAACTCAGTACCGAGTTCGAGAATTAAATGCGAGATCTCAGTACCGAGTCCGAGAATTAAACGCGAGAACTCAGTATCGAGTTCGAGAATTAAACGCGAGAAGTAAGTACCTAGTTCGAGAATTAAACGCGAGAACTATGTACCTAGTTCGAGAATTAAACGCGAGATTTCAGTACCGAGTTCGAGAATTAAACGCGAGAACTAAGTACCTAGTTCGAGAATTAAACGCGAGAACTAAGTACCTAGTTCGAGAATTAAAAGCGAGAACTAAGTACCTAGTTCGAGAATTAAACGCAAGAACTCAGTACCTAGTTCGAGAATTAAACGCGAGAACTCAGTACCGAGTTCGAGAATTAAACGCGAGATCTCAGTACCGAGTTCGAGAATTAAACGCGAGTACTAAGTACCTAGTTCGAGAATTAAACGCGAGAACTAAGTACCTAGTTCGAGAATTAAAAGCGAGAACTAAGTACCTAGATCGAGAATTAAAAGCGAGAACTAAGTACCTAGTTCGAGAATTAAACGCGAGAACTAAGTACCGAGTTCGAGAATTAAACGCGAGAACTAAGTACCTAGTTCGAGAATTAAACGCGAGAACTAAGTACCTAGTTCGAAAATTAAAAGCGAGAACTAAGTACCGAGTTCGAGAATTAAACGCAAGAACTCAATACCGAGTTCGAGAATTAAACGCGAGATCTCAGTACCGAGTCCGAGAATTAAACGCGAGAACTCAGTATCGAGTTCGAGAATTAAACGCGAGAAGTAAGTACCTAGTTCGAGAATTAAACGCGAGAACTATGTACCTAGTTCGAGAATTAAACGCGAGATCTCAGTACCGAGTTCGAGAATTAAACGCGAGAACTAAGTACCTAGTTCGAGAATTAAAAGCGAGCACTAAGTACCTAGTTCGAGAATTAAACGCAAGAACTCAGTACCTAGTTCGAGAATTAAACGCGAGAACTCAGTACCGAGTTCGAGAATTAAACGCAAGAACTCAGTACCGAGTTCGAGAATTAAACGCGAGATCTCAGTACCGAGTCCGAGAATTAAACGCGAGAACTCAGTATCGAGTTCGAGAATTAAACGCGAGAAGTAAGTACCTAGTTCGAGAATTAAACGCGAGAACTATGTACCTAGTTCGAGAATTAAACGCGAGATCTCAGTACCGAGTTCGAGAATTAAACGCAAGAACTCAGTACCTAGTTCGAGAATTAAACGCGAGAACTCAGTACCGAGTTCGAGAATTAAACGCGAGATCTCAGTACCGAGTTCGAGAATTAAACGCGAGTACTAAGTACCTAGTTCGAGAATTAAACGCGAGAACTAAGTACCTAGTTCGAGAATTAAAAGCGAGAACTAAGTACCTAGATCGAGAATTAAAAGCGAGAACTAAGTACCTAGTTCGAGAATTAAACGCGAGAACTAAGTACCGAGTTCGAGAATTAAACGCGAGAACTAAGTACCTAGTTCGAGAATTAAACGCGAGAACTAAGTACCTAGTTCGAGAATTAAAAGCGAGAACTAAGTACCGAGTTCGAGAATTAAACGCAAGAACTCAATACCGAGTTCGAGAATTAAACGCGAGATCTCAGTACCGAGTCCGAGAATTAAACGCGAGAACTCAGTATCGAGTTCGAGAATTAAACGCGAGAAGTAAGTACCTAGTTCGAGAATTAAACGCGAGAACTATGTACCTAGTTCGAGAATTAAACGCGAGATCTCAGTACCGAGTTCGAGAATTAAACGCGAGAACTAAGTACCTAGTTCGAGAATTAAAAGCGAGAACTAAGTACCTAGTTCGAGAATTAAACGCAAGAACTCAGTACCTAGTTCGAGAATTAAACGCGAGAACTCAGTATCGAGTTCGAGAATTAAACGCGAGATCTAATTGTAAGTACCTAGATCGAGAATTAAACGCGAGATCTGAGTACCGAGCTCGAGAATTAAAAGCGAGAACTAAGTACCTAGTTCGAGAATTAAACGCGAGATCTCAGTACCGAGTTCGAGAATTCAACGCGAGAACTCAGTACCCAGTTCAAGAATTAAACGCGAGAACTAAGTACCTAGTTCGAGAATTAAAAGCGAGAACTAAGTACCTAGATCGAGAATTAAAAGCGAGAACTAAGTACCGAGTTCGAGAATTAAACGCGAGAACTAAGTACCTAGTTCGAGAATTAAAAGCGAGAACTAAGTACCGAGTTCGAGAATTAAACGCAAGAACGAAGTACCGAGTTCGAGAATTAAACGCGAGAACTCAGTATCGAGTTCGAGAATTAAACGCGAGAACTAAGTACCTAGTTCGAGAATTAAACGCGAGAACTAAGTACCTAGTTAGAGAATTAAACGCGAGATCTCAGTACCGAGTTCGAGAATTACACGCGAGAACTAAGTACCCAGTTCAAGAATTAAACGCGAGAACTAAGTACCTAGTTCGAGAATTAAAAGCGAGAACTAAGTACCTAGATCGAGAATTAAAAGCGAGAACTAAGTACCGAGTTCGAGAATTAAACGCGAGAACTAAGTACCTAGTTCGAGAATTAAACGCGAGATCTCAGTACCGAGCTCGAGAATTAAAAGCGAGAACTAAGTACCTAGTTCGAGAATTAAACGCGAGATCTCAGTACCGAGTTCGAGAATTCAACGCGAGAACTCAGTACCCAGTTCAAGAATTAAACGCGAGAACTAAGTACCTAGTTCGAGAATTAAACGCGAGAACTAAGTACCTAGTTCGAGAATTAAAAGCGAGAACTAAGTACCGAGTTCGAGAATTAAACGCAAGAACTCAGTACCGAGTTCGAGATTTAAACGCGAGATCTCAGTACCGAGTCCGAGAATTAAACGCGAGTACTAAGTACCGAGTTCGAGAATTAAACGCAAGAACTCAATACCGAGTTCGAGAATTAAACGCGAGATCTCAGTACCGAGTCCGAGAATTAAACGCGAGAACTCAGTATCGAGTTCGAGAATTAAACGCGAGAAGTAAGTACCTAGTTCGAGAATTAAAAGCGAGAACGAAGTACCGAGTTCGAGAATTAAACGCAAGAACTCAGTACCTTGTTCGAGAATTAAACGCGAGAACTCAGTACCGAGTTCGAGAATTAAACGCGAGATCTCAGTACCGAGTTCGAGAATTAAACGCGAGTACTAAGTACCTAGTTCGAGAATTAAACGCGAGAACTAAGTACCTAGTTCGAGAATTAAAAGCGAGAACTAAGTACCTAGATCGAGAATTAAAAGCGAGAACTAAGTACCTAGTTCGAGAATTAAACGCGAGAACTAAGTACCGAGTTCGAGAATTAAACGCGAGAACTAAGTACCTAGTTCGAGAATTAAACGCGAGAACTAAGTACCTAGTTCGAGAATTAAAAGCGAGAACTAAGTACCAAGTTCGAGAATTAAACGCAAGAACTCAGTACCGAGTTCGAGAATTAAACGCGAGATCTCAGTACCGAGTCCGAGAATTAAACGCGAGAACTCAGTATCGAGTTCGAGAATTAAACGCGAGAAGTAAGTACCTAGTTCGAGAATTAAACGCGAGAACTATGTACCTAGTTCGAGAATTAAACGCGAGATCTCAGTACCGAGTTCGAGAATTAAACGCGAGAACTAAGTACCTAGTTCGAGAATTAAAAGCGAGAACTAAGTACCTAGTTCGAGAATTAAACGCAAGAACTCAGTACCTAGTTCGAGAATTAAACGCGAGAACTCAGTATCGAGTTCGAGAATTAAACGCGAGATCTAAGTACCTAGATCGAGAATTAAACGCGAGATCTGAGTACCGAGCTCGAGAATTAAAAGCGAGAACTAAGTACCTAGTTCGAGAATTAAACGCGAGATCTCAGTACCGAGTTCGAGAATTAAACGCGAGAACTCAGTACCCAGTTCAAGAATTAAACGCGAGAACTAAGTACCTAGTTAGAGAATTAAAAGCGAGAACTAAGTACCTAGATCGAGAATTAAAAGCGAGAACTAAGTACCGAGTTCGAGAATTAAACGCGAGAACTAAGTACCGAGTTCGAGAATTAAACGCGAGAACTAAGTACCTAGTTCGAGAATTAAAAGCGAGAACTAAGTACCGAGTTCGAGAATTAAACGCAAGAACGAAGTACCGAGTTCGAGAATTAAACGCGAGAACTAAGTACCTAGTTCGAGAATTAAAAGCGAGAACTAAGTACCTAGATCGAGAATTAAAAGCGAGAACTAAGTACCGAGTTCGAGAATTAAACGCGAGAACTAAGTACCTAGTTCGAGAATTAAACGCGAGAACTAAGTACCTAGTTCGAGAATTAAAAGCGAGAACTAAGTACCTAGATCGAGAATTAAAAGCGAGAACTAAGTACCTAGTTCGAGAATTAAACGCGAGAACGAAGTACCGAGTTCGAGAATTAAACGCGAGAACTAAGTACCTAGTTCGAGAATTAAACGCGAGAACTAAGTACCTAGTTCGAGAATTAAAAGCGAGAACTAAGTAGCGAGTTCGAGAATTAAACGCAAGAACTCAGTATCGAGTTCGAGAATTAAACGCGAGATCTCAGTACCGAGTCCGAGAATTAAACGCGAGAACTCAGTATCGAGTTCGAGAATTAAACGCGAGAAGTAAGTACCTAGTTCGAGAATTAAACGCGAGAACTATGTACCAAGTTCGAGAATTAAACGCGAGATTTCAGTACCGAGTTCGAGAATTAAACGCGAGAACTAAGTACCTAGTTCGAGAATTAAAAGCGAGCACTAAGTACCTAGTTCGAGAATTAAACGCAAGAACTCAGTACCTAGTTCGAGAATTAAACGCGAGAACTCAGTACCGAGTTCGAGAATTAAACGCGAGATCTCAGTACCGAGTTCGAGAATTAAACGCGAGAACTAAGTACCTAGTTCGAGAATTAAAAGCGAGAACTAAGTACCGAGTTCGAGAATTAAACGCAAGAACTCAGTACCGAGTTCGAGAATTAAACGCGAGATCTCAGTACCGAGTCCGAGAATTAAACGCGAGAACTCAGTATCGAGTTCGAGAATTAAACGCGAGAAGTAAGTACCTAGTTCGAGAATTAAACGCGAGAACTATGTACCTAGTTCGAGAATTAAACGCGAGATCTCAGTACCGAATTCGAGAATTAAACGCGAGAACTAAGTACCTAGTTCGAGAATTAAACGCGAGAACTAAGTACCTAGTTCGAGAATTAAAAGCGAGAACTAAGTACCTAGTTCGAGAATTAAACGCAAGAACTCAGTACCTTGTTCGAGAATTAAACGCGAGAACTCAGTACCGAGTTCGAGAATTAAAAGCGAGAACTAAGTACCTAGTTCGAGAATTAAACGCGAGAACTAAGTACCGAGTTCGAGAATTAAACGCGAGAACTAAGTACATAGTTCGAGAATTAAACGCGAGAACTAAGTACCTAGTTCGAGAATTAAAAGCGAGAACTAAGTACCGAGTTCGAGAATTAAACGCAAGAACTCAGTACCGAGTTCGAGAATTAAACGCGAGATCTCAGTACCGAGTCCGAGAATTAAACGCGAGAACTCAGTATCGAGTTCGAGAATTAAACGCGAGAAGTAAGTACCTAGTTCGAGAATTAAACGCGAGAACTAAGTACCTAGTTCGAGAATTAAAAGCGAGATCTCAGTACCGAGTCCGAGAATTAAACGCGAGAACTCAGTATCGAGTTCGAGAATTAAACGCGAGAAGTAAGTACCTAGTTCGAGAATTAAACGCGAGAACTATGTACCTAGTTCGAGAATTAAACGCGAGATCTCAGTACCGAGTTCGAGAATTAAACGCGAGAACTAAGTACCTAGTTCGAGAATTAAAAGCGAGCACTAAGTACCTAGTTCGAGAATTAAACGCAAGAACTCAGTACCTAGTTCGAGAATTAAACGCGAGAACTCAGTACCGAGTTCGAGAATTAAACGCGAGATCTCAGTACCGAGTTCGAGAATTAAACGCGAGAACTAAGTACCTAGTTCGAGAATTAAAAGCGAGAACTAAGTACCGAGTTCGAGAATTAAACGCAAGAACTCAGTACCGAGTTCGAGAATTAAACGCGAGATCTCAGTACCGAGTCCGAGAATTAAACGCGAGAACTCAGTATCGAGTTCGAGAATTAAACGCGAGAAGTAAGTACCTAGTTCGAGAATTAAACGCGAGAACTATGTACCTAGTTCGAGAATTAAACGCGAGATCTCAGTACCGAGTTCGAGAATTAAACGCGAGAACTAAGTACCTTGTTCGAGAATTAAACGCGAGAACTAAGTACCTAGTTCGAGAATTAAAAGCGAGAACTAAGTACCTAGTTCGAGAATTAAACGCAAGAACTCAGTACCTTGTTCGAGAATTAAACGCGAGAACTCAGTACCGAGTTCGAGAATTAAACGCGAGATCTCAGTACCGAGTTCGAGAATTAAACGCGAGTACTAAGTACCTAGTTCGAGAATTAAACGCGAGAACTAAGTACCTAGTTCGAGAATTAAAAGCGAGAACTAAGTACCTAGATCGAGAATTAAAAGCGAGAACTAAGTACCTAGTTCGAGAATTAAACGCGAGAACTAAGTACCGAGTTCGAGAATTAAACGCGAGAACTAAGTACCTAGTTCGAGAATTAAACGCGAGAACTAAGTACCTAGTTCGAGAATTAAAAGCGAGAACTAAGTACCAAGTTCGAGAATTAAACGCAAGAACTCAGTACCGAGTTCGAGAATTAAACGCGAGATCTCAGTACCGAGTCCGAGAATTAAACGCGAGAACTCAGTATCGAGTTCGAGAATTAAACGCGAGAAGTAAGTACCTAGTTCGAGAATTAAACGCGAGAACTATGTACCTAGTTCGAGAATTAAACGCGAGATCTCAGTACCGAGTTCGAGAATTAAACGCGAGAACTAAGTACCTAGTTCGAGAATTAAAAGCGAGAACTAAGTACCTAGTTCGAGAATTAAACGCAAGAACTCAGTACCTAGTTCGAGAATTAAACGCGAGAACTCAGTATCGAGTTCGAGAATTAAACGCGAGATCTAAGTACCTAGATCGAGAATTAAACGCGAGATCTGAGTACCGAGCTCGAGAATTAAAAGCGAGAACTAAGTACCTAGTTCGAGAATTAAACGCGAGATCTCAGTACCGAGTTCGAGAATTAAACGCGAGAACTCAGTACCCAGTTCAAGAATTAAACGCGAGAACTAAGTACCTAGTTAGAGAATTAAAAGCGAGAACTAAGTACCTAGATCGAGAATTAAAAGCGAGAACTAAGTACCGAGTTCGAGAATTAAACGCGAGAACTAAGTACCTAGTTCGAGAATTAAAAGCGAGAACTAAGTACCTAGTTCGAGAATTAAACGCGAGAACTAAGTACCTAGTTCGAGAATTAAAAGCGAGAACTAAGTACCGAGTTCGAGAATTAAACGCGAGAACTAAGTACCGAGTTCGAGAATTAAACGCGAGAACTAAGTACCTAGTTCGAGAATTAAACGCGAGAACTAAGTACCTAGTTCGAGAATTAAACGCGAGATCTCAGTACCGAGTCCGAGAATTAAACGCGAGAACTCAGTATCGAGTTCGAGAATTAAACGCGAGATCTAAGTACCTAGATCGAGAATTAAACGCGAGATCTGAGTACCGAGTTCGAGAATTCAACGCGAGAACTCAGTACCCAGTTCAAGAATTAAACGAGAACTAAGTACCTAGTTCGAGAATTAAAAGCGAGAACTAAGTACCGAGTTCGAGAATTAAACGCGAGAACTAAGTACCGAGTTCGAGAATTAAACGCGAGAACTAAGTACCTAGTTCGAGAATTAAACGCGAGAACTAAGTACCTAGTTCGAGAATTAAAAGCGAGAACTAAGTACCGAGTTCGAGAATTAAACGCAAGAACTAAGTACCTAGTTCGAGAATTAAAAGCGAGAACTAAGTACCTAGTTCGAGAATTAAACGCGAGAACTAAGTACCTAGTTCGAGAATTAAAAGCGAGAACTAAGTACCGAGTTCGAGAATTAAACGCGAGAACTAAGTACCGAGTTCGAGAATTAAACGCGAGAACTAAGTACCTAGTTCGAGAATTAAACGCGAGAACTAAGTACCTAGTTCGAGAATTAAACGCGAGATCTCAGTACCGAGTCCGAGAATTAAACGCGAGAACTCAGTATCGAGTTCGAGAATTAAACGCGAGATCTAAGTACCTAGATCGAGAATTAAACGCGAGATCTGAGTACCGAGTTCGAGAATTCAACGCGAGAACTCAGTACCCAGTTCAAGAATTAAACGCGAGAACTAAGTACCTAGTTCGAGAATTAAAAGCGAGAACTAAGTACCGAGTTCGAGAATTAAACGCGAGAACTAAGTACCGAGTTCGAGAATTAAACGCGAGAACTAAGTACCTAGTTCGAGAATTAAACGCGAGAACTAAGTACCTAGTTCGAGAATTAAACGCGAGATCTCAGTACCGAGTCCGAGAATTAAACGCGAGAACTCAGTATCGAGTTCGAGAATTAAACGCGAGATCTAAGTACCTAGATCGAGAATTAAACGCGAGATCTGAGTACCGAGTTCGAGAATTCAACGCGAGAACTCAGTACCCAGTTCAAGAATTAAACGAGAACTAAGTACCTAGTTCGAGAATTAAAAGCGAGAACTAAGTACCGAGTTCGAGAATTAAACGCGAGAACTAAGTACCGAGTTCGAGAATTAAACGCGAGAACTAAGTACCTAGTTCGAGAATTAAACGCGAGAACTAAGTACCTAGTTCGAGAATTAAAAGCGAGAACTAAGTACCGAGTTCGAGAATTAAACGCAAGAACTAAGTACCTAGTTCGAGAATTAAAAGCGAGAACTAAGTACCTAGTTCGAGAATTAAACGCGAGAACTAAGTACCTAGTTCGAGAATTAAAAGCGAGAACTAAGTACCGAGTTCGAGAATTAAACGCGAGAACTAAGTACCGAGTTCGAGAATTAAACGCGAGAACTAAGTACCTAGTTCGAGAATTAAACGCGAGAACTAAGTACCTAGTTCGAGAATTAAACGCGAGATCTCAGTACCGAGTCCGAGAATTAAACGCGAGAACTCAGTATCGAGTTCGAGAATTAAACGCGAGATCTAAGTACCTAGATCGAGAATTAAACGCGAGATCTGAGTACCGAGTTCGAGAATTCAACGCGAGAACTCAGTACCCAGTTCAAGAATTAAACGCGAGAACTAAGTACCTAGTTCGAGAATTAAAAGCGAGAACTAAGTACCGAGTTCGAGAATTAAACGCGAGAACTAAGTACCGAGTTCGAGAATTAAACGCGAGAACTAAGTACCTAGTTCGAGAATTAAACGCGAGAACTAAGTACCTAGTTCGAGAATTAAAAGCGAGAACTAAGTACCGAGTTCGAGAATTAAACGCAAGAACTCAGTACCGAGTCCGAGAATTAAACGCGAGAACTCAGTATCGAGTTCGAGAATTAAACGCGAGAAGTAAATACCTAGTTCGAGAATTAAAAGCGAGAACTAAGTACCTAGTTCGAGAATTAAACGCGAGATCTCAGTACCGAGTTCGAGAATTCAACGCGAGAACTCAGTACCCAGTTCAAGAATTAAACGCGAGAACTAAGTACCTAGTTCGAGAATTAAATGCGAGAACTAAGTACCTAGTTTGAGAATTAAAAGCGAGAACTAAGTACCGAGTTCGAGAATTAAACGCAAGAACTCAGTACCGAGTTCGAGAATTAAACGCGAGATCTCAGTACCGAGTCCGAGAATTAAACGCGAGAACTCAGTATCGAGTTCGAGAATTAAACGCGAGATCTCAGTACCGAGTCCGAGAATTAAACGCGAGAACTCAGTATCGAGTTCGAGAATTAAACGCGAGAAGTAAGTACCTAGTTCGAGAATTAAACGCGAGAACTATGTACCTAGTTCGAGAACTAAACGCGAGATCTCAGTACCGAGTTCGAGAATTAAACGCGAGAACTAAGTACCTAGTTCGAGAATTAAAAGCGAGAACTAAGTACCTAGTTCGAGAATTAAACGCAAGAACTCAGTACCTAGTTCGAGAAGTAAACGCGAGAACTCAGTACCGAGTTCGAGAATTAAACGCGAGATCTCAGTACCGAGTTCGAGAATTAAACGCGAGAACTAAAGAACTAAGTACCTAGTTCGAGAATTAAAAGCGAGAACTAAGTACCTAGTTCGAGAATTAAAAGCGAGAACTAAGTACCTAGTTCGAGAATTAAACGCAAGAACTCAGTATCGAGTTCGGGAATTAAACGCGAGATCTAAGTACCTAGATCGAGAATTAAACGCGAGATCTGAGTACCGAGTTCGAGAATTCAACGCGAGAACTCAGTACCCAGTTCAAGAATTAAACGCGAGAACTAAGTACCTAGTTCGAGAATTAAAAGCGAGAACTAAGTACCGAGTTCGAGAATTAAACGCGAGAACTAAGTACCGAGTTCGAGAATTAAACGCGAGAACTAAGTACCTAGTTCGAGAATTAAACGCGAGAACTAAGTACCTAGTTCGAGAATTAAAAGCGAGAACTAAGTACCGAGTTCGAGAATTAAACGCAAGAACTCAGTACCGAGTTCGAGAATTAAACGCGAGATCTCAGTACCGAGTCCGAGAATTAAACGCGAGAACTCAGTAGCGAGTTCGAGAATTAAACGCGAGAAGTAAATACCTAGTTCGAGAATTAAACGCAAGAACTATGTACCTAGTTCGAGAATTAAACGCGAGATCTCAGTACCGAGTTCGAGAATTAAACGCGAGAACTAAGTACCGAGTCCGAGAATTAAACGCGAGAACTAAGTACCTAGTTCGAGAATTAAACGCGAAAACTCAGTACCTAGTTCGAGAATTAAAAGCGAGAACTAAGTACCTAGTTCGAGAATTAAACGCGAGATCTCAGTACCGAGTTCGAGAATTCAACGCGAGAACTCAGTACCCAGTTCAAGAATTAAACGCGAGAACTAAGTACCTAGTTCGAGAATTAAACGCGAGAACTAAGTACCTAGTTCGAGAATTAAAAGCGAGAACTAAGTACCGAGTTCGAGAATTAAACGCAAGAACGCAGTACCGAGTTCGAGAATTAAACGCGAGATCTCAGTACCGAGTCCGAGAATTAAACGCGAGAACTCAGTATCGAGTTCGAGAATTAAACGCGAGATCTCAGTACCGAGTCCGAGAATTAAACGCGAGAACTCAGTATCGAGTTCGAGAATTAAACGCGAGAAGTAAGTACCTAGTTCGAGAATTAAACGCGAGAACTATGTACCTAGTTCGAGAATTAAACGCGAGATCTCAGTACCGAGTTCGAGAATTAAACGCGAGAACTAAGTACCTAGTTCGAGAATTAAAAGCGAGAACTAAGTACCTAGTTCGAGAATTAAACGCAAGAACTCAGTACCTAGTTCGAGAAGTAAACGCGAGAACTCAGTACCGAGTTCGAGAATTAAACGCGAGAACTAAAGAACTAAGTACCTAGTTCGAGAATTAAAAGCGAGAACTAAGTACCTAGTTCGAGAATTAAAAGCGAGAACTAAGTACCTAGTTCGAGAATTAAACGCGAGAACTAAGTACCTAGTTCGAGAATTAAAAGCGAGAACTAAGTACCGAGTTCGAGAATTAAACGCAAGAACTCAGTACCGAGTTCGATAATTAAACGCGAGATCTCAGTACCGAGTCCGAGAATTAAACGCGGGAACTCAGTATCGAGTTCGAGAATTAAACGCGAGAACTAAGTACCTAGTTCGAGAATTAAACGCGGGAACTAAGTACCTAGTTCGAGAATTAAACGCGAGAACTAAGTACCTAGTTCGAGAATTAAAAGCGAGAACTAAGTACCGAGTTCGAGAATTAAACGCAAGAACTCAGTACCGAGTTCGAGAATTAAACGCGAGATCTCAGTACCGAGTTCGAGTATTAAACGCGAGAACTCAGTACCGAGTTCGAGAATTAAACGCGAGATCTCAGTACCGAGTCCGAGAATTAAACGCGAGAACTCAGTACCGAGTTCGAGAATTAAACGCGAGATCTAAGTACCTAGTTCGAGAATTAAACGCGAGAACTCAGTACCTAGTTCGAGAATTAAACGCAAAAACTAAGTACCTTGTTCGAGAATTAAACGCGAGAAGTAAGTACCTAGTTCGAGAATTAAAAGCGAGAACTAAGTACCTAGTTCGAGAATTCAACGCGAGAACTTAGTACCGAGTTCTAGAATTAAACGCGAGAACTAAGTACCTAGTTCGAGAATTAAAAGCGAGAACTAAGTACCGAGTTCGAGAATTAAACGCAAGAACTCAGTACCGAGTTCGAGAATTAAACGCGAGATCTCATTACCGAGTCCGAGAATTAAACGCGAGAACGCAGTATCGAGTTCGAGAATTAAACGCGAGAAGTAAGTACCTAGTTCGAGAATTAAACGCGAGAACTAAGTACCTAGTTCGAGAATTAAAAGCGAGAACTAAGTACCTAGTTCGAGAATTAAAAGCGAGAACTAAGTACCTAGTTCGAGAATTAAAGGCGAGAACTAAGTACCTAGTTCGAGAATTAAAAGCGAGAACTAAGTACCGAGTTCGAGAATTAAACGCAAGAACTCAGTACCGAGTTCGATAATTAAACGCGAGATCTCAGTACCGAGTCCGAGAATTAAACGCGGGAACTCAGTATCGAGTTCGAGAATTAAACGCGAGAACTAAGTACCTAGTTCGAGAATTAAACGCGGGAACTAAGTACCTAGTTCGAGAATTAAACGCGAGAACTAAGTACCTAGTTCGAGAATTAAAAGCGAGAACTAAGTACCGAGTTCGAGAATTAAACGCAAGAACTCAGTACCGAGTTCGAGAATTAAACGCGAGATCTCAGTACCGAGTTCGAGTATTAAACGCGAGAACTCAGTACCGAGTTCGAGAATTAAACGCGAGATCTCAGTACCGAGTCCGAGAATTAAACGCGAGAACTCAGTACCGAGTTCGAGAATTAAACGCGAGATCTAAGTACCTAGTTCGAGAATTAAACGCGAGAACTCAGTACCTAGTTCGAGAATTAAACGCAAAAACTAAGTACCTTGTTCGAGAATTAAACGCGAGAAGTAAGTACCTAGTTCGAGAATTAAAAGCGAGAACTAAGTACCTAGTTCGAGAATTCAACGCGAGAACTTAGTACCGAGTTCTAGAATTAAACGCGAGAACTAAGTACCTAGTTCGAGAATTAAACGCGAGAACTAAGTACCTAGTTCGAGAATTAAAAGCGAGAACTAAGTACCGAGTTCGAGAATTAAACGCAAGAACTCAGTACCGAGTTCGAGAATTAAACGCGAGATCTCATTACCGAGTCCGAGAATTAAACGCGAGAACTCAGTATCGAGTTCGAGAATTAAACGCGAGAAGTAAGTACCTAGTTCGAGAATTAAACGCGAGAACTAAGTACCTAGTTCGAGAATTAAAAGCGAGAACTAAGTACCTAGTTCGAGAATTAAACGCGAGATCTCAGTACCGAGTTCGAGAATTAAACGCGAGAACTAAGTACCTAGTTCGAAAATTAAACGCGAGAACTAAGTAAATAGTTCGAGAATTAAACGCGAGATCTCAGTACCGAGTTCGAGAATTAAACGCGAGAACGAAGTACCTAGTTCGAGAATTAAACGCGAGAACTAAGTACCTAGTTCGAGAATTAAAAGCGAGAACTAAGTACCTAGTTCGAGAATTAAACGCAAGAACTCAGTACCTAGTTCGAGAATTAAACGCGAGAACTCAGTACCTAGTTCGAGAATTAAACGCAAGAACTCAGTAAATAGTTCGAGAATTAAACGCGAGAACTCAGTACCGAGTTCGAGAATTAAACGCGAGATCTCAGTACCGAGTTCGAGAATTAAACGCGAGAACTAAGTACCTAGTTCGAGAATTAAACGCGAGAACTAAGTACCTAGTTCGAGAATTAAAAGCGAGAACTAAGTACCTAGATCGAGAATTAAAAGCGAGAACTAAGTACCTAGTTCGAGAATTCAACGCGAGAACTAAGTACCGAGTTCGAGAATTAAACGCGAGAAATAAGTACCTAGTTCGAGAATTAAACGCGAGAACTAAGTACCTAGTTCGAGAATTAAACGCGAGAACTATGTACCTAGTTCGAGAATTAAACGCGAGATCTCAGTACCGAGTTCGAGAATTAAACGCGAGAACTAAGTACCTAGTTCGAGAATTAAACGCGAGAACTATGTACCTAGTTCGAGAATTAAACGCGAGATCTCAGTACCGAGTTCGAGAATTAAACGCGAGAACGAAGTACCTAGTTCGAGAATTAAACGCGAGAACTAAGTACCTAGTTCGAGAATTAAAAGCGAGAACTAAGTACCTAGTTCGAGAATTAAACGCAAGAACTCAGTACCTAGTTCGAGAATTAAACGCGAGAACTCAGTACCGAGTTCGAGAATTAAACGCGAGATCTCAGTACCGAGTTCGTGAATTAAACGCGAGAACTAAGTACCTAGTTCGAGAATTAAACGCGAGAACTAAGTACCTAGTTCGAGAATTAAAAGCGAGAACTAAGTACCTAGATCGAGAATTAAAAGCGAGAACTAAGTACCTAGTTCGAGAATTCAACGCGAGAACTAAGTACCGAGTTCGAGAATTAAACGCGAGAACTAAGTACCTAGTTCGAGAATTAAACGCGAGAACTAAGTACCTAGTTCGAGAATTAAAAGCGAGAACTAAGTACCGAGTTCGAGAATTAAACGCAAGAACTCAGTACCGAGTTCGAGAATTAAACGCGAGATCTCAGTACCGAGTCCGAGAATTAAACGCGAGAACTCAGTATCGAGTTCGAGAATTAAACGCGAGAAGTAAGTACCTAGTTCGAGAATTAAACGCGAGAACTATGTACCTAGTTCGAGAATTAAACGCGAGATCTCAGTACCGAGTTTGAGAATTAAACGCGAGAACTAAGTACCTAGTTCGAGAATTAAACGCGAGAACTAAGTACCTAGTTCGAGCATTAAAAGCGAGAACTAAGTACCTAGATCGAGAATTAAAAGCGAGAACTAAGTACCGAGTTCGAGAATTAAACGCGAGAACTAAAGAACTAAGTACCTAGTTCGAGAATTTATAGCGAGAACTAAGTTCCTAGTTCGAGAATTAAAAGCGAGAACTAAGTACCTAGATCGAGAATTAAAAGCGAGAACTAAGTATCTAGTTCGAGAATTAAACGCGAGATCTCAGTACCGAGCTCGAGAATTAAACGCGAGATCTCAGTACCCAGTTCAAGAATTAAACGCGAGAAATAAGTACCCAGTTCGAGAATTAAAAGCGAGAACTAAGTACCTAGATCGAGAATTAAAAGCGAGAACTAAGTACCGAGTTCGAGAATTAAACGCGAGAACTAAGTACCTAGTTCGAGAATTAAACGCGAGAACTAAGTACCTAGTTCGAGAATTAAAAGCGAGAACTAAGTACCGAGTTCGAGAATTAAACGCAAGAACTCAGTACCGAGTTCGAGAATTAAACGCGAGATCTCAGTACCGAGTCCGAGAATTAAACGCGAGAACTCAGTATCGAGTTCGAGAATTAAACGCGAGAACTAAGTACCTAGTTTGAGAATTAAACGCGAGAACTAAGTACCGAGTTCGAGAATTAAACGCAAGAACTCAGTACCGAGTTCGAGAATTAAACGCGAGATCTCAGTACCGAGTCCGAGAATTAAACGCGAGAACTCAGTATCGAGTTCGAGAATTAAACGCGAGAAGTAAGTACCTAGTTCGAGAATTAAACGCAAGAACTCAGTACCTAGTTCGACAATTAAACGCGAGAACTCAGTACCGAGTTCGAGAATTAAACGCGAGAACTAAAGAACTAAGTACCTAGTTCGAGAATTTATAGCGAGAACTAAGTTCCTAGTTCGAGAATTTAAAGCGAGAACTAAGTACCTAGATCGAGAATTAAACGCGAGAACTAAGTACCTAGTTCGAGCATTAAAAGCGAGAACTAAGTACCTAGATCGAGAATTAAAAGCGAGAACTAAGTACCGAGTTCGAGAATTAAACGCGAGAACTAAAGAACTAAGTACCTAGTTCGAGAATTTATAGCGAGAACTAAGTTCCTATTTCGAGAATTAAAAGCGAGAACTAAGTACCTAGATCGAGAATTAAAAGCGAGAACTAAGTATCTAGTTCGAGAATTAAACGCGAGATCTCAGTACCGAGCTCGAGAATTAAACGCGAGATCTCAGTACCCAGTTCAAGAATTAAACGCGAGAACTAAGTACCCAGTTCGAGAATTAAAAGCGAGAACTAAGTACCTAGATCGAGAATTAAAAGCGAGAACTAAGTACCGAGTTCGAGAATTAAACGCGAGAACTAAGTACCTAGTTCGAGAATTAAACGCGAGAACTAAGTACCTAGTTCGAGAATTAAAAGCGAGAACTAAGTACCGAGTTCGAGAATTAAACGCAAGAACTCAGTACCGAGTTCGAGAATTAAACGCGAGATCTCAGTACCGAGTCCGAGAATTAAACGCGAGAACTCAGTATCGAGTTCGAGAATTAAACGCGAGAACTAAGTACCTAGTTTGAGAATTAAACGCGAGAACTAAGTACCGAGTTCGAGAATTAAACGCAAGAACTCAGTACCGAGTTCGAGAATTAAACGCGAGATCTCAGTACCGAGTCCGAGAATTAAACGCGAGAACTCAGTATCGAGTTCGAGAATTAAACGCGAGAAGTAAGTACCTAGTTCGAGAATTAAACGCAAGAACTCAGTACCTAGTTCGACAATTAAACGCGAGAACTCAGTACCGAGTTCGAGAATTAAACGCGAGATCTCAGTACCGAGTTCGAGAATTAAACGCGAGAACTAAAGAACTAAGTACCTAGTTCGAGAGTTTATAGCGAGAACAAAGTTCCTAGTTCGAGAATTAAAAGCGAGAACTAAGTACCTAGATCGAGAATTAAAAGCGAGAACTAAGTACCTAGTTCGAGAATTAAACGCGAGATCTCAGTACCGAGCTCGAGAATTAAAAGCGAGAACTAAGTACCTAGATCGAGAATTAAACGCGAGAACTAAGTACCTAGTTCGAGAATTAAAAGCGAGAACTAAGTACCGAGTTCGAGAATTAAACGCAAGAACTCAGTACCGAGTTCGAGAATTAAAAGCGAGAACTAAGTACCGAGTTCGAGAATTAAACGCGAGAACTAAAGAACTAAGTACCTAGTTCGAGAATTTATAGCGAGAACTAAGTTCCTAGTTCGAGAATTAAAAGCGAGAACTAAGTACCTAGATCGAGAATTAAAAGCGAGAACTAAGTACCTAGTTCGAGAATTAAACGCGAGATCTCAGTACCGAGCTCGAGAATTAAACGCGAGATCTCAGTACCCAGTTCAAGAATTAAACGCGAGAACTAAGTACCTAGTTCGAGAATTAAAAGCGAGAACTAAGTACCTAGATCGAGAATTAAAAGCGAGAACTAAGTACCGAGTTCGAGAATTAAACGCGAGAACTAAGTACCTAGTTCGAGAATTGAACGCGAGAACTAAGTACCTAGTTCGAGATTTAAAAGCGAGAACTAAGTACCGAGTTCGAGAATTAAACGCAAGAACTCAGTACCGAGTTCGAGAATTAAACGCGAGATCTCAGTACCGAGTTCGAGAATTAAACGCGAGAACTAAGTACCTAGTTCGAGAATTAAACGCGAGAACTAAGTACCTATTTCGAGAATTAAAAGCGAGAACTAAGTACCTAGATCGAGAATTAAAAGCGAGAACTAAGTACCTAGTTCGAGAATTCAACGCGAGAACTAAGTACCGAGTTCGAGAATTAAACGCGAGAACTAAGTACCTAGTTCGAGAATTAAACGCGAGAACTAAGTACCTAGTTCGAGAATTAAAAGCGAGAACTAAGTACCGAGTTCGAGAATTAAACGCAAGAACTCAGTACCGAGTTCGAGAATTAAACGCGAGATCTCAGTACCGAGTCCGAGAATTAAACGCGAGAACTCAGTATCGAGTTCGAGAATTAAACGGGAGAAGTAAGTACCTAGTTCGAGAATTAAACGCGAGAACTATGTACCTAGTTCGAGAATTAAACGCGAGATCTCAGTACCGAGTTCGAGAATTAAACGCGAGAACTAAGTACCTAGTTCGAGCATTAAAAGCGAGAACTAAGTACCTAGATCGAGAATTAAAAGCGAGAACTAAGTACCGAGTTCGAGAATTAAACGCGAGAACTAAAGAACTAAGTACCTAGTTCGAGAATTTATAGCGAGAACTAAGTTCCTAGTTCGAGAATTAAAAGCGAGAACTAAGTACCTAGATCGAGAATTAAACGCGAGAACTAAGTACCTAGTTCGAGAATTAAAAGCGAGAACTAAGTACCGAGTTCGAGAATTAAACGCGAGAACTAAAGAACTAAGTACCTAGTTCGAGAATTTATAGCGAGAACTAAGTTCCTAGTTCGAGAATTAAAAGCGAGAACTAAGTACCTAGATCGAGAATTAAAAGCGAGAACTAAGTATCTAGTTCGAGAATTAAACGCGAGATCTCAGTACCGAGCTCGAGAATTAAACGCGAGATCTCAGTACCCAGTTCAAGAATTAAACGCGAGAACTAAGTACCCAGTTCGAGAATTAAAAGCGAGAACTAAGTACCTAGATCGAGAATTAAAAGCGAGAACTAAGTACCGAGTTCGAGAATTAAACGCGAGAACTAAGTACCTAGTTCGAGAATTAAACGCGAGAACTAAGTACCTAGTTCGAGAATTAAAAGCGAGAACTAAGTACCGAGTTCGAGAATTAAACGCAAGAACTCAGTACCGAGTTCGAGGATTAAACGCGAGATCTCAGTACCGAGTCCGAGAATTAAACGCGAGAACTCAGTATCGAGTTCGAGAATTAAACGCGAGAACTAAGTACCGAGTTTGAGAATTAAACGCGAGAACTAAGTACCGAGTTCGAGAATTAAACGCAAGAACTCAGTACCGAGTTCGAGAATTAAACGCGAGATCTCAGTTCCGAGTCCGAGAATTAAACGCGAGAACTCAGTATCGAGTTCGAGAATTAAACGCGAGAAGTAAGTACCTAGTTCGAGAATTAAACGCAAGAACTCAGTACCTAGTTCGACAATTAAACGCGAGAACTCAGTACCGAGTTCGAGAATTAAACGCGAGATCTCAGTACCGAGTTCGAGAATTAAACGCGAGAACTAAAGAACTAAGTACCTAGTTCGAGAGTTTATAGCAAGAACTAAGTTCCTAGTTCGAGAATTAAAAGCGAGAACTAAGTACCTAGATCGAGAATTAAAAGCGAGAACTAAGTACCTAGTTCGAGAATTAAACGCGAGATCTCAGTACCGAGCTCGAGAATTAAAAGCGAGAACTAAGTACCTAGATCGAGATTTAAACGCGAGAACTAAGTACCTAGTTCGAGAATTAAAAGCGAGAACTAAGTACCGAGTTCGAGAATTAAACGCAAGAACTCAGTACCGAGTTCGAGAATTAAAAGCGAGAACTAAGTACCGAGTTCGAGAATTAAACGCGAGAACTAAAGAACTAAGTACCTAGTTCGAGAATTTATAGCGAGAACTAAGTTCCTAGTTCGAGAATTAAAAGCGAGAACTAAGCACCTAGATCGAGAATTAAAAGCGAGAACTAAGTACCTAGTTCGAGAATTAAACGCGAGATCTCAGTACCGAGCTCGAGAATTAAACGCGAGATCTCAGTACCCAGTTCAAGAATTAAACGCGAGAACTAAGTACCTAGTTCGAGAATTAAAAGCGAGAACTAAGTACCTAGATCGAGAATTAAAAGCGAGAACTAAGTACCGAGTTCGAGAATTAAACGCGAGAACTAAGTACCTAGTTCGAGAATTGAACGCGAGAACTAAGTACCTAGTTCGAGAATTAAAAGCGAGAACTAAGTACCGAGTTCGAGAATTAAACGCAAGAACTCAGTACCGAGTTCGAGAATTAAACGCGAGATCTCAGTACCGAGTCCGAGAATTAAACGCGAGAACTCAGTATCGAGTTCGAGAATTAAACGCGAGAACTAAGTACCTATTTTGAGAATTAAACGCGAGAACTAAGTACCGAGTTCGAGAATTAAACGCAAGAACTCAGTACCGAGTTCGAGAATTAAACGCGAGATCTCAGTACCGAGAATTAAACGCGAGAACTCAGTATCGAGTTCGAGAATTAAACGCGAGAAGTAAGTACCTAGTTCGAGAATTAAACGCAAGAACTTAGTACCTAGTTCGAGAATTAAAAGCGAGAACTAAGTACCTAGTTCGAGAATTAAACGCAAGAACTCAGTACCTAGTTCGAGAAGTAAACGCAAGAACTCAGTACCGAGTTCGAGAATTAAACGCGAGATCTCAGTACCGTGTTCGAGAATTAAACGCGAGAACTAAAGAACTAAGTACCTAGTTCGAGAATTAAAAGCGAGAACTAAGTACCTAGTTCGAGAATTAAAAGCGAGAACTAAGTACCTAGATCGAGAATTAAAAGCGAGAACTAAGTACCTAGTTCGAGAATTAAACGCGAGATCTCAGTATCGAGCTCGAGAATTAAAAGCGAGAACTAAGTACCTAGTTTGAGAATTAAACGCGAGATCTCAGTACCGAGTTCGAGAATTAAACGCGAGAACTAAGTTCCTAGTTCGAGAATTAAAAGCGAGAACTAAGTACCTAGATCGAGAATTAAAAGCGAGAACTAAGTACCGAGTTCGAGAATTAAACGCGAGAACTAAGTACCTAGTTCGAGAATTAAACGCGAGAACTAAGTACCTAGTTCGAGAATTAAAAGCGAGAACTAAGTACCGAGTTCGAGAATTAAACGCAAGAACTCAGTACCGAGTTCGAGAATTAAACGCGAGATCTCAGTACCGAGTCCGAGAATTAAACGCGAGAACTCAGTATCGAGTTCGAGAATTAAACGCGAGATCTAAGTACCTAGATCGAGAATTAAACGCGAGATCTGAGTACCGAGCTCGAGAATTAAAAGCGAGAACTAAGTACCGAGTTCGAGAATTAAACGCAAGAACTCAGTACCGAGTTCGAGAATTAAACGCGAGATCTCAGTACCGAGTCCGAGAATTAAACGCGAGAACTCAGTATCGAGTTCGAGAATTAAACGCGAGAAGTAAGTACCTAGTTCGAGAATTAAACGCAAGAACTCAGTACCTAGTTCGACAATTAAACGCGAGAACTCAGTACCGAGTTCGAGAATTAAACGCGAGATCTCAGTACCGAGTTCGAGAATTAAACGCGAGAACTAAAGAACTAAGTACCTAGTTCGAGAGTTTATAGCGAGAACTAAGTTCCTAGTTCGAGAATTAAAAGCGAGAACTAAGTACCTAGATCGAGAATTAAAAGCGAGAACTAAGTACCTAGTTCGAGAATTAAACGCGAGATCTCAGTACCGAGCTCGAGAATTAAAAGCGAGAACTAAGTACCTAGATCGAGAATTAAACGCGAGAACTAAGTACCTAGTTCGAGAATTAAAAGCGAGAACTAAGTACCGAGTTCGAGAATTAAACGCAAGAACTCAGTACCGAGTTCGAGAATTAAAAGCGAGAACTAAGTACCGAGTTCGAGAATTAAACGCGAGAACTAAAGAACTAAGTACCTAGTTCGAGAATTTATAGCGAGAACTAAGTTCCTAGTTCGAGAATTAAAAGCGAGAACTAAGTACCTAGATCGAGAATTAAAAGCGAGAACTAAGTACCTAGTTCGAGAATTAAACGCGAGATCTCAGTACCGAGCTCGAGAATTAAACGCGAGATCTCAGTACCCAGTTCAAGAATTAAACGCGAGAACTAAGTACCTAGTTCGAGAATTAAAAGCGAGAACTAAGTACCTAGATCGAGAATTAAAAGCGAGAACTAAGTACCGAGTTCGAGAATTAAACGCGAGAACTAAGTACCTAGTTCGAGAATTAAACGCAAGAACTCAGTACCGAGTTCGAGAATTAAACGCGAGATCTCAGTACCGAGTCCGAGAATTAAACGCGAGAACTCAGTATCGAGTTCGAGAATTAAACGCGAGAACTAAGTACCTATTTTGAGAATTAACGCGAGAACTAAGTACCGAGTTCGAGAATTAAACGCAAGAACTCAGTACCGAGTTCGAGAATTAAACGCGAGATCTCAGTACCGAGAATTAAACGCGAGAACTCAGTATCGAGTTCGAGAATTAAACGCGAGAAGTAAGTACCTAGTTCGAGAATTAAACGCAAGAACTAAGTACCTAGTTCGAGAATTAAAAGCGAGAACTAAGTACCTAGTTCGAGAATTAAACGCAAGAACTCAGTACCTAGTTCGAGAAGTAAACGCAAGAACTCAGTACCGAGTTCGAGAATTAAACGCGAGATCTCAGTACCGTGTTCGAGAATTAAACGCGAGAACTAAAGAACTAAGTACCTAGTTCGAGAATTAAAAGCGAGAACTAAGTACCTAGTTCGAGAATTAAAAGCGAGAACTAAGTACCTAGATCGAGAATTAAAAGCGAGAACTAAGTACCTAGTTCGAGAATTAAACGCGAGATCTCAGTATCGAGCTCGAGAATTAAAAGCGAGAACTAAGTACCTAGTTTGAGAATTAAACGCGAGATCTCAGTACCGAGTTCGAGAATTAAACGCGAGAACTAAGTACCTAGTTCGAGAATTAAAAGCGAGAACTAAGTACCTAGATCGAGAATTAAAAGCGAGAACTAAGTACCGAGTTCGAGAATTAAACGCGAGAACTAAGTACCTAGTTCGAGAATTAAACGCGAGAACTAAGTACCTAGTTCGAGAATTAAAAGCGAGAACTAAGTACCGAGTTCGAGAATTAAACGCAAGAACTCAGTACCGAGTTCGAGAATTAAACGCGAGATCTCAGTACCGAGTCCGAGAATTAAACGCGAGAACTCAGTATCGAGTTCGAGAATTAAACGCGAGATCTAAGTACCTAGATCGAGAATTAAACGCGAGATCTGAGTACCGAGCTCGAGAATTAAAAGCGAGAACTAAGTACCGAGTTCGAGAATTAAACGCAAGAACTCAGTACCGAGTTCGAGAATTAAACGCGAGATCTCAGTACCGAGTCCGAGAATTAAACGCGAGAACTCAGTATCGAGTTCGAGAATTAAACGCGAGAACTAAGTACCTAGTTCGAGAATTAAAAGCGAGAACTAAGTACCTAGATCGAGAATTAAACGCGAGATCTGAGTACCGAGCTCGAGAACTAAAAGCGAGAACTAAGTACCTAGTTCGAGAATTAAACGCAAGAACTCAGTACCGAGTTCGAGAATTAAACGCGAGATCTCAGTACCGAGTCCGAGAATTAAACGCGAGAACTCAGTATCGAGTTCGAGAATTAAACGCGAGAACTAAGTACCTAGTTCGAGAATTAAACGCGAGAACTAAGTACCGAGTCCGAGAATTAAACGCGAGAACTCAGTATCGAGTTCGAGAATTAAACGCGAGAAGTAAGTACCTAGTTCGAGAATTAAACGCGAGAACTATGTACCTAGTTCGAGAATTAAACGCGAGATCTCAGTACCGAGTTCGAGAATTAAACGCGAGAACTAAGTACCTAGTTTGAGAATTAAACGCGAGAACTAAGTACCGAGTTCGAGAATTAAACGCAAGAACTCAGTACCGAGTTCGAGAATTAAACGCGAGATCTCAGTACCGAGAATTAAACGCGAGAACTCAGTATCGAGTTCGAGAATTAAACGCGAGAAGTAAGTACCTAGTTCGAGAATTAAACGCAAGAACTAAGTACCTAGTTCGAGAATTAAAAGCGAGAACTAAGTACCTAGTTCGAGAATTAAACGCAAGAACTCAGTACCTAGTTCGAGAAGTAAACGCAAGAACTCAGTACCGAGTTCGAGAATTAAACGCGAGATCTCAGTACCGAGTTCGAGAATTAAACGCGAGAACTAAAGAACTAAGTACCTAGTTCGAGAATTAAAAGCGAGAACTAAGTACCTAGTTCGAGAATTAAAAGCGAGAACTAAGTACCTAGATCGAGAATTAAAAGCGAGAACTAAGTACCTAGTTCGAGAATTAAACGCGAGATCTCAGTATCGAGCTCGAGAATTAAAAGCGAGAACTAAGTACCTAGTTTGAGAATTAAACGCGAGATCTCAGTACCGAGTTCGAGAATTAAACGCGAGAACTAAGTACCTAGTTCGAGAATTAAAAGCGAGAACTAAGTACCTAGATCGAGAATTAAAAGCGAGAACTAAGTACCGAGTTCGAGAATTAAACGCGAGAACTAAGTACCTAGTTCGAGAATTAAACGCGAGAACTAAGTACCTAGTTCGAGAATTAAAAGCGAGAACTAAGTACCGAGTTCGAGAATTAAACGCAAGAACTCAGTACCGAGTTCGAGAATTAAACGCGAGATCTCAGTACCGAGTCCGAGAATTAAACGCGAGAACTCAGTATCGAGTTCGAGAATTAAACGCGAGATCTAAGTACCTAGATCGAGAAATAAACGCGAGATCTGAGTACCGAGCTCGAGAATTAAAAGCGAGAACTAAGTACCGAGTTCGAGAATTAAACGCAAGAACTCAGTACCGAGTTCGAGAATTAAACGCGAGATCTCAGTACCGAGTCCGAGAATTAAACGCGAGAACTCAGTACCGAGTTCGAGAATTAAACGCGAGAACTAAGTACCGAGTTCGAGAATTAAACGCGAGAAGTAAGTACCTAGTTCGAGAATTAAACGCGAGAACTATGTACCTAGTTCGAGAATTAAACGCGAGATCTCAGTACCTAGATCGAGAATTAAACGCGAGATCTGAGTACCGAGCTCGAGAATTAAAAGCGAGAACTAAGTACCTAGTTCGAGAATTAAACGCAAGAACTCAGTACCGAGTTCGAGAATTAAACGCGAGATCTGAGTACCGAGCTCGAGAATTAAAAGCGAGAACTAAGTACCTAGTTCGAGAATTAAACGCAAGAACTCAGTACCGAGTTCGAGAATTAAACGCGAGATCTCAGTACCGAGTCCGAGAATTAAACGCGAGAACTCAGTATCGAGTTCGAGAATTAAACGCGAGAACTAAGTACCTAGTTCGAGAATTAAACGCGAGAACTAAGTACCTAGTTAGAGAATTAAAAGCGAGAACTAAGTACCTAGATCGAGAATTAAACGCGAGATCTGAGTACCGAGTTCGAGAATTAAAAGCGAGAACTAAGTACCTAGTTCGAGAATTAAACGCGAGATCTCAGTACCGAGTTCGAGAATTCAACGCGAGAACTCAGTACCCAGTTCAAGAATTAAACGCGAGAACTAAGTACCTAGTTCGAGAATTAAAAGCGAGAACTAAGTACCTAGATCGAGAATTAAAAGCGAGAACTAAGTACCGAGTTCGAGAATTAAACGCGAGAACTAAGTACCTAGTTCGAGAATTAAACGCGAGATCTCAGTACCGAGCTCGAGAATTAAAAGCGAGAACTAAGTACCTAGTTCGAGAATTAAACGCGAGATCTCAGTACCGAGTTCGAGAATTCAACGCGAGAACTCAGTACCCAGTTCAAGAATTAAACGCGAGAACTAAGTACCTAGTTCGAGAATTAAACGCGAGAACTAAGTACCTAGTTCGAGAATTAAAAGCGAGAACTAAGTACCGAGTTCGAGAATTAAACGCAAGAACTCAGTACCGAGTTCGAGATTTAAACGCGAGATCTCAGTACCGAGTCCGAGAATTAAACGCGAGAACTCAGTATCGAGTTCGAGAATTAAACGCGAGATCTCAGTACCGAGTCCGAGAATTAAACGCGAGAACTCAGTATCGGGTTCGAGAATTAAACGCGAGAAGTAAGTACCTAGTTCGAGAATTAAACGCGAGAACTATGTACCTAGTTCGAGAATTAAACGCGAGATCTCAGTACCGAGTTCGAGAATTACACGCGAGAACTAAGTACCTAGTTCGAGAATTAAACGCGAGAACTAAGTACCTAGTTCGAGAATTAAAAGTGAGAACTAAGTACCTAGTTCGAGAATTAAACGCAAGAACTCAGTACCTAGTTCGAGAAGTAAACGCGAGAACTCAGTACCTAGTTCGAGAATTAAAAGCGAGAACTAAGTACCTAGATCGAGAATTAAAAGCGAGAACTAAGTACCTAGTTCGAGAATTAAACGCGAGATCTCAGTATCGAGCTCGAGAATTAAAAGCGAGAACTAAGTACCTAGATCGAGAATTAAAAGCGAGAACTAAGTACCTAGTTCGAGAATTAAAAGCGAGAACTAAGTACCTAGATCGAGAATTAAAAGCGAGAACTAAGTACCTAGTTCGAGAATTAAACGCGAGATCTCAGTATCGAGCTCGAGAATTAAAAGCGAGAACTAAGTACCTAGTTTGAGAATTAAACGCGAGATCTCAGTACCGAGTTCGAGAATTAAATCCGAGAACTAAGTACCTAGTTCGAGAATTAAAAGCGAGAACTAAGTACCTAGTTCGAGAATTAAACGCGAGATCTCAGTACCGAGTTCGAGAATTAAACGCGAGAACTAAGTACCTAGTTTGAGAATTAAACGCGAGATCTCAGTACCGAGTTCGAGAATTAAATGCGAGAACTAAGTACCTAGTTCGAGAATTAAAAGCGAGAACTAAGTATCTAGTTCGAGAATTAAACGCGAGATCTCAGTACCGAGTTCGAGAATTAAACGCGAGATCTCAGTACCGAGTCCGAGAATTAAACGCGAGAACTCAGTATCGAGTTCGAGAATTAAACGCGAGATCTCAGTACCGAGTCCGAGAATTAAACGCGAGAACTCAGTATCGGGTTCGAGAATTAAACGCGAGAAGTAAGTACCTAGTTCGAGAATTAAACGCGAGAACTATGTACCTAGTTCGAGAATTAAACGCGAGATCTCAGTACCGAGTTCGAGAATTACACGCGAGAACTAAGTACCTAGTTCGAGAATTAAACGCGAGAACTAAGTACCTAGTTCGAGAATTAAAAGTGAGAACTAAGTACCTAGTTCGAGAATTAAACGCAAGAACTCAGTACCTAGTTCGAGAAGTAAACGCGAGAACTCAGTACCTAGTTCGAGAATTAAAAGCGAGAACTAAGTACCTAGATCGAGAATTAAAAGCGAGAACTAAGTACCTAGTTCGAGAATTAAACGCGAGATCTCAGTATCGAGCTCGAGAATTAAAAGCGAGAACTAAGTACCTAGATCGAGAATTAAAAGCGAGAACTAAGTACCTAGTTCGAGAATTAAAAGCGAGAACTAAGTACCTAGATCGAGAATTAAAAGCGAGAACTAAGTACCTAGTTCGAGAATTAAACGCGAGATCTCAGTATCGAGCTCGAGAATTAAAAGCGAGAACTAAGTACCTAGTTTGAGAATTAAACGCGAGATCTCAGTACCGAGTTCGAGAATTAAATGCGAGAACTAAGTACCTAGTTCGAGAATTAAAAGCGAGAACTAAGTACCTAGTTCGAGAATTAAAAGCGAGAACTAAGTACCGAGTTCGAGAATTAAACGCGAGAACTAAGTATCTAGTTCGAGAATTAAACGCGAGAACTAAGTACCTAGTTCGAGAATTAAAAGCGAGAACTAAGTACCGAGTTCGAGAATTAAACGCAAGAACTCAGTACCGAGTTCGAGAATTAAACGCGAGATCTCAGTACCGAGTCCGAGAATTAAACGCGAGAACTCAGTATCGAGTTCGAGAATTAAACGCGAGATCTAAGTACCTAGATCGAGAATTAAACGCGAGATCTGAGTACCGAGCTCGAGAATTAAAAGCGAGAACTAAGTACCTAGTTCGAGAATTAAACGCGAGATCTCAGTACCGAGTTCGAGAATTCAACGCGAGAACTCAGTACCCAGTTCAAGAATTAAACGCGAGAACTAAGTACCTAGTTCGAGAATTAAAAGCGAGAACTAAGTACCTAGATCGAGAATTAAAAGCGAGAACTAAGTACCGAGTTCGAGAATTAAACGCGAGAACTAAGTACCTAGTTCGAGAATTAAACGCGAGAACTAAGTACCTAGTTCGAGAATTAAAAGCGAGAACTAAGTACCGATTTCGAGAATTAAACGCAAGAACTCAGTACCGAGTTCGAGAATTAAACGCGAGATCTCAGTACCGAGTCCGAGAATTAAACGCGAGAACTCAGTATCGAGTTCGAGAATTAAACGCGAGATCTAAGTACCTAGATCGAGAATTAAACGCGAGATCTGAGTACCGAGTTCGAGAATTCAACGCGAGAACTCAGTACCCAGTTCAAGAATTAAACGCGAGAACTAAGTACCTAGTTCGAGAATTAAAAGCGAGAACTAAGTACCTAGTTCGAGAATTAAAAGCGAGAACTAAGTACCTAGATCGAGAATTAAAAGCGAGAACTAAGTACCTAGTTCGAGAATTAAACGCGAGATCTCAGTATCGAGCTCGAGAATTAAAAGCGAGAACTAAGTACCTAGTTTGAGAATTAAACGCGAGATCTCAGTACCGAGTTCGAGAATTAAATGCGAGAACTAAGTACCTAGTTCGAGAATTAAAAGCGAGAACTAAGTACCTAGTTCGAGAATTAAAAGCGAGAACTAAGTACCGAGTTCGAGAATTAAACGCGAGAACTAAGTACCTAGTTCGAGAATTAAACGCGAGAACTAAGTACCTAGTTCGAGAATTAAAAGCGAGAACTAAGTACCTAGTTCGAGAATTAAAAGCGAGAACTAAGTACCTAGATCGAGAATTAAAAGCGAGAACTAAGTACCTAGTTCGAGAATTAAACGCGAGATCTCAGTATCGAGCTCGAGAATTAAAAGCGAGAACTAAGTACCTAGTTTGAGAATTAAACGCGAGATCTCAGTACCGAGTTTGAGAATTAAATGCGAGAACTAAGTACCTAGTTCGAGAATTAAAAGCGAGAACTAAGTACCTAGTTCGAGAATTAAAAGCGAGAACTAAGTACCGTGTTCGAGAATTAAACGCGAGAACTAAGTACCTAGTTCGAGAATTAAACGCGAGAACTAAGTACCTAGTTCGAGAATTAAAAGCGAGAACTAAGTACCGAGTTCGAGAATTAAACGCAAGAACTCAGTACCGAGTTCGAGAATTAAACGCGAGATCTCAGTACCGAGTCCGAGAATTAAACGCGAGAACTCAGTATCGAGTTCGAGAATTAAACGCGAGATCTAAGTACCTAGATCGAGAATTAAACGCGAGATCTGAGTACCGAGCTCGAGAATTAAAAGCGAGAACTAAGTACCTAGTTCGAGAATTAAACGCGAGATCTCAGTACCGAGTTCGAGAATTCAACGCGAGAACTCAGTACCCAGTTCAAGAATTAAACGCGAGAACTAAGTACCTAGTTCGAGAATTAAAAGCGAGAACTAAGTACCTAGATCGAGAATTAAAAGCGAGAACTAAGTACTGAGTTCGAGAATTAAACGCGACAACTAAGTACCTAGTTCGAGAATTAAACGCGAGAACTAAGTACCTAGTTCGAGAATTAAAAGCGAGAACTAAGTACCGAGTTCGAGAATTAAACGCAAGAACTCAGTACCGAGTTCGAGAATTAAACGCGAGATCTCAGTACCGAGTCCGAGAATTAAACGCGAGAACTCAGTATCGAGTTCGAGAAGTAAACGCGAGATCTAAGTACCTAGATCGAGAATTAAACGCGAGATCTGAGTACCGAGTTCGAGAATTCAACGCGAGAACTCAGTACCCAGTTCAAGAATTAAACGCGAGAACTAAGTACCTAGTTCGAGAATTAAAAGCGAGAACTAAGTACCTAGATCGAGAATTAAAAGCGAGAACTAAGTACCGAGTTCGAGAATTAAACGCGAGAACTAAGTACCTAGTTCGAGAATTAAACGCGAGAACTAAGTACCTAGTTCGAGAATTAAAAGCGAGAACTAAGTACCGAGTTCGAGAATTAAACGCAAGAACTCAGTACCGAGTTCGAGAATTAAACGCGAGATCTCAGTACCGAGTCCGAGAATTAAACGCGAGAACTCAGTATCGAGTTCGAGAATTAAACGCGAGAAGTAAATACCTAGTTCGAGAATTAAACGCGAGAACTATGTACCTAGTTCAAGAATTAAACGCGAGATCTCAGTACCGAGTTCGAGAATTAAACGCGAGAACTAAGTACCGAGTCCAAGAATTAAACGCGAGAACTAAGTACCTAGTTCGAGAATTAAACGCAAGAACTCAGTACCAAGTTCGAGAATTAAACGCGAGAACTCAGTACCGAGTTCGAGAATTAAACGCGAGATCTCAGTACCGAGTTCGAGAATTAAACGCGAGAACTAAGTACCTAGTTCGAGAATTAAACGCGAGAACTAAGTACCTAGTTCGAAAATTCAACGCGAGAACTAAGTACCTAGTTCGAGAATTAAACGCGAGATCTCAGTACCGAGCTCGAGAATTAAAAGCGAGAACTAAGTACCTAGTTCGAGAATTAAACGCGAGATCTCAGTACCGAGTTCGAGAATTCAACGCGAGAACTCAGTACCCAGTTCAAGAATTAAACGCGAGAACTAAGTACCTAGTTCGAGAATTAAACGCGAGAACTAAGTACCTAGTTCGAGAATTAAAAGCGAGAACTAAGTACCGAGTTCGAGAATTAAACGCAAGAACTCAGTACCGAGTTCGAGAATTAAACGCGAGATCTCAGTACCGAGTCCGAGAATTAAACGCGAGAACTCAGTATCGAGTTCGAGAATTAAACGCGAGATCTCAGTACCGAGTCCGAGAATTAAACGCGAGAACTCAGTATCGAGTTCGAGAATTAAACGCGAGAAGTAAGTACCTAGTTCGAGAATTAAACGCGAGAACTATGTACCTAGTTCGAGAATTAAACGCGAGATCTCAGTACCGAGTTCGAG
Organism: Desoria tigrina; assembly: GCA_906901685.1. NCBI lineage: Eukaryota > Metazoa > Arthropoda > Collembola > Entomobryomorpha > Isotomidae > Desoria > Desoria tigrina. The sequence goes on along the minus strand of CAJQTU010000003.1, from coordinate 339,551 downwards.
AATTAAACGCGAGAACTAAGTACCTAGTTCGAGAATTAAAAGCGAGAACTAAGTACCTAGTTCGAGAATTAAATGCGAGATCTCAGTACCGAGTCCGAGAATTAAACGCGAGAACTCAGTATCGAGTTCGAGAATTAAACGCGAGAAGTAAGTACCTAGTTCGAGAATTAAACGCGAGAACTATGTACCTAGTTCGAGAATTAAACGCGAGATCTCAGTACCGAGTCCGAGAATTAAACGCGAGAACTCAGTATCGAGTTCGAGAATTAAACGCGAGAAGTAAGTACCTAGTTCGAGAATTAAACGCGAGAACTATGTACCTAGTTCAAGAATTAAACGCGAGATCTCAGTACCGAGTTCGAGAATTAAACGCGAGAACTAAGTACCGAGTCCAAGAATTAAACGCGAGAACTAAGTACCTAGTTCGAGAATTAAACGCAAGAACTCAGTACCAAGTTCGAGAATTAAACGCGAGAACTCAGTACCGAGTTCGAGAATTAAACGCGAGATCTCAGTACCGAGTTCGAGAATTAAACGCGAGAACTAAGTACCTAGTTCGAGAATTAAACGCGAGAACTAAGTACCTAGTTCGAAAATTAAACGCGAGAACTAAGTACCTAGTTCGAGAATTAAACGCGAGATCTCAGTACCGAGCTCGAGAATTAAAAGCGAGAACTAAGTACCTAGTTCGAGAATTAAACGCGAGATCTCAGTACCGAGTTCGAGAATTCAACGCGAGAACTCAGTACCCAGTTCAAGAATTAAACGCGAGAACTAAGTACCTAGTTCGAGAATTAAACGCGAGAACTAAGTACCTAGTTCGAGAATTAAAAGCGAGAACTAAGTACCGAGTTCGAGAATTAAACGCAAGAACTCAGTACCGAGTTCGAGAATTAAACGCGAGATCTCAGTACCGAGTCCGAGAATTAAACGCGAGAACTCAGTATCGAGTTCGAGAATTAAACGCGAGATCTCAGTACCGAGTCCGAGAATTAAACGCGAGAACTCAGTATCGAGTTCGAGAATTAAACGCGAGAAGTAAGTACCTAGTTCGAGAATTAAACGCGAGAACTATGTACCTAGTTCGAGAATTAAACGCGAGATCTCAGTACCGAGTTCGAGAATTAAACGCGAGAACTAAGTACCTAGTTCGAGAATTAAAAGCGAGAACTCAGTACCGAGTTCGAGAATTAAATGCGAGATCTCAGTACCGAGTCCGAGAATTAAACGCGAGAACTCAGTATCGAGTTCGAGAATTAAACGCGAGAAGTAAGTACCTAGTTCGAGAATTAAACGCGAGAACTATGTACCTAGTTCGAGAATTAAACGCGAGATCTCAGTACCGAGTTCGAGAATTAAACGCGAGAACTAAGTACCTAGTTCGAGAATTAAACGCGAGAACTAAGTACCTAGTTCGAGAATTAAAAGCGAGAACTAAGTACCTAGTTCGAGAATTAAACGCAAGAACTCAGTACCTAGTTCGAGAATTAAACGCGAGAACTCAGTACCGAGTTCGAGAATTAAACGCGAGATCTCAGTACCGAGTTCGAGAATTAAACGCGAGTACTAAGTACCTAGTTCGAGAATTAAACGCGAGAACTAAGTACCTAGTTCGAGAATTAAAAGCGAGAACTAAGTACCTAGATCGAGAATTAAAAGCGAGAACTAAGTACCTAGTTCGAGAATTAAACGCGAGAACTAAGTACCGAGTTCGAGAATTAAACGCGAGAACTAAGTACCGAGTTCGAGAATTAAACGCAAGAACTCAGTACCGAGTTCGAGAATTAAACGCGAGATCTCAGTACCGAGTCCGAGAATTAAACGCGAGAACTCAGTATCGAGTTCGAGAATTAAACGCGAGATCTAACAAGGGAACATTCCCAACTGTACCACCCCGATATTTTTTAAACCGGTCTCATTCGACAGAGGAACTAAAATAATGAAACTTTAATATAGGAACTATGGGTGCATAAAATATATTTGACCTAGTAAAGTAGGTCGGAAAGTTCGAGACCTGACGCTGTTTGAGGGATTCCTATGGTAAATCCCCGTTTAGATTTTGCGAAAAGGCTGGATCAGCGCAATACTAATTTGGAGGGTCCTCCAATGTTAACTCCCTATCTCCAACGCGACTTTCCAGGGAAAAGAGGTGAAAAGGGGAAAACTCGACTTTCTCCTCTTTCTCCCCTTGTCGCCCACGCTAGTTTTTCACTTGAAACTCGCGGTCCTTGACATTCCCACCCAGTTTACTAGGTCAAATATATTTTATGCACCCATAGTTCCTATATTAAAGTTTCATTATTTTAATTCCTCTTTCGAATGAGACCGGTTTGAAAAATATCGGGGTGGTACAGATGGGAATGTTCCCTTGTAAGTACCTAGATCGAGAATTAAACGCGAGATCTGAGTACCGAGTTCGAGAATTCAACGCGAGAACTCAGTACCCAGTTCAAGAATTAAACGCGAGAACTAAGTACCTAGTTCGAGAATTAAAAGCGAGAACTAAGTACCTAGATCGAGAATTAAAAGCGAGAACTAAGTACCGAGTTCGAGAATTAAACGCGAGAACTAAGTACCTAGTTCGAGAATTAAACGCGAGAACTAAGTACCTAGTTCGAGAATTAAAAGCGAGAACTAAGTACCGAGTTCGAGAATTAAACGCAAGAACTCAGTACCGAGTTCGAGAATTAAACGCGAGATCTCAGTACCGAGTCCGAGAATTAAACGCGAGAACTCAGTATCGAGTTCGAGAATTAAACGCGAGAAGTAAATACCTAGTTCGAGAATTAAACGCGAGAACTATGTACCTAGTTCAAGAATTAAACGCGAGATCTCAGTACCGAGTTCGAGAATTAAACGCGAGAACTAAGTACCGAGTCCAAGAATTAAACGCGAGAACTAAGTACCTAGTTCGAGAATTAAACGCAAGAACTCAGTACCAAGTTCGAGAATTAAACGCGAGAACTCAGTACCGAGTTCGAGAATTAAACGCGAGATCTCAGTACCGAGTTCGAGAATTAAACGCGAGAACTAAGTACCTAGTTCGAGAATTAAACGCGAGAACTAAGTACCTAGTTCGAAAATTAAACGCGAGAACTAAGTACCTAGTTCGAGAATTAAACGCGAGATCTCAGTACCGAGCTCGAGAATTAAAAGCGAGAACTAAGTACCTAGTTCGAGAATTAAACGCGAGATCTCAGTACCGAGTTCGAGAATTCAACGCGAGAACTCAGTACCCAGTTCAAGAATTAAACGCGAGAACTAAGTACCTAGTTCGAGAATTAAACGCGAGAACTAAGTACCTAGTTCGAGAATTAAAAGCGAGAACTAAGTACCGAGTTCGAGAATTAAACGCAAGAACTCAGTACCGAGTTCGAGAATTAAACGCGAGATCTCAGTACCGAGTCCGAGAATTAAACGCGAGAACTCAGTATCGAGTTCGAGAATTAAACGCGAGATCTCAGTACCGAGTCCGAGAATTAAACGCGAGAACTCAGTATCGAGTTCGAGAATTAAACGCGAGAAGTAAGTACCTAGTTCGAGAATTAAACGCGAGAACTATGTACCTAGTTCGAGAATTAAACGCGAGATCTCAGTACCGAGTTCGAGAATTAAACGCGAGAACTAAGTACCTAGTTCGAGAATTAAAAGCGAGAACTAAGTACCTAGTTCGAGAATTAAACGCAGGAACTCAGTACCTAGTTCGAGAAGTAAACGCGAGAACTCAGTACCGAGTTCGAGAATTAAACGCGAGATCTCAGTACCGAGTTCGAGAATTAAACGCGAGAACTAAAGAACTAAGTACCTAGTTCGAGAATTAAAAGCGAGAACTAAGTACCTAGATCGAGAATTAAAAGCGAGAACTAAGTACCTAGTTCGAGAATTAAACGCGAGATCTCAGTATCGAGCTCGAGAATTAAAAGCGAGAACTCAGTACCCAGTTCAAGAATTAAACGCGAGAACTAAGTACCTAGTTCGAGAATTAAACGCGAGAACTAAGTACCGAGTTCGAGAATTAAACGCGAGAATTAAGTACCTAGTTCGAGAATTAAAAGCGAGAACTAAGTACCTAGTTCGAGAATTAAACGCAAAAACTCAGTACCTAGTTCGAGAAGTAAACGCGAGAACTCAGTACCGAGTTCGAGAATTAAACGCGAGATCTCAGTACCGAGTTCGAGAATTAAACGCGAGAACTAAAGAACTAAGTACCTAGTTCGAGAATTAAAAGCGAGAACTAAGTACCTAGTTCGAGAATTAAAAGCGAGAACTAAGTACCTAGATCGAGAATTAAAAGCGAGAACTAAGTACCTAGTTCGAGAATTAAACGCGAGATCTCAGTATCGAGCTCGAGAATTAAAAGCGAGAACTAAGTACCTAGTTTGAGAATTAAACACGAGATCTCAGTACCGAGTTCGAGAATTAAACGCGAGAACTAAGTACCTAGTTCGAGAATTAAACGCGAGAACTAAGTACCTAGTTCGAAAATTAAACGCGAGAACTCAGTACCGAGTTCGAGAATTAAACGCGAGATCTCAGTACCGAGTCCGAGAATTAAACGCGAGAACTCAGTACCGAGTTCGAGAATTAAACGCGAGATCTAAGTACCTAGTTCGAGAATTAAACGCGAGAACTAGGTACCTAGTTCGAGAATTAAACGCGAGAACTAAGTACCTAGTTCGAGAATTAAAAGCGAGAACTAAGTACCTAGTTCGAGAATTAAACGCGAGAACTAAGTACCTAGTTCGAGAATTAAACGCGAGAACTAAGTACCTAGTTCGAGAATTAAAAGCGAGAACTAAGTACCTAGATCGAGAATTAAAAGCGAGAACTAAGTACCTAGTTCGAGAATTAAACGCGAGAACGAAGTACCGAGTTCGAGAATTAAACGCGAGAACTAAGTACCTAGTTCGAGAATTAAACGCGAGAACTAAGTACCTAGTTCGAGAATTAAAAGCGAGAACTAAGTAGCGAGTTCGAGAATTAAACGCAAGAACTCAGTATCGAGTTCGAGAATTAAACGCGAGATCTCAGTACCGAGTCCGAGAATTAAACGCGAGAACTCAGTATCGAGTTCGAGAATTAAACACGAGAAGTAAGTACCTAGTTCGAGAATTAAACGCGAGAACTATGTACCTAGTTCGAGAATTAAACGCAAGATCTCAGTACCGAGTTCGAGAATTAAACGCGAGAACTAAGTACCTAGTTCGAGAATTAAAAGCGAGCACTAAGTACCTAGTTCGAGAATTAAACGCAAGAACTCAGTACCTAGTTCGAGAATTAAACGCGAGAACTCAGTACCGAGTTCGAGAATTAAACGCGAGATCTCAGTACCGAGTTCGAGAATTAAACGCGAGAACTAAGTACCTAGTTCGAGAATTAAAAGCGAGAACTAAGTACCGAGTTCGAGAATTAAACGCAAGAACTCAGTACCGAGTTCGAGAATTAAATGCGAGATCTCAGTACCGAGTCCGAGAATTAAACGCGAGAACTCAGTATCGAGTTCGAGAATTAAACGCGAGAAGTAAGTACCTAGTTCGAGAATTAAACGCGAGAACTATGTACCTAGTTCGAGAATTAAACGCGAGATCTCAGTACCGAGTTCGAGAATTAAACGCGAGAACTAAGTACCTAGTTCGAGAATTAAACGCGAGAACTAAGTACCTAGTTCGAGAATTAAAAGCGAGAACTAAGTACCTAGTTCGAGAATTAAACGCAAGAACTCAGTACCTAGTTCGAGAATTAAACGCGAGAACTCAGTACCGAGTTCGAGAATTAAACGCGAGATCTCAGTACCGAGTTCGAGAATTAAACGCGAGTACTAAGTACCTAGTTCGAGAATTAAACGCGAGAACTAAGTACCTAGTTCGAGAATTAAACGCAAAAACTCAGTACCTAGTTCGAGAAGTAAACGCGAGAACTCAGTACCGAGTTCGAGAATTAAACGCGAGATCTCAGTACCGAGTTCGAGAATTAAACGCGAGAACTAAAGAACTAAGTACCTAGTTCGAGAATTAAAAGCGAGAACTAAGTACCTAGTTCGAGAATTAAAAGCGAGAACTAAGTACCTAGATCGAGAATTAAAAGCGAGAACTAAGTACCTAGTTCGAGAATTAAACGCGAGATCTCAGTATCGAGCTCGAGAATTAAAAGCGAGAACTAAGTACCTAGTTTGAGAATTAAACACGAGATCTCAGTACCGAGTTCGAGAATTAAACGCGAGAACTAAGTACCTAGTTCGAGAATTAAACGCGAGAACTAAGTACCTAGTTCGAAAATTAAACGCGAGAACTCAGTACCGAGTTCGAGAATTAAACGCGAGATCTCAGTACCGAGTCCGAGAATTAAACGCGAGAACTCAGTACCGAGTTCGAGAATTAAACGCGAGATCTAAGTACCTAGTTCGAGAATTAAACGCGAGAACTAGGTACCTAGTTCGAGAATTAAACGCGAGAACTAAGTACCTAGTTCGAGAATTAAAAGCGAGAACTAAGTACCTAGTTCGAGAATTAAACGCGAGAACTAAGTACCTAGTTCGAGAATTAAACGCGAGAACTAAGTACCTAGTTCGAGAATTAAAAGCGAGAACTAAGTACCTAGATCGAGAATTAAAAGCGAGAACTAAGTACCTAGTTCGAGAATTAAACGCGAGAACGAAGTACCGAGTTCGAGAATTAAACGCGAGAACTAAGTACCTAGTTCGAGAATTAAACGCGAGAACTAAGTACCTAGTTCGAGAATTAAAAGCGAGAACTAAGTAGCGAGTTCGAGAATTAAACGCAAGAACTCAGTATCGAGTTCGAGAATTAAACGCGAGATCTCAGTACCGAGTCCGAGAATTAAACGCGAGAACTCAGTATCGAGTTCGAGAATTAAACACGAGAAGTAAGTACCTAGTTCGAGAATTAAACGCGAGAACTATGTACCTAGTTCGAGAATTAAACGCAAGATCTCAGTACCGAGTTCGAGAATTAAACGCGAGAACTAAGTACCTAGTTCGAGAATTAAAAGCGAGCACTAAGTACCTAGTTCGAGAATTAAACGCAAGAACTCAGTACCTAGTTCGAGAATTAAACGCGAGAACTCAGTACCGAGTTCGAGAATTAAACGCGAGATCTCAGTACCGAGTTCGAGAATTAAACGCGAGAACTAAGTACCTAGTTCGAGAATTAAAAGCGAGAACTAAGTACCGAGTTCGAGAATTAAACGCAAGAACTCAGTACCGAGTTCGAGAATTAAATGCGAGATCTCAGTACCGAGTCCGAGAATTAAACGCGAGAACTCAGTATCGAGTTCGAGAATTAAACGCGAGAAGTAAGTACCTAGTTCGAGAATTAAACGCGAGAACTATGTACCTAGTTCGAGAATTAAACGCGAGATCTCAGTACCGAGTTCGAGAATTAAACGCGAGAACTAAGTACCTAGTTCGAGAATTAAACGCGAGAACTAAGTACCTAGTTCGAGAATTAAAAGCGAGAACTAAGTACCTAGTTCGAGAATTAAACGCAAGAACTCAGTACCTAGTTCGAGAATTAAACGCGAGAACTCAGTACCGAGTTCGAGAATTAAACGCGAGATCTCAGTACCGAGTTCGAGAATTAAACGCGAGTACTAAGTACCTAGTTCGAGAATTAAACGCGAGAACTAAGTACCTAGTTCGAGAATTAAAAGCGAGAACTAAGTACCTAGATCGAGAATTAAAAGCGAGAACTAAGTACCTAGTTCGAGAATTAAACGCGAGAACTAAGTACCGAGTTCGAGAATTAAACGCGAGAACTAAGTACCTAGTTCGAGAATTAAACGCGAGAACTAAGTACCTAGTTCGAGAATTAAAAGCGAGAACTAAGTACCGAGTTCGAGAATTAAACGCAAGAACTCAATACCGAGTTCGAGATTTAAACGCGAGATCTCAGTACCGAGTCCGAGAATTAAACGCGAGAACTCAGTATCGAGTTCGAGAATTAAACGCGAGAAGTAAGTACCTAGTTCGAGAATTAAACGCGAGAACTATGTACCTAGTTCGAGAATTAAACGCGAGATCTCAGTACCGAGTTCGAGAATTAAACGCGAGAACTAAGTACCTAGTTCGAGAATTAAAAGCGAGCACTAAGTACCTAGTTCGAGAATTAAACGCAAGAACTCAGTACCTAGTTCGAGAATTAAACGCGAGAACTCAGTACCGAGTTCGAGAATTAAACGCAAGAACTCAGTACCGAGTTCGAGAATTAAACGCGAGATCTCAGTACCGAGTCCGAGAATTAAACGCGAGAACTCAGTATCGAGTTCGAGAATTAAACGCGAGAAGTAAGTACCTAGTTCGAGAATTAAACGCGAGAACTATGTACCTAGTTCGAGAATTAAACGCGAGATCTCAGTACCGAGTTCGAGAATTAAACGCAAGAACTCAGTACCTAGTTCGAGAATTAAACGCGAGAACTCAGTACCGAGTTCGAGAATTAAACGCGAGATCTCAGTACCGAGTTCGAGAATTAAACGCGAGTACTAAGTACCTAGTTCGAGAATTAAACGCGAGAACTAAGTACCTAGTTCGAGAATTAAAAGCGAGAACTAAGTACCTAGATCGAGAATTAAAAGCGAGAACTAAGTACCTAGTTCGAGAATTAAACGCGAGAACTAAGTACCGAGTTCGAGAATTAAACGCGAGAACTAAGTACCTAGTTCGAGAATTAAACGCGAGAACTAAGTACCTAGTTCGAGAATTAAAAGCGAGAACTAAGTACCGAGTTCGAGAATTAAACGCAAGAACTCAATACCGAGTTCGAGAATTAAACGCGAGATCTCAGTACCGAGTCCGAGAATTAAACGCGAGAACTCAGTATCGAGTTCGAGAATTAAACGCGAGAAGTAAGTACCTAGTTCGAGAATTGAACGCGAGAACTATGTACCTAGTTCGAGAATTAAACGCAAGATCTCAGTACCGAGTTCGAGAATTAAACGCGAGAACTAAGTACCTAGTTCGAGAATTAAAAGCGAGCACTAAGTACCTAGTTCGAGAATTAAACGCAAGAACTCAGTACCTAGTTCGAGAATTAAACGCGAGAACTCAGTACCGAGTTCGAGAATTAAACGCGAGATCTCAGTACCGAGTTCGAGAATTAAACGCGAGAACTAAGTACCTAGTTCGAGAATTAAAAGCGAGAACTAAGTACCGAGTTCGAGAATTAAACGCAAGAACTCAGTACCGAGTTCGAGAATTAAATGCGAGATCTCAGTACCGAGTCCGAGAATTAAACGCGAGAACTCAGTATCGAGTTCGAGAATTAAACGCGAGAAGTAAGTACCTAGTTCGAGAATTAAACGCGAGAACTATGTACCTAGTTCGAGAATTAAACGCGAGATCTCAGTACCGAGTTCGAGAATTAAACGCGAGAACTAAGTACCTAGTTCGAGAATTAAACGCGAGAACTAAGTACCTAGTTCGAGAATTAAAAGCGAGAACTAAGTACCTAGTTCGAGAATTAAACGCAAGAACTCAGTACCTAGTTCGAGAATTAAACGCGAGAACTCAGTACCGAGTTCGAGAATTAAACGCGAGATCTCAGTACCGAGTTCGAGAATTAAACGCGAGTACTAAGTACCTAGTTCGAGAATTAAACGCGAGAACTAAGTACCTAGTTCGAGAATTAAAAGCGAGAACTAAGTACCTAGATCGAGAATTAAAAGCGAGAACTAAGTACCTAGTTCGAGAATTAAACGCGAGAACTAAGTACCGAGTTCGAGAATTAAACGCGAGAACTAAGTACCTAGTTCGAGAATTAAACGCGAGAACTAAGTACCTAGTTCGAGAATTAAAAGCGAGAACTAAGTACCGAGTTCGAGAATTAAACGCAAGAACTCAATACCGAGTTCGAGATTTAAACGCGAGATCTCAGTACCGAGTCCGAGAATTAAACGCGAGAACTCAGTATCGAGTTCGAGAATTAAACGCGAGAAGTAAGTACCTAGTTCGAGAATTAAACGCGAGAACTATGTACCTAGTTCGAGAATTAAACGCGAGATCTCAGTACCGAGTTCGAGAATTAAACGCGAGAACTAAGTACCTAGTTCGAGAATTAAAAGCGAGCACTAAGTACCTAGTTCGAGAATTAAACGCAAGAACTCAGTACCTAGTTCGAGAATTAAACGCGAGAACTCAGTACCGAGTTCGAGAATTAAACGCAAGAACTCAGTACCGAGTTCGAGAATTAAACGCGAGATCTCAGTACCGAGTCCGAGAATTAAACGCGAGAACTCAGTATCGAGTTCGAGAATTAAACGCGAGAAGTAAGTACCTAGTTCGAGAATTAAACGCGAGAACTATGTACCTAGTTCGAGAATTAAACGCGAGATCTCAGTACCGAGTTCGAGAATTAAACGCAAGAACTCAGTACCTAGTTCGAGAATTAAACGCGAGAACTCAGTACCGAGTTCGAGAATTAAACGCGAGATCTCAGTACCGAGTTCGAGAATTAAACGCGAGTACTAAGTACCTAGTTCGAGAATTAAACGCGAGAACTAAGTACCTAGTTCGAGAATTAAAAGCGAGAACTAAGTACCTAGATCGAGAATTAAAAGCGAGAACTAAGTACCTAGTTCGAGAATTAAACGCGAGAACTAAGTACCGAGTTCGAGAATTAAACGCGAGAACTAAGTACCTAGTTCGAGAATTAAACGCGAGAACTAAGTACCTAGTTCGAGAATTAAAAGCGAGAACTAAGTACCGAGTTCGAGAATTAAACGCAAGAACTCAATACCGAGTTCGAGAATTAAACGCGAGATCTCAGTACCGAGTCCGAGAATTAAACGCGAGAACTCAGTATCGAGTTCGAGAATTAAACGCGAGAAGTAAGTACCTAGTTCGAGAATTAAACGCGAGAACTATGTACCTAGTTCGAGAATTAAACGCGAGATCTCAGTACCGAGTTCGAGAATTAAACGCGAGAACTAAGTACCTAGTTCGAGAATTAAAAGCGAGAACTAAGTACCTAGTTCGAGAATTAAACGCAAGAACTCAGTACCTAGTTCGAGAATTAAACGCGAGAACTCAGTATCGAGTTCGAGAATTAAACGCGAGATCTAACAAGGGAACATTCCCAACTGTACCACCCCGATATTTTTCAAACCGGTCTCATTCGAAAGAGGAACTAAAATAATGAAACTTTAATATAGGAACTATGGGTGCATAAAATATATTTGACCTAGTAAAGTGGGTAGGAAGGTCAAGAACTGCGAGTTTTACACGAAAAATCTGCATGGGCGAGAAGGGGAGAAAGAGGAGAAAGTCGAGTTTTCCCCTTTTCACCTCTTTTCCCTGGAAAGTCGCTACCGAGATAGGGAGTTAACATTGGAGGACCCTCCAAATTAGTATTGCGCTGAACCAGCCTTTTCGCAAAATCTAAACGGGGATTTACCATAGGAATCCCTCAAACAGCGCCAGGTCTCCAACTTTCCGACCTACTTTACTAGGTCAAATATATTTTATGCACCCAAAGTTCCTATATTAAAGTTTCATTATTTTAGTTCCTCTTTCGAATGAGACCGGTTTGAAAAATATCAGGATGGTACAGTTGGGAATGTTCCCTTGTAAGTACCTAGATCGAGAATTAAACGCGAGATCTGAGTACCGAGCTCGAGAATTAAAAGCGAGAACTAAGTACCTAGTTCGAGAATTAAACGCGAGATCTCAGTACCGAGTTCGAGAATTCAACGCGAGAACTCAGTACCCAGTTCAAGAATTAAACGCGAGAACTAAGTACCTAGTTCGAGAATTAAAAGCGAGAACTAAGTACCTAGATCGAGAATTAAAAGCGAGAACTAAGTACCGAGTTCGAGAATTAAACGCGAGAACTAAGTACCTAGTTCGAGAATTAAAAGCGAGAACTAAGTACCGAGTTCGAGAATTAAACGCAAGAACGAAGTACCGAGTTCGAGAATTAAACGCGAGAACTAAGTACCTAGTTCGAGAATTAAAAGCGAGAACTAAGTACCTAGATCGAGAATTAAAAGCGAGAACTAAGTACCTAGTTCGAGAATTAAACGCGAGAACTAAGTACCTTGTTCGAGAATTAAACGCGAGAACTAAGTACCTAGTTCGAGAATTAAAAGCGAGAACTAAGTACCTAGATCGAGAATTAAAAGCGAGAACTAAGTACCTAGTTCGAGAATTAAACGCGAGAACGAAGTACCGAGTTCGAGAATTAAACGCGAGAACTAAGTACCTAGTTCGAGAATTAAACGCGAGAACTAAGTACCTAGTTCGAGAATTAAAAGCGAGAACTAAGTAGCGAGTTCGAGAATTAAACGCAAGAACTCAGTATCGAGTTCGAGAATTAAACGCGAGATCTCAGTACCGAGTCCGAGAATTAAACGCGAGAACTCAGTATCGAGTTCGAGAATTAAACGCGAGAAGTAAGTACCTAGTTCGAGAATTAAACGCGAGAACTATGTACCAAGTTCGAGAATTAAACGCGAGATTTCAGTACCGAGTTCGAGAATTAAACGCGAGAACTAAGTACCTAGTTCGAGAATTAAAAGCGAGCACTAAGTACCTAGTTCGAGAATTAAACGCAAGAACTCAGTACCTAGTTCGAGAATTAAACGCGAGAACTCAGTACCGAGTTCGAGAATTAAACGCGAGATCTCAGTACCGAGTTCGAGAATTAAACGCGAGAACTAAGTACCTAGTTCGAGAATTAAAAGCGAGAACTAAGTACCGAGTTCGAGAATTAAACGCAAGAACTCAGTACCGAGTTCGAGAATTAAACGCGAGATCTCAGTACCGAGTCCGAGAATTAAACGCGAGAACTCAGTATCGAGTTCGAGAATTAAACGCGAGAAGTAAGTACCTAGTTCGAGAATTAAACGCGAGAACTATGTACCTAGTTCGAGAATTAAACGCGAGATCTCAGTACCGAATTCGAGAATTAAACGCGAGAACTAAGTACCTAGTTCGAGAATTAAACGCGAGAACTAAGTACCTAGTTCGAGAATTAAAAGCGAGAACTAAGTACCTAGTTCGAGAATTAAACGCAAGAACTCAGTACCTTGTTCGAGAATTAAACGCGAGAACTCAGTACCGAGTTCGAGAATTAAAAGCGAGAACTAAGTACCTAGTTCGAGAATTAAACGCGAGAACTAAGTACCGAGTTCGAGAATTAAACGCGAGAACTAAGTACCTAGTTCGAGAATTAAACGCGAGAACTAAGTACCTAGTTCGAGAATTAAAAGCGAGAACTAAGTACCGAGTTCGAGAATTAAACGCAAGAACTCAGTACCGAGTTCGAGAATTAAACGCGAGATCTCAGTACCGAGTCCGAGAATTAAACGCGAGAACTCAGTATCGAGTTCGAGAATTAAACGCGAGAAGTAAGTACCTAGTTCGAGAATTAAACGCGAGAACTAAGTACCTAGTTCGAGAATTAAAAGCGAGATCTCAGTACCGAGTCCGAGAATTAAACGCGAGAACTCAGTATCGAGTTCGAGAATTAAACGCGAGAAGTAAGTACCTAGTTCGAGAATTAAACGCGAGAACTATGTACCTAGTTCGAGAATTAAACGCGAGATCTCAGTACCGAGTTCGAGAATTAAACGCGAGAACTAAGTACCTAGTTCGAGAATTAAAAGCGAGCACTAAGTACCTAGTTCGAGAATTACACGCAAGAACTCAGTACCTAGTTCGAGAATTAAACGCGAGAACTCAGTACCGAGTTCGAGAATTAAACGCGAGATCTCAGTACCGAGTTCGAGAATTAAACGCGAGAACTAAGTACCTAGTTCGAGAATTAAAAGCGAGAACTAAGTACCGAGTTCGAGAATTAAACGCAAGAACTCAGTACCGAGTTCGAGAATTAAACGCGAGATCTCAGTACCGAGTCCGAGAATTAAACGCGAGAACTCAGTATCGAGTTCGAGAATTAAACGCGAGAAGTAAGTACCTAGTTCGAGAATTAAACGCGAGAACTATGTACCTAGTTCGAGAATTAAACGCGAGATCTCAGTACCGAGTTCGAGAATTAAACGCGAGAACTAAGTACCTTGTTCGAGAATTAAACGCGAGAACTAAGTACCTAGTTCGAGAATTAAAAGCGAGAACTAAGTACCTAGTTCGAGAATTAAACGCAAGAACTCAGTACCTTGTTCGAGAATTAAACGCGAGAACTCAGTACCGAGTTCGAGAATTAAACGCGAGATCTCAGTACCGAGTTCGAGAATTAAACGCGAGTACTAAGTACCTAGTTCGAGAATTAAACGCGAGAACTAAGTACCTAGTTCGAGAATTAAAAGCGAGAACTAAGTACCTAGATCGAGAATTAAAAGCGAGAACTAAGTACCTAGTTCGAGAATTAAACGCGAGAACTAAGTACCGAGTTCGAGAATTAAACGCGAGAACTAAGTACCTAGTTCGAGAATTAAACGCGAGAACTAAGTACCTAGTTCGAGAATTAAAAGCGAGAACTAAGTACCAAGTTCGAGAATTAAACGCAAGAACTCAGTACCGAGTTCGAGAATTAAACGCGAGATCTCAGTACCGAGTCCGAGAATTAAACGCGAGAACTCAGTATCGAGTTCGAGAATTAAACGCGAGAAGTAAGTACCTAGTTCGAGAATTAAACGCGAGAACTATGTACCTAGTTCGAGAATTAAACGCGAGATCTCAGTACCGAGTTCGAGAATTAAACGCAAGAACTCAGTACCTAGTTCGAGAATTAAAAGCGAGAACTAAGTACCTAGTTCGAGAATTAAACGCAAGAACTCAGTACCTAGTTCGAGAATTAAACGCGAGAACTCAGTATCGAGTTCGAGAATTAAACGCGAGATCTAAGTACCTAGATCGAGAATTAAACGCGAGATCTGAGTACCGAGCTCGAGAATTAAAAGCGAGAACTAAGTACCTAGTTCGAGAATTAAACGCGAGATCTCAGTACCGAGTTCGAGAATTAAACGCGAGAACTCAGTACCCAGTTCAAGAATTAAACGCGAGAACTAAGTACCTAGTTAGAGAATTAAAAGCGAGAACTAAGTACCGAGTTCGAGAATTAAACGCAAGAACTCAGTACCGAGTTCGAGAATTAAACGCGAGATCTCAGTACCGAGTCCGAGAATTAAACGCGAGAACTCAGTATCGAGTTCGAGAATTAAACGCGAGAAGTAAGTACCTAGTTCGAGAATTAAACGCGAGAACTATGTACCTAGTTCGAGAATTAAACGCGAGATCTCAGTACCAAATTCGAGAATTAAACGCGAGAACTAAGTACCTAGTTCGAGAATTAAACGCGAGAACTAAGTACCTAGTTCGAGAATTAAAAGCGAGAACTAAGTACCTAGTTCGAGAATTAAACGCAAGAACTCAGTACCTTGTTCGAGAATTAAACGCGAGAACTCAGTACCGAGTTCGAGAATTAAAAGCGAGAACTAAGTGCCTAGTTCGAGAATTAAACGCGAGAACTAAGTACCGAGTTCGAGAATTAAACGCGAGAACTAAGTACCTAGTTCGAGAATTAAACGCGAGAACTAAGTACCTAGTTCGAGAATTAAAAGCGAGAACTAAGTACCGAGTTCGAGAATTAAACGCAAGAACTCAGTACCGAGTTCGAGAATTAAACGCGAGATCTCAGTACCGAGTCCGAGAATTAAACGCGAGAACTCAGTATCGAGTTCGAGAATTAAACGCGAGAAGTAAGTACCTAGTTCGAGAATTAAACGCGAGAACTAAGTACCTAGTTCGAGAATTAAAAGCGAGATCTCAGTACCGAGTCCGAGAATTAAACGCGAGAACTCAGTATCGAGTTCGAGAATTAAACGCGAGAAGTAAGTACCTAGTTCGAGAATTAAACGCGAGAACTATGTACCTAGTTCGAGAATTAAACGCGAGATCTCAGTACCGAGTTCGAGAATTAAACGCGAGAACTAAGTACCTAGTTCGAGAATTAAAAGCGAGCACTAAGTACCTAGTTCGAGAATTAAACGCAAGAACTCAGTACCTAGTTCGAGAATTAAACGCGAGAACTCAGTACCGAGTTCGAGAATTAAACGCGAGATCTCAGTACCGAGTTCGAGAATTAAACGCGAGAACTAAGTACCTAGTTCGAGAATTAAAAGCGAGAACTAAGTACCGAGTTCGAGAATTAAACGCAAGAACTCAGTACCGAGTTCGAGAATTAAACGCGAGATCTCAGTACCGAGTCCGAGAATTAAACGCGAGAACTCAGTATCGAGTTCGAGAATTAAAAGCGAGAACTAAGTACCGAGTTCGAGAATTAAACGCGAGAACTAAGTACCTTGTTCGAGAATTAAACGCGAGAACTAAGTACCTAGTTCGAGAATTAAAAGCGAGAACTAAGTACCTAGTTCGAGAATTAAACGCAAGAACTCAGTACCTTGTTCGAGAATTAAACGCGAGAACTCAGTACCGAGTTCGAGAATTAAACGCGAGATCTCAGTACCGAGTTCGAGAATTAAACGCGAGTACTAAGTACCTAGTTCGAGAATTAAACGCGAGAACTAAGTACCTAGTTCGAGAATTAAAAGCGAGAACTAAGTACCTAGATCGAGAATTAAAAGCGAGAACTAAGTACCTAGTTCGAGAATTAAACGCGAGAACTAAGTACCGAGTTCGAGAATTAAACGCGAGAACTAAGTACCTAGTTCGAGAATTAAACGCGAGAACTAAGTACCTAGTTCGAGAATTAAAAGCGAGAACTAAGTACCAAGTTCGAGAATTAAACGCAAGAACTCAGTACCGAGTTCGAGAATTAAACGCGAGATCTCAGTACCGAGTCCGAGAATTAAACGCGAGAACTCAGTATCGAGTTCGAGAATTAAACGCGAGAAGTAAGTACCTAGTTCGAGAATTAAACGCGAGAACTATGTACCTAGTTCGAGAATTAAACGCGAGATCTCAGTACCGAGTTCGAGAATTAAACGCGAGAACTAAGTACCTAGTTCGAGAATTAAAAGCGAGAACTAAGTACCTAGTTCGAGAATTAAACGCAAGAACTCAGTACCTAGTTCGAGAATTAAACGCGAGAACTCAGTATCGAGTTCGAGAATTAAACGCGAGATCTAAGTACCTAGATCGAGAATTAAACGCGAGATCTGAGTACCGAGCTCGAGAATTAAAAGCGAGAACTAAGTACCTAGTTCGAGAATTAAACGCGAGATCTCAGTACCGAGTTCGAGAATTAAACGCGAGAACTCAGTACCCAGTTCAAGAATTAAACGCGAGAACTAAGTACCTAGTTAGAGAATTAAAAGCGAGAACTAAGTACCTAGATCGAGAATTAAAAGCGAGAACTAAGTACCGAGTTCGAGAATTAAACGCGAGAACTAAGTACCTAGTTCGAGAATTAAAAGCGAGAACTAAGTACCTAGTTCGAGAATTAAACGCGAGAACTAAGTACCTAGTTCGAGAATTAAAAGCGAGAACTAAGTACCGAGTTCGAGAATTAAACGCGAGAACTAAGTACCGAGTTCGAGAATTAAACGCGAGAACTAAGTACCTAGTTCGAGAATTAAACGCGAGAACTAAGTACCTAGTTCGAGAATTAAACGCGAGATCTCAGTACCGAGTCCGAGAATTAAACGCGAGAACTCAGTATCGAGTTCGAGAATTAAACGCGAGATCTAAGTACCTAGATCGAGAATTAAACGCGAGATCTGAGTACCGAGTTCGAGAATTCAACGCGAGAACTCAGTACCCAGTTCAAGAATTAAACGCGAGAACTAAGTACCTAGTTCGAGAATTAAAAGCGAGAACTAAGTACCGAGTTCGAGAATTAAACGCGAGAACTAAGTACCGAGTTCGAGAATTAAACGCGAGAACTAAGTACCTAGTTCGAGAATTAAACGCGAGAACTAAGTACCTAGTTCGAGAATTAAAAGCGAGAACTAAGTACCGAGTTCGAGAATTAAACGCAAGAACTCAGTACCGAGTTCGAGAATTAAACGCGAGATCTCAGTACCGAGTCCGAGAATTAAACGCGAGAACTCAGTATCGAGTTCGAGAATTAAACGCGAGAAGTAAATACCTAGTTCGAGAATTAAACGCAAGAACTATGTACCTAGTTCGAGAATTAAACGCGAGATCTCAGTACCGAGTTCGAGAATTAAACGCGAGAACTAAGTACCGAGTCCGAGAATTAAACGCGAGAACTAAGTACCTAGTTCGAGAATTAAACGCGAAAACTCAGTACCTAGTTCGAGAATTAAAAGCGAGAACTAAGTACCTAGTTCGAGAATTAAACGCGAGATCTCAGTACCGAGTTCGAGAATTCAACGCGAGAACTCAGTACCCAGTTCAAGAATTAAACGCGAGAACTAAGTACCTAGTTCGAGAATTAAATGCGAGAACTAAGTACCTAGTTTGAGAATTAAAAGCGAGAACTAAGTACCGAGTTCGAGAATTAAACGCAAGAACTCAGTACCGAGTTCGAGAATTAAACGCGAGATCTCAGTACCGAGTCCGAGAATTAAACGCGAGAACTCAGTATCGAGTTCGAGAATTAAACGCGAGATCTCAGTACCGAGTCCGAGAATTAAACGCGAGAACTCAGTATCGAGTTCGAGAATTAAACGCGAGAAGTAAGTACCTAGTTCGAGAATTAAACGCGAGAACTATGTACCTAGTTCGAGAATTAAACGCGAGATCTCAGTACCGAGTTCGAGAATTAAACGCGAGAACTAAGTACCTAGTTCGAGAATTAAAAGCGAGAACTAAGTACCTAGTTCGAGAATTAAACGCAAGAACTCAGTACCTAGTTCGAGAAGTAAACGCGAGAACTCAGTACCGAGTTCGAGAATTAAACGCGAGATCTCAGTACCGAGTTCGAGAATTAAACGCGAGAACTAAAGAACTAAGTACCTAGTTCGAGAATTAAAAGCGAGAACTAAGTACCTAGTTCGAGAATTAAAAGCGAGAACTAAGTACCTAGTTCGAGAATTAAACGCAAGAACTCAGTATCGAGTTCGAGAATTAAACGCGAGATCTAAGTACCTAGATCGAGAATTAAACGCGAGATCTGAGTACCGAGTTCGAGAATTCAACGCGAGAACTCAGTACCCAGTTCAAGAATTAAACGCGAGAACTAAGTACCTAGTTCGAGAATTAAAAGCGAGAACTAAGTACCGAGTTCGAGAATTAAACGCGAGAACTAAGTACCGAGTTCGAGAATTAAACGCGAGAACTAAGTACCTAGTTCGAGAATTAAACGCGAGAACTAAGTACCTAGTTCGAGAATTAAAAGCGAGAACTAAGTACCGAGTTCGAGAATTAAACGCAAGAACTCAGTACCGAGTTCGAGAATTAAACGCGAGATCTCAGTACCGAGTCCGAGAATTAAACGCGAGAACTCAGTATCGAGTTCGAGAATTAAACGCGAGAAGTAAATACCTAGTTCGAGAATTAAACGCAAGAACTATGTACCTAGTTCGAGAATTAAACGCGAGATCTCAGTACCGAGTTCGAGAATTAAACGCGAGAACTAAGTACCGAGTCCGAGAATTAAACGCGAGAACTAAGTACCCAGTTCGAGAATTAAACGCGAAAACTCAGTACCTAGTTCGAGAATTAAAAGCGAGAACTAAGTACCTAGTTCGAGAATTAAACGCGAGATCTCAGTACCGAGTTCGAGAATTCAACGCGAGAACTCAGTACCCAGTTCAAGAATTAAACGCGAGAACTAAGTACCTAGTTCGAGAATTAAACGCGAGAACTAAGTACCTAGTTCGAGAATTAAAAGCGAGAACTAAGTACCGAGTTCGAGAATTAAACGCAAGAACTCAGTACCGAGTTCGAGAATTAAACGCGAGATCTCAGTACCGAGTCCGAGAATTAAACGCGAGAACTCAGTATCGATTTCGAGAATTAAACGCGAGATCTCAGTACCGAGTCCGAGAATTAAACGCGAGAACTCAGTATCGAGTTCGAGAATTAAACGCGAGAAGTAAGTACCTAGTTCGAGAATTAAACGCGAGAACTATGTACCTAGTTCGAGAATTAAACGCGAGATCTCAGTACCGAGTTCGAGAATTAAACGCGAGAACTAAGTACCTAGTTCGAGAATTAAAAGCGAGAACTAAGTACCTAGTTCGAGAATTAAACGCAAGAACTCAGTACCTAGTTCGAGAAGTAAACGCGAGAACTCAGTACCGAGTTCGAGAATTAAACGCGAGAACTAAAGAACTAAGTACCTAGTTCGAGAATTAAAAGCGAGAACTAAGTACCTAGTTCGAGAATTAAAAGCGAGAACTAAGTACCTAGTTCGAGAATTAAACGCGAGAACTAAGTACCTAGTTCGAGAATTAAAAGCGAGAACTAAGTACCGAGTTCGAGAATTAAACGCAAGAACTCAGTACCGAGTTCGATAATTAAACGCGAGATCTCAGTACCGAGTCCGAGAATTAAACGCGGGAACTCAGTATCGAGTTCGAGAATTAAACGCGAGAACTAAGTACCTAGTTCGAGAATTAAACGCGGGAACTAAGTACCTAGTTCGAGAATTAAACGCGAGAACTAAGTACCTAGTTCGAGAATTAAAAGCGAGAACTAAGTACCGAGTTCGAGAATTAAACGCGAGATCTCAGTACCGAGTTCGAGTATTAAACGCGAGAACTCAGTACCGAGTTCGAGAATTAAACGCGAGATCTCAGTACCGAGTCCGAGAATTAAACGCGAGAACTCAGTACCGAGTTCGAGAATTAAACGCGAGATCTAAGTACCTAGTTCGAGAATTAAACGCGAGAACTCAGTACCTAGTTCGAGAATTAAACGCAAAAACTAAGTACCTTGTTCGAGAATTAAACGCGAGAAGTAAGTACCTAGTTCGAGAATTAAAAGCGAGAACTAAGTACCTAGTTCGAGAATTCAACGCGAGAACTTAGTACCGAGTTCTAGAATTAAACGCGAGAACTAAGTACCTAGTTCGAGAATTAAACGCGAGAACTAAGTACCTAGTTCGAGAATTAAAAGCGAGAACTAAGTACCGAGTTCGAGAATTAAACGCAAGAACTCAGTACCGAGTTCGAGAATTAAACGCGAGATCTCATTACCGAGTCCGAGAATTAAACGCGAGAACTCAGTATCGAGTTCGAGAATTAAACGCGAGAAGTAAGTACCTAGTTCGAGAATTAAACGCGAGAACTAAGTACCTAGTTCGAGAATTAAAAGCGAGAACTAAGTACCTAGTTCGAGAATTAAACGCGAGATCTCAGTACCGAGTTCGAGAATTAAACGCGAGAACTAAGTACCTAGTTCGAAAATTAAACGCGAGAACTAAGTAAATAGTTCGAGAATTAAACGCGAGATCTCAGTACCGAGTTCGAGAATTAAACGCGAGAACGAAGTACCTAGTTCGAGAATTAAACGCGAGAACTAAGTACCTAGTTCGAGAATTAAAAGCGAGAACTAAGTACCTAGTTCGAGAATTAAACGCAAGAACTCAGTACCTAGTTCGAGAATTAAACGCGAGAACTCAGTACCGAGTTCAAAAATTAAACGCGAGATCTCAGTACCGAGTTCGAGAATTAAACGCGAGAACTAAGTACCTAGTTCGAGAATTAAACGCGAGAACTATGTACCTAGTTCGAGAATTAAACGCGAGATCTCAGTACCGAGTTCGAGAATTAAACGCGAGAACGAAGTACCTAGTTCGAGAATTAAACGCGAGAACTAAGTACCTAGTTCGAGAATTAAAAGCGAGAACTAAGTACCTAGTTCGAGAATTAAACGCAAGAACTCAGTACCTAGTTCGAGAATTAAACGCGAGAACTCAGTACCGAGTTCGAGAATTAAACGCGAGATCTCAGTACCGAGTTCGAGAATTAAACGCGAGAACAAAGTACCTAGTTCGAGAATTAAACGCGAGAACTAAGTACCTAGTTCGAGAATTAAAAGCGAGAACTAAGTACCTAGATCGAGAATTAAAAGCGAGAACTAAGTACCTAGTTCGAGAATTCAACGCGAGAACTAAGTACCGAGTTCGAGAATTAAACGCGAGAACTAAGTACCTAGTTCGAGAATTAAACGCGAGAACTAAGTACCTAGTTCGAGAATTAAACGCGAGAACTATGTACCTAGTTCGAGAATTAAACGCGAGATCTCAGTACCGAGTTCGAGAATTAAA
The DNA here is from genome assembly GCA_906901685.1 of Desoria tigrina. Classification (NCBI taxonomy): domain Eukaryota; kingdom Metazoa; phylum Arthropoda; class Collembola; order Entomobryomorpha; family Isotomidae; genus Desoria; species Desoria tigrina. Next base: position 317,436 of record CAJQTU010000003.1, on the reverse strand, counting down.
CGCGAGAACTAAGTACCGAGTTCGAGAATTAAACGCAAGAACTCAGTACCGAGTTCGAGAATTAAACGCGAGATCTCAGTACCGAGTCCGAGAATTAAACGCGAGAACTCAGTATCGAGTTCGAGAATTAAACGCGAGAAGTAAATACCTAGTTCGAGAATTAAACGCAAGAACTATGTACCTAGTTCGAGAATTAAACGCGAGATCTCAGTACCGAGTTCGAGAATTAAACGCGAGAACTAAGTACCGAGTCCGAGAATTAAACGCGAGAACTAAGTACCTAGTTCGAGAATTAAACGCGAAAACTCAGTACCTAGTTCGAGAATTAAAAGCGAGAACTAAGTACCTAGTTCGAGAATTAAACGCGAGATCTCAGTACCGAGTTCGAGAATTCAACGCGAGAACTCAGTACCCAGTTCAAGAATTAAACGCGAGAACTAAGTACCTAGTTCGAGAATTAAATGCGAGAACTAAGTACCTAGTTTGAGAATTAAAAGCGAGAACTAAGTACCGAGTTCGAGAATTAAACGCAAGAACTCAGTACCGAGTTCGAGAATTAAACGCGAGATCTCAGTACCGAGTCCGAGAATTAAACGCGAGAACTCAGTATCGAGTTCGAGAATTAAACGCGAGATCTCAGTACCGAGTCCGAGAATTAAACGCGAGAACTCAGTATCGAGTTCGAGAATTAAACGCGAGAAGTAAGTACCTAGTTCGAGAATTAAACGCGAGAACTATGTACCTAGTTCGAGAATTAAACGCGAGATCTCAGTACCGAGTTCGAGAATTAAACGCGAGAACTAAGTACCTAGTTCGAGAATTAAAAGCGAGAACTAAGTACCTAGTTCGAGAATTAAACGCAAGAACTCAGTACCTAGTTCGAGAAGTAAACGCGAGAACTCAGTACCGAGTTCGAGAATTAAACGCGAGATCTCAGTACCGAGTTCGAGAATTAAACGCGAGAACTAAAGAACTAAGTACCTAGTTCGAGAATTAAAAGCGAGAACTAAGTACCTAGTTCGAGAATTAAAAGCGAGAACTAAGTACCTAGTTCGAGAATTAAACGCAAGAACTCAGTATCGAGTTCGAGAATTAAACGCGAGAACTCAGTACCGAGTTCAAAAATTAAACGCGAGATCTCAGTACCGAGTTCGAGAATTAAACGCGAGAACTAAGTACCTAGTTCGAGAATTAAACGCGAGAACTAAGTAAATAGTTCGAGAATTAAACGCGAGATCTCAGTACCGAGTTCGAGAATTAAACGCGAGAACGAAGTACCTAGTTCGAGAATTAAACGCGAGAACTAAGTACCTAGTTCGAGAATTAAAAGCGAGAACTAAGTACCTAGTTCGAGAATTAAACGCAAGAACTCAGTACCTAGTTCGAGAATTAAACGCGAGAACTCAGTACCGAGTTCAAAAATTAAACGCGAGATCTCAGTACCGAGTTCGAGAATTAAACGCGAGAACTAAGTACCTAGTTCGAGAATTAAACGCGAGAACTATGTACCTAGTTCGAGAATTAAACGCGAGAACGAAGTACCTAGTTCGAGAATTAAACGCGAGAACTAAGTACCTAGTTCGAGAATTAAAAGCGAGAACTAAGTACCTAGTTCGAGAATTAAACGCAAGAACTCAGTACCTAGTTCGAGAATTAAACGCGAGAACTAAGTAAATAGTTCGAGAATTAAACGCGAGATCTCAGTACCGAGTCCGAGAATTAAACGCGAGAACTAAGTACCTAGTTCGAGAATTAAACGCGAAAACTCAGTACCTAGTTCGAGAATTAAAAGCGAGAACTAAGTACCTAGTTCGAGAATTAAACGCGAGATCTCAGTACCGAGTTCGAGAATTCAACGCGAGAACTCAGTACCCAGTTCAAGAATTAAACGCGAGAACTAAGTACCTAGTTCGAGAATTAAATGCGAGAACTAAGTACCTAGTTTGAGAATTAAAAGCGAGAACTAAGTACCGAGTTCGAGAATTAAACGCAAGAACTCAGTACCGAGTTCGAGAATTAAACGCGAGATCTCAGTACCGAGTCCGAGAATTAAACGCGAGAACTCAGTATCGAGTTCGAGAATTAAACGCGAGATCTCAGTACCGAGTCCGAGAATTAAACGCGAGAACTCAGTATCGAGTTCGAGAATTAAACGCGAGAAGTAAGTACCTAGTTCGAGAATTAAACGCGAGAACTATGTACCTAGTTCGAGAATTAAACGCGAGATCTCAGTACCGAGTTCGAGAATTAAACGCGAGAACTAAGTACCTAGTTCGAGAATTAAAAGCGAGAACTAAGTACCTAGTTCGAGAATTAAACGCAAGAACTCAGTACCTAGTTCGAGAAGTAAACGCGAGAACTCAGTACCGAGTTCGAGAATTAAACGCGAGATCTCAGTACCGAGTTCGAGAATTAAACGCGAGAACTAAAGAACTAAGTACCTAGTTCGAGAATTAAAAGCGAGAACTAAGTACCTAGTTCGAGAATTAAAAGCGAGAACTAAGTACCTAGTTCGAGAATTAAACGCAAGAACTCAGTATCGAGTTCGAGAATTAAACGCGAGAACTCAGTACCGAGTTCAAAAATTAAACGCGAGATCTCAGTACCGAGTTCGAGAATTAAACGCGAGAACTAAGTACCTAGTTCGAGAATTAAACGCGAGAACTAAGTAAATAGTTCGAGAATTAAACGCGAGATCTCAGTACCGAGTTCGAGAATTAAACGCGAGAACGAAGTACCTAGTTCGAGAATTAAACGCGAGAACTAAGTACCTAGTTCGAGAATTAAAAGCGAGAACTAAGTACCTAGTTCGAGAATTAAACGCAAGAACTCAGTACCTAGTTCGAGAATTAAACGCGAGAACTCAGTACCGAGTTCAAAAATTAAACGCGAGATCTCAGTACCGAGTTCGAGAATTAAACGCGAGAACTAAGTACCTAGTTCGAGAATTAAACGCGAGAACTATGTACCTAGTTCGAGAATTAAACGCGAGAACGAAGTACCTAGTTCGAGAATTAAACGCGAGAACTAAGTACCTAGTTCGAGAATTAAAAGCGAGAACTAAGTACCTAGTTCGAGAATTAAACGCAAGAACTCAGTACCTAGTTCGAGAATTAAACGCGAGAACTAAGTAAATAGTTCGAGAATTAAACGCGAGATCTCAGTACCGAGTTCGAGAATTAAACGCGAGAACGAAGTACCTAGTTCGAGAATTAAACGCGAGAACTAAGTACCTAGTTCGAGAATTAAAAGCGAGAACTAAGTACCTAGTTCGAGAATTAAACGCAAGAACTCAGTACCTAGTTCGAGAATTAAACGCGAGAACTCAGTACCGAGTTCAAAAATTAAACGCGAGATCTCAGTACCGAGTTCGAGAATTAAACGCGAGAACTAAGTACCTAGTTCGAGAATTAAACGCGAGAACTATGTACCTAGTTCGAGAATTAAACGCGAGATCTCAGTACCGAGTTCGAGAATTAAACGCGAGAACGAAGTACCTAGTTCGAGAATTAAACGCGAGAACTAAGTACCTAGTTCGAGAATTAAAAGCGAGAACTAAGTACCTAGTTCGAGAATTAAACGCAAGAACTCAGTACCTAGTTCGAGAATTAAACGCGAGAACTCAGTACCGAGTTCGAGAATTAAACGCGAGATCTCAGTACCGAGTTCGAGAATTAAACGCGAGAACAAAGTACCTAGTTCGAGAATTAAACGCGAGAACTAAGTACCTAGTTCGAGAATTAAAAGCGAGAACTAAGTACCTAGATCGAGAATTAAAAGCGAGAACTAAGTACCTAGTTCGAGAATTCAACGCGAGAACTAAGTACCGAGTTCGAGAATTAAACGCGAGAACTAAGTACCTAGTTCGAGAATTAAACGCGAGAACTAAGTACCTAGTTCGAGAATTAAACGCGAGAACTATGTACCTAGTTCGAGAATTAAACGCGAGATCTCAGTACCGAGTTCGAGAATTAAACGCGAGAACTAAGTACCGAGTTCGAGAATTAAACGCAAGAACTCAGTACCGAGTTCGAGAATTAAACGCGAGATCTCAGTACCGAGTCCGAGAATTAAACGCGAGAACTCAGTATCGAGTTCGAGAATTAAACGCGAGAAGTAAATACCTAGTTCGAGAATTAAACGCAAGAACTATGTACCTAGTTCGAGAATTAAACGCGAGATCTCAGTACCGAGTTCGAGAATTAAACGCGAGAACTAAGTACCGAGTCCGAGAATTAAACGCGAGAACTAAGTACCTAGTTCGAGAATTAAACGCGAAAACTCAGTACCTAGTTCGAGAATTAAAAGCGAGAACTAAGTACCTAGTTCGAGAATTAAACGCGAGATCTCAGTACCGAGTTCGAGAATTCAACGCGAGAACTCAGTACCCAGTTCAAGAATTAAACGCGAGAACTAAGTACCTAGTTCGAGAATTAAATGCGAGAACTAAGTACCTAGTTTGAGAATTAAAAGCGAGAACTAAGTACCGAGTTCGAGAATTAAACGCAAGAACTCAGTACCGAGTTCGAGAATTAAACGCGAGATCTCAGTACCGAGTCCGAGAATTAAACGCGAGAACTCAGTATCGAGTTCGAGAATTAAACGCGAGATCTCAGTACCGAGTCCGAGAATTAAACGCGAGAACTCAGTATCGAGTTCGAGAATTAAACGCGAGAAGTAAGTACCTAGTTCGAGAATTAAACGCGAGAACTATGTACCTAGTTCGAGAATTAAACGCGAGATCTCAGTACCGAGTTCGAGAATTAAACGCGAGAACTAAGTACCTAGTTCGAGAATTAAAAGCGAGAACTAAGTACCTAGTTCGAGAATTAAACGCAAGAACTCAGTACCTAGTTCGAGAAGTAAACGCGAGAACTCAGTACCGAGTTCGAGAATTAAACGCGAGATCTCAGTACCGAGTTCGAGAATTAAACGCGAGAACTAAAGAACTAAGTACCTAGTTCGAGAATTAAAAGCGAGAACTAAGTACCTAGTTCGAGAATTAAAAGCGAGAACTAAGTACCTAGTTCGAGAATTAAACGCAAGAACTCAGTATCGAGTTCGAGAATTAAACGCGAGATCTAAGTACCTAGATCGAGAATTAAACGCGAGATCTGAGTACCGAGTTCGAGAATTCAACGCGAGAACTCAGTACCCAGTTCAAGAATTAAACGCGAGAACTAAGTACCTAGTTCGAGAATTAAAAGCGAGAACTAAGTACCGAGTTCGAGAATTAAACGCGAGAACTAAGTACCGAGTTCGAGAATTAAACGCGAGAACTAAGTACCTAGTTCGAGAATTAAACGCGAGAACTAAGTACCTAGTTCGAGAATTAAAAGCGAGAACTAAGTACCGAGTTCGAGAATTAAACGCAAGAACTCAGTACCGAGTTCGAGAATTAAACGCGAGATCTCAGTACCGAGTCCGAGAATTAAACGCGAGAACTCAGTATCGAGTTCGAGAATTAAACGCGAGAAGTAAATACCTAGTTCGAGAATTAAACGCAAGAACTATGTACCTAGTTCGAGAATTAAACGCGAGATCTCAGTACCGAGTTCGAGAATTAAACGCGAGAACTAAGTACCGAGTCCGAGAATTAAACGCGAGAACTAAGTACCTAGTTCGAGAATTAAACGCGAAAACTCAGTACCTAGTTCGAGAATTAAAAGCGAGAACTAAGTACCTAGTTCGAGAATTAAACGCGAGATCTCAGTACCGAGTTCGAGAATTCAACGCGAGAACTCAGTACCCAGTTCAAGAATTAAACGCGAGAACTAAGTACCCAGTTCGAGAATTAAACGCGAGAACTAAGTACCTAGTTCGAGAATTAAAAGCGAGAACTAAGTACCGAGTTCGAGAATTAAACGCAAGAACTCAGTACCGAGTTCGAGAATTAAACGCGAGATCTCAGTACCGAGTCCGAGAATTAAACGCGAGAACTCAGTATCGATTTCGAGAATTAAACGCGAGATCTCAGTACCGAGTCCGAGAATTAAACGCGAGAACTCAGTATCGAGTTCGAGAATTAAACGCGAGAAGTAAGTACCTAGTTCGAGAATTAAACGCGAGAACTATGTACCTAGTTCGAGAATTAAACGCGAGATCTCAGTACCGAGTTCGAGAATTAAACGCGAGAACTAAGTACCTAGTTCGAGAATTAAAAGCGAGAACTAAGTACCTAGTTCGAGAATTAAACGCAAGAACTCAGTACCTAGTTCGAGAAGTAAACGCGAGAACTCAGTACCGAGTTCGAGAATTAAACGCGAGAACTAAAGAACTAAGTACCTAGTTCGAGAATTAAAAGCGAGAACTAAGTACCTAGTTCGAGAATTAAAAGCGAGAACTAAGTACCTAGTTCGAGAATTAAACGCGAGAACTAAGTACCTAGTTCGAGAATTAAAAGCGAGAACTAAGTACCGAGTTCGAGAATTAAACGCAAGAACTCAGTACCGAGTTCGATAATTAAACGCGAGATCTCAGTACCGAGTCCGAGAATTAAACGCGGGAACTCAGTATCGAGTTCGAGAATTAAACGCGAGAACTAAGTACCGAGTCCGAGAATTAAACGCGAGAACTAAGTACCTAGTTCGAGAATTAAACGCGAAAACTCAGTACCTAGTTCGAGAATTAAAAGCGAGAACTAAGTACCTAGTTCGAGAATTAAACGCGAGATCTCAGTACCGAGTTCGAGAATTCAACGCGAGAACTCAGTACCCAGTTCAAGAATTAAACGCGAGAACTAAGTACCCAGTTCGAGAATTAAACGCGAGAACTAAGTACCTAGTTCGAGAATTAAAAGCGAGAACTAAGTACCGAGTTCGAGAATTAAACGCAAGAACTCAGTACCGAGTTCGAGAATTAAACGCGAGATCTCAGTACCGAGTCCGAGAATTAAACGCGAGAACTCAGTATCGATTTCGAGAATTAAACGCGAGATCTCAGTACCGAGTCCGAGAATTAAACGCGAGAACTCAGTATCGAGTTCGAGAATTAAACGCGAGAAGTAAGTACCTAGTTCGAGAATTAAACGCGAGAACTATGTACCTAGTTCGAGAATTAAACGCGAGATCTCAGTACCGAGTTCGAGAATTAAACGCGAGAACTAAGTACCTAGTTCGAGAATTAAAAGCGAGAACTAAGTACCTAGTTCGAGAATTAAACGCAAGAACTCAGTACCTAGTTCGAGAAGTAAACGCGAGAACTCAGTACCGAGTTCGAGAATTAAACGCGAGAACTAAAGAACTAAGTACCTAGTTCGAGAATTAAAAGCGAGAACTAAGTACCTAGTTCGAGAATTAAAAGCGAGAACTAAGTACCTAGTTCGAGAATTAAACGCGAGAACTAAGTACCTAGTTCGAGAATTAAAAGCGAGAACTAAGTACCGAGTTCGAGAATTAAACGCAAGAACTCAGTACCGAGTTCGATAATTAAACGCGAGATCTCAGTACCGAGTCCGAGAATTAAACGCGGGAACTCAGTATCGAGTTCGAGAATTAAACGCGAGAACTAAGTACCTAGTTCGAGAATTAAACGCGGGAACTAAGTACCTAGTTCGAGAATTAAACGCGAGAACTAAGTACCTAGTTCGAGAATTAAAAGCGAGAACTAAGTACCGAGTTCGAGAATTAAACGCAAGAACTCAGTACCGAGTTCGAGAATTAAACGCGAGATCTCAGTACCGAGTTCGAGTATTAAACGCGAGAACTCAGTACCGAGTTCGAGAATTAAACGCGAGATCTCAGTACCGAGTCCGAGAATTAAACGCGAGAACTCAGTACCGAGTTCGAGAATTAAACGCGAGATCTAAGTACCTAGTTCGAGAATTAAACGCGAGAACTCAGTACCTAGTTCGAGAATTAAACGCAAAAACTAAGTACCTTGTTCGAGAATTAAACGCGAGAAGTAAGTACCTAGTTCGAGAATTAAAAGCGAGAACTAAGTACCTAGTTCGAGAATTCAACGCGAGAACTTAGTACCGAGTTCTAGAATTAAACGCGAGAACTAAGTACCTAGTTCGACAATTAAACGCGAGAACTAAGTACCTAGTTCGAGAATTAAAAGCGAGAACTAAGTACCGAGTTCGAGAATTAAACGCAAGAACTCAGTACCGAGTTCGAGAATTAAACGCGAGATCTCATTACCGAGTCCGAGAATTAAACGCGAGAACTCAGTATCGAGTTCGAGAATTAAACGCGAGAAGTAAGTACCTAGTTCGAGAATTAAACGCGAGAACTAAGTACCTAGTTCGAGAATTAAAAGCGAGAACTAAGTACCTAGTTCGAGAATTAAACGCGAGATCTCAGTACCGAGTTCGAGAATTAAACGCGAGAACTAAGTACCTAGTTCGAAAATTAAACGCGAGAACTAAGTAAATAGTTCGAGAATTAAACGCGAGATCTCAGTACCGAGTTCGAGAATTAAACGCGAGAACGAAGTACCTAGTTCGAGAATTAAACGCGAGAACTAAGTACCTAGTTCGAGAATTAAAAGCGAGAACTAAGTACCTAGTTCGAGAATTAAACGCAAGAACTCAGTACCTAGTTCGAGAATTAAACGCGAGAACTCAGTACCGAGTTCAAAAATTAAACGCGAGATCTCAGTACCGAGTTCGAGAATTAAACGCGAGAACTAAGTACCTAGTTCGAGAATTAAACGCGAGAACTATGTACCTAGTTCGAGAATTAAACGCGAGATCTCAGTACCGAGTTCGAGAATTAAACGCGAGAACGAAGTACCTAGTTCGAGAATTAAACGCGAGAACTAAGTACCTAGTTCGAGAATTAAAAGCGAGAACTAAGTACCTAGTTCGAGAATTAAACGCAAGAACTCAGTACCTAGTTCGAGAATTAAACGCGAGAACTCAGTACCGAGTTCGAGAATTAAACGCGAGATCTCAGTACCGAGTTCGAGAATTAAACGCGAGAACAAAGTACCTAGTTCGAGAATTAAACGCGAGAACTAAGTACCTAGTTCGAGAATTAAAAGCGAGAACTAAGTACCTAGATCGAGAATTAAAAGCGAGAACTAAGTACCTAGTTCGAGAATTCAACGCGAGAACTAAGTACCGAGTTCGAGAATTAAACGCGAGAACTAAGTACCTAGTTCGAGAATTAAACGCGAGAACTAAGTACCTAGTTCGAGAATTAAACGCGAGAACTATGTACCTAGTTCGAGAATTAAACGCGAGATCTCAGTACCGAGTTCGAGAATTAAACGCGAGAACTAAGTACCTAGTTCGAGAATTAAACGCGAGAACTAAGTACCTAGTTCGAGAATTAAAAGCGAGAACTAAGTACCTAGTTCGAGAATTAAACGCGAGATCTCAGTACCGAGTTCGAAAATTAAACGCGAGAACTAAGTACCTAGTTCGAGAATTAAACGCGAGAACTAAGTACCTGGTTCGAAAATTAAACGCGAGAACTAAGTAAATAGTTCGAGAATTAAACGCGAGATCTCAGTACCGAGTTCGAGAATTAAACGCGAGAACGAAGTACCTAGTTCGAGAATTAAACGCGAGAACTAAGTACCTAGATCGAGAATTAAAAGCGAGAACTAAGTACCGAGTTCGAGAATTAAACGCGAGAACTAAAGAACTAAGTACCTAGTTCGAGAATTTATAGCGAGAACTAAGTTCCTAGATCGAGAATTAAAAGCGAGAACTAAGTACCTAGTTCGAGAATTCAACGCGAGAACTAAGTACCGAGTTCGAGAATTAAACGCGAGAACTAAGTACCTAGTTCGAGAATTAAACGCGAGAACTAAGTACCTAGTTCGAGAATTAAACGCGAGAACTATGTACCTAGTTCGAGAATTAAACGCGAGATCTCAGTACCGAGTTCGAGAATTAAACGCGAGAACTAAGTACCTAGTTCGAGAATTAAACGCGAGAACTAAGTACCTAGTTCGAGAATTAAAAGCGAGAACTAAGTACCTAGTTCGAGAATTAAACGCGAGATCTCAGTACCGAGTTCGAGAATTAAACGCGAGAACTAAGTACCTAGTTCGAGAATTAAACGCGAGAACTAAGTACCTGGTTCGAAAATTAAACGCGAGAACTAAGTAAATAGTTCGAGAATTAAACGCGAGATCTCAGTACCGAGTTCGAGAATTAAACGCGAGAACGAAGTACCTAGTTCGAGAATTAAACGCGAGAACTAAGTACCTAGATCGAGAATTAAAAGCGAGAACTAAGTACCGAGTTCGAGAATTAAACGCGAGAACTAAAGAACTAAGTACCTAGTTCGAGAATTTATAGCGAGAACTAAGTTCCTAGTTCGAGAATTAAACGCGAGAACTAAGTACCTAGTTCGAGAATTAAACGCGAGAACTAAGTACCTAGTTCGAAAATTAAACGCGAGAACTAAGTAAATACTTCGAGAATTAAACGCAAGATCTCAGTACCGAGTTCGAGAATTAAACGCGAGAACGAAGTACCTAGTTCGAGAATTAAACGCGAGAACTAAGTACCTAGTTCGAGAATTAAAAGCGAGAACTAAGTACCTAGTTCGAGAATTAAACGCAAGAACTCAGTACCTAGTTCGAGAATTAAACGCGAGAACTCAGTACCGAGTTCGAGAATTAAACGCGAGATCTCAGTACCGAGTTCGAGAATTAAACGCGAGAACTAAGTACCTAGTTCGAGAATTAAACGCGAGAACTATATACCTAGTTCGAGAATTAAACGCGAGATCTCAGTACCGAGTTCGAGAATTAAACGCGAGAACGAAGTACCTAGTTCGAGAATTAAACGCGAGAACTAAGTACCTAGTTCGGGAATTAAAAGCGAGAACTAAGTACCTAGTTCGAGAATTAAACGCAAGAACTCAGTACCTAGTTCGAGAATTAAACGCGAGAACTCAGTACCGAGTTCGAGAATTAAACGCGAGATCTCAGTACCGAGTTCGAGAATTAAACGCGAGAACTAAGTACCTAGTTCGAGAATTAAACGCGAGAACTAAGTACCTAGTTCGAGAATTAAAAGCGAGAACTAAGTACCTAGATCGAGAATTAAAAGCGAGAACTAAGTACCTAGTTCGAGAATTCAACGCGAGAACTAAGTACCGAGTTCGAGAATTAAACGCGAGAACTAAGTACCGAGTTCGAGAATTAAACGCGAGAACTAAGTACCTAGTTCGAGAATTAAACGGGAGAACTAAGTACCTAGTTCGAGAATTAAACGCGAGAACTATGTACCTAGTTCGAGAATTAAACGCGAGATCTCAGTACCGAGTTCGAGAATTAAACGCGAGAACTAAGTACCTAGTTCGAGAATTAAACGCGAGAACTAAGTACCTAGTTCGAGAATTAAACGCGAGATCTCAGTACCGAGTTCGAGAATTAAACGCGAGAACTAAGTACCTAGTTCGAGAATTAAACGCGAGAACTAAGTACCTAGTTCGAGAATTAAAAGCGAGAACTAAGTACCTAGTTCGAGAATTAAACGCGAGATCTCAGTACCGAGTTCGAGAATTAAACGCGAGAACTAAGTACCTAGTTCGAGAATTAAACGCGAGAACTAAGTACCTGGTTCGAAAATTAAACGCGAGAACTAAGTAAATAGTTCGAGAATTAAACGCGAGATCTCAGTACCGAGTTCGAGAATTAAACGCGAGAACGAAGTACCTAGTTCGAGAATTAAACGCGAGAACTAAGTACCTAGATCGAGAATTAAAAGCGAGAACTAAGTACCGAGTTCGAGAATTAAACGCGAGAACTAAAGAACTAAGTACCTAGTTCGAGAATTTATAGCGAGAACTAAGTTCCTAGTTCGAGAATTAAACGCGAGAACTAAGTACCTAGTTCGAGAATTAAACGCGAGAACTAAGTACCTAGTTCGAAAATTAACCGCGAGAACTAAGTAAATACTTCGAGAATTAAACGCAAGATCTCAGTACCGAGTTCGAGAATTAAACGCGAGAACGAAGTACCTAGTTCGAGAATTAAACGCGAGAACTAAGTACCTAGTTCGAGAATTAAAAGCGAGAACTAAGTACCTAGTTCGAGAATTAAACGCAAGAACTCAGTACCTAGTTCGAGAATTAAACGCGAGAACTCAGTACCGAGTTCGAGAATTAAACGCGAGATCTCAGTACCGAGTTCGAGAATTAAACGCGAGAACTAAGTACCTAGTTCGAGAATTAAACGCGAGAACTATATACCTAGTTCGAGAATTAAACGCGAGATCTCAGTACCGAGTTCGAGAATTAAACGCGAGAACGAAGTACCTAGTTCGAGAATTAAACGCGAGAACTAAGTACCTAGTTCGGGAATTAAAAGCGAGAACTAAGTACCTAGTTCGAGAATTAAACGCAAGAACTCAGTACCTAGTTCGAGAATTAAACGCGAGAACTCAGTACCGAGTTCGAGAATTAAACGCGAGATCTCAGTACCGAGTTCGAGAATTAAACGCGAGAACTAAGTACCTAGTTCGAGAATTAAACGCGAGAACTAAGTACCTAGTTCGAGAATTAAAAGCGAGAACTAAGTACCTAGATCGAGAATTAAAAGCGAGAACTAAGTACCTAGTTCGAGAATTCAACGCGAGAACTAAGTACCGAGTTCGAGAATTAAACGCGAGAACTAAGTACCTAGTTCGAGAATTAAACGCGAGAACTAAGTACCTAGTTCGAGAATTAAACGCGAGAACTATGTACCTAGTTCGAGAATTAAACGCGAGATCTCAGTACCGAGTTCGAGAATTAAACGCGAGAACTAAGTACCTAGTTCGAGAATTAAACGCGAGAACTAAGTACCTAGTTCGAGAATTAAACGCGAGATCTCAGTACCGAGTTCGAGAATTAAACGCGAGAACTAAGTACCTAGTTCGAGAATTAAACGCGAGAACTAAGTACCTAGTTCGAAAATTAAACGCGAGAACGAAGTACCTAGTTCGAGAATTAAACGCGAGAACTAAGTACCTAGTTCGAGAATTAAACGCGAGAACTAAGTACCTAGATCGAGAATTAAAAGCGAGAACTAAGTACCGAGTTCGAGAATTAAAAGCGAGAACTAAAGAACTAAGTACCTAGTTCGAGAATTTATAGCGAGAACTAAGTTCCTAGTTCGAGAATTAAAAGCGAGAACTAAGTACCTAGATCGAGAATTAAAAGCGAGAACTAAGTATCTAGTTCGAGAATACGCGAGATCTCAGTACCGAGCTCGATAATTAAACGCGAGATCTCAGTACCCAGTTCAAGAATTAAACGCGAGAACTAAGTACCTAGTTCGAGAATTAAAAGCGAGAACTAAGTACCTAGATCGAGAATTAAAAGCGAGAACTAAGTACCGAGTTCGAGAATTAAACGCGAGAACTAAGTACCTAGTTCGAGAATTAAACGCGAGAACTAAGTACCTAGTTCGAGAATTAAAAGCGAGAACTAAGTACCGAGTTCGAGAATTAAACGCAAGAACTCAGTACCGAGTTCGAGAATTAAACGCGAGATCTCAGTACCGAGTCCGAGAATCAAACGCGAGAACTCAGTATCGAGTTCGAGAATTAAACGCGAGAACTAAGTACCTAGTTTGAGAATTAAACGCGAGAACTAAGTACCGAGTTCGAGAATTAAACGCAAGGACTCAGTACCGAGTTCGAGAATTAAACGCGAGATCTCAGTACCGAGTCCGAGAATTAAACGCGAGAACTCAGTATCGAGTTCGAGAATTAAACGCGAGAAGTAAGTACCTAGTTCGAGAATTAAACGCAAGAACTCAGTACCTAGTTCGACAATTAAACGCGAGAACTCAGTACCGAGTTCGAGAATTAAACGCGAGATCTCAGTACCGAGTTCGAGAATTAAACGCGAGAACTAAAGAACTAAGTACCTAGTTCGAGAATTTATAGCGAGAACTAAGTTCCTAGTTCGAGAATTAAAAGCGAGAACTAAGTACCTAGATCGAGAATTAAAAGCGAGAACTAAGTACCTAGTTCGAGAATTAAACGCGAGATCTCAGTACCGAGCTCGAGAATTAAAAGCGAGAACTAAGTACCTAGATCGAGAATTAAACGCGAGAACTAAGTACCTAGTTCGAGAATTAAAAGCGAGAACTAAGTACCGAGTTCGAGAATTAAACGCAAGAACTCAGTACCGAGTTCGAGAATTAAAAGCGAGAACTAAGTACCGAGTTCGAGAATTAAACGCGAGAACTAAAGAACTAAGTACCTAGTTCGAGAATTTATAGCGAGAACTAAGTTCCTAGTTCGAGAATTAAAAGCGAGAACTAAGTACCTAGATCGAGAATTAAAAGCGAGAACTAAGTACCTAGTTCGAGAATTAAACGCGAGATCTCAGTACCGAGCTCGAGAATTAAACGCGAGATCTCAGTACCCAGTTCAAAAATTAAAGGCGAGAACTAAGTACCTAGTTCGAGAATTAAAAGCGAGAACTAAGTACCTAGATCGAGAATTAAAAGCGAGAACTAAGTACCGAGTTCGAGAATTAAACGCGAGAACTAAGTACCTAGTTCGAGAATTAAACGCGAGAACTAAGTACCTAGTTCGAGAATTAAAAGCGAGAACTAAGTACCGAGTTCGAGAATTAAACGCAAGAACTCAGTACCGAGTTCGAGAATTAAACGCGAGATCTCAGTACCGAGTCCGAGAATTAAACGCGAGAACTCAGTATCGAGTTCGAGAATTAAACGCGAGAACTAAGTACCTAGTTTGAGAATTAAACGCGAGAACTAAGTACCGAGTTCGAGAATTAAACGCAAGAACTCAGTACCGAGTTCGAGAATTAAACGCGAGATCTCAGTACCGAGTCCGAGAATTAAACGCGAGAACTCATTATCGAGTTCGAGAATTAAACGCGAGAAGTAAGTACCTAGTTCGAGAATTAAACGCGAGATCTCAGTACCGAGTTCGAGAATTAAACGCGAGAACTAAAGAACTAAGTACCTAGTTCGAGAATTTATAGCGAGAACTAAGTTCCTAGTTCGAGAATTAAAAGCGAGAACTAAGTACCTAGATCGAGAATTAAAAGCGAGAACTAAGTACCTAGTTCGAGAATTAAACGCGAGATCTCAGTACCGAGCTCGAGAATTAAAAGCGAGAACTAAGTACCCAGTTTGGGAATTAAACGCAAGATCTCAGTACCGAGTTCGAGAATTAAACGCGAGAACTAAGTACCTAGTTCGAGAATTAAACGCGAGAAGTAAGTACCTAGTTCGAGAATTAAACGCGAGAACTAAGTACCTAGTTCGAAAATTAAACGCGAGAACTCAGTACCGAGTTCGAGAATTAAACGCGAGATCTCAGTACCGAGTCCGAGAATTAAATGCGAGAACTCAGTACCGAGTTCGAGAATTAAACGCGAGATCTCAGTACCGAGTCCGAGAATTAAACGCGAGAACTCGTACCGAGTTCGAGAATTAAACGCGAGAACTAAGTACCTAGTTCGAGAATTAAACGCGAGAACTAAGTACCTAGTTCGAGAATTAAACGCGAGAACTAAGTACCTAGTTCGAGAATTAAAAGCGAGAACTAAGTACCTAGATCGAGAATTAAAAACGAGAACTAAGTACCTAGTTCGAGAATTAAACGCGAGAACTAAGTACCGAGTTCGAGAATTAAACGCGAGAACTAAGTACCTAGTTCGAGAATTAAACGCGAGAACTAAGTACCTAGTTCGAGAATTAAAAGCGAGAACTAAGTACCGAGTTCGAGAATTAAACGCAAGAACTCAGTACCGAGTTCGAGAATTAAACGCGAGATCTCAGTACCGAGTCCGAGAATTAAACGCGAGAACTCAGTACCGAGTTCGAGAATTAAACGCGAGAACTAAGTACCTAGTTCGAGAATTAAAAGCGAGAACTAAGTACTTAGTTCGAGAATTAAACGCGAGAACTAAGTACCTAGTTCGAGAATTAAACGCGAGAACTAAGTACCTAGTTCGAGAATTAAAAGCGAGAACTAAGTACCTAGATCGAGAATTAAAAGCGAGAACTAAGTACCTAGTTCGAGAATTAAAAGCGAGAACTAAGTACCGAGTTCGAGAATTAAACGCAAGAACTCAGTACCGAGTTCGAGAATTAAACGCGAGATCTCAGTACCGAGTCCGAGAATTAAACGCGAGAACTCAGTACCGAGTTCGAGAATTAAACGCGAGAACTAAGTACCTAGTTCGAGAATTAAAAGCGAGAACTAAGTACTTAGTTCGAGAATTAAACGCGAGAACTAAGTACCTAGTTCGAGAATTAAAAGCGAGAACTAAGTACCTAGATCGAGAATTAAAAGCGAGAACTAAGTACCTAGTTCGAGAATTAAACGCGAGAACTAAGTACCGAGTTCGAGAATTAAAAGCGAGAACTAAGTACCTAGTTCGAGAATTAAACGCGAGAACTAAGTACCGAGTTCGAGAATTAAACGCGAGAACTAAGTACCTAGTTCGAGAATTAAACGCGAGAACTAAGTACCTAGTTCGAGAATTAAAAGCGAGAACTAAGTACCGAGTTCGAGAATTAAACGCAAGAACTCAGTACCGAGTTCGAGAATTAAACGCGAGATCTCAGTACCGAGTCCGAGAATTAAACGCGAGAACTCAGTATCGAGTTCGAGAATTAAACGCGAGAAGTAAGTACCTAGTTCGAGAATTAAAAGCGAGAACTAAGTACCTAGTTCGAGAATTTAACGCGAGATCTCAGTACCGAGTCCGAGAATTAAACGCGAGAACTCAGTATCGAGTTCGAGAATTAAACGCGAGAAGTAAGTACCTAGTTCGAGAATTTATAGCGAGAACTAAGTTCCTAGTTCGAGAATTAAAAGCGAGAACTAAGTACCTAGATCGAGAATTAAAAGCGAGAACTAAGTACCTAGTTCGAGAATTAAACGCGAGATCTCAGTACCGAGCTCGAGAATTAAAAGCGAGAACTAAGTACCTAGATCGAGAATTAAACGCGAGAACTAAGTACCTAGTTCGAGAATTAAAAGCGAGAACTAAGTACCGAGTTCGAGAATTAAACGCAAGAACTCAGTACCGAGTTCGAGAATTAAAAGCGAGAACTAAGTACCGAGTTCGAGAATTAAACGCGAGAACTAAAGAACTAAGTACCTAGTTCGAGAATTTATAGCGAGAACTAAGTTCCTAGTTCGAGAATTAAAAGCGAGAACTAAGTACCTAGATCGAGAATTAAAAGCGAGAACTAAGTACCTAGTTCGAGAATTAAACGCGAGATCTCAGTACCGAGCTCGAGAATTAAACGCGAGATCTCAGTACCCAGTTCAAAAATTAAAGGCGAGAACTAAGTACCTAGTTCGAGAATTAAAAGCGAGAACTAAGTACCTAGATCGAGAATTAAAAGCGAGAACTAAGTACCGAGTTCGAGAATTAAACGCGAGAACTAAGTACCTAGTTCGAGAATTAAACGCGAGAACTAAGTACCTAGTTCGAGAATTAAAAGCGAGAACTAAGTACCGAGTTCGAGAATTAAACGCAAGAACTCAGTACCGAGTTCGAGAATTAAACGCGAGATCTCAGTACCGAGTCCGAGAATTAAACGCGAGAACTCAGTATCGAGTTCGAGAATTAAACGCGAGAACTAAGTACCTAGTTTGAGAATTAAACGCGAGAACTAAGTACCGAGTTCGAGAATTAAACGCAAGAACTCAGTACCGAGTTCGAGAATTAAACGCGAGATCTCAGTACCGAGTCCGAGAATTAAACGCGACAACTCAGTATCGAGTTCGAGAATTAAACGCGAGAAGTAAGTACCTAGTTCGAGAATTAAACGCGAGATCTCAGTACCGAGTTCGAGAATTAAACGCGAGAACTAAAGAACTAAGTACCTAGTTCGAGAATTTATAGCGAGAACTAAGTTCCTAGTTCGAGAATTAAAAGCGAGAACTAAGTACCTAGATCGAGAATTAAAAGCGAGAACTAAGTACCTAGTTCGAGAATTAAACGCGAGATCTCAGTACCGAGCTCGAGAATTAAAAGCGAGAACTAAGTACCTAGTTGGGGAATTAAACGCAAGATCTCAGTACCGAGTTCGAGAATTAAACGCGAGAACTAAGTACCTAGTTCGAGAATTAAACGCGAGAACTAAGTACCTAGTTCGAAAATTAAACGCGAGAACTCAGTACCGAGTTCGAGAATTAAACGCGAGATCTCAGTACCGAGTCCGAGAATTAAACGCGTGAACTCAGTACCGAGTTCGAGAATTAAACGCGAGATCTCAGTACCGAGTCCGAGAATTAAACGCGAGAACTCAGTACCGAGTTCGAGAATTAAACGCGAGAACTAAGTACCTAGTTCGAGAATTAAAAGCGAGAACTAAGTACTTAGTTCGAGAATTAAACGCGAGAACTAAGTACCTAGTTCGAGAATTAAACGCGAGAACTAAGTACCTAGTTCGAGAATTAAAAGCGAGAACTAAGTACCTAGATCGAGAATTAAAAGCGAGAACTAAGTACCTAGTTCGAGAATTAAACGCGAGAACTAAGTACCGAGTTCGAGAATTAAACGCGAGAACTAAGTACCTAGTTCGAGAATTAAACGCGAGAACTAAGTACCTAGTTCGAGAATTAAAAGCGAGAACTAAGTACCGAGTTCGAGAATTAAACGCAAGAACTCAGTACCGAGTTCGAGAATTAAACGCGAGATCTCAGTACCGAGTCCGAGAATTAAACGCGAGAACTCAGTATCGAGTTCGAGAATTAAACGCGAGAAGTAAGTACCTAGTTCGAGAATTAAACGCGAGAACTATGTACCTAGTTCGAGAATTAAACGCGAGATCTCAGTACCGAGTTCGAGAATTAAACGCGAGAACTAAGTACCGAGTTCGAGAATTAAAAGCGAGAACTAAGTACCTAGTTCGAGAATTAAAGGCAAGAACTCAGTACCTAGTTCGAGAATTAAACGCGAGAGCTCAGTACCGAGTTCGAGAATTAAACGCAAGAACTCAGTACCGAGTTCGAGAATTAAACGCGAGATCTCAGTACCGAGTCCGAGAATTAAACGCGAGAACTCAGTATCGAGTTCGAGAATTAAACGCGAGAAGTAAGTACCTAGTTCGAGAATTAAACGCGAGAACTATGTACCTAGTTCGAGAATTAAACGCGAGATCTCAGTACCGAGTTCGAGAATTAAACGCGAGAACTAAGTACCTAGTTCGAGAATTAAACGCAAGAACTCAGTACCTAGTTCGAGAATTAAACGCGAGAACTCAGTACCGAGTTCGAGAATTAAACGCGAGATCTCAGTACCGAGTTCGAGAATTAAACGCGAGAACTAAAGAACTAAGTACCTAGTTCGAGAATTTATAGCGAGAACTAAGTTCCTAGTTCGAGAATTAAAAGCGAGAACTAAGTACCTAGATCGAGAATTAAAAGCGAGAACTAAGTACCTAGTTCGAGAATTAAACGCGAGATCTCAGTACCGAGCTCGAGAATTAAAAGCGAGAACTAAGTACCTAGTTTGAGAATTAAACGCGAGATCTCAGTACCGAGTTCGAGAATTAAACGCGAGAACTAAGTACCTAGTTCGAGAATTAAACGCGAGAACTAAGTACCTAGTTCGAAAATTAAACGCGAGAACTCAGTACCGAGTTCGAGAATTAAACGCGAGATCTCAGTACCGAGTCCGAGAATTAAACGCGAGATCTCAGTACCGAGTCCGAGAATTAAACGCGAGAACTCAGTATCGAGTTCGAGAATTAAACGCGAGAAGTAAGTACCTAGTTCGAGAATTAAACGCAAGAACTCAGTACCTAGTTCGACAATTAAACGCGAGAACTCAGTACCGAGTTCGAGAATTAAACGCGAGATCTCAGTACCGAGTTCGAGAATTAAACGCGAGAACTAAAGAACTAAGTACCTAGTTCGAGAATTTATAGCGAGAACTAAGTTCCTAGTTCGAGAATTAAAAGCGAGAACTAAGTACCTAGATCGAGAATTAAAAGCGAGAACTAAGTACCTAGTTCGAGAATTAAACGCGAGATCTTAGTACCGAGCTCGAGAATTAAAAGCGAGAACTAAGTACCTAGTTTGGGAATTAAACGCAAGATCTCAGTACCGAGTTCGAGAATTAAACGCGAGAACTAAGTACCTAGTTCGAGAATTAAACGCGAGAACTAAGTACCGAGTTCGAGAATTAAACGCGAGAACTAAGTACCTAGTTCGAGAATTAAAAGCGAGAACTAAGTACCTAGTTCGAGAATTAAAAGCGAGAACTAAGTACCTAGATCGAGAATTAAAAGCGAGAACTAAGTACCTAGATCGAGAATTAAAAGCGAGAACTAAGTACCTAGTTCGAGAATTAAACGCGAGAACTAAGTACCGAGTTCGAGAATTAAACGCGAGAACTAAGTACCTAGTTCGAGAATTAAACGCGAGAACTAAGTACCTAGTTCGAGAATTAAAAGCGAGAACTAAGTACCGAGTTCGAGAATTAAACGCAACAACTCAGTACCGAGTTCGAGAATTAAACGCGAGATCTCAGTACCGAGTCCGAGAATTAAACGCGAGAACTCAGTATCGAGTTCGAGAATTAAACGCGAGAAGTAAGTACCTAGTTCGAGAATTAAACGCGAGAACTATGTACCTAGTTCGAGAATTAAACGCGAGATCTCAGTACCGAGTCCGAGAATTAAACGCGAGATCTCAGTACCGAGTCCGAGCATTAAACGCGAGAACTCAGTATCGAGTTCGAGAATTAAACGCGAGAAGTAAGTACCTAGTTCGAGAATTAAACGCAAGAACTCAGTACCTAGTTCGACAATTAAACGCGAGAACTCAGTACCGAGTTCGAGAATTAAACGCGAGATCTCAGTACCGAGTTCGAGAATTAAACGCGAGAACTCAGTATCGAGTTCGAGAATTAAACGCGAGAAGTAAGTACCTAGTTCGAGAATTAAACGCGAGAACTAAGTACCTAGTTCGAGAATTAAAAGCGAGAACTAAGTACCTAGTTCGAGAATTAAACGCGAGAACTATGTACCTAGTTCGAGAATTAAACGCGAGATCTCAGTACCGAGTTCGAGAATTAAACGCGAGAACTAAGTACCTAGTTCGAGAATTAAACGCAAGAACTCAGTACCTAGTTCGAGAATTAAACGCGAGAACTCAGTACCGAGTTCGAGAATTAAACGCGAGATCTCAGTACCGAGTTCGAGAATTAAACGCGAGAACTAAGTACCTAGTTCGAGAATTAAACGCGAGAACTAAGTACCGAGTTCGAGAATTAAACGCGAGAACTAAGTACCTAGTTCGAGAATTAAAAGCGAGAACTAAGTACCTAGTTCGAGAATTAAAAGCGAGAACTAAGTACCTAGATCGAGAATTAAAAGCGAGAACTAAGTACCTAGATCGAGAATTAAAAGCGAGAACTAAGTACCTAGTTCGAGAATTAAACGCGAGAACTAAGTACCGAGTTCGAGAATTAAACGCGAGAACTAAGTACCTAGTTCGAGAATTAAACGCGAGAACTAAGTACCTAGTTCGAGAATTAAAAGCGAGAACTAAGTACCTAGTTCGAGAATTAAAAGCGAGAACTAAGTACCTAGTTCGAGAATTAAACGCGAGAACTATGTACCTAGTTCGAGAATTAAACGCGAGATCTCAGTACCGAGTTCGAGAATTAAACGCGAGAACTAAGTACCTAGTTCGAGAATTAAACGCAAGAACTCAGTACCTAGTTCGAGAATTAAACGCGAGAACTCAGTACCGAGTTCGAGAATTAAACGCGAGATCTCAGTACCGAGTTCGAGAATTAAACGCGAGAACTAAGTACCTAGTTCGAGAATTAAACGCGAGAACTAAGTACCGAGTTCGAGAATTAAACGCGAGAACTAAGTACCTAGTTCGAGAATTAAAAGCGAGAACTAAGTACCTAGTTCGAGAATTAAAAGCGAGAACTAAGTACCTAGATCGAGAATTAAAAGCGAGAACTAAGTACCTAGATCGAGAATTAAAAGCGAGAACTAAGTACCTAGTTCGAGAATTAAACGCGAGAACTAAGTACCGAGTTCGAGAATTAAACGCGAGAACTAAGTACCTAGTTCGAGAATTAAACGCAAGAACTAAGTACCTAGTTCGAGAATTAAAAGCGAGAACTAAGTACCGAGTTCGAGAATTAAACGCAACAACTCAGTACCGAGTTCGAGAATTAAACGCGAGATCTCAGTACCGAGTCCGAGAATTAAACGCGAGAACTCAGTATCGAGTTCGAGAATTAAACGCGAGAAGTAAGTACCTAGTTCGAGAATTAAACGCGAGAACTATGTACCTAGTTCGAGAATTAAACGCGAGATCTCAGTACCGAGTCCGAGAATTAAACGCGAGATCTCAGTACCGAGTCCGAGCATTAAACGCGAGAACTCAGTATCGAGTTCGAGAATTAAACGCGAGAAGTAAGTACCTAGTTCGAGAATTAAACGCAAGAACTCAGTACCTAGTTCGACAATTAAACGCGAGAACTCAGTACCGAGTTCGAGAATTAAACGCGAGATCTCAGTACCGAGTTCGAGAATTAAACGCGAGAACTCAGTATCGAGTTCGAGAATTAAACGCGAGAAGTAAGTACCTAGTTCGAGAATTAAACGCGAGAACTAAGTACCTAGTTCGAGAATTAAAAGCGAGAACTAAGTACCTAGTTCGAGAATTAAACGCGAGAACTATGTACCTAGTTCGAGAATTAAACGCGAGATCTCAGTACCGAGTTCGAGAATTAAACGCGAGAACTAAGTACCTAGTTCGAGAATTAAACGCAAGAACTCAGTACCTAGTTCGAGAATTAAACGCGAGAACTCAGTACCGAGTTCGAGAATTAAACGCGAGATCTCAGTACCGAGTTCGAGAATTAAACGCGAGAACTAAAGAACTAAGTACCTAGTTCGAGAATTTATAGCGAGAACTAAGTTCCTAGTTCGAGGATTAAAAGCGAGAACTAAGTACTTAGATCGAGAATTAAAAGCGAGAACTAAGTACCTAGTTCGAGAATTAAACGCGAGATCTCAGTACCGAGCTCGAGAATTAAAAGCGAGAACTAAATACCTAGTTTGAGAATTAAACGCGAGATCTCAGTACCGAGTTCGAGAATTAAACGCGAGAACTAAGTACCTAGTTCGAGAATTAAACGCGAGAACTAAGTACCTAGTTCGAAAATTAAACGCGAGAACTCAGTACCGAGTTCGAGAATTAAACGCGAGATCTCAGTACCGAGTCCGAGAATTAAACGCGAGAACTCAGTACCGAGTTCGAGAATTAAACGCGAGATCTAAGTACATAGTTCGAGAATTAAACGCGAGCACTAAGTACCTAGTTCGAGAATTAAAAGCGAGCACTAAGTACCTAGATCGAGAATTAAAAGCGAGAACTAAGTACCTAGGTCGAGAATTAAACGCGAGATCTCAGTACCGAGTCCGAGAATTAAACGCGAGAACTCAGTATCGAGTTCGAGAATTAAACGCGAGAACTAAGTACCTAGTTCGAGAATTAAACGCGAGAACTAAGTACCTAGTTCGAAAATTAAACGCGAGAACTCAGTACCGAGTCCGAGAATTAAACGCGAGATCTCAGTACCGAGTCCGAGAATTAAACGCGAGAACTCAGTACCGAGTTCGAGAATTAAACGCGAGATCTAAGTACATAGTTCGAGAATTAAAAGCGAGAACTAAGTACCTAGTTCGAGAATTAAACGCGAGAACTAAGTACCTAGTTCGAGAATTAAACGCGAGAACTAAGTACCTAGTTCGAGAATTAAAAGCGAGAACTAAGTACCTAGATCGAGAATTAAAAGCGAGAACTAAGTACCTAGTTCGAGAATTAAACGCGAGAACTAAGTACCTAGTTCGAGAATTAAACGCGAGAACTAAGTACCTAGTTCGAGAATTAAAAGCGAGAACTAAGTACCGAGTTCGAGAATTAAACGCAAGAACTCAGTACCGAGTTCGAGAATTAAACGCGAGACCTCAGTACCGAGTTCGAGAATTAAACGCGAGAACTAAGTACCTAGTTCGAGAATTAAACGCGAGAACTAAGTACCTAGTTCGAGAATTAAAAGCGAGAACTAAGTAGCGAGTTCGAGAATTAAACGCAAGAACTCAGTATCGAGTTCGAGAATTAAACGCGAGATCTCAGTACCGAGTCCGAGAATTAAACGCGAGAACTCAGTATCGAGTTCGAGAATTAAACGCGAGAACTAAGTACCTAGTTCGAGAATTAAACGCGAGAACTAAGTACCTAGTTCGAAAATTAAACGCGAGAACTAAGTACCTAGTTCGAGAATTAAAAGCGAGAACTAAGTACCTAGATCGAGAATTAAAAGCGAGAACTAAGTAGCTAGGTCGAGAATTAAACGCGAGATCTCAGTACCGAGTCCGAGAATTAAACGCGAGAACTCAGTATCGAGTTCGAGAATTAAACGCGAGAACTAAGTACCTAGTTCGAGAATTAAACGCGAGAACTAAGTACCTAGTTCGAAAATTAAACGCGAGAACTCAGTACCGAGTTCGAGAATTAAACGCGAGATCTCAGTACCGAGTCCGAGAATTAAACGCGAGAACTCAGTACCGAGTTCGAGAATTAAACGCGAGATCTAAGTACATAGTTCGAGAATTAAAAGCGAGAACTAAGTACCTAGTTCGAGAATTAAACGCGAGAACTAAGTACCTAGTTCGAGAATTAAACGCGAGAACTAAGTACCTAGTTCGAGAATTAAAAGCGAGAACTAAGTACCTAGATCGAGAAATAAAAGCGAGAACTAAGTACCTAGTTCGAGAATTAAACGCGAGAACTAAGTACCTAGTTCGAGAATTAAACGCGAGAACTAAGTACCTAGTTCGAGAATTAAAAGCGAGAACTAAGTACCGATTTCGAGAATTAAACGCAAGAACTCAGTACCGAGTTCGAGAATTAAACGCGAGAACTCAGTACCGAGTTCGAGAATTAAACGCGAGAACTAAGTACCTAGTTCGAGAATTAAACGCGAGAACTAAGTACCTAGTTCGAGAATTAAACGCAAGAACTCAGTACCGAGTTCGAGAATTAAAAGCGAGAACTAAGTACCTAGTTCGAGAATTAAACGCGAGAACTAAGTACCTAGTTCGAGAATTAAACGCAAGAACTCAGTATCGAGTTCGAGAATTAAAAGCGAGAACTAAGTACCTAGTTCGAGAATTAAACGCGAGAACTAAGTACCTAGTTCGAGAATTAAACGCGAGATCTCAGTACCCAGTTCAAGAATTAAACGCGAGAACTAAGTACCTAGTTCGAGAATTAAAAGCGAGAACTAAGTACCTAGATCGAGAATTAAAAGCGAGAACTAAGTACCGAGTTCGAGAATTAAACGCGAGAACTAAGTACCTAGTTCGAGAATTAAACGCGAGAACTAAGTACCTAGTTCGAGAATTAAAAGCGAGAACTCAGTACCGAGTTCGAGAATTAAAAGCGAGAACTAAGTACCTAGTTCGAGAATTAAACGCAAGAACTCAGTACCGAGTTCGAGAATTAAACGCGAGAACTCAGTACCGAGTTCGAGAATTAAACGCGAGAACTAAGTACCTAGTTCGAGAATTAAACGCGAGAACTAAGTACCTAGTTCGAGAATTAAACGCAAGAACTCAGTACCGAGTTCGAGAATTAAAAGCGAGAACTAAGTACCTAGTTCGAGAATTAAACGCGAGAACTAAGTACCTAGTTCGAGAATTAAAAGCGAGAACTCAGTACCGAGTTCGAGAATTAAAAGCGAGAACTAAGTACCTAGTTCGAGAATTAAACGCGAGAACTAAGTACCTAGTTCGAGAATTAAACGCGAGAACTAAGTACCTAGTTCGAGAATTAAAAGCGAGAACTAAGTACCGAGTTCGAGAATTAAACGCAAGAACTCAGTACCGAGTTCGAGAATTAAACGCGAGATCTCAGTACCGAGTTCGAGAATTAAACGCGAGAACTAAGTACCTAGTTCAAGAATTAAAAGCGAGAACTAAGTACCTAGTTCGAGAATTAAAAGCGAGAACTAAGTAGCGAGTTCGAGAATTAAACGCAAGAACTCAGTATCGAGTTCGAGAATTAAACGCGAGATCTCAGTACCGAGTTCGAGAATTAAACGCAAGAACTAAGTACCTAGTTCGAGAATTAAACGCGAGAACTAAGTACCTAGTTCGAGAATTAAAAGCGAGAACTAAGTAGCGAGTTCGAGAATTAAACGCAAGAACTCAGTATCGAGTTCGAGAATTAAACGCGAGATCTCAGTACCGAGTCCGAGAATTAAACGCGAGAACTCAGTATCGAGTTCGAGAATTAAACGCGAGAACTAAGTACCTAGTTCGAGAATTAAACGCGAGAACTAAGTACCTAGTTCGAAAATTAAACGCGAGAACTAAGTACCTAGTTCGAGAATTAAAAGCGAGAACTAAGTACCTAGATCGAGAATTAAAAGCGAGAACTAAGTACCTAGGTCGAGAATTAAACGCGAGATCTCAGTACCGAGTCCGAGAATTAAACGCGAGAACTCAGTATCGAGTTCGAGAATTAAACGCGAGAACTAAGTACCTAGTTCGAGAATTAAACGCGAGAACTAAGTACCTAGTTCGAAAATTAAACGCGAGAACTCAGTACCGAGTTCGAGAATTAAACGCGAGATCTCAGTACCGAGTCCGAGAATTAAACGCGAGAACTCAGTACCGAGTTCGAGAATTAAACGCGAGATCTAAGTACATAGTTCGAGAATTAAAAGCGAGAACTAAGTACCTAGTTCGAGAATTAAACGCGAGAACTAAGTACCTAGTTCGAGAATTAAACGCGAGAACTAAGTACCTAGTTCGAGAATTAAAAGCGAGAACTAAGTACCTAGATCGAGAATTAAAAGCGAGAACTAAGTACCTAGTTCGAGAATTAAACGCGAGAACTAAGTACCTAGTTCGAGAATTAAACGCGAGAACTAAGTACCTAGTTCGAGAATTAAAAGCGAGAACTAAGTACCGAGTTCGAGAATTAAACGCAAGAACTCAGTACCGAGTTCGAGAATTAAACGCGAGATCTCAGTACCGAGTTCGAGAATTAAACGCGAGAACTAAGTACCTAGTTCAAGAATTAAAAGCGAGAACTAAGTACCTAGTTCGAGAATTAAAGGCAAGAACTCAGTACCTAGTTCGAGAATTAAACGCGAGAACTCAGTACCGAGTTCGAGAATTAAACGCAAGAACTCAGTACCGTGTTCGAGAATTAAACGCGAGATCTCAGTACCGAGTCCGAGAATTAAACGCGAGAACTCAGTATCGAGTTCGAGAATTAAACGCGAGAAGTAAGTACCTAGTTCGAGAATTAAACGCGAGAACTATGTACCTAGTTCGAGAATTAAACGCGAGATCTCAGTACCGAGTTCGAAAATTAAACCCGAGAACTAAGTACCTAGTTCGAGAATTAAACGAAAGAACTCAGTACCTAGTTCGAGAATTAAACGCGAGAACTCAGTACCGAGTTCGAGAATTAAACGCGAGATCTCAGTACCGAGTTCGAGAATTAAACGCGAGAACTAAAGAACTAAGTACCTAGTTCGAGAATTTATAGCGAGAACTAAGTCCCTAGTTCGAGAATTAAAAGCGAGAACTAAGTACCTAGATCGAGAACTAAGTACCTAGTTCGAGAATTAAACGCGAGATCTCAGTACCGAGCTCGAGAATTAAAAGCGAGAACTAAGTACCTAGTTTGAGAATTAAACGCGAGATCTCAGTACCGAGTTCGAGAATTAAACGCGAGCACTAAGTACCGAGTTCGAGAATTAAACGCGAGATCTAAGTACCTAGTTCGAGAATTAAACGCGAGAACTAGGTACCTAGTTCGAGAATTAAACGCGAGAACTAAGTACCTAGTTCGAGAATTAAAAGCGAGAACTAAGTACCTAGTTCGAGAATTAAACGAGAGAACTAAGTACCTAGTTCGAGAATTAAACGCGAGAACTAAGTACCTAGTTCGAGAATTAAACGCGAGAACTAAGTACCTAGTTCGAAAATTAAACGCGAGAACTCAGTACCGAGTTCGAGAATTAAACGCGAGAACTAAGTACCTAGTTTGGGAATTAAACGCAAGATCTCAGTACCGAGTTCGAGAATTAAACGCGAGAACTAAGTACCTAGTTCGAGAATTAAACGCGAGAACTAAGTACCTAGTTCGAAAATTAAACGCGAGAACTCAGTACCGAGTTCGAGAATTAAACGCGAGATCTCAGTACCGAGTCCGAGAATTAAACGCGTGAACTCAGTACCGAGTTCGAGAATTAAACGCGAGATCTCAGTACCGAGTCCGAGAATTAAACGCGAGAACTCAGTACCGAGTTCGAGAATTAAACGCGAGAACTAAGTACCTAGTTCGAGAATTAAAAGCGAGAACTAAGTACTTAGTTCGAGAATTAAACGCGAGAACTAAGTACCTAGTTCGAGAATTAAACGCGAGAACTAAGTACCTAGTTCGAGAATTAAAAGCGAGAACTAAGTACCTAGATCGAGAATTAAAAGCGAGAACTAAGTACCTAGTTCGAGAATTAAACGCGAGAACTAAGTACCGAGTTCGAGAATTAAACGCGAGAACTAAGTACCTAGTTCGAGAATTAAACGCGAGAACTAAGTACCTAGTTCGAGAATTAAAAGCGAGAACTAAGTACCGAGTTCGAGAATTAAACGCAAGAACTCAGTACCGAGTTCGAGAATTAAACGCGAGATCTCAGTACCGAGTCCGAGAATTAAACGCGAGAACTCAGTATCGAGTTCGAGAATTAAACGCGAGAAGTAAGTACCTAGTTCGAGAATTAAACGCGAGAACTATGTACCTAGTTCGAGAATTAAACGCGAGATCTCAGTACCGAGTTCGAGAATTAAACGCGAGAACTAAGTACCGAGTTCGAGAATTAAAAGCGAGAACTAAGTACCTAGTTCGAGAATTAAAGGCAAGAACTCAGTACCTAGTTCGAGAATTAAACGCGAGAGCTCAGTACCGAGTTCGAGAATTAAACGCAAGAACTCAGTACCGAGTTCGAGAATTAAACGCGAGATCTCAGTACCGAGTCCGAGAATTAAACGCGAGAACTCAGTATCGAGTTCGAGAATTAAACGCGAGAAGTAAGTACCTAGTTCGAGAATTAAACGCGAGAACTATGTACCTAGTTCGAGAATTAAACGCGAGATCTCAGTACCGAGTTCGAGAATTAAACGCGAGAACTAAGTACCTAGTTCGAGAATTAAACGCAAGAACTCAGTACCTAGTTCGAGAATTAAACGCGAGAACTCAGTACCGAGTTCGAGAATTAAACGCGAGATCTCAGTACCGAGTTCGAGAATTAAACGCGAGAACTAAAGAACTAAGTACCTAGTTCGAGAATTTATAGCGAGAACTAAGTTCCTAGTTCGAGAATTAAAAGCGAGAACTAAGTACCTAGATCGAGAATTAAAAGCGAGAACTAAGTACCTAGTTCGAGAATTAAACGCGAGATCTCAGTACCGAGCTCGAGAATTAAAAGCGAGAACTAAGTACCTAGTTTGAGAATTAAACGCGAGATCTCAGTACCGAGTTCGAGAATTAAACGCGAGAACTAAGTACCTAGTTCGAGAATTAAACGCGAGAACTAAGTACCTAGTTCGAAAATTAAACGCGAGAACTCAGTACCGAGTTCGAGAATTAAACGCGAGATCTCAGTACCGAGTCCGAGAATTAAACGCGAGATCTCAGTACCGAGTCCGAGAATTAAACGCGAGAACTCAGTATCGAGTTCGAGAATTAAACGCGAGAAGTAAGTACCTAGTTCGAGAATTAAACGCAAGAACTCAGTACCTAGTTCGACAATTAAACGCGAGAACTCAGTACCGAGTTCGAGAATTAAACGCGAGATCTCAGTACCGAGTTCGAGAATTAAACGCGAGAACTAAAGAACTAAGTACCTAGTTCGAGAATTTATAGCGAGAACTAAGTTCCTAGTTCGAGAATTAAAAGCGAGAACTAAGTACCTAGATCGAGAATTAAAAGCGAGAACTAAGTACCTAGTTCGAGAATTAAACGCGAGATCTCAGTACCGAGCTCGAGAATTAAAAGCGAGAACTAAGTACCTAGTTTGGGAATTAAACGCAAGATCTCAGTACCGAGTTCGAGAATTAAACGCGAGAACTAAGTACCTAGTTCGAGAATTAAACGCGAGAACTAAGTACCGAGTTCGAGAATTAAACGCGAGAACTAAGTACCTAGTTCGAGAATTAAAAGCGAGAACTAAGTACCTAGTTCGAGAATTAAAAGCGAGAACTAAGTACCTAGATCGAGAATTAAAAGCGAGAACTAAGTACCTAGATCGAGAATTAAAAGCGAGAACTAAGTACCTAGTTCGAGAATTAAACGCGAGAACTAAGTACCGAGTTCGAGAATTAAACGCGAGAACTAAGTACCTAGTTCGAGAATTAAACGCGAGAACTAAGTACCTAGTTCGAGAATTAAAAGCGAGAACTAAGTACCGAGTTCGAGAATTAAACGCAACAACTCAGTACCGAGTTCGAGAATTAAACGCGAGATCTCAGTACCGAGTCCGAGAATTAAACGCGAGAACTCAGTATCGAGTTCGAGAATTAAACGCGAGAAGTAAGTACCTAGTTCGAGAATTAAACGCGAGAACTATGTACCTAGTTCGAGAATTAAACGCGAGATCTCAGTACCGAGTCCGAGAATTAAACGCGAGATCTCAGTACCGAGTCCGAGCATTAAACGCGAGAACTCAGTATCGAGTTCAAGAATTAAACGCGAGAAGTAAGTACCTAGTTCGAGAATTAAACGCAAGAACTCAGTACCTAGTTCGACAATTAAACGCGAGAACTCAGTACCGAGTTCGAGAATTAAACGCGAGATCTCAGTACCGAGTTCGAGAATTAAACGCGAGAACTCAGTATCGAGTTCGAGAATTAAACGCGAGAAGTAAGTACCTAGTTCGAGAATTAAACGCGAGAACTAAGTACCTAGTTCGAGAATTAAAAGCGAGAACTAAGTACCTAGTTCGAGAATTAAACGCGAGAACTATGTACCTAGTTCGAGAATTAAACGCGAGATCTCAGTACCGAGTTCGAGAATTAAACGCGAGAACTAAGTACCTAGTTCGAGAATTAAACGCAAGAACTCAGTACCTAGTTCGAGAATTAAACGCGAGAACTCAGTACCGAGTTCGAGAATTAAACGCGAGATCTCAGTACCGAGTTCGAGAATTAAACGCGAGAACTAAAGAACTAAGTACCTAGTTCGAGAATTTATAGCGAGAACTAAGTTCCTAGTTCGAGGATTAAAAGCGAGAACTAAGTACCTAGTTCGAGAATTAAACGCAAGAACTCAGTACCTAGTTCGAGAATTAAACGCGAGAACTCAGTACCGAGTTCGAGAATTAAACGCGAGATCTCAGTACCGAGTTCGAGAATTAAACGCGAGAACTAAAGAACTAAGTACCTAGTTCGAGAATTTATAGCGAGAACTAAGTACCTAGTTCGAAAATTAAACGCGAGAACTCAGTACCGAGTTCGAGAATTAAACGCGAGATCTCAGTACCGAGTCCGAGAATTAAACGCGAGAACTCAGTACCGAGTTCGAGAATTAAACGCGAGATCTAAGTACATAGTTCGAGAATTAAACGCGAGCACTAAGTACCTAGTTCGAGAATTAAAAGCGAGCACTAAGTACCTAGATCGAGAATTAAAAGCGAGAACTAAGTACCTAGGTCGAGAATTAAACGCGAGATCTCAGTACCGAGTCCGAGAATTAAACGCGAGAACTCAGTATCGAGTTCGAGAATTAAACGCGAGAACTAAGTACCTAGTTCGAGAATTAAACGCGAGAACTAAGTACCTAGTTCGAAAATTAAACGCGAGAACTCAGTACCGAGTCCGAGAATTAAACGCGAGATCTCAGTACCGAGTCCGAGAATTAAACGCGAGAACTCAGTACCGAGTTCGAGAATTAAACGCGAGATCTAAGTACATAGTTCGAGAATTAAAAGCGAGAACTAAGTACCTAGTTCGAGAATTAAACGCGAGAACTAAGTACCTAGTTCGAGAATTAAACGCGAGAACTAAGTACCTAGTTCGAGAATTAAAAGCGAGAACTAAGTACCTAGATCGAGAATTAAAAGCGAGAACTAAGTACCTAGTTCGAGAATTAAACGCGAGAACTAAGTACCTAGTTCGAGAATTAAACGCGAGAACTAAGTACCTAGTTCGAGAATTAAAAGCGAGAACTAAGTACCGAGTTCGAGAATTAAACGCAAGAACTCAGTACCGAGTTCGAGAATTAAACGCGAGACCTCAGTACCGAGTTCGAGAATTAAACGCGAGAACTAAGTACCTAGTTCGAGAATTAAACGCGAGAACTAAGTACCTAGTTCGAGAATTAAAAGCGAGAACTAAGTAGCGAGTTCGAGAATTAAACGCAAGAACTCAGTATCGAGTTCGAGAATTAAACGCGAGATCTCAGTACCGAGTCCGAGAATTAAACGCGAGAACTCAGTATCGAGTTCGAGAATTAAACGCGAGAACTAAGTACCTAGTTCGAGAATTAAACGCGAGAACTAAGTACCTAGTTCGAAAATTAAACGCGAGAACTAAGTACCTAGTTCGAGAATTAAAAGCGAGAACTAAGTACCTAGATCGAGAATTAAAAGCGAGAACTAAGTAGCTAGGTCGAGAATTAAACGCGAGATCTCAGTACCGAGTCCGAGAATTAAACGCGAGAACTCAGTATCGAGTTCGAGAATTAAACGCGAGAACTAAGTACCTAGTTCGAGAATTAAACGCGAGAACTAAGTACCTAGTTCGAAAATTAAACGCGAGAACTCAGTACCGAGTTCGAGAATTAAACGCGAGATCTCAGTACCGAGTCCGAGAATTAAACGCGAGAACTCAGTACCGAGTTCGAGAATTAAACGCGAGATCTAAGTACATAGTTCGAGAATTAAAAGCGAGAACTAAGTACCTAGTTCGAGAATTAAACGCGAGAACTAAGTACCTAGTTCGAGAATTAAACGCGAGAACTAAGTACCTAGTTCGAGAATTAAAAGCGAGAACTAAGTACCTAGATCGAGAAATAAAAGCGAGAACTAAGTACCTAGTTCGAGAATTAAACGCGAGAACTAAGTACCTAGTTCGAGAATTAAACGCGAGAACTAAGTACCTAGTTCGAGAATTAAAAGCGAGAACTAAGTACCGATTTCGAGAATTAAACGCAAGAACTCAGTACCGAGTTCGAGAATTAAACGCGAGAACTCAGTACCGAGTTCGAGAATTAAACGCGAGAACTAAGTACCTAGTTCGAGAATTAAACGCGAGAACTAAGTACCTAGTTCGAGAATTAAACGCAAGAACTCAGTACCGAGTTCGAGAATTAAAAGCGAGAACTAAGTACCTAGTTCGAGAATTAAACGCGAGAACTAAGTACCTAGTTCGAGAATTAAACGCAAGAACTCAGTATCGAGTTCGAGAATTAAAAGCGAGAACTAAGTACCTAGTTCGAGAATTAAACGCGAGAACTAAGTACCTAGTTCGAGAATTAAACGCGAGATCTCAGTACCCAGTTCAAGAATTAAACGCGAGAACTAAGTACCTAGTTCGAGAATTAAAAGCGAGAACTAAGTACCTAGATCGAGAATTAAAAGCGAGAACTAAGTACCGAGTTCGAGAATTAAACGCGAGAACTAAGTACCTAGTTCGAGAATTAAACGCGAGAACTAAGTACCTAGTTCGAGAATTAAAAGCGAGAACTCAGTACCGAGTTCGAGAATTAAAAGCGAGAACTAAGTACCTAGTTCGAGAATTAAACGCAAGAACTCAGTACCGAGTTCGAGAATTAAACGCGAGAACTCAGTACCGAGTTCGAGAATTACACGCGAGAACTAAGTACCTAGTTCGAGAATTAAACGCGAGAACTAAGTACCTAGTTCGAGAATTAAACGCAAGAACTCAGTACCGAGTTCGAGAATTAAAAGCGAGAACTAAGTACCTAGTTCGAGAATTAAACGCGAGAACTAAGTACCTAGTTCGAGAATTAAAAGCGAGAACTCAGTACCGAGTTCGAGAATTAAAAGCGAGAACTAAGTACCTAGTTCGAGAATTAAACGCGAGAACTAAGTACCTAGTTCGAGAATTAAACGCGAGAACTAAGTACCTAGTTCGAGAATTAAAAGCGAGAACTAAGTACCGAGTTCGAGAATTAAACGCAAGAACTCAGTACCGAGTTCGAGAATTAAACGCGAGATCTCAGTACCGAGTTCGAGAATTAAACGCGAGAACTAAGTACCTAGTTCAAGAATTAAAAGCGAGAACTAAGTACCTAGTTCGAGAATTAAAAGCGAGAACTAAGTAGCGAGTTCGAGAATTAAACGCAAGAACTCAGTATCGAGTTCGAGAATTAAACGCGAGATCTCAGTACCGAGTTCGAGAATTAAACGCAAGAACTAAGTACCTAGTTCGAGAATTAAACGCGAGAACTAAGTACCTAGTTCGAGAATTAAAAGCGAGAACTAAGTAGCGAGTTCGAGAATTAAACGCAAGAACTCAGTATCGAGTTCGAGAATTAAACGCGAGATCTCAGTACCGAGTCCGAGAATTAAACGCGAGAACTCAGTATCGAGTTCGAGAATTAAACGCGAGAACTAAGTACCTAGTTCGAGAATTAAACGCGAGAACTAAGTACCTAGTTCGAAAATTAAACGCGAGAACTAAGTACCTAGTTCGAGAATTAAAAGCGAGAACTAAGTACCTAGATCGAGAATTAAAAGCGAGAACTAAGTACCTAGGTCGAGAATTAAACGCGAGATCTCAGTACCGAGTCCGAGAATTAAACGCGAGAACTCAGTATCGAGTTCGAGAATTAAACGCGAGAACTAAGTACCTAGTTCGAGAATTAAACGCGAGAACTAAGTACCTAGTTCGAAAATTAAACGCGAGAACTCAGTACCGAGTTCGAGAATTAAACGCGAGATCTCAGTACCGAGTCCGAGAATTAAACGCGAGAACTCAGTACCGAGTTCGAGAATTAAACGCGAGATCTAAGTACATAGTTCGAGAATTAAAAGCGAGAACTAAGTACCTAGTTCGAGAATTAAACGCGAGAACTAAGTACCTAGTTCGAGAATTAAACGCGAGAACTAAGTACCTAGTTCGAGAATTAAAAGCGAGAACTAAGTACCTAGATCGAGAATTAAAAGCGAGAACTAAGTACCTAGTTCGAGAATTAAACGCGAGAACTAAGTACCTAGTTCGAGAATTAAACGCGAGAACTAAGTACCTAGTTCGAGAATTAAAAGCGAGAACTAAGTACCGAGTTCGAGAATTAAACGCAAGAACTCAGTACCGAGTTCGAGAATTAAACGCGAGATCTCAGTACCGAGTTCGAGAATTAAACGCGAGAACTAAGTACCTAGTTCAAGAATTAAAAGCGAGAACTAAGTACCTAGTTCGAGAATTAAAGGC
The DNA here is from genome assembly GCA_906901685.1 of Desoria tigrina. NCBI lineage: Eukaryota > Metazoa > Arthropoda > Collembola > Entomobryomorpha > Isotomidae > Desoria > Desoria tigrina. The sequence goes on along the minus strand of CAJQTU010000003.1, from coordinate 282,030 downwards.
AAGAACTCAGTACCTAGTTCGAGAATTAAACGCGAGAACTCAGTACCGAGTTCGAGAATTAAACGCAAGAACTCAGTACCGTGTTCGAGAATTAAACGCGAGATCTCAGTACCGAGTCCGAGAATTAAACGCGAGAACTCAGTATCGAGTTCGAGAATTAAACGCGAGAAGTAAGTACCTAGTTCGAGAATTAAACGCGAGAACTATGTACCTAGTTCGAGAATTAAACGCGAGATCTCAGTACCGAGTTCGAAAATTAAACCCGAGAACTAAGTACCTAGTTCGAGAATTAAACGAAAGAACTCAGTACCTAGTTCGAGAATTAAACGCGAGAACTCAGTACCGAGTTCGAGAATTAAACGCGAGATCTCAGTACCGAGTTCGAGAATTAAACGCGAGAACTAAAGAACTAAGTACCTAGTTCGAGAATTTATAGCGAGAACTAAGTCCCTAGTTCGAGAATTAAAAGCGAGAACTAAGTACCTAGATCGAGAACTAAGTACCTAGTTCGAGAATTAAACGCGAGATCTCAGTACCGAGCTCGAGAATTAAAAGCGAGAACTAAGTACCTAGTTTGAGAATTAAACGCGAGATCTCAGTACCGAGTTCGAGAATTAAACGCGAGCACTAAGTACCGAGTTCGAGAATTAAACGCGAGATCTAAGTACCTAGTTCGAGAATTAAACGCGAGAACTAGGTACCTAGTTCGAGAATTAAACGCGAGAACTAAGTACCTAGTTCGAGAATTAAAAGCGAGAACTAAGTACCTAGTTCGAGAATTAAACGAGAGAACTAAGTACCTAGTTCGAGAATTAAACGCGAGAACTAAGTACCTAGTTCGAGAATTAAAAGCGAGAACTAAGTACCTAGATCGAGAATTAAAAGCGAGAACAAAGTACCTAGTTCGAGAATTAAACGCGAGAACGAAGTACCGAGTTCGAGAATTAAACGCGAGAACTAAGTACCTAGTTCGAGAATTAAACGCGAGAACTAAGTACCTAGTTCGAGAATTAAAAGCGAGAACTAAGTAGCGAGTTCGAGAATTAAACGCAAGAACTCAGTATCGAGTTCGAGAATTAAACGCAAAATCTCAGTACCGAGTCCGAGAATTAAACGCGAGAACTCAGTATCGAGTTCGAGAATTAAACGCGAGAACTAAGTACCTAGTTCGAGAATTAAACGCGAGAACTAAGTACCTAGTTCGAAAATTAAACGCGAGAACTCAGTACCGAGTTCGAGAATTAAACGCGAGATCTCAGTACCGAGTCCGAGAATTAAACGCGAGAACTCAGTACCGAGTTCGAGAATTAAACGCGAGAACTAAGTACCTAGTTCGAGAATTAAAAGCGAGAACTAAGTACCTAGTTCGAGAATTAAACGCGAGAACTAAGTACCTAGTTCGAGAATTAAACGCGAGAACTAAGTACCTAGTTCGAGAATTAAAAGCGAGAACTAAGTACCTAGATCGAGAATTAAAAGCGAGAACTAAGTACCTAGTTCGAGAATTAAACGCGAGAACGAAGTACCGAGTTCGAGAATTAAACGCGAGAACTAAGTACCTAGTTCGAGAATTAAACGCGAGAACTAAGTACCTAGTTCGAGAATTAAAAGCGAGAACTAAGTAGCGAGTTCGAGAATTAAACGCAAGAACTCAGTATCGAGTTCGAGAATTAAACGCGAGATCTCAGTACCGAGTCCGAGAATTAAACGCGAGAACTCAGTATCGAGTTCGAGAATTAAACGCGAGATCTCAGTACCGAGTCCGAGAATTAAACGCGAGAACTCAGTATCGAGTTCGAGAATTAAACGCGAGATCTCAGTACCGAGTTCGAGAATTAAACGCGAGAACTAAGTACCTAGTTCGAGAATTAAAAGCGAGCACTAAGTATCTAGATCGAGAATTAAAAGCGAGAACTAAGTACCTAGTTCGAGAATTAAACGCGAGAACGAAGTACCGAGTTCGAGAATTAAACGCGAGAACTAAGTACCTAGTTCGAGAATTAAACGCGAGAACTAAGTACCTAGTTCGAGAATTAAAAGCGAGAACTATGTACCTAGTTCGAGAATTAAACGCGAGATCTCAGTACCGAGTTCGAAAATTAAACCCGAGAACTAAGTACCTAGTTCGAGAATTAAACGAAAGAACTCAGTACCTAGTTCGAGAATTAAACGCGAGAACTCAGTACCGAGTTCGAGAATTAAACGCGAGATCTCAGTACCGAGTTCGAGAATTAAACGCGAGAACTAAAGAACTAAGTACCTAGTTCGAGAATTTATAGCGAGAACTAAGTCCCTAGTTCGAGAATTAAAAGCGAGAACTAAGTACCTAGATCGAGAACTAAGTACCTAGTTCGAGAATTAAACGCGAGATCTCAGTACCGAGCTCGAGAATTAAAAGCGAGAACTAAGTACCTAGTTTGAGAATTAAACGCGAGATCTCAGTACCGAGTTCGAGAATTAAACGCGAGCACTAAGTACCGAGTTCGAGAATTAAACGCGAGATCTAAGTACCTAGTTCGAGAATTAAACGCGAGAACTAGGTACCTAGTTCGAGAATTAAACGCGAGAACTAAGTACCTAGTTCGAGAATTAAAAGCGAGAACTAAGTACCTAGTTCGAGAATTAAACGAGAGAACTAAGTACCTAGTTCGAGAATTAAACGCGAGAACTAAGTACCTAGTTCGAGAATTAAAAGCGAGAACTAAGTACCTAGATCGAGAATTAAAAGCGAGAACAAAGTACCTAGTTCGAGAATTAAACGCGAGAACGAAGTACCGAGTTCGAGAATTAAACGCGAGAACTAAGTACCTAGTTCGAGAATTAAACGCGAGAACTAAGTACCTAGTTCGAGAATTAAAAGCGAGAACTAAGTAGCGAGTTCGAGAATTAAACGCAAGAACTCAGTATCGAGTTCGAGAATTAAACGCAAAATCTCAGTACCGAGTCCGAGAATTAAACGCGAGAACTCAGTATCGAGTTCGAGAATTAAACGCGAGAACTAAGTACCTAGTTCGAGAATTAAACGCGAGAACTAAGTACCTAGTTCGAAAATTAAACGCGAGAACTCAGTACCGAGTTCGAGAATTAAACGCGAGATCTCAGTACCGAGTCCGAGAATTAAACGCGAGAACTCAGTACCGAGTTCGAGAATTAAACGCGAGAACTAAGTACCTAGTTCGAGAATTAAAAGCGAGAACTAAGTACCTAGTTCGAGAATTAAACGCGAGAACTAAGTACCTAGTTCGAGAATTAAACGCGAGAACTAAGTACCTAGTTCGAGAATTAAAAGCGAGAACTAAGTACCTAGATCGAGAATTAAAAGCGAGAACTAAGTACCTAGTTCGAGAATTAAACGCGAGAACGAAGTACCGAGTTCGAGAATTAAACGCGAGAACTAAGTACCTAGTTCGAGAATTAAACGCGAGAACTAAGTACCTAGTTCGAGAATTAAAAGCGAGAACTAAGTAGCGAGTTCGAGAATTAAACGCAAGAACTCAGTATCGAGTTCGAGAATTAAACGCGAGATCTCAGTACCGAGTCCGAGAATTAAACGCGAGAACTCAGTATCGAGTTCGAGAATTAAACGCGAGATCTCAGTACCGAGTCCGAGAATTAAACGCGAGAACTCAGTATCGAGTTCGAGAATTAAACGCGAGATCTCAGTACCGAGTTCGAGAATTAAACGCGAGAACTAAGTACCTAGTTCGAGAATTAAAAGCGAGCACTAAGTATCTAGATCGAGAATTAAAAGCGAGAACTAAGTACCTAGTTCGAGAATTAAACGCGAGAACGAAGTACCGAGTTCGAGAATTAAACGCGAGAACTAAGTACCTAGTTCGAGAATTAAACGCGAGAACTAAGTACCTAGTTCGAGAATTAAAAGCGAGAACTAAGTAGCGAGTTCGAGAATTAAACGCAAGAACTCAGTATCGAGTTCGAGAATTAAACGCGAGATCTCAGTACCGAGTCCGAGAATTAAACGCGAGAACTCAGTATCGAGTTCGAGAATTAAACGCGAGATCTCAGTACCGAGTCCGAGAATTAAACGCGAGAACTCAGTATCGAGTTCGAGAATTAAACGCGAGATCTCAGTACCGAGTTCGAGAATTAAACGCGAGAACTAAGTACCTAGTTCGAGAATTAAAAGCGAGCACTAAGTACCTAGTTCGAGAATTAAACGCAAGAACTCAGTACCTAGTTCGAGAATTAAACGCGAGAACTCAGTACCGAGTTCGAGAATTAAACGCGAGATCTCAGTACCGAGTTCGAGAATTAAACGCGAGAACTAAATACCTAGTTCGAGAATTAAACGCGAGAACTAAGTACCTAGTTCGAGAATTAAACGCGAGAACTAAGTACCTAGTTCGAGAATTAAAAGCGAGTACTAAGTACCTAGATCGAGAATTAAACGCGAGATCTCAGTACCGAGCTCGAGAATTAAAAGCGAGAACTAAGTACCTAGTTCGAGAATTCAACGCGAGAACTCAGTACCCAGTTCAATAATTAAACGCGAGAACTAAGTACCTAGCTCGAGAATTAAAAGCGAGATCTAAGTACCTAGATCGAGAATTAAACGCGAGAACTAAGTACCTAGTTCGAGAATTAAAAGCGAGTACTAAGTACCTAGATCGAGAATTAAACGCTAGATCTCAGTACCGAGCTCGAGAATTAAAAGCGAGAACTAAGTACCTAGTTCGAGAATTCAACGCGAGAACTCAGTACCCAGTTCAAGAATTAAACGCGAGAACTAAGTACCTAGTTCGAGAATTAAAAGCGAGAACTAAGTACCTAGATCGAGAATTAAAAGCGAGAACTAAGTACCGAGTTCGAGAATTAAAAGCGAGAACTAAGTACCTAGTTCGAGAATTAAACGCGAGAACTAAGTACCTAGTTCGAGAATTAAAAGCGAGAACTAAGTACCGAGTTCGAGAATTAAACGCAAGAACTCAGTACCGAGTTCGAGAATTAAACGCGAGATCTCAGTACCGAGTCCGAGAATTAAACGCGAGAACTCAGTATCGAGTTCGAGAATTAAACGCGAGAACTAAGTACCGAGTTCGAGAATTAAACGCGAGAACTAAGTACCTAGTTCGAGAATTAAAAGCGAGAACTAAGTACCTAGATCGAGAATTAAACGCGAGATCTGAGTACCGAGCTCGAGAATTAAAAGCGAGAACTAAGTACCTAGTTCGAGAATTAAACGCAAGAACTCAGTACCGAGTTCGAGAATTAAACGCGAGAACTCAGTACCGAGTTCGAGAATTAAACGCGAGATCTCAGTACCGAGTTCGTGAATTAAACGCGAGAACTAAGTACCTAGTTCGAGAATTAAACGCGAGAACTAAGTACCTAGTTCGAAAATTAAACGCGAGAACTAAGTACCTAGTTCGAGAATTAAACGCGAGATCTCAGTACCGAGCTCGAGAATTAAAAGCGAGAACTAAGTACCTAGTTCGAGAATTCAACGCGAGAACTCAGTACCCAGTTCAATAATTAAACGCGAGAACTAAGTACCTAGTTCGAGAATTAAACGCGAGATCTCAGTACCGAGCTCGAGAATTAAAAGCGAGAACTAAGTACCTAGTTCGAGAATTAAACGCGAGATCTCAGTACCGAGTTCGAGAATTCAACGCGAGAACTCAGTACCCAGTTCAAGAATTAAACGCGAGAACTAAGTACCTAGTTCGAGAATTAAACGCGAGAACTAAGTACCTAGTTCGAGAATTAAAAGCGAGAACTAAGTACCGAGTTCGAGAATTAAACGCAAGAACTCAGTACCGAGTTCGAGAATTAAACGCGAGATCTCAGTACCGAGTCCGAGAATTAAACGCGAGAACTCAGTATCGAGTTCGAGAATTAAACGCGAGATCTCAGTACCGAGTCCGAGAATTAAACGCGAGAACTCAGTATCGAGTTCGAGAATTAAACGCGAGAAGTAAGTACCTAGTTCGAGAATTAAACGCGAGAACTATGTACCTAGTTCGAGAATTAAACGCGAGATCTCAGTACCGAGTTCGAGAATTAAACGCGAGAACTAAGTACCTAGTTCGAGAATTAAAAGCGAGACCTAAGTACCTAGTTCGAGAATTAAACGCAAGAACTCAGTACCTAGTTCGAGAAGCAAACGCGAGAACTCAGTACCGAGTTCGAGAATTAAACGCGAAATCTCAGTACCGAGTTCGAGAATTAAACGCGAGAACTAAAGAACTAAGTACCTAGTTCGAGAATTAAAAGCGAGAACTAAGTACCTAGTTCGAGAATTAAAAGCGAGAACTAAGTACCTAGATCGAGAATTAAAAGCGAGAACTAAGTACCTAGTTCGAGAATTAAACGCGAGATCTCAGTATCGAGCTCGAGAATTAAAAGCGAGAACTAAGTACCTAGTTTGAGAATTAAACGCGAGATCTCAGTACCGAGTTCGAGAATTCAACGCGAGAACTCAGTACCCAGTTCAAGAATTAAACGCGAGAACTAAGTACCTAGTTCGAGAATTAAACGCGAGAACTAAGTACCTAGTTCGAGAATTAAAAGCGAGAACTAAGTACCGAGTTCGAGAATTAAACGCAAGAACTCAGTACCGAGTTCGAGAATTAAACGCGAGATCTCAGTACCGAGTCCGAGAATTAAACGCGAGAACTCAGTATCGAGTTCGAGAATTAAACGCGAGATCTCAGTACCGAGTCCGAGAATTAAACGCGAGAACTCAGTATCGAGTTCGAGAATTAAACGCGAGAAGTAAGTACCTTGTTCGAGAATTAAAAGCGAGAACTAAGTACCTAGATCGAGAATTAAAAGCGAGAACTAAGTACCTAGTTCGAGAATTAAACGCGAGATCTCAGTATCGAGCTCGAGAATTAAAAGCGAGAACTAAGTACCTAGTTTGAGAATTAAACGCGAGATCTCAGTACCGAGTTCGAGAATTCAACGCGAGAACTCAGTACCCAGTTCAAGAATTAAACGCGAGAACTAAGTACCTAGTTCGAGAATTAAACGCGAGAACTAAGTACCTAGTTCGAGAATTAAAAGCGAGAACTAAGTACCGAGTTCGAGAATTAAACGCAAGAACTCAGTACCTAGTTCGAGAAGTAAACGCGAGAACTCAGTACCGAGTTCGAGAATTAAACGCGAGATCTCAGTACCGAGTTCGAGAATTAAACGCGAGAACTAAAGAACTAAGTACCTAGTTCGAGAATTAACAGCGAGAACTAAGTACCTAGTTCGAGAATTAAAAGCGAGAACTAAGTACCTAGATCGAGAATTAAAAGCGAGAACTAAGTACCTAGTTCGAGAATTAAACGCGAGATCTCAGTATCGAGCTCGAGAATTGAAAGCGAGAACTAAGTACCTAGTTTGAGAATTAAACGCGAGATCTCAGTACCGAGTTCGAGAATTAAACGCGAGAACTAAGTACCTAGTTCGAGAATTAAACGCGAGAACTAAGTACCTAGTTCGAAAATTAAACGCGAGAACTCAGTACCGAGTTCGAGAATTAAACGCGAGATCTCAGTACCGAGTCCGAGAATTAAACGCGAGAACTCAGTACCGAGTTCGAGAATTAAACGCGAGATCTAAGTACCTAGTTCGAGAATTAAACGCGAGAACTAGGTACCTAGTTCGAGAATTAAACGCGAGAACTAAGTACCTAGTTCGAGAATTAAAAGCGAGAACTAAGTACCTAGTTCGAGAATTAAACGCGAGAACTAAGTACCTAGTTCGAGAATTAAACGCGAGAACTAAGTACCTAGTTCGAGAATTAAACGCGAGAACTAGGTACCTAGTTCGAGAATTAAACGCGAGAACTAAGTACCTAGTTCGAGAATTAAAAGCGAGAACTAAGTACCTAGTTCGAGAATTAAACGCGAGAACTAAGTACCTAGTTCGAGAATTAAACGCGAGAACTAAGTACCTAGTTCGAGAATTAAAAGCGAGAACTAAGTACCTAGATCGAGAATTAAAAGCGAGAACTAAGTACCTAGTTCGAGAATTAAACGCGAGAACGAAGTACCGAGTTCGAGCATTAAACGCGAGAACTAAGTACCTAGTTCGAGAATTAAACGCGAGAACTAAGTACCTAGTTCGAGAATTAAACGCGAGAACTATGTACCTAGTTCGAGAATTAAACGCGAGATCTCAGTACCGAGTTCGAGAATTAAACGCGAGAACTAAGTACCTAGTTCGAGAATTAAAAGCGAGCACTAAGTACCTAGTTCGAGAATTAAACGCAAGAACTCAGTACCTAGTTCGAGAATTAAACGCGAGAACTCAGTACCGTGTTCGAGAATTAAACGCGAGATCTCAGTACCGAGTTCGAGAATTAAACGCGAGAACTAAGTACCTAGTTCGAGAATTAAAAGCGAGAACTAAGTACCGAGTTCGAGAATTAAACGCGAGATCTCAGTACCGAGTTCTAGAATTAAACACGAGAACTAAGTATCTAGTTCGAAAATTAAACGCGAGAACTCAGTACCGAGTTCGAGAATTAAACGCGAGATCTCAGTACCGAGTCCGAGAATTAAACGCGAGAACTCAGTACCGAGTTCGAGAATTAAACGCGAGATCTAAGTACCTAGTTCGAGAATTAAAAGCGAGAACTACGTACCTAGTTCGAGAATTAAACCCGAGATCTCAGTACCTAGTTCGAGAATTAAACGCGAGAACTAAGTACCTAGTTCGAAAATTAAACGCGAGAACTCAGTACCGAGTTCGAGAATTAAACGCGAGATCTCAGTACCGAGTCCGAGAATTAAACGCGAGAACTCAGTACCGAGTTCGAGAATTAAACGCGAGATCTAAGTACCTAGTTCGAGAATTAAACGCGAGAACTAGGTACCTAGTTCGAGAATTAAACGCGAGAACTAAGTACCTAGTTCGAGAATTAAAAGCGAGAACTAAGTACCTAGTTCGAGAATTAAACGCGAGAACTAAGTACCTAGTTCGAGAATTAAACGCGAGAACTAAGTACCTAGTTCGAGAATTAAAAGCGAGAACTAAGTACCTAGATCGAGAATTAAAAGCGAGAACTAAGTACCTAGTTCGAGAATTAAACGCGAGAACGAAGTACCGAGTTCGAGCATTAAACGCGAGAACTAAGTACCTAGTTCGAGAATTAAACGCGAGAACTAAGTACCTAGTTCGAGAATTAAAAGCGAGAACTAAGTAGCGAGTTCGAGAATTAAACGCAAGAACTCAGTATCGAGTTCGAGAATTAAACGCGAGATCTCAGTACCGAGTCCGAGAATTAAACGCGAGAACTCAGTATCGAGTTCGAGAATTAAACGCGAGAAGTAAGTACCTAGTTCGAGAATTAAAAGCGAGAACTAAGTACCGAGTTCGAGAATTAAACGCGAGATCTCAGTACCGAGTTCTAGAATTAAACACGAGAACTAAGTATCTAGTTCGAAAATTAAACGCGAGAACTCAGTACCGAGTTCGAGAATTAAACGCGAGATCTCAGTACCGAGTCCGAGAATTAAACGCGAGAACTCAGTACCGAGTTCGAGAATTAAACGCGAGATCTAAGTACCTAGTTCGAGAATTAAAAGCGAGAACTACGTACCTAGTTCGAGAATTAAACCCGAGATCTCAGTACCTAGTTCGAGAATTAAACGCGAGAACTAAGTACCTAGTTCGAAAATTAAACGCGAGAACTCAGTACCGAGTTCGAGAATTAAACGCGAGATCTCAGTACCGAGTCCGAGAATTAAACGCGAGAACTCAGTACCGAGTTCGAGAATTAAACGCGAGATCTAAGTACCTAGTTCGAGAATTAAACGCGAGAACTAGGTACCTAGTTCGAGAATTAAACGCGAGAACTAAGTACCTAGTTCGAGAATTAAAAGCGAGAACTAAGTACCTAGTTCGAGAATTAAACGCGAGAACTAAGTACCTAGTTCGAGAATTAAACGCGAGAACTAAGTACCTAGTTCGAGAATTAAAAGCGAGAACTAAGTACCTAGATCGAGAATTAAAAGCGAGAACTAAGTACCTAGTTCGAGAATTAAACGCGAGAACGAAGTACCGAGTTCGAGCATTAAACGCGAGAACTAAGTACCTAGTTCGAGAATTAAACGCGAGAACTAAGTACCTAGTTCGAGAATTAAACGCGAGAACTATGTACCTAGTTCGAGAATTAAACGCGAGATCTCAGTACCGAGTTCGAGAATTAAACGCGAGAACTAAGTACCTAGTTCGAGAATTAAAAGCGAGCACTAAGTACCTAGTTCGAGAATTAAACGCAAGAACTCAGTACCTAGTTCGAGAATTAAACGCGAGAACTCAGTACCGTGTTCGAGAATTAAACGCGAGATCTCAGTACCGAGTTCGAGAATTAAACGCGAGAACTAAGTACCTAGTTCGAGAATTAAAAGCGAGAACTAAGTACCGAGTTCGAGAATTAAACGCGAGATCTCAGTACCGAGTTCTAGAATTAAACACGAGAACTAAGTATCTAGTTCGAAAATTAAACGCGAGAACTCAGTACCGAGTTCGAGAATTAAACGCGAGATCTCAGTACCGAGTCCGAGAATTAAACGCGAGAACTCAGTACCGAGTTCGAGAATTAAACGCGAGATCTAAGTACCTAGTTCGAGAATTAAAAGCGAGAACTACGTACCTAGTTCGAGAATTAAACCCGAGATCTCAGTACCTAGTTCGAGAATTAAACGCGAGAACTAAGTACCTAGTTCGAAAATTAAACGCGAGAACTCAGTACCGAGTTCGAGAATTAAACGCGAGATCTCAGTACCGAGTCCGAGAATTAAACGCGAGAACTCAGTACCGAGTTCGAGAATTAAACGCGAGATCTAAGTACCTAGTTCGAGAATTAAACGCGAGAACTAGGTACCTAGTTCGAGAATTAAACGCGAGAACTAAGTACCTAGTACGAGAATTAAAAGCGAGAACTAAGTACCTAGTTCGAGAATTAAACGCGAGAACTAAGTACCTAGTTCGAGAATTAAACGCGAGAACTAAGTACCTAGTTCGAGAATTAAACGCGAGAACGAAGTACCGAGTTCGAGCATTAAACGCGAGAACTAAGTACCTAGTTCGAGAATTAAACGCGAGAACTAAGTACCTAGTTCGAGAATTAAAAGCGAGAACTAAGTAGCGAGTTCGAGAATTAAACGCAAGAACTCAGTATCGAGTTCGAGAATTAAACGCGAGATCTCAGTACCGAGTCCGAGAATTAAACGCGAGAACTCAGTATCGAGTTCGAGAATTAAACGCGAGAAGTAAGTACCTAGTTCGAGAATTAAACGCGAGAACTATGTACCTAGTTCGAGAATTAAACGCGAGATCTCAGTACCGAGTTCGAGAATTAAACGCGAGAACTAAGTACCTAGTTCGAGAATTAAAAGCGAGCACTAAGTACCTAGTTCGAGAATTAAACGCAAGAACTCAGTACCTAGTTCGAGAATTAAACGCGAGAACTCAGTACCGAGTTCGAGAATTAAACGCGAGATCTCAGTACCGAGTTCGAGAATTAAACGCGAGAACTAAGTACCTAGTTCGAGAATTAAACGCGAGAACTAAGTACCTAGTTCGAGAATTAAAAGCGAGAACTAAGTACCTAGATCGAGAATTAAAAGCGAGAACTAAGTACCTAGTTCGAGAATTAAACGCGAGATCTCAGTACCGAGCTCGAGAATTAAAAGCGAGAACTACGTACCTAGTTCGAGAATTAAACGCGAGATCTCAGTACCGAGTTCTAGAATTAAACACGAGAACTAAGTATCTAGTTCGAGAATTAAACGCGAGAACTAAGTACCTAGTTCGAAAATTAAAAGCGAGAACTAAGTACCTAGATCGAGAATTAAAAGCGAGAACTAAGTACCTAGTTCGAGAATTAAACGCGAGAACTAAGTACCGAGTTCGAGAATTAAACGCGAGAACTAAGTACCTAGTTCGAGAATTAAACGCGAGAACTAAGTACCTAGATCGAGAATTAAAAGCGAGAACTAAGTACCTAGTTCGAGAATTAAACGCGAGAACGAAGTACCTAGTTCGAGAATTAAACGCGAGAACTAAGTACCTAGATCGAGAATTAAAAGCGAGAACTACGTACCTAGTTCGAGAATTAAACGCGAGATCTCAGTACCGAGTTCGAGAATTAAACGCGAGAACTAAGTATCTAGTTCGAGAATTAAACGCGAGAACTAAGTACCTAGTTCGAAAATTAAAAGCGAGAACTAAGTACCTAGTTCGAGAATTAAAAGCGAGAACTAAGTACCTAGTTCGAGAATTAAACGCGAGAACTAAGTACCTAGTTCGAGAATTAAACGCGAGAACTAAGTACCTAGTTCGAGAATTAAAAGCGAGAACTAAGTACCTAGATCGAGAATTAAAAGCGAGAACTAAGTACCTAGTTCGAGAATTAAACGCGAGAACGAAGTACCGAGTTCGAGCATTAAACGCGAGAACTAAGTACCTAGTTCGAGAATTAAACGCGAGAACTAAGTACCTAGTTCGAGAATTAAAAGCGAGAACTAAGTAGCGAGTTCGAGAATTAAACGCAAGAACTCAGTATCGAGTTCGAGAATTAAACGCGAGATCTCAGTACCGAGTCCGAGAATTAAACGCGAGAACTCAGTATCGAGTTCGAGAATTAAACGCGAGAAGTAAGTACCTATTTCGAGAATTAAACGCGAGAACTATGTACCTAGTTCGAGAATTAAACGCGAGATCTCAGTACCGAGATCGAGAATTAAACGCGAGAACTAAGTACCTAGTTCGAGAATTAAAAGCGAGCACTAAGTACCTAGTTCGAGAATTAAACGCAAGAACTCAGTACCTAGTTCGAGAATTAAACGCGAGAACTCAGTACCGAGTTCGAGAATTAAACGCGAGATCTCAGTACCGAGTTCGAGAATTAAACGCGAGAACTAAGTACCTAGTTCGAGAATTAAACGCGAGAACTAAGTACCTAGTTCGAGAATTAAAAGCGAGAACTAAGTACCTAGATCGAGAATTAAAAGCGAGAACTAAGTACCTAGTTCGAGAATTAAACGCGAGATCTCAGTACCGAGCTCGAGAATTAAAAGCGAGAACTACGTACCTAGTTCGAGAATTAAACGCGAGATCTCAGTACCGAGTTCGAGAATTAAACGCGAGAACTAAGTATCTAGTTCGAGAATTAAACGCGAGAACTAAGTACCTAGTTCGAAAATTAAAAGCGAGAACTAAGTACCTAGATCGAGAAATAAAAGCGAGAACTAAGTACCTAGTTCGAGAATTAAACGCGAGAACTAAGTACCGAGTTCGAGAATTAAACGCGAGAACTAAGTACCTAGTTCGAGAATTAAACGCGAGAACTAAGTACCTAGTTCGAGAATTAAACGCGAGAACTAAGTACCTAGTTCGAGAATTAAACGCGAGAACTAAGTACCGAGTTCGAGAATTAAACGCGAGAACTAAGTACCGAGTTCGAGAATTAAACGCGAGAACTAAGTACCTAGTTCGAGAATTAAACGCGAGAACTAAGTACCTAGTTCGAGAATTAAACGCGAGAACTAAGTACCGAGTTCGAGAATTAAACGCGAGAACTAAGTACCTAGTTCGAGAATTAAAAGCGAGAACTAAGTACCTAGTTTGAGAATTAAACGCGAGAACTAAGTACCTAGTTCGAGAATTAAACGCGAGAACTAAGTACCTAGTTCGAGAATTAAAAGCGAGAACTAAGTAGCGAGTTCGAGAATTAAACGCGAGAACTCAGTACCTAGTTCGAGAATTAAACGCGAGAACTAAGTACCTAGTTCGAGAATTAAACGCGAGAACTAAGTACCTAGTTCGAGAATTAAACGCGAGAACTAAGTACCGAGTTCGAGAATTAAACGCGAGAACTAAGTACCGAGTTCGAGAATTAAACGCGAGAACTAAGTACCTAGTTCGAGAATTAAACGCGAGAACTAAGTACCTAGTTCGAGAATTAAACGCGAGAACTAAGTACCGAGTTCGAGAATTAAACGCGAGAACTAAGTACCTAGTTCGAGAATTAAAAGCGAGAACTAAGTACCTAGTTTGAGAATTAAACGCGAGAACTAAGTACCTAGTTCGAGAATTAAAAGCGAGAACTAAGTAGCGAGTTCGAGAATTAAACGCGAGAACTCAGTATCGAGTTCGAGAATTAAACGCGAGAAGTAAGTACCTAGTTCGAGAATTAAACGCGAGAACTAAGTACCTAGTTCGAGAATTAAAAGCGAGCACTAAGTACCTAGTTCGAGAATTAAACGCAAGAACTCAGTACCTAGTTCGAGAATTAAACGCGAGAACTCAGTACCGAGTTCGAGAATTAAACGCGAGATCTCAGTACCGAGTTCGAGAATTAAACGCGAGAACTAAGTACCTAGTTCGAGAATTAAACGCGAGAACTAAGTACCTAGTTCGAGAATTAAAAGCGAGAACTAAGTACCTAGATCGAGAATTAAAAGCGAGAACTAAGTACCTAGTTCGAGAATTAAACGCGAGATCTCAGTACCGAGCTCGAGAATTAAAAGCGAGAACTCAGTACCGAGTTCTAGAATTAAACACGAGAACTAAGTATCTAGTTCGAGAATTAAACGCGAGAACTAAGTACCTAGTTCGAAAATTAAAAGCGAGAACTAAGTACCTAGATCGAGAATTAAAAGCGAGAACTAAGTACCTAGTTCGAGAATTAAACGCGAGAACTAAGTACCGAGTTCGAGAATTAAACGCGAGAACTAAGTACCTAGTTCGAGAATTAAACGCGAGAACTAAGTACCTAGATCGAGAATTAAAAGCGAGAACTAAGTACCTAGTTCGAGAATTAAACGCGAGAACGAAGTACCTAGTTCGAGAATTAAACGCGAGAACTAAGTACCTAGATCGAGAATTAAAAGCGAGAACTACGTACCTAGTTCGAGAATTAAACGCGAGATCTCAGTACCGAGTTCGAGAATTAAACGCGAGAACTTAGTATCAAGTTCGAGAATTAAACGCGAGAACTAAGTACCTAGTTCGAGAATTAAACGCGAGAACTAAGTACCTAGTTCGAGAATTAAAAGCGAGAACTAAGTACCTAGTTCGAGAATTAAACGCGAGATCTCAGTACCGAGCTCGAGAATTAAAAGCGAGAACTACGTACCTAGTTCGAGAATTAAACGCGAGATCTCAGTACCGAGTTCGAGAATTAAACGCGAGAACTAAGTATCTAGTTCGAGAATTAAACGCGAGAACTAAGTACCTAGTTCGAAAATTAAAAGCGAGAACTAAGTACCTAGATCGAGAAATAAAAGCGAGAACTAAGTACCTAGTTCGAGAATTAAACGCGAGAACTAAGTACCGAGTTCGAGAATTAAACGCGAGAACTAAGTACCTAGTTCGAGAATTAAACGCGAGAACTAAGTACCTAGTTCGAGAATTAAAAGCGAGAACTAAGTACCGAGTTCGAGAATTAAACGCAAGAACTCAGTACCGAGTTCGAGAATTAAACGCGAGATCTCAGTACCGAGTCCGAGAATTAAACGCCAGAACTCAGTATCGAGTTCGAGAATTAAACGCGAGAAGTAAGTACCTAGTTCGAGAATTAAACGCGAGAACTATGTACCTAGTTCGAGAATTAAACGCGAGATCTCAGTATCGAGCTCGAGAATTAAAAGCGAGAACTAAGTACCTAGTTTGAGAATTAAACGCGAGAACTAAGTACCTAGTTCGAGAATTAAACGCGAGAACTAAGTACCTAGTTCGAGAATTAAAAGCGAGAACTAAGTAGCGAGTTCGAGAATTAAACGCAAGAACTCAGTATCGAGTTCGAGAATTAAACGCGAGATCTCAGTACCGAGTCCGAGAATTAAACGCGAGAACTCAGTATCGAGTTCGACAATTAAACGCGAGAAGTAAGTACCTAGTTCGAGAATTAAACGCGAGAACTATGTACCTAGTTCGAGAATTAAACGCGAGATCTCAGTACCGAGTTCGAGAATTAAACGCGTGAACTAAGTACCTAGTTCGAGAATTAAAAGCGAGCACTAAGTACATAGTTCGAGAATTAAACGCAAGAACTCAGTACCTAGTTCGAGAATTAAAAGCGAGCACTAAGTACCTAGTTCGAGAATTAAACGCAAGAACTCAGTACCGAGCTCGAGAATTACAAGCGAGAACTACGTACCTAGTTCGAGAATTAAACGCGAGATCTCAGTACCGAGTTCGAGAATTAAACGCGAGAACTAAGTACCTAGTTCGAAAATTAAAAGCGAGAACTAAGTACCTAGATCGAGAATTAAAAGCGAGAACTAAGTACCTAGTTCGAGAATTAAACGCGAGAACTAAGTACCGAGTTCGAGAATTAAACGCGAGAACTAAGTACCTAGTTCGAGAATTAAACGCGAGAACTAAGTACCTAGTTCGAGAATTAAAAGCGAGAACTAAGTACCGAGTTCGAGAATTAAACGCAAGAACTCAGTACCGAGTTCGAGAATTAAACGCGAGAACTCAGTACCGAGTTCGAGAATTAAACGCGAGATCTCAGTACCGAGTCCGAGAATTAAACGCGAGAACTCAGTACCGAGTTCGAGAATTAAACGCGAGATCTAAGTACCTAGTTCGAGAATTAAACGCGAGAACTAGGTACCTAGTTCGAGAATTAAACTCGAGAACTAAGTACCTAGTTCGAGAATTAAAAGCGAGAACTAAGTACCTAGTTCGAAAATTAAAAGCGAGAACCAAGTACCTAGATCGAGAATTAAAAGCGAGAACTAAGTACCTAGTTCGAGAATTAAACGCGAAATCTCAGTACCGAGCTCGAGAATTAAACGCGAGAACTCAGTACCGAGTTCGAGAATTAAACGCGAGATCTCAGTACCGAGTTCGAGAATTAAACGCGAGAACTAAGTACCTAGTTCGAGAATTAAACGCGAGAACTAAGTACCTAGTTCGAGAATTAAAAGCGAGAACTAAGTACCTAGATCGAGAATTAAAAGCGAGAACTAAGTACCTAGTTCGAGAATTAAACGCGAGATCTCAGTACCGAGCTCGAGAAATACAAGCGAGAACTACGTACCTAGTTCGAGAATTAAACGCGAGATCTCAGTACCGAGTTCGAGAATTAAACGCGAGAACTAAGTATCTAGTTCGAGAATTAAACGCGAGAACTAAGTACCTAGTTCGAAAATTAAAAGCGAGAACTAAGTACCTAGATCGAGAATTAAAAGCGAGAACTAAGTACCTAGTTCGAGAATTAAACGCGAGAACTAAGTACCGAGTTCGAGAATTAAAAGCGAGAACTAAGTACCGAGTTCGAGAATTCAACGCGAGAACTAAGTACCTAGTTCGAAAATTAAAAGCGAGAACTAAGTACCGAGTTCGAGAATTAAACGCAAGAACTCAGTACCGAGTTCGAGAATTAAACGCGAGATCTCAGTACCGAGTCCGAGAATTAAACGCGAGAACTCAGTATCGAGTTCGAGAATTAAACGCGAGAAGTAAGTACCTAGTTCGAGAATTAAACGCGAGAACTCAGTACCGAGTTCGAGAATTAAACGCGAGATCTAAGTACCTAGTTCGAGAATTAAACGCGAGAACTAGGTACCTAGTTCGAGAATTAAACGCGAGAACTAAGTACCTAGTTCGAGAATTAAAAGCGAGAACTAAGTACCTAGTTCGAGAATTAAAAGCGAGAACTAAGTACCTAGTTCGAGAATTCAACGCGAGAACTAAGTACCTAGTTCGAGAATTAAAAGCGAGAACTAAGTACCGAGTTCGAGAATTAAACGCAAGAACTCAGTACCGAGTTCGAGAATTAAACGCGAGATCTCAGTACCGAGTTCGAGAATTAAACGCGAGAACTAAGTACCTAGTTCGAGAATTCAACGCGAGAACTAAGTACCTAGTTCGAGAATTAAAAGCGAGAACTAAGTACCGAGTTCGAGAATTAAAAGCGAGAACTAAGTACCTAGTTCGAGAATTAAACGCGAGATCTCAGTACCGAGCTCGAGAATTAAAAGCGAGAACTACGTACCTAGTTCGAGAATTAAACGCGAGATCTCAGTACCGAGTTCGAGAATTAAACGCGAGAACTAAGTATCTAGTTCGAGAATTAAACGCGAGAACTAAGTACCTAGTTCGAAAATTAAAAGCGAGAACTAAGTACCTAGTTCGAGAATTAAACGCGAGATCTCAGTACCGAGCTCGAGAATTAAAAGCGAGAACTACGTACCTAGTTCGAGAATTAAACGCGAGATCTCAGTACCGAGTTCGAGAATTAAACGCGAGAACTAAGTATCTAGTTCGAGAATTAAACGCGAGAACTAAGTACCTAGTTCGAAAATTAAAAGCGAGAACCAAGTACCTAGATCGAGAATTAAAAGCGAGAACTAAGTACCTAGTTCGAGAATTAAACGAGAAATCGCTGTACCGAGCTCGAGAATTAAACGCGAGAACTCAGTACCGAGTTCGAGAATTAAACGCGAGATCTCAGTACCGAGTTCGAGAATTAAACGCGAGAACTAAGTACCTAGTTCGAGAATTAAACGCGAGAACTAAGTACCTAGTTCGAGAATTAAACGCGAGAACTAAGTACCTAGTTCGAGAATTAAAAGCGAGAACTAAGTAGCGAGTTCGAGAATTAAACGCAAGAACTCAGTATCGAGTTCGAGAATTAAACGCGAGATCTCAGTACCGAGTCCGAGAATTAAACGCGAGAACTCAGTATCGAGTTCGAGAATTAAACGCGAGAAGTAAGTACCTAGTTCGAGAATTAAACGCGAGAACTATGTACCTAGTTCGAGAATTAAACGCGAGAACTAAGTACCTAGTTCGAGAATTAAAAGCGAGAACTAAGTAGCGAGTTCGAGAATTAAACGCAAGAACTCAGTATCGAGTTCGAGAATTAAACGCGAGATCTCAGTACCGAGTCCGAGAATTAAACGCGAGAACTCAGTATCGAGTTCGAGAATTAAACGCGAGAAGTAAGTACCTAGTTCGAGAATTAAACGCGAGAACTATGTACCTAGTTCGAGAATTAAACGCGAGATCTCAGTACCGAGTTCGAGAATTAAACGCGAGAACTAAGTACCTAGTTCGAGAATTAAAAGCGAGCACTAAGTACCTAGTTCGAGAATTAAACGCAAGAACTCAGTACCTAGTTCGAGAATTAAAAGCGAGCACTAAGTACCTAGTTCGAGAATTAAACGCAAGAACTCAGTACCGAGCTCGAGAATTACAAGCGAGAACTACGTACCTAGTTCGAGAATTAAACGCGAGATCTCAGTACCGAGTTCGAGAATTAAACGCGAGAACTAAGTATCTAGTTCGAGAATTAAACGCGAGAACTAAGTACCTAGTTCGAAAATTAAAAGCGAGAACTAAGTACCTAGATCGAGAATTAAAAGCGAGAACTAAGTACCTAGTTCGAGAATTAAACGCGAGAACTAAGTACCGAGTTCGAGAATTAAACGCGAGAACTAAGTACCTAGTTCGAGAATTAAACGCGAGAACTAAGTACCTAGTTCGAGAATTAAAAGCGAGAACTAAGTACCGAGTTCGAGAATTAAACGCAAGAACTCAGTACCGAGTTCGAGAATTAAACGCGAGAACTCAGTACCGAGTTCGAGAATTAAACGCGAGATCTCAGTACCGAGTCCGAGAATTAAACGCGAGAACTCAGTACCGAGTTCGAGAATTAAACGCGAGATCTAAGTACCTAGTTCGAGAATTAAACGCGAGAACTAGGTACCTAGTTCGAGAATTAAACTCGAGAACTAAGTACCTAGTTCGAGAATTAAAAGCGAGAACTAAGTACCTAGTTCGAGAATTAAAAGCGAGAACCAAGTACCTAGATCGAGAATTAAAAGCGAGAACTAAGTACCTAGTTCGAGAATTAAACGCGAAATCTCAGTACCGAGCTCGAGAATTAAACGCGAGAACTCAGTACCGAGTTCGAGAATTAAACGCGAGATCTCAGTACCGAGTTCGAGAATTAAACGCGAGAACTAAGTACCTAGTTCGAGAATTAAACGCGAGAACTAAGTACCTAGTTCGAGAATTAAAAGCGAGAACTAAGTACCTAGATCGAGAATTAAAAGCGAGAACTAAGTACCTAGTTCGAGAATTAAACGCGAGATCTCAGTACCGAGCTCGAGAAATACAAGCGAGAACTACGTACCTAGTTCGAGAATTAAACGCGAGATCTCAGTACCGAGTTCGAGAATTAAACGCGAGAACTAAGTATCTAGTTCGAGAATTAAACGCGAGAACTAAGTACCTAGTTCGAAAATTAAAAGCGAGAACTAAGTACCTAGATCGAGAATTAAAAGCGAGAACTAAGTACCTAGTTCGAGAATTAAACGCGAGAACTAAGTACCGAGTTCGAGAATTAAACGCGAGAACTAAGTACCTAGTTCGAGAATTCAACGCGAGAACTAAGTACCTAGTTCGAGAATTAAAAGCGAGAACTAAGTACCGAGTTCGAGAATTAAAAGCGAGAACTAAGTACCTAGTTCGAGAATTAAACGCGAGATCTCAGTACCGAGCTCGAGAATTAAAAGCGAGAACTACGTACCTAGTTCGAGAATTAAACGCGAGATCTCAGTACCGAGTTCGAGAATTAAACGCGAGAACTAAGTATCTAGTTCGAGAATTAAACGCGAGAACTAAGTACCTAGTTCGAAAATTAAAAGCGAGAACTAAGTACCTAGTTCGAGAATTAAACGCGAGATCTCAGTACCGAGCTCGAGAATTAAAAGCGAGAACTACGTACCTAGTTCGAGAATTAAACGCGAGATCTCAGTACCGAGTTCGAGAATTAAACGCGAGAACTAAGTATCTAGTTCGAGAATTAAACGCGAGAACTAAGTACCTAGTTCGAAAATTAAAAGCGAGAACCAAGTACCTAGATCGAGAATTAAAAGCGAGAACTAAGTACCTAGTTCGAGAATTAAACGAGAAATCGCTGTACCGAGCTCGAGAATTAAACGCGAGAACTCAGTACCGAGTTCGAGAATTAAACGCGAGATCTCAGTACCGAGTTCGAGAATTAAACGCGAGAACTAAGTACCTAGTTCGAGAATTAAACGCGAGAACTAAGTACCTAGTTCGAGAATTAAACGCGAGAACTAAGTACCTAGTTCGAGAATTAAAAGCGAGAACTAAGTAGCGAGTTCGAGAATTAAACGCAAGAACTCAGTATCGAGTTCGAGAATTAAACGCGAGATCTCAGTACCGAGTCCGAGAATTAAACGCGAGAACTCAGTATCGAGTTCGAGAATTAAACGCGAGAAGTAAGTACCTAGTTCGAGAATTAAACGCGAGAACTATGTACCTAGTTCGAGAATTAAACGCGAGAACTAAGTACCTAGTTCGAGAATTAAAAGCGAGAACTAAGTAGCGAGTTCGAGAATTAAACGCAAGAACTCAGTATCGAGTTCGAGAATTAAACGCGAGATCTCAGTACCGAGTCCGAGAATTAAACGCGAGAACTCAGTATCGAGTTCGAGAATTAAACGCGAGAAGTAAGTACCTAGTTCGAGAATTAAACGCGAGAACTATGTACCTAGTTCGAGAATTAAACGCGAGATGTCAGTACCGAGTTCGAGAATTAAACGCGAGAACTAAGTACCTAGTTCGAGAATTAAAAGCGAGCACTAAGTACCTAGTTCGAGAATTAAACGCAAGAACTCAGTACCTAGTTCGAGAATTAAAAGCGAGCACTAAGTACCTAGTTCGAGAATTAAACGCAAGAACTCAGTACCGAGCTCGAGAATTACAAGCGAGAACTACGTACCTAGTTCGAGAATTAAACGCGAGATCTCAGTACCGAGTTCGAGAATTAAACGCGAGAACTAAGTATCTAGTTCGAGAATTAAACGCGAGAACTAAGTACCTGGTTCGAAAATTAAAAGCGAGAACTAAGTACCTAGATCGAGAATTAAAAGCGAGAACTAAGTACCTAGTTCGAGAATTAAACGCGAGAACTAAGTACCGAGTTCGAGAATTAAACGCGAGAACTAAGTACCTAGTTCGAGAATTAAACGCGAGAACTAAGTACCTAGTTCGAGAATTAAAAGCGAGAACTAAGTACCGAGTTCGAGAATTAAACGCAAGAACTCAGTACCGAGTTCGAGAATTAAACGCGAGAACTCAGTACCGAGTTCGAGAATTAAACGCGAGATCTCAGTACCGAGTCCGAGAATTAAACGCGAGAACTCAGTACCGAGTTCGAGAATTAAACGCGAGATCTAAGTACCTAGTTCGAGAATTAAACGCGAGAACTAGGTACCTAGTTCGAGAATTAAACTCGAGAACTAAGTACCTAGTTCGAGAATTAAAAGCGAGAACTAAGTACCTAGTTCGAGAATTAAAAGCGAGAACCAAGTACCTAGATCGAGAATTAAAAGCGAGAACTAAGTACCTAGTTCGAGAATTAAACGCGAAATCTCAGTACCGAGCTCGAGAATTAAACGCGAGAACTCAGTACCGAGTTCGAGAATTAAACGCGAGATCTCAGTACCGAGTTCGAGAATTAAACGCGAGAACTAAGTACCTAGTTCGAGAATTAAACGCGAGAACTAAGTACCTAGTTCGAGAATTAAAAGCGAGAACTAAGTACCTAGATCGAGAAATAAAAGCGAGAACTAAGTACCTAGTTCGAGAATTAAACGCGAGATCTCAGTACCGAGCTCGAGAAATACAAGCGAGAACTACGTACCTAGTTCGAGAATTAAACGCGAGATCTCAGTACCGAGTTCGAGAATTAAACGCGAGAACTAAGTATCTAGTTCGAGAATTAAACGCGAGAACTAAGTACCTAGTTCGAAAATTAAAAGCGAGAACTAAGTACCTAGATCGAGAATTAAAAGCGAGAACTAAGTACCTAGTTCGAGAATTAAACGCGAGAACTAAGTACCGAGTTCGAGAATTAAACGCGAGAACTAAGTACCTAGTTCGAGGATTCAACGCGAGAACTAAGTACCTAGTTCGAGAATTAAAAGCGAGAACTAAGTACCGAGTTCGAGAATTAAACGCAAGAACTCAGTACCGAGTTCGAGAATTAAAAGCGAGAACTCAGTACCGAGTTCGAGAATTAAACGCGAGATCTAAGTACCTAGTTCGAGAATTAAACGCGAGAACTAGGTACCTAGTTCGAGAATTAAACGCGAGAACTAAGTACCTAGTTCGAGAATTAAAAGCGAGAACTAAGTACCTAGTTCGAGAATTAAAATCGAGAACCAAGTACCTAGATCGAGAATTAAAAGCGAGAACTAAGTACCTAGTTCGAGAATTAAACGCGAAATCTCAGTACCGAGCTCAAGAATTAAACGCGAGAACTCAGTACCGAGTTCGAGAATTAAACGCGAGATCTCAGTACCGAGTTCGAGAATTAAACGCGAGAACTAAGTACCTAGTTCGAGAATTAAACGCGAGAACTAAGTACCTAGTTCGAGAATTAAAAGCGAGAACTAAGTACCTAGATCGAGAATTAAAAGCGAGAACTAAGTACCTAGTTCGAGAATTAAACGCGAGATCTCAGTACCGAGCTCGAGAAATAAAAGCGAGAACTACGTACCTAGTTCAAAAATTAAACGCGAGATCTCAGTACCGAGTTCGAGAATTAAACGCGAGAACTAAGTATCTAGTTCGAGAATTGAACGCGAGAACTAAGTACCTAGTTCGAAAATTAAAAGCGAGAACTAAGTACCTAGATCGAGAATTAAAAGCGAGAACTAAGTACTAGTTCGAGAATTAAACGCGAGAACTAAGTACCGAGTTCGAGAATTAAACGCGAGAACTAAGTACCTAGTTCGAGAATTCAACGCGAGAACTAAGTACCTAGTTCGAGAATTAAAAGCGAGAACTAAGTACCGAGTTCGAGAATTAAACGCAAGAACTCAGTACCGAGTTCGAGAATTAAACGCGAGATCTCAGTACCGAGTCCGAGAATTAAACGCGAGAACTCAGTATCGAGTTCGAGAATTAAACGCGAGAAGTAAGTACCTAGTTCGAGAATTAAACGCGAGAACTCAGTACCGAGTTCGAGAATTAAACGCGAGATCTAAGTACCTAGTTCGAGAATTAAACGCGAGAACTAAGTACCTAGTTCGAGAACTAAACGCGAGAACTAAGTACCTAGTTCGAGAATTAAAAGCGAGAACTAAGTACCTAGTTCGAGAATTAAAAGCGAGAACCAAGTACCTAGATCGAGAATTAAAAGCGAGAACTAAGTACCTAGTTCGAGAATTAAACGCGAAATCTCATTGTCAGTACCGAGCTCGAGAATTAAACGCGAGAACTCAGTACCGAGTTCGAGAATTAAACGCGAGATCTCAGTACCGAGTTCGAGAATTAAACGCGAGAACTAAGTACCTAGTTCGAGAATTAAACGCGAGAACTAAGTACCTAGTTCGAGAATTAAAAGCGAGAACTAAGTACCTAGATCGAGAATTAAAAGCGAGAACTAAGTACCTAGTTCGAGAATTAAACGCGAGATCTCAGTACCGAGCTCGAGAAATAAAAGCGAGAACTACGTACCTAGTTCAAAAATTAAACGCGAGATCTCAGTACCGAGTTCGAGAATTAAACGCGAGAACTAAGTATCTAGTTCGAGAATTGAACGCGAGAACTAAGTACCTAGTTCGAAAATTAAAAGCGAGAACTAAGTACCTAGATCGAGAATTAAAAGCGAGAACTAAGTACCTAGTTCGAGAATTAAACGCGAGAACTAAGTACCGAGTTCGAGAATTAAACGCGAGAACTAAGTACCTAGTTCGAGAATTCAACGCGAGAACTAAGTACCTAGTTCGAGAATTAAAAGCGAGAACTAAGTACCGAGTTCGAGAATTAAACGCAAGAACTCAGTACCGAGTTCGAGAATTAAACGCGAGATCTCAGTACCGAGTCCGAGAATTAAACGCGAGAACTCAGTATCGAGTTCGAGAATTAAACGCGAGAAGTAAGTACCTAGTTCGAGAATTAAACGCGAGAACTATGTACCTAGTTCGAGAATTAAACGCGAGATCTCAGTACCGAGTTCGAGAATTAAACGCGAGAACTAAGTACCTAGTTCGAGAATTAAAAGCGAGAACTAAGTACCTAGTTCGAAAATTAAACGCAAGAACTCAGTACCTAGTTCGAGAAGTAAACGCGAGAACTCAGTACCGAGTTCGAGAATTAAACGCGAGATCTCAGTACCGAGTTCGAGAATTAAACGCGAGAACTAAAGAACTAAGTACCTAGTTCGAGAATTAAACGCGAGAACTCAGTACCGAGTTCGAGAATTAAACGCGAGATCTCAGTACCGAGTCCGAGAATTAAACGCGAGAACTCAGTACCGAGTTCGAGAATTAAACGCGAGATCTAAGTACCTAGTTCGAGAATTAAACGCGAGAACTAGGTACCTAGTTCGAGAATTAAACGCGAGAACTAAGTACCTAGTTCGAGAATTAAAAGCGAGAACTAAGTACCTAGTTGGAGAATTAAAAGCGAGAACCAAGTACCTAGATCGAGAATTAAACGCGAGAACTAGGTACCTAGTTCGAGAATTAAACGCGAGAACTAGGTACCTAGTTCGAGAATTAAACGCGAGAACTAAGTACCTAGTTCGAGAATTAAAAGCGAGAACTAAGTACCTAGTTGGAGAATTAAAAGCGAGATCTAAGTACCTAGTTCGAGAATTAAACGCGAGAACTAGGTACCTAGTTCGAGAATTAAACGCGAGAACTAAGTACCTAGTTCGAGAATTAAAAGCGAGAACTAAGTACCTAGTTGGAGAATTAAAAGCGAGATCTAAGTACCTAGTTCGAGAATTAAACGCGAGAACTAGGTACCTAGTTCGAGAATTAAACGCGAGAACTCAGTACCGAGTTCGAGAATTAAAAGCGAGATCTAAGTACCTAGTTCGAGAATTAAACGCGAGAACTAGGTACCTAGTTCGAGAATTAAACGCGAGAACTAAGTACCTAGTTCGAGAATTAAAAGCGAGAACTAAGTACCTAGTTCGAGAATTAAAAGCGAGAACCAAGTACCTAGATCGAGAATTAAAAGCGAGAACTAAGTACCTAGTTCGAGAATTAAACGCGAAATCTCAGTACCGAGCTCAAGAATTAAACGCGAGAACTCAGTACCGAGTTCGAGAATTAAACGCGAGATCTCAGTACCGAGTTCGAGAATTAAACGCGAGAACTAAGTACCTAGTTCGAGAATTAAACGCGAGAACTAAGTACCTAGTTCGAGAATTAAAAGCGAGAACTAAGTACCTAGATCGAGAATTAAAAGCGAGAACTAAGTACCTAGTTCGAGAATTAAACGCGAGATCTCAGTACCGAGCTCGAGAAATAAAAGCGAGAACTACGTACCTAGTTCAAAAATTAAACGCGAGATCTCAGTACCGAGTTCGAGAATTAAACGCGAGAACTAAGTATCTAGTTCGAGAATTGAACGCGAGAACTAAGTACCTAGTTCGAAAATTAAAAGCGAGAACTAAGTACCTAGATCGAGAATTAAAAGCGAGAACTAAGTACCTAGTTCGAGAATTAAACGCGAGAACTAAGTACCGAGTTCGAGAATTAAACGCGAGAACTAAGTACCTAGTTCGAGAATTCAACGCGAGAACTAAGTACCTAGTTCGAGAATTAAAAGCGAGAACTAAGTACCGAGTTCGAGAATTAAACGCAAGAACTCAGTACCGAGTTCGAGAATTAAACGCGAGATCTCAGTACCGAGTCCGAGAATTAAACGCGAGAACTCAGTATCGAGTTCGAGAATTAAACGCGAGAAGTAAGTACCTAGTTCGAGAATTAAACGCGAGAACTCAGTACCGAGTTCGAGAATGAAACGCGAGATCTAAGTACCTAGTTCGAGAATTAAACGCGAGAACTAAGTACCTAGTTCGAGAACTAAACGCGAGAACTAAGTACCTAGTTCGAGAATTAAAAGCGAGAACTAAGTACCTAGTTCGAGAATTAAAAGCGAGAACCAAGTACCTAGATCGAGAATTAAAAGCGAGAACTAAGTACCTAGTTCGAGAATTAAACGCGAAATCTCATTGTCAGTACCGAGCTCGAGAATTAAACGCGAGAACTCAGTACCGAGTTCGAGAATTAAACGCGAGATCTCAGTACCGAGTTCGAGAATTAAACGCGAGAACTAAGTACCTAGTTCGAGAATTAAACGCGAGAACTAAGTACCTAGTTCGAGAATTAAAAGCGAGAACTAAGTACCTAGATCGAGAATTAAAAGCGAGAACTAAGTACCTAGTTCGAGAATTAAACGCGAGATCTCAGTACCGAGCTCGAGAAATAAAAGCGAGAACTACGTACCTAGTTCAAAAATTAAACGCGAGATCTCAGTACCGAGTTCGAGAATTAAACGCGAGAACTAAGTATCTAGTTCGAGAATTGAACGCGAGAACTAAGTACTTAGTTCTTAAATTAAAAGCGAGAACTAAGTACCTAGATCGAGAATTAAAAGCGAGAACTAAGTACCTAGTTCGAGGTATTAAACGCGAGAACTAAGTACCGAGTTCGAGAATTAAACGCGAGAACTAAGTACCTAGTTCGAGAATTCAACGCGAGAACTAAGTACCTAGTTCGAGAATTAAAAGCGAGAACTAAGTACCGAGTTCGAGAATTAAACGCGAGATCTCAGTACCGAGTCCGAGAATTAAACGCGAGATCTCAGTACCGAGTCCGAGAATTAAACGCGAGAACTCAGTATCGAGTTCGAGAATTAAACGCGAGAAGTAAGTACCTAGTTCGAGAATTAAACGCGAGAACTATGTACCTAGTTCGAGAATTAAACGCGAGATCTCAGTACCGAGTTCGAGAATTAAACGCGAGAACTAAGTACCTAGTTCGAGAATTAAAAGCGAGAACTAAGTACCTAGTTCGAAAATTAAACGCAAGAACTCAGTACCTAGTTCGAGAAGTAAACGCGAGAACTCAGTACCGAGTTCGAGAATTAAACGCGAGATCTCAGTACCGAGTTCGAGAATTAAACGCGAGAACTAAAGAACTAAGTACCTAGTTCGAGAATTAAACGCGAGAACTCAGTACCGAGTTCGAGAATTAAACGCGAGATCTCAGTACCGAGTCCGAGAATTAAACGCGAGAACTCAGTACCGAGTTCGAGAATTAAACGCGAGATCTAAGTACCTAGTTCGAGAATTAAACGCGAGAACTAGGTACCTAGTTCGAGAATTAAACGCGAGAACTAAGTACCTAGTTCGAGAATTAAAAGCGAGAACTAAGTACCTAGTTGGAGAATTAAAAGCGAGAACCAAGTACCTAGATCGAGAATTCAAAGCGAGAACTAAGTACCTAGTTCGAGAATTAAACGCGAAATCTCAGTACCGAGCTCGAGAATTAAACGCGAGAACTCAGTACCGAGTTCCAGAATTAAACGCGAGATCTCAGTACCGAGTTCGAGAATTAAACGCGAGAACTAAGTACCTAGTTCGAGAATTAAACGCGAGAACTAAGTACCTAGTTCGAGAATTAAAAGCGAGAACTAAGTACCTAGATCGAGAATTAAAAGCGAGAACTAAGTACCTAGTTCGAGAATTAAACGCGAGATCTCAGTACCGAGCTCGAGAATTAAAAGCGAGAACTACGTACCTAGTTCGAGAATTAAACGCGAGATCTCAGTACCGAGTTCGAGAATTAAACGCGAGAACTAAGTATCTAGTTCGAGAATTAAACGCGAGAACTAAGTACCTAGTTCGAAAATTAAAAGCGAGAACTAAGTACCTAGTTCGAGAATTAAACGCGAGATCTCAGTACCGAGCTCGAGAATTAAAAGCGAGAACTACGTACCTAGTTCGAGAATTAAACGCGAGATCTCAGTACCGAGTTCGAGAATTAAACGCGAGAACTAAGTATCTAGTTCGAGAATTAAACGCGAGAACTAAGTACCTAGTTCGAAAATTAAAAGCGAGAACCAAGTACCTAGATCGAGAATTAAAAGCGAGAACTAAGTACCTAGTTCGAGAATTAAACGAGAAATCGCTGTACCGAGCTCGAGAATTAAACGCGAGAACTCAGTACCGAGTTCGAGAATTAAACGCGAGATCTCAGTACCGAGTTCGAGAATTAAACGCGAGAACTAAGTACCTAGTTCGAGAATTAAACGCGAGAACTAAGTACCTAGTTCGAGAATTAAAAGCGAGAACTAAGTACCTAGATCGAGAATTAAAAGCGAGAACTAAGTACCTAGTTCGAGAATTAAACGCGAGATCTCAGTACCGAGCTCGAGAAATAAAAGCGAGAACTACGTACCTAGTTCGAGAATTAAACGCGAGATCTCAGTACCGAGTTCGAGAATTAAACGCGAGAACTAAGTATCTAGTTCGAGAATTAAACGCGAGAACTAAGTACCTAGATCGAGAATTAAAAGCGAGAACTAAGTACCTAGTTCGAGAATTAAACGCGAGATCTCAGTACCGAGCTCGAGAATTAAAAGCGAGAACTACGTACCTAGTTCGAGAATTAAACGCGAGATCTCAGTACCGAGTTCGAGAATTAAACGCGAGAACTAAGTATCTAGTTCGAGAATTCAACGCGAGAACTAAGTACCTAGATCGAGAATTAAAAGCGAGAACTAAGTACCTAGTTCGAGAATTAAACGCGAAATCTCAGTACCGAGCTCGAGAATTAAACGCGAGAACTCAGTACCGAGTTCGAGAATTAAACGCGAGATCTCAGTACCGAGTTCGAGAATTAAACGCGAGAACTAAGTACCTAGTTCGAGAATTAAACGCGAGAACTAAGTACCTAGTTCGAGAATTAAAAGCGAGAACTAAGTACCTAGATCGAGAATTAAAAGCGAGAACTAAGTACCTAGTTCGAGAATTAAACGCGAGATCTCAGTACCGAGCTCGAGAAATAAAAGCGAGAACTACGTACCTAGTTCGAGAATTAAACGCGAGATCTCAGTACCGAGTTCGAGAATTAAACGCGAGAACTAAGTATCTAGTTCGAGAATTAAACGCGAGAACTAAGTACCTAGTTCGAAAATTAAAAGCGAGAACTAAGTACCTAGATCGAGAATTAAAAGCGAGAACTAAGTACCTAGTTCGAGAATCAAACGCGAGAACTAAGTACCGAGTTCGAGAATTAAGCGCGAGAACTAAGTACCTAGTTCGAGAATTCAACGCGAGAACTAAGTACCTAGTTCGAGAATTAAAAGCGAGAACTAAGTACCGAGTTCGAGAATTAAACGCAAGAACTCAGTACCGAGTTCGAGAATTAAACGCGAGATCTCAGTACCGAGTCCGAGAATTAAACGCGAGAACTCAGTATCGAGTTCGAGAATTAAACGCGAGAAGTAAGTACCTAGTTCGAGAATTAAACGCGAGAACTCAGTACCGAGTTCGAGAATTAAACGCGAGATCTAAGTACCTAGTTCGAGAATTAAACGCGAGAACTAGGTACCTAGTTCGAGAATTAAACGCGAGAACTAAGTACCTAGTTCGAGAATTAAAAGCGAGAACTAAGTACCTAGTTCGAGAATTAAAAGCGAGAACCAAGTACCTAGATCGAGAATTAAAAGCGAGAACTAAGTACCTAGTTCGAGAATTAAACGCGAAATCTCAGTACCGAGCTCGAGAATTAAACGCGAGAACTCAGTACCGAGTTCGAGAATTAAACGCGAGATCTCAGTACCGAGTTCGAGAATTAAACGCGAGAACTAAGTACCTAGTTCGAGAATTAAACGCGAGAACTAAGTACCTAGTTCGAGAATTAAAAGCGAGAACTAAGTACCTAGATCGAGAATTAAAAGCGAGAACTAAGTACCTAGTTCGAGAATTAAACGCGAGATCTCAGTACCGAGCTCGAGAAATAAAAGCGAGAACTAAAGAACTAAGTACCTAGTTCGAGAATTAAACGCGAGAACTCAGTACCGAGTTCGAGAATTAAACGCGAGATCTCAGTACCGAGTCCGAGAATTAAACGCGAGAACTCAGTACCGAGTTCGAGAATTAAACGCGAGATCTAAGTACCTAGTTCGAGAATTAAACGCGAGAACTAGGTACCTAGTTCGAGAATTAAACGCGAGAACTAAGTACCTAGTTCGAGAATTAAAAGCGAGAACTAAGTACCTAGTTGGAGAATTAAAATCGAGAACCAAGTACCTAGATCGAGAATTAAAAGCGAGAACTAAGTACCTAGTTCGAAAATTAAACGCGAAATCTCAGTACCGAGTTCGAGAATTAAACGCGAGAACTCAGTATCGAGTTCGAGAATTAAACGCGAGAAGTAAGTACCTAGTTCGAGAATTAAACGCGAGAACTCAGTACCGAGTTCGAGAATTAAACGCGAGAACTAAGTACCTAGTTCGAAAATTAAAAGCGAGAACTAAGTACCTAGTTCGAGAATTAAACGCGAGATCTCAGTACCGAGCTCGAGAATTAAAAGCGAGAACTACGTACCTAGTTCGAGAATTAAACGCGAGATCTCAGTACCGAGTTCGAGAATTAAACGCGAGAACTAAGTATCTAGTTCGAGAATTAAACGCGAGAACTAAGTACCTAGTTCGAAAATTAAAAGCGAGAACCAAGTACCTAGATCGAGAATTAAAAGCGAGAACTAAGTACCTAGTTCGAGAATTAAACGAGAAATCGCTGTACCGAGCTCGAGAATTAAACGCGAGAACTCAGTACCGAGTTCGAGAATTAAACGCGAGATCTCAGTACCGAGTTCGAGAATTAAACGCGAGAACTAAGTACCTAGTTCGAGAATTAAACGCGAGAACTAAGTACCTAGTTCGAGAATTAAAAGCGAGAACTAAGTACCTAGATCGAGAATTAAAAGCGAGAACTAAGTACCTAGTTCGAGAATTAAACGCGAGATCTCAGTACCGAGCTCGAGAAATAAAAGCGAGAACTACGTACCTAGTTCGAGAATTAAACGCGAGATCTCAGTACCGAGTTCGAGAATTAAACGCGAGAACTAAGTATCTAGTTCGAGAATTAAACGCGAGAACTAAGTACCTAGATCGAGAATTAAAAGCGAGAACTAAGTACCTAGTTCGAGAATTAAACGCGAGATCTCAGTACCGAGCTCGAGAATTAAAAGCGAGAACTACGTACCTAGTTCGAGAATTAAACGCGAGATCTCAGTACCGAGTTCGAGAATTAAACGCGAGAACTAAGTATCTAGTTCGAGAATTCAACGCGAGAACTAAGTACCTAGATCGAGAATTAAAAGCGAGAACTAAGTACCTAGTTCGAGAATTAAACGCGAAATCTCAGTACCGAGCTCGAGAATTAAACGCGAGAACTCAGTACCGAGTTCGAGAATTAAACGCGAGAACTAAGTATCTAGTTCGAGAATTCAACGCGAGAACTAAGTACCTAGATCGAGAATTAAAAGCGAGAACTAAGTACCTAGTTCGAGAATTAAACGCGAAATCTCAGTACCGAGCTCGAGAATTAAACGCGAGAACTCAGTACCGAGTTCGAGAATTAAACGCGAGATCTCAGTACCGAGTTCGAGAATTAAACGCGAGAACTAAGTACCTAGTTCGAGAATTAAACGCGAGAACTAAGTACCTAGTTCGAGAATTAAAAGCGAGAACTAAGTACCTAGATCGAGATTTAAAAGCGAGAACTAAGTACCTAGTTCGAGAATTAAACGCGAGATCTCAGTACCGAGCTCGAGAAATAAAAGCGAGAACTACGTACCTAGTTCGAGAATTAAACGCGAGATCTCAGTACCGAGTTCGAGAATTAAACGCGAGAACTAAGTATCTAGTTCGAGAATTAAACGCGAAATCTCAGTACCGAGCTCGAGAATTAAACGCGAGAACTCAGTACCGAGTTCGAGAATTAAACGCGAGATCTCAGTACCGAGTTCGAGAATTAAACGCGAGAACTAAGTACCTAGTTCGAGAATTAAACGCGAGAACTAAGTACCTAGTTCGAAAATTAAAAGCGAGAACTAAGTACCTAGATCGAGAATTAAAAGCGAGAACTAAGTACCTAGTTCGAGAATCAAACGCGAGAACTAAGTACCGAGTTCGAGAATTAAACGCGAGAACTAAGTACCTAGTTCGAGAATTCAACGCGAGAACTAAGTACCTAGTTCGAGAATTAAAAGCGAGAACTAAGTACCGAGTTCGAGAATTAAACGCAAGAACTCAGTACCGAGTTCGAGAATTAAACGCGAGATCTCAGTACCGAGTCCGAGAATTAAACGCGAGAACTCAGTATCGAGTTCGAGAATTAAACGCGAGAAGTAAGTACCTAGTTCGAGAATTAAACGCGAGAACTCAGTACCGAGTTCGAGAATTAAACGCGAGATCTAAGTACCTAGTTCGAGAATTAAACGCGAGAACTAGGTACCTAGTTCGAGAATTAAACGCGAGAACTAAGTACCTAGTTCGAGAATTAAAAGCGAGAACTAAGTACCTAGTTCGAGAATTAAAAGCGAGAACCAAGTACCTAGATCGAGAATTAAAAGCGAGAACTAAGTACCTAGTTCGAGAATTAAACGCGAAATCTCAGTACCGAGCTCGAGAATTAAACGCGAGAACTCAGTACCGAGTTCGAGAATTAAACGCGAGATCTCAGTACCGAGTTCGAGAATTAAACGCGAGAACTAAGTACCTAGTTCGAGAATTAAACGCGAGAACTAAGTACCTAGTTCGAGAATTAAAAGCGAGAACTAAGTACCTAGATCGAGAATTAAAAGCGAGAACTAAGTACCTAGTTCGAGAATTAAACGCGAGATCTCAGTACCGAGCTCGAGAAATAAAAGCGAGAACTAAAGAACTAAGTACCTAGTTCGAGAATTAAACGCGAGAACTCAGTACCGAGTTCGAGAATTAAACGCGAGATCTCAGTACCGAGTCCGAGAATTAAACGCGAGAACTCAGTACCGAGTTCGAGAATTAAACGCGAGATCTAAGTACCTAGTTCGAGAATTAAACGCGAGAACTAGGTACCTAGTTCGAGAATTAAACGCGAGAACTAAGTACCTAGTTCGAGAATTAAAAGCGAGAACTAAGTACCTAGTTGGAGAATTAAAATCGAGAACCAAGTACCTAGATCGAGAATTAAAAGCGAGAACTAAGTACCTAGTTCGAAAATTAAACGCGAAATCTCAGTACCGAGTTCGAGAATTAAACGCGAGAACTCAGTATCGAGTTCGAGAATTAAACGCGAGAAGTAAGTACCTAGTTCGAGAATTAAACGCGAGAACTCAGTACCGAGTTCGAGAATTAAACGCGAGATCTAAGTACCTAGTTCGAGAATTAAACGCGAGAACTAGGTACCTAGTTCGAGAATTAAACGCGAGAACTAAGTACCTAGTTCGAGAATTAAAAGCGAGAACTAAGTACCTAGTTCGAGAATTAAAAGCGAGAACCAAGTACCTAGATCGAGAATTAAAAGCGAGAACTAAGTACCTAGTTCGAGAATTAAACGCGAAATCTCAGTACCGAGCTCGAGAATTAAACGCGAGAACTCAGTACCGAGTTCGAGAATTAAACGCGAGATCTCAGTACCGAGTTCGAGAATTAAACGCGAGAACTAAGTACCTAGTTCGAGAATTAAACGCGAGAACTAAGTACCTAGTTCGAGAATTAAAAGCGAGAACTAAGTACCTAGATCGAGAATTAAAAGCGAGAACTAAGTACCTAGTTCGAGAATTAAACGCGAGATCTCAGTACCGAGCTCGAGAAATAAAAGCGAGAACTAAAGAACTAAGTACCTAGTTCGAGAATTAAACGCGAGAACTCAGTACCGAGTTCGAGAATTAAACGCGAGATCTCAGTACCGAGTCCGAGAATTAAACGCGAGAACTCAGTACCGAGTTCGAGAATTAAACGCGAGATCTAAGTACCTAGTTCGAGAATTAAACGCGAGAACTAGGTACCTAGTTCGAGAATTAAACGCGAGAACTAAGTACCTAGTTCGAGAATTAAAAGCGAGAACTAAGTACCTAGTTGGAGAATTAAAAGCGAGAACCAAGTACCTAGATCGAGAATTAAAAGCGAGAACTAAGTACCTAGTTCGAAAATTAAACGCGAAATCTCAGTACCGAGTTCGAGAATTAAACGCGAGAACTAAGTATCTAGTTCGAGAAATAAACGCGAGAACTAAGTACCTAGTTCGAAAATTAAAAGCGAGAACTACGTACCTAGATCGAGAATTAAAAGCGAGAACTAAGTACGTAGTTCGAGAATTAAACGCGAGAACTAAGTACCGAGTTCGAGAATTAAACGCGAGAACTAAGTACCTAGTTCGAGAATTCAACGCGAGAACTAAGTACCTAGTTCGAGAATTAAAAGCGAGAACTAAGTACCGAGTTCGAGAATTAAACGCAAGAACTCAGTACCGAGTTCGAGAATTAAACGCGAGATCTCAGTACCGAGTCCGAGAATTAAACGCGAGAACTCAGTATCGAGTTCGAGAATTAAACGCGAGAAGTAAGTACCTAGTTCGAGAATTAAACGCGAGAACTATGTACCTAGTTCGAGAATTAAACGCGAGAACTATGTACCTAGTTCGAGAATTAAACGCGAGATCTCAGTACCGAGTTCGAGAATTAAACGCGAGAACTAAGGACCTAGTTCGAGAATTAAAAGCGAGAACTAAGTACCTAGTTCGAAAATTAAACGCAAGAACTCAGTACCTAGTTCGAGAAGTA
This sequence comes from Desoria tigrina, assembly GCA_906901685.1. Taxonomy (NCBI): domain Eukaryota; kingdom Metazoa; phylum Arthropoda; class Collembola; order Entomobryomorpha; family Isotomidae; genus Desoria; species Desoria tigrina. The sequence continues at coordinate 246,436 of CAJQTU010000003.1, read as the reverse complement.
AACGCGAGAACTCAGTACCGAGTTCGAGAATTAAACGCGAGATCTCAGTACCGAGTTCGAGAATTAAACGCGAGAACTAAAGAACTAAGTACCTAGTTCGAGAATTAAACGCGAGAACTCAGTACCGAGTTCGAGAATTAAACGCGAGATCTCAGTACCGAGTCCGAGAATTAAACGCGAGAACTCAGTACCGAGTTCGAGAATTAAACGCGAGATCTAAGTACCTAGTTCGAGAATTAAACGCGAGAACTAGGTACCTAGTTCGAGAATTAAACGCGAGAACTAAGTACCTAGTTCGAGAATTAAAAGCGAGAACTAAGTACCTAGTTGGAGAATTAAAAGCGAGAACCAAGTACCTAGATCGAGAATTAAAAGCGAGAACTAAGTACCTAGTTCGAAAATTAAACGCGAAATCTCAGTACCGAGCTCGAGAATTAAACGCGAGAACTCAGTACCGAGTTCGAGAATTAAACGCGAGATCTCAGTACCGAGTTCGAGAATTAAACGCGAGAACTAAGTACCTAGTTCGAGAATTAAACGCGAGAACTAAGTACCTAGTTCGAGAATTAAAAGCGAGAACTAAGTACCTAGATCGAGAATTAAAAGCGAGAACTAAGTACCTAGTTCGAGAATTAAACGCGAGATCTCAGTACCGAGCTCGAGAATTAAAAGCGAGAACTACGTACCTAGTTCGAGAATTAAACGCGAGATCTCAGTACCGAGTTCGAGAATTAAACGCGAGAACTAAGTATCTAGTTCGAGAATTAAACGCGAGAACTAAGTACCTAGTTCGAAAATTAAAAGCGAGAACTAAGTACCTAGATCGAGAATTAAAAGCGAGAACTAAGTATCTAGTTCGAGAATTAAACGCGAGAACTAAGTACCGAGTTCGAGAATTAAACGCGAGAACTAAGTACCTAGTTCGAGAATTCAACGCGAGAACTAAGTACCTAGTTCGAGAATTAAAAGCGAGAACTAAGTACCGAGTTCGAGAATTAAACGCAAGAACTCAGTACCGAGTTCGCGAATTAAACGCGAGATCTCAGTACCGAGTCCGAGAATTAAACGCGAGAACTCAGTATCGAGTTCGAGAATTAAACGCGAGAAGTAAGTACCTAGTTCGAGAATTAAACGCGAGAACTATGTACCTAGTTCGAGAATTAAACGCGAGATCTCAGTTCCGAGTTCGAGAATTAAACGCGAGAACTAAGTACCTAGTTCGAGAATTAAAAGCGAGAACTAAGTACCTAGTTCGAAAATTAAACGCAAGAACTCAGTACCTAGTTCGAGAAGTAAACGCGAGAACTCAGTACCGAGTTCGAGAATTAAACGCGAGATCTCAGTACCGAGTTCGAGAATTAAACGCGAGAACTAAAGAACTAAGTACCTAGTTCGAGAATTAAAAGCGAGAACTAAGTACCTAGTTCGAGAATTAAAAGCGAGAACTAAGTACCTAGATCGAGAATTAAAAGCGAGAACTAAGTACCTAGTTCGAGAACTAAACGCGAGATCTCAGTATCGAGCTCGAGAATTAAAAGCGAGAACTAAGTACCTAGTTTGAGAATTAAACGCGAGATCTCAGTACCGAGTTCGAGAATTAAACGCGAGAACTAAGTACCTAGTTCGAGAATTAAACGCGAGAACTAAGTACCTAGTTCGAAAATTAAACGCGAGAACTCAGTACCGAGTTCGAGAATTAAACGCGAGATCTCAGTACCGAGTCCGAGAATTAAACGCGAGAACTCAGTACCGAGTTCGAGAATTAAACGCGAGATCTAAGTACCTAGTTCGAGAATTAAACGCGAGAACTAGGTACCTAGTTCGAGAATTAAACGCGAGAACTAAGTACCTAGTTCGAGAATTAAAAGCGAGAACTAAGTACCTAGTTCGAGAATCAAACGCGAGCACTAAGTACCTAGTTCGAGAATTAAACGCGAGAACTAAGTACCTAGTTCGAGAATTAAAATCGAGAACTAAGTACCTAGATCGAGAATTAAAAGCGAGAACTAAGTACCTAGTTCGAGAATTAAACGCGAGAAAGAAGTACCGAATTCGAGAATTAAACGCGAGAACTAAGTACCCAGTTCGAGAATTAAACGCGAGAACTAAGTACCTAGTTCGAGAATTAAAAGCGAGAACTAAGTACCGAGTTCGAGAATTAAACGCAAGAACTCAGTACCGAGTTCGAGAATTAAACGCGAGATCTCAGTACCGAGTCCGAGAATTAAACGCGAGAACTCAGTATCGAGTTCGAGAATTAAACGCGAGAAGTAAGTACCTAGTTCGAGAATTAAACGCGAGAACTATGTACCTAGTTCGAGAATTAAACGCGAGAACTAAGTACCTAGTTCGAGAATTCAACGCGAGAACTAAGTACCTAGTTCGAGAATTAAAAGCGAGAACTAAGTACCGAGTTCGAGAATTAAACGCAAGAACTCAGTACCGAGTTCGAGAATTAAACGCGAGATCTCAGTACCGAGTCCGAGAATTAAACGCGAGAACTCAGTATCGAGTTCGAGAATTAAACGCGAGAAGTAAGTACCTAGTTCGAGAATTAAACGCGAGAACTAAGTACCTAGATCGAGAATTAAAAGCGAGAACTAAGTACCTAGTTCGAGAATTAAACGCGAGATCTCAGTACCGAGTCCGAGAATTAAACGCGAGAACTCAGTATCGAGTTCGAGAATTAAACGCGAGAAGTAAGTACCTAGTTCGAGAATTAAACGCGAGAACTAAGTACCTAGATCGAGAATTAAAAGCGAGAACTAAGTACCTAGTTCGAGAATTAAACGCGAGAACGAAGTACCGAATTCGAGAATTAAACGCGAGAACTAAGTACCTAGTTCGAGAATTAAACGCGAGAACTAAGTATCTAGTTCGAGAATTAAAAGCGAGAACTAAGTACCGAGTTCGAGAATTAAACGCAAGAACTCAGTACCGAGTTCGAGAATTAAACGCGAGATCTCAGTACCGAGTCCGAGAATTAAACGCGAGAACTCAGAATCGAGTTCGAGAATTAAACGCGAGAAGTAAGTACCTAGTTCGAGAATTAAACGCGAGAACTATGTACCTAGTTCGAGAATTAAACGCGAGATCTCAGTACCGAGTTCGAGAATTAAACGCGAGAACTAAGTACCTAGTTCGAGAATTAAAAGCGAGCACTAAGTACCTAGTTCGAGAATTAAACGCGAGAACTATGTACCTAGTTCGAGAATTAAACGCGAGATCTCAGTACCGAGTTCGAGAATTAAACGCGAGAACTCAGTACCTAGTCCGAGAATTAAACGCGAGAACTCAGTACCGAGTTCGAGAATTAAACGCGAGATCTCAGTACCGAGTTCGAGAATGCGAGAACTAAGTACCTAGTTCGAGAATTAAACGCGAGAACTAAGTACCTAGTTCGAGAATTAAACGCGAGAACTAAGTACCTAGTTCGAGAATTAAAAGCGAGAACTAAGTACCGAGTTCGAGAATTAAACGCAAGAACTCAGTACCGAGTTCGAGAATTAAACGCGAGATCTCAGTACCGAGTCCGAGAATTAAACGCGAGAACTCAGTATCGAGTTCGAGAATTAAACGCGAGAAGTAAGTACCTAGTTCGAGAATTAAACGCGAGAACTATGTACCTAGTTCGAGAATTAAACGCGAGATCTCAGTACCGAGTTCGAGAATTAAACGCGAGAACTAAGTACCTAGTTCGAGAATTAAAAGCGAGCACTAAGTATCTAGTTCGAGAATTAAACGCGAGAACTATGTACCTAGTTCGAGAATTAAACGCGAGATCTCAGTACCGAGTTCGAGAATTAAACGCGAGAACTCAGTACCTAGTCCGAGAATTAAACGCGAGAACTCAGTACCGAGTTCGAGAATTAAACGCGAGATCTCAGTACCGAGTTCGAGAATGCGAGAACTAAGTACCGAGTTCGAGAATTAAACGCGAGAACTAAGTACCTAGTTCGAGAATTCAACGCGAGAACTAAGTACCTAGTTCGAGAATTAAAAGCGAGAACTAAGTACCGAGTTCGAGAATTAAACGCAAGAACTCAGTACCGAGTTCGAGAATTAAACGCGAGATCTCAGTACCGAGTCCGAGAATTAAACGCGAGAACTCAGTATCGAGTTCGAGAATTAAACGCGAGAAGTAAGTACCTAGTTCGAGAATTAAACGCGAGAACTATGTACCTAGTTCGAGAATTAAACGCGAGATCTCAGTACCGAGTTCGAGAATTAAACGCGAGAACTAAGTACCTAGTTGGAGAATTAAAAGCGAGAACTAAGTACCTAGTTCGAAAATTAAACGCAAGAACTCAGTACCTAGTTCGAGAAGTAAACGCGAGAACTCAGTACCGAGTTCGAGAATTAAACGCGAGATCTCAGTACCGAGTTCGAGAATTAAACGCGAGATCTCAGTACCGAGTCCGAGAATTAAACGCGAGAACTCAGTACCGAGTTCGAGAATTAAACGCGAGATCTAAGTACCTAGTTCGAGAATTAAACGCGAGAACTAGGTACCTAGTTCGAGAATTAAACGCGAGAACTAAGTACCTAGTTTGAGAATTAAAAGCGAGAACTAAGTACCTAGTTCGAGAATTAAACGCGAGAACTAAGTACCTAGTTCGAGAATTAAAAGCGAGAACTAAGTACCTAAATCGAGAATTAAAAGCGAGAACTAAGTACCTAGTTCGAGAATTAAACGCGAGAACGAAGTACCGAGTTCGAGAATTAAACGCGAGAACTAAGTACCTAGTTCGAGAATTAAACGCGAGAACTAAGTACCTAGTTCGAGAATTAAAAGCGAGAACTAAGTACCGAGTTCGAGAATTAAACGCAAGAACTCAGTACCGAGTTTGAGAATTACACGCGAGATCTCAGTACCGAGTCCGAGAATTAAACGCGAGAACTCAGTATCGAGTTCGAGAATTAAACGCGAGAAGTCAGTACCTAGTTCGAGAATTAAACGCGAGAACTATGTACCTAGTTCGAGAATTAAACGCGAGATCTCAGTACCGAGTTCAAGAATTAAACGCGAGAACTAAGTACCTAGTTCGAGAATTAAAAGCGAGCACTAAGTACCTAGTTCGAGAATTAAACGCAAGAACTCAGTACCTAGTCCGAGAATTAAACGCGAGAACTCAGTACCGAGTTCGAGAATTAAACGCGAGATCTCAGTACCGAGTTCGAGAATTAAACGCGAGAACTAAGTACCTAGTTCGAGAATTAAACGCGAGAACTAAGTACCTAGTTCGAGAATTAAAAGCGAGAACTAAGTACCTAGATCGAGAATTAAAAGCGAGAACTAAGTACCTAGTCCGAGAATTAAACGCGAGAACTCAGTACCGAGTTCGAGAATTAAACGCGAGATCTCAGTACCGAGTTCGAGAATTAAACGCGAGAACTAAGTACCTAGTTCGAGAATTAAACGCGAGAACTAAGTACCTAGTTCGAGAATTCAACGCGAGAACTAAGTACCTAGTTCGAGAATTAAAAGCGAGAACTAAGTACCGAGTTCGAGAATTAAACGCAAGAACTCAGTACCGAGTTCGAGAATTAAACGCGAGATCTCAGTACCGAGTCCGAGAATTAAACGCGAGAACTCAGTATCGAGTTCGAGAATTAAACGCGAGAAGTAAGTACCTAGTTCGAGAATTAAACGCGAGAACTATGTACCTAGTTCGAGAATTAAACGCGAGATCTCAGTACCGAGTTCGAGAATTAAACGCGAGAACTAAGTACCTAGTTGGAGAATTAAAAGCGAGAACTAAGTACCTAGTTCGAAAATTAAACGCAAGAACTCAGTACCTAGTTCGAGAAGTAAACGCGAGAACTCAGTACCGAGTTCGAGAATTAAACGCGAGATCTCAGTACCGAGTTCGAGAATTAAACGCGAGATCTCAGTACCGAGTCCGAGAATTAAACGCGAGAACTCAGTACCGAGTTCGAGAATTAAACGCGAGATCTAAGTACCTAGTTCGAGAATTAAACGCGAGAACTAGGTACCTAGTTCGAGAATTAAACGCGAGAACTAAGTACCTAGTTTGAGAATTAAAAGCGAGAACTAAGTACCTAGTTCGAGAATTAAACGCGAGAACTAAGTACCTAGTTCGAGAATTAAAAGCGAGAACTAAGTACCTAAATCGAGAATTAAAAGCGAGAACTAAGTACCTAGTTCGAGAATTAAACGCGAGAACGAAGTACCGAGTTCGAGAATTAAACGCGAGAACTAAGTACCTAGTTCGAGAATTAAACGCGAGAACTAAGTACCTAGTTCGAGAATTAAAAGCGAGAACTAAGTACCGAGTTCGAGAATTAAACGCAAGAACTCAGTACCGAGTTTGAGAATTACACGCGAGATCTCAGTACCGAGTCCGAGAATTAAACGCGAGAACTCAGTATCGAGTTCGAGAATTAAACGCGAGAAGTCAGTACCTAGTTCGAGAATTAAACGCGAGAACTATGTACCTAGTTCGAGAATTAAACGCGAGATCTCAGTACCGAGTTCGAGAATTAAACGCGAGAACTAAGTACCTAGTTCGAGAATTAAAAGCGAGCACTAAGTACCTAGTTCGAGAATTAAACGCAAGAACTCAGTACCTAGTCCGAGAATTAAACGCGAGAACTCAGTACCGAGTTCGAGAATTAAACGCGAGATCTCAGTACCGAGTTCGAGAATTAAACGCGAGAACTAAGTACCTAGTTCGAGAATTAAACGCGAGAACTAAGTACCTAGTTCGAGAATTAAAAGCGAGAACTAAGTACCTAGATCGAGAATTAAAAGCGAGAACTAAGTACCTAGTTCGAGAATTAAACGCGAAATCTCAGTACCGAGCTCGAGAATTAAAAGCGAGAACTACGTACCTAGTTCGAGAATTAAACGCGAGATCTCAGTACCGAGTTCGAGAATTAAACGCGAGAACTAAGTATCTAGTTCGAGAATTAAACGCGAGAACTAAGTACCTAGTTCGAAAATTAAAAGCGAGAACTAAGTACCTAGATCGAGAATTAAAAGCGAGAACTAAGTACCTAGTTCGAGAATTAAACGCGAGAACTAAGAACCGAGTTCGAGAATTAAACGCGAGAACTAAGTACCGAGTTCGAGAATTAAACGCAAGAACTCAGTACCGAGTTTGAGAATTACACGCGAGATCTCAGTACCGAGTCCGAGAATTAAACGCGAGAACTCAGTATCGAGTTCGAGAATTAAACGCGAGAACTAAGTACCTAGTTCGAAAATTAAAAGCGAGAACTAAGTACCTAGATCGAGAATTAAAAGCGAGAACTAAGTACCTAGTTCGAGAATTAAACGCGAGAACTAAGAACCGAGTTCGAGAATTAAAAGCGAGAACTAAGTACCTAGATCGAGAATTAAAAGCGAGAACTAAGTACCTAGTTAGAGAATTAAACGCGAAATCTCAGTACCGAGCTCGAGAATTAAAAGCGAGAACTACGTACCTAGTTCGAGAATTAAACGCGAGATCTCAGTACCGAGTTCGAGAATTAAACGCGAGAACTAAGTATCTAGTTCGAGAATTAAACGCGAGAACTAAGTACCTAGTTCGAGAATTAAACGCGAGAACGAAGTACCGAGTTCGAGAATTAAACGCGAGAACTAAGTACCTAGTTCGAGAATTAAACGCGAGAACTAAGTACCTAGTTCGAGAATTAAAAGCGAGAACTAAGTACCGAGTTCGAGAATTAAACGCAAGAACTCAGTACCGAGTTTGAGAATTACACGCGAGATCTCAGTACCGAGTCCGAGAATTAAACGCGAGAACTCAGTATCGAGTTCGAGAATTAAACGCGAGAAGTCAGTACCTAGTTCGAGAATTAAACGCGAGAACTATGTACCTAGTTCGAGAATTAAACGCGAGATCTCAGTACCGAGTTCGAGAATTAAACGCGAGAACTAAGTACCTAGTTCGAGAATTAAAAGCGAGCACTAAGTACCTAGTTCGAGAATTAAACGCAAGAACTCAGTACCTAGTCCGAGATTTAAACGCGAGAACTCAGTACCGAGTTCGAGAATTAAACGCGAGATCTCAGTACCGAGTTCGAGAATTAAACGCGAGAACTAAGTACCTAGTTCGAGAATTAAACGCGAGAACTAAGTACCTAGTTCGAGAATTAAAAGCGAGAACTAAGTACCTAGATCGAGAATTAAAAGCGAGAACTAAGTACCTAGTTCGAGAATTAAACGCGAAATCTCAGTACCGAGCTCGAGAATTAAAAGCGAGAACTACGTACCTAGTTCGAGAATTAAACGCGAGATCTCAGTACCGAGTTCGAGAATTAAACGCGAGAACTAAGTATCTAGTTCGAGAATTAAACGCGAGAACTAAGTACCTAGTTCGAAAATTAAAAGCGAGAACTAAGTACCTAGATCGAGAATTAAAAGCGAGAACTAAGTACCTAGTTCGAGAATTAAACGCGAGAACTAAGAACCGAGTTCGAGAATTAAACGCGAGAACTAAGTACCTAGTTCGAGAATTAAACGCGAGAACTAAGTACCTAGTTCGAGAATTAAAAGCGAGAACTAAGTACCGAGTTCGAGAATTAAACGCAAGAACTCAGTACCGAGTTCGAGAATTAAACGCAAGATCTCAGTACCGAGTCCGAGAAATAAACGCGAGAACTCAGTATCGAGTTCGAGAATTAAACGCGAGAAGTAAGTACCTAGTTCGAGAATTAAACGCGAGAACTATGTACCTAGTTCGAGAATTAAACGGGAGATCTCAGTACCGAGTTCGAGAATTAAACGCGAGATCTCAGTACCGAGTTCGAGGATTAAACGCGAGAACTAAAGAACTAAGTACTTAGTTCGAGAATTAAAAGCGAGAACTAAGTACCTAGTTCGAGAATTAAAAGCGAGAACTAAGTACCTAGATCGAGAATTAAAAGCGAGAACTAAGTACCTAGTTCGAGAATTAAACGCGAGAACTAAGTACCTAGTTCGAGAATTAAAAGCGAGAACTAAGTACCGAGTTCGAGAATTAAACGCAACAACTCAGTACCGAGTTTGAGAATTACACGCGAGATCTCAGTACCGAGTCCGAGAATTAAACGCGAGAACTCAGTATCGAGTTCGAGAATTAAACGCGAGAAGTCAGTACCTAGTTCGAGAATTAAACGCGAGAACTATGTACCTAGTTCGAGAATTAAACGCGAGATCTCAGTACCGAGTTCGAGAATTAAACGCGAGAACTAAGTACCTAGTTCGAGAATTAAAAGCGAGCACTAAGTACCTAGTTCGAGAATTAAACGCAAGAACTCAGTACCTAGTCCGAGAATTAAACGCGAGAACTCAGTACCGAGTTCGAGAATTAAACGCGAGATCTCAGTACCGAGTTCGAGAATTAAACGCGAGAACTAAGTACCTAGTTCGAGAATTAAACGCGAGAACTAAGTACCTAGTTCGAGAATTAAAAGCGAGAACTAAGTACCTAGATCGAGAATTAAAAGCGAGAACTAAGTACCTAGTTCGAGAATTAAACGCGAGATCTCAGTACCGAGCTCGAGAATTAAAAGCGAGAACTACGTACCTAGTTCGAGAATTAAACGCGAGATCTCAGTACCGAGTTCGAGAATTAAACGCGAGAACTAAGTATCTAGTTCGAGAATTAAACGCGAGAACTAAGTACCTAGTTCGAAAATTAAAAGCGAGAACTAAGTACCTAGATCGAGAATTAAAAGCGAGAACTAAGTACCTAGTTCGAGAATTAAACGCGAGAACTAAGAACCGAGTTCGAGAATTAAACGCGAGAACTAAGTACCTAGTTCGAGAATTAAACGCGAGAACTAAGTACCTAGTTCGAGAATTAAAAGCGAGAACTAAGTACCGAGTTCGAGAATTAAACGCAAGAACTCAGTACCGAGTTCGAGAATTAAACGCAAGATCTCAGTACCGAGTCCGAGAAATAAACGCGAGAACTCAGTATCGAGTTCGAGAATTAAACGCGAGAAGTAAGTACCTAGTTCGAGAATTAAACGCGAGAACTATGTACCTAGTTCGAGAATTAAACGGGAGATCTCAGTACCGAGTTCGAGAATTAAACGCGAGATCTCAGTACCGAGTTCGAGGATTAAACGCGAGAACTAAAGAACTAAGTACCTAGTTCGAGAATTAAAAGCGAGAACTAAGTACCTAGTTCGAGAATTAAAAGCGAGAACTAAGTACCTAGATCGAGAATTAAAAGCGAGAACTAAGTACCTAGTTCGAGAATTAAACGCGAGATCTCAGTACCTAGTTCGAGAATTAAAAACGAGAACTAAGTACCGAGTTCGAGAATTAAACGCAAGAACTCAGTACCGAGTTTGAGAATTACACGCGAGATCTCAGTACCGAGTCCGAGAATTAAACGCGAGAACTCAGTATCGAGTTCGAGAATTAAACGCGAGAAGTCAGTACCTAGTTCGAGAATTAAACGCGAGAACTATGTACCTAGTTCGAGAATTAAACGCGAGATCTCAGTACCGAGTTCGAGAATTAAACGCGAGAACTAAGTACCTAGTTCGAGAATTAAAAGCGAGCACTAAGTACCTAGTTCGAGAATTAAACGCAAGAACTCAGTACCTAGTCCGAGAATTAAACGCGAGAACTCAGTACCGAGTTCGAGAATTAAACGCGAGATCTCAGTACCGAGTTCGAGAATTAAACGCGAGAACTAAGTACCTAGTTCGAGAATTAAACGCGAGAACTAAGTACCTAGTTCGAGAATTAAAAGCGAGAACTAAGTACCTAGATCGAGAATTAAAAGCGAGAACTAAGTACCTAGTTCGAGAATTAAACGCGAGATCTCAGTACCGAGCTCGAGAATTAAAAGCGAGAACTACGTACCTAGTTCGAGAATTAAACGCGAGATCTCAGTACCGAGTTCGAGAATTAAACGCGAGAACTAAGTATCTAGTTCGAGAATTAAACGCGAGAACTAAGTACCTAGTTCGAAAATTAAAAGCGAGAACTAAGTACCTAGATCGAGAATTAAAAGCGAGAACTAAGTACCTAGTTCGAGAATTAAACGCGAGAACTAAGAACCGAGTTCGAGAATTAAACGCGAGAACTAAGTACCTAGTTCGAGAATTAAACGCGAGAACTAAGTACCTAGTTCGAGAATTAAAAGCGAGAACTAAGTACCGAGTTCGAGAATTAAACGCAAGAACTCAGTACCGAGTTCGAGAATTAAACGCAAGATCTCAGTACCGAGTCCGAGAAATAAACGCGAGAACTCAGTATCGAGTTCGAGAATTAAACGCGAGAAGTAAGTACCTAGTTCGAGAATTAAACGCGAGAACTATGTACCTAGTTCGAGAATTAAACGGGAGATCTCAGTACCGAGTTCGAGAATTAAACGCGATATCTCAGTACCGAGTTCGAGGATTAAACGCGAGAACTAAAGAACTAAGTACCTAGTTCGAGAATTAAAAGCGAGAACTAAGTACCTAGTTCGAGAATTAAAAGCGAGAACTAAGTACCTAGATCGAGAATTAAAAGCGAGAACTAAGTACCTAGTTCGAGAATTAAACGCGAGATCTCAGTACCTAGTTCGAGAATTAAAAACGAGAACTAAGTACCGAGTTCGAGAATTAAACGCAAGAACTCAGTACCGAGTCCGAGAATTAAACGCGAGAACTCAGTATCGAGTTCGAGAATTAAACGCGAGAAGTCAGTACCTAGTTCGAGAATTAAACGCGAGAACTATGTACCTAGTTCGAGAATTAAACGCGAGATCTCAGTACCGAGTTCGAGAATTAAACGCGAGAACTAAGTACCTAGTTCGAGAATTAAAAGCGAGCACTAAGTACCTAGTTCGAGAATTAAACGCAAGAACTCAGTACCTAGTCCGAGAATTAAACGCGAGAACTCAGTACCGAGTTCGAGAATTAAACGCGAGATCTCAGTACCGAGTTCGAGAATTAAACGCGAGAACTAAGTACCTAGTTCGAGAATTAAACGCGAGAACTAAGTACCTAGTTCGAGAATTAAAAGCGAGAACTAAGTACCTAGATCGAGAATTAAAAGCGAGAACTAAGTACCTAGTTCGAGAATTAAACGCGAGATCTCAGTACCGAGCTCGAGAATTAAAAGCGAGAACTACGTACCTAGTTCGAGAATTAAACGCGAGATCTCAGTACCGAGTTCGAGAATTAAACGCGAGAACTAAGTATCTAGTTCGAGAATTAAACGCGAGAACTAAGTACCTAGTTCGAAAATTAAAAGCGAGAACTAAGTACCTAGATCGAGAATTAAAAGCGAGAACTAAGTACCTAGTTCGAGAATTAAACGCGAGAACTAAGAACCGAGTTCGAGAATTAAACGCGAGAACTAAGTACCTAGTTCGAGAATTAAACGCGAGAACTAAGTACCTAGTTCGAGAATTAAAAGCGAGAACTAAGTACCGAGTTCGAGAATTAAACGCAAGAACTCAGTACCGAGTTCGAGAATTAAACGCAAGATCTCAGTACCGAGTCCGAGAAATAAACGCGAGAACTCAGTATCGAGTTCGAGAATTAAACGCGAGAAGTAAGTACCTAGTTCGAGAATTAAACGCGAGAACTATGTACCTAGTTCGAGAATTAAACGGGAGATCTCAGTACCGAGTTCGAGAATTAAACGCGAGATCTCAGTACCGAGTTCGAGGATTAAACGCGAGAACTAAAGAACTAAGTACCTAGTTCGAGAATTAAAAGCGAGAACTAAGTACCTAGTTCGAGAATTAAAAGCGAGAACTAAGTACCTAGATCGAGAATTAAAAGCGAGAACTAAGTACCTAGTTCGAGAATTAAACGCGAGATCTCAGTACCTAGTTCGAGAATTAAAAACGAGAACTAAGTACCGAGTTCGAGAATTAAAAGCGAGAACTAAGTACCGAGTTCGAGAATTAAACGCAAGAACTCAGTACCGAGTTTGAGAATTACACGCGAGATCTCAGTACCGAGTCCGAGAATTAAACGCGAGAACTCAGTATCGAGTTCGAGAATTAAACGCGAGAAGTCAGTACCTAGTTCGAGAATTAAACGCGAGAACTATGTACCTAGTTCGAGAATTAAACGCGAGATCTCAGTACCGAGTTCGAGAATTAAACGCGAGAACTAAGTACCTAGTTCGAGAATTAAAAGCGAGCACTAAGTACCTAGTTCGAGAATTAAACGCAAGAACTCAGTACCTAGTCCGAGAATTAAACGCGAGAACTCAGTACCGAGTTCGAGAATTAAACGCGAGATCTCAGTACCGAGTTCGAGAATTAAACGCGAGAACTAAGTACCTAGTTCGAGAATTAAACGCGAGAACTAAGTACCTAGTTCGAGAATTAAAAGCGAGAACTAAGTACCTAGATCGAGAATTAAAAGCGAGAACTAAGTACCTAGTTCGAGAATTAAACGCGAGATCTCAGTACCGAGCTCGAGAATTAAAAGCGAGAACTACGTACCTAGTTCGAGAATTAAACGCGAGATCTCAGTACCGAGTTCGAGAATTAAACGCGAGAACTAAGTATCTAGTTCGAGAATTAAACGCGAGAACTAAGTACCTAGTTCGAAAATTAAAAGCGAGAACTAAGTACCTAGATCGAGAATTAAAAGCGAGAACTAAGTACCTAGTTCGAGAATTAAACGCGAGAACTAAGAACCGAGTTCGAGAATTAAACGCGAGAACTAAGTACCTAGTTCGAGAATTAAACGCGAGAACTAAGTACCTAGTTCGAGAATTAAAAGCGAGAACTAAGTACCGAGTTCGAGAATTAAACGCAAGAACTCAGTACCGAGTTCGAGAATTAAACGCAAGATCTCAGTACCGAGTCCGAGAAATAAACGCGAGAACTCAGTATCGAGTTCGAGAATTAAACGCGAGAAGTAAGTACCTAGTTCGAGAATTAAACGCGAGAACTATGTACCTAGTTCGAGAATTAAACGGGAGATCTCAGTACCGAGTTCGAGAATTAAACGCGAGATCTCAGTACCGAGTTCGAGGATTAAACGCGAGAACTAAAGAACTAAGTACCTAGTTCGAGAATTAAAAGCGAGAACTAAGTACCTAGTTCGAGAATTAAAAGCGAGAACTAAGTACCTAGATCGAGAATTAAAAGCGAGAACTAAGTACCTAGTTCGAGAATTAAACGCGAGATCTCAGTACCTAGTTCGAGAATTAAAAACGAGAACTAAGTACCGAGTTCGAGAATTAAACGCAAGAACTCAGTACCGAGTTCGAGAATTAAACGCGAGATCTCAGTACCGAGTCCGAGAATTAAACGCGAGAACTCAGTATCGAGTTCGAGAATTAAAAGCGAGAAGTAAGTACCTAGTTCGAGAATTAAACGCGAGAACTATGTACCTAGTTCGAGAATTAAACGCGAGATCTCAGTACCGAGTTCGAGAATTAAAAGCGAGAACTAAGTACCTAGTTCGAGAATTAAAAGCGAGAACTAAGTACCTAGTTCGAGAATTAAACGCAAGAACTCAGTACCTAGTTCGAGAATTAAACGCGAGAACTCAGTACCGAGTTCGAGAATTAAACGCGAGATCTCAGTACCGAGTTCGAGAATTAAACGCGAGAACTAAGTACCTAGTTCGAGAATTAAACGCGAGAACTAAGTACCTAGTTCGAGAATTAAAAGCGAGAACTAAGTACCTAGATCGAGAATTAAAAGCGAGAACTAAGTACCTAGTTCGAGAATTAAACGCGAGATCTCAGTACCGAGCTCGAGAATTAAAAGCGAGAACTACGTACCTAGTTCGAGAATTAAACGCGAGATCTCAGTACCGAGTTCGAGAATTAAACGCGAGAACTAAGTATCTAGTTCGAGAATTAAACGCGAGAACTAAGTACCTAGTTCGAAAATTAAAAGCGAGAACTAAGTACCTAGATCGAGAATTAAAAGCGAGAACTAAGTACCTAGTTCGAGAATTAAACGCGAGAACTAAGAACCGAGTTCGAGAATTAAACGCGAGAACTAAGTACCTAGTTCGAGAATTAAACGCGAGAACTAAGTACCTAGTTCGAGAATTAAAAGCGAGAACTAAGTACCGAGTTCGAGAATTAAACGCAAGAACTCAGTACCGAGTTCGAGAATTAAACGCAAGATCTCAGTACCGAGTCCGAGAAATAAACGCGAGAACTCAGTATCGAGTTCGAGAATTAAACGCGAGAAGTAAGTACCTAGTTCGAGAATTAAACGCGAGAACTATGTACCTAGTTCGAGAATTAAACGGGAGATCTCAGTACCGAGTTCGAGAATTAAACGCGAGATCTCAGTACCGAGTTCGAGGATTAAACACGAGAACTAAAGAACTAAGTACCTAGTTCGAGAATTAAAAGCGAGAACTAAGTACCTAGTTCGAGAATTAAAAGCGAGATCTCAGTACCGAGTTCGAGAATTAAACGCGAGAACTAAGTATCTAGTTCGAGAATTAAACGCGAGAACTAAGTACCTAGTTCGAAAATTAAAAGCGAGAACTAAGTACCGAGTTCGAGAATTAAACGCGAGAACTAAGTACCTAGTTCGAGAATTAAAAGCGAGCACTAAGTACCTAGTTCGAGAATTAAACGCAAGAACTCAGTACCTAGTCCGAGAATTAAACGCGAGAACTCAGTACCGAGTTCGAGAATTAAACGCGAGATCTCAGTACCGAGTTCGAGAATTAAACGCGAGAACTAAGTACCTAGTTCGAGAATTAAACGCGAGAACTAAGTACCTAGTTCGAGAATTAAAAGCGAGAACTAAGTACCTAGATCGAGAATTAAAAGCGAGAACTAAGTACCTAGTTCGAGAATTAAACGCGAGATCTCAGTACCGAGCTCGAGAATTAAAAGCGAGAACTACGTACCTAGTTCGAGAATTAAACGCGAGATCTCAGTACCGAGTTCGAGAATTAAACGCGAGAACTAAGTATCTAGTTCGAGAATTAAACGCGAGAACTAAGTACCTAGTTCGAAAATTAAAAGCGAGAACTAAGTACCTAGATCGAGAATTAAAAGCGAGAACTAAGTACCTAGTTCGAGAATTAAACGCGAGAACTAAGAACCGAGTTCGAGAATTAAACGCGAGAACTAAGTACCTAGTTCGAGAATTAAACGCGAGAACTAAGTACCTAGTTCGAGAATTAAAAGCGAGAACTAAGTACCGAGTTCGAGAATTAAACGCAAGAACTCAGTACCGAGTTCGAGAATTAAACGCAAGATCTCAGTACCGAGTCCGAGAAATAAACGCGAGAACTCAGTATCGAGTTCGAGAATTAAACGCGAGAAGTAAGTACCTAGTTCGAGAATTAAACGCGAGAACTATGTACCTAGTTCGAGAATTAAACGGGAGATCTCAGTACCGAGTTCGAGAATTAAACGCGAGATCTCAGTACCGAGTTCGAGGATTAAACGCGAGAACTAAAGAACTAAGTACCTAGTTCGAGAATTAAAAGCGAGAACTAAGTACCTAGTTCGAGAATTAAAAGCGAGAACTAAGTACCTAGATCGAGAATTAAAAGCGAGAACTAAGTACCTAGTTCGAGAATTAAACGCGAGATCTCAGTACCTAGTTCGAGAATTAAAAACGAGAACTAAGTACCGAGTTCGAGAATTAAACGCAAGAACTCAGTACCGAGTTCGAGAATTAAACGCGAGATCTCAGTACCGAGTCCGAGAATTAAACGCGAGAACTCAGTATCGAGTTCGAGAATTAAAAGCGAGAAGTAAGTACCTAGTTCGAGAATTAAACGCGAGAACTATGTACCTAGTTCGAGAATTAAACGCGAGATCTCAGTACCGAGTTCGAGGATTAAACACGAGAACTAAAGATCTCAGTACCGAGCTCGAGAATTAAAAGCGAGAACTACGTACCTAGTTCGAGAATTAAACGCGAGATCTCAGTACCGAGTTCGAGAATTAAACGCGAGAACTAAGTATCTAGTTCGAGAATTAAACGCGAGAACTAAGTACCTAGTTCGAAAATTAAAAGCGAGAACTAAGTACCTAGATCGAGAATTAAAAGCGAGAACTAAGTACCTAGTTCGAGAATTAAACGCGAGAACTAAGAACCGAGTTCGAGAATTAAACGCGAGAACTAAGTACCTAGTTCGAGAATTAAACGCGAGAACTAAGTACCTAGTTCGAGAATTAAAAGCGAGAACTAAGTACCGAGTTCGAGAATTAAACGCAAGAACTCAGTACCGAGTTCGAGAATTAAACGCAAGATCTCAGTACCGAGTCCGAGAAATAAACGCGAGAACTCAGTATCGAGTTCGAGAATTAAACGCGAGAAGTAAGTACCTAGTTCGAGAATTAAACGCGAGAACTATGTACCTAGTTCGAGAATTAAACGGGAGATCTCAGTACCGAGTTCGAGAATTAAACGCGAGATCTCAGTACCGAGTTCGAGGATTAAACGCGAGAACTAAAGAACTAAGTACCTAGTTCGAGAATTAAAAGCGAGAACTAAGTACCTAGTTCGAGAATTAAAAGCGAGAACTAAGTACCTAGATCGAGAATTAAAAGCGAGAACTAAGTACCTAGTTCGAGAATTAAACGCGAGATCTCAGTACCTAGTTCGAGAATTAAAAACGAGAACTAAGTACCGAGTTCGAGAATTAAACGCAAGAACTCAGTACCGAGTTCGAGAATTAAACGCGAGATCTCAGTACCGAGTCCGAGAATTAAACGCGAGAACTCAGTATCGAGTTCGAGAATTAAAAGCGAGAAGTAAGTACCTAGTTCGAGAATTAAACGCGAGAACTATGTACCTAGTTCGAGAATTAAACGCGAGATCTCAGTACCGAGTTCGAGAATTAAAAGCGAGAACTAAGTACCTAGTTCGAGAATTAAAAGCGAGAACTAAGTACCTAGTTCGAGAATTAAACGCAAGAACTCAGTACCTAGTTCGAGAATTAAACGCGAGAACTCAGTACCGAGTTCGAGAATTAAACGCGAGATCTCAGTACCGAGTTCGAGAATTAAACGCGAGAACTAAGTACCTAGTTCGAGAATTAAACGCGAGAACTAAGTACCTAGTTCGAGAATTAAAAGCGAGAACTAAGTACCTAGATCGAGAATTAAAAGCGAGAACTAAGTACCTAGTTCGAGAATTAAACGCGAGATCTCAGTACCGAGCTCGAGAATTAAAAGCGAGAACTACGTACCTAGTTCGAGAATTAAACGCGAGATCTCAGTACCGAGTTCGAGAATTAAACGCGAGAACTAAGTATCTAGTTCGAGAATTAAACGCGAGAACTAAGTACCTAGTTCGAAAATTAAAAGCGAGAACTAAGTACCTAGATCGAGAATTAAAAGCGAGAACTAAGTACCTAGTTCGAGAATTAAACGCGAGAACTAAGAACCGAGTTCGAGAATTAAACGCGAGAACTAAGTACCTAGTTCGAGAATTAAACGCGAGAACTAAGTACCTAGTTCGAGAATTAAAAGCGAGAACTAAGTACCGAGTTCGAGAATTAAACGCAAGAACTCAGTACCGAGTTCGAGAATTAAACGCAAGATCTCAGTACCGAGTCCGAGAAATAAACGCGAGAACTCAGTATCGAGTTCGAGAATTAAACGCGAGAAGTAAGTACCTAGTTCGAGAATTAAACGCGAGAACTATGTACCTAGTTCGAGAATTAAACGGGAGATCTCAGTACCGAGTTCGAGAATTAAACGCGAGATCTCAGTACCGAGTTCGAGGATTAAACACGAGAACTAAAGAACTAAGTACCTAGTTCGAGAATTAAAAGCGAGAACTAAGTACCTAGTTCGAGAATTAAAAGCGAGAACTAAGTACCTAGATCGAGAATTAAAAGCGAGAACTAAGTACCTAGTTCGAGAATTAAACGCGAGATCTCAGTACCGAGTCCGAGAATTAAACGCGTGAACTCAGTATCGAGTTCGAGAATTAAACGCGAGAAGTAAGTACCTAGTTCGAGAATTAAACGCGAGAACTATGTACCTAGTTCGAGAATTAAACGCGAGATCTCAGTACCGAGTTCGAGAATTAAACGCGAGAACTAAGTACCTAGTTCGAGAATTAAAAGCGAGAACTAAGTACCTAGTTCGAGAATTAAACGCAAGAACTCAGTACCTAGTTCGAGAATTAAACGCGAGAACTCAGTACCGAGTTCGAGAATTAAACGCGAGATCTCAGTACCGAGTTCGAGAATTAAACGCGAGAACTAAGTACCTAGTTCGAGAATTAAACGCGAGAACTAAGTACCTAGTTCGAGAATTAAAAGCGAGAACTAAGTACCTAGATCGAGAATTAAAAGCGAGAACTAAGTACCTAGTTCGAGAATTAAACGCGAGATCTCAGTACCGAGCTCGAGAATTAAAAGCGAGAACTACGTACCTAGTTCGAGAATTAAACGCGAGATCTCAGTACCGAGTTCGAGAATTAAACGCGAGAACTAAGTATCTAGTTCGAGAATTAAACGCGAGAACTAAGTACCTAGTTCGAAAATTAAAAGCGAGAACTAAGTACCTAGATCGAGAATTAAAAGCGAGAACTAAGTACCTAGTTCGAGAATTAAACGCGAGAACTAAGAACCGAGTTCGAGAATTAAACGCGAGAACTAAGTACCTAGTTCGAGAATTAAACGCGAGAACTAAGTACCTAGTTCGAGAATTAAAAGCGAGAACTAAGTACCTAGTTCGAGAATTAAAAGCGAGAACTAAGTACCTAGTTCGAGAATTAAACGCGAGAACTAAGTACCTAGTTCGAAAATTAAACGCGAGAACTAAGTACCTAGATCGAGAATTAAAAGCGAGAACTAAGTACCTAGTTCGAGAATTAAACGCGAGAACTAAGTACCTAGATCGAGAATTAAAAGCGAGAACTAAGTACCTAGTTCGAGAATTAAACGCGAGAACTAAGTACCGAGTTCGAGAATTAAACGCGAGAACTAAGTACCTAGTTCGAGAATTATACGCGAGAACTAAGTACCTAGTTCGAGAATTAAACGCGAGAACTAAGTACCTAGTTCGAGAATTAAAAGCGAGAACTAAGTACCGAGTTCGATAATTAAACGCAGGAACTCAGTACCGAGTTCGAGAATTAAACGCGAGATCTCAGTACCGAGTCCGAGAATTAAACGCGAGAACTCAGTATCGAGTTCGAGAATTAAACGCGAGAAGTAAGTACCTAGTTCGAGAATTAAACGCGAGAACTATGTACCTAGTTCGAGAATTAAACGCGAGAACTCAGTACCGAGTTCGAGAATTAAACGCGAGATCTCAGTACCGAGTCCGAGAATTAAACGCGAGAACTCAGTACCGAGTTCGAGAATTAAACGCGAGATCTAAGTACCTAGTTCGAGAATTAAACGCGAGAACTAAGTCCCTAGTTCGAGAATTAAACGCGAGAACTAAGTACCTAGTTCGAGAAATAAACGCGAGAACTAAGTACCTAGTTCGAGCATTAAAAGCGAGAACTAAGTACCTAGACCGAGAATTAAAAGCGAGAACTCAGTATCGAGTTCGAGAATTAAACGCGAGAAGTAAGTACCTAGTTCGAGAATTAAACGCGAGAACTATGTACCTAGTTCGAGAATTAAACGCGAGATCTCAGTACCGAGTTCGAGAATTAAACGCGAGAACTAAGTACCTAGTTCGAGAATTAAACGCGAGAACTAAGTCCCTAGTTCGAGAAATAAACGCGAGAACTAAGTACCTAGTTCGATAAATAAACGCGAGAACTAAGTACCTAGTTCGAGCATTAAAAGCGAGAACTAAGTACCTAGACCGAGAATTAAAAGCGAGAACTAAGTACCTAGTTCGAGAATTAAACGCGAGAACTAAGTACCGAGTTCGAGAATTAAACGCGAGAACTAAGTACCTAGTTCGAGAATTAAACGCGAGAACTAAGTACCTAGTTCGAGAATTAAAAGCGAGAACTAAGTACCGAGTTCGAGAATTAAACGGAAGAACTCAGTACCGAGTTCGAGAAATAAACGCGAGAACTAAGTACCTAGTTCGAGCATTAAAAGCGAGAACTAAGTACCTAGTTCG
The DNA here is from genome assembly GCA_906901685.1 of Desoria tigrina. Taxonomy (NCBI): domain Eukaryota; kingdom Metazoa; phylum Arthropoda; class Collembola; order Entomobryomorpha; family Isotomidae; genus Desoria; species Desoria tigrina. The sequence continues at coordinate 225,468 of CAJQTU010000003.1, read as the reverse complement.
AGAATTAAACGCGAGAACTAAGTACCGAGTTCGAGAATTAAACGCGAGAACTAAGTACCTAGTTCGAGAATTAAACGCGAGAACTAAGTACCTAGTTCGAGAATTAAAAGCGAGAACTAAGTACCGAGTTCGAGAATTAAACGGAAGAACTCAGTACCGAGTTCGAGAATTAAACGCGAGATCTCAGTACCTAGTTCGAGAATTAAACGCGAGAACTATGTACCTAGTTCGAGAATTAAACGCGAGATCTCAGTACCGAGTTCGAGAATTAAACGCGAGAACTAAGTACCTAGTTCGAGAATTAAAAGCGAGAACTAAGTACCTAGTTCGAGAATTAAACGCAAGAACTCAGTACCTAGTTTTGAGAATTAAACGCGAGAACTCAGTACCGAGTTCGAGAATTAAACGCGAGATCTCAGTACCGAGTTCGAGAATTAAACGCGAGAACTAAGTACCTAGTTTGAAAATTAAACGCGAGAACTAAGTACCTAGTTCGAGAATTAAAAGCGAGAACTAAGTACCTAGATCGAGAATTAAAAGCGAGAACTAAGTACCTAGTTCGAGAATTAAACGCGAGATCTCAGTACCGAGTTCGAGAATTAAACGCAAGATCTCAGTACCGAGTCCGAGAATTAAACGCGAGAACTCAGTATCGAGTTCAAGAATTAAACGCGAGAACTAAGTACCTAGTTCGAAAATTAAAAGCGAGAACTAAGTACCTAGATCGAGAATTAAAAGCGAGAACTAAGTACCTAGTTCGAGAATTAAACGCGAGAACTAAGTACCGAGTTCGAGAATTAAACGCGAGAACTAAGTACCTAGTTCGAGAATTAAACGCGAGAACTAAGTACCTAGTTCGAGAATTAAAAGCGAGAACTAAGTACCGAGTTCGAGAATTAAACGCAAGAACTCAGTACCGAGTTCGAGAATTAAACGCAAGATCTCAGTACCGAGTCCGAGAATTAAACGCGAGAACTCAGTATCGAGTTCGAGAATTAAACGCGAGAAGTAAGTACCTAGTTCGAGAATTAAACGCGAGAACTATGTACCTAGTTCGAGAATTAAACGCGAGATCTCAGTACCGAGTTCGAGAATTAAACGCGAGAACTAAGTACCTAGTTCGAGAATTAAAAGCGAGAACTAAGTACCGAGTTCGAGAATTAAATGCGAGATCTCAGTACCGAGTTCGAGGATTAAACGCGAGAACTCAGTACCGAGTTCGAGAATTAAACGCGAGATCTCAGTACCGAGTTCGAGGATTAAACGCGAGAACTAAAGAACTAAGTACCTAGTTCGAGAATTAAAAGCGAGAACTAAGTACCTAGTTCGAGAATTAAAAGCGAGAACTAAGTACCTAGATCGAGAATTAAAAGCGAGAACTAAGTACCTAGTTCGAGAATTAAACGCGAGATCTCAGTACCTAGTTCGAGAATTAAAAACGAGAACTAAGTACCGAGTTCGAGAATTAAACGCAAGAACTCAGTACCGAGTTCGAGAATTAAACGCGAGATCTCAGTACCGAGTCCGAGAATTAAACGCGAGAACTCAGTATCGAGTTCGAGAATTAAACGCGAGAAGTAAGTACCTAGTTCGAGAATTAAACGCGAGAACTATGTACCTAGTTCGAGAATTAAACGCGAGATCTCAGTACCGAGTTCGAGAATTAAAAGCGAGAACTAAGTACCTAGTTCGAGAATTAAAAGCGAGAACTAAGTACCTAGTTCGAGAATGAAACGCAAGAACTCAGTACCTAGTTCGAGAATTAAACGCGAGAACTCAGTACCGAGTTCGAGAATTAAACTCGAGATCTCAGTACCGAGTTCGAGAATTAAACGCGAGAACTAAGTACCTAGTTCGAGAATTAAACGCGAGAACTAAGTACCTAGTTCGAGAATTAAAAGCGAGAACTAAGTACCTAGATCGAGAATTAAAAGCGAGAACTAAGTACCTAGTTCGAGAATTAAACGCGAGATCTAAGTACCGAGCTCGAGAATTAAAAGCGAGAACTACGTACCTAGTTCGAGAATTAAACGCGAGATCTCAGTACCGAGTTCGAGAATTAAACGCGAGAACTAAGTATCTAGTTCGAGAATTAAACGCGAGAACTAAGTACCTAGTTCGAAAATTAAAAGCGAGAACTAAGTACCTAGATCGAGAATTAAAAGCGAGAACTAAGTACCTAGTTCGAGAATTAAACGCGAGAACTAAGAACCGAGTTCGAGAATTAAACGCGAGAACTAAGTACCTAGTTCGAGAATTAAACGCGAGAACTAAGTACCTAGTTCGAGAATTAAAAGCGAGAACTAAGTACCGAGTTCGAGAATTAAACGCAAGAACTCAGTACCGAGTTCGAGAATTAAACGCAAGATCTCAGTACCGAGTCCGAGAAATAAACGCGAGAACTCAGTATCGAGTTCGAGAATTAAACGCGAGAAGTAAGTACCTAGTTCGAGAATTAAACGCGAGAACTATGTACCTAGTTCGAGAATTAAACGGGAGATCTCAGTACCGAGTTCGAGAATTAAACGCGAGATCTCAGTACCGAGTTCGAGGATTAAACACGAGAACTAAAGAACTAAGTACCTAGTTCGAGAATTAAAAGCGAGAACTAAGTACCTAGTTCGAGAATTAAAAGCGAGATCTCAGTACCGAGTTCGAGAATTAAACGCGAGAACTAAGTATCTAGTTCGAGAATTAAACGCGAGAACTAAGTACCTAGTTCGAAAATTAAAAGCGAGAACTAAGTACCGAGTTCGAGAATTAAAAGCGAGAACTAAGTACCTAGATCGAGAATTAAAAGCGAGAACTAAGTACCTAGTTCGAGAATTAAACGCGAGATCTCAGTACCGAGTTCGAGAATTAAACGCAAGATCTCAGTACCGAGTCCGAGAATTAAACGCGAGAACTCAGTATCGAGTTCAAGAATTAAACGCGAGAACTAAGTACCTAGTTCGAAAATTAAAAGCGAGAACTAAGTACCTAGATCGAGAATTAAAAGCGAGAACTAAGTACCTAGTTCGAGAATTAAACGCGAGAACTAAGTACCGAGTTCGAGAATTAAACGCGAGAACTAAGTACCTAGTTCGAGAATTAAACGCGAGAACTAAGTACCTAGTTCGAGAATTAAAAGCGAGAACTAAGTACCGAGTTCGAGAATTAAACGCAAGAACTCAGTACCGAGTTCGAGAATTAAACGCAAGATCTCAGTACCGAGTCCGAGAATTAAACGCGAGAACTCAGTATCGAGTTCGAGAATTAAACGCGAGAAGTAAGTACCTAGTTCGAGAATTAAACGCGAGAACTATGTACCTAGTTCGAGAATTAAACGCGAGATCTCAGTACCGAGTTCGAGAATTAAACGCGAGAACTAAGTACCTAGTTCGAGAATTAAAAGCGAGAACTAAGTACCGAGTTCGAGAATTAAATGCGAGATCTCAGTACCGAGTTCGAGGATTAAACGCGAGAACTCAGTACCGAGTTCGAGAATTAAACGCGAGATCTCAGTACCGAGTTCGAGGATTAAACGCGAGAACTAAAGAACTAAGTACCTAGTTCGAGAATTAAAAGCGAGAACTAAGTACCTAGTTCGAGAATTAAAAGCGAGAACTAAGTACCTAGATCGAGAATTAAAAGCGAGAACTAAGTACCTAGTTCGAGAATTAAACGCGAGATCTCAGTACCTAGTTCGAGAATTAAAAACGAGAACTAAGTACCGAGTTCGAGAATTAAACGCAAGAACTCAGTACCGAGTTCGAGAATTAAACGCGAGATCTCAGTACCGAGTCCGAGAATTAAACGCGAGAACTCAGTATCGAGTTCGAGAATTAAACGCGAGAAGTAAGTACCTAGTTCGAGAATTAAACGCGAGAACTATGTACCTAGTTCGAGAATTAAACGCGAGATCTCAGTACCGAGTTCGAGAATTAAAAGCGAGAACTAAGTACCTAGTTCGAGAATTAAAAGCGAGAACTAAGTACCTAGTTCGAGAATTAAACGCAAGAACTCAGTACCTAGTTCGAGAATTAAACGCGAGAACTCAGTACCGAGTTCGAGAATTAAACTCGAGATCTCAGTACCGAGTTCGAGAATTAAACGCGAGAACTAAGTACCTAGTTCGAGAATTAAACGCGAGAACTAAGTACCTAGTTCGAGAATTAAAAGCGAGAACTAAGTACCTAGATCGAGAATTAAAAGCGAGAACTAAGTACCTAGTTCGAGAATTAAACGCGAGATCTAAGTACCGAGCTCGAGAATTAAAAGCGAGAACTACGTACCTAGTTCGAGAATTAAACGCGAGATCTCAGTACCGAGTTCGAGAATTAAACGCGAGAACTAAGTATCTAGTTCGAGAATTAAACGCGAGAACTAAGTACCTAGTTCGAAAATTAAAAGCGAGAACTAAGTACCTAGATCGAGAATTAAAAGCGAGAACTAAGTACCTAGTTCGAGAATTAAACGCGAGAACTAAGAACCGAGTTCGAGAATTAAACGCGAGAACTAAGTACCTAGTTCGAGAATTAAACGCGAGAACTAAGTACCTAGTTCGAGAATTAAAAGCGAGAACTAAGTACCGAGTTCGAGAATTAAACGCAAGAACTCAGTACCGAGTTCGAGAATTAAACGCAAGATCTCAGTACCGAGTCCGAGAAATAAACGCGAGAACTCAGTATCGAGTTCGAGAATTAAACGCGAGAAGTAAGTACCTAGTTCGAGAATTAAACGCGAGAACTATGTACCTAGTTCGAGAATTAAACGGGAGATCTCAGTACCGAGTTCGAGAATTAAACGCGAGATCTCAGTACCGAGTTCGAGGATTAAACACGAGAACTAAAGAACTAAGTACCTAGTTCGAGAATTAAAAGCGAGAACTAAGTACCTAGTTCGAGAATTAAAAGCGAGAACTAAGTACCTAGATCGAGAATTAAAAGCGAGAACTAAGTACCTAGTTCGAGAATTAAACGCGAGATCTCAGTACCGAGTCCGAGAATTAAACGCGAGAACTCAGTATCGAGTTCGAGAATTAAACGCGAGAAGTAAGTACCTAGTTCGAGAATTAAACGCGAGAACTATGTACCTAGTTCGAGAATTAAACGCGAGATCTCAGTACCGAGTTCGAGAATTAAACGCGAGAACTAAGTACCTAGTTCGAGAATTAAAAGCGAGAACTAAGTACCTAGTTCGAGAATTAAACGCAAGAACTCAGTACCTAGTTCGAGAATTAAACGCGAGAACTCAGTACCGAGTTCGAGAATTAAACGCGAGATCTCAGTACCGAGTTCGAGAATTAAACGCGAGAACTAAGTACCTAGTTCGAGAATTAAACGCGAGAACTAAGTACCTAGTTCGAGAATTAAAAGCGAGAACTAAGTACCTAGATCGAGAATTAAAAGCGAGAACTAAGTACCTAGTTCGAGAATTAAACGCGAGATCTCAGTACCGAGCTCGAGAATTAAAAGCGAGAACTACGTACCTAGTTCGAGAATTAAACGCGAGATCTCAGTACCGAGTTCGAGAATTAAACGCGAGAACTAAGTATCTAGTTCGAGAATTAAACGCGAGAACTAAGTACCTAGTTCGAAAATTAAAAGCGAGAACTAAGTACCTAGATCGAGAATTAAAAGCGAGAACTAAGTACCTAGTTCGAGAATTAAACGCGAGAACTAAGAACCGAGTTCGAGAATTAAACGCGAGAACTAAGTACCTAGTTCGAGAATTAAACGCGAGAACTAAGTACCTAGTTCGAGAATTAAAAGCGAGAACTAAGTACCTAGTTCGAGAATTAAACGCGAGAACTAAGTACCTAGTTCGAAAATTAAACGCGAGAACTAAGTACCTAGATCGAGAATTAAAAGCGAGAACTAAGTACCTAGTTCGAGAATTAAACGCGAGAACTAAGTACCTAGATCGAGAATTAAAAGCGAGAACTAAGTACCTAGTTCGAGAATTAAACGCGAGAACTAAGTACCGAGTTCGAGAATTAAACGCGAGAACTAAGTACCTAGTTCGAGAATTAAACGCGAGAACTAAGTACCTAGTTCGAGAATTAAACGCGAGAACTAAGTACCTAGTTCGAGAATTAAACGCGAGAACTAAGTACCTAGTTCGTGAATTAAACGCGAGAACTAAGTACCTAGTTCGAGAATTAAAAGCGAGAACTAAGTACCGAGTTCGATAATTAAACGCAGGAACTAAGTACCTAGTTCGAGAATTAAACGCGAGAACTAAGTACCTAGTTCGAAAATTAAACGCGAGAACTAAGTACCTAGATCGAGAATTAAAAGCGAGAACTAAGTACCTAGTTCGAGAATTAAACGCGAGAACTAAGTACCTAGATCGAGAATTAAAAGCGAGAACTAAGTACCTAGTTCGAGAATTAAACGCGAGAACTAAGTACCGAGTTCGAGAATTAAACGCGAGAAGTAAGTACCTAGTTCGAGAATTAAACGCGAGAACTATGTACCTAGTTCGAGAATTAAACGCGAGAACTCAGTACCGAGTTCGAGAATTAAACGCGAGATCTCAGTACCGAGTCCGAGAATTAAACGCGAGAACTCAGTACCGAGTTCGAGAATTAAACGCGAGATCTAAGTACCTAGTTCGAGAATTAAACGCGAGAACTAAGTCCCTAGTTCGAGAATTAAACGCGAGAACTAAGTACCTAGTTCGAGAAATAAACGCGAGAACTAAGTACCTAGTTCGAGCATTAAAAGCGAGAACTAAGTACCTAGACCGAGAATTAAAAGCGAGAACTCAGTATCGAGTTCGAGAATTAAACGCGAGAAGTAAGTACCTAGTTCGAGAATTAAACGCGAGAACTATGTACCTAGTTCGAGAATTAAACGCGAGATCTCAGTACCGAGTTCGAGAATTAAACGCGAGAACTAAGTACCTAGTTCGAGAATTAAACGCGAGAACTAAGTCCCTAGTTCGAGAAATAAACGCGAGAACTAAGTACCTAGTTCGATAAATAAACGCGAGAACTAAGTACCTAGTTCGAGCATTAAAAGCGAGAACTAAGTACCTAGACCGAGAATTAAAAGCGAGAACTAAGTACCTAGTTCGAGAATTAAACGCGAGAACTAAGTACCGAGTTCGAGAATTAAACGCGAGAACTAAGTACCTAGTTCGAGAATTAAACGCGAGAACTAAGTACCTAGTTCGAGAATTAAAAGCGAGAACTAAGTACCGAGTTCGAGAATTAAACGGAAGAACTCAGTACCGAGTTCGAGAAATAAACGCGAGAACTAAGTACCTAGTTCGAGCATTAAAAGCGAGAACTAAGTACCTAGTTCGAGAATTAAACGCGAGAACTAAGTACCGAGTTCGAGAATTAAACGCGAGAACTAAGTACCTAGTTCGAGAATTAAACGCGAGAACTAAGTACCTAGTTCGAGAATTAAAAGCGAGAACTAAGTACCGAGTTCGAGAATTAAACGGAAGAACTCAGTACCGAGTTCGAGAATTAAACGCGAGATCTCAGTACCGAGTCCGAGAATTAAACGCGAGAACTCAGTATCGAGTTCGAGAATTAAACGCGAGAAGTAAGTACCTAGTTCGAGAATTAAACGCGAGAACTATGTACCTAGTTCGAGAATTAAACGCGAGATCTCAGTACCGAGTTCGAGAATTAAACGCGAGAACTAAGTACCTAGTTCGAGAATTAAAAGCGAGAACCAAGTACCTAGTTCGAGAATTAAACGCAAGAACTCAGTACCTAGTTTTGAGAATTAAACGCGAGAACTCAGTACCGAGTTCGAGAATTAAACGCGAGATCTCAGTACCGAGTTCGAGAATTAAACGCGAGAACTAAGTACCTAGTTTGAAAATTAAACGCGAGAACTAAGTACCTAGTTCGAGAATTAAAAGCGAGAACTAAGTACCTAGATCGAGAATTAAAAGCGAGAACTAAGTACCTAGTTCGAGAATTAAACGCGAGATCTCAGTACCGAGTTCGAGAATTAAACGCAAGATCTCAGTACCGAGTCCGAGAATTAAACGCGAGAACTCAGTATCGAGTTCAAGAATTAAACGCGAGAACTAAGTACCTAGTTCGAAAATTAAAAGCGAGAACTAAGTACCTAGATCGAGAATTAAAAGCGAGAACTAAGTACCTAGTTCGAGAATTAAACGCGAGAACTAAGTACCGAGTTCGAGAATTAAACGCGAGAACTAAGTACCTAGTTCGAGAATTAAACGCGAGAACTAAGTACCTAGTTCGAGAATTAAAAGCGAGAACTAAGTACCGAGTTCGAGAATTAAACGCAAGAACTCAGTACCGAGTTCGAGAATTAAACGCAAGATCTCAGTACCGAGTCCGAGAATTAAACGCGAGAACTCAGTATCGAGTTCGAGAATTAAACGCGAGAAGTAAGTACCTAGTTCGAGAATTAAACGCGAGATCTCAGTACCGAGTTCGAGAATTAAACGCGAGAACTAAGTACCTAGTTCGAGAATTAAAAGCGAGAACTAAGTACCTAGTTCGAGAATTAAACGCAAGAACTCAGTACCTAGTTCGAGAATTAAACGCGAGAACTCAGTACCGAGTTCGAGAATTAAACGCGAGAACTAAGTACCGAGTTCGAGAATTAAACGCGAGAACTAAGTACCTAGTTCGAGAATTAAACGCGAGAACTAAGTACCTAGTTCGAAAATTAAACGCGAGAACTCAGTACCGAGTTCGAGAATTAAACGCGAGATCTCAGTACCGAGTCCGAGAATTAAACGCGAGAACTCAGTACCGAGTTCGAGAATTAAACGCGAGATCTAAGTACCTAGTTCGAGAATTAAACGCGAGAACTAAGTACCTAGTTCGAGAATTAAACGCGAGAACTAAGTACCTAGTTCGAGAATTAAAAGCGAGAACTAAGTACCTAGTTCGAGAATTAAACGCGAGAACTAAGTACCTAGTTCGAGAATTAAACGCGAGAACTAAGTACCTAGATCGAGAATTAAAAGCGAGAACTAAGTACCTAGTTCGAGAATTAAACGCGAGAACTAAGTACCGAGTTCGAGAATTAAACGCGAGAACTAAGTACCTAGTTCGAGAATTAAACGCAAGAACTCAGTACCTAGTTCGAGAATTAAACGCGAGAACTCAGTACCGAGTTCGAGAATTAAACGCGAGATCTCAGTACCGAGTTCGAGGATTAAACGCGAGAACTAAAGAACTAAGTACCTAGTTCGAGAATTAAAAGCGAGAACTAAGTACCTAGTTCGAGAATTAAAAGCGAGAACTAAGTACCTAGATCGAGAATTAAAAGCGAGAACTAAGTACCTAGTTCGAGAATTAAACGCGAGATCTCAGTACCTAGTTCGAGAATTAAAAGCGAGAACTAAGTACCGAGTTCGAGAATTAAACGCAAGAACTCAGTACCGAGTTCGAGAATTAAACGCGAGATCTCAGTACCGAGTCCGAGAATTAAACGCGAGAACTCAGTATCGAGTTCGAGAATTAAACGCGAGAAGTAAGTACCTAGTTCGAGAATTAAACGCGAGAACTATGTACCTAGTTCGAGAATTAAACGCGAGATCTCAGTACCGAGTTCGAGAATTAAACGCGAGAACTAAGTACCTAGTTCGAGAATTAAAAGCGAGAACTAAGTACCTAGTTCGAGAATTAAACGCAAGAACTCAGTACCTAGTTCGAGAATTAAACGCGAGAACTCAGTACCGAGTTCGAGAATTAAACGCGAGAACTAAGTACCTAGTTCGAGAATTAAAAGCGAGAACTAAGTACCTAGATCGAGAATTAAAAGCGAGAACTAAGTACCTAGTTCGAGAATTAAACGCGAGATCTCAGTACCGAGCTCGAGAATTAAAAGCGAGAACTACGTACCTAGTTCGAGAATTAAACGCGAGATCTCAGTACCGAGTTCGAGAATTAAACGCGAGAACTAAGTATCTAGTTCGAGAATTAAACGCGAGAACTAAGTACCTAGTTCGAAAATTAAAAGCGAGAACTAAGTACCTAGATCGAGAATTAAAAGCGAGAACTAAGTACCTAGTTCGAGAATTAAACGCGAGAACTAAGAACCGAGTTCGAGAATTAAACGCGAGAACTAAGTACCTAGTTCGAGAATTAAACGCGAGAACTAAGTACCTAGTTCGAGAATTAAAAGCGAGAACTAAGTACCTAGTTCGAGAATTAAACGCGAGAACTAAGTACCTAGTTCGAAAATTAAACGCGAGAACTAAGTACCTAGATCGAGAATTAAAAGCGAGAACTAAGTACCTAGTTCGAGAATTAAACGCGAGAACTAAGTACCTAGATCGAGAATTAAAAGCGAGAACTAAGTACCTAGTTCGAGAATTAAACGCGAGAACTAAGTACCGAGTTCGAGAATTAAACGCGAGAACTAAGTACCTAGTTCGAGAATTAAACGCAAGAACTCAGTACCTAGTTCGAGAATTAAACGCGAGAACTCAGTACCGAGTTCGAGAATTAAACGCGAGAACTAAGTACCTAGTTCGAGAATTAAAAGCGAGAACTAAGTACCTAGATCGAGAATTAAAAGCGAGAACTAAGTACCTAGTTCGAGAATTAAACGCGAGATCTCAGTACCGAGCTCGAGAATTAAAAGCGAGAACTACGTACCTAGTTCGAGAATTAAACGCGAGATCTCAGTACCGAGTTCGAGAATTAAACGCGAGAACTAAGTATCTAGTTCGAGAATTAAACGCGAGAACTAAGTACCTAGTTCGAAAATTAAAAGCGAGAACTAAGTACCTAGATCGAGAATTAAAAGCGAGAACTAAGTACCTAGTTCGAGAATTAAACGCGAGAACTAAGAACCGAGTTCGAGAATTAAACGCGAGAACTAAGTACCTAGTTCGAGAATTAAACGCGAGAACTAAGTACCTAGTTCGAGAATTAAAAGCGAGAACTAAGTACCTAGTTCGAGAATTAAACGCGAGAACTAAGTACCTAGTTCGAAAATTAAACGCGAGAACTAAGTACCTAGATCGAGAATTAAAAGCGAGAACTAAGTACCTAGTTCGAGAATTAAACGCGAGAACTAAGTACCTAGATCGAGAATTAAAAGCGAGAACTAAGTACCTAGTTCGAGAATTAAACGCGAGAACTAAGTACCGAGTTCGAGAATTAAACGCGAGAACTAAGTACCTAGTTCGAGAATTAAACGCGAGAACTAAGTACCTAGTTCGAGAATTAAACGCGAGAACTAAGTACCTAGTTCGAGAATTAAAAGCGAGAACTAAGTACCGAGTTCGATAATTAAACGCAGGAACTCAGTACCGAGTTCGAGAATTAAACGCGAGATCTCAGTACCGAGTCCGAGAATTAAACGCGAGAACTCAGTATCGAGTTCGAGAATTAAACGCGAGAAGTAAGTACCTAGTTCGAGAATTAAACGCGAGAACTATGTACCTAGTTCGAGAATTAAACGCGAGAACTCAGTACCGAGTTCGAGAATTAAACGCGAGATCTCAGTACCGAGTCCGAGAATTAAACGCGAGAACTCAGTACCGAGTTCGAGAATTAAACGCGAGATCTAAGTACCTAGTTCGAGAATTAAACGCGAGAACTAAGTCCCTAGTTCGAGAATTAAACGCGAGAACTAAGTACCTAGTTCGAGAAATAAACGCGAGAACTAAGTACCTAGTTCGAGCATTAAAAGCGAGAACTAAGTACCTAGACCGAGAATTAAAAGCGAGAACTAAGTACCTAGTTCGAGAATTAAACGCGAGAACTAAGTACCGAGTTCGAGAATTAAACGCGAGAACTAAGTACCTAGTTCGAGAATTAAACGCGAGAACTAAGTACCTAGTTCGAGAATTAAAAGCGAGAACTAAGTACCGAGTTCGAGAATTAAACGGAAGAACTCAGTACCGAGTTCGAGAATTAAACGCGAGATCTCAGTACCGAGTCCGAGAATTAAACGCGAGAACTCAGTATCGAGTTCGAGAATTAAACGCGAGAAGTAAGTACCTAGTTCGAGAATTAAACGCGAGAACTATGTACCTAGTTCGAGAATTAAACGCGAGATCTCAGTACCGAGTTCGAGAATTAAACGCGAGAACTAAGTACCTAGTTCGAGAATTAAACGCGAGAACTAAGTCCCTAGTTCGAGAAATAAACGCGAGAACTAAGTACCTAGTTCGATAAATAAACGCGAGAACTAAGTACCTAGTTCGAGCATTAAAAGCGAGAACTAAGTACCTAGACCGAGAATTAAAAGCGAGAACTAAGTACCTAGTTCGAGAATTAAACGCGAGAACTAAGTACCGAGTTCGAGAATTAAACGCGAGAACTAAGTACCTAGTTCGAGAATTAAACGCGAGAACTAAGTACCTAGTTCGAGAATTAAAAGCGAGAACTAAGTACCGAGTTCGAGAATTAAACGGAAGAACTCAGTACCGAGTTCGAGAAATAAACGCGAGAACTAAGTACCTAGTTCGAGCATTAAAAGCGAGAACTAAGTACCTAGTTCGAGAATTAAACGCGAGAACTAAGTACCGAGTTCGAGAATTAAACGCGAGAACTAAGTACCTAGTTCGAGAATTAAACGCGAGAACTAAGTACCTAGTTCGAGAATTAAAAGCGAGAACTAAGTACCGAGTTCGAGAATTAAACGGAAGAACTCAGTACCGAGTTCGAGAATTAAACGCGAGATCTCAGTACCGAGTCCGAGAATTAAACGCGAGAACTCAGTATCGAGTTCGAGAATTAAACGCGAGAAGTAAGTACCTAGTTCGAGAATTAAACGCGAGAACTATGTACCTAGTTCGAGAATTAAACGCGAGATCTCAGTACCGAGTTCGAGAATTAAACGCGAGAACTAAGTACCTAGTTCGAGAATTAAAAGCGAGAACTAAGTACCTAGTTCGAGAATTAAACGCAAGAACTCAGTACCTAGTTTTGAGAATTAAACGCGAGAACTCAGTACCGAGTTCGAGAATTAAACGCGAGATCTCAGTACCGAGTTCGAGAATTAAACGCGAGAACTAAGTACCTAGTTTGAAAATTAAACGCGAGAACTAAGTACCTAGTTCGAGAATTAAAAGCGAGAACTAAGTACCTAGATCGAGAATTAAAAGCGAGAACTAAGTACCTAGTTCGAGAATTAAACGCGAGATCTCAGTACCGAGTTCGAGAATTAAACGCAAGATCTCAGTACCGAGTCCGAGAATTAAACGCGAGAACTCAGTATCGAGTTCAAGAATTAAACGCGAGAACTAAGTACCTAGTTCGAAAATTAAAAGCGAGAACTAAGTACCTAGATCGAGAATTAAAAGCGAGAACTAAGTACCTAGTTCGAGAATTAAACGCGAGAACTAAGTACCGAGTTCGAGAATTAAACGCGAGAACTAAGTACCTAGTTCGAGAATTAAACGCGAGAACTAAGTACCTAGTTCGAGAATTAAAAGCGAGAACTAAGTACCGAGTTCGAGAATTAAACGCAAGAACTCAGTACCGAGTTCGAGAATTAAACGCAAGATCTCAGTACCGAGTCCGAGAATTAAACGCGAGAACTCAGTATCGAGTTCGAGAATTAAACGCGAGAAGTAAGTACCTAGTTCGAGAATTAAACGCGAGAACTATGTACCTAGTTCGAGAATTAAACGCGAGATCTCAGTACCGAGTTCGAGAATTAAACGCGAGAACTAAGTACCTAGTTCGAGAATTAAAAGCGAGAACTAAGTACCGAGTTCGAGAATTAAATGCGAGATCTCAGTACCGAGTTCGAGGATTAAACGCGAGAACTCAGTACCGAGTTCGAGAATTAAACGCGAGATCTCAGTACCGAGTTCGAGGATTAAACGCGAGAACTAAAGAACTAAGTACCTAGTTCGAGAATTAAAAGCGAGAACTAAGTACCTAGTTCGAGAATTAAAAGCGAGAACTAAGTACCTAGTTCGAGAATTAAAAGCGAGAACTAAGTACCTAGATCGAGAATTAAAAGCGAGAACTAAGTACCTAGATCGAGAATTAAAAGCGAGAACTAAGTACCTAGTTCGAGAATTAAACGCGAGATCTCAGTACCTAGTTCGAGAATTAAAAGCGAGAACTAAGTACCGAGTTCGAGAATTAAACGCAAGAACTCAGTACCGAGTTCGAGAATTAAACGCGAGATCTCAGTACCGAGTCCGAGAATTAAACGCGAGAACTCAGTATCGAGTTCGAGAATTAAACGCGAGAAGTAAGTACCTAGTTCGAGAATTAAACGCGAGAACTATGTACCTAGTTCGAGAATTAAACGCGAGATCTCAGTACCGAGTTCGAGAATTAAACGCGAGAACTAAGTACCTAGTTCGAGAATTAAAAGCGAGAACTAAGTACCTAGTTCGAGAATTAAACGCAAGAACTCAGTACCTAGTTCGAGAATTAAACGCGAGAACTCAGTACCGAGTTCGAGAATTAAACGCGAGAACTAAGTACCGAGTTCGAGAATTAAACGCGAGAACTAAGTACCTAGTTCGAGAATTAAACGCGAGAACTAAGTACCTAGTTCGAAAATTAAACGCGAGAACTCAGTACCGAGTTCGAGAATTAAACGCGAGATCTCAGTACCGAGTCCGAGAATTAAACGCGAGAACTCAGTACCGAGTTCGAGAATTAAACGCGAGATCTAAGTACCTAGTTCGAGAATTAAACGCGAGAACTAAGTACCTAGTTCGAGAATTAAACGCGAGAACTAAGTACCTAGTTCGAGAATTAAAAGCGAGAACTAAGTACCTAGTTCGAGAATTAAACGCGAGAACTAAGTACCTAGTTCGAGAATTAAACGCGAGAACTAAGTACCTAGATCGAGAATTAAAAGCGAGAACTAAGTACCTAGTTCGAGAATTAAACGCGAGAACTAAGTACCGAGTTCGAGAATTAAACGCGAGAACTAAGTACCTAGTTCGAGAATTAAACGCAAGAACTCAGTACCTAGTTCGAGAATTAAACGCGAGAACTCAGTACCGAGTTCGAGAATTAAACGCGAGATCTCAGTACCGAGTTCGAGGATTAAACGCGAGAACTAAGTACCTAGTTCGAGAATTAAAAGCGAGAACTAAGTACCTAGATCGAGAATTAAAAGCGAGAACTAAGTACCTAGTTCGAGAATTAAACGCGAGATCTCAGTACCTAGTTCGAGAATTAAAAGCGAGAACTAAGTACCGAGTTCGAGAATTAAACGCAAGAACTCAGTACCGAGTTCGAGAATTAAACGCGAGATCTCAGTACCGAGTCCGAGAATTAAACGCGAGAACTCAGTATCGAGTTCGAGAATTAAACGCGAGAAGTAAGTACCTAGTTCGAGAATTAAACGCGAGAACTATGTACCTAGTTCGAGAATTAAACGCGAGATCTCAGTACCGAGTTCGAGAATTAAACGCGAGAACTAAGTACCTAGTTCGAGAATTAAAAGCGAGAGCTAAGTACCTAGTTCGAGAATTAAACGCAAGAACTCAGTACCTAGTTCGAGAATTAAACGCGAGAACTCAGTACCGAGTTCGAGAATTAAACGCGAGAACTAAGTACCGAGTTCGAGAATTAAACGCGAGAACTAAGTACCTAGATCGAGAATTAAAAGCGAGAACTAAGTACCTAGTTCGAGAATTAAACGCGAGAACTAAGTACCGAGTTCGAGAATTAAACGCGAGAACTAAGTACCTAGTTCGAGAATTAAACGCGAGAACTAAGTACCTAGTTTGAGAATTAAACGCGAGAACTAAGTACCTAGTTCGAGAATTAAACGCGAGAACTCAGTACCGAGTTCGAGAATTAAAAGCGAGAACTAAGTACCTAGTTCGAGAATTAAACGCGAGAACTAAGTACCTAGATCGAGAATTAAAAGCGAGAACTAAGTACCTAGTTCGAGAATTAAACGCGAGAACTAAGTACCGAGTTCGAGAATTAAACGCGAGAACTAAGTACCTAGTTCGAGAATTAAACGCGAGAACTAAGTACCTAGTTCGAGAATTAAACGCGAGAACTAAGTACCTAGTTCGAGAATTAAAAGCGAGAACTAAGTACCGAGTTCGATAATTAAACGCAGGAACTCAGTACCGAGTTCGAGAATTAAACGCGAGATCTCAGTACCGAGTCCGAGAATTAAACGCGAGAACTCAGTATCGAGTTCGAGAATTAAACGCGAGAAGTAAGTACCTAGTTCGAGAATTAAACGCGAGAACTATGTACCTAGTTCGAGAATTAAACGCGAGAACTAAGTACCGAGTTCGAGAATTAAACGCGAGAACTAAGTACCTAGTTCGAGAATTAAACGCAAGAACTCAGTACCTAGTTCGAGAATTAAACGCGAGAACTCAGTACCGAGTTCGAGAATTAAACGCGAGAACTAAGTACCTAGTTCGAGAATTAAAAGCGAGAACTAAGTACCTAGATCGAGAATTAAAAGCGAGAACTAAGTACCTAGTTCGAGAATTAAACGCGAGATCTCAGTACCGAGCTCGAGAATTAAAAGCGAGAACTACGTACCTAGTTCGAGAATTAAACGCGAGATCTCAGTACCGAGTTCGAGAATTAAACGCGAGAACTAAGTATCTAGTTCGAGAATTAAACGCGAGAACTAAGTACCTAGTTCGAAAATTAAAAGCGAGAACTAAGTACCTAGATCGAGAATTAAAAGCGAGAACTAAGTACCTAGTTCGAGAATTAAACGCGAGAACTAAGAACCGAGTTCGAGAATTAAACGCGAGAACTAAGTACCTAGTTCGAGAATTAAACGCGAGAACTAAGTACCTAGTTCGAGAATTAAAAGCGAGAACTAAGTACCTAGTTCGAGAATTAAACGCGAGAACTAAGTACCTAGTTCGAAAATTAAACGCGAGAACTAAGTACCTAGATCGAGAATTAAAAGCGAGAACTAAGTACCTAGTTCGAGAATTAAACGCGAGAACTAAGTACCTAGATCGAGAATTAAAAGCGAGAACTAAGTACCTAGTTCGAGAATTAAACGCGAGAACTAAGTACCGAGTTCGAGAATTAAACGCGAGAACTAAGTACCTAGTTCGAGAATTAAACGCGAGAACTAAGTACCTAGTTCGAGAATTAAACGCGAGAACTAAGTACCTAGTTCGAGAATTAAAAGCGAGAACTAAGTACCGAGTTCGATAATTAAACGCAGGAACTCAGTACCGAGTTCGAGAATTAAACGCGAGATCTCAGTACCGAGTCCGAGAATTAAACGCGAGAACTCAGTATCGAGTTCGAGAATTAAACGCGAGAAGTAAGTACCTAGTTCGAGAATTAAACGCGAGAACTATGTACCTAGTTCGAGAATTAAACGCGAGAACTCAGTACCGAGTTCGAGAATTAAACGCGAGATCTCAGTACCGAGTCCGAGAATTAAACGCGAGAACTCAGTACCGAGTTCGAGAATTAAACGCGAGATCTAAGTACCTAGTTCGAGAATTAAACGCGAGAACTAAGTCCCTAGTTCGAGAATTAAACGCGAGAACTAAGTACCTAGTTCGAGAAATAAACGCGAGAACTAAGTACCTAGTTCGAGCATTAAAAGCGAGAACTAAGTACCTAGACCGAGAATTAAAAGCGAGAACTAAGTACCTAGTTCGAGAATTAAACGCGAGAACTAAGTACCGAGTTCGAGAATTAAACGCGAGAACTAAGTACCTAGTTCGAGAATTAAACGCGAGAACTAAGTACCTAGTTCGAGAATTAAAAGCGAGAACTAAGTACCGAGTTCGAGAATTAAACGGAAGAACTCAGTACCGAGTTCGAGAATTAAACGCGAGATCTCAGTACCGAGTCCGAGAATTAAACGCGAGAACTCAGTATCGAGTTCGAGAATTAAACGCGAGAAGTAAGTACCTAGTTCGAGAATTAAACGCGAGAACTATGTACCTAGTTCGAGAATTAAACGCGAGATCTCAGTACCGAGTTCGAGAATTAAACGCGAGAACTAAGTACCTAGTTCGAGAATTAAACGCGAGAACTAAGTCCCTAGTTCGAGAAATAAACGCGAGAACTAAGTACCTAGTTCGATAAATAAACGCGAGAACTAAGTACCTAGTTCGAGCATTAAAAGCGAGAACTAAGTACCTAGACCGAGAATTAAAAGCGAGAACTAAGTACCTAGTTCGAGAATTAAACGCGAGAACTAAGTACCGAGTTCGAGAATTAAACGCGAGAACTAAGTACCTAGTTCGAGAATTAAACGCGAGAACTAAGTACCTAGTTCGAGAATTAAAAGCGAGAACTAAGTACCGAGTTCGAGAATTAAACGGAAGAACTCAGTACCGAGTTCGAGAAATAAACGCGAGAACTAAGTACCTAGTTCGAGCATTAAAAGCGAGAACTAAGTACCTAGTTCGAGAATTAAACGCGAGAACTAAGTACCGAGTTCGAGAATTAAACGCGAGAACTAAGTACCTAGTTCGAGAATTAAACGCGAGAACTAAGTACCTAGTTCGAGAATTAAAAGCGAGAACTAAGTACCGAGTTCGAGAATTAAACGGAAGAACTCAGTACCGAGTTCGAGAATTAAACGCGAGATCTCAGTACCGAGTCCGAGAATTAAACGCGAGAACTCAGTATCGAGTTCGAGAATTAAACGCGAGAAGTAAGTACCTAGTTCGAGAATTAAACGCGAGAACTATGTACCTAGTTCGAGAATTAAACGCGAGATCTCAGTACCGAGTTCGAGAATTAAACGCGAGAACTAAGTACCTAGTTCGAGAATTAAAAGCGAGAACTAAGTACCTAGTTCGAGAATTAAACGCAAGAACTCAGTACCTAGTTTTGAGAATTAAACGCGAGAACTCAGTACCGAGTTCGAGAATTAAACGCGAGATCTCAGTACCGAGTTCGAGAATTAAACGCGAGAACTAAGTACCTAGTTTGAAAATTAAACGCGAGAACTAAGTACCTAGTTCGAGAATTAAAAGCGAGAACTAAGTACCTAGATCGAGAATTAAAAGCGAGAACTAAGTACCTAGTTCGAGAATTAAACGCGAGATCTCAGTACCGAGTTCGAGAATTAAACGCAAGATCTCAGTACCGAGTCCGAGAATTAAACGCGAGAACTCAGTATCGAGTTCAAGAATTAAACGCGAGAACTAAGTACCTAGTTCGAAAATTAAAAGCGAGAACTAAGTACCTAGATCGAGAATTAAAAGCGAGAACTAAGTACCTAGTTCGAGAATTAAACGCGAGAACTAAGTACCGAGTTCGAGAATTAAACGCGAGAACTAAGTACCTAGTTCGAGAATTAAACGCGAGAACTAAGTACCTAGTTCGAGAATTAAAAGCGAGAACTAAGTACCGAGTTCGAGAATTAAACGCAAGAACTCAGTAC
This sequence comes from Desoria tigrina, assembly GCA_906901685.1. Classification (NCBI taxonomy): domain Eukaryota; kingdom Metazoa; phylum Arthropoda; class Collembola; order Entomobryomorpha; family Isotomidae; genus Desoria; species Desoria tigrina. The sequence continues at coordinate 206,185 of CAJQTU010000003.1, read as the reverse complement.
CGAGTTCGAGAATTAAACGCAAGATCTCAGTACCGAGTCCGAGAATTAAACGCGAGAACTCAGTATCGAGTTCGAGAATTAAACGCGAGAAGTAAGTACCTAGTTCGAGAATTAAACGCGAGAACTATGTACCTAGTTCGAGAATTAAACGCGAGATCTCAGTACCGAGTTCGAGAATTAAACGCGAGAACTAAGTACCTAGTTCGAGAATTAAAAGCGAGAACTAAGTACCGAGTTCGAGAATTAAATGCGAGATCTCAGTACCGAGTTCGAGGATTAAACGCGAGAACTCAGTACCGAGTTCGAGAATTAAACGCGAGATCTCAGTACCGAGTTCGAGGATTAAACGCGAGAACTAAAGAACTAAGTACCTAGTTCGAGAATTAAAAGCGAGAACTAAGTACCTAGTTCGAGAATTAAAAGCGAGAACTAAGTACCTAGTTCGAGAATTAAAAGCGAGAACTAAGTACCTAGATCGAGAATTAAAAGCGAGAACTAAGTACCTAGATCGAGAATTAAAAGCGAGAACTAAGTACCTAGTTCGAGAATTAAACGCGAGATCTCAGTACCTAGTTCGAGAATTAAAAGCGAGAACTAAGTACCGAGTTCGAGAATTAAACGCAAGAACTCAGTACCGAGTTCGAGAATTAAACGCGAGATCTCAGTACCGAGTCCGAGAATTAAACGCGAGAACTCAGTATCGAGTTCGAGAATTAAACGCGAGAACTAAGTACCTAGTTCGAGAATTAAACGCGAGAACTATGTACCTAGTTCGAGAATTAAACGCGAGATCTCAGTACCGAGTTCGAGAATTAAACGCGAGAACTAAGTACCTAGTTCGAGAATTAAAAGCGAGAACTAAGTACCTAGTTCGAGAATTAAACGCAAGAACTCAGTACCTAGTTCGAGAATTAAACGCGAGAACTCAGTACCGAGTTCGAGAATTAAACGCGAGAACTAAGTACCGAGTTCGAGAATTAAACGCGAGAACTAAGTACCTAGTTCGAGAATTAAACGCGAGAACTAAGTACCTAGTTCGAAAATTAAACGCGAGAACTCAGTACCGAGTTCGAGAATTAAACGCGAGATCTCAGTACCGAGTCCGAGAATTAAACGCGAGAACTCAGTACCGAGTTCGAGAATTAAACGCGAGATCTAAGTACCTAGTTCGAGAATTAAACGCGAGAACTAAGTACCTAGTTCGAGAATTAAACGCGAGAACTAAGTACCTAGTTCGAGAATTAAAAGCGAGAACTAAGTACCTAGTTCGAGAATTAAACGCGAGAACTAAGTACCTAGTTCGAGAATTAAACGCGAGAACTAAGTACCTAGATCGAGAATTAAAAGCGAGAACTAAGTACCTAGTTCGAGAATTAAACGCGAGAACTAAGTACCGAGTTCGAGAATTAAACGCGAGAACTAAGTACCTAGTTCGAGAATTAAACGCAAGAACTCAGTACCTAGTTCGAGAATTAAACGCGAGAACTCAGTACCGAGTTCGAGAATTAAACGCGAGATCTCAGTACCGAGTTCGAGGATTAAACGCGAGAACTAAGTACCTAGTTCGAGAATTAAAAGCGAGAACTAAGTACCTAGATCGAGAATTAAAAGCGAGAACTAAGTACCTAGTTCGAGAATTAAACGCGAGATCTCAGTACCTAGTTCGAGAATTAAAAGCGAGAACTAAGTACCGAGTTCGAGAATTAAACGCAAGAACTCAGTACCGAGTTCGAGAATTAAACGCGAGATCTCAGTACCGAGTCCGAGAATTAAACGCGAGAACTCAGTATCGAGTTCGAGAATTAAACGCGAGAAGTAAGTACCTAGTTCGAGAATTAAACGCGAGAACTATGTACCTAGTTCGAGAATTAAACGCGAGATCTCAGTACCGAGTTCGAGAATTAAACGCGAGAACTAAGTACCTAGTTCGAGAATTAAAAGCGAGAACTAAGTACCTAGTTCGAGAATTAAACGCAAGAACTCAGTACCTAGTTCGAGAATTAAACGCGAGAACTCAGTACCGAGTTCGAGAATTAAACGCGAGAACTAAGTACCGAGTTCGAGAATTAAACGCGAGAACTAAGTACCTAGTTCGAGAATTAAACGCGAGAACTAAGTACCTAGTTCGAAAATTAAACGCGAGAACTCAGTACCGAGTTCAAGAATTAAACGCGAGATCTCAGTACCGAGTCCGAGAATTAAACGCCAGAACTCAGTACCGAGTTCGAGAATTAAACGCGAGAACTAAGTACCTAGTTCGAAAATTAAAAGCGAGAACTAAGTACCTAGATCGAGAATTAAAAGCGAGAACTAAGTACCTAGTTCGAGAATTAAACGCGAGAACTAAGTACCGAGTTCGAGAATTAAACGCGAGAACTAAGTACCTAGTTCGAGAATTAAACGCGAGAACTAAGTACCTAGTTCGAGAATTAAAAGCGAGAACTAAGTACCGAGTTCGAGAATTAAACGCAAGAACTCAGTACCGAGTTCGAGAATTAAACGCAAGATCTCAGTACCGAGTCCGAGAATTAAACGCGAGAACTCAGTATCGAGTTCGAGAATTAAACGCGAGAAGTAAGTACCTAGTTCGAGAATTAAACGCGAGAACTATGTACCTAGTTCGAGAATTAAACGCGAGATCTCAGTACCGAGTTCGAGAATTAAACGCGAGAACTAAGTACCTAGTTCGAGAATTAAAAGCGAGAACTAAGTACCGAGTTCGAGAATTAAATGCGAGATCTCAGTACCGAGTTCGAGGATTAAACGCGAGAACTCAGTACCGAGTTCGAGAATTAAACGCGAGATCTCAGTACCGAGTTCGAGGATTAAACGCGAGAACTAAAGAACTAAGTACCTAGTTCGAGAATTAAAAGCGAGAACTAAGTACCTAGTTCGAGAATTAAAAGCGAGAACTAAGTACCTAGTTCGAGAATTAAAAGCGAGAACTAAGTACCTAGATCGAGAATTAAAAGCGAGAACTAAGTACCTAGATCGAGAATTAAAAGCGAGAACTAAGTACCTAGTTCGAGAATTCAACGCGAGAACTAAGTACCTAGTTCGAGAATTAAAAGCGAGAACTAAGTACCGAGTTCGAGAATTAAACGCAAGAACTCAGTACCGAGTTCGAGAATTAAACGCGAGATCTCAGTACCGAGTCCGAGAATTAAACGCGAGAACTAAGTACCGAGTCCGAGAATTAAACGCGAGAACTCAGTACCGAGTTCGAGAATTAAACGCGAGATCTCAGTACCAAGTTCGAGGATTAAACGCGAGAACTAAAGAACTAAGTACCTAGTTCGAGAATTAAAAGCGAGAACTAAGTACCTAGTTCGAGAATTAAAAGCGAGAACTAAGTACCTAGATCGAGAATTAAAAGCGAGAACTAAGTACCTAGCTCGAGAATTAAACGCGAGATCTCAGTACCTAGTTCGAGAATTAAACGCGAGATCTCAGTACCGAGTTCGAGGATTAAACGCGAGAACTAAAGAACTAAGTACCTAGTTCGAGAATTAAAAGCGAGAACTAAGTACCTAGTTCGAGAATTAAAAGCGAGAACTAAGTACCTAGTTCGAGAATTAAAAGCGAGAACTAAGTACCTAGATCGAGAATTAAAAGCGAGAACTAAGTACCTAGATCGAGAATTAAAAGCGAGAACTAAGTACCTAGTTCGAGAATTAAACGCGAGATCTCAGTACCTAGTTCGAGAATTAAAAGCGAGAACTAAGTACCGAGTTCGAGAATTAAACGCAAGAACTCAGTACCGAGTTCGAGAATTAAACGCGAGATCTCAGTACCGAGTCCGAGAATTAAACGCGAGAACTCAGTATCGAGTTCGAGAATTAAACGCGAGAAGTAAGTACCTAGTTCGAGAATTAAACGCGAGAACTATGTACCTAGTTCGAGAATTAAACGCGAGATCTCAGTACCGAGTTCGAGAATTAAACGCGAGAACTAAGTACCTAGTTCGAGAATTAAAAGCGAGAACTAAGTACCTAGTTCGAGAATTAAACGCAAGAACTCAGTACCTAGTTCGAGAATTAAACGCGAGAACTCAGTACCGAGTTCGAGAATTAAACGCGAGAACTAAGTACCGAGTTCGAGAATTAAACGCGAGAACTAAGTACCTAGTTCGAGAATTAAACGCGAGAACTAAGTACCTAGTTCGAAAATTAAACGCGAGAACTCAGTACCGAGTTCGAGAATTAAACGCGAGATCTCAGTACCGAGTCCGAGAATTAAACGCGAGAACTCAGTACCGAGTTCGAGAATTAAACGCGAGATCTAAGTACCTAGTTCGAGAATTAAACGCGAGAACTAAGTACCTAGTTCGAGAATTAAACGCGAGAACTAAGTACCTAGTTCGAGAATTAAAAGCGAGAACTAAGTACCTAGTTCGAGAATTAAACGCGAGAACTAAGTACCTAGTTCGAGAATTAAACGCGAGAACTAAGTACCTAGATCGAGAATTAAAAGCGAGAACTAAGTACCTAGTTCGAGAATTAAACGCGAGAACTAAGTACCGAGTTCGAGAATTAAACGCGAGAACTAAGTACCTAGTTCGAGAATGAAACGCAAGAACTCAGTACCTAGTTCGAGAATTAAACGCGAGAACTCAGTACCGAGTTCGAGAATTAAACGCGAGATCTCAGTACCGAGTTCGAGGATTAAACGCGAGAACTAAAGAACTAAGTACCTAGTTCGAGAATTAAAAGCGAGAACTAAGTACCTAGTTCGAGAATTAAAAGCGAGAACTAAGTACCTAGATCGAGAATTAAAAGCGAGAACTAAGTACCTAGTTCGAGAATTAAACGCGAGATCTCAGTACCTAGTTCGAGAATTAAAAGCGAGAACTAAGTACCGAGTTCGAGAATTAAACGCAAGAACTCAGTACCGAGTTCGAGAATTAAACGCGAGATCTCAGTACCGAGTCCGAGAATTAAACGCGAGAACTCAGTATCGAGTTCGAGAATTAAACGCGAGAAGTAAGTACCTAGTTCGAGAATTAAACGCGAGAACTATGTACCTAGTTCGAGAATTAAACGCGAGATCTCAGTACCGAGTTCGAGAATTAAACGCGAGAACTAAGTACCTAGTTCGAGAATTAAAAGCGAGAACTAAGTACCTAGTTCGAGAATTAAACGCAAGAACTCAGTACCTAGTTCGAGAATTAAACGCGAGAACTCAGTACCGAGTTCGAGAATTAAACGCGAGAACTAAGTACCGAGTTCGAGAATTAAACGCGAGAACTAAGTACCTAGTTCGAGAATTAAACGCGAGAACTAAGTACCTAGTTCGAAAATTAAACGCGAGAACTCAGTACCGAGTTCAAGAATTAAACGCGAGATCTCAGTACCGAGTCCGAGAATTAAACGCCAGAACTCAGTACCTAGTTCGAGAATTAAAAGCGAGAACTAAGTACCTAGTTCGAGAATTAAACGCGAGAACTAAGTACCTAGTTCGAGAATTAAAAGCGAGAACTAAGTACCTAGTTCGAGAATTAAACGCGAGAACTAAGTACCTAGTTCGAGAATTAAACGCGAGAACTAAGTACCTAGATCGAGAATTAAAAGCGAGAACTAAGTACCTAGTTCGAGAATTAAACGCGAGATCTCAGTACCGAGTTCGAGAATTAAACGCGAGAACTAAGTACCTAGTTCGAGAATTAAAAGCGAGAACTAAGTACCTAGTTCGAGAATTAAACGCGAGAACTAAGTACCTAGTTCGAGAATTAAAAGCGAGAACTAAGTACCTAGTTCGAGAATTAAACGCGAGAACTAAGTACCTAGTTCGAGAATTAAACGCGAGAACTAAGTACCTAGATCGAGAATTAAAAGCGAGAACTAAGTACCTAGTTCGAGAATTAAACGCGAGAACTAAGTACCGAGTTCGAGAATTAAACGCGAGAACTAAGTACCTAGTTCGAGAATTAAAAGCGAGAACTAAGTACCGAGTTCGAGAATTAAACGCGAGAACTAAGTACCGAGTCCGAGAATTAAACGCGAGAACTCAGTACCGAGTTCGAGAATTAAACGCGAGATCTCAGTACCAAGTTCGAGGATTAAACGCGAGAACTAAAGAACTAAGTACCTAGTTCGAGAATTAAAAGCGAGAACTAAGTACCTAGTTCGAGAATTAAAAGCGAGAACTAAGTACCTAGATCGAGAATTAAAAGCGAGAACTAAGTACCTAGCTCGAGAATTAAACGCGAGATCTCAGTACCTAGTTCGAGAATTAAAAGCGAGATCTCAGTACCTAGTTCGAGAATTAAAAGCGAGACCTAAGTACCGAGTTCGAGAATTAAACGCAAGAACTCAGTACCGAGTTCGAGGATTAAACGCGAGAACTAAAGAACTAAGTACCTAGTTCGAGAATTAAAAGCGAGAACTAAGTACCTAGTTCGAGAATTAAAAGCGAGAACTAAGTACCGAGTTCGAGAATTAAATGCGAGATCTCAGTACCGAGTTCGAGGATTAAACGCGAGAACTCAGTACCGAGTTCGAGAATTAAACGCGAGATCTCAGTACCGAGTTCGAGGATTAAACGCGAGAACTAAAGAACTAAGTACCTAGATCGAGAATTAAAAGCGAGAACTAAGTACCTAGTTCGAGAATTAAACGCGAGATCTCAGTACCTAGTTCGAGAATTAAAAGCGAGAACTAAGTACCGAGTTCGAGAATTAAACGCAAGAACTCAGTACCGAGTTCGAGAATTAAACGCGAGATCTCAGTACCGAGTCCGAGAATTAAACGCGAGAACTCAGTATCGAGTTCGAGAATTAAACGCGAGAAGTAAGTACCTAGTTCGAGAATTAAAAGCGAGAACTAAGTACCTAGTTCGAGAATTAAACGCAAGAACTCAGTACCTAGTTCGAGAATTAAACGCGAGAACTCAGTACCGAGTTCGAGAATTAAACGCGAGATCTCAGTACCGAGTTCGAGGATTAAACGCGAGAACTAAAGAACTAAGTACCTAGTTCGAGAATTAAAAGCGAGAACTAAGTACCTAGTTCGAGAATTAAAAGCGAGAACTAAGTACCTAGATCGAGAATTAAAAGCGAGAACTAAGTACCTAGTTCGAGAATTAAACGCGAGATCTCAGTACCTAGTTCGAGAATTAAAAGCGAGAACTAAGTACCGAGTTCGAGAATTAAACGCGAGATCTCAGTACCGAGTCCGAGAATTAAACGCGAGAACTCAGTATCGAGTTCGAGAATTAAACGCGAGAAGTAAGTACCTAGTTCGAGAATTAAACGCGAGAACTATGTACCTAGTTCGAGAATTAAACGCGAGATATCAGTACCGAGTTCCAGAATTAAACGCGAGAACTAAGTACCTAGTTCGAGAATTAAAAGCGAGAACTAAGTACCTAGTTCGAGAATTAAACGCAAGAACTCAGTACCTAGTTCGAGAATTAAACGCGAGAACTCAGTACCGAGTTCGAGAATTAAACGCGAGATCTCAGTACCGAGTTCGAGAATTAAACGCGAGAACTAAGTACCTAGTTCGAGAATTAAACGCGAGAACTAAGTACCGAGTTCGAGAATTAAACGCGAGAACTAAGTACCGAGTTCGAGAATTAAACGCGAGAACTAAGTACCTAGTTCCAGAATTAAACGCGAGAACTAAGTACCTAGTTCGAAAATTAAACGCGAGAACTCAGTACCGAGTTCGAGAATTAAACGCGAGATCTCAGTACCGAGTCCGAGAATTAAACGCGAGAACTCAGTACCGAGTTCGAGAATTAAACGCGAGATCTCAGTACCGAGTCCGAGAATTAAACGCGAGAACTCAGTACCGAGTTCGAGAATTAAACGCGAGATCTCAGTACCGAGTTCGAGGATTAAACGCGAGAACTAAAGAACTAAGTACCTAGTTCGAGAATTAAAAGCGAGAACTAAGTACCTAATTCGAGAATTAAAAGCGAGAACTAAGTACCTAGTTCGAGAATTAAAAGCGAGAACTAAGTACCTAGATCGAGAATTAAAAGCGAGAACTAAGTACCTAGTTCGAGAATTAAACGCGAGATCTCAGTACCTAGTTCGAGAATTAAAAGCGAGATCTCAGTACCTAGTTCGAGAATTAAAAGCGAGAACTAAGTACCGAGTTCGAGAATTAAACGCAAGAACTCAGTACCGAGTTCGAGGATTAAACGCGAGAACTAAAGAACTAAGTACCTAGTTCGAGAATTAAAAGCGAGAACTAAGTACCTAGTTCGAGAATTAAAAGCGAGAACTAAGTACCGAGTTCGAGAATTAAACGCGAGATCTCAGTACCGAGTTCGAGGATTAAACGCGAGAACTCAGTACCGAGTTCGAGAATTAAACGCGAGATCTCAGTACCGAGTTCGAGGATTAAACGCGAGAACTAAAGAACTAAGTACCTAGTTCGAGAATTAAAAGCGAGAACTAAGTACCTAGTTCGAGAATTAAAAGCGAGAACTAAGTACCTAGATCGAGAATTAAAAGCGAGAACTAAGTACCTAGTTCGAGAATTAAACGCGAGATCTCAGTACCTAGTTCGAGAATTAAAAGCGAGAACTAAGTACCGAGTTCGAGATATAAACGCAAGAACTCAGTACCGAGTTCGAGAATTAAACGCGAGATCTCAGTACCGAGTCCGAGAATTAAACGCGAGAACTCAGTATCGAGTTCGAGAATTAAACGCGAGAAGTAAGTACCTAGTTCGAGAATTAAAAGCGAGAACTAAGTACCTAGTTCGAGAATTAAACGCAAGAACTCAGTACCTAGTTCGAGAATTAAACGCGAGAACTCAGTACCGAGTTCGAGAATTAAACGCGAGATCTCAGTACCGAGTTCGAGGATTAAACGCGAGAACTAAAGAACTAAGTACCTAGTTCGAGAATTAAAAGCGAGAACTAAGTACCTAGTTCGAGAATTAAAAGCGAGAACTAAGTACCTAGATCGAGAATTAAAAGCGAGAACTAAGTACCTAGTTCGAGAATTAAACGGGAGATCTCAGTACCTAGTTCGAGAATTAAAAGCGAGAACTAAGTACCGAGTTCGAGAATTAAACGCAAGAACTCAGTACCGAGTTCGAGAATTAAACGCGAGATCTCAGTACCGAGTCCGAGAATTAAACGCGAGAACTCAGTATCGAGTTCGAGAATTAAACGCGAGAAGTAAGTACCTAGTTCGAGAATTAAACGCGAGAACTATGTACCTAGTTCGAGAATTAAACGCGAGATCTCAGTACCGAGTTCCAGAATTAAACGCGAGAACTAAGTACCTAGTTCGAGAATTAAAAGCGAGAACTAAGTACCTAGTTCGAGAATTAAACGCAAGAACTCAGTACCTAGTTCGAGAATTAAACGCGAGAACTCAGTACCGAGTTCGAGAATTAAACGCGAGATCTCAGTACCGAGTTCGAGAATTAAACGCGAGAACTAAGTACCTAGTTCGAGAATTAAACGCGAGAACTAAGTACCGAGTTCGAGAATTAAACGCGAGAACTAAGTACCGAGTTCGAGAATTAAACGCGAGAACTAAGTACCTAGTTCGAGAATTAAACGCGAGAACTAAGTACCTAGTTCGAAAATTAAACGCGAGAACTCAGTACCGAGTTCGAGAATTAAACGCGAGATCTCAGTACCGAGTCCGAGAATTAAACGCGAGAACTCAGTACCGAGTTCGAGAATTAAACGCGAGATCTAAGTACCTAGTTCGAGAATTAAACGCGAGAACTAAGTACCTAGTTCGAGAATTAAACGCGAGAACTAAGTACCTAGTTCGAGAATTAAAAGCGAGAACTAAGTACCTAGTTCGAGAATTAAACGCGAGAACTAAGTACCTAGTTCGAGAATTAAACGCGAGAACTAAGTACCTAGATCGAGAATTAAAAGCGAGAACTAAGTACCTAGTTCGAGAATTAAACGCGAGAACTAAGTACCGAGTTCGAGAATTAAACGCGAGAACTAAGTACCTAGTTCGAGAATTAAACGCGAGAACTAAGTACCTAGTTCGAGAATTAAACGCGAGAACTAAGTACCTAGTTCGAGAATTAAAAGCGAGAACTAAGTACCGAGTTCGAGAATTAAACGCAGGAACTCAGTACCGAGTCCGAGAATTAAACGCGAGAACTCAGTATCGAGTTCGAGAATTAAACGCGAGAAGTAAGTACCTAGTTCGAGAATTAAACCCGAGAACTATGTACCTAGTTCGAGAATTAAACGCGAGAACTCAGTACCGAGTTCGAGAATTAAACGCGAGATCTCAGTACCGAGTCCGAGAATTAAACGCGAGAACTCAGTACCGAGTTCGAGAATTAAACGCGAGATCTCAGTACCGAGTTCGAGGATTAAACGCGAGAACTAAAGAACTAAGTACCTAGTTCGAGAATTAAAAGCGAGAACTAAGTACCTAGTTCGAGAATTAAAAGCGAGAACTAAGTACCTAGATCGAGAATTAAAAGCGAGAACTAAGTACCTAGTTCGAGAATTAAACGCGAGATCTCAGTACCTAGTTCGAGAATTAAAAGCGAGAACTAAGTACCGAGTTCGAGAATTAAACGCGAGAACTATGTACCTAGTTCGAGAATTAAACGCGAGAACTATGTACCTAGTTCGAGAATTAAACGCGAGATCTCAGTACCGAGTTCGAGAATTAAACGCGAGAACTAAGTACCTAGTTCGAGAATTAAACGCGAGAACTCTGTACCGAGTTCGAGAATTAAACGCGAGATCTCAGTACCGAGTTCGAGAATTAAACGCAGGAACTCAGTACCGAGTCCGAGAATTAAACGCGAGAACTCAGTATCGAGTTCGAGAATTAAACGCGAGAAGTAAGTACCTAGTTCGAGAATTAAACCCGAGAACTATGTACCTAGTTCGAGAATTAAACGCGAGAACTCAGTACCGAGTTCGAGAATTAAACGCGAGATCTCAGTACCGAGTCCGAGAATTAAACGCGAGAACTCAGTACCGAGTTCGAGAATTAAACGCGAGATCTCAGTACCGAGTTCGAGGATTAAACGCGAGAACTAAAGAACTAAGTACCTAGTTCGAGAATTAAAAGCGAGAACTAAGTACCTAGTTCGAGAATTAAAAGCGAGAACTAAGTACCTAGATCGAGAATTAAAAGCGAGAACTAAGTACCTAGTTCGAGAATTAAACGCGAGATCTCAGTACCTAGTTCGAGAATTAAAAGCGAGAACTAAGTACCGAGTTCGAGAATTAAACGCGAGAACTATGTACCTAGTTCGAGAATTAAACGCGAGAACTATGTACCTAGTTCGAGAATTAAACGCGAGATCTCAGTACCGAGTTCGAGAATTAAACGCGAGAACTAAGTACCTAGTTCGAGAATTAAAAGCGAGAACTAAGTACCTAGTTCGAGAATTAAACGCAAGAACTCAGTACCTAGTTCGAGAATTAAACGCGAGAACTCAGTACCGAGTTCGAGAATTAAACGCGAGATCTCAGTACCGAGTTCGAGAATTAAAAGCGAGAACTAAGTACCGAGTTCGAGAATTAAACGCAAGAACTCAGTACCGAGTTCGAGAATTAAACGCGAGATCTCAGTACCGAGTCCGAGAATTAAACGCGAGAACTCAGTATCGAGTTCGAGAATTAAACGCGAGAAGTAAGTACCTAGTTCGAGAATTAAACGCGAGAACTCAGTATCGAGTTCGAGAATTAAACGCGAGAAGTAAGTACCTAGTTCGAGAATTAAAAGCGAGAACTAAGTACCTAGTTCGAGAATTAAACGCAAGAACTCAGTACCTAGTTCGAGAATTAAACGCGAGAACTCAGTACCGAGTTCGAGAATTAAACGCGAGATCTCAGTACCGAGTTCGAGGATTAAACGCGAGAACTAAAGAACTAAGTACCTAGTTCGAGAATTAAAAGCGAGAACTAAGTACCTAGTTCGAGAATTAAAAGCGAGAACTAAGTACCTAGATCGAGAATTAAAAGCGAGAACTAAGTACCTAGTTCGAGAATTAAACGCGAGATCTCAGTACCTAGTTCGAGAATTAAAAGCGAGAACTAAGTACCGAGTTCGAGAATTAAACGCAAGAACTCAGTACCGAGTTCGAGAATTAAACGCGAGATCTCAGTACCGAGTCCGAGAATTAAACGCGAGAACTCAGTATCGAGTTCGAGAATTAAACGCGAGAAGTAAGTACCTAGTTCGAGAATTAAACGCGAGAACTATGTACCTAGTTCGAGAATTAAACGCGAGATCTCAGTACCGAGTTCCAGAATTAAACGCGAGAACTAAGTACCTAGTTCGAGAATTAAAAGCGAAAACTAAGTACCTAGTTCGAGAATTAAACGCAAGAACTCAGTACCTAGTTCGAGAATTAAACGCGAGAACTCAGTACCGAGTTCGAGAATTAAACGCGAGATCTCAGTACCGAGTTCGAGAATTAAACGCGAGAACTAAGTACCTAGTTCGAGAATTAAACGCGAGAACTAAGTACCGAGTTCAAGAATTAAACGCGAGAACTAAGTACCGAGTTCGAGAATTAAACGCGAGAACTAAGTACCTAGTTCGAGAATTAAACGCGAGAACTAAGTACCTAGTTCGAAAATTAAACGCGAGAACTCAGTACCGAGTTCGAGAATTAAAAGCGAGAACTAAGTACCTAGTTCGAGAATTAAACGCGAGATCTCAGTACCTAGTTCGAGAATTAAAAGCGAGATCTCAGTACCTAGTTCGAGAATTAAAAGCGAGTACCAAGTACCGAGTTCGAGAATGAAACGCAAGAACTCAGTACCGAGTTCGAGGATTAAACGCGAGAACTAAAGAACTAAGTACCTAGTTCGAGAATTAAAAGCGAGAACTAAGTACCTAGTTCGAGAATTAAAAGCGAGAACTAAGTACCGAGTTCGAGAATTAAACGCGAGATCTCAGTACCGAGTTCGAGGATTAAACGCGAGAACTCAGTACCGAGTTCGAGAATTAAACGCGAGATCTCAGTACCGAGTTCGAGGATTAAACGCGAGAACTAAAGAACTAAGTACCTAGTTCGAGAATTAAAAGCGAGAACTAACAATGGACACTATTTAAGTGACAAACGAGTTAAGGGTTGTAATATATGCAAATAGACTAATTCGACCATGCTGATTACGAAAATCATAATTTTAGCTCTGCGAATTTACTCCTTGGGGGTCAAAAGTAGGTGGGAAGGTCAGAGACCGCGCAGTTTCAGCTAAAAGTTAGCAGTGGTGAGAAGGGGGAAGGAGGTGAAAGTCGAGTTTTCCACTTTTCCTTCCTTTTTCTCGCGAAACCGATCAGAAGATAGGGCGCTAACATTGGAAGGATCGGGAAAATAACATTGCGCTGGTATTAGCATTTTCACGAAAAGGGAACGGGAGAATACTATAGGAAAGTCTAAACTCACGCCCGTTTTTTGACCTTCCCGCCTACTTTTGACCCCCAAGGAGTAAATTCGCAGAGCTAAAATTATGATTTTCGTAATCAGCATGGTCGAATTAGTCTATTTGCATATATTACAACCCTTAACTCGTTTGTCACTTAAATAGTGTCCATTGTAAGTACCTAGTTCGAGAATTAAAAGCAAGAACTAAGTACCTAGATCGAGAATTAAAAGCGAGAACTAAGTACCTAGTTCGAGAATTAAACGCGAGATCTCAGTACCTAGTTCGAGAATTAAAAGCGAGAACTAAGTACCGAGTTCGAGAATTAAACGCAAGAACTCAGTACCGAGTTCGAGAATTAAACGCGAGATCTCAGTACCGAGTCCGAGAATTAAACGCGAGAACTCAGTACCTAGTTCGAGAATTAAAAGCGAGAACTAAGTACCGAGTTCGAGAATTAAACGCAAGAACTCAGTACCGAGTTCGAGAATTAAACGCGAGATCTCAGTACCGAGTCCGAGAATTAAACGCGAGAACTCAGTATCGAGTTCGAGAATTAAACGCGAGCAGTAAGTACCTAGTTCGAGAATTAAAAGCGAGAACTAAGTACCTAGTTCGAGAATTAAACGCAAGAACTCAGTACCTAGTTCGAGAATTAAACGCGAGAACTCAGTACCGAGTTCGAGAATTAAACGCGAGATCTCAGTACCGAGTTCGAGGATTAAACGCGAGAACTAAAGAACTAAGTACCTAGTTCGAGAATTAAAAGCGAGAACTAAGTACCTAGTTTGAGAATTAAAAGCGAGAACTAAGTACCTAGATCGAGAATTAAAAGCGAGAACTAAGTACCTAGTTCGAGAATTAAACGGGAGATCTCAGTACCTAGTTCGAGAATTAAAAGCGAGAACTAAGTACCGAGTTCGAGAATTAAACGCAAGAACTCAGTACCGAGTTCGAGAATTAAACGCGAGATCTCAGTACCGAGTCCGAGAATTAAAGGCGAGAACTCAGTACCGAGTTCGAGAATTAAACGCGAGAACTAAGTACCTAGTTCGAGAATTAAACGCGAGAACTAAGTACCGAGTTCGAGAATTAAACGCGAGAACTAAGTACCGAGTTCGAGAATTAAACGCGAGAACTAAGTACCTAGTTCGAGAATTAACGCGAGAACTAAGTACCTAGTTCGAAAATTAAACGCGAGAACTCAGTACCGAGTTCGAGAATTAAACGCGAGATCTCAGTACCGAGTCCGAGAATTAAACGCGAGAACTCAGTACCGAGTTCGAGAATTAAACGCGAGATCTCAGTACCGAGTCCGAGAATTAAACGCGAGAACTCAGTATCGAGTTCGAGAATTAAACGCGAGAAGTAAGTACCTAGTTCGAGAATTAAACGCGAGAACTATGTACCTAGTTCGAGAATTAAACGCGAGATCTCAGTACCGAGTTCCAGAATTAAACGCGAGAACTAAGTACCTAGTTCGAGAATTAAAAGCGAGAACTAAGTACCTAGTTCGAGAATTAAACGCAAGAACTCAGTACCTAGTTCGAGAATTAAACGCGAGAACTCAGTACCGAGTTCGAGAATTAAACGCGAGATCTCAGTACCGAGTTCGAGAATTAAACGCGAGAACTAAGTACCTAGTTCGAGAATTAAACGCGAGAACTAAGTACCGAGTTCGAGAATTAAACGCGAGAACTAAGTACCGAGTTCGAGAAGTAAACGCGAGAACTAAGTACCTAGTTCGAGAATTAAACGCGAGAACTAAGTACCTAGTTCGAAAATTAAACGCGAGAACTCAGTACCGAGTTCGAGAATTAAACGCGAGATCTCAGTACCGAGTCCGAGAATTAAACGCGAGAACTCAGTACCGAGTTCGAGAATTAAACGCGAGATCTAAGTACCTAGTTCGAGAATTAAACGCGAGAACTAAGTACCTAGTTTGAGAATTAAACGCGAGAACTAAGTACCTAGTTCGAGAATTAAAAGCGAGAACTAAGTACCTAGTTCGAGAATTAAACGCGAGAACTAAGTACCTAGTTCGAGAATTAAACGCGAGAACTAAGTACCTAGATCGAGAATTAAAAGCGAGAACTAAGTACCTAGTTCGAGAATTAAACGCGAGAACTAAGTACCGAGTTCGAGAATTAAACGCGAGAACTAAGTACCTAGTTCGAGAATTAAACGCGAGAACTAAGTACCTAGTTCGAGAATTAAACGCGAGAACTAAGTACCTAGTTCGAGAATTAAAAGCGAGAACTAAGTACCGAGTTCGAGAATTAAACGCAGGAACTCAGTACCGAGTCCGAGAATTAAACGCGAGAACTCAGTATCGAGTTCGAGAATTAAACGCGAGAAGTAAGTACCTAGTTCGAGAATTAAACCCGAGAACTATGTACCTAGTTCGAGAATTAAACGCGAGAACTCAGTACCGAGTTCGAGAATTAAACGCGAGATCTCAGTACCGAGTCCGAGAATTAAACGCGAGAACTCAGTACCGAGTTCGAGAATTAAACGCGAGATCTCAGTACCGAGTTCGAGGATTAAACGCGAGAACTAAAGAACTAAGTACCTAGTTCGAGAATTAAAAGCGAGAACTAAGTACCTAGTTCGAGAATTAAAAGCGAGAACTAAGTACCTAGATCGAGAATTAAAAGCGAGAACTAAGTACCTAGTTCGAGAATTAAACGCGAGATCTCAGTACCTAGTTCGAGAATTAAAAGCGAGAACTAAGTACCGAGTTCGAGAATTAAACGCGAGAACTATGTACCTAGTTCGAGAATTAAACGCGAGAACTATGTACCTAGTTCGAGAATTAAACGCGAGATCTCAGTACCGAGTTCGAGAATTAAACGCGAGAACTAAGTACCTAGTTCGAGAATTAAACGCGAGAACTCTGTACCGAGTTCGAGAATTAAACGCGAGATCTCAGTACCGAGTTCGAGAATTAAACGCAGGAACTCAGTACCGAGTCCGAGAATTAAACGCGAGAACTCAGTATCGAGTTCGAGAATTAAACGCGAGAAGTAAGTACCTAGTTCGAGAATTAAACCCGAGAACTATGTACCTAGTTCGAGAATTAAACGCGAGAACTCAGTACCGAGTTCGAGAATTAAACGCGAGATCTCAGTACCGAGTCCGAGAATTAAACGCGAGAACTCAGTACCGAGTTCGAGAATTAAACGCGAGATCTCAGTACCGAGTTCGAGGATTAAACGCGAGAACTAAAGAACTAAGTACCTAGTTCGAGAATTAAAAGCGAGAACTAAGTACCTAGTTCGAGAATTAAAAGCGAGAACTAAGTACCTAGATCGAGAATTAAAAGCGAGAACTAAGTACCTAGTTCGAGAATTAAACGCGAGATCTCAGTACCTAGTTCGAGAATTAAAAGCGAGAACTAAGTACCGAGTTCGAGAATTAAACGCGAGAACTATGTACCTAGTTCGAGAATTAAACGCGAGAACTATGTACCTAGTTCGAGAATTAAACGCGAGATCTCAGTACCGAGTTCGAGAATTAAACGCGAGAACTAAGTACCTAGTTCGAGAATTAAAAGCGAGAACTAAGTACCTAGTTCGAGAATTAAACGCAAGAACTCAGTACCTAGTTCGAGAATTAAACGCGAGAACTCAGTACCGAGTTCGAGAATTAAACGCGAGATCTCAGTACCGAGTTCGAGAATTAAAAGCGAGAACTAAGTACCGAGTTCGAGAATTAAACGCAAGAACTCAGTACCGAGTTCGAGAATTAAACGCGAGATCTCAGTACCGAGTCCGAGAATTAAACGCGAGAACTCAGTATCGAGTTCGAGAATTAAACGCGAGAAGTAAGTACCTAGTTCGAGAATTAAACGCGAGAACTCAGTATCGAGTTCGAGAATTAAACGCGAGAAGTAAGTACCTAGTTCGAGAATTAAAAGCGAGAACTAAGTACCTAGTTCGAGAATTAAACGCAAGAACTCAGTACCTAGTTCGAGAATTAAACGCGAGAACTCAGTACCGAGTTCGAGAATTAAACGCGAGATCTCAGTACCGAGTTCGAGGATTAAACGCGAGAACTAAAGAACTAAGTACCTAGTTCGAGAATTAAAAGCGAGAACTAAGTACCTAGTTCGAGAATTAAAAGCGAGAACTAAGTACCTAGATCGAGAATTAAAAGCGAGAACTAAGTACCTAGTTCGAGAATTAAACGCGAGATCTCAGTACCTAGTTCGAGAATTAAAAGCGAGAACTAAGTACCGAGTTCGAGAATTAAACGCAAGAACTCAGTACCGAGTTCGAGAATTAAACGCGAGATCTCAGTACCGAGTCCGAGAATTAAACGCGAGAACTCAGTATCGAGTTCGAGAATTAAACGCGAGAAGTAAGTACCTAGTTCGAGAATTAAACGCGAGAACTATGTACCCAGTTCGAGAATTAAACGCGAGATCTCAGTACCGAGTTCCAGAATTAAACGCGAGAACTAAGTACCTAGTTCGAGAATTAAAAGCGAAAACTAAGTACCTAGTTCGAGAATTAAACGCAAGAACTCAGTACCTAGTTCGAGAATTAAACGCGAGAACTCAGTACCGAGTTCGAGAATTAAACGCGAGATCTCAGTACCGAGTTCGAGAATTAAACGCGAGAACTAAGTACCTAGTTCGAGAATTAAACGCGAGAACTAAGTACCGAGTTCAAGAATTAAACGCGAGAACTAAGTACCGAGTTCGAGAATTAAACGCGAGAACTAAGTACCTAGTTCGAGAATTAAACGCGAGAACTAAGTACCTAGTTCGAAAATTAAACGCGAGAACTCAGTACCGAGTTCGAGAATTAAAAGCGAGAACTAAGTACCTAGTTCGAGAATTAAACGCGAGATCTCAGTACCTAGTTCGAGAATTAAAAGCGAGATCTCAGTACCTAGTTCGAGAATTAAAAGCGAGTACCAAGTACCGAGTTCGAGAATGAAACGCAAGAACTCAGTACCGAGTTCGAGGATTAAACGCGAGAACTAAAGAACTAAGTACCTAGTTCGAGAATTAAAAGCGAGAACTAAGTACCTAGTTCGAGAATTAAAAGCGAGAACTAAGTACCGAGTTCGAGAATTAAACGCGAGATCTCAGTACCGAGTTCGAGGATTAAACGCGAGAACTCAGTACCGAGTTCGAGAATTAAACGCGAGATCTCAGTACCGAGTTCGAGGATTAAACGCGAGAACTAAAGAACTAAGTACCTAGTTCGAGAATTAAAAGCGAGAACTAAGTACCTAGTTCGAGAATTAAAAGCAAGAACTAAGTACCTAGATCGAGAATTAAAAGCGAGAACTAAGTACCTAGTTCGAGAATTAAACGCGAGATCTCAGTACCTAGTTCGAGAATTAAAAGCGAGAACTAAGTACCGAGTTCGAGAATTAAACGCAAGAACTCAGTACCGAGTTCGAGAATTAAACGCGAGATCTCAGTACCGAGTCCGAGAATTAAACGCGAGAACTCAGTACCTAGTTCGAGAATTAAAAGCGAGAACTAAGTACCGAGTTCGAGAATTAAACGCAAGAACTCAGTACCGAGTTCGAGAATTAAACGCGAGATCTCAGTACCGAGTCCGAGAATTAAACGCGAGAACTCAGTATCGAGTTCGAGAATTAAACGCGAGCAGTAAGTACCTAGTTCGAGAATTAAAAGCGAGAACTAAGTACCTAGTTCGAGAATTAAACGCAAGAACTCAGTACCTAGTTCGAGAATTAAACGCGAGAACTCAGTACCGAGTTCGAGAATTAAACGCGAGATCTCAGTACCGAGTTCGAGGATTAAACGCGAGAACTAAAGAACTAAGTACCTAGTTCGAGAATTAAAAGCGAGAACTAAGTACCTAGTTCGAGAATTAAAAGCGAGAACTAAGTACCTAGATCGAGAATTAAAAGCGAGAACTAAGTACCTAGTTCGAGAATTAAACGGGAGATCTCAGTACCTAGTTCGAGAATTAAAAGCGAGAACTAAGTACCGAGTTCGAGAATTAAACGCAAGAACTCAGTACCGAGTTCGAGAATTAAACGCGAGATCTCAGTACCGAGTCCGAGAATTAAACGCGAGAACTCAGTATCGAGTTCGAGAATTAAACGCGAGAAGTAAGTACCTAGTTCGAGAATTAAACGCGAGAACTATGTACCTAGTTCGAGAATTAAACGCGAGATCTCAGTACCGAGTTCCAGAATTAAACGCGAGAACTAAGTACCTAGTTCGAGAATTAAAAGCGAGAACTAAGTACCTAGTTCGAGAATTAAACGCAAGAACTCAGTACCTAGTTCGAGAATTAAACGCGAGAACTCAGTACCGAGTTCGAGAATTAAACGCGAGATCTCAGTACCGAGTTCGAGAATTAAACGCGAGAACTAAGTACCTAGTTCGAGAATTAAACGCGAGAACTAAGTACCGAGTTCGAGAATTAAACGCGAGAACTAAGTACCGAGTTCGAGAATTAAACGCGAGAACTAAGTACCTAGTTCGAGAATTAAACGCGAGAACTAAGTACCTAGTTCGAAAATTAAACGCGAGAACTCAGTACCGAGTTCGAGAATTAAACGCGAGATCTCAGTACCGAGTCCGAGAATTAAACGCGAGAACTCAGTACCGAGTTCGAGAATTAAACGCGAGATCTAAGTACCTAGTTCGAGAATTAAACGCGAGAACTAAGTACCTAGTTCGAGAATTAAACGCGAGAACTAAGTACCTAGTTCGAGAATTAAAAGCGAGAACTAAGTACCTAGTTCGAGAATTAAACGCGAGAACTAAGTACCTAGTTCGAGAATTAAACGCGAGAACTAAGTACCTAGATCGAGAATTAAAAGCGAGAACTAAGTACCTAGTTCGAGAATTAAACGCGAGAACTAAGTACCGAGTTCGAGAATTAAACGCGAGAACTAAGTACCTAGTTCGAGAATTAAACGCGAGAACTAAGTACCTAGTTCGAGAATTAAACGCGAGAACTAAGTACCTAGTTCGAGAATTAAAAGCGAGAACTAAGTACCGAGTTCGAGAATTAAACGCAGGAACTCAGTACCGAGTCCGAGAATTAAACGCGAGAACTCAGTATCGAGTTCGAGAATTAAACGCGAGAAGTAAGTACCTAGTTCGAGAATTAAACCCGAGAACTATGTACCTAGTTCGAGAATTAAACGCGAGAACTCAGTACCGAGTTCGAGAATTAAACGCGAGATCTCAGTACCGAGTCCGAGAATTAAACGCGAGAACTCAGTACCGAGTTCGAGAATTAAACGCGAGATCTCAGTACCGAGTTCGAGGATTAAACGCGAGAACTAAAGAACTAAGTACCTAGTTCGAGAATTAAAAGCGAGAACTAAGTACCTAGTTCGAGAATTAAAAGCGAGAACTAAGTACCTAGATCGAGAATTAAAAGCGAGAACTAAGTACCTAGTTCGAGAATTAAACGCGAGATCTCAGTACCTAGTTCGAGAATTAAAAGCGAGAACTAAGTACCGAGTTCGAGAATTAAACGCGAGAACTATGTACCTAGTTCGAGAATTAAACGCGAGAACTATGTACCTAGTTCGAGAATTAAACGCGAGATCTCAGTACCGAGTTCGAGAATTAAACGCGAGAACTAAGTACCTAGTTCGAGAATTAAAAGCGAGAACTAAGTACCTAGTTCGAGAATTAAACGCAAGAACTCAGTACCTAGTTCGAGAATTAAACGCGAGAACTCAGTACCGAGTTCGAGAATTAAACGCGAGATCTCAGTACCGAGTTCGAGAATTAAAAGCGAGAACTAAGTACCGAGTTCATGAATTAAACGCAAGAACTCAGTACCGAGTTCGAGAATTAAACGCGAGATCTCAGTACCGAGTCCGAGAATTAAACGCGAGAACTCAGTATCGAGTTCGAGAATTAAACGCGAGAAGTAAGTACCTAGTTCGAGAATTAAACGCGAGAACTCAGTATCGAGTTCGAGAATTAAACGCGAGAAGTAAGTACCTAGTTCGAGAATTAAAAGCGAGAACTAAGTACCTAGTTCTAGAATTAAACGCAAGAACTCAGTACCTAGTTCGAGAATTAAACGCGAGAACTCAGTACCGAGTTCGAGAATTAAACGCGAGATCTCAGTACCGAGTTCGAGGATTAAACGCGAGAACTAAAGAACTAAGTACCTAGTTCGAGAATTAAAAGCGAGAACTAAGTACCTAGTTCGAGAATTAAAAGCGAGAACTAAGTACCTAGATCGAGAATTAAAAGCGAGAACTAAGTACCTAGTTCGAGAATTAAACGCGAGATCTCAGTACCTAGTTCGAGAATTAAAAGCGAGAACTAAGTACCGAGTTCGAGAATTAAACGCAAGAACTCAGTACCGAGTTCGAGAATTAAACGCGAGATCTCAGTACCGAGTCCGAGAATTAAACGCGAGAACTCAGTATCGAGTTCGAGAATTAAACGCGAGAAGTAAGTACCTAGTTCGAGAATTAAACGCGAGAACTATGTACCTAGTTCGAGAATTAAACGCGAGATCTCAGTACCGAGTTCCAGAATTAAACGCGAGAACTAAGTACCTAGTTCGAGAATTAAAAGCGAAAACTAAGTACCTAGTTCGAGAATTAAACGCAAGAACTCAGTACCTAGTTCGAGAATTAAACGCGAGAACTCAGTACCGAGTTCGAGAATTAAACGCGAGATCTCAGTACCGAGTTCGAGAATTAAACGCGAGAACTAAGTACCTAGTTCGAGAATTAAACGCGAGAACTAAGTACTGAGTTCGAGAATTAAACGCGAGAACTAAGTACCGAGTTCGAGAATTAAACGCGAGAACTAAGTACCTAGTTCGAGAATTAAACGCGAGAACTAAGTACCTAGTTCGAAAATTAAACGCGAGAACTCAGTACCGAGTTCGAGAATTAAAAGCGAGAACTAAGTACCTAGTTCGAGAATTAAACGCGAGATCTCAGTACCTAGTTCGAGAATTAAAAGCGAGATCTCAGTACCTAGTTCGAGAATTAAAAGCGAGATCTCAGTACCTAGTTCGAGAATTAAAAGCGAGAACTAAGTACCGAGTTCGAGAATGAAACGCAAGAACTCAGTACCGAGTTCGAGGATTAAACGCGAGAACTAAAGAACTAAGTACCTAGTTCGAGAATTAAAAGCGAGAACTAAGTACCTAGTTCGAGAATTAAAAGCGAGAACTAAGTACCGAGTTCGAGAATTAAACGCGAGAACTAAAGAACTAAGTACCTAGTTCGAGAATTAAAAGCGAGAACTAAGTACCTAGTTCGAGAATTAAAAGCGAGAACTAAGTACCTAGATCGAGAATTAAAAGCGAGAACTAAGTACCTAGTTCGAGAATTAAACGCGAGATCTCAGTACCTAGTTCGAGAATTAAAAGCGAGAACTAAGTACCGAGTTCGAGAATTAAACGCGAGAACTATGTACCTAGTTCGAGAATTAAACGCGAGAACTATGTACCTAGTTCGAGAATTAAACGCGAGATCTCAGTACCGAGTTCGAGAATTAAACGCGAGAACTAAGTACCTAGTTCGAGAATTAAAAGCGAGAACTAAGTACCTAGTTCGAGAATTAAACGCAAGAACTCAGTACCTAGTTCGAGAATTAAACGCGAGAACTCAGTACCGAGTTCGAGAATTAAACGCGAGATCTCAGTACCGAGTTCGAGAATTAAAAGCGAGAACTAAGTACCGAGTTCATGAATTAAACGCAAGAACTCAGTACCGAGTTCGAGAATTAAACGCGAGATCTCAGTACCGAGTCCGAGAATTAAACGCGAGAACTCAGTATCGAGTTCGAGAATTAAACGCGAGAAGTAAGTACCTAGTTCGAGAATTAAACGCGAGAACTCAGTATCGAGTTCGAGAATTAAACGCGAGAAGTAAGTACCTAGTTCGAGAATTAAAAGCGAGAACTAAGTACCTAGTTCGAGAATTAAACGCAAGAACTCAGTACCTAGTTCGAGAATTAAACGCGAGAACTCAGTACCGAGTTCGAGAATTAAACGCGAGATCTCAGTACCGAGTTCGAGGATTAAACGCGAGAACTAAAGAACTAAGTACCTAGTTCGAGAATTAAAAGCGAGAACTAAGTACCTAGTTCGAGAATTAAAAGCGAGAACTAAGTACCTAGATCGAGAATTAAAAGCGAGAACTAAGTACCTAGTTCGAGAATTAAACGCGAGATCTCAGTACCTAGTTCGAGAATTAAAAGCGAGAACTAAGTACCGAGTTCGAGAATTAAACGCAAGAACTCAGTACCGAGTTCGAGAATTAAACGCGAGAACTAAGTACCTAGTTCGAGAATTAAAAGCGAGAACTAAGTACCTAGTTCGAGAATTAAACGCAAGAACTCAGTACCTAGTTCGAGAATTAAACGCGAGAACTCAGTACCGAGTTCGAGAATTAAACGCGAGATCTCAGTACCGAGTTCGAGAATTAAAAGCGAGAACTAAGTACCGAGTTCATGAATTAAACGCAAGAACTCAGTACCGAGTTCGAGAATTAAACGCGAGATCTCAGTACCGAGTCCGAGAATTAAACGCGAGAACTCAGTATCGAGTTCGAGAATTAAACGCGAGAAGTAAGTACCTAGTTCGAGAATTAAACGCGAGAACTCAGTATCGAGTTCGAGAATTAAACGCGAGAAGTAAGTACCTAGTTCGAGAATTAAAAGCGAGAACTAAGTACCTAGTTCGAGAATTAAACGCAAGAACTCAGTACCTAGTTCGAGAATTAAACGCGAGAACTCAGTACCGAGTTCGAGAATTAAACGCGAGATCTCAGTACCGAGTTCGAGGATTAAACGCGAGAACTAAAGAACTAAGTACCTAGTTCGAGAATTAAAAGCGAGAACTAAGTACCTAGTTCGAGAATTAAAAGCGAGAACTAAGTACCTAGATCGAGAATTAAAAGCGAGAACTAAGTACCTAGTTCGAGAATTAAACGCGAGATCTCAGTACCTAGTTCGAGAATTAAAAGCGAGAACTAAGTACCGAGTTCGAGAATTAAACGCAAGAACTCAGTACCGAGTTCGAGAATTAAACGCGAGATCTCAGTACCGAGTCCGAGAATTAAACGCGAGAACTCAGTATCGAGTTCGAGAATTAAACGCGAGAAGTAAGTACCTAGTTCGAGAATTAAACGCGAGAACTATGTACCTAGTTCGAGAATTAAACGCGAGATCTCAGTACCGAGTTCCAGAATTAAACGCGAGAACTAAGTACCTAGTTCGAGAATTAAAAGCGAAAACTAAGTACCTAGTTCGAGAATTAAACGCAAGAACTCAGTACCTAGTTCGAGAATTAAACGCGAGAACTCAGTACCGAGTTCGAGAATTAAACGCGAGATCTCAGTACCGAGTTCGAGAATTAAACGCGAGAACTAAGTACCTAGTTCGAGAATTAAACGCGAGAACTAAGTACTGAGTTCGAGAATTAAACGCGAGAACTAAGTACCGAGTTCGAGAATTAAACGCGAGAACTAAGTACCTAGTTCGAGAATTAAACGCGAGAACTAAGTACCTAGTTCGAAAATTAAACGCGAGAACTCAGTACCGAGTTCGAGAATTAAAAGCGAGAACTAAGTACCTAGTTCGAGAATTAAACGCGAGATCTCAGTACCTAGTTCGAGAATTAAAAGCGAGATCTCAGTACCTAGTTCGAGAATTAAAAGCGAGATCTCAGTACCTAGTTCGAGAATTAAAAGCGAGAACTAAGTACCGAGTTCGAGAATGAAACGCAAGAACTCAGTACCGAGTTCGAGGATTAAACGCGAGAACTAAAGAACTAAGTACCTAGTTCGAGAATTAAAAGCGAGAACTAAGTACCTAGTTCGAGAATTAAAAGCGAGAACTAAGTACCGAGTTCGAGAATTAAACGCGAGATCTCAGTACCGAGTTCGAGGATTAAACGCGAGAACTCAGTACCTAGTTCGAGAATTAAAAGCGAGAACTAAGTACCGAGTTCGAGAATTAAACGCGAGATCTCAGTACCGAGTTCGAGGATTAAAAGCGAGAACTAAGTACCTAGTTCGAGAATTAAAAGCGAGAACTAAGTACCGAGTTCGAGAATTAAACGCGAGATCTCAGTACCGAGTTCGAGGATTAAACGCGAGAACTCAGTACCGAGTTCGAGAATTAAACGCGAGATCTCAGTACCGAGTTCGAGGATTAAACGCGAGAACTAAAGAACTAAGTACCTAGTTCGAGAATTAAAAGCGAGAACTAAGTACCTAGTTCGAGAATTAAAAGCAAGAACTAAGTACCTAGATCGAGAATTAAAAGCGAGAACTAAGTACCTAGTTCGAGAATTAAACGCGAGATCTCAGTACCTAGTTCGAGAATTAAAAGCGAGAACTAAGTACCGAGTTCGAGAATTAAACGCAAGAACTCAGTACCGAGTTCGAGAATTAAACGCGAGATCTCAGTACCGAGTCCGAGAATTAAACGCGAGAACTCAGTATCGAGTTCGAGAATTAAACGCGAGAAGTAAGTACCTAGTTCGAGAATTAAAAGCGAGATCTCAGTACCGAGTTCGAGGATTAAACGCGAGAACTAAAGAACTAAGTACCTAGTTCGAGAATTAAAAGCGAGAACTAAGTACCTAGTTCGAGAATTAAAAGCAAGAACTAAGTACCTAGATCGAGAATTAAAAGCGAGAACTAAGTACCTAGTTCGAGAATTAAACGCGAGATCTCAGTACCTAGTTCGAGAATTAAAAGCGAGAACTAAGTACCTAGTTCGAGAATTAAACGCAAGAACTCAGTACCTAGTTCGAGAATTAAACGCGAGAACTCAGTACCGAGTTCGAGAATTAAACGCGAGATCTCAGTACCGAGTTCGAGGATTAAACGCGAGAACTAAAGAACTAAGTACCTAGTTCGAGAATTAAAAGCGAGAACTAAGTACCTAGTTCGAGAATTAAAAGCGAGAACTAAGTACCTAGATCGAGAATTAAAAGCGAGAACTAAGTACCTAGTTCGAGAATTAAACGCGAGATCTCAGTACCTAGTTCGAGAATTAAAAGCGAGAACTAAGTACCGAGTTCGAGAATTAAACGCAAGAACTCAGTACCGAGTTCGAGAATTAAACGCGAGATCTCAGTACCGAGTCCGAGAATTAAACGCGAGAACTCAGTATCGAGTTCGAGAATTAAACGCGAGAAGTAAGTACCTAGTTCGAGAATTAAACGCGAGAACTATGTACCTAGTTCGAGAATTAAACGCGAGATCTCAGTACCGAGTTCCAGAATTAAACGCGAGAACTAAGTACCTAGTTCGAGAATTAAAAGCGAGAACTAAGTACATAGTTCGAGAATTAAACGCGAGAAGTAAGTACCTAGTTCGAGAATTAAACGCGAGATCTCAGTACCTAGTTCGAGAATTAAAAGCGAGATCTCAGTACCTAGTTCGAGAATTAAAAGCGAGAACTAAGTACCGAGTTCGAGAATTAAACGCGAGATCTCAGTACCGAGTTCGAGGATTAAACGCGAGAACTCAGTACCGAGTTCGAGAATTAAACGCGAGATCTCAGTACCGAGTTCGAGGATTAAACGCGAGAACTAAAGAACTAAGTACCTAGTTCGAGAATTAAAAGCGAGAACTAAGTACCTAGTTCGAGAATTAAAAGCGAGAACTAAGTACCTAGATCGAGAATTAAAAGCGAGAACTAAGTACCTAGTTCGAGAATTAAACGCGAGATCTCAGTACCTAGTTCGAGAATTAAAAGCGAGAACTAAGTACCTAGCTCGAGAATTAAACGCGAGATCTCAGTACCTAGTTCGAGAATTAAACGCGAGATCTCAGTACCGAGTTCGAGGATTAAACGCGAGAACTAAAGAACTAAGTACCTAGTTCGAGAATTAAAAGCGAGAACTAAGTACCTAGTTCGAGAATTAAAAGCGAGAACTAAGTACCTAGTTCGAGAATTAAAAGCGAGAACTAAGTACCTAGATCGAGAATTAAAAGCGAGAACTAAGTACCTAGATCGAGAATTAAAAGCGAGAACTAAGTACCTAGTTCGAGAATTAAACGCGAGATCTCAGTACCTAGTTCGAGAATTAAAAGCGAGAACTAAGTACCGAGTTCGAGAATTAAACGCAAGAACTCAGTACCGAGTTCGAGAATTAAACGCGAGATCTCAGTACCGAGTCCGAGAATTAAACGCGAGAACTCAGTATCGAGTTCGAGAATTAAACGCGAGAAGTAAGTACCTAGTTCGAGAATTAAACGCGAGAACTATGTACCTAGTTCGAGAATTAAACGCGAGATCTCAGTACCGAGTTCGAGAATTAAACGCGAGAACTAAGTACCTAGTTCGAGAATTAAAAGCGAGAACTAAGTACCTAGTTCGAGAATTAAACGCAAGAACTCAGTACCTAGTTCGAGAATTAAACGCGAGAACTCAGTACCGAGTTCGAGAATTAAACGCGAGAACTAAGTACCGAGTTCGAGAATTAAACGCGAGAACTAAGTACCTAGTTCGAGAATTAAACGCGAGAACTAAGTACCTAGTTCGAAAATTAAACGCGAGAACTCAGTACCGAGTTCGAGAATTAAACGCGAGATCTCAGTACCGAGTCCGAGAATTAAACGCGAGAACTCAGTACCGAGTTCGAGAATTAAACGCGAGATCTAAGTACCTAGTTCGAGAATTAAACGCGAGAACTAAGTACCTAGTTCGAGAATTAAACGCGAGAACTAAGTACCTAGTTCGAGAATTAAAAGCGAGAACTAAGTACCTAGTTCGAGAATTAAACGCGAGAACTAAGTACCTAGTTCGAGAATTAAACGCGAGAACTAAGTACCTAGATCGAGAATTAAAAGCGAGAACTAAGTACCTAGTTCGAGAATTAAACGCGAGAACTAAGTACCGAGTTCGAGAATTAAACGCGAGAACTAAGTACCTAGTTCGAGAATTAAACGCAAGAACTCAGTACCTAGTTCGAGAATTAAACGCGAGAACTCAGTACCGAGTTCGAGAATTAAACGCGAGATCTCAGTACCGAGTTCGAGGATTAAACGCGAGAACTAAAGAACTAAGTACCTAGTTCGAGAATTAAAAGCGAGAACTAAGTACCTAGTTCGAGAATTAAAAGCGAGAACTAAGTACCTAGATCGAGAATTAAAAGCGAGAACTAAGTACCTAGTTCGAGAATTAAACGCGAGATCTCAGTACCTAGTTCGAGAATTAAAAGCGAGAACTAAGTACCGAGTTCGAGAATTAAACGCAAGAACTCAGTACCGAGTTCGAGAATTAAACGCGAGATCTCAGTACCGAGTCCGAGAATTAAACGCGAGAACTCAGTATCGAGTTCGAGAATTAAACGCGAGAAGTAAGTACCTAGTTCGAGAATTAAACGCGAGAACTATGTACCTAGTTCGAGAATTAAACGCGAGATCTCAGTACCGAGTTCGAGAATTAAACGCGAGAACTAAGTACCTAGTTCGAGAATTAAAAGCGAGAACTAAGTACCTAGTTCGAGAATTAAACGCAAGAACTCAGTACCTAGTTCGAGAATTAAACGCGAGAACTCAGTACCGAGTTCGAGAATTAAACGCGAGAACTAAGTACCGAGTTCGAGAATTAAACGCGAGAACTAAGTACCTAGTTCGAGAATTAAACGCGAGAACTAAGTACCTAGTTCGAAAATTAAACGCGAGAACTCAGTACCGAGTTCAAGAATTAAACGCGAGATCTCAGTACCGAGTCCGAGAATTAAACGCCAGAACTCAGTACCGAGTTCGAGAATTAAACGCGAGATCTAAGTACCTAGTTCGAGAATTAAACGCGAGAACTAAGTACCTAGTTCGAGAATTAAACGCGAGAACTAAGTACCTAGTTCGAGAATTAAAAGCGAGAACTAAGTACCTAGTTCGAGAATTAAACGCGAGAACTAAGTACCTAGTTCGAGAATTAAACGCGAGAACTAAGTACCTAGATCGAGAATTAAAAGCGAGAACTAAGTACCTAGTTCGAGAATTAAACGCGAGAACTAAGTACCGAGTTCGAGAATTAAACGCGAGAACTAAGTACCTAGTTCGAGAATTAAAAGCGAGAACTAAGTACCGAGTTCGAGAATTAAACGCGAGAACTAAGTACCGAGTCCGAGAATTAAACGCGAGAACTCAGTACCGAGTTCGAGAATTAAACGCGAGATCTCAGTACCAAGTTCGAGGATTAAACGCGAGAACTAAAGAACTAAGTACCTAGTTCGAGAATTAAAAGCGAGAACTAAGTACCTAGTTCGAGAATTAAAAGCGAGAACTAAGTACCTAGATCGAGAATTAAACGCAAGAACTCAGTACCTAGTTCGAGAATTAAACGCGAGAACTCAGTACCGAGTTCGAGAATTAAACGCGAGAACTAAGTACCGAGTTCGAGAATTAAACGCGAGAACTAAGTACCTAGTTCGAGAATTAAACGCGAGAACTAAGTACCTAGTTCGAAAATTAAACGCGAGAACTCAGTACCGAGTTCAAGAATTAAACGCGAGATCTCAGTACCGAGTCCGAGAATTAAACGCCAGAACTCAGTACCGAGTTCGAGAATTAAACGCGAGATCTAAGTACCTAGTTCGAGAATTAAACGCGAGAACTAAGTACCTAGTTCGAGAATTAAACGCGAGAACTAAGTACCTAGTTCGAGAATTAAAAGCGAGAACTAAGTACCTAGTTCGAGAATTAAACGCGAGAACTAAGTACCTAGTTCGAGAATTAAACGCGAGAACTAAGTACCTAGATCGAGAATTAAAAGCGAGAACTAAGTACCTAGTTCGAGAATTAAACGCGAGAACTAAGTACCGAGTTCGAGAATTAAACGCGAGAACTAAGTACCTAGTTCGAGAATTAAAAGCGAGAACTAAGTACCGAGTTCGAGAATTAAACGCGAGAACTAAGTACCGAGTCCGAGAATTAAACGCGAGAACTCAGTACCGAGTTCGAGAATTAAACGCGAGATCTCAGTACCAAGTTCGAGGATTAAACGCGAGAACTAAAGAACTAAGTACCTAGTTCGAGAATTAAAAGCGAGAACTAAGTACCTAGTTCGAGAATTAAAAGCGAGAACTAAGTACCTAGATCGAGAATTAAAAGCGAGAACTAAGTACCTAGCTCGAGAATTAAACGCGAGATCTCAGTACCTAGTTCGAGAATTAAAAGCGAGATCTCAGTACCTAGTTCGAGAATTAAAAGCGAGACCTAAGTACCGAGTTCGAGAATTAAACGCAAGAACTCAGTACCGAGTTCGAGGATTAAACGCGAGAACTAAAGAACTAAGTACCTAGTTCGAGAATTAAAAGCGAGAACTAAGTACCTAGTTCGAGAATTAAAAGCGAGAACTAAGTACCGAGTTCGAGAATTAAATGCGAGATCTCAGTACCGAGTTCGAGGATTAAACGCGAGAACTCAGTACCGAGTTCGAGAATTAAACGCGAGATCTCAGTACCGAGTTCGAGGATTAAACGCGAGAACTAAAGAACTAAGTACCTAGATCGAGAATTAAAAGCGAGAACTAAGTACCTAGTTCGAGAATTAAACGCGAGATCTCAGTACCTAGTTCGAGAATTAAAAGCGAGAACTAAGTACCGAGTTCGAGAATTAAACGCAAGAACTCAGTACCGAGTTCGAGAATTAAACGCGAGATCTCAGTACCGAGTCCGAGAATTAAACGCGAGAACTCAGTATCGAGTTCGAGAATTAAACGCGAGAAGTAAGTACCTAGTTCGAGAATTAAAAGCGAGAACTAAGTACCTAGTTCGAGAATTAAACGCAAGAACTCAGTACCTAGTTCGAGAATTAAACGCGAGAACTCAGTACCGAGTTCGAGAATTAAACGCGAGATCTCAGTACCGAGTTCGAGGATTAAACGCGAGAACTAAAGAACTAAGTACCTAGTTCGAGAATTAAAAGCGAGAACTAAGTACCTAGTTCGAGAATTAAAAGCGAGAACTAAGTACCTAGATCGAGAATTAAAAGCGAGAACTAAGTACCTAGTTCGAGAATTAAACGCGAGATCTCAGTACCTAGTTCGAGAATTAAAAGCGAGAACTAAGTACCGAGTTCGAGAATTAAACGCGAGATCTCAGTTCCGAGTCCGAGAATTAAACGCGAGAACTCAGTATCGAGTTCGAGAATTAAACGCGAGAAGTAAGTACCTAGTTCGAGAATTAAACGCGAGAACTATGTACCTAGTTCGAGAATTAAACGCGAGATATCAGTACCGAGTTCCAGAATTAAACGCGAGAACTAAGTACCGAGTTCGAGAATTAAACGCAAGAACTCAGTACCGAGTTCGAGAATTAAACGCGAGAACTAAAGAACTAAGTACCTAGTTCGAGAATTAAAAGCGAGAACTAAGTACCTAGTTCGAGAATTAAAAGCGAGAACTAAGTACCGAGTTCGAGAATTAAATGCGAGATCTCAGTACCGAGTTCGAGGATTAAACGCGAGAACTCAGTACCGAGTTCGAGAATTAAACGCGAGATCTCAGTACCGAGTTCGAGGATTAAACGCGAGAACTAAAGAACTAAGTACCTAGATCGAGAATTAAAAGCGAGAACTAAGTACCTAGTTCGAGAATTAAACGCGAGATCTCAGTACCTAGTTCGAGAATTAAAAGCGAGAACTAAGTACCGAGTTCGAGAATTAAACGCAAGAACTCAGTACCGAGTTCGAGAATTAAACGCGAGATCTCAGTACCGAGTCCGAGAATTAAACGCGAGAACTCAGTATCGAGTTCGAGAATTAAACGCGAGAAGTAAGTACCTAGTTCGAGAATTAAAAGCGAGAACTAAGTACCTAGTTCGAGAATTAAACGCAAGAACTCAGTACCTAGTTCGAGAATTAAACGCGAGAACTCAGTACCGAGTTCGAGAATTAAACGCGAGATCTCAGTACCGAGTTCGAGGATTAAACGCGAGAACTAAAGAACTAAGTACCTAGTTCGAGAATTAAAAGCGAGAACTAAGTACCTAGTTCGAGAATTAAAAGCGAGAACTAAGTACCTAGATCGAGAATTAAAAGCGAGAACTAAGTACCTAGTTCGAGAATTAAACGCGAGATCTCAGTACCTAGTTCGAGAATTAAAAGCGAGAACTAAGTACCGAGTTCGAGAATTAAACGCGAGATCTCAGTACCGAGTCCGAGAATTAAACGCGAGAACTCAGTATCGAGTTCGAGAATTAAACGCGAGAAGTAAGTACCTAGTTCGAGAATTAAACGCGAGAATTATGTACCTAGTTCGAGAATTAAACGCGAGATATCAGTACCGAGTTCCAGAATTAAACGCGAGAACTAAGTACCTAGTTCGAGAATTAAAAGCGAGAACTAAGTACCTAGTTCGAGAATTAAACGCAAGAACTCAGTACCTAGTTCGAGAATTAAACGCGAGAACTCAGTACCGAGTTCGAGAATTAAACGCGAGATCTCAGTACCGAGTTCGAGAATTAAACGCGAGAACTAAGTACCTAGTTCGAGAATTAAACGCGAGAACTAAGTACCGAGTTCGAGAATTAAACGCGAGAACTAAGTACCGAGTTCGAGAATTAAACGCGAGAACTAAGTACCTAGTTCCAGAATTAAACGCGAGAACTAAGTACCTAGTTCGAAAATTAAACGCGAGAACTCAGTACCGAGTTCGAGAATTAAACGCGAGATCTCAGTACCGAGTCCGAGAATTAAACGCGAGAACTCAGTACCGAGTTCGAGAATTAAACGCGAGATCTCAGTACCGAGTCCGAGAATTAAACGCGAGAACTCAGTACCGAGTTCGAGAATTAAACGTGAGATCTCAGTACCGAGTTCGAGGATTAAACGCGAGAACTAAAGAACTAAGTACCTAGTTCGAGAATTAAAAGCGAGAACTAAGTACCTAGTTCGAGAATTAAAAGCGAGAACTAAGTACCTAGTTCGAGAATTAAAAGCGAGAACTAAGTACCTAGATCGAGAATTAAAAGCGAGAACTAAGTACCTAGTTCGAGAATTAAACGCGAGATCTCAGTACCTAGTTCGAGAATTAAAAGCGAGATCTCAGTACCTAGTTCGAGAATTAAAAGCGAGAACTAAGTACCGAGTTCGAGAATTAAACGCAAGAACTCAGTACCGAGTTCGAGGATTAAACGCGAGAACTAAAGAACTAAGTACCTAGTTCGAGAATTAAAAGCGAGAACTAAGTACCTAGTTCGAGAATTAAAAGCGAGAACTAAGTACCGAGTTCGAGAATTAAACGCGAGATCTCAGTACCGAGTTCGAGGATTAAACGCGAGAACTCAGTACCGAGTTCGAGAATTAAACGCGAGATCTCAGTACCGAGTTCGAGGATTAAACGCGAGAACTAAAGAACTAAGTACCTAGTTCGAGAATTAAAAGCGAGAACTAAGTACCTAGTTCGAGAATTAAAAGCGAGAACTAAGTACCTAGATCGAGAATTAAAAGCGAGAACTAAGTACCTAGTTCGAGAATTAAACGCGAGATCTCAGTACCTAGTTCGAGAATTAAAAGCGAGAACTAAGTACCGAGTTCGAGATATAAACGCAAGAACTCAGTACCGAGTTCGAGAATTAAACGCGAGATCTCAGTACCGAGTCCGAGAATTAAACGCGAGAACTCAGTATCGAGTTCGAGAATTAAACGCGAGAAGTAAGTACCTAGTTCGAGAATTAAAAGCGAGAACTAAGTACCTAGTTCGAGAATTAAACGCAAGAACTCAGTACCTAGTTCGAGAATTAAACGCGAGAACTCAGTACCGAGTTCGAGAATTAAACGCGAGATCTCAGTACCGAGTTCGAGAATTAAACGCGAGAACTAAAGAACTAAGTACCTAGTTCGAGAATTAAAAGCGAGAACTAAGTACCTAGTTCGAGAATTAAAAGCGAGAACTAAGTACCTAGATCGAGAATTAAAAGCGAGAACTAAGTACCTAGTTCGAGAATTAAACGGGAGATCTCAGTACCTAGTTCGAGAATTAAAAGCGAGAACTAAGTACCGAGTTCGAGAATTAAACGCAAGAACTCAGTACCGAGTTCGAGAATTAAACGCGAGATCTCAGTACCGAGTCCGAGAATTAAACGCGAGAACTCAGTATCGAGTTCGAGAATTAAACGCGAGAAGTAAGTACCTAGTTCGAGAATTAAACGCGAGAACTATGTACCTAGTTCGAGAATTAAACGTGAGATCTCAGTACCGAGTTCCAGAATTAAACGCGAGAACTAAGTACCTAGTTCGAGAATTAAAAGCGAGAACTAAGTACCTAGTTCGAGAATTAAACGCAAGAACTCAGTACCTAGTTCGAGAATTAAACGCGAGAACTCAGTACCGAGTTCGAGAATTAAACGCGAGATCTCAGTACCGAGTTCGAGAATTAAACGCGAGAACTAAGTACCTAGTTCGAGAATTAAACGCGAGAACTAAGTACCGAGTTCGAGAATTAAACGCGAGAACTAAGTACCGAGTTCGAGAATTAAACGCGAGAACTAAGTACCTAGTTCAAGAATTAAACGCGAGAACTAAGTACCTAGTTCGAAAATTAAACGCGAGAACTCAGTACCGAGTTCGAGAATTAAACGCGAGATCTCAGTACCGAGTCCGAGAATTAAACGCGAGAACTCAGTACCGAGTTCGAGAATTAAACGCGAGATCTAAGTACCTAGTTCGAGAATTAAACGCGAGAACTAAGTACCTAGTTCGAGAATTAAACGCGAGAACTAAGTACCTAGTTCGAGAATTAAAAGCGAGAACTAAGTACCTAGTTCGAGAATTAAACGCGAGAACTAAGTACCTAGTTCGAGAATTAAACGCGAGAACTAAGTACCTAGATCGAGAATTAAAAGCGAGAACTAAGTACCTAGTTCGAGAATTAAACGCGAGAACTAAGTACCGAGTTCGAGAATTAAACGCGAGAACTAAGTACCTAGTTCGAGAATTAAACGCGAGAACTAAGTACCTAGTTCGAGAATTAAACGCGAGAACTAAGTACCTAGTTCGAGAATTAAAAGCGAGAACTAAGTACCGAGTTCGAGAATTAAACGCAGGAACTCAGTACCGAGTCCGAGAATTAAACGCGAGAACTCAGTATCGAGTTCGAGAATTAAACGCGAGAAGTAAGTACCTAGTTCGAGAATTAAACCCGAGAACTATGTACCTAGTTCGAGAATTAAACGCGAGAACTCAGTACCGAGTTCGAGAATTAAACGCGAGATCTCAGTACCGAGTCCGAGAATTAAACGCGAGAACTCAGTACCGAGTTCGAGAATTAAACGCGAGATCTCAGTACCGAGTTCGAGGATTAAACGCGAGAACTAAAGAACTAAGTACCTAGTTCGAGAATTAAAAGCGAGAACTAAGTACCTAGTTCGAGAATTAAAAGCGAGAACTAAGTACCTAGATCGAGAATTAAAAGCGAGAACTAAGTACCTAGTTCGAGAATTAAACGCGAGATCTCAGTACCTAGTTCGAGAATTAAAAGCGAGAACTAAGTACCGAGTTCGAGAATTAAACGCGAGAACTATGTACCTAGTTCGAGAATTAAACGCGAGAACTATGTACCTAGTTCGAGAATTAAACGCGAGATCTCAGTACCGAGTTCGAGAATTAAACGCGAGAACTAAGTACCTAGTTCGAGAATTAAACGCGAGAACTCTGTACCGAGTTCGAGAATTAAACGCGAGATCTCAGTACCGAGTTCGAGAATTAAACGCAGGAACTCAGTACCGAGTCCGAGAATTAAACGCGAGAACTCAGTATCGAGTTCGAGAATTAAACGCGAGAAGTAAGTACCTAGTTCGAGAATTAAACCCGAGAACTATGTACCTAGTTCGAGAATTAAACGCGAGAACTCAGTACCAAGTTCGAGAATTAAACGCGAGATCTCAGTACCGAGTCCGAGAATTAAACGCGAGAACTCAGTACCGAGTTCGAGAATTAAACGCGAGATCTCAGTACCGAGTTCGAGGATTAAACGCGAGAACTAAAGAACTAAGTACCTAGTTCGAGAATTAAAAGCGAGAACTAAGTACCTAGTTCGAGAATTAAAAGCGAGAACTAAGTACCTAGATCGAGAATTAAAAGCGAGAACTAAGTACCTAGTTCGAGAATTAAACGCGAGATCTCAGTACCTAGTTCGAGAATTAAAAGCGAGAACTAAGTACCGAGTTCGAGAATTAAACGCGAGAACTATGTACCTAGTTCGAGAATTAAACGCGAGAACTATGTACCTAGTTCGAGAATTAAACGCGAGATCTCAGTACCGAGTTCGAGAATTAAACGCGAGAACTAAGTACCTAGTTCGAGAATTAAAAGCGAGAACTAAGTACCTAGTTCGAGAATTAAACGCAAGAACTCAGTACCTAGTTCGAGAATTAAACGCGAGAACTCAGTACCGAGTTCGAGAATTAAACGCGAGATCTCAGTACCGAGTTCGAGAATTAAAAGCGAGAACTAAGTACCGAGTTCGAGAATTAAACGCAAGAACTCAGTACCGAGTTCGAGAATTAAACGCGAGATCTCAGTACCGAGTCCGAGAATTAAACGCGAGAACTCAGTATCGAGTTCGAGAATTAAACGCGAGAAGTAAGTACCTAGTTCGAGAATTAAACGCGAGAACTCAGTATCGAGTTCGAGAATTAAACCCGAGAAGTAAGTACCTAGTTCGAGAATTAAAAGCGAGAACTAAGTACCTAGTTCGAGAATTAAACGCAAGAACTCAGTACCTAGTTCGAGAATTAAACGCGAGAACTCAGTACCGAGTTCGAGAATTAAACGCGAGATCTCAGTACCGAGTTCGAGGATTAAACGCGAGAACTAAAGAACTAAGTACCTAGTTCGAGAATTAAAAGCGAGAACTAAGTACCTAGTTCGAGAATTAAAAGCGAGAACTAAGTACCTAGATCGAGAATTAAAAGCGAGAACTAAGTACCTAGTTCGAGAATTAAACGCGAGATCTCAGTACCTAGTTCGAGAATTAAAAGCGAGAACTAAGTACCGAGTTCGAGAATTAAACGCAAGAACTCAGTACCGAGTTCGAGAATTAAACGCGAGATCTCAGTACCGAGTCCGAGAATTAAACGCGAGAACTCAGTATCGAGTTCGAGAATTAAACGCGAGAAGTAAGTACCTAGTTCGAGAATTAAACGCGAGAACTATGTACCTAGTTCGAGAATTAAACGCGAGATCTCAGTACCGAGTTCCAGAATTAAACGCGAGAACTAAGTACCTAGTTCGAGAATTAAAAGCGAAAACTAAGTACCTAGTTCGAGAATTAAACGCAAGAACTCAGTACCTAGTTCGAGAATTAAACGCGAGAACTCAGTACCGAGTTCGAGAATTAAACGCGAGATCTCAGTACCGAGTTCGAGAATTAAACGCGAGAACTAAGTACCTAGTTCGAGAATTAAACGCGAGAACTAAGTACCGAGTTCAAGAATTAAACGCGAGAACTAAGTACCGAGTTCGAGAATTAAACGCGAGAAGTAAGTACCTAGTTCGAGAATTAAACGCGAGAACTAAGTACCTAGTTCGAAAATTAAACGCGAGAACTCAGTACCGAGTTCGAGAATTAAAAGCGAGAACTAAGTACCTACTTCGAGAATTAAACGCGAGATCTCAGTACCTAGTTCGAGAATTAAAAGCGAGATCTCAGTACCTAGTTCGAGAATTAAAAGCGAGTACCAAGTACCGAGTTCGAGAATGAAACGCAAGAACTCAGTACCGAGTTCGAGGATTAAACGCGAGAACTAAAGAACTAAGTACCTAGTTCGAGAATTAAAAGCGAGAACTAAGTACCTAGTTCGAGAATTAAAAGCGAGAACTAAGTACCGAGTTCGAGAATTAAACGCGAGATCTCAGTACCGAGTTCGAGGATTAAACGCGAGAACTCAGTACCGAGTTCGAGAATTAAACGCGAGATCTCAGTACCGAGTTCGAGGATTAAACGCGAGAACTAAAGAACTAAGTACCTAGTTCGAGAATTAAAAGCGAGAACTAAGTACCTAGTTCGAGAATTAAAAGCAAGAACTAAGTACCTAGATCGAGAATTAAAAGCGAGAACTAAGTACCTAGTTCGAGAATTAAACGCGAGATCTCAGTACCTAGTTCGAGAATTAAAAGCGAGAACTAAGTACCGAGTTCGAGAATTAAACGCAAGAACTCAGTACCGAGTTCGAGAATTAAACGCGAGATCTCAGTACCGAGTCCGAGAATTAAACGCGAGAACTCAGTACCTAGTTCGAGAATTAAAAGCGAGAACTAAGTACCGAGTTCGAGAATTAAACGCAAGAACTCAGTACCGAGTTCGAGAATTAAACGCGAGATCTCAGTACCGAGTCCGAGAATTAAACGCGAGAACTCAGTATCGAGTTCGAGAATTAAACGCGAGCAGTAAGTACCTAGTTCGAGAATTAAAAGCGAGAACTAAGTACCTAGTTCGAGAATTAAACGCAAGAACTCAGTACCTAGTTCGAGAATTAAACGCGAGAACTCAGTACCGAATTCGAGAATTAAACGCGAGATCTCAGTACCGAGTTCGAGGATTAAACGCGAGAACTAAAGAACTAAGTACCTAGTTCGAGAATTAAAAGCGAGAACTAAGTACCTAGTTCGAGAATTAAAAGCGAGAACTAAGTACCTAGATCGAGAATTAAAAGCGAGAACTAAGTACCTAGTTCGAGAATTAAACGGGAGATCTCAGTACCTAGTTCGAGAATTAAAAGCGAGAACTAAGTACCGAGTTCGAGAATTAAACGCAAGAACTCAGTACCGAGTTCGAGAATTAAACGCGAGAACTCAGTACCGAGTCCGAGAATTAAACGCGAGAACTCAGTATCGAGTTCGAGAATTAAACGCGAGAAGTAAGTACCTAGTTCGAGAATTAAACGCGAGAACTATGTACCTAGTTCGAGAATTAAACGCGAGATCTCAGTACCGAGTTCCAGAATTAAACGCGAGAACTAAGTACCTAGTTCGAGAATTAAAAGCGAGAACTAAGTACCTAGTTCGAGAATTAAACGCAAGAACTCAGTACCTAGTTCGAGAATTAAACGCGAGAACTCAGTACCGAGTTCGAGAATTAAACGCGAGATCTCAGTACCGAGTTCGAGAATTAAACGCGAGAACTAAGTACCTAGTTCGAGAATTAAACGCGAGAACTAAGTACCGAGTTCGAGAATTAAACGCGAGAACTAAGTACCGAGTTCGAGAATTAAACGCGAGAACTAAGTACCTAGTTCGAGAATTAAACGCGAGAACTAAGTACCTAGTTCGAAAATTAAACGCGAGAACTCAGTACCGAGTTCGAGAATTAAACGCGAGATCTCAGTACCGAGTCCGAGAATTAAACGCGAGAACTCAGTACCGAGTTCGAGAATTAAACGCGAGATCTAAGTACCTAGTTCGAGAATTAAACGCGAGAACTAAGTACCTAGTTCGAGAATTAAACGCGAGAACTAAGTACCTAGTTCGAGAATTAAAAGCGAGAACTAAGTACCTAGTTCGAGAATTAAACGCGAGAACTAAGTACCTAGTTCGAGAATTAAACGCGAGAACTAAGTACCTAGATCGAGAATTAAAAGCGAGAACTAAGTACCTAGTTCGAGAATTAAACGCGAGAACTAAGTACCGAGTTCGAGAATTAAACGCGAGAACTAAGTACCTAGTTCGAGAATTAAACGCGAGAACTAAGTACCTAGTTCGAGAATTAAACGCGAGAACTAAGTACCTAGTTCGAGAATTAAAAGCGAGAACTAAGTACCGAGTTCGAGAATTAAACGCAGGAACTCAGTACCGAGTCCGAGAATTAAACGCGAGAACTCAGTATCGAGTTCGAGAATTAAACGCGAGAAGTAAGTACCTAGTTCGAGAATTAAACCCGAGAACTATGTACCTAGTTCGAGAATTAAACGCGAGAACTCAGTACCGAGTTCGAGAATTAAACGCGAGATCTCAGTACCGAGTCCGAGAATTAAACGCGAGAACTCAGTACCGAGTTCGAGAATTAAACGCGAGATCTCAGTACCGAGTTCGAGGATTAAACGCGAGAACTAAAGAACTAAGTACCTAGTTCGAGAATTAAAAGCGAGAACTAAGTACCTAGTTCGAGAATTAAAAGCGAGAACTAAGTACCTAGATCGAGAATTAAAAGCGAGAACTAAGTACCTAGTTCGAGAATTAAACGCGAGATCTCAGTACCTAGTTCGAGAATTAAAAGCGAGAACTAAGTACCGAGTTCGAGAATTAAACGCGAGAACTATGTACCTAGTTCGAGAATTAAACGCGAGAACTATGTACCTAGTTCGAGAATTAAACGCGAGATCTCAGTACCGAGTTCGAGAATTAAACGCGAGAACTAAGTACCTAGTTCGAGAATTAAAAGCGAGAACTAAGTACCTAGTTCGAGAATTAAACGCAAGAACTCAGTACCTAGTTCGAGAATTAAACGCGAGAACTCAGTACCGAGTTCGAGAATTAAACGCGAGATCTCAGTACCGAGTTCGAGAATTAAAAGCGAGAACTAAGTACCGAGTTCGAGAATTAAACGCAAGAACTCAGTACCGAGTTCGAGAATTAAACGCGAGATCTCAGTACCGAGTCCGAGAATTAAACGCGAGAACTCAGTATCGAGTTCGAGAATTAAACGCGAGAAGTAAGTACCTAGTTCGAGAATTAAACGCGAGAACTCAGTATCGAGTTCGAGAATTAAACGCGAGAAGTAAGTACCTAGTTCGAGAATTAAAAGCGAGAACTAAGTACCTAGTTCGAGAATTAAACGCAAGAACTCAGTACCTAGTTCGAGAATTAAACGCGAGAACTCAGTACCGAGTTCGAGAATTAAACGCGAGATCTCAGTACCGAGTTCGAGGATTAAACGCGAGAACTAAAGAACTAAGTACCCAGTTCGAGAATTAAAAGCGAGAACTAAGTACCTAGTTCGAGAATTAAAAGCGAGAACTAAGTACCTAGATCGAGAATTAAAAGCGAGAACTAAGTACCTAGTTCGAGAATTAAACGCGAGATCTCAGTACCGAGTCCGAGAATTAAACGCGAGAACTCAGTACCGAGTTCGAGAATTAAACGCGAGATCTCAGTACCGAGTTCGAGGATTAAACGCGAGAACTAAAGAACTAAGTACCTAGTTCGAGAATTAAAAGCGAGAACTAAGTACCTAGTTCGAGAATTAAAAGCGAGAACTAAGTACCTAGATCGAGAATTAAAAGCGAGAACTAAGTACCTAGTTCGAGAATTAAACGCGAGATCTCAGTACCTAGTTCGAGAATTAAAAGCGAGAACTAAGTACCGAGTTCGAGAATTAAACGCGAGAACTATGTACCTAGTTCGAGAATTAAACGCGAGAACTATGTACCTAGTTCGAGAATTAATCGCGAGATCTCAGTACCGAGTTCGAGAATTAAACGCGAGAACTAAGTACCTAGTTCGAGAATTAAAAGCGAGAACTAAGTACCTAGTTCGAGAATTAAACGCAAGAACTCAGTACCTAGTTCGAGAATTAAACGCGAGAACTCAGTACCGAGTTCGAGAATTAAACGCGAGATCTCAGTACCGAGTTCGAGAATTAAAAGCGAGAACTAAGTACCGAGTTCGAGAATTAAACGCAAGAACTCAGTACCGAGTTCGAGAATTAAACGCGAGATCTCAGTACCGAGTCCGAGAATTAAACGCGAGAACTCAGTATCGAGTTCGAGAATTAAACGCGAGAAGTAAGTACCTAGTTCGAGAATTAAACGCGAGAACTCAGTATCGAGTTCGAGAATTAAACGCGAGAAGTAAGTACCTAGTTCGAGAATTAAAAGCGAGAACTAAGTACCTAGTTCGAGAATTAAACGCGAGATCTCAGTACCGAATTCGAGAATTAAACGCGAGAACTAAGTACCTAGTTCGAGAATTAAACGCGAGAACTAAGTACCTAGTTCGAGAATTAAAAGCGAGAACTAAGTACCTAGTTCGAGAATTAAACGCAAGAACTCAGTACCTTGTTCGAGAATTAAACGCGAGAACTCAGTACCGAGTTCGAGAATTAAAAGCGAGAACTAAGTGCCTAGTTCGAGAATTAAACGCGAGAACTAAGTACCGAGTTCGAGAATTAAACGCGAGAACTAAGTACCTAGTTCGAGAATTAAACGCGAGAACTAAGTACCTAGTTCGAGAATTAAAAGCGAGAACTAAGTACCGAGTTCGAGAATTAAACGCAAGAACTCAGTACCGAGTTCGAGAATTAAACGCGAGATCTCAGTACCGAGTCCGAGAATTAAACGCGAGAACTCAGTATCGAGTTCGAGAATTAAACGCGAGAAGTAAGTACCTAGTTCGAGAATTAAACGCGAGAACTAAGTACCTAGTTCGAGAATTAAAAGCGAGATCTCAGTACCGAGTCCGAGAATTAAACGCGAGAACTCAGTATCGAGTTCGAGAATTAAACGCGAGAAGTAAGTACCTAGTTCGAGAATTAAACGCGAGAACTATGTACCTAGTTCGAGAATTAAACGCGAGATCTCAGTACCGAGTTCGAGAATTAAACGCGAGAACTAAGTACCTAGTTCGAGAATTAAAAGCGAGAACTAAGTACCTAGTTCGAGAATTAAACGCAAGAACTCAGTACCTAGTTCGAGAATTAAACGCGAGAACTCAGTACCGAGTTCGAGAATTAAACGCGAGATCTCAGTACCGAGTTCGAGAATTAAAAGCGAGAACTAAGTACCGAGTTCGAGAATTAAACGCAAGAACTCAGTACCGAGTTCGAGAATTAAACGCGAGATCTCAGTACCGAGTCCGAGAATTAAACGCGAGAACTCAGTATCGAGTTCGAGAATTAAACGCGAGAAGTAAGTACCTAGTTCGAGAATTAAACGCGAGAACTCAGTATCGAGTTCGAGAATTAAACGCGAGAAGTAAGTACCTAGTTCGAGAATTAAAAGCGAGAACTAAGTACCTAGTTCGAGAATTAAACGCAAGAACTCAGTACCTAGTTCGAGAATTAAACGCGAGAACTCAGTACCGAGTTCGAGAATTAAACGCGAGATCTCAGTACCGAGTTCGAGGATTAAACGCGAGAACTAAAGAACTAAGTACCCAGTTCGAGAATTAAAAGCGAGAACTAAGTACCTAGTTCGAGAATTAAAAGCGAGAACTAAGTACCTAGATCGAGAATTAAAAGCGAGAACTAAGTACCTAGTTCGAGAATTAAACGCGAGATCTCAGTACCGAGTCCGAGAATTAAACGCGAGAACTCAGTACCGAGTTCGAGAATTAAACGCGAGATCTCAGTACCGAGTTCGAGGATTAAACGCGAGAACTAAAGAACTAAGTACCTAGTTCGAGAATTAAAAGCGAGAACTAAGTACCTAGTTCGAGAATTAAAAGCGAGAACTAAGTACCTAGATCGAGAATTAAAAGCGAGAACTAAGTACCTAGTTCGAGAATTAAACGCGAGATCTCAGTACCTAGTTCGAGAATTAAAAGCGAGAACTAAGTACCGAGTTCGAGAATTAAACGCGAGAACTATGTACCTAGTTCGAGAATTAAACGCGAGAACTATGTACCTAGTTCGAGAATTAAACGCGAGATCTCAGTACCGAGTTCGAGAATTAAACGTGAGAACTAAGTACCTAGTTCGAGAATTAAAATCGAGAACTAAGTACCTAGTTCGAGAATTAAACGCAAGAACTCAGTACCTAGTTCGAGAATTAAACGCGAGAACTCAGTACCGAGTTCGAGAATTAAACGCGAGATCTCAGTACCGAGTTCGAGAATTAAAAGCGAGAACTAAGTACCGAGTTCGAGAATTAAACGCAAGAACTCAGTACCGAGTTCGAGAATTAAACGCGAGATCTCAGTACCGAGTCCGAGAATTAAACGCGAGAACTCAGTATCGAGTTCGAGAATTAAACGCGAGAAGTAAGTACCTAGTTCGAGAATTAAACGCGAGAACTCAGTATCGAGTTCGAGAATTAAACGCGAGAAGTAAGTACCTAGTTCGAGAATTAAAAGCGAGAACTAAGTACCTAGTTCGAGAATTAAACGCAAGAACTCAGTACCTAGTTCGAGAATTAAACGCGA
This sequence comes from Desoria tigrina, assembly GCA_906901685.1. NCBI lineage: Eukaryota > Metazoa > Arthropoda > Collembola > Entomobryomorpha > Isotomidae > Desoria > Desoria tigrina. The sequence goes on along the minus strand of CAJQTU010000003.1, from coordinate 161,809 downwards.
GAACTCAGTACCGAGTTCGAGAATTAAACGCGAGATCTCAGTACCGAGTTCGAGGATTAAACGCGAGAACTAAAGAACTAAGTACCCAGTTCGAGAATTAAAAGCGAGAACTAAGTACCTAGTTCGAGAATTAAAAGCGAGAACTAAGTACCTAGATCGAGAATTAAAAGCGAGAACTAAGTACCTAGTTCGAGAATTAAACGCGAGATCTCAGTACCTAGTTCGAGAATTAAAAGCGAGAACTAAGTACCGAGTTCGAGAATTAAACGCAAGAACTCAGTACCGAGTTCGAGAATTAAACGCGAGATCTCAGTACCGAGTCCGAGAATTAAACGCGAGAACTCAGTATCGAGTTCGAGAATTAAACGCGAGAAGTAAGTACCTAGTTCGAGAATTAAACGCGAGAACTATGTACCTAGTTCGAGAATTAAACGCGAGATCTCAGTACCGAGTTCCAGAATTAAACGCGAGAACTAAGTACCTAGTTCGAGAATTAAAAGCGAAAACTAAGTACCTAGTTCGAGAATTAAACGCAAGAACTCAGTACCTAGTTCGAGAATTAAACGCGAGAACTCAGTACCGAGTTCGAGAATTAAACGCGAGATCTCAGTACCGAGTTCGAGAATTAAACGCGAGAACTAAGTACCTAGTTCGAGAATTAAACGCGAGAACTAAGTACTGAGTTCGAGAATTAAACGCGAGAACTAAGTACCGAGTTCGAGAATTAAACGCGAGAACTAAGTACCTAGTTCGAGAATTAAACGCGAGAACTAAGTACCTAGTTCGAAAATTAAACGCGAGAACTCAGTACCGAGTTCGAGAATTAAAAGCGAGAACTAAGTACCTAGTTCGAGAATTAAACGCGAGATCTCAGTACCTAGTTCGAGAATTAAAAGCGAGATCTCAGTACCTAGTTCGAGAATTAAAAGCGAGATCTCAGTACCTAGTTCGAGAATTAAAAGCGAGAACTAAGTACCGAGTTCGAGAATGAAACGCAAGAACTCAGTACCGAGTTCGAGGATTAAACGCGAGAACTAAAGAACTAAGTACCTAGTTCGAGAATTAAAAGCGAGAACTAAGTACCTAGTTCGAGAATTAAAAGCGAGAACTAAGTACCGAGTTCGAGAATTAAACGCGAGATCTCAGTACCGAGTTCGAGGATTAAACGCGAGAACTCAGTACCTAGTTCGAGAATTAAAAGCGAGAACTAAGTACCGAGTTCGAGAATTAAACGCGAGATCTCAGTACCGAGTTCGAGGATTAAAAGCGAGAACTAAGTACCTAGTTCGAGAATTAAAAGCGAGAACTAAGTACCGAGTTCGAGAATTAAACGCGAGATCTCAGTACCGAGTTCGAGGATTAAACGCGAGAACTCAGTACCGAGTTCGAGAATTAAACGCGAGATCTCAGTACCGAGTTCGAGGATTAAACGCGAGAACTAAAGAACTAAGTACCTAGTTCGAGAATTAAAAGCGAGAACTAAGTACCTAGTTCGAGAATTAAAAGCAAGAACTAAGTACCTAGATCGAGAATTAAAAGCGAGAACTAAGTACCTAGTTCGAGAATTAAACGCGAGATCTCAGTACCTAGTTCGAGAATTAAAAGCGAGAACTAAGTACCGAGTTCGAGAATTAAACGCAAGAACTAAGTACCGAGTTCGAGAATTAAACGCGAGAACTAAGTACCTAGTTCGAGAATTAAACGCGAGAACTAAGTACCTAGTTCGAAAATTAAACGCGAGAACTCAGTACCGAGTTCGAGAATTAAAAGCGAGAACTAAGTACCTAGTTCGAGAATTAAACGCGAGATCTCAGTACCTAGTTCGAGAATTAAAAGCGAGATCTCAGTACCTAGTTCGAGAATTAAAAGCGAGATCTCAGTACCTAGTTCGAGAATTAAAAGCGAGAACTAAGTACCGAGTTCGAGAATGAAACGCAAGAACTCAGTACCGAGTTCGAGGATTAAACGCGAGAACTAAAGAACTAAGTACCTAGTTCGAGAATTAAAAGCGAGAACTAAGTACCTAGTTCGAGAATTAAAAGCGAGAACTAAGTACCGAGTTCGAGAATTAAACGCGAGATCTCAGTACCGAGTTCGAGGATTAAACGCGAGAACTCAGTACCTAGTTCGAGAATTAAAAGCGAGAACTAAGTACCGAGTTCGAGAATTAAACGCGAGATCTCAGTACCGAGTTCGAGGATTAAAAGCGAGAACTAAGTACCTAGTTCGAGAATTAAAAGCGAGAACTAAGTACCGAGTTCGAGAATTAAACGCGAGATCTCAGTACCGAGTTCGAGGATTAAACGCGAGAACTCAGTACCGAGTCCGAGAATTAAACGCGAGAACTCAGTATCGAGTTCGAGAATTAAACGCGAGAAGTAAGTACCTAGTTCGAGAATTAAAAGCGAGAACTAAGTACCTAGTTCGAGAATTAAACGCAAGAACTCAGTACCTAGTTCGAGAATTAAACGCGAGAACTCAGTACCGAGTTCGAGAATTAAACGCGAGATCTCAGTACCGAGTTCGAGGATTAAACGCGAGAACTAAAGAACTAAGTACCTAGTTCGAGAATTAAAAGCGAGAACTAAGTACCTAGTTCGAGAATTAAAAGCGAGAACTAAGTACCTAGATCGAGAATTAAAAGCGAGAACTAAGTACCTAGTTCGAGAATTAAACGCGAGATCTCAGTACCTAGTTCGAGAATTAAAAGCGAGAACTAAGTACCGAGTTCGAGAATTAAACGCAAGAACTCAGTACCGAGTTCGAGAATTAAACGCGAGATCTCAGTACCGAGTCCGAGAATTAAACGCGAGAACTCAGTATCGAGTTCGAGAATTAAACGCGAGAAGTAAGTACCTAGTTCGAGAATTAAACGCGAGAACTATGTACCTAGTTCGAGAATTAAACGCGAGATCTCAGTACCGAGTTCCAGAATTAAACGCGAGAACTAAGTACCTAGTTCGAGAATTAAAAGCGAGAACTAAGTACCTAGTTCGAGAATTAAACGCGAGAAGTAAGTACCTAGTTCGAGAATTAAACGCGAGATCTCAGTACCTAGTTCGAGAATTAAAAGCGAGATCTCAGTACCTAGTTCGAGAATTAAAAGCGAGAACTAAGTACCGAGTTCGAGAATTAAACGCAAGAACTCAGTACCGAGTTCGAGGATTAAACGCGAGAACTAAAGAACTAAGTACCTAGTTCGAGAATTAAAAGCGAGAACTAAGTACCTAGTTCGAGAATTAAAAGCGAGAACTAAGTACCGAGTTCGAGAATTAAACGCGAGATCTCAGTACCGAGTTCGAGGATTAAACGCGAGAACTCAGTACCGAGTTCGAGAATTAAACGCGAGATCTCAGTACCGAGTTCGAGGATTAAACGCGAGAACTAAAGAACTAAGTACCTAGTTCGAGAATTAAAAGCGAGAACTAAGTACCTAGTTCGAGAATTAAAAGCGAGAACTAAGTACCTAGATCGAGAATTAAAAGCGAGAACTAAGTACCTAGTTCGAGAATTAAACGCGAGATCTCAGTACCTAGTTCGAGAATTAAAAGCGAGAACTAAGTACCGAGTTCGAGAATTAAACGCAAGAACTCAGTACCGAGTTCGAGAATTAAACGCGAGATCTCAGTACCGAGTCCGAGAATTAAACGCGAGAACTCAGTATCGAGTTCGAGAATTAAACGCGAGAAGTAAGTACTTAGTTCGAGAATTAAAAGCAAGAACTAAGTACCTAGTTCGAGAATTAAACGCAAGAACTCAGTACCTAGTTCGAGAATTAAACGCGAGAACTCAGTACCGAGTTCGAGAATTAAACGCGAGATCTCAGTACCGAGTTCGAGGATTAAACGCGAGAACTAAAGAACTAAGTACCTAGTTCGAGAATTAAAAGCTAGAACTAAGTACCTAGTTCGAGAATTAAAAGCGAGAACTAAGTACCTAGTTCGAGAATTAAAAGCGAGAACTAAGTACCTAGTTCGAGAATTAAAAGCGAGAACTAAGTACCTAGATCGAGAATTAAAAGCGAGAACTAAGTACCCAGTTCGAGAATTAAACGCGAGATCTCAGTACCTAGTTCGAGAATTAAAAGCGAGAACTAAGTACCGAGTTCGAGAATTAAACGCAAGAACTCAGTACCGAGTTCGAGAATTAAACGCGAGATCTCAGTATCGAGTCCGAGAATTAAACGCGAGAACTCAGTATCGAGTTCGAGAATTAAACGCGAGAAGTAAGTACCTAGTTCGAGAATTAAAAGCGAGAACTAAGTACCTAGTTCGAGAATTAAACGCAAGAACTCAGTACCTAGTTCGAGAATTAAACGCGAGAACTCAGTACCGAGTTCGAGAATTAAACGCGAGATCTCAGTACCGAGTTCGAGGATTAAACGCGAGAACTAAAGAACTAAGTACCTAGTTCGAGAATTAAAAGCGAGAACTAAGTACCTAGTTCGAGAATTAAAAGCGAGAACTAAGTACCTAGTTCGAGAATTAAACGCGAGATCTCAGTACCAAGTTCGAGAATTAAAAGCGAGAACTAAGTACCGAGTTCGAGAATTAAACGCAAGAACTCAGTACCGAGTTCGAGAATTAAACGCGAGATCTCAGTACCGAGTCCGAGAATTAAACGCGAGAACTCAGTATCGAGTTCGAGAATTAAACGCGAGAAGTAAGTACCTAGTTCGAGAATTAAACGCGAGAACTATGTACCTAGTTCGAGAATTAAACGCGAGATCTCAGTACCGAGTTCCAGAATTAAACGCGAGAACTAAGTACCTAGTTCGAGAATTAAAAGCGAGAACTAAGTACCTAGTTCGAGAATTAAACGCAAGAACTCAGTACCTAGTTCGAGAATTAAACGCGAGATCTCAGTACCGAGTTCGAGAATTAAAAGCGAGAACTAAGTACCGAGTTCGAGAATTAAACGCAAGAACTCAGTACCGAGTTCGAGAATTAAACGCGAGATCTCAGTACCGAGTCCGAGAATTAAACGCGAGAACTCAGTATCGAGTTCGAGAATTAAACGCGAGAAGTAAGTACCTAGTTCGAGAATTAAACGCGAGAACTATGTACCTAGTTCGAGAATTAAACGCGAGATCTCAGTACCGAGTTCCAGAATTAAACGCGAGAACTAAGTACCTAGTTCGAGAATTAAAAGCGAGAACTAAGTACCTAGTTCGAGAATTAAACGCGAGAAGTAAGTACCTAGTTCGAGAATTAAACGCGAGATCTCAGTACCTAGTTCGAGAATTAAAAGCGAGATCTCAGTACCTAGTTCGAGAATTAAAAGCGAGAACTAAGTACCGAGTTCGAGAATTAAACGCAAGAACTCAGTACCGAGTTCGAGGATTAAACGCGAGAACTAAAGAACTAAGTACCTAGTTCGAGAATTAAAAGCGAGAACTAAGTACCTAGTTCGAGAATTAAAAGCGAGAACTAAGTACCGAGTTCGAGAATTAAACGCGAGATCTCAGTACCGAGTTCGAGGATTAAACGCGAGAACTCAGTACCGAGTTCGAGAATTAAACGCGAGATCTCAGTACCGAGTTCGAGGATTAAACGCGAGAACTAAAGAACTAAGTACCTAGTTCGAGAATTAAAAGCGAGAACTAAGTACCTAGTTCGAGAATTAAAAGCGAGAACTAAGTACCTAGATCGACAATTAAAAGCGAGAACTAAGTACCTAGTTCGAGAATTAAACGCGAGATCTCAGTACCTAGTTCGAGAATTAAAAGCGAGAACTAAGTACCGAGTTCGAGAATTAAACGCAAGAACTCAGTACCGAGTTCGAGAATTAAACGCGAGATCTCAGTACCGAGTCCGAGAATTAAACGCGAGATCTCAGTACCGAGTTCCAGAATTAAACGCGAGAACTAAGTACCTAGTTCGAGAATTAAAAGCGAGAACTAAGTACCTAGTTCGAGAATTAAACGCAAGAACTCAGTACCTAGTTCGAGAATTAAACGCGAGATCTCAGTACCGAGTTCGAGAATTAAAAGCGAGAACTAAGTACCGAGTTCGAGAATTAAACGCAAGAACTCAGTACCGAGTTCGAGAATTAAACGCGAGATCTCAGTACCGAGTCCGAGAATTAAACGCGAGAACTCAGTATCGAGTTCGAGAATTAAACGCGAGAAGTAAGTACCTAGTTCGAGAATTAAACGCGAGAACTATGTACCTAGTTCGAGAATTAAACGCGAGATCTCAGTACCGAGTTCCAGAATTAAACGCGAGAACTAAGTACCTAGTTCGAGAATTAAAAGCGAGAACTAAGTACCTAGTTCGAGAATTAAACGCGAGAAGTAAGTACCTAGTTCGAGAATTAAACGCGAGATCTCAGTACCTAGTTCGAGAATTAAAAGCGAGATCTCAGTACCTAGTTCGAGAATTAAAAGCGAGAACTAAGTACCGAGTTCGAGAATTAAACGCAAGAACTCAGTACCGAGTTCGAGGATTAAACGCGAGAACTAAAGAACTAAGTACCTAGTTCGAGAATTAAAAGCGAGAACTAAGTACCTAGTTCGAGAATTAAAAGCGAGAACTAAGTACCGAGTTCGAGAATTAAACGCGAGATCTCAGTACCGAGTTCGAGGATTAAACGCGAGAACTCAGTACCGAGTTCGAGAATTAAACGCGAGATCTCAGTACCGAGTTCGAGGATTAAACGCGAGAACTAAAGAACTAAGTACCTAGTTCGAGAATTAAAAGCGAGAACTAAGTACCTAGTTCGAGAATTAAAAGCGAGAACTAAGTACCTAGATCGACAATTAAAAGCGAGAACTAAGTACCTAGTTCGAGAATTAAACGCGAGATCTCAGTACCTAGTTCGAGAATTAAAAGCGAGAACTAAGTACCGAGTTCGAGAATTAAACGCAAGAACTCAGTACCGAGTTCGAGAATTAAACGCGAGATCTCAGTACCGAGTCCGAGAATTAAACGCGAGAACTCAGTATCGAGTTCGAGAATTAAACGCGAGAAGTAAGTACCTAGTTCGAGAATTAAAAGCGAGAACTAAGTACCTAGTTCGAGAATTAAACGCAAGAACTCAGTACCTAGTTCGAGAATTAAACGCGAGAACTCAGTACCGAGTTCGAGAATTAAACGCGAGATCTCAGTACCGAGTTCGAGGATTAAACGCGAGAACTAAAGAACTAAGTACCTAGTTCGAGAATTAAAAGCTAGAACTAAGTACCTAGTTCGAGAATTAAAAGCGAGAACTAAGTACCTAGTTCGAGAATTAAAAGCGAGAACTAAGTACCTAGTTCGAGAATTAAAAGCGAGAACTAAGTACCTAGATCGAGAATTAAAAGCGAGAACTAAGTACCTAGTTCGAGAATTAAACGCGAGATCTCAGTACCTAGTTCGAGAATTAAAAGCGAGAACTAAGTACCGAGTTCGAGAATTAAACGCAAGAACTCAGTACCGAGTTCGAGAATTAAACGCGAGATCTCAGTACCGAGTCCGAGAATTAAACGCGAGAACTCAGTATCGAGTTCGAGAATTAAACGCGAGAAGTAAGTACCTAGTTCGAGAATTAAAAGCGAGAACTAAGTACCTAGTTCGAGAATTAAACGCAAGAACTCAGTACCTAGTTCGAGAATTAAACGCGAGAACTCAGTACCGAGTTCGAGAATTAAACGCGAGATCTCAGTACCGAGTTCGAGGATTAAACGCGAGAACTAAAGAACTAAGTACCTAGTTCGAGAATTAAAAGCGAGAACTAAGTACCTAGTTCGAGAATTAAAAGCGAGAACTAAGTACCTAGTTCGAGAATTAAACGCGAGATCTCAGTACCTAGTTCGAGAATTAAAAGCGAGAACTAAGTACCGAGTTCGAGAATTAAACGCAAGAACTCAGTACCGAGTTCGAGAATTAAACGCGAGATCTCAGTACCGAGTCCGAGAATTAAACGCGAGAACTCAGTATCGAGTTCGAGAATTAAACGCGAGAAGTAAGTACCTAGTTCGAGAATTAAACGCGAGAACTATGTACCTAGTTCGAGAATTAAACGCGAGATCTCAGTACCGAGTTCCAGAATTAAACGCGAGAACTAAGTACCTAGTTCGAGAATTAAAAGCGAGAACTAAGTACCTAGTTCGAGAATTAAACGCAAGAACTCAGTACCTAGTTCGAGAATTAAACGCGAGAACTCAGTACCGAGTTCGAGAATTAAACGCGAGATCTCAGTACCGAGTTCGAGAATTAAACGCGAGAACTAAGTACCTAGTTCGAGAATTAAACGCGAGAACTAAGTACCGAGTTCGAGAATTAAACGCGAGAACTAAGTACCGAGTTCGAGAATTAAACGCGAGAACTAAGTACCTAGTTCGAGAATTAAACGCGAGAACTAAGTACCTAGTTCGAAAATTAAACGCGAGAACTCAGTACCGAGTTCGAGAATTAAACGCGAGATCTCAGTACCGAGTCCGAGAATTAAACGCGAGAACTCAGTACCGAGTTCGAGAATTAAACGCGAGATCTAAGTACCTAGTTCGAGAATTTAACGCGAGAACTAAGTACCTAGTTCGAGAATTAAACGCGAGAACTAAGTACCTAGTTCGAGAATTAAAAGCGAGAACTAAGTACCTAGTTCGAGAATTAAACGCGAGAACTAAGTACCTAGTTCGAGAATTAAACGCGAGAACTAAGTACCTAGATCGAGAATTAAAAGCGAGAACTAAGTACCTAGTTCGAGAATTAAACGCGAGAACTAAGTACCGAGTTCGAGAATTAAACGCGAGAACTAAGTACCTAGTTCGAGAATTAAACGCGAGAACTAAGTACCTAGTTCGAGAATTAAACGCGAGAACTAAGTACCTAGTTCGAGAATTAAAAGCGAGAACTAAGTACCGAGTTCGAGAATTAAACGCAGGAACTCAGTACCGAGTCCGAGAAATAAACGCGAGAACTCAGTATCGAGTTCGAGAATTAAACGCGAGAAGTAAGTACCTAGTTCGAGAATTAAACCCGAGAACTATGTACCTAGTTCGAGAATTAAACGCGAGAACTCAGTACCGAGTTCGAGAATTAAACGCGAGATCTCAGTACCGAGTCCGAGAATTAAACGCGAGAACTCAGTACCGAGTTCGAGAATTAAACGCGAGATCTCAGTACCGAGTTCGAGGATTAAACGCGAGAACTAAAGAACTAAGTACCTAGTTCGAGAATTAAAAGCGAGAACTAAGTACCTAGTTCGAGAATTAAAAGCGAGAACTAAGTACCTAGATCGAGAATTAAAAGCGAGAACTAAGTACCTAGTTCGAGAATTAAACGCGAGATCTCAGTACCTAGTTCGAGAATTAAAAGCGAGAACTAAGTACCGAGTTCGAGAATTAAACGCGAGAACTATGTACCTAGTTCGAGAATTAAACGCGAGAACTATGTACCTAGTTCGAGAATTAAACGCGAGATCTCAGTACCGAGTCCGAGAATTAAACGCGAGAACTCAGTATCGAGTTCGAGAATTAAACGCGAGAAGTAAGTACCTAGTTCGAGAATTAAAAGCGAGAACTAAGTACCTAGTTCGAGAATTAAACGCAAGAACTCAGTACCTAGTTCGAGAATTAAACGCGAGAACTCAGTACCGAGTTCGAGAATTAAACGCGAGATCTCAGTACCGAGTTCGAGGATTAAACGCGAGAACTAAAGAACTAAGTACCTAGTTCGAGAATTAAAAGCTAGAACTAAGTACCTAGTTCGAGAATTAAAAGCGAGAACTAAGTACCTAGTTCGAGAATTAAAAGCGAGAACTAAGTACCTAGTTCGAGAATTAAAAGCGAGAACTAAGTACCTAGATCGAGAATTAAAAGCGAGAACTAAGTACCTAGTTCGAGAATTAAACGCGAGATCTCAGTACCTAGTTCGAGAATTAAAAGCGAGAACTAAGTACCGAGTTCGAGAATTAAACGCAAGAACTCAGTACCGAGTTCGAGAATTAAACGCGAGATCTCAGTACCGAGTCCGAGAATTAAACGCGAGAACTCAGTATCGAGTTCGAGAATTAAACGCGAGAAGTAAGTACCTAGTTCGAGAATTAAAAGCGAGAACTAAGTACCTAGTTCGAGAATTAAACGCAAGAACTCAGTACCTAGTTCGAGAATTAAACGCGAGAACTCAGTACCGAGTTCGAGAATTAAACGCGAGATCTCAGTACCGAGTTCGAGGATTAAACGCGAGAACTAAAGAACTAAGTACCTAGTTCGAGAATTAAAAGCGAGAACTAAGTACCTAGTTCGAGAATTAAAAGCGAGAACTAAGTACCTAGTTCGAGAATTAAACGCGAGATCTCAGTACCTAGTTCGAGAATTAAAAGCGAGAACTAAGTACCGAGTTCGAGAATTAAACGCAAGAACTCAGTACCGAGTTCGAGAATTAAACGCGAGATCTCAGTACCGAGTCCGAGAATTAAACGCGAGAACTCAGTATCGAGTTCGAGAATTAAACGCGAGAAGTAAGTACCTAGTTCGAGAATTAAACGCGAGAACTATGTACCTAGTTCGAGAATTAAACGCGAGATCTCAGTACCGAGTTCCAGAATTAAACGCGAGAACTAAGTACCTAGTTCGAGAATTAAAAGCGAGAACTAAGTACCTAGTTCGAGAATTAAACGCAAGAACTCAGTACCTAGTTCGAGAATTAAACGCGAGAACTCAGTACCGAGTTCGAGAATTAAACGCGAGATCTCAGTACCGAGTTCGAGAATTAAACGCGAGAACTAAGTACCTAGTTCGAGAATTAAACGCGAGAACTAAGTACCGAGTTCGAGAATTAAACGCGAGAACTAAGTACCGAGTTCGAGAATTAAACGCGAGAACTAAGTACCTAGTTCGAGAATTAAACGCGAGAACTAAGTACCTAGTTCGAAAATTAAACGCGAGAACTCAGTACCGAGTTCGAGAATTAAACGCGAGATCTCAGTACCGAGTCCGAGAATTAAACGCGAGAACTCAGTACCGAGTTCGAGAATTAAACGCGAGATCTAAGTACCTAGTTCGAGAATTTAACGCGAGAACTAAGTACCTAGTTCGAGAATTAAACGCGAGAACTAAGTACCTAGTTCGAGAATTAAAAGCGAGAACTAAGTACCTAGTTCGAGAATTAAACGCGAGAACTAAGTACCTAGTTCGAGAATTAAACGCGAGAACTAAGTACCTAGATCGAGAATTAAAAGCGAGAACTAAGTACCTAGTTCGAGAATTAAACGCGAGAACTAAGTACCGAGTTCGAGAATTAAACGCGAGAACTAAGTACCTAGTTCGAGAATTAAACGCGAGAACTAAGTACCTAGTTCGAGAATTAAACGCGAGAACTAAGTACCTAGTTCGAGAATTAAAAGCGAGAACTAAGTACCGAGTTCGAGAATTAAACGCAGGAACTCAGTACCGAGTCCGAGAAATAAACGCGAGAACTCAGTATCGAGTTCGAGAATTAAACGCGAGAAGTAAGTACCTAGTTCGAGAATTAAACCCGAGAACTATGTACCTAGTTCGAGAATTAAACGCGAGAACTCAGTACCGAGTTCGAGAATTAAACGCGAGATCTCAGTACCGAGTCCGAGAATTAAACGCGAGAACTCAGTACCGAGTTCGAGAATTAAACGCGAGATCTCAGTACCGAGTTCGAGGATTAAACGCGAGAACTAAAGAACTAAGTACCTAGTTCGAGAATTAAAAGCGAGAACTAAGTACCTAGTTCGAGAATTAAAAGCGAGAACTAAGTACCTAGATCGAGAATTAAAAGCGAGAACTAAGTACCTAGTTCGAGAATTAAACGCGAGATCTCAGTACCTAGTTCGAGAATTAAAAGCGAGAACTAAGTACCGAGTTCGAGAATTAAACGCGAGAACTATGTACCTAGTTCGAGAATTAAACGCGAGAACTATGTACCTAGTTCGAGAATTAAACGCGAGATCTCAGTACCGAGTCCGAGAATTAAACGCGAGAACTCAGTATCGAGTTCGAGAATTAAACGCGAGAAGTAAGTACCTAGTTCGAGAATTAAAAGCGAGAACTAAGTACCTAGTTCGAGAATTAAACGCAAGAACTCAGTACCTAGTTCGAGAATTAAACGCGAGAACTCAGTACCGAGTTCGAGAATTAAACGCGAGATCTCAGTACCGAGTTCGAGGATTAAACGCGAGAACTAAAGAACTAAGTACCTAGTTCGAGAATTAAAAGCTAGAACTAAGTACCTAGTTCGAGAATTAAAAGCGAGAACTAAGTACCTAGTTCGAGAATTAAAAGCGAGAACTAAGTACCTAGTTCGAGAATTAAAAGCGAGAACTAAGTACCTAGATCGAGAATTAAAAGCGAGAACTAAGTACCTAGTTCGAGAATTAAACGCGAGATCTCAGTACCTAGTTCGAGAATTAAAAGCGAGAACTAAGTACCGAGTTCGAGAATTAAACGCAAGAACTCAGTACCGAGTTCGAGAATTAAACGCGAGATCTCAGTACCGAGTCCGAGAATTAAACGCGAGAACTCAGTATCGAGTTCGAGAATTAAACGCGAGAAGTAAGTACCTAGTTCGAGAATTAAAAGCGAGAACTAAGTACCTAGTTCGAGAATTAAACGCAAGAACTCAGTACCTAGTTCGAGAATTAAACGCGAGAACTCAGTACCGAGTTCGAGAATTAAACGCGAGATCTCAGTACCGAGTTCGAGGATTAAACGCGAGAACTAAAGAACTAAGTACCTAGTTCGAGAATTAAAAGCGAGAACTAAGTACCTAGTTCGAGAATTAAAAGCGAGAACTAAGTACCTAGTTCGAGAATTAAACGCGAGATCTCAGTACCTAGTTCGAGAATTAAAAGCGAGAACTAAGTACCGAGTTCGAGAATTAAACGCAAGAACTCAGTACCGAGTTCGAGAATTAAACGCGAGATCTCAGTACCGAGTCCGAGAATTAAACGCGAGAACTCAGTATCGAGTTCGAGAATTAAACGCGAGAAGTAAGTACCTAGTTCGAGAATTAAACGCGAGAACTATGTACCTAGTTCGAGAATTAAACGCGAGATCTCAGTACCGAGTTCCAGAATTAAACGCGAGAACTAAGTACCTAGTTCGAGAATTAAAAGCGAGAACTAAGTACCTAGTTCGAGAATTAAACGCAAGAACTCAGTACCTAGTTCGAGAATTAAACGCGAGAACTCAGTACCGAGTTCGAGAATTAAACGCGAGATCTCAGTACCGAGTTCGAGAATTAAACGCGAGAACTAAGTACCTAGTTCGAGAATTAAACGCGAGAACTAAGTACCGAGTTCGAGAATTAAACGCGAGAACTAAGTACCGAGTTCGAGAATTAAACGCGAGAACTAAGTACCTAGTTCGAGAATTAAACGCGAGAACTAAGTACCTAGTTCGAAAATTAAACGCGAGAACTCAGTACCGAGTTCGAGAATTAAACGCGAGATCTCAGTACCGAGTCCGAGAATTAAACGCGAGAACTCAGTACCGAGTTCGAGAATTAAACGCGAGATCTAAGTACCTAGTTCGAGAATTTAACGCGAGAACTAAGTACCTAGTTCGAGAATTAAACGCGAGAACTAAGTACCTAGTTCGAGAATTAAAAGCGAGAACTAAGTACCTAGTTCGAGAATTAAACGCGAGAACTAAGTACCTAGTTCGAGAATTAAACGCGAGAACTAAGTACCTAGATCGAGAATTAAAAGCGAGAACTAAGTACCTAGTTCGAGAATTAAACGCGAGAACTAAGTACCGAGTTCGAGAATTAAACGCGAGAACTAAGTACCTAGTTCGAGAATTAAACGCGAGAACTAAGTACCTAGTTCGAGAATTAAACGCGAGAACTAAGTACCTAGTTCGAGAATTAAAAGCGAGAACTAAGTACCGAGTTCGAGAATTAAACGCAGGAACTCAGTACCGAGTCCGAGAAATAAACGCGAGAACTCAGTATCGAGTTCGAGAATTAAACGCGAGAAGTAAGTACCTAGTTCGAGAATTAAACCCGAGAACTATGTACCTAGTTCGAGAATTAAACGCGAGAACTCAGTACCGAGTTCGAGAATTAAACGCGAGATCTCAGTACCGAGTCCGAGAATTAAACGCGAGAACTCAGTACCGAGTTCGAGAATTAAACGCGAGATCTCAGTACCGAGTTCGAGGATTAAACGCGAGAACTAAAGAACTAAGTACCTAGTTCGAGAATTAAAAGCGAGAACTAAGTACCTAGTTCGAGAATTAAAAGCGAGAACTAAGTACCTAGATCGAGAATTAAAAGCGAGAACTAAGTACCTAGTTCGAGAATTAAACGCGAGATCTCAGTACCTAGTTCGAGAATTAAAAGCGAGAACTAAGTACCGAGTTCGAGAATTAAACGCGAGAACTATGTACCTAGTTCGAGAATTAAACGCGAGAACTATGTACCTAGTTCGAGAATTAAACGCGAGAACTCAGTACCGAGTTCGAGAATTAAACGCGAGATCTCAGTACCGAGTCCGAGAATTAAACGCGAGAACTCAGTACCGAGTTCGAGAATTAAACGCGAGATCTAAGTACCTAGTTCGAGAATTTAACGCGAGAACTAAGTACCTAGTTCGAGAATTAAACGCGAGAACTAAGTACCTAGTTCGAGAATTAAAAGCGAGAACTAAGTACCTAGTTCGAGAATTAAACGCGAGAACTAAGTACCTAGTTCGAGAATTAAACGCGAGAACTAAGTACCTAGATCGAGAATTAAAAGCGAGAACTAAGTACCTAGTTCGAGAATTAAACGCGAGAACTAAGTACCGAGTTCGAGAATTAAACGCGAGAACTAAGTACCTAGTTCGAGAATTAAACGCGAGAACTAAGTACCTAGTTCGAGAATTAAACGCGAGAACTAAGTACCTAGTTCGAGAATTAAAAGCGAGAACTAAGTACCGAGTTCGAGAATTAAACGCAGGAACTCAGTACCGAGTCCGAGAAATAAACGCGAGAACTCAGTATCGAGTTCGAGAATTAAACGCGAGAAGTAAGTACCTAGTTCGAGAATTAAACCCGAGAACTATGTACCTAGTTCGAGAATTAAACGCGAGAACTCAGTACCGAGTTCGAGAATTAAACGCGAGATCTCAGTACCGAGTCCGAGAATTAAACGCGAGAACTCAGTACCGAGTTCGAGAATTAAACGCGAGATCTCAGTACCGAGTTCGAGGATTAAACGCGAGAACTAAAGAACTAAGTACCTAGTTCGAGAATTAAAAGCGAGAACTAAGTACCTAGTTCGAGAATTAAAAGCGAGAACTAAGTACCTAGATCGAGAATTAAAAGCGAGAACTAAGTACCTAGTTCGAGAATTAAACGCGAGATCTCAGTACCTAGTTCGAGAATTAAAAGCGAGAACTAAGTTCCGAGTTCGAGAATTAAACGCGAGAACTATGTACCTAGTTCGAGAATTAAACGCGAGAACTCAGTACCTAGTTCGAGAATTAAACGCGAGATCTCAGTACCGAGTTCGAGAATTAAACGCGAGAACTAAGTACCTAGTTCGAGAATTAAAAGCGAGAACTAAGTACCTAGTTCGAGAATTAAACGCAAGAACTCAGTACCTAGTTCGAGAATTAAACGCGAGAACTCAGTACCGAGTTCGAGAATTAAACGCGAGATCTCAGTACCGAGTTCGAGAATTAAAAGCGAGAACTAAGTACCGAGTTCGAGAATTAAACGCAAGAACTCAGTACCGAGTTCGAGAATTAAACGCGAGATCTCAGTACCGAGTCCGAGAATTAAACGCGAGAACTCAGTATCGAGTTCGAGAATTAAACGCGAGAAGTAAGTACCTAGTTCGAGATTTAAACGCGAGAACTCAGTATCGAGTTCGAGAATTAAACGCGAGAAGTAAGTACCTAGTTCGAGAATTAAAAGCGAGAACTAAGTACCTAGTTCGAGAATTAAACGCAAGAACTCAGTACCTAGTTCGAGAATTAAACGCGAGAACTCAGTACCGAGTTCGAGAATTAAACGCGAGATCTCAGTACCGAGTTCGAGGATTAAACGCGAGAACTAAAGAACTAAGTACCTAGTTCGAGAATTAAAAGCGAGAACTAAGTACCTAGTTCGAGAATTAAAAGCGAGAACTAAGTACCTAGATCGAGAATTAAAAGCGAGAACTAAGTACCTAGTTCGAGAATTAAACGCGAGATCTCAGTACCTAGTTCGAGAATTAAAAGCGAGAACTAAGTACCGAGTTCGAGAATTAAACGCAAGAACTCAGTACCGAGTTCGAGAATTAAACATGAGATCTCAGAACCGAGTCCGAGAATTAAACGCGAGAACTCAGTATCGAGTTCGAGAATTAAACGCGAGAAGTAAGTACCTAGTTCGAGAATTAAACGCGAGAACTATGTACCTAGTTCGAGAATTAAACGCGAAAACTAAGTACCTAGTTCGAGAATTAAACGCAAGAACTCAGTACCTAGTTCGAGAATTAAACGCGAGAACTCAGTACCGAGTTCGAGAATTAAACGCGAGATCTCAGTACCGAGTTCGAGAATTAAACGCGAGAACTAAGTACCTAGTTCGAGAATTAAACGCGAGAACTAAGTACCGAGTTCGAGAATTAAACGCGAGAACTAAGTACCGAGTTCGAGAATTAAACGCGAGAACTAAGTACCTAGTTCGAGAATTAAACGCGAGAACTAAGTACCTAGTTCGAAAATTAAACGCGAGAACTCAGTACCGAGTTCGAGAATTAAACGCGAGATCTCAGTACCGAGTCCGAGAATTAAACGCGAGAACTCAGTACCGAGTTCGAGAATTAAACGCGAGATCTAAGTACCTAGTTCGAGAATTAAACGCGAGAACTAAGTACCTAGTTCGAGAATTAAACGCGAGAACTAAGTACCTAGTTCGAGAATTAAAAGCGAGAACTAAGTACCTAGTTCGAGAATTAAACGCGAGAACTAAGTACCTAGTTCGAGAATTAAACGCGAGAACTAAGTACCTAGATCGAGAATTAAAAGCGAGAACTAAGTACCTAGTTCGAGAATTAAACGCGAGAACTAAGTACCGAGTTCGAGAATTAAACGCGAGAACTAAGTACCTAGTTCGAGAATTAAACGCGAGAACTAAGTACCTAGTTCGAGAATTAAACGCGAGAACTAAGTACCTAGTTCGAGAATTAAAAGCGAGAACTAAGTACCGAGTTCGAGAATTAAACGCAGGAACTCAGTACCGAGTCCGAGAATTAAACGCGAGAACTCAGTATCGAGTTCGAGAATTAAACGCGAGAAGTAAGTACCTAGTTCGAGAATTAAACCCGAGAACTATGTACCTAGTTCGAGAATTAAACGCGAGAACTCAGTACCGAGTTCGAGAATTAAACGCGAGATCTCAGTACCGAGTCCGAGAATTAAACGCGAGAACTCAGTACCGAGTTCGAGAATTAAACGCGAGATCTCAGTACCGAGTTCGAGGATTAAACGCGAGAACTAAAGAACTAAGTACCTAGTTCGAGAATTAAAAGCGAGAACTAAGTACCTAGTTCGAGAATTAAAAGCGAGAACTAAGTACCTAGATCGAGAATTAAAAGCGAGAACTAAGTACCTAGTTCGAGAATTAAACGCGAGATCTCAGTACCTAGTTCGAGAATTAAAAGCGAGAACTAAGTACCGAGTTCGAGAATTAAACGCGAGAACTATGTACCTAGTTCGAGAATTAAACGCGAGAACTATGTACCTAGTTCGAGAATTAAACGCGAGATCTCAGTACCGAGTTCGAGAATTAAACGCGAGAACTAAGTACCTAGTTCGAGAATTAAAAGCGAGAACTAAGTACCTAGTTCGAGAATTAAACGCAAGAACTCAGTACCTAGTTCGAGAATTAAATGCGAGAACTCAGTACCGAGTTCGAGAATTAAACGCGAGATCTCAGTACCGAGTTCGAGAATTAAAAGCGAGAACTAAGTACCGAGTTCGAGAATTAAACGCAAGAACTCAGTACCGAGTTCGAGAATTAAACGCGAGATCTCAGTACCGAGTCCGAGAATTAAACGCGAGAACTCAGTATCGAGTTCGAGAATTAAACGCGAGAAGTAAGTACCTAGTTCGAGAATTAAACGCGAGAACTATGTACCTAGTTCGAGAATTAAAAGCGAGAACTAAGTACCTAGTTCGAGAATTAAAAGCGAGAACTAAGTACCTAGATCGAGAATTAAAAGCGAGAACTAAGTACCTAGTTCGAGAATTAAACGCGAGATCTCAGTACCTAGTTCGAGAATTAAAAGCGAGAACTAAGTACCGAGTTCGAGAATTAAACGCGAGAACTATTTACCTAGTTCGAGAATTAAAAGCGAGAACTAAGTACCCAGTTCGAGAATTAAACGCAAGAACTCAGTACCTCGTTCGAGAATTAAACGCGAGAACTCAGTACCGAGTTCGAGAATTAAACGCGAGATCTCAGTACCGAGTTCGAGAATTAAAAGCGAGAACTAAGTACCGAGTTCGAGAATTAAACGCAAGAACTCAGTACCGAGTTCTAGAATTAAACGCGAGATCTCAGTACCGAGTCCGAGAATTAAACGCGAGAACTCAGTATCGAGTTCGAGAATTAAACGCGAGAAGTAAGTACCTAGTTCGAGAATTAAACGCGAGAACTATGTACCTAGTTCGAGAATTAAACGCGAGATCTCAGTACCGAGTTCGAGAATTAAACGCGAGAACTAAGTACCTAGTTCGAGAATTAAAAGCGAGAACTAAGTACCTAGTTCGAGAATTAAACGCGAGATCTCAGTACCGAGTCCGAGAATTAAACGCGAGATCTCAGTACCGAGTTCGAGAATTAAACGCGAGAACTAAGTATCTAGTTCGAGAATTAAACGCGAGAACTAAGTACCTAGTTCGAAAATTAAAAGCGAGAACTAAGTACCTAGATCGAGAATTAAAAGCGAGAACTAAGTACCTAGTTCGAGAATTAAACGCGAGAACTATATAAGTACCGAGTTCGAGAATTAAACGCGAGAACTAAGTACCTAGTTCGAGAATTCAACGCGAGAACTAAGTACCTAGTTCGAGAATTAAAAGCGAGAACTAAGTACCGAGTTCGAGAATTAAACGCAAGAACTCAGTACCGAGTTCGAGAATTAAACGCGAGATCTCAGTACCGAGTCCGAGAATTAAACGCGAGAACTCAGTATCGAGTTCGAGAATTAAACGCGAGAAGTAAGTACCTAGTTCGAGAATTAAACGCGAGAACTATGTACCTAGTTCGAGAATTAAACGCGAGATCTCAGTACCGAGTTCGAGAATTAAACGCGAGAACTAAGTACCTAGTTCGAGAATTAAAAGCGAGAACTAAGTACCTAGTTCGAAAATTAAACGCAAGAACTCAGTACCTAGTTCGAGAAGTAAACGCGAGAACTCAGTACCGAGTTCGAGAATTAAACGCGAGATCTCAGTACCGAGTTCGAGAATTAAACGCGAGAACTAAAGAACTAAGTACCTAGTTCGAGAATTAAAAGCGAGAACTAAGTACCTAGTTCGAGAATTAAAAGCGAGAACTAAGTACCTAGATCGAGAATTAAAACCGAGAACTAAGTACCTAGTTTGAGAATTAAACGCGAGATCTCAGTACCGAGTTCGAGAATTAAACGCGAGAACTAAGTACCTAGTTCGAGAATTAAACGCGAGAACTAAGTACCTAGTTCGAAAATTAAACGCGAGATCTCAGTACCGAGTCCGAGAATTAAACGCGAGATCTCAGTACCGAGTTCGAGAATTAAACGCGAGAACTAAGTATCTAGTTCGAGAATTAAACGCGAGAACTAAGTACCTAGTTCGAAAATTAAAAGCGAGAACTAAGTACCTAGATCGAGAATTAAAAGCGAGAACTAAGTACCTAGTTCGAGAATTAAACGCGAGAACTATATAAGTACCGAGTTCGAGAATTAAACGCGAGAACTAAGTACCTAGTTCGAGAATTCAACGCGAGAACTAAGTACCTAGTTCGAGAATTAAAAGCGAGAACTAAGTACCGAGTTCGAGAATTAAACGCAAGAACTCAGTACCGAGTTCGAGAATTAAACGCGAGATCTCAGTACCGAGTCCGAGAATTAAACGCGAGAACTCAGTATCGAGTTCGAGAATTAAACGCGAGAAGTAAGTACCTAGTTCGAGAATTAAACGCGAGAACTATGTACCTAGTTCGAGAATTAAACGCGAGATCTCAGTACCGAGTTCGAGAATTAAACGCGAGAACTAAGTACCTAGTTCGAGAATTAAAAGCGAGAACTAAGTACCTAGTTCGAAAATTAAACGCAAGAACTCAGTACCTAGTTCGAGAAGTAAACGCGAGAACTCAGTACCGAGTTCGAGAATTAAACGCGAGATCTCAGTACCGAGTTCGAGAATTAAACGCGAGAACTAAAGAACTAAGTACCTAGTTCGAGAATTAAAAGCGAGAACTAAGTACCTAGTTCGAGAATTAAAAGCGAGAACTAAGTACCTAGATCGAGAATTAAAACCGAGAACTAAGTACCTAGTTCCAGAATTAAACGCGAGATCTCAGTATCGAGCTCGAGAATTAAAAGCGAGAACTAAGTACCTAGTTTGAGAATTAAACGCGAGATCTCAGTACCGAGTTCGAGAATTAAACGCGAGAACTAAGTACCTAGTTCGAGAATTAAACGCGAGAACTAAGTACCTAGTTCGAAAATTAAACGCGAGAACTCAGTACCGAGTTCGAGAATTAAACGCGAGATCTCAGTACCGAGTCCGAGAATTAAACGCGAGAACTCAGTACCGAGTTCGAGAATTAAACGCGAGATCTAAGTACCTAGTTCGAGAATTAAACGCGAGAACTAGGTACCTAGTTCGAGAATTAAACGGGAGAACTAAGTACCTAGTTTGAGAATTAAAAGCGAGAACTAAGTACCTAGTTCGAGAATTAAACGCGAGAACTAAGTACCTAGTTCGAGAATTAAAAGCGAGAACTAAGTACCTAAATCGAGAATTAAAAGCGAGAACTAAGTACCTAGTTCGAGAATTAAACGCGAGAACGAAGTACCGAGTTCGAGAATTAAACGCGAGAACTAAGTACCTAGTTCGAGAATTAAACGCGAGAACTAAGTACCTAGTTCGAGAATTAAAAGCGAGAACTAAGTACCGAGTTCGAGAATTAAACGCAAGAACTCAGTACCGAGTTCGAGAATTAAACGCGAGATCTCAGTACCGAGTCCGAGAATTAAACGCGAGAACTCAGTATCGAGTTCGAGAATTAAACGCGAGAAGTCAGTACCTAGTTCGAGAATTAAACGCGAGAACTATGTACCTAGTTCGAGAATTAAACGCGAGATCTCAGTACCGAGTTCGAGAATTAAACGCGAGAACTAAGTACCTAGTTCGAGAATTAAAAGCGAGCACTAAGTACCTAGTTCGAGAATTAAACGCAAGAACTCAGTACCTAGTCCGAGAATTAAACGCGAGAACTCAGTACCGAGTTCGAGAATTAAACGCGAGATCTCAGTACCGAGTTCGAGAATTAAACGCGAGAACTAAGTACCTAGTTCGAGAATTAAACGCGAGAACTAAGTACCTAGTTCGAGAATTAAAAGCGAGAACTAAGTATCTAGATCGAGAATTAAAAGCGAGAACTAAGTACCTAGTTCGAGAATTAAACGCGAGATCTCAGTACCGAGCTCGAGAATTAAACGCGAGAACTAAGTATCTAGTTCGAGAATTAAACGCGAGAACTAAGTACCTAGTTCGAAAATTAAAAGCGAGAACTAAGTACCTAGATCGAGAATTAAAAGCGAGAACTAAGTACCTAGTTCGAGAATTAAACGCGAGAACTAAGAACCGAGTTCGAGAATTAAACGCGAGAACTAAGTACCTAGTTCGAGAATTAAACGCGAGAACTAAGTACCTAGTTCGAGAATTAAAAGCGAGAACTAAGTACCGAGTTCGAGAATTAAACGCAAGAACTCAGTACCGAGTTCGAGAATTAAACGCAAGATCTCAGTACCGAGTCCGAGAATTAAACGCGAGAACTCAGTATCGAGTTCGAGAATTAAACGCGAGAAGTAAGTACCTAGTTCGAGAATTAAACGCTAGAACTATGTACCTAGTTCGAGAATTAAACGGGAGATCTCAGTACCGAGTTCGAGAATTAAACGCGAGAACTAAGTACCTAGTTCGAGAATTAAAAGCGAGATCTAAGTACCTAGTTCGAGAATTAAACGCAAGAACTCAGTACCTAGTTCGAGAATTAAACGCGAGAACTCAGTACCGAGTTCGAGAATTAAACGCGAGATCTCAGTACCGAGTTCGAGGATTAAACGCGAGAACTAAAGAACTAAGTACCTAGTTCGAGAATTAAAAGCGAGAACTAAGTACCGAGTTCGAGAATTAAAAGCGAGAACTAAGTACCGAGTTCGAGAATTAAACGCAAGAACTCAGTACCGAGTTCTAGAATTAAACGCGAGATCTCAGTACCGAGTCCGAGAATTAAACGCGAGAACTCAGTATCGAGTTCGAGAATTAAACGCGAGAAGTAAGTACCTAGTTCGAGAATTAAACGCGAGAACTATGTACCTAGTTCGAGAATTAAACGCGAGATCTCAGTACCGAGTTCGAGAATTAAACGCGAGAACTAAGTACCTAGTTCGAGAATTAAAAGCGAGAACTAAGTACCTAGTTCGAGAATTAAACGCGAGATCTCAGTACCGAGTCCGAGAATTAAACGCGAGATCTCAGTACCGAGTTCGAGAATTAAACGCGAGAACTAAGTATCTAGTTCGAGAATTAAACGCGAGAACTAAGTACCTAGTTCGAAAATTAAAAGCGAGAACTAAGTACCTAGATCGAGAATTAAAAGCGAGAACTAAGTACCTAGTTCGAGAATTAAACGCGAGAACTATATAAGTACCGAGTTCGAGAATTAAACGCGAGAACTAAGTACCTAGTTCGAGAATTCAACGCGAGAACTAAGTACCTAGTTCGAGAATTAAAAGCGAGAACTAAGTACCGAGTTCGAGAATTAAACGCAAGAACTCAGTACCGAGTTCGAGAATTAAACGCGAGATCTCAGTACCGAGTCCGAGAATTAAACGCGAGAACTCAGTATCGAGTTCGAGAATTAAACGCGAGAAGTAAGTACCTAGTTCGAGAATTAAACGCGAGAACTATGTACCTAGTTCGAGAATTAAACGCGAGATCTCAGTACCGAGTTCGAGAATTAAACGCGAGAACTAAGTACCTAGTTCGAGAATTAAAAGCGAGAACTAAGTACCTAGTTCGAAAATTAAACGCAAGAACTCAGTACCTAGTTCGAGAAGTAAACGCGAGAACTCAGTACCGAGTTCGAGAATTAAACGCGAGATCTCAGTACCGAGTTCGAGAATTAAACGCGAGAACTAAAGAACTAAGTACCTAGTTCGAGAATTAAAAGCGAGAACTAAGTACCTAGTTCGAGAATTAAAAGCGAGAACTAAGTACCTAGATCGAGAATTAAAACCGAGAACTAAGTACCTAGTTTGAGAATCAAACGCGAGATCTCAGTACCGAGTTCGAGAATTAAACGCGAGAACTAAGTACCTAGTTCGAGAATTAAACGCGAGAACTAAGTACCTAGTTCGAAAATTAAACGCGAGATCTCAGTACCGAGTCCGAGAATTAAACGCGAGATCTCAGTACCGAGTTCGAGAATTAAACGCGAGAACTAAGTATCTAGTTCGAGAATTAAACGCGAGAACTAAGTACCTAGTTCGAAAATTAAAAGCGAGAACTAAGTACCTAGATCGAGAATTAAAAGCGAGAACTAAGTACCTAGTTCGAGAATTAAACGCGAGAACTATATAAGTACCGAGTTCGAGAATTAAACGCGAGAACTAAGTACCTAGTTCGAGAATTCAACGCGAGAACTAAGTACCTAGTTCGAGAATTAAAAGCGAGAACTAAGTACCGAGTTCGAGAATTAAACGCAAGAACTCAGTACCGAGTTCGAGAATTAAACGCGAGATCTCAGTACCGAGTCCGAGAATTAAACGCGAGAACTCAGTATCGAGTTCGAGAATTAAACGCGAGAAGTAAGTACCTAGTTCGAGAATTAAACGCGAGAACTATGTACCTAGTTCGAGAATTAAACGCGAGATCTCAGTACCGAGTTCGAGAATTAAACGCGAGAACTAAGTACCTAGTTCGAGAATTAAAAGCGAGAACTAAGTACCTAGTTCGAAAATTAAACGCAAGAACTCAGTACCTAGTTCGAGAAGTAAACGCGAGAACTCAGTACCGAGTTCGAGAATTAAACGCGAGATCTCAGTACCGAGTTCGAGAATTAAACGCGAGAACTAAAGAACTAAGTACCTAGTTCGAGAATTAAAAGCGAGAACTAAGTACCTAGTTCGAGAATTAAAAGCGAGAACTAAGTACCTAGATCGAGAATTAAAACCGAGAACTAAGTACCTAGTTCCAGAATTAAACGCGAGATCTCAGTATCGAGCTCGAGAATTAAAAGCGAGAACTAAGTACCTAGTTTGAGAATTAAACGCGAGATCTCAGTACCGAGTTCGAGAATTAAACGCGAGAACTAAGTACCTAGTTCGAGAATTAAACGCGAGAACTAAGTACCTAGTTCGAAAATTAAACGCGAGAACTCAGTACCGAGTTCGAGAATTAAACGCGAGATCTCAGTACCGAGTCCGAGAATTAAACGCGAGAACTCAGTACCGAGTTCGAGAATTAAACGCGAGATCTAAGTACCTAGTTCGAGAATTAAACGCGAGAACTAGGTACCTAGTTCGAGAATTAAACGGGAGAACTAAGTACCTAGTTTGAGAATTAAAAGCGAGAACTAAGTACCTAGTTCGAGAATTAAACGCGAGAACTAAGTACCTAGTTCGAGAATTAAAAGCGAGAACTAAGTACCTAAATCGAGAATTAAAAGCGAGAACTAAGTACCTAGTTCGAGAATTAAACGCGAGAACGAAGTACCGAGTTCGAGAATTAAACGCGAGAACTAAGTACCTAGTTCGAGAATTAAACGCGAGAACTAAGTACCTAGTTCGAGAATTAAAAGCGAGAACTAAGTACCGAGTTCGAGAATTAAACGCAAGAACTCAGTACCGAGTTCGAGAATTAAACGCGAGATCTCAGTACCGAGTCCGAGAATTAAACGCGAGAACTCAGTATCGAGTTCGAGAATTAAACGCGAGAAGTCAGTACCTAGTTCGAGAATTAAACGCGAGAACTATGTACCTAGTTCGAGAATTAAACGCGAGATCTCAGTACCGAGTTCGAGAATTAAACGCGAGAACTAAGTACCTAGTTCGAGAATTAAAAGCGAGCACTAAGTACCTAGTTCGAGAATTAAACGCAAGAACTCAGTACCTAGTCCGAGAATTAAACGCGAGAACTCAGTACCGAGTTCGAGAATTAAACGCGAGATCTCAGTACCGAGTTCGAGAATTAAACGCGAGAACTAAGTACCTAGTTCGAGAATTAAACGCGAGAACTAAGTACCTAGTTCGAGAATTAAAAGCGAGAACTAAGTACCTAGATCGAGAATTAAAAGCGAGAACTAAGTACCTAGTTCGAGAATTAAACGCGAGATCTCAGTACCGAGCTCGAGAATTAAAAGCGAGAACTACGTACCTAGTTCGAGAATTAAACGCGAGATCTCAGTACCGAGTTCGAGAATTAAACGCGAGAACTAAGTACCTAGTTCGAGAATTAAAAGCGAGAACTAAGTACCGAGTTCGAGAATTAAACGCAAGAACTCAGTACCGAGTTCGAGAATTAAACGCGAGAACTAAGTACCTAGTTCGAGAATTAAACGCGAGAACTAAGTACCTAGTTCGAGAATTAAAAGCGAGAACTAAGTACCGAGTTCGAGAATTAAACGCAAGAACTCAGTACCGAGTTCGAGAATTAAACGCGAGATCTCAGTACCGAGTCCGAGAATTAAACGCGAGAACTCAGTATCGAGTTCGAGAATTAAACGCGAGAAGTCAGTACCTAGTTCGAGAATTAAACGCGAGAACTATGTACCTAGTTCGAGAATTAAACGCGAGATCTCAGTACCGAGTTCGAGAATTAAACGCGAGAACTAAGTACCTAGTTCGAGAATTAAAAGCGAGCACTAAGTACCTAGTTCGAGAATTAAACGCAAGAACTCAGTACCTAGTCCGAGAATTAAACGCGAGAACTCAGTACCGAGTTCGAGAATTAAACGCGAGATCTCAGTACCGAGTTCGAGAATTAAACGCGAGAACTAAGTACCTAGTTCGAGAATTAAACGCGAGAACTAAGTACCTAGTTCGAGAATTAAAAGCGAGAACTAAGTACCTAGATCGAGAATTAAAAGCGAGAACTAAGTACCTAGTTCGAGAATTAAACGCGAGATCTCAGTACCGAGCTCGAGAATTAAAAGCGAGAACTACGTACCTAGTTCGAGAATTAAACGCGAGATCTCAGTACCGAGTTCGAGAATTAAACGCGAGAACTAAGTATCTAGTTCGAGAATTAAACGCGAGAACTAAGTACCTAGTTCGAAAATTAAAAGCGAGAACTAAGTACCTAGATCGAGAATTAAAAGCGAGAACTAAGTACCTAGTTCGAGAATTCACGCGAGAACTAAGAACCGAGTTCGAGAATTAAACGCGAGAACTAAGTACCTAGTTCGAGAATTAAACGCGAGAACTAAGTACCTAGTTCGAGAATTAAAAGCGAGAACTAAGTACCGAGTTCGAGAATTAAACGCAAGAACTCAGTACCGAGTTCGAGAATTAAACGCAAGATCTCAGTACCGAGTCCGAGAATTAAACGCGAGAACTCAGTATCGAGTTCGAGAATTAAACGCGAGAAGTAAGTACCTAGTTCGAGAATTAAACGCGAGAACTCAGTATCGAGTTCGAGAATTAAACGCGAGAAGTAAGTACCTAGTTCGAGAATTAAAAGCGAGAACTAAGTACCTAAATCGAGAATTAAAAGCGAGAACTAAGTACCTAGTTCGAGAATTAAACGCGAGAACGAAGTACCGAGTTCGAGAATTAAACGCGAGAACTAAGTACCTAGTTCGAGAATTAAACGCGAGAACTAAGTACCTAGTTCGAGAATTAAAAGCGAGAACTAAGTACCGAGTTCGAGAATTAAACGCAAGAACTCAGTACCGAGTTCGAGAATTAAACGCGAGATCTCAGTACCGAGTCCGAGAATTAAACGCGAGAACTCAGTATCGAGTTCGAGAATTAAACGCGAGAAGTCAGTACCTAGTTCGAGAATTAAACGCGAGAACTATGTACCTAGTTCGAGAATTAAACGCGAGATCTCAGTACCGAGTTCGAGAATTAAACGCGAGAACTAAGTACCTAGTTCGAGAATTAAAAGCGAGCACTAAGTACCTAGTTCGAGAATTAAACGCAAGAACTCAGTACCTAGTCAGAGAATTAAACGCGAGAACTCAGTACCGAGTTCGAGAATTAAACGCGAGATCTCAGTACCGAGTTCGAGAATTAAACGCGAGAACTAAGTACCTAGTTCGAGAATTAAACGCGAGAACTAAGTACCTAGTTCGAGAATTAAAAGCGAGAACTAAGTACCTAGATCGAGAATTAAAAGCGAGAACTAAGTACCTAGTTCGAGAATTAAACGCGAGATCTCAGTACCGAGCTCGAGAATTAAAAGCGAGAACTACGTACCTAGTTCGAGAATTAAACGCGAGATCTCAGTACCGAGTTCGAGAATTAAACGCGAGAACTAAGTATCTAGTTCGAGAATTAAACGCGAGAACTAAGTACCTAGTTCGAAAATTAAAAGCGAGAACTAAGTACCTAGATCGAGAATTAAAAGCGAGAACTAAGTACCTAGTTCGAGAATTAAACGCGAGAACTAAGAACCGAGTTCGAGAATTAAACGCGAGAACTAAGTACCTAGTTCGAGAATTAAACGCGAGAACTAAGTACCTAGTTCGAGAATTAAAAGCGAGAACTAAGTACCGAGTTCGAGAATTAAACGCAAGAACTCAGTACCGAGTTCGAGAATTAAACGCAAGATCTCAGTACCGAGTCCGAGAATTAAACGCGAGAACTCAGTATCGAGTTCGAGAATTAAACGCGAGAAGTAAGTACCTAGTTCGAGAATTAAACGCTAGAACTATGTACCTAGTTCGAGAATTAAACGGGAGATCTCAGTACCGAGTTCGAGAATTAAACGCGAGAACTAAGTACCTAGTTCGAGAATTAAAAGCGAGATCTAAGTACCTAGTTCGAGAATTAAACGCAAGAACTCAGTACCTAGTTCGAGAATTAAACGCGAGAACTCAGTACCGAGTTCGAGAATTAAACGCGAGATCTCAGTACCGAGTTCGAGGATTAAACGCGAGAACTAAAGAACTAAGTACCTAGTTCGAGAATTAAAAGCGAGAACTAAGTACCTAGTTCGAGAATTAAAAGCGAGAACTAAGTACCTAGATCGAGAATTAAAAGCGAGAACTAAGTACCTAGTTCGAGAATTAAACGCGAGATCTCAGTACCTAGTTCGAGAATTAAAAGCGAGAACTAAAGAGGGAATGCTACATGTTC
Organism: Desoria tigrina; assembly: GCA_906901685.1. Lineage (NCBI taxonomy): Eukaryota > Metazoa > Arthropoda > Collembola > Entomobryomorpha > Isotomidae > Desoria > Desoria tigrina. The sequence continues at coordinate 133,304 of CAJQTU010000003.1, read as the reverse complement.
TGAAACAAAATTTCTGACTAACTTTTACATCATTTTCATCTCCATTTCAATGCGGTTCTAATGATATATTCCATAATGATCACTACTTTAGGATAAGTCAAGAAAATAAATAAGAAAGTGAGCGCGCGGCTGAATTTAGCGTAAGTTTGCAAACGGAATGAGAGTGGTAGAAAAGATTGACTTTTTACTTTCCTATTATTCATTTTTCTTGCCTTTCTATTTATTATTAATATGCATACTGTATATTAATCATCATGCAATGCGCTTATTAAAGTAATATTTATAAGCAATGTAAAAATTCAATTCAAATGTACATACAAAATTTAAAAAACCGGCGAGGGCAAAGAGATGTGGTTTATTTATCATAAAGGCAAAAGGATTTTTAGCACCCAGAAACAAAAACTGTCTTAAAAATACGTTAAACAATTTAAAAATAGTCTTGGCGAACTTGATTTTACGGATTACTTATATTTGTAATCAGTTTATTAGATGAATGCATTTTTTTCACAAAAATTAAAGTGATTCTCAAACCAAAAGTGATGCAAACATAGACGTTTACCTGAAACATTTAATATTTCATCGTCTTCGAATGCAAAATCAGTCAGCATATCGGAATATGCCTGAAACAATTTTTCAGCAACCAAACTTTCACTGACTTTTATACTTATGGTAGAGAATTTGAGATCAGGAAATGTTTGTAAAAACAGGTCTTTCAAAGCATGAATCACTGCAAACGGATTAATTATTTCGCTTAAATTATCATTGAAAGAGTTTGCTTCTTGTGAATCCATAATTCCATGTGTGAAAAATTCAATTTGATATGTAAATTCTTGAATTGGTATTCGTTTAAGCAAGTGGATCTGGAAAAACAAAGCTCGGCGTAAGTGAAAAGAAGTGAAAGACAATTTTCTCCTTGAAGTGGCGTGAGAGTGGTGTAACCACGCAGATGGGAAAGTGGAAAATTTCTCTTTCTCTCTCTTCTACCCCTCCCCCGCAGAGAGAAACTTACGCAAAATTCTTTCGCCCGCTCTCATTCTTTTTCTATTTCACGACTTATCTTACAGAAGTGATCATTATGGAATGTATCATTAGAACCGCATTGAAATGGAGATGAAAATGATGTAAAATCTGGTCAAATTTTTTTTTAGAAGATGTAGCATTCCCTCTTAAGTACCGAGTTCGAGAATTAAACGCAAGAACTCAGTACCGAGTTCGAGAATTAAACGCGAGATCTCAGTACCGAGTCCGAGAATTAAACGCGAGAACTCAGTATCGAGTTCGAGAATTAAACGCGAGAAGTAAGTACCTAGTTCGAGAATTAAACGCGAGAACTATGTACCTAGTTCGAGAATTAAACGCGAGATCTCAGTACCGAGTTCGAGAATTAAACGCGAGAACTAAGTACCTAGTTCGAGAATTAAAAGCGAGAACTAAGTACCTAGTTCGAGAATTAAACGCAAGAACTCAGTACCTAGTTCGAGAATTAAACGCGAGAACTCAGTACCGAGTTCGAGAATTAAACGCGAGATCTCAGTACCGAGTTCGAGAATTAAACGCGAGAACTAAGTACCTAGTTCGAGAATTAAACGCGAGAACTAAGTACCGAGTTCGAGAATTAAACGCGAGAACTAAGTACCGAGTTCGAGAATTAAACGCGAGAACTAAGTACCTAGTTCGAGAATTAAACGCGAGAACTAAGTACCTAGTTCGAAAATTAAACGCGAGAACTCAGTACCGAGTTCGAGAATTAAACGAGAGATCTCAGTACCGAGTCCGAGAATTAAACGCGAGAACTCAGTACCGAGTTCGAGAATTAAACGCGAGATCTAAGTACCTAGTTCGAGAATTAAACGCGAGAACTACGAAACACTTACGTGTATATATACACATATATACAACGTGTCCAACACGTACGTGTATATACATATATATACAACGTGGCCAACACGTACGTGTATATACATATATATACAACGTGGCCAACACGTACGTGTATATACATATATATACAACGTGTCCAACACGTAGGTGTATATACATATATATACAACGTGGCCAACACGTATGTGTATATACATATATATACAACGTGTCCAACACGTACGTGTATATACATATATATACAACGTGTCCAACACGTACGTGTTTATACATATATTTACAACGTGTCCAACACGTACGTGTTTATACATATATATACAACGTGTCCAACACGTACGTGTATATACATATATATACAACGTGTCCAACACGTACGTGTATATACATATATATACAACGTGTCCAACACGTACGTGTATATACATATATATACAACGTGTCCAACACGTACGTGTATATACATATATATACAACGTGTCCAACACGTACGTGTATATACATATATATACAACGTGTCCAACACGTACGTGTATATACATATATATACAACGTGTCCAACACGTACGTGTATATACATATATATACAACGTGTCCAACACGTACGTGTATATACATATATATACAACGTGTCCAACACGTACGTGTACATACATATATATACAACGTGTCCAACACGTACGTGTATATACATATATATACAACGTGTCCAACACGTACGTGTATATACATATATATACAACGTGTCCAACACGTACGTGTATATACATATATATACAACGTGTCCAACACGTACGTGTATATACATATTTATACAACGTGTCCAACACGTACGTGTATATACATATTTATACAACGTGTCCAACACGTACGTGTATATACATATATATACAACGTGTCCAACACGTACGTGTTTATACATATATATACAACGTGTCCAACACGTACGTGTATATACATATATATACAACGTGTCCAACACGTACGTGTATATACATATATATACAACGTGTCCAACACGTACGTGTATATACATATATATACAACGTGTCCAACACGTACGTGTATATACATATATATACAACGCGTCCAACACGTACGTGTATATACATATATATACAACGCGTCCAACACGTACGTGTATATACATATATATACAACGCGTCCAACACGTACGTGTATATACATATATATACAACGCGTCCAACACGTACGTGTATATACATATATATACAACGTGTCCAACACGTACGTGTATATATACACATATATACGTGTCCAACACGTACGTGTATATACATATATATACAACGTGTCCAACACGTACGTGTATATACATATATATACAACGTGTCCAACACGTACGTGTATATACATATATATACAACGTGTCCAACACGTACGTGTATATATACACATATATACGTGTCCAACACGTACGTGTATATACATATATATACAACGTGTCCAACACGTACGTGTATATATACACATATATACGTGTCCAACACGTACGTGTATATACATATATATACAACGTGTCCAACACGTACGTGTATATACATATATATACAACGTGTCCAACACGTACGTGTATATACATATATATACAACGTGTCCAACACGTACGTGTATATACATATATATACAACGTGTCCAACACGTACGTGTTTATACATATATATACAAGGCGTCCCAACACGTACGAGTATATACATATATATACAACGTGTCCAACACGTACGTGTATATACATATATATACAACGTGTCCAACACGTACGTGTATATACATATATATACAACGTGTCCAACACGTACGTGTATATACATATATATGCAACGCGTCCAACACGTACGTGTATATACATATATATACAACGCGTCCAACACGTACGTGTATATACATATGAAGAGCTGAGTTTTAAAAGGGCTTATCTCGGAAGGAGAAATTTTTTCATTCCATGACAACAATGCGCTCGAATTAGGCACGCTGGCACGCTTACTTTCTCTACTTTCTCCTGGCACTTTCACCTATAGTTACCTTCTCTTTTCTTTATTTTCAAATTAGTTCCTAGCAGTTTCAGATTTTGTTTCTGTCAAAAATCAAAGTAAAAAATTATCTATAAAGGATTAGGTGACATACGACATGACGAGTGTCAGGTCATTAACAGAGATAAGATGAGTTTGATAAGATGATAAGATAACAAGATTCTCATATTACCCTAATCATAAACTATAGTCATATACGTCTCTGAATATCACTTGACCGTACCTTTCCAACCATGTAAAATGCACGTACGGAGGCATTTTTTAAAATGTGACCTTTGACCTTACCCGCTTGAACTTTGGCCTACACGGTCCTCAAGCAAACTAAGCCTCCGCAGGAAGGTCATGCATGTATTCCCGAAAAAGAATTTAAAAATATTTAGCCGTTCGACAGTTATGTTGCGAACGGACAGACAGACAGACAAGATAAAAAGGTAAAAAATTAAAGCGTTTCACCCTTTGATAAACCGTTGCAAACGCACATCAACAAAGGGTGAAACGACACACTGGAGTAGTTTTGTACAAGAATCTCACATTTCCCCAACCATGGAGTAAAATTGTATACATTTCTGAAAAGCGCTTGACTGTACCTTTCCAACAATGTATCAGAAATGTAGGATTGCCATTGCAATCGATTGACTCTTGAAGGTACACCCCTTGACCTTTGACATCCGACGACCTTTCTTCTAACTTACTATGGACGCTATTTGAGTGTTAAGCGAGTTAAGAGCTGTAATCTTGCATATAGACTAATTTAACCATGCTGATTACGAAAATCACAATTTTACATCTACTTTTGACCCACTAGACCTCAATTGGCAGAGCTAAAATTATAATTTTAGTAATCAGCATGGTTGAATTAGTCTATATGCAAGATTAAGATTACAGATTACAGCCCTTAACTGGCTTCACCCAAATATTGTCCATTGTTAGTATCCGTTCAAAGGTCGGAAATGATTTACAGAAAAAAGAATTTCAAAATTATCAATTGTTCTAGAGATAGAGTGAAATCATTAAAGGGTTTCACCCATTAATAAAAACTAAAAAGTCAGAAATACATGCAACGTTGGTATCTTCTTTGCGGAGACAATTTTAGAACCTTTATAATTTTTTTCTAAATTTTTTTCGTAAATCTTTAGATAGAAATAGTAAATTACAAAGTCATTTGGTCTTTGGTGACGAATGGATTGGATTAATTAAAAAAGTCAATATTTTTTAATCAATTGGATATGAGATTTTGGACGCTTTAGGGTCCTTGTAGCTACATATTCGATTTTTTACAACTATTTTTTCGGTTCAATTTGAGTTGCTAGTGACTGCTGCGCCTAGAAGAAACTGACCTGAATTTTAAAATATTTGTGATGCGCAAAGGTGTGAATTAATTTTTTTTTGAAATCGTTGCCATGGATAAAAAATTCGAAGTCCGATTTTGAGATAAGCCCTTTTGAAACTCAGCTCTTCATATATATACAACGCGTCCAACACGTACGTGTATATACATATATATACAACGCGTCCAACACGTACGTGTATATACATATATATACAACGTGTCCAACACGTACGTGTATATACATATATATACAACGTGTCCAACACGTACGTGTATATACATATATATACAACGTGTCCAACACGTACGTGTATATACATATATATACAACGTGTCCAACACGTACGTGTATATACATATATATACAACGTGTCCAACACGTACGTGTATATACATATATATACAACGTGTCCAACACGTACGTGTATATACATATATATACAACGCGTCCAACACGTACGTGTATATACATATATATACAACGCGTCCAACACGTACGTGTATATACATATATATACAACGCGTCCAACACGTACGTGTATATACATATATATACAACGCGTCCAACACGTACGTGTATATACATATATATACAACGTGTCCAACACGTACGTGTATATACATATATATACAACGTGTCCAACACGTACGTGTATATACATATATATACAACGTGTCCAACTCGTACGTGTATATATACACATATATACGTGTCCAACACGTACGTGTATATACATATATATACAACGTGTCCAACACGTACGTGTATATATACACATATATACGTGTCCAACACGTACGTGTATATACATATATATACAACGTGGCCAACACGTACGTGTATATACATATATATACAACGTGTCCAACACGTAGGTGTATATACATATATATACAACGTGGCCAACACGTATGTGTATATACATATATATACAACGTGTCCAACACGTACGTGTATATACATATATATACAACGTGTCCAACACGTACGTGTTTATACATATATTTACAACGTGTCCAACACGTACGTGTTTATACATATATATACAACGTGTCCAACACGTACGTGTATATACATATATATACAACGTGTCCAACACGTACGTGTATATACATATATATACAACGTGTCCAACACGTACGTGTATATACATATATATACAACGTGTCCAACTCGTACGTGTATATATACACATATATACGTGTCCAACACGTACGTGTATATACATATATATACAACGTGTCCAACACGTACGTGTATATATACACATATATACGTGTCCAACACGTACGTGTATATACATATATATACAACGTGGCCAACACGTACGTGTATATACATATATATACAACGTGTCCAACACGTAGGTGTATATACATATATATACAACGTGGCCAACACGTATGTGTATATACATATATATACAACGTGTCCAACACGTACGTGTATATACATATATATACAACGTGTCCAACACGTACGTGTTTATACATATATTTACAACGTGTCCAACACGTACGTGTTTATACATATATATACAACGTGTCCAACACGTACGTGTATATACATATATATACAACGTGTCCAACACGTACGTGTATATACATATATATACAACGTGTCCAACACGTACGTGTATATACATATATATACAACGTGTCCAACACGTACGTGTATATACATATATATACAACGTGTCCAACACGTACGTGTATATACATATATATACAACGTGTCCAACACGTACGTGTATATACATATATATACAACGTGTCCAACACGTACGTGTATATACATATATATACAACGTGTCCAACACGTACGTGTATATACATATATATACAACGTGTCCAACACGTACGTGTATATACATATATATACAACGTGTCCAACACGTACGTGTATATACATATATATACAACGTGTCCAACACGTACGTGTATATACATATATATACAACGTGTCCAACACGTACGTGTATATACATATATATACAACGTGTCCAACACGTACGTGTACATACATATATATACAACGTGTCCAACACGTACGTGTATATACATATATATACAACGTGTCCAACACGTACGTGTATATACATATATATACAACGTGTCCAACACGTACGTGTATATACATATATATACAACGTGTCCAACACGTACGTGTATATACATATTTATACAACGTGTCCAACACGTACGTGTATATACATATATATACAACGTGTCCAACACGTACGTGTATATACATATATATACAACGTGTCCAACACGTACGTGTATATACATATATATACAACGTGTCCAACACGTACGTGTATATACATATATATACAACGTGTCCAACACGTACGTGTATATACATATATATACAACGTGTCCAACACGTACGTGTATATACATATATATACAACGTGTCCAACACGTACGTGTATATACATATATATACAACGTGTCCAACACGTACGTGTATATATATATATATACAACGCGTCCAACACGTACGTGTATATACATATATATACAACGCGTCCAACACGTACGTGTATATACATATATATACAACGCGTCCAACACGTACGTGTATATACATATATATACAACGCGTCCAACACGTACGTGTATATACATATATATACAACGTGTCCAACACGTACGTGTATATATACACATATATACGTGTCCAACACGTACGTGTATATACATATATATACAACGTGTCCAACACGTACGTGTATATACATATATATACAACGTGTCCAACACGTACGTGTATATACATATATATACAACGTGTCCAACACGTACGTGTATATATACACATATATACGTGTCCAACACGTACGTGTATATACATATATATACAACGTGTCCAACACGTACGTGTATATATACACATATATACGTGTCCAACACGTACGTGTATATACATATATATACAACGTGTCCAACACGTACGTGTATATACATATATATACAACGTGTCCAACACGTACGTGTATATACATATATATACAACGTGTCCAACACGTACGTGTATATACATATATATACAACGTGTCCAACACGTACGTGTTTATACATATATATACAAGGCGTCCCAACACGTACGAGTATATACATATATATACAACGTGTCCAACACGTACGTGTATATACATATATATACAACGTGTCCAACACGTACGTGTATATACATATATATACAACGTGTCCAACACGTACGTGTATATACATATATATACAACGCGTCCAACACGTACGTGTATATACATATATATACAACGCGTCCAACACGTACGTGTATATACATATATATACAACGCGTCCAACACGTACGTGTATATACATATATATACAACGCGTCCAACACGTACGTGTATATACATATATATACAACGTGTCCAACACGTACGTGTATATACATATATATACAACGTGTCCAACACGTACGTGTATATACATATATATACAACGTGTCCAACACGTACGTGTATATACATATATATACAACGTGTCCAACACGTACGTGTATATACATATATATACAACGTGTCCAACACGTACGTGTATATACATATATATACAACGTGTCCAACACGTACGTGTATATACATATATATACAACGTGTCCAACACGTACGTGTATATACATATATATACAACGTGTCCAACACGTACGTGTATATACATATATATACAACGTGTCCAACACGTACGTGTATATACATATATATACAACGTGTCCAACACGTACGTGTATATATACACATATATACGTGTCCAACACGTACGTGTATATACATATATATACAACGTGTCCAACACGTACGTGTATATATACACATATATACGTGTCCAACACGTACGTGTATATACATATATATACAACGTGTCCAACACGTACGTGTATATACATATATATACAACGTGTCCAACACGTACGTGTATATACATATATATACAACGTGTCCAACACGTACGTGTATATACATATATATACAACGTGTCTAACACGTACGTGTTTATACATATATATACAAGGCGTCCCAACACGTACGAGTATATACATATATATACAACGTGTCCAACACGTACGTGTTTATACATATATATACAACGTGTCCAACACGTACGTGTATATACATATATATATACAACGTGTCCTACACGTACGTGTATATACATATATATACAACGTGTCCAACACGTACGTGTATATACATATATATACAACGTGTCCAACACGTACGTGTATATACATATATATACAACGTGTCCAACTCGTACGTGTATATATACACATATATACGTGTCCAACACGTACGTGTATATACATATATATACAACGTGTCCAACACGTACGTGTATATATACACATATATACGTGTCCAACACGTACGTGTATATACATATATATACAACGTGTCCAACACGTACGTGTATATATACACATATATACGTGTCCAACACGTACGTGTATATACATATATATATACAACGCGTCCAACACGTACGTGTATATACATATATATATACAACGCGTCCAACACGTACGTGTATATACATATATATACAACGTGTCCAACACGTACGTGTATATACATATATATACAACGCGTCCAACACGTACGTGTATATACATATATATACAACGTGTCCAACACGTACGTGTATATACATATATATACAACGTGTCCAACACGTACGTGTATATACATATATATACAACGTGTCCAACACGTACGTGTATATACATATATATACAACGTGTCCAACACGTACGTGTATATACATATATATACAACGTGTCCAACACGTACGTGTATATATATATATATACAACGTGTCCAACACGTACGTGTATATACATATATATACAACGTGTCCAACACGTACGTGTATATACATATATATACAACGTGTCCAACACGTACGTGTATATACATATATATACAACGTGTCCAACACGTACGTGTATATACATATATATACAACGTGTCCAACACGTACGTGTATATACATATATATACAACGTGTCCAACACGTACGTGTATATATACACATATATACGTGTCCAACACGTACGTGTATATACATATATATACAACGTGTCCAACACGTACGTGTATATACATATATATACAACGTGTCCAACACGTACGTGTATATACATATATATACAACGTGTCCAACACGTACGTGTATATACATATATATACAACGTGTCCAACACGTACGTGTACATACATATATATACAACGTGTCCAACACGTACGTGTATATACATATATATACAACGTGTCCAACACGTACGTGTATATACATATATATACAACGTGTCCAACACGTACGTGTATATACATATATATACAACGTGTCCAACACGTACGTGTATATACATATTTATACAACGTGTCCAACACGTACGTGTATATACACATATATACAACGTGTCCAACACGTACGTGTTTATACATATATATACAACGTGTCCAACACGTACGTGTATATACATATATATACAACGTGTCCAACACGTACGTGTATATACATATATATACAACGTGTCCAACACGTACGTGTATATACATCTATATACAACGTGTCCAACACGTACGTGTATATACATATATATACAACGTGTCCAACACGTACGTGTATATACATATATATACAACGCGTCCAACACGTACGTGTATATACATATATATACAACGCGTCCAACACGTACGTGTATATACATATATATACAACGCGTCCAACACGTACGTGTATATACATATATATACAACGCGTCCAACACGTACGTGTATATACATATATATACAACGTGTCCAACACGTACGTGTATATACATATATATACAACGTGTCCAACACGTACGTGTATATACATATATATACAACGTGTCCAACACGTACGTGTATATACATATATATACAACGTGTCCAACACGTACGTGTATATACATATATATACAACGTGTCCAACACGTACGTGTATATACATATATATACAACGTGTCCAACACGTACGTGTATATACATATATATACAACGTGTCCAACACGTACGTGTATATATACACATATATACGTGTCCAACACGTACGTGTATATACATATATATACAACGTGTCCAACACGTACGTGTATATATACACATATATACGTGTCCATCACGTACGTGTATATACATATATATACAACGTGTCCAACACGTACGTGTATATACATATATATACAACGTGTCCAACACGTACGTGTATATACATATATATACAACGTGTCCAACACGTACGTGTATATACATATATATACAACGTGTCCAACACGTACGTGTTTATACATATATATACAAGGCGTCCCAACACGTACGAGTATATACATATATATACAACGTGTCCAACACGTACGTGTTTATACATATATATACAACGTGTCCAACACGTACGTGTATATACATATATATATACAACGTGTCCTACACGTACGTGTATATACATATATATACAACGTGTCCAACACGTACGTGTATATACATATATATACAACGTGTCCAACACGTACGTGTATATACATATATATACAACGTGTCCAACTCGTACGTGTATATATACACATATATACGTGTCCAACACGTACGTGTATATACATATATATACAACGTGTCCAACACGTACGTGTATATATACACATATATACGTGTCCAACACGTACGTGTATATACATATATATACAACGTGTCCAACACGTACGTGTATATATACACATATATACGTGTCCAACACGTACGTGTATATACATATATATATACAACGCGTCCAACACGTACGTGTATATACATATATATACAACGTGTCCAACACGTACGTGTATATACACATATATACAACGTGTCCAACACGTACGTGTATATACATATATATACAACGTGTCCAACACGTACGTGTATATACATATATATACAACGTGTCCAACACGTACGTGTATATACATATATATACAACGTGTCCAACACGTACGTGTATATATATATATATACAACGTGTCCAACACGTACGTGTATATACATATATATACAACGTGTCCAACACGTACGTGTATATACATATATATACAACGTGTCCAACACGTACGTGTATATACATATATATACAACGTGTCCAACACGTACGTGTATATACATATATATACAACGTGTCCAACACGTACGTGTATATACATATATATACAACGTGTCCAACACGTACGTGTATATATACACATATATACGTGTCCAACACGTACGTGTATATACATATATATACAACGTGTCCAACACGTACGTGTATATATACACATATATAGGTGTCCAACACGTACGTGTATATACATATATATACAACGTGTCCAACACGTACGTGTATATATACACATATATACGTGTCCAACACGTACGTGTATATACATATATATATACAACGCGTCCAACACGTACGTGTATATACATATATATACAACGTGTCCAACACGTACGTGTATATACATATATATACAACGTGTCCAACACGTACGTGTATATACATATATATACAACGTGTCCAACACGTACGTGTATATACATATATATACAACGTGTCCAACACGTACGTGTATATACACATATATAGGTGTCCAACACGTACGTGTATATACATATATATACAACGTGTCCAACACGTACGTGTATATATACACATATATACGTGTCCAACACGTACGTGTATATACATATATATATACAACGTGTCCAACACGTACGTGTATATACATATATATACAACGTGTCCAACACGTACGTGTATATACATATATATACAACGTGTCCAACACGTACGTGTATATACACATATATAGGTGTCCAACACGTACGTGTATATACATATATATACAACGTGTCCAACACGTACGTGTATATATACACATATATACGTGTCCAACACGTACGTGTATATACATATATATATACAACGCGTCCAACACGTACGTGTATATACATATATATACAACGTGTCCAACACGTACGTGTATATACATATATATACAACGTGTCCAACACGTACGTGTATATACATATATATACAACGTGTCCAACACGTACGTGTATATACATATATATACAACGTGTCCAACACGTACGTGTATATACATATATATACAACGTGTCCAACACGTACGTGTATATACATATATATACAACGCGTCCAACACGTACGTGTATATACATATATATACAACGCGTCCAACACGTACGTGTATATACATATATATACAACGCGTCCAACACGTACGTGTATATATACACATATATACGTGTCCAACACGTACGTGTATATACATATATATACAACGTGTCCAACACGTACGTGTATATATACACATATATACGTGTCCAACACGTACGTGTATATACATATATATACAACGTGTCCAACACGTACGTGTATATATACACATATATACGTGTCCAACACGTACGTGTATATACATATATATATACAACGCGTCCAACACGTACGTGTATATACATATATATACAACGTGTCCAACACGTACGTGTATATACACATATATACAACGCGTCCAACACGTACGTGTATATACATATATATACAACGTGTCCAACACGTACGTGTATATACACATATATACAACGTGTCCAACACGTACGTGTATATACATATATATACAACGTGTCCAACACGTACGTGTATATACATATATATACAACGTGTCCAACACGTACGTGTATATACATATATATACAACGTGTCCAACACGTACGTGTATATATATATATATACAACGTGTCCAACACGTACGTGTATATACATATATATACAACGTGTCCAACACGTACGTGTATATACATATATATACAACGTGTCCAACACGTACGTGTATATACATATATATACAACGTGTCCAACACGTACGTGTATATACATATATATACAACGTGTCCAACACGTACGTGTATATACATATATATACAACGTGTCCAACACGTACGTGTATATACATATATATACAACGTGTCCAACACGTACGTGTATATATACACATATATACGTGTCCAACACGTACGTGTATATACATATATATACAACGTGTCCAACACGTACGTGTATATATATATATATACAACGTGTCCAACACGTACGTGTATATACATATATATATACAACGTGTCCAACACGTACGTGTATATATACACATATATACGTGTCCAACACGTACGTGTATATACATATATATACAACGTGTCCAACACGTACGTGTATATACATATATATACAACGTGTCCAACACGTACGTGTATATATACACATATATACGTGTCCAACACGTACGTGTATATACATATATATACAACGTGTCCAACACGTACGTGTATATACATATATATACAACGTGTCCAACACGTACGTGTATATATACACATATATACGTGTCCAACACGTACGTGTATATACATATATATATACAACGCGTCCAACACGTACGTGTATATACATATATATACAACGTGTCCAACACGTACGTGTATATACATATATATACAACGTGTCCAACACGTACGTGTATATATACACATATATACGTGTCCAACACGTACGTGTATATACATATATATACAACGTGTCCAACACGTACGTGTATATACATATATATACAACGCGTCCAACACGTACGTGTATATACATATATATACAACGCGTCCAACACGTACGTGTATATACATATATATACAACGCGTCCAACACGTACGTGTATATATACACATATATACGTGTCCAACACGTACGTGTATATACATATATATACAACGTGTCCAACACGTACGTGTATATACATATATATACAACGTGTCCAACACGTACGTGTATATACACATATATAGGTGTCCAACACGTACGTGTATATACATATATATACAACGTGTCCAACACGTACGTGTATATATACACATATATACGTGTCCAACACGTACGTGTATATACATATATATATACAACGTGTCCAACACGTACGTGTATATACATATATATACAACGTGTCCAACACGTACGTGTATATACATATATATACAACGTGTCCAACACGTACGTGTATATACACATATATAGGTGTCCAACACGTACGTGTATATACATATATATACAACGTGTCCAACACGTACGTGTATATATACACATATATACGTGTCCAACACGTACGTGTATATACATATATATATACAACGCGTCCAACACGTACGTGTATATACATATATATACAACGTGTCCAACACGTACGTGTATATACATATATATACAACGTGTCCAACACGTACGTGTATATACATATATATACAACGTGTCCAACACGTACGTGTATATACATATATATACAACGTGTCCAACACGTACGTGTATATACATATATATACAACGTGTCCAACACGTACGTGTATATACATATATATACAACGCGTCCAACACGTACGTGTATATACATATATATACAACGCGTCCAACACGTACGTGTATATACATATATATACAACGCGTCCAACACGTACGTGTATATATACACATATATACGTGTCCAACACGTACGTGTATATACATATATATACAACGTGTCCAACACGTACGTGTATATATACACATATATACGTGTCCAACACGTACGTGTATATACATATATATACAACGTGTCCAACACGTACGTGTATATATACACATATATACGTGTCCAACACGTACGTGTATATACATATATATATACAACGCGTCCAACACGTACGTGTATATACATATATATACAACGTGTCCAACACGTACGTGTATATACACATATATACAACGCGTCCAACACGTACGTGTATATACATATATATACAACGTGTCCAACACGTACGTGTATATACACATATATACAACGTGTCCAACACGTACGTGTATATACATATATATACAACGTGTCCAACACGTACGTGTATATACATATATATACAACGTGTCCAACACGTACGTGTATATACATATATATACAACGTGTCCAACACGTACGTGTATATATATATATATACAACGTGTCCAACACGTACGTGTATATACATATATATACAACGTGTCCAACACGTACGTGTATATATACACATATATACGTGTCCAACACGTACGTGTATATACATATATATACAACGTGTCCAACACGTACGTGTATATACATATATATACAACGTGTCCAACACGTACGTGTATATACATATATATACAACGTGTCCAACACGTACGTGTATATACATATATATACAACGTGTCCAACACGTACGTGTATATACATATATATACAACGTGTCCAACACGTACGTGTATATACATATATATACAACGTGTCCAACACGTACGTGTATATATACACATATATACGTGTCCAACACGTACGTGTATATACATATATATACAACGTGTCCAACACGTACGTGTATATATATATATATACAACGTGTCCAACACGTACGTGTATATACATATATATATACAACGTGTCCAACACGTACGTGTATATATACACATATATACGTGTCCAACACGTACGTGTATATACATATATATACAACGTGTCCAACACGTACGTGTATATACATATATATACAACGTGTCCAACACGTACGTGTATATATACACATATATACGTGTCCAACACGTACGTGTATATACATATATATACAACGTGTCCAACACGTACGTGTATATACATATATATACAACGTGTCCAACACGTACGTGTATATATACACATATATACGTGTCCAACACGTACGTGTATATACATATATATATACAACGCGTCCAACACGTACGTGTATATACATATATATACAACGTGTCCAACACGTACGTGTATATACATATATATACAACGTGTCCAACACGTACGTGTATATATACACATATATACGTGTCCAACACGTACGTGTATATACATATATATACAACGTGTCCAACACGTACGTGTATATACATATATATACAACGCGTCCAACACGTACGTGTATATACATATATATACAACGCGTCCAACACGTACGTGTATATACATATATATACAACGCGTCCAACACGTACGTGTATATATACACATATATACGTGTCCAACACGTACGTGTATATACATATATATACAACGTGTCCAACACGTACGTGTATATATACACATATATACGTGTCCAACACGTACGTGTATATACATATATATACAACGTGTCCAACACGTACGTGTATATATACACATATATACGTGTCCAACACGTACGTGTATATACATATATATACAACGTGTCCAACACGTACGTGTATATATACACATATATACGTGTCCAACACGTACGTGTATATACATATATATATACAACGCGTCCAACACGTACGTGTATATACATATATATACAACGTGTCCAACACGTACGTGTATATACACATATATACAACGCGTCCAACACGTACGTGTATATACATATATATACAACGTGTCCAACACGTACGTGTATATACACATATATACAACGTGTCCAACACGTACGTGTATATACATATATATACAACGTGTCCAACACGTACGTGTATATACATATATATACAACGTGTCCAACACGTACGTGTATATACATATATATACAACGTGTCCAACACGTACGTGTATATATATATATATACAACGTGTCCAACACGTACGTGTATATACATATATATACAACGTGTCCAACACGTACGTGTATATACACATATATACAACGCGTCCAACACGTACGTGTATATACATATATATACAACGTGTCCAACACGTACGTGTATATACACATATATACAACGTGTCCAACACGTACGTGTATATACATATATATACAACGTGTCCAACACGTACGTGTATATACATATATATACAACGTGTCCAACACGTACGTGTATATACATATATATACAACGTGTCCAACACGTACGTGTATATATATATATATACAACGTGTCCAACACGTACGTGTATATACATATATATACAACGTGTCCAACACGTACGTGTATATACATATATATACAACGTGTCCAACACGTACGTGTATATACATATATATACAACGTGTCCAACACGTACGTGTATATACATATATATACAACGTGTCCAACACGTACGTGTATATACATATATATACAACGTGTCCAACACGTACGTGTATATACATATATATACAACGTGTCCAACACGTACGTGTATATATACACATATATACGTGTCCAACACGTACGTGTATATACATATATATACAACGTGTCCAACACGTACGTGTATATATATATATATACAACGTGTCCAACACGTACGTGTATATACATATATATATACAACGTGTCCAACACGTACGTGTATATATACACATATATACGTGTCCAACACGTACGTGTATATACATATATATACAACGTGTCCAACACGTACGTGTATATACATATATATACAACGTGTCCAACACGTACGTGTATATATACACATATATACGTGTCCAACACGTACGTGTATATACATATATATACAACGTGTCCAACACGTACGTGTATATACATATATATACAACGTGTCCAACACGTACGTGTATATATACACATATATACGTGTCCAACACGTACGTGTATATACATATATATATACAACGCGTCCAACACGTACGTGTATATACATATATATACAACGTGTCCAACACGTACGTGTATATACATATATATACAACGTGTCCAACACGTACGTGTATATATACACATATATACGTGTCCAACACGTACGTGTATATACATATATATACAACGTGTCCAACACGTACGTGTATATACATATATATACAACGCGTCCAACACGTACGTGTATATACATATATATACAACGCGTCCAACACGTACGTGTATATACATATATATACAACGCGTCCAACACGTACGTGTATATATACACATATATACGTGTCCAACACGTACGTGTATATACATATATATACAACGTGTCCAACACGTACGTGTATATATACACATATATACGTGTCCAACACGTACGTGTATATACATATATATACAACGTGTCCAACACGTACGTGTATATATACACATATATACGTGTCCAACACGTACGTGTATATACATATATATACAACGTGTCCAACACGTACGTGTATATATACACATATATACGTGTCCAACACGTACGTGTATATACATATATATATACAACGCGTCCAACACGTACGTGTATATACATATATATACAACGTGTCCAACACGTACGTGTATATACACATATATACAACGCGTCCAACACGTACGTGTATATACATATATATACAACGTGTCCAACACGTACGTGTATATACACATATATACAACGTGTCCAACACGTACGTGTATATACATATATATACAACGTGTCCAACACGTACGTGTATATACATATATATACAACGTGTCCAACACGTACGTGTATATACATATATATACAACGTGTCCAACACGTACGTGTATATATATATATATACAACGTGTCCAACACGTACGTGTATATACATATATATACAACGTGTCCAACACGTACGTGTATATACATATATATACAACGTGTCCAACACGTACGTGTATATACATATATATACAACGTGTCCAACACGTACGTGTATATACATATATATACAACGTGTCCAACACGTACGTGTATATACATATATATACAACGTGTCCAACACGTACGTGTATATACATATATATACAACGTGTCCAACACGTACGTGTATATACATATATATACAACGCGTCCAACACGTACGTGTATATACATATATATACAACGCGTCCAACACGTACGTGTATATATACACATATATACGTGTCCAACACGTACGTGTATATACATATATATACAACGTGTCCAACACGTACGTGTATATACATATATATACAACGTGTCCAACACGTACGTGTATATACACATATATAGGTGTCCAACACGTACGTGTATATACATATATATACAACGTGTCCAACACGTACGTGTATATATACACATATATACGTGTCCAACACGTACGTGTATATACATATATATATACAACGTGTCCAACACGTACGTGTATATACATATATATACAACGTGTCCAACACGTACGTGTATATACATATATATACAACGTGTCCAACACGTACGTGTATATACACATATATAGGTGTCCAACACGTACGTGTATATACATATATATACAACGTGTCCAACACGTACGTGTATATATACACATATATACGTGTCCAACACGTACGTGTATATACATATATATATACAACGCGTCCAACACGTACGTGTATATACATATATATACAACGTGTCCAACACGTACGTGTATATACATATATATACAACGTGTCCAACACGTACGTGTATATACATATATATACAACGTGTCCAACACGTACGTGTATATACATATATATACAACGTGTCCAACACGTACGTGTATATACATATATATACAACGTGTCCAACACGTACGTGTATATACATATATATACAACGCGTCCAACACGTACGTGTATATACATATATATACAACGCGTCCAACACGTACGTGTATATACATATATATACAACGTGTCCAACACGTACGTGTATATACATATATATACAACGTGTCCAACACGTACGTGTATATACATATATATACAACGCGTCCAACACGTACGTGTATATACATATATATACAACGCGTCCAACACGTACGTGTATATATACACATATATACGTGTCCAACACGTACGTGTATATACATATATATACAACGTGTCCAACACGTACGTGTATATACATATATATACAACGTGTCCAACACGTACGTGTATATACACATATATAGGTGTCCAACACGTACGTGTATATACATATATATACAACGTGTCCAACACGTACGTGTATATATACACATATATACGTGTCCAACACGTACGTGTATATACATATATATATACAACGTGTCCAACACGTACGTGTATATACATATATATACAACGTGTCCAACACGTACGTGTATATACATATATATACAACGTGTCCAACACGTACGTGTATATACACATATATAGGTGTCCAACACGTACGTGTATATACATATATATACAACGTGTCCAACACGTACGTGTATATATACACATATATACGTGTCCAACACGTACGTGTATATACATATATATATACAACGCGTCCAACACGTACGTGTATATACATATATATACAACGTGTCCAACACGTACGTGTATATACATATATATACAACGTGTCCAACACGTACGTGTATATACATATATATACAACGTGTCCAACACGTACGTGTATATACATATATATACAACGTGTCCAACACGTACGTGTATATACATATATATACAACGTGTCCAACACGTACGTGTATATACATATATATACAACGCGTCCAACACGTACGTGTATATACATATATATACAACGCGTCCAACACGTACGTGTATATACATATATATACAACGCGTCCAACACGTACGTGTATATATACACATATATACGTGTCCAACACGTACGTGTATATACATATATATACAACGTGTCCAACACGTACGTGTATATATACACATATATACGTGTCCAACACGTACGTGTATATACATATATATACAACGTGTCCAACACGTACGTGTATATATACACATATATACGTGTCCAACACGTACGTGTATATACATATATATATACAACGCGTCCAACACGTACGTGTATATACATATATATACAACGTGTCCAACACGTACGTGTATATACACATATATACAACGCGTCCAACACGTACGTGTATATACATATATATACAACGTGTCCAACACGTACGTGTATATACACATATATACAACGTGTCCAACACGTACGTGTATATACATATATATACAACGTGTCCAACACGTACGTGTATATACATATATATACAACGTGTCCAACACGTACGTGTATATACATATATATACAACGTGTCCAACACGTACGTGTATATATATATATATACAACGTGTCCAACACGTACGTGTATATACATATATATACAACGTGTCCAACACGTACGTGTATATATACACATATATACGTGTCCAACACGTACGTGTATATACATATATATACAACGTGTCCAACACGTACGTGTATATACATATATATACAACGTGTCCAACACGTACGTGTATATACATATATATACAACGTGTCCAACACGTACGTGTATATACATATATATACAACGTGTCCAACACGTACGTGTATATACATATATATACAACGTGTCCAACACGTACGTGTATATACATATATATACAACGTGTCCAACACGTACGTGTATATATACACATATATACGTGTCCAACACGTACGTGTATATACATATATATACAACGTGTCCAACACGTACGTGTATATATATATATATACAACGTGTCCAACACGTACGTGTATATACATATATATATACAACGTGTCCAACACGTACGTGTATATATACACATATATACGTGTCCAACACGTACGTGTATATACATATATATACAACGTGTCCAACACGTACGTGTATATACATATATATACAACGTGTCCAACACGTACGTGTATATATACACATATATACGTGTCCAACACGTACGTGTATATACATATATATACAACGTGTCCAACACGTACGTGTATATACATATATATACAACGTGTCCAACACGTACGTGTATATATACACATATATACGTGTCCAACACGTACGTGTATATACATATATATATACAACGCGTCCAACACGTACGTGTATATACATATATATACAACGTGTCCAACACGTACGTGTATATACATATATATACAACGTGTCCAACACGTACGTGTATATATACACATATATACGTGTCCAACACGTACGTGTATATACATATATATACAACGTGTCCAACACGTACGTGTATATACATATATATACAACGCGTCCAACACGTACGTGTATATACATATATATACAACGCGTCCAACACGTACGTGTATATACATATATATACAACGCGTCCAACACGTACGTGTATATATACACATATATACGTGTCCAACACGTACGTGTATATACATATATATACAACGTGTCCAACACGTACGTGTATATATACACATATATACGTGTCCAACACGTACGTGTATATACATATATATACAACGTGTCCAACACGTACGTGTATATATACACATATATACGTGTCCAACACGTACGTGTATATACATATATATACAACGTGTCCAACACGTACGTGTATATATACACATATATACGTGTCCAACACGTACGTGTATATACATATATATATACAACGCGTCCAACACGTACGTGTATATACATATATATACAACGTGTCCAACACGTACGTGTATATACACATATATACAACGCGTCCAACACGTACGTGTATATACATATATATACAACGTGTCCAACACGTACGTGTATATACACATATATACAACGTGTCCAACACGTACGTGTATATACATATATATACAACGTGTCCAACACGTACGTGTATATACATATATATACAACGTGTCCAACACGTACGTGTATATACATATATATACAACGTGTCCAACACGTACGTGTATATATATATATATACAACGTGTCCAACACGTACGTGTATATACATATATATACAACGTGTCCAACACGTACGTGTATATACACATATATACAACGCGTCCAACACGTACGTGTATATACATATATATACAACGTGTCCAACACGTACGTGTATATACACATATATACAACGTGTCCAACACGTACGTGTATATACATATATATACAACGTGTCCAACACGTACGTGTATATACATATATATACAACGTGTCCAACACGTACGTGTATATACATATATATACAACGTGTCCAACACGTACGTGTATATATATATATATACAACGTGTCCAACACGTACGTGTATATACATATATATACAACGTGTCCAACACGTACGTGTATATACATATATATACAACGTGTCCAACACGTACGTGTATATACATATATATACAACGTGTCCAACACGTACGTGTATATACATATATATACAACGTGTCCAACACGTACGTGTATATACATATATATACAACGTGTCCAACACGTACGTGTATATACATATATATACAACGTGTCCAACACGTACGTGTATATATACACATATATACGTGTCCAACACGTACGTGTATATACATATATATACAACGTGTCCAACACGTACGTGTATATATATATATATACAACGTGTCCAACACGTACGTGTATATACATATATATATACAACGTGTCCAACACGTACGTGTATATATACACATATATACGTGTCCAACACGTACGTGTATATACATATATATACAACGTGTCCAACACGTACGTGTATATACATATATATACAACGTGTCCAACACGTACGTGTATATATACACATATATACGTGTCCAACACGTACGTGTATATACATATATATACAACGTGTCCAACACGTACGTGTATATACATATATATACAACGTGTCCAACACGTACGTGTATATATACACATATATACGTGTCCAACACGTACGTGTATATACATATATATATACAACGCGTCCAACACGTACGTGTATATACATATATATACAACGTGTCCAACACGTACGTGTATATACATATATATACAACGTGTCCAACACGTACGTGTATATATACACATATATACGTGTCCAACACGTACGTGTATATACATATATATACAACGTGTCCAACACGTACGTGTATATACATATATATACAACGCGTCCAACACGTACGTGTATATACATATATATACAACGCGTCCAACACGTACGTGTATATACATATATATACAACGCGTCCAACACGTACGTGTATATATACACATATATACGTGTCCAACACGTACGTGTATATACATATATATACAACGTGTCCAACACGTACGTGTATATATACACATATATACGTGTCCAACACGTACGTGTATATACATATATATACAACGTGTCCAACACGTACGTGTATATATACACATATATACGTGTCCAACACGTACGTGTATATACATATATATACAACGTGTCCAACACGTACGTGTATATATACACATATATACGTGTCCAACACGTACGTGTATATACATATATATATACAACGCGTCCAACACGTACGTGTATATACATATATATACAACGTGTCCAACACGTACGTGTATATACACATATATACAACGCGTCCAACACGTACGTGTATATACATATATATACAACGTGTCCAACACGTACGTGTATATACACATATATACAACGTGTCCAACACGTACGTGTATATACATATATATACAACGTGTCCAACACGTACGTGTATATACATATATATACAACGTGTCCAACACGTACGTGTATATACATATATATACAACGTGTCCAACACGTACGTGTATATATATATATATACAACGTGTCCAACACGTACGTGTATATACATATATATACAACGTGTCCAACACGTACGTGTATATACATATATATACAACGTGTCCAACACGTACGTGTATATACATATATATACAACGTGTCCAACACGTACGTGTATATACATATATATACAACGTGTCCAACACGTACGTGTATATACATATATATACAACGTGTCCAACACGTACGTGTATATACATATATATACAACGTGTCCAACACGTACGTGTATATACATATATATACAACGTGTCCAACACGTACGTGTATATACATATATATACAACGTGTCCAACACGTACGTGTATATACATATATATACAACGTGTCCAACACGTACGTGTATATACATATATATACAACGTGTCCAACACGTACGTGTATATACATATATATACAACGTGTCCAACACGTACGTGTATATATATATATATACAACGTGTCCAACACGTACGTGTATATACATATATATATACAACGCGTCCAACACGTACGTGTATATACATATATA
Organism: Desoria tigrina; assembly: GCA_906901685.1. Lineage (NCBI taxonomy): Eukaryota > Metazoa > Arthropoda > Collembola > Entomobryomorpha > Isotomidae > Desoria > Desoria tigrina. The sequence goes on along the minus strand of CAJQTU010000003.1, from coordinate 106,899 downwards.
TACAACGTGTCCAACACGTACGTGTATATACATATATATACAACGTGTCCAACACGTACGTGTATATACATATATATACAACGTGTCCAACACGTACGTGTATATACATATATATACAACGTGTCCAACACGTACGTGTATATACATATATATACAACGTGTCCAACACGTACGTGTATATACATATATATACAACGTGTCCAACACGTACGTGTATATACATATATATACAACGTGTCCAACACGTACGTGTATATACATATATATACAACGTGTCCAACACGTACGTGTATATACATATATATACAACGTGTCCAACTCGTACGTGTATATATACACATATATACGTGTCCAACACGTACGTGTATATACATATATATACAACGTGTCCAACACGTACGTGTATATATACACATATATAGGTGTCCAACACGTACGTGTATATACATATATATACAACGTGTCCAACACGTACGTGTATATACATATATATACAACGTGTCCAACACGTACGTGTATATACATATATATACAACGTGTCCAACACGTACGTGTATATACATATATATACAACGTGTCCAACACGTACGTGTATATACATATATATACAACGTGTCCAACACGTACGTGTATATACATATATATACAACGTGTCCAACACGTACGTGTATATACATATATATACAACGTGTCCAACACGTACGTGTATATACATATATATACAACGTGTCCAACACGTACGTGTATATACATATATATACAACGTGTCCAACACGTACGTGTATATACATATATATACAACGTGTCCAACACGTACGTGTATATACATATATATACAACGTGTCCAACACGTACGTGTATATACATATATATACAACGTGTCCAACACGTACGTGTATATACATATATATACAACGTGTCCAACACGTACGTGTATATACATATATATACAACGTGTCCAACACGTACGTGTATATACATATATATACAACGTGTCCAACACGTACGTGTATATACATATATATACAACGTGTCCAACACGTACGTGTATATATACACATATATACGTGTCCAACACGTACGTGTATATACATATATATACAACGTGTCCAACACGTACGTGTATATATACACATATATAGGTGTCCAACACGTACGTGTATATACATATATATACAACGTGTCCAACACGTACGTGTATATATACACATATATACGTGTCCAACACGTACGTGTATATACATATATATATACAACGCGTCCAACACGTACGTGTGTATACATATATATACAACGTGTCCAACACGTACGTGTATATACATATATATACAACGTGTCCAACACGTACGTGTATATACATATATATACAACGTGTCCAACACGTACGTGTATATACATATATATACAACGTGTCCAACACGTACGTGTATATACATATATATACAACGTGTCCAACACGTACGTGTATATACATATATATACAACGTGTCCAACACGTACGTGTATATACATATATATACAACGTGTCCAACACGTACGTGTATATACATATATATACAACGTGTCCAACACGTACGTGTATATACATATATATACAACGTGTCCAACACGTACGTGTATATACATATATATACAACGTGTCCAACACGTACGTGTATATACATATATATACAACGTGTCCAACACGTACGTGTATATACATATATATACAACGTGTCCAACACGTACGTGTATATACATATATATACAACGTGTCCAACACGTACGTGTATATACATATATATACAACGTGTCCAACACGTACGTGTATATACATATATATACAACGTGTCCAACACGTACGTGTATATATACACATATATACGTGTCCAACACGTACGTGTATATACATATATATACAACGTGTCCAACACGTACGTGTATATATACACATATATAGGTGTCCAACACGTACGTGTATATACATATATATACAACGTGTCCAACACGTACGTGTATATATACACATATATACGTGTCCAACACGTACGTGTATATATACACATATATACGTGTCCAACACGTACGTGTATATACATATATATATACAACGCGTCCAACACGTACGTGTGTATACATATATATACAACGTGTCCAACACGTACGTGTATATACATATATATACAACGTGTCCAACACGTACGTGTATATACATATATATACAACGTGTCCAACACGTACGTGTATATACATATATATACAACGTGTCCAACACGTACGTGTATATACATATATATACAACGTGTCCAACACGTACGTGTATATACATATATATACAACGCGTCCAACACGTACGTGTATATACATATATATACAACGCGTCCAACACGTACGTGTATATACATATATATACAACGCGTCCAACACGTACGTGTATATATACACATATATACGTGTCCAACACGTACGTGTATATACATATATATACAACGTGTCCAACACGTACGTGTATATATACACATATATACGTGTCCAACACGTACGTGTATATACATATATATACAACGTGTCCAACACGTACGTGTATATATACACATATATACGTGTCCAACACGTACGTGTATATACATATATATATACAACGCGTCCAACACGTACGTGTATATACATATATATACAACGTGTCCAACACGTACGTGTATATACACATATATACAACGCGTCCAACACGTACGTGTATATACATATATATACAACGTGTCCAACACGTACGTGTATATACACATATATACAACGTGTCCAACACGTACGTGTATATACATATATATATACAACGCGTCCAACACGTACGTGTGTATACATATATATACAACGTGTCCAACACGTACGTGTATATACATATATATACAACGTGTCCAACACGTACGTGTATATACATATATATACAACGTGTCCAACACGTACGTGTATATACATATATATACAACGTGTCCAACACGTACGTGTATATACATATATATACAACGTGTCCAACACGTACGTGTATATACATATATATACAACGCGTCCAACACGTACGTGTATATACATATATATACAACGCGTCCAACACGTACGTGTATATACATATATATACAACGCGTCCAACACGTACGTGTATATATACACATATATACGTGTCCAACACGTACGTGTATATACATATATATACAACGTGTCCAACACGTACGTGTATATATACACATATATACGTGTCCAACACGTACGTGTATATACATATATATACAACGTGTCCAACACGTACGTGTATATATACACATATATACGTGTCCAACACGTACGTGTATATACATATATATATACAACGCGTCCAACACGTACGTGTATATACATATATATACAACGTGTCCAACACGTACGTGTATATACACATATATACAACGCGTCCAACACGTACGTGTATATACATATATATACAACGTGTCCAACACGTACGTGTATATACACATATATACAACGTGTCCAACACGTACGTGTATATACATATATATACAACGTGTCCAACACGTACGTGTATATACATATATATACAACGTGTCCAACACGTACGTGTATATACATATATATACAACGTGTCCAACACGTACGTGTATATATATATATATACAACGTGTCCAACACGTACGTGTATATACATATATATACAACGTGTCCAACACGTACGTGTATATACATATATATACAACGTGTCCAACACGTACGTGTATATACATATATATACAACGTGTCCAACACGTACGTGTATATACATATATATACAACGTGTCCAACACGTACGTGTATATACATATATATACAACGTGTCCAACACGTACGTGTATATACATATATATACAACGTGTCCAACACGTACGTGTATATATACACATATATACGTGTCCAACACGTACGTGTATATACATATATATACAACGTGTCCAACACGTACGTGTATATATACACATATATAGGTGTCCAACACGTACGTGTATATACATATATATACAACGTGTCCAACACGTACGTGTATATATACACATATATACGTGTCCAACACGTACGTGTATATACATATATATATACAACGCGTCCAACACGTACGTGTATATACATATATATACAACGTGTCCAACACGTACGTGTATATACATATATATACAACGTGTCCAACACGTACGTGTATATACATATATATACAACGTGTCCAACACGTACGTGTATATACATATATATACAACGTGTCCAACACGTACGTGTATATACATATATATACAACGTGTCCAACACGTACGTGTATATACATATATATACAACGTGTCCAACTCGTACGTGTATATATACACATATTTACGTGTCCAACACGTACGTGTATATACATATATATACAACGTGTCCAACACGTACGTGTATATATACACATATATAGGTGTCCAACACGTACGTGTATATACATATATATACAACGTGTCCAACACGTACGTGTATATACATATATATACAACGTGTCCAACACGTACGTGTATATATACACATATATACGTGTCCAACACGTACGTGTATATACATATATATACAACGTGTCCAACACGTACGTGTACATATACACATATATAGGTGTCCAACACGTACGTGTATATACATATATATACAACGTGTCCAACACGTACGTGTACATATACACATATATAGGTGTCCAACACGTACGTGTATATACATATATATACAACGTGTCCAACACGTACGTGTATATATACACATATATACGTGTCCAACACGTACGTGTATATACATATATATATACAACGCGTCCAACACGTACCTGTATATACATATATATACAACGTGTCCAACACGTACGTGTATATACATATATATACAACGTGTCCAACACGTACGTGTATATACATATATATACAACGTGTCCAACACGTACGTGTATATACATATATATACAACGTGTCCAACACGTACGTGTATATACATATATATACAACGTGTCCAACACGTACGTGTATATACATATATATACAACGTGTCCAACACGTACGTGTATATACATATATATACAACGTGTCCAACACGTACGTGTATATACATATATATACAACGTGTCCAACACGTACGTGTATATACATATATATACAACGTGTCCAACACGTACGTGTATATACATATATATACAACGTGTCCAACTCGTACGTGTATATATACACATATATACGTGTCCAACACGTACGTGTATATACATATATATACAACGTGTCCAACACGTACGTGTATATATACACATATATAGGTGTCCAACACGTACGTGTATATACATATATATACAACGTGTCCAACACGTACGTGTATATACATATATATACAACGTGTCCAACACGTACGTGTATATACATATATATACAACGTGTCCAACACGTACGTGTATATACATATATATACAACGTGTCCAACACGTACGTGTATATACATATATATACAACGTGTCCAACACGTACGTGTATATACATATATATACAACGTGTCCAACACGTACGTGTATATACATATTTATACAACGTGTCCAACACGTACGTGTATATACATATATATACAACGTGTCCAACACGTACGTGTTTATACATATATATACAACGTGTCCAACACGTACGTGTATATACATATATATACAACGTGTCCAACACGTACGTGTATATACATATATATACAACGTGTCCAACACGTACGTGTATATACATATATATACAACGTGTCCAACACGTACGTGTATATACATATATATACAACGTGTCCAACACGTACGTGTATATACATATATATACAACGTGTCCAACACGTACGTGTATATACATATATATACAACGTGTCCAACACGTACGTGTATATATATATATATACAACGCGTCCAACACGTACGTGTATATACATATATATACAACGCGTCCAACACGTACGTGTATATACATATATATACAACGCGTCCAACACGTACGTGTATATACATATATATACAACGCGTCCAACACGTACGTGTATATACATATATATACAACGTGTCCAACACGTACGTGTATATATACACATATATACGTGTCCAACACGTACGTGTATATACATATATATACAACGTGTCCAACACGTACGTGTATATACATATATATACAACGTGTCCAACACGTACGTGTATATACATATATATACAACGTGTCCAACACGTACGTGTATATATACACATATATACGTGTCCAACACGTACGTGTATATACATATATATACAACGTGTCCAACACGTACGTGTATATATACACATATATACGTGTCCAACACGTACGTGTATATACATATATATACAACGTGTCCAACACGTACGTGTATATACATATATATACAACGTGTCCAACACGTACGTGTATATATACACATATATACGTGTCCAACACGTACGTGTATATACATATATATACAACGTGTCCAACACGTACGTGTATATATACACATATATAGGTGTCCAACACGTACGTGTATATACATATATATACAACGTGTCCAACACGTACGTGTATATACATATATATACAACGTGTCCAACACGTACGTGTATATACATATATATACAACGTGTCCAACACGTACGTGTATATACATATATATACAACGTGTCCAACACGTACGTGTATATACATATATATACAACGTGTCCAACTCGTACGTGTATATATACACATATATACGTGTCCAACACGTACGTGTATATACATATATATACAACGTGTCCAACACGTACGTGTATATATACACATATATAGGTGTCCAACACGTACGTGTATATACATATATATACAACGTGTCCAACACGTACGTGTATATACATATATATACAACGTGTCCAACACGTACGTGTATATACATATATATACAACGTGTCCAACACGTACGTGTATATACATATATATACAACGTGTCCAACACGTACGTGTATATACATATATATACAACGTGTCCAACACGTACGTGTATATACATATTTATACAACGTGTCCAACACGTACGTGTATATACATATATATACAACGTGTCCAACACGTACGTGTTTATACATATATATACAACGTGTCCAACACGTACGTGTATATACATATATATACAACGTGTCCAACACGTACGTGTATATACATATATATACAACGTGTCCAACACGTACGTGTATATACATATATATACAACGTGTCCAACACGTACGTGTATATACATATATATACAACGTGTCCAACACGTACGTGTATATACATATATATACAACGTGTCCAACACGTACGTGTATATACATATATATACAACGTGTCCAACACGTACGTGTATATATATATATATACAACGCGTCCAACACGTACGTGTATATACATATATATACAACGCGTCCAACACGTACGTGTATATACATATATATACAACGCGTCCAACACGTACGTGTATATACATATATATACAACGCGTCCAACACGTACGTGTATATACATATATATACAACGTGTCCAACACGTACGTGTATATATACACATATATACGTGTCCAACACGTACGTGTATATACATATATATACAACGTGTCCAACACGTACGTGTATATACATATATATACAACGTGTCCAACACGTACGTGTATATACATATATATACAACGTGTCCAACACGTACGTGTATATATATATATATACAACGCGTCCAACACGTACGTGTATATACATATATATACAACGCGTCCAACACGTACGTGTATATACATATATATACAACGCGTCCAACACGTACGTGTATATACATATATATACAACGCGTCCAACACGTACGTGTATATACATATATATACAACGTGTCCAACACGTACGTGTATATATACACATATATACGTGTCCAACACGTACGTGTATATACATATATATACAACGTGTCCAACACGTACGTGTATATACATATATATACAACGTGTCCAACACGTACGTGTATATACATATATATACAACGTGTCCAACACGTACGTGTATATACATATATATACAACGTGTCCAACACGTACGTGTATATATACACATATATACGTGTCCAACACGTACGTGTATATACATATATATACAACGTGTCCAACACGTACGTGTATATACATATATATACAACGTGTCCAACACGTACGTGTATATACATATATATACAACGTGTCCAACTCGTACGTGTATATATACACATATATACGTGTCCAACACGTACGTGTATATACATATATATACAACGTGTCCAACACGTACGTGTATATACATATATATACAACGTGTCCAACACGTACGTGTATATACATATATATACAACGTGTCCAACACGTACGTGTATATACATATATATACAACGTGTCCAACACGTACGTGTATATACATATATATACAACGTGTCCAACACGTACGTGTATATACATATATATACAACGCGTCCAACACGTACGTGTATATACATATATATACAACGCGTCCAACACGTACGTGTATATACATATATATACAACGCGTCCAACACGTACGTGTATATATACACATATATACGTGTCCAACACGTACGTGTATATACATATATATACAACGTGTCCAACACGTACGTGTATATATACACATATATACGTGTCCAACACGTACGTGTATATACATATATATACAACGTGTCCAACACGTACGTGTATATATACACATATATACGTGTCCAACACGTACGTGTATATACATATATATATACAACGCGTCCAACACGTACGTGTATATACATATATATACAACGTGTCCAACACGTACGTGTATATACACATATATACAACGCGTCCAACACGTACGTGTATATACATATATATACAACGTGTCCAACACGTACGTGTATATACACATATATACAACGTGTCCAACACGTACGTGTATATACATATATATACAACGTGTCCAACACGTACGTGTATATACATATATATACAACGTGTCCAACACGTACGTGTATATACATATATATACAACGTGTCCAACACGTACGTGTATATACATATATATACAACGTGTCCAACACGTACGTGTATATATATATATATACAACGTGTCCAACACGTACGTGTATATACATATATATACAACGTGTCCAACACGTACGTGTATATACATATATATACAACGTGTCCAACACGTACGTGTATATACATATATATACAACGTGTCCAACACGTACGTGTATATACATATATATACAACGTGTCCAACACGTACGTGTATATACATATATATACAACGTGTCCAACACGTACGTGTATATACATATATATACAACGTGTCCAACACGTACGTGTATATATACACATATATACGTGTCCAACACGTACGTGTATATACATATATATACAACGTGTCCAACACGTACGTGTATATATACACATATATAGGTGTCCAACACGTACGTGTATATACATATATATACAACGTGTCCAACACGTACGTGTATATATACACATATATACGTGTCCAACACGTACGTGTATATACATATATATATACAACGCGTCCAACACGTACGTGTATATACATATATATACAACGTGTCCAACACGTACGTGTATATACATATATATACAACGTGTCCAACACGTACGTGTATATACATATATATACAACGTGTCCAACACGTACGTGTATATACATATATATACAACGTGTCCAACACGTACGTGTATATACATATATATACAACGTGTCCAACACGTACGTGTATATACATATATATACAACGTGTCCAACTCGTACGTGTATATATACACATATTTACGTGTCCAACACGTACGTGTATATACATATATATACAACGTGTCCAACACGTACGTGTATATATACACATATATAGGTGTCCAACACGTACGTGTATATACATATATATACAACGTGTCCAACACGTACGTGTATATACATATATATACAACGTGTCCAACACGTACGTGTATATATACACATATATACGTGTCCAACACGTACGTGTATATACATATATATACAACGTGTCCAACACGTACGTGTACATATACACATATATAGGTGTCCAACACGTACGTGTATATACATATATATACAACGTGTCCAACACGTACGTGTACATATACACATATATAGGTGTCCAACACGTACGTGTATATACATATATATACAACGTGTCCAACACGTACGTGTATATATACACATATATACGTGTCCAACACGTACGTGTATATACATATATATATACAACGCGTCCAACACGTACCTGTATATACATATATATACAACGTGTCCAACACGTACGTGTATATACATATATATACAACGTGTCCAACACGTACGTGTATATACATATATATACAACGTGTCCAACACGTACGTGTATATACATATATATACAACGTGTCCAACACGTACGTGTATATACATATATATACAACGTGTCCAACACGTACGTGTATATACATATATATACAACGTGTCCAACACGTACGTGTATATACATATATATACAACGTGTCCAACACGTACGTGTATATACATATATATACAACGTGTCCAACACGTACGTGTATATACATATATATACAACGTGTCCAACACGTACGTGTATATACATATATATACAACGTGTCCAACTCGTACGTGTATATATACACATATATACGTGTCCAACACGTACGTGTATATACATATATATACAACGTGTCCAACACGTACGTGTATATATACACATATATAGGTGTCCAACACGTACGTGTATATACATATATATACAACGTGTCCAACACGTACGTGTATATACATATATATACAACGTGTCCAACACGTACGTGTATATACATATATATACAACGTGTCCAACACGTACGTGTATATACATATATATACAACGTGTCCAACACGTACGTGTATATACATATATATACAACGTGTCCAACACGTACGTGTATATACATATTTATACAACGTGTCCAACACGTACGTGTATATACATATATATACAACGTGTCCAACACGTACGTGTTTATACATATATATACAACGTGTCCAACACGTACGTGTATATACATATATATACAACGTGTCCAACACGTACGTGTATATACATATATATACAACGTGTCCAACACGTACGTGTATATACATATATATACAACGTGTCCAACACGTACGTGTATATACATATATATACAACGTGTCCAACACGTACGTGTATATACATATATATACAACGTGTCCAACACGTACGTGTATATACATATATATACAACGTGTCCAACACGTACGTGTATATATATATATATACAACGCGTCCAACACGTACGTGTATATACATATATATACAACGCGTCCAACACGTACGTGTATATACATATATATACAACGCGTCCAACACGTACGTGTATATACATATATATACAACGCGTCCAACACGTACGTGTATATACATATATATACAACGTGTCCAACACGTACGTGTATATATACACATATATACGTGTCCAACACGTACGTGTATATACATATATATACAACGTGTCCAACACGTACGTGTATATACATATATATACAACGTGTCCAACACGTACGTGTATATACATATATATACAACGTGTCCAACACGTACGTGTATATATACACATATATACGTGTCCAACACGTACGTGTATATACATATATATACAACGTGTCCAACACGTACGTGTATATATACACATATATACGTGTCCAACACGTACGTGTATATACATATATATACAACGTGTCCAACACGTACGTGTATATACATATATATACAACGTGTCCAACACGTACGTGTATATATACACATATATACGTGTCCAACACGTACGTGTATATACATATATATACAACGTGTCCAACACGTACGTGTATATATACACATATATAGGTGTCCAACACGTACGTGTATATACATATATATACAACGTGTCCAACACGTACGTGTATATACATATATATACAACGTGTCCAACACGTACGTGTATATACATATATATACAACGTGTCCAACACGTACGTGTATATACATATATATACAACGTGTCCAACACGTACGTGTATATACATATATATACAACGTGTCCAACTCGTACGTGTATATATACACATATATACGTGTCCAACACGTACGTGTATATACATATATATACAACGTGTCCAACACGTACGTGTATATATACACATATATAGGTGTCCAACACGTACGTGTATATACATATATATACAACGTGTCCAACACGTACGTGTATATACATATATATACAACGTGTCCAACACGTACGTGTATATACATATATATACAACGTGTCCAACACGTACGTGTATATACATATATATACAACGTGTCCAACACGTACGTGTATATACATATATATACAACGTGTCCAACACGTACGTGTATATACATATTTATACAACGTGTCCAACACGTACGTGTATATACATATATATACAACGTGTCCAACACGTACGTGTTTATACATATATATACAACGTGTCCAACACGTACGTGTATATACATATATATACAACGTGTCCAACACGTACGTGTATATACATATATATACAACGTGTCCAACACGTACGTGTATATACATATATATACAACGTGTCCAACACGTACGTGTATATACATATATATACAACGTGTCCAACACGTACGTGTATATACATATATATACAACGTGTCCAACACGTACGTGTATATACATATATATACAACGTGTCCAACACGTACGTGTATATATATATATATACAACGCGTCCAACACGTACGTGTATATACATATATATACAACGCGTCCAACACGTACGTGTATATACATATATATACAACGCGTCCAACACGTACGTGTATATACATATATATACAACGCGTCCAACACGTACGTGTATATACATATATATACAACGTGTCCAACACGTACGTGTATATATACACATATATACGTGTCCAACACGTACGTGTATATACATATATATACAACGTGTCCAACACGTACGTGTATATACATATATATACAACGTGTCCAACACGTACGTGTATATACATATATATACAACGTGTCCAACACGTACGTGTATATATATATATATACAACGCGTCCAACACGTACGTGTATATACATATATATACAACGCGTCCAACACGTACGTGTATATACATATATATACAACGCGTCCAACACGTACGTGTATATACATATATATACAACGCGTCCAACACGTACGTGTATATACATATATATACAACGCGTCCAACACGTACGTGTATATACATATATATACAACGTGTCCAACACGTACGTGTATATATACACATATATACGTGTCCAACACGTACGTGTATATACATATATATACAACGTGTCCAACACGTACGTGTATATACATATATATACAACGTGTCCAACACGTACGTGTATATACATATATATACAACGTGTCCAACACGTACGTGTATATACATATATATACAACGTGTCCAACACGTACGTGTATATATACACATATATACGTGTCCAACACGTACGTGTATATACATATATATACAACGTGTCCAACACGTACGTGTATATACATATATATACAACGTGTCCAACACGTACGTGTATATACATATATATACAACGTGTCCAACTCGTACGTGTATATATACACATATATACGTGTCCAACACGTACGTGTATATACATATATATACAACGTGTCCAACACGTACGTGTATATATACACATATATAGGTGTCCAACACGTACGTGTATATACATATATATACAACGTGTCCAACACGTACGTGTATATACATATATATACAACGTGTCCAACACGTACGTGTATATACATATATATACAACGTGTCCAACACGTACGTGTATATACATATATATACAACGTGTCCAACACGTACGTGTATATACATATATATACAACGTGTCCAACACGTACGTGTATATACATATATATACAACGTGTCCAACTCGTACGTGTATATATACACATATATACGTGTCCAACACGTACGTGTATATACATATATATACAACGTGTCCAACACGTACGTGTATATATACACATATATAGGTGTCCAACACGTACGTGTATATACATATATATACAACGTGTCCAACACGTACGTGTATATACATATATATACAACGTGTCCAACACGTACGTGTATATACATATATATACAACGTGTCCAACACGTACGTGTATATACATATATATACAACGTGTCCAACACGTACGTGTATATACATATATATACAACGTGTCCAACACGTACGTGTATATACATATATATACAACGTGTCCAACACGTACGTGTATATACATATATATACAACGTGTCCAACACGTACGTGTATATACATATATATACAACGTGTCCAACACGTACGTGTATATACATATATATACAACGTGTCCAACACGTACGTGTATATATATATATATACAACGCGTCCAACACGTACGTGTATATACATATATATACAACGCGTCCAACACGTACGTGTATATACATATATATACAACGCGTCCAACACGTACGTGTATATACATATATATACAACGCGTCCAACACGTACGTGTATATACATATATATACAACGTGTCCAACACGTACGTGTATATATACACATATATACGTGTCCAACACGTACGTGTATATACATATATATACAACGTGTCCAACACGTACGTGTATATACATATATATACAACGTGTCCAACACGTACGTGTATATACATATATATACAACGTGTCCAACACGTACGTGTATATACATATATATACAACGTGTCCAACACGTACGTGTATATACATATATATACAACGTGTCCAACACGTACGTGTATATATACACATATATACGTGTCCAACACGTACGTGTATATACATATATATACAACGTGTCCAACACGTACGTGTATATACATATATATACAACGTGTCCAACACGTACGTGTATATACATATATATACAACGTGTCCAACTCGTACGTGTATATATACACATATATACGTGTCCAACACGTACGTGTATATACATATATATACAACGTGTCCAACACGTACGTGTATATATACACATATATAGGTGTCCAACACGTACGTGTATATACATATATATACAACGTGTCCAACACGTACGTGTATATACATATATATACAACGTGTCCAACACGTACGTGTATATACATATATATACAACGTGTCCAACACGTACGTGTATATACATATATATACAACGTGTCCAACACGTACGTGTATATACATATATATACAACGTGTCCAACACGTACGTGTATATACATATATATACAACGTGTCCAACTCGTACGTGTATATATACACATATATACGTGTCCAACACGTACGTGTATATACATATATATACAACGTGTCCAACACGTACGTGTATATATACACATATATAGGTGTCCAACACGTACGTGTATATACATATATATACAACGTGTCCAACACGTACGTGTATATACATATATATACAACGTGTCCAACACGTACGTGTATATACATATATATACAACGTGTCCAACACGTACGTGTATATACATATATATACAACGTGTCCAACACGTACGTGTATATACATATATATACAACGTGTCCAACACGTACGTGTATATACATATATATACAACGTGTCCAACACGTACGTGTATATACATATATATACAACGTGTCCAACACGTACGTGTATATACATATATATACAACGTGTCCAACACGTACGTGTATATATATATATATACAACGCGTCCAACACGTACGTGTATATACATATATATACAACGCGTCCAACACGTACGTGTATATACATATATATACAACGCGTCCAACACGTACGTGTATATACATATATATACAACGCGTCCAACACGTACGTGTATATACATATATATACAACGTGTCCAACACGTACGTGTATATATACACATATATACGTGTCCAACACGTACGTGTATATACATATATATACAACGTGTCCAACACGTACGTGTATATACATATATATACAACGTGTCCAACACGTACGTGTATATACATATATATACAACGTGTCCAACACGTACGTGTATATACATATATATACAACGTGTCCAACACGTACGTGTATATACATATATATACAACGTGTCCAACACGTACGTGTATATATACACATATATACGTGTCCAACACGTACGTGTATATACATATATATACAACGTGTCCAACACGTACGTGTATATACATATATATACAACGTGTCCAACACGTACGTGTATATACATATATATACAACGTGTCCAACTCGTACGTGTATATATACACATATATACGTGTCCAACACGTACGTGTATATACATATATATACAACGTGTCCAACACGTACGTGTATATATACACATATATAGGTGTCCAACACGTACGTGTATATACATATATATACAACGTGTCCAACACGTACGTGTATATACATATATATACAACGTGTCCAACACGTACGTGTATATACATATATATACAACGTGTCCAACACGTACGTGTATATACATATATATACAACGTGTCCAACACGTACGTGTATATACATATATATACAACGTGTCCAACACGTACGTGTATATACATATATATACAACGTGTCCAACTCGTACGTGTATATATACACATATATACGTGTCCAACACGTACGTGTATATACATATATATACAACGTGTCCAACCCGTACGTGTATATATACACATATATAGGTGTCCAACACGTACGTGTATATACATATATATACAACGTGTCCAACACGTACGTGTATATACATATATATACAACGTGTCCAACACGTACGTGTATATACATATATATACAACGTGTCCAACACGTACGTGTATATACATATATATACAACGTGTCCAACACGTACGTGTATATACATATATATACAACGTGTCCAACACGTACGTGTATATACATATATATACAACGTGTCCAACACGTACGTGTATATACATATATATACAACGTGTCCAACACGTACGTGTATATACATATATATACAACGTGTCCAACACGTACGTGTATATATATATATATACAACGCGTCCAACACGTACGTGTATATACATATATATACAACGCGTCCAACACGTACGTGTATATACATATATATACAACGCGTCCAACACGTACGTGTATATACATATATATACAACGCGTCCAACACGTACGTGTATATACATATATATACAACGTGTCCAACACGTACGTGTATATATACACATATATACGTGTCCAACACGTACGTGTATATACATATATATACAACGTGTCCAACACGTACGTGTATATACATATATATACAACGTGTCCAACACGTACGTGTATATACATATATATACAACGTGTCCAACACGTACGTGTATATACATATATATACAACGTGTCCAACACGTACGTGTATATATACACATATATACGTGTCCAACACGTACGTGTATATACATATATATACAACGTGTCCAACACGTACGTGTATATACATATATATACAACGTGTCCAACACGTACGTGTATATACATATATATACAACGTGTCCAACTCGTACGTGTATATATACACATATATACGTGTCCAACACGTACGTGTATATACATATATATACAACGTGTCCAACACGTACGTGTATATATACACATATATAGGTGTCCAACACGTACGTGTATATACATATATATACAACGTGTCCAACACGTACGTGTATATACATATATATACAACGTGTCCAACACGTACGTGTATATACATATATATACAACGTGTCCAACACGTACGTGTATATACATATATATACAACGTGTCCAACACGTACGTGTATATACATATATATACAACGTGTCCAACACGTACGTGTATATACATATATATACAACGTGTCCAACTCGTACGTGTATATATACACATATATACGTGTCCAACACGTACGTGTATATACATATATATACAACGTGTCCAACACGTACGTGTATATATACACATATATAGGTGTCCAACACGTACGTGTATATACATATATATACAACGTGTCCAACACGTACGTGTATATACATATATATACAACGTGTCCAACACGTACGTGTATATACATATATATACAACGTGTCCAACACGTACGTGTATATACATATATATACAACGTGTCCAACACGTACGTGTATATACATATATATACAACGTGTCCAACACGTACGTGTATATACATATTTATACAACGTGTCCAACACGTACGTGTATATACATATATATACAACGTGTCCAACACGTACGTGTTTATACATATATATACAACGTGTCCAACACGTACGTGTATATACATATATATACAACGTGTCCAACACGTACGTGTATATACATATATATACAACGTGTCCAACACGTACGTGTATATACATATATATACAACGTGTCCAACACGTACGTGTATATACATATATATACAACGTGTCCAACACGTACGTGTATATACATATATATACAACGTGTCCAACACGTACGTGTATATACATATATATACAACGTGTCCAACACGTACGTGTATATATATATATATATACAACGCGTCCAACACGTACGTGTATATACATATATATACAACGCGTCCAACACGTACGTGTATATACATATATATACAACGCGTCCAACACGTACGTGTATATACATATATATACAACGCGTCCAACACGTACGTGTATATACATATATATACAACGTGTCCAACACGTACGTGTATATATACACATATATACGTGTCCAACACGTACGTGTATATACATATATATACAACGTGTCCAACACGTACGTGTATATACATATATATACAACGTGTCCAACACGTACGTGTATATACATATATATACAACGTGTCCAACACGTACGTGTATATACATATATATACAACGTGTCCAACACGTACGTGTATATATACACATATATACGTGTCCAACACGTACGTGTATATACATATATATACAACGTGTCCAACACGTACGTGTATATATACACATATATACGTGTCCAACACGTACGTGTATATACATATATATACAACGTGTCCAACACGTACGTGTATATACATATATATACAACGTGTCCAACACGTACGTGTATATATACACATATATACGTGTCCAACACGTACGTGTATATACATATATATACAACGTGTCCAACACGTACGTGTATATATACACATATATAGGTGTCCAACACGTACGTGTATATACATATATATACAACGTGTCCAACACGTACGTGTATATACATATATATACAACGTGTCCAACACGTACGTGTATATACATATATATACAACGTGTCCAACACGTACGTGTATATACATATATATACAACGTGTCCAACACGTACGTGTATATACATATATATACAACGTGTCCAACTCGTACGTGTATATATACACATATATACGTGTCCAACACGTACGTGTATATACATATATATACAACGTGTCCAACACGTACGTGTATATATACACATATATAGGTGTCCAACACGTACGTGTATATACATATATATACAACGTGTCCAACACGTACGTGTATATACATATATATACAACGTGTCCAACACGTACGTGTATATACATATATATACAACGTGTCCAACACGTACGTGTATATACATATATATACAACGTGTCCAACACGTACGTGTATATACATATATATACAACGTGTCCAACACGTACGTGTATATACATATTTATACAACGTGTCCAACACGTACGTGTATATACATATATATACAACGTGTCCAACACGTACGTGTTTATACATATATATACAACGTGTCCAACACGTACGTGTATATACATATATATACAACGTGTCCAACACGTACGTGTATATACATATATATACAACGTGTCCAACACGTACGTGTATATACATATATATACAACGTGTCCAACACGTACGTGTATATACATATATATACAACGTGTCCAACACGTACGTGTATATACATATATATACAACGTGTCCAACACGTACGTGTATATACATATATATACAACGTGTCCAACACGTACGTGTATATATATATATATACAACGCGTCCAACACGTACGTGTATATACATATATATACAACGCGTCCAACACGTACGTGTATATACATATATATACAACGCGTCCAACACGTACGTGTATATACATATATATACAACGCGTCCAACACGTACGTGTATATACATATATATACAACGTGTCCAACACGTACGTGTATATATACACATATATACGTGTCCAACACGTACGTGTATATACATATATATACAACGTGTCCAACACGTACGTGTATATACATATATATACAACGTGTCCAACACGTACGTGTATATACATATATATACAACGTGTCCAACACGTACGTGTATATATACACATATATACGTGTCCAACACGTACGTGTATATACATATATATACAACGTGTCCAACACGTACGTGTATATATACACATATATACGTGTCCAACACGTACGTGTATATACATATATATACAACGTGTCCAACACGTACGTGTATATACATATATATACAACGTGTCCAACACGTACGTGTATATACATATATATACAACGTGTCCAACACGTACGTGTATATACATATATATACAACGTGTCCAACACGTACGTGTTTATACATATATATACAAGGCGTCCCAACACGTACGAGTATATACATATATATACAACGTGTCCAACACGTACGTGTATATACATATATATACAACGTGTCCAACACGTACGTGTATATACATATATATACAACGTGTCCAACACGTACGTGTATATACATATATATACAACGCGTCCAACACGTACGTGTATATACATATATATACAACGCGTCCAACACGTACGTGTATATACATATATATACAACGCGTCCAACACGTACGTGTATATACATATATATACAACGCGTCCAACACGTACGTGTATATACATATATATACAACGTGTCCAACACGTACGTGTATATACATATATATACAACGTGTCCAACACGTACGTGTATATACATATATATACAACGTGTCCAACACGTACGTGTATATACATATATATACAACGTGTCCAACACGTACGTGTATATACATATATATACAACGTGTCCAACTCGTACGTGTATATACATATATATACAACGTGTCCAACACGTACGTGTATATACATATATATACAACGTGTCCAACACGTACGTGTATATACATATATATACAACGTGTCCAACACGTACGTGTATATACATATATATACAACGTGTCCAACACGTACGTGTATATATACACATATATACGTGTCCAACACGTACGTGTATATACATATATATACAACGTGTCCAACACGTACGTGTATATATACACATATATACGTGTCCAACACGTACGTGTATATACATATATATACAACGTGTCCAACACGTACGTGTATATACATATATATACAACGTGTCCAACACGTACGTGTATATACATATATATACAACGTGTCCAACACGTACGTGTATATACATATATATACAACGTGTCCAACACGTACGTGTTTATACATATATATACAAGGCGTCCCAACACGTACGAGTATATACATATATATACAACGTGTCCAACACGTACGTGTTTATACATATATATACAACGTGTCCAACACGTACGTGTATATACATATATATATACAACGTGTCCTACACGTACGTGTATATACATATATATATACAACGTGTCCAACACGTACGTGTATATACATATATATACAACGTGTCCAACACGTACGTGTATATACATATATATACAACGTGTCCAACTCGTACGTGTATATATACACATATATACGTGTCCAACACGTACGTGTATATACATATATATACAACGTGTCCAACACGTACGTGTATATATACACATATATACGTGTCCAATACGTACGTGTATATACATATATATACAACGTGTCCAACACGTACGTGTATATATACACATATATACGTGTCCAACACGTACGTGTATATACATATATATACAACGTGTCCAACACGTACGTGTTTATACATATATATACAACGTGTCCAACACGTACGTGTATATACATATATATATACAACGTGTCCTACACGTACGTGTATATACATATATATATACAACGTGTCCAACACGTACGTGTATATACATATATATACAACGTGTCCAACACGTACGTGTATATACATATATATACAACGTGTCCAACTCGTACGTGTATATATACACATATATACGTGTCCAACACGTACGTGTATATACATATATATACAACGTGTCCAACACGTACGTGTATATATACACATATATACGTGTCCAACACGTACGTGTATATACATATATATACAACGTGTCCAACACGTACGTGTATATACATATATATACAACGTGTCCAACACGTACGTGTATATACATATATATACAACGTGTCCAACACGTACGTGTATATACATATTTATACAACGTGTCCAACACGTACGTGTATATACATATATATACAACGTGTCCAACACGTACGTGTTTATACATATATATACAACGTGTCCAACACGTACGTGTATATACATATATATACAACGTGTCCAACACGTACGTGTATATACATATATATACAACGTGTCCAACACGTACGTGTATATACATATATATACAACGTGTCCAACACGTACGTGTATATACATATATATACAACGTGTCCAACACGTACGTGTATATACATATATATACAACGTGTCCAACACGTACGTGTATATACATATATATACAACGTGTCCAACACGTACGTGTATATATATATATATATACAACGCGTCCAACACGTACGTGTATATACATATATATACAACGCGTCCAACACGTACGTGTATATACATATATATACAACGTGTCCAACACGTACGTGTATATACATATATATACAACGTGTCCAACACGTACGTGTATATATACACATATATACGTGTCCAACACGTACGTGTATATACATATATATACAACGTGTCCAACACGTACGTGTATATATACACATATATACGTGTCCAACACGTACGTGTATATACATATATATACAACGTGTCCAACACGTACGTGTATATACATATATATACAACGTGTCCAACACGTACGTGTATATACATATATATACAACGTGTCCAACACGTACGTGTATATACATATATATACAACGTGTCCAACACGTACGTGTTTATACATATATATACAAGGCGTCCCAACACGTACGAGTATATACATATATATACAACGTGTCCAACACGTACGTGTATATACATATATATACAACGTGTCCAACACGTACGTGTATATACATATATATACAACGTGTCCAACACGTACGTGTATATACATATATATACAACGCGTCCAACACGTACGTGTATATACATATATATACAACGCGTCCAACACGTACGTGTATATACATATATATACAACGCGTCCAACACGTACGTGTATATACATATATATACAACGCGTCCAACACGTACGTGTATATACATATATATACAACGTGTCCAACACGTACGTGTATATACATATATATACAACGTGTCCAACACGTACGTGTATATACATATATATACAACGTGTCCAACACGTACGTGTATATACATATATATACAACGTGTCCAACACGTACGTGTATATACATATATATACAACGTGTCCAACTCGTACGTGTATATACATATATATACAACGTGTCCAACACGTACGTGTATATACATATATATACAACGTGTCCAACACGTACGTGTATATACATATATATACAACGTGTCCAACACGTACGTGTATATACATATATATACAACGTGTCCAACACGTACGTGTATATATACACATATATACGTGTCCAACACGTACGTGTATATACATATATATACAACGTGTCCAACACGTACGTGTATATATACACATATATACGTGTCCAACACGTACGTGTATATACATATATATACAACGTGTCCAACACGTACGTGTATATACATATATATACAACGTGTCCAACACGTACGTGTATATACATATATATACAACGTGTCCAACACGTACGTGTATATACATATATATACAACGTGTCCAACACGTACGTGTTTATACATATATATACAAGGCGTCCCAACACGTACGAGTATATACATATATATACAACGTGTCCAACACGTACGTGTTTATACATATATATACAACGTGTCCAACACGTACGTGTATATACATATATATATACAACGTGTCCTACACGTACGTGTATATACATATATATATACAACGTGTCCAACACGTACGTGTATATACATATATATACAACGTGTCCAACACGTACGTGTATATACATATATATACAACGTGTCCAACTCGTACGTGTATATATACACATATATACGTGTCCAACACGTACGTGTATATACATATATATACAACGTGTCCAACACGTACGTGTATATATACACATATATACGTGTCCAATACGTACGTGTATATACATATATATACAACGTGTCCAACACGTACGTGTATATATACACATATATACGTGTCCAACACGTACGTGTATATACATATATATACAACGTGTCCAACACGTACGTGTTTATACATATATATACAACGTGTCCAACACGTACGTGTATATACATATATATATACAACGTGTCCTACACGTACGTGTATATACATATATATATACAACGTGTCCAACACGTACGTGTATATACATATATATACAACGTGTCCAACACGTACGTGTATATACATATATATACAACGTGTCCAACTCGTACGTGTATATATACACATATATACGTGTCCAACACGTACGTGTATATACATATATATACAACGTGTCCAACACGTACGTGTATATATACACATATATACGTGTCCAACACGTACGTGTATATACATATATATACAACGTGTCCAACACGTACGTGTATATACATATATATACAACGTGTCCAACACGTACGTGTATATACATATATATACAACGTGTCCAACACGTACGTGTATATACATATTTATACAACGTGTCCAACACGTACGTGTATATACATATATATACAACGTGTCCAACACGTACGTGTTTATACATATATATACAACGTGTCCAACACGTACGTGTATATACATATATATACAACGTGTCCAACACGTACGTGTATATACATATATATACAACGTGTCCAACACGTACGTGTATATACATATATATACAACGTGTCCAACACGTACGTGTATATACATATATATACAACGTGTCCAACACGTACGTGTATATACATATATATACAACGTGTCCAACACGTACGTGTATATACATATATATACAACGTGTCCAACACGTACGTGTATATATATATATATATACAACGCGTCCAACACGTACGTGTATATACATATATATACAACGCGTCCAACACGTACGTGTATATACATATATATACAACGCGTCCAACACGTACGTGTATATACATATATATACAACGCGTCCAACACGTACGTGTATATACATATATATACAACGTGTCCAACACGTACGTGTATATATACACATATATACGTGTCCAACACGTACGTGTATATACATATATATACAACGTGTCCAACACGTACGTGTATATACATATATATACAACGTGTCCAACACGTACGTGTATATACATATATATACAACGTGTCCAACACGTACGTGTATATACATATATATACAACGTGTCCAACACGTACGTGTATATATACACATATATACGTGTCCAACACGTACGTGTATATACATATATATACAACGTGTCCAACACGTACGTGTATATATACACATATATACGTGTCCAACACGTACGTGTATATACATATATATACAACGTGTCCAACACGTACGTGTATATACATATATATACAACGTGTCCAACACGTACGTGTATATATACACATATATACGTGTCCAACACGTACGTGTATATACATATATATACAACGTGTCCAACACGTACGTGTATATATACACATATATAGGTGTCCAACACGTACGTGTATATACATATATATACAACGTGTCCAACACGTACGTGTATATACATATATATACAACGTGTCCAACACGTACGTGTATATACATATATATACAACGTGTCCAACACGTACGTGTATATACATATATATACAACGTGTCCAACACGTACGTGTATATACATATATATACAACGTGTCCAACTCGTACGTGTATATATACACATATATACGTGTCCAACACGTACGTGTATATACATATATATACAACGTGTCCAACACGTACGTGTATATATACACATATATAGGTGTCCAACACGTACGTGTATATACATATATATACAACGTGTCCAACACGTACGTGTATATACATATATATACAACGTGTCCAACACGTACGTGTATATACATATATATACAACGTGTCCAACACGTACGTGTATATACATATATATACAACGTGTCCAACACGTACGTGTATATACATATATATACAACGTGTCCAACACGTACGTGTATATACATATTTATACAACGTGTCCAACACGTACGTGTATATACATATATATACAACGTGTCCAACACGTACGTGTTTATACATATATATACAACGTGTCCAACACGTACGTGTATATACATATATATACAACGTGTCCAACACGTACGTGTATATACATATATATACAACGTGTCCAACACGTACGTGTATATACATATATATACAACGTGTCCAACACGTACGTGTATATACATATATATACAACGTGTCCAACACGTACGTGTATATACATATATATACAACGTGTCCAACACGTACGTGTATATACATATATATACAACGTGTCCAACACGTACGTGTATATATATATATATACAACGCGTCCAACACGTACGTGTATATACATATATATACAACGCGTCCAACACGTACGTGTATATACATATATATACAACGCGTCCAACACGTACGTGTATATACATATATATACAACGCGTCCAACACGTACGTGTATATACATATATATACAACGTGTCCAACACGTACGTGTATATATACACATATATACGTGTCCAACACGTACGTGTATATACATATATATACAACGTGTCCAACACGTACGTGTATATACATATATATACAACGTGTCCAACACGTACGTGTATATACATATATATACAACGTGTCCAACACGTACGTGTATATATACACATATATACGTGTCCAACACGTACGTGTATATACATATATATACAACGTGTCCAACACGTACGTGTATATATACACATATATACGTGTCCAACACGTACGTGTATATACATATATATACAACGTGTCCAACACGTACGTGTATATACATATATATACAACGTGTCCAACACGTACGTGTATATACATATATATACAACGTGTCCAACACGTACGTGTATATACATATATATACAACGTGTCCAACACGTACGTGTTTATACATATATATACAAGGCGTCCCAACACGTACGAGTATATACATATATATACAACGTGTCCAACACGTACGTGTATATACATATATATACAACGTGTCCAACACGTACGTGTATATACATATATATACAACGTGTCCAACACGTACGTGTATATACATATATATACAACGCGTCCAACACGTACGTGTATATACATATATATACAACGCGTCCAACACGTACGTGTATATACATATATATACAACGCGTCCAACACGTACGTGTATATACATATATATACAACGCGTCCAACACGTACGTGTATATACATATATATACAACGTGTCCAACACGTACGTGTATATACATATATATACAACGTGTCCAACACGTACGTGTATATACATATATATACAACGTGTCCAACACGTACGTGTATATACATATATATACAACGTGTCCAACACGTACGTGTATATACATATATATACAACGTGTCCAACTCGTACGTGTATATACATATATATACAACGTGTCCAACACGTACGTGTATATACATATATATACAACGTGTCCAACACGTACGTGTATATACATATATATACAACGTGTCCAACACGTACGTGTATATACATATATATACAACGTGTCCAACACGTACGTGTATATATACACATATATACGTGTCCAACACGTACGTGTATATACATATATATACAACGTGTCCAACACGTACGTGTATATATACACATATATACGTGTCCAACACGTACGTGTATATACATATATATACAACGTGTCCAACACGTACGTGTATATACATATATATACAACGTGTCCAACACGTACGTGTATATACATATATATACAACGTGTCCAACACGTACGTGTATATACATATATATACAACGTGTCCAACACGTACGTGTTTATACATATATATACAAGGCGTCCCAACACGTACGAGTATATACATATATATACAACGTGTCCAACACGTACGTGTTTATACATATATATACAACGTGTCCAACACGTACGTGTATATACATATATATATACAACGTGTCCTACACGTACGTGTATATACATATATATATACAACGTGTCCAACACGTACGTGTATATACATATATATACAACGTGTCCAACACGTACGTGTATATACATATATATACAACGTGTCCAACTCGTACGTGTATATATACACATATATACGTGTCCAACACGTACGTGTATATACATATATATACAACGTGTCCAACACGTACGTGTATATATACACATATATACGTGTCCAATACGTACGTGTATATACATATATATACAACGTGTCCAACACGTACGTGTATATATACACATATATACGTGTCCAACACGTACGTGTATATACATATATATACAACGTGTCCAACACGTACGTGTTTATACATATATATACAACGTGTCCAACACGTACGTGTATATACATATATATATACAACGTGTCCTACACGTACGTGTATATACATATATATATACAACGTGTCCAACACGTACGTGTATATACATATATATACAACGTGTCCAACACGTACGTGTATATACATATATATACAACGTGTCCAACTCGTACGTGTATATATACACATATATACGTGTCCAACACGTACGTGTATATACATATATATACAACGTGTCCAACACGTACGTGTATATATACACATATATACGTGTCCAATACGTACGTGTATATACATATATATACAACGTGTCCAACACGTACGTGTATATATACACATATATACGTGTCCAACACGTACGTGTATATACATATATATATACAACGCGTCCAACACGTACGTGTATATACAGATATATACAACGTGTCCAACACGTACGTGTATATACATATATATACAACGTGTCCAACACGTACGTGTATATACAAATATATACAACGTGTCCAACACGTACGTGTATATACATATATATACAACGTGTCCAACACGTACGTGTATATACATATATATACAACGTGTCCAACACGTACGTGTATATATATATATACAACGTGTCCAACACGTACGTGTATATACATATATATACAACGTGTCCAACACGTACGTGTATATACATATATATACAACGTGTCCAACACGTACGTGTATATACACATATATAGGTGTCCAACTCGTACGTGTATATACATATATATACAACGTGTCCAACACGTACGTGTATATACACATATATAGGTGTCCAACTCGTACGTGTATATACATATATATACAACGTGTCCAACACGTACGTGTATATATACACATATATACGTGTCCAACACGTACGTGTATATACATATATATATACAACGCGTCCAACACGTACGTGTATATACATATATATACAACGTGTCCAACACGTACGTGTATATACATATATATACAACGTGTCCAACACGTACGTGTATATACACATATATAGGTGTCCAACACGTACGTGTATATACATATATATACAACGTGTCCAACACGTACGTGTATATACATATATATACAACGTGTCCAACACGTACGTGTATATACACATATATAGGTGTCCAACACGTACGTGTATATACATATATATACAACGTGTCCAACACGTACGTGTATATATACACATATATACGTGTCCAACACGTACGTGTATATACATATATATATACAACGCGTCCAACACGTACGTGTATATACATATATATACAACGTGTCCAACACGTACGTGTATATACATATATATACAACGTGTCCAACACGTACGTGTATATACATATATATACAACGTGTCCAACACGTACGTGTATATACATATATATACAACGTGTCCAACACGTACGTGTATATACACATATATAGGTGTCCAACACGTACGTGTATATACATATATATACAACGTGTCCAACACGTACGTGTATATATACACATATATACGTGTCCAACACGTACGTGTATATACATATATATATACAACGTGTCCAACACGTACGTGTATATACATATATATACAACGTGTCCAACACGTACGTGTATATACATATATATACAACGTGTCCAACACGTACGTGTATATACACATATATAGGTGTCCAACACGTACGTGTATATACATATATATACAACGTGTCCAACACGTACGTGTATATATACACATATATACGTGTCCAACACGTACGTGTATATACATATATATATACAACGCGTCCAACACGTACGTGTATATACATATATATACAACGTGTCCAACACGTACGTGTATATACATATATATACAACGTGTCCAACACGTACGTGTATATACATATATATACAACGTGTCCAACACGTACGTGTATATACATATATATACAACGTGTCCAACACGTACGTGTATATACATATATATACAACGTGTCCAACACGTACGTGTATATACATATATATACAACGTGTCCAACACGTACGTGTATATACATATATATACAACGCGTCCAACACGTACGTGTATATACATATATATACAACGCGTCCAACACGTACGTGTATATACATATATATACAACGCGTCCAACACGTACGTGTATATATACACATATATACGTGTCCAACACGTACGTGTATATACATATATATACAACGTGTCCAACACGTACGTGTATATATACACATATATACGTGTCCAACACGTACGTGTATATACATATATATACAACGTGTCCAACACGTACGTGTATATATACACATATATACGTGTCCAACACGTACGTGTATATACATATATATATACAACGCGTCCAACACGTACGTGTATATACATATATATACAACGTGTCCAACACGTACGTGTATATACACATATATACAACGCGTCCAACACGTACGTGTATATACATATATATACAACGTGTCCAACACGTACGTGTATATACACATATATACAACGTGTCCAACACGTACGTGTATATACATATATATACAACGTGTCCAACACGTACATGTATATACATATATATACAACGTGTCCAACACGTACGTGTATATACATATATATACAACGTGTCCAACACGTACGTGTATATATATATATATATATACAACGTGTCCAACACGTACGTGTATATACATATATATACAACGTGTCCAACACGTACGTGTATATACATATATATACAACGTGTCCAACACGTACGTGTATATACATATATATACAACGTGTCCAACACGTACGTGTATATACATATATATATACAACGTGTCCAACACGTACGTGTATATACATATATATACAACGTGTCCAACACGTACGTGTATATATACACATATATACGTGTCCAACACGTACGTGTATATACATATATATACAACGTGTCCAACACGTACGTGTATATATACACATATATAGGTGTCCAACACGTACGTGTATATACATATATATACAACGTGTCCAACACGTACGTGTATATATACACATATATACGTGTCCAACACGTACGTGTATATACATATATATATACAACGCGTCCAACACGTACGTGTATATACATATATATACAACGTGTCCAACACGTACGTGTATATACATATATATACAACGTGTCCAACACGTACGTGTATATACATATATATACAACGTGTCCAACACGTACGTGTATATACATATATATACAACGTGTCCAACACGTACGTGTATATACATATATATACAACGTGTCCAACACGTACGTGTATATACATATATATACAACGTGTCCAACACGTACGTGTATATACATATATATACAACGTGTCCAACACGTACGTGTATATACATATATATACAACGTGTCCAACACGTACGTGTATATACATATATATACAACGTGTCCAACACGTACGTGTATATATACACATATATACGTGTCCAACACGTACGTGTATATACATATATATATACAACGCGTCCAACACGTACGTGTATATACATATATATACAACGTGTCCAACACGTACGTGTATATACATATATATACAACGTGTCCAACACGTACGTGTATATACATATATATACAACGTGTCCAACACGTACGTGTATATACATATATATACAACGTGTCCAACACGTACGTGTATATACATATATATACAACGTGTCCAACACGTACGTGTATATACATATATATACAACGTGTCCAACACGTACGTGTATATACATATATATACAACGTGTCCAACTCGTACGTGTATATACATATATATACAACGTGTCCAACTCGTACGTGTATATACATATATATACAACGTGTCCAACACGTACGTGTATATATATATATATACAACGTGTCCAACACGTACGTGTATATACATATATATATACAACGCGTCCAACACGTACGTGTATATACATATATATACAACGTGTCCAACACGTACGTGTATATACATATATATACAACGTGTCCAACACGTACGTGTATATACATATATATACAACGTGTCCAACACGTACGTGTATATACATATATATACAACGTGTCCAACACGTACGTGTATATACATATATATACAACGTGTCCAACACGTACGTGTATATACATATATATACAACGTGTCCAACACGTACGTGTATATACATATATATACAACGTGTCCAACACGTACGTGTATATACATATATATACAACGTGTCCAACACGTACGTGTATATACATATATATACAACGTGTCCAACACGTACGTGTATATACATATATATACAACGTGTCCAACTCGTACGTGTATATATACACATATATACGTGTCCAACACGTACGTGTATATACATATATATACAACGTGTCCAACACGTACGTGTATATATACACATATATAGGTGTCCAACACGTACGTGTATATACATATATATACAACGTGTCCAACACGTACGTGTATATACATATATATACAACGTGTCCAACACGTACGTGTATATACATATATATACAACGTGTCCAACACGTACGTGTATATACATATATATACAACGTGTCCAACACGTACGTGTATATACATATATATACAACGTGTCCAACACGTACGTGTATATACATATATATACAACGTGTCCAACACGTACGTGTATATACATATATATACAACGTGTCCAACACGTACGTGTATATACATATATATACAACGTGTCCAACACGTACGTGTATATACATATATATACAACGTGTCCAACACGTACGTGTATATACATATATATACAACGTGTCCAACACGTACGTGTATATACATATATATACAACGTGTCCAACACGTACGTGTATATACATATATATACAACGTGTCCAACACGTACGTGTATATACATATATATACAACGTGTCCAACACGTACGTGTATATATACACATATATACGTGTCCAACACGTACGTGTATATACATATATATACAACGTGTCCAACACGTACGTGTATATACATATATATACAACGTGTCCAACACGTACGTGTATATACATATATATACAACGTGTCCAACACGTACGTGTATATACATATATATACAACGTGTCCAACACGTACGTGTATATACATATATATACAACGTGTCCAACACGTACGTGTATATACATATATATACAACGTGTCCAACACGTACGTGTATATACATATATATACAACGTGTCCAACACGTACGTGTATATACATATATATACAACGTGTCCAACACGTACGTGTATATACATATATATACAACGTGTCCAACACGTACGTGTATATACATATATATACAACGTGTCCAACACGTACGTGTATATACATATATATACAACGTGTCCAACACGTACGTGTATATACATATATATACAACGTGTCCAACACGTACGTGTATATATACACATATATACGTGTCCAACACGTACGTGTATATACATATATATACAACGTGTCCAACACGTACGTGTATATATACACATATATACGTGTCCAACACGTACGTGTATATACATATATATACAACGTGTCCAACACGTACGTGTATATACATATATATACAACGTGTCCAACACGTACGTGTATATACATATATATACAACGTGTCCAACACGTACGTGTATATACATATATATACAACGTGTCCAACACGTACGTGTTTATACATATATATACAAGGCGTCCCAACACGTACGAGTATATACATATATATACAACGTGTCCAACACGTACGTGTTTATACATATATATACAACGTGTCCAACACGTACGTGTATATACATATATATATACAACGTGTCCTACACGTACGTGTATATACATATATATACAACGTGTCCAACACGTACGTGTATATACATATATATACAACGTGTCCAACACGTACGTGTATATACATATATATACAACGTGTCCAACTCGTACGTGTATATATACACATATATACGTGTCCAACACGTACGTGTATATACATATATATACAACGTGTCCAACACGTACGTGTATATATACACATATATACGTGTCCAACACGTACGTGTATATACATATATATACAACGTGTCCAACACGTACGTGTATATATACACATATATACGTGTCCAACACGTACGTGTATATACATATATATATACAACGCGTCCAACACGTACGTGTATATACAGATATATACAACGTGTCCAACACGTACGTGTATATACATATATATACAACGTGTCCAACACGTACGTGTATATACATATATATACAACGTGTCCAACACGTACGTGTATATACATATATATACAACGTGTCCAACACGTACGTGTATATACATATATATACAACGTGTCCAACACGTACGTGTATATATATATATATACAACGTGTCCAACACGTACGTGTATATACATATATATACAACGTGTCCAACACGTACGTGTATATACATATATATACAACGTGTCCAACACGTACGTGTATATACATATATATACAACGTGTCCAACACGTACGTGTATATACATATATATACAACGTGTCCAACACGTACGTGTATATACATATATATACAACGTGTCCAACACGTACGTGTATATACATATATATACAACGTGTCCAACACGTACGTGTATATATACACATATATACGTGTCCAACACGTACGTGTATATACATATATATACAACGTGTCCAACACGTACGTGTATATACATATATATACAACGTGTCCAACACGTACGTGTATATACATATATATACAACGTGTCCAACACGTACGTGTATATACATATATATACAACGTGTCCAACACGTACGTGTACATACATATATATACAACGTGTCCAACACGTACGTGTATATACATATATATACAACGTGTCCAACACGTACGTGTATATACATATATATACAACGTGTCCAACACGTACGTGTATATACATATATATACAACGTGTCCAACACGTACGTGTATATACATATTTATACAACGTGTCCAACACGTACGTGTATATACATATATATACAACGTGTCCAACACGTACGTGTTTATACATATATATACAACGTGTCCAACACGTACGTGTATATACATATATATACAACGTGTCCAACACGTACGTGTATATACATATATATACAACGTGTCCAACACGTACGTGTATATACATCTATATACAACGTGTCCAACACGTACGTGTATATACATATATATACAACGTGTCCAACACGTACGTGTATATACATATATATACAACGCGTCCAACACGTACGTGTATATACATATATATACAACGCGTCCAACACGTACGTGTATATACATATATATACAACGCGTCCAACACGTACGTGTATATACATATATATACAACGCGTCCAACACGTACGTGTATATACATATATATACAACGCGTCCAACACGTACGTGTATATACATATATATACAACGTGTCCAACACGTACGTGTATATACATATATATACAACGTGTCCAACACGTACGTGTATATACATATATATACAACGTGTCCAACACGTACGTGTATATACATATATATACAACGTGTCCAACACGTACGTGTATATACATATATATACAACGTGTCCAACACGTACGTGTATATACATATATATACAACGTGTCCAACACGTACGTGTATATACATATATATACAACGTGTCCAACACGTACGTGTATATACATATATATACAACGTGTCCAACACGTACGTGTATATACATATATATACAACGTGTCCAACACGTACGTGTATATATACACATATATACGTGTCCAACACGTACGTGTATATACATATATATACAACGTGTCCAACACGTACGTGTATATATACACATATATACGTGTCCAACACGTACGTGTATATACATATATATACAACGTGTCCAACACGTACGTGTATATACATATATATACAACGTGTCCAACACGTACGTGTATATACATATATATACAACGTGTCCAACACGTACGTGTATATACATATATATACAACGTGTCCAACACGTACGTGTTTATACATATATATACAAGGCGTCCCAACACGTACGAGTATATACATATATATACAACGTGTCCAACACGTACGTGTTTATACATATATATACAACGTGTCCAACACGTACGTGTATATACATATATATATACAACGTGTCCTACACGTACGTGTATATACATATATATACAACGTGTCCAACACGTACGTGTATATACATATATATACAACGTGTCCAACACGTACGTGTATATACATATATATACAACGTGTCCAACACGTACGTGTTTATACATATATATACAACGTGTCCAACACGTACGTGTATATACATATATATACAACGTGTCCAACACGTACGTGTATATACATATATATACAACGTGTCCAACACGTACGTGTATATACATCTATATACAACGTGTCCAACACGTACGTGTATATACATATATATACAACGTGTCCAACACGTACGTGTATATACATATATATACAACGCGTCCAACACGTACGTGTATATACATATATATACAACGCGTCCAACACGTACGTGTATATACATATATATACAACGCGTCCTACACGTACGTGTATATACATATATATACAACGTGTCCAACACGTACGTGTATATACATATATATACAACGTGTCCAACACGTACGTGTATATACATATATATACAACGTGTCCAACTCGTACGTGTATATATACACATATATACGTGTCCAACACGTACGTGTATATACATATATATATACAACGCGTCCAACACGTACGTGTATATACAGATATATACAACGTGTCCAACACGTACGTGTATATACATATATATACAACGTGTCCAACACGTACGTGTATATACATATATATACAACGTGTCCAACACGTACGTGTATATACATATATATACAACGTGTCCAACACGTACGTGTATATACATATATATACAACGTGTCCAACACGTACGTGTATATATATATATATACAACGTGTCCAACACGTACGTGTATATACATATATATACAACGTGTCCAACACGTACGTGTATATACATATATATACAACGTGTCCAACACGTACGTGTATATACATATATATACAACGTGTCCAACACGTACGTGTACATACATATATATACAACGTGTCCAACACGTACGTGTATATACATATATAAACAACGTGTCCAACACGTACGTGTATATACATATATATACAACGTGTCCAACACGTACGTGTATATACATATATATACAACGTGTCCAACACGTACGTGTATATACATATTTATACAACGTGTCCAACACGTACGTGTATATACATATATATACAACGTGTCCAACACGTACGTGTTTATACATATATATACAACGTGTCCAACACGTACGTGTATATACATATATATACAACGTGTCCAACACGTACGTGTATATACATATATATACAACGTGTCCAACACGTACGTGTATATACATCTATATACAACGTGTCCAACACGTACGTGTATATACATATATATACAACGTGTCCAACACGTACGTGTATATACATATATATACAACGCGTCCAACACGTACGTGTATATACATATATATACAACGCGTCCAACACGTACGTGTATATACATATATATACAACGCGTCCAACACGTACGTGTATATACATATATATACAACGCGTCCAACACGTACGTGTATATACATATATATACAACGCGTCCAACACGTACGTGTATATACATATATATACAACGTGTCCAACACGTACGTGTATATACATATATATACAACGTGTCCAACACGTACGTGTATATACATATATATACAACGTGTCCAACACGTACGTGTATATACATATATATACAACGTGTCCAACACGTACGT
Source organism: Desoria tigrina (assembly GCA_906901685.1). NCBI lineage: Eukaryota > Metazoa > Arthropoda > Collembola > Entomobryomorpha > Isotomidae > Desoria > Desoria tigrina. The sequence goes on along the minus strand of CAJQTU010000003.1, from coordinate 67,892 downwards.
GTATATACATATATATACAACGTGTCCAACACGTACGTGTATATACATATATATACAACGTGTCCAACACGTACGTGTATATACATATATATACAACGTGTCCAACACGTACGTGTATATACATATATATACAACGTGTCCAACACGTACGTGTATATATACACATATATACGTGTCCAACACGTACGTGTATATACATATATATACAACGTGTCCAACACGTACGTGTATATATACACATATATACGTGTCCAACACGTACGTGTATATACATATATATACAACGTGTCCAACACGTACGTGTATATACATATATATACAACGTGTCCAACACGTACGTGTATATACATATATATACAACGTGTCCAACACGTACGTGTATATACATATATATACAACGTGTCCAACACGTACGTGTTTATACATATATATACAAGGCGTCCCAACACGTACGAGTATATACATATATATACAACGTGTCCAACACGTACGTGTTTATACATATATATACAACGTGTCCAACACGTACGTGTATATACATATATATATACAACGTGTCCTACACGTACGTGTATATACATATATATACAACGTGTCCAACACGTACGTGTATATACATATATATACAACGTGTCCAACTCGTACGTGTATATATACACATATATACGTGTCCAACACGTACGTGTATATATATATATATACAACGTGTCCAACACGTACGTGTATATATACACATATATACGTGTCCAACACGTACGTGTATATACATATATATACAACGTGTCCAACACGTACGTGTATATATACACATATATACGTGTCCAACACGTACGTGTATATACATATATATATACAACGCGTCCAACACGTACGTGTATATACATATATATACAACGTGTCCAACACGTACGTGTATATACACATATATACAACGTGTCCAACACGTACGTGTATATACATATATATACAACGTGTCCAACACGTACGTGTATATACATATATATACAACGTGTCCAACACGTACGTGTATATACATATATATACAACGTGTCCAACACGTACGTGTATATACATATATATACAACGTGTCCAACACGTACGTGTATATATATATATATACAACGTGTCCAACACGTACGTGTATATACATATATATACAACGTGTCCAACACGTACGTGTATATACATATATATACAACGTGTCCAACACGTACGTGTATATACATATATATACAACGTGTCCAACACGTACGTGTATATACATATATATACAACGTGTCCAACACGTACGTGTATATACATATATATACAACGTGTCCAACACGTACGTGTATATATACACATATATACGTGTCCAACACGTACGTGTATATACATATATATACAACGTGTCCAACACGTACGTGTATATATACACATATATATATGTCCAACACGTACGTGTATATACATATATATACAACGTGTCCAACACGTACGTGTATATATACACATATATACGTGTCCAACACGTACGTGTATATACATATATATATACAACGCGTCCAACACGTACGTGTATATACATATATATACAACGTGTCCAACACGTACGTGTATATACATATATATACAACGTGTCCAACACGTACGTGTATATACACATATATACAACGTGTCCAACACGTACGTGTATATACATATATATACAACGTGTCCAACACGTACGTGTATATACATATATATACAACGTGTCCAACACGTACGTGTATATACATATATATACAACGTGTCCAACACGTACGTGTATATATATATATATACAACGTGTCCAACACGTACGTGTATATACATATATATACAACGTGTCCAACACGTACGTGTATATACATATATATATACAACGCGTCCAACACGTACGTGTATATACATATATATACAACGTGTCCAACACGTACGTGTATATACATATATATACAACGTGTCCAACACGTACGTGTATATACATATATATACAACGTGTCCAACACGTACGTGTATATACATATATATACAACGTGTCCAACACGTACGTGTATATACACATATATAGGTGTCCAACACGTACGTGTATATACATATATATACAACGTGTCCAACACGTACGTGTATATATACACATATATACGTGTCCAACACGTACGTGTATATACATATATATATACAACGCGTCCAACACGTACGTGTATATACATATATATACAACGTGTCCAACACGTACGTGTATATACATATATATACAACGTGTCCAACACGTACGTGTATATACACATATATAGGTGTCCAACACGTACGTGTATATACATATATATACAACGTGTCCAACACGTACGTGTATATACATATATATACAACGTGTCCAACACGTACGTGTATATACACATATATAGGTGTCCAACACGTACGTGTATATATATATATATACAACGTGTCCAACACGTACGTGTATATATACACATATATACGTGTCCAACACGTACGTGTATATACATATATATATACAACGCGTCCAACACGTACGTGTATATACATATATATACAACGTGTCCAACACGTACGTGTATATACATATATATACAACGTGTCCAACACGTACGTGTATATACATATATATACAACGTGTCCAACACGTACGTGTATATACATATATATACAACGTGTCCAACACGTACGTGTATATACACATATATAGGTGTCCAACACGTACGTGTATATACATATATATACAACGTGTCCAACACGTACGTGTATATATACACATATATACGTGTCCAACACGTACGTGTATATACATATATATATACAACGTGTCCAACACGTACGTGTATATACATATATATACAACGTGTCCAACACGTACGTGTATATACATATATATACAACGTGTCCAACACGTACGTGTATATACACATATATAGGTGTCCAACACGTACGTGTATATACATATATATACAACGTGTCCAACACGTACGTGTATATATACACATATATACGTGTCCAACACGTACGTGTATATACATATATATATACAACGCGTCCAACACGTACGTGTATATACATATATATACAACGTGTCCAACACGTACGTGTATATACATATATATACAACGTGTCCAACACGTACGTGTATATACATATATATACAACGTGTCCAACACGTACGTGTATATACACATATATAGGTGTCCAACACGTACGTGTATATACATATATATACAACGTGTCCAACACGTACGTGTATATATACACATATATACGTGTCCAACACGTACGTGTATATACATATATATATACAACGCGTCCAACACGTACGTGTATATACATATATATACAACGTGTCCAACACGTACGTGTATATACATATATATACAACGTGTCCAACACGTACGTGTATATACATATATATACAACGTGTCCAACACGTACGTGTATATACATATATATACAACGTGTCCAACACGTACGTGTATATACACATATATAGGTGTCCAACACGTACGTGTATATACATATATATACAACGTGTCCAACACGTACGTGTATATATACACATATATACGTGTCCAACACGTACGTGTATATACATATATATATACAACGTGTCCAACACGTACGTGTATATACATATATATACAACGTGTCCAACACGTACGTGTATATACATATATATACAACGTGTCCAACACGTACGTGTATATACACATATATAGGTGTCCAACACGTACGTGTATATACATATATATACAACGTGTCCAACACGTACGTGTATATATACACATATATACGTGTCCAACACGTACGTGTACATACATATATATATACAACGCGTCCAACACGTACGTGTATATACATATATATACAACGTGTCCAACACGTACGTGTATATACATATATATACAACGTGTCCAACACGTACGTGTATATACATATATATACAACGTGTCCAACACGTACGTGTATATACATATATATACAACGTGTCCAACACGTACGTGTATATACATATATATACAACGTGTCCAACACGTACGTGTATATACATATATATACAACGCGTCCAACACGTACGTGTATATACATATATATACAACGCGTCCAACACGTACGTGTATATACATATATATACAACGCGTCCAACACGTACGTGTATATATACACATATATACGTGTCCAACACGTACGTGTATATACATATATATACAACGTGTCCAACACGTACGTGTATATATACACATATATACGTGTCCAACACGTACGTGTATATACATATATATACAACGTGTCCAACACGTACGTGTATATATACACATATATACGTGTCCAACACGTACGTGTATATACATATATATATACAACGCGTCCAACACGTACGTGTATATACATATATATACAACGTGTCCAACACGTACGTGTATATACACATATATACAACGCGTCCAACACGTACGTGTATATACATATATATACAACGTGTCCAACACGTACGTGTATATACACATATATACAACGTGTCCAACACGTACGTGTATATACATATATATACAACGTGTCCAACACGTACGTGTATATACATATATATATACAACGTGTCCTACACGTACGTGTATATACATATATATACAACGTGTCCAACACGTACGTGTATATACATATATATACAACGTGTCCAACTCGTACGTGTATATATACACATATATACGTGTCCAACACGTACGTGTATATATATATATATACAACGTGTCCAACACGTACGTGTATATATACACATATATACGTGTCCAACACGTACGTGTATATACATATATATACAACGTGTCCAACACGTACGTGTATATATACACATATATACGTGTCCAACACGTACGTGTATATACATATATATATACAACGCGTCCAACACGTACGTGTATATACATATATATACAACGTGTCCAACACGTACGTGTATATACACATATATACAACGTGTCCAACACGTACGTGTATATACATATATATACAACGTGTCCAACACGTACGTGTATATACATATATATACAACGTGTCCAACACGTACGTGTATATACATATATATACAACGTGTCCAACACGTACGTGTATATACATATATATATACAACGTGTCCAACACGTACGTGTATATATATATATATACAACGTGTCCAACACGTACGTGTATATACATATATATACAACGTGTCCAACACGTACGTGTATATACATATATATACAACGTGTCCAACACGTACGTGTATATACATATATATACAACGTGTCCAACACGTACGTGTATATACATATATATACAACGTGTCCAACACGTACGTGTATATACATATATATACAACGTGTCCAACACGTACGTGTATATACATATATATACAACGTGTCCAACACGTACGTGTATATATACACATATATACGTGTCCAACACGTACGTGTATATACATATATATACAACGTGTCCAACACGTACGTGTATATATACATATATATATGTCCAACACGTACGTGTATATACATATATATACAACGTGTCCAACACGTACGTGTATATATACACATATATACGTGTCCAACACGTACGTGTATATACATATATATATACAACGCGTCCAACACGTACGTGTATATACATATATATACAACGTGTCCAACACGTACGTGTATATACATATATATACAACGTGTCCAACACGTACGTGTATATACACATATATACAACGTGTCCAACACGTACGTGTATATACATATATATACAACGTGTCCAACACGTACGTGTATATACATATATATACAACGTGTCCAACACGTACGTGTATATATACACATATATACGTGTCCAACACGTACGTGTATATACATATATATACAACGTGTCCAACACGTACGTGTATATATACACATATATACGTGTCCAACACGTACGTGTATATACATATATATATACAACGCGTCCAACACGTACGTGTATATACATATATATACAACGTGTCCAACACGTACGTGTATATACACATATATACAACGTGTCCAACACGTACGTGTATATACATATATATACAACGTGTCCAACACGTACGTGTATATACATATATATACAACGTGTCCAACACGTACGTGTATATACATATATATACAACGTGTCCAACACGTACGTGTATATACATATATATATACAACGTGTCCAACACGTACGTGTATATATATATATATACAACGTGTCCAACACGTACGTGTATATACATATATATACAACGTGTCCAACACGTACGTGTATATACATATATATACAACGTGTCCAACACGTACGTGTATATACATATATATACAACGTGTCCAACACGTACGTGTATATACATATATATACAACGTGTCCAACACGTACGTGTATATACATATATATACAACGTGTCCAACACGTACGTGTATATACATATATATACAACGTGTCCAACACGTACGTGTATATATACACATATATACGTGTCCAACACGTACGTGTATATACATATATATACAACGTGTCCAACACGTACGTGTATATATACACATATATATATGTCCAACACGTACGTGTATATACATATATATACAACGTGTCCAACACGTACGTGTATATATACACATATATACGTGTCCAACACGTACGTGTATATACATATATATATACAACGCGTCCAACACGTACGTGTATATACATATATATACAACGTGTCCAACACGTACGTGTATATACATATATATACAACGTGTCCAACACGTACGTGTATATACACATATATACAACGTGTCCAACACGTACGTGTATATACATATATATACAACGTGTCCAACACGTACGTGTATATACATATATATACAACGTGTCCAACACGTACGTGTATATACATATATATACAACGTGTCCAACACGTACGTGTATATATATATATATACAACGTGTCCAACACGTACGTGTATATACATATATATACAACGTGTCCAACACGTACGTGTATATACATATATATATACAACGCGTCCAACACGTACGTGTATATACATATATATACAACGTGTCCAACACGTACGTGTATATACATATATATACAGGGTGTCTACGCGTAATGTCCCGGTGTTTAAAATTAGATTTCTCAAAAACTACTGGGCCAATTTTTATAAAGTTTGATTTAAAATTTAGCCTGATAACTAGAAGGAATATCAGTGGGGGTCAGAAAAAAATGCGACCTTCAATTGAATGGACCCATGCGGGTTTTGAAAAATGTCATAATTTTAACATGGGGAAGGGGTACCCATTCCCTTCCTAGCAACGGTCGTTGTCAAGAAATAATTAAGCAAAAAGGTAGAACACTACACGGTTTTAATTGGGTTCAATCACCGTGACTATGGTTACGGGGTACCCCTTCCCTATGTTAAAATTATGACATTTTACAAAACCCGCATGGGTACATTCAATTGAAGGTCGTATTTTTTTCTGACCCCCACTGATATTCCTTCTAGTTATCAGGCTACTCAAAAAACCAAACTTTATAAAAATCGGCCTAATAGTTTTTGAGAAATCTAATTTCAAACACCGGGACATTACGCGTAGACACCCTGTACAACGTGTCCAACACGTACGTGTATATACATATATATACAACGTGTCCAACACGTACGTGTATATACATATATATACAACGTGTCCAACACGTACGTGTATATACACATATATAGGTGTCCAACACGTACGTGTATATACATATATATACAACGTGTCCAACACGTACGTGTATATATACACATATATACGTGTCCAACACGTACGTGTATATACATATATATATACAACGCGTCCAACACGTACGTGTATATACATATATATACAACGTGTCCAACACGTACGTGTATATACATATATATACAACGTGTCCAACACGTACGTGTATATACACATATATAGGTGTCCAACACGTACGTGTATATACATATATATACAACGTGTCCAACACGTACGTGTATATACATATATATACAACGTGTCCAACACGTACGTGTATATACACATATATAGGTGTCCAACACGTACGTGTATATATATATATATACAACGTGTCCAACACGTACGTGTATATATACACATATATACGTGTCCAACACGTACGTGTATATACATATATATATACAACGCGTCCAACACGTACGTGTATATACATATATATACAACGTGTCCAACACGTACGTGTATATACATATATATACAACGTGTCCAACACGTACGTGTATATACATATATATACAACGTGTCCAACACGTACGTGTATATACATATATATACAACGTGTCCAACACGTACGTGTATATACACATATATAGGTGTCCAACACGTACGTGTATATACATATATATACAACGTGTCCAACACGTACGTGTATATATACACATATATACGTGTCCAACACGTACGTGTATATACATATATATATACAACGTGTCCAACACGTACGTGTATATACATATATATACAACGTGTCCAACACGTACGTGTATATACATATATATACAACGTGTCCAACACGTACGTGTATATACACATATATAGGTGTCCAACACGTACGTGTATATACATATATATACAACGTGTCCAACACGTACGTGTATATATACACATATATACGTGTCCAACACGTACGTGTATATACATATATATATACAACGCGTCCAACACGTACGTGTATATACATATATATACAACGTGTCCAACACGTACGTGTATATACATATATATACAACGTGTCCAACACGTACGTGTATATACATATATATATACAACGCGTCCAACACGTACGTGTATATACATATATATACAACGTGTCCAACACGTACGTGTATATACATATATATACAGGGTGTCTACGCGTAATGTCCCGGTGTTTAAAATTAGATTTCTCAAAAACTACTGGGCCAATTTTTATAAAGTTTGATTTAAAATTTAGCCTGATAACTAGAAGGAATATCAGTGGGGGTCAGAAAAAAATGCGACCTTCAATTGAATGGACCCATGCGGGTTTTGAAAAATGTCATAATTTTAACATGGGGAAGGGGTACCCATTCCCTTCCTAGCAACGGTCGTTGTCAAGAAATAATTAAGCAAAAAGGTAGAACACTACACGGTTTTAATTGGGTTCAATCACCGTGACTATGGTTACGGGGTACCCCTTCCCTATGTTAAAATTATGACATTTTACAAAACCCGCATGGGTACATTCAATTGAAGGTCGTATTTTTTTCTGACCCCCACTGATATTCCTTCTAGTTATCAGGCTACTCAAAAAACCAAACTTTATAAAAATCGGCCTAATAGTTTTTGAGAAATCTAATTTCAAACACCGGGACATTACGCGTAGACACCCTGTACAACGTGTCCAACACGTACGTGTATATACATATATATACAACGTGTCCAACACGTACGTGTATATACATATATATACAACGTGTCCAACACGTACGTGTATATACACATATATAGGTGTCCAACACGTACGTGTATATACATATATATACAACGTGTCCAACACGTACGTGTATATATACACATATATACGTGTCCAACACGTACGTGTATATACATATATATATACAACGCGTCCAACACGTACGTGTATATACATATATATACAACGTGTCCAACACGTACGTGTATATACATATATATACAACGTGTCCAACACGTACGTGTATATACACATATATAGGTGTCCAACACGTACGTGTATATACATATATATACAACGTGTCCAACACGTACGTGTATATACATATATATACAACGTGTCCAACACGTACGTGTATATACACATATATAGGTGTCCAACACGTACGTGTATATATATATATATACAACGTGTCCAACACGTACGTGTATATATACACATATATACGTGTCCAACACGTACGTGTATATACATATATATATACAACGCGTCCAACACGTACGTGTATATACATATATATACAACGTGTCCAACACGTACGTGTATATACATATATATACAACGTGTCCAACACGTACGTGTATATACATATATATACAACGTGTCCAACACGTACGTGTATATACATATATATACAACGTGTCCAACACGTACGTGTATATACACATATATAGGTGTCCAACACGTACGTGTATATACATATATATACAACGTGTCCAACACGTACGTGTATATATACACATATATACGTGTCCAACACGTACGTGTATATACATATATATATACAACGTGTCCAACACGTACGTGTATATACATATATATACAACGTGTCCAACACGTACGTGTATATACATATATATACAACGTGTCCAACACGTACGTGTATATACACATATATAGGTGTCCAACACGTACGTGTATATACATATATATACAACGTGTCCAACACGTACGTGTATATATACACATATATACGTGTCCAACACGTACGTGTATATACATATATATATACAACGCGTCCAACACGTACGTGTATATACATATATATACAACGTGTCCAACACGTACGTGTATATACATATATATACAACGTGTCCAACACGTACGTGTATATACATATATATACAACGTGTCCAACACGTACGTGTATATACACATATATAGGTGTCCAACACGTACGTGTATATACATATATATACAACGTGTCCAACACGTACGTGTATATATACACATATATACGTGTCCAACACGTACGTGTATATACATATATATATACAACGCGTCCAACACGTACGTGTATATACATATATATACAACGTGTCCAACACGTACGTGTATATACATATATATACAACGTGTCCAACACGTACGTGTATATACATATATATACAACGTGTCCAACACGTACGTGTATATACATATATATACAACGTGTCCAACACGTACGTGTATATACACATATATAGGTGTCCAACACGTACGTGTATATACATATATATACAACGTGTCCAACACGTACGTGTATATATACACATATATACGTGTCCAACACGTACGTGTATATACATATATATATACAACGTGTCCAACACGTACGTGTATATACATATATATACAACGTGTCCAACACGTACGTGTATATACATATATATACAACGTGTCCAACACGTACGTGTATATACACATATATAGGTGTCCAACACGTACGTGTATATACATATATATACAACGTGTCCAACACGTACGTGTATATATACACATATATACGTGTCCAACACGTACGTGTATATACATATATATATACAACGCGTCCAACACGTACGTGTATATACATATATATACAACGTGTCCAACACGTACGTGTATATACATATATATACAACGTGTCCAACACGTACGTGTATATACATATATATACAACGTGTCCAACACGTACGTGTATATACATATATATACAACGTGTCCAACACGTACGTGTATATACATATATATACAACGTGTCCAACACGTACGTGTATATACATATATATACAACGTGTCCAACACGTACGTGTATATACATATATATACAACGCGTCCAACACGTACGTGTATATACATATATATACAACGCGTCCAACACGTACGTGTATATATACACATATATACGTGTCCAACACGTACGTGTATATACATATATATACAACGTGTCCAACACGTACGTGTATATATACACATATATACGTGTCCAACACGTACGTGTATATACATATATATACAACGTGTCCAACACGTACGTGTATATATACACATATATACGTGTCCAACACGTACGTGTATATACATATATATATACAACGCGTCCAACACGTACGTGTATATACATATATATACAACGTGTCCAACACGTACGTGTATATACACATATATACAACGCGTCCAACACGTACGTGTATATACATATATATACAACGTGTCCAACACGTACGTGTATATACACATATATACAACGTGTCCAACACGTACGTGTATATACATATATATACAACGTGTCCAACACGTACGTGTATATACATATATATACAACGTGTCCAACACGTACGTGTATATACATATATATACAACGTGTCCAACACGTACGTGTATATACATATATATACAACGTGTCCAACACGTACGTGTATATATATATATATACAACGTGTCCAACACGTACGTGTATATACATATATATACAACGTGTCCAACACGTACGTGTATATACATATATATACAACGTGTCCAACACGTACGTGTATATACATATATATACAACGTGTCCAACACGTACGTGTATATACATATATATACAACGTGTCCAACACGTACGTGTATATACATATATATACAACGTGTCCAACACGTACGTGTATATATACACATATATACGTGTCCAACACGTACGTGTATATACACATATATAGGTGTCCAACACGTACGTGTATATACATATATATACAACGTGTCCAACACGTACGTGTATATATACACATATATACGTGTCCAACACGTACGTGTATATACATATATATATACAACGCGTCCAACACGTACGTGTATATACATATATATACAACGTGTCCAACACGTACGTGTATATACATATATATACAACGTGTCCAACACGTACGTGTATATACATATATATACAACGTGTCCAACACGTACGTGTATATACATATATATACAACGTGTCCAACACGTACGTGTATATACATATATATACAACGTGTCCAACACGTACGTGTATATACATATATATACAACGTGTCCAACACGTACGTGTATATACATATATATACAACGTGTCCAACACGTACGTGTATATACATATATATACAACGTGTCCAACACGTACGTGTATATATACACATATATACGTGTCCAACACGTACGTGTATATACATATATATATACAACGCGTCCAACACGTACGTGTATATACATATATATACAACGTGTCCAACACGTACGTGTATATACATATATATACAACGTGTCCAACACGTACGTGTATATACATATATATACAACGTGTCCAACACGTACGTGTATATACATATATATACAACGTGTCCAACACGTACGTGTATATACATATATATACAACGTGTCCAACTCGTACGTGTATATACATATATATACAACGTGTCCAACTCGTACGTGTATATACATATATATACAACGTGTCCAACACGTACGTGTATATATATATATACAACGTGTCCAACACGTACGTGTATATACATATATATATACAACGCGTCCAACACGTACGTGTATATACATATATATACAACGTGTCCAACACGTACGTGTATATACATATATATACAACGTGTCCAACACGTACGTGTATATACATATATATACAACGTGTCCAACACGTACGTGTATATACATATATATACAACGTGTCCAACACGTACGTGTATATACATATATATACAACGTGTCCAACACGTACGTGTATATACATATATATACAACGTGTCCAACACGTACGTGTATATACATATATATACAACGTGTCCAACACGTACGTGTATATACATATATATACAACGTGTCCAACACGTACGTGTATACACATATATATACAACGTGTCCAACACGTACGTGTATATACATATATATACAACGTGTCCAACTCGTACGTGTATATATACACATATATACGTGTCCAACACGTACGTGTATATACATATATATACAACGTGTCCAACACGTACGTGTATATATACACATATATAGGTGTCCAACACGTACGTGTATATACATATATATACAACGTGTCCAACACGTACGTGTATATACATATATATATACAACGTGTCCAACACGTACGTGTATATACATATATATACAACGTGTCCAACACGTACGTGTATATACATATATATACAACGTGTCCAACACGTACGTGTATATACATATATATACAACGTGTCCAACACGTACGTGTATATACATATATATACAACGTGTCCAACACGTACGTGTATATACATATATATACAACGTGTCCAACACGTACGTGTATATACATATATATACAACGTGTCCAACACGTACGTGTATATACATATATATACAACGTGTCCAACACGTACGTGTATATACATATATATACAACGTGTCCAACACGTACGTGTATATACATATATATACAACGTGTCCAACACGTACGTGTATATATACACATATATACGTGTCCAACACGTACGTGTATATACATATATATACAACGTGTCCAACACGTACGTGTATATATACGCATATATACGTGTCCAACACGTACGTGTATATACATATATATATACAACGCGTCCAACACGTACGTGTATATACATATATATACAACGTGTCCAACACGTACGTGTATATACATATATATACAACGTGTCCAACACGTACGTGTATATACATATATATACAACGTGTCCAACACGTACGTGTATATACATATATATACAACGTGTCCAACACGTACGTGTATATACATATATATACAACGTGTCCAACACGTACGTGTATATACATATATATACAACGCGTCCAACACGTACGTGTATATACATATATATACAACGCGTCCAACACGTACGTGTATATACATATATATACAACGCGTCCAACACGTACGTGTATATACATATATATACAACGTGTCCAACACGTACGTGTATATACATATATATACAACGTGTCCAACACGTACGTGTATATACATATATATACAACGTGTCCAACACGTACGTGTATATACATATATATACAACGTGTCCAACACGTACGTGTATATACATATATATACAACGTGTCCAACACGTACGTGTATATACATATATATACAACGTGTCCAACACGTACGTGTATATACATATATATACAACGTGTCCAACACGTACGTGTATATACATATATAGACAACGCGTCCAACACGTACGTGTATATACATATATATACAACGTGTCCAACACGTACGTGTATATACACATATATACAACGCGTCCAACACGTACGTGTATATACATATATATACAACGTGTCCAACACGTACGTGTATATACACATATATACAACGTGTCCAACACGTACGTGTATATACATATATATACAACGTGTCCAACACGTACGTGTATATACATATATATACAACGTGTCCAACACGTACGTGTATATACATATATATACAACGTGTCCAACACGTACGTGTATATACATATATATACAACGTGTCCAACACGTACGTGTATATACATATATATACAACGTGTCCAACACGTACGTGTATATATATATATACAACGTGTCCAACACGTACGTGTATATACATATATATACAACGTGTCCAACACGTACGTGTATATACATATATATACAACGTGTCCAACACGTACGTGTATATACATATATATACAACGTGTCCAACACGTACGTGTATATACATATATATACAACGTGTCCAACACGTACGTGTATATACATATATATACAACGTGTCCAACACGTACGTGTATATACATATATATACAACGCGTCCAACACGTACGTGTATATACATATATATACAACGCGTCCAACACGTACGTGTATATACATATATATACAACGCGTCCAACACGTACGTGTATATATACACATATATACGTGTCCAACACGTACGTGTATATACATATATATACAACGTGTCCAACACGTACGTGTATATATACACATATATACGTGTCCAACACGTACGTGTATATACATATATATACAACGTGTCCAACACGTACGTGTATATATACACATATATACGTGTCCAACACGTACGTGTATATACATATATATATACAACGCGTCCAACACGTACGTGTATATACATATATATACAACGTGTCCAACACGTACGTGTATATACACATATATACAACGCGTCCAACACGTACGTGTATATACATATATATACAACGTGTCCAACACGTACGTGTATATACACATATATACAACGTGTCCAACACGTACGTGTATATACATATATATACAACGTGTCCAACACGTACGTGTATATACATATATATACAACGTGTCCAACACGTACGTGTATATACATATATATACAACGTGTCCAACACGTACGTGTATATATATATATACAACGTGTCCAACACGTACGTGTATATACATATATATACAACGTGTCCAACACGTACGTGTATATACATATATATACAACGTGTCCAACACGTACGTGTATATACATATATATACAACGTGTCCAACACGTACGTGTATATACATATATATACAACGTGTCCAACACGTACGTGTATATACATATATATACAACGTGTCCAACACGTACGTGTATATACATATATATACAACGTGTCCAACACGTACGTGTATATACATATATATACAACGTGTCCAACACGTACGTGTATATATACACATATATACGTGTCCAACACGTACGTGTATATACATATATATACAACGTGTCCAACACGTACGTGTATATATACACATATATAGGTGTCCAACACGTACGTGTATATACATATATATACAACGTGTCCAACACGTACGTGTATATATACACATATATACGTGTCCAACACGTACGTGTATATACATATATATATACAACGCGTCCAACACGTACGTGTATATACATATATATACAACGTGTCCAACACGTACGTGTATATACATATATATACAACGTGTCCAACACGTACGTGTATATACATATATATACAACGTGTCCAACACGTACGTGTATATACATATATATACAACGTGTCCAACACGTACGTGTATATACATATATATACAACGTGTCCAACACGTACGTGTATATACATATATATACAACGTGTCCAACACGTACGTGTATATACATATATATACAACGTGTCCAACACGTACGTGTATATACATATATATACAACGTGTCCAACACGTACGTGTATATATATATATATACAACGTGTCCAACACGTACGTGTATATACATATATATATACAACGCGTCCAACACGTACGTGTATATACATATATATACAACGTGTCCAACACGTACGTGTATATACATATATATACAACGTGTCCAACACGTACGTGTATATACATATATATACAACGTGTCCAACACGTACGTGTATATACATATATATACAACGTGTCCAACACGTACGTGTATATACATATATATACAACGTGTCCAACACGTACGTGTATATACATATATATACAACGTGTCCAACACGTACGTGTATATACATATATATACAACGTGTCCAACACGTACGTGTATATACATATATATACAACGTGTCCAACACGTACGTGTATATACATATATATACAACGTGTCCAACTCGTACGTGTATATATACACATATATACGTGTCCAACACGTACGTGTATATACATATATATACAACGTGTCCAACACGTACGTGTATATATACACATATATAGGTGTCCAACACGTACGTGTATATACATATATATACAACGTGTCCAACACGTACGTGTATATATACACATATATAGGTGTCCAACACGTACGTGTATATACATATATATACAACGTGTCCAACACGTACGTGTATATACATATATATACAACGTGTCCAACACGTACGTGTATATACATATATATACAACGTGTCCAACACGTACGTGTATATACATATATATACAACGTGTCCAACACGTACGTGTATATACATATATATACAACGTGTCCAACACGTACGTGTATATACATATATATACAACGTGTCCAACACGTACGTGTATATACATATATATACAACGTGTCCAACACGTACGTGTATATACATATATATACAACGTGTCCAACACGTACGTGTATATACATATATATACAACGTGTCCAACTCGTACGTGTATATATACACATATATACGTGTCCAACACGTACGTGTATATACATATATATACAACGTGTCCAACACGTACGTGTATATATACACATATATAGGTGTCCAACACGTACGTGTATATACATATATATACAACGTGTCCAACACGTACGTGTATATACATATATATACAACGTGTCCAACACGTACGTGTATATACATATATATACAACGTGTCCAACACGTACGTGTATATACATATATATACAACGTGTCCAACACGTACGTGTATATACATATATATACAACGTGTCCAACACGTACGTGTATATACATATATATACAACGTGTCCAACACGTACGTGTATATACATATATATACAACGTGTCCAACACGTACGTGTATATACATATATATACAACGTGTCCAACACGTACGTGTATATACATATATATACAACGTGTAAAACACGTACGTGTATATACATATATATACAACGTGTCCAACACGTACGTGTATATACATATATATACAACGTGTCCAACACGTACGTGTATATACATATATATACAACGTGTCCAACACGTACGTGTATATATACACATATATACGTGTCCAACACGTACGTGTATATACATATATATACAACGTGTCCAACACGTACGTGTATATATACACATATATAGGTGTCCAACACGTACGTGTATATACATATATATACAACGTGTCCAACACGTACGTGTATATATACACATATATACGTGTCCAACACGTACGTGTATATACATATATATATACAACGCGTCCAACACGTACGTGTATATACATATATATACAACGTGTCCAACACGTACGTGTATATACATATATATACAACGTGTCCAACACGTACGTGTATATACATATATATACAACGTGTCCAACACGTACGTGTATATACATATATATACAACGTGTCCAACACGTACGTGTATATACATATATGTACAACGTGTCCAACACGTACGTGTATATACATATATATACAACGCGTCCAACACGTACGTGTATATACATATATATACAACGCGTCCAACACGTACGTGTATATACATATATATACAACGCGTCCAACACGTACGTGTATATATACACATATATACGTGTCCAACACGTACGTGTATATACATATATATACAACGTGTCCAACACGTACGTGTATATATACACATATATACGTGTCCAACACGTACGTGTATATACATATATATACAACGTGTCCAACACGTACGTGTATATATACACATATATACGTGTCCAACACGTACGTGTATATACATATATATATACAACGCGTCCAACACGTACGTGTATATACATATATATACAACGTGTCCAACACGTACGTGTATATACACATATATACAACGCGTCCAACACGTACGTGTATATACATATATATACAACGTGTCCAACACGTACGTGTATATACACATATATACAACGTGTCCAACACGTACGTGTATATACATATATATACAACGTGTCCAACACGTACGTGTATATACATATATATACAACGTGTCCAACACGTACGTGTATATACATATATATACAACGTGTCCAACACGTACGTGTATATATATATATATACAACGTGTCCAACACGTACGTGTATATATATATATATACAACGTGTCCAACACGTACGTGTATATATATATATATACAACGTGTCCAACACGTACGTGTATATACATATATATACAACGTGTCCAACACGTACGTGTATATACATATATATACAACGTGTCCAACACGTACGTGTATATACATATATATACAACGTGTCCAACACGTACGTGTATATACATATATATACAACGTGTCCAACACGTACGTGTATATACATATATATACAACGTGTCCAACACGTACGTGTATATACATATATATACAACGTGTCCAACACGTACGTGTATATACATATATATACAACGTGTCCAACACGTACGTGTATATACATATATATACAACGTGTCCAACACGTACGTGTATATACATATATATACAACGTGTCCAACACGTACGTGTATATACATATATATACAACGTGTCCAACACGTACGTGTATATACATATATATACAACGTGTCCAACACGTACGTGTATATATACACATATATACGTGTCCAACACGTACGTGTATATACATATATATACAACGTGTCCAACACGTACGTGTATATATACACATATATAGGTGTCCAACACGTACGTGTATATACATATATATACAACGTGTCCAACACGTACGTGTATATATACACATATATACGTGTCCAACACGTACGTGTATATACATATATATACAACAACGCGTCCAACACGTACGTGTATATACATATATATACAACGTGTCCAACACGTACGTGTATATACATATATATACAACGTGTCCAACACGTACGTGTATATACATATATATACAACGTGTCCAACACGTACGTGTATATATATATATATACAACGTGTCCAACACGTACGTGTATATACATATATATACAACGTGTCCAACACGTACGTGTATATACATATATATACAACGTGTCCAACACGTACGTGTATATACATATATATACAACGTGTCCAACACGTACGTGTATATACATATATATACAACGTGTCCAACACGTACGTGTATATACATATATATACAACGTGTCCAACACGTACGTGTATATACATATATATACAACGTGTCCAACACGTACGTGTATATACATATATATACAACGTGTCCAACACGTACGTGTATATACATATATATACAACGTGTCCAACACGTACGTGTATATATACACATATATACGTGTCCAACACGTACGTGTATATACATATATATACAACGTGTCCAACACGTACGTGTATATATACACATATATAGGTGTCCAACACGTACGTGTATATACATATATATACAACGTGTCCAACACGTACGTGTATATATACACATATATACGTGTCCAACACGTACGTGTATATACATATATATATACAACGCGTCCAACACGTACGTGTATATACATATATATACAACGTGTCCAACACGTACGTGTATATACATATATATACAACGTGTCCAACACGTACGTGTATATACATATATATACAACGTGTCCAACACGTACGTGTATATACATATATATACAACGTGTCCAACACGTACGTGTATATACATATATATACAACGTGTCCAACACGTACGTGTATATACATATATATACAACGTGTCCAACACGTACGTGTATATACATATATATACAACGTGTCCAACACGTACGTGTATATACATATATATACAACGTGTCCAACACGTACGTGTATATACATATATATACAACGTGTCCAACACGTACGTGTATATACATATATATACAACGTGTCCAACACGTACGTGTATATATACACATATATACGTGTCCAACACGTACGTGTATATACATATATATATACAACGCGTCCAACACGTACGTGTATATACATATATATACAACGTGTCCAACACGTACGTGTATATACATATATATACAACGTGTCCAACACGTACGTGTATATACATATATATACAACGTGTCCAACACGTACGTGTATATACATATATATACAACGTGTCCAACACGTACGTGTATATACATATATATACAACGTGTCCAACACGTACGTGTATATACATATATATACAACGTGTCCAACACGTACGTGTATATACATATATATACAACGTGTCCAACACGTACGTGTATATACATATATATACAACGTGTCCAACACGTACGTGTATATACATATATATACAACGTGTCCAACACGTACGTGTATATATACACATATATACGTGTCCAACACGTACGTGTATATACATATATATATACAACGCGTCCAACACGTACGTGTATATACATATATATACAACGTGTCCAACACGTACGTGTATATACATATATATACAACGTGTCCAACACGTACGTGTATATACATATATATACAACGTGTCCAACACGTACGTGTATATACATATATATACAACGTGTCCAACACGTACGTGTATATACATATATATACAACGTGTCCAACACGTACGTGTATATACATATATATACAACGTGTCCAACACGTACGTGTATATACATATATATACAACGCGTCCAACACGTACGTGTATATACATATATGTACAACGTGTCCAACACGTACGTGTATATATACACATATATACGTGTCCAACACGTACGTGTATATATACACATATATACGTGTCCAACACGTACGTGTATATACATATATATACAACGTGTCCAACACGTACGTGTATATACATATATATACAACGTGTCCAACACGTACGTGTATATACATATATATATACAACGCGTCCAACACGTACGTGTATATACATATATATATACAACGCGTCCAACACGTACGTGTATATACATATATATACAACGTGTCCAACACGTACGTGTATATACATATATATACAACGCGTCCAACACGTACGTGTATATACATATATGTACAACGTGTCCAACACGTACGTGTATATATACACATATATACGTGTCCAACACGTACGTGTATATACATATATATACAACGTGTCCAACACGTACGTGTATATACATATATATACAACGTGTCCAACACGTACGTGTATATATATATATATACAACGTGTCCAACACGTACGTGTATATACATATATATACAACGTGTCCAACACGTACGTGTATATACATATATATACAACGTGTCCAACACGTACGTGTATATACATATATATACAACGTGTCCAACACGTACGTGTATATACATATATATACAACGTGTCCAACACGTACGTGTATATACATATATATACAACGCGTCCAACACGTACGTGTATATACATATATGTACAACGTGTCCAACACGTACGTGTATATACATATATGTACAACGTGTCCAACATGTACGTGTATATATGCACATATATACGTTTCCAACACGTACGTGTATATACATATATATACAACGTGTCCAACACGTACGTGTATATACATATATATACAACGTGTCCAACACGTACGTGTATATACATATATATACAACGTGTCCAACACGTACGTGTATATACATATATATACAACCTGTCCAACACGTACGTGTATATACATATATATACAACGTGTCCAACACGTACGTGTATATACATATATATACAACGTGTCCAACACGTACGTGTATATACACATATATAGGTGTCCAACACGTACGTGTATATACATATATATACAACGTGTCCAACACGTACGTGTATATATACACATATATACGTGTCCAACACGTACGTGTATATACATATATATATACAACGCGTCCAACACGTACGTGTATATACATATATATACAACGTGTCCAACACGTACGTGTATATACATATATATACAACGTGTCCAACACGTACGTGTATATACATATATATACAACGTGTCCAACACGTACGTGTATATACATATATATACAACGTGTCCAACACGTACGTGTATATACACATATATAGGTGTCCAACACGTACGTGTATATACATATATATACAACGTGTCCAACACGTACGTGTATATATACACATATATACGTGTCCAACACGTACGTGTATATACATATATATATACAACGTGTCCAACACGTACGTGTATATACATATATATACAACGTGTCCAACACGTACGTGTATATACATATATATACAACGTGTCCAACACGTACGTGTATATACACATATATAGGTGTCCAACACGTACGTGTATATACATATATATACAACGTGTCCAACACGTACGTGTATATATACACATATATACGTGTCCAACACGTACGTGTATATACATATATATATACAACGCGTCCAACACGTACGTGTATATACATATATATACAACGTGTCCAACACGTACGTGTATATACATATATATACAACGTGTCCAACACGTACGTGTATATACATATATATACAACGTGTCCAACACGTACGTGTATATACATATATATACAACGTGTCCAACACGTACGTGTATATACATATATATACAACGTGTCCAACACGTACGTGTATATACATATATATACAACGTGTCCAACACGTACGTGTATATACATATATATACAACGCGTCCAACACGTACGTGTATATACATATATATACAACACGTCCAACACGTACGTGTATATACATATATATACAACGCGTCCAACACGTACGTGTATATATACACATATATACGTGTCCAACACGTACGTGTATATACATATATATACAACGTGTCCAACACGTACGTGTATATATACACATATATACGTGTCCAACACGTACGTGTATATACATATATATACAACGTGTCCAACACGTACGTGTATATATACACATATATACGTGTCCAACACGTACGTGTATATACATATATATATACAACGCGTCCAACACGTACGTGTATATACATATATATACAACGTGTCCAACACGTACGTGTATATACATATATATACAACGTGTCCAACACGTACGTGTATATACATATATATACAACGTGTCCAACACGTACGTGTATATACATATATATACAACGTGTCCAACACGTACGTGTATATACATATATATACAACGTGTCCAACACGTACGTGTATATACATATATATACAACGCGTCCAACACGTACGTGTATATACATATATATATACAACGCGTCCAACACGTACGTGTATATACATATATATACAACGTGTCCAACACGTACGTGTATATACATATATATACAACGCGTCCAACACGTACGTGTATATACATATATGTACAACGTGTCCAACACGTACGTGTATATATACACATATATACGTGTCCAACACGTACGTGTATATATACACATATATACGTGTCCAACACGTACGTGTATATACATATATATACAACGTGTCCAACACGTACGTGTATATACATATATATACAACGTGTCCAACACGTACGTGTATATACATATATATACAACGCGTCCAACACGTACGTGTATATACATATATGTACAACGTGTCCAACACGTACGTGTATATACATATATGTACAACGTGTCCAACATGTACGTGTATATATGCACATATATACGTTTCCAACACGTACGTGTATATACATATATGTACAACGTGTCCAACATGTACGTGTATATATACACATATATACGTTTCCAACACGTACGTGTATATACATATATATACAACGTGTCCAACACATACGTGTATATACATATATATACAACGTGTCCAACACGTACGTGTATATACATATATATACAACGTGTCCAACACGTACGTGTATATACATATATATACAACGTGTCCAACACGTACGTGTATATACATATATATACAACGTGTCCAACACGTACGTGTATATACATATATATATACAACGTGTCCAACACGTACGTGTATATACATATATATACAACGTGTCCAACACGTACGTGTATATACATATATATACAACGTGTCCAACACGTACGTGTATATACATATATATACAACGTGTCCAACACGTACGTGTATATACATATATATACAACGTGTCCAACACGTACGTGTATATACATATATATACAACGTGTCCAACACGTACGTGTATATACATATATATACAACGTGTCCAACACGTACGTGTATATACATATATATACAACGTGTCCAACACGTACGTGTATATATACACATATATACGTGTCCAACACGTACGTGTATATACATATATATATACAACGCGTCCAACACGTACGTGTATATACATATATATACAACGTGTCCAACACGTACGTGTATATATACACATATATACGTGTCCAACACGTACGTGTATATACATATATATATACAACGCGTCCAACACGTACGTGTATATACATATATATACAACGTGTCCAACACGTACGTGTATATACATATATATACAACGTGTCCAACACGTACGTGTATATACATATATATACAACGTGTCCAACACGTACGTGTATATACATATATATACAACGTGTCCAACACGTACGTGTATATACATATATATACAACGTGTCCAACACGTACGTGTATATACATATATATACAACGCGTCCAACACGTACGTGTATATACATATATATATACAACGCGTCCAACACGTACGTGTATATACATATATATACAACGTGTCCAACACGTACGTGTATATACATATATATACAACGCGTCCAACACGTACGTGTATATACATATATGTACAACGTGTCCAACACGTACGTGTATATATACACATATATACGTGTCCAACACGTACGTGTATATATACACATATATACGTGTCCAACACGTACGTGTATATACATATATATACAACGTGTCCAACACGTACGTGTATATACATATATATACAACGTGTCCAACACGTACGTGTATATACATATATATATACAACGCGTCCAACACGTACGTGTATATACATATATATATACAACGCGTCCAACACGTACGTGTATATACATATATATACAACGTGTCCAACACGTACGTGTATATACATATATATACAACGCGTCCAACACGTACGTGTATATACATATATGTACAACGTGTCCAACACGTACGTGTATATATACACATATATACGTGTCCAACACGTACGTGTATATACATATATATACAACGTGTCCAACACGTACGTGTATATACATATATATACAACGTGTCCAACACGTACGTGTATATATATATATATACAACGTGTCCAACACGTACGTGTATATACATATATATACAACGTGTCCAACACGTACGTGTATATACATATATATACAACGTGTCCAACACGTACGTGTATATACATATATATACAACGTGTCCAACACGTACGTGTATATACATATATATACAACGTGTCCAACACGTACGTGTATATACATATATATACAACGCGTCCAACACGTACGTGTATATACATATATGTACAACGTGTCCAACACGTACGTGTATATACATATATGTACAACGTGTCCAACATGTACGTGTATATATGCACATATATACGTTTCCAACACGTACGTGTATATACATATATATACAACGTGTCCAACACGTACGTGTATATACATATATATACAACGTGTCCAACACGTACGTGTATATACATATATATACAACGTGTCCAACACGTACGTGTATATACATATATATACAACCTGTCCAACACGTACGTGTATATACATATATATACAACGTGTCCAACACGTACGTGTATATACATATATATACAACGTGTCCAACACGTACGTGTATATACACATATATAGGTGTCCAACACGTACGTGTATATACATATATATACAACGTGTCCAACACGTGCGTGTATATATACACATATATACGTGTCCAACACGTACGTGTATATACATATATATATACAACGCGTCCAACACGTACGTGTATATACATATATATACAACGTGTCCAACACGTACGTGTATATACATATATATATACAACGCGTCCAACACGTACGTGTATATACATATATATACAACGTGTCCAACACGTACGTGTATATACATATATATACAACGTGTCCAACACGTACGTGTATATACATATATATACAACGTGTCCAACACGTACGTGTATATACATATATATACAACGTGTCCAACACGTACGTGTATATACATATATATACAACGTGTCCAACACGTACGTGTATATACATATATATACAACGTGTCCAACACGTACGTGTATATACATATATATACAACGTGTCCAACACGTACGTGTATACACATATATATACAACGTGTCCAACACGTACGTGTATATACATATATATACAACGTGTCCAACTCGTACGTGTATATATACACATATATACGTGTCCAACACGTACGTGTATATACATATATATACAACGTGTCCAACACGTACGTGTATATATACACATATATAGGTGTCCAACACGTACGTGTATATACATATATATACAACGTGTCCAACACGTACGTGTATATACATATATATACAACGTGTCCAACACGTACGTGTATATACATATATATACAACGTGTCCAACACGTACGTGTATATACATATATATATACAACGTGTCCAACACGTACGTGTATATACATATATATACAACGTGTCCAACACGTACGTGTATATACATATATATACAACGTGTCCAACACGTACGTGTATATACATATATATACAACGTGTCCAACACGTACGTGTATATACATATATATACAACGTGTCCAACACGTACGTGTATATACATATATATACAACGTGTCCAACACGTACGTGTATATACATATATATACAACGTGTCCAACACGTACGTGTATATACATATATATACAACGTGTCCAACACGTACGTGTATATATACACATATATACGTGTCCAACACGTACGTGTATATACATATATATACAACGTGTCCAACACGTACGTGTATATATACACATATATAGGTGTCCAACACGTACGTGTATATACATATATATACAACGTGTCCAACACGTACGTGTATATACATATATATACAACGCGTCCAACACGTACGTGTATATACATATATATACAACGTGTCCAACACGTACGTGTATATACATATATATACAACGTGTCCAACACGTACGTGTATATACATATATATACAACGTGTCCAACACGTACGTGTATATACATATATATACAACGTGTCCAACACGTACGTGTATATACATATATATACAACGTGTCCAACACGTACGTGTATATACATATATATACAACGCGTCCAACACGTACGTGTATATACATATATATACAACGCGTCCAACACGTACGTGTATATACATATATATACAACGCGTCCAACACGTACGTGTATATACATATATATACAACGCGTCCAACACGTACGTGTATATATACACATATATACGTGTCCAACACGTACGTGTATATACATATATATACAACGTGTCCAACACGTACGTGTATATATACACATATATACGTGTCCAACACGTACGTGTATATACATATATATACAACGTGTCCAACACGTACGTGTATATATACACATATATACGTGTCCAACACGTACGTGTATATACATATATATACAACGTGTCCAACACGTACGTGTATATACATATATATACAACGTGTCCAACACGTACGTGTATATACATATATATACAACGTGTCCAACACGTACGTGTATATACATATATATACAACGTGTCCAACACGTACGTGTATATACATATATATACAACGTGTCCAACACGTACGTGTATATATACACATATATACGTGTCCAACACGTACGTGTATATACATATATATACAACGTGTCCAACACGTACGTGTATATATACACATATATAGGTGTCCAACACGTACGTGTATATACATATATATACAACGTGTCCAACACGTACGTGTATATATACACATATATACGTGTCCAACACGTACGTGTATATACATATATATATACAACGCGTCCAACACGTACGTGTATATACATATATATACAACGTGTCCAACACGTACGTGTATATACATATATATACAACGTGTCCAACACGTACGTGTATATACATATATATACAACGTTTCCAACACGTACGTGTATATACATATATATACAACGTGTCCAACACGTACGTGTATATACATATATATACAACGTGTCCAACACGTACGTGTATATACATATATATACAACGTGTCCAACACGTACGTGTATATACATATATATACAACGTGTCCAACACGTACGTGTATATACATATATATACAACGTGTCCAACACGTACGTGTATATACATATATATACAACGTGTCCAACACGTACGTGTATATACATATATATACAACGTGTCCAACACGTACGTGTATATATACACATATATACGTGTCCAACACGTACGTGTATATACATATATATATACAACGCGTCCAACACGTACGTGTATATACATATATATACAACGTGTCCAACACGTACGTGTATATATACACATATATACGTGTCCAACACGTACGTGTATATACATATATATATACAACGCGTCCAACACGTACGTGTATATACATATATATACAACGTGTCCAACACGTACGTGTATATACATATATATACAACGTGTCCAACACGTACGTGTATATACATATATATACAACGTGTCCAACACGTACGTGTATATACATATATATACAACGTGTCCAACACGTACGTGTATATACATATATATACAACGTGTCCAACACGTACGTGTATATACATATATATACAACGTGTCCAACACGTACGTGTATATACATATATATACAACGTGTCCAACACGTACGTGTATATACATATATATACAACGTGTCCAACACGTACGTGTATATATATATATATACAACGTGTCCAACACGTACGTGTATATACATATATATATACAACGCCTCCAACACGTACGTGTATATACATATATATACAACGTGTCCAACACGTACGTGTATATACATATATATACAACGTGTCCAACACGTACGTGTATATACATATATATACAACGTGTCCAACACGTACGTGTATATACATATATATACAACGTGTCCAACACGTACGTGTATATACATATATATACAACGTGTCCAACACGTACGTGTATATACATATATATACAACGTGTCCAACACGTACGTGTATATACATATATATACAACGTGTCCAACACGTACGTGTATATACATATATATACAACGTGTCCAACACGTACGTGTATATACATATATATACAACGTGTCCAACTCGTACGTGTATATATACACATATATACGTGTCCAACACGTACGTGTATATACATATATATACAACGTGTCCAACACGTACGTGTATATATACACATATATAGGTGTCCAACACGTACGTGTATATACATATATATACAACGTGTCCAACACGTACGTGTATATACATATATATACAACGTGTCCAACACGTACGTGTATATACATATATATACAACGTGTCCAACACGTACGTGTATATACATATATATACAACGTGTCCAACACGTACGTGTATATACATATATATACAACGTGTCCAACACGTACGTGTATATACATATATATACAACGTGTCCAACACGTACGTGTATATACATATATATACAACGTGTCCAACACGTACGTGTATATACATATATATACAACGTGTCCAACACGTACGTGTATATACATATATATACATCGTGTCCAACACGTACGTGTATATACATATATATACAACGTGTCCAACTCGTACGTGTATATATACACATATATACGTGTCCAACACGTACGTGTATATACATATATATACAACGTGTCCAACACGTACGTGTATATAATATATATACAACGTGTCCAACACGTACGTGTATATACATATATATACAACGTGTCCAACACGTACGTGTATATACATATATATACAACGTGTCCAACACGTACGTGTATATACATATATATACAACGTGTCCAACACGTACGTGTATATACATATATATACAACGTGTCCAACACGTACGTGTATATACATATATATACAACGTGTCCAACACGTACGTGTATATACATATATATACAACGTGTCCAACACGTACGTGTATATACATATATATACAACGTGTCCAACACGTACGTGTATATACATATATATACAACGTGTCCAACACGTACGTGTATATATACACATATATACGTGTCCAACACGTACGTGTATATACATATATATACAACGTGTCCAACACGTACGTGTATATATACACATATATAGGTGTCCAACACGTACGTGTATATACATATATATACAACGTGTCCAACACGTACGTGTATATATACACATATATACGTGTCCAACACGTACGTGTATATACATATATATATACAACGCGTCCAACACGTACGTGTATATACATATATATACAACGTGTCCAACACGTACGTGTATATACATATATATACAACGTGTCCAACACGTACGTGTATATACATATATATACAACGTTTCCAACACGTACGTGTATATACATATATATACAACGTGTCCAACACGTACGTGTATATACATATATATACAACGTGTCCAACACGTACGTGTATATACATATATATACAACGTGTCCAACACGTACGTGTATATACATATATATACAACGTGTCCAACACGTACGTGTATATACATATATATACAACGTGTCCAACACGTACGTGTATATACATATATATACAACGTGTCCAACACGTACGTGTATATACATATATATACAACGTGTCCAACACGTACGTGTATATATACACATATATACGTGTCCAACACGTACGTGTATATACATATATATATACAACGCGTCCAACACGTACGTGTATATACATATATATACAACGTGTCCAACACGTACGTGTATATATACACATATATACGTGTCCAACACGTACGTGTATATACATATATATATACAACGCGTCCAACACGTACGTGTATATACATATATATACAACGTGTCCAACACGTACGTGTATATACATATATATACAACGTGTCCAACACGTACGTGTATATACATATATATACAACGTGTCCAACACGTACGTGTATATACATATATATACAACGTGTCCAACACGTACGTGTATATACATATATATACAACGTGTCCAACACGTACGTGTATATACATATATATACAACGTGTCCAACACGTACGTGTATATACATATATATACAACGTGTCCAACACGTACGTGTATATACATATATATACAACGTGTCCAACACGTACGTGTATATATATATATATACAACGTGTCCAACACGTACGTGTATATACATATATATATACAACGCGTCCAACACGTACGTGTATATACATATATATACAACGTGTCCAACACGTACGTGTATATACATATATATACAACGTGTCCAACACGTACGTGTATATACATATATATACAACGTGTCCAACACGTACGTGTATATACATATATATACAACGTGTCCAACACGTACGTGTATATACATATATATACAACGTGTCCAACACGTACGTGTATATACATATATATACAACGTGTCCAACACGTACGTGTATATACATATATATACAACGTGTCCAACACGTACGTGTATATACATATATATACAACGTGTCCAACACGTACGTGTATATACATATATATACAACGTGTCCAACTCGTACGTGTATATATACACATATATACGTGTCCAACACGTACGTGTATATACATATATATACAACGTGTCCAACACGTACGTGTATATATACACATATATAGGTGTCCAACACGTACGTGTATATACATATATATACAACGTGTCCAACACGTACGTGTATATACATATATATACAACGTGTCCAACACGTACGTGTATATACATATATATACAACGTGTCCAACACGTACGTGTATATACATATATATACAACGTGTCCAACACGTACGTGTATATACATATATATACAACGTGTCCAACACGTACGTGTATATACATATATATACAACGTGTCCAACACGTACGTGTATATACATATATATACAACGTGTCCAACACGTACGTGTATATACATATATATACAACGTGTCCAACACGTACGTGTATATACATATATATACATCGTGTCCAACACGTACGTGTATATACATATATATACAACGTGTCCAACTCGTACGTGTATATATACACATATATACGTGTCCAACACGTACGTGTATATACATATATATACAACGTGTCCAACACGTACGTGTATATATACACATATATAGGTGTCCAACACGTACGTGTATATACATATATATACAACGTGTCCAACACGTACGTGTATATACATATATATACAACGTGTCCAACACGTACGTGTATATACATATATATACAACGTGTCCAACACGTACGTGTATATACATATATATACAACGTGTCCAACACGTACGTGTATATACATATATATACAACGTGTCCAACACGTACGTGTATATACATATATATACAACGTGTCCAACACGTACGTGTATATACATATATATACAACGTGTCCAACACGTACGTGTATATACATATATATACAACGTGTCCAACACGTACGTGTATATACATATATATACAACGTGTCCAACACGTACGTGTATATACCAAGGTTCATATACTCTTGGTTTCCTGGGTGTCTTTTCTTCAGAAGGTTGTGACAGAACTCCGATTTCGAAAAGAAATTTTGCTCCTGGGGAAAACAAACTATTTTTGTCGTTTCTACGGCAAATTTTAGACAAAATTATGCCTAATCCATGGGATTTTTCATCAAAATACTGATTTTTAGATCTAACTACTCCAAGAACACGATGATTTATTTCTAAAAAAAAAAGATGAAAGAATTCCATCAAGATCCTCAATGGTCACTGGTCACCCACACCACCAGCACTTAAATAAGTGTATTATTACTTTATTACTATCGGACTATTCCCTGAAGTATTTCTCTCCACTCTCATTGCCTAAATAGGCCCCATGCATTCCCGTCCCGGAAATGACCTCTTTGCCCACCGAAGCTATTATCCCCCCCCCTCGTGGCACAAGGTGCCTTGCCTCCCTTCCATACTACTTGTGGAGACCGTCCCCATAACTGTCCCGCTTTGCCCTGTTGTACTTGTAAGTCGAGTCGATGAGTCCGAGTAGTTTCCTTTGTGCAAGATTTAGACATTTGGTATTCAACCTGCCCTGTCCGAATGACCATGATAAACGAACCGTCCAAGGCATATTATGCATATCCAAAATCCAAAATTGCTTGACAACCGGCGTCTCAGGACGTCTTCAGACGCCGGTTGTCAAGCAATCCTGTCCAAAATCAGTATTTTGATGAGGAACTTTATGGGTTTGACAATTTCCAGTCGAAAAATTGTCGTAGAAACGACAAAAATAGTTTGTTTTCCCCAGGAGCAAAATTTCTTTTCGAAATCGGAGTTCTGTCACAACCTTCCGAAGAAAAGACACCCAGGAAACCAAGAGTATATCAACCTTGGTATATACATATATATACAACGTGTCCAACACGTACGTGTATATACATATATATACAACGTGTCCAACACGTACGTGTATATATACACATATATACGTGTCCAACACGTACGTGTATATACATATATATACAACGTGTCCAACACGTACGTGTATATATACACATATATAGGTGTCCAACACGTACGTGTATATACATATATATACAACGTGTCCAACACGTACGTGTATATATACACATATATACGTGTCCAACACGTACGTGTATATACATATATATATACAACGCGTCCAACACGTACGTGTATATACATATATATACAACGTGTCCAACACGTACGTGTATATACATATATATACAACGTGTC
This sequence comes from Desoria tigrina, assembly GCA_906901685.1. Classification (NCBI taxonomy): domain Eukaryota; kingdom Metazoa; phylum Arthropoda; class Collembola; order Entomobryomorpha; family Isotomidae; genus Desoria; species Desoria tigrina. The sequence goes on along the minus strand of CAJQTU010000003.1, from coordinate 32,467 downwards.
CAACACGAACGTGTATATACATATATATACAACGTGTCCAACACGTACGTGTATATACATATATATACAACGTGTCCAACACGTACGTGTATATACATATATATACAACGTGTCCAACACGTACGTGTATATACATATATATACAACGCGTCCAACACGTACGTGTATATACATATATATACAACGCGTCCAACACGTACGTGTATATACATATATATACAACGCGTCCAACACGTACGTGTATATATACACATATATACGTGTCCAACACGTACGTGTATATACATATATATACAACGTGTCCAACACGTACGTGTATATATACACATATATACGTGTCCAACACGTACGTGTATATACATATATATACAACGTGTCCAACACGTACGTGTATATATACACATATATACGTGTCCAACACGTACGTGTATATACATATATATATACAACGCGTCCAACACGTACGTGTATATACATATATATACAACGTGTCCAACACGTACGTGTATATACACATATATACAACGCGTCCAACACGTACGTGTATATACATATATATACAACGTGTCCAACACGTACGTGTATATACACATATATACAACGTGTCCAACACGTACGTGTATATACATATATATACAACGTGTCCAACACGTACGTGTATATACATATATATACAACGTGTCCAACACGTACGTGTATATACATATATATACAACGTGTCCAACACGTACGTGTATATATATATATATACAACGTGTCCAACACGTACGTGTATATATATATATATACAACGTGTCCAACACGTACGTGTATATACATATATATACAACGTGTCCAACACGTACGTGTATATACATATATATACAACGTGTCCAACACGTACGTGTATATACATATATATACAACGTGTCCAACACGTACGTGTATATACATATATATACAACGTGTCCAACACGTACGTGTATATACATATATATACAACGTGTCCAACACGTACGTGTATATACATATATATACAACGTGTCCAACACGTACGTGTATATACATATATATACAACGTGTCCAACACGTACGTGTATATACATATATATACAACGTGTCCAACACGTACGTGTATATACATATATATACAACGTGTCCAACACGTACGTGTATATACATATATATACAACGTGTCCAACACGTACGTGTATATACATATATATACAACGTGTCCAACACGTACGTGTATATACATATATATACAACGTGTCCAACACGTACGTGTATATATACACATATATACGTGTCCAACACGTACGTGTATATACATATATATACAACGTGTCCAACACGTACGTGTATATATACACATATATAGGTGTCCAACACGTACGTGTATATACATATATATACAACGTGTCCAACACGTACGTGTATATATACACATATATACGTGTCCAACACGTACGTGTATATACATATATATACAACAACGCGTCCAACACGTACGTGTATATACATATATATACAACGTGTCCAACACGTACGTGTATATACATATATATACAACGTGTCCAACACGTACGTGTATATACATATATATACAACGTGTCCAACACGTACGTGTATATATATATATATACAACGTGTCCAACACGTACGTGTATATACATATATATACAACGTGTCCAACACGTACGTGTATATACATATATATACAACGTGTCCAACACGTACGTGTATATACATATATATACAACGTGTCCAACACGTACGTGTATATACATATATATACAACGTGTCCAACACGTACGTGTATATACATATATATACAACGTGTCCAACACGTACGTGTATATACATATATATACAACGTGTCCAACACGTACGTGTATATACATATATATACAACGTGTCCAACACGTACGTGTATATATACACATATATACGTGTCCAACACGTACGTGTATATACATATATATACAACGTGTCCAACACGTACGTGTATATATACACATATATAGGTGTCCAACACGTACGTGTATATACATATATATACAACGTGTCCAACACGTACGTGTATATATACACATATATACGTGTCCAACACGTACGTGTATATACATATATATATACAACGCGTCCAACACGTACGTGTATATACATATATATACAACGTGTCCAACACGTACGTGTATATACATATATATACAACGTGTCCAACACGTACGTGTATATACATATATATACAACGTGTCCAACACGTACGTGTATATACATATATATACAACGTGTCCAACACGTACGTGTATATACATATATATACAACGTGTCCAACACGTACGTGTATATACATATATATACAACGTGTCCAACACGTACGTGTATATACATATATATACAACGTGTCCAACACGTACGTGTATATACATATATATACAACGTGTCCAACACGTACGTGTATATACATATATATACAACGTGTCCAACACGTACGTGTATATACATATATATACAACGTGTCCAACACGTACGTGTATATACATATATATACAACGTGTCCAACACGTACGTGTATATACATATATATACAACGTGTCCAACACGTACGTGTATATATACACATATATACGTGTCCAACACGTACGTGTATATACATATATATATACAACGCGTCCAACACGTACGTGTATATACATATATATACAACGTGTCCAACACGTACGTGTATATACATATATATACAACGTGTCCAACACGTACGTGTATATACATATATATACAACGTGTCCAACACGTACGTGTATATACATATATATACAACGTGTCCAACACGTACGTGTATATACATATATATACAACGTGTCCAACACGTACGTGTATATACATATATATACAACGTGTCCAACACGTACGTGTATATACATATATATACAACGTGTCCAACACGTACGTGTATATACATATATATACAACGTGTCCAACACGTACGTGTATATACATATATATACAACGTGTCCAACACGTACGTGTATATACATATATATACAACGTGTCCAACACGTACGTGTATATACATATATATACAACGTGTCCAACACGTACGTGTATATACATATATATACAACGTGTCCAACACGTACGTGTATATATATATATATACAACGTGTCCAACACGTACGTGTATATACATATATATATACAACGCGTCCAACACGTACGTGTATATACATATATATACAACGTGTCCAACACGTACGTGTATATACATATATATACAACGTGTCCAACACGTACGTGTATATACATATATATACAACGTGTCCAACACGTACGTGTATATACATATATATACAACGTGTCCAACACGTACGTGTATATACATATATATACAACGTGTCCAACACGTACGTGTATATACATATATATACAACGTGTCCAACACGTACGTGTATATACATATATATACAACGTGTCCAACACGTACGTGTATATACATATATATACAACGTGTCCAACACGTACGTGTATATACATATATATACAACGTGTCCAACACGTACGTGTATATACATATATATACAACGTGTCCAACACGTACGTGTATATACATATATATACAACGTGTCCAACACGTACGTGTATATACATATATATACAACGTGTCCAACTCGTACGTGTATATATACACATATATACGTGTCCAACACGTACGTGTATATACATATATATACAACGTGTCCAACACGTACGTGTATATATACACATATATAGGTGTCCAACACGTACGTGTATATACATATATATACAACGTGTCCAACACGTACGTGTATATACATATATATACAACGTGTCCAACACGTACGTGTATATACATATATATACAACGTGTCCAACACGTACGTGTATATACATATATACACAACGTGTCCAACACGTACGTGTATATACATATATATACAACGTGTCCAACACGTACGTGTATATACATATATATACAACGTGTCCAACACGTACGTGTATATACATATATATACAACGTGTCCAACACGTACGTGTATATACATATATATACAACGTGTCCAACACGTACGTGTTTATACATATATATACAACGTGTCCAACACGTACGTGTATATACATATATATACAACGTGTCCAACACGTACGTGTATATACATATATATACAACGTGTCCAACACGTACGTGTATATACATATATATACAACGTGTCCAACACGTACGTGTATATACATATATATACAACGTGTCCAACACGTACGTGTATATACATATATATACAACGTGTCCAATACGTACGTGTATATACATATATATACAACGTGTCCAACACGTACGTGTATATACATATATATACAACGTGTCCAACACGTACGTGTATATACATATATATACAACGCGTCCAACACGTACGTGTATATACATATATATATACAACGCGTCCAACACGTACGTGTATATACATATATATACAACGTGTCCAACACGTACGTGTTACATATATGTACAACGTGTCCAACAATGTACGTGTATATATGCACATATATACGTTTCCAACACGTACGTGTATATACATATATGTACAACGTGTCCAACATGTACGTGTATATATACACATATATACGTTTCCAACACGTACGTGTATATACATATATATACAACGTGTCCAACACATACGTGTATATACATATATATACAACGTGTCCAACACGTACGTGTATATACATATATATACAACGTGTCCAACACGTACGTGTATATATACACATATATAGGTGTCCAACACGTACGTGTATATACATATATATACAACGTGTCCAACACGTACGTGTATATATACACATATATACGTGTCCAACACGTACGTGTATATACATATATATACAACAACGCGTCCAACACGTACGTGTATATACATATATATACAACGTGTCCAACACGTACGTGTATATACATATATATACAACGTGTCCAACACGTACGTGTATATACATATATATACAACGTGTCCAACACGTACGTGTATATACATATATATACAACGTGTCCAACACGTACGTGTATATACATATATATACAACGTGTCCAACACGTACGTGTATATACATATATATACAACGTGTCCAACACGTACGTGTATATACATATATATACAACGTGTCCAACACGTACGTGTATATACATATATATACAACGTGTCCAACACGTACGTGTATATACATATATATACAACGTGTCCAACACGTACGTGTATATACATATATATACAACGTGTCCAACACGTACGTGTATATACATATATATACAACGTGTCCAACACGTACGTGTATATATACACATATATACGTGTCCAACACGTACGTGTATATACATATATATACAACGTGTCCAACACGTACGTGTATATATACACATATATAGGTGTCCAACACGTACGTGTATATACATATATATACAACGTGTCCAACACGTACGTGTATATATACACATATATACGTGTCCAACACGTACGTGTATATACATATATATATACAACGCGTCCAACACGTACGTGTATATACATATATATACAACGTGTCCAACACGTACGTGTATATACATATATATACAACGTGTCCAACACGTACGTGTATATATATATATACAACGTGTCCAACACGTACGTGTATATACATATATATACAACGTGTCCAACACGTACGTGTATATACATATATATACAACGTGTCCAACACGTACGTGTATATACATATATATACAACGTGTCCAACACGTACGTGTATATACATATATATACAACGCGTCCAACACGTACGTGTATATACATATATATACAACGCGTCCAACACGTACGTGTATATACATATATGTACAACGTGTCCAACACGTACGTGTATATACATATATGTACAACGTGTCCAACATGTACGTGTATATATGCACATATATACGTTTCCAACACGTACGTGTTATATACATATATGTACAACGTGTCCAACATGTACGTGTATATATACACATATATACGTTTCCAACACGTACGTGTATATACATATATATACAACGTGTCCAACACGTACGTGTATATACATATATATACAACGTGTCCAACACGTACGTGTATATATACACATATATACGTGTCCAACACGTACGTGTATATACATATATATACAACGTGTCCAACACGTACGTGTATATATACACATATATAGGTGTCCAACACGTACGTGTATATACATATATATACAACGTGTCCAACACGTACGTGTATATACATATATATACAACGTGTCCAACACGTACGTGTATATACATATATATACAACGTGTCCAACACGTACGTGTATATACATATATATACAACGTGTCCAACACGTACGTGTATATACATATATATACAACGTGTCCAACACGTACGTGTATATACATATATATACAACGTGTCCAACACGTACGTGTATATACATATATATACAACGTGTCCAACACGTACGTGTATATACATATATATACAACGTGTCCAACACGTACGTGTATATACATATATATACAACGTGTCCAACACGTACGTGTATATACATATATATACAACGTGTCCAACACGTACGTGTATATACATATATATACAACGTGTCCAACACGTACGTGTATATACATATATATACAACGTGTCCAACACGTACGTGTATATACATATATATACAACGTGTCCAACACGTACGTGTATATATACACATATATACGTGTCCAACACGTACGTGTATATACATATATATATATACAACGCGTCCAACACGTACGTGTATATACATATATATACAACGTGTCCAACACGTACGTGTATATACATATATATACAACGTGTCCAACACGTACGTGTATATACATATATATACAACGTGTCCAACACGTACGTGTATATACATATATATACAACGTGTCCAACACGTACGTGTATATACATATATATACAACGTGTCCAACACGTACGTGTATATACATATATATACAACGTGTCCAACACGTACGTGTATATACATATATATACAACGTGTCCAACACGTACGTGTATATACATATATATACAACGTGTCCAACACGTACGTGTATATACATATATATACAACGTGTCCAACACGTACGTGTATATATATATATATACAACGTGTCCAACACGTACGTGTATATACATATATATATACAACGCGTCCAACACGTACGTGTATATACATATATATACAACGTGTCCAACACGTACGTGTATATACATATATATACAACGTGTCCAACACGTACGTGTATATACATATATATACAAAGTGTCCAACACGTACGTGTATATACATATATATACAACGTGTCCAACACGTACGTGTATATACATATATATACAAAGTGTCCAACACGTACGTGTATATACATATATATACAACGTGTCCAACACGTACGTGTATATACATATATATACAACGTGTCCAACACGTACGTGTATATACATATATATACAACGTGTCCAACACGTACGTGTATATACATATATACACAACGTGTCCAACACGTACGTGTATATACATATATATACAACGTGTCCAACACGTACGTGTATATACATATATATACAACGTGTCCAACACGTACGTGTATATACATATATATACAACGTGTCCAACACGTACGTGTTTATACATATATATACAACGTGTCCAACACGTACGTGTTTATACATATATATACAACGTGTCCAACACGTACGTGTATATACATATATATACAACGTGTCCAACACGTACGTGTATATACATATATATACAACGTGTCCAACACGTACGTGTATATACATATATATACAACGTGTCCAACACGTACGTGTATATACATATATATACAACGTGTCCAACACGTACGTGTATATACATATATATACAACGTGTCCAATACGTACGTGTATATACATATATATACAACGTGTCCAACACGTACGTGTATATACATATATATACAACGTGTCCAACACGTACGTGTATATACATATATATACAACGCGTCCAACACGTACGTGTATATACATATATATATACAACGCGTCCAACACGTACGTGTATATACATATATATACAACGTGTCCAACACGTACGTGTATATACATATATATACAACGCGTCCAACACGTACGTGTATATACATATATGTACAACGTGTCCAACACGTACGTGTATATATACACATATATACGTGTCCAACACGTACGTGTATATACATATATATACAACGTGTCCAACACGTACGTGTATATACATATATATACAACGTGTCCAACACGTACGTGTATATACATATATATACAACGTGTCCAACACGTACGTGTATATACATATATATACAACGTGTCCAACACGTACGTGTATATACATATATATACAACGTGTCCAACACGTACGTGTATATACATATATATACAACGTGTCCAACACGTACGTGTATATACATATATATACAACGTGTCCAACACGTACGTGTATATACATATATATACAACGCGTCCAACACGTACGTGTATATACATATATGTACAACGTGTCCAACACGTACGTGTATATACATATATGTACAACGTGTCCAACATGTACGTGTATATATGCACATATATACGTTTCCAACACGTACGTGTATATACATATATGTACAACGTGTCCAACATGTACGTGTATATATACACATATATACGTTTCCAACACGTACGTGTATATACATATATATACAACGTGTCCAACACATACGTGTATATACATATATATACAACGTGTCCAACACATACGTGTATATACATATATATACAACGTGTCCAACACGTACGTGTATATACATATATATACAACGTGTCCAACACGTACGTGTATATACATATATATACAACGTGTCCAACACGTACGTGTATATACATATATATACAACGTGTCCAACACGTACGTGTATATACATATATATACAACGTGTCCAACACGTACGTGTATATACATATATATACAACGTGTCCAACACGTACGTGTATATACATATATATACAACGTGTCCAACACGTACGTGTATATACATATATATACAACGTGTCCAACACGTACGTGTATATACATATATATACAACGTGTCCAACACGTACGTGTATATACATATATATACAACGTGTCCAACACGTACGTGTATATACATATATATACAACGTGTCCAACACGTACGTGTATATACATATATATACAACGTGTCCAACACGTACGTGTATATACATATATATACAACGTGTCCAACACGTACGTGTATATACATATATATACAACGTGTCCAACACGTACGTGTATATATACACATATATACGTGTCCAACACGTACGTGTATATACATATATATATACAACGCGTCCAACACGTACGTGTATATACATATATATACAACGTGTCCAACACGTACGTGTATATATACACATATATACGTGTCCAACACGTACGTGTATATACATATATATATACAACGCGTCCAACACGTACGTGTATATACATATATATACAACGTGTCCAACACGTACGTGTATATACATATATATACAACGTGTCCAACACGTACGTGTATATACATATATATACAACGTGTCCAACACGTACGTGTATATACATATATATACAACGTGTCCAACACGTACGTGTATATACATATATATACAACGTGTCCAACACGTACGTGTATATACATATATATACAACGTGTCCAACACGTACGTGTATATACATATATATACAACGTGTCCAACACGTACGTGTATATACATATATATACAACGCGTCCAACACGTACGTGTATATACATATATATATACAACGCGTCCAACACGTACGTGTATATACATATATGTACAACGTGTCCAACACGTACGTGTATATATACACATATATACGTGTCCAACACGTACGTGTATATATACACATATATACGTGTCCAACACGTACGTGTATATACATATATATACAACGTGTCCAACACGTACGTGTATATACATATATATACAACGTGTCCAACACGTACGTGTATATACATATATATATACAACGCGTCCAACACGTACGTGTATATACATATATATATACAACGCGTCCAACACGTACGTGTATATACATATATATACAACGTGTCCAACACGTACGTGTATATACATATATATACAACGCGTCCAACACGTACGTGTATATACATATATGTACAACGTGTCCAACACGTACGTGTATATATACACATATATACGTGTCCAACACGTACGTGTATATACATATATATACAACGTGTCCAACACGTACGTGTATATACATATATATACAACGTGTCCAACACGTACGTGTATATATATATATACAACGTGTCCAACACGTACGTGTATATACATATATATACAACGTGTCCAACACGTACGTGTATATACATATATATACAACGTGTCCAACACGTACGTGTATATACATATATATACAACGTGTCCAACACGTACGTGTATATACATATATATACAACGTGTCCAACACGTACGTGTATATACATATATATACAACGCGTCCAACACGTACGTGTATATACATATATGTACAACGTGTCCAACACGTACGTGTATATACATATATGTACAACGTGTCCAACATGTACGTGTATATATGCACATATATACGTTTCCAACACGTACGTGTATATACATATATGTACAACGTGTCCAACATGTACGTGTATATATACACATATATACGTTTCCAACACGTACGTGTATATACATATATATACAACGTGTCCAACACGTACGTGTATATACATATATATACAACGTGTCCAACACGTACGTGTATATACATATATATACAACGTGTCCAACACGTACGTGTATATACATATATATACAACGTGTCCAACACGTACGTGTATATACATATATATACAACGTGTCCAACACGTACGTGTATATACATATATATACAACGTGTCCAACACGTACGTGTATATACATATATATACAACGCGTCCAACACGTACGTGTATATACATATATATATACAACGCGTCCAACACGTACGTGTATATACATATATATACAACGTGTCCAACACGTACGTGTATATACATATATATACAACGCGTCCAACACGTACGTGTATATACATATTTATACAACGTGTCCAACACGTACGTGTATATACATATATATACAACGTGTCCAACACGTACGTGTATATACATATATATACAACGTGTCCAACACGTACGTGTATATACATATATATACAACGTGTCCAACACGTACGTGTATATATACACATATATACGTGTCCAACACGTACGTGTATATACATATATATATACAACGCGTCCAACACGTACGTGTATATACATATATATACAACGTGTCCAACACGTACGTGTATATATACACATATATACGTGTCCAACACGTACGTGTATATACATATATATATACAACGCGTCCAACACGTACGTGTATATACATATATATACAACGTGTCCAACACGTACGTGTATATACATATATATACAACGTGTCCAACACGTACGTGTATATACATATATATACAACGTGTCCAACACGTACGTGTATATACATATATATACAACGTGTCCAACACGTACGTGTATATACATATATATACAACGTGTCCAACACGTACGTGTATATACATATATATACAACGTGTCCAACACGTACGTGTATATACATATATATACAACGTGTCCAACACGTACGTGTATATACATATATATACAACGTGTCCAACACGTACGTGTATATACATATATATACAACGTGTCCAACACGTACGTGTATATATACACATATATACGTGTCCAACACGTACGTGTATATACATATATATATACAACGCGTCCAACACGTACGTGTATATACATATATATACAACGTGTCCAACACGTACGTGTATATACATATATATACAACGTGTCCAACACGTACGTGTATATACATATATATACAACGTGTCCAACACGTACGTGTATATACATATATATACAACGTGTCCAACACGTACGTGTATATACATATATATACAACGTGTCCAACACGTACGTGTATATACATATATATACAACGTGTCCAACACGTACGTGTATATACATATATATACAACGTGTCCAACACGTACGTGTATATACATATATATACAACGTGTCCAACACGTACGTGTATATACATATATATACAACGTGTCCAACACGTACGTGTATATACATATATATACAACGTGTCCAACACGTACGTGTATATACATATATATACAACGTGTCCAACACGTACGTGTATATACATATATATACAACGTGTCCAACACGTACGTGTATATACATATATATACAACGTGTCCAACACGTACGTGTATATACATATATATACAACGTGTCCAACACGTACGTGTATATACATATATATACAACGTGTCCAACACGTACGTGTATATATACACATATATACGTGTCCAACACGTACGTGTATATACATATATATATACAACGCGTCCAACACGTACGTGTATATACATATATATACAACGTGTCCAACACGTACGTGTATATACATATATATACAACGTGTCCAACACGTACGTGTATATACATATATATACAACGTGTCCAACACGTACGTGTATATACATATATATACAACGTGTCCAACACGTACGTGTATATACATATATATACAACGTGTCCAACACGTACGTGTATATACATATATATACAACGTGTCCAACACGTACGTGTATATACATATATATACAACGTGTCCAACACGTACGTGTATATACATATATATACAACGTGTCCAACACGTACGTGTATATACATATATATACAACGTGTCCAACACGTACGTGTATATACATATATATACAACGTGTCCAACACGTACGTGTATATACATATATATACAACGTGTCCAACACGTACGTGTATATATATATATATACAACGTGTCCAACACGTACGTGTATATACATATATATATACAACGCGTCCAACACGTACGTGTATATACATATATATACAACGTGTCCAACACGTACGTGTATATACATATATATACAACGTGTCCAACACGTACGTGTATATACATATATATACAACGTGTCCAACACGTACGTGTATATACATATATATACAACGTGTCCAACACGTACGTGTATATACATATATATACAACGTGTCCAACACGTACGTGTATATACATATATATACAACGTGTCCAACACGTACGTGTATATACATATATATACAACGTGTCCAACACGTACGTGTATATACATATATATACAACGTGTCCAACACGTACGTGTATATACATATATATACAACGTGTCCAACACGTACGTGTATATACATATATATACAACGTGTCCAACACGTACGTGTATATACATATATATACAACGTGTCCAACACGTACGTGTATATACATATATATACAACGTGTCCAACACGTACGTGTATATACATATATATACAACGTGTCCAACACGTACGTGTATATACATATATATACAACGTGTCCAACTCGTACGTGTATATATACACATATATACGTGTCCAACACGTACGTGTATATATACACATATATACGTGTCCAACACGTACGTGTATATACATATATATACAACGTGTCCAACACGTACGTGTATATATACACATATATAGGTGTCCAACACGTACGTGTATATACATATATATACAACGTGTCCAACACGTACGTGTATATACATATATATACAACGTGTCCAACACGTACGTGTATATACATATATATACAACGTGTCCAACACGTACGTGTATATACATATATATACAACGTGTCCAACACGTACGTGTATATACATATATATACAACGTGTCCAACACGTACGTGTATATACATATATATACAACGTGTCCAACACGTACGTGTATATACATATATATACAACGTGTCCAACACGTACGTGTATATACATATATATACAACGTGTCCAACACGTACGTGTATATACATATATATACAACGTGTCCAACACGTACGTGTATATACATATATATACAACGTGTCCAACACGTACGTGTATATACATATATATACAACGTGTCCAACACGTACGTGTATATACATATATATACAACGTGTCCAACACGTACGTGTATATACATATATATACAACGTGTCCAACACGTACGTGTTTATACATATATATACAACGTGTCCAACACGTACGTGTATATACATATATATACAACGTGTCCAACACGTACGTGTATATACATATATATACAACGTGTCCAACACGTACGTGTATATACATATATATACAACGTGTCCAACACGTACGTGTATATACATATATATATACAACGCGTCCAACACGTACGTGTATATACATATATATACAACGTGTCCAACACGTACGTGTATATACATATATATACAACGCGTCCAACACGTACGTGTATATACATATATGTACAACGTGTCCAACACGTACGTGTATATATACACATATATACGTGTCCAACACGTACGTGTATATACATATATATACAACGTGTCCAACACGTACGTGTATATACATATATATACAACGTGTCCAACACGTACGTGTATATACATATATATACAACGTGTCCAACACGTACGTGTATATACATATATATACAACGTGTCCAACACGTACGTGTATATACATATATATACAACGTGTCCAACACGTACGTGTATATACATATATATACAACGCGTCCAACACGTACGTGTATATACATATATGTACAACGCGTCCAACACGTACGTGTATATACATATATGTACAACGTGTCCAACACGTACGTGTATATACATATATGTACAACGTGTCCAACATGTACGTGTATATATGCACATATATACGTTTCCAACACGTACGTGTATATACATATATGTACAACGTGTCCAACATGTACGTGTATATATACACATATATACGTTTCCAACACGTACGTGTATATACATATATATACAACGTGTCCAACACATACGTGTATATACATATATATACAACGTGTCCAACACGTACGTGTATATACATATATATACAACGTGTCCAACACGTACGTGTATATACATATATATACAACGTGTCCAACACGTACGTGTATATACATATATATACAACGTGTCCAACACGTACGTGTATATACATATATATACAACGTGTCCAACACGTACGTGTATATACATATATATACAACGTGTCCAACACGTACGTGTATATACATATATATACAACGTGTCCAACACGTACGTGTATATACATATATATAGAACGTGTCCAACACGTACGTGTATATACATATATATACAACGTGTCCAACACGTACGTGTATATACATATATATACAACGTGTCCAACACGTACGTGTATATACATATATATACAACGCGTCCAACACGTACGTGTATATACATATATGTACAACGTGTCCAACACGTACGTGTATATACATATATATACAACGCGTCCAACACGTACGTGTATATACATATATGTACAACGTGTCCAACACGTACGTGTATATACATATATATACAACGTGTCCAACACGTACGTGTATATACATATATATACAACGTGTCCAACACGTACGTGTATATACATATATATACAAAGTGTCCAACACGTACGTGTATATACATATATATACAACGTGTCCAACACGTACGTGTATATACATATATATACAACGTGTCCAACACGTACGTGTATATACATATATATACAACGTGTCCAACACGTACGTGTATATACATATATATACAACGTGTCCAACACGTACGTGTATATACATATATATACAACGTGTCCAACACGTACGTGTATATACATATATATACAACGTGTCCAACACGTACGTGTATATACATATATATACAACGTGTCCAACACGTACGTGTATATACATATATATACAACGCGTCCAACACGTACGTGTATATACATATATGTACAACGTGTCCAACACGTACGTGTATATACATATATATACAACGCGTCCAACACGTACGTGTATATACATATATGTACAACGTGTCCAACACGTACGTGTATATACATATATATACAACGTGTCCAACACGTACGTGTATATACATATATATACAACGTGTCCAACACGTACGTGTATATACATATATATACAAAGTGTCCAACACGTACGTGTATATACATATATATACAACGTGTCCAACACGTACGTGTATATACATATATATACAACGTGTCCAACACGTACGTGTATATACATATATATACAACGTGTCCAACACGTACGTGTATATACATATATATACAACGTGTCCAACACGTACGTGTATGTACATATATATACAACGTGTCCAACACGTACGTGTATATACATATATATACAACGTGTCCAACACGTACGTGTATATACATATATATACAACGTGTCCAACACGTACGTGTATATACATATATATACAACGTGTCCAACACGTACGTGTATATACATATATATACAACGCGTCCAACACGTACGTGTATATACATATATATATACAACGCGTCCAACACGTACGTGTATATACATATAT
Source organism: Desoria tigrina (assembly GCA_906901685.1). Lineage (NCBI taxonomy): Eukaryota > Metazoa > Arthropoda > Collembola > Entomobryomorpha > Isotomidae > Desoria > Desoria tigrina. Next base: position 15,794 of record CAJQTU010000003.1, on the reverse strand, counting down.
ATACAACGCGTCCAACACGTACGTGTATATACATATATATACAACGTGTCCAACACGTAAGTGTATATACATATATATACAACGTGTCCAACACGTAAGTGTATATACATATATATACAACGTGTCCAACACGTACGTGTATATATACACATATATACGTGTCCAACACGTACGTGTATATAAATATATATATACAACGCATCCAACACGTACGTGTATATACATATATGTACAACGTGTCCAACACGTACGTGTATATATACACATATATACGTGTCCAACACGTACGTGTATATACATATATATACAACGTGTCCAACACGTACGTGTATATACATATATATACAACGTGTCCAACACGTAAGTGTATATACATATATATACAACGTGTCCAACACGTACGTGTATATACATATATATACAACGTGTCCAACACGTACGTGTATATACATATATATACAACGTGTCCAACACGTACGTGTATATACATGTATATACAACGTGTCCAACACGTACGTGTATATACATATATATACAACGTGTCCAACACGTACGTGTATATACATATATATACAACGTGTCCAACACGTACGTGTATATACATATATATACAACGCGTCCAACACGTACGTGTATATACATATATGTACAACGTGTCCAACACGTACGTGTATATATACACATATATACGTGTCCAACACGTACGTGTATATACATATATATACAACGTGTCCAACAAGTACGTGTATATACATATATATACAACGCGTCCAACACGTACGTGTATATACATATATATACAACGCGTCCAACACGTACGTGTATATACATATATATACAACGCGTCCAACACGTACGTGTATATACATATATATACAACGTGTCCAACACGTAAGTGTATATACATATATATACAACGTGTCCAACACGTACGTGTATATATACACATATATACGTGTCCAACACGTACATGTATATACATATATATACAACGTGTCCAACACGTACGTGTATATACATATATATACAACGTGTCCAACACGTACGTGTATATACATATATATACAACGCGTCCAACACGTACGTGTATATACATATATATACAACGCGTCCAACACGTACGTGTATATACATATATATACAACGTGTCCAACACGTACGTGTATATACATATATATACAACGTGTCCAACACCTACGTGTATATACATGTATATACAACGTGTCCAACACCTACGTGTATATACATATATATACAACGCGTCCAACACGTACGTGTATATACATATATATACAACGTGTCCAACACGTACGTGTATATACATATATATACAACGTGTCCAACACGTACGTGTATATACATATATATACAACGTGTCCAACACGTACGTGTATATACATATATATACAACGTGTCCAACACGTACGTGTATATACATATATATACAACGTGTCCAACACGTACGTGTATATACATATATATACAACGTGTCCAACACGTACGTGTATATACATATATATACAACGTGTCCAACACGTACGTGTATATATACACATATATACGTGTCCAACACGTACGTGTATATACATATATATACAACGTGTCCAACACGTACGTGTATATACATATATATACAACGTGTCCAACACGTACGTGTTTATACATATATATACAACGTGTCCAACACGTACGTGTTTATACATATATATACAACGTGTCCAACACGTACGTGTATATACATATATATACAACGTGTCCAACACGTACGTGTATATACATATATATACAACGTGTCCAACACGTACGTGTATATACATATATATACAACGTGTCCAACACGTACGTGTATATACATATATATACAACGTGTCCAACACGTACGTGTATATACATATATATACAACGTGTCCAACACGTACGTGTATATACATATATATACAACGTGTCCAACACGTACGTGTATATACATATATATACAACGTGTCCAACACGTACGTGTATATACATATATATACAACGTGTCCAACACGTACGTGTATATACATATATATACAACGTGTCCAACACGTACGTGTATATACATATATATACAACGTGTCCAACACGTACGTGTATATACATATATATACGACGTGTCCAACACGTACGTGTATATACATATATATACGACGTGTCCAACACGTACGTGTATATACATATATATACAACGTGTCCAACACGTACGTGTATATACATATATATACAACGTGTCCAACACGTACGTGTATATACATATATATACAACGTGTCCAACACGTACGTGTATATACATATATATACAACGCGTCCAACACGTACGTGTATATACATATATGTACAACGTGTCCAACACGTACGTGTATATATACACATATATACGTGTCCAACACGTACGTGTATATACATATATATACAACGTATCCAACACGTACGTGTATATACATATATATACAACGTGTCCAACACGTACGTGTATATACATATATATACAACGTGTCCAACACGTACGTGTATATACATATATATACAACGTGTCCAACACGTACGTGTATATACATATATATACAACGTGTCCAACACGTACGTGTATATACATGTATATACAACGTGTCCAACACGTACGTGTATATACATATATATACAACGTGTCCAACACGTACGTGTATATACATATATATACAACGTGTCCAACACGTACGTGTATATACATATATATACGACGTGTCCAACACGTACGTGTATATACATATATATACAACGTGTCCAACACGTACGTGTATATACATATATATACAACGTGTCCAACACGTACGTGTATATACATATATATACAACGTGTCCAACACGTACGTGTATATACATATATATACAACGCGTCCAACACGTACGTGTATATACATATATATACAACGTGTCCAACACGTACGTGTATATACATATATATACAACGTGTCCAACACGTACGTGTATATACATATATATACAACGCGTCCAACACGTACGTGTATATACATATATATACAACGCGTCCAACACGTACGTGTATATACATATATATACAACGTGTCCAACACGTACGTGTATATACATATATATACGACGTGTCCAACACGTACGTGTATATACATATATATACAACGTGTCCAACACGTACGTGTATATACATATATATACAACGTGTCCAACACGTACGTGTATATACATATATATACAACGCGTCCAACACGTACGTGTATATACATATATATACAACGTGTCCAACACGTACGTGTATATACATATATATACAACGTGTCCAACACGTACGTGTATATACATATATATATACAACGTGTCAAACACGTACGTGTATATACATATATATACAACGCGTCCAACACGTACGTGTATATACATATATATACAACGTGTCCAACACGTACGTGTATATACATATATATACAACGCGTCCAACACGTACGTGTATATACATATATGTACAACGTGTCCAACACGTACGTGTATATATACACATATATACGTGTCCAACACGTACGTGTATATACATATATATACAACGTGTCCAACACGTACGTGTATATACATATATATACAACGTGTCCAACACGTACGTGTATATACATATATATACAACGTGTCCAACACGTACGTGTATATACATATATATACAACGTGTCCAACACGTACGTGTATATACATATATATACAACGTGTCCAACACGTACGTGTATATACATATATATACAACGTGTCCAACACGTACGTGTATATACATATATATACAACGTGTCCAACACGTACGTGTATATACATATATATACAACGTGTCCAACACGTACGTGTATATACATGTATATACAACGTGTCCAACACGTACGTGTATATACATATATATACAACGCGTCCAACACGTACGTGTATATACATATATGTACAACGTGTCCAACACGTACGTGTATATATACACATATATACGTGTCCAACACGTACGTGTATATACATATATATACAACGTATCCAACACGTACGTGTATATACATATATATACAACGTGTCCAACACGTACGTGTATATACATATATATACAACGTGTCCAACACGTACGTGTATATACATATATATACAACGTGTCCAACACGTACGTGTATATACATATATATACAACGTGTCCAACACGTACGTGTATATACATATATATACAACGTGTCCAACACGTACGTGTATATACATATATATACAACGTGTCCAACACGTACGTGTATATACATGTATATACAACGTGTCCAACACGTACGTGTATATACATATATATACAACGTGTCCAACACGTACGTGTATATACATGTATATACAACGTGTCCAACACGTACGTGTATATACATATATATACAACGTGTCCAACACGTACGTGTATATACATATATATACAACGTGTCCAACACGTACGTGTATATACATATATATACGACGTGTCCAACACGTACGTGTATATACATATATATACGACGTGTCCAACACGTACGTGTATATACATATATATACAACGTGTCCAACACGTACGTGTATATACATATATATACAACGTGTCCAACACGTACGTGTATATACATATATATACAACGCGTCCAACACGTACGTGTATATACATATATATACAACGTGTCCAACACGTACGTGTATATACATATATATACAACGTGTCCAACACGTACGTGTATATACATATATATACAACGCGTCCAACACGTACGTGTATATACATATATATACAACGTGTCCAACACGTACGTGTATATACATATATATACGACGTGTCCAACACGTACGTGTATATACATATATATACAACGTGTCCAACACGTACGTGTATATACATATATATACAACGTGTCCAACGCGTACGTGTATATACATATATATACAACGCGTCCAACACGTACGTGTATATACATATATATACAACGTGTCCAACACGTACGTGTATATACATATATATACAACGTGTCCAACACGTACGTGTATATACATATATATATACAACGTGTCAAACACGTACGTGTATATACATATATATACAACGCGTCCAACACGTACGTGTATATACATATATATACAACGTGTCCAACACGTACGTGTATATACATATATATACAACGCGTCCAACACGTACGTGTATATACATATATGTACAACGTGTCCAACACGTACGTGTATATATACACATATATACGTGTCCAACACGTACGTGTATATACATATATATACAACGTGTCCAACACGTACGTGTATATACATATATATATAACGTGTCCAACACGTACGTGTATATACATATATATACAACGTGTCCAACACGTACGTGTATATACATATATATACAACGTGTCCAACACGTACGTGTATATACATATATATACAACGTGTCCAACACGTACGTGTATATACATATATATACAACGTGTCCAACACGTACGTGTATATACATGTATATACAACGTGTCCAACACGTACGTGTATATACATATATATACAACGTGTCCAACACGTACGTGTATATACATATATATACAACGTGTCCAACACGTACGTGTATATACATGTATATACAATGTGTCCAACACGTACGTGTATATACATATATATACAACGTGTCCAACACGTACGTGTATATACATGTATATACAACGTGTCCAACACGTACGTGTATATACATGTATATACAACGTGTCCAACACGTACGTGTATATACATATATATACAACGTGTCCAACACGTACGTGTATATACATATATATACAACGTGTCCAACACGTACGTGTATATACACATATATACAACGTGTCCAACACGTACGTGTATATACATATATATACAACGTGTCCAACACGTACGTGTATATACATATATATACAACGTGTCCAACACGTACGTGTATATACATATATATACAACGTGTCCAACACGTACGTGTATATACATATATATACAACGTGTCCAACACGTACGTGTATATACATATATATACAACGTGTCCAACACGTACGTGTATATACATATATATATACAACGTGTCCAACACGTACGTATATCAGACCACGGTACCGGGGTTAAGAACATATATCAGACCCCGGTAACGGGGTTAAGATCGTATATCAGACCCCGGCTCCTGGGTTAAGAATGTATATAAAGACCCCGGTACCGGGGTTTAAAACGTATATCAGACCCCCGTACCGGGGTTAAGAACATATACCAGACCCCGGTACCGGGGTTAAGAACATATACCAGACCCCGGTACCGGGGTTAAGATCGTATATCAGACCCCGGTACCGGGGTTGAGAACGTATATTAGACCCCGGTACCGGGGTTAAGAATGTATATGAAGACCCCGGTACCGGGGTTAAAACGTATATCATGAGACTCCGGTAGCGGGGTTAAGAATGTATATGAAGACCTCGCTAGCGGGGTTTAAAACGTATATCATGATCCCGGTAACGGGGTTAAGAACGTATATCAGACCCCGGTACCGGGGTTAAGAACTTACATCAGACCCCGGTACCGGGGTTAAGATAGTATATGAGACCCAGGTAGCGGGGTTAAGAATGTATATGAAGACCTCGCTAGCGGGCTTAAGAATGTATATCCAGACCCTGCTAGTGGTGTTAAGAATGTATATCAAGCCCCCACTAGCGGGGTTAAGAATGTATATCAGACCCCAGTACCGGGGTTACGACCGTATATCAGACCCCGGTTCCTGGGTTAAGAATGTATATAAAGACCCCGGTACCAGGGTTTAAAACGTATATCAGACCCCGGTACCGGGGTTAAGAACATAAACCAGACCCCGGTACCGGTGTTGAGAATGTATATTAGACCCCGGTATCGGGGTTAAGATCGTACATCAGACCCCGGTACCGGGGTTAAGAATGTATATGTAGACCCCGGTACCGGGGTTTAAAACGTATATCATGACTCCGGTAACGGGGTTAAGAATGAATATAATGACCCGGAACCGATGTAAGAACATAAAACAGACCCCAGTACCCGGGTTAAGAATGTATATGAAGACCCCGGTACCGGGGTTTAAAACGTATATCATGACCCCGGTAACGGGGTTAAGAACGTATATCAGACCCCGGTACCGGGGTTAAGATCGTATATCAGACCCCGTTTCCGAGGTTAGGAATGTATATAAAGACCCCGGTACCGGGGTTTAAAACGTATATCAGACCCCGGTACCGGGGTTAAGAACATATATCAGACCCCGGTATCGGGGTTAAGATCGTATATCAGACCCCGGTATCGGGGTTAAGAACATATACCAGACCCCGGTTCCGGGGTTAAGATCGTATATCAGACCCCGGTACCGGGGTTAAGATCGTATATCAGACCCCGGTACCGGGGTTAAGAACATATACCAGACCCCGGTACCGGGGTTAAGATCGTATATCAGACCCCGGTACTGGGGTTAAGAATGTATATGTAGACCCCGCTAGCGGGATTAAGAATGTGTATCAACACCCAGCTAGCGGGGTTAAGAATATATATCGAGACACCGCCAGCGGGGTTGAGAAATTATATCAAGACCCCGCTGGCGGGGTAAAGAATGTACATCAGACCCCGGCACCAGGGTTAAGAATGTATATGAAGACCCCGGTACCGGGGTTTAAAACGTATATCAGACCACGGTACCGGGGTTAAGAACATATATCAGACCCCGGTAACGGGGTTAAGATCGTATATCAGACCACGGTACCGGGGTTAAGAACATATATCAGACCCCGGTAACGGGGTTAAGATCGTATATCAGACCCCGGCTCCTGGGTTAAGAATGTATATGAAGACCCCGGTACCGGGGTTTAAAACGTATATCAGACCACGGTACCGGGGTTAAGAACATATATCAGACCCCGGCTCCTGGGTTAAGATCGTATATCAGACCCCGGCTCCTGGGTTAAGAATGTATATAAAGACCCCGGTACCGGGGTTTAAAACGTATATCAGACCCCGGTACCGGGGTTAAGAACATATACCAGACCCCGGTACCGGGGTTAAGAACATATACCAGACCCCGGTACCGGGGTTAAGATCGTATATCAGACCCCGGTACCGGGGTTGAGAACGTATATTAGACCCCGGTACCGGGGTTCAAATCGTACATCAGACCCCGGTACCGGAGTTAAGAATGTATATGAAGACCCCGGTACCGGGGTTAAAACGTATATCATGAGACTCCGGTTGCGGGGTTAAGAATGTATATGAAGACCTCGCTAGCGGGGTTTAAAACGTATATCATGATCCCGGTAACGGGGTTAAGAACGTATATCAAACCCCGGTACCGGGGTTAAGAACTTACATCAGACCCCGGTACCGGGGTTAAGATAGTATATTGAGACCCAGGTAGCGGGTTAAGAATGTATATGAAGACCTCGCTAGCGGGCTTAAGAATGTATATCCAGACCCTGCTAGTGGTGTTAAGAATGTATATCAAGCCCCCACTAGCGGGGTTAAGAATGTATATCAAGACCCCGGTACCGGGGTTTAAAACGTATATCAGACCACGGTACCGGGGTTAAGAACATATATCAGACCCCGGTAACGGGGTTAAGATCGTATATCAGACCCCGGCTCCTGGGTTAAGAATGTATATAAAGACCCCGGTACCGGGTTTTAAACGTATATCAGACCCCCGTACCGGGTTAAGAACATATACCAGACCCCGGTACCGGGTTAAGAACATAAACCAGACCCCGGTACCGTGTTGAGAATGTATATTAGACCCGGTATCGGGGTTAAGATCGTATATCAGACCCCGGTACCGGGTTAAGAACATATTATTAGACCCAGTACCGGGGTTAAGATCGTATATCAGACCCCGGTATCGGGGTTAAGAACATATACCAGACCCCGGTACCGGGGTTAAGAACATATACCAGACCCCGGTACCGGGGTTAAGATCGTATATCAGACCCCGGTACCGGGGTTGAGAACGTATATTAGACCCCGGTACCGGGGTTCAAATCGTACATCAGACCCCGGTACCGGGGTTAAGAATGTATATGAAGACCCCGGTACCGGGGTTTAAACGTATATCATGAGACTCCGGTAGCGGGGTTAAGAATGTATATCAAGACCCCGGTACTGGGGTTAAGATAGTATATCAGACCCGGTAGCGGGGTTAAGAATGTATATGAAGACCTCGCTAGCGGGGTTTAAAACATATATCATGATCCCGGTAACAGGGTTATAGAACGTATATCAGACCCCGGTACCGAGGTTAAGAACTTACATCAGACCCCGGTACCGGGGTTAAGATAGTATATCAGACCCCGGTAGCGGGGTTAAGAATGTATATGAAGACCTCGCTAGCGGGCTTAAGAATGTATATCCAGACCCTGCTAGTGGTGTTAAGAATATATATCAAGCCCCCACTAGCGGGGTTTAAAACGTATATCAGACCCCCGGTACCGGGGTTAAGAACATATATCAGACCCCGGTACCGGGGTTGAGAACGTATATTAGACCCCGGTACCGGGGTTAAGAATGTATATAAAGACCCCGGTACCGCGGTTTAAAACGTATATCAGACCCCGGTACCGGGGTTAAGAACATAAACCAGACCCCGGTACCGGTGTTGAGAATGTATATTAGACCCCGGTATCGGGGTTAAGATCGTACATCAGACCCCGGTACCGGGGTTAAGAATGTATATGTAGACCCCGGTACCGGGGTTTAAAACGTATATCATGACTCCGGTAACGGGGTTAAGAATGTATATCAAGACCCGGAACCGATGTAAGAACATAAAACAGACCCCAGTACCGGGGTTAAGAATGTATATGAAGACCCCGGTACCGGGGTTTAAAACGTATATCATGACCCCGGTAACGGGGTTAAGAACGTATATCAGACCACGGTACCGGGGTTAAGATCGTATATCAGACCCCGGTACCGGGGGTTAAGATCGTATATCAGACCCCGGTATCGGGGTTAAGAACATATACCAGACCCCGGTTCCGGGGTTAAGATCGTATATCAGACCCCGGTACCGGGGTTAAGATCGTATATCAGACCCGGTACCGGGGTTAAGAACATATACCAGACCCCGGTACCGGGGTTAAGATCGTATATCAGACCCCGGTACCGGGGTTAAGAATGTGTATCAACACCCCGCTAGCGGGGTTTAGAATATATATCGAGACACCGCCAGCGGGGTTGAGAATTATATCAAGACCCCGCTGGCGGGGTAAAGAATGTACATCAGACCCCGGCACCAGGGTTAAGAATGTATATGAAGACCCCAGTACCGGGGTTTAAAACGTATATCAGACCACGGTACCGGGGTTAAGAACATATATCAGACCCCCGGTAACGGGGTTAAGATCGTATATCAGACCACGGTACCGGGTTAAGAACATATATCAGACCCCGGTAACGGGGTTAAGATCGTATATCAGGCCCCGGCTCCTGGGTTAAGAATGTATATGAAGACCCCGGTACCGGGGTTTAAACGTATATCAGACCACGGTACCGGGGTTAAGAACATATATCAGACCCCGGCTCCTGGGTTAAGATCGTATATCAGACCACGGCTCCTGGGTTAAGAATGTATATAAAGACCCCGGTACCGGGGTTTAAAACGTATATCAGACCCCGGTACCGGGGTTAAGAACATATACCAGACCCCCGGTACGGGGTTAAGAACATATACCAGACCCCGGTACCGGGGTTAAGATCGTATATCAGACCCCGGTACCGGGGTTGAGAACGTATATTAGACCCCGGTACCGGGGTTCAAATCGTACATCAGACCCCGGTACCGGAGTTAAGAATGTATATGAAGACAACGGTACCGGGGTTAAAACGTATATCATGAGACTCCGGTAGCGGGGTTAAGAATGTATATGAAGACCTCGCTAGCGGGGTTTAAAACGTATATCATGATCCCTGTAACGGGGTTAAGAACGTATATCAGACCCCGGTACCGGGGTTAAGAACTTACATCAGACCCGGTACCGGGGTTAAGATAGTATATGAGACCCAGGTAGCGGGGTTAAGAATGTATATGAAGACCTCGCTAGCGGGCTTAAGAATGTATATCCAGACCCTGCTAGTGGTGTTAAGAATGTATATCAAGCCCCCACTAGCGGGGTTAAGAATGTATATCAAGACCCCGGTACCGGGGTTTAAAACGTATATCAGACCACGGTACCGGGGTTAAGAACATATATCAGACCCCGGTACCGGGGTTAAGATCGTATATCAGACCCCGGTTCCTGGGTTAAGAATGTATATAAAGACCCCGGTACCGGGGTTTAAAACGTATATCAGACCCCGGTACCGGGGTTAAGAACATATACCAGACCCCGGTTCTGGGTTAAGAATGTATATAAAGACCCCGTTTCCGAGGTTAGGAATGTATATAAAGACCCCTGTACCGGGGTTTAAAACGTATATCAGACCCCGGTACCGGGTTAAGAACATATATCAGACCCCGGTACCGGGTTAAGATCGTATATCAGACCCCGGTATCGGGGTTAAGAACATATACCAGACCCCCGGTTCCGGGGTTAAGATCGTATATCAGACCCGGTACCGGGGTTAAGATCGTATATCAGACCCCGGTACCGGGGTTTAAGAACATATACCAGACCCCGGTACCGGGGTTAAGATCGTATATCAGACCCCGGTACCGGGGTTAAGAATGTATATGTAGACCCCGCTAGCGGATTAAGAATGTGTATCAACACCCCGCTAGCGGGGTTAAGAATATATATCGAGACACCGCCAGCGGGGTTGAGAAATTATATCAAGACCCCGCTGGCGGGGGTAAAGAATGTACATCAGACCCCGGCACCAGGGTTAAGAATGTATATGAAGACCCCGGTACCGGGGTTTAAAACGTATATCAGACCACGGTACCGGGGTTAAGAAACATATATCAGACCCCGGTAACGGGGTTAAGATCGTATATCAGACCACGGTACCGGGGTTAAGAACATATATCAGACCCCGGTAACGGGGTTAAGATCGTATATCAGACCCCGGCTCCTGGGTTAAGAATGTATATGAAGACCCCGGTACCGGGGTTTAAAACGTATATCAGACCACGGTACCGGGGTTAAGAACATATATCAGACCCCGGTAACGGGGTTAAGATCGTATATCAGACCCCAGGCTCCTGGGTTAAGAATGTATATAAAGACCCCGGTACCGGGGTTTAAAACGTATATCAGACCCCCGTACCGGGGTTAAGAACATATACCAGACCCCGGTACCGGGGTTAAGAACATATACCAGACCCCGGTACCGGGGTTAAGATCGTATATCAGACCCCGGTACCGGGGTTGAGAACGTATATTAGACCCCGGTACCGGGTTAAGAATGTATATGAAGACCCCGTTATCGGGGTTAAAACGTATATCATGAGACTCCGGTAGCGGGGTAAGAATGTATATGAAGACCTCGCTAGCGGGGTTTAAAAACGTATATCATGATCCCGGTAACGGGGTTAAGAACGTATATCAGACACCGGTACCGGGGTTAAGAACTTACATCAGACCCCGGTACCGGGGTTAAGATAGTATATGAGAACCAGGTAGCGGGGTTAAGAATGTATATGAAGACCTCGCTAGCGGGCTTAAGAATGTATATCCAGACCCTGCTAGTGGTGTTAAGAATGTATATCAAGCCCCCACTAGCGGGGTTAAGAATGTATATCAAGACCCCGGTACCGGGGTTTAAAACGTATATCAGACCACGGTACCGGGGTTAAGAACATATATCAGACCCCAGTACCGGGGTTACGATCGTATATCAGACCCCGGTTCCTGGGTTAAGAATGTATATAAAGACCCCGGTACCGCGGTTTAAAACGTATATCAGACCCCGGTACCGGGGTTAAGAACATAAACCAGACCCCGGTACCGGTGTTGAGAATGTATATTAGACCCCGGTATCGGGGTTAAGATCGTACATCAGACCCCGGTACCGGGGTTAAGAATGTATATGTAGACCCCGGTACCGGGGTTTAAAACGTATATCATGACTCCGGTAACGGGGTTAAGAATGTATATCAAGACCCGGAACCGATGTAAGAACATAAAACAGACCCCAGTACCGGGGTTAAGAATGTATATGAAGACCCCGGTACCGGGGTTTAAAACGTATATCATGACCCGGTAACGGGGTTAAGAACGTATATCAGACCCGGTACCTGGGGTTAAGATCGTATATCAGACCCCGTTTCCGAGGTTAGGAATGTATATAAAGACCCCGGTACCGGGGTTTAAAACGTATATCAGACCCGGGTACCGGGGTTAAGAACATATATCAGACCCCGGTACCGGGGTTAAGATCGTATATCAGACCCCGGTACCGGGGTTAAGATCGTATATCAGACCCGGTATCGGGTTAAGAACATATACCAGACCCCGGTTCCGGGTTAAGATCGTATATCAGACCCCGGTACCGGGGTTAAGATCGTATATCAGACCCCGGTACCGGGGTTAAGAACATATACCAGACCCCGGTACCGGGGTTAAGATCGTATATCAGACCCCGGTACCGGGGTTAAGAATGTGTATCAACACCCCGCTAGCGGGGTTAAGAATATATATCGAGACACCGCCAGCGGGGTTGAGAAATTATATCAAGACCCGCTGGCGGGGTAAAGAATGTACATCAGACCCCGGCACCAGGTTAAGAATGTATATGAAGACCCCAGTACCGGGGTTTAAAACGTATATCAGACCACGGTACCGGGGTTAAGAACATATATCAGACCCCGGTAACGGGGTTAAGATCGTATATCAGACCACGGTACCGGGTTAAGAACATATATCAGACCCCGGTAACGGGGTTAAGATCGTATATCAGGCCCCGGCTCCTGGTTAAGAATGTATATGAAGACCCCGGTACCGGGGTTTAAAACGTATATCAGACCACGGTACCGGGTTAAGAACATATATCAGACCCCGGCTCCTGGGTTAAGATCGTATATCAGACCCCGGCTCCTGGGTTAAGAATGTATATAAAGACCCCGGTACCGGGGTTTAAAACGTATATCAGACCCCCGGTACCGGGGTTAAGAACATATACCAGACCCGGTACCGGGGTTAAGAACATATACCAGACCCCGGTACCGGGGTTAAGATCGTATATCAGACCCCGGTACCGGGGTTGAGAACGTATATTAGACCCCGGTACCGGGGTTCAAATCGTACATCAGACCCCGGTACCGGAGTTAAGAATGTATATGAAGACAACGGTACCGGGGTTAAAACGTATATCATGAGACTCCGGTAGCGGGGTTAAGAATGTATATGAAGACCTCGCTAGCGGGGTTTAAAACGTATATCATGATCCCTGTAACGGGGTTAAGAACGTATATCAGACCCCGGTACCGGGGTTAAGAACTTACATCAGACCCCGGTACCGGGGGTTAAGATAGTATATGAGACCCAGGTAGCGGGGTTAAGAATGTATATGAAGACCTCGCTAGCGGGCTTAAGAATGTATATCCAGACCCCTGCTAGTGGTGTTAAGAATGTATATCAAGCCCCCACTAGCGGGGTTAAGAATGTATATCAAGACCCCGGTACCGGGGTTTAAAACGTATATCAGACCACGGTACCGGGGTTAAGAACATATATCAGACCCCGGTACCGGGGTTAAGATCGTATATCAGACCCCGGTTCCTGGGTTAAGAATGTATATAAAGACCCCGGTACCGGGGTTTAAAACGTATATCAGACCCCGGTACCGGGGTTAAGAACATATACCAGACCCCGGTTCCTGGGTTAAGAATGTATATAAAGACCCCGTTTCCGAGGTTAGGAATGTATATAAAGACCCCGGTACCGGGGTTTAAAACGTATATCAGACCCCGGTACCGGGGTTAAGAACATATATCAGACCCCGGTACCGGGGTTAAGATCGTATATCAGACCCCGGTATCGGGGTTAAGAACATATACCAGACCCCGGTTCCGGGGTTAAGATCGTATATCAGACCCCGGTACCGGGGTTAAGATCGTATATTCAGACCCCGGTACCGGGGTTAAGAACATATACCAGACCCCGGTACCGGGGGTTAAGATCGTATATCAGACCCCGGTACCGGGGTAAGAATGTATATGTAGACCCCGCTAGCGGGATTAAGAATGTGTATCAACACCCCGCTAGCGGGGTTAAGAATATATATCGAGACACCGCCAGCGGGGTTGAGAAATTATATCAAGACCCCGCTGGCGGGGTAAAGAATGTACATCAGACCCCGGCACCAGGGTTAAGAATGTATATGAAGACCCCGGTACCGGGGTTTATAAACGTATATCAGACCACGGTACCGGGGTTAAGAACATATATCAGACCCCGGTAACGGGGTTAAGATCGTATATCAGACCACGGTACCGGGGTTAAGAACATATATCAGACCCCGGTAACGGGTTAAGATCGTATATCAGACCCCGGCTCCTGGGTTAAGAATGTATATGAAGACCCCGGTACCGGGGTTTAAAACGTATATCAGACCACGGTACCGGGGTTAAGAACATATATCAGACCCCGGTAACGGGGTTAAGATCGTATATCAGACCCCGGCTCCTGGGTTAAGAATGTATATAAAGACCCCGGTACCGGGGTTTAAAACGTATATCAGACCCCCGTACCGGGGTTAAGAACATATACCAGACCCCGGTACCGGGGTTAAGACATATACCAGACCCCGGTACCGGGGTTAAGATCGTATATCAGACCCCGGTACCGGGGTTGAGAACG